>OZ023283.1:18534136-23334136 GCA_964007245.1 Hypomecis atomaria
AGTGTGACGTCATGGTGGAACAGCAGTCTAAAGCGAGGTGCAAACCGAAAGCTAAGATAAAGTAGTTTACCTCCCATAGCTTAGATGTTTTTAGGGTTCCATAAGGGGTAAAAACGGGACCCTATTACTAAGAGACCGTTGTCCGTCTGTCTGTCGGTCACCAGGTATCTCATGAATGATGATACCTAGAACGTTGAAATGTTCACAGACTATGTATTTATGTTGCCGCTATAACAACAAACAGAAAAAAATATATATGGGGACTCCCATACAACAAACCTGATTTTTTGCCGTTTTTGCTCGATTTAATATCGATTAAAGCGGTGACAGGTATGTGCTTGAAATATTCACAGAATATTTAGTTAAATATATAGGTACATCAAAAATAAATAATTAAATTAAAATAAAACAAATATTTAAGGGGATCTCCCATGCAAGCAACGTTATTTTTTGCTCGATATTACTAACGGCAACAGAAATACGCTTGAAATATTCACAGAATAATATTGAAAAAGACATAATTAAATTGAAATAAAATATATTAAAAGGGGCTTCAATACTGTACAGATCCCTTCGTGCGCGAGTCTGACTCGCACTTGGCCGATTATTTCATATTGATATCGGCCCGCGAACGGTACCTAGTTAAAAAAAGCTCTAAATAAATGACATGTCTACGTACTACCGTCTAGAGGAACAAATCAAAATAGCAAGCCATATACGATGACTCGTTTCGCGCAAACACTCAATTATCACCACAATTGAAATCCGCTTTTGTCTCTAACAGATTGCGGTCGGCAGGAGCACCCGCGACCACTCCATAGACGTGGACTTAAGCCTCGAAGGCCCTGCGGCGAAGGTGTCCCGCAAGCAGGCCACCATCCGGCTCCGCAATACCGGCGACTTCTTCATGACCTCTGAGGGCAAGCGCCCCATCTTCGTCGACGGCCGCCCTGTCCTCCAGGGGAACAAAGTCAAGCTCAACCACAACAGCGTTATTGAGGTAAATACACAGACAGTGTTTGTTTTTCACTCTGAGTTGTGTTGGTGAAGTATATACAACAACTAAAAAAAATACACTTGTAGCATGTAGGTATACCTAATTAGTTAGATCGGCGCTCTTTGGATATTACTCGTAACAGCCTTCATTTTGAAAGGAAACCTGTGCTTACATATTTGTAAGGCTAGCGTTCCTTACTTGCTAAATCCTCATTAGGTTCAATTTTTTTTTAATAACTACACTTATTATATTTTGGACTTAAAAATCGATATAATCTATTCTTTTTACAATGTCAACCCTGCAGGCTGCGGTTCAATAATAATTCGAAACACTTTTTTGAGAACTTTAATAAAAAAAAGTTGTCAAGTGCGTGTCGAGAAACGCGTATGATAGGCTTCCGTATTGACGATGATCATGATGATGATAAAAACTAATTTTTGTAATTTCATAAGATAGCTGACTGCTAAAAAATGTTTGTGAGGTCAATAAGATGACACTATAAGAGAGACCTATACCCAGCAGTGGTATAAAGAAGGCTGTGGATGATGAGGTCAATGACCTCTGAGCTTTGTGCAAATTTAAGAATTTTATTTTTCGTTTATATGTATACCTAGCTCAAAAGGTTATAATTCCACAGTGATCAAAATAATTTTCAGAGAAGTATAAACTCAGAAAGTATGAAGAGTTATTGGAGTGTGATAAAAATAGTATTATTTTAAGCTAACGCATGTAGCTGCATCTCTTTCTGCCTCTACGCAAAAGCATATACCTAGGTATCTCTCTCATTCATTCAACAACTGAACAACTGTGTCAGGTTGATCAATCAAAGGACCTAGGTTTATGTCCTTGTTCGACCATTAACCTTGTCTGTTTTGCGTTGCTCGGTTAATAGACATTTGGCTAATGTTAATGAAAAAACATAAATGACCCGTTTTGCAAATATAATTAAATTATCAAACATAATTTTATTATGACTGTCGATAGCAAAAGCAAAGATTTACGGAAGAGATAACCAAGATCTACAATTAAAAATAGTCCTCAATTTTGTTTATGCCTTAGTACTCTTTTTCGAGGTGCAATAAGAACTAAACCGGATTCAACTTTGGTACTATAGAACTGGAGCAAATCCTTAGGGCTCGTACCTACATATAAACACGATACGACGCGCGACGTCACCGTCGGTCGTCGCAAGGTGCTACGATGCGGCATTGTTTCACGATTCGTATCGTGTTTGTGTACAAGCCCTTACTTTACTAATTTTATAAATCCGAAAGTGTGTTTGTTGGTTTGTTACTGTGGGATAGCACAAAATTAAAAATCACGCGGGCGGCGGCCGGGGGCAAAAGCTATTAACAAATGTATTTGCATCAGTTCTATAGTACTCCTATTATCATATTTCTGTTCCGACTTTGTGGTTAAGTTCAATGTCATTAGGATCACCCAGATAACAGAATTCACCAAAAAGCCAAGAAAATAATATGTAATTTATTTTGTTACAGATTGCTGGACTTCGGTTTGTCTTCCTCGTCAACCAAGAACTAATCAGTGCTATTCGCCAAGAAGCTGTAAAAGTTAATATAACTGCCTGAAATAAAAGTATTTAAATAAAACGAAACTTTGATTTTTACTCGGAACACTTTTATTTGGTCAATTTTAAAACAGTTTTTAAACTAAAATTCACTCAAAAACATTACACTCCCCATTAACAATAAGGTGTGACCCACACTGCACACTTCAACAGTCAATTTACATTTTTGTAACATTTACTTATCACCGAACATGATCACGCTTGTTACTGGCATAGGATATGCTATAACGTTAAAACTCACCACGAATATGTCTAACTACATAATCACTAATAACTTACATCAAAAGTTCCGTAACCCTTAAAAATATTTTAACCACAGTAAATTATACCGATTCACTTAAAAATTACAACAATGGCCACCGTGCAAGAAACATAAAATAACAACCCACTCGATAGTGCGTAACAAACATACAAAGTACGTAAAATTATAAAGAAAAAACGAATTATAAATAATTATCATTATCATAAATTCATATCAGTCATCAGGCTTTATTTGTATCGCGATAAAATCTAGTAGGTACTTATAGCAATTCACTAAACTACCTTTGGGTGTAGATTTTATCGTGGAATGAACTGCAGTGCTCTACACAGACAAATATACGCAGTGTAGGGTATTACATATATGCGTCACTTACTGTGTTTATATTATTATTTAATGGTCCAATGCACTGGACAATGATTACATATTTGTACATTCGTGTATGCATTATTATATTGTAGACATAATTATATAACCACACTAATAAAATATTACCACATCTCAGAAATACTCCAATAATTAACTAATCTATAAATAAATTAAAGTGTTCTAAAGTTAACATTACTACCTGAAATTAGGTCAATTATAAATCTAGATTTTTATGTATATTTAGATACATTTATTCACTAACATTAAAGGCAACACTTGCAAATAGATAATAGTACCTGCTTGCAGGACATAAAAGCACATATTTGGTATATTTTATGAACACCCTGTACATGATATAAAAATAGTGTATTTAAATATTAATAGGCACGACAGGCAGATACTAACAGAGTGCCTGGTAATGAGATCATTAAATATATACTCTCAAAATGGCCAAAAATTTATAAAAATAACAAGTAAAATCTAAAACATTCCAATATATTTGGTGTAGTGTAATATCATCAGCATTTATATAAAGGCACAAAAGGCGCTAAAGTTGCGCGGATATTTTCAATTGGTAAAATGATACAAATTCGAAAGGTAACCAATATTCCATATTATTATGGTTCCATGGAGGTATAACACTACCTCAGACAGATTTCGAAACCACACACAAGAACTCAATTTATATTAGTGATGCGTGCATATCGAAACTTTTCTAGATGATAGATTACTAATAAGAACAAAAGTACACGCAAAGGATTACTAAAAAATGTAGTTTTGTTCCTGTTTTCAAAATTATCTATACATAAATAGATAGGATTTTTTTGGATTGTTACAGGAAATGGTACAATTTCGATCTCAAGCTTCATATTTATGAGTATTGGCTTTGGTCATTTTACGGTTTAACTTTATTACATACCTATACCGTGTTATTTCTACATTCGTTTGTACATTGACGAATGTTTCTCGTTTTTGAAAACGTTAAACCTCATAATGATAATACATTATTATATTTTGTACTTCAGCTCATTCATCATTATCAGTCCGTATATTATCTACACAACTTAAAAGTGCTAGGAATATAGTAGATAATAATATATCATGAGCAAACTGTAAGATTACAACATAATTATTTACATTTTAAAAACTAGTTGATTTTACAAACCACTTATAAAATAATTACTCTAATTCAACATTTTACATAACTACACAATATTATTATGTACAATATGTAATATGAAATCTGTAATAACCATCTTGATCAAGCGTGATATAAGAAAATGTAGATATATATCCAAGTTCATAAATTGTCATTGGGACTGTAAATAGGTAATGTAATTTATGTTTCCAACTTTCGTAATCCTTGAGCACCAAACAAAATAATAACATTGATGTATTGATAGCAACAGTTCTTACACAAACAAACAAAACATCCATCATATTAACACACATTGAAACATCTTATATACCACCAGTACACCTATTAAAATATTAATAAATTGATATTTATAGCATAAGTAAATAATTTTCATCACTTAACATAATATTCTATATTCTGTATTTACAAATAATATATTATTATAACACAAATAAAATAATCTTAAAACAAAATGGAATGAATTATAAAACAATTCGAATAAACTTTGAAACATCGTAACAAAATCAGATCAAATTGCAGTTTACAATGCCTTTACTCTTTGTTTCTTTTATATCACACTTAGTTATAGAATTTGGCTTTTTTTATTTACAAACTACATAGCGAACTCATTTGGGTAACTTACTAAAAACTTAACATGAATTTTATTAACTTACTATAAGAAAGGAATGATAGGAGACATTGTCTTTTTAGGGGTGGGATAATTTAGTAAGTAATATTATTTTAAAAACAAAAAAGAAGCTTCAAACAAGTTCCATCATTAAGAATGTTTTAATCTTATTGTATACTTGAGTTGTCCTTTGGACGAATCGCCGACTTTAGGCTGTGAAATAACAAACTTTGCGCAGTTACTCACAGATTTATACTTTTTGAACTGCTCCGCTAATACATAAGTATTTTTTCTATGGCTAAAAATGGCTTTTGTTTTATTTCTCGTAGCCATACTATCAATGAAACGGTTTCTTTCGAGGAACACCCAAGGTTGCCATTTTCTTCCCGTCAAGTCTGGATTGAACTTTTCTTTACTAGAACTTGTGTAGTGAGAACCATTTAAATTTTTCTTAATAACTACTTTGGGTACAACATTTTTACTTTTTTTACTGTTTTGTTTGTGCATTTTAATTTGAACTTCATCTATATTTTTGAGAACATCTTCAAAATTAAGCTTTGGTTTTTGTTTCTTAGGAATTGTTAAAATATTCTGCTTAACCACATTTTTTGGTTCGCTTTTAGAAAGTTTTAATTGTTTTAACTTAAGTAGTCTTTGTTGTGGTAAGGGCAATTTCACTTTGAGATCACGGATCGATTCTTTTAATGGTGGAATGTATTTTTGGGCGGCTTTTGTTAGCAGTGGCTTTTTTGGAAAACTTCCTTGAGAATTAGAATAATCTTTAGATTCAGTAAACTTGCAACGCGGTCTGTTACAATTGATTTCGTTGATTTCAGATACTCTAGACCCATTATAATTAGTTATTTTGAGTAATATACTCGAGCTCTTTTCTTCAAATGTTGTTGAAGACACTTCTGGCGAACTTGATGCTGCATAACTAACATCGGTATTTTGTTTTTTAGAACTGAATACGTTGTCTATGCTGGACTCGGGCAAGTTAATAGTTTCATCATGTTGTAAACTGCAAGTGGTCTCAGTTTGTTCAGTGTCTTCACTAAGATTATTTTCACCTGGGTCTCTAGTTCCACTGAGATGATCTGAAGCGATATCAATTTTTTGCAAAGTTCTCTCTTCAAATATGTTTTCTTTGTTTTCCGGCAATTTCGATTCCGTATCATCTGTTAACAATATCGATTCCGAATAATCCGATGTGGGCGATGGCGAACACCTAGTGCGGTATGATTCAGGAAGAATTTCTTCCATAGATTCTCCACTATACACAAGGTCATAATTATTTGTATATTGTGGTTCTTCGTCATATTGTATTATTTTGTCATCATCAGGGGATGTTTGGGAAATATCTTCAAATTCAGAGACATTATCGGGAACAGCTTCCTTGACGAAGTTGATTCCATGAGCAAGTTCATTAATGTCGCTGGTGAATATTCCAGATTCATCGTAGTTAGACTCTTCAACATCTGTTGAAAAAGATACGTCATTATCGGCATCTTCTACAACGTCATCGCTAACTACAGTTTCTACACAAGCTACGTCGTCGAGCCATGATTCTTGAATAGATTTTTCATCACTGTAATCTAACATTACAGAATTTGAATATTCTAATTCATTTTCTTTCGATCCGCAAATAACTTCGTCTGCGTTATCTTGTACGTCTGAAGTATTTAATTCTGTTATACATTCTTCTGATACTTCAGCATAACAAATTTTCCCTTCTTCGCTTTCTTCAGTTAAAATACAATCGTTATCAATTAGAATACAAAATGAAACATTTTCTGCATTGTAATACGATGAAATAGAATTTCTACGATTTTGTATAAAGTTACACAAGTTTTCATCTATGACTTGCTGCTCGGATGGATCAATTTCAAACATTTTTTGACGTTTAGGTGGCCACATGGGAGTGTTATCTATTAAGTGTCTGTCAGGAGTGTCTCTATATTTCAAGCTATTTAAAGCGGAGTCCGAAAAAGATCTTTTAAGTCTGAGACTTCGTTTTTTCGGCATTTCATAAGACGTTTCCTGGACATTAGTCAAATTATTATCGAACTCAACCAGATTATCTTCAAGGACTGAAGCAGAAACACCGCCTTTATCGTTTTCACATATAACATATTCAATATCTGCATGAGGGCTATGAACTTTATTTGAAGGCTCAATGTGATGTTCAATCCATTGATTAGAAAGACTTTCAGAAAGGTTTGGTAATATATTGTTATTTTCATGTTCTTGAATTAGATGTTCAGGCTCACTGTTTTGCCCTTCATCACATTCTTCTGATGGCAAAGTTGTTAAAATATCATTATGTGTAATCAGAGTTTCATTTTCTTCAAAGTGTTGGGGAGTACCACAAACTGGATATGTCTCGTTGTTGTCTAATTCACTATTTACTAATAATTCATGGCGAAGTTCATTTTTTTGGTTGTTATAGTCTTGTTTGATGTTGCAATTATCTTCACTTTTCTGATTAGCGTTATCAAGGTCAATATTTTTAAAATGAGATTTATTCAGAGACAAATTGCTGTCACTCACTGTGAGACAGTCAACAATGTTTCTGTTATTACTAAGTTTACTCGCGGTTTCTTCTGTTTCGCACCCATTTGTATTGGCAGAACTCTTCTGTGACAGGAGTTCAGAAGTAAGATCATTCCGACCTTCTTGAAATATACAATCTTTTTCACAAAAAGTATTTGTTTTAGAAGTGTCACCTATAACTTTATAATCGTTACATGTTATGAGACCAGTAAAACTGTTTTCACCGCAATCTATGCAAGCTTTGTTTGCACCACAATTAACAGAAATGCAATCAGAACCAGGTTTTGTATTTTGACGGCTTGTATTTTTATCAGAACAAACAATTTCTAAGTCAGTTTCTAACTTTATATCACTATCCGACGATCTATTTAAATCTACTAAATTTTCTTTTATTTTTTCGTCTTTTGTTTGGAGGTCGGTATTATTATTTAACACACTAGTGTTGTAACTGCAACTTATGTCTTTTGTGTCACGTGATAAGTAATTATTAGTGGACAAAATTGCCGCTACGCTTGTAATATTTACTGATCCAGATGAGTTATTGTTATCAGTAACGTTATTTTTTGCCATATCATCTAGATTACTTGGTATTTTAGATTCTTTAATTTTGGGAAAATTAACAGCATCATCGCAGTGTAATTTACCAAAATTAATCTGGTCATTTTCAACAGGATCGCCTACATTATTAGTCATTTTATCATCCAAAATATCTACAATATTATTTGTGGTCGCGATATCAATCATATCTTCGTTGAATGGTTTCTGTTCTTGGTTGTCATTAATAGGGAAGCTTTTGGAATTTTCTTTTTCTAAAACGGCAGAATTTTCAGAATTCACTTTTGATACTTCCATATTCTTGTTACAGCCATCAAAAGTGCTATCATCTTCTTTACTTGAGCTTTGACCTGTTTCATGTTTAGTCAAGGTAAGTTTACAAGACACATCACTAGATTCTTCACAACCTTCTTTAGACAAGTTTTCAGGTGTAAGCGAAATATTATTATAAATAACTGTTAGGTCATCTGAACTAGTGCCATTCATGTCGATCAATATTTTTGTTTTATCTTTGTCACAATCTTTAAAAGTATTTACGGTGTCATTATCTTTACTCAAATTTCCATCTTTATTACTTGATGCAACATCCATCTTATTGGATAAGCTTTCAGCGTTAAGATAACTGCTATTTCTTAACAATGCAGAATCATCTGAACATGGATTATTATTTACTGATACATCTTCCATCTCTTTGTTGTGATTTTCAAAAATATTTTCTACATGATCATCTTTTCTTTCTTTTTTAAAATTTTCACAAATACGATGTTTATTTAAAACATCAATACATGATTCATCACTTGATGAAACAGGAACTCTGTTGGTCATGCTTTCGGGACTGCGATGACTACTATTTTTTACAACAGCACAATCATCTTCATGAGGCAACAAATTTTCATCCGTGTCATTATTCTCACAAATGTTTATCATGACACTTTCTTTATTTGAGGTTTCGTTTGTTCCATCTTTAGTCATGGGAACACTACTGCAGACATCACTTGATATATCAGAATCATTTACAGATAAGCTTCTGCAATTGAGTTGAATGTTTTTATTTGGAGTAGCAGAATTATTTGAACAACTATCTAAAGACATTTTATCTGTTTCATTCTTACGATCTTCAGAAATACTTTCAGTGATATTTTCATTACTTGAGTTTGCATCTATTTTATTATTAGTTGAGGCACGTTGATCATCATTTTCAATATTAACACCATTAAAATCATCCTGTACCAAGACTTCAGGTTTAAAATTTAAATTACTATATAATATTTCAGATGGTGTAACGCTATAACAATTTATAGATACATTTTCACTCATGGTTTTTCCACTTTCTAGTACTATACGGTCTTTTCTATTATCAGATACAATGCCAGAGAAGTTTTTGGAACAAGCAGTCACATTTTTTTGAATTGTACTTTCAAGATGACATCTATTTTCTCTACTGTTAATTTTCTCAGATTCTTCTTTTTCTTCTTGTTTTGATACATTGTTAACGCAATTGCTGCTTTCTGTTACACTATTTACATTTGCATGATTTAAATTCTTCTTGTCACGCTTTGACATTTTTTTTGTTAACTTTGTACAATGCAATTTACGTTTTTTAGCTTTTCGTTTACTTGTTTCAGCATTTTGAAAATCACTTTCTTTATTATTTATAATTTGATAAGATGATTCCTTGGTACATAATTTATTCATACCCACAGTGTTATGCTCTTCGTTTAAATCTTTAGGATCAGGTTTATTTTGTAGTTCATTTTTGACAAATAATACATTATCTTTTTCCAAACGATCAGTAAAATTAGCAAGAGTTTGACATGACTCTTTAGACTCTGGCTTCTGTATGGTATCCGAGGCTAAAACATTTTGCTTTTCAATTGTCAAGTTATTCTGAAACATAGATGTTGTCTCGCTGTGGCCAACTTCCATATCTTGTTCCAATTGATTTTTCAAATAATCAATGTTACATTTGTCAGGTTTGTCAAAACAATTGTTAGGATCAAAAATGGATGACATACTTTTTTGGTGAATTTTATCACATGAATATGAACCTTCGCTATGCGTTAAAAGTTTTTGAATCCAAGGTGAATAAAGTTCTTTACTTTGATGGCAACCAGTCTTATTAGATATATTTGAAACCAATATGTTAGAACTGTTATCATTGTACGTTAGTGTTTCTTCATTACTTTCTCGAAAAAGTTTTTCTAAGCTCGCAGAGATTTCATCATGTTCAAAATCATTTTCATTTTGGGAAACAGTAAAAAGTTTATTTTTATTGATGTCTTTGCATTGATCTGGATTAACAAACTGTGTAACTGGATTTTCAGCTTTTGTATTGTCCAAGGCTTCAATGCATGTTGCTGTGAGGTTTTGAGGATCACTAATTTTATTTAAGCTATCTTTGTCATTTGCCATAATAGTATTTTTTACAATGTTATCGTCTTTTCTGACTGTTACTTGTGGCACTTTGAAATCAATATCTTTAAGAGTGTCTTTAATTTTAGATACAGTTTTTTTACTGTCATTGTTGTGCTTTTGCATATCACTGTCCTTATTTTTATTCACCAGCTCTATGTCATATACGACCGGTGTAACAATTTCGTTCACAATAGTTTTATTTTCCACATCAGGTTTATTTTCTAATTTTTGTTCTGTTTTTGTTACGTAGTGATTATATTCATTAGATACTTTAGGATAAGCTTGAATATTTTCGGTAAAGCATTCCTTAGAATTCACTGTATCTTCATTTACATAAGCATTTTTACAGTGAGTTATAAAGTCTGTAGGCGTAATAACTTGACGTGATACGTCTTGGCCGCTTTGAATGCAAGAAATATGGCTTGGGCTTACTTTAGTAAAATCTTCAGATGTTTTGGAGTCTACCGCAATATCATCATCAAGTGCCTTTTCCTGGCAAGGCGTATCAGTATTAGCAGGCACAACATTATCACATGATGAATGTGAATGCTTCTGAAATTGTTTTATCAGCATATCTTTATCAGTTTCAATGATAGGAAGATCATTGGCACATTTATTCAGACTGAAATCTAAAGCAATTTCATTATCTTTGATTTCTTCAGGTTCATGGGGTGAATTGCTATACCACTGTGCTGATTGTGAAGATAAATTCATGGGTATATTGAAGCTGTTTTCTAAGATCTTGTTTTCTATATTTTCCGGATTTTTTATGATGACACTGTCTGTCCTTATAGCTTTATTTTTAACTTCAGAACTATCTGCTGCAGGTGGCTTTGATTTCCTGTACTTGCTCAATTTGTTGAATGTTTTGTCACATTCTGTTAGCACTATTTTGCTCGTTTCAGAGTCGATTTTGTTGTCTCTATTGTCAGGTAAACTTGAGTTGCATTGATTGCTGATGTTAGGTGATGAAAAACCATCTTTTTTATTTGCATTTATAAATTGTTGGTTAACTTCAGGAAAATTCAACTCTATCTCATTGTCGAGTTGGGGTAGGGATGCCAAACATACTCCAGAATTAATCTCTAAGTCTTGTAAAGAATAATTTGTTTTGACTGAGTCCATAGTATTTGACGTAAAAGGACTTTGGATCATTTTACAACTTGGATTATCAGCAATTGTAAAAACATTGTCTTGCCTTATGACAGAGTGACAGTTAGAATTTTCATCAGGTTTAATGGGTAATGGAGATTTGACTATTTTCGAAAGAGGGTTAGAAACTTTTTCTATCGACCTTTCTCCTAAAACATTCTGAGCTGGTGCTGCTACTTCCACATTTAACATTTTTGGACTACATGGTTTTATTTCAAAGTTACAGCCAACCTCTTTATGAATCACAGATTGACTTATTTTTGCTTCCACATCAAGTGGTGATATGGGTCTCGGCAATATTTCACTTACTATTTTAGCTGCATTGTCTTTTAAAGAACTTGGGTAATCTTTAGAGATAGCTTTAAAAGCTGTAGAATTACAAGATTCCATTGCTTCCTCAAATCGGCTAAACAATTCTAAGTTATTATATCCTTTGATGTTTTCTGGTAGTTTTGATATTTTCTCAATGTGCTCATATTTGCCAAGTTCTTCACTAGGTACATTTACTAATCCGAGTACATACAGTTGATCCTCACTGTTTGCATGTTTTGGAAAATTAGGCATATCACTAGAGCCAGTCTGAACAATAATTTCTTTTGAGTTATTATTCTCAGGGTTCTCTTCTTCACCTTCATTCCACATTTGTAAAAATTGTCTAACATCAATTTGCTTTTGCTTACTATCTTTAAAATTTAAATCTGTCTTACCCAATGTGTGTGAACTTCCAACAATCTGACCGTATCTGAAATCATGCCTTTTGTAATACTCGTGAGGCAGTCTGTAAATGCCAGATTCAACACTTCTCACACTTGTAGTAGATGATTGACTGACATAGCCACAATCTTCCTGAGAAGTTCCATGTGTTTGAGAAGTGTCATTACTCGTACTAGAATCAGTAGGAGATATGGCTAATGTGTTGGGAGAAAATTGAGGTGCATGACGCAGCATAGGATTACCAGTCAAGTGAGGTTCGAAATTTCTGAATGTTGGCATATATTCAATAGGTTTCATGGGTGTATTATCTTTTAAATAATATTGTTGAGATGGCATAGCACGCATTCCAATTTGTGAATAATTTGGCATAACCATTTGATTTTTGTGTGGGTGAAACCGGCTCATATCGTTGACATAGTAATTATCTGCAATGGGATATGGCTTGGTTCTAGCACTGTCATAATCAATGTACATTTTGTTACCATTCTCATAATGTAACTTGTTTGAAGGAATGGCTTTAATGGAGCCATCTGATGGATAAGGTTGCACCTTTTGGGGTGCACCGGGATTCTGAGCATAGGTAGGATGAATGACCTGAGTGCGGTATGGAAGGTTATAGGGTGGCTGATGACTCATTGATCTTTGGTAGCCTTCTGGATTAGGGTCGGGCACTCTACTCTCTAAGTATTTAAAGTGGGGAAACACAGAATACGGGTGCGTCTGGCCCGGTTTTGGAATGTCATATTTTAAGGGTTGCATAGGAGGCGGGGGATGGAATTGTCCTGCATAGTTCCCTAAATAATCATACCTTGGTTGTGGACATCTCTCTTTGATTGGAGGGTAATGTTTAAGACGCCCAGCCGGATCTTGATAATAATTTTCAGGATACACATATGCTGGATCTTCTCGAATTGTCCTGTAAGGCCTAGCCATAGGGATGGTAGGAGGCCTTTGTCCAGCACAACTTGTGTACTGTGGGTATTGGTACGGCTCGTTAACACTGTATGTCCTCGGAGGATTCACACTGACACTAACTGGAGGCCAAATGTGCGCTGTGCTCCGGGTCAATTGTGAGTTCATATTAGGCACATACATTTCAGGGTCCCTAACATTTTTAGGTTCATTTGGTAAAGCATTTAGAGCATAAGGCACATCACAGTACTTGGCCTCTAGGGCCATGTTTGGTTTAGCATTATTTGATACAGCAACACTTCTGTCTTGCATATTATGACTAAAATTTGCACTATCACTATGTCGAACAGCGCTGAAAGTGGGTGGCACATTGATTCGCTGCATGTTCTCTTGGAATGTTTGTCTCGGTGATATGTTTCTTGCAGGATTTGGATGGAGTCTATGAGAGTATTCTGGTGCACGACGGTATCCATTGTCGGAGCTGGGCCAAGGCTCAACTGACCCTTTTTTTAAAAATGCGTCGCTGGTTGCGGGCGGAGGCACCACCCGGTCGGGGCCGATGACGGCACACGGCCGCACCGGCGCCCCCTCCGCTTTAGCCAATGGATTAGATCCCATATCTTGATACGATTTGTTCCTGTTGCATTGCAGTGTGGCACTGCCACCCTGAGTGTACTTACTGCCATCGTTGCGTTCGCTCAGAGCAGGCTCCGTCCTCAAATCTTTAACATCCATTGTCAACGAATAGCTGACACATATTCGATTTTACTGTTGTCATTTTTCGTGGATCCATTTAGGAGTACAATCCAGAAGTCCAAACAACAAGATACATGCTGAAATATAAACAAAATATTAGAGGTACAATGTCAACTGTCAAAACACTGCCACATAAGCTTTCGAAAATTACTTAAGAATATGTGGATCAAGTAAAATACAGGAGCCTAGTACCAATAATCACCTTAGGAATCCTGAAATCTAGCAAAACATCAATATTATTTCCAAGGAAACACCGATTTATCACATCTCCGTACCGTCGTCCATTGATAATGTTGCCATATAAAACTCTTGGAAATATACCTTATAAGCTTAAGCAACTAAAAAAGGGCTCGTGGTAGTTTTTAAAACAGTCAAATCTAAAGTCAACTCTGCCCGTTTAAATACCATCAACCACCATGGACTTAAATAACATAATATTATATTTTAATACGTAATTATTTTGGAACCCATGTATAGGCCGAATCATGTCGACGTCAACCAGTCGGCGGATGAGCAGCGCTTGAGTGGGCAAATACGGATTTATACCATATTTTAATGGATTTTTTGAGCTGCATAGGTACACAGTCTGGTCCCACTTGGCAAGATCTTCGTTACGATGGCGCCTTTCAAATTAGCCACATTATTATAAATAACGCTGATAAAGCGGCTGTACACCGCACAACTTGGTGCGGCAGTTTGTGATCAACAGTATTCTACAGTAAAACTGCCTGTTGTATTTATTTTATGCCTGAAGGCAAGGATAACGTTTTAAAACAAATATAATAGGCACAATGCTGACCTAAATATGTATACTATATATTTTTTTATGGATAAGGATTCTATCATGTTATTTTTGTTGTAAAGATTTGTAACATAATTTGCTGATGAATTAATATACATAATTATTTCGGAACATAAAATAAATACGGTAGTTTAATAAAATCTTATATGGCTATATTTATAGCTACATTTTAGCGGGAATCTAAAATTTTTAACGAGAGTTAACCAGATCCTATTCATTTGAAAAATGGCTTTGTTTTTAGTCATCAATTATTTATTGTGTTGTAAATCCATAACATCACGGCCTATTTATTTTATCATGAATATGTGGCAGACTAAAACAAAGATTATGCAAAATGCATGGTGCCATATTCAACAGAGCTTATGAGCTTAAAGGTAAAAAGAAAAAATATTACTACGGTTTATCAACTTCACTGCAGATGACAGAAACAAGTGACAGTTTATATTAACACTGTTTTTCTTTTTTAGGGATCAGTTGTAGAAAATATTTAATACCAAGGCTGGGAGGTTTTCATCGATCCATCCATCAGTAGCCTCAGTAGCCACCTACTGAGGCTACTGGTGGATGAGTTGGTTGACATTCACACGCAAAGAGACAAATTGTCTTCCAACTAGTATATCGCCACGGAGTTGAAACAAAGTGTCGACTGATTTGCTACTGACATTAAAAGTGGATAAAATGGTTTCATTTCTTTTCCATGCTAGGGATGCTGTGCTGGACATGCTTTCAGTACCGCGAAGGAGTGCTCGTAGCCCCGACACACAGCACATAGGCAGAAACTCTCCAGGTTTTTAGTGGGTATCCTACTGCCGATTAGGATCGGCGGGGTCTCCCACGTAACCACCAGTCTCCCTAAGCTGGTGTTATTCATAAAAGAATTTCCTAGGTGAAAAAAGGGGTGCTGGACATAGACCTCCCCTATGGATTTTCAATAAGCTTGGATGGGAGCGGGATCTATCACGTAGTAAATTGACATAGGCCGAATCGCTTTAAAGGCGTCTGTGAAGTTAGCTACAAGACGCGCAAGTCCCAGCTTCTTGTACCGCTGATAATTATATGAATATAAATTTCTACTGTGCAACGACTTGCATCGTGTTCACACTTTCACAGATGCCATTAATTTGATTTGGCCTTTAGCAGGTTTAGCTAGCATTACATTCAGCAGTGTTTCCAACAAGATTTTTTTTAAATCTGCCAGATTAGTTTGTGTGAAATTTGACGGATTTGTGAAGGAAATACTTAGATTTCCTTCACAAATCCGTCAAATTTCAAACAGCGCGGCAAATATCAGCTTACTAGCCCCAAAATAAGCAAAAAACTGGAGTTTCCTTCTCAGTTTGGAGCTAGAAAGCTGATATTTTTTAAATATCGCGCATTATTTCAGCATCAACTTTTACATTACCATTTGAAAAATGGAAGAGACTTTTTTGGATGAGAATATATAGTTTTTATTTTCGTCAAATATTCCTTAGAAATGTTTTTTCCCGTTCTCATTATACCTTAATCCGCTAGATATGACTCGAAATCCGTTAAGTTGACAACGCTGATTACATTGCGTTTTCTACGGTTACGGAACCCAAAATCTTACACATTCGTGAACAACTCGCGCTTAACCAGTTTTGACAATCTTTCTTCGATTATGACACGGTGAAGAGAATTGTTTGATTTTCAGTAAATTCTGAATAAATAAAATCCATTTTATTTTATTTATATTAAAATTTAGCCGATATGAAATATATATCAGTTAGTTTGGTTCTCTCTTTAATTTTTGCAGTATATATAGTGAATACAATATGGACTTTAGCTGAAATATTTATACCACCCGTCTGCAGTCGTGGCGAAAGATGCTACTCCTCATATCTTGCCTCTGATCCAGTACAGCATTTAGTGCTTTTTACTTCTGTAAGGAAACAGCCTTCCTTCGATAGTTCCTCGGTCGACGCAGTTACTAAAGTTCATACTTCAATGAAATTTGACTACCGGAACCCCGCTACTTTGTGAGTGTCTGTTTTATTTGTCAGCAAAGAAGCAGTCGGCTTATAATTATGTGAGATTGAGGCTAAATTTGCTGTTTTGATGACTTCTCTGTTCATAATGTTTTGTTTTCTTCAGTGACATAACCTTATCAATTCCTCGCAAAACAAGAAACAATGGGACATTATTCATGCATGCAGCATTACTAGACGATGGGCGAATATATAAGACGTTCGAAGATATATATCGCTCAGAATCTGTTCATACAATCCCATTGGTTACATACACAGAGCCGCAAGCTGAAACATTTAATCTATTGCAGCAAAATGTGAGTAGTGTATTCTATAGTATCATTCATTATTATAGAAACCTGTTACCCCAGACCTGTTACCTCAGACCAAATAAAAAAAATTAAAACAGAATGTTGTGAACAAAAGAAGTGATGCTGGCAAAACTGTGCCTTGGCATGTACAGACACAATTACATACACATATAAGGAAACTACACCCTGGATCATCAGTCGAACTATGGTGGCGCAACATCGATGCACTCACTACATGTATTAAAAAACTGGCCTCACTTGTCTGTTCACGACGTTCAGTCTTGATTTTTTTATTTGGTCTGAGCCTGTTATAAAAATGTTTGTCTAAGTTAAAGCTAGTCAAATACATTTTTAATTGCATAAAATAGCTACACTGTAATCTATGCTTTCTATAAACCCCCAATTACTCGGTATTTTGAATTATTTAGACTCTGTAACTCCAACAAAATATTATTTCCCTGCATAGGCATTTTAGTACATATTTATAATTGACTAGCTGACCCAGCGAACTTTGTTTCACTGCCAAAATGCATACAAATAATTCATTCAAATTGGTCCAGCCGTTTAGGGAGTTCAGTGACATACACATGTACAGTAGAAATTCAATATATGTATACAAATTGGCACACACTGTTTAGCTTAGCACTAAGAAGAGGACTAACTCCCACAAACTCAGGGAATCCTACTGTGGGAGTTAGTGCCCCACGTAATCATGTTTGTTAAAATTATTATTATAATTATTTTATTTTAAGATAAAATTGCATGAATAACATCTCTACTACCTACTTAATTTAACTAATACTTACTGTACTGATCTTAATTAATATGTGTTGTACATTTTTGGTTTCAATTAAAAATAAAATTATTATTATTATTAAAGATAACTCGAATTTCAAAAATCAACTTTGTAAGTCGTTGTAAGTTTGTGAAACATAATGATGTGGAATACTTCAAATCACCAACTTCTTGATAAGTCGAAGATGCAATAAGTCGAAGTTTTTCTGTATTTCATGTTTTTCATTTGAGAAATCAAGATGCACTTCACAGATAAGAATCTTACCCTAACTGTTTATATTACAAATAATAAACTGTTTTAAAACAAATAAAACCTTATTCACATTCCAGGCAGAAAATAAAGAGAAGAAACCAGTGAAGAGTGTTCGTCCACATGCTCACATATCTACTGTGGCACCCTTGTCTATACTTACAGACAATTTGAATCTCCCTGCTAGTAAAATTCCTGGTGAACTGTATCCTTATATGAGGTAAGAGAAAAGTGGTTTTAACTTAATTGGACTTAAGTTCTGGCATTTAAAATACTTATTATTATAAGATGTACCTATTATGTTCAATAAGAAAAAAAACTAACAACTCTGGGACGCTATTGGCTAAAAATAAGTATGTGAATCCACAGCATGAATTATGAGGCATTATCATGCTGTGGATAATGGTTCATAAACTAAATTTTTTCAATAAATCAATTACAGGGTCCCAGAGCTGGTAGTCTTAATATATATACAGTGGAATCTCTATAACTACAAGACAATTAGAAGGACGCCACATTACCACCCCTACACTGTCGATTTCCTTCGATACATACGAAGCGGTTTGACTCAACTTTTCTGATTCATACTGCCAGGGAATGGAACAGTCTTCCTGCTTCCCTGTTTCCTAAGAGATTTAATCTAAAGCTTTTCAAGGTCAGAGTGAATAGGTATCTTCTAGGTCTGCGTGCTTCATCTTCGACCACAACGTCGCTTACCATCAGGCGAGTTGGTGGTCAAGCGCGGACTTACTCGCGTTAAAAAAATAAAACTAACCTTGTTAAGTCGAAATCCTCAGTAAGTCGAAAAAAAAACGCCATTCCCTTCTGCTCAACCGCCAAATAATCGGTATCTCAAATTATGTATTTAGACTTTGTAACTCGAACAAAATGATATTTCCCTTCGTAGGCATTTTAGTGCATATTTGTAGTTGATAGCTCTTTAGAAATAATCGGCCAAGTACGAGTCGGACTCGCGCACGGAGGGTTCTGTACTGTATGGGAGCCGAGCCCCCTTAAATATTTATTTTATTCTATTTTTAGTATTTGTTGTTATAGCGGCAACAGAAATACATCATCTGTGAAAATTTCAGCTGCCTAGCTATCATAGTTCGTGAGATACAGCCCAGTGACAGACAGACAGACGGACATCGAAGCCTTAGTAATAGGGTCCCGTTTTTCCCTTTGGGTACGGAAGCCTAAAAAAGAATGAGGTTTAACTTGGAATTCCAAGAACTAGAGTTCCGGCAAAGGCAAACCAATAAAATCAAAAGAGAATGTCGGGTGCTTTTATTCTACTGTTCATGTGCAATGAATAAATTTATTTATTAAACTTTTTAAGTAACATGACACAAAAGCTGTGTTACTTAAAACTTTATGGTACACAGCTGTGTGCCATAAGGCAATGAAGAAACCTTTTGTTATTTCGGCCATTACTTATTTAGCCGCTAACTGCCTAGCAACACGATGAGTCTTAAAAGAAAGTTAACAACTTTAACTGTACTTACGTCAAAAATTCGACGTTATAAATGCGGTAAAAAGTGCTACGAAGAAAAAAGATGTTTTAATTGTGTAGGTACTTGATTCCAATAAATGTGTAGGATAAATCTTAAATCAAATTTTTATTTTTGATTCAACACCTCATAAAATATACTCCAAAACGCCCGTTCATAAGTCGAAATTTTAGCCATCAAATACTTCATATCTCGAACTTCTTGTCTCAATAAGTCGAAGTTTTTTGCATTTCCCTTGAGATTAGAGTTATCGAGTTTCCACTGTAAATTATGCATCACATTGTTTGTCCGCAATGGATCCCTAAATAAAATACTGAACCGATTTTAGCCAAATTTTGTACACTGTGTGCAGTTTGATCCAACTTGAGAGATAATATAAACTATCCTATGATAGTTTATATTAATATAAACTATCCTGTGATAGTTTATATTATCTCAATTTATAATTGCAATATTTTTATTGGTGATATTTTTAATATTATTATACCAAAACAGTGTTTGGCGGGTCAGCTAGTATATTATACTTATTATCAACACATATACATTTTCAATGCTTGTTCCCACTCGGCCACGTGACCATTTACGTATACGTTCAGCTGTTCTAATGGTTCAATAAAAGGTTGCCTGTTCCTCAATGTTGCAGGGCCTAAAATATTATGATTGAGTTTCATTTTTTAGGGTTCCGTACCCAAAGGGTAAAAACGGGACCCTATTACTAAGACTTCGATGTCCGTCTGTGCGTCTGTCTGTCTGTCACCGGGCTGTATCTCATGAACCGTGATAGCTAGGCAGCTGAAATTTTCACAGATGGTGTATTTCTGTTGCCGCTATAACAACAAATACTAAAAATAGAATAAAATAAATATTTAAGCTCCCATACAACAAACGTGATTTTTAGGGGTTTTTGCTCGCTATTAATAACGGCAAGAGGAATGGGGCTCCCATACTGTACGGAACCCTTGGTGCGCGAGTCCGACTCGCACTTGACCGATTATTAATGGTAAATGTAAATGACGGTCTAGAAAGTTCACAGCATGCTAAAATTCAATTCAAATTCAAAAATTGTTTATTCACAAAATAATGCATCAAGTTTTTGGTGGCTCTAGTTGCCAAACTGGATGTTTGGAACCCATATTTTGGGTACTAGTTCCTACTTAGGGAACACTATTAGGTTGTGTACATATTTAGGTTAGAGCTTATGGTAGAGGTGAATGCCATTTTATTTAATTGCAGGATTAGGAACAGTAAGTTCCTGCCTATAATTCAGCACAATGTGCTCAAATCAAGAATCTCACAACTGCAGCTACTGAACACAAGTTCTAGCAGCGTAAACATCACTGTTGATATTTCTCCGGCGTCGTATGGGTCCATGCGGCTGGCTCTACATCTCCGGCTGGCGCTGGATCAGCTGAATGGCCTGGGATTCAGCCAGAAAGATGTAGACGATGTCAAAGGAATATTCGCCGATACGAACCTCTATCTGCTCTCGGCCACAGTTTTGATTGCTAGTTGTCATGTGAGTACATTTAGTAATTTAAAAACTGACGTAAAAAGACTATTGAAACGACAAACTGATCAATTAACTTTAATGAAAGATTCTACGTACTAGTACAGACGAAATTTAAGATGAGAGAGAGAGAGGCATGCGTGTGAGAGCGAGCAAGAGTTATATAGCTATCATAGACAAACATGATAGTGCAGTGACAAAGTATCAAACTGAAATAGTGATGTACTACACAAGGTTTATTATTTTATAATTACTATAACAAAAACCTATATCAATTTTATGACGGCTCTGAAATGCGATATTCCCTGCGTCGAACCCCGCCACACCTGTTGCTAAATTTGTTTGCGCAATGACTCTACTCATGTTCCTAGCAACCATTAAATTTGCATTAAATTTAAAAACCTCATAACATTAAGCACTGTAATTCGCAAAAGTTCAAATAAATATTCATATGATTTGTTTTTTTTTTAATGTTCTAAATATAGGATGTCTATGTGATCTATGTCTGATGTCCATTCTCCATGAAGACAGATGACCAGACAACATGGCAGAATCATGCTTCTATCCAGCTTTGTTTATGCTTTTTATACCCGGGTTCAATTGGAAATCCATAGAAAAGGCCCATAACATATTTATCGTGGCTCTACTGATAATACTTTAGTTCAGCAAATCTTAAATTCCTATACAACTACTGGCAGATTCTTAACTGCAATCTCCGATCTACAAAGATTACATATTCACGCAAAACTCAATTATTCAATTCAATCCATATCAGTTGCTGCGTGAAAGAGTAATAAACAAAGACACTTTCGGATTAGTGATATTAATAAGAATTGTGTTGTCCTCAGCTGCTGTTCGACTTCCTAGCGTTCAAGAACGACGTTTCGTTCTGGCGCCGCAAGCGGTCGCTGGCCGGGCTGTCGGCGCGCACCGTGCTGTGGCGCGCCTTCTCGCAGCTCGTCATCTTCTTCTACCTGCTGGACGAGCGAACTTCCATGCTGGTGTTGGTTCCAGCCGGCATCAGCTCTCTTATTGAGGTAAGAACTAGCTGGTCTTGCAGCTCGTCATCTTCTACCTGCTGGACGAGCGAACTTCCATACTGGTGCTGGTCCCAGCCGGCATCAGCTCTCTCATTGAGGTCAGCGCTCGCTGGTCTCGCAGCTCGTCATCTTCTTCTACCTGCTGGACGAGCGAACTTCCATGCTGGTGCTGGTCCCAGCCGGCATCAGCTCTCTCATTGAGGTAAGCGCTCGCTGGTCTCGCAGCTCGTCATCTTCTGCTACCTGCTGGACGAGCAGACTTCCATGCTGGTGCTGGTCCCAGCCGGCATCAGCTCTCTCATTGAAGTAAGCGCTCGCTGGTCTCGCAGCTCGTCATCTTCTGCTACCTGCTGGACGAGCATACTTCCATGCTGGTGCTGGTGCCAGCTTTCGTATTGAGGTAAGTTTTTGAATACAGATTATGCAACGGCAAGCAGAGATTAGGATGTTCACTGACAAAGTGGACAGACTATTTGATAAAGACTGTAGGGGTTTATGTAAGCCGCTTTCAACCTGTCTTACTAAAAAAAGCGGGAAGCCTATGTCCAACAGTGGATGTCCTACGGCTAACATGATGATGGTTGCCACAGTTATGTACTTGTGAATTTTATCGTACTCAGAATTTTGTAGTTTTTCTCATTAGCTTATTTTGTTTACTATCCAGCTCCAAATAATAACTAGTAAAACTATTGTGGTCTGGGAAATTGCTGGCTTTGTCATATAATCACACAATACAATAGTGCCAATAGGCGATAGCGAATTTTTCTATTTTAAGCAGCGTGCGCGACTTTTTATTGGCTTTTCCTCAAAAACGAACTCAAACTTTTAAATGAATATTTTCAAATTAGAACCAGTGTTACTGGACTGCATTTTTAAATGAACATTGCCCGTTCGGAGTCGTTCGAATACATTTACGTACTCAGCTTGGCTTGCCAATTCCAAAGTTAGTCGTAGCAAAAGCTATCCCTTACGGTACAAAAAGTTGAATTCTCAATATGTATAATTTCTCATTGGTGGACGAAGATTTATAATTTCCCCAGAACCCTTGGATTCGCGCTTCGCACGATCTCACGCCTGTGTGCGGTGCTGAATCGCGCCTGACGCCGCTTCAGCATTGCTATTCAATCCGGAATGTACTAGCTCTACGTTTTCATATTACTGTGACGAAAATCAAATAAATATTACGAATTATGCCATTAAGTTTGAATCGTACCAAGTTATTTCAAGCTGCTACTCTGCGACGAAGTTAAGGCACCAACGTAGCCCAGCACGTCGGTGACTTAGGTTCGTCGCGGATTTACTCATTCCTTATTCGATCTCGCAGAGATTCCGAGCATAGCCCTCTCCATAGCACGTTGTTCACATTGCATGTTGTTTATGTTGTTGCACGTTGTAAATGTTGCACGTTGTTCAAGAAGCCCGTTATTGTTTTCAGCTATGGAAAGTGACGAAGATAATGCACCTGCGCGTGTCGTGGAGCGGGTGGAGAGTGCGCGTGTGGCGCGACACGAGCGCGGACGCGGGCGAGCGCTCCACCGCGCAGGCCGACGCCGAGGCCATGAAGTACCTCTCTATGCTGCTTTATCCTCTCTGCATCGCTGGAGCGGTCTACTCGCTCGTCTACGAACCACATAAGAGGTAATATGTTATATTATATCTACACTTGCGCGTGTGGTGCGTCTCAAGCGCGGACGCGGGTGAGCGCTGACGTTAAAGCTATTAAGAACCTCTTTCAGATGCTTTATCCTCCTTACATCCCATGCGCTATGTTAAATGGCCACAGATTGCCTCAACTGAAGGTCTAAAGACTAAAATTGTTAATTATCATTCGTGTAAGCAACGGGCAAACTATACTTGAATTCCAGATTAGCGACCCGGCCTATACGAACTTACTTTATATTTCAATTCCGAAACTTAAAGCCACACTTCACAAAACAATCGGGTCAATTTAACCGTAAAATAATTTCGTTCCAGTTGGTACTCCTGGGCGCTGCATAGCATCGTAAACGGCGTATACGCATTCGGCTTCCTCTTCATGTTGCCTCAACTATTCGTGAACTACCGCCTGCGCTCGGTGGCGGCGCTGCCCTGGCGAGCGTTCATGTACAAGGCGTTCAACACGTTCATCGACGATATCTTCGCGTTCATCATCACAATGCCGACGGCGCACCGCGTGGCGTGCTTCAGGGATGACTTGGTGTTCCTTGTTTACTTGTACCAGAGATGGTGAGTATTGATGACGTTTAACACGTTTATCGACGAAATCTTCGCGTTCATCATCACTATGCCGACGGCGCACCGCGTGGCGTGCTTCAGGGATGACTTGGTGTTCCTTGTTTACTTGTACCAGAGATGGTGAGTATTGATGACGTTTAACACGTTTATCGACGATATCTTCGCGTTCATCATCACTATGCCGACGGCGCACCGCGTGGCGTGCTTCAGGGATGACTTGGTGTTCCTTGTTTACTTGTACCAGAGATGGTGAGTATTGATGACGTTTAACACGTTTATCGACGATATCTTCGCGTTCATCATCACTATGCCGACGGCGCACCGCGTGGCGTGCTTCAGGGATGACTTGGTGTTCCTTGTTTACTTGTACCAGAGATGGTGAGTATTGATGACGTTTAACACGTTTATCGACGATATCTTCGCGTTCATCATCACTATGCCGACGGCGCACCGCGTGGCGTGCTTCAGGGATGACTTGGTGTTCCTTGTTTACTTGTACCAGAGATGGTGAGTATTGATGACGTTTAACACGTTTATCGACGATATCTTCGCGTTCATCATCACTATGCCGACGGCGCACCGCGTGGCGTGCTTCAGGGATGACTTGGTGTTCCTTGTTTACTTGTACCAGAGATGGTGAGTATTGATGACGTTTAACACGTTTATCGACGATATCTTCGCGTTCATCATCACTATGCCGACGGCGCACCGCGTGGCGTGCTTCAGGGATGACTTGGTGTTCCTTGTTTACTTGTACCAGAGATGGTGAGTATTGATGACGTTTAACACGTTTATCGACGATATCTTCGCGTTCATCATCACTATGCCGACGGCGCACCGCTTGGCGTGCTTCAGGGATGACTTGGTGTTCCTTGTTTACTTGTATCAGAGATGGTGAGTTTTGATGACGTTTAACACGTTTATCGACGATATCTTCGCGTTCATCATCACTATGCCGACGGCGCACCGCGTGGCGTGTTTCAAGGATGACTTGGTGTTCCTTGCTTACTTGTACCAGGGATGGTGAGTATTGATGGCGTCTTATACGTTTATCGACGATATCTTCGCGTTTATCATCACTATGCCGACGGCGCACCGCGTGGCGTGCTTCAGGGATTACTTGTTGTTCCTCGTGTATTTGTACTAGAGGTGGTGAGTACCGGTGACTATATTTGGCTCTGTTCATTGTTCAGTTCTGAAAATTTTAAAAAGGCAAATGTTCTGTTAGAATAGAAAAATGCTCTAGTTTTATCATCAGCATTATCAGCCGTAGGACGTCCACTTTTGGACACAATTATACCCTTATTGATTTCCAATAAGCCAGGTTGAAGGAGAGGTTGGAAGCTCAAGTAATTCGATATGTTTCGTATTTTTAATTTTATATTAAATAAGCTTTAAGTAAAATTTTATATTGAATATACATTTTATACAATTTCAGGTTGTACCCGGTGGATAAATCTCGTACCGATACCGCTTCCAGCATGGACGAAAACCCAGAGGAATCGGAACTACTCAAGGAAAAAGCAGAGTAATATTAACCTTATTTACTAATACCTTGGAAGATTTAGCTACGGGAGAAGCCTTAAACGCACGTACCCTTCTGTGTATAATAGTAAAATATCTAAGTTGGTAAAAAATAAAATATTGCAGGCAGAGGGATTAGAGTTACAAAAATTATAAAAGTAAACAAAATGTTACACCTGTATAAGGGGTGTAACCCGTGTAACGTCCAGTCTTATAATTAGTTATATAAAATAATACCGCACAATAGTAAATAATGAGACCCCAGTAATTTAATTGCACGATTTTAGCTTAGTACTTAGCAGTGAAATTGGAATATCAACAACACGGCTGCACTGCTCACGCTCGCTCGCTACAAACCCGTCACCCGTTAATATTTCGACTTTATTATCACGTACGTTAGGTCGAAGCTTGAGCGTTTGTTAAATATTTATGTAACTTAACTTACATAACTTATGGCTGCATTAAGAAATTACGATAGTAAAGAGTAAACTATATTCCAAGAGTAAATTACATTTGCAAATTTATCGGAAGGATTTATTTAGGCGGTCTTAACCTGACAGAATTTTTCACGTGCGATATTACTCTTAAGGGATGATTTATGAAAGAGCCAGGCACGGAGCGTGCCCCGTCCGGGCCGTGGTCGGGTCACTAATGTGAGACGTTGCATACATTTTGTATGAAACTGTTTGTATTACAATGTGACGTCCGGGCCCGGACGGGGCACTTTTACGCCACGTTGTAATATAAACAGTTTCATAGGAAATGTATGCGATGTCTCACATTAGTGACCCGTCCACGGCCCGGATCGGACCCGGACGGGGCATACCCCGTGCCCGAACCGGTCTAATATAAATCATCGCTAAATGCTTCTCCCGTAGGCTTCTCCTTGAAGACTAATACGACACAGACTGACATGTTTATATTATTAGTTTCATAGCAAAGCTTGGCGTTTTATACGAATTGACAATGAGGCTATATTTTAGTGTTGTCTTTTTGTAGTTTCAAACATCGATTTATTTATTTACTCGTAGTAGATAGGTAGGTACTTATCTAATGTTGGTTCTTATTTTTGATTACAATGTTTATAAAATATGATAATTTAGCTGCTTTATCCTTGGGGTCTACTGACGATTCTTCCAAATGAAATGTGTCGATTAAATGTTGCCAATTTAGTGACTTTCTCCGCTAGAAATAACGACTTTGTCTAAACCTACAAATATTTTTTTTTTTTTCCGGCTTAAAGAAGCATTCTCAATTCGTCTATATTTTTTTATATGTATTTTACGCGATTCAGAGTAATCGATTATGAACCGATTTTGATAATTCTTTTTTTGTTCGGTAGAAAGTACTTTAGAGATGGTCCCATATAAATTTAACCGAAGTCGAAATCGTTTTTAAAAATCGATTACTGTGAAAATTACAACGTTGATGATACATTGACCCATGGGAACTATTTGAATTCTGCACACGGTTGAAGCCGGTTACGCCATTTTTAACGAAAAATAATTATCTTCATTAAAATATTGTGTGAAATTTGAAACCTAAACTTGACTCAACTAAATTGGCAACATAGAATGGACGTATTCCTTTTATGAGTATCGTTAGTGAAAAATTATACATGGCAATAAATTAAGTTGCCCATCACATCTAATACCGCCTAAACCTAACCGTGAAGGTTAAGTATGAGTTACGCGTAAACAGAAACTATAAAAATGTATGGCTCCATACATTTTTGTACAGCGCTCCAGCAGCCCAGGTAGCAAGCACAGCAAGGGGAGAAAACCATTTTATTCACTCTTAATGTCAGATGTCATTGTCAATCCATACTTTATTTCCTCTTCGAAGGGATATAATGGTGGAAAGACTATTAGTCCCTTTGCTATGCTTCCCGCGCTGGTGGAAATGTGGAACAACTAACAAAAATATATATAGAGCCACATGAATACGATAATAGTTTTCGTTTTTAATGCAATCTCAAATAGGCCGAATCATACAAGTCGGCGGATGTGAAGTTAGCTACAATATATATGCGGGAAACCCAATCAACGCGCAGCTTTACGTGAGCTTTAGTCAGCGAGATTTTGCACAGCTTCAAGCTAACTTCACATCTGCCGACTTGTATGATTCGCCCTATACTAATTCCTCTACAGGGCTATCCAGAAATGGTGTATTGCGAAAGGAGATGATCGCGCCATTGTTATTAAAAAAAAATACCATGAGCCCAACTCGGTATTCGAGAAAAAATCAGCTGTTTCATTTATGTTGTCCATTCCGAGTTGTATTTTTATGTGGAACTGCTGATTTTTTCTTCGAATTTCGGATTGGCCCCATAGTAAAAGTTGTTTGTAATGATGGTCACCATCACCTCCTTTTGGTTAGTATGTACAGGGCATGCAGATAGCCCTGCATACCTCCGATTATCGTGGAATGTCCGAGGCGATGTAGCATAAATTAATAAAAATCGTAGTTATTAGTAACAAGCATCACAAGGTAAGACGCTAGAAATATGTATAGCTAGCTAGAGCTCTATTTATTACCTACTCGTGTTAATTTATATCTTATGATGGCATAGAAAAGTTTGCCTACTACATAGATTTACTAGCAGATTGATTTTGAGGAACTGCCTCGGCCTATAACTTCAGCTAATAAAATTACTTGTAACAATTTCGTATACGCCGCGTCACACAAGTTGGCGGAAATTAAGTTAGCTACAAGCTGCGCAATATCCAATCAACGCGCAGCTTTATGTGAGCTTCAGTCAGGATTGGATATTGCGCAGCTTGTAGCTAAATTCACATCCGCCAACTTGTGTGACGCGGCCTATAGTTCGTGTACGTTGAGTATTTGGTCACGCATGCAATGACGATATGAGATTAAAAGAAAAATATTTCTATGTATGTAAATACTATAGAAATTAAATATTATATTAATTAGATAGTGAGATTATTTATTTATGTCTTACAATAGATCCGACATTTATTTGTTAGTAAATCTATGGTCAATTACTACAAATTATTGTGCATTTATTTTATACAATGACATAGTGTAATAGCAAAATTTTATTTTAGTAAAAACATATTTTGTAATATGCTCAAAAAATTTATGTATATTTTGTTGGCATGTTTATTTATTATTTATATTTCTCGTTATAATAGTTGTAGCAAAATGTAATGAAGCATTCACACCACAGATGCTGTCTTTCAACATTGACGAATTTCTAGGATTGTTATAAACAGTATGTATTTACGTTCGTAATAAATTATCTGTGGTATGGACGGACCATTGACACATATTGTTGAATATGAAAAAAATGCAAAATAAAACTTGACTGATATTGGAGTTCCGAAATGTTTCTATTTTTAGGTAATTCCACTGATTCTTCCAAGGACGTATTAGAAATGTATTACGCATGTTTTACTGGCGTTTTCTTAGTATCGCTGTCATGTATAGACGAATTAACAAAACAGCAATTATTATTATGAAGATAGGTACGGTTTTATAATCCGCGCCACACAAGTCGGCGGATGGGAAGTTATGCGCAGAACGCTGCGCAAAAGGCAAAATGTAGGTATGCGCGGGAGCCAGAGAGACGAGACGCCGGGACACACCCGCCCGCTAACCTCGTCGCGTGCTCCCTACGCCCGTGCTCACTACTTCGCCACTTGTTACACATGCGGAATAATTAGCGAATCACCGTAGTATTATTATATATTCTTTGGAATCACGGCGAAGTGTCATCTGTGGCTAACTTCTCATCCGCCGACTTGTGTGGCGATACCTATACCTCTAAACTGACTTAGTAAAAGACACTATTGTAGACTTGGTACTAATCCAAGCAAAAAGGATAAAAAGTAAGGTCACTTCAGGTACCTTATGTGTCTGGGGTATGTTATGATCGCTCTGAAAGACACGTGTTGTTGTACATGTTTAATAAAACAAGGGCTTAATAATACGGCTTAAATAAATGTAGAGATCAATTGCGCCGCGACTTGCCTTTAGATTTAAAACATTCGTAATACTCGTACAGATTTGTTTGTTGAAACGTCTACAGGCTCAGCGCCGATGACTAGGGATGTTTCCAAATGTCCATAAATGTGTTGTATAGGCCGAATCATACAAGTCGGCGGATGTGAAGTTAGCTACAAGCTAGCTAATCAAGTTTCAGTCAGGATTGGATATTACGCAGCTTGTAGCTAAGTTCACATCCGCCGACTTGTATTATTCGGCATATACAGTCAGTGATATTAACATTGCCTCCATAATTTTAAAAATCTTTGGTGCAAGACTTATCAATCGATCTGTATAATAGGTAAGTACTTATGACTTTGTCATTGTTTTCTTTTTACAATATAATTGTATTACAGGAAAATATTTTTTATTTTATGACATGTAAGCCTACATAAAACTCCTGTAGATTCTCGTAATCTGAAAAGAGCCAAAATTAAGCCAAGTTCCTTATTACTGAAAAATCGGCCAAGTACGAGTCGGACTCGCGCACGGAGGGTTCCGTACTGTATGGGTGTCCCTTTAAATATTTATTTTATTTTATTATTGAAGTAAATATAAAACTAAATATTCTGTGAAAATTTCAAGCATCACCTGTTACCATTATTAATATAGAGCGAAAAACGTCTAAAATTAAAAAAAAATTAAACCCTTAAATATTTATTTTATTTTGTTTAAGTATTTGTTGTTATAACGGCAACAGAAATACATCATCTGTGAAAATTTCAGATGCTATCATGGTTCATGAGATACAGCCTGGTGACAGACAGACGGTCAGATGGACATCGAAGTCTTAGTAATAGGGTCCCGTTTTTCCCTTTGGGTACGGAACCCTAAAAAGCTATTCCTACCGACCTAAACCTATTCCTTTCAATCCGTTGCGTGTCATGTTGTAGGTGACACCCGTAATTGCCGACTTTTAAAAAGGAGGAGGTGCTGTAGCAAAACATGAATAAATGTAGAGAGCCAGGGTAAAATATAATCAATGCAACAAAGTGTTTAGATGTGCACATTCTTTACTTATTTTATTTTATTCATTAGGTATATGTTGAATACGAAATTGATACAAAGATTTTGAGAAAAATTGAGAATTAGTTTTGATAACATGAAATTTGTTCGTCTATTTTGTATTTTTTTTTGTATAATATCCATCGATATTTTCGCGTATTGTGAACCAATTGAGAAAAATATTTTCTTATTTCTAAAGGGCAGACTCCCGAGGTGGTTCCATTTAAATTTTATAGAAATTGGCTGAACCGTTTTTGATAAATCAACAATAATGTACATGGATGGCACATCGATTCGTTCAAACTATTCGAATTCTGTACACGGTGGAAGTCGGTGGTGCATTTTTTTTTGCTGCAAAAGTCGTAGGTTTAAATTTGAACTATGACTGTTAAGTAAAGGAGACTCTTTACTTACATTATTTATTACAGTCTCATCTGTAAACCAACTTAGTAGATTATTATTGAAGACCAAAAAATCCTTCGGAAATTCTAGCCAGCGGCCTTATCTCCTACAACGATTTCTTCCAGGTTTTTTTTGAATGGCTAAGACTGCACTACTACTACTGAGGAGTAAGTCATGGTTTGAAGACACGTTTGCGAAATACTAGTACCTACAACCATCATCAGGTGAACTAATCAAAAGTTAAGTTTTGGCAATTATAGCAAATATAAACGTTGCTACTACAAGACACGCATTAATTAGTGACGATGAATGAATTAGTCGAGTGCCATGGCCTTGTCTTCTAAAGATCGAGGTTGATGTTTCTACATCCAGTCAACTATAGGCCAATAAGTCTAGCCCAATCAATTCTCTTCAAAAATATCCTAAAAGAAAACTACACAAAGTACAGCCTGGCAAAATCAGAGCTGTTGACATTTTTTGATTGAAAAGGCAATTTATAAAATTAATTCGGGCGTACCTATAATTGCAGATTTGGATTTATATCAATAACTGATTACAGTTAGGTACCTACATAGTACAGCTGGCTTGTGCTTATCAGCCTGCGCATGCGGCTTCAAGATAATTGATACTTATTGTTACTAGCTCTATATTTATGTTGATTACGGTGTAAGTAGAAGTACAAAACGTTAATGTGTCAATGAGCATTTTGATGTGAGCGACTCGGTTGCGCAGTTGTGGTTCGCAGGATTCCGGAAGCATTGGGTGGTGTCAGTCGCAGTATCACAAACTAAGGCGATACGCCGCTACAGAGTGCGGCTTGACACACATAATAGTGTAATGGATATGTTCGATGTCCTCCTTCAAGCCGGTTTGATAACCTTTGGCCTTGTCGTGTACTTGTTGCTGAGAAAAACGAAGCCAATGATCGGCAACTACAAGCAGGCAGGTGAGTCCGAAACGTATCAGTTGATAGCATTTTAGTATCGCAGTGTTTTATAGAATGTTTATAGATTAGTTTGACCTTGGCAGATACTTTGTGTGATTTGTTTGGAAGAGTTAAGTATTCGTGTACACAATTCGATATTTCTAAGAATAAGAATAAGAAAATGTTTATTGTAAGGCGGTTTCACCAGGTCAGCGCACGAAATTCAATTCTTTATGGGGTTTTTTGGTATTTACAGATAAACTGTGCGCTTAAATTAAAAAATAATAATTTAGTGGCCACGAATAGAGATAATGAGGTATGTACACCTAGAAACCAAAATAGCGGACAGTTTATGCACAAGAGTCCACTTACTACAAACTAGGTGAAAACCAGTTGATACATTTTCTTGCATAAACTAACCACTAATTTGGTTTTTAAGTGTATCTAACTCGTAATCGCTACCTATTCATGGTCGTGAAATGAGTTTTCGTAAACTAAAAATAAGTCGTTCATCTGTGAAAGACAAAAAACTTGCAAAAAACCCAAAAAAGAAGTTGAATTTCGCGCGCTGCCTGGTCGAGATCACAGAGGTCGAGATAATCCAAAAGCCATAGATTGGATCAGAATGAAATCTATGGTTTATAACTTTTTTGTGATCGTATCTATGTCAAACTTTGCCAACTTCGAACTTAGGGTATTTTATATCTATTGATTTTATATCCTAAATTGTGTCCTAAATCACAATTTTCCTCAATAGTAAACTAGCATCTAAACAGTTTATAAAGTTACATTACATTTTATCGAATTATAAGGTAACCCATTAATTAAATCGTAGGGACCTAAATAGAGGGTAGTTCAAAAATAAATGTTAATTTGTAGTTAGTGCGCCATACTTTGCGGTTTCGTACGTCTTGCTAGATAAATTGTAAATTACTAGGATTATAAAATGGGATTGACCAAAAATATAGTAGCATTAGCGAACATATCTGCCTATCCTATTTTCGTCTGTATTTTTAACTGTAAGTACCTATTAACCTACTATGAAGATTTAGAAATCAATTTGTTGGCACCAATATGGGCCAACACTAAGCCCGATTACAGAGGCGCCATCGTAATTATATTAGCTAAATAGCATAGTTCTGTTTCTTTTTCACTTTAGGCATTCAATAGAGAGAACGCTTTTTACGTTGCTATTTAGTTTACGCTGGCGCCTCTGTAATCGGGCTTATTATATATGTATCATTTATGTGTACGTATTGCGCTGTTGATTTATCCAACACGCTGCTCGGGTTGGCAATGTTTAAATTGTAAAATTAGTTGTAATTTTCCCTTTATAAATGTAGCATTTCCAAGATTTATTTGTGATTTTTCTCAGATCTTTTATGTAGGGTACTGAATTTACGGAAGATGACAGTTATCGTTATTAAAAAGAAATAAATAGGTACTTAATCAGACATAGGATATGCACTTATGCAGCACACCTGGCTGATAAATCAGATACTAAAATAGCGAAATCAAAAAAAAAAACAAAAACATGTACCTGTCTACATCTACCTACAACTTTTGTTTACGATTGATGTCACCAGCTTCTTGTGGCGTCATATCATCCAATCGTATAACCTATATTAATAAAATGCACAGGAAATACAGCTTATAAATAATTATCTTTACTGGTAGATGTAGATCATGTATAGAAGCAACAATAACGCTTTATGTAGGTATGGTGTTACCCTTTTATTGTGAACATCCCGCATGTCAGACCCAAGCGTTTCGAATCCACATTCCTCATACGAACAGCCTGAAAGTGGAGCGCTTGTGGAGTCTGTCTTTCCGCTAAAGTACAATATAGGTGTCTTCAAATCTCCATTAAATAATTATCTTCTACTAGAAGATACCTATTTACGTGGCGCCGAGTATCAAACACACCTACCCAGAAGTCTTCTAGGTATGTGTGCTTTAATACTCTGCGGCACACAAGTCGGCGGATGAGAAATTAGCCGCGGATGACACTTAGCCGTGATTCGCTAATTATTGCGCATTTGTGTGCACAATGCCGACGCAAGTGGCGAAGTAATGAGCACGGGCGTAGGGAGCGCGCGGGAAGCACGAAGTTGGCGGGCGGGTGTGCCCCGGCGTCTGTCTCTCTGGCTCCCGCGCATACCTATATTTTGCCTTTTGCGCAGCGTTCTGCGCCTAACTTACCAACCGCTAACTTGTGTGGCGCGGAGTATACCCTAGACCGCATATCTGCTTAACATCAGACAGTATGTAATCTAACTATATTAAATTTAAAAAATATATCTCAAACAATACTTGCTGGTTTCAGGGTGGAACTACCCTTTGAAAGTCGTTTTCGCGCGCTTCGCCGTCCGGAGGTGGAAAGCTCAGTTGCGGTCTAAAGATGAAACCGAGGAACCGAGGAGCGACCAGTACGAAGGGTGGGACGCCGTGTCTGTGGGAGCCACTGCACCTGACGGCACTGCGGTGCTGCTTCGCATCAGGAAGCTAAACTCCAGGCAGCCTCTCGCGGAAACTACCGTCTTTGTTAAACTGAAGGATGGGACTACTTATGTGCTGCCTCGTGAGTATTGCATCTATAAGCCGCATCATACAATTCGGATGATGTGAAGTTAGCTACAAGCTGCGCAATATCCAATCCTGACTGAAGCTCACATCGCTTGGGTTTAGCGCAGCCTGTAGCTAACTTCACATCCGTCGACTTGTATGATTCGGCCTATATACGTAGTGTGTTTTATAGACATGGAAATTTACTAGGATGTAATTGTTTAAATCGTTATGACCAGTTTTTTGCCTTGGAGCCAACCACGAAATCGCGAAAAAAGTCAGCTGTTTCATACATTTTGTGGACTCGACGAAATTCTTCGTTTTTAATAATTATAGGCAAAACCGCCTTCCATAGTGTACTAAATTCGAATAATTCGCTAGAATTGTTTACGTTATTGTTGTTGTGACAGCGGGTGGCATATACAACTGAGCGCTACTGTGGCTATTTTAACCGTTTTGCCATGTCAGAAACCTTCAGGCGGCTTAAAAACTGTCACCGGGGCTACCCGCCCGGCTACACGAACTTACAAAAATCTTTGTTTTGAGTAAATATTTAGTGTATTTCCGCTCTGTTGTGTTGTAGGCAAATAAGTTTAAAGGCCCTATTACATAAATTAATTTAATATTTAAAACAAAACTGTTAATAATAATGTAATTAAGATACAGAAGGCGGTCGTCCTGGACACGGCGCGCATTGTCAGGAGGTTCCTCTCTCTGTAGACCCAACCACCGGTAGCTTGAGCCCCGCCCCGCTGCCGGCGGCACTCTAGGTTTAGGTTTTTTTTATAGTATTTTGTTATTTTCTATAAATATTGTAAAAAAACTTAAATTTAAGAAAATAAATGAATATGTGTATGTAATTAAAAAAAACGGATTAATCACAATATATTTCGAATAGAGTGCAGTGAAAATAAGAGTGAAATTTATTTATTAGTTATTTTCACTTTTTACCCACGACGGAACGGAGCAGGCCCCCGACGGATATTCCTCGGTTATCTATTATGGTAAAATTATTATCGCTACATCTAAGTATATCTTCGAGAAACAGACACGTTAGGAAAAAACTGTAAACATCGATATTCATTGTTTATAGTTACTTAGTATATCTATTACCGATTTCTCGAGATATCAACTCTTTTTTAGAAAGTATTTTTACGTCTGTTATAATATTTCGTTACATAATAATTGGGTTAAGTCGGGGGTTTTGAGTTATTTATTCTTTTTCGATGAGATTTTTACCGTCGTGGGTTTCAAAATGTTTAATTTTGCTTATTTTTTTTTATTTTGTTTGAAAATTTGTAATTATTATTTAGGTGTATTTTTTTTTAAATTAACGTTATTTTCCAGTTTTGTTTTAAATATTAAATTAATTTATGTAATAGGGCCCTTAAATTTATTTGCCTACAACACAACAGAAATACACTAAATATTTATTCAAAACAAAGATTTGAACATGAACTTCCGCAAAGTAACGCCTGATTCAATCAACTAACTTACAAGAAAATTGAACTGTCTTCGAGAAAATTGTTTTTTTCGTTATAGAAAGCCCCGAAGCTGCAGTCGGTGCTTGGGAGAGCACTCCGGGTGGTTGGAGCGCCAGCGGCCTGAAACTCCAAGTGCTGGAGACAGGGTCTCGGATGAGGATCATCTACAATGGAATACTCATCAAAGAGCAGACTAAAGAAGTACAGCACGTCACTCTCAATCTCATGTAAGTTTTCACAAAACTGAAATGGAGAAGTAAGTTGTCTACCTGTTGTTTTAACCTCGTATATTGCGCATAGCGATATTGTCCAGACCCTTTAGTACAGATTTTGCATAGTTAACTTGCGTTAGTTTGCGTGTTGCTCCATACTCCATACATTTTTGTTCGTTCTTCCTCGTTTCCGCCAGCGCTGCACGAATTAAATTGAAAGGAGCTATACGGAAATTACTGTAGTATCAATTTACGTGTTAACTTGTAACCCCTTAGGAGTTAGAAAGAGATTACACGTATACGGAAATCAAAGTAATTTCCGTGTGGTTCCATATGTTTTTGTATAGCACAGCTGGCGGAACCGAGGAAATACTAATAAAAATGTATGGAGCAACACGAAACTATAATAGTTTACTGTGTAAACTCATATACTAAAGCCTCAGTTTATTAACGCAGGACCACAGGATGTCGTATATCACTACATAGCATAAAACAAAGTCGCTTCCCGCTGTCTGTCTATCCCTATATAAGCTTAGATCTTTAAAACTACGCAACTAATTTTGATGCGGTTTTTTAGGGTTCCGTAGCCAAAGGGTAATAACGGTACCCTATTACTGAGACTCCGCTGTCTGTCCGTCTGTCTGTCACCTGGCTGTATCTCATGAATCGTCATAGCTAGAGAGCTGATTTTTTCACAGATGATATATTTCTGTTGCCGCTATAACAACAAATACTAAAAACTGAATAAAATAGATATTTAAGGGAGGCTCCCATACCAACAAACATGATTTTTCAGCGTTTTTTTCGCTTGATATTAATAACAGTAACAGGTAGACGCTTGAAATATTCACAGAATATTTAGTTGTAAGTTCACATGAAAAATAAATAATTAAATTAAAATATATTAAGGGGGGCTCCCATGTGGTACGGAATCCTTAGTGCGCGAGTCCGACTCTCACTTCACCGATTATTTAATAGAGAGAGTGATTCAATAGAAAGGTACGAGTATGTATAATACACCTGTGCGAAGCCGGGGCGGGTCGCTAGTAAATAATAATCGGCCTTGCAGGAAATCTGTCAAGGAGGTCATGTCTAGCCGGTCCAGCTCTGAACGTTCAACGGCTGAAACGATGATGATTATTTTTAACTCATTTTTTTGTCGCGTTATTTATCAACCGATTTTGATAATATTTGGCAAGATTGTTTACTAAATCCTAACAAGATTTGCGAGTATGAAGAAAATTGGTCAAGAGCGAGTCGCAATATAGGCTTATGAAGATTCAGTCAAAAAGATGTTCCGCGAGGTCTGCTGTTCGGAGAACAACTAAGTAGTTATACCATAAAGCCATTGTCATAATGTAAAATGAATAATTACCTTTGTTCAAGTTGGGCGAGTGCTTCAGCGAAGGTGCGTTATCCTGAAGACTGGAGTAACGAGCTGGCTGCGCAGGCGCTGGCTGTGGAGCCGTGGCGAGACTCTAACTGGTCTCATATGCTGTATGGCTTTAACATTATTTAAATCGTCGTGTGCGACAGTTTTTTTGTTTTCATTTGTTGTACCTATTACAATACATCACGACATTTTGTGATGTATCGTAAGCACATTGACGCATGATAAATAATTGATCTGAACTTGTTTTGTTTTAGTGCGGTAGCTTACCTTCCAACTTTTTCTTCAACCAATTCTTGGAAATAAATATTCATAAAAATTATTCGTTGTCCACATCAGTATTTAAGTAATTTGTTCAAGGACCATTTTTAATTTCAGAGGCAAACAAAACGACGGTAGCTGGGTTCAATTCGGCTCGGTGCAGGGACGTTTTATCTCATACGACGACCAGGGTAGCATAGACCGCAGCGAATATCTCCAAACGCGTGGCTTAAGAGCGCGGAGCTGGGCGCCGCTCGGGTACCAGGCGTTAAGGAGAACTGTGGAGGTCAACGCGGCGGCTTCGGATGGAACTGTGGTGCAGATGACGTGTATCTCCCATAAAAATGTGCTTACACAGTAAGTTGTTATTTCATATGACGACCAAGGCAACATATACCGCAGCGAATATCTCCAAACGCGTGGCTTAAGAGCGCGGAGCTGGGCGCCGCTTGGCTACCAGGCTCTAAGGAGAACTGTGGAGGTCAACGCGGCGGCTTCGGATGGAACTGTGGTGCAGATGACGTGTATCTCCCATGAGAATGTGCTTACTCAGTAAGTTATTATCTTATACGACGACCAAGGCAACATAGACCACAAAAAATATCTCGAACCGCGTGGTTTAAGAACGCGGAGCTGGGTGCCGCTTGGTTACTAGGCGCTCAGGAGAACTGCGGAGATCAACGCTTTGAAGCAGTTTAGCTCGATATATGTTAGGCCTAGTAACTTTTGAGTTCGTTTTGACCAGCAGGATAGATCGCCACTATTACATGTAAACGCTTGGGGGCGTTTCATCATCATCATCATCAACAGCCTTCTTTATACCACTGCTGGGCCTTTCTCTTACTGTGCCATTGTCCTGTCCTGTGCCAATCATGTAAACATGGGAGCGTTGCAATTTTATTATTAGCAAAAATAGTTTTTTTTTCGCCCTAATGAATTTAAGTAGTTGTTTCCGTGTTTTGTTTCTGTGTACCTAATTGTTTAGTCCCGAATAAAATTTTCTGTATTTCTGTAATGCGCGATATCTGCAGCAAGTCATGTTATAAAAATGTCCTTAGATGTTTGCGTTGCGTTCTATAGCTGGCTTTTGCCGTGTAAAATATATAGATGTTTGTTTATATTGCAGGGTTATATCAGGATCCGTCCGCTTCCCCAACTGTTCTGTGGAGAGTATAACGGGCACGGATCTTTCGATGTCAGATTTCTGCGAGCGTCCCGAACAGATACCGAAAGCCTATACTATAAATGTGAGCAGTAAGTAAAAAAAAACTTCATCTTACAATTAATTCAATAACAATCTAAGTAGGTACAATAATGATATGAGAATATTGAGCTTCTCCAATGATCTTTAAAATATAATTCTTAAAAATGAATCTGAAGATTATAAAATAAAGTATTTTTTTCTGTGTTTTAGCTTCGAGCCGGGATTTCCGAGTGGTTCTGAAGATTGGTTCAGACGGAGGAAGGTACTTGAGTGGCGTCCCGATCCAACATGAGACTGTGTACAGGACTGTGGCGGTCAACATTGATGGGTACATCGGCGCAGGGCTACTGGAGCTAGGATATGAGTCTACGAGTAAGTCATGTTATCATTGGGGAGGCAGGAGGGGCTCCCTCGAGTGGTCGCACCCTGTAAATTACTGTGCCCTATTGCCTACTCTAATGGAATACTTTCAAATTTTCCGGAGTGGGTAAATGTGGGCAACTACCCATTCTGCCGAAAATCTCTAGTTATCCTAATGTGTCGGATTTTTCACTAACGTGTTTAGTGCGCGTTTTTCTGTTCCATCATGATTTGATGTTTTTCGAAATATCTTCAACCACGAAATATGCAGGCAAACGTTAAAATACTAACTACTTAATTGACTAACGTGGTGATTAATTCCTCTATGGACTTGTTTACGCTGTTCTGTAATTCAGTTTGATTTTAACGGAGGAAGTCCGGAGGAAGAAAATGCGATTTTGAAATTGGAAAGTTAGTTTTTTGTTAATTGTTCCCCAATTCAGTTAATATTTTTGTAATTTTGATAAGAGATTCTAAAAAATATTGTTCTGTGTCAGTAAAAAGAGATCCGTCGGTGATAACCCGTCCTCGGCTCCTGAAGTGGGTGGGAGTAGACGCGGCCGGGTCTGTAAAGTACTGCACTTCGTTCGACGAACGAACCGCGGCATGCCCCGAGCTGGTCGGTGGAAAATGTGCCTCGCTCGCGCTACTGGCTTCTGTGCAGAAAGAGGAGGTAAGAATTATGTTTTCGTCTAATTTTATATTTTAGTGAAGACGATTATATCCTGAAGTAGATGGGAGTAAACGCGGCTGGGTCTGTGAAATTCTGTGCTTCGTTCGATGATCGAATCTCGGCTTGTCGAGAGGTGGTTGGGGGGAAATGTGCCTCGCTCGCGCTACTGGGTTCTGTGCAGAAGGTAACAATACTATCTTCGTTTAAAAGATAGCAATGAGAAATACTGATATCCCGTCCTCGGTTTCTGAAGTGGGGTGGGAGTAGACGCGGCTGGACCTGAGAAATTCTGTGTTTCTTTCGATGATCGAGTCTCGGCTTGCCCGGAGCTGGTCGGTGGAAAATGTGCCTCGCTTGCGCTACTGGCTTCTGTACAGAAGGAGGAGGTAACATACTGTCTTCGTCTAATAAAGATGGCGATATCTCGTCTTCGGCTTCTGAAGTTGGTGGGAGTAGACGCGGCTGGACCTGGAAAATTGAGTCTTGGCTTGCCCGGAGCTGGGAAATGTGCCTCGCTCGCTCTACTGGCTTCTGTGCAGAAGGAGGAGGTACGAAAACTGTCTTTGTCTAATAAATAGCAATGAGACTAATGAGAGAGTCTGTGATATCCTGCCTCGATTTCTGAAGTGGGTAGGACTGTGATATTCTGTTCTTCGTTCGGCGAGCAGATCGCGGCTTGGCCGGAGTTGGTCGGAGGGAAATGTGCTTCGCTCGCGCTACTTCTGTGCAAAATGAGGAGGTATAAAATAAGTATTATCTAATGAAATTCGCGCCGCTCGCCTGGCTTCCGTGCTGAAGAAAGACATAATTACACACATTTAATATTGGTTTAGCACATATGAAATTCTCACCTACTGGTGGACCAATCCCAACTTATCCTACATAAATCTTTTACAGAAAAAAATATTTAAAAATGTTTAGGCAAATGTTTTACAACTTATTTCAACATAACACAAGTAAAATGACGTTAAAAATATTTATCGTCTGGTAGGCCCAATTTTAGAGGCGCCGTCGTAATTATAATAGCAATTTAGAGTAGCTCTGTTTCTTTTTCACTATATGCATTTGATAGAGAGAACACTATTTTACGTTGCTATTAAATTTACGATGGCGTCTTTAAAATTGGGCCTACGAATTAGATCAAACTCGTTAGGTCAAATTAGATCAAACTCGTTCAATAAACTTACACGATAAACTACATTTCCAGGGCTACCGAGTGCCGCCAGGTTTCTGCCTTACTATCCGGGCAATGGAGAAGCATCTCGAACAAAACCCCGCCTTGACGGACGCCATAAAGGAAATTGAAGCCGCCAATGAACACTACGAAGAAAGCAACTTTAAAGACATATGTGATAAGTGAGTACTGCAGTCACATACAACAAAATATTAAAAATGTTACAGTTTAGACACTAGAGTAGTCTCATTAACCGATATACCTACCTCAGTGCCTCAAGACGACAGTTTTCGATAATTGTGTGTTGCCCGTTATAACATATGGAACTGTAACGTGGTATTTTAATGTGGGCCTTATGAATAAGCTCGAAATAGCCCAACGTGCTATGGAGAGGGCTATGCTCGGAGTCTCCCTGCGGGATCGGAGTTGAGGAGATCCGCAGACGAACCAAAGTTACCGACATAGCCCATCGGGTTAGCAAATTAAAGTGTCAGTGGGCAGGGCACATTACCGTAAAGTTCTCGAATGGAGACCACGGAGCGTAGGACGTCCACCGACTAGGTGGACTGACGATATAATAAAGATTGCAGGAACGCGCTGGATGCAGGCCGCTTCCTTATTGGAAATCCATGGGGGAGGCCTATGTCCAGCAGTGGACGTCCTATGGCTGATAGATAGATACTAGAGAAAGGATGATTGGGTATCTTACAATTCAGAATGTACCGATGACAATAAACTTTTGTGGTTTCTAATCCGAATTTTCTATCCGAACGTACCTATACTCGTATGATAGACGTTTCCGTATGATTAAAAAGTTTACTAATTGAAGTAAAAATATCAGTAAAATACTAGAAACATTAAATATATTTTCTTACAGATTTATTTTCTTTTTATTAGCCAGGCATAATAAAGTATTGATCCTTAATATTCTTTTTCAGAGCATCTTCCCTTTTTGCCACAACAGAAATTAGTGGGGAAGTGAAACAGGAAATATTAGCGAGCATGACTGAACTGCGGAAAAAGGCTGCGGAGGAAAATTTGGGAACGGAATTACGATTTGCTGTTAGATCTTCAGGTATATTTACTTTTTCGAACTATTATCTCACAATTAGCCTTGTATAATGTCAGATTTTTTTTTAGATATTCAAATTGTGAGGAGGGGCAAGTACTAAGTTGGCACTTTGCCTTTGCATAGGTGGGAAATATCTAACGTTCACAGCATACAAGGCTATTCCTAATCAATTAGCATCCTTTTAGGGGCTTATTCTGTACATCAAAAGTAACAACTTTTGTTCTGCGAAAAAATGTTGTTCCATAGCAAAATCTCGTTCACCCGCGACAAAATGTATGGAACAGCTGATACTTTTTTTTGAGTTTTTACAAAAGTAGCAGTACGAAAGTTATTAGTTTTGATGTACAGAATAAGCCCCTAAAAGGATGCTAATTGATTAGGAATAACCCTGTATATAGTTTAATCACTCTCAAATTCGGTTCAGTTGTCCAATAGTTTCATAAACTCAATTGCCCGGGCACGATACACAATCGATGCAACTCGGTCGAAACATCGGAATAATGAGGTAATTATTTATGTTATATTTTTAAATTTTTGCTTCGCTTTTACTCCTGCACGCGCCAGTTATTTGCGCCACGAGAGCGAAAGGGAGGAAAAGCGAAACCGAACACCAGAGCACATAGACAATACGGGGGCAAGTTTGCGGACATTTTATTGTGTGGTATAGCGGCCGGACAAAATGAGACCATCCTCGGATGCACTTCGGACGAAGATGTGCTAAAAGGCGTGCAGAAGTGCTGGGGATCCATGTTTGTTATAAAACCCCCATTTTAAACGTGGTGGTCCGCGGACCATGTATTAAGGCTATAATTCTTTTTATATAAATAAATCGTGTCACGGTGTTTGTCCGCGATGAACTCCTCAACTACTGAACCAATTTTCACCAAATTTTGCACACCGTGCAGTTTGATCCAACTTGAGAGACAGGATACTTTATAATTCAATTTATAGTCGTATTTTTTTTGTATGGCAAAACAACGTTTGTCGGGTCAGCTAGTTGTATATAAGCGTTGCTCAGTTTGGGGTCAGAGACCGTGTGTAAGATGTCCTCTGATATTTTTTTTTCTTCTTAGTCGTGTCAATGGTTCAAAAAAGTTTATTTTTATTATTTATTGTGTGGTACAGCGGTGGGAGAAGACAGCGAGGTGCTGTCGGCGGCCGGACAGAATGAGACCATCCTCGGATGTACTTCGGACGAAGATGTGCTAAGGGGCGTGCAGAAGTGCTGGGGATCCATGTTTGCCTTCACCAGCGCTTATTACAGGAGGTATGGATGCATTTCTTATCGTCAAGTTTATTTATTTGAAACGGTTGGTAGACCATTTCAACATCTACGAGTAGAATGGGTACTAGGTAATGGAACCAGCCTACTATAAGAATTGTCTGAGTTACTGACGCTTGTTTTTACCACTGGGGAGCGTTTTTTGAATTTCGCACGGTTTGGTCGTATACGGAACTTGTATGGAGTACTCACAACTTCCATACACAACATATAGATTGTCCATAAAATCTGTCAAAGTTAACTATACGTTCTTAGGCGTTCGAAGTTCAAAAAACGCTCCCCTGAACTCTAAATATAAAATCTAAGTACGACTTTTCATTTGTAAATTTTAATTTAATTTGTGTTAAGTGAACTGTACACTGAGTTTATTTTTTACATGCTACGCAATTTAGTAGGTAGGGAATACCATGATCTAGATATTATTGATCAACGTGGTGAGATTTAAGCGCTATCCACACATTTCCGGCTCAGGGCCATCCGTGTTACGAGCTGTCAGTGTTACCGTCAGGGACGTACCATTCGTTATCCGTATTCACATAATAATATCAAGAAAATCGCTATCAGTGTAATCTTTGTAATCTTCTTTGTTAGTTGTAGATTATCCCTTATTATATTTTTCTTCTCAAAATTCAAATAATGTAGATTATTCGTAGAAACATCGTAAATTATATTATTCTATCATATACAAGTTCTATCAAACTTTTCTGATTTCACGTTGTCGTCAAACGTACCTAGATAAAAATCGGATAGCATTGTCAGAGCGACCGGGCGTGCCCCGGGACACTTACGATCCGGATGCGCCTGACACGGAGCTATGTGAACATCAACCTATCAACTCATGTGTTCAATTGGAAAACCTGTGTTAAATTTTAATAATTCATACAAGTTGTACGTAACCGATTTTTTCCCGTCCCTGACGGAACACGGTAGGGCCGGGCACCCGGAAATGTGGGGATAGCGCCTCCGACTAGTGTTATTTCAATAAGACTAGTAGATCTAGAAGGGATACCTTTGTCCAGCATTGCCGGCTCTACGGCTGAAAAGAAGGAGAGGTTTAGTAACTGTTTACGGGTAATGGTAATTTTATATATTCTGTTTGCAGACAAAACGGGCAACCTTGCCTGTGCGGTGGCGGTGTAGCGGTACAAGTACTAGTCCCGGCGCGCGCTGCCGGAGTTCTTTTCTCTCGTCACCCGGCCGCTGGGGACCCTCGCAGGCTGCTTATCACTGCCAACTATGGTCTAGGAGAGGTAAATGACTACAGATAATATGGCAGTCGTTAGTCGTGCCTGTGCGGAGCAGAGCTTGGAACCCAACCGCATGGGACTGGCACCGCGCGCTTACAGTTTTTTTTGTTTTTGCAGAGCGTAGTATCCGGTGCCGTAGAGCCCGATACGTTCATAGTTTCGCGTCGGCACGACTCCGCCGACCTCGCCATAGCACAGACTATCCTCGGAGAGAAGAAACAACGAGTCACGGTTGTTGGGGACGGGGTCAATATGGTGGAGGTTTCCGAGGAAGAGAGAAAGCTGGCTTGTTTGTCTGAGGGAGAGGTGCTGAAGTTGGCAAGAATAGGAGTGGTTCAGGAAGAACTTTGGGGAGCGCCCAGAGATATCGAATGGGCTTTCGCTGGGGTAAGATTTTTTAAATTCTAAACACTGTGTCAAACTGTCGGTGAAAAGAAACAACGAGTTACAGTCGTTGGGGACGGGGTCAATATGGTGGAGGTTTTGGAAGAAGAGAGAAAGCTGTTTGTTAGAGGGAGAGATGCTGAAGTTGGTAAGAAAAGAAATAGTTCAAGAAGAACTTTGGGGAGCGCCCAGAGATATCGAATGGGCTTTCGCTGGGGTAAGCTCTTTTAGTACTAAAAATCGAGCTTGTAACCTATAACGCTATGTGTCAAACTGTCGGTGAGAAGAAACAGCGAGTCACCGTAGTGGGGGACGGGGTCAAAATAGTGGAAGTTTACGAGGAAGAAATAAAGCTGGCTTGTTTCTCAGAGGGTGAAGTGCTAAAGTTGGCAAAATGGTTACCTATCTCACTATGTCACAAATTGTCGGCAAGAAGAAATAACGAATCACCATGGATTTCTAATCACCGTATAGGCCGAATCATACAAGTCGGCGGATGTGAAGTTAGCTACAAGCTGCGCTATATCCATTATCCAATCCTGACTGAAGCTCACATGAATCTGCCCGTCGATTGGATATTGCGCAGGTTATAGCTAACTTCACATCCGCTGACTTGTATAATTTGGCCTATAGTAAGTTAGTTCTTGTGTTCGTTTCGATCCGCTAGCCGTATAACCAAGCCATCTGTCTATTTTTGCCCACTCCAGAAAAAATTATTGGCTTTCCAGTTTCCTGCAGTGTTCATAATCTGTTTCCGTCAATTATAATTCGTAGGTATCTGTTGAAACAAAAGCGCTTGTAAAATGAAATCAAGTTAGTTATATAGTTTACAATAAAAAGTACAAACTAGTTTATTTGACTAATTCTTAAATTAATAAGTAATAATTATGAGAGAAAGAAAAAGAGTCTAAAAATATTATTATGATGTGTAGGAGGAGATATTCCTGCTGCAAGCGCGGCCCATCACCTCCCTGGAGCGCTGGACGGAGGAGGAACTACTGCACGAGCTGGACTACCCCATCATGGCCGACGACGAGCTGATCACCTTCGCCAACGCTGGAGAGGTTCGTCCCGGTTTATATTCCTCCCGTGAAGTCACTGGACGGAGGAGGAACTGCTGCACGAGATGGACTACCCCAGCATACCGATGAGGAACTTAGGATGCGACCACGAGTAAAATAATTATCTCGGGGCTTTATTTGATAGGCTAGAGAATATGGTCAACTTTAAAGACACCATCGTGATTGTAACAGCAATTTAAAATGTTCCTGTTTCTTTTTGACTATATTCATTTGAAAGGGAGAATGTTAATGTTGATTAAATTTACGATGGCGCCTTTATAATTGGCCACATTATCTCGTTACGTTGATCGGTGCTAAGTTAATTATTTTTCTCAAAAAATGGTAAAACCGCCTTCCATCGTGTACAAAATTCGAATATTTCGCTAGAATTGTTTCATTATTGTTGATTTTTCAAAAACGGCTCAGCCGTTTTCTGTAAAATTTAAATGGGACCACTTCGGGTGTATACCCTTTCGAACTAGAATTTTTCGATTCGGTTCATAATTGGCGAATTAATCGATGAACATACACATAAAAAAAACATACAGACGAACATAGAACCTCCTCCTTTTTGGAAGTTAATGACGCAAAATTACTCGTCAAATGTTGACTTCTCGTAAATCTTTAACATATGTGCCAGGGAAACAAGTCAAATTTTAACAAAATGTCTAAATAATTTCCTGGATAAAATCTGTCGAAGATCATAAGCGATAGGTCCAGTGCGGGTGGTTCCTATGAAACGCCATAGCGAACACATGTCATCGTCGGCAACGCGCTTCCCGTAGACCGCGAACCACCACGCGGATGTTGATGTCGATCTCTTTTGGCACCTGTCCCAGGTACAGTACCTGCGAGTAACGTCGTCGAGAGATATGAATTTGACTTTCATGAAAATATTATTATGTAGAGAACATTGAAAATTTGTTTGCAGGTGATGCCACGTCCGCTGACTCCGATGTCGACGGACTTAGTGAGCGGACCGCTATGCGAGGGGATCGACGCTGTAGTGGGCAAGACTCGCGGCTGTTTCAACCAGAGTATAGTTTCCACGCACCACCGCTGCGGCATCGCACTTTACAACGTGAGTCTCTATGTGAGATCGACGCTGTAGTGGCAAGACTCGCGGCTGTTTCAACCAGAGTATAGTTTCTACACACCACCGCTGCGGCATCGCACTTTACAACGTGAGTCTCTATGTGAGATCGACGCTGTAGTGGGCAAGACTCGCGGCTGTTTCAACCAGAGTATAGTTTCTACACACCACCGCTGCGGCATCGCACTTTACAACGTGAGTCTCTATGTGAGATCGACGCTGTAGTGGCAAGACTCACGGCTGTTTCAACCAGAGTATAGTTTCCACGCACCACCGCTGCGGCATCGCACTTTACAACGTGAGTCTCTATGTGAGATCGACGCTGTAGTGGGCAAGACTCGCGGCTGTTTCAACCAGAGTATAGTTTCCACGCACCACCGCTGCGGCATCGCACTTTACAACGTGAGTCTCTATGTAAGATCGACGCTGTAGTGGGCAAGACTCGCGGCTATTTCAACCAGAGTATAGTTTCCACGCACCACCGCTGCGGCATCGCACTTTACAACGTGAGTCTCTATGTGAGATCGACGCTGTAGTGGGCAAGACTCGCGGCTGTTTCAACCAGAGTATAGTTTCCACGCACCACCGCTGCGGCATCGCACTTTACAACGTGAGTCTCTATGTGAGATCGACGCTGTAGTGGCAAGACTCGCGGCTGTTTCAACCAGAGTATAGTTTCCACGCACCACCGCTGCGGCATCGCACTTTACAACGTGAGTCTCTATGTGAGATCGACGCTGTAGTGGCAAGACTCGCGGCTGTTTCAACCAGAGTATAGTTTCCACGCACCACCGCTGCGGCATCGCACTTTACAACGTGAGTCTCTATGTGAGATCGACGCTGTAGTGGCAAGACTCGCGGCTGTTTCAACCAGAGTATAGTTTCCACGCACCACCGCTGCGGCATCGCACTTTACAACGTGAGTCTCTATGTGAGATCGACGCTGTAGTTGGCAAGACTCGCGACTGTTTCAACCAGAGTATAGTTTCCACGCACCACCGCTGCGGCATCGCACTTTACAACGTGAGTCTCTATGTGAGATCGACGCTGTAGTTGGCAAGACTCGCGGCTGTTTCAACCAGAGTATAGTTTCCACGCACCACCGCTGCGGCATCGCACTTTACAACGTGAGTCTCTATGTGAGATCGACGCTGTAGTTGGCAAGACTCGCGGCTGTTTCAACCAGAGTATAGTTTCCACGCACCACCGCTGCGGCATCGCACTTTACAACGTGAGTCTCTATGTGAGATCGACGCTGTAGTTGTCAAGACTCGCGGCTGTTTCAACCAGAGTATAGTTTCCACGCACCACCGCTGCGGCATCGCACTTTACAACGTGAGTCTCTATGTGAGATCGACGCTGTAGTTGGCAAGACTCGCGACTGTTTCAACCAGAGTATAGTTTCCACGCACCACCGCTGCGGCATCGCACTTTACAACGTGAGTCTCTATGTGAGATCGACGCTGTAGTTGGCAAGACTCGCGGCTGTTTCAACCAGAGTATAGTTTCCACGCACCACCGCTGCGGCATCGCACTTTACAACGTGAGTCTCTATGTGAGATCGACGCTGTAGTTGGCAAGACTCGCGGCTGTTTCAACCAGAGTATAGTTTCCACGCACCACCGCTGCGGCATCGCACTTTACAACGTGAGTCTCTATGTGAGATCGACGCTGTAGTTGGCAAGACTCGCGGCTGTTTCAACCAGAGTATAGTTTCCACGCACCACCGCTGCGGCATCGCACTTTACAACGTAAGTCTCTTACTCGTTACAGCAAAATTGGGTAAGAGATCTATATGTTAAAATTAACATATGTGCATAGTTGTACGTAGTTGTGCCATTAGGAATACGTATTTTGGATGTCCAACTAGTTGTGCGAAAGCAGTTGGTCCTCAAGGAACTCCTCTAAGGTGTCCCCTAATGTTTTTTTATTTGTTTGTTTTCTAGTCGGTGTACAGACAAGTGCCCAAAGAGATCGACATCAACATCCGCATGGTGGAGTTCGCGGTGCACGGGCACCGCGTGGCCGACGACGACATCTTCGCCACGGCGCTGCACAGGAACCGCCCGCACTGGACCTATCGACCGCTCATGATCTTCGACATGCTCAAAGTAAGTATAGGCCGCATTGAATTTCTTAGCCGCTGTGAGGAAAGCTACAAGTTGCAAAACCCAATCAGCACGGGTAGGACGGCAAAGAGAGAATTAGTAGATTGTATCATAAGGGAGTTAAATAATATTTTTACGGCGACGGTGCTCTTTAGTAGAACCCTGAACGTAGCGAGGGATTCAAAAATAAATTTTGCGCCCGAGTGGTACAGTCTACTTTTCATCAGCGCCTCATATTTTATTGTAATATTATTATTTAAAGAGTAACAACTAAATTGAAATTAAATAGTATCTGATAATTAAACAACTAACAATATTTGCGTTCGATTTCTTTGGCGTTGTACACTAACATGGTCCAAATTAAAAAAGTGCGCGGCATAAATAATTGCACGTACAAATAAAAGTTTCAAGGGTCGTTAATGGTTCGAAATATTTTTTTTTTTTATTGAACGACATTTGCTCTATGGTCAAAAATGTGAGGTGGTAAGCAATTGTCCTCTGTCCTATTAAGGGTTAAAAATGAAAATCAATTTAAAATACTAATGTGTTCAGTGGCTCGTGCTCGCCAACCGTTACGCGGACACCATAAACCGCGACGCGCGCGCGCTCACGATCGACGCGCCGGAGTCGGCCCCCGCCATCCTGCAAGCCATCGCCGAGGCCGAGAAGACGGCCTACCGCTTCGCCTACTACCATAGCGTCACTAGTTCTGCCAGCACCTTCAGCCAGTTCATCGCCATGAACGTGCTCCTGGAGGGGCGCTCGGGTGAGATAATACTACCATAGCGTCACTAGTTCTGCCAGCACCTTCAGCCAGTTCATCGCCATGAACGTGCTCCTGGAGGGGCGCTCGGGTGAGATAATACTACCATAGCGTCACTAGTTCTGCCAGCACCTTCAGCCAGTTCATCGCCATGAACGTGCTCCTGGAGGGGCGCTCGGGTGAGATAATACTACCATAGCGTCACTAGTTCTGCCAGCACCTTCAGCCAGTTCATCGCCATGAACGTGCTCCTGGAGGGGCGCTCGGGTGAGATAATACTACCATAGCGTCACTAGTTCTGCCAGCACCTTCAGCCAGTTCATCGCCATGAACGTGCTCCTGGAGGGGCGCTCGGGTGAGATAATACTACCATAGCGTCACTAGTTCTGCCAGCACCTTCAGCCAGTTCATCGCCATGAACGTGCTCCTGGAGGGGCGCTCGGGTGAGATAATACTACCATAGCGTCACTAGTTCTGCCAGCACCTTCAGCCAGTTCATCGCCATGAACGTGCTCCTGGAGGGGCGCTCGGGTGAGATAATACTACCATAGCGTCACTAGTTCTGCCAGCACCTTCAGCCAGTTCATCGCCATGAACGTGCTCCTGGAGGGGCGCTCGGGTGAGATAATACTACCATAGCGTCACTAGTTCTGCCAGCACCTTCAGCCAGTTCATCGCCATGAACGTGCTCCTGGAGGGGCGCTCGGGTGAGATAATACTACCATAGCGTCACTAGTTCTGCCAGCACCTTCAGCCAGTTCATCGCCATGAACGTGCTCCTGGAGGGGCGCTCGGGTGAGATAATACTACCATAGCGTCACTAGTTCTGCCAGCACCTTCAGCCAGTTCATCGCCATGAACGTGCTCCTGGAGGGGCGCTCGGGTGAGACATATAAGATAGACAGATGGGTTCAAACTCAAATGATAAACTTTTCCTCTCCCTCATATGAAACACAATTACTGACGCATGCTATAATATATATCTCGCGCGAGAGCAGCGAGCGCGTAGTAATAGTGATGGTTGCTTTGTTTACTTCTATTCTTTATCGAAAATACTCATCAAATTGTTTCTCCCCTTCTGTTAATGTATCAAAAATAACTTTTTTTTTTAATTATACGTTTCTCTACTAAGTATAACTTACAATTGACAAATGTAACATTTTCTGTAGGCCTCTTCATTTGGTCTGTTGCTTTGTGCGCCCTGCAATATTGGGCATTTAAACACTGGTTTAGCAAGCGGCAAAGGCAGCGAGGTTTGTAAAGGGCTCATAACCGAAGCTAGCCAGGGATCGCCATTGACGGATGCGTCAATAAGGACAATACTAATTCATCCATCAGCCATATGACGTCCACTGCTGGACATAGGCCTCTCTTATAGATCTCCAGAAAGTCCGGTTGGAAGCGGCTTGGACCCAGCGTGATCCTGCGGTCTTGATGAAATCATCTGTCCACCTCGCAAGTGGACGTCCTACGCTGCGACGACACATTTATGATTGAGAAATGTAATATGCGATTTTTGAAAAAATGCCTAAAAAAGTTGTAGAGGCAAAGTGAGATACGAGTTGTGACCGGTTGCAAAGTCGTAAATAGAATGTTTCTGTTGTCAGATTTCTCGAACGAGAGTTGCAACGAGATCAGCACTCTGCTGAGTTCCGGCGACGTGCTATCCGCCGAAGTGCCGAGCTCGCTCGCTCGCCTGACTCGCTTGCTCGAGGCTTCCGGCCACTACGACCAGTTCCGCGCGCAGGACCCTAGGGACGCCTTGAAGTGGCTGAAGCGGTGCCTTCCGCAGATCTACTTGGAAGTGTGTAACTTCTTGGAGCGACACGGACACAGGGCTATTATGGAGGTACGTGTTTAAGCTGTGTGTGTCTTATTTTGTTATTTTGTCGATAAGAACCGAAAGTACTGGATCCTAAGTGGCTCAAGCGGTGCTTTCTTAAAGGTCGCCGAGTTGCAACGAGATCAGCACTCGCTGAGTTCCGTATCTGCCAAAGTGTCGAGCTCGCTCAATCGTTTAACCCTGTTGCTGGAGGTTAACGGCTATTATGATCAGTTCTAAGGACGCCATATTGAAGTGGCTGAAGCGGTGCCTCATTCAAAATTTAACCGCCGAAATTACAATTAAAATTTGGCTACCCCACTCTATTAACTGATGTATCCAATTTTACGTTTGTGAAGCACGACATAGCGACGTTCAGACCTCTTCCTGTCGCATGAATCATGTTATGCAATGTGTATTTTAGCTGTTGAGAACGCTAGGAGATGTTGCATAATTAAATAAACTTGATTTATATTTGAACAATACACTACATTTTTGAGCTACAATAGGACATCAAATCCTACTATTCTACCACGAGTTATTATAAACGTGAAAGTTTGTAAGGATGGATGGATGAATGTTTGTTACTCTTTTACGCAAAAACTACTGAACGGATTGAGATGAAACTTTGCAATTATATAGCTTATATATCAGAATAACACATAGGCTATAAATTATAATGATATTGCGTAAATTTTCCTTATTATAACAATAGTGTTAAGTAAGTAGGAAAAATTCTGCCATCTGCGAGCTATTCTAGCGTGCGCTCCAAGAAAAGTCAAAAAGAACTGTCGAATCGAACAAATGTCAAATCGAATTTTATTGTTTTTTTTATTTTCCACCTCCTTTATTAGGGGGGTAAGGTAGGGCCTCGAAATATCATGCGGGCGAAGCCGCGGGCAAAATCTAGTATTTCATATTTACTTGTATTGGCTGGACGTAGGATGCAGTCAAATTCTGCGAAAGTAGTCTTATTGTATACTTTGTTTGCAGTTCGACCTGTCCACCAAGCCGTGGGTGCTGGTGCCGGAGGAGATGATGAAGGTGCTGCAGAGCCTACGAGCGACTCCAGAGACTACCGCCACCACGCACAAAACGGATGATGAAATCATCGAATCTTTGAAGACGCCGCAAAAATCTACTACCAAGTAATTACTCCCGCCCGCCTTTGCCTAAACATAGGCCATTATATTGAACAGTATTCAATTCAATTATTTGTTTTGCAAAATGATTTTCCTATTATTTTCTTTCATAATATTATTATTATCTTGTGACATTGCTTGTAAAATATGAAATTCCATTCAAATTAAGCGGCCTTGAACAAAAATCAAAATAGAAAAATTCTAACAGCCTCCCTAATTTTGTTTAAAATATAATATAGCCTATGACACCCGGGGATTGTGTAGCTTCCCAACCGTGAAAAAATTTTCAAATCGGTTCAGTAGTTTCGTCGGAGTGTCGGAGCCTATTCAATGCAAACAAACAATTAAATCTTTCCTCTTTATAATATCGGTATAGATAAAATTCCTTTCCAATTAAACTTTTGATGCGGTTGTTTTACTCTGCGCATTTACCTAATTACTATATTTTGATGAGTCTATTTGAGCTACTGTACCCAGTCTGGTCTCACTTATAATATCTTCTTACCTTAGATAAAAGTTCCTATATTGTTTAGAGCAAAGTTCCAATATTGATTAGACTATTTCATAAGTTTTATACATTGCTTAGATTGTTAGAATTTATATTTGAATTCCAATATTGCTTAAATTATAAGTAACGACAAGATAAGTAACGCAAACCATTAACTGTAATGTTATTTTTAAATAAGCAAATAAAAAAAATAAAAAAAATCTTTTCAGAAAAATCCTCCGCTGGGTGCTGCCGCTGTGCCGGAGCATGGTGCAGCACCGCGAATGCACTAAAGCCCAATTGATCCTTGCGCTGCACAAGATAAGGCTCGCTTTCCTGCGCCTCGGCCGGCTGCTGGTGAAGCAGTGGTACCTACCAAATGCAGACCTCGTGTTTTTCTTCAGATTCCACGAGCTCAAGGCCTACATCGATACTAGGGACCCGGCATTGTTGAAAAAGTAAGAATTATTTTATAACCCTTGTCTTTTAGAAATGTTATGATGTAATCGAATGGTTTGTGTGTAAGATGTCCTCTAATGTTTATTTATTTATTTTAAAGACCCGGCTTTGTTGAAAAAGTAAGAGGATTGTTTAATATCTTTGGTACTTTTGTTTAGAAGTTTTAGTAGAGTGTCGACGTTATGCCGTCGCCTAGTGCAATGTCATGATGGTACCTATCTGCCTGCAGTGATGATATGACGGGACTCTTGAAACTGCGTTTCTCTGAATAATACGAAGCCGTACCGAGCGTCCATAAACACACGTCGATCCACGACGAAGATTTATGGGCACATCATTGTTATCGTCATAGGATTTCCACTACTAGACACGACATATTATCGCATCGTGTCCATTCGTGGGGAGGTCTATAACAAATACTATATTATAGACACTAATCCCATGTAATCCGTGAGCACCTTATTTAGTTATCTTGCAAAGATCTCCAAGTCTTATGTCCCCCGCAATAAGCATCTTCCAGACGGCTGCGGCCTGCGGCCGTGTTCTACTACTATAGTCAAACCGCTAAACTCAGACATCGCCTGCGCGGTACAGGGGCGCCGGGGGAGACGACACAGGGGACTGAGACAGGCGCGGGCGCCGGGGACCCGCTGCCCGCGCCTGTCTCAGTCCCCCTGTGTCGTCTCCCCCGGCGCCCCTGTACCGCGCAGGCGATGTCTGAGTTTAGCGGTTTGACTATAGATCAACCATAGTAGCTGGATTTTTTTAATTAAGATTTGCAATTACCAGCGACCATGCCGCACCTGTCTGTGGGGATTATTCCAGTCTGTCCCCCGGATCTGTCCCCCCGGAGACATAACGGAAGAACAAAAAATCTTGTCTTTCCCCCGGTTGATCATCGGGGGACAGACCGGCATTGGGACCTATTGTATTAATCTACAAGTTTTCACAATAACTTTACACTTCCCCCACAGAGCTTCCCTCCGGTACCAGTATTACCCGAGCTGGTGCAAGCTGAAGTTCCCCGAGATCAACACGGGCTGGCCGCGACCCTTGGAAGTCCAGGGGCTCGCGGTGGCGGCCGGAGACGTGAAGATACAAGCCGCCTCAGTTTGTGGAGGCGAGGTCATCGCCAGAGCGTGCGTCGTTAAAGACCTCTCCGAGGTAAGAATACTGGCCGTGTTATCCTCCCTTTGTGTTAGGAGTACAGGTTGGAACTTCCCAGAGACCAAAAGACGCAACAGACGCAGGGGCCCGCGGTTACGGGCGGAAACTTGAAGGTACAAGCCGCTTCCGTGTGTGTGGTGGCGAGGTCATCGCCAGAGTGTGCGTCATTAAAGATCTATTCGAGAGACATTTAGCCCTAACTATTTTTTAAAGTAACTCTGTCTTTGTATGTTTTTAGGATTTATTATTACTCAGTACTCAGCGATTCGCGTTGTGATTGCAGATTGGTTCATTACGGCAAGGCGACATCCTGGTGACAGTGGCGACCGACATCGGCTGGTCGCCGTACTTCCCGCTGCTCGCCGGCGTCGTCACCGAGCTCGGCGGACTCATCTCGCACGGTAACTGTCGTGGCATATTGCAGGTTCATTACATCCTGGTGACGGTGCGACCGACATCGACAAACTAAACAAACTATATACTCGCTAACTCATGCGGGGTTTACACGGGTGACTCACGATTTTTGAAAAATCTACCGTCTCAATGGCAATTCGATTAGGTCGCAAGATGCAAGCCCCAAAGTTGGGTAGCATCCTACTTTAGCCGCGCGACGTTTGGCTACATGCAGCTGGTGACTAAAATCGACCGTGTAAGTGATCAGTTGCAGGCGATGCCTGCCGCATGACGGAGTGTTTCGCGCGAACCCAAGAGAACAAGATAACTGAGCCGAATGCGATCTTAGACACCTATGTAATTAAAGGGGAATTTAGACGGGTGACTAAAGCCACAAGATTTTAGTCGCGCGGCGAAAATCGACCATCTAAATGGCAATTCGACTAGGTGACTAAAACTACTTAGAGTGAGGCGATTTGTGAAGCCGCACGGCGAAAATCGATCGGTGTAAATCTCCCTTCATTCTTCCTTGTTTGATAAATAATTGATTCCCATTGCAGGTGCAGTGATCGCGCGGGAGTACGGCCTGCCGTGTATAGTGGGCGCCGTCAGCGCCACCGACGTGTTCGCGACCGGAGACCTCGTGCGCCTCTCCGGGACCAACGGCACCATCGAGCGGGTCACTGTCCACAACCCGGACCCGAAGGAACCGGACGGAGCAGAGCTCCCAAGCTAATTTACAATCATTTCATTTATATCTCATTACTTCTGGTTTGCCAAACGGCCTTTATACATAAGAGATACGAGTAAATAAATTTTTGTTATTAAATATATTTAAATGAGATAGCCTTAAGTCTACACATGTTAGGAACATACACGCACGCAAATATAAGGACCAGTAATTATTAATTAGTGCGGCCGAATCGCTAGTATTTTTTTGTTATAAAGTCGTGCTCCTTGTCATGTTGTAGAACTAGCGGAGCGTATTAGGACTTTCACGGTAATAAAAATTATTAAATAATTGAATATAACAACAAAATAGTATAATTTAATAGATTTAAATGAGAGGTCAGGTCACACTCATCACAACGCAAATATTCGGACTATTGCAAGTAGGTATTAGTAGTTGCTGTGTTACTGTCGCAACGGCTTGACGCATTGTATGCCACATTGTGTTGCAACGACGCAAACGCACGTCGCAAATCTTTTATAGGTACGTATTTATTAAAGGCCTAGTAACACTAAAATCACGCATCAGGTACCTACAATATGGACCAATTCTAAAATCGCGAAAAAATCGGAAGGTTTATTGGTTCGATTTCATCGTTGGTGTCATAGTAAAGTTCATAAAAACACCTGATTTTTCATTATTACTAGGTCGTCCATCTGTTATAATGTCGTATGCGACGACGCAACGCATGTGGCATGGCACTAAAATACAATATGAAAAAGACGCAGTGTTGCCGCTTGCGACACAACACACGCATTCATTATTTTATTACATTATCGCCCGTGTTTCGTGACGTGTGTGGCCCTAGCCAAAGACGAATTTTGTGACATTAATAAATTGTGTTTGTATTGTTTATTTTAAATAATGTAAGATTATGAATTTTAGTATTGATTGAGATTATAATAATGGTGAAAATAAAACGATTTTTTACAAGTTGTCGTTTTATTTAAATATGGACAATAATCGTAAAAAATACAAAATAAAAACATGCAAACACCAATCAACGCAAACAACTTGATTTAAAACATTAAATTTAAGGCAAAAACTACCAACCATTTGTACATTCGGGCTCGAAATAGACAATGGCATCCAAAATCCATGGTTAGAAAACTACATTTCAAGTAAATTTTCTTCTTACCAGTTCGTTTTCAAAACTCCACTGTGCCCTTAGACTTTTGACCAAAAATCGATCATCAATGACAACTAATTAATTTTCTCGCGAAATTAAAATTGGAGCTCCTTTTTTGACCGAGCCAGGTAAAGAGTATCGACATGGCAGCAAAGCAAAAATGTTGCATGTCGCCGCAAGCGTTTGTCACCAAATAATTTCATCAATACCTACCTACATGATTCATACTAAGAATTTTTCTCGTGGCGTTCAAGGCGCTTAATTCTCTTTGAACTCAAACAGCTCGTAACAGTTGAAGGCGAACGGTTAACCGAAGATCACGTGACATCTGGAAATAAAAATACTGAGTTCAAGTATTTACGTGAATTTTATATGACCGGGGGGGAAGTTGTGCAAAAATTATTGAAGTGGAACTTCTAATGCGACTTCCAACAAGGTTGCGTTAAACGTTTAAGGCAGAGGGTTATGAAAGCACTGTTGCGTCGAAGTTTCACTTCTTCCGCGCGAAGGGCTTCACTTGTACTTTTTTGGATTTCAAGAATTAACGTATTGTAATTCATACGGACCGCACACACCAGCGTCAGCGCGCTTAACGCTGGTTCCTAGTCGGCACATACTTTGTAACAAATGTCTACCCTAGGATAAATTAGGACATGGGACCTTGGTATATTAGATTCGCCGTCAGGACATTAAGTCGTGGTCCGCTATTTTGAGAAGCTTTGATTGTCTCCAGACTCCAAAGTCATATCATCTTCAATTCATCATCCTCATTAGCCGTAGAACGTCCACTGCTGGACATAGGCCTCCCCTTAGAATTTCCAATAGGTAATCCCGGTTGGAAGCGGCCTGCATCCAGCGCGTTCCTACGGTCTTAATTATATCGTCAGTCCACCTAGTCGGTGGACGTCTTTCGCAGGGCTTGCCGGTGCGTGGTCTCCATTCGAGAACTTTAGTGCCCCATCGTCCATCAGTTCTCCGAACTAGGTATGTGCCCTGCCCAGTGCCATTTCAACTTACTTAATCCGCTGGGCTATGTCGGTAACTTTGGTTCGCCTGCGAATCCCCTCAATCCTGATTCGATCTCGCAGCGAGACTCCGAGCATAGCCCTCTCCATAGCGCGTTGGGCTACCTAGAGCTTATTCATAAGGCCCACACTAAATGACCACGTTTCAGTTCCATATGTCATCACTGGCAACACAAAGCTGTCGAAAACTCTCGACCTGAGATACTGAGGTAAATATGTCGGACGAAAAGACCTCACGCAGTTTTCCGAACGTTGCCTAGACGTGTTGGATTTGGCGGACCTCTTTCTTGAAGTTGAACTTACTCGCACGTCTATCTAGGACAAGTAGTCCAGTTACCTAACTGGACTACTTGTAGTTACCTAACTGGACTACTTGTCCTAGATAGACGTACGAGACGAGTCAACAACTTCAAGAACCGAGCTCTCTAGAGATATCGGGGTGGGTACGACATGGGCATTACCCATGACTTTTGTCTTGTCCACGTTAATCCACAAACCAATAAGAGAACAACGTTAATCTCAAGACCTAAGCTATTGGGAAGCTAGATTGAGGTATTCGAGCGGCTCCGGCGCAAAATGTCCCTTTCTCAAAATGTCTACCGCCAAAAATGTCCCTTTCGCAAAGTGTCGCTTTATTTGTTTGTCAAAGTGGGCTCTCGGCCTAAGAGCGCTGAAGATCGATCATCACCGGCGTGGTAGCGCCAGATCAGACATTTTTTTTTGTCAGATATGTATATGCTATCATAAATGTGTGCTTAAATAGATAACATTTTATAAAAAATATGTCTCATCTGGTTATCACGTGGGTGGCGCTCGTTCTTCCAAGTCTCTCCCCCTATCTCAAAATGTCTCTTTCGAAAAAGGACCCTTTCGCAGAATGTCTTTAAGTAGTCTCAGTGACTCTTTCTGACGTGTTGTCAGTGCATATAGGTACATGCGATGTGATGTGGAATGAGGAGATCAGCAAAAGAATCAAAGTTACCGACATAGCCCAGCGGATTGGCCAGTTGAAATGGGAGTGTGGCGCTTGGTTTTAGAGTGGGGAAGAACTGGACCGATGGGGACTAAAAGTTCTCGAGTGGAGACCACGTACCGGCAAGCGCAGCGTAGGACATCCACCCAGAAGGTCAACGGATGACCTCATTCCTCACGCAACCCCGGTGGATGCTAGCCGCTATGCCTATGCGCTATGTCCAGCAGTGAACCTTCAATGGCTGTCGTCGGTAGGAGAGCGCGAGGTCGATGTTCTCCCGGATCGTTCCACATCAGACTGACATCTGGTAAGAACCGACAAGACTGAAATCACTTAAACCCTCGGCTCGCGTTAAATGCATTTAACCATACTATTATATTATTATTTGGCATAGCTTGATAGGAGCCAAAGCGCCACAGCACCCCTTGGAAACTTAGCTGAAGTGCCTTTGCTCAGAACGTTCTAGCTATAGAAATCAAATTGTAATGTTACCAGTAACAGCAGCTGTAAAGCAGAGGTACCTCAACAAAATAAATTCTAGCTACGCTAATTCATCAGCCAGTATACAAAACATGACATGAAGAGACTCACATGACCCGACATCATTTTTCGATTCATCGTATGTTTTCGTCGCCGTAGTGGTACAGCGGTTATTCGGGACCGCGGTGCTGCTCGACCCCGTCGACTCTTCGACAGGGACCGTGACGACGCGGGGGCGAGGGGGGGCTGGAGTGGCTGTGGGGGTACCACGGGCTGCGGGAGGAGCTGGCAGAGAACAGAGCGCTGCGAGTAGTGCTCCGATCACCGGCGATCGTGTTGTCCGGGCTGTCGCTTGAAGGAAAGCTGAACGTGTGCCTCGTGGTCTGAGTGAGAAGCTTGGAGCGCAGGCTGCGCCAGTGCAGCGCGACCGCGTCGGACTCCGGCAACCCTCCGGATGAATGCGACGCCTCTGAGAAGGATTCTGACTCGCGCCGCGACCCTAAGAATTAATTAACCGTAGGTATATATATTCATTATATTATAGGCCGAATCAAACTTCTAGGCAGCTATGATGTTAGCTACAAGATGAGCAAAATCTAAACCTGACTGATACTTACAGTGCGACACAAAAGAGATGAAATTAATTATTCGGGAACTAAATTGTCACTTTTGTTGGAACCACCACCTGAGCAGTCAATCATTGTTAACATCCTAGCATTTTTCTCGTTTTGTGTTATTTTGTAGATTGTTACAGGAAAACAGTATCATTATGCAAAAAATAATGCAAAATATGCTAAGAAAGCGATAGTGGCGACCTCATTTATTTTCAAGCCTTTTATGTCGCACTGTACTTACATTAAGTACTTGATGATCATTTAACGCGCGAGGTCTTTCGGCTCATGTTGAATTCGCAAAATCGAGGATTGGTTGACGCGCAGCTTGTAGCTAACTTCTCAGCGGACAAGAAGTTCGATTCGTCCTATACAAAATCATTATATCAGAAAGAAAAATATTTCAATTGTTTTCGGTTTGTGTAATGAGTTTTGTTGTCTGGTTAAACCGATTCGTACCGAATCAAATACTTTGTTTATTTAGCGAATTGCGTCTGTGTGAATCGTTGAGGCAAACTGCCCAAGAAGGATAGTAGGTAATATTTTCGGGATATTTTATTTTAATCAAAGTGTTTAGTTAAAAAAAAAAAAAAAGTGTAGCAACGATGTTTGTGTCAGTGTACTTCAAAGTATAGTTACCGTGTGCCAGCTCAGCGGTGTACACGGCCGGGTACATGGCGTACGAGGCGCAGGCGGGCGCGCGGCGCGGCGCGGAGCAGGCGCCCGGCGGACACGGCCGGAACACCAGCTCTACGGACGATCCGCCCGCCACTTCTGCACAAAACACACCCGTACAGTGTACATAGTGCTTATATTTCATGATTACAATCTCGGGCGCTTCTGTGTCGATCAAAAAGCACATTAAGGGCGCCTTCCAATATGCTGCAACGTGCAGCGCAGCAGCCACGCGGCCGCAGCACTATTGTATTGACTGCCCGTGACTCTCGACCATTGTGCTTATGTCAATGTCAATGTCTCGCGTATCAAGCTATTTTTTACAAGGCATACTACAGCCGCACTGATTTGTAAATCCAATACAAAAAACGCCCGACTGCAGTGTTTATATGATGCTTGATTTTATATGTTTATATTCTGCACCGCTCGAGGTGAGACTAGTAGTGAGCCGTACCTCGCGGTAGGACGTCGCTCTCCCGCGCGGGCACGTGCCGCGAGCACGTACAGCGCGGCCGCGCCACGTGCCGCAGGATCTCCTCGCTCCACAGCTCGCACTGTACCACCTCGTTCTTCATACACTGGCATACTTTGATCGACCCTGTACAACAAGGACACTGATGTAGCAAAAATAGACTATATTCCTACAACTTAACACAGGGAGACTGGGTCTACACAGTGAGACAATAATATTAGGGGCCGTTCCAAATCTACGGACTAAAGGTGGGCATACCTACAAGGTCAGTTAAACTGATTAGTTTTTCGCATCACTCCAACTTGGAGCTTCATTCAGTTTCTTAAAAGGTAGGAATTGGTGGCTCCATATTTGAAGACAATGGAGCCATTTTGTTTCTTCCATAACTTGTGTTATTTCAATTTTTCGTGAGAAATTATCAGAACCAAAGTTGTTTGAAATTTGATTTCCTACAACTTTGATTCTCATCAACTTTTATAGGATCAATACTTTTTTAATAAGACAATGGTGCCATTTTGTTTCTTCCATAACTTGTGTTATTTCAATCTTTCATGAAAAATTATCCGAGCCAAAGTTGTTTGAAATTTGATTTCCTACAATTTTGATTCCAATCAACTTTTCTAGGATTGACCCATGGTATAATAATATAACATTAGACTATGGATTGACCATTGTCTTATTCAAAAAAAATATTGATCCTAGAAGTTGATGGAAATCAAAGTTGTAGGCAATCAAATTTCAAACAACTTTGGTTCCGATAATTTGTGATATGACTTACTTGGTTGCAGCAGATAGTTTGCCAAATACTTCGTTGCGTCTTCAATCACATCTGAAAGCAGTGTTTGGTTTCTATGGCAGGTAGCTAATAATTTACAATAAATAGGGCAAAAAGGGATAGGCTTTATTACTAAGCTTTATACCGACACTTCAAAATAAGATTTTTAGATTATTATTTTTAATCGCTCTCGTGTCCGATGTAGTTTCCAAACAAAATGGACGTTAATAAAGGAATGTATTTTTCCATGTGTGTTACCGTACCGTCCATCAGCTTTTGATGAATATCGGGGGTGTTATCCTGCATCAGAGCGAGCAGCTTGAGCTGTATCTTCCTCGCTACCACGGGGTCCGCGCTGCTCACGCTCAGTTGGTCCGCGTTCTTTCCGCGCAATCTATCACATATAAATCATATAATAGGTATATATTTATTTATTATTATTAGAATACGCGTGCAGTATCTGGTCACCTTGTTACAAAGTGCACATACAAAAATTGGAGTCAATTCAAAAACAGTTCTTAAAGTTCTTATGTTTTAAAGAATTCAAAAGTTTCGACTCTTATGTTGAATCTTGTAAATATTATAATATGAGTACACTGGAGCAGAGGCGTGAGCAATATGACATTGTACTCCTGCATGACATATTCTCCGGGAAAATAGATTGCAGTGAACTCTTAGCAAACATACTGATAAGGGTACCTATCCGTCGCACAAGAATCAACGCGCCCCTGTTTCATGTCCCCTTTGCAAACACTAATTACGCTCGAAACTCAGTGTTATGTCGTGTTGCCGAACTTACAACGTACACTACTCTAAATTAGATATTTTTCATTTAACCAAAAATGCCCTAAAAATTGAAATAAAGCATGCTCATAAAATCGGTAGGTAGATCTGCAACAAACTCTCTTCGCTCTCTTGATCAAACAAACACTAACATACCATATTTTGTACCCTACACACTCCTGGCGACATCGTCTCTGCGAACCCTGACTCTCACGAGGACTTGAGTATCGCGGAGACGATTCAATTGAACATAGACATACACACACACACACACACACACACACACACATACACACACACACACACACGCTGCGTAATATGTAAATCCTGTAAAATACCTGCGTAGTTAAGCGTATTTGTTGTAAAATTACTCGTATCCTTTATTAATTTATACTAAATTACTGTAATCTGTTTTGGCCTTATTTTTAATTACTGTAGTTGTATTTAAAGATTATATTGTAACGCTGTTGATTACATGAAATAAATAAAATAAAAAATAAAAAAAATATGGTACGATTCCAACTTAATGGCATCTGTGAACACGGGGCGAGTCGCAGCGCAAAGCAAATTCCATAATGCGGGAGCAATAAGGGGGGCTTTGCGCAGCTCATCGCGAACTCACATGCATTCATCCATCAGCTGTTAAGTGAGCTTCAGTCAGGATTGGGTTATCCGCAGCTTGTAGCTAACATCACAGCCGCAAGTTGTTTGATTCGGCATATACTGAATGGATATCTACTGAGGAACCTTCACTTACATATCGGCACCGTCAGCAAAAGTTTTCCTAATGATACCATGACGCAATAACACGGCTGGTCCCGCTTCCGTCAACTGATCTGTCAGAATCTTGAGTGCCTCGGTCTTTTCGCCTGAAACATGTGATGATTGGATAAAATGTGTAAAAATAAATAAAATGGAAAAGAAAAAGTGACTTCGAGTATTATAGAACCAAAACTGGCAAAGTCAGTTTAGGTCTGTCCTTTAAAACTGATTGCACCCACCTTGTAACATGATGTACGACACCAGGAGTCCTGCCGTTTCACTGATTACATCTGTAACAGGGATATAATAATAATTAGACCGCCTACTTGGTTGCGGCACTACAAACATAAGCGTAGCTACGTAGAGCCACGAAAACGGCGACGCCCTTCATTGCAGAAACCGAGATGTTTTTCTTCAGATCAAGATTCTGAGCATTCTATTGGATTTCTCTTCCAGATGAATTTGCTGCATGACCTACTTGAATATTTTCTCAAATTAAGAATTAAGGAATCTATCGGATCGTAAATCTATCGATAGAAAATCCTTTACCTTGTTTCGTCAATGTTTGGGGTCAAATCCATCCCATTTAATATAATGGGGTAACTCTTCCAAGTAACCTGCGCCAGAACATCTCTTGGCCGAAATCTTAGCGTTGCGTAGAATGCTGTGGTTTGCGGCCTAGTCAAAAACCTTTGGCAACAGTGTTTAGTCTTGCGAGTCGTGGTCGCAGGTTACTGCTACCTGTGGGACGCTTTTGAGTTCAGAGTCATGCTCCTTCACCATATACCTACGAGGCAACCCTGTCCCTGCTCTTTCTTCCACTTTACATATCAAGCAGATATTTAAAAAAAAAAGTAGACTTATTCACTCACGGTTTAATGCTGAGGTAGTATAACCACGTGGCGTCACATGCGCCATAATAGATTTCAATTTAGACTCCGTGGAAGATTTCAACGTTGGATTCGGCCGACATATTTGATCCTCAAACGACGTCAAAGTGCGCAGGCTGTTAAATAAAAAAAAAAGATTAGGTTTCTAAAATTAGTTTATGATTTCAATACCAATACAATGAAGCTGTGGCGACCTAAATATCATATTTTCGGAATCTCAAGATTCCGATGAGCGCGCCTTGGGATATGAACTCCGGATTGATTCGGAATTTTAGGATTCGTATCCCAAGACACATTCGAATTTATAATCCTGACTCGGAAAAACAATTCGGAAACAAAACGTGTGCAGCCAGTCTTACTGTCGTTAATATACTCGTATTGCTAAGTCTACTACTGAGTGAATTGTCTTAGACTGAATAGTCCTTACTAATCGGCGCAGCTCTTATAAGACTTCGGGATATTTCCTTCAATGAGTAAAGCATCTCCTTTAGATTCCATCTCTCCCAGTAACGCAACGTAGGCTTCTATTTGCTCGTCTGCAATATATGGAAAATATTAAAATAAAATCAAGCTATTTAGGCAGCATATGCTTTGAACTAATTTTAGATCCTTATTTTCTTAGACCCCTTCTTACCAGGTTTTGTTACATGTTCCGACAAATAATCAGAGGCGTCTTTTATATGTTCTGTAATAAAACGAAATTCGTTGGATTATTTGCAATTTTTCTTTTTGACACCTAAAAATATGTTACGTAGATACCTTTCATAGTAGCGATAACTTTCCGTGCCACGGACCGACTCCGTATCAGGTCCTCCAGCTGTTTTGTCAAAAAGTAGGCGACTCTATCGCAAGGTTCGTCAGTGTCTAAGCTTTTAGCTTTCTTCAGCCTTAAAAATTAAACAAATAATTATTTATTATCGCCGGGACGTAAAAAAACAGCCTATTTGAAATAATCTGTACCTACTCGTACCGACTTCGTTACCGAATGGTAAGGTAGCAAAATGATTTAGCGTGACTGTCATCCCGGAAAATGTCGCATTTCCCTTGGCATCAAAAGTTGTTAGCGGTATTAATAGATAGACAATGGTTCTAAAATATGTACCGTTGGGCAGCAAAGAAGTATGTCTCCGAAGCGTCACCGACCTCCACCAGTATTTCGTTGCCCTTCTTCTGCATCTCTGATATTAGGCCGTCTGTTACAATAGCTTTATAATCTAGAATATATAGAAATTATTTAGATGTTATGTTGATATAGACGGTAGCTGTAGAATAAACGTTAAAATGTACTTGCTTTTGGCAACAAAATATTCTGATAGTACTCTAGAACTTTCAATGACAACATCTGAAAAAAATAAAATACACATTAGTCCAAAGATTTGACAAAACGCCGACACCAGCTGGGCTGCGGCATTGCAATCGTCAGCCTTATAGATACTAGCAGTTTCTATGCTGTTTGCATAGCCTTTCAGAGAATTATTGTATCTACTCATAATCAATACTTTTCGTTTGGGACCAACCGTGACATCGGGAAAAAAGCAGCTGTTATTTTACATCATATCGAAGAGTTGATGAACTTTTTGTATGAAACAAAATATATGCTCAAAAATGAGCATTTGTCTCGCGATATTTGGGTTGCTCCCAATCTAAATCGCGTTCAGACGGATGTAATCCAGCGCCCCAACAGGGATGACCTTGGACGGAAACGCGCGCCCGTCCACCAAGGACGATTAAGGTCACCTTACGATTTGGATTAAATCTGCAGTCTACATGGATGACAACAAGCAAGGTCACCCATGATGGGATGGATTACATCCGTATGGAAAGGGTTTAAAGGTGGGCATACACGATGCGATGAACTGATCAGTTTCTCGCATCACTCCAACTGGGAGCTCATTCAGTTCATTAAAAGGTTAAAAGTTTTTTTTTTCTGAATTTAGTTATTCATAATGATGATTTCTCTGAAAGTCTTGCACTTTGCAGAGCAACACCTTGTACCTGGATGGAAGAGATATCTTGCCTTGCATTGCGTCATGTAATCTTTCGGGCGTTTTCTTGAAGACTAGTTCGTCGAGTTTCCTTTCGAACTTCTTGTAAAGGCGCGTCGTGTCGCTGGACTCCTTCACACTTTTGTCTACTCTCATGCGTTTCTTTTTCAGCCTAGTTTGGGAAAGTTACAACAAAGACTGATTAGTACTTATTAGCACAACTAGCGCCACATAAGTAAAACTAGCGCTAAAGTCGATTTTTAGGTGTCATTGGGTAAAAAAATTTAAACTCGCGTCAGGACGTAAGCTGATCCCCCCCGAGTGGGTTCCCGCCTTGTCATGGCGGGGGGGCTTTGTAGCCGTGGCTTGTGTGCGGCCACGGTGAAGCTAAGAGGAACCCGAGGTGGGGCCGGCTTCTCCAGGTCTTGGCCGGAGACAAGCCCGTGCGGAGGCTGGCCACAGTAGGTAGGTATCGAGATGGCCGTTCTCCTTATCCTCTGCAGCCGTAGTGGCAGGCGCGGGGCCACTTTCATTGTCCCGTTGCATCGGGACCAGGGCTGTCGGATACGGGTGCTGTCCGACGCCCAGTGCTGGTTGGTCCCAGGTGGTGGGTGGCGATGTGTCTGGTGTTCGACACATCGTCATTCTGGCAGGAGCGTAAGCTCAGTGGTGGGGCCCGAGTTGGGCCAGCGCTGTCGGGTGCCGAGGAGGAGTGCCGGAGCGTGCTCGTAGCCCCGACACCAGGCGCAGTAGTGGAACACCCAGGGGCCTTGGTGGGTATACTGTCCAGTCGGCAGGACTTCCACATAACCACCCGCCTGCCCTCGAGGTGTAGTGGTATCTATATAAGATTTCCCCGGGTACAAAAAATAGCTGATCGAAAATGGGTAGGACGGATTTTCGCTTCTACCGTCACTCCCGGAGTGCAACCCGTTTTTTTATTTGTTTGTTTACCATTTGGAAGCCTGTCCATAGGTGAGTTCGGTGTGCGGTTGCCTGTGTAACGTGGCGCTTCCTTTAGATTTGAGCTCGTTGTGTAGGATATTGAGTGCAGCAGCGCGGTCTGGATCCGTATCTTTTACTGACTCTGAAAATTTTCCGTCTCGATTATTATTTTTATTATTTTAGTCTGTATCACCCCACTACAGGACAAAGGCCTTCTTTGCACTTTTCTTGGTTGACAACGTTGATGTTCCATCCATAATCAATAAAGTTCTAAGTGCAAAAGAATACCTACAACTGAAAGTCAAACAATACGCTCACCTGATGTTTAGTGTCACAAGTGCCCATAAAGCCGCGGTGGCCCTAAAGGTCGTAACATCCGCCTTACAATCGTGAGGTCGTGGGTTCAAATCCTAATCCTGTACCAATGAGTTCTTCGGAATTTATTTACGGAATTTCACTCCACTGGCTTTTCGGTGAAGGAAAACATCGTGAGGCAACATGCATACGTCCGTAGAAGAAATTCGATGGCGTATGTGAATCCACCAACCCGCACTGGGCCAGCGTGTTGGATATGGCCCAATCGTGGATAGGCCTAAGTGCTGCAGTGGACTATTATTAAAAAGGCTGCTATAGTATAGTGCCCATGACAGGTCAGCATCTTTTAGAATTTTGAACTCTCATTTTACAAATAGTTTTCTGGCTTCATCAATAGATATGGTCGGATGGTCTTATATCCACACTAGATAGTCTAGCTTGGGTTTTTAATTCTACTTTTATTGATTAAAGCCTTCGAATGAAAGCATTAAATATTGGACTACTTTAAGAAACGATGATGACGCTTATAGATTTACTCGCCAAAAGTACAGAGATGAGAACCAGGTCTTCCTTGTGAGGCCCGGCTTCGGTATTTTGTGGTAGTTTTCCATAAGCCGTAGGACGTCCTATAGGCCTCCCCTTTGGATTTTTAATAAGCCCGGTTAGAAGCAGCCTGATATGGTAGTGGCAGTAGTTTAGCCCACACCAAAAAACCGTTGTCTTGCACTTGCAAAGAAAGAAGTATCTGCGACAACCAAATTCCTGAGCACAGAGGGGCAACTTCGAGGGCAGAATGCTCATCATCATCTCATACGTCGTTGCCAAGAAGGTAGTAGAAGAGTCGGTGATGAATATGGATTTAGTTTTAGTTCATGAACTTACCTTCGACACTTGAACCATCATCGGCGATATCTGAAATAACAATTATAGGATATAGAATAGAATTACTAGTGGGCCACCGAATTTCGATCGTTACAGAAAAAAAAAAAATTGCGTTTTTAGGGTTCCGTACCCAAAGGGAAAAACGGGACCCTATTACTAAGACTTCGATGTCCGTCTGTCTGTCTATCGGGCTGTATCTCATGAACCATGATAGCTAGGCAGCTGAAACTTTCACAGATGATGTATTTCTGTTGCCGCTATAACAAAAAGAACGACGCTACTAAAAAGAGAATAAAATAAATATTTAAGGGGGGCTCCCATACAACAAACTCCCCAGCCATGTTTTTCGCTCTATATTAATGATGGTAACAGGTAGATGCTTGAAATTTTCACAGAATATTTAGTTTTATATTCACTTTAATAATAAATAATAAAATAAATATTTAAGGGGGGCTCCCATACAGTACGGAACCCTCCGTGCGCGAGTCCGACTCGTATTTGGCCGATTATTGATTCCGGACAACCCCGTTTTGAAATATAGCAAAATGATGACATAAGGAGATGGAATAATGTACATTTACAAAATTCACGCAATACTTTTAAAATAGCAATGTCGAGTGAAAAGGTTTTATGCAGTGTCTTGATTTTGACTTCAAGTATTGTCCTATTTTATTTTTCAATTTCATCTGTCACACTAATTTCGATGGCGTTAAAGCCACCAACGTCTAGATATACGGCAACAATTACATGTAGAAACATTTAGTGTGGGAAAATTAAATTGATGTATGTTTTTATTGTTTTTCTCGCAAGTTTTTTATTTTTTCTTTCATAAGAACTTTCTCCTGACAATAACAAAAAATAATTAGACAAATCGGTTCAGACGTTCACGCGTGATGTCGTAACCAAGGAAATTACGATTCATTTTATATAATAGGAATTTTGATATTAAGGAATATTTACCTCTCTTTTTCCTCATTTTGGCTTTGTGTGCTTCTTCATCCCCGCCTCCAGATATTTTCTTCTTTCTTTTACCAGTTGCATCTAAGTAGAAGTCATCGGGATTATCTCCAGGCTGTATTTTCTTTTTATTACCCTTTTCGTCTATGTAGTACCCTTCTTCAGTGACCTGACTTTTAGATTCAGATCTAGCTCTTCCAGCAGCCGTGGCACCAGATTCACCAGATTCCACAAGTCTATCATGTACGGCGCCAGGTTTAACAATTCCACCTTCCCCAGTAGATCTTACAGGTCCACCACCAGCTGCTTCAGCAGGCTTCCCTTTTCTTCTTATTCCTTGTGCATCTACATAAGTATGATCGCCAGGCTTTTTTATTTTCTTAATTCCACTTTCATCTACATAAAAGTCATCGGTAACGTTTTCGGTGTTTATTTCCTTTTTTACTCCATTTTCATCTACATATAACCCTTCTTCAGTGACTGATGCTGCAGTTCCGGGAGGTTTACCCTTTCTTGTAATTCCTTGTGCGTCTACATAAGTATCTTCTCCGGAGTTTATCTTTCTCGTAACTCCTTGCGCGTTTACGTAGGTTTCTTCTCCCGGTTCTTTCTTACTCTTTATTCCTTGCGCGTCTACGTAAGTTTCATCTCCGGATTTTTTCCTTCTTGTAACTCCTTGCGTGTCTACGTAGGTTTCTTCTCCGGGTTCTTTCTTTCTCGTTATTCCTTGCGCGTCTATGTAAGTCTCTTCTCCGGGTTCTTTAATTTTTGTTATTCCTTGCGCGTCTACGTAAGTCTCTACTCCAGATTTTTTTCTTCTCGTAACTCCTTGCGCGTCTACATAGGTTTCTTCTCCGGATTCTTTCTTTCTCGTTATTCCTTGCGCACCTACGTAACTTTCTACTCCAGATTTTTTCCTTCTCGTGACTCCTTGCGCATCTACGTAGGTTTTCTCTCCGGGTTCTTTCTTTCTCGTTATTCCTTGCTCATCTACATAAGTCTCTACACCGGATTTTTTCCTTCTCGCAACTCCTTGCGCGTCTACGTAAGTCTCTTCTCCAGGTTTTTTCTTTCTCCTAATTCCGTTTTCGTCTACGTAGAACTCTTTACTAGCATCTCCGGGACTTATTTTCTTTTTAACTCCATTTTCATCTACGTAGAATCCTTCTTCAGTGACTGATGCTGCAGTTCCGGGAGATTTGCTCTTTCTTGGAAATCCTTGTGCGTCTACGTAGGTCTCTTCTCCAGGTTTTTTCTCTCTCGTAATTCCTTGAGCGTCTATATATGTTTCATCTCCGGAGGATTTCTTTCTCCTAATTCCATTATCATCTACATGGAAGTCTTTAGCATCATCTTTAAGATCTATTTTGTTTTTAACTCCATTTTCATCTACGTAAAAGCCTTCTTCTGTGTTTGGTGTTCCAGCTCCGGGAGGTTTACCCTTTCTCGCAATTCCTTGTGCGTCTACATAAATTTCTTCACCGTGCTTTTTCTTTCTTGTGACTCCTTGAGCATCTACGTAAGTATCTTCTCCGGGTTCCTTCTTTTTCCTAATTCCATTATCATCTACGTAGAAGTCTTTCGCAGCGTCTTCAGGATTTATTTTCTTTTTGACTCCATTTTCATCTACGTAGAACCCTTCTTCGATGACTGATACTTCAGCTCCGTGGGGTTTAATCTTTCTCGTGATTCCTTTATCGTCTACGTAAGTCACGTCTCCAGGTTCTTTCTTTCGCGTAATTCCTTGCGCGTCAACGTAAGTCTCTTCTCCATGCTTTTTCTTTCTCTTTATTCCATCCTGATCTATGTAAAAGTTATCCGCGACATCATTAGAACTTATTTGTCGTTTTACCCCATTCTCATCTATATAAAACCCATCGTCAGTGACTACTCCGCCTGCAGCCTGAATACCTATAAAAATAATAACTACATTATTTAAAAGGTTATAGCTTATCATGGAAATAGTTTCTGCATTATGTGGTGAATATTCAAAAGTGAAATAAAAGTGTATGTAGAAACCATAAAGGACGATTCGACACTAAAAATTACACATTGCATTAAATACATAGAATTTTGCTAAAAGTTGTGGTGATAATGGTACTTTCATGATTTAGAATGCTTGTTCACGGCAATTTATTTAATCGGACAACGGACCATTTTTTTCACCGGATTCGCGGTGATACATACAAAGGTTTCTACTGAACGTGTGTTGACGCGACGGACATACATCCGGCGAAAAATGTAGGCATTTGTTAATTTGACGGTCCGTTGTACGGTGGAAAAAAAACGGCCATGAACAAGCGCTCTTATAAGTACACATAATAATATCATTACTTACCCTCGTCAACTGCTTTCTCAGACAAATATTTCGAAACAATATTTACCGTTTCTGCAAAATAACATAATAGGTAATCACTAGGTCTACGTAACTTCAATATAGAATGTAACATTACAGAACAATACATTAGGTACCCTGCATGTTGTGTTGCACTTAATATTATCGCAGACAAAGCCTTGTGTTTGGCTTGGCTTTAAAGGAAATCTCTATAAAATACGCGTTTTATAGGACTAATCCAACTCTTTTTTTCTAGTGTCAATCGATTGATAAAATAATTAAGTTGTTAGATTTACTTATACCCATTTATAGGTTTGTCTCATTAGCTGACCTTTCATTTCCTGTTGCTTATCGGGTGGCGTGTCTTTGTCTACTGTTTGAGCAAGTTTTCCGCCGATTTCCTGAGACAAATTCGGGTCGTCGTGAGTTGCTTCGAGGCCATTTCTAGCATCTTCTAATCTGTACAGAGGAGATGATATTATATTCATTATATCGCTAGACCTAATTATATACTTTGAAAGCAATCAATATCATAGCTACTCGATTTGCCTGTAAGAACGACAGAAACTCGCACACGTCTCATTCTATTGCAATATTATGAAATCGCATCGTTTAAAAAATATTTTTCGAATTTTTTAGGTTCTAAAACTCGTTTTAGAACCTAAAAAATAAAGAAGTTAAAGAGTTCCTCGGAACTCTTTAACTTCTTTATATCCGTCCGTCTGACCGTCCGTCCGCCCGAATAATAAAGTTTTATAACTTCCACATTTACGAACCTAAGATGAAATTTTACAGTATGAAAGTTAAAGTATAGCTCTCAATTTTAAATACTTAAAAAATTCTAATCTGCGTATTTAAGGGGTACCGCTCCCATACTTGTAAAGTGGCGATGAACATTTTTTTTTACTCCACCCCATCTTGTGAGATGTTCAATAGGGTTTCTAAAATGAGTGTAAGGTTTCTTAAACCATTTTTTTGTTTATGTACCATTTGTGAGATATTATGTCGCCAAAACTGAAAAAAAGAGTGCCCCCCCCCCCTCTTAAAATTATAAGGCAAGGTATACTTAAATAAATAAATATAGTTCTTAGCCAATTATGTTTTCTAGCACTCAACCATAATTATAATGACTTCATAAAAAATGTTTTTTATCATCGTCACCAACTACGGAAGTACATCATACGCGTGTCTCGACACGCACTTGACAACTTATTTATCTTATTCTCACTAGAGTTGCCTAGCCGAATAAAAGAGCATATTACTTTACATACGTACCTACACGTGCGTGCACACACATATGTAGATACATAGACATTTTAATAGGACATAGGTAGATTTTATTATTTTTTATAATATATTTTATTAATAAATTACTTATGACTTACATAGCAATCATGAGAATACATAAAAGTTTAGTGATCCTTCGAACAAATATCTATAGAGTCACAATCTTGCTAAAAGTGTCCGAGCCAAAACCCTGCCCAAGCTACGTAGTGGGCAGGCTTTTTAGTTAGTCGTAAGGCGATTGCAAGCCGACTACAACGCCGCGCGATGCCAAAGTGCTCGGTATTACAAGCACTACGAGTGATTAGGTGACATAATGTCGAAATTCGAGAAAATGGATTTAATGTACTTAAATATCGAAGTCGGTACCTATGTATGACGGCGCTCGGACTTTTTTTACTACTTTCACTTAGGGACTGTGGCTCTGTAGATATTTACTCGAAGTCTGGATCGTTTAGATATTTCTAAACTTTCGATATGTGCGTCTGCTGGTAAGCTGCCGAGTAGGCACACTAAGCTGGCGATAGGATTAAGAAGGTAGGTATTTATCTCGACTATTTCAAAACTGGTAAATTATATTAAACCTACTCTTTGGCAGCCTCCGCGTAAGTCCTGCTAGTATTATCTCTCTGATACAGTGGTTCTTTCCCTTTAGCTTTCATTTTTTCAACTAGTGATTTGAATGCGTCCCCTTTATCTTCTGGGAAAGATAATAATTATGTAAAATTAGCTGATAATTCTACAAATCTATTGGAGACGATATTACTAAAATAAAAAATAATAATGACAACTAAAATAATATCCTAGAATATTAAGTCCATCGTTAAAAAGATAAATATAGATTGTATATAGATCTAATAATTGTAATTTATTATAAATAACTCACTATTGAATTCCGCTTCTTGCGTCAGATAATTTGCAACCATATCAACCATTTCTGAAAATGATAAACATTAATCTACATTTCTACAGTATGTTTAGGCACACAACCAATCCAAATTTCAAGCAATTTTCGATTTGTTTGCCACATAACCCAATCCAAAGTCTATCTTTTACAGATAAGAAATCTTTTACAGAGACCTAGTTGCATTAGGGTGCAACTGCGTTATGTAGTTTTCACCCCCTCGATGGCAGAGGGGGTCTTAGTGGTGAAAACATAGTAGTGGTAAGGTGGTTAGTGGTAATAGAAAGTTCTGTGTTTATAAAAGGCACTGGGATCTCCGTTGGAACGCACCAGTGCCTTCTAGCATGTAAATTGACGTAGGGATATCTACCTCATAGTTGGGATCTATTTCTTTGCTCACCCCAAAAAAACTTGAAGGTCAAAACAGTCTGTAAGCTACGCTACGCGCCAGTGGCCGGAGACGACCGAAGAAGGTAGGTAGGTATCCCATTAGTGCTAATTAATACGTACTATTCATAGGAGTCTCGAGGTGCTCAGGAGTGACAGGTTTTGCTATATTCGTCAACTCTTTGTTCAGCTGCCGCACAAGAGGTCGATTCATTGCCTCTACGTCAAGTACTTTCGCTTTTTTTAATCTGCAAAATGACACTTTAGTACCTATGTAAATTATAGCAATAACAAATAGATAATGGAAAAATATGCTGCTGGATGTTGGATCAAAGTGCTGTGCTGTGTCAAAGTGAAGAAGCTTATACTTTAGCTGTAAACACAAAGAGAGCTTTGTATGACATTATATTATATATAACGAAAAGAACCGAACTCAAAACTGTTACCCGTTTGTAAAGCGACCCTGTAGGAAACGAGGAAAAACCAACAAAATATACAGGGTTATTTCTAATATATTAGCATCCTTTTAGGGGCTTATTCTGTACATCAAAACTAACAACTTTTGTTCTAAGACTTTTATTAATTCTCAAAAAAATTTTGTTGTTCCATAGAAAAATATCGTTTAGGTATCCTCGACAAAATGTATAGAACAGCTGATTTTTATTTTTAGTTTTGACAAAAGTCGCAGGACAAAAGTTGTTAGTTTTGATGTAAAGTAAGCCCCTAAATGGATGCTAATTGATTAGAAATAACCCTGTATATTTATTTACCTACCTACCTACCTACCTAGGTATAGAGTTGGAGACACGAAATAATACTTGTTTTTTCAAAACACCGTACCTATCGCAAATGTCATACAATCTCAACGTAAAACAAGACATTATATTTAGACAATCTCGAGGGCTTTGGCAGGGCAATAATGTTGTATGAAACTCCCTAGGGAGTAAAGTGATTTAAGTTTGGAACGTCATAATTCGTATGGAAAGTTCTTTACCTAGAACAAATACGGGCATTGTAAAGAGATTTTATTCAATAATCGAGCTGGCCACTACAATCGAGTAGGCCATAATTGTCACGTAGTATATACTTTCTCTATTTTTAATTTGGGATTTGGTTTGTATTTTTTCGAAAACTTGTAGGTATGTTTTTTTTTTATTGTGAACAATATCGATTTGCTTAGTGAGTAAACCTAGTGAGGATATGAGTGTTTAGCATTATTAAAATTCCTGGATTTTTTTTTCTCGCAGGTGGTATGAAAAGTAGAGTATATACACCGCTGGAACAAAGTCTGTCTTTGTCTTGGGCGGCTTGAACCCCTTCGCTTGAAACCCTCGCTTCACTCGGGACTCTAACTCTAATATTCCCTCGCTACGCTCAGGAGTTAGCTCTTGCACGGTAATGATATCATTACCGTGGCTCTAGAGTCCGTCGCTACGCTCAGGGTTCAATATATCGCCCGCAACACAAGACAGTACTTTGTCCCCAAGTCGCATAATCTACTATTGTTTACTAGTTACTATTCAAAGTCTTACACTAAAGTCTCAGGACAGGACGAATTGATGGACGAATTTTTCTTGTTTCGTTATGAATATTTCAGAAAATAACTATGCACTTACTGGTTAGCAGCCTCCTTGAAATTTTGCTTGAATTTTCCGTGTTTAACTAATGGAGTGTCTCCTTTTTTATCCATTTCGTTTGTTAAAGTTTTGAATGCTTCCGCCATGGGGCCTGGATGTGTTAAACCTCAATTAGTTAAATTGCTACCATTGGCCCAGCACCAGGGTAGAATAGTCTGGTAAATCATTTTTTCTACGAAAGAATAAACAGGGTTACTTAGAAACACAGGGTTATACAGGGTGTACTAGGCCGAAAGAGGAAATTACAGCGCATCACTATGAATAACTCAGCCGTTCCATACATTTTGTCGATTCCGAAATGCAATTTTGTTTCGTAGCTACATGTTTTTAAGGGTTCATTTTAACCTTAGTACACCCTTTCTAATTAACTCTGCATAAACTAGTTATCTACCTCTATATAAGCAGGCAATTGACCTGAAAGTTTTTCATAGGCTGGCCGGGTTGGTGCTAAAAGAAATAGTGACTGATTATTATTAATAGGTACACTAAGTAAACCAAGGCGCTATTATTTTCCCTATTAGTTATAGTCTGACCGTTTAACTGAGTCCACGCCTGCGTAGGTGCGGGCGGTGGGGACCCGCCGCCCGCACCTGTCTCAGTCACCCTTTGTCGTCTACCCCCGCGCCCCTGTACCCACGCAGGCGTGGACTCAGTTAAACGGTCAGACTATAAAAACTAATGTTTTTACCACATTTAGTCAACATAGACTGAAGTTCTTACCACTATCTAACTTAAATTCTTCATGAGCAAATTTTTTTTCTCAAGACCACACATGCAGTACTCTCGAACGAAAACAGGGGTTGGTTCGCGCACGTGTATACTGTATAGGGTTACCATCCGTCCGGATTAATCGTCCGGCCTTTGTCCGGCTCTTCTATTATTATTATTACTTAGAATATGAGTAATAAGACTACTGATTAATTAATACCTAAATTAAATGTCTTTCATCTTTATTAACTTCTCATTGAACAAACAATCTAAGATCCTTTTTAACAATCAATTTAACGAGATCAAACAATAAATCATACATTGCGAACAGCTCAAACATAAAATATTTTTGTTTGCATTTTGTGGCTAAAACGTCCGTACTTTAATAGAAATGTCAGGCTCTTAGTCAGGACTTTTCGAATTCTTAAATGGTATACCCTTCGCACGTACTACCTACTAGCTCTTGCAAGAAATACGCCCGATTTTTCCACTTGGACACGAATTGTATTGTGTCTTTTTTAACGCAGCGTTTCCTGAACTATAATTAATTATTCGTACTTAGGAGTAGATAGCCTGTCTTGTGAACTACGGTAAGGTCGACTTACCATGTTCTCGCTCGTGACGTTTCCCCTGTGCACCCTGTCCACTTCGCCCACCCTTTCCGCCCCGTTCAGTCTGACCCCGTCCACCCTGAAACGTAAAATACTATTGAAATAAAACAATGAACTCGATACTTTGACAATCCTGGGCATTACATGTGGTCTCGGTGTAGTACCACACACACCCATTGGCGTAAACACATTACACCAGCTGGGGCCTGATTTTTCAACTTTCGGACGCCTTGGTCTGCGGAACTTGTATGGAGCATTCGAAACTTTCATAGACAACATAGAGATTCTCCATACAATAATTATGTAAAAGTTCCGTATACGTTCCTGGCTATGCGAAGTTGAAAAATAAACCCGGTAAACTTCAATATCACCTTCATTTTCTTTCATAAAAACCTTCAAACGCAACAAAAAAATTAGCCAAATCGATCCAACCGTTCACGTGTGATGCAGTGACCAAGAAAAAAGGGAATTTGGCGATGCCCATGGGCACAAAGAGCTGTGTAAAACATAAGTACCTAATGGATACCACACTTCACTCAGTTATTGGAAAAAAAGATCTTATTTTTTTGTGTAGAAGTCTTTTTGTAAACTAGGACTTAACCCTGAATTTCTTAGTGAGTAACTAACCGCGCGGCGATCGCGCGGCGTCCGCTCCTCGATCACACGGCGGCCGCGTGGTTGTCATAGTCAGTCAATATAGTCATAGACATATAAACGCGCCCATAATATTCAAAAATGTGGGACAGTTTGTAGAGGGACTGTTAGGCTGCAGTTAGACGACGCGACAAATTTGTTGCGCGGTGACCGCGTACTAACAGTTCAGTCATAGCAAATTTATGTTTTGTAAACTAGGACTTAACGTTGAAAATCGTTGTAACTAACTGCGCGACGATCGCGTGGCGTCCGCCTCTCGATCACACGGCGGCCGCGCGGCCGTCATAGTCATAGCCATAATTACGAGTATAAACGCGCCCTTAAAGTGTAAATTGTGACCATCCTTCATTCTCCAATCCCGAACAAATGAACACGTAAGAATAATTTGTTATTATCGAAGCGCTACCGTGGCTCGGATGACACGTTAAATTATTGGTCCCGGTTGTTTTAACCGTTTAGCCATGTCAGAGGCCTTCAGGGGGCTAAAAACTCTCCAGGGCTAGCCACCCGGCCTATACCAACTTACTTAATTGTCTAGAAATACACCCTGTACTTAGACTAGTTGGAAAATGAAGAATGATCATAATAAAAAAATTGAAAATTTACCTTTATCTCCGTGTTCATTTGTAAAGAATGGAAGATGAAAAATAAATAACATAATGTATTTATTAGTTACAGTTTTACTAATTTTTTTTCTTCAGTTAGGCTGTTAACTAGAAATATTTGTGTACATTTCTCGGATATTTCACTTTTTAATATATCAAATTTGTATCAAGTGGGTGCAGTGGATGTAGGTTTATGGTTTTTCATTATTTTTGTTGCTGTTTCTAAATTATTTGTGGATGAATTCTTCTGTGCGGGACTGATATCTGGCGTCGTGATGTCACCCTATTAACACGTGATATTGGTAAATTCAAACAATTATAATCAAAATATTCAAGACCTAAAAAATTGTTTATAGGTAAGTACCTAAGGCAGAATGACCAATAAATATTGTCTTAGATGTCCTTTGCTAAATATAATCCTCTACTATAGACCGGTTTATACAAGGCGGCGGATATGAAGTTAGCTACAAGCTGCGCAATATCCAATCCTGACTGAAGCTCACATAAACATGTGCGTTGATTGGGTTTCGCGCAGCTTGTAGCTAACTTCACATCCGCCCACTTGTATGATTCAGCCTATACCAAAAACATCCTACGAAATTTAAAGAAAAAAATACAAAAAAGGGAAAATACACTAGAATAGTATAAAAGCAACTCACCGTCCCGCCCATCATATCCAGAAAGTCGTCAGTGAACCCATCGGAGTTGTCAGCGTTCATCACTTCTGTGGACAACGAACAATCAAATATGTATTTATTTAGCAGTCAACAGCAAGTAGGTAGAAACTTAGCAGTCATCAACAACAATCAGGCTGCTCTGATACTCCATGGCCTTGTAGATAGTAGAAGAAGAAAAAACAACATTTTAGGGAACTTTATCAAACAGACACTGATATCTCTCTTTAGGCTGATTTCGCTTAACTATACCTACTTAGCTTTGTTGTACCTAGTATTTTTAGATAAGCAGAAACCAAAATAAAAACAAAGAAGTAGAGACAAAAGAAAGAGGTAACGCGAATTAATAAACATTAAGCAATGTGCAGCGTTGCAATAATGATAATATTAGTAAAAATCTGCACAGTGAAATATATATATGTAGAGACATGAGAGGCGTCCACATCAACAGAAATGTTCATGTTTGATTGCGGATGGGCGTGGGTTGAGTTATGGCGAGCAGAAAGAAAGCGCAACGTTACCCCCTTCGCATACGTAGGCGTAGCGTAGTCGTATCCTAAGCGTACCGTAATACACGCGCAGGACGAAAGCAATACGAGCGCGTACATGTTCAAAGAAGTCCAACGCTATAAGTTGGTTAAAATGATAAACACTTCACAAAATTCGGCGTGGAGTCAGTACTGCGGATTAGCTCTGTTGGCAGAGCGTCGGGCTTGATCCGAAGACGCAAGGTACGAGTCCCGCATCCGCGACGATTTTTTGAAATGTTTATCATAAAAATAACTCGACAGAAAAGTTACACTTACTTATTTGTCGCTGGGCTTAGCGGACATATCTATCGCAGATGCGGCTTTATCTGCCGTAGTAGGCTCCGTGGTAGACGGGGGTTTAACTGTCCCAGTGGTAGACATCACTGGAGAAGACGGTCTTTCTGCCCCGGTGGAAGATTGGCCTATCGTAGGCGTGGACATTTCTCGCTCCGAAGCATTCGTGCTAACGTTGCTAGGGTACTCTTGCGGTGGTAGCTCGTCTTCGAAGAAACTCTGCTCCACTTCTACAAAGCCCACCACAATACTTGTCCTTATGTGTACTCTACTATACCGTGCTATGCTCTACTTACGTATTCACTTAGCACGGGCGGGTGACGGGTGCAAGTTAGATCTTATAGCTTTTCTACGTTTCATTCGATGTTTACTGCCATCCAAAACTATATATATCCACTTTTTTACAGAAAATGATATTTGAAAAAAATATTCTCTATCTATAAGAACAAACGTATTTTAATGATAATCTAATTAGTATATTATAGTATTGATAAAATAAGTTCTCAAAAAGAAAGCAAGATTTCAATGTAGCAATACGATGTTGGGAAAATTGGGCATGCGCAACTTGCGTACTTTGGACGGCAGTACAACGAGCTGAACTTTGATATTACTTCAACCCGGCCTGTCTATTAATGGACCTAACCAGAAACAGCATCATAATTGGTGATCCTAATAATAGATATCCCAATGAGTTATTCTTAATACGCGAATATTACAGGTATTCAAACATTCTACGAACTCAGAATATCCTCTGTCACAAGATAGAAGATTTTGTTAGAATCTTAACTAATTGGATGCTATTTACCTTAAAAAGTTACATTGCAACGGGCCGAGTACAAATTATCCTGGAGCGTCTACTTCATTCTAAAGCATACTTTTGGTCATCGTCATGATAGTCATCCCTCAAAAGGGCGTCAGAAAAAAGTATTTAGACACATATAGAATGAAGTAGACAAAGCAGAAGTTGTTAAGTATTTCTTAAATGAAGATCACAAGCTACAAGACCCGATTGAAGCCGCAGGGGTGCAATTTCAACCGGTCTTATTCGGAATCTATAGGGGACGTCTCTGGTCTATAGTCGACGTTCTATTAGGTACCACTAAATTGATTCAATGAGTAATGATACCGAATAAAGGATGATTTACATTAGGACGGGACGTGCACAGGACGGGCCCGGACGGGGCTCATACGAAGCCCGGAGTACTCACGTTCCAAACAATTTGTGTGGTGTCCCGTCCGGGCCCCGCTCGATCCATTTCTTAAGGCCCGATAAAACATAATAATATACCTATAATGCTTTAAAATAACTGCGTCTTTCGAGAAGGCCGGGCGTCCGTTCGAACTTGTGGCAACTGTTCAAAACCCCAGCCTTCTCGAGCGGCGCACATTACACAATCAACATTTGGTGTTCATGAACAATTGTCACAATTTCGTACCTCACGGCACTTACCTCGCGTTCGAAGAAATATACCGGTGACAATTGCTCGAGAACAGCCCAGTTCTCTAAAAGACATTATTGAAAATAGTGGATATTGTAAAGACTCACCGGCGTCTTCGTCGAAATCCATCATGAGCATCCTGTCATCCGATTCAGCGAGGATGTCGTCAATCCATATTGCGACCTAAGTATTCAGAATACTTCATTTAATAACTATTAAATCTGAGTATCTAGTGGTGGTAAATCATGTGCCTAGTTGAAAGATGCAGCCACTATTATCGAGCACAGCCAGTCGAGCTAAGACAGCCGGGCATACGTCTTTTTCTCGATGTCATTCAAGCTTTCTGCATTGCCTTGCATGTGAAAGACAAAAAAAACTTCGTTGAACAGTCAGGAATTCACATTTGAGTAAATTATAACATTACGCTAGGGAAAAGAAGAATAAGTAGCGTAGGACTACAAGATCATTAGAACGACTGGACAATTTTTAAAGGGTTAAGATACAGGAAAAGTAGCTTCACCTTGTCAGACATTTCCATCATAAATTTGGCTTTGGGATCCGCGGAGCGTCTCGACGGCGGCTTCATGTGCATGTACGCGCTAATCTCCTTCAGAATTATATTGGAGAGGCGTAACATCCTGAAAAAGAATACCTACTATTGCTAATCCGTAGTAAAACGAGGAACCCTTATAACTTCGTTGTGTTCGTCCGTCCTAATAGCGTTCTTCAACACATTACACACACTACACCCCCAATAAAAAGATAACGCCACAACGGCCTCAATCCTCAGCGAGCGCGTGGCCGGGGCGCGCAAGCCGGCGCTGGATGCCGCACGCGAACACCACGGTAGCGTTCCGTGCCCACACGTAGCGCTTGTCCGCGCACATCGCCATTACATCCTCCTTTATATCTAGCGTTCTTCCGCACACTTCACACATACACCTAATAAAAAGAGAAAACGGTCTCACCCGTCAGCGAGCGCGTACCGGCCGGGGCGCGCGAGGCGGCGCTGGATGCCGCGCGCGAACACCACGGTAGCGTTCCGCGCCCATACGTAGCGCTTGTCCGCGCACATCGCCATCACGTCCTTCTTTACTTCGTTGAATCGCATCCTGTGTCATATTTAAAGTTTTTTCCAACTATTGGGTCCAAATCCCTGCATTTTGTAAAACAACACTAAACAACACAAGTGTTACTTTGTGTTGGAAGTTACAGGTACCTACATGGAGATTAGAGGCAGTCAGAAACTTGCCCCGCGGTGCAAACCGCTTGCGGGGCGAAACGCCGCAATACGCGTCTAAAAACTCAACAATGCTGGAAAATCCCGTACAAGGCAGCAAAACACACACATATGATAAACCAAAAACCTTACCCACTTGGTTTTCGAGACGTACTAAGTAGGTATAGCTATTTTTACACAAGCCGAGGACGGTAATCATCAATACACACGTGTAGCATACGACGTTTTTCAACACACTTGTAAATATTCGTTTGGTTAACAAAATAAAATTAGTAAAATTTGTATAAAAGCTAAAACTCACGCAGTAGCTTGCTTCTTCGTTTTCCTCAAATTGATGAAATATTCGTACGCCTGGTCCGGCTTGAACGGCTCGTCAGCATCCAGCATGTTTCGCAAACGAGCGATCTGAAAAGAAAGCATTAAAAATATAGAGTAAAATCTATAAAATAAAAGTCAGTAGAGAATTAAAAGAAAGCTCTACAAAAGCTCTGCTACTACATGTTTTGAAAACTACCCATAATCGTTACACCACACCCCGGGTAAATAAATGAAAACGCCACAATCACACGTCAACCTAGCGTCTATACACAAACGCGTAGGTACATAGGGAATAAACGCGAGCTCTTAAAATTATCAATCTCTCTGCAGCTACTGATATAATTACCAATAGCGAGAATGCCTAGTTAATATGTAGATCCTAATGATCCTTGATTTCTTCTGCACTCCATTAGTCTAGCGGCCAGCCTCTGGCAAATAAGCCAATTTGATAAGTATCACGCGAGCGCGGTGCGGGATGGAGGTAAGGTACTATAGGTTCCTTAACCTTTATTTAGCTGAGTGTTGATTCTATAAGTATACCTAGCAGCTATTAGTATTCTATAGTTTAAAAAAAGCTCACCGTGTCGGCGGGCAGCATGTGTCCGTAGTCGCGCCAGACGGAGATGATCTTGCGCTTGTACGGTTTAGAGATGTACTCGAGGCGGTCGGTGAGCACCGCGTTGTGCCGCCGCAGGCAGCGCGCGTGCGCACACAGCGCGCGCTTCGTCAGCTTCACGTCAGTCGCTTTCGGGCTCCTGCCGAGTCACACATCATTATAATACACGAAACTAGGACTATCCATTCTGACAATAGGTACGGAGTACGTACAATTCCGTACCGAACTGTTGTTTTTAACATACCTACTATTGATTCGTGGACGTAGGCATACTCTAGAATAGGCTATTGGTCTATGTCTACCACGCTGATCCAAGGTGAATTGGGGAATTCACATAGCTGTCGAATTTCTTTTTCATGAAAATGGCACGATTTCACCATGACTTCTTCATCATCATAATAGCCGTAGTCCACAGTTGAACATGGGCGTTCCTGATAGAATTTCAATGAGAGAGACCGGTTGGAAGCTATTAACTAACGTTTACTAAGAAGGATCTAAACGTCAATAAAATCACATGTTTTGCAACTTTTGGGCACATTCCAAAACGCAACAGATAATAGGTAAGTACTTAATTGATAGATAAGTAAGCGATTTTGCCTCATTGGCTTCAGCTGTAAACTGAATTGACTAGAACTTTTTTCATTACCTAAGTTTGGCGACTAGCGAAGGCGCGACTAGGTCTACGGCATACCTACGCTCAGCAGGTCAACAATTAGTCCGTAGACGCGAAAATCGGGCCCCGCCTTAATGGCGTCGGTCAGCGATAGTGGGACTAAGTAGATTCACGGCATACGACGAGAAGCTCTTCGACTTCTCTGCATACCTACAGTACCTAGGTTTGTCAGGTCTGGGCGTGGGCACACTGGCTTTCTCGGCACGCCGGCCTCGCGAATGTCTCGCCCCGCCTAGGTGGTGTCGACTAGCAATGACGGACCGGGGTTTACTGAGTACGGCGGCTCCTCTACAAACTCTACATACAGTACCTAGGTTTGGCAGATCTGGAGGTGGGCCCCGCAGGCTTCCTGGGCAGGCCTGCCTTGTGGTAAACACGGATGTCACGGCCCGACTAGATGGTGTTGACTAGCAATGGCGGGACTGAATCCACGGCATACGGTGGCTCCTCTACATACAGAACCTAGGTTTAGCAAGTCTAGGCGCTGTTCGCACCGGTTTCCTCGACAGGTTGACCTTGTGATGCGGATGTCTCGCCCCACCTAGGTGGCGTCGACTAGCGAGCGCGTGGTCTACGGAGTACGGCAGCTCCTCTACATACAGTACCTAGGTTTGGCAGGTCTGGGCGCGGGCCGCACAGGCTTCCTGGGCAGGCCTGCCTTGTGGTAAACACGGATGTCACGGCCCGACTAGATGGTGTTGACTAGCAATGGCGGGACTGAATCCACGGCATACGGTGGCTCCTCTACATACAGAACCTAGGTTTAGCAAGTCTAGGCGCGGGTCGCACCGGTTTCCTCGACAGGTTGACCTTGTGATGCGGATGTCTCGCCCCACCTAGGTGGCGTCGACTAGCGAGCGCGTGGTCTACGGAGTACGGCAGCTCCTCTACATACAGTACCTAGGTTTGGCAGGTCTGGGCGCGGGCCGCACAGGCTTCCTGGGCAGGCCTGCCTTGTGGTAAACACGGATGTCACGGCCCGACTAGATGGTGTTGACTAGCAATGGCGGGACTGAATCCACGGCATACGGTGGCTCCTCTACATACAGAACCTAGGTTTAGCAAGTCTAGGCGCTGTTCGCACTAGGCCATGCAAACCGGTTAGCCGAAAACCGAAAAAACCGAATAACCGACCGCATTAGAAACTCGTTTTTTTCTAGTTATAAAACCGGTTTTTTCGGGTTTATCGGTTTTTTCTAATTTTTTTTTAAATTCGCATATTAACTTTCCCCTTCGCAATAAAATACATTATTGTCATCTAGTTGCTCTAACCTATAGAGAAATAATAAGCCAAGCAAACTAAGATACTTTTTTTCCATTTAAAAAATTACGTCTAATGTAGGTACATTAGACGTAATTTTTTCGTATAGGTATACGTGCTAAGGATGAAATTCAAAGGCAAAAGTTCTCACTCTCTCTCTGCCTTTACATAGCGAGTATCGTGATATAGGCAGAGCGCTGCGCTGTAGCATTATAAGCGTAATGGGACGCGTTTTGTCTCATCTTCACCGAAACGCTATCGACCACCGCCATTTTGTTTCGTTACATTAGTCCGGCAGTCTCTGCTAAGCTACGTAGTAAAACTACGCGTGGTATATATTGCACGTTTGTCTAATATTTGTAAATTATACATAAAAGTAAGCTCGATTGTTGAAATTAAAAAACAATAGAAACATAAATAATGACTATTATTTCATTAAAATCATAGAACATCGCATATCAGGAAGACTAGACATGGAACTACTACCCGACAAGCTGGTTTTCGTCGCGGGCTATTTAAACTACAGACCATCTCCACGCAATCAACCAGATTATAGAACATACGTGTCGAATTGAGTACCTCCTCCGTTTCGTCGGTCAAAAAGCATTTGATAGCATCACTCACGTTAATCTTCTCCGCCTCACCTATTCTCAAAGTACTGCTGCAATAAAATTACAATCTTCTGGTCCAGCATTTGCAATAGAGAAATGTGTTAAACAGGGAGACCCACTGTCCCCGAAAATATTCACAGGCGTCCTCGAAGAAGTTTTCAGAAAGGTGGCGGCAAGCTGGGAAGGATGGCGTGTTAATGTTGGTGAAAAATGTTTAACTAACCTTCATTTTGCAGACAATATCGTCAGCTAGTATCTCTTCCTCAGTCAGAGAGCTATAATCAATGCTACAAAACCTAACCACTGCAAGCCTTGAGGTTGGATTGCGGATACGGAACATGTTAATTAAAGACCAAAGTGATGACCAATGGCATCAAACATCGGGTAACTGTCGATGGCGAAGACATAATATACTTTCACGATTACATCCATCTTGGCCAAATAGTCACCTTCCAGGCGAAACAAGACCAAGAAGAACAGAGAACGCCTGGAAGAGCTGTTGGGCCATGAAAGAACATATGAAGAAACGCCTTCTGATCACATTTTGACTTGTGGTGTACAAACATGGTCATTAACTAAGGTCTAAAAGTCCAAGCTCAAGCTTTGCCAAAGAGCGATGGAGCGCAGTATTCTCGGTGACCGGGTAATAGATCGAGTAGGTACTGCGAGTAAACACCGAACTGCGTTCCAGAACTCAAATCAAAGATGTAGCTTTCACAGTCGCTAAACTGAAGTGACAGTGGGCTGGGTAAATCAGTCGAATGCCAGAAGACCTCTGGGCTAAAATCACCACCAAATGGAGTCCCAACTCGATGCGGCCTCGTGGCAGACCCTCTATTAGATAGTGCGATGAACTGAATACATTTAATCCAAATGGGCGGCATCAGCACAAGACCGACTAAACTGGAAAGGAGAGGAGGTCTCGAGAGGAGACCTTTGCCCAACAATGAGGCAGTACAGGCTCATAAACAAACAAACTGTTATATTTACTAGTATTTTCATTAATTTACTAGAAAAAAAAACCGAAAAACCCGAAAAACTCGATTTCCCCGGTTTTTAAAATAAAAAACCGAAAAAACCGGTTTTCCAAAACCATCCGGTTTTTGCATGCCCTAGTTCGCACCGGTTTCCTCGACAGGTTGACCTTGTGATAGAAGCGGATGTCTCGCCCCACCTAGGTGGCGTCGACTAGCGAGCGTGAGACGTGGTCTACGGAGTACGGCAGCTCCTCTACATACAGTACCTAGGTTTGGCTGGTCTGGGCGCGGGCCGCACAGGCTTCCTGGGCAGGCCTGCCTTGTGGTAAACACGGATGTCGCGGCCCGCCTTGATGGTGTCGGCCAGCGAAGGCGGCACGGGGTCCACGGCGTACGGCGGGTACGGCGGGAAACTAGGCGGCGGCGGCACCGCCGGTGACTCATCTAAGTATCCACACACATATATCAATAGAATAATTCACTCTGGTATAAACTCCCACATACTATTCGGCAAGCGCCTTCGAAGGCTGTCTTTAAGCGCCTAGTGCAGGAGCATTATCCACGTACAATCAATAGTTAAACCAAGTATTATTACTCCTATTACCAATAGCGAGAATGCCTAGACCCAGTTTGGGGTATAGTGACTGCATAACTATTGTATAATTTGTATCTGATGACAATAAATAATTTTGAATTACCTACCTCAAATTCGAATTTGAGGTAGGTTTAGAACAAAAACTTGCACAATGGTTGATTTATAGATCTCTTAGGAAGGTATCGTATGTAGATTGTTTTGGCATAAGGCGTCATAGGGACCGTGCCGGATTAACCATATTATAGCAAGAGTAGCAATTGCTACGGGGCATAAAGGGGGCCCCGTTGCCAGACGCGCCTCTGCCCGAGTGTAATAGGTATTTTGATTAAGACTTACTTGATTCCATTAAAACGTCAAACTATATATTTTTCTAATAAAGACAATCCATTTCCACCTTATAGATAGGTACTTAAGGACTGAACCCCCCGATGAACCCGTAAGAGGAGCCCCCACTATACATACAGAAATTGCTACGGGCCCCGCGCTAGCTTAATCCGGCACTGATAGGGACCCCGACTCGCCGTCTATGTATGTCAAATTCAGAAGTGTAGAGGAATTAATTGGTTTTTCAGGTCATCCATCCATCCATCCATCAGCCGTAAGACGTCCACTGCTGGACATAGGCCTCCCCAATGGATTTCCAATAAGGCCGGTTGGAAGCGGCCTGCATCCAGCGCGTTCCTGCGATCTTTATTATATCGTCAGTCCACCAAGTCGGTGGACGTCCTACGCGGCGCTTGCTGGTCCGTGGTCTCCATTCGAGAACTTTACTGCCCCATCGGCCATCCGTTCTCCAAACTATGTGCCCTGCCCATTGCCACTTTAATTTGCTAATCCGCTGGGCTATGTCGGTAACTTTGGTTCGTCTGCGGATCTCCTCATTTCTGATTCGATCTCGCAGAGAGACGCCGAGCATAGCCCTCTCCATAGCACGTTGGGCTATCCTGAGCTTATTCATAAGGCCCACAGTAAAAGACCACGTTTCAGTTCCATATGTCATCACTGGCAACACACAACTATCGAAAACTCTCGTCTTGAGGCACTGAGGTACATATCAGATGAAAAGACGTCAAGCAGTTTTCCGAAGGCTGCCCAACCGAGTTGGCTTCGGCGATTGACCTCTTTCTTGAAGTTGGACTTACCTAGCTGGACTACTTGTCCTAGGTAGACGTACGAGTCAACAACATGGTTTTTCAGGTCGTCCTCGGGTAATACCAGCTGGAGCTAGCTAGTCTCTAGTATTTTAATTGTTCAGGTCTACGGATGAAATTGATGATGATGACTTACCTTCTTCAACATTTTCCGAGGCTAAAGCCTCCGAGGGCGGGACTGCAGTGTCAGCCATTATGATGTCTCGTGTGAAACAAGGAAATCCAGTCCCTTTCTGTAGGTTATTGAGGGATTTTTATAGTAGGTAAGCGATGCTTTCGTTGTGCTTGCATTTTAAATAATGACATTTTAAATTGTTTTTATTCTTCTTTTGGCGAAACAGACGTTTATGTGCCAGTTATTCACTACAAAAAAGTAAATCCTCTAACGTTCCACTTACATCCTCTTTGGCAAGTAGGTACTTACCTACCTACCTAGTTATTTTTCGGGAACGAAAAAGAATGTTTTTAAAATTAGAAATAAAACTATGTTCATAAAATGCAAATGCTCTAATAATAATTATCATTTTACACTAAAAAATCTTACATGCTATGTAACTTAATAGGCATCTATAGGCGGACCGTTTATCTGAGACGTCGCCTGCGCGGTACAGGGGCGCCGGGGGAGACGACACAGGGGACTGAGACCGGTGCGGGCGGCGGGTCCCTGCCGCCCGCACCGGTCTCAGTCCCCCTTTGTCGTCTACCCGCGCGCCCCTGTACCCGCGCAGGCGACGTCTCAGATAAACGGTCCGCCTATAGCTAGGTGGTCCGCAGACGCGTATACAGCTCTACCTATAAGACCAATCCAATTAGCTCTAGTACTCAAGCACGTAGGAACATACATACATTGCTAGAGTACTGGCAATGTATATTGCGGTAGTGTTCGCTGAGAGTCTCTGTGCTGAGGGGCGTCTGCCAGCGATTCCACCCTCTTCTCTGCCGTCACCGAGGCCGCTACCGTAGCCCCGGGATAGCGGAGCTGCTAGGGACTGGGGGCCTGGTCTATTTGTACTTTCCATAATGGGGAATTTGCCCGGAATCGCCGCGCTGGGCAGGCGTGGTGGCGATCGCAGAAAGGTAGCTTCGCGACCGGGATGCTGCTCCCCATCCCTACCCTGTGCCATTTGAGCTACGTTTTTAGGGTTCCTTATACAAAGGGTAAATATGGGACCCTATTATTAAGACTCCGCTGCCCGTCCGTCTGTCTGTCTATCTGTCACCAGGCTGTATCTCATGAAACGCGATGAAGACGCGAAGAATGCTAGAATGACGCGTAGGCTACTACTACCTCGTCCCCGCCACCGTCTGTAACCCCGCGAGAAGGTCGCGCACGAGGTTGAGAGAATATAGGTTTTGATTTTGGACAGCCGAATTTTACGCACACATTCAGCCGTTCCAGTGATTTCCAGCACAAAAAATTATATACAAGCTCGTGATAAAATAATTCAAATATGACTCCACAGTTCATTAACAAAGCAAGTAGGTACTTACCTACCTACCTACGTGAATATTTCAGTCGCTAATTTCTTCTTATAATGCATCCCCGTCTCACTCTCCGTCTAACATGAACCGCATCGACATTCATTGAAAAAATAGGCCCGTATTCTATGTCGGTTTCAAAATAATCATTTTCTGAATACGGATTAGACTCGGGGATCGTTAAAATTTCGTAGTTCCTAAAATCCACCTCATTTCCTTTATAAGGGACGAAGCAAACTTCGTGTGACGGCTGTACTTTCCCAGGCAAGACACAATTGTCGTGTTTTACTCGACCGATGTAGAGATTCTCTTCCTCCACTTCGGAAAAGCCTGCCACGAACGCATTTGTTGGTATCTTGTTACCGGTGGTCGCCTGCCAAGTGTAGTTGTAACCGCATAGGACCTGTGAATTAAGTATTATAGCTTTTTAGGGTTTTTTTACCCAAAGGGTAAAAACGGGACCCTATTACTAAGACTCCGATGTCTGTCTGTCTGTCACCAGGCTGTATCTCATGAACCGTGATAGCTAGACAGCTGAAATTTTTACAGGATGATGCATTTCTGATGCCGCTATAACAACAAATACTAATAACAGAATAAAATAAATATTTAAGTGGGCTCCCATACATCAAACGTGATTTTTAGGAGTTTTTTTGCTCGCTATTAATAATGGCAAGAAGAATGGGGCTAAGGGGGCTCCAACACGGTACGGAACCCTTCGTACCCGAGTCTGACTCGCACTTGGCCGATTATAGCTTTTATTTTTTTTCGTGCGTATAATAGACGCGCTCCGCGAACAAAGTGAGAGGGCGAGGGGACGAAAAGAGTGCGTCTTCGTTTGGTGAAATTAACAATAAAAATTCGTATAAAATTATCAAGTCAACTTTTTAACTGTTTTATGCGATTTGCCAATACTTTAGCTATTACTTAATATGGTTAATGTTACATTGAACATAATTTAAAAAATACTACTTATAAAACTCGTCATGGATTTTGGATTTTTTTTTTCGATCGAGCGAAGTTATTCTTTGTACGTTTCAGATATGGTTTGCCAACAGAAGATATGCTCCAGAAGGTATACTCCCAACGGCCGCCACTAAAACGTCCCCCAGTGGTGGTCGTTAGCACCAGTTAAATTTTTTTGTGTCAACGTCCGCCAGTGGCGGGTCATTAAAACTGCCACCAGTGGTGGTCGTTAGCACTGACTATTACATTTTGCCAACCGCCGCGACTAACTACTGAATCACAGTCAGGGCTCTAGAGTTCGATGGTCGGTGGGATCTCTATAATATAGTTCAAAATACTAGTATTTAATAAAAATCATTTTAATTTATTTTTATTATCAGCAAAATACGACATGGCTGATAGCTGAGATTACAATTATAGAACAGTAGCTAGGTAATTAAACCGCAATAACATTACTTTATCTCTTTCTCACTTTGCTTCGGTAAAATTAATAAATCTTTAGTAATAAGTCTTACAACTTTTGACAACAATCACATTACAAAAGGTTTCAAACTAAATTTTAAATTAAATAGCCGATGTTTCTAAGATAAGCACCTGATTTATTGATTATAAAATATACCTGATTACAATAAGCACCTGATACCAGATTATTGCAGTATTATTTTGCAAAATAAATAATGTATACCTAATATGATATTAGATAAAAATTAAAGCCTTATTATTAAGGTTTAAATTATAATATAACCTTACTAAAATGTAAGGTTATACCTAATAACAAACAATTGAAAATAAAATAATATTTAATTATGTCCGAACGACCGCCACTGGCGGACGTTGGCACTAAAAATAATAACTGGTGCTAACGACCACTACTGGGGGACGTTTTAGTGGCGGCCGTTGGGAGTATACCCTCCAGAATAACATGTATTTTTTTCATTTAAAAAGAAATTAATTTTGGTGCCTACTAAAATCTTGATACTATATAGTTAGATATGTACTATATAGTTATACACGACGCCCTTTAATGGTTTTTGTGAAGATAGCCACAAGTATTGCAAAACCCCACTGACATATGAATTTGCTACAACGGCTCGCTTCGTGTCCGCAGACGCCATTGAAGTTGAATCGTATTATAAGAAGTCTCGTTTTTAGGGTTCCGTACCCAAAGGGTAAAAACGGGACCCTATTACTAAGACTCCGCTGTACGTCTGTCCGTCTGTGTCTCCAGGCAGTATCTCATGAACCGTTATAGATAGAAAGCTGAAATTTTCACAGATGATGTATTTCTGTTGCCGCTATAACGACAAATAAAACCGGATAAAAATATTAAGGGGGGCTCCCATACAGTACGGAACCCTCAGTGCGCGAGTCCGACTCGTACTTGGCCGATTATTTCCTATAAAGACAGATTTGCATTTGATCACATCTTGCCGGATATTAACGGCCTTTCAACCGGCCCATGATATCTCATTCGCATATTTGTAAGTTTGTTTGTTTGTAGGTACATAAACATTGAATTTCTAAAAAAAAATGTCGAACAGTAAAAGTAATCAAAATGATTTTAAGTCGGTTTAAAAATACGACTTTGATAAAAACGATAATGCATGCTATCACTACACAAGTTATAACAGGCATACCTACTCGTGCTTACATACCTAATTACGAGTATATGTTGGTTTTAATTATCTCTTTCAGAAGTCAAATTAAGTTAATTTAAAAACAAAATATTGAGAAACGTTTTTTTATCGCGAATAAGTCCGCGCTTGACCACCAACTCGCCTGATGGTAAGCGACGTTGTGGTCGAAGATGAAGCACGCAGACCTAGAAGATACCTATTCGTGTGTAATTATGAAATTGCGCAAACGAGATAATAATGTGGGGTATAGAAACCCTATATGCGAATTATGCGATCCAGGACATAGCATGCTCACCATAATTGTCATTATTTGATTGGGAAACCCTCAGAATAAGGACTTATATAATAGAAACGGTTACAGAACCGATATAAATCACGTTGTCTCATTACATGAAATAGGTATATAAGGTGTTAGAAAAATACGCACATACAGTAACTTACGTAATTTCAAAGGGTTTCTCTTAGCATTGAGCTATCTCGGCTGTCCAAATTTAAAAACGTTGAAAGTAGGAAGGAAAAATGATCAGAGATTTGAACCTTCTAATGGAATTTTACTAGAGCGTTCAACAACTTTCAACTGCAGTAGTAACAATGGTAATTCATTTACCGTTCTTACTACTGGTAGTAACACTGGTAATTTCCGAGCATATCGCAAAAGACAAAGTACACCAAATTTCAACCATTCTGACATTCCAACTTGTGATTTTGACGACAAACAATGCGTTTTTTTTTGTTCCACTCACTCTCGCGTATGCTGTATAAACTAGATACGAATAAGGCAGCTGTAACGTAGTTTTTATTTGAGTAAAATTTAGCAAGGTTTCTATTACTTGTCATTATTCTGAGAGGAAACCTGTTGCCTTTTAACTATCGATCTCAAGTCATAAGTACATAATAATATATTTATCTAGGTAAACATATTGTGTTATTTAGGTGCGTATTTTTTAAATCCGAAAATCAAGTCATTGCCAAATCAAAGTCCAAGACCAAGAAATGCCTGTACCTGTGCCAGCCTTTTTAATAGCCCACTGCAGGACGTAGGCCTATCCAGGACGGGTGAAGCAATCCAAGCAATGACTTCATTGTAATATCATAAAAAGCTTTTTTTACGGAGTTTTGGAAACAACACAAACACATTTGATCACATTGACATTTAATATTAACTTATTTTACTACTAAACTTATAATTTAAGTATTACAATGTATTACACTATGAAAGTTGTTTTTAATTAGATTGTAAGACTAAATAAGTTCATTACATTACAATACATAATAATCATGAATTTATTTACCCTGACCCTTACATTCTTCATAAATTATCTCCATCCCTATATCTGAAAGAGATCGCTTTAAGCGATGAGGTCTACAATTTTTGGAATAGTTTTAAGTTTACATTTTTTGTTCCAAAAATTTGGCGTGAACAGTAAAGTTCATCTCATGCATATTAATTTAAACTGCATCACCTCCAATTTTAGCAATGGTAACCCCACAGGAAGTTACTCTGGTGGGCGACGCGATGAAGCTCGGATTAGTTCTTTAAAAAGCAACTACGCGATCCTCTTCTACATCATAATTCGAATCGTCATCTTCGTCTTCGTCATCAATATGATCGTCTGCATTCATAAAAAATGCATTTTCATTGACTACCATAGGCCTCCAATTTGCATTGGTTTCAAAATATCCTCTGGCAGGGTATGGATTGGACTCGGGAATGGTTAAAATTTCGTAGTTCTTGAAAGACACCTCTTTGTCATCGTAAGGAACGTAGCAAACTGTGTGTGTTGGCTGTACTTTTCCTGGTAAGACACAACCGTCGTGTTTCACTCGACCGATGTACAGTTTCTCGTGGTTATCTTCGGAGTAGCCCCCCACGAAGGCGTTGACTGGTATTTTATTGTCGGTGGTCTTCTCCCAAGTGTAGTTGTACCCGCATAACACCTGAGAATAAAGTACTGATCTTTTCATTCATACAAGACTAGCTGTTCTTGCAGCTTCGACAAGGTTGTTGTGTTGTTACAAAAACTTCACTGATAACTTTATACAAAAAATCATATCCAAAAATTAAGCCCGAACACACAGCTCATAAGCAACATGATGAGACGGCCGCTTTTGAACGGGATTGTTCCTTTTTTTGATCTGTCCAGCCGGGCTAGGATACGCACCACGAAATATTTCTTTCGAAGTGACTGAACGAGACAGCGATATTGCAAAGTATACATCTGTCACTTTTTTACACGTCGAAAAAAGTTATTTTCGTGGCTTTTCGTGGTCGCATGCTGGAGTCTTGAACAAAAGCCAAATTGTCCCGTTTTTGAAACTGCGCAAAAATTAAAAGCTGTGGTGCTTTTAATTTGAACCCAGAACCACTAGGTCTAATAATCCCGAACATTTACAAGTTTGATTACGTACAATCACTAAGAAAATGTGTGGCGCAGAACTGAAATGTGGACCTGTCCCTTTCCAATTCTAAAATTAATTATAATGACCTTTGCAGAAAAAATCTGCCGATCACTGACCTCGCGCCTAGTAGATGCGGACTAGTTTCTTTTGCCGCCTATCATCCTAAATTAAAAGCGATTTTTATTAAAATAAACAAAAAAATTCGCGCTCGCTGCGCTCACGCATCCGAAAACTTACGTTGTTATCCTTGGTTGTTTGGTTTTTGCACATTTCATTAAAATATCGCCAAATGCGGTCGAAACTCGAGTAGGTTACTCAGGACTTACTTTACTTACTTTTCCTGTTACAGGGTACAGACCCTGTACTATATTTTAATTAGAATGAATAAATGTATAATATGTAGCATAATAAATACATAGATACGAACATATTTATATTATTGTTAGTTGAAGTTTTAAGGCATGCATACATCAATACAGCAAGTAACACTGTGAGTCAGATGAATGAGTCATCGGCAGTTCATCATAAATATCAACCAACATATTAAACTCAATTTTTTTTTCTCTTGTATAAATTTTCTTTCTCGTCTGAAAGAGATTGATTTAATATAACTTAAAAACAATGACACCATCATTACCACACAATATTTATTTTTGGATTCCATAAGAATAAATAGGCAATTTGTCTTGTTTGGAAATAGAGAGCTACGTACAAAGAAATGGTATTTAAATAGTGTGATAGGTGTAGTGTAATAGTGTGTCACTTAAACATTTCTTGTTTAGTGTCCTGTTACTTGTCTTGTCCAGTTAGTCGAAAATATCTGTTAGCGAATTTAGCGATAAAAGGAGCTGCAAATTCGGGAGGTTCCTATAGGGCTCTAGAAAAGCATTAAGTCCACGCCATAAAAATATAATAACCTTCAAGTTTTCTAGGGCCCAGGCAAATAAATTTCTAAGGTATGCACTGATTGCTACGCCCATGTGGCTCTTCAAAATCAAAACCTAGCAAGTGTATATTATTTTTACACACCTCAAATTCAGGAGGGACATTGGCCGCGCCTCCCCAGGACACATACGCGACTCCTTCAGAAGGCACGAAGTAACCAGGCGTCAAGGAGCCAGCGTGCGGAGCGCGAATAATGTACAGGCACTCGGCTTTGAACCCCCCGATAACTGAGTCATCTGGCAGCGCGTCGTCAGCGGCCACCCATCTCAATTCCCCTCCTTGCACTCGCTTGTAGGGAACCTTGTTGCTTATGTTGATCAACGAGGCCGGTGGTACTGTAGATAATGGTAAAATTAGGTTATTTCTAAGAAAATTTACATTTTATGCAACAGATTAACCCCTTCGCACACGTAGGCGTAGCGTAGTCGTATCGACAAGAGCAATACGAGCGCGTACATGTTCAACGCTTACGATACCACTACGCCTACGCCTCGTGTGCGAAGGGCCTTACTTCGATAAAATGATAGGTTTGTTTAACATAAAACCATACATGAACATAAGACTAGACAAGATATTCTCGACATTAGTATTTTTCCTCGTTGAAAATACCCCTTGTAAACCTTTGCTTTTTTCAGTGATTACAGGAATAAACAGGAAAACCACTATACAAATGTTGACATTTGCAATATGTACTGCTGGGTAGTAATATAATTGTTTAATATTAACACTAAATTAGACTATGTATAGGCACCTAAAGGGTTTTTCCCCTACAGTATAGTTATTAATAAAAATTCATAGACGTTTAGGATTCCCCAAAACTTTGGAAACACTACAGCATGACTTTTAGTTCCATAGATCCTGAACTATAATGTGTTGACAAAATCAGAAATACATGCCCTATATTTTTTATTATTCTAATATACTAACTGTAATATTTTTTCCCCAAACATCACGCTTATTGACAATTCTTATTCAGTGGAAGTGATAAGTCCTGCACTAACGTCCCACATGGGGTGTTTTGTGCATTTCCCCCTCCATCATCTGCCAGAGCCAGCCCAGCTCTGTAATGGAGCATGGTTATAAGCCCATGGCATAACTGCTCATATGGCTTGGATATTTTGTACGAAATGATGGCGATGTGGATGACCTATTGATAATAATGTACTACAATTCCTACTCACATTCAAATCTCCAAATAGCAGCATGCCTCGGGTCATGTGTAGTGAACATGACATAATTTAAACCTGCAGTAGAGGCAGCACACGAGATAATGCATGTATCCTCATATCCTTGCCCTATTTTTAGTTTGCCAGAGTCCCAGGCTATCCAAAATCTCTTGAACTGATTTTGTGTAAGATTGTAATTTGCTCCTTGTTTCGTTTTGAGACCTGAAAAGTGATACATATAGATAGATAGATAAATTCTTTTGATTGGGCCATATCCACCACGTTGGTCGAGTGCGGGTTGGCGGTATAGGGCATCCGGGCATCGAATGTAAATTTATCGTCTGATGTGTTTTAAAAAATACTTTTTCCCATTTTACTGCTTACAATTTTGACGAAAGTATAAAGAAGTAATATGAAATAGACATGAAACCGCGACCGCTTTGTAATCTATTGAGTAGCGAGAGAGTCTACCTACGGTTGGGCCATAGGTATCCACCACGCTGGCCCAGTGCGGGATTCCTATACGTAATCCAGTTCCTTCTACAGACGTAGTTATGCAGGTTGCCACACGATATTTTCCTTCACGGAAAAGCCAGTGATGTGAAATGCCGTACATAAGTTCCAAAGAAACTCATTGATACGGGATCGGGATTTGAACCTATCTACCAACTCACGATTGTAAGATAGGTGTTACTACCACTAGACCACCACGGCTATTATACTTCCTCTATTAATGCGTCGATTTATGTAGTACCTACAGATTTGGAAAACCTAAGTTGGGAAACCGACATAAGTACAGACGATTTATAATTTCTGTTGTAGTGATAGTGAGTGGAGTGAGTGTCCTGACACATAGTACGCAAAAGAATGATCGATGGGGCTTTAAAGTTCTCGAATGTAGACAATGTATTGGCAAGTGTAGAGAAGGTCTTCACGTGAATCTAAGATCTGGTCGAGACAATCGGAGCACGTTGGATGCCAGCGCTTCCATCGGTTCCATCACCGCTTTTTGGGTTAGCAAGTTGAAGAGGCCTTAGGTAGGGCACACAATTCTTAGAAGTAGAACTGATGGCCAATATTTAACAAAGTTCTTGAATGAAGAATAGTTCAAAAACAAGTGTATATTAGAACATCAACTAACTTACGTTGGTAGATTGTAGATGGACTGCGGGCTGCGGGTGTCAAATATTCTAACTCTGAAGCCAGGGATAGCCACCCGACCCATACGACATTATTTTTATTTAGATAGGCAAACACTGTCTTTATTTCAAGTAAATAGTCGAACAGCTTAGACTACGATTCGATCGATTCTACTACAAAATTGGTTCATTTTTGACGGAATGATCGTGTAACATACATAGGTACAAAATGAAACACACATAGTCGAATTGCGAACCTCATTTTTTGGTGGATACATGGATGGACGCTGGATACAAAATTCTTGCAATGGTTTTATTCGGTGTTATTCAAGATCTAATAAGGGCTCCTATGTTAAACAGTGGGTGTTCTATGGAAAAAATATTTGCTTACATGATACTGTAGTATGAAAACGCGCTAAAATAACTGTGTTCATGTGAGTGACATATCTACTACTCATAAAACCTGTACCTACTGTACCTACCACGTAATGTAGATATGTCACTCACATGAACACAATTGAATTCAGAATGAATTGGTTAAAGAAGACAGGTTTTATGAGTATTGTGCATAGGCACAATACTCATAAAATCTGTCTTCTTTAACCAATCGTACCCGGGCGAAGCCGGGGCGGGCCAGCTAGTACATAATAAAATTATTTACAAGACTACTAAAAAACAATATATTACCTTCTGGTCCTTTGATCCATATTTTGCCATTACCAATGCCTACACCGCCAAAGCCAAACTGAAACAGTAAAGTTTAAAGATTGTCAATCTCATATAAAATAATTGCCTGTTAGAGTGGTTGGCTAATTAGAGAATAGAATAAGAACAGTAATAGAAACCGTACTAAAATAGCAAGAGATATACATCACTTTGTCCCATTTTAAATATGAAATTAAAAAGGTGTTAGAAAAAGATGCATAAACACCTGAACTTCGTAATTTCGAAGGGTTTCACAAACTAGCATTGAGCTATCTCGGCTGACCAAATTCAAAAAGGTAAAAAGTAGGAAGGTAAGATGATTAGAGAATTCTACTATCCGTTTCATCCGGATAGTAGATTTTAACGGATAATGCAAGCCCTAGCCCTGATACACTTTTTTTGTGCTACGAATGCTAATAATGTTGCCAATTTGTCGGTGGAATTACCCCAAATTATTACCCCATTCCGTAACACAGAAGCGACATAACCATGATAAGCAGTAAGCACGGTGTCACGATTGGCAATTTGACTGAGTTTAAACGAAGCAAATGAAAATTGAGTAACACGTTTCGATACTGCCTTTAACTGTTCTTTCCATGACATTTTGTTATCTATAATATGTTGTCCTAGAAATTTGATTGTTTCGACTTCGTCAATTTGTAGCTGATGTCAACATTTTGATTATGCAGATTAGTAATTCTTTGTTGAAATGTCATTATATTAGTCTTTTGTAAATTAATTTTCAGATTATTGACTTCCAGCCAATCAATAACAGATGTCAAAGAGGATTTAATGTCAGTCTCTAACTCAGTTACCCTTTTCTTATCACCAGTGAATAAAATAGTTATGTCATCAGCGAAAAAAGTCATAGAGGGTTGTGTTTGAATGACTTCAGGTATGTCATTGATATATACTATGAAACTAGGTGGGCCTAAAACACTGCCTTGTGGCACTCCAAAATATACTTTTCTTAATTCAGATTTATATGTCTTTTCTGTTTTTGTTTTATGACAAATATGATTAATGTGAGTTTCTTGGAGCCTGACACTAAGAAATGATTTGATAAATAAGTTGGCGTTACCTCTGACCCCATATTTGTAGAACTTGCCTAGAAGAATTTCGTGATCAACGTGGTCAAAGGCTTTGGTCATATCCATGAAAAGTCCTACAGTAAATGCTCCCTTATCCATGCCATTAGTCACTTGTATAACCAGATATGAATAAGACGGCTGTAACATAGTCTTTGTTTAGGCAAAATTTAGCAATACTTCTATTACTTGTAATTCTTCTGAGAATCTGAGTTACTATTTGATTGATTAAAATGTTAGTTTAAAAATTCACTGAATGCAAAACATCAAAATAAGCATAACTGGTGTGTGTGATTCCACAGGAATACTAGTTGTACAATATCCAGGAAAATTATTTTATAAGCAGTAAAAATTTCACCAATTAACAACAGAATATCCATAACACGAATATCTAGCCATCCAACAACAGCAAGCAAGAACCAAATAAAGTTGTGCAATTGCATCTGATATGACAGGAAAACCTGATTAGACTTATTAACAATCATCAATGTTAATTTAACATTGATGCTGAAAGGTTTGAAGCTTTGTCTTGATAACAGTTTAATCCTGAACCTTTATTGAGAACTCAATGGTTGTAAAATGTTAAATCACCACACTTTTTCCCATTACTAAATAAAGATTTCCTTACCCAGTAAGCGCATTCAGTGCCAGGTTCTTTAGCTAGTCCCACCAAAGCAGCATTGTTAGCTTTTACTTCAAAGCTGATAGCACTAGAAGAAACTCTGTATACCGACGTCGGGTGTCGGGCACGAGTACTTATTTCTGTAAAATAAAACAGTGAGTCAGAGGCGAAACGGCACCGCACTATTATAAAATACAGTCATCACAATTATTTTACGCCCTGAAATGAACAGTAAAGAATAGGAATATTTGTACAAACCAATTATATCTCCCATTATGATAAAAACTCGAATGTACGAATGTATAACCTGGCGTTTTGTGTATTTCTGATTTGTTTGCTGCTAAATTAAACTGCTTTATTTTGTTTTGTTTCATTCAATTCAATTCTTGATTTGTGGCTTCTGCGAAGGTGTTTCACAATTTTGCCAATGTCTTGTGAGGTACTGCCATCAAACGTAGAGAATTTGTACGATGTTTGATGTGTTATCTGTATTGGATAGGCAACAGTTTTTGGATTTTATACCATTCACCACTACTGGAACAAACACAGTATAATCTATAAACACATAGGACGAACACAAACACACAATATACTAAACTACTGTAAAATTAATGGTTAATACTATTTACAACTTAATATTATTATTTTTTTTATTTTAATATATTTGTTTTGTTTCATGTTTCCACATGTTTCATCCGTCATTTCCGTCATCCGCATGTCATTGTCAAGGTCATCCGTGGGGTGCGCTTACGCACTGCCTACTAAAGGTGCGTTCGTTTTAGGCTCGATGGCATTTTTAGCATTTAATTTTGCCAAATTAAATTAAATGGCATGTTATGGCAGCTGTCACTTTGGCATTTGTAATTTTTGGAACTAGAAATTAAGTCACAAATCAAGAATTGATTGTAAAGCCCTGAAAAACCTATTAACTACAAGTACTGTATGAGAAAAAATTTTAGGCTAAGAATACCAGTGTTGGATAACCTTGTTCAGGGGCTCAGGAGGCTTAGCCAAGTCACAAGCGCTTTCAATCTATTCTCTATCTACAATCGATAACGTCTTATCGTTACCGATCTACCGTTAACGGTCTGTCATGCGGGATCTCGGAATATACCAGAATAGAGGTCTTAAACTTGAAAAACGAAACAAAAATAACTAAAAGTTGTATTGATCACATATTCGTGCGATCCAGCATGAGAGACGCGTACACCGCCGCACTCGGCACTACACTGGCCGACCACAGAATGACGGCCCTTGCGCTCGTCGGCGGTGCACATGTACAGGCTGCTCCAATTTATGTTTTAAGATACGACAATAAAAAAATAAACAACTTGTTAGATAAAATAGACTGGTCGCCGGCACAAAAAATGTCTTGTCCGGATGAGATCTATACATTCATAAGCACAACAATTAATAGCGTCTATGAGCAGGCACAGTATAAACAAAAAATTTCTTCATCCAAAAGGAATGTATATAAATGGGTTGATAAAAATATTATACGACTATGTCGCCAAAGAGATAAGTTGTTTTTAGCGTGGACGAAAGATTTAGGTAATAAAGAACTGAGAATCCAATATAACAATCTACGAAATAAAACAAATAAACTAGTCCATAGAAATAGAAATAAATTTTACAAAAATGAAATAAATAAATACAAAACAGACACCAAAAAACTTTGGCAGATTATAAATAATATGGCTGGAAAAATTACTAACTCTATTGATGTCATTCTGCAGAAAGCTTTTAGTCCTAGCAGCAATAAAACTATAGCTAATAATTTCGCTAGTGAATTCCAGGCCAATGTTAAGTCAATAATACCCACGTGCATGACGAAATTACTAAACGAATCTGATTATGTAAAAAAAGTTGATAAATCAATATTTTTTCCGAAAGCTACGAACACAGAAGTATTAAAAATAATTAGAAACATTAACCCTAATAAAGCTCCTGGTGTTGACGGAATTAGATCAGTAGATGTGAAAAAACTGTCAGATAGAATAGTAGGTGCAATAACTCATTTGATAAACAGGAGCATAGCGACGGGACGTTATCCGAATGAGTTGAAGACTGGTATAGTCAGACCTATACACAAAAGTGGTTCCACTCAGGACTATTCTAAGTATCGGCCTATAACAATACTGCCAGTTATAGATAAAGTGGTTGAGAAGTACGTCTGTAAGATTGTCCAAAAGTTCTATAAAAGTAATGAGATATTGTGTCCTCAACAGTACGGATTTCAACCAGGAAAAAGCACTACAGTTCTTTTGTCCCGGTTTACGGATGATATTAATAAAAACTTAAACGAAAACAAGCACGTATTCATTGTAGCTATTGATTATAGCAAGGCGTTTGATACTCTCCGTCACGATGAATTAATAAATAGTCTAGACAATAGTGGTGTGCGTGGTTGCCTTTTGGAATGGTGTAAAGACTATCTCAGAAATCGTTGCTATCGGGTTAGGGTCGGAGATGAGTTCAGCGCAGCGGTTAGTGTTACTGAAGGAACAGCACAAGGATCAGTATTTGGTCCAGTTCACTACTTAAGTTATGTAAATAACCTGAATAATGTCATCAAGCACTGCACTGTATTCCAATTTGCTGACGACACTTGCCTAGTTGCTGCAGATAGAGATGTTTCAGTCGCACTAGAACATCTTCAGTCAGACTTCACCGCCATTTGCAAGTGGTCGCATGATGCGGGGCTAGTTCTTAATGCGGAAAAAACAAAATGTATACACATTCACTCTAGTCGGAACATCCGAAAGGATGATACGGGAATGAATGTGATAGCACATGGTCATGATTGCTTGCATGATAGTAGTAAATGCAACAAGTTTAGCTGCCAACAAATTGAACAGGTCAACGAACTTACGTACCTAGGGTTAATCATAGACAACAGGTTTAATTGGGCTAAACACATTGATAAAGTATGTACTAAGCTGCGAGCAGTTATGGCCAAATTTTACAGCATTAGGAGACGAATTCCGTATGATGTGTTACTGACAATGTATAAAGCCTTGGTTGAAAGCATAATATCCTATGGGCTGAGTAGTTACGGACGTACCTATAAGACCTACCTAGACCAAATTTACAACCTGCAGTACAGATTGCTAAAACTCATAGTTCCACCAAAAATAAAGAATAAGTATGCTAACGATCCTGCTCAGCTGTTTAAGTTTTGTGGTATATTACCTATTCATAAAAAAGTAGAACTATCACTATTGATAGAACAATATTTTCGAACGGAAATTCAAACTCCTAAAATTGGCTATAAAACTACGCGTAGTGTTTCCAAAAACATGTTGTCAGTGCCTCGATTTAACAATACTTACGGCAAAAGAACATCTAAATATATTCTCCCAACATTAATAAATAAATTACCACTAGAATTAAAAAATAATCTTACTTTAAAAAATGTTAAATGTTGCTTAAATAAATTCTATTTAGAGCATGCATGAAATGGAGCATGCTGTATCGATGCATTGCGCGCGCGCGAGCGCTGCAATGGCTGCGTTAGGCTTAAAGAAACTACTCGTTGATGTTGTTGTTCAGAACCGGTTATACGGACTCGGGTTCTGCTTCTGCCTACCAGCTGTTATTGAGCAATCGCGCGCAGCGAGAATCTATTGATTGTAATTTTAGTATAGGTAATATTAGATTAATTGTAAACTAGAATGTAGTTATCTTTTACGAGAATCTGTTGTCTAGACAAACCTATTCTAGGTTTTAAGACAATATAATAAGTACAATATGTTTGTAAAAAAAAAAAAAAAAAAAATCTTAGAAAGCGATAACGAGGTAGCCAAGCAAGTCATTACAAGTACGACGAACGCTCATTCTACAATGACACATGAACTTTAGTCTATGGTGAGCGTTCTCGAAAATGTCACTGCCGTCAAGCTGCCTGCTGTCACATCCACATTACGCGCGCGCGTCAAAAGTTTAAAACAAACATTTTAATTTATCAGTTAATTGAAATAAGATATTAGTTTTATTAGTCATTAGTTAAAACAGTGTGAAACTGAAATTCTGTGTTAATACCTATTTAATAAAATCAAGTTCATAATGGACTCCAGAAATGGAGCTAGCCCGGATCAATTTTTGGCTTTATTGGACTTTATGGAAAGGTAAGTTACACGTTAATTATTTTATTAAAATCAGTCCTATCTAATAATCTAAATAATTTTGTGATACGAGTAATGAACTCCTTTGTTCCTCAGGAATTTGAAATATAAACAAAGACGTGTTCCGCGACACAAACTAGGCCCTTGAGAAACAGACCATTTATATTTAGACCCTTTCATAAGTGCTTTCTCTCATTGGTGCACCTTTAGTTTATTGTTGCTTTAAAATATATTTATTACTAATATTTCAGTCATGGCGATTTATCAAGTCCCCAATCAGGACCTCAAGGCAAAATCAAACAGGATCAGTTATGGCAGGAGTTAATAGAATTACTCAACTCTACTGGTGGAGGGGTAGTTAAATCAACAGAGAAATGGAAAAAAGTAAGTTGCACATTTACGTTTACATGTCATAATATGACCTAAGTATGGCTATAACACATGGTGAGAATATTACTTAGTGAAACCCGTTTAAGTGGGCCCCAGATATCTGAGGAGTCTTTGTAATTGCTGATGCTGTTAGTGGAAAACAAACCTTTGAAATTGTATAGATTTTTTTGATGTTTACCACTAGAATTATTATTCTGATAGGTGTGAAGGAGAAAAGGAATGTTTGGGATTAAACATGTCATAATTAGATAAAAGTTCAAAGAGCTACTATATTTATTTGATTACATTTTAAGTCACTAGTGGATTTTTTAAATGACGAAAGGTATGGGCGGATTGGAAGACCAAGACAAAAAAAAAAGGCTCTGACATTGCGCCGTGAAATTTATGGCACTGGTGGTGGTCCCAGCAGCAGACAAGCCCTTTCAGATTTAGAGCAAAGGGTGTTGGCAATGATGGGTTTATCTGCTGTTATTGGTTTAGCTGGCATTGAAGAGAGAGGATTTGATGTTAGTATGTAAAGTGCTTGGGATCTTTGCTTATATTAAAATAATAAGTATTCATAAGTTCATAACTTTATGCTCTAAAAATGTTTTTCAGGACCAACCATCACTCTTCCAAAGCACCACTGAAAGGACTCAGGACCCTTCAAGTGAAATAATATTGGAACTGCTACCTAGGGATCCCACACAATCAATAGAAGGTACACTGAACTATAGGTCCACCGGAGTCTCATGGCATAAAAAAAAAAGTGATTTTCATATGGCAATGTCAATCATTACCTGTCCAATCAAATTACGAGATCTGTCAACCGCTGCTGAGATTTTGCTAGTGCTAGTGATTTCTTCTTGTTATTTTGTTGTTTTTGGGACAATGTCGAAAAAGCCACTTCGATCTCAAGCGAGAAATATTGTTTTCAATGTGTATCGTAAAATAAGCGAAGAAGAAGGCGAAAATCAAACTCTATCTTTGATTTTATTATATGATATATATATGATTATTTTATTACTTTATAGTTTATTATTTAGTTACTCACTCGTAAGAGTAGGCCTGCGCCCTGCAGTGCGACGTATTTAGACTGATGATGATAATGATGAATGACTAAGCTATCAATTGAGTAACATGATAAATGTTATTATTTTTACAGACTAATACTTAAGGAGATTGGTTTTGAATATGTGAAATGCCAATCAAAAAGGACCATTTTGATAGAGAGACATGACATAAAACTACATAGATTCAAGTTTTTGGAGCGTATGAAAGAAAACCGAGAAGCTGAAGAGCATAAAAAATTGGATGTGATTTATTTAGATGAGACTTACATTCACGGTTCATGTTCTGTAAACAAGTGCTGGCAAAGCAAAGATATTGCAGGTCTATCTAAGTTTTTCACTTGGAGCGAGGTGGATCATTGTAAACGCTGGTGGCAAAAATGGCTTTGTACCAAATTGTTGTCTCGTGTACAGGTCAACAAGTGTCTCTGCTGATTACCACCACGACATGAATAAGGACAATTTTACAAAATGGGTGACAGAGAAGCAAATTCCAAATCTGACAAGACCTTATATGAGATAGATGAAGTATTAAAATCGCACGGTCACGAAGTTTTAAGGCTCCCGCCTTATCATTGCACCTTTAATCCCATAGAAATGATTTGGGGTATAATGAAGCAAAAAGTTGCTGATAAAAATGTAAGTAAACTAAGTAAGTAAATAAGTAAGTAAGTAAGTAAGTAAAGTGGCCTGCAAGTGACATAAAATTATAATAATAATAATCATAATAATAATACATGCCGGATCGTACGAAAATTTTTACAGGAAGAGACAAATCAAATTTCGACTACTGAAATTGCACATCACTTGGTTTAGGCCCGTGGTGTGTATTTATTACCGAAATTCTTATAATTTCGAGTTGTAAAACGCTTTAAAAGTGATAATAATAATAAATCTTTATTTCTCTATAGTTTACAAATTATACATACAATTTTAATTATGATCTAGCATAACAAAATGTACAAAAATTTACTGTTGCAAATTATTAACAGAAGAAGCGTTCTCTCAAATTGGTGGAGAGGAATGGCGAAAATGTTGTGAACATGTAAAGAAAATTGAAAACGATTTCATCAAGCAAGATATACTAAATGAGAGGCTGGAAGAGCGATTTATAATAAATACCTCTTTATCTTCATCATCTGATGAAGAACAAGAAGCAAGAGGAGTTCTTGGAATCGTTTTCTAGTTCTGAATGAGGTGTTAAGTTTTAGTATGATTTAAATGATAAATAATAAATTAGTACATAAAGTAATGTACGATTGATTTATTTTTCATGACTTATTTTCCTATGAAGAACCCGATGTATAACAATATTCTTCATACACATACCTTATATACTTCATGCTCATTAATCTTTAATATTAATAAAAAATTTAAATTTTAAAGTATCAAGATCGTTTAATCCAATTTCCCTAGTATTGCACGCAACAAATTTTTATTTCCTCATTTGCCATGAGATTCTGGTAGACTTATACTTCGTAACTTCGTTACTTTTGTAAAATTTAATCTGGTCACACTGAATGAACTGTTTTTGATTCACTGCTCTGAAGCACAGACTACTATAGATATACCTCTGAAGTCCAAAGAGAATGTAATAGTAATAGAATAGAATGAAGAGAAATAGAATGTAATATGCTGAAGTCTGATTCAGTTTTCAGTAGGTACCTATTTTCAGTTTTTATTTCAATTTTAAATTCGTTCGTATTTTGGTATTATTACTTTTATTTATTTATCGGTTTGGATGCGTAGTGGCTCAGTTTTCAATCCCCAGTCGCTTGATTTCTTGATAGGTATCGAGGCGTAAAATAGTACAGAAATGTGCAATGTTATCGGTAAGTTTACCTATGATTTACTTACTACTTTAATCTACTTTGTTATTTAGCTACTATAACACTCCATAACGTAACCAGTTACGAGTGAATTAGGTACCGCATCACATCTAGTGCGGTTAATTGCAGCAGAATTCAAATAAACTAGCAGCAGGATAGGTATTATATTATTACTAAAAATAATTTCACCACATTTTTCAACCGGGTGCATGAGTCATTTTACTTTATTATCGATGTCAGCCTCAGCTGCATGTGTGATCTCATGATCGCGGAGGAGGTTCTCAAGTCGACGCGTATATATTTTTTTCAGATGTCGAGACTCAAAACAATCTGCAGTATGTATTCTTCCCCGTGTCGTCAGGTGCTCTGAGATTCAAAGTTAAAGCTGTTAATGATGCTCACATTGCTCTTACAAATGGCAATTTTGAAAATGACCCCATGACAGAAGTAAGTTGTAAAGTATCTTGGTTAAAATAAAATGATGAGTTCTCGTCATCATGAACCCTACATTTAGGCTGATTGAATCATACAACTTGATGGCTATGATATTAGCTACAAGCTGCAGATAGCCCAATCCCGACTGAAGCTCACTTAACAGCAGCGCCAGGATTTAGTTATCCACAGCTTGTAGCCACCAAACTATATGATTCGGCCCATATCACTCAAACCCTGTTTGTTCAGAATTTTTAAAAGTGTGTGCCTGTTGTCCTCCGACCCTCATTACTACTTATTGGTGCCACCTATTTGAACAATTTAGTATTGCACTTGTCTCACAAGCTTATCACACATGCAAGAGAAGGGCACCACTACTGGTGTACAGTGTACAGTAACCCAAAAAAGCCATTAAAATATGGTAAATAAATGCGCTAAGTAAAACAACCGCATTGAATGCTTAATTTGAATGGAATTTTATATTTTCTAACTTGTTTTTTGTTCAAGGCCGCCATATTTTACAAGCAATGTCAAAGATAATCTATCTATATATATATAAATGAATTGCTGTTTGTTAGTCTCGCTAAAACTCGAGAATGGCTGGACCGATTGGGCTAATTTTGGTCTTGAAATATCCGTGGAAGCTAAGGGAAGGTTTAAACGGTGAGAAAATATAAAAATATAGTGAGTAAAATAATAAAGATATTCATTGAATTTTCCCATACAAAATGTTCCTGCATGTAAAAGTTGTCATTGACAGTTGACAGATGGTGAAATGAAGTTCACCGGGGCAGCTAGTAATAACTGAAAATATGAAATTCCTTTAAATGAAGATTGTAATGAAAAATGAAAATAATAGGAAAATCATTTTCCAAAACAAATAATTCCATACTGTACAAGGTAATGCCCCAAGCTCGATATATTTTTGCATTATCTCTTTTCTGCTCTTGTTCAGTAAAGTCAAATATCTGAGGCACATGTATATTGTTAAAAGAATTGGAGAAGCCTGTAAATTATTTGCTTTATTGGAAAAATAAAGCAATGATGATAACAAAACAGTCAACCAAAAATGTAAATGAATACCGACGTCAGCAAAAGTATGGTGATCAAAAAAGGGGTATGAACATTTGTGGGGCATATCCACCCGCCGCGCCGCCATATTGTTTTTTTTTCAAAGTAGCGCATGATGTTAGTAGTATAATTATGAGTCGGGGACACTTATACAAACAATAGATGTTCAGTACTATGGTGCCCTAAAATGTCATGTTCTTGAGATATTTGGATGTAAAGATCATAAGAGAACTTAGCGATCTTTACATCCAAATTTAATTAAAGAATAAACTGAATATACTAATTTAAGAATAGACTGGATCTTTGGATAAAGAAGGAAAAAATTTCCTTGACAGATAAATACTAATTTTATTCGACTCTGCTTGATATAGGCATATCAGTTTATACTGCTCGCCTATAAACAAATAAATAAATATCTTGAGAATGTGACACTTTTGGGTATCATAGTATTGAATGTCTATTGTTTGTATAAGTGTCCCCTACCCATTATACTACTTCCATTGTGTGCAGAAACTTATAAAAAATAATACATGTTGGCGGCGGGTGGAAATACTGGCTTCCCTACAAAAATGTTCAATCCCCTTTACCATCTTACTTTAAAAGAAAGTAGGATGAATAGAAGTGTAATTAAAATAGATTGTTGTAATCAGAGATGAAAGTGTTGTCATATTTCAAAAACAATTTTTCAGCTGCACATTGGAGGATGGGACAACACAAAGTCAATCGTCCGTCGAAACCGTCGCGAACCAGACAAAGTCAAGGTAGAAACTCCCAGAATACTAGACAGAAATGAGTATGTGGGGATGTGGATACGGTGGCACGGTGGCTACATAGCAGCGGGCTTGGAGGGCTCCGAGACTCCGTTTATGGCATATAATGACCCATCACCACATCCCATTGACCATGCTGCTGTGAGAACTGGCTGGGGCTCTGCTGGCTCGTGGAAAATTGAAGGTAAATACATTTAAAGTAACGGTTCTAAGTCTATAGTAATTTTATAGTCAGCCAAAGAGATGTACGAGTATATTATACAGGGTTGTCCAGAACTGGTGTACTAAGCTGAAAGGAGGCGATTCTGGCCATCATTATAAATAACTTTTACTATGTGGCTAAAACCGAAATTCGAAAAAAAAAAACAGCCGTCATACATCTTTTCGATTCCAAGTTGCAGTTTTCTCGAATTTTTTGTTAGCCCATAGTAAAAGTTGTTCACAACAATGGTCTTGATCACCCTCTTATGGTTTGGTACAGGGTAAACAGATAACCCAGTATAAATATAAAAAAAAAAACTAAATCTATACCTACTTGGATAAGTAGTAATTATTTCTGTTATTGTCTTTCTATTTTCACTGCTTGTGGCCACAATATATTCTGGAAGTTATAGCGGATTTTTCTAATTCTTTTAGTATTTTAATTATGTATCATTATTAAATATAAAAATTTCATTAGTTAAAACCTGTACATACTATAATTTCGTATCATCAAGTTAATTTATCATATCTATACATACTTTAATGACCAGGATGATACTCATCCTGTCATGTCATGGTAAAAGTTAAACATGGTTTCCAGTATCGCCCGTATTATTCAAGACCCTCACCCCAAAGCCACTAGGCGGGGACTTGCACTGGGTTCCTATGACGAAAAACGACCAGATACCACCCGAAGCCGTCGTGGGGGGCTTCGAGAATGGAGAAATATTGTATGTCGCAAGAGCTATGCATAACGAGTCTATGAAACCCGGGAAGTATGTGCCTTCCAAAAAACACGCTTTTTTGTGCTGGGGAAACAACATTTTCTGGAAAGAAACTTTTGAGGTATGAATATAAGCCTATACCCTAGTCTTAAAGAGTTATTTTTGTGATAAATATTGCAAAAATTCGTCGCGAATGCAGGACTCGAACCTGCGTCTTCGGATCACTAGCCCGACGCTCGCCCAACTGAGCTAAGTCGTAGTCCTGACTGCGTCGAATTATTGCGAGAAAAATCTAGTATGGGATGCACTATAAAATTAAAATCATTTCATTTTTACCCTAGTCTTAGTTCTTGGTTTTGACGAGTGCAGTGCTGCCGGCATGACGGTGATTATCCTGAAAAACCCGATAAAGGAATAGACCACTTCTAATCTGCTGTCGCATCGTTCGCTATTCGTCGCGGGAAGCGGACGATAGCGCTGTCTCATTTAGCTGCCCATTTAGTCCCAATCAATTTATACTATTATTATATACTACGGGACTAATCGCGAACTAAAATTACGAGATAAATAAATACCTCATCATCCCGAAGTTTCGACCGAGTTGCATCGATCGTGGTCCCTTGGGGGTCTTTTAGTTCCGTAGTATAAATTAATGTGTTCAAATCGCGAAAGTTTAAAAACAACAATTTATATTAACCTTTACGTGTCATTTGAAATGCCAAACCTCAACAAGCTTATTTTTAAGCAGACAACTAAAAACCAAGCACCGCACACTTAGTCATGTAAGAATCTTTGTTTTTAAATAGCAATAATCTGATAATCTTGGTATGTAGATAAGAACAACTACTTGAAGATTATAATTTATTTTGCAGATACTCTGTGGCTACAACTTGATGTGGCAGAAAATGAAAGGCGATTCGCTTCCGCCGCACGCTTTCCCCGCGGGGAGTGTCGCAGAGAGAAACAACGAAACTTTGTACATTGGCAGAATATTTATCGATAATAATCTCGTCCCTGGCGTGGTTCATTTGCATTACAAGTTGTGCTATGTAACTTACGGTGATCCTGAGGTTCAGAAGCAAGCCCAAACTTTCGAAGTGCTTGTGATACCGGAAAAAATGCCTAAGAAGCTTATTTGGCATGCGCCCAGGAGGAAAAGGAGGAACTCCGATTATGAAGATTGATACTGAATAAATTGATAGGCCGCGATGTCTGCGTTATAATTGTTTAGCGCCATGTCGAACAAGTACCGAGAAACTATTACACCCTAGCAAGCAACGAAGCCTACTTTCCGAGTGATATGCAGGCTAAACTAAGTTGTAGGTTTCATATGAAATATATTTATTTTGGAGCAACATTTTTGTAATGAAAGTATTGGATATTTGATAAGTCTTAACACAACATCAAATGGTTTTTGGATGTTCATCAAGCGCGCGCAGTGACAGGGCTCACCTGTCATGTCGATACTTCGATACTTGCTCAATGGCCTATTCGAGCAGCTGCAACTAAGCTACCTAAATAATATAAAATAGGATAAATGCCTATCACGAGTTTATTTCGCTGCGATGTGCTTCAACTAAATGGCGATAAATCTCCTATGTTGGCAACACGACTGAACCACTCATGCTCGCAATTTGATACACGGCTTTGGGTGACAGACAGTGGCGTAGCTTTAACTAATATAGACGTGGGCAAAGTCATCAGCGAGGCCGCTTTCCATTCAATAAACTGAACAAATCTATCTCACTAAAAATATTTTGACACGGCATGTATTACATGATAGATGATGATAGCGAAAAAATTTAAATGCGCAATGAGAGATTATTGAAAAGTATAGATTTGAAAAACATATTCATTTAACCTTCCTATACCCGCGTTAAATTTTGTAACACCGTGAATAGGTGTACGGTCTGTGAGACCGTGCGCGGGTATAGCTAGCATTTTTTCTGGGAGCTATAAGATTTAATAGCAAAATAAATTCACTTGACACAACAAATGAGGCAGCTAGCAAAAAGCTCAAAGTCGGTGCATTGTATGAATATGAAATAAATGCGAAATAATGTTTCGTCGGTCTCTTCAGACCAAAGCGCGGGTATAGGAAGATTAAAGAGACCTGACGAGGGTTGTGCGTGCGTGGGCCCATTTCACCCACCTGTAGCTACGCCACTGTTGACAGAAACCAGTGGTAACGTCTTATTTATTATGATTCGTCTACATAATTATCACATTTTTAAATCTATTTATTTATATACTCAGTTGCCGCAGGAAACGTGTGCTCTTTGTATGTTACGATATACCTAGTCTGTTGTAAAGAAATATTTTAAATGTAAGTAAATATGTTATATGTAAGTAATAAAGAATCAATTTTGTTTATATTTTGTTTTGTTTTTTCATGACCAAGAAAATTATTGTTTTTGTAATACAAACCTTTAGTATGCCGAAAATTGAGAGTAGGTGAGTAATTTTATTGTACCTAATATATTATTGTGGCCACAAGCAGTAAATTCACTTTTGACATCTAATAAATACAGTCCGTTCACAGTTATTTTACCACTGACATTTGTCGCTGTCTAACCTGTGATGTTGTGTAATGGCTAAACAGAGACAGCGACAAATATCAGAGGTAAAATAACTGAACGGGCTGTATACTAAGCGCCACACAAGTCGCCGGATGGGACGTTATGTGCAGAACCTTGCGTAAAAGCCGAAATATAGGTATGCGCGGGAGCCAGAGACGCCGGGGCACACCCACCCGCCAACCTCCCCTTATGCCTCCCGCGCGCTCCCTTCGCACGTGCTCACCACTACGCCACGCGCAATAATTAGCAAATCACGGCGAAGTGTCATCTGCTCACTTCTCATCCGCCGATTTGTGTGGCGCTTAGTATATAATAGCTAACTTCACATCCGCCGACTTGTGTGATTCAGCCTATAATTAGGAAAATGTTTTCAGTGTCGCCAGTGCTATTAAAGCCGCTGACTCCGAAGCCGGTAACAGGGGGGAAGCTCCGCTGGGTCAGCATGATGAGCGGTGACGAGCTGCCCCCTGGCGCCGTGATAGGGGGCTTCGAAGACGGAGAAACATTGTATATAGCCTGCGGGATACATAACCGATCCACGTGCCCGGGAAAGTACGTCCCTTCTTTGAAACATGCGTTTGTGGCGTGGGGTCACAGAGCGCACAAGAAAACTAGATTTGAGGTGAGGATAGTTCGCAGGCATTTTATTTCAGTATCATTTATTGGCGCTCGCTTCCTACGGCGAAGGAAAACATTTTAGAAACTTGTACCTAAATTGTACGTCTGAGTTTTTATGTTATGTCATAACATAAAATCTCTCTATGATCCGAAATCTGCTAAGCTCTATTTAGCCAGCTGTGTAGTAACGTTTAGCTAGACCATTGTTAGCATATTTTGTTCAAGGTGACACTGTTTCGGTTAACAAAAAAAAAAGATAGTGCGTGGAGTCACTCCGCGCGGAAGAAGTGAAACTTCGACGTAACAACATTGCTTTCATACCCCCCCTCCATGGTAGCGTTAAATGTTTAACGCAACCTTGTTGGAAGTCGCATTAGAAGTTTCACTTCAAAAACACAATACAAGTAGAATCAATGCCTGATTGGTGATTGTTTAGGTAGTGGTTCCAGCAAGAGTGACTTTTTAGTTCCGAAAAATTAATTTCTACTCTTCTATCTATCTAATTGTTTAAAAAGCATCTGTCAGCATCTTATATTTTCGGAGAACCAACGAAAAATGTGTTTATGGAGACCTTTTTTTGGCGAGAAAAGTTATCGAGAAAATTTTCACTAATCGTGTTTTCACAGCGAAAATACTTTAATCCTGATGTGTCTAAATAATGTTTAAAAATTTGAATGAATAGGTCATTACTGCGCAATTAGCAACCAAAAAATCCATTTTTGGGAAACGCGAATTCTTAAGTCGCGCTGTACCACGGTAATGGTATCTAACAGTATTCCGTCTTCATACAAACGGGTCGGGACGCGAATCATACCTGCGCGCCTTGGAGCTCGGTATACACTCCTTAAACAACGGTCGCAGGGGCGCGCCGCAGTGACCAACGAACGTGTGGGTTTTGTAATCAGTGAGCGTGCCCTTTCGGCCGCGTTTGTAACCGTGTTTTGTAACCCGTTACAAAAGAAGAAAATTTCCTCTTTTTTCGTAACCCAGTTACATACTAAAATATTTTAGGTCGGTGTAACTACGTTTTGTAACCGCTTCGATGTGACAAAAGAAGAAAGTTTTTCTTTTCTGGTTACATACTTTTCTATATTTCTTCGGTGTATTTTATATATTTCGGTATATCTATATTTTTTCTTTTATTTCTATATTTTATCTACCAGGCGGGCAGCCCTAGTGCATGATACGTACTGCGTGGCCTCGTGGGAATTTGAAGGACGGCCGAGTCGATACTATTACCGTGACTATGCTATTGTGTTTTAAATATCTTGTTATCTTTGTCCCCAGATTCTTTGCGGATACAACTTCATGTGGGAAAAAACTTCGGGAGACAGAATTCCCACAAACGCCTTCCCGGGTGGACTCGCGACTGAAACCAGTAACGAACAGATGTACATAGGGAGGGCACCAATAGAAGGAAACCTTATACCGGGCAAAATTCACGTGCACTATAAAACGTGCTACATTCCGTACAAAGAAATCGAGAAGGAGATGTATGTGTACGAAATACTGGTAACACCGGATAAAATATGTCATAACATTAGTTATGATTCAGATGGTGAAGATTAACAAAAAAGCGGTAGCTTCTCCAGAATAAATATTATTATAGGCCGAATCATACAAGTCGGCGGATGTGAAGTTAGCTGCGCGATATCCAATCAACGCGCAGCTTTATGTGAGCTTCATTTAGGATTGGATATTGCGCAGCTTGTGGCTAACTTCACATCCGCCGACTTGTATGATTCGGCCTAACACATCCCCTCTTTTGCGCCGCTTTTGATTCGCCCTACACACATTTTATCAATCATTATAACTGAATCGTTAGATTAAAAAACTTTGATCTTTAGTTTTAGTTTCTTAATCTAACGATTCAGTTATAATCCTTTCATAGTATTATATAATCAACATCTTTTAAGTTCATGTTATTTTATTAATGAAATACATCAAAGTTGACAAGACATCAAGTTGTTAAAATCTCTGTAGAGGTTACATTATGACATTCCTCCCCATTCACATATCTTCGATGAGACGGCGAGGTGGCCTGATGTTCCTCATACTTCTGCGTGTTGTGGGAGGTGTTGCGGATGGTGTTGCGGGAGGTATTGCTACAGTCGGGTCCGGGTCTGGTACAGTTGAAGGTTGCGTCTGAGGTGAATTTGTTCGAGGTGTCTGAAATGGTGTTGATTCAGTTTGTGGAGACTGCTGAGTGTTATTTGGCCTTATGTGATCGGCGTGCCTCCTCCTTAAAATTCCTTCAGGTGTTTTTATCACATATGAATATTTATGAGTTCTTTTCTCAATAGTTGCTGGTTTCCATTTTGCCTCTTCCTTTGTTCGAACAAAAACTTTACTTCCCGGACGGTAATTTGGAGACTGTTCTGCCAGGATGTTGGCTTTAACTTCTTTGTTTTGAAGCATTTTTCTCGTGTTTGGGCGGGCATTGTCTAATATACAGTTTAGTTGCCTTCCAAACATCATTTGAGCTGGAGATTTAAGGGTAGTGTTGTGTGGTGTGTTTCTATACGTGAATAAGAAACTCCTGAGTCTTTCTGTTAGGTCATTATTCATGTTATGTTCACTAGACATCCTTGTTTTGAATGTACGCACTAAACGCTCTGCTAACCCATTGGTACGTGGATGATATGGAGCTGATCTTATGTGAACGATGCCTCTCCTTTTACAATATGTTCTGAATACTTCTGATGTGAATTGTGGTCCATTATCAGATACCATTATTTGAGGTAAACCAAAGGTTGTAAAAATGTCTTCTAGTTCCTCACACAGTTTATCTGTTGTTGTTTTGTTCATTGGTTTTACTTCTATCCATTTAGATAAAGCATCGCAAAGAACCAACCAATATTTGCCAAGAAAAGGTCCTGCGAAATCAATATGTATTCTTTCCCATACGTTGTTTGGAATCGACCAAAAAAATATTGGTAATTCTGGGTTGTTTGGTCTGTTCTCTTGACAGCCTTTACACATTTTGACGTAATTGTCAATATCTTCTTCAAGTGATGGCCACCATATATAGAACCTTGCAAGTGCCCTCATGGCTGATATCCCTGGATGTCCCCTATGAAGGTATTTCAGTGCTAATTTTCTCATAGAGGTCGGAATGATTATCCTACCTTGCCACATCAAGATGTCGTTCTCTACCGATAACTCGTTACGTTTTTTAAAAAATGCTTGTAATGAATGTTCATCGTATCTATATGATCTCCAATTTGTTCTTATGTGTTGAATGGTTTTTAGTAGAGTTGTATCCTTTTTGGTTTGGTCTTTGATAGTTTCTTCGTTAATAGCTATTTCGTTTATCATAGTCTCAGTAATTTTTTGAATAATTTTGTTGACTGAGGATTCTGCTTTGGATGGTTGTTCGTTAGGATTGGGAAGTCTTGATAGAGGATCAGCGAGTATGTTGTTTTCACCTTTTGTATATTTTATGTCGTAATTGTAACTACCAATTACCAGAGCCCATCGAACAAGTCTATTGTTGACTAACTTGGGTAGGTTTCGATTAGTCCCAAGTAGATGTATAAGTGGTTTATGATCTGTTACCAGTGTGAATTTTGCTCCCCGTAGAAACTGATCAAATTTTGTTATTCCTAAAAATATTGCAAGGGCTTCTCGATCTATGACGGAATAATTGCTTTCCGCTTGTTTTAATTTCCTTGATGCAAATGCGATTGGTCTTTTAGTTTCGTTGATTGTGTGATACAGGACAGCCCCAATTCCTTTTTCTGACGCGTCACAAGCTAGAAATAGAGGTAGTTCTTCATTAAAGGATATAAGAGGTTTAGACCTTGTAATTGCCTCTTTAGTTTTTTCAAATATTGTGTTTTCGTTGTTGGTCCATTTCCATTTTTGTCTATGTCCAGTCAAGCTGTGTAATTCTGCACATATACTATGTAGATGCGGTATGAATCGTTCGTAAAAGTTAACTAATCCTAAAAAAGATCTTAATTCTTTAACGTTTTCAGGTGGTGGCGCATTGAGAATAGCGTCCATTTTAGATTTAGTGGGCTTAACTCCAGATTTGCTAATTGTATGTCCAAGGTATTCGATTTCATTTTGAAGAAAAATGCACTTTTTAAGGTTCACTTTCATTCCAGCTTTGTTGAGTCTATTCATAACTTCTGCTAATGTTTTCAGGTGTTCTTCGTCATTTTGTCCAGTGATAGCTATGTCATCGAAATAGATTGCTGTGTTGGAGATGTTGTCTAATACTTTCTCGAGATAATGTTGAAAAATAGCTGGTGCTGTTGTTATTCCGAAAGGCATTCTATTATATTGAAAATAACCTTTGTGAGTTGCTATTGTCAAATATTTTTTTGATTCCGGTGCTAATTTAAATTGTAGGTATGCATCCTTTAAATCAATTTTTGAATATTTCTCTCCGTTAGCAAGCCGTTGTCTCAAGTGATCAAACTGAGGTACTGGATGTGTATGTGTTACTAGCACCGGGTTTATGGTGGTACGATAATCACCACAGATTCTTATTGTCCCATTTGGTTTAACAACGTTTACAGTTGGTGTAGCCCATTCTATTGGTGTTTGATTGGGGTCAACCTTTTCAATAATTCCCTCGTTTATAAGTCGCTCGAGTTCAGCTTCAACGTTATTTCGAATACTGAACTTAATCGGTCGTGCTGGTAAATGTTTCGGTACAGTTCCAGGTTTGATATGAATGTTCACCTCATAATTCTTTACTTCTCCTAACTTGTCGTTAAAGAGTTCTTTGTTTCCGTCAATGATTTGTTTAAGTGACATTGCTTGAGTTTTAACTGAATAGACTGAGTTAGGAAAAATCATGTTGAACATTTCACTCCATTGTAGTCCAAATAACATAGGGTTGGCGTTTTTTATTACAACCACAGGTAAAATCTTCTGTACTCCTTGTACTTCCACTCTAACATCTGTAAGACCTTTAGGCTTTAGTTTATGGTCGCCGTAGGCACGTAGTTTTGGTCCTGCTGTTAATTCGGGTGATCCGATTTTCTTCCAAAAAGCCGTACTGATAATTGAATAAATTGAACCTGGGTCCCAGTCCATGGTACATATGAACCCATTTATATGAGCGTCAATTTTTTTGCATCTCATGGTGTTAGTATTAATTTAATGAACATTTGAATTATATTCGCTGTCGTCATCAGATGAGCTGCTTGTTGGATATGAGGTTGTTCCTGCATTGGCGTTTCTTCTTGACAGCACATTGTTGACATTTCTCTGCCTAAAAGATCTTGACGGACTCCGTCTGAAAGATATGTATGCTCTGCCTGTTTTTAAACAACAGCTTTCAAAATGACCTCTCATATTGCATGCTTTGCAGATGTATTTTTTTGCTACGCAATCCGTCATTTCATGTTTGTCCCTCTTTCCGCACCTTTTGCATTGATCCTTTGTAAGAACTCGTTGTTTGTAGTTATTTGTGGGAGATTTGTTTAGAGTTCTGTCTTTGATACGTTGTACCGTTATATTAATGTTAGCGTTATCGTTTTCCGCAAGCTCTCTAGATTGTGAAATTGCAAAAATTTGTTCGAATGTTACTTCTATTATGTTTCCATCGCTGTCCCGATCATGCAATTCTGGCCATTTCTGTTTTAGATCTATTTCTAATGACTCGTGGTTGAGGCCAGTAGCAAAACGATCACGTAGCTGACGTTCTAAAAATTGCCCTTCGTAACCACAATCTTTGCTTAGTTCTTTTATTTTGTTAGCGTAAGTTTCCATTGACTCACCTTCTTTCCTTGTGCAATTCCAAAACTCTGTCAATGCCTTATAACGAGTTGTTTTCGATGAGTAAAAACTGTATAGTTTTGCTTTAATTTCTTCATATGAGCGTTTTTCGAAAGTGTTCATGAATGACGTTTTAATTTTGTGAAATATTTCAGGTGGTAGACATGTGACGAGTAGGTCTTTTTGAATTTTCTTGTACTCGCTTCCATAAATATTGCACTTGGCCTCGAAATATTCTATGAAGTCGTTTATCGAAGTTGTTTCAGGGTTAAATGTATCTTTTGAAAAATTACTTATCTTCCGACTAAGATCATCGTTGATGTTTGTTGATGTCGATGGTATTCGTTCGGTTTGTTGCAATGCTAACATACGCACTACTTCCGTTAGTTGTTGTTGCTGTTTCAAAAACTCGCGAAATTGGTTCGCATCCATTTTAAAATCGTTAAATCGTCGCCAATATTATATAATCAACATCTTTTAAGTTCATGTTATTTTATTAATGAAATACATCAAAGTTGACAAGACATCAAGTTGTTAAAATCTCTGTAGAGGTTACATTATGACACATAGTATAAAATAAAGTCGCTATTTTCGTTTGTTTGTTTGTTTGTCTGTATGCTTAAATCTTTAAAACTACGCAACGGATTTTGATGCGGTTTTTTTTAATGGATAGAGTGATTCAAGAGGAAGGTTTATATGTATAATACACCTGTGCGAAGCCGGGGCGGGTCGTCTAGTGATTAATAAAATGTGTGTAGGGCGAATCAAAAGCGGCGCAAAAGAGGGGATGTGTTATGTGTAAGAGGCATAACAGCGCTCCGTAAATTAAAACGAGAGCGAGCGAGACCAGTCTCGCTCGCTCTTGTTTTAATTTCTCGTTTTAATTTACGAGACCAGTCTCGCTCGCAGTCGCGGCGTACGTTCGATCCCCACCCAGGTTAAGCATTTATGTGATGAAGATAGGTGTTTGCTGTGTCTGAATGTTATTAGTTTTTTATTTTTTATTTCGTATAGTTTGACTACACACTGCCCGATGTTAAGCAGATATGCTGTCTAGGATGTAACACACTTACCTAGAAGAGTTTAGTTTTTATAAACATAAGTATGTATTTTAAAATATGTATAATTATGTAGTATATAAGTTTCTGGCAGCAATATCACCAGCTTTGCTTAGTTTGGGGTGAGAGACCGTGTGCAAGATGTGCCCTAAAATTTATGAATTTGAGAAAAAAACAGCGAGTTGCAATTTTATATGGAACAGCTGATATTTCTTTCTACAATTCCTGGTCGGACCCATAGTAAAAATTGTTCAAAAGGATGGCCTTAATCACCCCCTCTCGGTTCTGTACAGGTACGAGCAGATAACTCCGTATTTTTGAATATTCAGATAAACATATGTCAAGTGCGTGTCGTAACTACAACCCTGATAGGGTTCCCTCTATCTTCTTAATTAATTATAGTACGCCGGTACCTATTGCCATCGTAGCACTGCAATACTTAGCTAGCGGTATTTATTTAAACGTATTACATTTTTTGTTAGATATCAAGATCAAAAATATTGAATTTTGATATTTCTAAGATACTCAAAAGTTAAAGTTTCAAAATGCAAGTAACTTTAAGGCCTATCCTATAAAATATAGTTCGTTAATCTTCGGCCACCAAGCTACTTAGTCTATTATCACATTGTTCTAGTTTATCCTAACTAATATTATAAATACGAAGGTGTGTTTGTTGGCTTATTGGTTTGTTCCGAATTGTTCCTTCCTCTTTCACACAACAACGGAGCAACGAATTGACTTGATTTTATCATAATTATATAGGCATGGACATAGTTCGAAAGACGGAAAGTGACATACGCTACAATTTATGCCTCTGAAGAAGGAAACTAATTCCTACTTCATTGATTTATATCGAAAAAATAAAAGGTTCTTATGGGATGGCACCAAAATTAAAATATCATGCGAGCTAGTTTAGCTTATAAAAATGTAGTCACAATCTATTTTTGTATCTAACACTTGTAAATAATAAACTGCCATCTGTTTCATCCAAGGAGTACTATAGTCAAACCGCTAAACTCAGACTTCGCCTGCGCGGTACAGGGGCGCCGGGGGAGACGACACAGGGGACTGAGACAGGCGCGGGCAGCGGGTCCCCGGCGCCCGCACCTGTCTCAGTCCTCTTTGTCGTCTACCCCCGCGCCCCCGTACCCGCGCAGGCGAAGTCTGAGTTTAGCGGTTTGACTATAAATGAAAAATATACATTATCTATTACTAAAATGTACCCAAAGTTATAAACTTTGCATCATATAATATTTTCTAAATTTGAAATGTAATGTGATATAACTTTATTACTTATCGTTATTACATTAGGGCTGAAATAAAAGTTGAATTGTTAAAAGTGTTTTGTTTTTAAATAAGCAATTGATAACCTTGAATCTTTTGACTGCTAAACTAGTATGACTAATATAATACTCGTACTTCTATAGATAACCTCTGTTTATTGCGCCACAATTCAATGTAGAGTATAGCGTAGCCAACTGTACAGAAAAAAACTAGATCTACAGTTTTAGGGGTCCGTACCCAAAGGGTAAAAACGACCCTATTACTAAGACTCCGCTATCCGTCTGTCTGTCACCAGGCTGTATGTCATGAACTGTTATAGCTAGAAAGCTGAAATTTTCACAGACGATGTATTTCTATTGCCGCTATAACAACAAAAAATACTAAAAACAAAATAAAATTTATGGGGGGCTGACCAAACAACAAACCTGATTTTTAGTCGTTTTTTGCTCGATTTATATAATGGTAACAGGTAGATGCTTGCAGTTATTACAGAATATTTAGTTGTATATTCACTTCTACTACTAGCTTTATTGTTAATTTATTTTATGTCAATTAATTTATTAATGTAACTGTACATTTCGTTTTTAAGTTGGAATTTTACATTTATAGCTTTTTTAAAACTCTTTTTCACTTTTAGTCTAGGTTGGAGTTGCAACACAGATGGAGCAATAAAACTAAAATAATATGTACCTACAGTGCTACATAAAAGAGTAATTAATACAAATTAATCATTCGGGAACTAAAAAGTCATTCTTCCTGGAACCACTACCTAAGCTATCAGTTTAAAGATATTTTAGTTTAAAATGATGCAAAACGTGCTAACAAAGCAATGGTGGCGCCCTCATTTATTATCAACTCTTATGTCGAACTGTATGTGATACACAATTGGGTTTTCTTTTGTGGGTTTACCCAAACCAAACTCACTATGTAGATGACGTCATTCCCCGTAATGAAAACAAACTTTTGAGAGTAGTGTGACCAGAATAAGTATTTTAATACCTTTTCAGTATATTTTAGTAACTTTTTCGAACATGTGTATTTTTGTAAAGATATATTTGCGGAGGTCGGTACCTATATCGGTATTTTTGAGTAAATTTTGGAAAAAGGTGTTTAAAAAGGTATTTTTGAGTAGATTTGAACAAAATTGTTGTAAGATGTTTTTTTTTGAGTATATATATTTAAGTAATTAAAAGGTTACGCTGGCATACCTAGGATTTGCGATTTACGAGAAACTTGGTGGAAAATAGTGAAATATACCGAAATGTATATTTTATAAGGTGCTTCGGTATTTTTTTTTAATTTAATCTGGTCACACTGTTCCAGAGCTAACATTCTCAGTGCCCGGCCCACAGCCCTGTTTAGTTGTGTGATGTGTGTGTTTTGGAAATAACAGGTAGGAACATTTGTAAAACTTAGAACTTAGGGCAGGCGCCCCGGTTGTGACCACATTAAGAAATTTCAGTTTTCAAAAATTCGTCAAAATACAACATGATAGTGACTTGGGATTTTAAAGTTTCTTATGATAGAATAGACATTTATCTATTAATTTTTAGATACAAATAAACACTATGGGAAAAAAATCTTGTAATTTTCTACAAGTATTTTAATGAAAAGTGGGCCAAATCACCGGTTGTGGCCACTTTTCACCGAATTTTTTTGCGAATTCATTTTGCCACGATTTTTATCCATAAAGAATGCAATTTTGCAAGATTTTAGCGTAAGTTTTTACGGTAAGTGATGGCACTGAAACGTGGTCTCCTACTAATGGGCCTTATTAATATGTTCCAAGTAACCCACAAGCTAAAGAGAAGGCTATGCTCGGAATCTCTCTGCGAGATCGAATCAGAAATGAGAGGATCCGTCGAAGAACCAAAGTTACCGACATAGCTCAACGAATTGGTATAAAGTTGAAATGGCGGTGGGCAGGGCACATAGCGCGGAGGACTGTTTACCGATGGAGCAAAATGTTCTCGAGTGGAGACCACGAACCGGCAAGCGCAACGTAGGACGTCCACCCACAAGGTGGACAGATGACCTCATTAAGATTGCAGGATCGCGCTAGTTGCAAGACGTTTCCAGCGGTACCGGTCTTACTGGAGATCCATAGGGGAGACCTATGTCCAGCAGTGGACGTCTGATGGCTGATGGATGGATATTAGTTGCAGTAAGTAGGGCACATAGTACAGATAACACTGATGACCCATGGAGCAAAAAGTTAGCGTAACGTAGGATGCCCACTGAAAAGGTAGAAAGGCGCCACGAGAAAAAAATCTTGCCCGTGGTCCTATTAGTAGTACATATGGTAAGACCACGGGCAATAAACGATCTTTTTATGACCTGAAAATTGCACTGTGTAACAAACCTCAGATGGTTTGATCGTCCACATCTGAGTAATTAGGCATAGGCAGAAAGCATTCTTGTAGGTCAGGAGTCTCTCACATGACGATATAATTCTTTTTAATATTATCTAAAGAAACTTTCCATTCAAATGATATTCAAACAATCAGGTAAATAAAAACATTATAAAAAAGCAACAGATCTTCAATCTAGGTATGAAAACTCTTTGCAGTACTTGAGAATTTAAAATAAGAGAAAAAAAGAACAGAATTTGACGGGACTGACAGGAGGGACTTGACTGGAAAAAATTGTGGAAATATGTTGTAATTTTCTAGATTTTAGGTAATTTTAAACTGAGTGCCGCAAATTCTTGAAGGGAAAAGCAGAGAAGAGTCTACTAATTGGGAGAATTTTGATCCTGGTCTAAAAAGTGAAAGTTTGAAGAAAGTTGTTTTCTATCGAAGGACGAAGATGTTCCTAGAGGATTTGGTTTCGTATAATCGTATCACTATTTAAATAGATAAGTGTCAATGTAGATATAGAATATGGTATGAGGTTAATATTCCGTCCTGATCAGCACTGCATTAAACTACTGGATGATTTACTGTTGAATTACTGTACAAATGGACATCAGAGGAAAAGAGGTGGTCTGTCATAGAAAGGTAGGACTATGTCCGCCACACTGGTTCGATGTGGTATGGAGAATTCTCATACGAGGTTGAACGAGAATTTCACGAAGCTACGCTACACTTTAGAGGCAGGAATATTTTAACTACGCAGAACTGTTGCGGGTTGATAAATACGCATACATCTTCAGGTTCCTATGGCGGTCTTGCATAAGTTGACTTACGATGTTTCCTACTCTATAGAAGTACGAGTATGTTACTGACGAAACTATCCTTCATTGAGCATTTACTCACGAGTAGAAGATAGAAGTTTCTAACTCTCGCCCTTTATGATTCTATGTATGAATTACAAATGTTTTAATTATTTGTCTTTTTCAGCTTCGACTATTTGTGAACATAAAATCTTAAGATATTATATTCTATGCGGATTGAGAATCTCCAGAAATTGAGAAATTTCCAGACATGACGTGCTTTACCTACTCGTACAATTTGCGAAGGACAGAGTGTTCATAGATAAAATGTCATTTATTTATATTATGGGGATTGAAGAGTCGACTATTGCTATATCTTATTATTGCTACATCTCATTATTTTAATACTAGCCGTCAGTGCTACTCGATCAATGCTGTATTTTCATTAGTGTGCAGAACTCTTGAAGCCAGATAGAGCTTGGGCCAGTGATTCTCATTTCCGAAATGGAGGGATATCCCGTGTCCGTATTAAGAGTGTAAATTCTGATCACTTTGAAATAAAGCTATTGATAGCTTATTGATTTAAATATTATATTATGAGGCGAAGTCGATTCTCGAACCTTTATCTATAGTAATCTTGGAGCTTTTCTAGAGAACACTCTGGAATTCATGCAAGTTTTATGATTTTCCTGACTTTATGAAGTGATGTAGAAAAGATGACTACTGACACACTCGCGACTCCTGGTTTTCTTTCCTGCTTTCTTTTTCCAGGATGGCGTTAGATTTACGAAAGCAGAGTAGAGTCATTTTCATGGTTTTCAGCTCTCTCGAGCGCCATGACTAAATAATCAGAGATAAACATAAAATAAAATAAATCTCTGATACCTAAATAAAATTGAATAAATTTAAAATATTAAAATTAATTGTCAGAAATAAATTAATACTATTCTTTCTGGCATTCCAATCTTTTATTATATTCGTAGTTTGATAATAATATTAGTTCAATAATAGAGTTTCTTTGTTCTAAAGTACTAATTTAATGGAATTTCCTTCTCATCTCATGTCTAATATTTTCTTAAGCAACTAAATTAATATTTTATACCTAGCTTTATTGAAGCTTATTTACGTTATACACAAATATTCTATATTAACACCATATATAACAGAGAAGCTCTAGAATCACTATTTCTATATAGCTCTAGAGACATTAGTTAGGTACTGCATTTCATTCTGAGATTAGTAATATACTTTCAGGATCATAGAAGCTTAAAATAGGTAAACATAGAGTTTTCGTTCTGAACTTAGGTAATCTATTAGGCAGTTAAGTATTTCGAATCACCTTTACCTAGGGTTTATGCGGTCTATAACGCAGGATCTACCACTACACGACCACTGGCCAAACTAACGTACAAGTAGGTAAATAAACTAGATGATTAGGAAAGGACTTTCACAGCAGAAAACTAACTAATAAAGCAGACGGCGCTAGGTGAGAATTATTACGTTGTGAACTTCAGAAGTTCAAAAATGTTAGTATTCATATTTCTTATTATTTGTCAATACAAATAGTGAGCTGGGATTATATTGAATGTCTATTTCGATATTTAATACATTCTTAACATTTTAGGATATTTCTTTCATGAGGTTCAATTTATAATTTGTTCACAATCAGGTGGAAACAGGACGCATAGCTAGTTTGACATAAAGCTAGGATTCATTGAAAGCAAATCAAGGTTCTAAAATCATTTTCACTGACATTTTAATTTAGACAGGTTTTCTTAAATAAGGTTCTACACTTCTTAGGTTTTTAATTGAGGTAAACTAGGCAGGTTAGGCTAGGCATGTTACATTTTGGTTTCGCGACCAGGATCGTTACAATTTGTTGGCCGTGACCAGGATTAGCAATAGAAATGATTCATTTTATCAGGTTTAAAATATTTAGTCGGAACTCATAAATATTTGTATTGTTAGTTTAACTTTGTTTAGGCAAGTCAATTCAGGTTTATTATAGGACTGTGTTCAGTAGTCAGACTATCTGAACACAATTTGTTGCTGTGAAATGGAGACGATGGTGATTCGAAATTTATAGGTTAGTGATAACTAGGGTTACGCAATAATTTCTATCGTGAGTTCATTAGAAAAGGTAACAAATATCTCATCAATTTTCAGGTTAATCATTATCTTAGGGTATTAATAGATTAAAACGTTGGGGGGTGGTTTGTTTTATAAAAAGACTGCAAACAATAGCAAGCATTTTGTATCATGGGTAATTATTTCGTTTAGGTTACAAAAATAAGGGGTCTAGCCAAGGATCATTCGTCACTCATGTAATGTGTTTGTAGTAAATTTGGTATAGTAGTTTAGTGTTTATAATATAATTTATTGCTTCATGTATAAGTATAGCTTGAATAATTGTAGATAGTAAACATTTTCAATTTATAATAAAAGATATGATGAGTAATTATACAGACAAAGCAAAGTATATTAATATTTTAAAATAGGAAACGCAGGGAGTTTATTCGGTTATATAATTTTATTACAGACTAGAAAACCGGGGGTGGAGTATACTTAACAATTTTGACTTACGACTTTGTAAGTCAAAGTAATTAAATGTGAAATATTTTTCATTGATAGAGATTTGATTTAGTAGATTACGGAATGACTTTGATTTTTTGGACATTTGTATTTTACTACTTTTACCACAGGAAGTTAGCAATTAGATCAATTAATAATTCAATCTAACAAACAGGCTGTTATACTAAATTTCATATAAATTACATACAGGAAAATAGAGATGGGAATATGTTATAAAATAAACATAGGGTTAATCTACATTGTGTACTTGTATTCATTGGGATTGCATAAATATTTAGAGGTCTATTTCTCTTGCATCAAAAATATAGTAGATCGAATATTAGATAATAATAAGCATTCGGTTTGCATCAAAATTATATCGAAGTAGATTAACAGTGAAAGATACGTTTAAAAATGTATTTTTGTTGAAAATCTATCGGTTTCAGGTTGAGGTTACGAATAGCTGAATTATTATTGCAAAATTATTCCGCTGTTTAATAATTTTATTTAAAATAAGATTATTTGGGAGATAAAATAATTTGTCAGAGTAGTATCTTGAAAGGCGTTAAGAAGGGAAGTTTAATTTAGTTGTTTAAACTAATAGAGTTAAATGAGATTTCTAAACGGGGGGGTGTATTATCAAAAACATAATTAGGCAGTTCAGGAAGGAAAGACAAGCTGGGTTTAGTAAATAATATTATTAAAATAAACTAAAACCCAGTAATACAATAGTTAGGCTAAAAACGTATAAATGGGGTTTGTAATTTATGTGAATAGGTATCTATTTTCTAACTTTGCGTGCTTCATTTACAATGGTTTATCATCAGGAAAGTTGGTGGTCAAACGCAGGCTTTTCGCGATTTAAAAAAAAAAGGGTATGAAAGAGTTGAGCAAATAAAATGTAGAATAAATAAATTAAAGCAAGGAAATTTTAGTCAGGGGGGTGGAACATTTGCTCAATCTTTTCAGATAGTAAGTAAACCTTATTATTATTCTTAGACATCAGTTTTAATCAATGTAAACAGGTGTTAGCTAAATCTACAGCGATTATTCAGTCTAAATAATCAGGTAAACTGTAATAGTTAATGCACATAAAGTGAGTAAATTAAGCTGGGTTTTAAAATGGTCGATCAACAATCAAATCAACTCTTGTTGTTAGCGTATCTTTTACTGGCTTGTTAATTACTTAACGGGTTAAAACATAGTTGTGAGGATACTTGATTTAAGATATTTCAGTAAAAGCTAAAGTAAGTGAATGTAATGCAATAACATTGATTCAAATTTGTTTTGTTTTTAGAAGTGAGCAATAATACTGAAAACTTAACTAAATAAATCAATAAATGGTTTTCTTTATCTCAAATTAAATTAAAATTCAGTTGTATACTTTCGCTAGATTTTTAGGAATCAACTACATCAAGATAAGAAAACTGAATATCATTAGGAAATAAAAATAACATTTTATTTAAAAAAAAAAACCTTGCAAAATAAAAATCAAGTTCATGTAAAATTGAAAGATATGATTTCAAATGTTCATTAAAGAATTCAAAGATGATTTGCTGGTTTGAAGGAAGTGTGAGCTCGATAGATTGGCTGAACTTATGGTTTAAAAGATTTAATCATTATCAAAAATTATACGCGTGGAGATATGTCGGGATTCAAGTAGGTTGAACTCTCATGGCCAAGCAATGCCGCGCCAGGAATTGGTTTCTCTAACCATATGGAAGAGATCCTTTCCACTAGAAGAGTGTAAATTTTACTTACTTGAAAACTTGGGCATATTGACACATTATTATCTAATTCAATTTTTTTAGTGGGTGAAGCCATTCTGTAGGCTGTAATAACTAAAAACAATTTGGAAAATTAATTTTCTTTAGTGAACATTTTAACATTTATTTGCACATTGTTAAAATAAATGGTAAATAAATTCTTAGGTAGATAAATGCAAGTAGGAAAGTAAGCACAATGCTGAATACATTAAAAAAAAAACAGGTTAAAATTTTAATTAAAAAGTTAACTGAGGTTCAATTAAAAATTAACCTCCAACTTATTCATATTTTAGCAAGGATAGTGAGGTAGAAGTTTATTACTAGGGTGTGGACGAATTTTTAATATTTTGCTATAGGGTGTAATGGGGAATGTGCAAATATTGGCTCGCTTTGAGTTTAAAAGGTGATGCTACGTCGTGAAGTTGGCGTGTAGACGGTGGAAGGTGAATTTGAGAATTTTGTATTATGAAGGGCGACAGAGCGTTGATGAATTTGATGATATATTATTGTTTCATAAATTATGCGTTTGTGAAATAATAATGTAATAATAATAAAGAAGAGAGTGATAGTAAAAATTAAATCAGTACAAGAGGAACTAAACGACAATAGCATTGCTGGGATTTGAAGCGGTTTGTCAGGGTTCGAGTTTTGACAATCACTTGAACAAATAGATCTTTATGAAGGAGTGTGATGTTAGGATTAGGCCAGCAGGCAATCCATCAACTTAAGTTGATTTCATAAGGATCTTTTACTCTACAAGGTAGGAAACTCTGAATTGATACACTGCACATGCTCCAGTTTATAGACAATTGAATTTTAACCATTCACTTTTGGCGGGACATTGATGCCATGCGGAATTATTTTCCTTTTTCATGGACAATTCGTGTAGTTTGGAAGGGGTATGTTGGGAAAATCTCCGAACGAAAGATTGGTTCGCTGAGACTACTCAACATGCGACCATTCAGGTCGGTTCTACCTCAAAACAGAATTCCCTTACGAGGGCTCCGTTTCTGTCACCGAACCAGAACTTCCTTGCAGATTATAACAATTTAGTGGGGAAGGCGATTTTTCTTCATGGTAGATATGTAATCAAACTGAGAGTAGGAGGTTTTAAGACGATTATCTGTAGACTGGTTTAAAAACATTTTCGCATATTGTAATAGGGATACATTCACATTAGAAACATATAATTTCATTGTTGGAACTCGAATTTTGATAAACACAATTATGCACTTGATTAAATTTAAAGTTATTATAATTTTTTTAGGAAAATTTACTTCGATTTAGATGTTTACCAACATCTTTTCATCTGCGAAAATTTTGGGGGGTGCTGTAACAAACCTCAGATGGTTTGATCGTCCACATCTGAGTAATTAGGCATAGGCAGAAAGCATTCTTGTAGGTCAGGAGTTTCTCACATGACGATATAATTCTTTTTAATATTATCTAAAGAAACTTTCCATTCAAATGATATTCAAACAATCAGGTAAATAAAAACATTATAAAAAAGCAACAGATCTTCAATCTAGGTATGAAAACTCTTTGCAGTACTTGAGAATTTAAAATAAGAGAAAAAAAGAACAGAATTTGACGGGACTGACAGGAGGGACTTGACTGGAAAAAATTGTGGAAATATGTTGTAATTTTCTAGATTTTAGGTAATTTTAAACTGAGTGCCGCAAATTCTTGAAGGGAAAAGCAGAGAAGAGTCTACTAATTGGGAGAATTTTGATCCTGGTCTAAAAAGTGAAAGTTTGAAGAAAGTTGTTTTCTATCGAAGGACGAAGATGTTCCTAGAGGATTTGGTTTCGTATAATCGTATCACTATTTAAATAGATAAGTGTCAATGTAGATATAGAATATGGTATGAGGTTAATATTCCGTCCTGATCAGCACTGCATTAAACTACTGGATGATTTACTGTTGAATTACTGTACAAATGGACATCAGAGGAAAAGAGGTGGTCTGTCATAGAAAGGTAGGACTATGTCCGCCACACTGGTTCGATGTGGTATGGAGAATTCTCATACGAGGTTGAACGAGAATTTCACGAAGCTACGCTACACTTTAGAGGCAGGAATATTTTAACTACGCAGAACTGTTGCGGGTTGATAAATACGCATACATCTTCAGGTTCCTATGGCGGTCTTGCATAAGTTGACTTACGATGTTTCCTACTCTATAGAAGTACGAGTATGTTACTGACGAAACTATCCTTCATTGAGCATTTACTCACGAGTAGAAGATAGAAGTTTCTAACTCTCGCCCTTTATGATTCTATGTATGAATTACAAATGTTTTAATTATTTGTCTTTTTCAGCTTCGACTATTTGTGAACATAAAATCTTAAGATATTATATTCTATGCGGATTGAGAATCTCCAGAAATTGAGAAATTTCCAGACATGACGTGCTTTACCTACTCGTACAATTTGCGAAGGACAGAGTGTTCATAGATAAAATGTCATTTATTTATATTATGGGGATTGAAGAGTCGACTATTGCTATATCTTATTATTGCTACATCTCATTATTTTAATACTAGCCGTCAGTGCTACTCGATCAATGCTGTATTTTCATTAGTGTGCAGAACTCTTGAAGCCAGATAGAGCTTGGGCCAGTGATTCTCATTTCCGAAATGGAGGGATATCCCGTGTCCGTATTAAGAGTGTAAATTCTGATCACTTTGAAATAAAGCTATTGATAGCTTATTGATTTAAATATTATATTATGAGGCGAAGTCGATTCTCGAACCTTTATCTATAGTAATCTTGGAGCTTTTCTAGAGAACACTCTGGAATTCATGCAAGTTTTATGATTTTCCTGACTTTATGAAGTGATGTAGAAAAGATGACTACTGACACACTCGCGACTCCTGGTTTTCTTTCCTGCTTTCTTTTTCCAGGATGGCGTTAGATTTACGAAAGCAGAGTAGAGTCATTTTCATGGTTTTCAGCTCTCTCGAGCGCCATGACTAAATAATCAGAGATAAACATAAAATAAAATAAATCTCTGATACCTAAATAAAATTGAATAAATTTAAAATATTAAAATTAATTGTCAGAAATAAATTAATACTATTCTTTCTGGCATTCCAATCTTTTATTATATTCGTAGTTTGATAATAATATTAGTTCAATAATAGAGTTTCTTTGTTCTAAAGTACTAATTTAATGGAATTTCCTTCTCATCTCATGTCTAATATTTTCTTAAGCAACTAAATTAATATTTTATACCTAGCTTTATTGAAGCTTATTTACGTTATACACAAATATTCTATATTAACACCATATATAACAGAGAAGCTCTAGAATCACTATTTCTATATAGCTCTAGAGACATTAGTTAGGTACTGCATTTCATTCTGAGATTAGTAATATACTTTCAGGATCATAGAAGCTTAAAATAGGTAAACATAGAGTTTTCGTTCTGAACTTAGGTAATCTATTAGGCAGTTAAGTATTTCGAATCACCTTTACCTAGGGTTTATGCGGTCTATAACGCAGGATCTACCACTACACGACCACTGGCCAAACTAACGTACAAGTAGGTAAATAAACTAGATGATTAGGAAAGGACTTTCACAGCAGAAAACTAACTAATAAAGCAGACGGCGCTAGGTGAGAATTATTACGTTGTGAACTTCAGAAGTTCAAAAATGTTAGTATTCATATTTCTTATTATTTGTCAATACAAATAGTGAGCTGGGATTATATTGAATGTCTATTTCGATATTTAATACATTCTTAACATTTTAGGATATTTCTTTCATGAGGTTCAATTTATAATTTGTTCACAATCAGGTGGAAACAGGACGCATAGCTAGTTTGACATAAAGCTAGGATTCATTGAAAGCAAATCAAGGTTCTAAAATCATTTTCACTGACATTTTAATTTAGACAGGTTTTCTTAAATAAGGTTCTACACTTCTTAGGTTTTTAATTGAGGTAAACTAGGCAGGTAAGGCTAGGCATGTTACATTTTGGTTTCGCGACCAGGATCGTTACAACTGGATGCAAATCGCTTTCAACTGAACTTGTAGAAAATATATAAAAAAGGCCTGGACCCAACAATGGACGTTGCGTGGCTGTTATGATAGTGATATTATAGCGGATAACCCAATCATCACACAGCTTCAGTCAGGATTGGGATTTGCGCATCTTCCGGCTAACATCACAGCCGCCAAGATGTTTGACAATAGACAATATTTTATTGACGAAAACAAAACACAGGAAATACAGCAACAAAGATTAGAAATACACTAAAGACTTACACATTACCTAAAATAGTGTTATATTTTCGTCACTAGCCGAAAATAAGGTAGGTTTGATTCACCGGATCTCTCTAGCTCTGTCATTATAACAAATAGACCAGTGTCGCCAGTTGCTTGAGATTTTATCAGGCTCATCAATAAATCCCAATTTTTAGATATGTATTTAGGAGTGGTGGCGAAAATTATTTTAAAAACTTATTCTTAGTTAATTATTCTGACCGGCGGTGGTGCATGAGTGCTTGTTTTACTTGAAATATATTTTATTGTATGGATTTATTTGATTCAAAGTCATTGGGGACAATTTATATTAGACCGGGCCGGGCACGGGCCGTGCCCCGTCCGTGCCCCGTCCTGGCCCCTTTCGGGCCGTGGGTGGCCGGGTCATTAATGTTAGACATTGCATATTATCTACATTTCGTGTAAACCTGTTAATATTACAACGTGACCCGTTCGGGCCCGGACGGGTCGCGTCTGGACCCAGCCCGGTCTAATATAAATCATCTCTTATTGGGATCTCCTATTATACCCACCTATAATTCCACTACAACCCGTGAAGGGCATCTCAATTTGAATTAATAAATAGGTACCTAACGTAGATATTTTTTTTGTTTCAGGCTATAACTAGGCATAACCAGCGCAGAAAATCTACAATGTGTAATGTTATTGGTAAGCACCCAGATAACGTAAAGTAACCTTTAGCAGAAGAGTCCTGTTAAGCTGAATGCTCACCAGAACGCGCCGCAGGAGCCGAACGGCGGCTGTGAAGTTAGCTTCAAGCTGCGTGAACCCAATCCTCGCGCAGTTGTTATGTGAGCTTCAGTCAGGATTGGGTTTGGCGGAGCTTGTAAGTAGGTATAGGCAGTTATAGGCTGAATCACACTAGTCGGCGGAAGTGAAGTTAGCTACAAGCTGCGCGATATCCAATCGACGCGCAGCTTTGTGTGAGCTGCAGTCGGGATTGGATATCGCGCAGTCTGAAGCTAACTTCATAGTCGGCAAGAATTTTGATTCGACCTATACTTAGTGGACCTATATACCCTTAGAATAAGAACTAAAGTAAGTCCTTATTTTGTGCCTATACCTATAGAATTTAACGACTACAAGTAGACATACGTGCGGCGTAGACAAGTGCATGACGTCGCATACGATTTATCATATAAAGATTGATGTCTACACTGTGCTGGGGCCTGTGGCTGGGGCCCTATTTTTGAACTTCACACGGCTTCGTCATATACGGAACTTTGACTTTGACTTATCTATGGAAGTTGCAAATGCTCCATACAAGTTCCGTATACGACCGAACCGTGCGAAGTTGAAAAATCAGGCCCCAGCTCTTGCCGCGCGGACATGTACGCGTTCAGCATAAAAGTTTTGTTTTGTATTTTACTTAAAGTCGAAACTTGATACAAAACATAAAATATGTGTTTCGTATTTAACTTAAGTCTACATTTAGGTACCTTCAGTCCTTCATAAATGAAATTATAAACTAGATATCATTTACACGTTTTAATAAGCTCTTGGCGATTGATTGTTTTCAGATGTACAAACAGAAAACAATCTCCAGTATGTATTTATGCCGGTTTCGTCGAGTTCTCTGAGGTTCAGAGTTAAAGCTGCCAACGATGCGCATGTTGCACTTACATGGGGGAATGTCGAGAGAGACCCTATGACTGAAGTAGGTACAATCTTTTAACTAATACTAGACGACCCGCCCCGGCTTCGCACAGGTGTATTATACATATAAACCTTCCTCTTGAATCTCTCTATCCATTAAAAAAAACCGCATCAAAATCCGTTGCGTAGTTTTAAAGATTTAAGCATACAGACAAAAATAGCGACTTTATTTTATACTAGACGACCCGCCCCGGCTTCGCACAGGTGTATTATACATATAAACCTTCCTCTTGAATCACTCTATCCATTAAAAAAAACCGCATCAAAATCCGTTGCGTAGTTTTAAAGATTTAAGCATACAGACAAACAGACAAAAATAGCGACTTTATTTTATACTAGACGACCCGCCCCGGCTTCGCACAGGTGTATTATACATATAAACCTTCCTCTTGAATCACTCTATCCATGAAAAAAAACCGCATCAAAATCCGTTGCGTAGTTTTAAAGATTTAAGCATACAGACAAACAGACAAAAATAGCGACTTTATTTTATACTAGACGACCCGCCCCGGCTTCGCACAGGTGTATTATACATATAAACCTTCCTCTTGAATCACTCTATCTATTAAAAAAAACCGCATCAAAATCCGTTGCGTAGTTTTAAAGATTTAAGCATACAGACAAACAGACAAAAATAGCGACTTTATTTTATACTATGTAAGGATTACTTGATCCTGTGCTTGATCTATAGATTAGGCACAGGACTCTTAATCACCCCCTTTCAGTTTAATACAGGGTATCTATAATACCTACCTACACTAGGTTTATCTGATTAGTGAATACTCTGTATTAGGTAAACCGAGACGGGGTGATTATTTAGACCATAAATAACAACTTTTACTATGGGGTCAGCTTCGAGTTCGAGAAAAAAATCGGCTGTTCTATACGTAATTACAAGCCATTACAACTCGGAATCGACAAAATGTATGAAACAGCTGTTGTTTTTCTTCTAGAATTTCGGTTTGGCCACATAGAGTCTGGCCAACGAAAGCTGTCCAAGAAAAAAGGCGGAAATTTTAAAAAATCAAGAGCTGTTAGCTTGTTTTCTAGTACCGCTCAGCTGATCTCCATGAAATTTAGCATGCACGCAGTTTATAGAACTACGTGCATTTTATAGAACTACGTGCATGCTAAATTTCATGGAGATCAGCTGAGCGGTACTAGAAAACAAGCTAACAGCTCATGATTTTTTAAAATTCCCGCCTTTTTTCTTGGACAGCTTTCGTTGGCCAGACTCTAGTAAAAGTTGTTCACAATGATGGTCTGAATCATCTTAGTAGGTTCTGGATAACCCGGTATATACTTACATAATTTTCAAACAGCGGTTAAAAAATTAACTAAAGTACAGCGTTATATTATTGTTAATTTATTTATCCTTTGATTACAAAATAAAAAAAGTCTAGCTATTGACACGAAATAAATCACTACATAGTATAAAACAAAGTCGCTTCCCGCTGTCTGTCCCCAAGTATGCTTATATCTATAAAACTACGCAACGGATTTTGATAGTGATTCAAGAGGAAGGTTTATAAGTATGTATAATACACCTATGCGAAGCCGGGGCGGGTCGTTAGTTACTTGATAATATTCAGTCAATTTAATAATAGGTAGCTGGTAGGTATATTAGAGAAATATCACCGCCAATGGGCTCAATTATGAAGGCGTCGTCGTAATTATAATACATAGCTATTTAGACAGGCAGTATGTGGTCAAACGCAAACCTATTCAGAATAAAAAAAAAAAAAAAAGAATATTTATGTTTCTTTTTCACTTTAGGTATTCGATAGAGAGAACATTTTTTACGTTGCTATTAAATTTACGATGGCGCCTTCATAATAGGGCCTAATATCTGATATCATTCCTGTTTTTGCAAAATATCTATTAACGTGTCGAGGATTTTTGCAAAAAGCAGTACCAAATCTTACTACGGACTGTCTCCTCTGCTAGGTACAAGCTCCGTACAAGTAGCAGCACGTAAGTCTAGCGCTGAGGGTACTGTGGAGGGGATGGCTGCGCATGTTGACCATGACCGCCATACTAAATTCATACGGAGCCACTCCCTCTACACTTCGCTCAGCCGTAGACTTATATGCCGCGACCTGTAATAAGTATTATAATAAAACTCAATGAAAACAATATTTTCAGCTCCGCATTGGAGGATGGGGAAACACAAAATCAAGCGTCAGACGGGATCGGAGAAAACCCGACAAAGTCGAGGTGTTGACCGCTGGCATACTGAATAGAGACGAATATGTGGGAGTGTGGGTCCGCTGGTATAATAATTATATTGCGACGGGCTTAGAGGGCTCTGAGATTCCGTTCATGGCGTATAAGGATCCATCTCCTCATCCTATTGACCACGTCGCTGTGAGGACCGGCTGGGGCGCTTCTGGCTCTTGGAAAATTGAAGGTATCTTCGTATCTTTTATCTTGCTACTAAGTGTGCCTTGATCTTCGATACCATAAAATACCTATGTCCACTTTTATTCTAGCCCACTTCCCGAGTTCGCAGAGATGATTTTTTACTGCATTTTTTTTTTCCTGTGACGGTCGATTGATATTTGTCTCTCTGCGGCAGATTAAAATATTTTTTCCTACGGCACCAATCACCATACATTCTTTTCAGATGTTTGATCGAAATAAGTAGGAATAGGTATGGGGACGTTCTTCTGTTCTTCTGTGATTCAGTTGTTACATCAATTGTCGCTTTGTAGGGTTCCGTACCCAAAGGGTAAAAATTCATAATTATCGTGAGGTTTTTTTCGTTTCCTTAATTTTCTGTGACTACATTTGAGTAATTATATTTTAATGGACCGGCCACACATTCGCCCTACGGCGAAGTTATCGTCACTGGGGCTCATTCATCTAATTCAAACGGTAGTAATTGGTTGTTCACGATTTGAACTACTACCTGAAGCTGCTAACTTCTGCTGAAAAATTGAAATAACACAAGTTATTGAAGAAACAAAATGGTACAACCAACTATTTAAAAAAAATATCGATCCTTCAAAAAGTTGATGGGAATCAAAGTTGTAGAAAATCAAATTTTAAACAACTTTTGTTCCCATAACTTCTGCTGTAAAATTGAAATAATACAAGTTATTGAAGAAATGAAATGGTACAACCAACTATTTAAAAAATTATCGATCCTGCAAAAAGTTGATGGGAATCAAAGTTGTAGAAAATCAAATTTTAAACAACTTTTATTCCGATAATTTCTGCTGAAAAATTGAAATAACACAAGTTATTGAAGAAACAAAATGGTACAACTAACTATTTAAAAAAAGATCGACCCTACAAAAAGTTGATGGGAACAAAAGTTGTTTAAAATTTGATTTTCTACAACTTTGATTCCCATCAACTTTTTGTAGGATCGATATTTTTTTAAATAGTTGGTTGTACCATTTCATTTCTTCAATAACTTGTGTTATTTCAATTTTTCAGCAGAAGTTATAGGAACAAAAGTTGTTTAAAATTTGATTTTCTACAACTTTGATGCCAATTTTTTTTTGTTAAATCAATATTTTTCGATTAAAATAGGGGTGTCATTTTGATTCCTCAATAACTAACTAATGGCAATGCAACTATATTAGGACCTCGCTGGACTGATCTGATGAATAGATGCGATCATCGCAGCGTGTGTGCCCAGCTTCAGGTAGTAGTTCAAATCGTGAACAACCAATTACTACCGTTTTAATTAGATGAATGAGCCCCCAGTGACGAAAACTTCGCCGTAGGGCGCAGATGTGGCCATAGCATTAGTCTAAGAAAATCTCAATGAGCTTCAGTAGGTACTAAAGATTACGCTTTGTTTTCAGTGTCGCCAGTAATTTTTAAAACGATCGCTCCAAAGCATGTAGACGGGAAGCTGCGATGGGTTGCCATGACGAACAAAGACAAAATTCCTCCCGAAGCGGTTGTAGGGGGCTACGAAAAAGGAGAAGTGTTGTATGTGGCCAGGGCTCTGGTTAACAATTCCTTCCGTCCGGCGAAATACGTGCCCTCTTTGAAACGTTGCATTGCAACCTGGCATGATGGCGTGTACAGGGAAAAAAGATTTGAGGTATGAAATATGTTATCATCTTCTCCATTCTCCGCAGGCTACGTTCAATAAGACCACTATTGGAACAGTCAAGAACTCGAGTAAAAGATCCATCAAGGTGTCCTTTTGTCTTCAAAGTCAACATAGATAGTTAAAGTCTTCAGGACAGGCACTCCCGTTTGTGTTGTTACAATAAGGGAGAACCGCTACCAGCGCCCGAGGACTCTCGACCCACTCCCGGTTCATACCACAGAATATATAATTAGTACCTTACGGTTCACACAACGGAAACGGCGCATTAGTGCACGTTGTCAGAGCGCCGTATGCAACAGCTGGTCAACGCAGTGCCGTAAATAGTATTTTTTAACGCCCTGGGCGAGCTACTTTCACTGCTCCCTTCTTTTTTGGATATTAAAGGTACCCCTGCTAGAACAAAAATTTGCCGTATACGTTTCCAAACAAAGTTTCCTTCCAACAAAGAACTGATTTTAAGTGAAGAAAATGACCCTCATGACTCTCCCTCTGGATTTGCTCTTGCTGGTCATTCTTGCGCCCCCCAGAGTCTACGCCCTGTGCCTGGGCACCGGTGGCACCGCCCTATTTACGGCACTGGGTCAACGTAGCTCCTACCATAATAAAACAGGGACGCTATAATCGATACATTCGAAATAGTTAGTATACGAACCACTAGCTGTTCGCCCGCTCGCACAACCACAGATTTTCAATAGTCATTCCGCTCCCACTTGGCCATGCGACTATTTACGTTTACTTTCAGCCGTTCGAAAGAATCAATTATAGCTATACTGGACGCTAGCCTGGCTAAGGTTCCCAAAAGTTAGAAATTCGAGAAATTGATAATTCTAAGTACATACTTGCGTTAAAAAAAGTAGGGAACATCTATATATCTAGCTGTAGACCTTTTAGACCTTGTTTTTGACTGAACTGAGACCAAAAAATATGTAAGTAATGAAATAAAGTAAGCGCTCTTCATGCAGTCACATCTCAGTTTTTATAAAACCGCCGTTCCCAGGACGATTCTTCTAATATAAAGTCCCAGACCGACATAACGTTACGAAAAGCAGTCCCAAACAAGATTCCTTACTTTAGATTTCTACTTACCGATACCTAAATTTTTCAGATCCTATGTGGATCCAACTATAAATGGGTGAAAACGAGAGACGACTTACTGCCGCCGGACGCCTTCCCAGGTGGCTCTGCACTCGAAAGAAACGACGCGACGTTGTTCATTGGCAGAGTATCTATTGGAAACGACCTCGTCCCTGGTAAAATTAACCTGCAGTCTAAAGCGTGCTACGTGGCTTACGACGGGAATCATAGGAGGGAAACAACCTACGAAGTGTTAGTGACCCCGAATAATTCTCCCGTCATTACTATGCCACAGCTTCAGCGAGGGCATAGAAATCGCGAGCCATATGTCCGCGATGTCATTAGAGAGATGCTGCGGCCACACCATCTTGTCGGAAGGCGAATATTACTACCTCCTTAAACCTGGCATTTGTATTTCAACAATGACTAAATGAGCACAATGATATGACCTCATCGTAAACAGTACGCTGTGAAATTGACTTTGGTTGTGGTTAAAAATGTCGTTATTGTTACGAACTTATTAGTTCGCTACTTCAATAAAGGTAGCGGCACGTAAGTTTAGCGCTGAGGGTACTGTGGAGGGGATGGCTGCGCATGGTGACCGCCATACTAAACCCATGCTCAGCCACCCCCTCCACACTTGGCTCAGCGCTAGACTTATAGCGACCTAGCTGTATCTAGCACGAAGTGCCTACGTAAGAAATAAGTGAAAAATGTTTTTTAAGTTTGAAATGTTAAAAATTCGTACATTTATAAAAGGCTGTATTTATTTAATAACTACTTTTTGTAAAAAACCAAATTTTGCTCGAATAGTGGTAAAGGAATGGAAGGAAAGGGAATAAAATACACCTACCAGCCTACCACCAATTTAGTACCTACTTACCGATTGCCGTAGATACGTTCTTCTATAAACTAAATGCTATTTGTTATCATACTGTACTGCACCAGCCTTTTTTAATAGTCCACTGCAAGACGTAGGCCTACTCACGAAGGGTGATTTGTTATCATATACGCATACAATTGGCCCAATTTTAGAGGCGCCATGCGCCATCCTAGTTGTATAATTTAGAGCAACAATTTTAATATATAATACATATAAAATATATATATATATATATTATTTTAATAGCAATTTAGAGTACCTCGGACAAACACAAACAAATTATTTTAAACTTATGAAAGACGTTAGGTAGTGTTAGTGTTTAGTGTCGACCTTATCGATGGAGACCTATCTGCGCGCACAGGTACAATATTTTACGCCTTTTACAATAATAATACAACACCAAATATTTATATACTTTAATAATAATTTAACAAAAATAAGTGTAACTATACGTACGATAGTATTATGCAGTGCATCGGACAGATTAAAATAAGTTCAGGCACACGTGGTCGTAATTAGCAGCGCCTAGTTCTTAAGCATCTAAGTAGAGTGAGATTCACGTATCGCCAAGCGAGTTTAGGGCATGAGGACTTCGTATTCGGGGAAGCCGAGCTCCTGGCCGCCGAACGAGATGTAGCAGGTGCCGTGCGATTGTTGGACCTTGCCGGTGGTGACGCTGCCCTCGTGGCGCACTCGGCCCACGAACAGGGGCTCGCCCTGCTCGGTCTCGCCGCCGGGGAAGGCGTTGGGGGGCACGTTGGCTCCGCTGGTTGGAATCCAGTTGTTGGGGCCGCCGACTAGCACCTGTAAGGAAACTTTGTTTTAACCAAAGCAAATTACTGAACATTTGACTAGCGTGAACGCAAGTTCCCGGTTTCATGCAATTTTTGGGATTTCTACGGAACCCTCGGTAGGGTAGTTTGACACGTATCTCCGATCAGCGATTCGATCTGTGGTACTCGTATATTTAAAATTAAATGCTGTTTGATGAGTAGAATGTTAGGGTTACTGCAGCAGCGTTAGCTTTATGATACTGCTTCACTTGCATCATAACATAATTAGCAGGCTAATTTAGTCGCTACGCGAATTCGGAATCATTCATGATTTCTACGCAACGGCTTAATTTATGCATTAAGACTCCGGTGGATCAGTAGCGTTACAGAGGTCTTCTCGAGCGAACTCTTCAACGTTCTGTAGTGTTCAAACAACTGCAGTTGTTTATTGATTTGAACAAAAACAACTGCAGTTGTTTAGTTGTTTATCCGATGAGTGAAGATATAGCTGAATATCATTATTTAGTAAATGTGGACAGGAAAAAAGGATAGCATAGGTGAGTATGCCTTGCAAACAATGTTTTTTTATGGGTTACACAGTGGCATAGAAGTCAGAGTGAGTATTATTTTTGTTTTAATTTTTCCATTCTTGAATGCGTGGTTCGCGTATTGCCCGCTGACCTTTAGAGCTTGTGGCGCGGCTGTTGGTCATTAGCACACTTGAGACTGGTCGTTAGTTACCTAGTACTGAGGCTCTGTGCTCCTGACTGCCTTAGGGTACATGGGCGTGCGAAGCGCGTTGATAAGCTACGCGCTTCGCACAATGTTCTAGAGTTGTGATACAGCTTTTGGTCATTTGTTAGCAGACCAGAATTCAATTCTCAGTTACTAGAAATGGGTCTAGTTGTTTACCTGATTTTCAGGCTTGCCGTGCTCCTGGCCGCTCCAGGGCACGTATGTACAACCGTGCGAAGCGCCCAGCTAGTCAGGCAGTGTCACAGTGATTTAGAGTGGCATAATTTTGATCGTTTCTTGGCAAATTCTAGATACCCCAGTGACTAAAAATTTATCGTATTCTTTACCTGGTATTCAGGCTTGCCGTGCTCCTGGCCGCCCCAGGGCACGTATGCGCAGCCGTGCGAGGCGCACAGCTTGCCGGGCAGCATGGCTCCCTCGTGCATCGCGCGCGCTACATACAGAGGCTCGCCGTTGCAGTCCTGTCCGCCGACCACTGCGCCGGGTGGCACCTGCGATAACGTTAACATACATCAGTATTCTACAGGGTCATAGTCATAGGTATTAAAACGCAAAACCTTTTAAGGGCGGGTCTAGTACATCTAGACAAACAACTTTTGTATCACGACTTTGAAAATTCGCAAAAAAAAAAATTCGCTTCTCCAGACATTTTGCCGCGCGTTGACGAATTATGAGGAGACTAATTTATCAGACGTTGGTGACTAAATGGTAATACATAATGGGTAATTTTGTATGGATATTTTTGCATTAACTGTGGTCACGGTTTTAGACTAGTAGTTTAATCTGAATTTTCCTGAATTTCATTTTTGCCATATATTTCTATACTTACCCATAGTTACCTATTTGGTATTTTTGTTAATCCCGAATTTCATAAAAGAGAGAAGTGGGGAATAACAGCAACGCCTCATTTGTCAATCAAGTCAAATCAGACATTAATTTATCTTCAGTTACTTTTTGTGTTGTCAAATAGTGTCAATAAAGTGTTGTTGTATTAGAAATTCTAAAGATAATAAAGGTAGTAGTAGTAGTATGTAGGCACCTGTCCACCAGCAGCATCAACCCACACGGAGCCGCCGCCGAGCGCGGGCGCGCCGCCGGGGTAGCCGGGGGGCGGCGCGTACAGGGCTTGTGGGGCGGGCGCAGACGGAGGCACTGAAACCATACATTTTACATTAGTCTAATATACCAAGTACCCTATCTACTCAGCATAGTGGCAATGGTTTTCGCTTCCCGTGTCCATTGTGTTGGCGCAAGAGAAGAAAATGCGAAGCCCATCGACACCACGCTTAGCCGATAAGGTCCCTGCCTGATACAGCTTTAGCAAGCAGCTGTTGAAGCGCTTAGGCAGTAGCAAAGAATATATAATAATACTGCAGTAGCTACAGACTGTTGGTTATCAATAGCTTTTAGTGCAGTGGACGCGGACATGCGGATTGATTTGTAAGAAAATGTTACAGTAAAAATAGTAAGGTGAAAAATGTTGTTAGCCATTAGAAGGCTTATCAAAATATTCTGTATTGCTGGTAATTAATGGTGGTTAAAACCTATGGTAACTTCATCGATAGACTCAAATTTACGAGTGTGCACTGCTGAGTGTATTTGTGTCACATGAAGTGATATTTAAAAAAAAATGCTTTGAAAAAAAAGAAATGGAAAGATTCAACAAAGAACATGCAGTTAAAAAAACACGAAAGAAAATTATAGCAGTTTAAGCTTATCACAAAATGTACCCAACAAACATACCACGGAAAGTATTCATCCAGGTGTAAGCCTTTGACAGGTCGTTCCCAAAATAAGTAGATTTATCTTAGTCGTGTACGGTGGTTTTATTTTGTTAATAATTCCATATGACTAGGTAGTCTATCTAAATCAATAATCAGTGTTAATAAATCGATGTCAGTAACTAAAACAGTCAGTCAAAATTTTGAATGAGATTATAAGTAGACACCCATGCATTCCATTCCAATTGGTTGGGACACTCAACGAGGCTGGTGGGAGCCGGGCGCGGGGAAGTGCTTGATGCGCCACTGGCCGCGCGCGCCCCAGCCCGTGCGCACGCCGAAGTGCGTGACCGGGAAGGGAGTGGGGTCGACCCAGTCCACCACCATGGCGCCGGACTGCCGGTCGCGGACCGTCACCCTGCCGCAGCGCCACTCCAACAAGAACTGCCTGAACTCGTTGGGCCTTATCAGCCCCGGCGTGTTTACCGTCACCTACGAACCGACCGACATTCGTTACTTCAAACCGCGAGCACGCGAACCGCGACGGCGGAAACCACGGCTACGCTACCTTGTCGGGCTTCTGCTTGTTGTGCCTAATTACGGACTTTGTGTTCTCCCAGCCTCCGAGTATAATCTCGTAGATGGGTTCGACCTCGGCGGGCGCGGTGGTGAGACAAAGGTGGCAGTTGTGCGGACCGCGGAATTCGAACTCCAGGGAGCCGGCGGCAGAGGGTCCGAAAACGTACTCTAGCTTGTCCGGAGTATTGAACTCGGCGCCATCTGCACCACAAAGGGTCAATTTTGAGTCGTTGGGTACATTTTGAGGTTTCCAATGTGTGTGTGTATGATGTGCCGCACTTACCTTCGATTTTCCATGTGCCGGTGGCACCCCAGCCGGTGCATACTCCGACGAAGGCGATGGGGAAGGGCTCGGGGTCGGACCACGAGAGGAATGGAATGGCTTCGCCTTCGTGCCCGCACGAGATGATGCCGCCGTCCCATCGTACCCAGAATCCGCGGAATTCACCTCCGTTCAAAATTCCGGGCGTGTCGAGCTCAACTTTCTCAGGCTTAGTTCTGTTTCTCCTGATTACACTTTTTGAGTTGCCCCAGCCTCCGATGAAGACCTGAAAAGGTGCAATAATAACAAACAATAAATCCTATCTTCTTTCACAGCTAATGGGCGTTTGACCTTTAAAACCATCTAAGTATTCAGCATGTCAAAGGTCACCTAGGTAGTTAAAGTTTCCTAAGGGTTACACAGGTACCTATAAATATAGGTGACTAATCTTAAGTTTGTTCCCTACTTTTATTTTATCATCTCCATTTCTGCAGTTATATATTTGTGAATTGTTTAATGTTTCATAAATATGTGTAGGCACCTTTCCTATTTCCTACATTATTTTATTATTATTTATTTACTTTTATACCAAAAATCAATATTTATATCATAAATGTACTACACTACGTAAATCATTATATATACATATTTTATATATATCAACATTATACATAAATAAATAACATAAACATACGTAGATAAAAACATTTACAATCATACATAATATTACTTATATTATTTAAATATTATTACAAGTTCATTACTTGCACCACACACTCATGTATTAGATGCATCGGCGGTAGGCACCGGCCCCGGCGCCGGCTGCCGGCCGCCCGGTTTTTGCGATGCGCGTGACCTTCCAGTCGTCTACTTGCACCGACCGCGCGTAGTACCTACGTACTTAGATAATAATCATTCATCGCGCTAATACTTGTGTATTAGTACTAGTATTTATTTATTGAACGAAAGTAAACACAATTTAGAAGATTTGCTGGATTTTATTCATATCGCCAAAAGTGACCTGTGCTACCAAACAATAGTGGACCTTGGATACCCATACACGCATATCCCCCTTTACTGGTGACCCCGCTCAAGAACAATCGAAAACCGCAGAAGAGAATAACAAATTTTTTATAAAATTTTTTTTTGTTCCGGAAATCGATTTGAATCATGTCAGTTCCCAAATCGGATAGCTCGAGCGCATCAACTATGGCGGCACATGCTGAAAGTTTTCGGGTGGGAATACGAGTTCCACCATTCTGGCCTGAAGAACCAGAAATTTGGTTTGCCCAGGTGGAGGGACAGTTTACAGTGTCCAATATAACATCAGATGCCACCAAATTCAATTATGTAATCGGGCAGCTTGACCATCAATATTCCAAGGAGGTTAAGGACATCATAATTTCCCCACCAGCGACGGACAAATACGAGAAATTAAAAACCGAGCTGATAAAGCGCCTATCGGCCTCAAAAGAAAAGAAAGTGCATCAGCTCCTAATGCACGAAGAGCTGGGCGACAGGAAGCCTTCTCAATTTTTGAGGCACCTTCAGGGCTTAGCAGGTTCCGGAGTGCCCGAAGACTTCGTCCGGACCATATGGAGTAGCCGTCTTCCTAGCAACATCCAAACCCTGTTGGCGTCACAACCCCAGAGCTCCCTGGAAACCCTGGCTGACCTAGCAGACCGCGTCCAGGACATCGTCACGCCAGTACGTCACGTGGCTGCTACATCAGCATCATCGTCGGCACCTGGTTCGGATATGGCATCAATGGCCAATGAGATTGCTGAGTTAAAGAGGGCCGTGAAGAACCTGACCATGCAGTTGGACAGACAGGGCAGACAATCCAGGTCTCCAAATTGCTCCGGTTCCCAACAGAAGCGCAACCGTTCTGCGAAGCGCTCCCATTCAAATTACCGGAAATACCCACTGTGCTGGTACCACTCAAAGTACGGTAAGAAGGCAAGTTGGTGTCAGACTCCCTGTGACTTCAAAAATTCGGAAAACTCCAGGGGCAATCTGTAATGGCGACATCAGATTGCCTGAAGTCTTCCAACCCTGGTCGCTTATTTGTCACCGATCGCAGTACGAAGACGCAATTCCTCGTGGACACCGGCAGCGATCTCTGCGTTTTTCCCCGAGCTGCGCTTCGTGAACGACGGGAGAAGACCAACTACCAGTTGTCAGCGGCAAATGGCACCGTCATTAATACTTTTGGTTACGTCCAACTCAACTTAAATATTGGCCTAAGGCGTAATTTTCCTTGGAAATTTGTAGTTGCGGACGTGACCAAAGCTATTATTGGCGTTGACTTTCTAAATTACTATAACCTGATTGTCGACATTCGTGGCCGCCGCTTAATTGATAGTGCTACTTCTCTTTCCACAACAGCAATGATTGATAATAGTGTTCATAACGTTCTGTCTGTAAAGGTGGCAACTGGAGATTCGCGATATCACGCAATTTTGAATAGATTTCCCGAAATCACGCGACCAGCCGGGACAACACGCATCACTACACACAACACTATGCACCATATCCGCACCACCCCTGGTCCCCCAGTATCGTGTCCCCCTCGCAGGTTAGCTCCCGACAAGCTGAAGATCGCCCGTGAGGAATTTCAGCAGATGCTGAATAGCGGTACTGCGCGTCCTTCTGAGAGCCCTTGGTCTTCTGCACTTCATCTAGCTCCCAAGAAGGATAGTGGCTGGCGTCCCTGTGGCGATTATCGCATGCTTAACGCCAGAACTATACCAGACAGGTACCCCATTCGGCATATTCATGATTTTGCCCACAGCATAGCCGGTTGTAAGGTGTTCTCGACCATCGATTTAGTGAAGGCGTACAATCAGATCCCTGTTTTCGAGGAAGATATCCAAAAGACAGCCATCACCACGCCTTTTGGATTATTCGAGTTCCCGTTTATGACGTTTGGTCTAAGGAACGCGGGACAAACATTTCAAAGGTTCGTGGACGAGATGACGCGTGGGTTGGACTTTTGCTACGCCTATCTCGATGACTTCCTGGTGTTTTCTCGCACAGCTGCTGAGCACGAAGACCACCTTCGCCAGCTCTTCGAGAGAATGAAGGAGTATGGCATCCTGGTGAACACCTCAAAATGCGTTTTTGGGGCATCTGAGGTAATCTTTCTAGGATACCACATCTCAGCAGCCGGTACTAAGCCTACAGAAGCCAAAGTCCAGGCTATCAACGAGTTTCCTGCACCAAAAACCGTCAGACAGCTCAGGAGATTCTTGGGTATGTTAAATTTTTATCGGCGATTTTTACCCAATGCCGCACAAACCCAAGCCCCTCTCAACGCTCTTCTAACTGGTTCTGTAAAAGCTTCGCATCCGGTCAATCTCACTGGAGAAGCACTTACAGCTTTTGAGCAGTGCAAGGCTAGCCTTAGTAACGCTACACTACTCGCACATCCAGACTGCGAAGCTAAGCTGGGCCTCGTCACCGATGCTTCAGATCTAGCTTTGGGTGCGGTCTTGCAGCAGTGTAAGGATGAGGTATGGCAACCCCTAGCATTTTTCTCTAGAAAACTTAGCCCAGCGCAGCAGAAGTACTCACCCTATGATCGTGAGCTGCTGGCTATCTATGAAGGCATCAAGTACTTTCGCCATATGCTTGAGGCCAGACACTTTACAGTCTATACTGACCATAAGCCGCTGTGTTTCGCGTTCCACGAGCGTAAAAACAGTTGCTCTCCTCGTCAGTATCGACATCTTGACCTGATTTCCCAATTTACGACAGATATACGGCATATATCCGGCAAAGACAACGTTGTTGCCGATACCTTGAGCCGCGTCGACGAACTGGAAAAACCGGTCGAGCATGAAGTGCTAGCAAAAGCTCAAGCATCAGATCCGGAATTGACCAAACTTCTTAGCGAAGAATCTTCACTCCGATTTAAAAAGATGACCTTGGGTGATAGCCAAACTCCGCTGTATTGTGATGTAAGTACATCCATACCCAGACCGTTCGTGAGCAAATCTCTGCGAAAGCAGATATTTGACACCTTGCATTCTTTGAGCCATCCCGGCGCAAATGCAACAGCCAAACTTGTAGCTCAAAGGTACGTTTGGCCTGGTGTACGTAAAGACTGCCGCGAATGGACCCGATCGTGCTTGGCATGTCAAAGGGCAAAGGTAAACCGTCACGTGTCTGCTCCCTTAGGTACGTTCAATTTACCGCGCGCTAGGTTCACTCAGGTCCATATAGACCTCATTGGTCCCTTACCTTTGTCCCACGGTTATCGCTATTGCTTAACCGCTGTCGACCGTTTCACACGTTGGCCAGAAGTTGTGCCACTTGTGGATATAACGGCTGAAACCGTGGGTCAGGCATTACTCTCTGGCTGGATAGCTAGATTTGGTTCACCGTCGGATATAATTACAGATCGTGGACGCCAATTTGAATCCTCTTTATTTCAATATTTGTCAAAAATAATTGGATTCAAACATCGACGCACCACGGCTTACCATCCGGCATGTAATGGCCTTGTTGAGCGGTTTCACCGCCAACTGAAAGCCGCTATAATGTGTCACGCAGATTCAAACTGGTCGGAAGCACTACCCTTAGTCTTGCTCGGCATCCGTTCAGCATTCAAGGAGGACTTGAACGCCTCCTCTGCTGAGTTGCTTTATGGCGAGCCTTTAAGACTTCCAGGCGAATTTTTTGACGTCGTCGACAGTGGTACTACGGATGTAGCCGATTTTACCGCTCGCTTACGTTTATTCGCCGAAAAGTTGCAACCAACTCCAGCTTCGCGTCACAGCAGAAACAAAATTTTTGTTTATAAAGATCTTGCTTCTTCTAGCCACGTCTTTCTTAGAGAAGACGCGCTTAGAGGAGCACTTCAACCTGTGTACTCCGGTCCATATAAGGTTATGGAACGCGATGACAAAGTTTTTAAATTACTGGTCAAAGGCAAACCGGTTACGGTATCTATAGACCGCCTTAAGCCGGCCTATCTACTTGTAGATCCACCTACGCCTGACCAAACAGTTTTAGTGCCGAAGAAACCTTCTTCGCCGAAACAACCGGTCAAAATAATACCGGACAACTCAACTCCACCAACTCCACCAGTCCGATTCACTCGTTCTGGCAGGCAGGTTCGTTTTCCAGATTTTTATCGTCCGTAGTGACGGCCTCTGGAGGGGAGTGATGTAGGCACCTTTCCTATTTCCTACATTATTTTATTATTATTTATTTACTTTTATACCAAAAATCAATATTTATATCATAAATGTACTACACTACGTAAATCATTATATATACATATTTTATATATATCAACATTATACATAAATAAATAACATAAACATACGTAGATAAAAACATTTACAATCATACATAATATTACTTATATTATTTAAATATTATTACAAGTTCATTACTTGCACCACACACTCATGTATTAGATGCATCGGCGGTAGGCACCGGCCCCGGCGCCGGCTGCCGGCCGCCCGGTTTTTGCGATGCGCGTGACCTTCCAGTCGTCTACTTGCACCGACCGCGCGTAGTACCTACGTACTTAGATAATAATCATTCATCGCGCTAATACTTGTGTATTAGTACTAGTATTTATTTATTGAACGAAAGTAAACACAATTTAGAAGATTTGCTGGATTTTATTCATATCGCCAAAAGTGACCTGTGCTACCAAACAATAGTGGACCTTGGATACCCATACACGCATATCCCCCTTTATATGTATAAATTTGCAAATGAGTTACAAGCAAAAGCTTTCTCCTGCTATTATTAAGCAATAGGTACTATTTCAGTGCCCTAGAAAATAATTCAGACAATCTCACAATGATTCGTAGAGTTCGAACCCAGTGCGGAAAAGCATTGCAACTAATTATTGCGAATATTGCAATAAACCTCCTCATACCCTGTAAATTCTTCGAAAATATTTTCCCTTGAATGCGTAATCCAGCACCTACCTAATGTTTACAGAATATTATTTTGCAGTCAATGAGTTTTATTATTGTTTGCTGTTGCCTGTTGACTAACAGTTATTGGCAAAAGTGTTTTATTTTTCCAGGTAAACTTGGCATGAGTACCACTAAAAATATTCTAAGTACTTACCTAATATTAGGTATACTTATAACAGCATAGTTTTTCTTACCTCAATCATGGGGTCAGTTTCCTGGGGCCCCATGGTAAGTGCGATGTGTGCATCATTGGGAGCGCGCACTTTGAACTGCACCGATCCGGAAGAAACTGGATAGAACTGGTACTGGAGGTTGTCCTCCGTCTGCACATCTGAAAAATGAAATACAAAGTGATCGGCTGATCTAAAATTACCGCATAGTGAGAGAGTCAATGGCCGCAGCGGCGCGAGTTTTAGTATTCTAAGTGCGACAGATTTCCGCAATTCCTATTTAGTAAGGTACGTAGGTATGGCAGTGTAGGTACGAGTAGCTCGATCGAGTGCCATACCGGGCGTGCCTCTTAACTAACAGTTTGTTCTAAATATAGCCTCTTGAATTGGTATGCGAGAAACATTCCAACCGGGCTAGTAGGTATACGCACCACGAAATAATTCCTTCTACGTGTCAGAACGAGACAGAGTTATAGTGAAGTATATATCTGTCACTTTTTCACATGTCGAAAAGAGTTTTTTTCGTGGTCGTATGCTAAACTAGGAGGAATAGTTAGGCTACCGACATCATGCATGCCTCGCTCCGCAGCAGGATTTAACGTCTCAAATCACAGTCCATCCAGAAAAGTTTTTGACTTCCCAGTCTCAAAGATCTAGTCTGAGAGAAAATGGGACAGTTCCCATTTTCTGTTTACTTCAGTTTGTAAAGCGATGAGGTTTCTAAGTACCCACATCTTTAAGTTTATCCATCTTTATACTGTGGATGAAAATAGGTTATGTGTAAGTACCTGTGTCTGTTACGTATGATAAATAAATGAAAGGACAATTGAAAAAACCTACCTACTAAAGGCTCTGTCAAGTCTTATTTTACTTTCACGAATTCACGAATTTTGTTTGGAATAATGTCTTTAACGTCAGTTATGAGCTTAATGCTCCTTGGTTATGAGACTAAAATAAAAGCCATAAATATGAATAGGTAAATATACATATTTCAAGCAAAAAAAAGCTACTGAATTGGTTTAGACAACAATGGTTTTTGGTTTCGATGAAAGCACTATTTAGGCATCTAGTCTAGCGTTAACGATACTAACAATTCTCGATGCCTGTGTTGTGTAGCGCAAATAACACCGTCCCGAATGATGTCATCCAATAAAATCAATGCTCCAACGACCTCTCTAGTCGCATAACTTGTTAAACGAGACGAATAGAACGTGAAAAATTCTTATTTCTGACATGTTTTCCATATAAATACGTTGGTGTTCGATTGTGTTTGTAATAATTCCACGTTCGACCTCGGCTATCCTCTGCTATGCCAATTTAGGAAAACTTAATTTTCTATTTATTTTTATGTGCTTGTCTTTATTACTTTATGTTACGAAAAATCACTGAGCGATGCAAAATACGGAGTTACCAAAATTCATTTGCAATTGTGAAAAGTCATTGGCTGCAGGGATTTTCTCAGTATATTATGGATGTTTAGTTATAAGTAATTTTCCATTCGAATTTTACCTACCCATATCCACAGCTTATATCCATTCAGTAGTAGTTATTTGAGGAAATAAAAGGGTTTCAGTTTATCTATACATACCTATTCGCACATTTTGAGTAGGTACCTACCAGGTAGGTAGGTACAACAAAGTAATATGCAATACCAATTTTGTGTTTACCAAATATGCAAAACAGGTCTACACATAAAATTAGAGCAAAACTTGTTAGCTAGGTATTATACTATTCCTATTTGACTATAATTATGTACAATGATATACTGAAGGAACGAGAGACCGTCGAAAACAATAGTCACCCATTAGTTCAATTAAAGGCAATCTAGGAGCTTGACTCAACTGAAATAAGTAATTGTCTAGACTTTACAGATTACAATGCACTAACATAAAGGATTGTTTGATTTAGGTATTGCTTTAATTTGCAGAAAAAGTCGCCTCACGTGACCTCCTTGCTAACTGTTTACTGTTTGAATTGTCGTATTGTAGGTATCAATAATGGAACAGATCAACTTTTATCATTTAGTTTGGGAAACTCTTATAATTTTTGTTTGTATAATATTCGATATAAATGTCTAAGTTGTTGCCATTTTCATTCTCGCCCCAGCAGAAAGGTCAGCTTAGTAGGTAATACCTAGCTGGGCATGGCTAATTCGAATCAGCTGTATGTACAATATAACGTAGGTATCTATAGTTAGGTCTGCCAACGATACCTACAACAGTCTATTGAATGCACAGAAGTTCCCAGCTATGAGGATGTTGATCATTTAGCTATAATACAAGTAGGTACCTACACTTGTGCCTATCATTCTGCTAGTAGTTATATAGGTTGCTTGTGCCTACAAGGCAGGATTGTCTGATTAAGAATCAGTTGAATAGCGTGACAAGGTCTTCGTGTCGTAGGGCTAAGGGTAACCTTCAATGGTGACAGAAATATGGATGATCTCACTTTACGATCAAACAATGTCAGCTAGGGTAAATAAATATATACGAGAAAACTTGTTTGCGGAGGTGAGATACCGAGGATTTTTAATTAGCGTTATCTCTTGCAAAATAGCTTGTACGTTTACTTTGGGTTCGTGTAAAATTCTATTTTTTTAAATGTCGGTTTAATATGGCAAAGGTTTAAAGGTTACCGTTTTAAATTGGTCTGGAATGTTTAGTACGTAAGCAGCGTATATAAATCACAAAATTTCTTAGAACCACCTATTGATCTAAGTATTTTTATATGCGGCAAGCCACACCCGATCTTTGGCTCCGTGCCAAGAAAACGCCGACAGCGTCGCCGGCTTTTTTGAAAACATAATCTATTTTTTAGTCTGCTTACTCTAAAACTGCTTAGGAATTTCACCGGTTCTAATGCACTGAACTAACAATCTGCAACTTCTGTCATTGGACAAAAAAAATGTAAAACCAACTGCGCATTTTGTTCAGGCTACCTACTTTAAAACTAGAGGTGATCACTTACCCATGACGTTGGCCATGATGAATAATATGAGTGTACTTTTTCACTGAGTAAAGAATAACGTTGGTGCTCGCCGAATGCTATTTCAATACTGGGACCGGCTAGTCGGAGTACCCACGACCACATCTTTCGACCTCGACGCCGACGCGACGTAACGCGATGATGTCATACCCGCGACCTCGGGAAACAGAATCTAGTGCTCCAGTTTTAAGACATATACTTACTTTACTTCTCCTGGAAGGTAGTTACGACGCTTTGGAATTTACCTGCGTGCGTTTAACAACAACAAGCAGGCGCCCATATCGTTTGCAAAAAAGGCTAAAATTGCTAGTAAGTATGCAGACACGTAGAATCCGGGAAATAATTAGTTTAAATTAATTAGGTATATCACATCTGGGTATCTTGCACCATAATAGCCACGGTAGCTTCACCATGGCCATAGATTAATTATTTATTTCTCTATGACCATGGCGCACCGTCTGGCGACCTCTACGAGTCCTTGCCTTACTCAAGGCCAGGCTATTGTGTAATCCGCGACACACCCTATTTTGTGCCTTATTGCAATTCAAACATCGAAAACCAGTAAAAAGTGATCTTTATATTTCCAAGCTTCAAGCATATTCTTGATTTACTTGACTCATTTAGTAAGACGTAGAAGTACGAGTAGATTAAGCTCGTTAAATGGCAGAGTTTGAGTCATCGATGACGAAGTCAGAGGTTCGTTTGACCTTATTTTGTTGTTGGACTTGCATTTTGCATGTATAATTTTTGAAATGAAAAACTTGTTTATACCTTAATACAAAACGTAATATAGATAGGTACTTATACATATGTAGGTGGAATTCAGAAGTAGTTACTCATTTTTATTTCTAATCAATATGAACTCAGCTTGATGCAGCATGCTGCCTTGGATAGAAACCGTATGGTCGAGCTTTTAGTTTTTTTTTCTATACAATTGAATGATGAGACAAATACGATACTTTTATGTTGTTTAGCGTCAATTCACATAAGTCCAAGTTAGTGTCACTCAGAAATAATAAAGTTCGAAACCCGGCACGGCACAATAACATTACGCTCTTCGGGTGATAAACCTGTTGCTGTCGCTGTGCTGGAAATATGTAAGTAAACACACATAGTATAGAGCGAATCATACAAGTCGGCGGACATGAAGTTAGCTACAAGCTGCGCAATATCCAATCCTGAGTGAAGCTCACATTTAAAGCTGCGCGTTGATTGAATATTGTGCAGCTTGTCTGCCGCCGACTTGTATGATTCGCCCTATAGGTACCTACAGTTGCTCGGCGAAATTCATCCACTCATTAGCCATGCAACGTCCTCTGCTGGACATAGGTCCCCCTCCCCCGTCGACCTACAATAAGACTCCTCCGGTTGGAAGCGATTTTGAGAGATCTCGCAGAGAGACACCGTCCATACTTAGTCCTTTCCATAGCTCGTTGGGATACTTCGAGCTAATCTGGGCGAAAAACTTACTGAGTCACTGGCAAAGGTGCGTTCATCACAAGCTACATATTCTGCTTTCCGGTGGGTTTCCAATGTAGAAAGGCCTTATTGCACAAGTAAGGCCACATTACACATTTCTACATTAATCTAACCCAAATATGTACCAAAATACCAGAAAAAGTAGAGACTAAAGTACTAAACTAAAGCTAGCTATACTAAGCGCCACACAAATCGGCGGATGAGAAGTTAACCGCAGATGACACTTCGCAGTGATTCGCTTGCGTGCACAATTCCGACGCCGCGTGTCGTAGTGGTGAGCATGGGCGTAGAGAGCGCGCGGGAGGCATGAGGTTGGCGGGCGGGTGTGCCCCGACGTCTCCTCTCTCTGGCAACCCCGCACAAAATCAAAATAATTATGTCTTACATAATTATTTTGATATGTGTACCTACCTAGTTGGCTGCGGCGGAGCGATTAATCGATAACAGAACGCGACGAAACTTTAGCGGTCAGTGAAGAAAAGGTCAAGGTTTTCACAATGATTATGAGAAAACCTGATATTATGCTAGTGCGCATCTGGTACAATATCTGCATGCTGCAAGCGGTATTTGTGAAGTGTCCGCCCACTCCGCTCGGTACACAACCCCCAACATGTCGTCTACTAGCGACCCGCCCCGGCTTCGCACAGGTGTATTATACATATAAACTTTCCTCTTGAATCACTCTATCTATTAAAAAAACCGCATCAAAATCCGTTGCGTAGTTTTAAAAATAAAGGCATACATGGGGACAGACAGCGCGAAGTGACTTTGTTTTATACTATGTAGTGGTAGTGATAACCATCTGACATCTAGGTACTCATATTATTGCACTTTGCTTTGAAAGTGCAAAATGCACTTTCAATGCTATCTTTTGCAGACATCGGAATGGACATAGTTTTTTGTTCCTTCTGTAAAACTTGTCTTGCTTTAGACGTAACTGTCTAACTACTTTAGACGTACCTAACTATCAGACCGAACATCTGGAAATTACCTAAGTCATTAAACAGGGTTAGCTGCTTGCCACCAACCCGCACTGGGCCAGCGTGGTGGATATGGCCCAATCACCTTTCGTGGGTCGTCCTACGTCCTGCAGTGGACTATTAAAAAATGCTGGTACAGTACAGTGCAGCTGCTTGCCCTGTACGTAGTATTATTATATATTCTTTGCCTGTACTAAGCCATAAGGGGTAATTAAGACCGCCATTATGAACATAATGAACAACTTTTAGTATGCGGCCAGCCCGGAATTACAAGAAAGAAAATAAGCTATTTGCTGTATCTATTTTGTCGATTTAGAGTTACAATTTTGTTAGGGAGAGCAGTTTTTTTTTTCAAATTTAGTGTTGACCCTATACTCCCTATAGTAACAGTTGTTCGTAACGGTGCGATGGTCTTATCACCTCCTTTCGGTTTAATATAGGGCAAGCAGATAACCCTGTAGAGATTAATCACAATTCTTACTGATAGATATTCTGTATATAATCTACATAACTAAAATTGTTCCTGCCACCCCACCCCACACTATTTGACACTATGAGTAAGTATGATCAATTGATCTTATCTAGGTTAGTAGGTTACTCTAGTGGCGCGATGCTTAATGTGCTTATTACTTACTTACCTTCCCTTGGAAATGACATCATTTATAACGTAATGGGACATAAACTGGAAGTCTAGGGTCGACTTCATGACTAACTTAACATAAGATCAGTGCTATTTCAATAAATTACGTCACATCTGACGGTTCAACGGTAAGGCGCTCAAAAATGTCGTGACGATTATTTATTTATACTTGTGACGTTATTACTCGAAAGCTATTTAAATGTCGTCATTATTTTAAACTTTATTTTTTAACATCTATAGGTAATAAGTAAATCTATATCTCATACATCACCTACCTGCATCATTGTCATGTAGTATTTTGTTTTTAAAAGCAATTTTTTTTATTTTGAAAATGGCTTCGTTAAAGCCATGTATTAAATAAACGTTAAAGCTAAGTGAAGCTTGGTTGCTCAGAAATTACAATATATTCTTTTATCGGTATGTAAGTACCTTTGTCTTGATTAATAGATATTTTATTTAATTTTGAATTTAAAAATATCACTAGTAAAATTAATCTAAATAGTGTAAATAGTGTAACTTAAATTAAATTTTGAATCGCCCGATTACTTTTTCTTTGACACCGCAAGATATTTTCTACTACTAGCGCCATCTACGTATCGACGATGCATTAGTAGAACGCGCCAATTTGCTACTACCTACGTGTCGACGCAACGAGGCTTTAGTAAAACAGAATACGCCTCGGGCTCGTAGTCTATACTATTTAGTAGCCGTTTTTTGAAAAAGCTTCTATGTAAAATGGCTAGAGGGCGCTACGACGCGTTACCTTGTTACTGAATGCTACGCGAGCGAGGTACCTACAACTACATAACTACACGATAATTCGGTATACAATGAGCAGAGGGCGCTACAATAGCAATGTAGTAAACGTGAAACAAGGTAATATGGATTTGTAATCTTATTTAACAACCCTTACTAACTTAAAAACACATTTATGGTAAGGACGTAGAGTGCTTGGGTCCATGAGTTCGATCGTAGAGCTAAAGACATCAACGCGCGAATGTTACAAAATTATAAAAACAATGTGAATAATTATGTTGGCTAGAATAAGCAGGTACTTAGAATACCTACAAGCAGAAGTGGAACAAAGTCCATTGCCTCAAATCCGCAAAATTTTGACTTTAATTATTGAATAATTATTTGATTTATTGAACCCATTTCATTGCGAGGGCCTCGCAAAGTCCACCCACATGAAATTGTCATCTTGTTCTCTACTATCTATTAGCTAGATAAGTGTATCTGTATTATATTATTTTCTTTTCTTTGTAGGTATATTGGCAGGATATGGTAAAATGTAAACATAAATAAGTAGTTAGGTACAAGAAGTATTGTAGCATAAGATTGCGTTTTGGTCACCTTTTTAAAATATATCTCAAAACCCAAAGGATTTTATTATAGGATATCTAATCTTCCTAGTTTTAGATTTCACATTTTAATAAAATACAATTTAGGGTGGTCCGACCGACTGCGTAATCTCTACGACACCCTATTCAGGTACCACGAATAAAACTATAAACTCTATATGACACTCATAGCTCGTTGATGGATTTTATAGCTATTTGTTGATAAAATATACCAACAAATGGTATTTACCGTATCCTCAAAAGAGAGGTTTATTTTCTTTAAAAACGTTCCGAAAGAATGTGGTTTTGCTGTGAAAATTAACGTAGATTTTTAGGTGTTTTGCTAATACAAGGTGTAGCTTTGCAAATTAGTTTCTTACAAGGACTTTCAGAGAGTTATGTATACCTAGTAAAACTGCTAACTTAATCGAGAGTGTTCTTAGCTATGTTTTATAAAAATCTATTGAGCCGTTTAAGAGTTATGGTGGGTTAAAGTGGGGATGGAAGAACCAAAATTCTACAAATGTGCCCAAAATGGTTGTCAATGAGTCGGGGTTTTTTAAATTTTTTAATTTATATTAGTTATTTGTGTATGTTCATCGATATTTTCGCCAATTGTGAACAGATTAAAAAAAAATTTTTAGTTCGAAAGAGTATTTTGTGGTAAGTAGTCCAATTATAACTTTATCGAAATCGGCTGAGCCGTTTTTGATAAATCAACAAAAATGTACAAAGATGTCTCATCGATTCGTGCAAATTATTCAAATTCTGTACACGTTGGAAGTCGGTATTGCGATTTTTTGGGAAAAATAATTATATTGCCAATTTGCAAACAAAAGATATCAACGCGTGATCTTTTTTTTTTATTCCTCAGTTTGTGAAGGTCCTGAAACTTTGCGGTTACTTTGCTGAGAAAACAAATGTAAAAGTATTAGTAAGAGTAGTAAGTATTAGGCAGGTGCCCCGGTTATGGCCATGTTAGTATTTTTGTGGCCACTTTGAATTTTAACGATTAATTAGACAATTTAATGTTCAAATGATGTTCAAAAAAAATACATAAGTTTTGATTCACACAAAAAATATTTATGCTGTTACATTGTTTATGATTACCATTTATGCATTAATTTTGACACCAAAATGGTCAGTGGCCACAACCGGGGCACCTGCTATACTCAGGCTTTTCGCTTTTACTAACCTGCAATACATACATACTTATTACAACACTAGTTATTATTTATTAACTTTATTTTGATTTTTGTACTTACCACCCCACAGGAAACTTTTTTCGAGATAAAAAGTAGCCTACGTCACTCTCCGCCTTTCAAACTATATCTCTGCCAAAAATAGAATCAATCCGTTGCTCCCACAGATTTACCAGAGGGATTTTGTGGTCGATCGAGAAAATCTGAAAGAGATGCATCGATTTAACATGGCACGAGTTAGAAAGAGATGAAAAATATCTCGATCCGGTGGTTGTTGTCGGATTTTTGGACAAAGAACGTCAAATCCTAATACTGATTTGACAGTTTTGACAGCATTTCAGAAGAAGATTTTCAATGCATTTGGTGTGTAATTTGTGGTTGAGAATTGCCTGAAGCGACAACAGCCCTCTCTCTCTGGTTGTAAGAGCTCCGTGGTTGCTACATTGCTGAATTTTTTAACAACGTCATTTCAAATATTGACAAAAAGAATAATTGTGCAATATTCTGTGATATGACCTCAGAAGAATTACAAGTAATAGAAGTACATATTGCTAAATTTTACTCCAATAAAAACTACGTTACAGGTGTCTTATTCATATCTGGTTATACAGAATACGCGAGAGCGAGTGGATACGTCAAAATCACCAGTTGGAATGTCAAAATGGTTAAAATTTGGTTACACGTCTTGGTCATTAGTCTTTTTTGGAAATTCGAACCCTCTAGTTCCAATAAGAAGGTTCAAATCTCTGATCATTTTACCCTCCTACTTTTTACCTTTTTGAATTTGGACACCCGAGATAGTTTCTGAAACCCTTCGAAATTACGTAAATTCGGGTGATGTGCATCTTTTTCTAACACCCTTTAAATTTCATATTTAAAATGGGACAAAGTGATTTATATCTCTTGCTATTTTAGCACTGTTTCTATTGCTTTAGCTATAGAAGGGGATATGACGCAGGCATTTGATTACGTTAGTCATGACATCCTGCTTCGTAAGCTTCAAGCATGCTTCAAGCGTATGGTGTTCGTAAAAGAGGAACAAACCAATAAATACACTTTTAAATTTATATTAGTAAGGTTAATGATTATCTTAATTGATATTTCTAAACATTTTAACATGTAAATTTAAAATCAAGACGCGTTGATGTCTTTTGCTGGTAAGTGTGAACAAAAGATATCAACGCATGACTATGCTCGTATTTCTGAATTTGTTCTATCTCAAAAAGGAGAAAGAGTTTTTCCATGAAATTCATAGTAGTTTTGACCAGTATCCAATAATATCCCTTTTTAGCCAATTAAGGCAATCGTGAGGCGCCAACTTGTCTATACAAAAACGATAAGCTGTTATCTACTTCTAAATGTTATCCAATTTGAGTGATTTATTTTATGTAATCAGCACTTCAATCGCTAGGTTCATATGTTAAACTTAAAGGTTTAACATATATGTTTGCGTTTTAAACTTTTCTAAAAAAAATAAGACGTACTTACGAGCATCCAATATTTCTTCCTTAAGGTTATTGACACAAAAAATAAAACAGTTTGTTATAATTTAAGAGAGTTGAAAGAGTTTTCTCCCGGAACGTAAATTTTATCAAAAATGTACTGATAACTTTCTCAATGTTCTACATGAAACGCGAAAACAGTGGTCGATTCACGATCCTCTTAAGTACTTATTTATGAAGCACTAGATTTTGCCCGCGGCTTCGCCCGCATGATTTTTCGAGGCCCTACCGTAGTATTATTATATATTCTTTGGCCCTACCAAAGAAAAAACAAAAAAAAAAAACGATTTGACATTTGTTCGATTCGACAGTTCTTTTTTGACATTTCTTGGAGCGCACGCTCAGCCCGCAGATGGCAGAATTTTTCCTACTTACTTAACACTTAGGTATTGTTATAATACGGAAAATTTAATATCATTATAATTTATAGCCGATGTGTTATTCTGATGTATAAGCTATATAATTGCAAAGTTTCATCTTAATCAGTTCAGTAGTTTTTGCGTGAAAGAGTAACAAACATCCATACATCCATCCATCCTTACAAACTTTCACGTTTTTAATATTAGTAGGATATACGAGTAGTAGGATGATGGCATCATGTCATGGCTAGTTTCACCAAAACTTACGTCTAAATTACACGCCACAGCGATCAGATAAACGTTAAACTACATTTAGTAGTTGAAATATCCAAAAAGTATTACGATTTATTTAAATCAAAATGTTACAAAAATCAATAACCAACCGGGTATAACCGGTTATTTTCACAGGGGATGAAAAAGGGGTGCGCTGGAGCTCGTCTCGAAATATCCTATTGTTAGAGACTTATTTACCCCATTTTTATTGTATGGTCTTTATATTCATTTTTAGTGCTTCACTACTGTACTGAGGCATTGGGATTTATCTTGTTTAATATTGATTATTTTCGTAACGAAGTTGCACGGACTGGGCCTAAAACTTACTACGTTTACCATAAAAAACCCAATTTTAAGAGGGAAATGATAGAGGGAGAAAAAAAACTGGAAAGACATCGCCATAGAATTACTGATCAAACGCTATTTCGAAGTTAAAGCAGACTTTATTAATAAATAAATAATCAAATTATACACAAGACGTTAATTGAGTGTAGTTTAGCGAAAAGGACTCTAACACTTTGGTCAAAAATTAGTTAATGATACTGAACTGGCATATGAAGATAATATCGTAAATATAAAAAAAATCCGCCAATTGCGAGTCGGACTCGCACACGGAGGGTTCCGTACCGTATGGGCCCCATTCCTCTTGCCGTTATTAATAGCGAGCAAAAAACTCCTAAAAATCACGTTTGTTGTAGTCCCTTTAATATTTATTTTATTCTGTTTTTAGTAGAGTAGTTGTTATAGCGGCAACAGAAATACATCATCTGTGAAAATTTCAGCGGCCTAGCTATCATGGGTCATGAGATACAGCTCGGTGACAGACAGACGGACAGACGGACATCGAAGTCTTAGTAATAGGGTCCCGTTTTTACCCTTTGGGTACGGAACCCTAAAAAAACAGATTAAATTAAAAGGGTCCTAGACAATATAACAGACAACAGTTTTTTTTTATCTCGCAGTCAAACCACATATCATGTGGTCCACATAATCATGTTAGGCAATCTGAATCTTTGAATGACCAATGACCATACCTAACTCAAAGGTAAGATTTTGCGGGTTGAGTTCCTTCTGTGAAACTATGTCCAACTAAGAAATTTCCATTTCTGCCTTTCAGTTGCGGAACCCTACAAACACGGATTAAATCCCGATCAAAAATTGTACCGTTTATACCGGTATTGTTCAATAAAAAAATGAAAGAACCACCCAAATTGTCCGAGCCATCTGTCCTCCCTCTTCGCAAGGGCTGCAGGGCCAGGTGTCAGCGCACGCGTTTCACAATAGACGCGAGCATTGAACCCACGACCCCCGCTCTTACCCTAGAACTTTACCGTTTTACCTCGCACTATTTTTGAATATTTTTTTCACTATCAATTAGTCTGTACGCGAGTTTGGATGCGAGTTTATGGCTGGATGTGCTTCTAAAACTTTGTTGAAAAGTTTTGGTTTGTTTATCGGATATGCCTGACACTTACTATGACCCTGAAAATTCAAACGTAGATGTCAGCAAATCTGTAGCCTTTGTGGCCTAATGGTAGTAACACCCGCCTTAAAATCGCCAGGATACGAATCCTGGTCCCGTACCAATGAGTTCTTTGGAATTTAAGTATCATCGTTGGCTTTTCGGTGAAGGAAAACATCGAGAGACAAACTACATACGTCCGTAGAAGAAATTCGATGGTGGATGTGAATCCTCCAACCCGCACCATGGTATAATCACCCTTCGTGGATAGGCCTAGGTAATGCAGTGGACTATCAAAAAAGCTGTAAAAATACAGTCAGTAAATCTAGAGTAAGCATCGACATGGAAAAATGTTATGCGAGTATACAATTAGTGTCGGCCGCATCGACTTGGCATTTTTTTGCATTCCATATTTATGGTCGGCCACGACCACGTGCAGGCAAGCACAGCGTAGGATGTCCACCCACAAGGTAGAAATATGACCATATTAAGACCGCAGGATGGTGCTGAATGCAAGCCGCTTCCTATCGATCTTAGTACATTTATACAATAAAAAAATACTTATGTCCAGCAGAGTACATTCTCTGGCAGAGAAGAAGAGAAACAAGTGCTGTAGGTGCATACTAGATTGTATAATATTTATGAATATGATACCAATATAATGCAAGCTTGTAAATAGGTAGATCATAATGTATGTTTAAAATACATTTATGTATAAACTTCACATTTTTTTTCTATGTAGTTATGTTTTTAATGTTACCCAATTTTGGCACGAGATTTGTGCATGCGAAGTCAAAATCTTCCGCTCATACGGTTTATAAAGCAGACACAATGCAACTAGACCGAAGATATAATGCCGTTGCAAATAAAATAAATCTCCGAACTTCGAACCGGCAAAAAAATCTCAGAAACAGCTGATTCGGCTCTGAGTTTCCAAGACGACAATGAACGTAAAGAACAGCTGAGTCTCTCAGCTGATCGGCCCAGGAAGTCGCGGCCAGGTGGGCTGCCTCACCGCCGCGTTGAGACCAGGGGACTTATTGTGTAAGCGCTCTGACGTTCGGCTTCGCTTTTCCTCCCGTTCGCTCTAGTGGCGTGAGTAACTGGCGCGCTCTGACGTTCGGCTTCGCTTTTCCTCCCGTTCGCTCTAGTGGCGTGAGTAACTGATAGCGAAGCCAAACGTCAGAGCGCTTACAGAATAAGGCTCCAGGGACCCGATATTTTTGGACTATAGACGTAATGATGTTTGCTCGGGGTGATCTTTGTTACTTTGTAAATACATATTTAATTGGATGAAACAAAGGTAACATAGTGACAAATTATATTCAGGGCAGTGATTTGTTTGAGTACTCTAGATCGCATAATTATTTGCTTAACATCATAAGATAAACGCAAACATAAGATTATAAATTAAGTATTAAAATAAATTAAGTACTAGTATTGTATCGCAAGAGCTGTACTTTTGCCTAGTTAGATGGAATTTAGTCTAATCTAGTAGGCTAGCGCAGCGTGAAATGTCCACCAGCATTGTAGATCAATGATCTAATCAAAACCACAGCACGCTGGATCCAAGCTGCTTCCAATCGGTCTATAGAAATCCATAGGGTCTATGTCTAGCAATGGACGACCGACGGTAGATATGATGATGATTATCTTCTAAAGCAACTGAGGACAGTTCTAAAATATATTATGCTTACTAGCTTTATGGCTGCGTGGTATTTTGATTTTCTTGGGAACTGTTTATTTTTTTGGGATAAAAAGTAACCTATGTCACTTTCCGTCTTTCAAACTATGTCCATGGTCCATGCCAAAAAGCAAGTCAATCCGTTGCTCCGTTGCTGCGTGAAAAGAGAACAAAACAATAAACCAACAGTAGGTACGCGGTCAGTACTTGGATGGGTGACCGCGGGTGGCATTTTCCAACTGTGCGCTACCGTGGCTCGGATGACACGTTAAATTGTAGGCCCCGGTTGTTTTAACCGTTTAGCCATGTCAGAGGCCTTCAGGCGGCCTAAAAACTCTGATACCAGGGCTAGCCACCCGGCCTATATGAACTTACTTACTTTTTAATAAACCAACAAATACACTTTCGAATTTATAATATTAGTAAGGATAGATTGCTCATTTCCTTTCACCCAATAAAACTATATAATTAGCAGAAATTTTAAATAAAGAAAATTAAAAAATGTGCAATAAACCGGCCGGTCTTCGTCTGTATCTATAATCATAATGAAAAGTTGCGACAGACCACTGTTATCTCGGATATTAAACAGGAAGCTTGACTAGAGCAAGTACTGCGCTGTCTTAGTTTGGGTCTGTTCATTTTTAACCGACTTCCAAAAAGGAGGAGGATCTATGTTCGTCTGTATGTACGTCTATTTTTTTTTAGTATGTTCATTGATAATTTCGCCAATTATGAACCGAATCGAAAAATTCTTTTTTGGTTCGAAAGGGTATACTCCCGAGGTAGTCCCATTTAAAGAAGGATGCAGAGAATCGACCTGTCAAAACATGTTTATTATTTTTTTCTGCAATCATGGAACGAAACATCTTTTCTAATAATGATAATATGCGCTTCAAAAATATAGTGATTTTTTGCTGTTTTCATAACACTAATTAAAATTAAAGTTAGACCACCAGAAAAATTATAGAGATTTTTTATTGTGTTTACCATCTAAATCTCCTACCAATGGTTGTGTGGCCGAATATTTTAAAACTTCATTAAAAACGAACTTGTACATATCAGAACAGTTTTAGAAGCGTCATAAATTACTCTGACGTACATAACATTTTTAGAAATAAACTTGGGAGAAAATTACTTAGTTTATTCGTATACAACAGGTATTCGTATGTATGAGCTGCCGACATCCTTCTTTTACAGAAATCGGTTAGCCGTTTTAGAAAAATCAAAAATAATGTATATTTTTGGAGCAAAATTTTCGAATTATGTACACGATGGAAGGCGGTTTTGCCATTTTTTTGCGAAAAATAATAATCATAAATTCTCTCAACTAACAAAAAAAGCGAGACAAAAGACAACGCAATACAATTTAGCCTTGTGGAGCTTACCGTACGTCCCCAGCGGGTTGTGGGACCTATTGTTCCCACTGTTCACCGCGCTTCCTACGTCCGTACCGTAAACTGTTGATATGATACAGTTTCCTTTGATTGGTTCTGTTTCCTGATATTGGTGCATTACCGGTGATAGTACTCGTTGTACTACCATCTCTAATAACAAACAACGTAAAACGTATTTGTGTATACAGGGTGTTAGAATACACGACGAAATGAATTTATTAATTAAATTGGCATTGAAATTATTAAATTAAATTGAAATTAGCATTGACATTTAATTATTTAATCCTTTTTTATTATTTGTATTGAATTGTAGGTACCAATATTGTAGGTATCCTATTTTATGTAGTGTAACAATTGATGAATTGTATAATTGATAGCTAATGTAATTGAAATAATCGTATAAATAATGTGACATGTAACAATGGTGTTATTAATAAAAATATTGTATTGTATTATTTGTTATACAAGAGTGCAAAGTTGCTTTTTAACCGTAACTTTTCATCCCACCTCAGCGCGAGGAAATTACTATAAAGTCGTCTACATATCGTACTGTTTCAAATACCTTTTTATTTATTAACAGTTTCAGTCAATTCTGTTGGTGTCAAATAAAATTCCTCGTCGCTAGAATCACTAATTTTAGGCCTTTCATCACTTATTTTCAATTTTCTTGTTTTTAACATAAGACAATAACCATATTGCGCATTATTCACAGTTTCAGTCAATTCTGTTGGTGTCAAACAAACTTCTCGTCTCTAGAATCACTAATTTAGGATTTTCACTTATTTTCAAGTTTCTTTGTTTTAACACCAAGGTTAAGAGTATAATAATCTATCATGAGGTTTTAACAATAAGAAAAAACTGGCGCGCGAAAAGCAAATTAAAAAAAAAGTAAGTACACCAAGAAGGTCCCGAGTCTAATTTTTCAAGAAATTAAAAAAAGTTTTATGATAAATTCGGCACCATGGAGCTAGAAGTAAATAGTTTTAATGATGTTTTGAATTCGCAAAATTAGTGCACACGATGTTGGTTCTAAATTCAATTTTACTTTCCCCTCTAGCGGATAAAAACGACTTTTGCACTCAGATATTGGAGAGCAAAAATAATCTTTCCGAGATGGGGGGATGAAAATGTTTTTTTTCTTATACCCTTAGTGTTAGACCAATCTCAGTCTTCCACAGGACGTCCACTGCTGAACATAGGGCTCCCTTATATCCTCCTCCAACATATAACCAACAACTCTAACATTTAAGTTGGCGTAGAAAAAAATACGTTGTTGTTCCTATTAATTTTAATTTAGGTTTGTATATTCTGTTCTACTTTATGTAATATGTATTATTATTATTATTATTTCAGCCTGCGTTGTCCCACTGCTGGCCAAAGGCCTCCCTTCCCTCCTTCCAGACTGCGCGGTCTAATGCTGTGGTGGTCCAGTGCTTGTCGTGAGAACTCAGTTCGTCACGCCACTTGCTTCTTATATTATGTAATATGTCTTATTTTATATGTAATATAAGGATAAAAAATGTAACGCCTACCTAGTATTAAGTGCTGTAAGTTACTTTTTCTGTAAATAAACAAATTGAAATTGAATCTCCAATCAAACGGGTTGTAAGCGGTTTGGATTGAAAAAGTACCTACTAGAGTAGAGACCACCTACCGGCAAGCGCAGCATTAGACCAATCGTGTTGATGTAAGTAAATAAACATTTTTTTTACTATTTGTGATAATGTTATTCTCTGCACATTATCTCTTGTATTACAAACTAGGTATCTTCCAGATGTAATATAATTGAAACGTCATGTAGATATTTTGCCACTGCAACGGTTTCAGTGAAACGCTGTAACTTTATAACTGTAACGACTTAAAACAGGTCACATTACAATTTTAGGAATATTTTTAGTGAAAGATTTCACCTAGATGGTGATACTTTTACTTTTCTTTCACTATGGTAAGTTTAAAAAAAAACATGAATATGATATTTATTCTTAAACATCCCGTATATGTGTCGGAAACGAAAGAAGTGGAGAATCTATAGGTATTTGATCTTAATTTAGACAACTATAGTCATAGTTACCTGATATTAGAATAAAATATACATAAATGTTATCACTCTGATAATAATATTATCTTCTGGTTAGCTAGAGGTTTCCTACGATACGTTATTTTTAATCGTGTGTCTCATAAGTAGCCTTGAGTTCGTAGTATAAAACAATCAAAGAGTTGGTCATTTGGAGTACAGAAAAATTATTAGTAGGTAGGTACTTGCGCTGATGATCTGCCTGAATGGATATTCTAATATCCTTTCACTCCAATTCTGTCCAATGTAAAAGAGTCACAAAATATCACATACAATTCTCGTAATTCCTAAATTCTCCATCTCTACAATAGCACCAACCTAATCTTATCTTGAACATTTATTCCAAACATTCACTTACGTGTACCTCCAACCATACAACTAGGTTACCGACGATAAAGCCCGTTTGAATAAATGTGGGCCCCGTTTTAAAAAAGGCGTTAATGACTGTCGAAGTAGACAAGTTACTTGTCAGCCTTTCAAGCCTTCATAGTTGCTTTCAAAAGATAACTGCAATTTTTAACATGACACCTTTTGCAAATAACAAAACGAGGCTTGATCGGCGATTGTAGCGGGAGGTATACTTTACTGTGATAACGAGGCATATCATTAAGCGTGAGTGGAGGGTAGCAGCCAGTAGGGCATGGTAGGGCACGCATCGCATGTGGCCGGGCAGACGGGTGCCGACGCATCTGGTGACGAGGGGGGCGCGGCGGGGGCTAAAATTAGTACCGGAGCGCCACGTGCGCCGCGAACACCGAGCATCAGTCCGCGTCCAACCACTACACCGACCGGTCGCCCCGCCATACCCCTGTTTACACTCCGACACACTCGTGCACGCGGACTTGGACTCGAAGACCGCGACAGCGGCAGTGACAGTGTTCCTTCAGTGCAAAAGTGGTCGGCGCGACGGAGGCGGTGCAAGGCATGTTGATGGCGGGCGCTCTGCCGGCCGAGCCCGAGGGCCTCCTGGCCCTCGGCGCTCTCCCTGGCCAGAAGGACACCACATGGACCAAGCTGTTCGTCGGAGGACTCCCGTACCACACCACGGACAAGAGCTTACGGGAACACTTCGCGGTCTACGGAGACATCGAGGAGGCGGTCGTCATCACGGACAGACAGACCAGCAAGAGCAGAGGATACGGCTTTGTGAGTTTCTCTGACGTGTTTCACTGAAACCATTGTGTAAAATTGTATTGACACGTAAACCTTTGTATGCCCGTGCGCAGTTGAGTCGTGGCTCTGAAACAGCAGGCGTATCGCACGGCTAGCTCGCGTTATCGCACCTCACTGCTACTCGTACCTACTGGTTACCTACCGCTGCTACTCGTAGCCCGCTGGCTACAGCTACATACGGTTCTATCGCTAAATTACATCTAACACGGAAGTGGTTATTCCTCGCAGGTGTACAATGTGTACATTATGAGCCTAAAACTAATGACCACATAAATTATTTCGGGTTCCGTTGGCGGGAATCGGTACCGGCGTAAAACGTCGGGTAATTTTTGAGTGATGAGTCGTTTGCCCTTGAAATATCGCAAAATTTGCGTATTTAGAACTAAACTCGTCCGAATGAGTTTGATTTGCACAGCACATAAAGATTCACCGCTGGGTAATGCATTTCATCGACAATCGCCGCGAGGAGAATGGATTGGTCTCGTGGCGTTTTGTTATTACCTGCAGTTGCTTTTCTATTTTCTTTTTTCAGGGCGATGCGATTATTTGTAGATACTGGGTGATATAGTGATTGAATAGTGCAGACCTTGAGCGTAATGAAGTTAGAAGCGTTTAGTTCGGAGCGGGAGAAGGGCTCGTGGGAAATGAATCACAACCCCATTTTCAATTCTTGCTAGGGTGGCTCGGGGAGGGAAGCGCCCTGTTGCACCCTCGTGACATCCAAATAGCTGTAATAATCGCAATTCATCGTTGCCAACACTTTGTGACGCTGCAAACAAATACAATTTTCTAAATGAAACTGAACAGCAGCGAGCGTCGCAAACATTTATTTCATTAAACTTTCGATAAGGCCAACAAACATACCTATACCTACCTACCTTCCAGCTCAAATGTTAATTTGTACAGCAATACGGACTGTTAGTTAAAAAACCGACTAAATATGAACCTAACTTGGGCACGTTCCATGCGTCCATGCCGCAATTATTTTCCAAAATCTTAATTCATAAAATACCTACCTAGAAATGAATATTTACTTTCAGAACTGAATCCCGAATCAGCCCACGAATGAGAGTAAAATTGTTTATCTTGCTTAGCAAAAAAAACTAATAACTAAGTAGGTACCTAATCTAATTGGTCCAAATGTACCTATGTTTCAAACTCTTTCAGTACGTGTTACGTAAATTATGTTATTGTTATGATAGGTATATGCGACGAAGTATTCACACATTTCTTGAATAAGTTATACTACAAAACTATTCTTCTATTAATTAATCATGGTCACAACTCCCTCTGATAAGTATATTTTAAGATTATTTTACAAAACAAACAAAAAACAACAACACATTATTAAACAACCACATTACATAAAATACAGATTATAAGGACAAAACAAAACAATAGGTTTCTAATTAGCGGCCTTATCGCTTTAAGCGATTTCTTCCAGGCAACCAAGTAGTTTCACCGTACAGACGACATCGTCATGAGCCCTGTATTGTACTTTACCATTTCTATTTACCCCTCTGCATTGTTGATCACCTTATCTCATCATGAGAAGGTTAGGATTAGGCCATAATCTTCCATGTTAGCCAAATGCAGATATTAAATACACTTTATATATCTTAGAGGTCATGAAAACGCGGCGAAAGGGAAAATCTCGGGACATTCATGTGTACTCACGATGTTTTCGTTCAAAGATTGTAGCTTACAGCTATTAAAATACACTAGGTAGGTATCTATCACCTTTTATATTTTATATTTCTGCACCACAAATGCCTCAGTCCGTGCCCTTACAAAGTTAACTTATACACTAAGGTATTTACTTATGTAATACATAGAATTTTTTTCTTCCTATTTTCACTTTTATACTAGGAATCTAAAAAGTAGGCAGTTAAATGATCAGAGATTTGAACCTTCTCACTAGAACTAGAGGGTTCAGATTTCCGAAAAAGACAAAAGATCAAGTGGAACCAAATTTCAACTTAGTATTTTGACATTCCAACGGGTCATTTTGACGTATTCAACAGACATTGCGTTTTTTTTGTTCCACTCACTCTCGCGTATGCTATAACCAGATTTGAATAAGACAGCTGTAACGTAGTTTTCATTTGAGTAAAATTTAGCAATACTTCTATTACTTGTCATTCTTCTGAGGTCTTCTGAGGCAAAATCGCAAGAGCCGTAATCTTTTTATATGAAACCGCTGTTTTTTTCCCGATTTCCGGAATGGTCCCAATGTAAATGTTAGTCATAGCGATGAGTAGGTATAATGACATCCTATAAGCTGAGAGTCTACGTCGGTGGGCTGCACTAAATGCTCGCTAGCGAGGGCCAGGCTGGGAGGACGTGCCAAAGTGATGGCGGAGGACAAAAGCCTGACATCTGATACCTAAACAATATGTACAAGGCTTGTTGCCCTCGCCTCGGCAGAGTACAACAGCTCAATAGACGACTATCTAGGTAGTTAGGTTATTCAGGGCTTTATTTTTTTTTCAACATCAAAATGTAACGGGGTTTTGATAAGCAATCGATTTGATTTATTTTTAATTTTAACTTGGACACAGTAGTGTGTAATAGTTTTAGCCAGGTTTATCCGATTGCTCGAGGAGGATAAATTACACTAACAATTGTTTTTAATTTTATTTCGAGTAAGGCCCAAATTTTACAAGAGCGGAACAAAACTGAAATGTAGGGACCTACGAGTTGTGTTTTAAACCGTCCGTAGGTTCACTGCAAAATGCTATACATAATTGCTTGTTGAGTAATAAAACACGAGTTTTTGTACTATTAGAACCTTTAATTTTTGCGGGATCATAAGTTTGTTACTCTTTTAACTAAATCCATGAAAAAAAAATAAGTCGAACGTTAGCCTTCTAGCTGCGTGAAAGAGTTGGTAACAAACAAACACACTATGTTTATGTATTAGTAAAGATTGGGTCAAGTTTAATTAAATACATCCAGTTTTAAAACTAAAGTAGTGTACAAAACGTTGCAAATAACAAATCTTCTAAAGATTAGCTACAAATTAGTATTAACAGCCGTTATCATTGCAATCGTAGCCGGCACCGCACACACAATATTATCTAATAGCTTCACACTTTTTGATAACATTTTTATTCAATAAACGTTGATAACGTTTGCGAGATTAAATACTGAAACTGTGTCGACGGAATGAGCTGCAGTAGATTGCAAAAAGATGAATATATTAGGTTGGGGAAAAAGTCTTTTAGCATTATAGTATATATGAACTTGCAATAAAATCTCTTTGGCTATACTATTTGTATCTGGCTGGTTTTGGTATCATTGAAAGTTTAAATTTTAAAGAACATAATTCCAAAATCAAATTAGGAAAATGTGTGATTTTCATTTATTTTTCGTACTGTCAAGATGAGGCTGTTTTTTTCGCGGCTTGCGTTGCATTTTTACAAAAAAGGTAAAAATGCAACGCAAGCCGCGAAAAAATGTTTCGATGTTTATGGACCTAGTGCAGTGTCTGTGAGAGTAGCACAAATTTGGCTTAAGCTTTTTCAATCCGAAAATTTTGATGTCAAAGACGCACGTCGCTCTGGTCGAACGTATCCGTATTACGGATTTTTATAGATGCCATTTTTGAAAAAGTGGAGCAAGATCGGCATATCAGTAATTACGACGTAGCTGAAGAACTAGGAATTGACCACAAAACAGTTTTGGCGCATTTTAAAAAAACTGGGTACACAAAAAAGCTCGATGTTTGGGTACCTCACGAGCAAAAATTAAGAGAGTTTGGCTGGGAGGTTTTCATGCATCCGCCGTATAGTCCTGACCTTGCACCTTCAGATTTCCACCTGTTTCGGTCTCTTCAGAATTCTTTAGGTAGTGTCAGGTAAACATCACGAGAAGACTGCCAAAACCACTTGTCGCGGTATTTTGATCAGAAGTCCCAATACTTCTATAGCAATGGGATCATGTCGCTACCTACAAGATGGCAAAAAGTTATCGAACAAAATGGTACCTACATACTTTAGTTGAATGTAAATAAACTATATTAAAAAATGTTTTGAATTTTCTTAAAAAATGCGAAAAGAATTTTTCCCCAACCTATTAAATCCCATTTTAAAGTAATTAACTGGGTGGGTTGAGGCTATGAATTTTCGATGGCTACAATCATGAAAAACCTGTAATTTTGTGTATATTTAGATTTAGTACCTATCTAAAAAAAACTTGCGAATTGGGAACAAACTGTGTACAGTAGCTAAAAAATCCATTAAAATATTATAAATAAATGCGCAGAGTAAAGCAACTGCATTGAATGCTTAATTTGGATAAGATTTCATATTTTCTAATTTGATTTTTGTTCAAGGCCGCCATCACGCCGCCATATTTTAATAGCAATGTCAAAAGATAATAAGATCTGAAAACATGAAATTCCTATAAATGAGGATTGTTTTGAAAGAAAATATTTATAATATTCCAAAACAAATAAAGCAAATATGTAATTGAATACTGTACAAGGTTATGGCCTAAGCTTGATATATTTTTGCATTATCTCTTTTAGCATAAAGTAACGTCAATTTATATTGTCAGTTGTCACTTACTTATTGTCAGTTTTATATTTTCCTGCTTATATTACGTGGGTGACTTGGTGTTAAGCTCGTTATAAGTTTAAACACAAGATTGGATCAAAATTGCTACAACAGGTTCAGAAAAATACGAAATGCCTATAGTTAAGGACTTAACTATTATTTAGACTAGACTAGGTAGGCGATCGTTACTTACTGCATTTTGGTGTTTTATTATTTTAATTTCACTAAGTTATTTTTTAAAACATGCAATCAATTTTATTTTTCGAGTTCTGGGGTTTAACTAAAATAAAAAAAAAAAACAAAACTCACAAATAAGCTGAAAAAGGTTCATTTCTTCGAGACTTAAAATTAAAAACAAACGAGTCCTGGTCAACATCCAAAAAGGAAATCTATCAAAAGGAAGAATGTAAATCTTAGTTTTTGTATGTAGACAATATTAGAACGAAAATGAAACGAATAAAATTATACATTACGAATCCTTACTGACTGACTGAATGGTGTACAAATTAAATGGTAGAGCTGCATCGTTTGGCAAGGGAGGACTGAAAAAAAATTATCACTGTGTAAGTAAGTAGCTAATGCAAGCAACACTTTCACCTTTTAAATATTATAGAACTCTAAAAACAAAAAATAATGGTGATAGTGGGCGTTCGTTTCGTAGAATTGGGCGTGCGTAGCGTGGAATTGGGCGTGTTGGTCGACCGCCGCGCGCTACGAATGCGCTACGCCGTAGCCGAGCTTTGGTTCACTCGGGGTCTCCACGAGTATGAATCTATGTAATTTTTTTTATTTGTCTTTTATTGATTTATATTGGCTGACCTTTCATATTTTTAACCGATTTTCAAAAAGGTAGAGCTTCTATTTTCGTCTGTATTTTTGAAGTGAAAACTCCTTGAGCGGCATGTGCCCTTTTGGGATGGGTAAAAAATGATAAACTCGCGTCAGGACACGTCACCTGATCGAAAATTCGTAAAGGTAAACCGCGGAGGGAGAGTAGACCGCTGGCGCGGCGTAGGAGAGGAAGTAATATCCCCCTCACTTTCTACCTAATCACCTTTCTACCCTATCTACCTTCACTGTCTTACGAATTTTCAATCTGGTCACGTATCCTCCTTTTTTACCCATCCCCAAAAGTGCACAAGAAGTTTTCCCTTAAAAAATAAAATCGGATCTTTTTCCAAAAACAAAGTACCTCTTCAATATTAGCGTGGATAAGTGTTGATTTATTAAAGGTAAAGTAGATGCGGTCAAAATTATTGCATAAATAGATTGTAAGCAATGTAACACCATGTAAAGTTTGTGTGAATCTCAATAAGTATTTGAAAATTTCTTTGAAAAATTTTACTTTGACAGTAAGCCCGGTTACAGAGGCGCCAGCGTAAATTTAATAGCAACGCAAAAAGCGTTCTCTCTATCGAATGCCTAAAGCGAAAAAGAAATAGGACTATGCTATTTAGCTAATAATTACGATGGCGCCTCTGTAATCGGGCTTATTGTCGAAGTCAAAGTCAATGTAACAACATTGACACATCATTAAAATTCAAAGTGACCAAAAATAACACGAAGATGGCCACAGCCGGTGCCTCTAGCCTACTCTAACATTATTATTAGGGATAAGCGTAAATTTTAACAATACAGCTGTGCGTACGCGCAGCTAACTCGTACGCCTAGTTCGTTATCGCCGCGCCTTCAATAATTTCGATTCGAACAAACAAGACTTCGATAAAAACTCGATTGAAGTTTATTGAACCACGCCAAATGTTTCATTTTTACATTTACACTGGAAACTACTACATTTGCATACAAATAACTTGCAAACAGTCGATTTAAAACGAATAAGTTTGTGTTAAATAAACAGGAGTTAGGTAAAAAAACTTGGGTGTTTTAATTTTTTTTTTATATATTCTATCTATCAGCCTATCATGGTTCCTATTTAGATTAATGTTCATAGAGTAGATAGACTATTCTTTTTTCAAGTATTTTTTGCAAAGAAGGATGCAGCGAATGGACCTGTCGTTTTTTTTTTTTTGCAAGTAGGTAGAAAACAAAACATCATTTATAATAATATGTGCTTCAAAAATTTAGTGATTTTTTGCTGTTTTCATATCACTAATTAAAATTAATATTAGACCACCAGAAAAATTACAATGATTTTTTATTGTTTTAACATTATAGATTACATACATAACAAGTGGCGGTATGACCTTAAAGGCTTTAGCCTGTCCAAAAATGGGCACATTATTTAAAAAAATCACTATTTTATTACTGTTGCTGTCAAAAAAAAAGGAAATGTCAAATTCAGTCGATCAGATGATGTATTTAGTATTGCCAGATTTCGTTTTCGGTATTCCGACTTAGCATTTTTTTGGAGGGGTTGATATAATTATTTTCTTTTTCAACAGTTGGTACATGCTCCTTCCTTAACTCGTTTTAAGTGTTTCAACTAGTAATTTTACGAACTGAGGTGTCTTTTTACATATTTTATAGAAACATACATTTTTGTGTACCTACTAAAAGATTATCAAAAAGAAAGAATACTTATAATTTTAGGTTTCACTCACTTTACTACTAACAAAAAGCTGCAGTTGAAATTATCCGAGATATTCCTGATTATTTTGATATTACTCGTAATAATCCTTAAAGTTGCTATTCGAATCTCGGCAGCAGGCTACAGCTACAAACAGCACTTGCAGCAGCTGCAAGAAGCCGGCTGTGGCTGCACAACTGAGGGGTTAATCCAGGTTTACACGTAAATTGAAACTACAGCTGTTTCGGTATGGCCCTATACATTTTTGTACAGCGCCCCTAGCAGAAACGAGGAAGAACTAACCAAAATCTATGGAGCCACACGCGAACGCGAAAGTTTGAGTAAACTTCGCAAAGCCTGGACTACGAGTAAGGGCTCTGGTTATCTATGTAGTAGTATGAATTTCTGCAAAAAAGATTCCGATTGCGGCTCCGGCAGCACGTGCTACCGAGCCTCAGCTGCGAGTGTTGTTCACCTGTTTAGACAAGTCCGACGTGCTGCCTGTCGCAGCACGTGTAGCCAACCTCGGAATCATTCTCGACTGCGGAAGCAGGCAGTGGCTGCATTTCAGATGTGTGTTACCTGCAATCGCGACCTGCATCCGCAGGCTGCGGCCGAAGTTCGAATAGCAGCTAGTTGTGGTTCTTATACTATTGCTAATGAAGTGGATGAATACCGAAATTCATTATCATTCATTTTTCGTAGTACCCGTCGTCGTCGTTACCATTTAGCGCTTCTGGCGCGTGTTTGACGTGCTGATAGCGAATTTTTGCCAAAAGGAGTTGGCAGCACTGCTATGGTCTATAATTCTATAAATCAAAGTAGGTACTTATAGCTTGAAAATTGTTTTCGGTTTTTCTTATTTTAACTTCATTTTAAACAAACTTGTACCTACATATCAGAACAGTTTTAGAAGCGTCATAAATTACTCTGGTGAAGATAACATTTTTATAAATGAGCTTGGGAGAAACTGAGTGTATTCGTACACAACAGGTATTCGTATGTATGAGCTGTCGACATCCTTCTTTAATAACGCATATTTTACGAGTCAGTTCAGGATTGTAAGCAGTGGCGTAGTTTCCTAGGTAGGGTTGTCTTAGGTTGAAAAATGTTTACTATCCAAATACGTACTTACGTGAATACTAACTACCAAGTAATCCTTAATATTCCTTAACTATATATCACTCCAAAATTCATAAATTTGTCAAAGAAAATTTTAAAACTAACTGCGATTTAAACTATTTAGAAGTAAAACATAGCTACATATAAATTAAAACGTAATTATGTACCTAAAAAAGGTCCCTGAAACCAAAGGGGTAAGTACAATAGGTGAAGGAGGACCGATAAGAAGAAAACAACGGCTTGCACTCCGGGAGTGTCGGCAGAAGTGAAAACTTAAACATTAACGTTGTGCATTTTTGAATATTTTGGAATGGTCAGCGAATAATTTCGCACGAATGCCTTTATTTATCAGAATACTATAATACATGAGGTAAAATACAATATCACACACGATATCAAGCAAGTTTTCACTTACCAGCTTACGAATTGTCCTGAGTCCTAACACAAGCTTAACATTTTTTACCCATCCCAAAAAGTGAACAACGCCGCTAAAAAAGTCTTCACTTCAAAAAATCCTTAAAATTCAGGGAAATAAATGACTATTTTCAGTACAACCATGATACGTTTTGTTGTAGGATAGTTCTGAAAGTGATAAAGAAAGAAAAAATATGATAAAATCAGAAAATAAACTGATTCTTATTCTAATTTTCGTTTTTCATTCAACTATGATAACACAATTCAGCTGTAACAAAACCATTGAATCAGTTATATTATGCGGAGGACAAATAAATATTTATGAAACTCTAATACAGTTTTTGTTGTGCAATAAAAAGATCCAACAAAAAAGTTCGTTCAAAAAAATTAACATACGAATTTCCAATTATTCCAGACCTTTGGTATCTGGAGGTCATCACACATTTTGCTCTACTTCCAATAGTTCCAATGGAACACGTTTCGAATATAATATCCAGTTTAAATGAAGCTCCAATCGTTGGAGTTCTTGAGGATGTGTGAGGTCAGGTTACAATGGTTAGGTGAATAGTAGTGGCGACCCAAGGTACATGCATGCATTACAATAGGTAATGCCGCGGCCGCGTCATACGTCGTTCAATTCTTCGCTTACCTATCGATTTAATACGAAATTACACAATGAACATGTTCTAGCTGCTTCTGATAACGTACTGTGACTTTTGAGTTTGGTTACTAACTAGCTTAGAAACAAGACAAGTAAACTATGTAGTATGTTAATTACCTAAGTATTTCGAGACAACGGACATATTAAAGGATATCATTTGCCATGGGACCAGTAATGAAAGCTAAACCAATATTATAATAATTATTTTTCGCAAAAAATGGCAAAACCGCCTTCCATCGTGTACAAAATTCGAATATTCCGCTCGAAATGTTTACATTATTGTTGATTTTTCAAAAACGACTCAGCCGATTTCAGTAAAATTTAAATGAGACCACTTCGGGATTATACTCTTTCAAACTAAAAAAGAATTTTTCGATTCGGTTCACAATTGGCGAAATTATCGATGAACATACACAAAAAAAAATACATACACACGAACATAGAACCTTCTCCTTTTTTAAAGTCGGTTAAAAAGGAAAAATTTTATTGTTTGTTTGCATCGAATAGGCTCCGAAACTACTGAACCAGTTTGAAAATTCTTTCACTGTTGGAAAGCTACACTATCCCCGGTGAACATAGGCTATATTACATTTTCAAAAAATTTGGGATCCTTACTATTTGTCTTCTTTAGCCAATCGTACCCGGGCGAAGCCGGGACAGATAGCTAGTCTATACCAATATTATAAAGAGGAAAGATTTGATTTTTGTTTGTTTGCATTGAATAGGCTCCGAAACTACTGAACCGATTTGAAAAATTATTTCACTGTTGGGAAGCTACACAACCCCCGGGTGTCATTGGCTATATAAAAAAAAAATTAGGGAGTCTACTAGTCGTTAATAAATCCATTATTTGTACCATAGAGGTATGTTTTATCGACGTCGATTAACTTTTTGCATCGAACAGCTAATTTTTGCATTGGTTGTTCAGTGTTGATTCCATAGCACAGTTTAAAAGGTTTATTTAGTAGGTCATAATGATAAATCCTACGATTTCCCAGAACATGTCTGTCGTCTAGATATAGTGCCCACATTTAGTTTATAAGCAGTTCTAGATAATATAATGGATATTACTGGGGCTCTATTTTTAACCGAGATAGCCCCCTAGGGCGCGATTATGCCTAAATGGTCACGAGACCGAGTACCTATTAAAGCAGGCAGGAGCGACCATTTAAAATCTATGTCAGTGCGATCGGTGTAATCATAAAAGTCATTTTAACGTTTCTAAAATCGTGAGAATATTTACAGAGTTATTCCTAATCAATTAGCATCCTTTTAGGGGCTTATTCTGTACATCAAAACTAGTAACTTGAGTTCTGCGACTTTTTTCAAAACTCAAGACAAAATGTTAGGTATTCCATAGAAAAATATGCACCCGGGACAAAATGTATGGAACAGCTAAGTAAGTTCGTATAGCCCGGGTGGCTAGGCTTGGTGTCAGAGTTTTTAAGCCGCCTGAAAGCCTCTGACATGGCTAAACGATTAAAACAACCGGGAACTACAATTAACAGCTGTTTTTTATTTAGTTTCGATAAAAGTTGCAGAACAAACGTTTTTAGTTTTGATGTACAGAATAAGCCCCTAAAAGGATGCTAATTGATTAGGAATAGCCCTGTATATATTGACCATTTTAAGTGATTTTAATTTACTATTTAGAAAAGAGTAAATAAGCTTCTGGATCATAAAACGTCGCCATTGGTTGTAGATAACTGCAACACTATTTTCTAATTTGTTTCCCCTAATACTCGTACTCCTTCATATGCCGCCGCAGAGATACGTTGCCACCAACATTCCGCTTTGTTTCTTTTTGATTTGCGTGGCATTTTGATTTGATTGCTACGCATATCGGACCTTTTAACCGACTTCTAACAACGAGGAGGTTCTATGTTTGTCTGTATGTATGTTTTTGTGTATGTTCATCGAAATTTCCGCCAATTGTAAACCGAATCGAAAAAATCTTCGAAAGGGTATACTCCCGAGGTGGTCCCATTTAAATTTTACAGAAATCGGCTAAGCTGTTTCTGAAAAATCAACAATAATGTAAACATTTCGAGCAAAATATTCGAATTTTGTACTCGATGGCAGGCGGTTTTGCCATTTTTACGAAAAATAATTATCATTGTTTTTAAAAAAAATTCTTCCTCAGGTGATAATGGGAGACCGAGCAGCAGCAGAGCGAGCGTGTAAGGACCCCAACCCCATCATCGACGGAAGGAAAGCAAACGTAAACCTCGCGATACTAGGAGCCAAGCCCAGAGGGAACCTAGCGCCAGGTTAGTGCTATAATTAACAACTTAATTACGAGTCCGTTGCTACCTTACAACGCGAAAAATAATTTTAGCGTGTTTATTTTAGTACATTTTCTCTATGACTATGTAAGAAAGCATTTTTTTGAAGTGAAAACTTCTTTAGCACTTTCTTGGGTAAAAAATGTTAAACTCGCGTCAGGAGTTCAGCGGGCTTAGCATAAGGACCATAAAATTATACTATCGACGTGTCAGAACGTGACAGAGTTATGATGAAGCATATATCTGTCTCCTTTGCACACGTCGATAAACTCTTGTCGTGGTCTTGTATGCTAAGCACACTGGACACATGACCTGGTCGAAAATTCGTAAGACTGCGCAGGGCGCTTGCGCGAGTGTGCTTGTGTGATATAGATGTTCAAGTTTTCACTCCTGCCGGCACTCCCGGAGTGCTACTCGTTGTTTTTTAATAGTTGATTTCACGCTAATGTGATTTGCTACGAGGTTTTTTTATGTGATAAGCAATTGAAATATTAAGTGTGACATCAAATTTGGAACCTGCATAACTGCTATGTAGGTATTATGAGCTCCGTTTCGCCGCGTTAGATGCCAGTTTAGCTGGGCCAAATCGGATATTCACTAGCTCCTACTCGATATAATAAATTGCATATTTTGTTACCGAACAATTCAGTTTGTCAAATTCTCGCTACAAGAATACTGGAAATACGTCAAATACGAAGAAACTGTATAGTAGGTAAACAAGCGTCAGTGCGTATTTGTGCGCGCGTACGGCACATATGGTATGACAAACTAAATTTGTCCGACCTTTCATCCAGTTTCTGTAACGTATTCTAATCGTGTTTTCTAGAGATCTATACAGCATAATTAGACCTACCAGATAATTGCTCTCCAAATAGATTAGTTGACAATATTTTTTGATGTCCTCTTGTAACAGCTAACCATAAACAGAGCCGACTATCTAAATCAACTTAAAAATATAGAAATCACAAGCATATTTTTTTGCTAGACAGAGAGCGCACTATACCAGGCTATGACGTCACTTTCTGCAAGTGTCATACATTCGCCATATAATTTAATACTTTGTGGGAAAGGGACTAGTCATCCCCTGTTTTCCTCTACCAAAATCTTTACAAGCTTACATCTCTGAATTTGATAAGCCAATTTCAATTATTTTTTCGGTTTATGATTTCATAATTCGCTGATCCCAATACTTTAACTAATTTAATACCAGTCAACTACTCTGTTCTGTGTAGTTCACTATCCCTTCTACTATCTTCTGAGCGAAAGTGATTTCGACGCAATGAGAGGACTGTTAGACCATTCATTGTCAACCTATCTTGGCAGAATTCAAACACTATCTTTCATAAGTAGGTAATATGAAAAACTCCCAAACATATAAACGTCCTATGAACGATGTTTTCAAGCAACAGTCGTAAAAGAGGAAATTATCAAATTGTCAATTTTCCCCTTCACCGTATGAAGCTAACGGTAATAAACATATTTTCAGTTAAATTCAAAATATTACCACGAAGTCTATACCCGTAATGTAGTGTGTATTCTAGCGAAGGGTTACACGTTACACAATAGTTCCCCATAACCTCGCTTATCATCGCTCAGCTGTTTGTTAAGGAGCATTTTTTGCGCCGTAACGTACACATGAGACGTTTTTTTGTCGTGTCGTCGACCGACAAAAAATCGTGAGATCTGCCCTCGTGTGCGACGCTACTCGGCGGGGGTCAATAAGACCTACATCTGTGCATAGCGTGGTCCCTTGCTTCCCTTTATTTTAAAATGAAGTTTATTCTGCTTATTGCGTACACAATTTATTTCACGACGTCAATTTGTCGATGTTTTAATAAATGTACAGCGTTGTCAGATGGCTTCAGACGGCTTGACAACTCTAAAATCAGGGCTAGCCGAACTCTGCCTATACGAACTTACTTTCAATGTCAATATATTCATTATCGTTCGTATTGTATAATTATTTTTCGCATAAAATGGTAAAACCGCCTTCCAACGTGTACAAAATTCGAATATTTCGATCGAATTGTTTACATTATTGTTGATTTTTCAAAAACGGCTAGGCTGATTTCTGTAAAATTTAAATGGGACCACCTCGGGTGTATAATCTTTTGAACTAAAAAAGAATTTTTCGATTCGGTCCACAATTGGCGAAGTTATCGATGAACATACACAAAAAAAACATACAGACGAACACAGAACCTCCTCCTTTTTGGACGTCGGTTAAAAATATGCATTTAGTTTATTGAATCAGGCGTTACTTTGCGGAAGTTCATCTTCAAATTCTTGTTTTGAATAAATATTTAGTGTATTTCCGCTCTGTCGTAGTCATATAAGTTAAGGGTACTATTCAAAATCCAAATTAAATCACAAACAAAATTAGTAATTAATCATCAAACTGTATCATGGCTCGACTATGGTTAGGTCAGGTTAGAAAAGTTAGGCTTAGGTATGTTTACAAAATATGAATGAACCTGAAACAAAATTTTTAATTAATCCGTTTAAAATAATAAAAAATAATTAAACCTGTAACAAAAATAGTGATTAGTAATCTATTTAAAAAATGTAGTAAACCTGAAAATAATATTTAATTAATATGTTAAAATTACAAATATAATTTATTTATAAAAAATGGTATAAAATAATTGAAAAAATACTTAGTCAATAAATAGCACCCCTATTCTTACTGTACTCTATTTGACACGTGTTTCGCCTCTAAACGTGTTGACTCTTCGAGCTCACTCTTCTTCTTGCGAGTGACTACGACAGAGCGGAAATACACTAAATATTTATTCAAAACAAGAATTTAAATATGCATTTGTCAAATTACAATCCGGTTATTTAAAAAAAAAATACACCTTGGACTATTTTATAGATTGATATTCGTTAAGAAATATACTTTGGATATTGAGTGGGCCCTGCCTAGTTTATACAGGACAGACCGACACACCAATCGACTAAATACCGAAATAGTTTGAACATCTCTGCGATTAAAAGTAACTCCATAGTTGAAGTTGATGTCAGAAGTTCAGAACTGTAACGATGAAATGAAACATGGATGAATATTATTTGAAAAGTCCTTTATTCATATTGGTATAACGGTTACATTTTCTAGAAGTGAGTGTCGAGTTTGTATAGATGGGTCGTAGCCTAGACCACTTTGGGGACCACTGGACTGTGAGCTCACCGTACTCCCCTCTAGCTATGTCTATTCCTCAACTTGATAAACTGCTGCTACAACTAAAACTGTTATTATAGGCATCGAAATACAAAAGTGATCGATAAATAATTTCCCGGAATTGAGCTATATCTTAATTGATTATTGTTTTGTGAAATATTGTAGGCAGATTAAACTGGTATGCGTTTTATCATGACGTTAGTTAACAATATCAAGGTGTGTATTTAATACCTATAAGAAAGTACTCTTTTTGTTAGATCCATGTTTTGTATTTTTTTTTTAAAGTGCCATATATTATTTTATTAACAAAATTAGAGAGCGACAGAGGCTCGTTCGGGCAAAAATTTAAAAAAATGCCTTTTCTCGAAAATACCGCCTATGTGGAGCCGTTTTGGAGATATTAATTTCGTACAAAGAAATAAATATACAGGAACTGCTCACACTTAATGCTCAACCTTTGCCTTTGCTTTCTAAAACAATCTCGTAATAGTATGAGTGCTTGAATAAAATTTTAAAATATTATTCTTTTTTCAATGCAGTGGTATGTGCCTTTTTATTCCACTTCGTCAATAACACCAATCATTAGTATTTTCGACGGACTCTTAAAAAGGAGGTTTTTCTTTTGGAATCATTTAATAAAAGTACCAAAAATAATTTATTTTTCCAACGAACCACTTTAAAACCATTAATATACATTAACATAATATGTCTTTTACTATAATTATACAAAAATTCGCAATGGTGAATTGGACGATCCACGTATGCCATCCCGATCGCTCGTATGAAGGTATAAGTAAAATTCAACATGAAATTCATTAGAATTGACCTTACACATCAGAGCCTCATTGTTAAATCGTTCGCATTATTTTAATTTTAAAGTTACCGTTCAAAACAAAGAACAACACAGCGGAAAACATTTTAAATTCAAAATGGCCATACATTGATATAATTAGGTACAATAAATTGGGTCGCCAAAAGTATGTGTGAGACTTGATTACGTACTGATAAGGCAGTTCGTAGCGTTGATAAAGTTTTATTCGATTACGTACTCACTAGCCCAGAGTACTATCTCGAGTGGCAGGTAATTTGGATTATTAATAGATTGACTATTGATTTATCAATGATCCATGAATCATGATACTTGGGTTCGGCTCCCGATCAATCCTCGAATTTCATCCTCTACCAACTATTTAAGCCATACCAAAGAATAAATAATAATACTAAGACCAAATATAAAAAACAAGACAGAACGTCGTGAACAGACAAGTGAGGCCAGTTTTTCATACATGTGGTGAGCGTGTCGGTGTTGTGCCGCCATAGTTCGACTGACAAGCCAAGGCGTAGTTTCGTTTTACGTCTTTGTGTGTGTAATTGTGGCTGTATTCGGCGAGGCGTAGTTTTGCCGGCTTCACTTGTTTGTTTCTCAACATTCTGTCGTGTGTTTGTCTGTAGCGACTTAAATCACAAATACCGAGATAAACCAAATATGTATCTATCTACATTTGCTCATTTTATTTATAGAATATTTTTAATTGGCAATCAGACCCTGCGTTCGACCAAAGCTGATCTGGTAGAATGCAATAAAGACTGGCTACAAAAAGGGAATTGACACAGTAAAATGCTTGGAAACTTTTTTCAACTTGATTGTAGTAGTAATAACCGTAATAACTATGACAACCCCCAGTTCAAAAATCAAACGTGACATTCCCAACACTCTTGCATTCAAAAATCGGTGTAACTTCCGAGGTTGTCACAATGAAATCTTGACTATAAAGACGAATAAAACATCTTTCTAACTTTAAAATTGAGACGATAAGGTATAAAATAAGTTGTAAAGTTATCGGTGTTGCCAGTACCTCCCCTCCGGAAGTTCCTAAACGCTCGGAAGTCTCAGCGGAAGTGTTCGTATGGCAACCGCTAATTGATTGCGCCCTGCGTAGTATCGGTCACGCAATGGTACTGGTAACCCTTGCAGGAGTTGCAGGTGACATATCGGTTGTAAATTTTTATTGTAATAAAACAAACGTTTAGAAAATTATAGGGCCATAAATTATCATATTCAAAGGGGACGAGACCTTTTTCGATTTGTAAAACTATTATTTGACTGTAAGCTTCAGGATTTCAGCACTAGGCTGTTATGAACGGACCTCTTTTTATTATGAGAAGACTTATTATGCCTTATCCCATCACACTGGTCAAATAAAAGAAAGTTTATTGAGAGATAGATAGATAGATTAATTCTTTATTGTTCACACCATGAAATACAAACAAAGAAAGAACAACTTAAAAAAACTAGTGGCAACAACAGGCGGCCTTATCACTAAAAGCGATTTCTTCCAGGCAACCTTAAGATGGAGAAAAGTATTTAAAGATAAAAAACGACGGGGTGTGCTTTAAAAAGAATGAAAGGACAATGACGAAGTTATAATAGGCAAATAAACATACATACAAAAATAGTACACACGAATACTTGAAATACTATAAATAAAAATGAAATAAATAAATAGAAATACACTAATACATAGTTATACAATATACTACATAACTACATAACATATACTACATAACAATACAAGATAAAGCATCGTATCTGCATCGTAATATAACTATTATAAAAATTACGTACGGAAATAAAGACTCTGGGTAATTAGTAGGTACCATTTTTACTTAAAATTTATTTTTAATCAACCTCTAACCAAAACTCGTTGGAAAAAAACTTATTCTTTCCCTAAATAATTATTTTTCGCAAAAAATGGCAAAACAGACTTTCATCGTGTACAAAATCCGAATAGTTAGCTCGAATTGATGTATCCAATTTGTCCATTATTGTTGATTTTTCAAAAACGATTTAGGCGATTTCGATAAAATTTTAAATTGGACCACCTCGGGAGTATACTCTTTTGAATTAAAAAAGATGTTTTTGAAACACACAATTGACGAAAATATCCATGAACACACATAAAAAAATACATACAGACGAACTAAGAACCTCCTCCTATTTGGAAGTCGGTAAAAGTGAAAAGAGCGCGTACCTATTACATTTTTTTTACTATTGTTTAGTTACAAATTGTTAATACGTTTTTCATTAGAGCACAAATTGTTGGCTGTACGCACGTTATTTCTTTGCAGCCCGTGTAAAGCGACTTGGCGTAGTCGGCGGGCGATACAAAGGTACGACATCATACGACCTAGAACTAGATTTTGCTTCGTTATTAATTCAACCAAGAAAATAAAGTAAAAGCTATCAAAATGTTCCAAGAGAAAATTTGCAGAAGATCATTGATACCCGAAAAATATTTGACTGGCCAAGACAAGGGTTCAATCACTTTCTGTCTGGGTTACCGAGAAAACAATAATTCTAAATACTCAAGTAGTTTAATTTTGACTGTTCTGAATAAAGTACGTGGTTATCCCTAATCAATTAGCATCCTTTTAGGGGCTTGTCTCTACATGAAAATTATCAACTTTTGTTCTGCCACTCTTGTCAAAACAAAAAAAAAACAGCTGTTCAATACATTTCGTCGTGGGTGAACGATATTTTCTATGGAACAACATTTTTTTTTAGGTTTGACAAAAGTAGCAGAACAAAAGTTGTTAATTTTGATGTATAGAATAAGCCCATAAAAATATGCTAATTGATTAGGAATAACCCTGTATAAGTGGGCCAACATTACTTACTGTGGTCCGGACTAAACCGCTGAGATCCTGCGCAATTTCGGGGCAATATCGTCATTTCAGTGGAAACAGCGCTGTGCAGTGCCACGCAAAGATTCGCACTGAATAAATGTCAGTAATTATTACCATTGATATACTTCAGTAGTACCATGAAATTAGCAACGTGAACTAGGATAATTCAAAATTCTAGGTGTTGCTGGCCTATCATGGAGATGCCTGACGCTTAGCATTGATCGAACGCATAAATTATCTCCTCACTCAATCGTATAGGTAAATAGATTAAAATAACATCCAAAAATCCTGAAAATGCCCATTACGTCATTGCCAACACATATTACAGATGCGTGGAAGCCTCACCATCGCTTGTTCCACGTACATACTGCGTAACACCTAACCTCCTTCGGTTTTCTCCGAAATATGTAGGTACAATCTAGGCTAATTCAACCGAAAACAGTTTTTATAAGTATGTGAAAAAGTAAAAATGTCTTGGATAGTGTACTCGTAGGTGTCGATAGGCAACGACTTTTTATACATTTTTATTAAGACGTGTATTTAGTGTGGTCATAAAAAATGGAATAGGTAATTGCGCTGATTTTTGGGAGAGAAACCAAATAAAAATACAAGTCACTCGTTGGTTCGTTTAAAAAATAGGCGACCACTCACAAAATATTGAGACGTGCTCGTATTACCTATTGGTTATTTTCACAAGCTGTCGTGTTAGCCATAGCTTGTAGGTTCCTCGGCAGAAGGCATACTGTACCTACTTGAAAGAAATACGAATATTAAATTATTTAAATGACATCAAAATAAAAATCGAGTATTAATGGCGGAAAACATTAAAAAGGTAAAAAAGGTTAGATACTATTAACTACATAGTAAATCTGTGATAAATCTACTAATTAAGTACCCATGATAAAACCATGATATCTAATTTTAAAACGGCAACAATAATAATTGATAACAAAACAATATAGAACTAAACAGGGACATTTAATGCCCTAATGATACGGCAGAAACGACGCAGCCGTGTCACTTCCGTACAGCGGCGCAATCACCAACAAGTCCAACAACAATAGGTAGATGCGCTGATAACAGACCTACAAATATTATAGCTACCTACCCCGTAAACAAGCGTTAGCTCGAACGCCCATTTAAATAACACCTGACATTTTTTGTTTTGGTTTGACAAATGAACAAAACACTATGCATAAGTCTCGTAGAGTATTCTACTTTCCATGCATAGTGTAGAACATTTATGTAATTTTAATTTTATTTAACTTGAGTTGTCAAGCGGGCTTTATATAAAAAATCTACAAATAATATTAGCATTGTACACGAATAATAAATATGTGATTGGTAATTGTCTAACCCTGAAACTATGATAATAAAACAATACAGAACTAAATATGTACGTTCAAGTAATGCCTTAATGATAGGACAATAATTGGCCAAGTGAGAGTCAGACTCACGAAGTGTTCCGTAGCGTGTGGAAGCGCCCTTAATTTATTTTATTGTAATTATTTAATTTATGAATTGATGAATATATGTACTTACAACTAAAAATTCTGTGAATATTTCAAGCGTTTACCTGTTGCCGTTATTGTCGTTAGTTATTGTCGTTAGCCGTTATGTCAAAAAAAAACGTCAATTAAAAACACGTTAGTTTTATGGGAGCTCCCCTTAAATATATTTGATGATTTATTTTTCAAGTTTATGTTTCAAGTATGTTTCAAGTATGACAAATGTGTTTATGTTTCAAGTATGACAAATAAATATTTTGTGAGTTTTTCAAGCGACTGGGAGGCCCCCTTGAATATTAATTTTATTCTGTTTTTAGTATTTCTTGTAATAGCAGCAACAAAAATACGTCATTTTGAAAATTTCAATTGTCTAGCTATCACGGGTCATGAGATACAGATTGGTGACAGACAGACAGCAGAGTTCTTAGTAATAGTGTCTCGTTATTACCCCTTAAGTACGGAACCCTAAAAATGATACAGCAATGCCACTTCCGTAAAGTGACGTAATCACCTACAAATAGGTAGGTAGATTGCATTGATAACACACTCAGAAATTATAGGTAACTGGGAATCGTGCACTAAGTTCTACGCCTACCTAAATTACGTGCAGAATGCAGATGATATGAAAAATCTTCTTACAAATGTCGCAAGTGGTGTGCAATTTGTTCCACGCGTTATGAAAAGTTGGGGAATATTGAAGCAGAAATTATGTCTTTGTGATTTTTGTCGCATGGCATGAATAAAATACTAAAACATATACTTAGTTGGTGACATGGTAATGTTAGATTACGTGGTAGGTACATTACGTAGATGGGCATTCAGCCTAATATTAATCGCTTTCCGTAAAAGACGAAACTACTGGTAAAAATATTAAACCAAGCAATTTTGGAAAGTGAGTGTAGTAAACAAATAATCTTTATAAGATCAAACTTCTTTTTAAAAGAGTTAAAAAAAGAGGTCCTCAATTCGAGTGTATGTTTTTATATGTAGGTATGTTACGCGATTTCTCCGCCAGATATGAACCGAAATTGATATTTTTTTTTGTTTGGTAAATCCTACTTCAGAAGTAGGACCATTTAAAATTTTTCGAAATCAGCCGAGTCGTTTTTTGTAATAATGTATAAATTTCTACTTCGAATTCATCCGTGCGAATTGTTCGAATTTTGTAAGTAGGTATACGATTGAAATCAGTTATGCCATTTTGGCGAAAAATAACTATTTATTCAAAGTAGGTACTTAAGCATTATTTGGGTCAGTCATATTTTTTTTACAGTTTAAAAAAACATTCATAGAATGGAAAATATCCCAATCTAGTTAAATCCTCAATGGGCATAATAAAGGAATATCCATAGAGATACACGCTAGATATACGACATGCTATAGGTACGATAAAGTGTATACTCCTACCTAAGAATATCTAATTGATCGTGGTACCTACCTAGCAACTAAGTCTGGTCTAAACTGGTCAGGTAAGTACGAGTACAACACGTCAATTTCATTAGTTCAGGACTTCACTTTTATTGTATACCTACAACACTTCTGTACCTAACGTACGTACTTATTCTGAGTAGTTTCACGTGTTCCATGTTCGAAAGCAATTTTCAAATTTAATGTGAAGCGAGGTCAGTTGATGAAACATTCAAATTAGATTGACCTATGATCGATTCGAAAGAACAAAATAAAGTGGATTCCGACAGTCAGTTGAAGAAGTAAATACCATTTTTAAATGATCGCGGATTTTGTCTACGTCCTCGTCTCTTTATTCGTAATCATCGTAAAAAGAAATCACAGAATGATTTCGTCGGCCAAAAAAAGTTACGCCCTTTCATGATTTGACCGACAATTTTCGTCAGTGATACACGTAATTATTTTTTTACATAAACGCAAAATCCGTCTTCACACAATATGAAAACATGGTCAATTTAATCGAAGTCAATCACTACATAGTATAAAACAAAGTCGCTTCCGCTGTCCCCATGTATGCTTATATCTTTAAAACTACACAACGGATTTTGATGCGGTTTTTTTAGTAGATAGTGATTCAAGAGGAAGGTTTAAATGTATAATAAACCTGTGCGAACCCGGGGCGGGTCGCTAGTTAAATATAAATCAAAGAAAATTTTGCAAAGTGGGACCAACACGTGTACAGTGGCTCAAAAATCCATTAAAATGTGGTAAATAAATGCGCAGAGTAAAACAACCGCATATAATACTTATATGTAATTTGAATACATATAAGTATTATGATCACATATTTTCTAATTTGATTTTTGTTCAAAGCTGCCATCATGCCGCCATATTTTACAAGCAATTTCAAAAGATAATTATCCGAAAATATGAAATTGCTATAAATGAAGATGTCTGTGAAAGAAATTGCTATAAATGAATAGGCAAATCATTTTCCAAAACAAATAATTGTATACTGTACAAGGTAATGGCCTAAACTCTATATATTTTTACATTATCTCCTTCGATCAAATATACCCTTTGATCGAAGATTATCTCTTTTAAACGGGATCACACAGTTGGAGACAGCTTTCAAATAATAAAGAATGAACAATATCGGTTCACCTGAAAAAGGTTCTCAGCCAACAGACACATAAAAATATACAGTAGAATTAGAACCTTCTTGGTACTCAATATATATATTTTTTTATATACGCATAACTTTTTACATAGTTGTCCGATTTTGATAATTCTTTTTTTATTGGAAAGAGTATACTTCGAAATTGGTCCCATTTAAATTTTATCGAAATCGGCTGAGCCATTTTTGATGAGTCAACAATAATCTGATAATTGCTACATCGATCCATGCGAACTATTCGCGAATTCTGTACACGGTTGAAGACGGTCATGCGGTTTTTTGCGAAAAATAATTATTGCGAGTCAAATGTACGTAATCAGGCTTACTTGTAAGTATAAGTTTAATTTACCCATGGGAAAGTTTTAAAATTAGGTAGAAATGTTAGGTACTTTAGTAAGTTTGGTCGAGACTATAAACAAAGTTACCCGTTCAATAAGTAGTAAAGTCATCGAATTAATCGAGTCGAGCGGCAAGCAGCGAGCAGCTGATCGTTACCAAGTTGCACGTCATACGAGTTCTCACTTCGCATCCTGCATTGTGGAGGTCGCAGCATTGTTCCATGTGTCGCGGGCCGGGGGGTGGTGGCCGGGCGCGGGGGCCGCGGCCCACAATGGGTGCGCCTGCGCATGACGGCCACCTGGCCCGAGCTATACCGGCCCCGCCATATGCCTCCAGCGATCCACAATCCGTGGCAACCCTATTTCCCTTGCAGTTTCCGTAAAACGCGACATTCATTTGTTACTGTTTTCGTGTTAGTAAACCGGGGTGGCCTAATAGAAGGAATTCGATGACGTACAAATACATGTATACTGCTATTTGATAGGTGTTCATGAAGACAATGTGTCGGTAACAGTGCTTGAGTAGGAGAACTAGGACATGTACAATATGCTCGTGTTCCTTCTAGTAGTTCTAGTAGGAGCACTAGGAAACACCACGCGACATGAGTACCACCACCAATTCCCACTGCGACAGCGTACTGGATATGGTCAAATCGCTCTTCATAGGTAAGGCCTATGTCCAACAGTAGATTATTAAAATACCGGAACGTACAGTATTTTGACGGAAGTTAAGGTTGACGGCTGCGTAGGTTGATCTATTAGACTATAAATCATCATATCTACGTCAAAAAGTCGTAAATTTAACTCTTGGGCTTGGCACGACACCCTAAACGCGAATCGGTTGGCACTAGGTTGTAAAGGCCATGAGTCTAGCCTACAACAATTAATTGGAGCACTCAACTCTTCACTCATCAACCGACATCCATAACTGTCTGCCATATTTGCAACGACTAAGATTTGTGTGTATTTTTTTTCATTTTTATGTGGAGAATACATGAGAAATGATCGCAAACGGACTCTATTATAATAACATTTAAAATCAGTTTTGAACTATGGATACTTGTAAAAACTTATGTCTCAAACATTCATTCGGTTCTCACTACCACGTCCGATACAACACCGTCGCCAAGGTATTTCCAACGCCTCACCATTAGTTACACCATTTGCAATGCTGATAACGATCAAGCGCATTTTATTATGCAAATGAAGAAAACTCTGTCCAGCCTGAATTATCTAAAACGTGTTGTTTACAACTTGAATATTTTAAGGCCATTCAGTCCATTATCCACTCTTCCTTTCATCCAAATCTAGATTATTTTGTCCTGAATTAATAAGTCGACAACCTCGTTCAACGTATCGCTATTCTTTTGAACATGGATTATTATTGAAACGCATTAAACTGGCTCGCTGCCCCTGTTTAGTCTGCATACATTCAACATTCTATCTCGTGCGATTGCTTTACAGTGCCATTGTTTGTTTATCACGTCCTCCTTACTTAGGGTAAACTCAAATATATTTTCTCTTTAGGTGCAGGAATCACTTGTATTTCTGTATCTGTTTAGCTTCAGATCCACTCAGAATCTAGACGTTGGATTCGGTTACTGTATCATGCAGGATGACCGTTACTAGCCCGGTTTTCTCGTTTTGTTCGCAGTGAATGCAACGTTCTGTCGGTTACCGTTATTTCGTTGAGGGTTGCGATTTACTTTGAATGAGTCGTTGGCGCAGCCGGCCGCACTCACCCTTCGAAGGGATCTACCTGCGAGCAAGTAAAAAAGCCAACAAAAGACGCGCATAATGATTGCAAATCAGATAAACGGCCCAGACTCATCGAGATCAATATTGATTAAACATTTTTTATAAAATCCATTGAGTCGGTTTGATGGAAGAGTAACTGCGTGTCTGTCTTCGGCGCCCGCGCATCGACGCTCGCGCCAAAATAAATAAGCAAGTTTGCTCGTACGCGCAGCATTGAAAGTAATGAATTCGGTCTATCAAAAGCTTTTGGGTGCCGCTATCTGTTCAAAAAGCGCCGTTGAAAGACGTTCGGATCGTGGAATTTCAGGAGCCTGATTCATATGATTCATACGCGGGGCCGTATTGACATAAACACATAAAACGCTATTGTGGTAGCTTTGTTTGATTAGGTGTTTTATTTTGTATAAAAGGCTGCATGATGGTATTTTGCCTTCGTACCGCGGTTCGTCGGTTAACTTTCATTATGCAGTAAATAACCGCGATATGAAATTTGTATAGCCCAGTTTCTAAATTCATCGTGTGGTGGATATCTAGGATCGTGAATGTAAATATAGAGGTGCACCATTACCGTCCCGTTTAGCGTTACCAAAAACCATTTTCTACTAGAAATAAACACTCGTAAAACAACGAAAAATTACGCGAACTGAATTGCCTTGGATTGAATATTTGGCATTATATCAAAATAAAAAAGCGCAAGAAATGGATCTTACTAATATTAGGAAGTACAGATATATTTTGTGACAAAAAAACTTGGCATACGCAAATTTCTATAACGAAATTACAGAAAAAAATCTAAGGATCTGCCACGAAACTGATCCGAACTCAACAATACTCAGCATATCGACTGCCTCGGTGGCTCAGTGGTTAGTGACCCTGACTACGGTATCAAAAAGGTGTGGGTCCGATTCCTATCCAGTATTTATGTGATGAACATAGGTGTTTGCTTTGTGTCTGGGTGTTATTTAGGTATTATTTATCTATATAAGTATGTATTTAAAAAATATGTATATGTAGTAGGTATATCTCAGTCTCTGGCAGCCATATGACAAGCTTTGCTTAGTTTGGTGTCAAAGACCATGGGGACATCTAACAAGATGTCCCCTAATATTTATTTATTTTGTTATCTGTACCTACACAACCAGCACTTTTTGGTCATATTCTCCAAACGCACATAACATGCGTAGACGCTACATCTCTAATTTGTCTTGGTCTTGTCTTGGGATAGATGGCATCGGCGGTGGTGGGTCACGGGTGGTAGGCGTCGATTATGAAAACATTGTTAAAGTTTTATACGCTGGTGTTGATGAAGGCCGGCGGGGCACTTGTCCAAACACGCCGCGCGATGAATTATTGAGCAGCGACCACCACAGTAATCGATTTACACCTGTCTAGCGACACAAACACTACACCCAGTACACCCACCGAGTTCTCGAGCCACCCATTATCAATGCTTTTACTTAACTCGACGATACCTATTGGTTTAACTGCTGCCGTTAAGCATCAGACGTTGCATTTTATAACGTTTATGCTCCTGATAAAGCGTGTGTACGTAGGTACTTTTGTGATGAGCGAAACTAAAGTGCGATGTGTTAATTTTAGAATAAAAAGATGCTAGACATTAAAGACAGATAGATAAATGAGATAAAACTGGTGAAATCTCTACAAAAGCTTAATTGAACATATCTGAAATACTGATGAAATGTATGATATTTATTACATACTCGTAATTAGTCGGCACATCATAATTTCTGAGAAAACAAAAGAAATTATGCCATTATTTAGAACGCCTACTCGTTTTACCCGATCAAATCACGTAATACATGCCAGCTTGTCTGTTCGAGTTATTCAACCATCCCTAGAAATGAAATTACGAGTGCCACACTTAAGTGTACACCAAAGACGGCCTTGTTAAGCGCGGAGTCATCACTGATTAATGGAAAATGGCTGAAGCGGGCCCAGGGCGGCATTTGTGTCGTAAGCCGCAAGACAAAGGGGTTGCATCGCGTGCGCACTGGCCGCCCTTCGCTTTGCATTACTTATGCATGTGTGCTGTACGAACCCCCGAGGACACCCCTGCCTCTATTTTTATATAGGCTCTGGGATTTGGGCGATGCACCAGTGGCTCCGCACGCGCCATTCACTCATATGACAACTTATCTGCTGTTCATTAGGGAGCCACTATTGTATTTTCCGAATAAAACTGACAACCATCTTTAGAACATTTTTAGATCCCTCATGTGACCAACTTCTCATGTAAGTTGGCCCACGTACAATGACGTGGGTACAGCACGATCGATACGCGTCTTGGTTCACTGCGTTCGAGGGACTTGATGAACCATTTTGGACGTCATTGGGTTTGGACGAGTGCCAGATATGAATAAGTCCTTATTTACCGAAAAGGTGACGATGGTTCATTATCCCGATATACTCGGCAAATTCAGAAATTTTCCTCTAAGTACCTAGCTACATACACTAGTCATCGGTTTAGAATGCTCGATTTACGATACGTTATCTAGATTTTTTTTCGATTGTAATAGTGTCATGAAGCGAGTAATCGATTGTGCTATGCCCCATTTATAATTGTATGAAGCGAAGCCATAATGGTCAGGCTGCCTTCAACCGCACTGCATGATGCTATCGCCGTGTATCTCTGTTTTATTGTCCGCCACGGAAACATGTAATTACCACCACCGCAGCCCGCTCGTTTCACGTGATTTCCAACTGAAATAGTCACAACTAATCTGTATTATTTCTGACTGGAAATGAGGCCAAATCTCCACCGAGAACTAAGTGGAAATCCACAGGGAAACGAATGTAACGCAATCGGCGCTTCAAAAGTATGCGATGTAAATTAGCATACGACACGTCGCCGCACTAATAAACACGAGATTTTGAACGTGGTCCAAGTAAATACTGTCTTCCGTATCGTACGGATGTATGGCACGCAGCCCGAAAATCTCCGCAGATTTGACTGAGCGTATCGGTGACGCTGACTGTTTAATTATGCTGGCAGTTTATTAATCCGCTGACGTCGGTCCCTGAACTGTATCAGCCTAGGAGCTAGAACAATATCGGCCAACGACCGCGCACAGGAACACTCCAGTGTAGTAGTTCCGCTCCCTTTGTCACACCATACGTAACCCGATCCCCGGCCGCGACTTCCGCACGAAGCCCTTCGATCCTCTGATAATCCTCAGAAGGCGTAGATTACATACTTGCCTATCTATACTTTAAAATTTAAACCGTTCAAGACACGTATTCTATGATTTTTAAGGGTTCAGAGACCGAGATTTAGTGACTTTTTGATCCGAAAAGACGGACGCGTGAGCTTTCTTCGTGTCTTAATTATTATTTATGTATAACAGCTGGCGAGCAGAGGTTGGTCGAGCGAGGCTGACTCCGTCCGGCGAACGACGCGGTTATTTATAAAACAGAGTTGCGTCTCGTTTTGTCTTCGGCGCGCTCTTTATTTTGTCTAAATATACGCAGTTTTGGGAACGTCGTCGCGGCGGCCGCCTCTGCCGCGACACTAGCGCTGGCACCACGCCAGACCTCTCATCTTTTCACACTGGCTTATCTTTTGTACGATTTATATAAACTATAAATAATTACAATCATATTCTAACATTCCCTGAATATTTCCACAGCTCCTCCATGTATATCTCCATAGACTTAGGTTTACCTAAGTACCTACTTTAATGTACTTGCCTATTACTTAAATCGTATTTCCGTTTTAGTCAAGATTTATCTTTGATAAAAAAAAAAACTGTAGTTCTAACACTACTAACATACATGCTCATAAGTTTACAATAAACAAAAACAGTTTCCGTCCTGCTAAGCCGCTTTGGAATGAAACGAATTAGCTAAATCCAGAAACCTTAGCTCTCCTTCGGTAGCAACCATAAAAATTGGGACAGCTAATGCCTCATGCGGCGCACGTGTTTTCTCCAAAAATAATTGTCCCGAGAACTGACGCTTCAGGTCAGGCCTCGTAATTAACCAATCGGATAGCGGGGAGTTAAAAAAAGGTGATAAATTTCGCCGACGCGGCACACTGATGTTCGAGAACGACACTGGCCAGATCAAAGAGAAGGCCACCAGAGACCGGACACACTGAAATCTGTCACGGCCGCGTTCGGTTTGGGCTTACAAAACTAGGCTATGCATGACTCGTCTACGTCTATTCTCGACCAAACAAACTCGACACAATCATTTTTTTATTCAACATCGTATTTACCGAAAAATCAGTATGTTCAACGAAAGATTTCATAAGCTTTTACTGTGGATTCCAAATCGTATTTGCATAAATCTGAGCCTCATAAACAATACGACCACACTTTGGGATGCTTCGATTGTTTGAAGTTCAACAGTTTATGCATGTTTTACGAGAACTGTATGTTGTGAACTAGAGGCAGTGGCATTGGAGGAACGTATTCTACTGAAATATAATAATACATGGCCGCTTTCTGTCCCGCTCGGTCGGCACGAGTCTAAAATGGTATTTCCGTAGAATCCTTACAAGCGTCGTTAAGCACTTGCTGTCGGCTTTGCAGTTCGACGACCCGGCGCCCAGAAGACGTCCAGAAACATTCTGCAAAACAACATTTATAGGTGTCATTCACCACCTACCTATAATTACGTTTTCTTCCTCAAGAGCAACTTTGAATGAAATTTTACAGAAACTATTTCGATAACAAAGTCATTGCGTAATTAGCCAATTACATGCGAGTTCGTTTTCTGTTCCTATAGGATGAGACCTGAGGTTCGGAAGATCTTAAATCCTAATCTAAAAAGAGCATGAATTTTCTTTGTAGGAAAATATCGTGATGGAGTCATTAGGTATATTGGTAGAGCTTCTATGGATAGCTCTAGAAAGTATGTCAGACTTAGTTGGTACAAATCTGTCGCCAATTTTTTTGCGGGTGTTTCTGCAGCCTCGATTCGTAAGTTTGTTCTTATTTCAGACTAGTCATACGATCTATATTTCTAACATCTATCTCCGCCTCAGTGTCATCCTGGTTATTCCTGTTAGATTGTACATTGTTTATAGCACTGTACATTTTATTCGGTAGATACTGGGTTTAGTGCACACGCTCAGCTCATCATATTTGTGGCGGTCTGACGTTAATGCACAAATAGCTTTAAGCTGTTTGTCTACCGCCGATCGTTGCTTCAATCGATTCGAATCTATGTGGGTCACGAAACGTGGGCAAACAAAAGACCACAGTTCTCTTTTAGGTCGTATGACAATAGTCATAAAAGGAAAAATGTTAGTAAAATCAAGATAAGGTTTGTGGACTGTGGACAGTTCGACCTCGGCCGTCAAATGGTCTGCCATCGATCGGCGTGGCATGCTCCCGGTGACACGCTAGTGCTTTAGCCATGATTTCAGGAGTCATGCAATTCGAACTTCATTATGCTTCATGCATGCATGAACAATGGTGTCAGAAAAAAGAAAATTATTATGACCTAGTAGGGAAAATTTTTAGGGTATTTAGGCTATGTAACAAAGTCCACGAAAAAAGACGATCTAAGACTGACACAAAAACCAATGCGATAAAATACTTTTCAAAAATCCTCCAAAAAAAACTGAGTAGGAGCAATAGTAGCTAGTAGTTGGCTCTCTAAACGAGTATCCCTTCCATTCGGCATTTTTTAAGAAATAGTTTATTTAACACAAAAGTTATGAATTACGATAGGCAATTAAACTGGTACAAAAATTGTGCGTTGATCTCAGTTATTCTGTAATAGAAGGCCACCATGGCTATACATATTGTTAGGTGTAGCAACAATAAAGCGCGACACCATCCGGCCGCTGCGGATGTGATCCGCTGTAATCACCGGTGAAATTTCACCACACAATAGCAAATATGTTTTTTATCCGGCAGAGGACACGCTCTTCTGATCATTAACCATTAATCAGGGATTTGCCATTGAGCGATACCATAATATTATCGTGATTGCACATTTCCTAAATACGCGTAATTCGGTTTGAAATAATGACTAAACCCTGGTCATGATGATCGGCCAGCCGTGACTCGAAATAACCGATGAATCCATGGGATGCGGCAGCCTCCGTGTTGAAATTCGTGGCGTAGGCGTCAATCAAGGTGGATGCTAAGGCATTTCAGTAATTGAAGTCCTGTGCCAAAGTCTGTACGCCATTTATAGCGAGTGTTTGTCGTGTTCTTGTCAAGAGGCATGTCCCTGGATGCCGCTGCCCGGGCGGCGGCGAGCGACGGAAATAGCGCCGCCTCGCGCGACTTAACAATGCAATAAAAAGAAATTAACATTGACGCTGCCTGCGCTAAGTTGACTCGCGTGTCATTTGGAACTACTCCAAACCCCCGCGATATATTTTAGTGCGGCTAGAGCCACTTCCGTTAAGTGAGAGCTGAAATAAAAACTTTTAAGATGTGTCGAACGGCGAGAGAGTAATGGTTAGATATTTTTTCGACGGAATTCGGTGTCCCCGTTTCGTTGTCACCTCATTTTGTAGGATGTCTGGGTTCCGCTATTAATAGTAGCGCGTGCTTGTTCCAGGTTTCGGGCTGGCGGCGGCGGCGGCGGCCGGCGTGCGCGCTGGCTACCCGACCGTACTGCAGTCTCCATATGGGTAAGTGAAGGCCTGAACTGCATCGAAGTCTCTGTATGATGTATCAATGTTCAATGGTTCAACACTTCAATATTTGCCAGCACTAGCGGCGCCGCATGCGTCCGAGCGACATCTCACGAGACAAAAATCAGATGAATTCAGTGTCGTCAGCGTGCCGCGACAGGGCGTTAAACGAATCGTTAGGTTGTATGTGACCTTTTCTTTTAATTATTCTTCCAATAAAAGTTTGAAGTACCTATTTAGAATTCTTACTAATAAAAGGGGTTCCCAAATAGTTTAGGTTACTGAATACAGATATAGGTCTACTTAATACAGTCTAGTCGGGGTCGTGTTAAAAATGTAGAGCTGAAACTGAATGATGGCGGACAACCATTGTTTTACAAAATGTGCTGGTGAAGGCATAGAAACCCAGCGTATAGGAGAAAAGGGAAGGCAGTAGGGTGCATAGTGCAGTAAGCTGAGCTGACTTTTGTCTCGGTAGATGAGGCGAGCGGCGTCCCCGACTGCTAGCGGCGCGGCGGCCGGCGGACCTCACCTAGACTATATTATCAAACATTTTCACATAGGTATCTATGGCAAGCGTGAGCGTGAGAGTGGATTTTTTTCGTTTTGGGTGTGAATTAGTCGATTGGGTTTTTTAATGTTTACGTTTTATAAAGCTATGGAAGCATGGGCGGCGCCGGCGGCACGGCGCTCGCCGGCGGCGCCACGACGCTCGCGCCGCCCATCGACACAATTTGCATCGTACGCGACACTTCTATGTTTTCCTTAATTTTATTATATGTTTTATGCCGTGTTCGTGTAAGATTTTGTTGATTTGAATTGAGTTTTGTTGGTGGTGGATTTCGTTTAATACACTGACTGAGTATTGTTGTTGTAATGAAGTCGCGCGGGGGTCGCCGAGCGGCGGGCCGAGGGCGCGCAGTGTGTGAGTAGGTGTGCGCGCGCCCTCGGCCCGCTGCGCCCGCGCCGCCGTGCTGTCTGCCCGCTGCCATCCTTCTTCCATCCGCCACGAGCCTCTGCCGCTGCACTCCGCGCGCCCGCGTACTCGTACCGCCGATCGATGCCACCGCGGCCGGCCACGCCGACACGCCACCTACCTACTCCGCGGCCTCATCTATTATTCCCGACACTCTTGTTTAATCGAAAAATAATCAAGCCGCACGTTCCATTCGATTAATAGCTCTTTTATTAATCCCTATAATTGAGTCTAGGTGCAATGTCATTAGGTGACCGCGACTTAATGAGCTTAGTTCTCAGTCCATTACTTGTTCACTGGGTATTGATTGAATTGAACTAGGCCAACGAAAAACCTAGTCTGTTTACACAATGAATACGTAAAGAACTGCCTTATCGCGACCAGGAATTGGTTTACTGATAGATATTCATGTGGCCGTAGAACATTTCAATAAAAAAGTAGAGCTGCCCATAATACTGTTGTATTGTCATAGGTAGATATTTTTCATTAATTTACTTTCTTTTTCGCTCACTTGCTTTAGTGTTTATTTGTATTTAGATATTTTATTCAATTACTTAGCAGATTTTCCAACCTGCGTGTGGTGTGTCTATTGCAATGTTTTGGCTTGTTGACCCTTTATAGAACCTCTGTTGTTATCATTTCGTAATTTTAATTATTCCTATTATATTTATTAGCTTGATTGATTGTCTAGATTAGACTAAATTTCTTAATCTCGGTGCTCGAAGAAAATTCGATGCAAAGTGTCAGTTAGGAAAGTTAGTAAGAAAAATACCTACAATATCTTGGCGAGAAAAAGCGGTATACCACAGGTGGGCGTGTTCGCAGGCGGGGCCCCGCGGGGCGTGCTCACGCATGCGCGCTGCTCCTCATCTTCTCTGACGACTAATCAACACCACTCTCAATTACAAATGACAATCGACTCATCTCTGTCCTCCTCTATAAGGATAGAAAAAGACGGAAGGCTCACGACATCAAGGCTGCACGGCGCGCGATGGCTCTACAAAAAAGATGACGCGGCAAAACTCGATGGATGGAGCGAACCTCTCGAAACAACTTGACCGCCTTCCTCCAGGAATTAAGCGAAGTCGACACATTCACCGCTACCGACCCGTTCTCTACTCTACCGTTATGGTTCGTAGTTCCAAATCGGAACACGAACTACGCCCGGGATCGGCGCGCTTCAAACATCTTCAAATAATTAGATGAGCGAAGCTGAAAATAACTTTTTAATTAATGCTGCAATCTAACCGAACAATAAATCGGACGGCCACCGTTTTACAATCCTAGTACAAACCTGTGCATTAACGAGCCAGAAATATTCCGGTAGACACGCGCTAATCCCGTTTCGTAACCGAAATGAGCCGTTTCACCTAAATCTTAATTTCGACGACGTTTCCTAGCGCGATGTTGCGATAGTACGAGTAGATAAATAGGCGGAGATTCGGATATTTCCGTCGAGGAGAGTACCGGCCGGCAATATTTTTATTGGAGGAACTTTCGTGGCAATGACGCACGGCGGCGGTCCGGCGACAACGCAGGCTGATACAGACGCATACTCACATTATATAACCGTTTATCGATGTCTACTAACATAACAAGACTAGAATGCTCGTCTGCATTGGGGCTAGGTAGAGTGTGATCGGATGATCTTACACGGATCGGGTCGGACGCGGACCCGAGCTATACACTTTCGGCAAGGCACTGCGACCTCTACCCTCATTTTAATTAAGCTGACGCTCGCTGTTGCAAGTCTAAGCTAGTGATCCGTGTCTTGGCGAGAGTGTACAGCGCGAGAGGTGATCGAGCGTCACCTGGAGTCGTGTAGTGTAGTGATGTTCGGTTGTCGCATCGACAGGTTGTCTCCGGGGTACGTGTACGGGACGCCGAGCTACATGAACGCGATGAGCGGGGTGGGCGCGGGGGTGGGGTCGGGCGCGGGCGGGCTGGTGCAGCTGCCGCAGCTGCAGCACGCCGCCGCCGTAGCCGCCGCCAACCACCTGTACGAGTACCAGGCGGCCGCCGCGCAGGGAGCCGCGGCCTACCAGCAACAGTACGCCGCTGGATTCGACCCCTACGCAACCGCTGCAGGTAATGCATTACTTTTTTTGGTCTTAGGTTCCTTCTCTAAACTTTCTACTGTTAGCCGCACTATCTTCTTAGCACGTCGCAGTTCAAAGTTCAAAGGCAATAGGCATCATAAAAATATTAATGATAGGAAACCCTACGATTTCATCGAAATGAAAAGAAAGACGGCACTGAAATCGTGCGCTGGAGATAACTGGTAAACATTTAATAATTCTCTATAATTTTGAGGAAATTATGCTTACTTAGTTTCATGGGTTTACTCATTAAGATATAACTAGGTAAAAAGTTTTTTAAAAACAATAAAAAAATGCCACTTCCACAAGTGTATATAGCGTAACAGTCATAATAATTTGTGCAGGTATAGGTAAGGTAACCTACTTATAATTTTGTTAATTCTGATCTATTTGGCATATAGTCTATAGGTCATAGATCTATGTAGGTAAACAGTGCAATAGATTCTAGTGTGAGAGACAACGTATTCTTGCCGCGGTTATTTAATGTAGCTAAGATAGTGTGGCCATAGTAGATATCGTACAACTTCGATATTGACAATGTTCATACTGTTTCTAGCGGCGGCGGCGGCGGCGAGCGGCGCGGGCTACATGTCCCCCTACTACACGCTGCAAGGCGGCGGCGTGCAGGGCCCCCTCCTGCCGCCCCTGCAGTACCCCCCGCAGCTGCAGGAAGCCAGGATGCAGTAGACCCTGGAACCATGACAATCATGCTACGAGATCTGATGGACGAGCGTCAGTCGCGCGACCACCTGCTGATGCGGTAACTTTCACGGGATAAAACTTGAAGCGGTATTTTGCGTACAATCGTCTGCATAAGTAATCAACTACTGCAGATATGACCAAATTCTGTAGAGTTGACCAACTTCTGTGGGCATGACCAATGTCTGCAGGCGTGACCAACTTCTGCAAGCGTAACCAATTACAGCAGAAATTACCAATTGGCCGTTGCAAATTAATTAATTGGCAGTTAATGGCCAATCGGAAAATAGAACTTTTGTAAAGAAAGATTAAACAAAAAAAAATTAAAGTCGTTTTTACTGATAAAAGAAAAGGGTATTTCTGAGGATTCGAATAGAGGATCGAAGATTCTCTCCGTTGCCGTTTTCCCTCATTAAAATGTTCAAATACTCTCGCAAAAATTACGACAAAGATACAGTTTTCAAAATATATTTAACGTCTGATTTGAAATATTAACAGAATCACCTATATTCTATTGGTTTAATTCATACCATTGGGCTTTATCTGCCTTGTTACAACTTACAACCTACATCCAAGATCATTTGTATGCAATCAATGTTAAATCAATGTTTCCGTACAAAACAATCACAACAATCATGTAAAAAAGAGCCTCATCAAATGAAGGAATACAGTCTGATTCTAGAATCTACCTAATATTGTTTTTATCTCTACCCATATAAGCAGGGAGTCACAGGTGACAGAAATAATATTTACACAAATATTTTGTCTAAATTCTTAAGATTACCACTATAACTTGGTTGCACAACCAGCGCACCAAGTGAAATACGAGTACCTTCCATACAAGCTGTATAGTTAAAATTGACACATCTTGGGGCGCCACCAAGGTGTCATATGGAAATTGAGCTCTTAGAAAATACATTTTTCATCCCACGCCACAAAATGTTACCTAATTTCCGTACGCGACGTTTGTACGCAAGGTCCTAATTCATCAGAATTCAACCAAATCTTACCGCATGTAATGAAAAGCCAAATATATTTACCAATATAAAATCTTAATGGAGTGACCAAAGCTATGAGCTTTTAGAAGTAAGTCGCCCGGGTATGCCGGGCTTGAGTTATGCAAGTGATGGGCAGGTTGGTAGGTAGAGACCGTTGAGTCTAAAGCTGCACGCCCCTCCACCGTGGTAGTGCTTCATCCTCATCTCGTAATAAAACTTTTTAGGTAGGTACCGGAGTGCATTGCAGCCCTGCATAGGCCGAATCATACAAGTCGGCGGATGTGAAGTTAGCTCATCAACGCGCAGCTTTGTGTGAGCTTCAGTCCGGATTGGACATTACGCAGCTTGTAGCTAACTTCACATCCACCGACTTGTATGATTCAGTCTTTAGAATACGTTGGATTACACGCACCTACATAAGTACCTAGACATTTCAATATTACTCTCATTTCTTTTTCGAAATTAAGCTATCACGTTTAGTGGATGAGCGTGCAGTTATAAACTGAAAGATATATCTACAATAACAAAATTAAGGTAAACGGTATTTTATTTTGCAAGTTGGGAAAAACACAGAGATAAGCACAATACCTACTATATTTTTGATTTCCCATAGTGTTATCTTAAACTATCGATATCGGTCGTTGACATCAATTTCATTAGGAATCCAGGATTATTCCTTGGTTCATTGGGTTATCCCAACTACTTACTGTTTTTGTTAATTTTAAGCCTAATTAATGAAAATAAGGCTCACTAGGTTCTTACTGTGGATTTATCTTGTATTACCGTTTTGTTCATTGAAATGCCGTTTACCCCTATTACTTGTGTATCTAAATACCTAGATTTCAATTGTAATCGTATCAAACAAACTTGCCCTATCATAAACATATTTTTATAAATACCTAGTATATTTAATTTAATCATTTGTCACTGAAGTAGGTACATACTTAATATCCATATATTTAAATCCTCCAATCTACTCTCTAAAACAGCTGTTATATGACAATAATTGTGTTACTCAAGTCGAGGCAAAAAGCTTCGATAGACTACATAATATATTAGTAAAACTAATCGTTATATCAAAGAACGTAACTTATTAAAATGTTACCAAATCTATATGCTGTATAGTGGAATTAATTTTTGTTTCGTCTAAGAAATAATTTGACTTATATTTTATAAAATTAGAGCTCAGGTTTATCTAAATAGAAAATTATTTTCTTTCCATAAAATATCTTATGTAGGTTGACCTACTTTTTCTTCGTTCATTACGATAGTAACGCTCCTATTGAACTTTTATATAACTTGGCTGCACTTTAACTATAACTCTAGACTTACAATGTAAAAGTTTAAATCTGCAATATCTTCATATAAAACTTTTCACGTGCGTTATCAATTATTGTAAAATTAAGGTAGAATATCTTCTTCCTTCATGTGTTTCCATTTTGAGTAGATCTTAAAATAAGCTAGGTCATATCTATCACGTAAATTACAATTTGTCATTTTAATAACGCTTTGCTGATAATGAACGTTTACCACAGAATATTACCAAAGTTACACTGTTATAAATATAGCGGATGTGCCGTAAGCTCAAAAACTTTCTTACTGGAATATTACTATGCCTTTTTGTTTTATTTTCTCCCACTGATATAAGGGACAAATATAATGTCATATTGAAACCAAAGAATTGTATAATGGCTTATGGTACACCCCTAATACCTAATACCAGTCTCATGTAGTGATGCAGCAATATTTTTTTACCCAGTGATACTTGTAAGATCCATCAGAAATACCTAGTATTTATAACTAATATTGATATTTAAAGACAAAATATCTACAGGAGAATATGGCAGCGTTTTTATAAGCCAGGGTTGCTCAATGTTTAGCTTAAGATTGAGGGAAAGCAATATAGGGCTTCTAATATTTAATTTCCTGTAGTGAACTTATATTTTCCCAAAGGAATCATTACCTATACTTATTATAGTAGCGCCCTAGAATGCTACTTTTATAAGATATTTTTTTTCTCCAAAGCGGTATAGTTACTTACTTACCTGCTAGTTAGTATAATTATTCAATTACTAGTCCATGTAATTTTAATTTAATGATTTTAGACATTCATCGGTTGTCGTAAAATCCCAAGGCTCTACCAATCCTATGTTTCAGAGTTATGGGTAATAGTCGTGTAAGTTTAAAAATAATGATTGATTTTAGTACCATTTAGGGATACTAAATTCATATCACTGAAATCATGAGAATTCGTTCGGTCTAAAAGAAATATTCTACTACTAAAAGTAGACATTTACTTTGTATTTTATACCTAGTATCTACACTAGTACTTTATGGATACCTTGTATACTCGCTTGCTACCATATCAAGTCCACTTTTTTGGAATCAAAGCATGACAAAGCGCGGGATTTACTGGCAACATAGTACAAGTTAGGGACTTAGACCAAGTACGTATCGCGAAAATATATGTACTTAATTTTCGTATCTAAGGCTAATTGTATAACTTAGTTCTTAATGTAATATTCTGTTATTCGTAATTTATTTTGTTGATATTTGTAAATCTACATGTTGAAAAATATTTATTATACTTATGTGGAAAAAAATAAATAAAAAATGTTAAATATATTTTACTACAAACCGAAACCTGTAGTAACGTCTAGCAATGTACGACACTATAATATCCTACGGTTCGGTCTAATATAGTTATCGAAATATACACAATTTATGTAATAGTGTATAGTATAGTATTTTTAAGGTGAATACCAAAATGGAGTAACTGTTCTACGGCACAGCCATAAATGTGGCCATCTTGCCATTTAGGTAGTTAGGTAGATACATAATTATGTATTTATAAATTATAGATTGTAATAGGAATAAGAAAAATATCAGATAAAACAAAAATATATAACCCACATATCAACAGATAATTGTATAGTACCTATGAATACTTTCCGGAACGACCATAGAATACAGTCCATATTAGTGCATTTCATTCACAGTAATTATTAAGCACAACTTATTTATGTACAATATAATTATTTATAATAGCATTGATTCATAATAATTGTTATAATTAATTTTAAATTACTTATACTTATTTTAATGTACTTAATTAAGATTACTGTAAAATGGAAAATAAATTTCTAAGGTACAAAATGTGTTTTTATATCCTATCATAACCCATTATCCCGTGCTATTTAAAACAAAAGATTATACCCTACCTACCAAACGAACATCTAGCACAGAATAGTATAATATAGACACACACACAGAATAGTATAGTAATAGTATTTTATTGCTGGAAAGCTTTGGCCAAGTAAGTATAGACCGATATGGAAAGAGATCCTCGCGGACCAACAGAGAGAAAAAATTTGGAAGAGACCTATGCTCAGCCAGAGCAAACGAATACAGATATGGATAAGTTAGTATGAGTTCAGAATGTATTGTATATTATTAGTACCCGAAATAAAGGCTTAACAAAAACTCAATATATCTTCTCTCATAAAGTAGGTACCTATTAGGTACTTGTTGCTACAAACACCAAAAGTGGCACGATTTCATTGCAATGAATTGTTTAAATCAATGTTGATTTTTCAAAAACCAATTAATAACCAATTTTGATAAAAACGTTTATGGGACCAACTTCTGGGTACGTTATACCCGTTCCGATAAAGAAGAATCAAGATCAGACTATTCTATAAAAAGTTACGCGCGATACCTATATACCTACATACATATAAATACATACTAATACTCAATATGGGATTTAAATTTCAAATAATCGGCCATGTAGTACGAGTCGGACTCACGCACGTAGGGTTCCGTACTGTATGGGAGCCCCCCTTAAATATTTATTTTATTTCAATTTTATTATTTATTATCGAAGTGAATTTAAAACTAAATATTCAGTGAAAATTTCAAGCATCTACCTGTTACCATTATTAATATTGAGCGAAAAACGTCTAAAAATTCAGGTTTGTTGTATGGGTATTGCCCCCCTTAAATTTTTATTTTGTTTTTAGTATTTGTTGTTATAGCAGCAACAGAAATACATCATCTGTGAAACTTTCAGCTGCCTAGCTATCATGGTTCATGAGATACAGCCCGGTGACAGATAGACGGACATCGAAGTGTTAGTAATAGGATCCCGTTTTTCCCTTTGGGTACGGAACCCTAAAAAATGCCATATCGATGATACAGATAATACACTTTTTTTTTCAATTCTATATACGAGTTTTACATATTTATTTGCCACAAAACTTAACACTTTTCAAATGTACCTATTTAGCATTTACATAGTTCATTATATTAGTAACATTATTACATGATATTCCTCCATTTATTCGTCGGTTAAAAATGGCTAATCCATTATCAACCATCTCGCATCACAATTCAGTGGTCAAGTTTGTATAACGCCTAACCCACCGCACAGAGCAATCGAGAAACCAGTACAACTTACTTACTTACCGTAACGCCTGGCTATTTCACAATAGCAGTCAAATAGCAGCCATGGACTTTGTAGAATGTTCTTGGAAATGGAGCAATCTGATAGCTGAGTTGCCGGTACAGTTTTACTAAAAACATCAGACGATTTCTGAGGGTTTTGGTAGATAAAGGTTTTAGCGAGACTTTGGATCCTGTAATCTCAGGACTTAAAATTGACGACCGGACTTGCTGATTAAAAGATTGTAGGCTATTTTTACTTCGTCTACATAATTCTCTCAACAAGCCTCCAGTTTGTGGCCTGCAAGTACCAGGTGGCTCGTAAGTCGTGTAAGCTTTTTAGGGTTCCGTACCCAAAGGGTAAAAACGGGACCCTATTACTAAGACTCCGCTGTCCGTCCGTCTATCTGTCACAATGCTGTACCTCATGAACCGTGATAGCTATAACAACAAATACTAAAATATTTAATGTGGGCTCTGCTCCCATACAACCACGGACGTATAAATAGCTCTTGCAAGGGGGGCTTTTCCAATTTTTTTTTTCAATTTGGAGCCAAACCGGAATACAAGAAAAAAATCAGCTGTTCAATCGACCTGCCAGGCTAGGATGCTGCCACGCAATATTTCTTTCTACGTATCAGAACAAGACAGAGTTATGGCGAAGGATATATCTGTCACTTTTTCACACGTCGAAAAGAATGATTTTCGTGGTCGCATGCTTGGCCTAATGGGCTCGGAATCGACAATAAGCCCGATAACATAGGCGCCAGCGTAATGTTAACGTAAAAAGCGTTCTCTCTATCGAATGCCTAAAGTGAAAAAGAAACAGAACTATGCTATTTAGTTAATATAATTACGATGGAGCCTCTGTAATGGGGCTTAGTAACTATACATGTACATATAAAATGCATGAAACAGCCGATTTCTTTTTCTCGAATTCCGGGTTCGCCTCATAGTACATAGATGTTTTTCTTAATGATGATTTTTTAGGGTTCCGTACCCAAAGGGAAAAACGGGACCCTATTACTAAGACTTCGATGTCCGTCTGTCCGTCTGTCACCGGGCTGTATCTCATTAACCATGATAGCTAGGCAGCTGAAATTTTCACAGATGATGTATTTCTGTTGCCGCTATAACAACAAATACTCAAAACAAAATAAAATAAATATTTAAGGGGGGCTCCTATACAACAAACCTGAATTTTTAGACGTTTTTCGCTCTATATTAATAATGGTAACAGGTAGATGCTTGAAATTTTCACAGAATATTTAGTTTTCTATTCACTTCAATAATAAATAATGAAATTAAAATAAAATAAATATTTAAGGGGGACTCCCATACAGTACGGAACCCTCCGTGCGTGAGTCCGACTCGTACTTGGCCGATTATTTCACTCCTTTTTGGCTTAGTTCAAGATAAGCGGCTAACCCTGTATAATATGCAGTCTTAGAGTTTGTAAAAAAAGAGAACCGTTGTGGCGTTACGGTGAATTAACAATAAGATTTTAATCAGCAGCCAAGGTACAGACTACTTATTGGTAGACGCCAGTCTACTGACGAAAACTGAATTGGTGTCTACCAAGTATCAAACGAGTAGAGATCGAATCAGGAATGAGGAGATTCGCAGAAGAATCAAAGTTACCAACATAGCCCAGCGGATTGGAAAGTTGAAATGGCAATGGGCAGGGCACATAGCGCGAAGGCCTAATGACCGATGGGGACGAAAAGTTCTCGAGTGGAGAACACGCACCGGCAAGCGCAGCGTAGGACATCCACCCACAAGGTGGACGGATGACCTCATTAGGACCGCAGGATCGCGCTGGACGCAAGCCATGACTACCTAATACCGAAAATTTAGCTTTTAGAAAGTAGTTGCTTTTTTGCGCTTACCTCCCGGGCTACAACTACAAGCTGCGGATAGTCCAATACAGACTAAAATCACTTGGCTGCGCCTAATGCTAGGAAAAAAATCAGATTTTACCCGCGCTTCTTGCATCGCCCGCTATCGTCTATGCGGCTTTGTTTAGAGTCGAAAATCGCATGACACAGTTTACGACGATGTTGGCTTCGAGCTCCAGATTATATTTTAAGGTGGGATTTTATAAGCATGCAATAAAAAAACTAATTGATTACTCGGCTAGGATATTAGCCTAGCTACAAATTATGTCAACAATAATGTGGTGTTGTCGCTGATAATTTCGAGCATTTGAAATAAAATGTACTTTTTTATGATGCGAAGTTTTCATTTTTTTCTAAAGTAACCATATTATTTTCCAAAATTCTACGCGATTACTCTGCTACGTTAGATTTTTTCTTTCCTATAGTATTTTTTTAATATGGCGGTTTATGTTCGTTACCTTCGACGGCGCTCGGGAAGTTTTTTACTACTTTCAGTCAGGGACTGTGGCTCTGTAGATATTTGCTCGAAGCCCCCGTATCCCATCTGGGTTCGCTACATATAGGTATAAGTTACTTTCTGCTGGAATGTTAACTCGATGAGGACGATGAGCAATAAGCCTGTTAGAGCCTATTATACTATGACATATTCGATATGCAAGCAACATAGGTACAATACCCGTAACATAGACCGTATCAAAGATCTTGGCGGTTGTGATCTTAGCTATAAGCTGAGGATAACCCAATCCCCGCGAAGCTATTAAGGGGGCGCCTAATGTCAAAATCAAGCGAAAGGTGTACTTTTAAAGACGTGGTGTACGATCTTTGGTGTACAAGATCTTTGATACGGTCTATGTTACGGGTATTGTAGGGGAACGGAGTGTTGTACCGTACAGCGGCCATTTCCGTACACTTCAAAATAATAAGAAGAAACCGAGAAACATACGTTTGTCTCTGTTGCACGTATTCCTTGTATCTTGTTTCGCCTTGTCGCACTCTATGGAATCAGTCCGGGCCATGACGCCGATGAAATAGGTGGGCACGTGATTGCGTCCTGATTTTTATAGTATTGTGACATCGGAAAATAAGATGTAACTGGGATTGGGTTACAGTTTTTTGTAATGACGGCTATTTATTTCATTTGCAGATGAATTTAGCGAAGATTTATGTTGTTACTAATACTGTATCGAGTAAATTACAGCTAATTTAGACGGTTAAAGGTAGAAAATTAATTTCGGGAAATTCCGTACATTGTAAAATGAACGGAACACCTGCTACAAATTATTTATTGATGTTTTGTTGTTTGTGTAATTTTTAAATAGTTATTTATTATTTGTCAGCTTACCAAAACAAAAAACGAGTTCGAGTTATATATAAACCTTAACCTTTAACAAATGTACTAATTTTTTGATGGCTGTATTTTGCGAATAAGTAATTCTGATAACTATTTGTGTGCACTTTTCTAATAAATACTGACTTGAAATAAAAATTAAACCTTTTATTATCGACAATATGCTCATAAAACGAATTTAAAGAGGCTTTTAAACTTGTACGATATTGAACGAACCGTGTACGGAATTACACTCAAGCGTCGGGTAATTCCGTAAATGCCTCACATTCAAATTATTTAATTTTTCCAATATTATATATTTATTAATTTGCTCTTCTATTTACTAACACGTTTTATAATATATTTTACATTATCTGGAACGAGACACTGGGCCTTAAGCCGAACTAATTTGTAGAAAAAATAATTTAAAGTTAAGTGTACGGCAATACCCTATATTACGGATACGGGGGCTTCGAGCAAATATCTACAGAGCCACAGTCCCTGACTGAAAGTAGTAAAAAAAATCTCGAGCGCCGTCATACATAGACTTAGATATTTACACCAAATAATTCACAATGACTCGTTTTCTCCAATCTCGACGTTATGTCACCTAATTAGTGCTTGAGACCGAGCACTTTGGCATCGCTCGACGTTGTAGTCGGCTTGCGACTAACTAAAAAGCCTGCCACTTGGCTTGGGCAGAGTTTTGGCTCGTACACTTTTATGCACGATTGTGACTTTATAGATATTTGCTCGAAGTAAGGAGGTAACCTCGTGAGCCAAGTCAAAGTATACCTACTTACGGCGCTTGTTTTCTCCTCCACAAGACTCTCATGTGTAATAGGTATAGGATAGTGACGTCAGCGTCGACCGTCGATGAGCACTATCTGGTGCTGGAAGCGGATGAAACTCGCATTAGGATCGGCATCCCAGCCGTAGAACTTGCACTGATATTATGAGATTATGATGGCACAACTAGTTGTGCAGTAGTGCATACGCAGTTGGTCCACGAGGAACAAACGTATGGATTTCCAATAAGACCAGTTAGAAGCGACTTGCATCCAAGGTCTTAGATCATCGCTGCACAGCACTTGCCGGTACGTGGTCTCTACTCGAGAACTTTAGGGCCCTATGGGGCACCCATACTTCTGTTCCTTGCCTACTATTGCCTATGTAGGCATTAGGATAATTGGTGACAATAGTTGGCATTAGGTTAGGATAATTGGTCTGAATAGAGCATCGCACGTTTTCGTGAAATAGTACGCACTTATGTATAACTTCAGACTCAACCAGGCCATATCGAAAGTAATTACTGACAGATAGATAATTCTGGTTACTTGTATGTGCCTGTGCAGTACTCGCCCTTGGATAGTGCAACTGGAAATAAAAAAATGTATCATAAAAAAAACATTTATTGACATGAATTAAATGCAACATTACAGTTTTAGCATCAGCATCACTACATAGTATAAAATAAAGTCGCTTCCGCTGTCCCCATGTCCCCATATATGCTTATATCTTTAAAACTACGCAACGGATTTTGATGCGTTTTTTTTTTTAAATAGATAGAGTGATTCAAGAGGAAGGTTTATATGTATAATACACCTGTGCGAAGCCGGGACCGGTCGCTAGTTACTTATATATTGTGCTACTTTATATTATATTTGCTAGCTAACCTAATGAGATCAAAAACCTACTACTGTACTAGATGTACCAGAGTCGCTTGCTGGGTCGATTTTTTTATTCAAGTGAATTTGCTTGTGTTTCTTCAAATCAGCAGCACGAGCTGTTTTATAATCACACATATCACATTGATACGGTTTGATCCCAGTGTGAGTCCGCATGTGTATACTCAAGGTACTTGTCCGAGCTGCTTTATAATCACACACGCCACATTTATATGGCTTGACCCCAGTGTGAGTTCGCAGATGTTGTTTCAAGTTACTTGTATTTGTTGCTTTATAATCGCATATATCACACTCATATGGTTTGTTCCCAGTGTGAGTCAGTATGTGTTCTTTCAAGGTACCTGTTCGTGATGCTTTATAACCACACATCTCACATTCATATAGCTTGATCCCAGTGTGAGTTAGCATATGAAGTTTCAAGTTACTTGCGTGTGTTGATCTATAATCGCACTCAGAACATACATATGGCTTGTCCCCAGTATGTGTGCGTATATGTTTTTTCAAGTTACCTGCATATGTTGATCTATAATCACACATAGAACATTCAAATGGCTTATTTCTAGTGTGAGTCTGTATGTTTTGTTTCAATTCAGTCGCAGAAGCTCCATTATAATCACACTCTTGATTTATCTTTGATTCCGTGTGAGACAATATGTGTCGTTTCAAGTAACTTTCAGTCATAGCTTTATAATCACACATATCACATTTATATGACTCAGTGTGAGTTAGTATGTGTTGTTCGTAGTCACTTGCAGACGCTACATTATAATCACACCTTTCACATTTGTATGGCTCTTTTACAGCATGAGTCAGTATGTGTTGTTTCAAGTCACTTTCAGATGCTACTTTGTAATCACACATATCACATTCGTATGACTCTTTCTCGGTGTGAGTTAGTATGTGTTGTTTCAAGTCACTTGCAGACGCTGCATTATAATCACACCTTTCACATTTGTATGGCTCTTTTGCAGCATGAGTCAATATGTGTTGTTTCAAGTCACTTTCAGATGTTACTTTATAATCACACATATCACATTTGTGTGAATCTTTCTTAGTGTGAGTTATTATGTGTTGTTCCAAGTCACTTGCAGATGCTGCATTATAATCACATCTATCACATTTGTACGACTTTTTTAGAGCGTGAGTCAGTATGTGTTCTTTCAAGTCACTTTCCGATGCTTCTTTATAATCACATATATCACATTTGTGAAAATCTTTCTTAGTGTGAGTTAGTATGTGTTGTTCCAAGTCACTTGCAGACGCTGCATTATAATCACACCTATCACATTTGTAAGACTCTTTCACAGCGTGAGTCAGTATGTGTTGTTTCAAGTCACTTTCCTTTACTTTATAATCACACATATTACAGTAATATAGTCCTTTCTTAGTGTGAATTAGTATGTGTTGTTTCAAATCACTAGCAGATATTGCTTTAAAATTACACATATCACATTCATATGACTCTTTTCCAGTGTGAGTTAGTATGTGCTGTGACAAGTCACTATCAGATGCTGCTTTATAATCACAGATTTCACATTCCTGCAGTTTTTTCTCAGTGTGAGTTAGGGTGTGTTGTTTCAAGTCATTTGCAGATGCAGATTTATAATCACACTTATCACAATGATACGGCTTTCTTTTCATGTGAATCAGTACATGTTGTTTCAAGCCATTTTCAGATCGTGCTTTATAATCACACATTTTGCATTCATACGGATCTTTCATATGACTCAGTAGGTGTTTTTTTATGTTACGTAGAGTTGCTGCTTTATAATCACATATATCACATTTATGTGGCATTTCTCCAGTGTGAAACATTATATGTCTTTTCAATTTAATTTCAGATATTGCTTTGTATTCACAAATGTGACACTCATGTTCTTTTTTTCTGGTGTGTTTTACTTTGTGTTTGTGCAAGTGACTCATCCGTTTTGTTCTATAATTACACTCATCACATTTATATGGCTTATCCGCCGTGTGAATAAGCATGTGTTTTTTCAAGCTGGTTGCAGATATTCCTTTATAATCGCAAATAGTACACTCATGTTTCTTTTCCCCCGTGTGAGTCTTTATGTGTTCTTTCAAGGCACTGGAATGTTTTGTTTTAAAATCACATAAATTACATGTAAGTGCCTTATTCTCAGAGTGAGTCAACATGTGTTGTTGCAGATGATATGCTCCTTTTGCTCTATGATCACACACATCACATTTATATGGCCTTTCCCCAGTGTGAGTCAGTATGTGTTGTTGCAAGGTATGTGCTCGTATTGCTTTATAATCACATATATCACATTCATACGGCCTTTCACCAGTATGAGTAAGCTTGTGTCGTTTTAAGGTATATAGCTGTAGTGATTTATAGTCGCACATTTCACATTCATATGGTTTGTTCCCTGTGTGTTTCAGTTTGTGTTGTTTCAAGCGAGCTGTAGTTAATGTCCTATAATCACACATATCACATTTATATGCTTTATCTCTTTTGTGAATCAGTTTATGTTGAGACAAGTTACTTGGAGAGGCTGTTTGGAAATTACACATATTACATTTATTTGGCTTTTCCCCAGTGTGCTGTAGCTTATGTTGTTTCAAGTATCTGGGTCGTATTGCTGCATAATCGCACAGATCACATTTATATGGCTTATGCTCACTATGAATCAGCATATGCTCCTTTAAGTAACTGGCCCGATTTACTTCAAAATCACATTTGGGACATTTATGCGATTTCCGTCCAGTCTTCTGTGTTTCCTTCACAGTACTAGCAATTATAAATGTGGAGCATTCTTGAAAGTTGGAGTTTTCAGTTGCCTCTAGTGCAATACATTTGTCGCCTGTATCCATTATTATATGTACTCGCGCATGTATCTACTCGCGGCGAATATAGTGAACATACGGATAACAACCCGTCCACACTGGCGCTCCGTGCACACTGCGCGACCCTTAATTGTGGTGAAATGGTACACGTAGGTGAAGTGGGTAATAAATAATAATCCTTCTGGATCAGAATCAGGATCGTTTTTATATCTGTAACAAATTACAAAATAAAAATGACTTACTGGGAATTAATTATTAAGAAAATAAGTAAATATTATGAAACTTTAATTAGGGTAGTTTTATTAATAAATAATGTTTTAGTTACTTTTTTGACTCATTCCTCAATGTCTGGAGTCTACAGTAATCCCGATAAGCAAGATCTTTCAGTTCTATTTGTTCAGAATACTCAGATAACCAAGGATAAGCAACATTCTCTATGGTCAGTCTTTGAATGGGTGACTGCGGGTGGCACTTCCATCTGGGTGCTATCGTGGCTCGGATGACAAGTTAAACTGTAGTTCCCGGTTGTTTTAACCATTCAGCCATGTCAGAGGCCTTCAGGCGGCTTAACCCTTTTCTTGGCATGGTTATACGTGGAGGTCCGAGTACATGTATCTTTAAAAAAATATTGGAACAAAACCATGGATTTTTAAATTTTAAGACTCTCGGAAACTATGTACTTAAGGGCAAAAAACATTAAGATCATTATTGTAGAAAATAAAATTTCGCATCTTTTGTTTCCAGTAAACTTTTTTGTAAAACTTACCGTTTACGATTTATGGCCCATTTAATGAAATTTCATTAAATGGACCTTAAAACATTAAATGGTCCATAAATCGTAAACGGTAAGTTTTACAAAAAAGTTTATGGAAACAAAAGATGCAAAATTTTATTTTCTACAATAATGATCTTAATGTTTTTTGCCATAGTGTACATAGTTTCCGAGATATCGGCCAAAAACATTTTTTCCACCGACTTCTAGTGATTTTTTCAAGATGACGTATCAGGAACGCATTCTCTGAACGGCCGAACTATAATGCCAAGTACTAAAATTATAATGTAGATTTAGTATAAAATAGGTGGAAATCAGCCAGGAATTCGTGCCGCAGGATACTAAAGTCAACCCTGTTTCACTATGGAAACTAGCATGGTTTTCGCACATTTTAATTAAGTAAAGCACAGGTGTTACTCATGCTTAATTTTAGTAGAAAACTGCTACTAGAGTATATATAATTATAAAGCATACTTTGATTCAAGATCAAGAACAAGTGGTATCTGGTATCGAATGGTCCAGCCCCATCCTTGGAGACACCTATGGATAGACATCAATATTCTAGACAGAAATGACACTGTAACTACTTTAAGGTTTCGTTCTGGACACACTCCATGTAACAAATTTCTAAATTTGATGGGAATATCCAATACCCCATACTGTCAAACATGTACAAACAGAATTGATGATACATAAATTTATCACATTATAATGGAGTGTGCACAGAACAAAACTGTATGCAGAAATATTATTTATCAAATACAATATAAATGTATAACATAGGACACTGCAATTCTGACTGGACCGCTGTCGGACTCAGCCAGTATGCTGTTCAAACTAATTCATAGAGTACAGGTAAATTGTAAGTAGCAAAAATCAGAGCGATATATTCGTTCAAAAAAATGAAAAAGCTCTTTAAAAATGATAAAAAAAAACTCAATCTCACCCAACATCTCGCTTGGTAATTAGTACCTTTCAAGTGTCGTTATTATTGAAGTGAAACATCTAGTGCGACTTCCATCAAGGTTGCGTTAAACGTTTAACGCTACCCTGGAGGGGTATGAAAGCACTGTTGCGTCGAAGTTTCACTTCTTCCGCGCGGATGGACACCACTTGCATTTTTTTTCTCAGTAACTAAAGGACCATTTAAAAAAAGAAAAAGAAACAAATTAGGTAGGTAGTACTAGTATTCAATGATATTCAAATTCATATTAAAATATTCATAATACTCACGATAGAACAGGTTTCCTTTCCTTGATATTGTAAGTTTTCTCTGAAACAAACCTATTCATACAGTCCTTACATATAATTTTCAGCACAGAGAGTAGCTCTTACTCTGTAATTTTCAGGAATTTTCAAACATTATTAATTTGTGATTACATTTTACAATATTTTCTCTTTAAATTCTTTGATTGTTGCCACCACAGACTACTGTAGATACTACGTATTTGCTACGTATGTTGCCACAAAAAAGGATACTGATTGTTGCATTGACCGCCAGGCGCCAGGGCTACCAGGTTTAAAAAATGCGTAATCGTACATTAAGCCCGATTACAGATCAAGCCAATTATTAGGTTTTATTTCAATTGTAATCTTTAATGTATTTTGTTGGACATTCACAATTATACATAATTGTATCTATGTTGAGAAATAAATGAAATGAAAACAGAGGCGCCAGCGTAAATTTAATAGCAACGTAATAAGCGTTATTACGTATTATTGTATTATAACGTATATATGTAGGTATATTAGTGTGTAGTTAATATTTAAATAAGTATGTTTAGTTTATTATTTTTAGTTTATCAGTTTAGATCTAAGTAGTATTTTTTTGAACAACCAGGTGTTTGCTATGTTAATATTGTCTCTAGTTTAGGCCACTATTTCTTGTTCTCGTTAGTTAATATTCGTGCATGGTTGCCTGGAAGAAATCGCCATGGGTGATAAGGCCGCCAATTTGTAATCATGTTTAGTCCTTAGTGTGTACATATTGTTTAATTATTGTTTGTGGTTATGAATAAAGAGTTTTGTCTGTCTGTCTGTCTGTCTGTTCTCTCTATCGAATGCCTAAAGTGAAAAATAAACAGAACTATGCTATTTAGCTAATATAATTACGATGGCGCCTGTGTAATCGGGCTTACTGACTGTAGGAAAGTCGTATTCTAGGGATTTATATTGATATGAAAAAATCGTAAGTACAACAAGATTTAGTTGAAAAAGCTTGCAATGAATTTAGTTTCAGAAGAATCATTTATTTTTAGCAAAACGACTACCGAAACGACAAACGAGCTCTCTTCGACTTTAATCGCTAATTCTTAATTTAAAGTATTGAAGAAACACAAAAGAAAGTAACGAAATGATAACTAATCAAGACTGATGAATAACAGAAAATATAAATGTTTTTCAACTATTGACAGTCTCAAATAATATGAAAAGATTACGAGACGATGCGCGATGCAAGCAAATAGATACATTCTTCATATCTCCGATTGAAAAGTGTTTCTTCAATATTACGTCTAAGTATAATAATTCATAATTGAATCACAAGAAAAAATAAGTTTACCACTATTCGCTCTCGCTCGTCGCCTAAGTATAATAATAGAATCATCAGAAAAAATAAGTTTACCACTATCCGCTCTCGCTCGCACAAGCACAAATTTTCAATGCTTGCAATGGCAATGCCATTTTAAAGCTTCAGGTAGAGGTAGCGTAGAAAGTCGTATTGTTTTGTTAACGATCGCCGCCTAACGATCGTACATCAATAAAAAGGCTAAAAATCGTAGGAATACGACTTAAACCGTATATATGGCAACCCTGGTGACAGCTCAACTGTCAATGTCAAAATAATTGCGTTACATCACAGACTTACTAGGGGTGCGTTCCAAAACAGGCAATTTTTACTCGGTAAAGGGTGAAATTCGCTCGATGGTGGTTCCGAAACGCAACGGTGAATTTTACTCTAGTGTTTTGGAACGCCTCCGACAGAGTGAAATTCCACCTGACAGTTGAAATAATTCACCCCGGTAAAATCCATAGGGGCGGTGTTTGAAATGACATGGCATTATTGTTATGAAGGTAAAGTTCAAAATAAAAGCCCTACCTAGGAGACGTTTAAAGTTTGTCCACCATCTTTGTGAAATCAAATTTGACATTTAACCAGCAGTTCATTTGTCATTTGTGTCTAGATTACATAGTAGTTTCTATAGATTTTCGACGCCATGTTTGTGGAATCATGCATCACTACTTTTTACTTCATGTCACTTCTACTGTTTTTCCTTATTCTGAGGTAAAATCAGAGTTGAATTTCACTCGGCTGTCAAAATTGACGTGACGAGAGAAGTTGAGTGGTTGATAAAAATTAATTTAAATTCTATTCATTCGTGATTAATTCCAATCCACACTAAACTAGCTTTTCTGCGACGGCAAAATATGATAAGCATTTTAGATAAAGATAAAACAAGTTATTACGTAAAAGATTATGCTGATATTATTTAAGATCTTTTTTGAGCATACACCCTCAATCGGTGCGCGAAATTCAAATTCTCTTCAGTTAGAAATTATCAGGTTGATACAGTTTTACATACATACTGATCACTATTTCGGTTCTTTATGTATGTACCTATTACGTCAAAACTACTTATATTCGCACAAATGTTATCCTAACCAACAGAAGGACTTCGCTAGAGTATTTCGACGTCGTAGGTTAGGTTAGGTTTGAACAGTGACAACAACGCGCGAGCCGAGCGAGCGAAGCGAGCGTGCCACGGCAGCGGCCGGCGAAGCGCCAGAGACAATCTGTCCTTATTACGAGTTTAGGTCGTTCCTATTTATCCTAACCAACAGAAGGACTACGCTAAAGTATTTCGGCGTCGTAGGTTAGGTTTGAACAGTTACAACAACACGCGAGCCGAGTGAGCGAAGCAAGCGTGGTAGCAGTAGCGGCTGGTGAAGCGCCAGAGATAATCTGTCTTTATTAAGTTTATGTCGTTCCTAGTTATCTACGATAGGTGGCGCACTTATAAAGGAAAAAAGACATTTATTTTTCACACCGTGTGGTATTCTGATTACCCCCTTTTTTATGTTGGGAATGGGTAGAGGAGATACTCAGGATCAACGTTTCCATACACCATTTTGACCTACTGTGGGTCTAAAATTTTTTTTTCGGTGCTTGTATACGAGAGGGTGCGCAGATATAAAGGAAAACAGACCGATTATTTTTCACACCGTGTAGTATTCTGATTACCCCCCTTTTTTATGTTGGGAATGGGTAGAGGAGATACTCAGGATCAACGTTTCCATACACCATTTTGACCTCCAGTGGGTCTAAAAAATTTTTTCGGTTCTTGTATAAGAGAGGGGGCGCAGTTGAAAAGGAAAAAAGACATTGATTTATTTTTCACACCGTGTGGTATTCTGATTACCCCCCTTTTTTATGATGGGAATGGGTAGAGGAGATACTCAGGATCAACGTTATCATACACCATTTTGACCTCCGGTGGGTCTATCAATTTTTTGTTGGTCTTTGTGTAGGATAGGTCAGTCAACCCGATGCTTGGAGTCAAGGTCAGCCAAGGTTGAATATTCTGGAGTCAAGGTCATTCAAGGTCAATGATCTTGGGGTCAAGGTCATTCAAGGTCAATGATTTAGGAGTTAAATTCAGTTAAGGTCAATGACCGTGGGGACAAGGTAAGTCAAGGTCAATGACCTCCGGATGCGTGCAAGGGTTCCCCCACCCTTATACTCCCACATCCCACCGGATCCCGATGATTACTTATGGCGTAGTACTTTGGTGAAAAATTTTCTCTAAGTCTTTTTTCCTCAGTGCCCCCTTTGGTATCCTCTGACCCAAAATTGTTTTGAGCACCATGAGTTTATAACTTTTTGTGTTACCGATATATAAGGAAAAATTTAAATTCTTAAGCTTGCACATAGCTCAGAGATCATTGACCTCACAAATATATTTTCTAGCCGATTATGTTTTTCTAGAACTCAAGGTCAAATTGAAGTAATTTGCTGATAGATGAATCTGGATATGAATTTGGTATGCTTATAAATAGTTTCTGAGAAACACAAATACTATATTTACTACTATAATAATTATGATTTATTTATTTACATATACGATAAATAACATTACAGTTTAACACCATAGCATTATTTTATATCTACCTTACAATATAAGTATATACTTAATTATAATTACCTTAAAACTAAACATCCTCTACCTATGCACTACCTAATTTAGAATGACTTAGAATCTAAATAATTATTTTTTACTATCACTACATAAATAAAATAATAAATAATTTTTGTGATAAACATTTCAAAAATTGACGCGCTCGCAGGATTTGAACCTGCATCCCTAAATCCTGCAAGCGCTTCAATTTTTTTAAATGTTTATCACAAAAAATAAAATAAATAACATTTCTATAAACCTAGTGTGTGAAGCACGATAAAAATCATCTAATGGATTTTGATACGTTTTTTTTATAGATAGAGTGATTCAAGAGGAAGGTTTATATGTATAATACACCTGTGCTAAGCCGGGGCGGGTCGCTAGTTACTTATAAAAATATCATAATATTGTATAAAATAAAACATAATTATGATATAAATGTCTAATAAAATCAATAACCTCACACTAAATTAAATATAGCTCTCTGGTCGTATACCCTGGTCCTGGTAATATATGCCTGCCAAATGTAGACTGCACTATTTTTTATTGTTTATATCATTTCATTTTACATGGTTTACATTTTATATACATGTGACTTTCCTTGTGTTTCTTTAAATCATTAGCACGAGCTGCTTTATAATCACACACATCACATTGATATGGCTTGTCCCCGGTGTGAGTACACATATGTATTTTCAAGGTAGTTGACCGTGCTGCTTTATAGTCACATAAGTCACATTTATATGGTTTGACCCCAGTGTGAGTTAGCATATGTTGTTTTAAGTTACCTGGCATTGTTGCTTTATAATCGCATATATCACACTCATATGGCTTGTTCCCAGTGTGAGTTAATATGTGTTCTTTATATCTAGCTATTCGTGCTGCTTTATAACCACACATCTTACATTCATATACCTTGTTCCTAGTGTAAGTTTGTTTGTTTTTCTTCAACTCGCTTGAAGATGCTTCATTATAATTACATGCATCACGTTTATTTGTCTGTTTCCCAGTGTGAGTCAGTGCATGCTTTTTCAAGTCACTTTTAGTTGTTCCTCTATAATCACACATATCACATTGATATGACTCTTTCTCAACGTGAGTAAGTTTGTGTTCTTTCAAGTCACATTCAGATGCTGCTTTAGAATCGCACATATCACATCGATATGACTCTGTATTAGTGTGAGTCAATTTGTGTTGTTTCAAGCTGTTAGAAAATGATGATTTATAATCACACTTATCACATTCATACAACTCTTTTACCTCGTGAATCAGCATGTGTTGATGCAAGTTACTTTCAGATACTGCTGCATAATCACATATATCACATACATAAAGCTTTTCTCCGGTCAGTATATGTTGCTTCAAATCATTTGGTAATTCTGTTTTATAGTCACACTCATCACATTCGTACAATTCTTTTTCAGTGTGAGTTAGTATGTGTTTTTTCAATTCACTTGCAGATGCTGCTTTATAATGACATATATCACATTCATACGATTCTTTATGAGTGTGAGTCGGAGTGTGCTGTGTTAAGTCACTTTTTGATGCTGCTTTATAATCACACTTATCGCATTGATATAGCTCTTTCCCAGTATGTGTCAGTAAGTGTTTTCTCAAGTCTCTCTCAGATGCTGCTTTATATTTACACATATGACATTCAAATGATTTTTTTCCAGTATGGGTTAGTATGTGTTTTTTTATGTTACTTAAGGATGTCGCTTTATAATCACACATTTCACATTTGTATGACATTTCTCCAGTGTGAAACATTATGTGCCTTTTCAATTTAATTGCAGATGTTGCTTTATAATCACAAATGTCGCACTCATATTCCTTTTTCCTAGTGTGTCTTACTTTGTGTTGTTGCAAGTGACTTATCAGTTTTGCACTATAATTGCACTCATCACATTTATATGGTTTTTCCGCCGAGTGAATCACCATATGTTTTTTTAAGTTAGTCGTAGTTATTGTTTTATAATCACAAATATTGCACTCATATTTTCTTTCCCCAGTGTGAGTTTTTATGTGACGACTCAAAGAACTGTGAAGTTTTGTTTTAAAATCACAAATATTGCATTTAATCGCCTTATTCTCTGTGTGAATCATCTTATGGCATTTCAAATGATATGCAGTCTTTGCTTTATAATTACACATATCACAATTAAATGGCCTTTCCCCAGTGTGAGTCAATATGTGTTGTTTCAGTTTACTTGGGCGTTTTGCTTTATAATCACACAAATCACATCTATATGGTTTATACTCACTGTGAATCAGCATATGCTGTTTCAAGTAATCAGCCTGAAATGCTACATAATCACACTTGGGACATTTATGTAATTTTCGGAAAGTCTTCTGTGGTTCATTCGCAGTACCATTAGTTACAGATGTGGAGTCCACTTGATAAATGGAGACGTTGGTTGTCTCTAGTGTAGTATTTTTGTTTTCTTTATCCCTTGGCTCAATGTTTAGCATTTTAGATTCTTTCCCTATATGACTCTGTATATGTTGTTTCAAGTCATTTGCTGATGATGATTTATAATTACATACATCACATTCATATGGCTCTTTTTTCGTGTGAATCAGTAGGTGTTCTTTCAAGTCACTTTCAGATACTGCTTTATAATCACACATATCACATTCGTATGTCTTTTTTCCTATGTGAGTCAGTATGTGTTGTTTCAAGTCATTTTCAGATGCTGATTTATAATCACACATATCACATTCATACAACTCGTTTTTTATGAGAACCTGCATGTTACTTGTGATCTTGTGCTGCAAGTTACTTTCAGATGTTGCTGTATAGTCACATGTATCACCTTCATATTGCTTTCCCCCCGTGTGAGTCAGTATATGTTTTTTCAAGTCATTTGCAAAATCAGCTTTATAGTCACATAAATCACATTCAAATGATGACATAGTGACTCTTCAATTCAGTCTTGTCCAGAACAATTCTGCAAGATGTCTCATATAAGTTATCCCTCTGTGACATCCAAATGTGCTGAGTTAGTACAGTTATGATTCTGCTAATCAGATAACTTACATAATGAATGTTATAAATAATATGTCACCATCCATAATAGATCCAGATAATTATGGTTGTTATAAATCTGTAACAAATACAAATGATAATGAATTTGTTGCAAACAATTCCATCTCCTTATTAATAAATACAGAGTTACTACAGAGTAGATAATCCAGCTTTTGCCTTTTTCTTTCTTGGAAAATTTTAATTCACTTACAAAAACCAAAAGGTAGACTAACTGAACTTGAGCTTTACCTTTGAACCATATCCTTAGAGTAAATAAGTAGTATACAAATAGTGAGTGTAAAAAACTTCAATACATCTATGATTTGATTAAGATGTATTCTGAGTGACATATACAATGCAATCTCAACATTACCACAAATAATGGACTGTTTAAGTGGGTCATTTTTAACTGTGCCTTTTTTATAATGCATAACTACACAAAAAGATTTATTGATGGTTCGTCGTTAATATAGAAAACAGATGACAATCGGTATTGTAATAGACAAGGTTACGAGGAAAGTTTTTTATTTTACAAGGTTTTATTTAACTTCAATGGATGTACTTATTATGTAAGTTCAGGTGGAATCTTGCAAGTGAAATTTAACCAACTTCCCGGTTTCCAATTGAGCTGAAAATTTGTATATCACATGACAATGGAATAATATGGTAAGTACCATGGAGCTGATATGCTGAAGGCGGCCGTAGAAATTCCTGTACTAAGCAAGATAGACCTCTGCTGCTACATGATGTCCCCGGGATCATGGGTATGGGGCTCTACCCAAAATGGACAAACAGCATCTTTCAGAATATTATAACCATCTCAGATCACTGGGACAGCAAAAAGAACTTCTGATTTACATAGTTCAATGGAAACTAATGTCTTGGATTAATTATCTCAGTTGATATAAGACTAAATAAAGAAAAACAAACGATTAGATGTGGTAGGTACTTACGATAAATCGTAGAATTCTATAAACTGCACCCTATCAGCATACAAATACAAATTAGTATATTAAGCCATTATTAAGCACTGTAGGTAATTTCATTCGGAATTTAACATGTTTATTTTGCGATAGTAGGTAATTAATTTTATTCTCATCTCCACAGACTACTACAGACACAGAGCTATTACAACTGTATCTCTGTGACTACAGTTAGGAATTGGGCACTAATCCACAGACTGTTATCAATGATCACAGACTACTATAGATTGATCACAGACTAGTTCGGTCGGACAAACTTCGTGGTCTTGGCTCTCTTGCAGGTTTGCCACCTTGGTGGTTTTCTCGCCAGAACTGGTGCTTTTTCAGGGCTCCTAGTGGTATTTTTTCTAACATATTTACATTTAACTTTTTTTTTACATTTTTTGATCTTGATTACTGAATAACAAATTAAATTACTCTTGTAGTTTCATTTCACTGTCTAAAGAAGTATCTAGTTAGGTACATTGCCTTATATCGAATCTAATGTTAATTGGTACATAGTAAAACAGCTGACCCATTTTTTAGATAACATATTATGTATGTCGTTGGTTTTCTATTAAAATTAGGTTTTTATAAGTCTGAGATACAAAAAAGTATTTGGCGGAATTTGGTGGTTTTTTTTCAGTTCAAGTTTCTGATATCTGGCGACTTTTTACTTTGTATCTAGCGCCTTAAAAAAATCCAAGGTGGCAACGCTGTATCTATAGTAGTCTTCAGGGTTGCCACCTTGGTGGTTTTTCCGCCAGAACTGGTGCTTTTTCAGGGCTCCTAGTGGTATTTTTTCGTTATATGTATAGCGTTTTTTTTTTGGCGGTTTTTGGTGGATTTTAAATATGGGATCTAGTAATTCATTTTTAATGGAAATCCCCAACCATTTAGGAATTCCATACTGTTGTATGCTTTGGATTTGAACGGGAATTCCCCGTCCCTAGTCAATAGTCAGTGAGGTCATTGCATCTACCTGGCAAAAATACTAAGTATTCGTACAAAAAATACCAACAATAACCTACAACATCTTCAGCGTCGACGTGTCGGCGTTATCGACAGTAACGTCAGAGTATATGAATGATGATGAAGTCATAAAATTAGTTAAATTTAATGATCTTGAATTTTAACATATTTTACATTCAACTTGTTTTTTACATTGTTTGATCTTGATTACTTAATAACAAATTAAATTACTCTTGGAGTTTCATTTCACTGTCTAAAGAAGTATCTAGTTAGTTAGGTAAATAGGTACCTATATCTAATCTAATGTTAATTGGTACATAGTAAAACGGCTTACCCATTTTTTTGATAACATATTATGTAGGTATATCGTTGGTTTTCTATTTAAATTAGGTTTTTATAAGTCTGAGATACAAAAAAATATTTGGTGGAATTTGGTGCTTTTTTTTAGTTCAAGTTTCTGATATCTGGCGCCTTTTTACTTTGTATCTAGCGCCTTAAAAAATCCAAGGTGGCAACGCTGGTAGTCTTTGGTAAAGGTGTTCCCAACGGCTAAAATCGCGAAATCGAATATATTGAATATGCGAAAATAAAATCGCCTAATATTTTATCTGCTATAATATTTTTAACAGGTCCGTTCCGTATTCCAAATTTTAGCGAATACACTATGTCATTGTTTTAAGGTTGATTTTTGAAGTGATATTATTTTCAATTCAGGTCATGCGTTATCATCTAGCGACATCTGTTGATGTTCAGAGGGACGACTTAGATAGGTGTTGACTCAAATAGTGTTGTATCGAACTCATTCGAGACTTGAGTTGTTTTTCGAGGACTAGAACTCGAGTCGTTAGAATATGAATCCGAGTCATCATCCGACTGAAATAATGGTTGCTTAGTACGTAATAAATCAATAATTTGTTCATTGCTATTTTATTTACTTCAAACTATGGATTTTGAGGACTCAGTCTTTAAAAAACTCAGTCTTTGAGTCCTTTTTGATATTAAAGTCTTTTTACAAAAGACTCAAAGTCACTCAAATTTTCTTTCTTTCTTTCTTTCTTACATAAAACGACATAGACTCGAGTCTTCAAAAACAGCTCAAGTTCTATTTAATAAGACTCCAAGACTCGAGTCTCTTATTACATACAAGTACAACACTATCGATCGCACTCTATTGTATAATATTTGAAAACTACGCTAGATGGGTGAGTGCCAGCTATGTATGTGTGCGTGGCGCTGGCAGTGGCGAAAAATATTATAGCAGGTCGCGGACTCGCGGTATGAATAATTATCGTTCGTTAGTGCCAGCTAAGCTATGTTGCGTGGCGGACGGCAACAGGCGGGCGAGTGGCGAGCGAAAATAAACAGGTGAAAATTATTATAGCAGGTCGTGGTATGAAAAATTAGCAGGTTGAATATGCTAAATTTTGCTAGCAGGGAATTTTAACTGCTAACAAATATAACGAACACCTTTTCTTTGGCTGGTGCGACTGCGAAGCGATTCAGCGAAGCAAAACAACAAAATTAAATGACTAAAATCTGTTTGAATTTCTCACTCCTATATTTTTAATTTCTTTCTAAAATCTACATCAGTATAGGTAAAGTGTTCTCATTGCACATTCTTTACTGGTTTTTGAGATAACTTTGTATGAAATGACAATTTTGTGAATTTTTCTTTTTCGTTTTGTTTATCCTTTCTAAATCGATTAACTGGATGTAAGTCTACATTCTTTTCAATACGTAGTATCTATAGTAGTCTGTGTTCGACCCTAAGCTTCATTGGAAGCATGCACTACAAACAACTACAAAATATGTGTTGTGTATTTTCAGCTGTGTTACGATCAACATAATCTATAATTGCTCCCTTGTTCCAAAGCGAGCGTTAATTCCTGAAAAATGGCTGGGCAAGGGCATCAGTTTCCTGGAAACTTCCAGGCCAATGCGGCTGGCATGCGCTCGGGATTCGGCGGTGGCCCCATGGGAAGCCAGATGCAACCAATGGGCTTTGGTTTAGAATATGAGAAATGGCTTTTCGTGTTGTTTTATTTTTTAACAGATAGAATGTGCTTTAAAACGGATATTTGTAAAGTTTTGAATCACGGAAACAAACGGTTGTCAAGATATAAATTTTTAAAATTTCACTTTTTAGGTTAGAATTTTTGTTGACACGGCGTATTTTACAAAGTAAAAATGCCATAGAGCGAAATGTAAGGAGCAGGGTTCCCAACACCTAAATTCCGAATTCCCCACAGACACATGATGTTGCATTACTCCCTGAAAGTGGGACGGGGGTGCAAGATTCGCACTGACCAGCACCAGAAGGGAGAAGGAGTGCTGAGAGTAGGAGGGTACGGAACCCCCTGAGTTACAGATCCGACACAGATCATTTAGGTTCGAAATGAGTCACAGATCCGAATCGGGGCACCCCGACCCCACGTAGTCTTGTGGCTACGACTCTAGAGTGTTTTTTAAAATCGCGGGAGCCAGAAACTCAAAGGAGGTCCTGAGTGGAGCAAGCCAAGTCGAGGCCGAGTGTAGCGAAGGGAGGAGGTGGCGAGCGAAGCGAGCCGGCGACTTCCGTAGCGTAACGAAGGCCGAGGCTGGCGCAGCGACACTCAGGGACGACTGCAGAGTTTCTGGCGGGAGCCCACTCGGAAGTCTCAATGAATCACAGATCCGACACGGATCATTTAGGTTCGAAATGTGTCACAGAGCTCCTTAATCCACATAGCCTTGTTTTGTTAGAGAATTTCAATTACGCGACTTTAGGTTACTTTACGATAAGTTTTAGGCAGCTTGAAACGACTGGTAACACTGATATTACTAGGATTACCCTAGAGTAGTTTGTATGTGTACAAGTAATTTTCATTATGAACTTTATTTCAATATGAATTGGGTCGACTTTACTAAAAAATTCATATCTCCGAAAGGGGGGGGTTCCGTACCCCCCCACTCTTGGAGGGTGATGACCCCCCCTCCCCCTCCCCCCCCCGCACCCCCCCTCCCCCCTAAGCCATTTCTCATATTCTAAACCATAGCCGAGACATGTCCTTGCATTTGTAGCAATGAGCATAAAAATTAGTCAAGTATTTAGCAGTTTTGTGACCACATGGTGAAGTGTAATGTTACATTAAAGTGTCCATAGGGTCCTTCAATTTTTTTATGATATTTGAAGTGTGCATTCCTGTATTGGGCAGTAACACATTTTCCATATTTGATAGAGATCTGTCTCCGTCAGTGGCTTACAATTTAATGCAAGACTGATAAATCTGCTATGTGCACTAGTTATAGCTAATATACCACAACTGTTATGAATCAATCAGGGGTGTAGCCACTGCCATATTAGCTGTATCAATGATATGGGGCCCGGGCTGCAGGGCAACATTTGTAAGCAATAATTAGTAAAATGATATCAACATCCCATGCTCGAGCTATAGGTGATTTAATAAATCAATTTGCTGAAAAAAAGCAAGAGAACTGTATTTGTTATCCAAGCCAAAACAGCATAACAAATACAGTATGTACTGTATCAGCCTTTTTAATAGTCCACTGCAGGACGTAGGCCTACCCACGAAGGGTGATTGGGCCATATCCACCACGCTGCCCCAGTGTGGGTTGGTGGATTCACGTACGCCGTCGAATTTTTTCTACGGACATATGCAGGTTGCCTCACGATGTTTTACTTCACCGAAAAGCCAGTGGTGTGAAATTCCGTACATAAATTCCAAAGAACTCATTGGTACGGGACCGGGATTGAATCCACAACCTCACGATTGTAAGGCTGGTGTCACTACCTCTATATCACCACGGCTTCAACACAAATACAGTATTCAGTTGTAAATGCCACCCACTGTCTACCATTCAAAGACTGACTGTGCCAAACATTGTTTAACTTTGATGATCACAAATTAATGCTAGTCAAACTATGTATGAGTGCTATGAGAAATAAAATATATCATGTGTGATTTCAACTGTCCAGCTAGCACGATTCAAGAGATACAGCCTGGTACATACAGACGGAAAGCAGAGTCTTAGGAATAGGTTCCCATTTTTACCCTTTGGGAACAGAACCCTAAAACACACTGTTCATATAGCTCAGGAAGCCATACCGTAGATAACTTGGTATCAAATTTTTAATCTGCTCTGAAGGTCTCTGACATGGCTAAATGGTCAAGACTTGAGAGTATGTTTTGTTTGTTCAGGAGTAATACATCCTATGGCAGGGGCTGGTGGCATGGTCAGCATGGGGACTCCGATGGTGCCTCCGTACGGGGCGGCCATGCAGAACCAAATGGGCAACATGGGAATGGGGCCACAGGTACAGTCATTCCACTTTATTTCCAAGGTTTTGTTGTAAGTTATAGGCCGAATTAACTATCTTGATGGCTGTGAAGTTACCTACAAGCTGCGCAATATCCAATCCTGACTGAAGCTCATATAAAGATGCGCGTTGATTGGCTATTGCGCAGCTTGTAGCTAACTTCACATCCGCCAACTTGTGTAGTGCAACAATTTATTTTTCTGGGATAAATTACAAAAAAGGAGCCTAAAGATGTCACTTACCAACTTTTAAACTATATCGATTCCGAAAATCAGGTCAATCTGTTGCTCTGTTGCTGTGTGAAAGAGTAACAACCACATTTTCGGATTTAAAATAACATTTTGTCTTAAATTACTAGTCGCATTGCGTCCTTCGAGCAAATATCTACAGAGCCACAGTCCTTAAGTAAAAGTAGTAAAAATATGTCTGAGCGCCATCATACATACCGACTTTTTACATTAAATAATTCACACTGACCCGTTTTCTCGAATCTTGATGTTATGTAACTTAATTAGTGCTTGTAACCGAGCACTTTGACATCGCGCGGCGTTGTAGTCTGCTTGCAATCGCCTTACGAACAACTAAAAAGCCTGCCCACTACGTAACTTGGGCAGAATTTTCGTTCGGACACTTTTTGCACGATTCTGACCATAGATATTTGCTCGATGATTGCGTCGTACTTTTTGTCTCGCTTTCTCTTAACATTACTAGCGACCCGCCCCGGCTTCGCACAAGTGTATTATACATATAAACCTTCCTCTTGAATCACTCTCACCTTCCTCTCAATCTATTAATCATTATTTTTCGCAAAAACAGCATGACCCACACCCGGGTACAGAATTCGCGAATATTTCGCACGGATCGATGTTACATTTTTCACATTATTGTTGATTTATCGAATGGCTCAGCTGATTTCAATAAAATTTTAATGTGGCCAATTTCGAAGTATACTCTTTCCAATAAAAAAGAATTATTGAAATAGGACTACTACGAAAAAGTTATGCGTGGCTACACATAAAAAAAAATATATATATACGATATATACGCGTCGAATTGAGTACCTCCTCCGGTTTGGTTCGTCAGTCAAAAATAACCAACCAATAAGTCAAATATAAGCATACATGGGGACAGACAGCGGGAAGCGACTTTGTTTTATACGAGTACTCATACTATGTAATGATGAGTATCCATAAAATTATTTCACGCTGCTTGTACGGCATATCATTTCATGCCTGGTTATAAAGATGTGTTGTGTAACTTGTAAAATATGATTTCAGGGAATGGGAGTTGGTGTGGGCGGTAGTCAGGCTGGCGGGATGGTGCCTCAGCAAGTGCAGCAACCAGGTAATTGTCCTTGTGATCGTATCCACATTATTCTACATGTCATCGTCATTTTTTCAGCCATAAATGGAAAGTTGAATAGTGTGGCCTAGTAAACAGAATTAAGTAAGTAAGTTCGTATAGGCCGGGTGGCTAGCCCTGGTGTCAGAGTTTTTAGGCCGCCTGAAGGCCTCTGACTTGGCTAAATGGTTAAAACAACCGAATTTAAATTACCATATTGTACCTACCAATAGAGGAAGTGGCGAAAAGAAACGTGCTGACCCCACTTAGTGGGATAAGGGCAGGATGATGATGATAATTTTATTATTATGTACTACGGGACTAATCGCGCACTCAAATTACGAGATAAATAAACACCTCATCATTTATCTCGTAATTTAAGTGCGCGATTAGTCCCGTAGTACATAATAATAATGTGTTTAAATCGCGAAAGCTTAAAAACAACATGATGATGATTGTACCTAACAACTTTTGTCAAGATTTGTACACAAAGCAATATCCAAGCTATTTAAGCTATTTCTATTCTTTCTATAATTCAATGCTGCAAGAGACATAACGTACATGGCGTCACAGTTTGCTGGTAGAGTTGTCTTCGTGCACGGCGCAGCTAACAAACATCTGAAATGAAACATGAAATAAAATTTTACCAGTGTCCAATCAAAAACGCTTCGCTTCCTTCATTTAGTCGTTTGCCACGAATAGCATTTATAGATCAAATTAAGAGATGGATGTCATGTCATGAAGGGCGCCTTGCTCTCAAGTTTTGAATGAATTAATAAACTGTGTTGGTGCCACTACGGTCACTGATCGGTGTGCGCAAAAGACATTACATGTCGTGGAAACGCATTCTAACTAATGTAAGTTCGTTTAAGCCGGGTGGCTAGCCATGGTGTCGGAGTACGCAAGCCGCCTGAAGGCTTCAGATACGGCTAAACGGCTAAAACAACCGGGGCCTTCAATTTAACGTGTCATCCGAACCACGGTAGCGCTCAGTTGTAAATGCCGCGGTCACCCATCCGGAGGCTGACCGCGCTGAGCGTTGCTTAATCTCGGTGATCGCTAACTGACACCTAGTGAAACTACGTTACGAGCGTTACTAACTTGTATAATTCCGCAGCCGGCATGCAGACTGGGGGCGGAGTGGTGACGCCGGTGGCGCCGCCGCCCGCGCCGCCGGCCGCCGTGCAGCAACACCAGAACAAGGAGTTCAACACCGCCTCGCTCTGCAAGTAACGTACGATATAACTAACGGCACGTCCGGCCGGCACGCAGCCCGGGGCCGGAGTGACGCCGGTGGCGCCGCCGCCCGCGCCGCCGGCCGCCGTGCAGCAACACCAGAACAAGGAGTTCAACACCGCCTCGCTCTGCAAGTAACGTACGATATAACTAACGGCACGTCCGGCCGGCACGCAGCCCGGGGCCGGAGTGACGCCGGTGGCGCCGCCGCCCGCGCCGCCGGTCGCCGTGCAGCAACACCAGAACAAGGAGTTCAACACCGCCTCGCTCTGCAAGTAACGTACGATATAACTAACGGCACGTCCGGCCGGCACGCAGCCCGGGGCCGGAGTGACGCCGGTGGCGCCGCCGCCCGCGCCGCCGGCCGCCGTGCAGCAACACCAGAACAAGGAGTTCAACACCGCCTCGCTCTGCAAGTAACGTACGATATAACTAACGGCACGTCCGGCCGGCACGCAGCCCGGGGCCGGAGTGACGCCGGTGGCGCCGCCGCCCGCGCCGCCGGCCGCCGTGCAGCAACACCAGAACAAGGAGTTCAACACCGCCTCGCTCTGCAAGTAACGTACGATATAACTAACGGCACGTCCGGCCGGCACGCAGCCCGGGGCCGGAGTGACGCCGGTGGCGCCGCCGGCCGCGCCGCCGGCCGCCGTGCAGCAACACCAGAACAAGGAGTTCAACACCGCCTCGCTCTGCAAGTAACGTACGATATAACTAACGGCACGTCCGGCCGGCACGCAGCCCGGGGCCGGAGTGACGCCGGTGGCGCCGCCGCCCGCGCCGCCGGCCGCCGTGCAGCAACACCAGAACAAGGAGTTCAACACCGCCTCGCTCTGCAAGTAACGTACGATATAACTAACGGCACGTCCGGCCGGCACGCAGCCCGGGGCCGGAGTGACGCCGGTGGCGCCGCCGCCCGCGCCGCCGGCCGCCGTGCAGCAACACCAGAACAAGGAGTTCAACACCGCCTCACTCTGCAAGTAACGTACGATATAACTAACGGCACGTCCGGCCGGCACGCAGCCCGGGGCCGGAGTGACGCCGGTGGCGCCGCCGCCCGCGCCGCCGGCCGCCGTGCAGCAACACCAGAACAAGGAGTTCAACACCGCCTCACTCTGCAAGTAACGTACGATATAACTAACGGCACGTCCGGCCGGCACGCAGCCCGGGGCCGGAGTGACGCCGGTGGCGCCGCCGGCCGCCGTGCAGCAACACCAGAACAAGGAGTTCAACACCGCCTCGCTCTGCAAGTAACGTACGATATAACTAACGGCACGTCCGGCCGGCACGCAGCCCGGGGCCGGAGTGACGCCGGTGGCGCCGCCGCCCGCGCCGCCGGCCGCCGTGCAGCAACACCAGAACAAGGAGTTCAACACCGCCTCGCTCTGCAAGTAACGTACGATATAACTAACGGCACGTCCGGCCGGCACGCAGCCCGGGGCCGGAGTGACGCCGGTGGCGCCGCCGCCCGCGCCGCCGGCCGCCGTGCAGCAACACCAGAACAAGGAGTTCAACACCGCCTCGCTCTGCAAGTAACGTACGATATAACTAACGGCACGTCCGGCCGGCACGCAGCCCGGGGCCGGAGTGACGCCGGTGGCGCCGCCGCCCGCGCCGCCGGCCGCCGTGCAGCAACACCAGAACAAGGAGTTCAACACCGCCTCGCTCTGCAAGTAACGTACGATATAACTAACGGCACGTCCGGCCGGCACGCAGCCCGGGGCCGGAGTGACGCCGGTGGCGCCGCCGCCCGCGCCGCCGGCCGCCGTGCAGCAACACCAGAACAAGGAGTTCAACACCGCCTCGCTCTGCAAGTAACGTACGATATAACTAACGGCACGTCCGGCCGGCACGCAGCCCGGGGCCGGAGTGGCAGTGAATGTGTCGGTAGCAAGTGGCGGTAGAACTACCAAGAAAAATCGGTATACTGGTACCAAAAATCGGTATGAAAGAATTTTCAGGCTTTAAATTGTTAGCCCGAAATGATCAAATCCTGGAGTGGGTTCTTCAGTGCAGTATCAGCGGCCTCTGATCACCACACAAACAGCCAATAGTTACATCCTCTTTCTCGTCTCGACTCGCTGAAATCGTGATATTCGGTAAAAACTAGGGAAAAATTGTTACAAAAGATCACTTTACAGGTGCTAAATCGGTAGAAATACCGAAAAATCGGTAGGTTCGAGGCCACTGCGGAGGAGAGACGCCGGTGGTGCCGCCGCCCACGCCGCTTACATTGATCCTTGCGAACTATTCGAATTCTGCACACGTTTTAAGTCGGATAAGACATTTTTGGCTAAATATAATTACATATGTCATAAGTGGGTACGCCTATTATAAGCAGTGGACTATTGAAATACCAGTACTGTATGTACTGTTGCAAAACTGATTTAAATGGAACTTGTTAGTATTAGTCCGCCGTCTGCAATCACCGTCAGCATTCCTAGCTGTTCGGTAGACATTCATGGGAAAGTACTTCAGTCTCTCTCGAATACCCTCGATCCTCCAATGCGAAAAGGCTGCTAAATGACATTTTAAATAATTCCTAAATTTAATTTCAATTTGCAACTCAAATTCATTTTAATTCAAAGAAAAATCTTTTATAAGATTAAGTGATTTTTCTTAATCCCTTTATCAGTGCGATTAATTTTGATAGAATTGATTATTAATTAAAAACAATTTGAATTTCGTTCGATGAACGTATAACTATCAGGGAAAGAGACCTTTATATTTTATGCATAATGTTGTATAGGTAGTCTACCTTGGTATTTATGCATAATGTTGTATAGGTAGTCTACCTTGGTATTTATGCATAATGTTGTATAGGTAGTCTACCTTGGTATTTATGCATAATGTTGTATAGGTAGTCTACCTTGGTATTTATGCATAATGTTGTATAGGTAGTCTACCTTGGTATTTATGCATAATGTTGTATAGGTAGTATACCTTGGTATTTATGCATAATGTTGTATAGGTAGTCTACCTTGGTATTTATGCATAATGTTGTATAGGTAGTATACCTTGGTATTTATGCATAATATTGTGTAGTATACCTTGGTATTTATGCATAATGTTGTGTAGTATACCTTGTAATTTTCAATTTACAGATTTGGTCAAGAAACAGTTCAAGACATTGTGAGCAGAACTCAAGATGTTTTCCAAACTTTGAAAGCAATTCAAGTAAGTTTTAGCTAACTTATACTTGTCCGCCAGCCGGGCTAGGATGCGCACGAAGTCATATTTCTTTCGTCGTGTCAGAACGAGACAGCGTTAAGCCAAAGTATATATCTGTCACTTTTTGACACGTCGAAAAGAGTTCTTTTCGTGGTCGCATGCTGGACTAGCTGATATAAAATGAGACATCAACCGATGTAGATGTACGAGTGGTTTGACGACAATTCCTTTTGTCTTCAACTGCCTTCAACAAAGAAGTTTCTCAATTCGACTTTGTTTTTATAGACCGAATCATACAAGGTGGATGTGAAGTTAGGTGCAAGCTGCGCGATATCTAATCGACTCGCAGCTATAGGTGAGCTTCAGTCAGGATTGGATATTGCGCAGCTTTTAACTAACTTCACGTCCGCCGACTTGTATGATTCCCCTGTAAGCGATTTTTCTGCCAATTATGTTATTTTTTTGTTTGATCGATCATACTGTAGAGGCGGTCTCACTAAAATGTTATCGAAATAGATTGACCTGTTTTTGAAAATTTAACAATAATCAGCGATTCGAGTTCGTTTTAGTCATAGGAAGTCCACTGCTGGACATAAGCCTCCCCTAAAGATCTCCAATAAGACCGGTTGGAAGCGGCTTATATCCAGCGCGGACCTGCAGTCTTGACGAGATCATCTGTCCACCTTGTGGTGTCCTACGCTGCGCTTGCTAGTACTATTTACCGGCCCATTTGTTCATCTTGCTACTATTAATCTAATATAGTAAATTCATATAGGCCGAGTGGCTAGCCCTGGTGTCAGTTTTAAGCCGCCTGAAGGCGTCTGACATGACTAAACAGTTAAAACAACCGGGACCTACAATTCAACGTGTCACCCGAGCCACGGTAGTGTTCAGTTGTAAATGCCACCCGCGGTCACCCATCCGAGGACTGACCGTGCTGAACGTTGCTTAACTTCGTTGATCACTAACGAATACCTAGTCAACTACGCTATGAGCGCTTAATAAATTCTTCGACAGAGAAACAAGACCTGAGACCTTTTTATTTATTTATTTATTCATTAAAAAATATGATTTATATTTCAGCCACCGAACGGCACCCAGCACGGCGAAAGTGCCAGTAACGACAAGAAGGCCAAAATGCAGGAACAACTGCGCACCATCCGCCTGCTCTTCAAGCGATTGCGGCTCATCTATGAGAAGTGCAACGAAACTTGCCAGGTACAATACATACAAAATACAATACATACAAAATGCAAGAACAACTGCGCACCATCCGCCTGCTCTTGAAGCGATTACGGCTCATCTATGAGAAGTGCAACGAAACTTGCCAGGTACAATACATACAAAATACAATACATACAAAATGCAGGAACAACTGCGCACCATCCGCCTGCTCTTCAAGCGATTGCGGCTCATCTATGAGAAGTGCAACGAAACTTGTCAGGTACAATACATACAAAATACAATACATACAAAATGCAGGAACAACTGCGCACCATCCGCCTGCTCTTCAAGCGATTGCGGCTCATCTATGAAAAGTGCAACGAAACTTGCCAGGTACAATACATACAAAATACAATACATACAAAATGCAGGAACAACTGCGCACCATCCGCCTGCTCTTCAAGCGATTGCGGCTCATCTATGAGAAGTGCAACGAAACTTGCCAGGTACAATACATACAAAATACAATACATACAAAATGCAGGAACAACTGCGCACCATCCGCCTGCTCTTCAAGCGATTGCGGCTCATCTATGAGAAGTGCAACGAAACTTGCCAGGTACAATACAATACATACAAAATGCAAGAACAACTGCGCACCATCCGCCTGCTCTTGAAGCGATTACGGCTCATCTATGAGAAGTGCAACGAAACTTGCCAGGTACAATACATACAAAATACAATACATACAAAATGCAGGAACAACTGCGCACCATCCGCCTGCTCTTCAAGCGATTGCGGCTCATCTATGAGAAGTGCAACGAAACTTGCCAGGTACAATACATACAAAATACAATACATACAAAATGCAGGAACAACTGCGCACCATCCGCCTGCTCTTCAAGCGATTGCGGCTCATCTATGAGAAGTGCAACGAAACTTGCCAGGTACAATACATACAAAATACAATACATACAAAATGCAGGAACAACTGCGCACCATCCGCCTGCTCTTCAAGCGATTGCGGCTCATCTATGAGAAGTGCAACGAAACTTGCCAGGTACAATACATACAAAATACAATACATACAAAATACAATACATACAAAATGCAGGAACAACTGCGCACCATCCGCCTGCTCTTCAAGCGATTGCGGCTCATCTATGAGAAGTGCAACGAAACTTGCCAGGTACAATACATACAAAATACAATACATACAAAATACAATACATACAAAATGCAGGAACAACTGCGCACCATCCGCCTGCTCTTCAAGCGATTGCGGCTCATCTATGAGAAGTGCAACGAAACTTGCCAGGTACAATACAATACACACAAAATACAATACATACAAAATGCAAGAACAACTGCGCACCATCCGCCTGCTCTTGAAGCGATTACGGCTCATCTATGAGAAGTGCAACAAGACTTGCAATCAAAATACCGGTCCAATTATATTACCGGTGTTTCATTTCCACCGAAGAACTATTCTTCTTATACCATCCATGACAGACGGTTTAATTTTTTTTTTTTTTATTCTTTTATTATTTATCCAGGGTTTTATGCCATGACACCCTTGTACACTTAACAATTGTTTTTTAAGTTAACAGTTGATTACGTTCTGCAAGAGCTGCACGGTATGCGTCGTACAACCCTCTGGCATCCTTTGAATCAGGTTTAGATAGCACGCTATTACATCCTCCCACTTGCCAGATAACATGATTACTGTCAAAGAGTTGACGTCGCAGTCCTTGGTTCCAGGCACATTCCATTAAAACATGGTACACATCTTCAATCGAGCCACAGCGGTCAAACGAGGGTGACTCCACTTTTCCCATCATATACGCAAACATGTTTAATGGGACGTGCCCAGAACGAAGCCGTGCAGCTGTAACAATCTCATTCCTTCCCATGTCGGCCCTCAGAAACCATGGAAAGAGACGGTTTAATTAATTTTTTTTTCTCACGCTATCAATTAATTTTCTATTTAATCGCGCGCTTATTTGTTGGTATATTATGGCGTGTACTCTAATAGACGGCCATTGTGTTATTGACTGCCTCGGTGGCTCAGTGGTTAGTGACCCTGAATTCTGGATCAAAAAGGCGTGGGTTCGATCTCCACCCAGGGCAAACATTTATGTGATGAACATAGGTATTTGCTCTGTGTCTGTGTGTTATTTAGGTACTATTTATATAAGTATGTATTTAAAATATGTATATGTAGTATATCAGTCTCTGGCAGCCATATTACAAGCTTTGCTGAGTTTGGGGTCAGAGACCGTGTGTAAGATGTCTCCAAATATTGATCATCATTTATTATGTTGTCAAAAACGATTTACCTGGTGAATTGTAACTGAAACTTGATTACTTACAGGGCATGGAGTACACTCACATGGAAAGCTTGATCCCGCTGAAAGATGAGGCTGAAAATAAGGCGCTGGACGAGCGACGGAACACTGAGGCCTACAGACTCGCGCTAGAGGAAAACAGGGACCTCACGGAACAGGCTAGTTGCTCTTTGTAACTAATGCTGAAGCCATACATTGGACGATGACTTATGTCCAAGCTACGAATGAAGCTACGAATGGTTACGAATTGAATAGCCAATTATTGTTCGGTTTGTCTCCAATATCAGTCCAAGACCGATTTGCACATTGGAGTGTTGGAAACAAGACTACAGTGTGTAGCCAACAGAGCCAAGTGTGGTCCCGGTATTCTAGGGTATGGAGTACACTCACATGGAAAGCTTGATCCCACTGATAGCCCAGTCGGGTTAGCATTTTAAATTACAAAAATTTCCCGACAGCAATTGTTTTCCTGCAACCTTTAATGGGAGTCACAGGTAGTCTAAATCCAAAATGGCGACCAAATTCCGCCGGTGCGTTAGCCGCCATCTTGAATTTAAGGGGCAATAGTTTTTTCTTAATATCTCGGTTATTTTCAACTTTTCAACAAAAATGGTAAGAAGTAAAGTGGTTGTAAATGTGAATCCCTACAATTTATTTATTGCAAGGTTTTTCGTACGATCGATATTTTTCGAGTCATACGCGAAAAAAGTGGAACCCATTTTCACTCATTTTCAATACATTCTTCGTCATGGGTGTAGTTTTCGAGGTTTTTGGGGGTGTAGATTTCAAAACTGTTGTTAAAGTAAGTAAGTAAGTTCGTATAGGCCGGGTGGCTAGCCCATTGGCTCATTCTTGTTCGTTGTCCACCTGCCCGTGACTTCAGCGTCTAGGGTACGCTGGAGTCCCGTTAATCCTGCCATAAGTGTAGAATTCTTAATATTGGTAGTAAAAAAGTCGTGGAGATCAAAATTTTAGGAAATTTAATTTTCTACAACTTAGTTCATGTACATTTTTCATAAAGTTAATAAAAATCGAGATTATTTATCAAATAATCTCTTTTAATCTAATTAAACTTTTCCAATTTTTTCGCGTAGGTATAACTGGAAAAATATTGATCGTACAAGAAAACTTGCAACTAATAAATTGTAGAGATACACATTTACAACAACTTTAGTCATCACTATTTTTGTTGAAAAGTTGATAATGACCGAGATATTAAGCAAAAACCATTCCCCTTTAATTTCAAGATGGCGGCTAATGCACCGGCGGAATTTAATCGCCATTTAGGATTTAGACTACCTGTGACCTCCTTAAAGGTTGTAGCAAAGAAATTGCTGCCGGGAATTTTTGCAATTTCAGGCCCTTTTTTTGACTAACCCGACTGGGCTATAAAGGATGAAGCTGAAAAAAGGCACTAAACGAATTCCGACAGAAAAAACCTAAAGACTCGCGCTAAAGGAAAACTTCATGGAACAGTCTAGTTACATTTTATAATTTACAGGTTTTTGACACCGTAGTGATGGACTAATCATATTTATTGTAATCACCTTATTGTACTTTTTTTTTATTATCCTTTTTTACTATCAAAAACACAAAAAAAGAGATAATTCAATGCAAAGAATGTTTTCGACCCAATTATTTCGACTGGCTCAGTGGTTAGTGACCCTGACTTCTGGGTCAAAGAGACGTGGGTTCGATCCCCACCCAGGGCAAACATTTGTGATGAACATAGGTGTTTGCTCTGTGTCTGGGTGTTATTTAGGTACTATCTATATAAGTATGTATGTGTAGTATATCAGTCTCTGGCAGCCATATCACAAGCTACGCTTAGTTTGGGGTCAGAGACCGTGTGTAAGATGTTCCCTAATATTTATTTATCTAGACACGCGGAAGCGTGTCCAGCCAAGTAAAAAAAAAAGGAACTGGCGACGCGACGTGTGTAATATTACACGAACCATTTCGAGACACTTTTGACCCCTTCATAACTCGAAAACTATTTAACCTATATATATGAAATTTAGCATATTTACTAAAGTTCTTTAGCTTATCTACAATACAAAATTTCATTAACTTTGCTTTGACGGTTAATGAAATATTAACGTTTAATTGTTTAATTGTTTATTGAGATATAAACGATTCACACCATTTACATATACCTCACAAAAATTATTAGAAACAAATCGAAAATAGAATTAACTTAAAAAAAGATACCATTATTATTTACCGTATTACCGTTTAAATAAACAGAGTTTAACAAACAAATATAACAAAGTTTGATGCTAGATGTCCAAAAATTGATAAAGGGACTCTTTATTACAAATATAATCAAACACGTATTTCAAGATTTTGGGACCGAGCTGCCTTCGTCCGTGGGTAGGAACCCTTTTAATTTTTTGTCCCCCACACGTGGTCCTGGGTGGTGCTAACCAGGCAGCAACCATACTGGTGGTAGGCTATAGCCGCGGCGAGAGTCCACCCACCAGACTAAGCCGCGCCGCCAAACGACTCTCTTGAGCTCGTGTTCCGGCGCGAAGTCTGGTGACGCCAATCTGAAAGTCGGGTCGGAACAGTAGCGTCCTCTGGTGGATCGATTACGGTGCACGCATCGATTGCCGCATCGGCCGACTAGTCGTGGAGGGCAGCGGGATCCGAGGCACGGTTTGTCGCTGGCCGACCGCAGATAGTAGGGGGCCCAAGTAGTGAGCTAGCCACTCATGAAAGGCTGCCCCGCCATCTGTCGAAAAATCCCAGGGATGCGCCATCGTGCCGGTTGGCGACCGGACGAGAGGGCCCGATGGACATCCTTGGGGGGGCTCGGGCGTCCCCGCGGTCTCCAGGCTAGTCTACCATAGATGTGTGTGGTTTGTGCGTTGTACCACTGGATCTGCAGAGTGACGTCTCGTTCCACTACCGACTTTCTACCTACTTTACTCCGCAAATAACCATGAGAAACAGTAGAAGCAAAAGAACGTGTACACAGCGGCAGCACTCCCTCTCACTTAAAGTGCACCTGTGCAATATTCGGGGCCTGCACTCCAATCTCACACCTGTCCATCATCATCTTGAGACAGATCGACCCCACCTATTGTTTCTCACGGAGACGCAGATTGCTGGTCCATCCGACGTGTCGTATCTTTCCTACCCAGGGTATTCCCTGGAGCACCGTTTCAAACCACGTGCGGGTGTATGCGTGTACGCCCGGGATGATATTTGCTTTCTGCGCCTTCGTAGGTTTGAAGACCCCTCTTTCTCAGTGCTCTGGGCTTTGGCGGACACTGGCCTAGAGAAAATTATCTACGCTTGTGTATACCGATCACATAGCGGGGACCAGGAGACAACCAGACTCACTGAATACCTCAGTGAGGCGGCGGATGCTGCTCAACTCAGCTACCCTTCAGCCCAATTAGTGATCCTGGGGGACTTTAATGGCCACCACAAGGAGTGGCTACACCCATACCTAGACACTAACCATGCTGGGCTTGAGACGCGCAAGCTTGCCTTGACACTAGATCTTACCCAGCTGGTTCAAGGCGCCACACGGGTACCTGACGTTGACTCGCACACAGCCTACTGCTTGGACCTTCTGCTAACCACCGATCCAGACCGTTATTCAGTGGCGATTTCCTCACCGTTAGGTTCATCTGACCACTGTCTGGTGAAATCTGTATCCGTCTACTCCCCATCAGACCCCAGCCCCAAAGGGTCGCGGCGAGTGTGGCGGTACAAGTTAGCGGATTGGGATGAGATCCGGTGTTTCTTTGCATCTTACCCTTGGCAGTCTGTTTGCTTCTCTTCCGATGATCCTTCTACGTGCGCGGATGCCGTGACAGATGTGCTTCGTACCGCCATGGAATACTTCATCCCATTTTCGGACGTGCCTCTGTCTAGCAAAGCTCGGCCCTGGTTTGGACCTGAATGTGGACGCGCCGAAGCGCAAAAGCATCAGGCATACCTGGCTTGGGCCGATGCTCGAAACCGTAAGTCGAGGGACATTCGTCTGAGGAAGAAGGCATACAATAGGGCTGCTAAGTCCTGTAAAAAGGTTATGCGGAGGGCTCGCTTTGATCACATTAGTCGAATAGGCAATAAGCTTGCTTCTTACCCTGCGGGTAGTAAGGCATTCTGGTCTCTAGCTAAATCGGTTGAAGCGAACTTCTGCCGCCCCTCACTGCCTCCGTTGCTGAAACCCAATGGTTCGCTGGCCCATACCGCGGTTGAGAAAGCAAATTTATTTGCATCTCAATTTGCTGAGTCTTCGCGTCTGGACCCCGGTAGTGCGAGACCTCCAACTTTGCCAAATTGTGGCTCTGTAATGAGTGATATACATATCCGGCAAAAGGAGGTTCTCAAGGTTCTCCGCAGTCTTGATGTGAACAAGGCCAGTGGCCCTGATGGTATTCCGGCCATTGTATTGAGAACTTGTGCGCCTGAGTTGTCGCCTGTGCTGACTCGCCTCTTTCGCCTATCTCTGAAGACAGGTCAAGTGCCCAAATCTTGGAAGCTTGCTAACGTGCAGCCTGTACCCAAAAAAGGTAGCCGTGCCGACCCTGCCAATTACAGACCGATTTCGATCACGTCCATACTTTGCAAGAGTATGGAACGTGTCCTTAACAACAGGCTCCTGGCGTACCTGGAAGCGAATGACCTACTCAGTGACCATCAGTACGGCTTTCGCCGAAACCGGTCTACTGGGAACCTTCTGGCGTACGCCACACACATCTGGAGTGAGGTCATCGAAAAGCACGGGGAGGCGCTGGCTGTCTCCTTGGACATCTCCAAAGCTTTTGACAGGGTCTGGCATGAGAGCCTAATTGGCAAGCTTCCATCTTACGGCCTGCCTGCTGATTTCTGCGCATGGATATCAGATTTCTTGAGGAATCGGTCGATACGAGTGGTCGTAGATGGCTGCTCGTCAGATCATATGGCTATCAATGCCGGGGTTCCTCAGGGGTCAGTGCTCTCTGCGACCCTCTTCCTACTGCATATCAATGATCTGCTAAAGCCCGGAATCTTTGGGTACGCAGACGACAGTACAGTCGTGGAGAGCTACACATCCGATGCGAGAACCAGCGGGCCACAGATCGAGTCTCACAGAGAGGCTATGGTCGAGCGGCTCAACTTGAGTCTGGAGGCGGTTTCTAACTGGGGTGATGCTAACCTGGTCAAATTTAATGCCACGAAGACTCAAGCCTGTCTGTTTTCGGCCAAAAAGAGACCCTTCCAATTGTCTCCCGCTTTCCGTGGTGTCTCCGTTCCGGTAACTAACAGCTTGGAACTATTAGGCGTTTCACTCTCATCGACTCTTAACTTTGGCTCTTACATAGAGTCAAAGGCCCAATTAGCTTCCAAAAAACTTGGTGTTCTCTCTAAGGTGAGACGGTATTTCACACCTGAGCAACTGCTTAGTCTGTATAAAGCACAAGTCAGGTCGTGCATGGAATACTGCTCTCACCTTTGGGATGGCTCCGCCAAATATCAACTGGAGGCTCTGGAGTCGATTGAGAGGCGAGCCAAGAGGCTGATCGACAACGACACTCTGACTATGTCGTAGCTGCAAAGTCTCGAGCATCGACGTAAGGTAGCGTGTTTATCGGCCTTTTACCGGATCCACTTCGGAGAGTGCGCCCAGGAGTTGCACAATCTGGTCCCACCTGCCCCTTTCTTCTATCGTACGGCTAGACAGACGCGACCAAAGCGCCACCCTTTTATGGTGGACATTCCGCGCATTAGAACCAAGCGTTTCGAATCCTCATTCCTCATACGAACAGCCAGAATGTGGAACGCTTTGCCTGGGTCTGTCTTCCCGCTAAAGTACAATGTGGGCGTCTTCAAATCCCGAGTAAATAGGTATCTTCTAGGTAAGCGTGCTACAACCTAGACCGCATATCTGCTTAACAACAGGCAGTATGTGGTCAAACGCAAACCTATTCAGAATAAAAAAAAAAAAAAAAAAAAGATTTTTAGTAAATCTCCCCCTAACCTTTAAAACAAGGGGTTAAAAGTTGGTATGAGACTTCCGCAAGTTTTGAAGCTAGAGATGTGAAAATCGATAAAATTACTCCTTTTAGTAAACTACAAAAAGAAGTGAAATCCAACAAAAAACATTGTCATGTGAAATGAAGCCAAGTCACAGTTCCCACTATCAAAAAGTTGTCATATCTCACGTAAAGCCAAGCTTCTAACTCTACACGCCTTACTCTACAAGTCCTTACTTCACAAACTCTACACCTTAGTCAATATATGCGGCTTGGCTGTTTCGCTAACTGCGCCTGGGCGTAAAGTGATTAATTAATTAATTCTGTTCTGTTCTTGTTGTAACGAAACGGCCAAGTCACATATATTGACTAAGCCGTAGAGTTTGTGGAGTAAGGGCTTGTAGAGTAAGGCGTGTAGAGTTAGAAGCTTGGCTTTACGTGAGATCTGACAACTTTTTGATAGTGGGAACTGTGATTTAGACTTGGCTTCATTTTACATGAAAATGTTTTTGTTGGATTTATATTAATAATTTCATTTTCCACAGGTGGTGCTCAAAAACAAACAGCTGAAAGAAGTGATCACGAACTTGAGGACTATAATATGGGAAATAAACGTGATGTTGACTATGAGGAGATCTTAGTGCAGTGAAGTTAAGTGTTAATTATAATTATTTTATCAATCTAATAAGTAAGTAACTCAGTCTAATGTAAGTATGTATAAGTAAGTATTATTAAGAAATTACATCTGAAGATTCAATGTTCAAATAAGTGTTTTTATTTGTTAAAGTTGCGAGTTACTTGTAATTAACAATGTGTTTGACTATTTTAAATGTTTTACACCCCCTGCTGGAAAAAGGAGTGCTATAATTATAATTCATTTGTGTGGAGTCTGTTTTTGTTGCTATCTAATTTCTAAATGAAAGGACCATTATTTTTTCTAATTGAAAGATAATTATATGACTGTAATCAAGATAGCGTTTAGCAATATTGATATAAAATCGGTTGCCCCCATTGATATTCTTTTTTTCAGGGACAACAGTAGCTTTTGAAAAAAATCGTAGAATACGAGTAAAAGTTGTTCGTAATGGCGTTTGTAACCACGAGGTGAGTCGTTGCACAGTAGCAAATTCATAAATCAGCGTCTGCGATGAGTAAGGATTAGCGCAGCTATTAGCTAAAGACCGAATCATACAAGTCGTCGGATGTGAAGTTAGCTACGAGCTGCGCAATATCCAATCCTGACTGAAACTCACACAAAGCCGCGCGATGATTGGGTTTCGCGCAAGAAATCGCTCTAAGCGATAATGCCGCCACTAAAAACCTATTTGTATTATTTTGTCCTTGTAAAAGTTTTTAAAATGAAAACTTCTTTATAGGCGTTATGCACTTTTTGGGATGGGTAAAAATATTAAACTGGCGTCAGGACACCTGACCTGATCAAAAATTCATAAGACGGCGCAGGGCGCTTGCTCGAGTGTGCGTGTGTGATATTGTATTTTACCACATAAGTGATAATATCAATAGTTCAAGTTTTCTCTTCTGCCGACACTCCCGGAGTTTTTTTTAAAAATAATTTGGTTGTTTTGTGTTTGTTTGTAAAGACGCCATTAAATTTGATTTGGCCTATACGCCAGAGTGGAAGAGGATTTACTTGAATTAAAAATAACCCTGTATAGTCTAGCCATTATCCATCCATCCATCCATCCATCAGCCATAAGAAGTCCACTGCTGGACATAGGCCTCCCCTATGGATCTCCAATAAGACCGGTTGCAAGCGGCTAGCATCCAGCGCGATCCTGCGGTCTTAATGAGGTCATCCGTCCACCTTGTGGGTGGTCGTCCTACGCTGCGCTTGCCGGTACGTGGTCTCCACTCGAGAACTTTCCGACCCCATCGGTCATCAGTCCTCCGCGCTATGTGCCCTGCCCATTGCCATTTCAACTTGCCAATCCGTTGGGCTATGTCGGTAACTTTGGTTCTTCTACGGATCTCCTCATTTCTGATTCGATCTCGCAGAGAGACTCCGAGCATAGCCCTCTCCATAGCTCGTTGGGCTACTTGGAGCTTACTAATAAGGCCCATAGTGAGAGACCACGTTTCTGTGCCATAAGTCATCACTGGCAACACACACTGGTCGAACACTTTCGACTTGAGGCACTGAGGTATGTCGGACGAGAAGACGCTACGCAATTTTCCGAACGCTGCCCAGCCGAGTTGGATTCGGCGATTGGCCTCTTTCTTGAAGTCGGACCTACCTAACTGGACTACTTGTCCAAGGTAGACGTACGAGTCAACGACTTCAAGAACCGAGTTCCCAACAGAGATCGGGGTGGGTACAACATGGGAATTACACATGACTTTCGTCTTGTCCATGTTCATCTTAAGACCCACCTGTTGGGAAACCCGATTGAGGCCTTCGAGCATCGTGCTGAGCTCTTCCATCGATTTTGCCATGACCACGATATCGTCGGCAAACCGAAGGTGAGTGAGGTATTCGCCATTGACATTGATGCCGAATCCTTTCCATTCCAGGAGCTTGAAGGCGTTCTCCAAAGTAGCCGTAAACAGTTTCGGAGAAATTACGTCTCCCTGTCTTACGCCTCTTTTTAAAGGGATCGCCTTGGAGCTCTCTTCCTGTACTCGGACCGACATAGTGGCGTTATTATACAAGCACTTCAACACTTCGATGTACCGATAGTCAATACGGCATCGTTGGAGAGACTCGAGCACAGCCCAAGTCTCGACCGAATCAAAGGCTTTCTCATAGTCTACAAACGCTAAGCAAAGTGGCAAGTTATACTCTTCGGTCTTCTGTATAACCTGCCGCAGCGTATGAATGTGGTCCATGGTGCTAAAGCCCTTTCGGAAACCGGCTTGTTCGGAAGGCTGGAAGTCATCAAGCCTGCGCTCGAGACGGTTCGTAATGACCCTTGAAAACAGCTTATAAACATGGCTCAGAAGCGAGATGGGTCTGTAGTTCTTCAATAAGGTGTTGTCACCTTTCTTGAAAAACAACACCACCACGCTTCTGTTCCATGCTTCTGGCGTGATGCCCTCGAGGACGACGGTGTTGAAAAGCTTCTGGAGGACTTTTAGTACCGGTGTTCCACCCGCTCTCAGAAGCTCTGATGTGATACCGTCATCACCCGGCGCCTTGTTGTTCTTAAGCTGATTCAGGGCCATTCTAATCTCGTACAGGCTGATGTCCGGGATATCTTCGGTGAAGTGTCGGGTCAGCTTGGCTCTTGGATCTTTGGCCGCGCTGATAACAGGCTTAGCGACCGAAGCGTATAACTGTCCATAGAACCTTTCAATCTCCTCTAATACCTCTGCCTTGGTCGACGCTATACTTCCATCTTCTCTCTTCAGCTTTGTCAATTGGCTTTGCCCAATAGACAAATCTCTTGCGAACACTTTGGAGCCTTTGTTTCGCTCTATTGTCTTTTTAATGTGTTCAGTATTAAAAAGACGGATGTCGTGCCGCAAGGATTTCGAAATTTGTCTATTGAGACGCCTATATGACTTTGCATCATCGGAAGACTGCAATCTTAGTGAGCGTCGTTCGGCCATGAGATTTACAGTGTGATCGGAAAATTTCTGCGGTTTATTTGAACGGCGGGGTCTAAAGAACTTAGCACCCACCGATTGGACAGTTTCTACGAGCCCGTTGTTGATCTCGTCCACCGACGCAAGGTTCTCTAGGCAAGCAAAACGATTCGAGAGCTCGAGCTGAAAGTCCTCGGGGTTTTGGATATGTTCACGAGTAGGTCGGAGCGTGGACTTCATCAGGCGGGACCTTTCGAGCTTAACATTAATATCTAATGTGCCTCGTACAATTCTGTGATCGCTGCCGGTTTTCACCCTGTGGATCACGGAGACATCATTAAATATTCGTCTCTCGGTGGTCATGATGAAGTCTATCTCGTTTTTCGTGGAACCATCAGGGCTCATCCAGGTCCATTTCCTGTGAGGCGGCTTCTGGAAGAAAGAGTTCATCATAAAGAGTTCCTCTCTCTCCAGAAAGTCAGCCAGTCTCTGGCCCCTCGGGTTCCGTTGCCCATATCCAAATTGCCCCACCCTCAGCTCATCATCGTTTTTTCTGCCCAACTTTGCGTTGAAGTCCCCCATAACAACAGTGAAGTGGGTCTTAGACATATGAATGGCCCGACTTACGTCCTCATACATAGTCTCCACTTCATCATCTGGGTGTGACGATGTCGGTGCGTATACCTGAATGACCTTCAGCGAATACCTCTTGGATATTCTGAGTATTAGGTATACCACCCTGCTTGACACACTTTCGATGGTAATAATGTTGTTGGTGAGGGACTTGTGAACGAGAAAACCAACACCACCTTGGGACCGTTGGTCACCTTCCCGGTAGTAAAGCAGGTTGCCGGAGTTTAAGGTTATCGTGTCCTCCCCCTCTCTACGGACTTCAGACAACCCCACAATATCCCAACGCAACCTACTCAACTCTTCTTCCAACTCAGCAATCTTCTCGTCAGTCCTCAACGTGCGCACGTTGTGTGTTACCAGGGCCAGTCGTCGTTTACAGGAGTGGTAGCCGGGCGTCTGCCAGCGATTCTTAGCACCCCCTTCTCCGCCGTTACCGGGGCCGCTACCGTAGCCCCGGGCTAGCGGAGCTGCTGGGGACTGGGGGCCTGGTCTGTTTGTTTTTTCCATATTGGGGTTTTTGCCCATAATCGCCGCGCTGGGCAGGCGTGGTGGCGATCGCAGAAACGTAGCTTCGCGACAGGGATGCTGCTCCCCATCCCTGCCCTGTGCCATTTTAGCTACGTTTTAGTCGAATGGTTATACCGCCATTAGTCGGTTCCGCTGTACCTCAGCCGGCTCTTACGACACCTGGTACTAGAGGGGGGTGCTATTCTACTCTGCCGGCACCCCACGGCAATCTGCCGGCACCCCACGGCACTAGCCATTATAGATAACAGTAATTACGACGTGCGCCTGTAATATAATTTGCCGGCAATGTTGGGTCAGCCGCGGGTCGCACCGATAGCTGATAACTTATCTGTAGGTTAATAGATTATAGTGCAGCGTAACTTGCGAACAAAGTAAGGTTATTAACCCAAAATTTGAAAACTATAAACGTCGTTTCTTGAGAGTGAGAATGGGCATGATGACTAAAAAAATGTAATTAGTCCTTCAGATAGATTTATCAAATATTAGACACATATTTTTTCTTTTGTCTATTAAACAAAAATTGATGAAAATATAGCCCGTTAAAGATCCGCGTGACGTCACAAGTCACACACCATTTTACGGTGATCATAACTCCCATACTTCCATCCTTTGGGCACCTCCTTTATGTTTCAAACTCTAGCTGGCTTGTTCTCCGGTAACTGTCAAGATCCTTTTTTTTTCTTTACTACTCGACTGGCGAATGGTAAACATAGCACATAGTTTATTTGCCTATGGAAATCTGTAGGCCACTGATATGTTCAGGTGAACGACCTAATATTGGTGGAATGAGGGTTATATTTATACCATGAACGTAAATAAAAATCACAATGTAAATTAAATCTTTATTGCGAAATATTTTATGCGTAGGTTATACCTAAAGCAAATTACGTCGTATACTCGTTCGATTTTACTTATAAATAGCTTTACAATAAATAAAGCAGAATGGCAAGATACCTACTTACACTATTTTATGAACCGACTCTAGAAAGTTTTATCTGTTAACAGTCTGAGTGAGACAAGTACCTACTCGTAGTGTTTGTTGTGTCTTCAATTTTAAGATATACAAACCTATAATGTTTTCTGCGAAATCTTGAATCCCAGATGCGAAAGTTTATTACAGTGCCACCAACTTAGCTGTTCAGGTGGGCAAAATTTGAACTACATGTGCGTCAGCCGCCATTATGAATTCGTCATTTGAATTCGCGCCACTAGCGACGCCGTCAACTGAACAGTTAAGTTGGTGGCACTGTACCCGGCGATATAAACATGACTTGCGCTCAAGTCAGAATTAGGCTGTTTAACTGTCACTTTGACATATATATCTTTGACATATGTCAAACATAAACATGTCAAACGTTGACAGTAAGGGTTACGCAGTGGCGTAATCACGAACCTGTGGCGAATTTGTGCAACACCCTCGCATAAGCCAAAAAACAAGAAATTATTTGAATGCTAACAATCTATAGTTAGCAAACATGCACTACAGAACAGGTAGACTTTTTTTTAGTGTCGGAGCTTTATACCTAGTTACTAAACTATCTACGCTCAATAGGTTTGGTAATTTCCGTAGCCTTTTTCTTTTGGACCTTCTTTTCGTACGGGCGTCGGTCTACCGCGGATTCTTCCGGTATGACTGGGATATCTTCTTTAGGCTGGTCACCCTGTGGTAGCTCGGGTACTTCTGGAGAGGCGTCGATTTGCTTGTTGGCGCTGCGGCCTACAGGGATGGCGTGGAAGGCCTCAGCTAGGTCTGGGTTGATCTCGTCGAGGGGGGTGTCGCCGGGGCGGATGTAGACTGGTACGTAGCCCGGCATCGCTGGCAGGTACTGCCATTTGGGACGCGCTTCTGAAATTAAAGAAAGGAAGGTGGTCAAGTATATGTGTAAGTTGTATGTGGGTTGCATGGTAATACTGTTAGGTTGGAGGCTAAGGAGCCGGCGGCGCAGCAGCAATCTTTATGAGATGGTATGCACTTTCCTGCACCGGAAATGTCAAACGTCTCAAGCGCTGTTCGAAATCCTACGGAGCGGATTGGTGAGCCTTAAAATTTATACCGCCATACCACAAAAGATTTAAACACAGTTTAACCGTGCAATTTGTATTGATAAACATTGTCTAAACTGTGCATAAAACTTGTGGTAAGACTGAATCAAAGTCTATTTTTATTGTTAATATGGCAGTAGGTACGAGTATATTATAGTATTATAAGAGGTCTAGTAAAATGTTGGCTGGACATCTCGAACATAAGTTAAAAAGAATATTTAATTTTCAAGTCACGTTGCAAATTTAAGTTCTTGTAATTAAGACCATGTCCTAGTTTAGGCCCAGGGCTATATGCTAGATCCCATTCTTTAACCTTAATTGGTAAGTACAATATAGTATTGGAGTGCTAAAAGTCGAACATAATAATAAAATCGGACAAGTACGAGTCGGACTCGCGCACGGAGGGCTCCGTACTTTATGGGAGCCCCCCTTAAATATTTATTTTATTTTGTTTTTAGTATTTGTTGTTATAGCGGCAACCGAAATACATCATCTGTGAAAATTTCAGCTGCCTAGCTATCATGGTTCATGAGATACAGCCCGGTGACAGACAGACAGACGGACATCGAAGTCTTAGTAATAGGGTCCCGTTTTTCCCTTTGGGTACGGAACCCTAAAAATCGAGATGCGATCGCGCGCTTTGTGAGCGGGCTCAGCTCGCTCGTCCACACCGATAAATTCAATTGATCATAATTATCGAGCATTTTCCAACACCCTACTGAAGTTGGTAGTTCAATGTGATCCGTGAATGCACGAAAGCTTCCAAGTCGCTTTCCAAGACAATATTATAATGTCTGAAAAACAAATCTATTTCTATTCACATATTTATTTAGCGTTGACAGGTATAATTATCGTTTACTCATTTCGCACACGCTTCCATTTTATTACCTACTAGCGACCCGCCCCGGCTTCGCACAGGTATATTTAGCCCGATTACAGAGGCGCCAGCGTAAATTTAATAGCAACGTAAAAAGCGTTCTCTCTATCGAATGCCTAAAGGGAAAAAGAGACAGAACTATGCTATTTAGCTAATATAATTACGATGGTGCCTCTGTAATCGGGCTTATTATATACATAAAATATTATAAACGTGAAAGTTTGTAAGGATGGATGGATGGATGTTAGTTACTCTTTCAAGCAAAAACCACTGAACGCATTGAGATGAAACTTTGCAATTATATAGCTTATAAATCAGAATAACACATATATAAATTATAAATTATAATGATATTGCGTAAATTTTCCATATTATAACAATAAGTGTTAAGGAAGTAGGAACAATTCTGCCATCTGCGGGCTATTATAGCGTGCGCTCCAAGAAATGTAAAAAAAAACTGTCGAATCAAACAAATGTCAAATCGATTTTTTTTAGTTTTTTATTTTCTACCTCCTTTATTAAGGGTGGTAAGGTAGGGCCTCGAAATGCGGGCGAAGCCGCGGGCAAAAGCTAGTTATACATATAAACCTTCCTCTTGAAACACTCTATCTATTAAAAAAACCGCATCAAAATATGTTGCGTAGTTTTAAAGATATAAGCATACATGGAGACAGACAGCGGGAAGTGACTTTGTTTTTAACCCCCGACGCAAAAGAGGGGTGTTATAAGTTTGACGTGTCTGTTTGTCTGTGTGTCTGTCTGTGGCATCATAGCGCTGAACCACTGAACCGATTTCAGTTTAGTTTTTTTTTGGATGAAAGGAGACTTAATCGAGAGTGTTCTTAGCTATGTTTTATAAAAATCGATTGAGCCGTTTAAGAGTTATGGTGGGTTAAAGTGGGGATGGAAGAACCAAAATTCTACAAATGTGCCCAAAATGGTTGTCAAATGAAAGATAAGACGTGTCGGGGGTTTTTTAAATTTTTAATTTAAGTTTTATATACCATCTATTGATGATGATTCAAATGATACCTAACTATTCGGCAGTCTTGTATAACCAATTAGCCAAACTCTCTCGCAAGAAAGTCCGAAATTGATCGCGACTGGTTTCACTGGTCACGAGATGGAATGGTCACGGGATACAGACATTGTTACGATGATTAGAGCAATCTATTGCGCTTTTATCTGGTTGGAAGACGTATTTGATTGTGGTCACGGTTACGTTGATGTCTTTTTGGACTGCGCGGCTATAGCTACTATTGCCTTTATGCCTAAGTACAGGAAAACGAGAGTTATAGAGAAAGTTAGATTTATTCTTAAAAAGTCAGCGCAGGCTAAAAAAAATCTGGGCGACTTGATTTTTGAAGATGTAGGTGAATACCATGTTTAGTTTATCAAAATTCTGTTATAGCGGTGTTCCAGTGGCTTAGCTGCTTTCAACTGGTCTTATGGGAAATCTAGTGTAGCGCTCGTAGCGTAGTTTGACTAGGTGTTTATCAGCGAACACCGAAATTAAACAACGTTCCGCACGGTTAGTATTCTGATGGGTGACCGCGGGTGGCATTTTCCAACGGAGCTCTACCGTGGCTCGGATGACACTTTAAACTGTAGGTTCCGGTTGTTTTAACCATTTAGCCACGTCAGAGTCCTTCAGGCGGCCTAAAAACTCTGACATTAAGGCTAGCCACCCGGCCTATACGAACTTACTTTTATAAGAAATCTGAGAAGCTGTGATGTGCTACAGTAATTTCACAAGGATAACATTGCCCTTCAATCTGCAATAGATAGACAGTAATATTTGCACACACTACTGGCAGTTGAATAACTGACAAGTGTACAATACAAGGTACTTATTACCAAGTAAACTAGGCTCTACATTTCGCCCGCCTACCGCTCACGAAACAAGAAACAATCTATTAAAACTTGTTAAGTATCTTTTTATTCTAAGAAAAGTAATCCTAATTGCAAGCTACTGTTTTTGCTAAATTGTCCGTAATTATGATACGTGCGTGAAGAAACAGATGAAATAAAACCATCTGGGTGGTCCAACGTCTCGATCCTAGATGGAGCCACTACGGCATTATCAGGGTTGGATTTGAGCAGTCGAAAAATTATTCATGTGAAACCTAAAAATATACCGCCTCACCACAAATGATTTAAACACGCTTTAGACACTGTTTAACCGTGCAATTTGTACTGTTAAACATTGTCTAAAGTGTGCGTAAAACTTGTCGGTAAGACGGATATCTAGTGTTTTATGAACATATATAGCACACAACAAAAAAATAGGCAAAATATGACGATCTTGGTTTTACTTATTTACCTCCTAAATCATAATATTTTGCCTAGTTTAAGATAATTCTACCGAATTTTTGACCCCACTATGTTGAAGTTGAAAAGTCTTATATTTCAATACGAAACTCAGTTTAAATAATCATGGAGAGTTGGTACCCCTGTGAAATTTAAAAGATTATACTTATTTTTTGCTAAAAATGGCATAACTGCATGATTCGAATAGTTCGCACGGATCGATGTAGAAATTTTTCACATTATTGTTAATTTATTAAAAATGGCTTAGATGATTTCAATAAAATTTAAACAGGTCCATTTTTAGGGTTCCGTACCCAAAGGGAAAACGGGACCCTATTACTAAGACTTCGATGTCCATCTGTCCGTCTGTCTGTCTGTCTGTCCGTCTGTCACCGGGCTGTATCTCATGAACCATGATATCTAGGCAGCTGAAATCATTCACAGATGATGTATTTCTGTTGCCGCTAAAACAACAAATACTAAAAACAAAATAAAATAAATATTTAAGGGGGGCTCCCATACAACAAACCTGAATTTTTAGACGTTTTTCGCTCTAAATGGTAATAGGTAGATGCTTGAAATATACACAGAATATTTAGTTTTATACTCACTTCAATAATAAATAATAAAATTAAAATAAAATAAATATTTAAGGGGGGCTCCCATACAGTACGGAACCCTCCGTGCGCGAGTCCGACTCGTACTTGACCGATTATTGAAGTATAAGTTATAAGTTATTATAAGTTATTGAAGTAAGTACCTACCAAACAAAAAAATAATTATTAAAATCGGACTACTCTTTAAAAAGTTATGCGTAAAATAATAATAATTTACGCGTCGACTTGTAAACCTCCTCCGTTTCGTCGGTAATTTTTTTTTTTTCAACAAAACTTAACATTTATAACATTTCATAAACTAAACCATATACTCGTATTACCACTACTATACTATATTTACAAACCTAAACAAATGAATTATAAAAATAAAAACTTAGTAAAAACTGACCAAAATAGCAGGATTTTTTAGGAAAATGATATAAATTGGGCAATCGGCATTCCAATTTTAATTTCTAGTATTACTGCTTACTATCCTTGGATAGTACATAGGGCGCAGAGGGCAAGATTGTAGTACTTATGAATATTATTAATAGAGTACAAAATCCAATCCTGGACATTCGCGGATGCTGCGCGCGCGCATACGTGGGCGCATCCGTGCATCGCAGATTCGCTAATAGCCCAATGCGTGATACCTAGATAATGCAGCTAGACGGCCACTCGCTTTCCTTGTTATTGGAGGTCGTTCAACTGGACTCAGACTGCATCGTGTACCTATTTATGGAACATAGGTATATTATGTGTCTGAATGCAGATGCCAATACTGTTTGTGCTATTCAAATTTTGTGGTAGAGATGGAGGTGAAGGTGAACGAAATAGGGTCTTGGCCTTTCACTTTTCATTCATATCTTCGATTGTTTCTTTTTATGTATTAATAGAAATTACAAGGTCTCTATATTTTCTTTTAATTCCGTCTATGCGGTATTTATGGAAGGTCCCTGTAAGTTTGTATGCAGATGCCAATTTAGTGTTTGTATTATTCAAATTTTGAGGTAGAGGTGAAGGTGAACGAAATAGGGTCTTGAGTTTTGACTCTTGACCCTTCACTATTCATTCATATCTTCGTTTGATTTTTTTTTGTGTTAGTTGATATTGCAATTTTTTAAAACTCTGTTAAAGTTAGCTTACATAGCCTGGATAAATATTTTTTCTGTAAATTTTAAAAGAATAACGGGACGGTGACTTTCGCTTCAATGGAAAAATGGCTTAAAAGAATGCAACATCATATCAGCCGTAGGCTGTAGGTAGTACACAGCTGGGCATAATATGCTTCTATAGATCTGCAAGATCGATTTGATGCGGCTTTATTGTACTCGTGTTCCTGCAGTCTTCATCAGAGGCCTGATTCTCTATCGACAAAACGTAACGTAACGCGGTAAGTATTTTTTTATTTCCGAGAATTTCGTTTGGAGAAATATTAGATAAATATAAAATTGCGTTAAAATAAATTATAAACTGAGTTTGAGTTATTTGAAAAACAAATATTTTTCATACTAAAAACAAAGAGCACGTTAGAGCGCGTTACTTGCTTGTTTTCATACAGAATCACCCACCAGAACGTCGGCCCACGGCGTTCAAAACGTTCAAAAGAATTGCTCAACAACAGTACCTATTAAAATATTGTTCAAACGCTTACAGAGTCGATACGCGATATGATTGTTTGAAATTGGCTGTCAGCTTTTGTTAAAAAATAATTACTAAAGCTTCTTTTGGGAGAGAAGACGTGACCTTTCATTTCATTATCTATTTTCTCTGCGATAAAATACCGCAGGCTGGCTATAAAAACAGTTTCTGTACCGTTATTCAATTATCGCGGTGCTGTTTATTACTATTTCTATTGCATTTCTCGTCTGGGCTCTAGCTTGAATGTGCCAGGTTACCTATACATAGTTTGCTTGTGAGTCGCTGGTGTGCTCGTGGTGTACCTACGAGTACCTACAATTTATGCAAAGTAATAACCACCAAAAGAACGTTATTTTTAACCGACTTCCAAAAAGGAGGAGGTTCTATGTTCGTGTGTATGTATTTTTTTTGTGTATGTTCATCGATAATTTCGCCAATTGTGAACCGAATCGAAAAATTCTTTTTTAGTTCGAAAGAGTATACTCCCGAGGTGGTCCCATTTAAATTTTACAGGAATCAGCTGAGCTGTTTTTGAAAAAACCAACAATAATGTAAGCAATTCGAGCGAAATATCCGAATTTTGTACACGATGAACATCGATAATTTTGCCAATTGTGAACCGAATCGAAAAATTCTTTTTGAGTTCGGAAGGGTATACTCTAAAGGTGGTCCCATTTAAATTTCACAGAAATCGGCTGAGCCGTTTTTGATAAATCAACAATAATGTAAACAATTCGAGCGAAATATTCGAATTTTGTACACGATGGAAGGCGGTTTAGCCATTTTTTGCGAAAAATAATTATGTAACAAACATTTCATAAATTCGTCGCGAATGCAGGACTCGAACCTTGCGTCTTCGGATTCGTTCGGAAGGTTCGAGTGCTGCATTCGCGACGAATTTATGAAATATATATTACAAAAATAACTCTTTGAGATAAGCCTAGTGTGGGATGGGATGCACTATAAAACTAAAATCATTTCACCAAAAGAACGAACCGATTTTGATGCGTCGATGTTTTTTATTTACTTTTTTATTTCAAATAGGTTTGCGTTTGACCGCATACCTACAGCCTGATGTTAAGCAGATATGTGGTCTAGTCTAGAGTGTAGTACGCTTACCTAGAAGATAATCTGTTGTCAGGGTTATTTAAATTTAGGATTTAATTGCCTTGTTAAAATTTTAAATAATTTACAATATATGTAACTACATGAAGTATATTTTTATGGACTTTACAACGTTACATCATACGACTAGTACAATACCATCAAAAATTAACACTTTCGCTTCACAAGTACCTAATAAAATCACTGATCTTCAAGGCTCTAACAAATTCGCAATAAAGTAGCAATATTTTGTCAATGTTATCTCCTCGGACATTTCTAGCAACAATGGAATAAGCGTACGTGTCGTTATGTTAACCTCATAATCACCTAGGTATTTATTTTTGCGTTAGCTTTTTATGATAAGGATAATATGCGTAACTAGATTTTTCTGTTTAAATTATGTTAAAGGTGTCATCCATCCACCTCCACTGGTCCACTGCTGGACATAGGCCTTCCCTATAGATCGCTTTTAAGGTCGAAAGAAGGTGGAAGTGGCTTGAATTTAGCGCGATCCTGCTGTCGTGATGAGGTCATCTGTCCACCGTGGACACCTTGTGGGTGGACGTCCTATCTGTTTGCTGGAACGTGGTCTCCATTCGAGAAGTATACGACCCCATCAGTCATCACTTCACCAGTCTTAGGTGCTATGTGCCCTACTCACTGCCATTTCAACTTGCCAATCAGCTGGGTTATGTCGGTAACTTTGTTTCTTCTACGGAGCTCCTCATTTCTGATTCGATCTCGCAGAAAGACTCCGATCAGTTAAAGTACCAATTTTGATTCATTTTAGAATGTTTTCTAGTAATTTTTACTTTCCACAGGTTTCCTGTAGGTCCTACAAAAATTTTGAGTTAATGAGTAGTTTTTGTTTTGAAGGTCTAAACTTACTAAAAATATATACCTATACTAGTCTAGTCTTTTTCATTGCGATCTATTAGGCAAAGAGAGCAACCGTTTAAAATTATGTTTAAAGCTGTCAATAAGCTTTTATAAGTAGTGTACAGTACGCGCGAATAAATACTTAACATCCACAATTATGTACCTAGGAAGACATAATCGGTTTAACTTTTGGTTTCTTAGAACCTTATACTCGTATGTTTCAATAACCACTATTGGATAGATCAGCGACGCTGGTGACGTTTACGATGGTTTAGCCAATGGTGGTTCAAGAGATTAAGAAGACGCTCTGCAAAGTCGAGAAATACCGTAATCAGCTGATTTTCTGTTTACAAAGGCCGGTGTCCATGTTTTATTCGCTAATACTGTACAAAATAACTCTATTTTTATTCACGTTAACTTGTTAACATTATGTAACAGGCATTTAAAAAATTGAAACGTATGTCTAATGAAGATGCATTTTATGATGCGTAAAATTGCCTCGTTAGTATTGAAATATACCTATTTTTATGGGTAATACATCATGTTGAACTTAGACACCCGGAAGGTCAGTCTGCCTTGTTAAATAAACTTTGATCTGTGATTCATTATTGAAAAATCTTTGACGGATTATTTTAATTGGGATGATGTATTGTACATTTAAAATCACTAAGGCAAAAATATCTTATTTAATATTATTATTGTGAAGAACCTTTGCTGTGTGGACGAACCCTGACACCGCGAAAAGAGCTCTTTATAATTTCGTTGAATGTCAGTTCAATTGGTGTTAGATTGTTTTTTTGCATCCTTGCATCTGTCTTTTATACTAAAAAACCGAATAAAGAAGAAGAAATAATTGGCTCTACTTTAGTAGAATTAGGAGTTTGTACTACACACCTTTGCCTAATCATGAAGATGTAATGATAAGTAAATAGATTGAGCGGTAAGATGTCCACAGCTGGACTCTCTAAATGGAATAGCTAGCCCTGGGTCAAAACTCTAAAGCCAGCTGAAAGCACTTGACATGGCTAAACGGTCAAAACATTCGGGACCCCTGACAGGACCCACACTTTCACGTGAAAGAGCCTTCAAAGAACTAAATGGAACCAACTATGAAATTGTGTATCGTCTATTAAATTTTTATATGGAACAGCTGACTTTTTAGGTTGTCTCATAGTTGAAATTCTTGATAAAGAAGAGCATACTCGTATATACCTATAGCTTTGAAAGTCTATGCTCATTGCAACGTTCTGTAGATTTATAAAATGAACTCAAGTGTTGGCTATTTTATAAAAGAACCGGTTGGAGTCAGCTTGCTCCCGGCGTATTCCTGCAGTCTTTACAAACAAACAGCGGTGTCCATGTGTTAGACTGCACCTAGTTTACAAAGTGACGTTCTACAACTACTTATTTAATGTTCTACAACAGTGTAGAGTGCGGTGGAGTGCTATATTTTTCTAGTCGTAATAGACAACTTGCCTAGCATTTAGTTTTAATCATCTTCTTCGTCATTTCAATGGTTAAAAACGGCAAAATTATTTTCGCCTAATATTAACCACGTAGAAGTAATGTTAGCTTCACTAATGAACACGATTGAAGAACGGGAATATTTAGAAATTTGAAAAGATCAAAAATTGTTTATTCAAGAAAGTATTGTAGGTACATAAAGTTTTTTGAAGGCTTTAGCTGCTTAACTGGGTGTTCCGTGTTTAGACACTGTTAGGTCGCATAGATATTTAGGGTTTTGGTTTTGATTTTTGACCGACGAAACGGAGGAGGTACTCAATTCGACGTGTATATATTTTTTTAATGTGTAACCTCGCATAACTTTTTGCGTAATAGTCCGATTTCAATAACTCTTTTTTATTGGAAAGGGTATATTTCGAAGTTGGTCCCTTTTAAATTTATCGAATTCGGCTGAGCCGTTTTTGATAAATCAACAATAATGTGTAAAATGCTACATCGATCTGTGCGAAATATTTGCGAATTCTGTACACGGTTGAAGTCGGTCATGACATTTTTTTGCAAAAAATAATTATGAACACTACAAGTACGAAATAAAAAGAAATAGAAATATGTAGTAAGTACAGAATATCTCTTAACCGACTTAAAAAAAGGTTTCTATTTGTCTGTCTGCGTGACGTTCCGTCGTCCGTGAATTTTTAATTTGAGTGTTTTTGAACAAAAACTAGTAGAAAGTACAGGCTATAATTATTACAATAGACGAAATACGTAGAGGATACTCCCCAAATAGTTCTAGTTCCGTAAACATTTTATTAATCTTGGTCCAGTATTTTTTCAACTACAGTTTAGTATTTTATGTTCCTGGGTTTTTATTTTTACGCAGGAGGTATGAACAGTAGGGTATGCTCCTCTAGGACGAGGCCTGTCTTTGTTTTGGGCAACCTAAGCGTCTCGATTTACTCAGGACTATAGAACAGTTTGGTTTCAGGGCATTGGTTTAGAAAAAATAATTTGATACACTCAGGGCAATAAACTTGGAATTGATGGTTTGACATTGGTTGTTACGTTTTGGCAAAAAAGTAATACTTATCGTTGAATGTATCAGACGAACCATTCGAATGCCCTCTCAGGTTATCGGAGCGGTTTACCCAGGTTCGCGACCGGAAGCTGGACTGTTATAACCACATATCTTAGTCTATCTCACGTTGAACACTCGCCAAATGGCCTATCCAACTCTATTTTATTACCAATAACATACACGGTTGCCATAAACTCGGTAGTCTGAATGTATGCCGGCTTTCTAACGGTCCCGGTAACTCAAGGTTGTTTTTTTGCTTGTCAAACTGCTAACTGTACCCATTTCATTTTTGGAGTACACTACACATAAATTACTTTTGATGTGGACACAATTTTGATCTCTAAATTGAAGTATGGAGCGTGTATTTTCATGCTCGCATTTCGTTAGAATTTACCGAAATTATTCGAGCTTTCGGCCCAGTTTTTGAGATATTGCTAAAGGCGAGATGGTTGAAATATTCGAAGTAGATGGTGAAATTTAATAACGTATTTAAAAATAATAAAAGGTTCACAATTACATGTTTGTGTGTTATGATGTGACTTATGCCTAGGTTATCTTTGTTGCAAAATTCCAAGTACCTACTTAATGGCTTTGTTATTATATTCTTTTATCTATAGGTATTTATATTTTTTCTTGCGCTTGTTGTTTACTTTCGATGCACAAAAATACGATTTCGAATATGCCTAATTCATATATTTACATGTTAAGTAAATTGTGTTGTGTCATTCTATCTTTGTATTTTGACCACCCACAAGGTGGACGGATGACCTCATTAAGACCGCAGGATCGCGCTGGATGAAGCCGCTACCAACCGGTCTTATTGGAGATCATTAGGGGAGACCTATGTCCAGCAGTGGACGTCCTATGAATGAAACGAACGAACGAACGATTCTATCTTTGTATTTTGACCGTGTGCTGTCGAAGTTGAGTGGCATAGGTTGGAGCACGGTCACTTTTTATGTATATTTTTTATCTAATATAGGTTACTAAATTACCTAAATTGACTCGCGTTTGATTATATCTTGCCTGTGGAGTGATCCAGTCTAACACTGTGACAACTATATGTATCTGTTACCATTATAACCTGATTTTAGGGATTACGCGTTTTCCTAGCTAGAACTAGATATTACGGAATGCCTTTGGGACAACGCGTTTTCGAAACGAGTTAGTTAAAAACGAGAGAGTTAAATGAACGCTAAATAAACACTATTATGTTAACCAAGAGGCAAGAGATCTTTAGGCGAAGCCTCAGTTTAGTATGGGTCGTACCAAACTTCACTATTATGTTGAACACGAGGCAAGAGATCTTTAGGCGAAGCCTCAGTTTAGTATGGGTCGTACCAAACTTCACTATTATGTTGAACACGAGGCAAGAGATCTTTAGGCGAAGCCTCAGTTTAGTATGGGTCGTACCAAACTTCATTATTATGTTGAACACGAGGCAAGAGATCTTTAGGCGAAGCCTCAGTTTAGTATGGGTCGTACCAAACTTCACTATTATGTTGAACACGAGGCAAGAGATCTTTAGGCGAAGCCTCAGTTTAGTATGGGTCGTACCAAACTTCACTATTATGTTGAACACGAGGCAAGAGATCTTTAGGCGAAGCCTCAGTTTAGTATGGGTCGTACCAAACTTCACTATTATGTTGAACACGAGGCAAGAGATCTTTAGGCGAAGCCTCAGTTTAGTATGGGTCGTACCAAACTTCACTATTATGTTGAACACGAGACAAGAGATCTTTAGGCGAAGCCTCAGTTTAGTATAGGTCGTACCAAACTTCACTATTATGTTGAACACGAGGCAAGAGATCTTTAGGCGAAGCCTCAGTTTAGTATGGGTCGTACCAAACTTCACTATTATGTTGAACACGAGGCAAGAGATCTTTAGGCGAAGCCTCAGTTTAGTATGGGTCGTACCAAACTTCACTATTATGTTGAACACGAGGCAAGTCGTTGCGCAGAGACACTTAACTAATTTGTCAGCAAGGGTGAAGAACAGTTTAGCGCAATTTGTAGCTAACTTTACAGATGCCATTAATATTGACTTAGTAGTCTTCCTATGGCTGAAATGATGAGGTAGAGCATACCACATTGTTGATACGTACATGTATGGATACATAAAAATATGGAATCGAAAGCCTTTGTGTGCGTACACGGCATAGAATATCTTCTACGACCTACAATAGGTATAAGTACTCAAAGAGTTATCTTTGTGATAAACATTTCAAAAATCTGAAGCGAACGCGGGATTTGAACCTGCCCCTTCGGATCACTAGCCCGACGCTCTACCAACTGAGCTAGCCCGCCTCACTCATAATAAAAATAAAAATCATATCAATATAAGTATGTACTATAGGAAGGCGCGGCGCATTGTTGAAGCATTCCTTCCCGCATCTTTAGCTCTGCCCTTCATATTTATGTTTATACAACTGCTATTCTTGCATAACATGCATATTATGCATATTTGCGATAGTGTTATAAAATGAATTTTATTACATGCATGGATAGACAAAACCATAGATAGTCTTACTCGCACCTACATTTCTTTGTCGTGTCATTGCTTCTTGACTCGAAATATTAAGATATTAGTTACGTATATTCTATGTCCTTAAAATAGTTAGCCCTTATTTTCCAAATTACAAATTAATACTAGTTTAAACTTTTTTTTACATAATCTCTGTCCTTATATTATATTAATTTATCCTTTAATATAAAAATTTTATACGTCCGCGTGCTTCAACTTCGACCAGAACGCTGCGAGTGAAACAATAAAAAAAAAGCTTGAAGAATATTTACCAACTCGTATATAACATGTTGTATTGTTATGTGAAGTTTCAATTAGGTTGTTTGAATAATTTAATTAAACCCTAATTTTACTGGATTATCTGAAAGAGAGTTTTATTTATAACAATTGAATTTTCAGAGCACAAAGACTTTATTTTAGAATATTTAATGTTGTGTATATTTCTGAATTAAGACGGCTCCGTGAATAGAGTAGGTATTTTTAAATTACAAGAAAATAGAATGCGATTGCAACCATGCACAATCCATGATGCTCAACGCTACACAGTGAATTTGGTGAAATTATTTAGTTTTTAACCGACGAAAAAACGTAGGAGCTACTCTAGTCGACGCGTATATTTTTTTTTATCTATAACCACGCACAACTTTTTACCGAGTAGTACGATTTCGATAAGTCATTCTCTTTTATTGGAAAGAGTATACTTCGAAATTGTTCCCATTAAAATTTTATCGAAATCGGCTGAGCCATTTTTGATAAATCAACAATGATGTAAACATTCCTACATCGATCCGTGCGAACTATTCGCGAATTATGTACACGGTTGAAGTCGGTGATGACATTTTTTGCGAAAAATAATTATTGAGCCACGAAAGATTGGGTATTCTCCAATCTGCACCACTTATTAGGTTTTGTTAAAATTAAAACTCTAGCCGCCTTACCAAAAAATATTTAAACACGCTTTAAACACTGTCTAACCGTGCAATTTGTGTTAATGTCTAAACATTGTCTAAACTAGTCTAAAGTGTGCGTAAAACTTTTGTGGTAAGACGGTTGGTATAGTATTCCTTATTCTTATAGGTCCCTATTTATCAGTGAGCTGCAAATGTTCTTAGGTTTTGTTCTGACCTTTTGATAAGACCGTGCATAAGAATAGGCAGAACCAGTTATCTCAAACATTTTGTTCAGATACAGAGAATTAACTTAGTTGTTTATTTATATTATTGGTACTTAGGTACCTAATTTATTGATGCGTTTTATTTTGTAATCAAAATATTTATTAACATTTTCCTTATACTTTTATCTATCTTCCTGACGTGTTGTGACTATTTTTGAGTTTTGTTATGCCAATATGAGCTTTTGATAACAATATTCCAGTGAATCATGCCTTATAAAAACAAATCAATATTCGAGATAAAGAAATAGCTGTCATTTTCCTGTATTTAAATGTGGTGTTATATATTGGTTTTGGTGAAAGATATATTTTACCTAAACACCTTCGATAGCGACAGGGAATACTATTTTTTGCCACCATAACGAGGAACAAAAATTACAAAAAGAACAAATACAGAAGAAATGCACAACAGGCGGTCCTATCACTAGGAACGACCTGCGGATCAGCGCGGTGTATATAGGCCTAAATCGCCTTCCGACCTGAGATCCAGGGGTGTTATTATTTATGGAAATACGCGTTAGAGCAAGCGCGCGTATACAAGCGTCTTTTTTTTTCAGCGGACAACGGACCGTCAGTAAACGGATTCCTTAAATTTTTCGCCGGACCGATATCTGATGCATCTTAATACATACCTACTTTCATTATAAACTATACACCACCGCAAATCCGGTGAAAAACACGGTCCGTTGACCGGTGAAAAAAAAACGGACTTATACACTCTTACTTTGTAGGTACCGACTCACGCTGCGTTTGTCAGTACAACTTATCAACTTATTAGTACTTAACGTTTTTAGTTAGTAGGTATAAGAAAGTAAAAGAAATATTTATTTGTAGCTACCACAGAAATATAAATACATACTAGTTAGAGACATCAATTGATCGATTCGCTGAGTGAAATGCATCCTCTGCGACCATGAAAGTAGGTCAACGATGTGTCAAGTCGGAGTTTCTTATCTAAATACGTCTAAACAACTCCAATACCTAACTGATATTATGGGTGTTCTAGAAAACTTCTAGTAGAACTAAATAATCGTCGAGCTTAGCAACACGTAGATTGTAGAGCATAGCAAATGAATTCCACAGTACCTAATTCTGATAAATATTGAGACAAACAAAATGGTTTGATTTAATTATTTTTTGGGATTGTTGTGAATGTGTTGCTTCGCTTACCACTCCATACAATGTTCGGTAGATAATCACACCAGTGTTTGCTGTTGAATATCTAAAACTAAGATTTATATCAATTTGCTTTTACAATACTTCTTGCTAATAAAACTGTGAAAAAAAATCTCCACTCGAATGATATAAGCCTTGGAACATTTGAATTTTGACTCAAATTTTTAGGAACCTTTGGATGCAAAAAAAAACACAAAAGAACTAAACTGAGTCATATGTTATGAAAATAGCGGCCTAGTTTATACATTCGTTAGTTCAAATAACTATTACTTAAACAATTCCATTCAACAGTTTTGTTTTATAATTTACTACGGAGAACACCTTGCGCATTTAGTACGCAGCCGTGTTGGGTAGGTAATGATTGTATGTATTTTTAAACAAATAAAAACAAAATTATATTGCAATGGGTGCACACGCACTATATCTACTGTTTATCATTGAATGACAATACAGCTGAGATATGACTTATTTAAGCTACGCCAAATCTGAGTTCGTGCCGTCAACTTGTTGCACCTTAAAGTTTTATTACGTTTGCTAAGCTGGGTATTCGACGAAATTCCACCTGATTAAATGTAGGTAAACCGTGTGGTCTAAGATGATGAATACACAATTACACACTTAACCTGGATTGTGAAGTGGCCCTAACTAGAACACGTCTGTTCACACTCAACTTCAAGTTCAAGTTAGTGCTTGGTGATAATTTTCAATTATTTATCATTGGTGCACCGTTTCAATCAACTGTCCGATCTTGTTTTATTTTTTGTTTCTGCAAATATTTTACGAAAATAAGTAAGTTTTGTTAAATAATTGCGGTAACATAAATAAATAATTAGAGTTAAGACGATTGTGAGGTGCCAACTTGTCCTTACAAAAACAATAGGCTGTTTTCTACCTCTAAATATTATCCGAGTTTCGAGTTTGAGTGTTTCTTTTTTCATATAAACAGCACTTTAATCTCTATGCTTATACGTCTTAGTTTTTACAGCTTTTTAAAGCTTTTAAAAAGTCATATTTTTACGCAAAACTTTGGCTGAAAAAGTATAAATAATATGAAACATTTCTGATGAAAATAAGACGTACGAGCGTGCAATATTTTTTTCTTAAGCGATTGACATCAATAACATCACATTTTATTACAATTTAACGGGTGAAAAGAGCTTTTTCCCGGAACGCATACATGTTTTATCAAAAATTACCGCGAATTTTCTTGATGTTCTACAGGAAACGCGAAAACACTGGTCGATTCACGATCTTCTTGAATAGATGATTTTGATTTAGCTATTTAAGCTTATGCTATATCTTTTTTTATTTACTGTAATTTATGTATGTTGTTAATTTAATTAAGTGTTCATATTACGGTAATAAGTACTACTTGATACCTATTGAGAGACTAGTTTTCTTTAATTCTCGAAGTGACTAGGTAATCATGGTAAAAGTATAATACGGGTATTAATGTTATAGACGCTGATCGATTTGTCTTCTGAGAAAAAAGATAACCTCAACGGTCAACGCCTTAGAAGTACTATCTCATTTATTTATCGATTTTGCGCTGCAAAACTATTACTAAACTCGTTGTTCCATGGCAGTAAAAGTTCATGGCTCCTCAGTAACACAAGGGCTTTAATGAGAGTGTCATCGTCCTGTCCACTGGTGTGTGACCGGCGCAACAGGTCTTGTTTGTTTTTGCATTATTATAAAATTCCACCTGCACTTTAGGTAAGAACCATTGGATCGGATAGCACGATATCCATTGCTGATTGTTTTGATATCTAGTCAACTTTTGGTAGAGTCATAGAGCAATGCTGTTTGATACCACTTTTATAACGTTTTCTGCTTGATAAGCTCATTGATTGGAGTTATCGGAGAATAAGCTATACTACTGAGCCTCTTACTCCAAGAGTTAGAGCAAGAATAAATGGTTTTCCTATTTATTTTATTTTTGTGTTGTACATGTGTTAAATTAATACGCGTTTAGAAAGATGATTATTTGCCGACATATACAGACAGAGTAAACTGCTAACGTAACTTTGTGTTCAGTCTAACATATGTCCCCAACTTCTCAGTGAAAGTATGGATAGAATTAAAAAATAAATAATTATTTTGCCACCCTTTTATGGTGGACATCCCGCGCATTAGAACCAAGCGTTCAAGCGAGTCCACATTCCTCATACGAACTGCCAGAATGTGGAACGCTTTGCCTGAGCCTGTCTTCCCGCTAAAGAACAATGTAGGTGTCTTCAAATCCCGAGTAAATAGGTATCTTCTAGGTAAGCGTGTTACATCCTAGACCGCATATCTGCTTAACATCAGGCAGTGTGTAGTCAAACGCAAACCTATACGAAAAAAAAAAAAGTTTTTTTCGCAAAAAAATGGCAAAACAGCTTTCCATTGTGTACAAAATTCGAATATTTCGCTTGAATTGTTTACATTATTATAGATTTTTCAAAAATGGCTCAGCCGATTTCTTTAAAATTTGAATGAGACCACCTCGGCAGTATACCCTTTCGAACTATAAAAGATTCTTTTGATTCGGTTTACAATTGGCGAAATTATCGATGAACGTACACAAAAAAAGATATATGCAGACAGACATAGAACCTCCTCCTTTTTGTAAGTCGGTTAAAAATACTTTCGTACACGGTAGATACTCAATGGGCTAAAACTGCGCTTAGTAGGTAGGTATAGTATATGTATTGTGCTGAATGTTCTCTAACGTACTAATAATTGTTTTCTAGTATTTACGGGTTCGTGAGCAAGGGCTCTTAGATTACAAAACTGTTTATTTCAATTCGTTTAATTCGGATTTAAAGTTCTATGTCGTGTTGCGGATATGTCAGGTGAGTAGGTAGTTTTTGCCTCAATTTTAAACTGTTTCTTCCGAAAATGTTTTGAGCCTTTCTCAGTATAACGATGATATCATTGTACCTACCTATCTTAGTAAATTATTGATAAAAATACCTAAGTATGTGATGACTAATCGAAAATAATGGACAGCCGAGCTTTTTGCTTCGTATTGGTTAGCTTTATCATGGATCAACAACCGATTGACTGTCGAATCAAAATGTTGTTGAAAAAAGATGTTATCGTAATTGATTGCTAAAATGAGTCTCAGTGATGTCTTTAGTAGGTACGTTATTATGATAATTTTTGTGTATTACGGGCTGTGTTTCAATTTTGTGACTAGGTATTATTTTTGGAACTGACAAAATAAGGTCTATGCCCAATGATATTGTTACATCTCACTGTCTATGCCTATATTTATGTAAAGTGTCTTTCGATTCTGGTTTAACGTTTTCTAAGTTCTCAGAGCACCAAAATGATCTGATTCGCAACTCTCTCGAGGTCAGTAGGTACTAAAATTGGAGCTAAAAAAGGAGAAAAATTACACAAAGTTTTTTCACAGGTACGAGTAATTATTCAAACCAAATTTCTTGTTTTGTATGGAAAATTAAAACAACTATTTTCTAAATATTCTCAGCGTAAAAAAGTGCACTTGTCTGACTGCAGTTGCCCCGAAACTTGTTGACATACACGTAATTATTCAGATACCATCGATACTTAGAAATCTGAAAATTTGAACGAAAACTAACTTTATTTTAAAAAATAAATAATGCTAAGTCGATGCGAAACAAACTATTTTTTATGGGCGTGGTGTACTTATAGAGTTTTTAAGTAGCATAAAGAGCTGACATGGCTAAATGGTAAAAACAACCCCAGCCTACAATTTAACGTGTCCTTCGAGTCACAGTAGCGCTCAGCTGTTAATTACTCCTGTGGTTACCTATCCAAAAAGCGATCAGGTGCTGGTGTTAAATCCAGTTAAATAATAGATATAAAAGCTAGAAAATATAAATATACCTACTTTCGATTCGACAGACACCTACCTAACGATTCAACAACCAATCGGTTGTTGATCCATGATAAAGCTAACCAATACGAAGCAAAAAGCTCGGCTGTCTATTATTTTCTATTAGTCATCATCATCACATACTTAGGTATTTTTATCAACAATTTTCTAAGATAGGTACAATGCAAGGTTGCCTGGAAGAAATTGCCATGGGTGATAAGGCCGCCACTTTGTAATCATATTTTTGTCATATATTATATGTGTAAACAGTGTTAATTTTTAAATTGTGGTAAATAAACAGTTTTGTCTGTCTGTCTGTCTACTTTATTTTCTCGTTAACGAATATTACAATCAGAATTCAATTATATTATTCGCAACAGCAATCCTCACGGCAAGGGCGAGCTTTTTAACACTCTTGATTGACATATCAATACTTTTAATCAGGATTTAACAAATCCATAGTTATCCGATGAATACATGCTAATTGATTCATCATTTTACGCAAAAATGAACCAGCCACGACCGCGGAAAGGATCTTCTCATCACGATTTGCTCTCGCCCGTGACTTATAAATTTATAATAAACCTACCGATCAAACTCTTAAACAATGATTTAAACATTAATTAGCGTCAGGATGTTTTTGTTTTAGCACTTGTTGTTATATTGGAGCTTTTTTGTTGGTAAATGAGATGGTACAACGTGTTATGGGTACGCTGCTCACGATTTTGTATGGCTGTAAAAAATTAAGTGTAGTTTTCGATTACGGAGTATTACGGTATAGAGTATTATATTGAATTGCTAATGGAGCGTGATCGATTCTGATAATTTCAAATTTAGTGGATCCCATGGAAGCTATAGGTACCAATTAAACTTTTGTACTTACCTATATTATTACTTATTTTTATTATTAGGTTTATTGCGTAAGTATTTATCAATGCTTCAGATATTATTAAGTAACTAGTCCATTTCGTAAGCTAGACCAAACACTACTTTCTAAAGAAATGCTATATAAATCTAGCAACTTTTTTTCAAAATTCTTAAATTAAAATAATAAAAAATAAAACTCACCAATCACAACAGCGGAAACAACACACAACAAAACAATTGACTTCAGCATTTTGCTAATTATTTTACGGTTACTTAAAACGGTTATTTTAAATTACGGTACGGTTGTAAAGCGCGGGTTTCAGCGACGGCTGCGAGCTTGCAAGTGACTGTCTCGGCTCACATAACCGGATTAAAAACGTTACCGTTCCCAGAGATGCGCTTGCGCATTGAACCCTTACATTTGTGCGTAAATTCTACATTTGTTTTGCTATGAGATAGTGTTATCGATTAATTAGGTTTGCTGGAAGATCAGAAGTTTCCGCCGGCTGAGGTCTGGGTGGGCCCATGATGATAACAAAATAATTATGCCTGTCATAGGTTTGATTTTACATCTCTCGGAACGCAATTGTTAATCGTGATGATTCTACCTAATTATAGTATAGGTATATATTGTATAAACAGATATGAGTAATGGGAGTCATAATAAAGAGTGCATCTTTCAAATTCAAATCATTTATTGCAACATATTAAATTTACATGCGGTTCTTAGTTAACATGTTTTGTATAGTTATACATATGACCCTATATGGGTATGGCAATTTTATTATTTGTATTGGAACGATTTATTATTACGTTTTCTAGATTATCGTTAAAAAATTCGTCTAATGTAAAATAGCATTTCGATAGTAGGATAATTTTTAGTTGTTTTATGAAACAGTTTTCTCTTTTGATATGTTTTAAATTATTTGGCAATTTATTTAATATTTTTATAGCCATAGAATTTGGGCAAGAGCTGTGCATTGTTAAGTTAGACTTTGGTTCCACGAGTTTATGTCTATTTTGCGATCTAATTTTGTAGCCGAAAGGCATTTTTTAGAATGTTGGTGTATTTACAATTATGACAATTTTTACGAAAGCATTTTGACGAAAGTAACTGACTTTTTATTTTTGTATATTACAGTGTATTTGAGTGCTCCAGGATTGGTTCCATTATAATATTAAGTTGGTTATATTGATGTATACAATGATATTCTAGAATAAGTTTAACCATCGCCTAGAGATGCAATTTGAGTTATTATCCTCATTAAATATTTTATACTATTATGTACAATTAAGTTTAAGGTCTAGCAATATTATCCCTTTATGACAGAGGTCGTTAAGCCACTTCCAATCATTTTTGTTGGAAAGCCATAGGGGAGGCTTATTTCCAGCGGTGGACATCCTACGGCTGGTAATGATGATAAAGACAGAGGTCTCTACATACGCTGCCTTGAAATTCGAATTTAAGACACCCGGAATAGGAATCTAGCGGTGTTCCCCGCTTATCCAGGCTTATTATGTCGGTACTAGTATTGCCGCTAGGTCCAAACGGTACAGGAACCCACAAAGAAACCCACAATACATGCGTGACAGCACTTTATTGACTTGATGTTCTTCAATATACGTATTGTGAAGGTTGGTATGCCGTAGATGGCTAGCATGGTGAATTATGGCTTTTCGTGATGAGAAGAGGCCCATCTTTTTTCTTTCTGTATCAATAAAAACTTTTATTAATATTTGAGTTTATGATTTGAACTTTCGACGGACTTATTTTAGTATATCACTGTACTTACATGTGCCCAATAGCGAATGGAATCAGCTGTACTGTACTGTAGCAGCCATTTTAATTGTCCACTACAGGACGTAGGCCTATCCACGAAGGGTGATTAGGCCATTGATCCATCACGCTGGCCCCAGAGCGGGTTGGTGGATTCACATACGGCATCGAATTTCTTCTACGGACTTATGTAGGTTGTCTCACGATGTTTTCCTTCACCAAAAAGCCAGTGGTGTGAAATTCCGTACATAAATTCCGAAGAACTCATTGGTACGGGACCGGGATTTGAACCCACGGCCTGACGATTGTAAGGCGGGTGTGATTGTAAACCTCGAGAAGTCTTGACTACCAAGACTTTTGGAATCAGCTGTTCCGTATAAAAAGCTTATTAATACATAAGTGTTTTTTTCGCGATTTCATGGTTGGTCCCTTAGTACAAGCTTGTCGTAATACATAGTGATAATATGAGTACAATGATACTTGTACTAGAATGTGTACGTCTAGAGAAATATTCAGTTGAAAACCATATCGTATGAAAGCTCTCGAAGATAAAAAAACATATAATATGAAGATATAAACAATACCGACCGAGGCTTTTGCCTAACATAACAGGATAAGAAAACAAATAAGTTAGGTATACCCTGGGTTTTGTTCTGACTTAATAATTATTAATAATTATTAATTATACTTAATAATTATTATTAATAATTATTTTTCGCAACCCGTTGTCTGTCACCGGGCTGTATCTCATGAACCATGATAGCTAGGCAGCTGAAATTTTCACAGATGATGTATTTCTGTTGCCGCTAAAACAACAAATACTAAAAAGAGAATAAAGTAAATATTAAGGGAGGGCTCCCATACCAACAAACCTGAATTTTTAAACGTTTTTCGCTTTATATTAATAATGGTAACAGGTAGATGCTTGACATTTTCACAGAATACTTAGTTTTGTATTCACTTTAATAATAAATTATAAAATTAAAATAAAATAAATATTTAAGGGGGGCTCCCATACAGCACGGAACCCTCCGTGCGCAAGGGACTCGTACTTGGCCGATTATTCAAAATATTGCGCCGATCTCTCGCGAAAAAAAGTTTCACGGTTCACACTAGTCATTCATTAGTAGTTAGTAGTATTTCAAAAATAGCTTTCTTAGTGTTTTTCAAAGTTGGACTCTAACGCGTCTTATGATAGAGCTCTCAGCTGTGTCCTAGAACGGTTATTCTAGGCAACCATAATAATGCTAAGTATTTTATTGTATTTCTGTTCTTTCAGAAATACAATAAAATACTTCAAAAAAGAAGACTGAATTCAAAAAATAAGGTTTTTAATTCGACTGTACTCGTATCGAATTTTGAAAAAATCAAAAATAAAATTTAAAAAATGAGCTGAATAAACAGAATGTTGGCGCCTGGTCAAACTTTGGTCCAAACTTGAGCATTTGGATTATCTTTAGATCTTCAAGGGTCTGTGGATGATCCAATTGCTTTCTATGTCGTACTAGTGTAAGAAGTTTTAACATTTAAAGTAGTAAATTCAGGCACTTTTGCCCGATTAAAAAAAGTACGTATTCGAATGTTGTTCAAAGATTGCAAAGATTGAAGTCGATTGTGCCATTTTTATCAAAAATATAATTATGAAATGTAAAATGTCTTGATTCGTATGAGTTCGACAACGAAGAAGGGCTGAGCTAATTCGGAGATCCATTAGATTTAAATCTAGAGGTCCTGCGTTCCAATTCCAATGCATGTCCTCTCTCTCTCTCTCTCCATAATCCGTCTCCGTATTGTTGGTTGCAAAACGAGGAATCCGGCATTCTGAATTTTCTTTGTAATCATTTAAAATACCATTTTTATCGCTCAAATATTTCATATTAAACAATAGCCAATTACTTTAAAGCGTGTGTATGAGTTAGTTTCATAATCATAAATATTCACAAGGCAGACTGAAAGCGGAGGGAAAGCACCAACAGACACAGAAAGCCGCTTTCCTGACGTAAAATATCGCCATTTTGACTGGACATTACAACTATAAATAATAAAATATGAGAAGTTGTGGATAGGTTTTCACTCGAACGAGACATACATACCTATTTGGAGAGTTGTTCAAACGGTGAAACTCATTTTTTTCAATATATTTGTTTCATTCTAGAGTAACTGCCCGTCCCGGCTTTGCCGGCTACGTATGATTTATATTAGTAGACATCAATATTAGACACAATATAATTAGACATCACCCTTGCATAAATTCCATGAAAAAAATCTAAAAAGGAAAAGGTTCTCTATTCGTTTATGTTTTTTCGTGGCTGTCTGTTACCTGATTCTTCTGCAATTTGTGGCCTAATTTTTTTAACTGTTGATAAAAGTAAATTTACTTAAGTATATTAGGTAGATTTAAAGTAATTCAGAAAATTAATAAAATTGGTAGCGCTAATAAAAATCGAGTAACAAAAAAATTTTTAAAATGCTAAAGTAGCTTAGTTTAGGAGACCTTGAAGAAGAAGTTATGGTTGCTACATATATTCGGTTCGGCACATTCGGTTCGGCATGATTTGTTGAACGGCAAATCCGACCCGAAACACCGACTACACTTGTTCTGCTCTTGAACGTGCCGACTCGCGGCCGGCCCATCTAAAGCCGATAAGCACGTTCGGCAATTAATTTTTCCGAATTGAATGATTTATCTACACATATTCGATTTTAGCATTCGGCAGTGCCGATACAATTTCAATTTTCAATTTCTAAAGTTCTTTATTTACACATATTAATTTAATGAATACAATACCAGTGTTCATTATATCCTAGTACTATAAAAAACTTTACATGATTGTTCTGCAAACACTTGGCTTATACAAAACTTAAAACATAAGTTTGTGTCTGTTTAAGACTGTAATCACGACTGTTAGTTACTAGATCTGCTAAATAAATGTTTATGGTCAAAATGGCTGGGCTGGAATGTAAATTCGCGTATCTTGAGACTTCAGGGCCTTTATCTTGCCAATTTATCTGTACCTATGTAGAGCGCGATTATCGAAGAGAAAGTTTAGTACTTTAGTGTATTGAACGAGCCGGGTACTTCTGATAAGGCAATGCTTAGGTTTTATTACGTATGTATTTAGACGAAAGTCTTCGACCAGTGTATGTTGCCAGTGATAAGTTATGGCACAGATAAGTGGTGCTTTATTATGAAGGTATAAGGTACCATAAGTAAACGTTTCTACCACACTTTTGTAATAGTCTCCCGCGATACGGGCTAGCCCAGCCCTAGTGCGAGGACTGTAATAAATTAATCTGTGATTTGTGTTAAGACAAATAATTTTGTATGCGTATTTTTTGGATTTTTGTGTCTATTGATAACTTATTGATTTCTGCTCCGGGCGAAGCTTGTTGCTCTCTAGTGTTAATTTTATTATGATATGCTTATTACCTTGTGACGTACGCAAACGAATACGGGTCAAGTTCCTGCGTTGGTACCGATAACTTCTGACCTAAAACGCAAAAAGCAAAACAGTAAAGGACGCAGGTTGCATCAGCCCTCAAGGTCCCCAAGGCCAGCTAGGGCGACGACCCCGGAGAGGAGCGTTGACTGCTTCAGGTGCTCTTTGCTCAGTGTTGCCAATCCCAAAGAATCAAAAAATAATATCCCTAGGGTGTCTACCCTACCATAACTTAAAACTTTAAAAAAAGCTTTAAAATACTAAAAAGCTGTAGAAAACTGTGGATTTCAAATTAAAAAAACTGCATAAAAATAACTTAACAATTACATAAACTGATTATATTATTATTACTACTGCAGGGAGGTTTTATACTAAGTATTATTCTTGTTGGATATTGTATTTCCGTCAATCCATCCATCAGCCATAGGACGTCCACTGCTGGACATAGGCCTCCCCTATGGATCTCCAATAAGACCAGTTGGTAGCGGCTTGCATCCAGCGTGATCTTGCGGTCTTCATGAGGTCACCCGTCCACCTTGAGTGTGGACGTCCTACGCTGCACTTGCCGGTACGTGGTCTCCACTCGAGAACTTTTCGACCCCAACGGTCATGAATCCTCTGGGTTATGCGCCCTGCCCACTGCCATTTCAACTTGCCAATCCGCTGGGCTATGTCGGTAACTTTGGTTCTTGTACGGATCTCCTCATTTCTGATTCGATCTCGCAGAGACTCCGAGCATGGCCCTCTCCATAGCTCGTTGGGCTACTTGGAGCTTATTAATAAGGCCCATAGTAAAAGACCACATTTCAGTGCCATAAGTCATCACTGGCAGGCAACACACACTGGTCGAACACTTTCGACTTGAGGCACTGACGTATGTCAGATATTGTACCTATCACTCAACATTATGACCAATATTTATTAGGACTGCGAGAAATATGGGACTAACCCTGAATTGCTGAATTCACTTGCATATTTAATAGTTAGAGTCATTTATAATAGTAATAATGCAAATAAATAAGTACGTGTACACCACAGTATACCTGCCTATCACCCGTATTCGTATTGGTTCACTACGAAGAACAATAAATAAATAAGTAAAAATGAAACCTAAATTTTATGAAAGCTTTCCATGAAATGAATAGATATCGTACTTATTTGTTTCTTATTTCCATGCTTCAATTAGGTATTCTGTAGATATTAATATTGGGTTTTTTTTATAAATGGGTCGGGTAGCTCCATGTGATATATCAGCATAGGTCACCTACGTGACATCAAATCTTTATGATTGATTTATAGTCTGTTTACGAATTGCGAGCAAAACAAACACAAATGTACTGAGTTCGTCCACCAGGATCTTCCAGAATGTACCTCCTTGTATGTACTTGGGTCTTGGGTATACTATATCGGGTGCAGATATCTTTTGCCAAATAGGTAAATATACTTAGGTAAGTAGGTACATAGTACATTTCTAGTTGATGAACACAGGATAATTTAGTGGTTGTTAGTCTCGCTTAAACTCGAGAACGGTTAAACCGATTTGGCTAAATTTGGTCTTTAAATATCTGTGGAAGTTACGGCAAGACGGTGAAAAAATTTATAACAGTTTCGAGAAAAATAAAAAATGTTCCTGCATGTGAAAGTTGTCATTGACAGATGGTGAGATGAAGTTCACCGAGTCAGTAAGTAAAGCATAAAAAGTATCTACAACTCGAGCAACAGTAGTTACCTTATAGAATTTATTTATTTATTATTTATTTATAAATGAAAGACAATTTTTTCAAGACCAAAATTAGCCAAATTAGTTTCATCATTTCTCAAATTTTACCGAGATTAACAACCATGATTCATTTTTAAATGATTATAGATGACGTTGATAGGATCTAACTTATTTTTGTTGGTGATGGTCTTCAACCTCGGCATCCCTTGATGCCTTCCAGGTTGCCTCCTCTGACGCTGCCTTTGCTGCGCCATTGATGTTCCTTGGATGCCTTTTTGACGCCTCCTTGATCTTTTAATGACTTTCCTTCAAAATTTTAAGCTTGCAACCTTTAATTAAGAGGCATAGCTCGTATTCATCACAAAATGAAGTTGGTAATCAGTTATAGCCTTTCATACTAATTGCATGTGTGCCGATAGAACGCCTTAATTATGTAGCTGGTAAACTCAGAGATTAAGACCAATATTACGGTATCTTTAACTTTTACCCTGCTGCCTAAATATTAATTATGTTCAAAACAGTTTGTACCTATGTCTGCTAGAAGTATTGTACCTAAGAATTATGATGATCATGTCAGAGTTGAGTGAGCATGTCAATGACAAAGTCAAAGAAAATTGATTAGTAGTAGGTAATAACTTTTAAACTACTGGTAAGGTTTAGATGAAATTTGGAAATACGCCTAGCTGTATGTTTTCTTTTTTATGAAACAAAAATTAGATAAAAGCTTGATTCAGAACGAAGTTACAGAAGATAAAAATAGTCTGAATAGCTTCGAGAAGAGTACTTATGTTTGTTTATCGTCTTTGCTTGAGATTTTGAGGTGGAGTGCACTTCCGTGTACCCAGATCCGTCGCCTAGAGAATCACCCAATACACATTTATGTGTACTCTACTTAACACCATTTCACTGCCATGACATCAAATATCCGTCATAAATTAGGCATGAATTGTGAGCAAAACAAGAGCATGTTGGATAAACCCTGATAATATGCAGATATTTTCCCCAATAGGTAAATCATGTCGCGTGATTCAAACGCATATGCTAAGTAGCCCAACGCGCTATAGATAGGACTATCTATATATCTATGCTCGGAGTCTCTTCGAGATCGAATCAGGAATGAGGAGATCCGTGAAAGTTGAAAGGGCACATAGGACGAAGGACTCATAGCCGAGGATGTCCACCCACAAGGTGGACTGACAATCTCATTAAGATTGAAGAGTCACGCTGGATGCGAGCCGGTTCCAACCCGTCTTATTGGAGATTCATAGGGGAAGCCTATCTAGCAGGGGACGTCCTATGACTGCAGCCACAGCAGCGCTCAGTTACATTTACCTTTTTTAGGACGGGGAAATCTTCAGAAGATACCCGACTGCTTTGGAAACAGCCGAGTAATGTGGGGTTGTACCTATTAAACCTAACCCCCTCGGTGGTTAACCTTTGTGCGCTCTTGGGAGCTCGGGGATCTCCAGGGAAACGCACTGTTTAGGCCTAGGTTCGGGGAATCACCACTTTGAGTAAATTAAATTAGGTGTTAATACACCTAATTTACTTATTCCTAACCAACTAATTCTAAAAATGTGAAACCAGCAAATAACTGATGATGTAGGTAATCAGCTAGTTGGCTTGGCAAAGTTCCATATCAGTATAGTACTTAGTTAACCTACCCATACATGCTTATGTATGCAGATTAAATATGGAAATGACTTCATAGAATTGTATAACACTACAAGATAGGTACAATTATTTTTGTTTGTTTAATCGGACAGTGCCTTTTTTATCCAGGGTAAATCCTTTATGGATACCACCGCGCCTCGGGGGCAGACATGACTGGTTAGCCTGGTTATGTGGGAGTCCCTAGGTAATATATATAAACCCTGGAGTGTTCCTTGGTGTCGGGGCTACGGGCACGCTTTCGCACTCTCCTATGCGACACTGCAGCCCGCCTTAGTTGCAGTGCCTCCCATAGGGCATCCAACCTACCGGCCGGCTTCTACACGGGCTTGATGGCAAAGCCCCGAGAAGCGGCCCCATCTCGGATCCCTCTTAGCTTCAACCTAGTCTCCCTCTAGGGTTACTGAGCCCACCCACCACGACAAGGCGGGATCCCTCAGGAGTATCGGGCAGTTGCCTGGGCTAATAACAGCAGCAAAATACCTTCAATGCAACTATCTCAACTTTGTTTTGTTATAGGTACCTTAGAGTAATAAGTTGGCTGACTAGTCGCCTAGAGCCCAAAGTTTTGAAACATTAGAATAATTAATTACGTTCGCAGAGGATGGCATGCTATGCTCTCCTGTTCGCAAAAGCATAGATTTTCAATGCTCGTTGCCGTTCTCTCTCTTCTCTCTTACTCGTTCTCATGACCATTTACGCATACGTTCAGTTATAGGGAATGATTCAATTATAGAGTCCCTGGTTAGTGTAATCTGATTTGGAAGCTTTTGTTTAAAGGGGTATCTACGACTTGGTTGGCAGGGTCTTTTAGTCCAAAAGCCTCAGTAAAAAATAAAATAAAAAAAAACAAAATGAAGAAAGTTATCAGTTTAGCCTGAATAAAACACAAACGCAAAATTTGTAAGGTGCTATGGTCAGTTCGTAACAAATTTTGAACTAATTTTATGTAAAGTATACAAATACTTTAACTTAATAACTACAAGTAATATCACTATAGTCTGACCGTTTAACTGAGTCCTCGCCGGTCAGACTATAATATTTATTTATTCAAAAGTGTTCCAAATATCGAACTTTGTTTCATTGAACCTAACTATCAATTAATTTATTATTTGTCATTTGCACGTTAGGTACCTTCAATTAGGAAGGTATGTGCCCTCGGTAAACGAATTCAATTATCTTCCCTATTTACACCTAAAAACCTAAATAGTGGTCAGAATAAGCAAAAAAATGCATCAATCGATTTTCATTGATCACTATTTTGGTTTTAGTACATCGTTAACATATAACCTACCAATTTATTCATGGTTATTGCTAAATGTTATACCTAATCAATACCTAAGTAGTTTATCCTTCTACAGCCTTGTGGCGATCCCTCATCTGTTTTCGCCATCCCGTATAGAAAACATAATCTCTTATTGAATTGCCTTAGGAAAATATTTTAGCAGCCAGAAAACTTTTCTTCAGCTATTTGTGCCTTAGCAAAAAGCTTGGGAGCGAAGTTATCGTTTAGTTTTGATCGAGTAAGTTTGTATTGGGTCTAGGCTCATGTCCTGGTGTCAGAGTTTATGTGACGTTCGAGGGCTTCAGACTTGGTTAAACGGTAAATATTAGGTATCCCACCAAACATTGCTTCATGAAAAATGTTCCAAGACGAGATCGCCCGCTGGCTCGAAGTGTTAAAAAGTTATCAGATCTCATGTAGAGCCAAGTTCTAACTCGACATAATCTAACTCTAAGAGCCCTTTCGAAATTTAATTTGATTACGATACCTTGGTAATTCTTTATATAAAAATAAATTATCAACATCCCCGACTGAGTAATTTCCAATAGCAGACAGGCGTGCCGTAGGCAGACCACCAGCCCGATGGGTCGACGACATCAGATCCAACGCGGGACACGCGTGGATGAGATCAGCCCAAGACGAGCATCGAGATCAGCAGTCGATACAGGCTCATGATGATGATCATAATGATGAAATTATCAACGTCTATGTATTTAAAAATGTAGTAAAATAAAAAGCTTTTGGAATTTGTTATATAATATATACCTATTACACGAAGCGTAGTTAACAAAATATAGATTGGAATAAGAAGTTTTTAATCTTTTGGTTTATGAGGGAATTTAGGGTTCGTCCTGCAGTATATAAATAAGTAGTTCATAAAAATGAGCTCAATAGATATCACAGAGTAGAATATAAAAAAGAACTAAAATTTAATAATGCAGCTTTGTACATATTGCGTATTGTTAGAATTTTTTTTTTTAAATAAAACATATCTGGATAAAACAGTAGAAGGTTTTTTATTTTATACTTAAACATAAAAACTTAAAACGAAGAATTTACTGGCTCCAAACTTTCTGGTTATTCCACAAACTCAGTGACCATTTCAACAGTTATTTTAAAAGTTTCATTATATTTGACATGCCTCTAAATTATTACTTTTTTCCTAGATTATTAGACTATAAAAAAACGTCTTAAAATAAGTAGCTCTTATTCGTTCTCGTGTCATCTGGGTATTAGTATTCTACGCTATTATTCTCATGAGAAAATTGAGATGATAATCTACAAAACAGATTAATACGATTATGATAATCGTAATCGTATCTAATTATAATACACCACTAACTCTAAAACATCTTATAATACACATATTATAGAGTACAAACTTGCATATAGAAAATTAGATGATGGATATACTTATAATTATGTACAGCGTCTGTAGGTTTGCTTTTTCAGTTCAATGAAATACTCAGAAAGTTAACTTATTAAAACTATTTGGTTCGTAGCGGTAGTGTTGCCACAGTTCTTGAATCACAGTTGCTTATGTAATATATTAGGGTTTACTTTTTGCCATATCTGAAACAATCCAAAATTAATCAATTAGTATTATTGTCTATGTTTCAATTTTGGAATTTGGGGAATTTTCTACAACCCTGTGTATAAATAAATTGTCGTGGCTAATTGGATAGATACGAGTACACAGTCATAACCTCTGATTGTGATGCGAGCCCACACAGTTCGAATCCAAAAGAATACAAGTTACGCTAAAATCAGAATAATTGAGAGATTTTTATTTTTTCGATCATGTCATGTGTATCTAACATTTGTCAGTCTGTACTATAGTCCATTCCTTCTCATGATGAAATGTGTAGTGGGATGCCAATATTGGTTCGAAAACAGACGAGCATGCAAGGTCACAGTCACAGATATAGTCAAATTTAAAGCTGTAAAAGTATGGATGTAGACAGATAGGTTTGCCCTGAGAGTAGGCCGAGTTAACGTAGAGTATTGGTATTTTACTGCAGGACATTGTCTCTTCCCCTTTCACCCCTGGGTTCAGCCCTCGAACGAGTTTTGCCGAAGAGAGTATTTCGAAAATACTTACGAGCTAGCGTGTGCCGTAGCCGTGGCTGTCGCGGTAGCATAAGACTGTCCACCGCCGTAATTGCCACCGCACCCGCCGCCGCAGCCTCCTCCTTGCTGATAACCCTGGCCTCCGTGGCCACCGTATCCGCCGCCACCACCACCGCCACTGCCATAACCACCGCCGTAACCGCCACCGCCGCCTCCGCCGCCACCGCCGTAACCGCCGCCGCCGCCGTAACCGCCGCCGCCGCCGCCTCCGTAACCACCGCCGTGTCCGCCATTGCTCGGGTAGCCTCCATAGTTACCGCCGCCGTGGCCATGGTGACCTGTAAAATGTAACATTAAGATTAAATCGCTGATATATATTGTAATGTCAGAATCCCGTCTGTAAAGGACTGGGAATAGCACGGAATTACTAAACAGTTGTGGACAAGCGTAAATCTGACTGAGTTATGTCCTCAGTCATTTCCAATACTTATCAATCATTACGTACTACAATGATTGCGTGGCATCATTTACAACATTTTGCATTTATCGATTTATACATTCTTTCATTACTTAAAAATGAAACAAGTGTACCTAAGTAGTATGTATACATTTTTGCCTCGACATAAATATAAAGCAAAATAATAATATGATGTAATTAATAGTAGTACCAAAATACTGACCGTGCCATTACCAATTTCACGGTAACGGGCATAATGACTGCTAACTCGTCGCGGCTGCCAAAATCGAATGTGATCCGTACAGTTTGTGGCGCACTTACCTCGTTCTTTCACAACTTTGATGACGATTGTCTTTGACGGTTCTTCGTAACCGCCTCCGTGGCCACCGCTAAAGCCGCCACCATAACCGCTGCCGCCGCCGTAACCACCGCCTCCGCCGTAACCACCGCCGCCGCCGAATCCGCCGCCAAAACCGCCGCCGCCTCCGTAACCGCCGCCGCCTCCGTAACCGCCGCCGCCTCCATAACCGCCATCGTAATTACTACCATACGACAGACCTCTTAGCTTCTTCTTCAGCAGGTGACGCTTCTGTCTGTTCGACCGGCCTTGCTCCTTCGCTTGCTCTTCAAGGGTCTGAAATTGATATCACATCGATGTTATAATGTATATATATAATATTGTCCATTTTCTGACGTTTTTTTCTATTTTTACTAAAGATTTCAAAATTAAATAATTGTAATCTGATTCAGAATTAACAGAACATAGGTTTAAAGTTATTATAGTTTCTTTAAGCGTAACCAAGGTCTGCAAGTGAGATATGTGTTTCATTTCGCATTTGCTAAAACCTACAAAAAAATTGAATAGTCTTTTTTCATCGCGAATAAGTCCGCGCTTAACCACCAACTCGCCTGATGGTAAGTGACGTTGTGGGCGAAGATGAAGCACGCAGACCTAGAAGATACCTATTCACTCTGACCTTAAAAAGCTTTAGATTATATCTCTTAGGAAACAGGAAAGCAGGAAGACTGTTCTATTTCCTGGCGGTGCGAATCAGAAATGTTGAGTTAAACCGTTTCGTACGTATTGAAGGAAAATTCGAAAATTGTTATTACATCATTTATTACCTATTGATTTTGATTAAAAAAAATAAATTTTCCCCAATGTGTTATAAGTAGTAAACATTTGACACACTAGGATTAGGATTATTGTTTGGAATAAAAACAAACACTTGTTTTTCCGGCATACTCAATAAGTGCTACGGTAGGTCTATAATTTAATTTCATAACTTTTGCAGGACAATTACCCATTTGCAACTATTGTATTCGACGGATGGTCACTGAGCTAGTAAGTATAATTATTCATGCAGATTACCGCAAAGATAAGAGTACATACTAGTTTTTTTCCAGAAGACGGGTTGGTTGTCTGAGTTCTAAAAATATTCATCTGGTATATGTTGAACAGGTTTGTTGATAAAAAACGAAGATGTTGTTGTACACACTCGTAACCATCCATCATCACGAATTCTGAAGCACTTATTAAGATACATTAATTGCTAAACTTTTTCTTTATATACAAGTGTTTGAAGTATTAGCTAGCGTTTTAGGGTTCCATATCCGTAAACGGCGCTTTATTCCTTAGGTTTTATTAACTACGACAAAATGAATACTGTATAATAATTACTAAGGTCATAGTCGGTTGTCTATTTGTCTTTTCTATAAAAGTCTTTTTCATCATCATCATCTGAGTCATCTACTTATAGATCTCTAAATTGACCGCTTGGAAGCAAACTGAATCTAAAGCGTTGCTGCTTTCTAAAATTTTCCTAATAACCGTATGATTTATAAGAAAATTGAAAAAAGCAGGAACGCTTTGGATTCCAATGTTGTTGTTCTATCGTAAACATATACCATGTGTCAAAACATTTGTAGGCGCAAACATGAGGTCAAAATAAGAACAAAAATAAAAAAAAATAACTGTGTGGAGACGAATACGTAGCTATTTACATGAACACATGGGCAATCAGAAGGTAACATTGATTTAAAAATAAACAAACATACGTACTATAATAGTTACTAACAATCCCATAAAATTACCCCTCTTCATGAAATCTAAATTCGTCTCAAGGAAAAATAATATTTGAATAACCTAATTTTTTTTAACTACGGAACCCCTAATACACAAGCCTCTTTATCAGTTTTTCATCACCACCAAATCCGAAATCTTTTCACCGGCACTTCAAAAGAACACATGAAAAATTCACCTTAACATAGATAGGACTTCTCTCCAGGGACTTGGCCGAAGGCTCTGGTCGCACGTAGCTGGCAGGGTACTGGGAGAGCAGCACCAGGATAGGGAACTGCCGAGACCGATCCGTGTGGTGCGTCCTTGAGTCCCGGGGCGGCGCCAAAACTGGCTCCACATATATCCTCCTTTCTTCTAGTGTATTGTCTCCTATAGAAGCCGACGCCAGCGCCGCGAGCGCTAGCACTAGCACCACTTTGACTCCCATCGTGGTCACTGTTCACTGCGGCAGGACTCAACGGACAGACCTATTTATACGACGCGGTTTTCCTGACGTCATTGCTATTGTGACCACATTGTGACGTTCTGGATCTTCGCAGAAAAGCTTATTTTGATGACGGTGATAATTAAGTCTTGCTATTGATGAATAGATGGGATAATTCTTGATTCGTTTCGCTCGTTGGATCGATGTTTACAAATAAAAATTATGAATATTGTATAATATCACGCACGGCTTCGATTTGCGGAGTCTGGTCACGTATAGGCCTGGTTATTCCCATAAACCGGATGTTGTGGTGGTTGCTTCGGGTCCTTGGTCTTTTTGTGCGAGATCGAGCAGATAGTTTTCATTTTGTGTATAAATGGTCGTGGTGTTTATTATTTTTTTGTCCAACCTGTTTGCTGTGTGGATGCAGCCGAGCCTTTTGTTTGTGTTTTGTTAAAATTAAGCCTTTGGCCACTTGAAAAATTAAATGGTCAACTCCAGAGTAAACAAATGTAGGCACTTACCTATGTTTTTAAATTGTCTAAGAATCCGAGTCATCATATTTTGATAATTTTAAGTTTTGTCAATATTATTATACTAAGTGCCGGCTGTAGAGTGGCTACTTACCGTCTTCAAGACGAATCACCAGTTGGCTTTCTACGTGTACTTCAACTCTGTAGTTATTTTTTGAGTTCGCATCAAAATCAGGTATAGATCACCCTGGTATTTTCTTGCTCTGCACACACAACTTTCTGCAAAACAAATCTTTGAAAAGTTTTTATTTATTGGACTGCAAAATCAGTTCTATGTATATTTTGTTAATGGCAGATAGTTGTTTTATAATTTTATAGAAGAATTTGCTGCCATATATGTTTATACGAATATGACATACTCGTATGTAGGTACCTAATTGAAGTATAGAAAGTGGATTGTAACTTTCCTTCTTCTTCTTATTTCCAGCCGTAGGACGTCCACTGCTGACCATAGGTCTCTTAAATCATTAAGTTGGTTGGATGCTGTTTGCATCCTGCGCGATCCTTTGGTGATTTTGACTTTTACTTCCTGAATTAGGTACCTTTAGTATTTTTTAATATCAGCTTTATTCATTAAATTATATTTTGGTATCGAATAAGTATGGGTAGATAAAGGCATTTCCGATAGAATTAGTGTTAGCGTCCTGCTACAAATACCGATATCCTGCTATCCTATCCTACTATCTTACTAATATTATAATTATAATTTTATAATAATAAAACGTGAAAGTTTGTAAGGATGGATGGATGTATGGATGTTTGTTACTCTTTCACGCAAATATTACTGAACGGATTGAGATGAAACTTTGCAATTATATAGCTTATATATCAGAATAACACATAGGCTATAAATTATAATGATATTGCGTAAATTTTCCATATTATAACAATAAGTGTTAAGTAAGTAGGAAAAATTCTGCCATCTGCGAGCTATTCTAGCGTGCGCTCCTTGAAATGTCAAATCGAACAAATGTCAAATCGTTTTTTTTGTTTTTATTTTTATTTTCCACCTCCTTTATTAAGGGTGGTAAGGTAGGGCCTGTAAGTAGGGTATAATTAAGATATTTATACTTAGGTCAATGAAACTGATAGGTATCTACTTACCTAATACATATGCTACATTGCTTACATAAAGTATGAAGGTAAGAGAAACAGTATAACAGTCACGAAATAATAATCTTGTAATACGTTATCATGTCATCGAAGCTATAATCTTGTTTGTGGTGTGTTATTAACTATGACTTGTGGGAAAATCTCGGAATAGGTGATTTACATAGACCTAGGTAGGTACTTGTACGTACGGCCTTAGAGTTATTAAATTACAATGAAGATAATCTTATTGATCTTACAATTGACTGAAAAATTAGTAATCAAATATTTTAGATGACTGATGGAGTCGTTCGGAAAATTGCGTAACGTCTTCTCGTCCGACATACCTCAGTGCCTCAAGTCAAAAGTGTGTGTTGCCAGTGATGACTTATGGCACTGAACCGTGGTCTCTTACTATGGGCCTTATTTATAAGCTCCAAGTAGCCCAACGAGCTATGGAGAGGGCTATGCTCGGAGTCTCTCTGCGAGATCAAATCAGGAAAGAGGAGATTCGCAGAAGAACCAAAGTTACCGACATAGTCCAGCGGATTGGCAAGTTAAAATGGCAATGGGCAGGGCACATAGCGTGGAGGACTAATGACCGATGGGGTCGAAAAGTTCTCGAGTGGAGACCACGTACCGGCAAGCGCAGCGTAGGACGTCCACCCACAAGGTGGACGGATGACCTCATTAAGACCGCAGGATCACGCTGGATGCAAGCCGTTACCAACCGGTCTTATTGGAGATCCATAGGGGAGGCCTATGTCCAGCAGTGGAGGTCCTATGGCTGATGTATGGATGGAGTCGAAAAGTTTTTCTGTGGTTTCCACGTACCGGCAAGCTCAGCGTGGGACGTCAGCCCACAAGATCAGAGACAGACGACCTTAACAAGAATGCGGGATCACGTTGGCTGCAAGCCGCTTTCAACGAGTCTTATTGGCTAGAATGGCTAGGCACCTATTGGGGGAGGTTTGTATGGCAAAAGCAGCATCCCTGGTATAGCAAAAGTATTAAAATTAAACCATTTTATCCACATTTAATGTCAGACCATACCTACTTCATTTTGTCTTCGAGATGATGTAATTGGTGTAGTGACAATTTGTATATTTGCCAAGATAGGGGTGCAATATTAGACGAATTATAGCTGAAATGACCATGAAATATTCTGGATGGCCTATTTTTGGTAATTGATATATTTCCACCACGCCTGCCTAGCTCAGCTTTAAGTTATAGGATTCACATACACTATTGAAATAAATTCCACTTAAATAATTAGTATAACAACGATATTTGAACTCACGAACTCGTGATTTTGAGATATCGTATAATTTGCATGAAATAAACAATCAGTGAAGTTCAACTGAATGGTAACCGACTGCATTTAAGGAGTATTATGTTGACAATTTAATCACAAAAGAATAATTACAATGTAAATTAAAATTACAATAAACTAAATAAAACTACAAACGAAATTATTAACTAAATATCATACACTTAAATATTAAGAAAAACTAACTAAAAAGGATCGCTTAAACCACTCATAGACATTAAATAGTTTATTGACAGTTCAAACCATAGAAAAATGACAAGTACGTTTTGTTTTGTTTCATTCACTCTTGCGTATGCTGTATAACCAGATATGAATAAGACATATGTGACATAGTTTTTATTTGAGCAAAATTTTGTCAGTATTCTTGTACTGGTCATTTTTCTATGGTTCAAAGGTGCAAAATATAAGCCAGCATTTTGGTCACGTGTCGATAAATCTTTAAAAAATTGCAAGGCTCCCGGTCCCCAAGGCCACACAGTCTCCACCCCAAATGGCACAAACATGTAACCACTGTGAAGGAGTATTATGTAGGATGTAGGTATATACATGTATATAGGTACACATACTATGTTATGTTAGTACAGTACAGATCTAAAAGCTACGAATAAAGAAAACTCCATTCTACAGAATCGAACTAAAGCAATTCGGGTGTTATTCACTGGTGGTCAAATAAGCAGAGCGTTTCTTTATGACGACATTTATTGCGATCCACAACCTGACTACAAATAAGATACGGAAGCTAACATCAAGTTAGACTAAAACGCTATACGATGGTTTGAATTCCTATTTCCAAGGTATCGCTGGCCTGCTGCAGGCCAATTGTTACCTGAAAGACAATAATTCCAATAAATATACACACGTTCGGAAATCAGATTACTTTGCTTCATACGTAGAAAATGTCGTGGGAAAATTTAGGTTTTCAAATCTGAATTTATTCAGTCTCTGAAATTGTGAATCTACTATTCAGGGCATGTGTCAAATAGGTTTAAAGTTTTCTTTGGGTCCATAAGTGATTTGGGAATTGTACTATCTATACCGAATGACTGTAATTTACGTACAATCCTAATTCTAAGGGATATACCAAAATGATCCTGGAGGAGATATTATATCTTCACGAGAGTGTTGCCGCAATCGATATGTGGTGGCGGTGCCGTTGATTTCCTATTTAAGGTATGTCCTTGATTGATATAATATTAGAAAAGAAGGTTTACACAACGTTTTTGCCCTGGAAGCTATAAATCTTGCTTTTAAATTGAATTCTTCAGACGTGTATTTTTCAACACGTTTTATTTTTTTGTTACAATATTGTTACAATTTGGATAATAATGGCTCATCCTATGCTATTGAAGCAAATATTTGACGTAAGATTGTTGCTCTTACTGAACCGGCCTTTTTCATTAGTCCACTGCTGAACATAAACCTGCCCACGAAGGACTATTGGGCTATATCCACCACGCTGGCTAAATACGTGTTGGTGGATTCACACATGCCATAGATTTTCTTCTACGGATGTATGCAATATGAATACCTCACGATGTTTCGATGTGTTATTTTTGGCACAATAGCAAATATAATTTTTAATTTTCTTAAAACTGAGTATTTGTGCTTAAATTATAAAAAAATGCAAATTTTCCTAGTTTTATGATCAATTATGATGAAATAGACAAAAACAGTTGATGAATGCTAGGTAATTCCCCTCAATTAATGATCTAGTCGAGAACTCTGAAAAGTAACAAAAAATCTCACATGTGTACAAACCGTACTTATTTATGGCAAGGTATTTTACTTTTTGTGATGGAGAAATTGAATATAATTTTCATAATATCTTATTCGAAGAGAAATACAAGGCATTGCTTCACAAAGTGCACACATAGATATTTTACAACGTTTTGTTTTGCAAAGTGTAACAACTGGAACGTAAGTAAACGTAAAGAAAAAAGGAAAGTAATTTATAATTCAATCAACTTTTTTCAAGTAGGTAGGTACTTATGAATCGGTAGATTTTTATTTCGGGATTTCCCATGTGGTCCCAATGCAAAAGTTGTTTAAAATAATGACTAGGTAGGTTTATAAAGTACCTATTGCTACGAGTATCGGGGCCGCAGAAGAATGCGGAAGCGTGCCCGTAGCCCCGACACAGCGCAGTGGCGAAATCACCCCAGGTTTTTTTTATAGAGTTTTGGGTTGGTCTAATAGAAAAAAAGTCGTAATGATACATGTATTGTAAAAAAACTTTAAAATTAAGATAATAATCGGCCAAGTACGAGTCGGAATTGCGCACGGAGGGTCCCGTACTGTATGGTAGCCCCCCTTAAATATTTATTTTATTTCAATTGTATTATTTATTATTAAAGTAAATATAAAACTAAATATTCTGTGAAAATTTCAAGCATCTACCTGTTACCATTATAATAATAGAGCGAAAAACGTCAAAAAAATTCAGGTTTGTTGTATGGGAGCCCCCCTTAAATATTTATTTTATATTCTTTTTAGTATTTGTTGTTATAGAGGCAATAGAAATACATCATCTGTGAAAATTTCAGCTGCCTAGCTATCATGGTTCATGAGATACAGCCCGGTCACAGACAGACAGATCAGACAGACAGACAGACGGACAGACGGACATCGAAGTCTTAGTAATAGGGTCCCGTTTTTCCCTTTGGGTACGGAACCCTAAAAATTAAATATCTAAGTACCTATAATAATATATACGTTTTAAAATCTATTCACTTCTACTTCACTTCTAGTACCTATAGTATTGAAGCTTCTTACCAGGAACGTTTACGACGACAGGTGGTGCGCTGTAGGTGGTGGGCACGCCTCGGTATGGTAGATTGGATCCTGAGGATTGTACTTATTTTATGATCATAATTAAATGAAGTTGTCACTCCACCTTGTGGGTGGACGTCCTACGCTGCATTTGCCGGTATGTGATGTTCAATTGAGAACTTTTTGCCCCATCGGTCATCAGTCCTCCGTGATATGTCCCTGCCCACTGTCATTTTACCGATCTTGATGGTGTTAATTAGTTAAGCTATGTCGGTTACTTTGGTTCTTTTTAATTTGATTTCGCAGAACAACTCCGAATAACGCCCTCTCCATAGCTAGTTGGGCTACTTGGAGCTTATTAATGAGGCCCATAGTAAGAGATCGCGTTTTAGTGTCTTATTAAGAGATCTATAGGGGTCCATTCATCCCCTATGGATCTTACAGTATGGTTGATGGATGTAGGTAATCATGATGTTATAATATGAATTCACTAGGCTACCATAGCTTACTTTGCAGTCGGTTGATTCTCAAGCGGTTAGTAAAACATTCCTTGACAATACATATCTAATACTTAATAACTATTAAGTACATACTACTGCTAGTGATCTGTCAATTGCCGTTCCGTACTAAGAAACTATTTGATGAGTCAATCATTATTCTCGGTGAGTTAATTAATAGGAAAATCCGCGTTTTCATCGACGTAATGCGAGAATAATAAAAATATTCCGTTATGTTCAATTAAAATATTACCAGAGTTGGGCACGACGATCACTGTCTGCTCTCGAGGCTGACCCTGACGGTAACCTAAAATTTAAAAAAATAACGCTTTATGTTCCTAGCTCCACAGTAGGTTTCCATGCATCAGGGAAACAAAACACACACACACACACACACACACACATAACACCAATACCCAGAACCGTACCGTACCGTACCGGCCTTTTTTAATAGTCGTACTGAACATAGGAATGCCCAAATAGGGTGATTGGGCCATATCCACCAAGCTGACTGAGTGTCGGTTGGTGGATTCGCATACGCCATCGAATTTCTTCCATGGACGTATGCAGGTTGTCTCACGATGTACCCATACCCAGAACAGATGGTTCATTCTGAAAACTATTTGGTTTCGCAACCTATAATTATAGGATTTTTGCTTCTATGGCAGCGGTACTACCAACGCGCTAGGAGGTTTATCTGGTCAGAAGGTCATCGAATAAATAGACGATAGAACTAGCGTAGCAAAAACTGGCCCAACATAGCTCAAGTCGAAGGATTAATGCCGAATATAAAGTATTGTGCATAGCTATGTACAAATAGTTCTATTTGTCTCTATGGGTATCATTTAAATATCTTCAAATCTTATTTTAAAATTTTCTTTTTCGGTAAACTTTCTGTATTATATGTAGGTATATTGAAAATATCTAAACGCTACAAAGGAACATCTAAAAATTTGCATGTCCAAAATGGTACGAAATAACACAATAGAGAAAAAATCTTTGGAGGAGGATCTTTTAAATATAAGACGTTGGACAAAAAATATTTTTCGCAAAAAATGGCAAAGCCGCCTTCTATCGTGTACAAAATTCGGATTTTTCGCTAGTATTGTTAGTATTGTTGTTATTGTTGATTTATAAAAAAACGTTTCCGCTGATATCTGTAAAACTTTAATGAAATAATCTCGTTAGTATACCCTTTTCAACTAAAAAAAAAAATTCGATTCGGTTCACAATTGGCGAAATTATCGATGTTCATCGTATTTCGCTCGAATCACTCACATTATTGTTGATTTTTTCAAAAACGGCCCAGCCGATTTCTGTAAAATTTAAATGAGACCGCCTCGGAAGTATATTCTTTCGAAATAATAATTTTTCGATTCGGTTCACAATTGGCGAAGTTATCGTGAACATACAAAAAAAAGATACATACAGACGAACATAGAACCTCCTCCTTTTTGGAAGTCGGTTAAAAATAGTAGCAAGCTTTACCTACCCATGCTCGATTCGCACCGCGGTGCGAACCGCTAGCGGGGCGGAACGCCGCAGTACCCTTAGGAACGTAGAACTTTGAATCAATCTTCGCCATTAATCTGAATTGAATTCAGAATAAACATTAAAATAGTAACCTGAGTTATGAAGTATCACACCGTAAATCAATGAAATATCTTAGTATAAATAAATTAGACAATAAATAATAAAAAATCTACTCACCTACTGCCTGCCTAATGACCCTCACGCTGCTTTGATCAATATCATCTACAGCGTCTGTCTGAAAGGATTAATCCTAATTAGCTATAAATTCTAGTAACTCTTATAAATCAAGGAAGTCATTATAATAATTATTTATTACCTGTATTTTGAGAACCGCATCACGATTGAACGGAAAACAATTTGATTGAAGTGATAGTAGGATTAGAATTGTTACAATCGTTTCGTACTTAGACATTTTTTATTCTAGAATTTTCGTTATTATTTTTTAAGTACTAAGTTACTAATAATATTAAAATAGTTTCAGTATATTGTTTAAATTTATGACTGGGACGGAAAATAGAGAAGTGAATTTTCTTTGTTGTTTTGTCTTACATTTAGCGGAAACTGACATGAATCCTTTTATACATTCTCATATAAGTCGGGTACGTTATTAAGAGATGTTATCTTTTCAGTGACTCGAGTTTATTATAGTAATTATGAAAATATCGCCAATTTTCTCGTGGAAATGTTACGCAATGGCACGATTTATTTTACGTCATCGACAATTTGTGCAATGTGTGTGCAAAATCATAAGAAGAAAAATTATCGGCCAAGTGCGAGTCGGACGTGCGCAGAAGGGTTCCGTACCGTGTTGGAGCCCCCTTAGCCTCTTCTCTTCTTGCCGTTATTAATAGCGAGCAAAAAAACTCTTAAAAAATCACGTTTGTTGTATGGGAGCCCCCTTAAATATTTATTTTATTCTGTTTTTGTTGTTATAGCGGCAACAGAAATGCATCATCTGTGAAAATTTCAGCTGTCTAGCTTTCACGGTTCATGAAATACAGCCTGCAGAGAGAGACACAGACAGACGGACAGAAGGACATCGGAGTCTTAGTAATAGGGTCCCGTTTTTACCCTTTGGGTACGGAACCCTAAAAATAATCGGCCAAGTGCAAGTCGGACTCGCGTTCCAATTCGCTTGTTAAAGTGACAATAGAAATACCTACATCATCTGTGAAAGTTTCAGCTGTCTGGCTAGCACGGTTCATGAGATACAGCCTGGTGACAGACAGACGGACTCTTGTTTACTGAATCTTTGTAAGCCTAAATCTGGACTCGCTCTTAACCGATTTGGTTGGTTTTAACTCGCATATCTTGTTAGGATTTAGATTATAAACAATCTTGCCAAATATTTTCAAAATCGGCTGATAAATAGCGCGACAGCAATTTTCCCCTCTTTTTTCGAGAAATACCCCGCCGATCAAAATTGTCGACGACAAAAAAATCTAGGTAAAAATATTTTTAGAACCTGTGCACCAAGTTTCGTCGAGATTTGTTGAACAATGCGACTTCTAGACGAAAATCAACATGTGGACAGACGAAAGTTTATTGGTACAAGGCGGGCGCGGGACGGGCCGGACGGGGCCCATACGACGCCCGTACGACGCACTTTTCATACATTTTTGGAGTGGCCCGTACGACGCACGTCCGACGCCTGAACGGGGCCCGTCCGGGCGTTTATATGGAACGTGCGTCGTACGGGCCCCGTCCGGGAGCGTCCCGCGCCCGCCCCGTCCTAATATAAATCATTCCTAAATTTTCGCTGTCGTTCGATCAATAAATTGCAGCGTTTACGAAATACACATTATGGCACATGCCAATTGGTAGTGCCAATACAACGAGTAGTTTTTAAGCGCACTAGGTACATTCATGGTTGGCGCCGTTTACTGTCGTTCTATAGATTTAGCCTACAATAATAGTAGATACTGATAATTATTTTTTCTCTGGGACTACATTTTTTCTCTAAATAGGTTTCTTGGACTATGGCGTCGTTATATTTTCCCATAGCTGTTTCCGCAGTAGAAACTACTTAGTGTACCTAAGGGAACAAATTTTTAGGGTTCCGTACCCAAAGGGAAAAACGGGACCCTATTACTAAGACTTCGATGTCCGTCAGTCCGTCTGTCACCGGGCTGTATCTCATGAACCATGATAGCTAGGCAGCTGAAATTTTCACAGATGATGTATTACAACAAATACTAAAAAGAAAATAAAAGAAATATTTAAGGGGGGCTCCCATACAACAAAACTGAATTTTTAGACGTTTTTCGCTCTATATTAATAATGGTAACAGGTAGATACTTGAAATTTTCACAGGATATTTAGTTTTATATTCACTTCAATAGTAAATAATAAAATTAAAATTAAATAAATATTTAAGGGGGGCTCCCATACAACAAACCTGAATTTTTAGACGTTTTTCGCTCTATATTAATAATGGTAACAGGTAGATACTTGAAATTTTCACAGGATATTTAGTTTTATATTCACTTCAATAGTAAATAATAAAATTAAAATTAAATAAATATTTAAGGGGTCTCCCATACAGTACGGAACCCTCCGTGCGCGAGTCCGACTCGTACTTGGCCGATTTTTCTCTATATAGGTTTCTTGGACTACGGCGACGTTATATTTTCCCATAGCTGTTTCCGCAGTAGAAACTACTTAGTGTACCTAAGGGAACAATTTTTTTTATTTTACACTCTTTTTGTTAGTAAGTCGTCTTCTCTACATTTTCCCATATATTGTACCTATTTAAATATCTGTATAACTGACAATACCCTATTTTTCTGGCGACTGAGAAAAACCTTATTACATGCCGACAGACAAACCGATGGACAACCAAAGTGATCAATATAAGGTTTTGTTTTATATTTGAAGGTCCGGAAACCTTAAAAGTTACTCCGTCGTGCTTTACAATTAAGTATAAGGTACAATTAAGTATGTTTATGTACACACATATAAATCACTCGTGCTTCGTTACCAATAAAAAGTAGATACCTTGTTTATAGACATACAAATAATTTTAATCAACATTGTAATAAATAATAAAAATCCCTACTAATATTATAAATGTGAATGTAAGTTTGTTTGTTACGCTTTCACGAAGCGACAGAGCAACGGATACACTTGATTAGACATGGATATGGTTCAAAAGTTGAAAAGTGACATAGGCTACTTTTTTTCCTGAAAAAATAAAAGGTTCCTGTGGGAAAGCATAACAATGTAAAACGTGGGCGAAGCCGCGGGCAAAAGCTAGTACTATAAAACAATACTGTTAATTATTATATTGGTATTAATTTGCACGTTCTAGAAACTTAAAAAGTGTTATTAACTAAACGTTTCTAATTTAAACTGAAAAATATAAGAAAACACTAAACAAACAGAAATTTATTTTGACTTGAATTGGAGAAGAATTGAAATTTCCGCTATACATAATTTTATTGTGAGAACTACAGAGACAGAAATATTATAATTGTTTGACTCTGACATTTCAAAAAAAGAACATATTAGGTCATCGATAAATCATAGAATTTATTATAGGTATCATCTGCCATTCAAGGCCGGTTTCGGTAGAGCAACGTTGAGGTTCGCCTGCGACGTTTTCTGTACTGGTTATTCTTATCCAGTTTCTGAAAATTTAAATAAAGAATATTCATTACAGTCCAGATAAAAAAATAATCGCGTTTCATTTGGCTGCTCAAATCTTTTTCAGCCAGCATCAAATAGTCATTAACATTTTCGCGGAACTAATGTATCTGCCGCTTAAAATAGAGCCGCACTGCATTATTAAAATAATTACATTTGTATTTGATACAATCTATTAAATTTACATAACTGTAACTTTATAAAGCCAGCAAGTAGGAATATGTAATTTAAAAAATCAAATAAAAACTGGATACAATACAATTTTAATCAATGAGCAAAACTTCACGTGGTCTCAATGCTATTTTGATATTTGACACTAAATAAAAATAGAAGGATACAAGTAGTTACAGCAATGCATATTTTTTAAGCCAAAACAAAAATTATTATGTATCTATTTTATTTATTATCATATGTTAGTCTCAATTACATAGACTTTGCAACTTCTGACGCCAAGATGGTTCGTTTGATACCTACTTCAAAAAAATATTTTTATCTTTTGTATAGCAGATACGAGTATATTATTGGTCGTTGAGATATGCGCTTGGTGTTTAAAGCAGTGTGTATATCATTGAAAATTAAACTTACTTTAACGTAGTAAATGGGATGAATCTCAGCATCGGCATTGCTCATATTTTCTTTCGTATCGATTCCTTTTTCAACTTTTTCGTTTATAGCATTGTCGGATGCAAGCACCAACAGAGACGGAAAATCTTTTGCCGTTTCTACATTAGCTGCTTTAGAATGTTTATACGCAGCTAACACTGGCATGGTTGCTATTACTTTATCTACTATTTTATTTTCATTATCTAATGTTTTGACTACTTCTTTACAATTTACGGAAAATATGACTGTCAAAATCAATAACACTTTATAAGTAGTACTCATCGTGTTGGTTAGGGAATGATAAAGGAAGTATTTAAGAGGCTTTATTTATACAAGCCTTGTTCATCATAAGATCACGATTTTAGAATGATGGACATTATTATTAGATGCAGTCACGCCTGTAAAGTGCAACGATGCGTTCATTGGGTATAGATGAATGTTAAATATAACTTGAAACTTTACTAATATCATGGTCTTTGTCTAGAGCTTGCAAGTGTGAATGAATTTGCTTTAACACAATTGACTACAAAAAATATGTTTCATGAATTATTAGACACTGACGGCAAAACTTGTTATTTTTTCATTTCCGTTTAGCAACACAAATCAAGAAAAATACGTATAGCATCTCAATTTACACACTCGACGAAATAATAGGTTAGAACTGGAACTCGTGATGCGATTTTTAAAAATTTATCACTTTCTACAACAAGGAAAACACACAAAACTATTTAAGTCCATTTATTGAGTTAGATTGCCAAATTATTAATAACAGAATACTTTCTAACTAACGTTGGTTCCACAAATATATATCAAACAGTTCATTAAATAGTTTGGTTAATAAAACACATAGGTATATTAGTAATTCGGTTTCCCTTTAACTTGAATATCATCGGTTCCTTTAGCTCGTATATCTTCCAATTCGTCTTCTGGCACCCAAAATATTCCATCAGACGGATTCATTCCATCTCCAACCTTAGTTAAACTCGGAGGTTTTTTGGGCTTATATCCTCGTAACAAATCAACTAGCTCCACTCCTTCGACTTTGTAAACAGATTGTTCTTTACACGAACTGTGAACTACCAAAGTCATTATCGTCATAAGGATTATGTACTTCATTATTCCAACTTTTGTTTTGATACTTGAACAAGGCGCTAAAGAGGAAAATTCACTGCCGAATGTTTTTTTATCCGCCTGCCTGCTGTTTATAAGCTTTGGTTCTATATGTATTAGTAGGTATACCTATTTAGACATGGTATACCAGTTTTTGCATTAAGTAGCTATTATTATAAAAGCAATAAGAACAGAAAAGCATTGTGGTTTGCAACATTAATTTATAGGTAGTTATTTCATAACTGGATTTATAAATGAGCTCTAAATGGTCGATGTTTTGTACTTGGAATTAATTAAATTTAAGTTCTTTGTATTTAGCCGATTGGCCAGAGAGAGGATAAAGTTTTGCGGATGTATGTGAATGTATACAGTAGATCTGTATGTGATCATGACACAAAGTGACCTTGTACCACCCAAATATCTTGTTGTTGTTAGACTTGTTTTATTTTCCGGAACGTGATAGGCGTTTAGGAGTCGAGATTTTTGTATTTATTTTAATACAAATGAAGCTGTATTTTTGCAAAACCAGTCGGTGCATACATATTTATATTGCAATTTGCGATCATGGTATTGCAAAATGCAATAAATTATTTAGAATTCCTCAATATTTATTTTTCACAAAAAATGGCATGACCAACTTCAACCGTGTACAGAATTCGCGAATAGTTCGCACGAATCGATGTAGCACTTTTACATTATTGTTGATTAATCAAAAACGGCTCAGCCGATTTCAATAAAACTTTAATGAGACCAACTTCAAAGTTAATCAATAAAAAAATATCTAAAACGTGTCACTCCGTAAAAAATGATGGGTAGTTATATATACATAAAAAATATACGCGTCGACTTGAGTACCTCCTCCGTCGGTCAAAAATCTAAATTATTTTAGGTATACCTACGTATACCAAAAACATTATTAGGTACTGTAGAGTGTACTGTACTGTATTTTTTTTAAAAGTCTAGTGCTGCACACAGAGATACCCTCGAAGAGTATATACTGTACTTCACCAGCCTTTTGACGTAAGCCTACCCAAGAAGATTGATTGGGCCATATCCACCAGGCTGGCCCAGTACGGGTTGGTGGATTCACCTACGCCATCGAATTTCTTCTCTGGACGTATGCAGGTTGCCTCACGATGTTTTCCTTCACCGAAAAGCCAGTGGTGTGAAATTCCGTACATAAATTCCAAGGAATTCATTGGTACGGGACCGGTATTTGAACCCACGACCTCACGATGATAAGGTGGGTGTCAATACCACTAGACCACTACGGCTACGTAGAACGAAGAGGGGTTGGAGCATATCCACACTGCTTTGGCACACTGTGTGTTGCAGGCTGGTGGACGGCATCGAATTTCTTCTATGGACGAATGCAGCTTGTGTATTGTACAATACAGGCATTATTGAGGTACCATATCTCAACGATAAGGTCATTTGAGACGTGGGTTAAAACTCTGCCAACTTGATATTTTTTTTACAAATAGCAAGATTGGTTCAAGATCCGAAAAAGTTTTGTAGAAAATTCTAGGTGTAGTAATGGTTGACTTATGGTTAAACTCGGCTACCTTGGATTTTCCTGGAATTCCTTGCCAAGACTACATATTGCAGTTCAGTCACATAATAATTATGATGTTATTTAGCTTATCTTTGTTCTATAAAGTTGGCTTGGTGCGCATGCGAAGTAGTCAAGCGGGTTTGCCAGCGGGGAATCTCCACAATCATGCAAAACAAGTCGACCAAACCATATGCCTTTGTGTGGATCACATTTACAATAACATAAACTACTATTCTTACTTATTGTGTACTAGCTCTTGCCCATGCTTCGCTCGCGTGATATTTTGACTTTTGTGCTATCCCATAGGAACCTTTTATTTTTCGGGGATAAAAAGTAACATATGCCACTCTGCAACCTTTGAATTGTAGGTGCTGAATATCAACTCTATCTGTTGCTGCGTGAAAGAGTAACGAACCAACAAACATACTTACGGATTTATAATATTAGTAACGATAATTAAACAGAAAGGTAGTAGTCATAGAACTTAGGGACGAGACAATTAAGTCACTCACTCATAGTTAAGCATCACGTTGATTAATAAGTACATGAACATAGTCAAGCTTTTGAGGTCATATATTTCTCATAGGTCTAAAAAAATCAGTATGTTCTGTTATATTCAGGGTTCACTGGATAACTTTTTCCCCAAACGTCTTTAATGTTAAAATAATTCAAATATTAATTGAACGCAATTCCTAAGTGAAGTGTTTTCCTGTGAACTTGAATTGTTTTCTTCAACGACCTTTCTTTCTGCCTAGGTACTTCAGACATACTACCTACTATAACAGATTAAGACCACTTAAGATACTTAAGACTTAATTGAATCCTAACAAAATTCTGCTTGTCACTATCATGCAAAATGGGAGATAAGTCAGGGTTTGTCCCAATGTCAAATACCTACATTAAGAGGAAATGGGAGTATAGTGCTCTTTCCAGTCGAACACCTACCACCTTCAACTGCCCTGTCATCAGATGATCATTTGAAAACCCTATTCGAACTTTGTCACTGTTAAACACATATCAGTAACAAAGGACAATTCTCAGATTCTCATTGTGATATGGTACAAAAATGGGTTTTGTGACGAGCTTGTTACGCTAATATCGACGTAATTTTATAATAAGTACTTAGTATTTTTGTGTTCTATAATGTACTATGTATCTCTTTAAAATTAAACTGGTAAATAACCGACAGAAGTATGATTTGAAGAGCAAAAAACTTCACTGTTTCATTACCATAAGGCCGTCCCCTCACTTGTTGGTGGGGATGGCACAGTGCTTACGGTATTTTCCATTTGTTTATAATTAGACACATTCATCTACAACGTCCAAAAATTAGAAACCCGACGAAGATACTTTGATCTTACTAATCTTTATAAAATAGTTCTCTCCATAGACGTTCCCGATTTGTTATCTCAAATTTAATAAACTTAACACTAGTATAGTGCTCGTAGATCCAATCAAATAAATGTCTTTGATCTATTGTCACAAAAATAATATTTTCCGCTTGTAGGAATGGCTCGTTAGTATCATGGATTTGTTAATGAAAAGCTTGAACATTGAAATAATTTGTTTTTTAATAAAATAAAAAAATAAAAATTTCTTTTGGCCTTGCTATGTGAGCTGCATAAAAGCGAGACAAAAACTAAAATGACTGACTTTGAATCAATTTTATGTAATACATTCGAAATCTGATATGGCCGAAAAAATATTGCTGAAAGTGATAAAACATGTCACTGCAAAATAAACTGAAAGCCTATACTCGGGATATACAGCGGCCTGATTTTCTATTGCCAAAACATAACGTAAGAATCTTTTTTATTTCCGCAAATGTAGTTTGGAGAAATGTTTTTTTAAATGTAATTTTACGTTAAAATGAATTATACATCGAATTTAAGTTATGTTATTAGGAATATAAATATTTTTCACACAAATTTCCTAAAACAAATTTTAATCTAGAACACGTTATGGGCATGTTATCATATAGAATCACCCTGCAGAGGAATTTATTGACACCTTGGCCTTAACTTTTTGGTATGCATATCAATCACACCGTTTGCATGACATAAAGGTCACATATAAATATATCAATGCATTTTTGACCGACGAACCGAACCAGAGGAGGTACTCAATTCGACGCGTATATTTTTTATGTATTACCACACATAACTTTTTTCATAGTAGTTCGATTTCAATAATTCTTTTTATTAGAAAGAGTATACTTCGAAATTGGTTCCATTAAAATTTATTGAAATCGGCTGAGCTATTTTTGATCTATCAACAATAATGTGAAAAATACTACATCGATCCGTGCGAAATATTCGCGAATTCTGTACACATGCTATTTTTTGCAAAAAATAATTATTACCAATGAAATTCATTGACTTAGATTTATAAATAAATATAAACATATCGTTATTTATGAACAATAAACAATGTGATACCATTAAATTTACCTTTACAGTAGTACGGAATCGTAAAATAATAATATACATAGAAAGAAATCTTGAGTTGTCAAGCAAACCAATGGAGGAGCAGCCTAAACGCAATTAAATTACGTATGATGGCATCATGTGTTAGAAAAAACGGATTTTCCATGTCGATGTTATTTTCAACAAGTCTTTCTGTTGTTTAATAAAATAAACGTGATTTATGAATGACACAAATGTTTTATTGATTGCTAGTAATCTGATAATTAAATAGTTATTGGCATGAATGACGTCATTGGAGAAATGTAAAAAATAATAGTGTTCCATGCAAACACAAAGTTGATATCAAAAGGTTAATTTTTCATATTTCTAATACTATTTTGAAATTACAGAACGACAGAAAAAATCTTTTAGGTACAAAAAGTTGAATTCTCATAATGTTGAATTCCTAAAAAGTATAATTTTCCATCATGTTGAATTATTAATAGCGCTAACTCTCCGCGTAAACTAGTTTTTATCATAAATGATTTTTCCACATTTTTAAACTGTTAAGATTTTATTTGGCTGTTAAGTTTTTTTTATTGATTTTATTTTTTATGTACTGCGCGTTGCCGTAGGTAATTTTATTGGTCTATGTATATTCTATGTACATAGTTTTTAATTTAAGTAGATATTTGTTTTACATTTTTTTACCATGATAACTCATTATGTAATGAGGCTAAGCTTTGGTAAATAAAGAAATTGAAATTAAAATGTAAATACAATTAAATAATTCTAAAAATAACGCTATCCCTTTCTCACACATGAGGTAAAATTATTGGTTTAGGATAGAAACTGCTTAGTTATTGGTACATCGAAATTGAGGGCAAAATGTATTGCATTTGTGTGATTATTGCGTCAGTATTAGCTTTATGATATAATTCTTTAGGTATTGGGATATATGGTGAAGGTATTATCACAATAATTCACATAAAATATAATAAACTAGAGAAAAAAAATGTGAACAAAGTAAGTTAAAAATTAAGTAATTATCAGATTATATTTAGACCTTCAAGGGTCTGTGGATGATCCAATTGCTTGTTATGTAGTAGTAGTTTATGTAGTTTTAGATTTTGACATGTAAGTCTTGTATTTAGTGGTAGTTAATAAAGGCACTTGCCCTATTAAAAAAAGTATCAGATTTTTGATATCTTAGGCCTTCAGGCAGCATAAAATTAGCTACCCAGCTTATTCGAACTTACTTTTTTTTAATTAAACTACTTTTTTAAAAGTTTATAAATAATGAATACGAATAAAACAGAAGAATTATATATGCAAAATCTTATTTAATTGACTATAGTAATGTTTGGTAACAAGCTATTGGTCTTTTTAAAATATAAAATGACCTGCAAAACTGAATACATTTTGTATGTTATTCAGGGATTAGTATTTTCTCAAGTTCAGCAGAAATTTTGCTCCAGTCATCGTACCTGGGGTCGAAATCGTATTTTCGGTATTCGGTCTGAAACAAGAATAATGCTTTTTTATATACAAAGTAAAATAAGAAGTCGTTTTAGCAATGTTACATTTACGATCCTAGAAGAAATGTAGCTTAAACTTTCACCGTCTTACCACAAAAGTTTTACGCACGCTTTAGAAAATGTTTAACAGAACAAATTGTACGGTTAAACAGTGTTTAAAGCGTGTTTAAATCTTTAGTGGTAAGACGGTAATTGTTTAAACACACGTTTAAAAAAAACTTAAAAATCGTCAGAAGCACGATGGTGCTTTAAAGTGTTGATCATGTTTGATCATCATCAAACATGATGACATTAAAATAATTATGTAAGCGGAGGTATAGTTTTTGTAACGTTCTTGCAGTTACTCCAGGTTGGAATTGAAGCCTATTTGGTTATGGTTATTATGATAAATAATACATTCTTAGGTAGGTACTTAGCAAAGAAAAACTTATGCTAACCCAACTAATAACAATAATTTTCGTGTTGCGAAAATGGGCTTAATTTTTTTTCACAAATTTAAAGTACGAGCAAAAGAAGTTCGTAATAAATAGGCACTGTAATTTCCTCTCGACTAAGTCCTTAAGCTATATAATTTATACATACCTTAGGAGGAAGTAAGTTTGTTGCAATAACAAACTCTGGAAGCGGTTCAGTCAGTACATATGAATCTGTTTCTGATAGATTTGAAGTAATGGCCTCGTTCTCTGTAGATTTCTTTTCAGTGGACGCTTCAGTAGACGATTTAGCAGACGTCTGGGTAGCCGTCTGAGGAGACGCCTGGGTAGACACCTGGGTAGACGTCTGGGTAGACGCCTGGGTAGACGCCTGGGTAGACGCCTGGGTAGACACCTGGGTAGTCGACTGAGTAAGTCCTTGTGTAGTCTCCTTAGTCGCTGCTCGGGAATAGGTTTGAATAAAAGCCTGTGTAGACGCTTCCGTAGGCGCTTGAGTAGACACCTCTACAACTGCCTGCGTTGTAGCTTGAGTAGACGCTTGAAAAGGTGCTACTTTAGGCGCCTGAGTAAACACCTCTACAATTGCCTGAGTTGTAGCTTGAGTAGACGCTTGAGTAGGTGCTACTGTAGGCGCTTGAGTAGACACTTCTACAATTGCCTGAGTTGTAGCTTGAGTAGGTGCTACTGTAGGCGCTTGAGTAGACACTTCTACAATTGCCTGAGTTGTAGCTTGAGTAGGTGCTACTGTAGGCGCTTGAGTAGACACCTCTACAATTGTCTGAGTTGTAGCTTGAGTAGGTGCTTCTGCAAGCGCCTGAGTAGACACCTCTATAATTCCCCGAGCAGCAGCCTGAATAGATGCTTGAGTAGGAACCTCTATAATCGATTGAGAAGGCGCTCGAGTAGGTGTTTCTGTAGGCGCCTGAGTAGACCCTTCTGTTGGTGCCTGCGTAGATGCTTCCTTAGGTGCCTGAGAAGACGCCTCTGTAAGTGCTTCAGTATACGTCTTGGTGGAAATCTGAGTAGATTCCTGTGTAGACGTCTTAGGGGACGTCTGAGAAGATGTTTGGGCAGGTAACTGAACAGATAACTTAGCAGTCGCCTCAGTAGACAGTTGCGTAGTTGCCTGAGTAGACGCCACAGTAGGAGCCTCAGTAGAAGTTTGAACAGACGTTTGTGTGGATTCTTCGGAAGACTCCTCCGTGGTGGTTAGAGCAGTTTCTTTAATATACTCTTGTGTAGGCTCTTCAATAGACGACCTACTGGTCTCAACTACAGATGACACCTTAGGAGTAAACTCAGCTGTAGCGCTACCACGAGTGTTTGCTGAAGACTTAGAAATAACAAATACAATTTGCGGTGGGTTTGTAAATATTTCTGTCGATTCTGTTACAGCATCACTTGAAATCGGTGGGATGTTTTTTATTTGCGATGATGAATGAACTATTTCGTTTGAAATATTACTTGAAGTTAGTAATTTTACACTTTTCTCTGTTATATATTCACTTGTTTCCGTTAAGTTTTCGTTTGTTTCCGATAAATTCTCACTTGTTTGTGTTTGATCAACATTTTTTTCAGTGGAATTTTCTGTCGTTACATTTTCTGAGATTTCTTTTTTATCTGTAAAACTCTCATCTTTCTCTGATATAGATTCATTCGACTCCGCTGAGTTTTCACTTGATTCGGCAGAATCTTCACTTGATTCTTCTGAATTGTCAATTAAGTCTGATGATTGTTCACTTAATATTGGTAAATTTCCACTTAATTCCGCTGTAATTTCTCTTACAAGTGTTGTAATTTCACTTGAAATCATTGTATCTTCACTTTTTTCAAAAACGTTTTCACTTAGATTTTTATTAACCTCGATAATAGGTGTCTCTGCAGTTTCTTTTGAAGTATTGACCGGCTTAGATATCTCAGATCGAGTTGGAGTCTTCGCGGTTATTAAAATATCAGGTTTTACAACAGGTTCGATGTTTTCACTTCCATTAGATGTCACTTCGATGCCATCAGTTACAATCACATGTGATCTACCGACCAACGGAAATATTCTATAACTGTTCACGCAGCCTAAAGTCACTGTCAAAATTAATAAACACATAGAACTCGTCATTTTGAACGAGGCTTCTGTTCGAGAGATCGTAACCAAATGCTTTGATAATCTCATTAACAATTTGTGACACTGTGCCAATACATATTTACATAAATCAAGTGCCATAGCATACTAGTTCACCCTGAAGGAAGATCCGTGATTTTTCAAACTTGGGTAATATTGCCATAGACTGGTTCGGCAGTTAACATTTTATTGATTCATTGCATATATAAATTTCCTATTGGTCATGTTATAACTTGTATTTAGTTGGAAAGGGATAGCAATATTTTGTGGAGGAAAAATGTTGGAAAAATGACCGCGGAAGCGTTCAAATTAGAAAAAGAGAAAATAACATAATTAGGAAAGATGGTTTCGTAAAAATTTCGGCAACCATCTTGAGGAATTTATGTCATAGCGGTGATTTTTTCTGGTACTCGGCTCACTTGGTAACCAACTTTAACTCGAAACTACGCTGGATACACCTTACATGATATCACGTAGTATCTACATATTTGATATCAAACTGAGTGATCGCTGATCTTGAATAATTGTGTGTGATAGAATCAGTAGGTTAGAATTGTAGTGTTCCTTATCACTCTTATCAGGCAATCTTTTAGAGGAAAAACTAAACAGTGTTCACAGAAACTGTAACATTTGCCCTAATAGTCTAACTATCGACTTAACCCGTATTCATTATGATGCCATGAACACACCTTACAATCAATCATACAACAAAGGTGGATGCACTACGTACATCTTCATTTCATCCATTCAATAGAAATCTTTCTCTATCATCTAAGCCATACATTGCAAAATCGTTTGATAAAATGGCAATATCAGAACACTAGGATAAACCAATGAGTCATAATTATATTCTCGTATCCAAGTTGATTACAAACGATGCTATAGGCTGTGGTTGCGAAACGTGAACTTGTTACAAATGTAACCAAAATATAATACGATTAACGTCATCTTTGTTTCTTACATGGTAATTGTCAACCATTGTTCTTTCTGTAGCTTCATCCATATCCTATAACCTGTAATTGTATATATCTGAACTGAAAAGAAAAGAAAATTACTATATTTTACCTTTGTTCAGGCTGTTAAATAATACGTAATAATCTCTTATGATTTTGCATTAATTTTATTTTATTAATTTGGTTTGTGCTACATTTGCCACCAACAGCCGACAAAAGTAAGCGCACGTCAGTAAGTAGAGTGAGACTAGAAAAGTCTAGGAAAATAATTATGTATTACGTCATTTCGTGCATCACCCATGTTGATCAAAGTTGGATCGATTTTTACATATGTTGCTAAAAAGGTTCACCATTTAATTTAATTTATTGTTATTTTTAAATTATTATTAATCTTGCGTTTTTGTATCTTTTGACCGACGAAACGGAGGAGGTACTTAATTATAATTATAATTTTTATTATGTATAACCAACCACGTATAACTTTTCACATAGTAGTCCAATTTCGATAATTATTTTTTTGTTGGAAAGAGTGTACTTCGAAATTAGTGCCATTTAAATATTATCGAAAGCGGCTATTTGATATTTAAGCGGCATTTTTGATAAATCAAAAGTAATGTGAAAAATGCTACATCGATCCGTGCGAAATATTCGAATATTCTTTACACGGTTGAAGTCGGTCATTCCATTTTTGCAAAATATAATTATTTTCAAATAAGTGTGAACCAATCAGTCAAAAACTCAACGTGTGATTGATAAATTATATAATTATACTTGTTGCGTTGTAATGTATTGTCCAAACACGTAATAAAACTCGGCCTAGATGATTTGTTTTTTTGATTGTGTATTTATAGTACGGACATCGACTTGTCATTTTTTCTGTTTTAAACATACTCGTATTAATGAGTAGGAGCTTTTGGTTTTGAACACGAAGCAAATAGTACCTTTGTATCTTTCTATATTTAATATTTATGCTAGCATTTCACATCGCTATAAGATGTTCGTGATTTTATCCGGCTTTGTTTGCATATATTCGTAGAATATACCTACGAATAACACAAACACACCGTCCACCCAAGCCGGCGGATACAGGAGTTGGCATAAGTATTTGATATTCGTTTTATTCGTCCTCATATAGGTAATTATTTACATTGCTGTAACGCTCATTGCGTAGTTTGACTAAGTGTTTCTTAGCGATCACCGATATTAAGCAACGTTCGGTACGGTCAGTCTTCGGAGGTGTCCGCGAGTGGCATATACAACCGAGCGCTACCGTGGCCCGGATGATACGTTAAATTGTAGGTCCCGGTTGTTTTAACCGTTTAGCTATGTCAGAGGCCTTCGATAATAATACACTTACCCAAGTAAACAATTCATTAAACACTATTCAATCATGGATCAAAGCACATAATCTCGAAATAAACACTCAGAAAACCAAAATTATACAGTTCTACCCCCACCAAAAAAGCCACTAAATCTCTCCAAACTTTGTAATACCTTGAAAATAAAAGAAACGGAGAAATGCACCCTCCTAGGCATAGAATTCGACAAACATCTAAACTGGAAAACCCATATTGGGAAACTAAAATCAAAACTATCACAATTCATATACGCATTATCCGTTCTAAAAACAAATACGAACACCAAAACCGCATTGAATGCTTATTATGCTTACGCCCATGCTTTGCTAAGATACGGTATAATCATATGGGGCAACAGTACCGATGCAAACGATTTATTCATAAAACAAAAAATGCCTCTGCATTATAATAAATATACGCCAACGTGAGAGCTGCAAACCGCACTTTAAAGAACAAAAAATACTAACCCTTCCCAGCCTTTACATATTAGAAGCAGCTTTATTTGCAAAAAAACACCTACTCCTATTCACTGCCTCAACAAACTGTAACGTTCCACGTTTGTGTGTCTCAGTGTTTAACATAGTATATTATGTATATTATTATGTGGATGCTTGGTCTCTCACATTTGGAATCAATAAATCTTGAGAAATTGGTTCTAGATTTGTTGATTATGATAGAGTTACATATTTAGAGTTTAAATAGGTAAATTTAGTCCACTGAATGTTCATTTAGGTATATTAGGAAGTAACAACCGAATTAGTAGTGAGATATAGTTAATTAATTAATAGAAATAATTTTAAGTTAGCGTTCCGTTATGAAATTTCAGTGGAATTTCATACTAACTAAAATAAGTATCTGGTTAAGCCCTTATCATAAAGAAGGTGACTTAGGAATAAGCCTGAGGTTGTTAGAAGAGTCCAGCAGCATTGAAGAAGAGGATCAGCTCACCCGGCTGGTTATACAGGAAAAACAATCCAGCGGTAACTTGTCAAATAACCAGGGAAAAAGTAATACGGCTATGTGATACGATTTAAGGTTAAATTAAATCACTGAATATCCGATAGATAAATTTAATAATATTCAACAATCAAACAAGAAGGATGTTATGTCATTATTGTCAGCAATTAGCGTACTATGATGGACTCCAGTGGGATCTAGAAGAATATTTATGTATACTCGAGACTGGAATTAATCAAATATAGTTACTATCTATTAGGTAAAAAGTAAACATTAGATACAAATCCTGGAAAGATTCAGTGTAGATGATAACAATTCCATTTTCAGATGTTAAGATCCTCTATCTACAACTTCCTATGTTTACTTCTTACGATTTTTAATGTACAAAATCATCTTTCAATCGCCTGGGCGTTTGAACGAGCGTTTAAACGAGCATTGAAACCAGGGAAACCATATAATAGGATTATGATTTGTATTTCGTTCGATATAAGGGTGAAATTTGTTTGACTCACGAGCGGGCTTTTGAACGAGCGTTTAAACGAGCGTTTAAACGCGGGGCGGAGCCAGGGATAGTCTATAAAAGGGAGCACGGCAAGATGGCGTCATTCAGAGTTAGGTTTTCAGACCAGTAACTTGTGCGTGAGAGCTTATAACGATTTTTAAGGCGGACCTTTGCAGAATTACGATTCCAATCTGGTCTTTTTCGCCATTATTCAGATTTGCGAATTTTATAAAAGCTCTTCAGCCAAGTTCTCGTTGTGAGAACAGTCTTTGCAAGTTTCCTTGTAAATGTCAGTGTAATTGTGAGATTAGCTGAGTTTGTGTAGGGGAGGGTTGTTTAGGCGCGATTCCAGTGACCTATTTAGGTTACCTAGCTCGAAGATAATGAGTTATCGTGGGTTCTTAGAGTGGTTAGTTTCGGGTGGATGGTATGCCACATGGCAGACAACGCCACTATCCGAGCTAGCTGGTCGAGGAAATCACTATAAATCATCGTTTGGGTAAAAGCTAATCACGCACTTCGCTGTAGTTCAGCCAATGACTCCAAAGTGGTCGGCGGGTTGAAACCCACATTGCACGTACTGCCTGGCAGTATAGTGGGCGGATACCTTCATTCCCGGGTTTAGAGTAGGCTGTCAATGTGAGGTCATTGACAGGTGGATTAGTTTGACCCTTTCAGTAGGGATAATCCATGTTTTACCTCCTACTGGGATTCGGCTTCTTCTCTTTGACGTCAGGCCTTCGGTTTCCTGTGGATTCTGTTAGGCACGTGGCTTACACACTGATTGTATCTGAGACTAAGTCGTTTTCTGGTTGTCCCAGGGATAGGAGAAGCTTGCGTAAGCGATGGGGCGTACGCGTTGCTTCTGTAGGGAATTTAGGGGCTATAGGCTCTCCCACGGACCTAGCCAGTCCAAACTTTAGGTTGTCGGTTAGCGGACACGGATCTTTGGATAGGGGAAGTGTCCTTGTAGAGGGGAATTATTTTTTTTATATTTTTTTTTTTATCATGGGGTAGTGGGTGTCGTGTAGAATAGGGACGTCTTTTAGAGTTAGGAAATCAGGTAGGGGAGCGTGCCCTCTTCTCACAAGGTAGAGGAGGCATCAGCTCACCAATAGGGTCGTTTTACGGTTAGGTTTTAGGTAGGTTTGTGGTTAAAAACGAGTTAAGCTTCCACTTTAAATTTTCAAAATACGAGATACATAGCGGTTTTGTAGAATTGGCAACTAAAATCAGCAAACCGCTATTTAGTTGTGTAATTAAGAAAAAAAATATTGTGATTCAGAACTGTCAGTGTCAAAATATAGTCATATTTGTAATTGCCATTTAGAGGGGAAAAATATCCCATAATTTGTTTAAGTTCTTTGAGAATTGAATAGTAAATGTTAATAATCTTGCCAAAGAGAATAAGTATATTTTGGTCATGTCAAAGATCCAATTTGGTGATAAATTGCCAGTACGAATTGTACTCTAGATTTCCCTGTTACAAGATAATTTTGTTTCATAAATGCAAGTAGACAAGTTAATTTCATACCTATCTTGCATTATTCTTTGAGATAGAAAAATGTGTTGGAACAATTTGAGACCTAGGTTTTTCTAGAATTTAAGACAGCCTAGTTTTATCTGGATGCAAGTAGACAATTTAAATTATACCTACTTTGCATTGTTTTATATAAATCTATAGTAAAATTATATTTGCTGTATAATCAGATCACAACTATTTTATTGATAGATTTTCATTAACTCTATGGAAATGGTCATAACCTAAACTTTGAATATATTGATCATAAAACAATATAGAGATATCAGCTGACGAAAATAGTTACAAATGCTAACTAGTCGGTTGTATTAATTCGCAATTATAAAAGGCTTTGGCTGAACTATTAATGATGAAACTATGAGTAACAGATAGATTACCCATTTCCTTGTTAGATATCAGCTGACGAAAATAGTTACAAATGCTAACTAGTCGGTTGTATTAATTCGCAATTATAAAAGGCTTTGGCTGAACTATTAATGATGAAACTATGAGTAACAGATAGATTACCCATTTCCTTGTTAGATATCAGCTGACAAAAATAGTTACAAATGCTAACTAGTCGGTTGTATTAATTCGCAATTATAAAAGGCTTTGGCTGAACTATTAATGATGAAACTTAGAGTAACAGATAGATTACGCATTTCCTTGTTAGAAATCAGCTGACAAAAATAGTTACAAATGCTAACTAGTCGGTTGTATTTATCCGCTATTATGAAAAGCTTTGGCTGAACTATTAATGATGAAACTTTGAGTAACAGATAGATTACCCATTTCCTTGTTAGAAATCAGCTGACAAAAATAGTTTCAATTGCTAACTAGTCGGTTGTATTAATCCGCAAATATAAAAAGCTTTGGCTGAACTATTAATGATGAAATTTTGAGTAACAGATAGATTACCAATTTCCTTGTAGAACTGTAGCAACAGTTTGAGGAATTTACATATTATTGATGTATCTTGTACTTTAACGCGAGCATGGCAATTTTGGTCTTGTAAACACTAGGTCAAATTGAACCTTCTCCTAAAAACCTAGACGATTGTGAAAAATAATTCTAACGATTATCCGTGAGTTTTAGGATCTTTGATGAGGTCAAAATGTTAAATTCAATAGTAAATAACCTATTGATTTATGATGGGAAACACATTATTTCACACCTTTTGAACATTATGATTCAATGAGATTTATTAACATTTGGCAAGTGAATATTGCATTATTATATTAAACCTATTATGGCATTGACAGCATTGTATACTATTAATGTATTGTATAGTCATAGCTGGCTGAAATCTGAATGTTCAAATAATACATTTACAACTGAAATTAAAGCAGTGGTCGAATAGATAGACTTTGCTCAAATTACAATAAATGTTTCAAAATGCACAAGATTATGTGTATGTGGCGACGCCAGGCTCTAGTTGGTAAAACTTTGCCAGGCCAAGCAATGCCGTGCCTTATTGGGATTCTTTAGCCGAAAAGGAAAAGATCCTGATTCTTTAGTGCAAAGTATAAATTTTACTTTCTTAGAAACTCTGGTCAGTTGCTATTCAGATCACTCCAGAACTAACCTTTGAGTGAAGTCCTTCTATGAATTTATTTATACGTCAAATGATTTTCTTCCAAATTCTTCCTTGAATGAACATTCTGATGTCTGCCTATGGTAGGAACTCTAATGAATGTGAGAGACCTAGGTTTGAAAGATTTTACCTTATGTAAGATTTGATATTCGATATTCAATGGTTTTTTGTACCACAAATATATAGAGACATTTAGGTCACAATAGGGTTAGGCTCAAGTTAGGCAAAGTAGGCATGCATCCTAAGTAAGATTTGGTATTCGATATTCAATGGTTTATTGTACCACAAATATATAGAGACATTTAGGTCACAATAGGGTTAGGCTCAAGTTAGGCAAAGTAGGCATGCATCCTAAGTAAGATTTGGTATTCGATATTCAATGGTTTATTGTACCACAAATATATTGAGACATTTAGGTGACAATAGGGTTAGGCTCAAGTTAGGCAAAGTAGGCATGCATCCTAAGTAAGATTTGGTATTCGATATTCAATGGTTTATTGTACCACAAATATATAGAGACATTTAGGTCACAATAGGGTTAGGCTCAAGTTAGGCAAAGTAGGCATGCATCCTAAGTAAGATTTGGTATTCGATATTCAATGGTTTATTGTACCACAAATATATTGAGACATTTAGGTGACAATAGGGTTAGGCTCAAGTTAGGCAAAGTAGGCATGCATTCTAAGTTAGATTTGGTATTCGATATTCAATGGTTTATTGTACCACAAATATATTGAGACATTTAGGTCATAATAGGGTTAGGCTCAAGTTAGGCAAAGTAGGCATGCATTCTGCAAGCTAGATACCAGTAGGACTGTAGGCATTAGGTAGATAGGCTAAATAGGTAGGGAATAGGTGACCTTTTTATTCTGGTTTACCAGGATTTGAAGGTCGCCGCAAGTAAACCTGGCCCGTGCCCCTCATGTATCACCACATGAGGTTTTGGGGGGCTGGATGTCCGTTATGTGTGACATCCAGCAATGGGGCCTAGAGAACCGCGACTCTAGGATGTGGGAAACTTTGCAAAAAAATAGTCCGTCTCGTCCCTTTATTTGTTGACATACCTTTGACCGACAAGAAGTAATATTGACAGAAATAGCATAGCCCTTCAGGCTGAACTCCTCGTAATAAGCGGAGGGGGCTATCCAGTCAGGGTCGAATGCCACTGATCGGTACGGCGGCGGAGTGCCGATCCAGAGCCGCTTTATATGATTTCACATAGCAAAACCTAAATTTTATATCAAAAGTTCAATTTTGAGAATTTTCAATTATTTGACTAAAGGTATCAAAACCTTGCCTCTTGGACTATAATCAGCTCCTTACAGTTCACAAGTCAGTCATTATACATCTTAGGTCTCACCTCATAACCTCAAAATCTAGGATCTAACATTCTCTCTAAGAACCTAAGACTAGGAATTGATGTAGCATTAAGTAAAGTTCAATAGAGACTAGCTCAGTGTATATTGTTGGTTTTGTAGGATTTAGGTTAAAGTATCTTAACAATTTATAATTCTAGGACATTTATACTACTTTTATAATACTCTATAAAGCGTACAAATAGGTAGGAGTCTCAAATCTGTTTGGGTTTCTGCGATTCACAACGTAAGGTCCTCTACTAACGATCACTGGCCAAATTTAGTATTAAGTAGATATAGTACGGAACGTTTAATTCTTATGAGCTCAACAGTAGGCTAAGTTAGCGTAGAAATCGTTTTCATAAGTAACTTTTAAAGTAAGAGTACAACTTTCAGTTCAGGGTTAAGATCTAGTAGACCACCACTACTTTAGGGTTAAGAAATACTGAGGGTCTATATCATTCTAGGGTTAGCATAATTACACGTTAGCAGAGTGAATTACATTTAGCTTTAGTACGGATTAAAGAACGTCATTTAGTAAGATAGTTAAATAGTTTAGCTGTAAGGTAGACTTGTATTGAAGATAGGGTTTAGCTTAGGCTTTCGGTTTAGGCTAGGTTAGGAAGGTTACAAAAAATTCGGTGTCCGTGAGGCAGGATGTTACAAAACCCTAGACGCCAAAACCAACTAGTTGCACCTGAACCATTATTAGAAATAGTCAGGAAATGCCCAGAGTACATGCTAATAAAAATATTCAACAAGATACCAAATAACATCAGAAACGAAACAAACGAAAAATTATTTAAAAGAAAACTAAAAGAGATTCTCATATCCAAAAGCTATTACTCAGTACAAGACTTCTTAGACGAAAAACGTTTCGACACCGCAAACTAGTAAAAGTAAAATAAGACAATATACTCAGCTAATGTTGTTCCCATTACCTTAGTGTTTAAGTTAATTGCAATACCCTAATACAGGGTCAATGAATATGTAACTCTAAGTTTATATAAATGATACATTTATAAATTAGATTAAGAGAATTTGTATTTATGGTGCAATAAAAACGATTGAATTGAATTGAATTAAGCTGCCTAAAACCTCTGTCACCAGAGCTAGCCACCCGGCCGGAACTACTTTCATTGCTTTATTTGGACAAATATTACAAATAGCGATGTGAAGTGCCAAGATTATAAGTAGGTAATCTACATTATTATTTGAACATTTTCTTGCATATTGTTATACAGTAAACTGGTTTACCAACTCATCTCGACAGTAAGACACGTTGACCTAGAAATAAAAATTAAAGACTGCAAATTGAATAGATAAATACGATTAATGTAGCTACGTATTTATATCCGTAAAACCGATCTCAAACCGGAATAATGGATCTTCGCTGGCTTTACCGCTTTAGAAGGTAGGTACTTATGTGGACAGGTGCTTATAATTTAGGTACCTAGTTATATAATGACGAAACATAATTTCCGTAGAGCACAAAGTAAAATTTACAACACAAAGGTAGAAAAAGAAAATGTACAGTTCAACTTCGACTGAATTGATAAATTAATTCTTACTAACATTATTAATCCGAAAGTGTGTTTGTTGGTTTGTTCCTCTTTCACGCAGCAACGGAGCAACGGGTTTCTTGATTTTTGGCATGGACATAGTTTGATAGATAGAAAGTGATATAGGCTACTATTTTTCCCGAAAAAATAAAAGGTTCCTATGGGATAGATCAAAATATTAGGCAGACAAATATATGTATCATTGAAATTTAGCATACTAACCCGCACTGGGCCAGCGTGGTGGAATTGCCCAACCACCTTTCGTGGGTAGGCCTAGGTCCTACAGAGGACTATTAAAAAGGCTGATACAGTACAGTACAGTAGGATACCATAATAGTTAAAACGTGACGAACTATGCTTTTACTGACTACAAGACACAAAAATTGAAACACGGGAGTTTAACACCCGATTTGTAAAACAAATTTGAATAGAATTGAACTTATTTTAACCTATCGCTTTTCTGCATTCTATTATTTATAGAATACAAATATTGTAGAAATCTAGATATCATAATAGATTAGTTACGAAATAAAATTATATTTAGGTAATTATAAAATGCACCTCGAAGATCGGGAAAATGCTTCATTTAGATTATACCTACGTAGAAAAACTTTCGGGTAAAGTAGAATAAGGTGTGCACGACTTGTTAAAAGTAGTTCTGAATACATTGTTGTTTTTTTTATTTACTATAGGTTTGCGTTTGACTACATTTTGCCTGATGTTAAGCAGATATACGATCTAGGGTGTAGCACGCTTACCTAGAGGATACCTATATTTATTACATTTGTAATCTTCTCATTCCTACTCGAGATTTGAAGACACCTTTAGCGGAAAAAAAAAACATAAACACTAGGAAAAGGGATACATCTAATTTTAAACTTGAAAACAATAACTATGTTCGCGATAGCCAGCCGTTGTTATACTATTAATGTTTCTTTGTGTTCTATAAGTAATTATTTATTTCTTGGTGTGCACAATAAGGAGTCTATGCATAATTAAGTTCATATAGATCGGGTGGCTAGCCCTAGTGTCGAGCCGAGCAGAGCCACAGTAGCGTTCAGTTGTAAATGCCACTCGCGGTCACCCATCCGAAGACTGGCTATCCCGAACGTTGCTTAACTTTGGTGATTGCTGACAAACACCTAGTCAAATTAAGCTATGAGCGCTACGATATAATATTATGTATTATTATGAATGCCTGCCAAAACTATTATGCTATAGGCACGTTGCACTTAGTATTACTTTAGCTGCAGGCGTTACAACATTGTTGATGTTGTTTAATTCGTGTTTAAACTAATTACACAACCTAGTTAAACAACACAACTTTTGTCTTTTTATGTCAACACAATTTTCACTTTAAACGCTTTGAAATTAAATTGAGCATTAGATCTTTTATTAGAAAAAAACTATTAATCGCCGTCTACTTTCTCTGTTTAAGCTATGACCGAGATTAGTGCTCAAACTGAAACACCTGGTGTTTCAGTTTATGACTTGTGAGGTCATCTCTGTCAATTTGCTCATTGCAATCTTCTCAATCTTTGCTCATTGGAGCAAACAGACAATTAGGTAGATTGTCACCCAAAGGGTAAAAACGGGACCCTATTACTAAGACTCCGCTGTCCGTCCGTCTGTCCGTCTATCACCAGGCTGTAACTCAGGAACGGTGTTAGCTAGAAGGTTGAACTTTTCACAGATGATGTATTTCTGTTGCCGCTATTACAATAATACTCAAAACAGAAATAAAGAAATATTTAAGGGAGGCTCCGATACAACATTTCCTAAATTTTAAGCCGTTTTTCGCTCGCTATTATATATAATAATGGACAAACGTGCGTCGTGGATGATTGAAATTTTCACAGAATATTTAGTTAAACATTTACTCTAAAAACAAATAATTAAATTAAAATAAAATAAATATTTAAATATGATACTGATAGTAGGCACCCAATGTTCGGAGCTAGCCCGCCACAATGCCGCCTGAAGAGCCGTAACAGCTTTTTAACAGAAACTACGTCACTGCATCTTCTCCCCAGGGAAGCTCGCATTAAACAATGGAAAGACACACTCGCCCCGCCACCTGACTTTGTAGAGCCCTCTGAACAACTCCCGGCCGGCGGTGATCTCCCGTGGCCCACGTGGAAGTCGTTAAATCGACTCCGGACCCAAGTGGGCCGCTGCAGGGATAACCTCGTGAAATGGGGATACTCAGAGAGCGCTCAGTGCGAGTGTGGAGCCCCGGTGCAAAACATGCAGCACTTGCTAGCATGCCCTCAAGGCCCAACCTGCACTCTCCAGGACCTGCACCAAGCATCTCCTCGCGGAGTGGCTTTGGCGAAGCGTTGGGAAAAGGCCTTGTAAACAGACATTTGGATCATCGATCAATATTTAAATATCGAGCAAAAAATTTTTTGCTCGTTGTTTATGACGGCAACAGGAAGATGCTTGAAATATTCACAAAATATTATATGTATTAAGTTTTATATTCCCTTCAAAAATAAATAGTTAAAATGAAATACCTACATTAAGAGGTACCATACGGTACGGAACCCTTCGTGCGCGAGTCCAACTAGCACTTGGCCGATTTTTTTTTCTAAATAGTTTCGCGTTTGACCATATTATGCCTGATATAGAGCAGAGATGAGAAAATTGGGAAATATACTTAGTTCTATGCTATCTTGGTTATTAATAACTATTAAATTGTGTTTCTGGGTGACGGACGTATTCTAGGTCGCCATTAGGCCCAATTTTAAACGCGCCATCGTAAATTTAATTGCAACGTAAAATAGTGTTCTCTCTATCAAATGTATATAGTGAAAAAGAAACAGAGTAGCTCTGTTTCTTTTTCACTATAAATTGCTATTATAATTACGAAAGCCGATGGTGCCTCTGCCGAAGCCGTGGTGGTCTGGTGGTTATGACACCCGCCTTACAATCGTGAGGTCGTGGGTTCAAATCCCGGTCCCGTACCAATGAAGTTCTTTGCATTTATGTACGGGATTTCACACCACTGGCTTTTCAGTGAAGGAAAACATCGTGAGGCAACCTGCATACGTCCGTAGAGGAAATTCGATGGCGTATGTGAATCCACTAACCCGCACTGGGCCAGCGTAGTGGATATGGCCCAATCACCCTTCGTGCGTAGGTCTGCGCTCTGCTGTGGAGTATTAAAAAGGCTGGTACAGTATGGTGGCTCTAAAATTGGGCCTATTGTATTTTTAATGACTTTTAGCTGTTGGCCTCTGAGGCCTCTACAGCTTACCGGGCATGGGCGAGCGCAAAAGGCGGCTGAGCCCAAATATTAGGTTATAGGATAACTAGCGCAATTGTACTCATTCTTTTTACCAATTTTTATTACGGGACCAAACGCTAAATCGAAAAAAAAATTGCTGCTCCACGCATTTTGTCGACCACCAATGGAGTTTTTGTACGGAACAGACAATTATTTTGCGATTTTCGTGTTGGTGGTGGTTGATTTGGTCATAAGTACTTACATTAATATTTCAGAATGTTCGTCTAGACAGTCTAGAGTCACGGAACCTGTTACTTTTCCGGGATATAAGTAGCCTACGTCACTTTCCAGCCTTTGAACTATACTCATGCGAAAAATCAAGTCTATCTGATGCTCTGTTGCTGCGTTAAAGCGTAACAAACAAGCTAACATTCAATTTTATAATATTACTAGCTGCCCGTCCCGGCTTCGCCCGGGGATGAACAACCCTTATCACTTATATAGGGGTACGAAAAATAGATAGTAGCCGATTCTCAGACCTACTGAATATGCATATAAAATTTGGTAAAAATCAGTAAAGCCGTTTCGGAGGAGTAAGGTAACTAGGCTAACATTGTGACACGAGAATTTTATATATAAGAAAGAAAAAAAGATATAGTTGGGATTAACATAAATTGAGGCTTGTTTTTAAATAAAACTCGGTTTCGCGAAAAACATCACATAATTTTAAATACTTATTTCAAAGACATCTGATCTTTACATCGTTTAAATAGGCCTGCTACGCATAATTTACTATAATTTAACAAAAATACTTTGTATGATCAGCTGGAAAATACTTATTTAAATACTTAGAATAAATAATAACCGCAAAACGGGCGGCCGGTGTTAAACAATGACGCTATTGTTTTGCTTAAGTAAACGTTCTAAGTAGGAAATTTTGAACTTTTGTATGATACTATTCTTCGACTGCAATAAATATATTGAAAGCATCTGTGTACATAAAAAAGTCTACAGCTTTCAATTAGGTATATGCTCAAGTGTGCGGAAATTTTAAATACGTAATTTTTGTAAAATAACTTTGCGCTTTTCAGAAAAAAGGCGCACAGAAAGAGAGGACATATTTTCACGATAATAATTTCACGGATAATTTAAAATGAACAGTTTTAAACCAGAATCACATTATCCCCAATATATAGTAAAATTATGAAAATACATTAATTTCGTTGACTTCTTAAAAATACATATAAATACATCAGAGAGCAATCTAGTTGCTCCAGAATAAGTATGTACCTCTATATACCTACAATACCCTGTAATAAGGATGCTAAATATTTTCTTACGAAATCAAATTTCAAATTACATGGTATCGGAAGTTATAAATACCTAATAATAATAAATGAACCGAAAAATATCTGTTGTATGCAATTATTTTCTCAGACCGTGCTGTTATGAGAAAATAATTGTAATGTAATATTACAAATATTTTTACGGTAAATTTATTACATTGGTATTTATAACTTCCGATACCATCGAATTTTACTTATTACTTTGTTGATTTTGTCAATAAATGAAATTTGAAATTTATTACATTATTTTAATATATTATTTTAGTTCTCTAGTTGACAGCATTTTAATGCGCGCTAGGTATATCTTTCTTGCCTTTGTCTTGGTTTATGACGACAGAAAAAATGTATACATTCTTAGGTTATGGTGATAATAGACTGTAGAATAATGTTAGTGTTGATCTCAAAATCTCTCTTCCTTCCTTCCTTCCTCATATTAGATTTAGTTTTTACCACAGAGATACAATGATGTAAGTACAAGAAAAGTTTCTATTTGTAAATTTGGGGTTTGAATACTTGTACTAAAACGTACACGTATCTATGCGCAAAATCAAAAATTTACAAAATGTGAATCACGCCCTAGGTACGCATACGGTAAATCTTACGTACGAGAATCTTATAAAATAAACGAATCTAATATGAGGAAGGAAGAAAGATTTTGGATCAATACTAATATTATTCTACAATCTATTATCACCATAACCTAAGAATGTATTTGTATGGCTAATAAAGCCATACAAATAATTATAGCTAATATAATGTAAGTATCAGCAGGCTTAGACAGCTTGCCAATCTCAGCAGTTATGACAAACATTTACCATGAGCTGTTTTTATTCATGAGAAGGTAAAGTTGATAAAAAAACGGATTTGAATAAAACTTAAATTTATTTAATATTTCATTTACTTTATGCTAAGTAGGTACTTATCACTAGATTAATAAATAAATAATACCTATTTAATTTAGGTATTGCAGTCATGATTCGCATCTGATTTTTGTTTTATGTATTCGTTATGACTGTTGTCAATTTGTATCGACTGGTCGCATCGCATCGTAGCAATAGCGAGACATGTTGATAAACAATAATGTTCTATAATACGTTATAACTAATATAATGTAACGTAAATGTGTGCTTTGTATGGTTATAAAGAAAATGAAGAACACAAAAAGACAGGTGTAGTTCCACCTTAGATTACGTTTACATTTATTTTGGTACTGTATGAAGCTCGAATTATTTCTTATCACTACTTAGAATAAAACAAAGTCACTTCCCGTTCTGTCTGTCCCGATGTATGCTTATATTTTTAAAACTACGCAACGGATTTTAATGCGATTTTTTTAAATATATAGAGTGATTCAAGAGTTTAAAAAAAAGGTTTATATGTATAACACACCTGTGCGAAGCCGAGGCGGGTCGCTTGTACACAATAAATAAACAAACAGAGCTCTCTCAGTTATAAATTTGAGACATTTTAAATTTAAATAATGAGACACTATTATTTTTTAAAGATAAATAAATATCTACCATAAACACATGAATTGCTCTGCATGAATGAAAAGTTGGCATGATCAGCAACTTCTTAAAAAGTACATTCATTTTGGTATGGAAAAAATCATGTATCGTTAATACACGCAGTGCCGGTAGAGCAAGTGTTATTTTGATGGAAACTTACTTTTTTTAAATAAAGTCTCAAGTTAAACTTGATCATGATTCATAAATTAATAAAATATTATCATTTGTCGTTCAGTTACCTTTCCCAGCGACATATCAAAATCCAAGGCTTTATGGTTCACGGAAGTGGTTGTTACTTTGTAAATATGAATAACGACTAGATTGTAATCATGTCTTTTATAATTTTAGCCTTTTGGTCCAGTCGATGTTTGATATAAATACAATGGGTAGTTTTGTACGTTGGTATCTTTTTTGTATTTGAAATTTGAACCTTCTAGTTCCAGTAAGAAGGTTCAAATCTCTGATCATTTTACCTTCCTACTTTTTACCTTTTTGAATTTGGACACCCGAGATACGAGTAGCTTAATGCTTGTTTGTGAAACCCTTCGAAATTACTTAAGTTCGGGTGTATGTGCATCTTTATCTAACACCTTTTAAATTTCATATTATTAAAATGGGACTAAGTGATGTAAATATCTCTTGCTATTTTAGTACGGTTTCTATTTCTTTAGTTCTTATTCTATGGCTTTAACCATGGATTAGAGTAATTTGTAAAACTAAAATACGTAGTTTTTCTAATTGAAAAATCATACTTTTGTAGTACTATTTTGGAAAACATCGAAAACAATTTGGTGATAATATGGATTTTTATAAGTTCAAATTTCTAGTAAACTTAAAAAATAAATAAGTTTATAAAATTAGAAAATGGCACGAACAACAATTTGATGCTTTTCTAAAATAAATTATTAGCTATTTCAATAACCCACTTCTTCTGTCATCGAGTTATTTCTACCATAAGCTGCTAAGTATTACCATTTCTGAATTTCAAAACCGTTTAGTCTAAAATCTCAGATATTTGGTGAGCTGTGAGTTTTTTTGATAATTGAAAAGATTATTTATGTATAAGTTTCCATTCAAAACAACATTTATTTTTCTTTATAATTACAACGTTAGCCGAGTATCGCGGCTAAAGGAATCAATTTTTTAGCTAAAGTTTTAGGGATCAATTTTTAATAAAGTATAGATTGATTTCTAGCCGCAAGACTTGACTAGAGCGTCAAGTGACGTGACCATACTATTATACTTTACAGTAGTAAGGTATAACATTGTGACGTCACACGGTCGTTCGAGTACTGTCGGCGAGACTTCAGTACTCTTTTTTTAACGCGAATAAGTCCGCGCTTGACCACCAACTCGCCTGATGGTAAGCGACGTTGTGGTCGAAGATGAAGCACGAAGACCTAGAAGATACCTATTCACTCTGATCTAGAAAAGCTTTAGATTACATCTCTTAGGAAACTTACTCGGTCAAGAATCAATATTTAACGTAGTGTAACTTTGTAATTATAAGAAAAAAAATAGATTGTATGGAAACTCATAAATGATCTTCACATTTCAAAATGAATTTTTGAAAAAGATTCAAGAGACCAATTTAGTCAGATACAACAAAAGTGACTATAGAGTCTGGACTGCTGGACTTCAAGTTGTTGCTCCTGAAGGAAGCAGCGCCGATGCCTCTCCCCCTGCCGCTTCTGCCCGAGAAGTCTGGGAAGGGGAAGTTCGGAACTCCTCGATGCCTGACGTCGAGAAGACCTTCCCCGAAGTTCGCCTGAAATTAAAGAGTAATATCTGCTGTAGAAAATAAAATATCATAAGTATTAAATACTAAATTTAGCCTTGCTATACTATTTTGGTTTTTGTGCTATCCTTTATGATCCTTTTATTTTGCCAGGATTTAAATAATGACACTCCGACTTTTAAACTACCTATATTCATGCACAAAATTAAGTCTGTACCTCCCTCTGTTATCCATAAAAGAGTAACAAACAAACCAAAAACCAACAAATACAATTTTTAGGTTTATAAAATTAGTAAAACAGGCGGGGAAAAAACACTCAGTGTTTCTAGTATTTTTTTCCCCGCCTGTTTTACTCATATGTTGTTCCTGTTTATTTGTGAATTACATTTTGCACATATTTTTTAAATGCTGTAGCTAAGTAGCTAGAGCAGGCCTGATGTATATTTTTTGTCATCCTATTAACGTGAAAAGGAAATGGAAAATAAATCAAATGAAATGCGGTCTTTTTTTTTTCTCCGTAGGTAAATTATATGGAAGACCTCCAAACAAAACACAAAAATCATTGCCTTGACAAAGCAAAGTATGAAACAGTTAATTTATTCTTGATTTTTGTGTTGTTCCATAGTATTTTCATAATAATGAGACAACACATTGTACATAGGTAGTACGTAAAGCGGCGATCTGTATTTACGCACGTTTCCGCCGCACTTTTTTTGCGCGAAATTTGCTCTATCGTATGACTTGCCTTCACTACTACATGCGTCATAGTGAATGTATAAAACATTTTTGTCATCTATTTGCGTCACTATTACGCTATTCAATGAACACCTACTTACGTAATTGTAGATATTTTAAAAAACCCGTTTTAAATGCTACTGATCGAATAACGCTCGGAACAAAAACTCAATCGAAATTATTTTCCAGAGAATATTGCTCATTTTAACAGAATAACAAAAGCTCTATCAAAATTTCAATTTTCATCAATATCGTTTGCAAGATCCGAATTTTGTACAATCAAATAAATACCTATACCTACGAGTATAAGAATTGTTCGTTTAAAATAGGATAGATAGGATAGAAGGATTCGCAGAATTCTACACAAATCTAACGGTTCAGAATGGAACGACCAGTAAAACTGGTGTCATTCAGGACAAATCGCCATACGGTATTTTCAGCTCCATCTGAGTAATAGTTGTAGAGTTCTAGGCTCGCGGCGTAGTCCGGTTTGAAGTAGGTAAAAGTAAGGTACGAGTAACCTTATCGAGATGGCCCCGACAAATTCCCGGAAGACATTTTGTGAAAGTTGCTTCTTTGTGAAAAATACGCGATTTTATTTAGTATATAATTTTGCAGCTACAAGTACAAAATGGTATGTTAATGTCTGTCCACTGATCACTCATCACTTTAGGTCCATTTTCGAACTTTAACAACTAGTTCAGAACTTTGGAATGTAACTACGTAGGTACGTATGAAACGCAATAATGTTTAATATGTATTAAATTTCTATTATGAAAATAACAGATTATACAGACGTAAGATAGTGGAAACTTTATTTGATTCAAGTGTCGAATAAAGTTTCCACAGCATTCAGTCATTTTTCTTACACGGGTATACAAGCACGCTGACTTGCCCGCATGATTGCCGAATGATTTTAAAACTATAGTCAACACCGGTTATTACCGGGTTAGCAACTGTATAAGTGATGTACAACTGAATAACTGATACACAATACAATATTTGAACATCTTGTACACTTTATTTTAGTAAAACAATAAATATACTATACCTTATCGTACGTAGGAAAGTAGTTATGTACGTCTATTTGTCTGATCGTGAAGCGTTACACCTGTTAATTATTACTAAGTCCTCATGTTTTATTTTGTCTTACAATTTTCCAACTAATCTTTTGATAGATTCAAAATTAACATAATTTTGGTGAAAATAGATCCTCATATATGAAGATTAATTATATGTAAGCAAGAAGGCTAGGCTGATAATTGAAATAAGCATGTGGAGAGATTGAACTAAGATAGTGTAATATCTACTAGGTATCTACAAATTTTAATGTTTTTATTTTTATTTTTTTTTTTATTTTACTGTACAAAGAGTATTATAACATAGTTAAATATTAGCCTAAGTTATCAAGTCGGTGCATTGCGTGAATGCCACGAGCAGACCGGCGACCTGCAAGCAGCACCCGATCACGAGTATGGCACATGTGCCAGCCATCGCTCTCCTCGACCATATTTGAGGGAAGAGAACGACCCGACACCTGATGCCGCCGCAAGAAGTAGCCTTCGCTGGCGAGCATGAATGCTTGGGGCATGCACGCTATGCTTATTTTAACAAACGAAAAAAAAAAAAAGAACAAATTTTCACATACACATTTTCAGGTCCTATGGCAATTCTCCTTCTCCAGGCCCAGAGCCTCCATCACCGCTTCGTTCCGATCTCTGACGGCCATCTGCAGGTTAAATTCCTTGATGGTTTCCGATGACGCAGACGACGCTCGCCGAACGAATCGACTGATGGCATCATTTTCGATGTCGTCAGCGTAATAGATGAAGGTCCCAGTGTGCCGCGATAGAGCAACGACCGCGTGTGAGACGCTCTCGTGTAGCTTTATTTTCGGCTTTGTTTTAATGACGATTACTGACTCGTATGTTAGTCCCTGAGCTTCGTGGATGGTAAGGGTGCGTGATCCTGATCCGTCCCCATAACCTTGGCTTATGAGGGTCTCCTTTTCTTCCTGCGTATGTACTAAGAAAAGGGTGTTGGGGATGGTTTTGGATATTTGAGCCCCCTTGAACCTTTTCTGCTCAAGAGACCTAACACGGGGGGCTGAGGAACCTGAGTATATTTCCCTCAACGCATACGCGACATCCATTGGATTCCTGTGTGTGCAAAGCAACTCCTGGGTGATGCTTGCAACCAGGGTCGGGCGATGGTACCTCATCTCGAAGAGATTTTCTCTGTCGATATAAGGCAACTGGTTGACGTCTCCAATGAGGACAAGTTCACTAGCACCAGACAGCCGGGCAGCCATTATTATGGCTCCAAAATGGTTCATTAGAGCTTCATCTACCAGAAGGCGACTGAAGCTCTCTTTTCCGAAACCATTGACGAGAGATGAAGCCATGGTTCGCACTCTGGATTTTACCAGATCTCCTATTCGGTGCGATAACTTCTCTCTCAGGTCTTTTGCTGCCTCTGTTGTTGTAGTGATGATAGCATCCCCGTCCACATTAAAGTTACGAATCACCCATGTTGTCTTGCCACAACCTGGAACCCCGTTGACCCATTGTATTTTTGGTACCGCCTAGTTTACCCAGCCTGCCTCGACGTCCGAGCTCCGTTCGATGGTTTTAGCCATCTCGAGGATTCTATCGTCCAGCATTATCTTTGTGCACTTAGCGGTGACTACAATTGGGTCGTTCGATGGTATCGCGTACTTTGGTCTTCCTGCTCGCTCCGTTTCTTCCTCATCTAACTCCACAAAGCCACTTTCCGCGCTATAAGCTGCCATATGCTGTCCTTTCATAGTCCCTCTGATGACTTGAGAAGTGACGTTATTGTATATGGCTGCTTCCGCCTCCTTGAGTCTTGATTTTAGTAGACTTTCACTTACCGGACCACCTATTCTAAAGAACTCCAGAATGTTGTCGCAGTTCTTGAGATTGACAATTTTTGTCGCTCTCAATAAGGCTAGGTATTCGATAAGGGCGTTTCTCGCGTGGTCTCGTGGCGATGTGGCCATGATATAACAGGGCGAACTGACCTGTCCCATGTCAGCTCTCGTTCTGGTGGCAACATGGTGGCCACATGCGGAAACACTGAGGTCAGCATTTTAAGTGATTCGAGATCTTCACTCGAACTGCTCCAGAACCCCAAAACGAGTCATCCTTTGGTGAAGAAAATAAAGGAAAACATTGGAATGATAACTGCAGAAGGGAGATCTCTTCGTCTATTCTGGGTGAGAGCGCACGTGGGCACCGCTGGTAACGAAAGAGCAGACGAGCTCGCAAAATCAGCGGCACTCATGGAAACCTCAAGAGACTACGAATGGATTCCTTTGTCCTACGTCAAAAGCAAAATTCGTGAGGAGTCAGTCCGAAAGTGGCAGGATCGATACGAAACTTCTGACAAAGGTAGAGTCACTCAGACGTTCCTCCCGGATATCGAGAAGGCATATCGGGTGACGCGCGTCACGAATTTGACTCCTTTTCAGGTACAAACTTTGACCGGACATGGAGGTATAGCTGATTACCTGCACAGATTCAAGCTCAAGGATAGCCCTGGATGCGAGTGCTATCCCGATGTGCCCGAGACGGTTTGGCACGTGCTCCTCGATTGTCCTAGATACTCGGCCGCTCGACATGACCTTGAAATAATGATAGACAGGAATCTAGATGTTTCGGATCTCCATAATATCTTAGCAGATCCAGAAAACAGAAAACATCTTTTGTCTTTCATGGAGAGGTCGTTCCGAATAGCGGCCAAAAGAAATTCCACGCTCCACACCAACAAACAAAACATCCCCACCGCCGTACTCCCCACTATCCCGCCATCCCCGAATACCCTGCCACCCATCACTACCCCAACACTTGAATCCATGCTCCCTAACACTCTCATAATTCCCTCCACTCCTGCACTCGACCCTTCTCCAATACGCTCACAGTCCACCGAAGCCACACAAAGCGTAACTCCCGTCCGTGAATTATCCTCAAAAAGCGTAAATATCGATCAGATTTTGGAAAACGCTGAAATAGGAGCTCCGGGAATTCGAATCCGTGGTGTGGCACTCTTCATGGACAACAACAGGGAAAGATTCGGAATAAGCTTTTGCCAAGTCAGGAACCAGAAACGCGTGCGTTTATCGCCTGGACTAGCATGTCTACTTAACGGGAGCACCACCAAAGTAACAATGAAGCGGAAATCCTGCAACGCTATGCCAGTGTGCGAGGCAGGCGGCCACCAATTCCGACTGGTGAGATCGAAAAACAAAACGATTGCACTAGTCGAGTGGGCCGCCCAGACACCTTTCGCACAGGCTAGCTCATTGCTTGAATATCTCAGCATGAAAGTGGACAGCACTCCCCGGGTGATAAGCATAGATGCGATGGTGATTGAACGGTTGAAGGCGGAAGCCGCAGACCGGTTGGGTTGCATAAAAGCGACTGCGCACCATGAGGTTGTCGTGTATGAGGACAGAGGAGAAAATCTGAGTTTTCTGAAGTCCCCGAGCAACAACCCTCATAATGCTACAGACAGCTGGGGCCACCCCATTCCAAATTCAGCCATCCAATCTGGTTCAGAAAGAGCAGAGCTAAAAGCAGCTTCTGAAAAACCCGTTTACCATCCAACCGGTAACGATGGTTCCATTTCGGGTCTTTTCAGTGCAGCAGCTCAGAGCTTGTTCCGATTCACACCAAAAACACCACCTCTACAGACAACGGTGACCTCGAGAGTAGTTTCACGATCTCAGGCAAATTTTAATGTTAATATATTTTATTTTTAATCTGGCAATAAAATAAGGGGCCTTTACCCAATAATGGGTACAAGAAGGTGCTTGGATATTAAATAAATTCATCGATTTGGAATTCTTTAGCAGTGATATACTGCTATACTGGTTTTAACCGACAATCTTGACTTCAGACGTCAGCCGACAAATAACTGAATTAAAAGTACTTGCGTTACTTACATTAGGAGGCTGGAATCCGTTCAAGGTGTTGAAGCCAAAAGCCTGGGATGCGCTCTGACTGCCACCGAAGCTGCTTCCGAAGCTGGAAGCCGAGGAGGCTGCGCCGGAGACCGACGTGCCAGAACCGGCGAACGCAGCTGCTTGGCTGCTGGCCTGACTGCCACTGAAGTTACTGAAATGTCATACATTATGGCTATTAATTTCTTAAAACATTAAGTAAGTTTGCATAGGCCGGGCTAACTCTGGTGTCAAAAGTTTTTAAGCCACTTGAAGACCTCAAGAAGTGTCATCCAAGCCACGGTAGCGCTCAGTTGAAAATGCTACCCGTGACCAAACACCACAAGACTGACCGTACTGATCGGTGATCGCTGGCAAATACCTAGTCCAACTACGCTATGAGCGTGGAACAAATGAGTCTCCCAGATGGCAGTTTGTACTGTACTATACTATACAGGCTAGTAATAGTCTACTGCTGAACATAGTTCTCCTGGACTCCTGGAGTCAACTCCTGGAAATGGGCGGGATCGGCATTGGCATGTCTTCTGAAATCAAGCTTCTGGGTGTAACGATGGACAATAAGTTAACCTGGAACAGCCATGTGTCCAACGTTTGTAGAAAAGCCGTCAACATCTACAAGCAGCTGTCCTTGACGGCAAGGATCAGCTGGGGACTTCATCCGGAAGTGGTGCGGGTCATCTACAACGCGGTTGTGGAACCCGTAATGCTGTACGCGGCAGGTGTCTGGGGATCGGCGGCCAAGAAACTGGGGGTTCGGAAGCAGCTAAACGCTGTCCAAAGAGGCTTTGCACAAAAACTATGCAAAGCTTATCGAACGGTCTCTCTGAACTCGGCACTGGTGCTGGCTGGGATACTGCCACTCGACATAAGAGTGCAAGAGGCATCTAATTTGTATGAAGCCAAAAGAGGGGTACCCCAGCCAGTACTAGGATACGGTGAGATCGAGCGAAAAACAGCGTTTACCGACACTCCTCATCCAGCGCGGTATAAGGGACTGCAATTCATTTGCTTGGTAGACCAAAATGACGTCGATAGGAACAGTGGTCAAGCAGTGCGCATGTATACGGACGGCAGCAAAATTGAGGGCAAAGTCGGGGCCGCAGTGTCCATTTGGAACGACGCTGCCGAAACCAGGAGCCACAAATTGAAGCTGTCGTCCTACTGCACGGTCTACCAGGCAGAATTGCTGGCTTTATGTAAAGCAACCGAGGAGGCGATTAAAAAACCCCAAAATAGTATAGGCATCTTCAGCGACTCAAGGTCGTCGCTGGAAACGGTGGTCGGAAACCACTCTTTCCATCCCCTCGCAACCCGAATCCGTAGCAACTTGACAGAGTGCAACAAGTTGAACAAAAGAGTTGAACTCTTTTGGATAAAGGCGCACGCGGGTCTCGAGGGGAACGAAAGGGCGGACGAGTTAGCCAAGGACGCGGCCTTGAAGTCCAAAACCAAGCCCAGCTACGATAAGTATCCGATTTCATTCGTCAAGCGACAGATCCGCATGGAAGCGCTTGACGAATGGAATCGGAGATACAAATCAGAGCACACAGCGGGAACCACTAAATTATTCTTCCCCGATGCAATCTCTGCCTACAGAGTAGTAAGAAAGATGGAAATTTCCGGCACCAGTACACAAATTTTGACGGGGCACGGTGGGTTCTCCGAGTACTTACATCGATTTAAGTGCAAGGGGAACCCATCGTGCGTCTGTGATCCAGAAAAGGCGGAGACAGTACCACACATTATAGCGGAGTGCCCTGCCTACGGCCTCGAAAGATTTGAAGTTGAACAAATGATAGGGGAGAAAATAATTATTAGTAAATTCAGAGAATATATGCAGGATAAAAATATAAGAGATAGTTTTATGAAATTTTGTATAAACATAGCTAATAAAGTAATAAAAAGAAATAAATAGATAAATAAGCATTATTGAATATTATATCATAAGATATAATTATATCAATAATAGTAGACATAGGAGTTAAGAAATAAATAAGGAAAATGTACAAAAATATAAATAGAAATAATATAGGTATAGACAAACAGGAGCACAACGTATGACTCTAATGAGCCATAAGTATGTGCGACTGCCGTTAAAAATATTTAGTTAAGTTTTTGGATAGTCTTTTGGAAACCTGCGAAAAATAGATACGAAATTGGTAAACTTTATATCATAAATATTATGTAAATTTGTACTGGTTCAAAATTTAAACTTTAAAATAAACAAAGCCTCCGATCAAGTCCGAGGAAACTAAGAAAAAAAAAAAAAAAAAAAAATATAAAGGTGTTGTTTTGTAAAATGTAGGAACTTTCACGATATACCTACGTGTACGAGTGTATCTCGTTATCAACCTGGTTATCATTACCTATGGTTTTTAACTAACAAGTTTTGCTTGAGGACCAACTGTAAAACGCGCAAAAATCAGCTATTCCAACCATTTTATCGAGAGAGAAACGATCAATAAAGATTTCGTATGGAACAGCGTTATTTTTTTTGAGATTTACAGTTGGTCCCGTGGTAAAAGTTGTCAACAAAAAACACTCTGTATTTGGAGACTAGATAGATAGTCATGTATGCTGGAGCACCGACAGCAACTATTACTGTTGTCCAATAGCCCATATTCAAAAAAAAAAAAAAAAACATAGTTCTTCCTACAAAGGGCGATTGGCCCATATACATGTATCGTTCTAGCCTGGTGTGGATTGATGGATTCACATGTGCCTACGAATTTCTTCTAAGAAATTATGCAGGGTTTAATCACGATATCATTCCTTCAGTAAAAAGCTAGTGTTATGAAAATTCCAGGCAACCATGAGTACTGGTACTGGAATGATTTTTAATAATACGAGTATGGCAGCCTGTTCTCAGTCAAAATTATAGTAGTTTCTGTTTTACATTTTTACATCTAGTATTTAAGTAGTCATGTCTTTTAAATCACTCATAAAATCATCATTATGAACCGCTGATAAACAGGTTTGCCTACTTTATATCCATACATATAGCAAGTTACTGGTCAAAGGTGATCAAACCTCTGTGTGTTAAACAGAAAATCTTACCGACAAAAAGTTGCTCTCCCATATCTAATACTAGCTGACCACCCCGGCTTTGCTATGATTTGCTAAAGAAGACAGATTTTATTAATATTGTGCTTATAATACCTACCACGTAATATAGGTATGGGAGTTTTGGTATTGATCCCTAATTTTTTTGAAAATATAATATGGCTTATGTCATCTGGAGATAGCGTAGTAAAAGAATTTTTCAAATCGGTTCAGTAGTGTCGGAGCCTATTCAATGCAAACAAACAAACAATCAAATCTTTCCTCTTTATAATATTGGTATAGGCTCTTACCCTCTCATCGCTTAATAAATTAATTATTTATTGCCACTTGCTTATATAACTTGTAGTTTACTTCCAAAAAAAAACCGTTCCCTACAGGAATCTAATTTCACAAGCTTTTATTTAACTTGCAATGGATGTATCTAAGTTCTGGTGGAAACTTGCAAGTTAAATTTGACCAACTTCCCGGTTCCCGATTGAGCTGAAATTTTTCACGTATGTGTTTATCGCGTGACAATGCAATACTATGATACCATGGAGTTGATCGGCTAAACTTTTGAATCGTACCAACGTCAAGGGGGGGTGGGGTGGGGAGGGGGGGTGGGGGAGGGGTTGGTATACCTCTCCTGAGAAGGGGGGGGATTGAATCCCCCCCCTCTCGGAGATATGATTTTTTTTATTTTTTTTTTCTACTGTGGCAAAAACAAGTACTAAGCTATAGGGAAGATGGTAGCAAGAACATAGTACCTTCAAAAGAGGGGGAGGGATGTAGAAGCGCTCCCCCTCTTTAGGAAATTTGATCTAAAAATTATCGACTTACCAAATGTTGCAACCTAACCTATTTTTTGTTTCACACCTAATCTATAAAGGCGATTCGCTTCTGGCACTTCGCCGGCCGCTGCCGCGGCACGCTCGCTTCGCTCGCTCGGCTCGTGCGTTGTTTTGTCATGTTCTAACATAACCTAACCTATTTTTTGTATCACACCTAATCTAATTACGTGGGGTCGGGGTGCCCCGATTCGGATATGTGACTCATTTCGAACCTAAATGTACCTCGTCGGATTTGTAACTGATTTCGAACCTAAATGATCCGTGTCGGATTTGTGCCGTGAGACTTCCGAGTGGGCTCCCGCCAGAAACTCTGCAGTCGTCCCTGAGTGTCGCTGCGCCAGCCTCGGCCTTCGTTACCTCCACTCAGGACCTCCTTTGAGTTTCTGGCTCCCGCGATTTTAAAAAACACTCTAGAGTCGTAGCCACAAGACTACGTGGAGTCGGGGTGCCCCGATTCGGATCTGTGACTCATTTCGAACCTAAATGTACCTCGGCGGATCTGTGACTAATTTTAATTTGACCAGGCATACATAACATAGGAAGAAAATCCCACAGGACTATTATTAGATTTTTTTATGAAAAATAGGGAATTTTACTTACTTTTTTTGGGGAATTTGGAAGTAGATGTTGGCGGCCCTGTTTCTGCCATTCTAGTCTATGATAAAAAAACCTTCGAAAATACGCAGTGTAAACAAAATTCTAACCAAAAAAGTGTATTTTCAAAAATTAATTTCTCGAAAACTATTCGTCTTCGCAGTTCTAAACTTTGTGAAAATCGATTGTAATAAAGTATTTTACCACTTAAAAAACAGAAACAATACAAAAGCCATTGGTACGTTTCAAAAGGCGAGCCTTTGATTCCGTTTGTTTAAGCGTTATTTCGACAGTGATAGAAGTCGCACACTCCATTCTAAACTATATTATCCATACCCTTAAATCATTGCCACATGTTGATAAGAGTTCTCCTCTTATTATGGTTGGCTGGAAGAAATTGCTATTGGCAATAAGGCCGCCTTTTTATAGCCGTAGTTAAAGCCGTAGCTTTAAGTAAAAATGTGGTAATAGATTAAGAGTTCATCTATCTATCTATTATTATCTCACAAGGAAAAAAACATAGTCATCAAACGTAAGAAAATTATATCATTTCGTTTATTTAGTAGTTAGCTACAGAAAACTAGATTAGCTTTAGCAGTCCGTGTGACTTATCTATTAAAACTTATTATTATATTCAGTATTGTATTCATTATCGCAATATAGAAATATTCTCAAAAATATGCTATTTAAGACTAATGTGTTAGCTGATGGGCATAGTGCTCCAACAGCATCATTAAGATTCTAGTAGGACACTCAGATGATACACCATTGGACAAGAATACGGACCTCCAATATCTCTGCAGTCATTATAAAACTTAAAGTACTTACAAGGCTTGCTCTCACTACTGGCATATCAAAAATGTTTCACACTTATACATACATACACCACTGATCCCTATCACAGACTGGCACTCCAACCCGTCGCCCAAACCATCTCTCTGTCTACCCTCATTCCATATACTCCTCACCGTCGCAATACCGAAGTGTGTTGCGACTATGTGTAGGTACCCTCTTTAATAAGCGCAGCTAACAATTGTAATGATGATTTTTAATTAGGTATGTCTCGCCAATGAAATTTGAATAGAAACAATTGAAAAAGGCTTGCATTCAGCATATTTATCTGGTTTTCGTCGGTGGGCTGACTTGAGTGTTGTACGATATATTAAAGAAGTCAATCAATCAACATCATCAAGTGAAACGTGAGACGTCCACCGATAAACATAGACCTTTTCAATAGATTTTCAATAAAACTGGCTAGAGGCGACTTGCATCCAGCATCAGTCGGTATGAATTACAATTGTGTAACTGATTTGTTTCGCTTCTATTTTTTACCGAATTCCAAAAAGGAGGAGGTTCTGTGTTCGTGTGTTTGTATTTTTTTTAGTGTATGTTTATCGATAATTTTTCCAATTATGAACCGAATCGAAATAGTAGTTTATGCAACTGTCATATAATGAAGGGTATTAAACCCGAGTGTGAGTTTATGAAACGAGCGCAGCGAGTTTCATAATAGTAACGAGTGTTTTAATACCCGTGTTATATGCAGTTGCATACACTACTTTATCTTCACTGATAAAAAAAAAAAAAACATATTGCGAAACATCAAGTTCACGCGTACGTGTATTGTCACAATGAACTTGGCGCCATTAAAATCTAACCAATGAGAGCGCAGCTGCGCGCGCAGGGCCAATTAGGAGCGAGCTCGCGATGTTATAATGAGATTTTACGATATCGATGTGGATATTATAACATCATGTGAAATTGCTTAAATTGAGTGTTTTGTTGTCTGCGCTATAACAGTAGTCATTATAAGTCAAGTATTGGAAACATAAGTAGAATGTTACAACATTAGTGTAGATAAAATTATTTTTTAATTCAAAAGGGTATACTCTCAAGGTAGTCCCATATAAACAATTCGAGCGAAACATTCGAATTTTGTACACGATCGAAGGCGGTTTTGCCATTTTTTGCGAAAAATAATTATCTCAATGAAATTTGAAATCACACCTGTCACGACAAATAACTACGGCCACTATTAATGGCCACCGTTAAGCTACTTTTCTGCGACATCACTATTACTCGTGACAATTAGCTTGAATTACGGTCAATTTGTAAAATCCATGTCGTAATACATTCATCATGTCATGTAGTCATACTCTTTCATTGAGTATGTTAAGTGATATTGACCTGAAGGCTAACTTTGCAAATGAGTAACGAGAGAGATCTACAAAACGTTGTGAAACAAGGACTGCTAACAATTCAAGAATTCCAAAAGATACCTGTTACATTTGTTTTTGGTATTTGGTAGTAGGTACACACTCTGTATGCGCGTTGATGTCTTTTCTATGAAGGTTGTAGGTAACGTTTTTTCCTTGCAGTTATAGGTTATCGTCGAAGCAATTTACGCTTATCTATGATTTATTTTTAGTAAAGCTTGTTGCTGCTGTTAATAGAACATCCTGGTATTACGAGTTAACAAAAACTACCACTTTTTGTGCTTTCTCAATAAGGTCGCCACAAATGATGCGGATATATCCATTCCGTGATGTTACATCATGTTATTATCACCATCTACCGAAAAGGATCTTGTGTCACCCGAGCAACAATTAAACATCGTAGGCGTCAAAACCTGACCCACAACACGCAATAAAAATAGGTGTCATAACCTGTGCATGTCACTGACCTTCCGAAGCCGTTGAACGATGCCGATTGGCTGGCGGAGTGGGACGCACTGAATCCTTCACTGAAGCCGAAAGAGAAGGACTGAGAGGCTGACTGGCTGTGGCCAGGGCCGCTGCCGCTGCTGCTGACACTTGCAGATAGGCCTCCATGACCATTAGGAGCGACATTGAAGCCTCCGCCAAAGTGTCGCGGCTTGACCGGACCTGATCGCTTTTCGTGAGGAAGCAGCGTACTTGGATCTCGCTCTAAATGCTCCAGGATAGGCAACACTGGAGGTGTTATCACTGGTTCCAGTTTCTTCTCTCTCCTCTCCTCCGGGAACACGAACCCACTGGCCGGCGCCGGTGCCGCCCTCACCGCCACCGCCAGGCACAAACACGCGCAGATGAACCTCATGCTTGGGATTATTGGTGACACTATTCCGGTCCGAGTACGTATCTTGTTTTAATAGGGCCGTGCGAGGTCATCCGCGGTGTTGGCATGCGGCTCGCGGCGCAGCCTTCAGAAAACCCACTGCGCTCAGCCCGAGACGACATCCTGCCAGCTACAGATCCCCCCCCCCCCAGAATCTCGCCCATAAACACTATCCTTTTTGATTTAATGGCGTTATTGTTCGACATGTTTGGCGGTTACGGGAAATCTATGCGTTGGGAAACCCGGCCGTCCTACTTAGAGCTCATGAGAGGCGTTGTGGTATCTAAGCACCTGATTACGGAAGCAAAAGGGCTAAAGCGTAGTATTTTGTAATCCAACTGGACTGTTGTGTAATTAGATGAGACGAACATCTGCGAGTGCGGTTATTTTGGTAAATGTATTCAAGAAACTTGCTTGTAGATAAAATGTCAGTGTGATAATTTAATTTGCCATATCGATTTGTTGTATTACTACCGGTAAGTTGAAAATGGCGCAGTTCATGTGCACTTTGCTCTTGCCCTTCGGGACACTCCCAGAAATTGCATAAGTACTACAAAACAAGCCGCTGTCATGAAGTGTTAGTTATGATATACATTGTATTTATTCAGTGCAGGGTTGTCCAGTCGGTATATATTATTCAGATTTACACGTAAAGACGATTTTATTGACAGATAAGTACAATGATTTTATTGTACTTAGCTAAAATACAAGCAGATACTGTACCAGCCTGATACATTTGTGGATATTAGTCAGTCTAAGATTTACTAAAATACAAATTGCAATTTTGCTTGTTTATCCACACAACGGATACATTTCAAAAGTTTCAAAGAGACAGGAGAAAATGAGCGGTCATAAAATTCAGTTCACGTTTGTAGTTCGTGTCACGGTCAATGTCCCCCGTACTCCTTCTTTAGCCTTAGTACAAAATTATCACAGAACCTATCCTAGTTTTTGTGTTAATCTATAATTTTTTGCAAAATGGGATGTTTAGCGGGATCGCAGGAGGGCGAATTAAGAGTGATAATATTTTTTATTTATCTCGTTGATAGAGCCATACTAAAATGACAATGGATTTTGTTTGATCAATATCGAACGCGATAGTTATCGTTTTATACTCATACATATTTATTGTAAAAATTACGTTGTATAAAATTTTTTGACGTAACCTGAATTTTTCTCTAGGGGGGCAACTGCTTAATTTTTTACTAAATTATACTGAAGTCTTGATTATAAGATACCAAAGTCATAATATACATTAATCAGGTTAGTACCAACCCTGTTCCTCGTCTACGTATTTTCAAGGTTGGAAGCCCTTTCGAAGCTCACCTTTCTACCTTCTTGTAGGTATTTAATTTACTTTTTATTCTGAAGTTGTAAAGATTGATCTCAATGATTGCTCATTATAATAAATTAAATTAACCAGGAAACATTAATAAATGCTTACCCACAGAGCCACAGTAATATTGAATGATAATTACAACAACCAGTAGTTCAGGAGCGTATTTTGATACGTGATTGCAAATGAATTATCAATATTCTAGAATGTAACGGTGCTCGGTATTATTGTCAATTTTCACTATGGGACCAAATTCAAAATTGAAAAAAAAAACATGTTTGGTGTTTATTTGGCTCAACGCATAAGCATTGCTATTCAGCGTGGCAATGCAAGCAGCATGCTGGGCATGCTGCCAACTGGCAGTGGGCTTGAGCATTTGGATTATCTTTAGACTTTCAAAGATCTGTGGATGATCCAATGCTTTTTATGTAGTAGTGGTGTAGTTTTTTTGTAGTTAATAAAGCACTTTTACCCGTAAAAAAATGTTTGGAGTAACTAATCTTTTTCTTCGCGATTTCGTAGTTTGCCCCATATTAAAAGTTAGTCATAGCGACGAGCATAACTGCATCCTAGAGTATCCCGTAGGTATGAGAGATTTTTTTTGTTACTGTCACATAACTACCTCAGATTAGACAGACTATCGCAGTTTTCGCAACAGGCATGACGACTGGGTAAATAATCATTATTATAATTAGTCCGTTATCGCGTATTCAAAAAATATTGGCCCCAATTTTTTTGTCAATCAAACAATAAACGACAAGGATAAGCTTTGTCAAAGTTCGGGAGTGACGAGTCAGTTCTACGAGAACAGTGCTATACCTACTTATCGGAACGTACTTAACGTTACGCGGAACTATAACGATTTTTTTTTATTGAGGAAAGGCAGAATACGTGTTTTATAATTTTTTAATGACTTCCGAAATGGAGGAGAAACTATGTTCGTCTGTATGTATTTTTTTTTGTATGTGTTCATCGATATTTTCGCCAATTGTGAACCGATTTAAAAAAATTTTTTTTAGTTCGAAAGACTGTACTCCCAAGGTGGTACCATTTAAATTTTATCGAAATCAGCTGAGCCGTTTTTGATAAATTAACTAAAATGTACATGGATTTCAAATCGATTCGTGCAAACATAATTCAAATTCTGTACACGGTGGAAGTCAGTGTTGCGTTTTTTTGCGAAAAATAATTATTTTACATTAAGTCTATCTGTCAGTCTAATTATATTTATTGATCATTAAGCCTATTCTTGTATATATTTTAATTAAATCTGTGATTTACTAGGATATGAAGACGTACAATGCACATAGGTACTCGTAGTATACCTTTGTCTTAATAATGCACATTTGTACAGGGTTTGTTTGTGGTGTCCGACCGCAGCCCTATATTCACATGATTCCCCAAGGCTGCACGTCCGTGTCACGGTCAATGCGTCAGTGGTTTAGCCATCGACATATATAGCTGGCGATGGAAACGAAGCAAACGCGTCATATTTTTGCCACTTCATGACATAATTTCAAATTTTGTGATAACGAAACCTTGTATAAAGTTTCACTGGCAAATTCCTGTAAAATGCATAAAGAGACTGTAAATAAATGGAATCACATAAATTTCTTCTTCCCAATTACTAATTTTAGCTGACATTGTTTTGTTGCATGTTTCAATAGATGTTCATGAAATATGCGCATGTTAAGTTAACCGACGACGTGCAACTTGCGAAAGTACATGATTTATTGACACAAATAATTACAATTTGCTAATAAATATAAAATATATATAATTTAACATAATAAATAACTTGAATTAACTTATTTATTAGCTACTATATTTATGAGCGATAGATTTCCGAACCATACTTTCAGCTTATAAAGTTGCAAAGACTGAGATAAAATTGACTTGTATCAGTGCAAGTCATCAACGAGGCTCATAAATTACTGTTTAGTATATTTATGTACTTAGCTACCTATAAGCCACACCACACAAGTTAGCGGATGTGAAGTTGCGGAATACCCAATCCTGACTGAAGATCACATAAAGCCGCACGTTGATTGGCTTTTGAGCAGCTTGTAACTAACTTCACATCCGTAAACTTGTGTGGCGCGGCCTATACTAACTTTGAATCGCGGTTTTGACCGCTTGGTAGCCTATGAAAGTTTTTGAACCTAAAACGACATAATATATTGTAGCAAAAATTTAGTCTATAATACGTCGCTCCATTGGTGCGTGGAAGAATTTCAAGAAAATTTCAAGATTATGGGTAAGGATTTCAAGAAAGCCTGTAGAAATTCTAATGTTACCATGTCTTAAAGTCATTATATGTTAATAGTTCCGTGCACGCTCACGTCAAGCGCCCATTTCATCTGAAGTCGATGAGCGTACAGTATGATGAGCCAATGCTCAAGTGTCATTACTCTTGTACAGTAACAATGTTTGTCTGTATGTAATGCAAATGTGTGTGTACTGTCACGGTAAAAGTATGCTGTTGTTTTTTTGTGTTTTATGATTTGTTTTGTTGTTTGTATATTGTACCTCTTATTTTTGGTGCAAATAAATTTATGTATTAAATTTTGAACCTTGGTAGCTCACTCTCAACTTTTTTTTTCAAAAATACGTTCTTATCGTGTAGTAGCTCGTAATGAAGGCTTCATATCAGCTAAAAAACTTTTGGTGGGACATTGTTTCAACACACATGGCCATCAGCTGCATTTTACCATAAGAAAGTAATTTTAATGTATATAAATAATGTATTAACTGATTTGGAACATCAATCAATCTATTTTTTTTCTTGCTTGCTAATTTAGTTTTAACGCGCAACTTTCTTTTTTGTCTATTATCATAAGACCTTTTTCCTGAAAATTACAAACACAACAAAAAATAATGAGCAAAATCAATTTAAACGTTCACGTGACCCAGGGGAAATATAAGATTGATTTTATGTATAATATAGAGAAGATAAATGCCTTACTTTGGCTGTTGTTCGAATTTAATAAAAAAAAAAAAAAACATGTTTTTACTATTACACTATCTTATGACCTAGTTTCTTCATTTTTTCACGCCACCTACCGGATGCGGATTACAGTGAGCTCATACGAGTACATTATGCACTGGAATTCAGACAACATCGATGCAATGCGGATGCAGAATGTCTACCGCCAAGAATACCAATCATTCAAGCCTTTTTATGTTGCTTTTTATTAAGCTTTTTTCTAAGGAACTGATGAAGTGTTAAACATGTTTTTAGCTATTAAAAATAAAAGAATATCCATTTGACTTCTTTGATTTGTTACGTACCTATTAAATGTATCGCAAAAATGCGAAAATTAACTACACATTATAATTTTATATGAGTGTTGTAATATTTTACTAAGACATTTTGCAATTTCAATTCATTTAAACATATTTATTGGTAATTTAGATTAAGAAATTACATGTCATAAAATAAAATAAAATCCATCAATACAACAGTATCACATTCAACGTTAAATTAAACAATCTTGAGAGAAATTAAAATGAAATAATTAAGAAAATAAATATTAAAAATACCTATTTATAATAAATTAAATTAAAACCAATTAATTACAATGTCGTCATGTGTCACTACATCGCAAGATTTCTGCCGTTATTATTTCTGTAGCACTGAAATCTAAGAATCCGCCGAAAGCCGTTATTATTTCTATATTATATAAATCTAAGAATCATCGCTATTAAAAAAATATAAATGCATATTATTATTATTTCTAAGCAAAGAATTTATGAAATTAATTGAATTGAGAAAATGTTATAAATTAATATATTTCATCAATTACTTTACAAAACATTTATATTTCGACTACTTATTTAATAAAAGTAAACTTAATTTAAATTCAATAACAATTTTATATTTCACCCAGTTACCCATAATTACGTACTTACCTTTACTAATCACGCTTGTAGATTTCTAATGTCTACAGGGTTATATTAAAATAGCCATTAATAATATTTTTTTCGTAATTACTACATAGTATAAAACAAAAGCCGCCTTTTTGTGTGTCTGTCTGTGTATCAGTTTAGATTTTCTAAACTATGCAACAGATAGCCATGTAGTTTTATAAGTTACTAGCGACCCGCCCCGGCTTCGCACAGGTGTATTATACATATAAACCTTCCTCTTGAATCACTCTATCCATTAAAAAAAACCGCATCAAAATCCGTTGCGTAGTTTTAAAGATTAAGCAAACAGACAAAAAGCGACTTTATTTTATACTATGTAGTGATTTGCTAAGAACTCAAAAATAGGTACGTAAAAATGCGTAATTGGCATGTACGTTTTAATAGCCAAATAAATGCAATGTAATTGCCAGATTTTTGGATCGCAAAGTAACTCAAAACTTTTGTAAAAATAACCCTGTATCTGTAGCAAGCAGCTAAAACCCATTATAATGTTAATGATAGCCATCGCGACAGCAATGACATTGAACATTGGCTAATTCACAGCACAAGGAACGAATATCAAATCAAGTCGGTAGAGTTTGTGCAAAAAGAGAAGCGTCGTAGGTGAGGTTGCCCGTGTGCCATTGTGTTACGAAAAGTACAACTAAAAGTGTTTGATACTTGGTAGACACTTATTTGTGTTTCATCTGCCCCGGTGGCTCAGTGGTTAGTGACCCTTACTTCTGGATCAAAGAGGCGTGGGTTTGATCCCCGCCCAGGGCAAGCTTTTATGTGATGAACATAGGTGTTTGCTCTGTATCTAGGTGTAATTTAGACATTAACTATATAAGTATGTATTTAAAAATATGTATACGTAGTTATATCAGTCTCTGGCACGCATATGACAAGCTTTGATTAGTTTGGGGTCAGAGACCGTGTGTAAGATGTCCCCCTAATATGTATTTATTTATGTATCAGTACTCGCGTCTACCAAGTAGTCGGTGCCTTGGCTGCTGATTAAAATCTTACTGTTTGTTCACCGTAACGCCACGACGGTTCTCTTTTTGCACAAACTATACTTTTATCGTGAATAGTCCCATGAAATATGAACAGTAGACGGGTTTTTAGAGTTCTGTTGTCAAAAAGCTACCATTTTTTCAATGTGGGTAAACTACTTAATCCGTTTGCCACTGCAATTGATTGAAATCGATTGTTACTTTGCGAAGGTTTATAAAGTAAAAAGCAACTATACAAGATACAAATTAATTTGACATTATTATAATAAGGTATACGTTGGCAAACACGTACTCATGGCTGTTTTATCAAATTAGTAATTGATTTGCTACAAGATTATTATCTGGTCTCACACACTAAGATCTGTAAGCATGTGGGTGTACCTTTCAGAAAAAAAAAAAATTAAAAAATCTGTAATAAATTATGGTGGAGTAAAATACATGTATAATGCTAGATTGTATTCTAACCGGACTTTTATTTTTTCTTTCTCTACCTAGTTGTTACAAAAGGGCAGCCAATAGATAGGCATAGGGAAAACATTGATCTTATTCTCTAAATTTCGAGACGATTTATTGAACGCCGTAACTTACGTTATGGTTACGTACGAGTACGGTATTCCTATAAAAGTATTAGCTTCATTGGAATCTTGAATAAACGATATTTTTGTACATGTTAATTCCCTATAGAACCCTCCTGAGAGAGTTAAAATAGTCACTTGACATGTTTTATTAATTTAATATTTATTAGGAATCAAACTTCTAAAAACTTGTTTTTTAAAATATTTTGGCTAAATTATGATTATGTTACATGTGATTAAATTGACAAGAATGCTTATGGAAATGGCCCAATCACTCCTTGTAAGTAGGTAGGCGTGATTGGAACACGAAGACTTGTGAAGAATTGTGACCTCACGACGCCACGTGATTGGGACAGATTACAGGAAGAAGGTCCTTAAGTAGGAAGTAGGTAGGTTGGTACAGTACAGTAAGGATTTGTCATAAAGATGAGCTATAAAACCTTATAATCATTTAATCAATAACGTTAGTTAGAATATTTTTGTTGTGTAGGTAAACTAGAGGTAAGTTTATTTTTGTTCTGACAGACGCGATGGCGACTTGTTTTTGAACTTTTCATTCAGATATCATTTTTTGTGATTAAAATGTAAATTTTCACGTTGTTAAATCACGTGTTTACAGCGAAGTTTGAAGATCCGAATTTTATTTGTGTTTTATACGTAGATGTTCATTTTACAGGTTAGGTCAGTACTTTAAAAGTTTTAAGTATTACCTATTATTGTGTATCTCGCTTATGAAATAGAATCATAGTTTCAGTTATATTAGTGGTGAGTATATACTAGAAAAGCTTGAATGGTTTTTTTTTAAAATTCAATATCAGATAGGTAATAGTGGTTTATAAATAAATTTATGGCGATTCGATTTTGACACAGATAGAGCGACAGGCAACGAAAAGTAGCATGATTAGTCTTTTGAGTCAATTGTTTGATAAGAGAAAAAGGAGGCCTATACTCAGCAGTGCATTTTATGGCTGAAAACATGACGAACGACGACAATACATTAATTTAGCGTTCCATAATAAAATAGCCTATTAAATTTTTACTTTTAACTTTGATCCACTTCTCCCTGTGATAGGCTTGATAGCCCCGTTATACTCTACATATATTTAATAATCTATTACGGAGTTCAGAGCAAACAAATACATTCCACACATACCTACTAACTTCCGTGTTATGATTTATAATTAACACACAAGCTATTATAAAATTACACAGGTGTCGATTTTAAAAGGAGTACACACGTTTTGGAATATATTATCATGAAAGCCGCAAATTTAATGTGAATCTGCGAAAATAATATAAAATTTATATTTTATTATGTATACAAAGCATTAATTAATGTTATACAAACAAGATATTTTGTATTAAGGGGATAATTAATATAACAGGTGTTTTCTTAAATGTTTGCTTAGAAACGATTTGAAATTTGCAAAACAGTTTTCTGTTTTAATTTATGAAAAACGTGAAAACCGCTCCATAAGCAGATTTAAACCGTATCTATATATAATAAATATTAAAGAATTTATATTGTTCTCGCAACGCTTCAAAATAAATAATTATTTGAATTGTCTCATGAAACTAGTCAACGTTGGGCACCGTCAGCCTTCTGGTGGGTGACCACCGCTGGCATATTAATTTATCTGAGTGCTACCATGGCCCCTACCGGTTGTTTTAACCGTTTTGACCATGTAACTTTAATAACAATAGTTATAAGAACTTACTTAGGTATTGGTTTAACCAAAATTTACTAGGTAATGTTTCATGAAAACTTGGCGTCCATCGTTTTAGCCTAGTATTGCGTAGCAATTTGCTCACTTCATCACAGATATCTGCAGATATTATCATACTACTACACGGGACTTATCGTGCAATAAAACTTGAGATATGAGCTAAGTAGTAGTATGATAATGTGTTCAAATCGCGAAAGTTTAAAAATAACATCTGCAGATATAATATTGAGCTTGAACAAATAGCGTTGTTCATGGTTCTAAGCTTAATATTAAGTGCTAAATGATGCCTCGAACAGTGTTAAATTTCAAATAATCCAAATGTAGAGCCACGTTGTGGATGTCTTATCCCTGAATTCATCACAAAAATGTTATAAGGACGAAAGATTGTCTGTTTTTAGCTTTTTTACGTATCCCATCAAATTAGATTTTTTTTTATATTGATGGTTCATCGGGATTTCAAGTACCTTTAAACCAAATTTTATCATAAGTAATTGTTTGTGACTAACAACACAACATGTTAATCACAAACAATTACTTATGATAAAATTTGGTATAAAGGTACTTGAAATACGGATGAACCATCAATATGAAAAAAAAAATGCCAAGTCGATGGGATGAACACAATATAGGAACGCATTTTTGGCTGCGGGTAATGCCTATCGTAGAGCGCAGTAGTAGATAAGATAAAAATAAGCTAATATTAGTTTATATAGACCGGGAGGTGTCTATTTGGGTTCTAGGTAGGCCACCAGTTACAAGCGAAAAATGTAATCGTTTACGTGTGGTTCGATCTATTTCTGTTAGTTATTCCTCGTGTCCACAAGTGGCATTTTATGGAAGCTCACGAAAAATATTTCGTTTACTAATACCTACTAAATACAGTCCATACCTACTAAATACAGTCTCTTATCTGGTTCCTAACGGTTGATGACGTAAATGAGTGTGATGTATTGTTGTGTGTGTTGTCATATTTCGAGGTGGAAAAACTGGATTATGGTTCAGTTCGTCTCATCTGTTGAATCAATGAGCTGAGGGTGCCCTCTTCGGCTGCCGGAGCCGTGAAGGAGTGTCGAAGCGTGCCCGTAGCCCCAACACATGGAGCAGAGGCGGGAACACCCCAGCTTCTTATTGGGTATACTGCTGAGTAGTATTTTTGGGGGCTCACATACAACCATCGGTCTCCCCAGGCCGGCGATATCGATAAATAATTTTCCTGGGTCAAAAAAAAGGGTGCCCCCCCTCCTCTAGATCGTTCTTAGTACCAGGGTTTAAATGTCATCCGCTGACGATATTTCGAATCACCATTTTAATGGATTATTATTTTAAGGCCATTTTTATTCGTCTACGAATTAAGTGGCGGTTATGTGAATTCGTCACAGAAGTTTGTTCAGCTTGAGGTATTTTAACACAATATAATATGGATTATACTTAAATGAATATTTTAATGCACGGGCCCCAGTGTGTCTTCGACGGTTGGTTCAAGCGTACCCTTTAATCGATAGTATCTGTGTCAGGATTACCGCCAAAATGGCGTCCATGAAGATTTTTGTTGCGGTTTGCTTATTTGCAGCGGTTGTCGAAGGTATATTGCATTTTATGTTAATGGCAGTCTTTTGGAAAACCTTTGGAATCGACGCTTCATCTTGTTGACCTTATCCGACTTAGTTATATAGGACTAGCTTTACGCTTCCCACATGATTCTTAAGAACTTTATGTTGGAGAAAAGTACTTAGTACTAAGTACAAACCAATAAACCAACACACACTTTTGGATTTATTATATTAGTAAAGATTCATTGTAATACCAATGGAAAAAGTGGAATCGGCACCATCTATATTCCATATCGATGGTAGGCACAGCATGTCCGGAAAAAATCTTTTTCGGTAATTTTATATCGTACTAAATATGCGCGCGGGACTATGCTGAATGAGAAACAATACATTTGATTACGGGTTCGTTGCGTGCTTCCACACGTACGAGTATTACGAGTATAAGCACTTCATTTTTTGTCGACACAAAACCCCATTAATAAACATTGAAAAGATTAAATAACTCGATTTAGTAGTTATCCTAAACACACAAAAACGGATAGCTTGGCTAATAAGCCTATGCCGAACCATGGCCGACCGATGATAGGTTTTTTGCCATGATCAACGTTAGACAATTTGTATGCTGGTAGCTAAACGATAACTGAAGGACGAAAAACGAAAGCGGAATTAGGGTTCCGTACTCAAAGGGTAAAAACGGCACCCTATTATTAAGACTCCGCTGTCCGTCCGTCTGTCCGTCTACCACTGGGCTGAATCTCATGAACCGTGATAGCTAGAAAGCTGAAATTTTCACAGATGGTGTATTTCTGTTGCCACTATAACAACAAATATTAAAAATAGAATAAAATAAATATTTGAAGGCGGCTCCCATACAACAAACCTGGTTTTTGCCGTTTTTGCTCGATATTAATATTGGCAACAAGTAGATGCTTGAAATGGGGCTAAAGGGCTCTCATACGGTGCGGAACCCTTCGTGCGCAAACCCAACTCGCACTTGGCCGATTTTTTTTAATACTGAGACTGAGAGTTTATAGTATTAATTTGAAAACTCTATGATCAATTACAAATATGTATACAAGTTCAATGTTAAAATGAGTGGCGCAGACCTAAAATGTTAACCCTGTCCATACTTTTCATCTGTAATTTTCAATCACTTTTTGACTATACGCACTCTCACTCAATTCTCTTTCATTTATTTAAAAAATATTCTTTATTCAACTTGGGTTTCATTAGTTATTACTCGTAGTAGTTTGACCAGTTTGTTTCACTAAATATTATTTAGTTACATACATTTTTAAATAAGTATTTTTTTTTTGTTGCAGGCGGTATCAATGTCTATTCGAATGGTCCTCCCGGGTAAGTATTACTTTTTTGTGATATAAATTCTCAATACACCAAGAAAATGAATTACAGATAAGCGAAAGTGAAGCTCATGAATTATATAAAGCACAGTGCTGCGCTCTACCAAGTACATTTATATACCGTTTCACTCACAAAATAATAAGAAAATCACATATAAATAATGGGCTCAAATTGTCCTTTCATTCCGCGCAAGGCAACAGGATTTAATTTATACATAGACGGGATTATAAACAAAATTTTCAGTAATATGAAAAAAACTAGCTGACCCGGCGAACTTCGTTTCTCGCGATATCTTAATAATTTATATTTATTATTTATAAGTATTATTATATACTATATATATTTACAAAGATTAATTTTGCAATAGTAATTTTGTTGTTTTTGCGTGAAAGAGGAACAAACATCCATACGTACAAACTTTCGCGTTTATAATATTAGTAGGATGTGACATCCACACAAGTGATGTAGATAACTGGTCTGTAAAGTGTCAGTGCTAAACTAAGTTGGTAAACGTCAGGTCAAGGTCAAAAGCTCTGATGACTGTCGTCTTACCGTAATCAGCTTATAAAAAGGTATCATCCTAGCCACAGTAGCTCTCAGTTGTGAATGCCACCCGTGGTCTCCCATCCGGAAACTGTACTTCGGTGATAAATGAGTTATTTCACGAAAGGTTCAGTTTTCTTTTTGTCATTCTATAATCCATATTTTCCTTTTGTTTCAGATTTCCGGTAATATAGTCAACGGGTGCTGGTACTGCTTAATAGTGTATTTTACTATATATTTGTGAGTAAGCTTACGGTTTCCTTTTCAGATATCTTTTCTGAAATCTCTACCTCAGCCCCCGCCTGGGTTCCTCCCCCTCCCCCAGCCTCCCCCACTGCCTGTGATCACTGGATATGACTTCGGTTATCCCGGTCCTTTCCCTGGCCCCTACCCTGGTCCTTTCTCTGGTCCTTTCCCTGGTGGTCCTTTCCCTGGTCCTTACCCCGGTCCTTACCCTGGCCCTATCGTTGAGGAAACCGTGTTTGGTCCTGGCTTCGTGGATGTAGTCGCTCGTCGTCCTAAATCTCCTAAAACAGTTGAGATAATTCCTGAGTACGGACGTAGAGGAGGAGTGAGTGTGACCTCGACTACTACCGACAACGGTGGATTGGTGGTAACCAGAACAGAAAATGGCCGGACGCAGGCTTGTAAGTTTTTTTATTTATAATTTTGAACATAACGTTATTTTATATAAGTGTGTCTGGCAGGGGGCTACAACTGCACTAAGTGTCAATGGATAACGTGATATCTCATGTTATTCCGAAGAAAATATTTAAAAAAATAAGAAATTTGGGTAGTGTACAGAATTCACGAATATTACGCACGGATCGATGTAGCATTTTTCACATTATTGTTGATTTATCAAAAATGGCTCAGCCGATTTCGATAAAATGGGACGAATTTCAAAAAATACTCTCCAATTCCATAAAAAAAGAATTATCAAAATCGGACCGCTACGTAAAAATTTATGTGAGGTAATACATTAAAAAAAATGTACGCGTCGAACTGAGTACCTCCTCCGGTTTGTCGGTCAACTATTACTATTTTTACTATTTTTATCGTCTCAATACAAATAATAAAATTGCCATACCCTTATAGGGTCATATGTATAACCATACAAAACATGTTAACTAAGAACCGCATGTAAATTTCATATGTTGCAATAAATGAATTGAGTTTGAGTTTAGCAACTTCTTCTCTACTTGTTAGTTGCCAAAGTAACCACAATCGAATCTCCACAGCCCCTGGTCGTTCCTTATACCTGTATTGGAGACATGCACAGAGAAACTTTAAGCTTTTATAAAATGACCAAAAGTAGCTAGTCAGGCTCTTAGTCCAATAATTTTTTAAAACAATTGTGAAGTCTAAACTAAATCTAATAGTTCGTGTTTCTGAATCACGCCCCTATGTTTGGTTGTTATAACAGCAGGCGTTTTACATACATCAGCTAAATTGGTTTCCATTGACACACCGCGTTGTGATCCTGTTTGACGAATTGCTTCTCGAAAATATAGTTTGTCTTTAGATGGTATTCAAGGTCTATTGATGGAACTGAAAGCTGGCCTTTTTACGTCCTGCTGAATTTGAGCTCATATGATTTTACTTTTTGGCTCTTTTTATTAACAAATAACGAACCAAACCGGAGGAGGTACTCTATTCGACGCGTATATATATATATATATATATACATATTATGTGTAACCACGCATACCTTTTTTCGTAGTAGTACGATTTCAATAATTCTTTTTTTATTGGAAAGAGTATACTTCGAAATTGGTCCCATTAACATTTTATTGAAATCGGCTCAGCCATTTTTTTTTTTGATAAATAAACAACAGTGTGAAAAATGTAACATCGAACCGTGCAAAATTTTCGCGAATTCTGTACACGGGTGAAGTCGGTCATGCTATTTTTTGCGAAAAATAATTAAAGATAATGTGTTGTTCTAAAGCTTCTGTTAATTATATTTGTTTTAGTTTTTTGAACTAATTATCAAATTAACTTATAATTTTTCAGTCTTGAGCCCAGACGGAGGCGCACAATTCTACAGGTAAGCACATTTCTTAATATTTCGAAAACCAAAAAAATAATTTAATAGACAAAATGTGAAGAAGTCAAGCCATGTATTCATTGAGCAACATTTGTTTGTAAACTCTGTATCAGAAACATAAGTTACTAACGTAACGTCCGAAACAAAAAATAATGTTTCAGATACAATTATTTTGTTTCCGTAAACACTAGGTACCGTTAGGAACACGGAAACAAATCAGTTCCTGGAAACATTTACGTGATGTTTCAGAAACTATGTATCCGAAACATTGTTGATCAGTGAATACATGGCTATATCAACGCACGTTACATGGCGAGAGTTTCAAAATGTTTCAAATAGTTTGGTAGATTTATCTGCAATCAAGACTGATTATTGTATTTATAATCTTTCACTCGTATTGTGTTTCAGTTTGCCCACAGGATTTGGCCCCGGGACGGTAAGCTACGTGTGAAGTTTCAAATCACTACAACAGCCAAAATACTACTAAAATCGTAGTAGTAGGTAGTGTAGTTTTGTGTAGTTAATAAAGGCACTTTTGCCCAATAAACTAAAATCTATGACTAATAATATTCTAGGCAACAAGTGTTTTTTTTATCAACTTTTTTCAGCAGCCTCGAATAATTTATTTTTCGCCAAAAATGCAAAGCTAATTTCAAATATGTTGTACCCACCCCAAAATCTGTAGAGAGCTCGGTTATTGAAGTTGTTGACTCGTACAGACCTAGGACAAGTGATCCAATTACTCGTAGGTGAGTCCAACTTCTTGAAATCTTTCTTGAAATCGGAACAGCATTCGGAAAACTGCGTGAGATCTTTTCGTCCGACATAGGTAACCCAGTGTCTCATGTCGAGAGTTTTCGACAGTTGTGTGTTGCCAATGATGATATATGGAACTGAAAAGTGGTTTTTTACTGTGGGCTTTATGAATAAGCTCAAGGCAGCCCAAGGTAGTCTCGCTGCGAGATCGAACCAGGAATGAGGAGATTCGCACATGAACCAAAGTTACCGACATAACCCAGCGGATTAGTAAGTTAAAATGGCAGTGGGCAGGGCACATAGTTCTGACAACTGATGACCTCCTTTATTAAATCGGTTGAAAAATATGGTTGAAGGGTCGAGATTCGAACTAAGTATACTTGATTTTTTCCAAAAAGTATCTAAATGCTATTCCGAATCGAATGATACCACAACCATATTTTTTCGAGCATGCTTAAAAAAGTTGACCAAAGAAAGCACTTGTTGACTAGACTATGACTGACAATACAATACCTAGGTAGGTACTATAGCTTCTATGAACATATTTTTTCGATCTCTTGAATAAATATTGTCAGATTCTAAAAAAACATGCGAAATTAAACAAAGTATTGGAATTCTTTTGATGAAACATTTCGATGTGAAAATTATATGCTTTAAATTTATTTGATGAATGATAGCAGAAGGCCTTAGATGTTCTTCTTTATACTTACATAGAAAAAGAAGATGACCATTATTATACGGATAATAATGAAGATTATAAATAAGTACTTATACTGTAATTTTTAGGGTTTTGTAGTAAAACTAGGAACCCTTATAACTTCGTTGTGTCCGTCCGTACGTCCCATTATTACAAGGTCTGTTAACTTCCACATTTATCAACCGAATTGCATGAAATTTGACAAGTATGATAGTTTTAGTATAGATCTTAATTTTAAATATGTACTTACAAAAAATCAAAACTGTGTACTTATCTGTATAAGGGGTAGCTCCCATTATATATGTTATATATATGTATAAATGTAAAGAGGGGATGAATATTCTTTTTCATCATCCTCATGTTGGGTGTCGTTGAATAGGGTTTCTAAAATGAATGAAGGTTTCATAAACGATTGTCACATGTACCTACCATTGGTGAGATATAGGTCGACAAAGTTAAAAAAAGTGTGTTATCCCCCCATAATTTCCAAAGTATGCAGGATAGAATGTTCAAACTTTCTGAGTTTATGGACCATATCAAATTTTTTTCCCTAAAATTATTTTAAGCACTGTGGAATACTATAAGAGAATAACTTTTCGAGTTAAAAACAGGTCATTGACCTCACAAACATATCATACTTAATTACGTTTTCCTTGTAGTCAACCATTTAATGTCATCGTAAATTTTTTTATCATCTTCATATTCATCGTGTCCATCTACTGAAGCCTATCATACGCGTGTCTTGACACGCACTTGACAACTTATTGTTACAGCAAACGTTTGTGATTCCTGATGGCCCTGAAATAGTCCCAGAATTGTTCGTGTCTGAAGTGAAGCGACCACGGGTATAGCTTTTTCTATTTTGTATACAGAGTTACCCAGTAGGCTCTTGTGTACTACCGTGTCGTAGCCGTGGTGGTCTAGTGGCTTGACACCCTAACAATCGTGAGGTCGTGGGTTCAAATCCCGGTCCCGTACCAATGAGTACTTCGGAATTTATGTACAGAATTTAACACCACTGGCTTTTCGGTGAAGGAAAACATCGTGAGGCTACCTGCATACGTCAGTAGAAGAAATTCGATGGCGTATGTGAATCCACCAACTCGCATTGGGCCAGTGTGTTGGATATGGCCCAATCACCTTTCGTGGGTAGGCCTACGTCCTGCAGTGGACTATTAAAAAGGGCTGATACAGTAGGTACAGTACTACATCACTGGTGTACTAAGCTGAAAGGAGGTGATTCAAATCTTTATTATGCACAACTTTTACTATGGGGACAACCCGGAGTTCCAAATTGCATTTTTGTATGGAATTGCTGATTTTTGTCTCGTATTTCGGGTTGACTCTATAGTAAAAGTTGTTCATAATGATAATCTTAGTCACCCCCTTTCGGCTTAGTACAGGGCAAGCAGATAACCCTGTATTTTGGATATCTGTATTTATTCTATTCATTTTTCTGTTAAAGGTGTCACACAGGAAGTAACATTACTATGTTTTTTAATTTTAAATAACATACAACTATTAATTTCGAAAAGAGAAAAAAAAACTACGTACATTTTTTGATACTTAAATACTCGATATTATGGATCATTTTTACTGGGACAACGGGACCAAACTCAATAGCCCAAAAAATATTTCAGCTACTTTTTTCTGTACGTTGTCAAGAGTCGATGAGCTTTTTGTGTGGTACCTACATCTGATTTTATTGCCGTGTCGGGATCAGATCCATAGTAAAATTAGGCCGAAGTGATGAGTATATAGCCGTGGATTTCTACTGGTATTGACCTCCGCCTTACAATCGTGAGGTCGTGGGTTCGAACCCCGGGCCCGTACCAATGACTTCTTCGGAGTTTACGTACGGAATTTAACACTATTGGCTTTTCGGTGAAGGAAAACATCGTGAGGCATCCTGCATTCGTCCGTAGAAGAAATTCGATGGCGTATGTGAATCCGCTAACCCGCACTGGGTGGATATGGCCCAATCACCCTTCGTGGGTAGGAAAACATCGTGAGGCATCCTGCATTCGTCCGTAGAAGAAATTCGATGGCGTATGTGAATCCGCTAACCCGCACTGGGTGGATATGGCCCAATCACCCTTCGTGGGTAGGCCTACGTCCTGCAGTGGACTATTAAAAAGAGACTGATAGAGTACAGTACAGTACAGATGAGTAGACCTAATGATATCCTAGATTATATCTGTCGTCTAGATGACAGACATATTCCAGAACGTATAAACGTATAGAGAAATATCCTGTATACGTTTAGATCATAGAGTAATAATAATCCATACTTGCTGGATCGGCTATTTTATATTTCTTGTATGGCATCCTTTAACATTGTTCTATATCTTTGTTAAGACTAAAATACTTTTTCTTCGCTTTAAACATTTTGGTTAAACCTTTCCACCCGCAGTACCCTTCACCGCGAGCAATCGAGTATTTCGCCTACTGATCATCAAGATAAGTAAGAATTTTCGATATAATTATTTTTCGCAAAAAATGGCAAAACCACCATCCATCGTGTACAAAATTCTAATATTTCGCTCGAATTGTTTACATTGTTGTTGATTTTTCAAAATCGGCTCAGCCGATTTCTGTAAAATTTAAATAGGACCACCTCGGGAGTATAGGTACCCTTTCGAACCTCCTCCTTTTTGGAAGCCGGTTGAAAACTGTTTGTTATACGAAAAAACTAATTATTTCATTTTGACATTCACATCTTTATGTTTTACAATATGTCAACACCATTTATTGAATCACAGAGTTACTATAACCAGAGAGATAGCGCTGTTGTCGCTTGAAGCCATTCTCAACCACAAAAATGTATGGAAAATCTTGCCCAGAGCTGTCAATACTGCCAAACATGAATTGGAATTTGACGCTATCGGGAGAAAAACACGGCAACAGGCCACTGAATCGAGATATTTGTCATGTCTCTTTCTAACTCATGCCATATTAAATCATCTCCATCATTTACTTCGGATTTACTCGATTGATCACATAATCCCTCTATAAATAGTACCTATATATAGTTGTATTAGCTTTGTGTATGGAATACACGTATTTTTACTATCGGCGTTCTACAGATTACTGAAAGATTAGATGCACCAGCACCTGCCAGTTGGCACTGTGTGACGAGCAGCAGCAGTCCTGCTGCTTCTGGTCAAACACTGCTGCGTGCTAGCAGCATTACTATACTGAACATAGCTTAATTTACCAGCTACCTCTTACAATAATATCAGCAGCGCGATGGATATGTGTCCATCGCCTTTCTAAAATATTACATACTAGAAGATAACATATCAATTATCTAACCACAGGGCCTTTGTCATTCCCAGTTCAATTTTTGTCTTTTGTGTATGTTTCTATTTCTTTTTCAGCACCGCAAGAACCCGCCAATCAAAATAAACTTCAAACCTTTCAAAGACTTCCAATCTGAAGCTGTGGGCAGCACGTTCTACTTGTCAAGCAAAAATGGATCAAAACCGAAAATTATCTCTGAAGTTATATAGTTCATCAATGATATCGGAAAAATTGAATAGGAACTAATGCAGTACTTAAATTGATATCAATTTTTCCACGTTGATGATTGTTACCGTTTTCCTGTATTAGAGAAATCGGATTTTGTTTGTGGTTACTGCGTTGTTAACATAAAAGTAGATAATTTTAATGATTCCACACTAAACTTATTGTTGGTTTGTTTCAAAATTTCGCACTACACAAAAAAAAACATTGTTTAGCTACCATAAGATATAAACACGCAGTACCTCTATTGAGCTTAAGACGTTTTAAAGTACTGAAAATCTTACATTACGTGTGACATTTTTATAGGAAATTTCTTAATTTTTGAAACATTTTAATTTTATGTTCTACTTGTGTTATTTTGATTGGTATCGTAACGTAAAATTAAGTTTGACGATTTATGTATCAAGGATTGACTTATTTTTCTAGAAAAAAAAATATCGAAATTACGTCCTGCCTATTTGGTAACTGCAAAATAAATATTTGTCAAATACGTTTTGTCATTACACTATGGAAGAAGACGTTTTATTTCATTACCAGAGCCTCAGTTTAATTAAAGTTCTAAGTTTAAACTAAGCGCCACACAAATCGGCGGATGGGAAGTTATGCGCAGAACGCTGCGCAAAAGCCCAAATATAGGTATGCGCGGGAACCAGAGAGACGACACGCCCGGGCACACCCGCCCGCCAACCTCATGCCACCTGCGCTCTCCCTAAGCCCGTGCACACATGCGCAATAATTAGCGAATCACGTCGAAGTGTCATCTGCGGCTAACTTCTCATCCGCCGATTCGTGTGGCGCTTAGTTTATCAGATGGATAATTTGGTCGATCAAAAAATATGTAAGAGATACATTGATTTAATATGGCACGATTTAGATGGAGACATGGAAGAAATCTCGATTCGGTGGGTGATGCCGAATTTTATGAAAATAATATCAAATTCCAAAACGTACCTATTTGACAGTTTTGACAGCAGCTTTGCCAGATTTCCCATGCATTTCTGTGGTTGAGAATTGCATCATGTGACAACAGCATTATCAATCTGTTATTATTAGATGATATCTGCGCCCGCAGCTGATTTGTTCCTAAAAACTACTAGATAAATCTAAAAAAAAATAAGAGGACGGATATTCTAAAAAAAGATATTTTAAGAAATCTAGAGTATTGATCATTATGATCAACTTTTACTACGGGACCATCCCCGGAATCGAGAAATAAATTAGCTCTTTCATACATTTTGTCGAAAGTCGATGGACTTCTCCTTTAGAATAGCCGATTTTTTCTTTGGGTATAAGAAAATAAGGTGCTCAATTTTTTGTTTGACTCAGCAGGCATTAGTACTAAAAATAAAAATAATGATAACAATTTTTTTCCCTGATGAATTGTTTGAGGATTTTCTAAAAGTACTAAAAAAAAAAATTAGAACACTTCGCTGGCATATAGTGATATATGATTGAAAATGCTGTAAATAAGCTCAGTTAACACCCTCTAAGACATTTTTATCTACTAAGTAACAAATACACTATACATAATTATAGGGTGTGGTATATGAAGCAAGCTCTATGTCGTTGGTCGATAGGTACTTATGTGTAGACGTAAATGAGCAGAATCATTGTTTCTGAGAATTTTTATTTGAGCAGAGAAAAATTCAATTAGGTACTAAATATTTTAAAATTTTGAGCGGCCAAAAACGTAGAGCAAGAATGTAGAGCTTTTCGCCTTGGATTGTCATTGAGTCTGTGTACAATATGAGAGTATTCAAATCAAGAATGAAACAAGTAAATTCTAGATAAGCGTGCTACACCTTCGACCGCATAATTTTTTTAACGAGAACATGTCCGCGCTTCACCAACAACTCGCCAGATGGTAAGCGACGAAGGTCAAAGATGAAACATGTAAACTTAGAGCTATAAGATGTCTATTTACTCACACGTGGTCAATCGCTAGCATATCTATTAATAATCATTTTGTGCAAAAATTAGTATGACCGACTTCACCCGTGTACAGAATTCGCGAATATTTCGCACGGATCGATGTAGCAATATTCACATTATTGTTGATTTATCAAAAATGGCTTAGCCGATTTCAATAACGTTTTAATGGGATCATTTTCGAAGTATACTCTTTCCAATAAAAAAATATTACAGAAAATAATTATTGAAATCGGACCACTATGAAAAAAGTTATACATTAAAAAAATATACGCGTCGAATTGAATACCTCCTCCGGTTCGGTTTGTTGGTCAAAAATACACAAAACTTCTGATGTTCGCATCAGTCACAACTTGACTAGCTTTTTGCCATTGCCATATGGCAATACTCGTATATGGCGATAGCGTGAAATGGACTGTTTTAAACTGCGTATTTGAAGTTTAAAAATTAAAATTTTCGTCCATCTGAACTGATTAGTTAAATCCCTCAAACACATTTCAACTTGGTTAAAGCCAACCGCGGTGGTCGGGTCCAACCAGTGAACTGTACATCGGCAAATTGTCGCATGTCGGGACGGTTATAGCAACAATGGATGTTGGATTTGGTTGGGATCGTTATCCAACTACGCTACAGACATCCCGACAATGTGTTGCGCCACAAAACAAACAAACAAACATAAGCCACCACCAGCACGGTAGGCTCTAACCAAGTCGGAATGTGTACAAGGAATAACTGATTTGTTTAAATGACCGTATGTGTCCAGTTTAATTACACCTTAAAACTAACTATAGAACTTAGCATTATTATAACGAGAATTTTACTTCTTACTTATATTTTATTTCTTACTAGTAGAACTTAGCATTATTATAACGAGAATTTTACAAACACTCGTAAAATGACCATAACTAAATAACAGGCGTTATTAGAATGTATTGGAATTTCTTCAAAGTTATTAAATCAAATTACTTATACAGGGTTATTTCTAATCAATTAGCATTCCTTTAGGGGTTTATTCAGTACATCAAAACTAACAACTTTTGTTCTACGAATTTTGTTATAACCCAAAAAAATCATACATTTTGTGGCGGGTGAACGATATTTTTCTATGGAACAACTTTTTTTTTAGTTTTGATAAAAGTTTCAGAACAAAAGTGGTTAGTTTTGATGTACAGAATAAGCCCCTAAAAGGATGCTAATTGATTAGGAATAACCATGTATATGTAGTACTAGGGGCTTTTAGACTTGGGATTTGGATAAAAACTTCTTTAAACTCACTTAATTCGTTTATTGAATGAAAAATTTAAAATGCACATGCGCACCGTCCTAGGGTCTGTCGTCGTATCTCGAAAATGTAAGAAACCATTCTAATCTTACTTTCTCTTTCACTCTCTTCTATTTAGCTCATTCATCCGTCCCTTTCACACCCTTGCGTTCCGATCCACTCATCATTTCTACAACTCGGCCATTCTGCTACTGACTGTCCACAGTCACTCTACAATTCCGTCTTTCATACCATCTGTTGAACCCTAATTTTAGAAAACTTTATATAATACTATTTAAATCTATTCTAACAATTTAAATCTACGGCTATCTTAAGTTATCTTAATTAACGTCGTGTGGGTATCTCGTTTATCTAGGGGCAAAATTACTATTGGTACTCAACTTAAATCAAAACCTTATAAACAAAATTTTAATATATCTACTTCACATTTGAAACTCTTACCTACTACGCCAAACGGGCGTCATATCAGTTACTACTATCGTTAGATAATAATAATAATTAAATTAGTCTTTCAACACTTAACAACTTAAAAATACTCCTAAACCATTAACAAATTTAGTCTTATTTCTGCAAAATTCTTATGGATTATTTGGTAGGTAATATTTAGAATTATTACACAAAATAGTACAGAACACAGGTTAATAACTTATGCTAATGAAATCTTTACTTCTTTTACCAACAATACAATCATATTCTTTGTGATTGTCCGTCTTAACAATCTTAGTTTTACACATTTTCAAAAAAAAACATGCACTTAGCCTACTTTGTAAATACTATGAACTAAAATGTCTACAGGGCTAGTATGCCTTACTTCTGAACTGAATACTAAATAATGCGAACTGATATAGCAATAGATTTGGGCATACCTAAAGGTCCTGTAAAACAAACAAAATATGATATTAGCGACGCAGAACTTCCTGGGTTTGCCTACGCCACCACGCCCTGAGAACGATTCCTGAAACAAACAACTGTTAACCTATTACCTATTCGGAGTCACTACCGGCGGTAGCATCTGGCCATGGTTTCATGCCATCTGCGGCAACCGAAGTTTTCTTGGAACCTTCATCTCCGGAGTAGAGTTTTTCAACGTCGTAGCGGTCGTTCCGCTTCACCTTAACCACCTTGTATGGGCCTAAGTATTTTGGTTTTAATTTCAACCCGACTCCAAACTGAGTCCTCTTAATGGCGACTATATCACCCTCTTTGTATTTATGACTGTCTTTTCTCTTCTTATTAAATGTTTTACGATTTTCGTCTTGAACTTTTCCTATTTGCAGTTTCGCCTTTTCTTTCAGTTCTTCTCTGTTTTGTGTGAAATTATTCCGTTCTTCCTGTTGTAGTAATTCTACGATTTCTAAGTCATCTTTCATTCGAAGCTTCGTTCCCGTCATAAGTTCAAATGGCGTCGTGTCGATACTGCGTTGATAAGTACTGTTTAGTGCTCTCTGCACCCGGCTGATGTGTTTGTACCACAATGCTTGATCTGAAATACAAATCTTGGTTAAAACAGCTATTATTATTCTGTGGATCCTTTCCACCTGTCCATTTCCTCGAGGTACACCAGTGGTGATCGTTAATTGTTGTATATTTTCTCGTTCACAATACTCTTTGAAATCGTTGCTGGTATAGGCCGTTCCTCGGTCTGTTATCAGTCGGTGTGGGTTACCAAACGTCTGTTGGTGAAGCATTAGCTTGTCAATCGTTTCCTTTGTCGTGGTCCCTTTTACTGGAAATAACCAAACAAACTTAGTGAATGCATCTACAACTGTTAAAATGTAATTGTACATTTTCCTGGTTTCCGTCAGTGGTCCAATATGATCGCAATGCAGGGTGTAAAGTGGAATACTTCCTTTGTCGATACAATGCAAAAAGCCTTCTTGTTTACCTTCTTTCTTAGTTGCTAACAAACATGGTATGCATGTAAGAAGGAACTCATCAATTTTCCTACTCAGATTTTTGATGTAATAATCTTGTGATAACATCTCCATCATCTTTCTTTTTCCAAAATGTCCACGTTCATGAACTCTTTTCAAAATTTCAGCTTCTAAATTTTGGGGTATTACCAGTCTTCTTTCCGCGCCTTTGTACAGCAATCCATTGTCATAGCTGTAGTCTTCATAATCTTTTTCCGTTAAAATTTCAATTATCGCTTTATTACCTTCGTCTAGTAGTTGCGCTCTGCCAATTTGGTCATGGAGACTGAGTTCCACTGCTCCTATGAAAGGGTACCGGCTTAAGGCGTCTGTGTGTTTCATTTTATCACCCGGTCGATGCTCAATCGTGTAGTCATATTCTTCGAGCAACAGTATCGCACTGTAGGCTACTAGGCTGGCATCTGTGTGTACTTCGATCTGCAGGTTTGGGTCAAATATTTTCAATACTGGACTGCTCGTCAATATCTCTTTTAGTGTATAGAATGCTTTCTTTTGGCCATCGTCAAATACAAAATCTGTACCTTTTTTTAGTAACTCTGTTAGCGGTTGAGCTATTAAAGCAAAATCTTTCACATACTTCCTGAAGTATGAAGCCAGTCCGAGGAAACTCTGAAGCGCTTTAATATTTTTTGGTTCAGGGTACCTTCGTATGGCATCAGTCTTCTCCGATGAGGGTTGAACCTGGCCGTTCTCGATCAGATGACCCAAGTATTCAATCTGGCGGCATATCAGTCGTGCTTTTTTCCAGTTTATTTGCAGGCCGTATTGTGCTGCAACATCTAGTACTTGTTTCAGTCGTTGCACCGCCTGAAATTCATCAAATGCTGGAATTAATATATCGTCAATGAAAATAATTAAAATTCCCTTAGCGATTAGTTCTCTGAAGATGATTGTCACAAATCTCATAAAATACTTTGGACAAACTGACAGTCCAAAGGGAGCTCTTAAAAATTCATATTGTCCATTGTGCGTCACAAATGAGGTGTATTTTATGCTCTCTTCACTGACTCGCAAATGAAAAAATCCATTTTTTAAATCTAATACTGAAAAAACTTTAGCTTCTTTAAGTTTATCAATCAAGTCATCTATAATAGGGAGAGGAAACTCATCTTTTACCATCTTTTTATTTATCGGCCTGTAATCAACACAAACTCTTGTGTTTCCATCTTTCTTTTTAATGAGTACCAAAGGGGATGAATACTCTGAATAACTCACCCGAATAATTCCATCTTGTAGCCACTCATCTACCTGTTTCTCGATCAATTGCTGCTCTGTTAACGAAACACGTCTAGGTCGCTGAGCAACGGGAATGTCATCCTTCAACACAATTTTCAGTTCGATGGGGGCTTCTTTTGTCTGCTTCGGATGATAGTTTTCAACACACTTGAGCACCTCGTCCTTCAGGCTATCATCTATTTTCCCTATAACAAAATCGTTGCAAACAAAACAATTAAAGACACTCAACCAATCGTCTTCACTAGGCACAATGTAAACCGAACCGTTTTTCATCACGGTGGTGACACGGCTGAGAAAACTTTGACCTAATAGCACGTCACAAGGTATTGCCTCCGAAGGCACGACATAGAACAACACATCCCTGTAAGATTCACCGTCTATCGCTATATCAGCCCGAAAATAACACGTCGAAAGTATTTTCGCCTTACCGAGCCCTGCAAACGTGTTCCCTTGTTTGATTGTTTTAACACCTAGGTTTTCCGCGAAAGTCATCGTACTTAAATTACATTCACTACCACTGTCGATAAGAGAATTGGTATTTTTTACGCCTAAATGTCCATTAAAATTCACCGATTTGAAGTATTTCTTGACGTCTGTAGTTGAATCGCGTCCCTGACTTTGACAATCCACAGCTACTTCACTATCCGAACTTGCCGCTATACTCGCGTCGTTCATTCGAGTACAATCGGCCGATGTGACATTAGCTGCAATGTACGTCTTCTTGTATTGTGCGGTTGGCACAATTGGCGCGTTGTAATTTACGTTCCGTTTCTCGCTGTCGCTCCGTCGCTGTCCGTCGTGATGTCGTGAAGTTGTTTCTTTTGCACATTGAGAAGAAATATGGCCGAACTCGTTACACCGGAAACACTTCATACCTTTGTCTTTGTTCGGACATTTTGATGACACGTGACCTTTCCCTCCGCAACTATAGCAAAATTTTTCATTTTTCGATCTGAAATTTTCAGGTTTTGCCGCACTCGTACTTGTATGCTGTCGTTTTTGGATGCTTTCTTGAACCTGCTCGTATATTTTCAGCTTCTCTTTAAGGTCGCCATACGTCGTCGTCCCATACAACATTATTTTGTTCGTTTCCGTGTCAACAATGCCGTCAATTATGTACCTGATGGCTACATAGTCTGGTATCCGTCCTCTCTTCCCTAATTCCTTCATTTTTAGCATGTAGTCTTGACAATTTTCGTCCTTCTGTTTCTTCCTTGCTGACATCATCTCGTGTATAGTCTTGGCGTCTAAGGTGTCCGGAAACTCACGCTGTAACGCAGCTTTTAAGTCTTCCCACGTCTTGTAGGGTCGCTCAGATTTTAGCCATAGCGCCGCCGTTCCTCGTAATGCTCGTCTTGCTAAAATCAACATTTGTAGTGGAGTCCATTCAAAGATTTCGGCGTTGTCCTCCAACTCGGATATCCACTTGGACGCGGGGTACGATCGGTCTTGCCCCGTATACGTCGTGATTAGATCTTCTGCCAGAAAATTGGATATTCCTCTCATCATCGCCTTACTGCCGCTGCCGCTGCCGTCTTGCTGGGTGGCTGGCACGTCTTTTTCCGTCATATTTCGTCGTGGTGGAGCGTCGTGCTCCCGTCGTTCTGCAAAATGGCGTCTTTTGATGACCGCGTGCGCGTGCGTCCGCCTCGTCGTTTTTCAAGCGTCGTACCGTCCAATATCCCAATCTATATCCCGGACGAGCCCCCACTTTGTAGTACTAGGGGCTTTTAGACTTGGGATTTGGATAAAAACTTCTTTAAACTCACTTAATTCGTTTATTGAATGAAAAATTTAAAATGCACATGCGCACCGTCCTAGGGTCTGTCGTCGTATCTCGAAAATGTAAGAAACCATTCTAATCTTACTTTCTCTTTCACTCTCTTCTATTTAGCTCATTCATCCGTCCCTTTCACACCCTTGCGTTCCGATCCACTCATCATTTCTACATATATATTAAGTTGAATCAAACTCAATGGAGTCCGTGAATACGGGGTGAGTCGTTGCGCAGTATCAAATTTACATGTAGTGGCCTTACTGGAGAAACTTGAGACTAAATTGAATGGTTATTACGGCACGAATGTATACAGCATTATTGGGTAAATTATTTTGTACAGCAAATGTATAACGCGATCTTATGTCTATATTTCAACAGGCGTTAAAAATATAGCCATAAAGATCTAGATCGACGAAGTTAAGCAACGTTCAGCACGGTCAGTCTTTGAGTCTTTGGATGGGTGAACGCGGGTAGCATTTTTTACTGAGCGCTACCGTGGCTCGGATGAAACGATAAATTGTAGGTCCCGGTTGTTTTAACCGCTTAGTCAGAGGCCTTTAGGCGGCTTTAAAACTCTGACACCAGGGCTAGCCACCTGGTTTGCCAGCTTGATATTTTGATTTTTGTACTATCCCAAAGAAACCTTTTAATTATAAAAGGAAGGGTAGGTGCTCACTTTCGCCTACCCTAAAAAAATAAATGTACTTACTAAATGTTTTTTTAGAGATAGGCAAAGAAATTTCTAAGGTATACGCTGCCCACCCAGGCGCATGCTAGGCATAGGCCGAATCACACCACTTGGCGGATGTAATGGTGGCTACAAGCTGCGGAAAGCCCAACAACTTAAGCTCAACTAACACTCACTCTAACATTAAGCTCACTTAACAGCTGCGCGAGGATTGGGAAACAAACAATCAAATCTTTCCTCTATATATTATTGGTATAGATGGTATAGATGACAGAGGTATGATTATGCGTGAAACTTCTTAATTTGTTAATCGTTATAACAATTAGGTATGTCAAACTGACTCAGAGCTGCCAGACATGTTATTCATGAAAAAATAATTATTATATTATTGATGAGCTCATTTTCAGTATTACAATAATGAAACACACTTTTCTTTTCTTCCTTAGATATAATGTAATAGGTACCTACACCAAAATTAGCATGATACGTCACTGCATTTGTCATTTCAATTTTGTTATCGTCGACAGAAGCAAATTCTGTAAAATTCCATGAAACAGACCAAAGGAAACCATCCGCTTAGAATTTTTACAAATGGTGGAACGACATTTGAAGAGCCGTTTCGAATTGTGAAAAGATTTTTCGGAAGCTGTCTCTTGCAATACCTACGCAGAGAAGGAGTAGATGTCATTGGGGCAAAGCAGACCATTAAAAATTATAGTTTGAAAGAAAAGTTTGACAAGAGTATTTTGGACTTTCGATGAAAAAACTGAAAATAACCATTATTAAACTATCTTATTTAAGCCGTTGGGCGTCCACTGGTCACCAATTGGAAGAGGTTTTTCATATGGCGATCCAGGAAGTCTCTCCATCTTGTCAGTAGACGTCTTAAGTTAAGGTTTTCTGTCTACATGCTACAGCATATAACCTATAATTTATTCATTTCGGCTCATCAGCCATATCTTTAAAAAAAACAGTTGGAATTTGTCCTGTCAACTGTCACATAAACTTGCTTATCCATAGGGCTATATCAATAACTTTGGTTCGTGTAAGACGGAGGTTCGCATTATTGATTCGATTTTGCAGAGAGACTAAAATGGTTACTCCATATTTTTAAACTATTTTTAATTCCTATTCGGTGAGAAAGCGAAAAGAATTATGCACTATTTATTTCTAGGTGTTGTATGAGATATTTTGTGAAAATGTTGTAAGTGTGTCAGCATAAAACAATTCAGTTCATCACTTTTTAAATACGACATGTACTGCTAGATATAGGTTTTCCTTAGCTCCATCTCCATCCATCCAATGATAAAAAAAAAATCTCTAATAACACCCATTGGCAGCGGTTTGTCGGTATGCGACGTCCACTCGGGAACTTTTCGACCCCATCGGTCCTAAATCCTGCTTTAAGTGCCCTACTCAGTGCCATTAAACTTGCTAATCCGGGCCACGCGAGTTATGTGTATTATTTCTTCTATATCATTGGTTCTTCAAGCAAAAAAAATCTTTCGGATTATAATCGTTTTAAAATGCTTTTACGGGAGGCTTGTGTCAAACAGTGGACATCCAACGGCTGATAATGTTGATGATAAAGCTTTTAATTTTTTTCTTCATATTTTCCACAGAGATTTATTTCATGATCCTGATTTACCCCAACCTACTTAGTCTATGAATGAGCATATACAAAAATCATAGACGTTCAATAACAAGGTGTCATTTTTGGGGCAATATATAGAACACTTTTAGGTTTTAGTTTCAGTATCTTGCTGATTTTTGCAGAGCTAACTAACATTTGAAATATAAATTTTATAATCATGACCAAAGTAGCAGTTTTATTGGTTGTACTCGTAGTGGTGATGTGTGCCGAAGGTAAGAGTTTAACAAATTTAGCCTAATTAAGATCTTATCATTCTTATCACAATCTGTTGCAACTTAAATAATTAAATACTATATGGTAAGAATATTTGTCTGACCTTTTTCTGTTATCTTTTAGACTAACTTGCGAGTTACCTTTTAAAATACCAATAAGTATCCGATTCCATTAAAAATATTGGTAATAAGAAACTTTGCACCTATAGTTCTGAGGCAATACTAGAAATTTGGCCAAATTGGGCTTTGGGAAAAGTAAGCCTGCAGTGTAATCCTAAATTGCAAGTAGTCAACAAAATGCGTGAAACTGCTGATTTTTCTCTCCAATTCTGGGTTAGACTGATACGAGTATAAGTTGTTCCTAATGATGGCTTGAATCATCCCTTTCCGGCTTATTATGGGCCTAACCTAGGCTCTTTCTGGATAAACATGTACAAATATTATTAGTAGATATACCTATAACTTTCTTAAATATAACTATGAAATAGAGATTTAAATTAAAAATGTCCTATGAAGGATAAATATGTACAATTATTATTAGAATACCAAATAAAATAATCCTATGAATCGACTTATGTAATAAACTTGTTTTTATATTTTTCAGCTGGGCCGCTGCCTCAGTTTGCTAAGTAAGTGCCTACCAAATCATTCTTGATACTAAACAAATAATAAAAAATAATAATAATGAAACACATAATATGTGTTTCATTATTATTTTTTATGCATTACTACGTATCCTCTCACATCTTTGGTGGAAATGCAGCCTAAGCCAGAAACTTCCGTCATATTATGTCTAAGTGCTGACAAATACACCACATTCTCGAAAAACTCGCTTGTTTTTAGTGAAAATCTGTGCTAAATCATCAATGCATATTGCGCAAATTTTTACTTAAACTTTTACTATTTAAAAAACAACTTAAATTATTAGAATTTCAAAAATTGTGTTCTTAGACTGCATATAAGTACAATATCTCCTAAGTTTATAAATTGTTTATGTTATTGGAATTCCAATAATTGTGTTTCCTATATTACGTAGATAGTTCTTAAGCTTATATATTGTTTAGATTATGAATTTATATTTGATTCCTACATTGTGTAGACTATTAGAATTTCTTTATTTGATTTCCTATATTGCTTAGAATATATTTGTGTTCCTACATAGCTTAGACCAAAGTTCTTATATTGTTTAGACCAAAGTAACTATATTGATTAGACTATTTCATAAGTTTTATACATTGTTTAGATTATTAGAATTTATAGATATTTGAATTCCTATATTGCTTAGATTATAAGTAACGATAAGATAAGTAACGCAATGGTTATAACTGTAATGTTATTTTTCTATAAGCAAATAAATAAATAAATAAATAAAAAACAAGAATATACCTATAGCTTTCATACTTACGAGTATGTGGGACTACCCAAGCTAAAAGGAATGCTCCTTTTGTTTCTTCTTAAGACGCTTCACTTAGGTTCTGATCACGTGGTTTCTATTCGAGAATCATGGGAGATTATAGGCCATCCGTTGTACCAGCTATGTGTCTATTCAGCCTGTTCCACCCACTGCTGAGTATAGATTTCCTCTCCTTTCTCGCCATTTTTTCCGGTTCCGTGCTAGCCTCATCCATTGCCTGCCGACAAGTTTAAAGACATCATCTGACCATCGGGCTAGTGGTCTACCTCTATGTCTCCGTTCTTCTCTTGGGTACATGTCTTCGGTTACTGCCTTGGTCTACCTGTTGTCATCTTGTCATCCTGTCTAACCAAGTCACTGCTCACCTCCACTTTAGCTTGGCAATGCATGTGCCAAAGTCTTCGACTTTAGTACGACGTCGAATCTCCACGTTTGGGACACGATCAACCAAGCGGATACCTAGCATGGCCCGTTATTATAGTTCTTAGAGCTACACGGATTTTATAAATATGCTCTTCAGTAAGGGGCCACGTTTTGGCGCCGTTAGTGAGTATGGGCAGTACATATTGTATTATTATTATTATTTTAATACACATTATCATCATCTTGGTCTTCAGGCATTTTGGGACACTTTATTTAAATATGTTACTAAATTTTCTAAAGACAGCCCGCCCTAGCTGTACACGTCTAGCATCGCTAAGTGACCTGCCCACTGCCAATCAAAAAAATCAAAACTGCGTTTATGGCTTTTCTTATTTGTATGAAAGAATTTAAGATTATAAAAAAGAGACTTGTACAGATAAATAAATTAATTAATATGCTAATATAATTGTGCCATTTTTAATTTTGTTTCAGTTTCCCGTTCTTCCCCCCACAATTCCAGGTAAATAAAACGATTTTTTCTATGAAATTAAATTATGCGATATATATTTAGAAGTTTATGTTGATTCTTTAGTAATTTTCGTAAGCATTTTAAATTAAAGCCATCTTTTCTCGTGCCGCCTGTGAACTGCTTCCTAACTAAATCAGGAGGGCATTGTGTAGATTCTAACAGTTCTTACAGCATTTCTTTTTACTTAGAAAGTGCTCTTTTCAGTTAGAGTCTACCATAAAATAATAAGTATTTTGTATCGAAGGGGCGTAGACACCTTCACACTACTATAATTGGCATGATGATTAAAGAATTATAGTTAGTCCGTCAGATAGACTATCAAAAAATTTTAGAAAAATTTTTTTTCTTTTGTCAATTACACAAACAATTATGAAGAAATAGTCCGGCAATGTTCCGCGCGACGTCACAAGTGCTATTCAAATGTATATAGGTAGACTTCTGTAAGAGAGGTGACGTTACGACCCCCACTAATTTTTTGATAATCTAACACTGACTAATTATAATTTCCCCCCCCCCTAATTATTATGTCTATTTTGAGCCCAAAATAACGTGTGACGATATGCTGATATTGTATTTTTCTTTTTGTTCCTTTTAGGAGATGTTTGCGAAAGCAGGCAATGGCGGTGACATGCAAACCAACGGTGGCAGCTTTGTGCAAACGTGGGGACAAGGTACTGGAGGCGATTTCAAGAGCGTCGCCATGCAGACCAAGACTCTGCCCAACGGAGAGACCCAGGTCGTGCAACTGGTTAACGATAATGGAAACGTCTCCAAGGACGCGTATAAAATACCGGCCCAGTAACTCGGTGACCCGCACTTACCATGGAACGTAGAATGAACGAAGATTCGAAGGTCTTTCGACCGGCCTCAGCTATATATGTCAACCGCACATTTTGAGTACAAATATATTGAGTTGTCGGCACTGCTTAGCATTTTTCAATCATAACACGTGTATTAAAGAAAAGTTTTTATAGGTATCTTTCAATGTACCTAAAAGAAGAGATCGATTTAAAATGTAATTTAATTTGATTTTCGATCTAATTTAAAAATACGAGATTTGTAAATGTAATGTACAATATGTGTAATTTTATACTAAGCGAATTTAACCTATGTACCTATCTCGGAAATGCATTTGTGGCGTTATCTTACGGGATGGATTTTCGCTTGTACTTGCAAACGTTTGTTTTTAGTTTCATGGTTTCTATGGTTACCTTCGATAGACGAATGTTATGGCGAAAGTTATGTTCACGAGATTGTATTATTATGTAGTTATGTAGACTAGTGTAAAAAAAATGTAGTAGAGTAGTGGTAAAGGTTTCAAAATAAATGTTCAACATCAACTTTGTATTTCAATATCCTTTACGAAGAGTTATGGAACAATTGGAGAGAAAGTACTGATAAAAAAAATCAGAGCTGATACCACAGAGCAATTCACGAATAGCTTCAGACTCTACCAGCGCTCGCTTTCATAGAAACGCATACCAATGGTTCGTCTATGCGCATACTAATAAAATAAGTAAGCGATACCACGGTAATGATATCTAATCATTACCGTGGCGATACTATAGGAACATTTCGGAGCTACATACTTCAACCATCGCAAAACAGAATCAATCCACGCAATGACAATTTTGGGAAAAAGTATTTATTAACAAAATTTTGGTGGTGATTTTTTTCAGTTTCACGTTCGTAGATCATTTATATGGACAGTACGTATATTTGCATGGATCTACTAAAAGACTACAAAGAAAATACCATAATAAGTAAAAAGCAATAAGTAAAATAGTAAAAAAAGCTAACATATTGAAAACTTTCTTTCAAAATTATTTTGAGAACTGTGGAATTATAACTTTTTGAGTTATAAATGAGTTCTTTGGAATTTATGTACGGAATTTCACACCACTGGCTTTTCGGTGAAGGAAAACATCGTGAGGCAACCTGCATATGTCCGTAGAAGAAATTCGATGGCGTATGTGAATCCACCAACCCGCACTGGGCCAGCGTGGTGGATATGGCCCAATCACCCTTCGTGGGTAGGCCTACGTCCTGCAGTGGACTATTAAAAAGGCTGATACAGTACAGTACAGTACAGTACAGTACAGAGTTATAAAGAAAAAAAATATAAATGCATAAACTTGCACATAGTTTAGAGTTCATTGACCTCACAAAAATATTTCCTAGCCAATTATGTTCTTCTAGTAGTCAACCATCTTATGACATCATAAAAATTGGCTTTTATCATCATCGTTACCATCTACGGAAGCCTATCACACGCGTGTCTCGACACGCACTTAACAACTTATTAGATGAAACAGCTTGTTTTTTTTTACGATTTCAGGATTGGTACTATACACATAAAAGTTGTTCACAATCATAAATATACGCTAATATACATTATATCTCTAAAACTCCCTGTCCCAAAGGACAGGGCTTTTACAATGAGTCGATTCTCAAAAGAATCGACACATTGTAAAAGCCCGATTACACCTACCGAGTACAGTGGCAAGTCAGTGCTCTCGGCCGAGCGCTTGCTACATGTAAACACATAGGCCAGTGCTCGGCCGAGCACTCGGTCGAGCAACAGTGCGAGACAGTCACTCGGACCCCGTTCTACTTTTTGGGCTGAGTAGACTCCCCCCGCTTCTCTGCGCTGACTCGCTCGCTCACTCGGTAAGCACTCGGTGCATATGAACAGGCGTACACGCGATTCGATGCGTACTCGTCATTTTTCGAGGGAATTTTAAAAAGCATGTTTTGTTAAAATCGTAAAAAAAATACTGGGAAATGAGATTTGGATGCCACAGGAAGTTTATGCAAGTGTTTAAATGCTTTCTGTTGTATTTTTGTTCACTAGATTACAGGAAGTAAAAAGAAACGAGATGCAGCTAGGCAGGTGAAATTTTCACAGATGATGTATTTCTGTTGCCGCTATAACAACAAATACTAAAAACAGAATAAAATAAATATTTAAGGGGGGGTTCCATACAACAAACGTGATTTTTAGGAGTTTTTTGCTCGCTATTAATAACGGCAAGAGGAATGGGGCTTGTAGAGAAACTAACCTTTTTGTTAGCTTCTCTACATTCAGACTCTTTCAACGATAACACTGCCAACTAACAATTCTAATTAGGAAATTTTTCAAATTCTTTTTGACAGGATCAGCGATCCTTGTTCTGTAAAATTCGGCAGTCTTGAGGGGGAAGTCATCTTGAAGACATCAGAGTGCATGTCTTGTAAATTTTTTTTATGAAAGTATGTGGTGATAATGTGTGATTTTAGATTGCGTGGACGAGTCCCGCAGTGTAAACGGCATGAGCGTCGGGTAACAGTCAGGGTGAGAGTCTCCGGTCCCTTTAACTTTGCTTTCAGGAGGATCTCATGTTTTGGGGCCACTGACCCCTTACCCTGGAGCACCGGGTTGGCGCTGTCGACGAACCCTGTCGGCCGGTTTGGGCCGGCGCCTCCACCTCAAGTGACAGATCAGCACCGCAGGTGTCTTCACGCTAGCGCTCACCTAGCGCTACCCTGCTGGCGCCACACTATCGGCGGGTCCAGCTCAGCCTACACAAAATCCTCGGCCAGCCTCCAGCGTGGTTCTTTGAGTGCTACCCTCTCCCTTTTTTGACTAACATTTTACGGACTCTTCGTGTCTCAAAATTTTTAACTCTCTCTTCGCTTCATGAAGACATAATAGACCATAAGTGCAGTGTATTATCTCTAGTGTAAATAAATGTGTAAATACTTCGGTTAGTTTGCTATATTAATCTCCTCTCTCCGAACCGTTAGGAATCCTATTCACTAGGCAGGACTCTTTGGGTAGGTTCTCTAATCCTCTCTTAACTTGTGGTGCTGCAAACGGCTACCCCGTTTGCAACATTACAGGCTCCCATACGGTACGGAACCCTTCGTGCGCGAGTCCGACTCGCACTTGGCCGATTTTTTTTTAAATTTATCTTCTGCCAACAATGGAGGAATTCCTTCTACTAAGAGAGGTGTAAGTAATTTTTACATCTTTTTTAGCCATTTTTTTCTGTTTATTACAACGTTTAAACTGAACTGACTGTCTCGCCACTGCTTCAAAAATGAGGAGTAAACACCCACTCGGCCTTGTCACTGTCTCGGCCTAGCGACGTTTTACTGTCTCGCCACTCTACTTGGTAGGTGTAATACAATATAATAATATATCGTTTCGTATCTTCCTCGACGGAATTTTCGTGCAATATGGAAAAAGCTTGTGTGGCAAAGTAAAAGTTAGGATATTATAATTTCACTCACAATCTCTGATTTACTTTTAGTAGCCTATCCTCTTCTCTTTACTAAATGCAAAGACAATAAAAACTGCTTGATCTTATGCACAGAATTTTGCTATGAAACAGTTTACTGGGTACAATGACGAATAATTTTGATATTTTTTATCACTATTACTTCATAATATTTAAAACAAAGTCGCTATTTCTGTGTGTTTGTGTATCCGCTTATACCTTCCAAATTACGCAACTGATTCGAATGCGAGTTTTGCTATTTTTTCGAGTGTTTTCACGAAAAGGTTAGCTATAACAACTGTACCTGGGCAAAGCCGGAACGAAAAGCTAGTGATTTATTAGACAGTAAAAATGATAATATTCTACAAAAAAAACTTGCTTGTAACCAATGATTTCGCTCACCAAGCGCAAATTTAAAATCGGGATTAAGCATAGTCATCTCGTTAAAAAATTACAAAATTACAATTTTTTTGGAGTACTAAAAAATGTTTAGCCTTAAAAATTAAAGTAACTCTTTGTTTTCTATTTCCAAACTTAATCCAAGTATTTTCATCGTCGTTTGCCAAGTTTTGTTTTAGTTTGGTTTGGATAGAACAGCAGAGATTTTGTGGATTAACAATAGCAAACTTTCCATCCATCCATCAGCCATTGCTGTACGAGTATATATCCAGCAGTGGACGTCGGTATCTTCAATAAGACCGATAAGAAGCGGCTTGCTTGCTTAAGCTTTAATCTATAATAAGCCAATTTTCTATCCATCCAGCAGCCATATGACGTCCACAGCTAGACATAGGCCTCCCCTATGGATCCTCAATAAGACCGGTTGGAAGCGGCTTGCTTGTTCAAGCTTTAATCTATAATAAACCAATTTTCCAGGGCTATTTATTAAATGTATTATTTATATTTTGTTTATGAAGTTAAGAAAAAAAACATACATGTTTTTACTAATTTTCTGCCGTACTACGACTGAAACGGTGATGATAATATTTTTTTTTAGATCTGATGTGGTTATATTGTAAGGATGCGGATGAGGATCACATTGATTGATTAATGATTTATCTCTATTTTATCCATTATCGTCTCTTCCTCTCCCACTCTTTCCAATTTTCTTAGCCGAGACTTTTTACACCCGCTAATTCCACTTCAGACTTCCAATCTCTGGTTATATACTTGGAAGTATGTTTATTTTTCAATATTCTTGTTTTAGATAAAAGGTTACTTCGAAGTGTCTGCGAGTTGTATGGTCTGTGCTAATCAGTATTATGCATGGTAAAATCCTTTCTGAAAATAAACAAGCGTAAAAACAAGGTCGTGTTTTTCTTTCATTCTTCAATATATAGCACCTGTTGGCGGCTTACAAGCAGTTTCTAACTGACTTTCCAATAGTTTCACACGCGTACTTAATCATTGAAATATTTTTGTATATTTTTAAATCTTTAATCATGCTTTGGTCGGCGTTTTTAGTTACCATTGTGATGGCAAACTGTGTTCAAGGTGTGTTTGTGAGATATGTTTATATTTTGTTTTATTGCGTGCTTAGTGACTATGTGGCTAATTTTTAACGGACTGCAAAAAAGAAGGTTCTCGACACAGAATAGGCCCTATTACACAGGGCAGGTTCTCGATTATTATTTGAATGTTTGATTTTCAGGGTTTCGTACCCAAAGGGTACGGGACCCTATTACTAAGACTCCGCTGTCCGTCTGTCCATCTGTCTGTCTGTCTGTCTGTCTGTCCTTCTGTCTGTCTGTTTCTCACCAAGCTGTATCGTATGAACCGTGATAGCTAGAACGTTGAAATTTTCGCCACATTTGAAGATATCTAACATATTTGCAGAAGCTTTGATAGTCGACGGATATTAATTTTAGAAGCTTGTTTCTGACTTCGTACAGAGAAAGATTTTATGCTCAACATCGTGCAATACAGCGGGTACAGATATTTTGTTTGATCTATAAGATGAACTACAGGTCGCGGCATTACAAGATTAGTGTTTGTTAGTGATCATCGAAGTTAAGCAATGTTCAGCACGGTCAGTCTTCGGATGGGTGAACGCGGGTGGCATTTATAACTGAGCGCTACCGTGGCTCGGATGACACGTCTTCGGTCCCGGTTGTTTTAACCGTTTAGCTATGTCAGAGGCCATCAGGCGGCTTAAAAACTCTGACACCAGGGCTTATACGAACTTACCTACTTACTATGGACCAACTTTAAATACGGGGACAACTCCAACATCACAAAAAAAAAAGTTGTTCCATACATTTTATCGAGATTTGCCGAACTTTTACTTGAACTTTTGTACAGAATATTTGATTTTTGATTTTATTTAGCGATTTTGGGTTTGGTAGCACCTACATTTGGTGGAATATTGCTAATTAATTTGCAGTTTTTCCGTTTTCGTAAACCTAAATAATATTTAATCGTGATAAATTGTGAAGCATATAAAATCAATCTAGTACGTGGTAGGTTCCGATAACAAGCCTGAGGTCACCCGCCTTACAATCGTGAGGTCACGTTCCCGTTCTTTGAAAATCGTGTACGGAATTTCACATCACTGGCTTTTCAGTGAAGGAAAACATCGTGAGGTAAGCAAGCTTCATACGTCCGTAGAAGAAATTCGATAACTTACATGAATCCAACAACCACGCACTGGACCAGCTTAGTGGAAATCACGCTACGTGGGTAGGCCTAAGTTCAAAGTGGTCTGTTAAAAAAATGCCAGTATAGTAGGTACAAGCTCGAACATTTATGTGCCGGTCTAATTTTTTTTCCTATTATGTTACAGCTAAAGCCGTACCGCAGTTCTTTGGGTAAGTGATACAGAACAAAAAAAATTATCAAAATTTTAAAAAGTACCGATAAATAATTATAGTTATATTTTGATTTGTACTCGTTTACAATTAGCGAGATTATTTTAAAATAAATACGTATTAGCTATATTCAATTACAATTATTAATTTTATTTAATAAAAATTATAACATTATAATTTTTTTTGCAGCTTCAATAATTTTGTGACCCCTCCACCTCTTCCGCCACTATTTAATCCTATGCAATTTGTGCAAAATTTCCAGAACGTAAGTAACACACATTAAATATACAGGGTTATTCCTGATCAATTAGCATCCTTTTAGGGGCTTATTAACTAGGTATCAACTTTTGTTATGCGACTTTTGTCAAAGCTCAAAAAATTGTTTGTTCATAGAAAAATATCGTTCACCCGCGACAAAATGCAATCGCAGAACAAAAGTGGTTAGTTCATAAATGTACAGAATAAGCCCTTAATGAAGAAAAAAATAAAAGATGCTAATTGATTAGGGATAACCCTGTATACAGGGTTTTACAAAAAAGGGTAATCAAAACCATTATTATGAACAACTTTTAATATGAATACCTACGAGTACAATCAAAAAATCGAAAAAACGTCGGTGGCTCCATACGAAGTCGCAATTCGGAATCAACCAAAAAGGAACAACAGTTTCAACAAATTTTTGTTTATGTGACTTATTCACACTTATTATTATTTATATAAGATTTTTTTTAAATTGCGATTACATACAGTGCGACATAAGACTTGAAAATAAATGAGGTCGCCACTATCGCTTTGTTAGCGTATTTTGCATTATTTTTTTTTGCATAATGATACTGTTTCTCTGTTCACAATCTACAAAATAGCACAAAACGAGAAAAATGCTAGGATGTTAACTATGATTGACAGCTTAAGTTGTGGTTCCAGCAAAAGTGATAATTTAGTTCCAAATATATTTCAAATTCAACAATAAAAATACATCAAATCTTAAATCTAAAATAAATAAATAACTTTTTATAAGGTGTAGGTATTAAATTTACATTATAAATAAAAAACTGCTTTTAGGTCGCTGTCCGCTGGCAAAGTACCTAAGAGACTGGTGACATTACCCCGTTGGATAGCAAGGCTAAGTCTTTGATCGAGGTAAGCACCAGCTCTTGGGTCAGTTGCTCTTTCTATCAATTTTTTTGATAAATCTTTATACAAGCGCCAGGCGCTAGGACCCCACGGACCTAAAGTTTCAACTCCAAAAGGCAAAAACATGTATCCATCGCCGAGCGATTCATATTTCTGCCTTTTGTGGTTTTCGGCCGTTACCGCCGCCGCGCCTGCCGATTTAGAGGTGTAAGGTATGTGAGATGCTGCCAACGTATCGACGCAGGTAGCATCCCACACAAGCGGTCTGCCACGACTCCATGGAACTAACGTCATACCGTCGGGTCTCTTACCATCATCACGTGCAATACCGTTCGGCTCCAATATGGCCGGCACGTTGACAGTAGCAAGAGCTCTGCGGATGACGTCGTTCAAGGAGGCGTGGCGAGACTGTCGACCAGCGCTTCGGCGACAAGAAAGCCCGTGGTGACCTAGTCGGTCCACAGATGCACCGCAGTGGCATATGTGGGGCTCGTTTGTATGAGATCCAATTCTGAGGCTGATAGAGAGAGCAAAAGTATTGTTTTCAAGTAGGGTACCAATATTGGCTGAAGGTAGCGCCTGAAGCCAAAACCCCGACTCTCGCTTTGCAGATGCTAAAAGACGCGCTTGATCTTTAGGGGAGGTTAAATTATTAAGTAGATCGTTTTGAGCGATTTTAATTAACGGCTCGTCCCAAAGCCTCTGCAAACTAGGCTTTTTCGGTAAGTTTTCACCTGGACACATTGTGGACCATGCATTTGTAGCTTCAGTAAGTGAATCAGTTTCTACATTCCCCAGAGATTTCTCAATGATTTTTGAGAAAAGTGCTCTTGTGCTATATACAGATGATAAAAAAGCAGGCAAAGAAATTTTGGTAATTTTCCGGATACCAAGGCCACCATGCTGAATGGGCAGCGAAGCCTGACACCAAGAACTATCTGATATTGGACTATTTAGTATGTTGACTAAAAGGTTTTTCAATGAGGTATCTAGAGTGGAAAGAAGATCACTAAACTTCCAAAAAGGACTGCATCTCAAAACATACGTTAATTTAGGGACAAACAAACAAAACCGAATGATGTGGAAAGCCATGTGTGAATGAATTTCTGAGAGACGGTCTGCATTCTCGTCAAATTTTGCTTTTTGCTCAGATATAAACGTAGGAAAAGATTCATTAAATATTGGAGCACCCAATAAGCGAAGGGAAAACTTGTCTAGAACTTTGATATTAGGTGCCACGGTTTTAAAGCTTTCTAATATGTGACTTTTAAGTGATGGAGTGACCGAATCTGTAATATAGAGCTCACACTTAGAAAAATTCAGCTCTAAACCAATAGATCTAAATTTTTCAATTAAATTTTCAAGATCCAAAAGTACCGTTTCTGAGTCACCGCCTAAGGTGCCATCGTCTAAATACCACATGTTTAGTTTTGATGAAAGTTCTGAGATGATCGGATGAATTGCGAGACCAAAAATGGCAGGACCAAGAGGGTCACCTTGGTGACAGCCAGTGGATGAAAGAATACGGTTTTGTTTATAAAGTAACGATGAGTCTGAACCGTAACACTGAGAGATGTAATCATAAATTTCTGGGACAGCATTTATGATTTCTTGAAGCATGGTAGATCTTGAAACAGAGTTAAAGGCATTTTTAACATCGACTTTCACAATCACCTGGCCTCCGTCTTTCTCTAAAAAGGTTCGCAAAGCGTGTACAGCAGCTTCACATCAGCTTCATTTAGTTCCCGAATAATTAATTTCATCTCTTTTGTGTCGCACTGTAATGATAATTATAATCAAATACATAAAGATAATATTCTTACTAGAAAAACATGGGTTTAACTTTCGCGAGATATATAGGTGCAGAATTTAACTATAGAAATTAAAGCAATTTACAACATACTTTTAAAAAAAATGCCTAATTAGCACTGATTTTTATTTTTCAGCAATTTCAGAATGGTCTGCAAGGCAGTGGTGGTGTAAGTATCAGTTTTTAGATATTATGTAAATTAATACAATAAGTAGAATTACTAAAATACTTACTAAACAAACTTTGAGTGTGCAAGCGCAACTGTCCGCGCCGCAAGAGTAGCATTCGTCAAATTCAAAACAAAATATTTGACACTAGCGACCCGCCCCGGCTTCACACAAGTTTATTATACATGTGAACCTTCCTCTTGAATCATTCTATCTAGTAAAAAAAACCGCATCAATATCCGTTGTGTAGTTTTAAAGATATAATTATTCAAACTCTGTGAAGGGTTGAATTCAGTTGTGCCATTTTTGGCGAAATATAATATTTTGTCTTTACATATTTACTTTACTTTCAGAGTGTCTTCAGCATACCAATGAACGGTGCGGGCGTCGGCATTAGCACAATTATTACTAGCGACGGCCAAACCATCCAAACAACTAACACTGGGAATCACGGCGTAGGAGGTTCCGTCCAAAGCTTCTTTGTGTCAAGCAACACTCGGCCGGGACAACCAACCGAAGTCAAAGAAGTATTTTTCAACAATGGAAACGTCACTGAAAATAAATACACAATACCTCCACCATAATAAAGACTAGGTAATGGGCATATCATATAAGCAGCATGTGTTTTCTACAAAATTTATAACAAATCCATTTTTAGTTCGTAATCTTCAAAGAATGATGACAAATATAATTATATTTTGCTTTATCTTACAGATATAACTGTAAGATAAAGCAATTTTCGTATTTTTATTTTTATTTTAGATATATTGTGGGTAAATTAAAACATGCTAAAATCTAATTTAGTAAAGCAGAGCGCAATGTAGCGACTAGGTTTAAAATAAATATAGATTTGTATTTAACTGATTTTCATGTGTTTCAATATCCACCCACTCCACTTACCCAACTATAATACTTATCAAATTACATGTACATATATGTCACGTCTTCAGTCTGTTGTTCACTAAATTATAAAGTTAAACTCAATCCTTAGGGACTCAATGATCAGTCAAGAATATATTTGTGACAATGAGATGTTCAACTTTATTTAACTTTAGCCATGTCAGAGGCCTTCAAGCGGCTTTAAAACTCTGAGACCAGGGCCAACCAGCCACCCAGTCTATATGAACTTACTTATTGAACTTTTTTAATTTTATGTAATTTTTTTTTTAACTTTACCCGCAACTTTACACAGAAACCTTATTTTTTTTCTGTATCTAAATTAGCCTATAACACTCCGACTTCTGAACTATGTACCTATACCCAAAAATCAAGTCAATCTGTTGATCTGTTGCGTGAAAATTAAGACAGGCAGACAAAACTCTTTATTTACAACCACTAAAGCAAAAATGATCACTATTTACTTTTATATGACAAAATATGGCTATAAAACAGCGATCATATCACCCGTGGCGATTTCTTGCAGGTAACCATGCAAGAATAGGTACTGACGAGGACAAAAATTAGTGGCTCTAAACTAGAGATATTATTTACAAAGAATACACCTAGCAGGTAAAAAGATTACATCTAAACTAAAAATAATAAACTAAGCAAACTTATTACGTAGGCACTTAGATAAAATTAAAATTACCTAAGAACCACTTTTATAAACTTTTAAATAAAAATCCGACTATTAAATACAAATAATGCTCTTATTTTTAGTTGGAAATCAAACTGAATATCGTGTCAAAATGAGATGAGCCGTTTACATCGCAAAAAAACCGTATATTTTAATACTCACAAAGGAATTTGATTCCTCACATAATTAGGTAGAATACTTTCCATTGACCTAGGTCTATGAAATGTAATTTGCGAACTTTTTCATAAAGTGCACATAAAGGGAAATATCTGAAAATAGAACATTTTGATTTTGTTAAAAAATAGGGAGTTGGAAATTTTGGACATGATCGAAAGTGAACCGTATTACTACAGGAAAAATAAACGTTTTTTTGGTCAACTTTGCAATAAATTTCCGATCCAAATTATTTTTTTAATAAGGTTTAGGACCACTTACTAAGCATATAATCACAAAATGCTGACAGATCCAGGTGGAGCTTTTTGTGATGTTTATGCTCAGTTATATAGTGATCCAAACCTTACAAAAAAATTGGATCGGTATTCTTTTTTTCCTGTACCTACTATATCATGTGTGATCATATTACTTATTCTTTTATTCCAAACTACGCCAAAAATCAATGATTTTTTCCCCCTGTTACTTTAGGTTCGCCTTAAAATTTTAACAACTTATTATCGGTTTTGGTACCTATAATTCTTACGGATCTCTCGGTGAGTTAATCTGACTTAATTGTAATTTTATTGTTCTTTTCACGGTTCCGTACTCAAAGGGTAAAAACGGGTCCCTATTACTAAGACTCCGCTGTCCATCTGTCTGTCACCAGGTTGTATCTCATGAACCGTTATAGCTAGAAAGCTAACATTTTCACAGAGGATGTATTTTTGTTGCCGCTAGAACTACAAATACTAAAAACAGAATAAAATTAATATTTAAGGGGGGCTACCATACAACAAACCTGATTTTTTAGACGTTTTTCGCTCGATATTAATAACGGTGACAGGTAGATGCTTGAAATAGTCATACTATATTATTTGGTTAAATATGCACTTTAAAAATAAATAAATAATTTAAAATAAAATTAATATTTAAGGGGGGCTCCCATACAAGTCACGTGATTTTTTTTTCTCGATATTAACTCTGTCAACATCTGAAATTAAATCTAAATTCTGTTTTACTTACATGACTCAATACGAGTACTTGTGTTATTCGTAGTAAAATTATTTCATAAAACAAGCAGATACACAAGCAAGGTCACGTTTTTCTTTTTGTCAATATAATAGCACCTGTTATCATGCCACATTCAGTGCCTTACTGACTTCCCAATAGTACTACACATGTACTTAAATAATTAAATTATTTGTTATAATTTACAATCGTTGGTCATGATGAGACCTATTATTTTAAGTACCATCATGATGGTGGTCATTACGCAGGGTGAGTACATGTGTATTAGATATTAGTTATAATTATAGTCGTAACGTCATTTATATACAGAGTTATTTCTAATCAATTAGCATCCTTTTAGGGGCTTATTCTGTACATCAAAACTAACGACTTTTGTTCTACGACTTTTTCAAAAAAGAGCTATTCCATACATTTTGTCGACGGTGGACGATAACTTTTCTATGGAACAACAACATTTTTTTTTGAGAATTAATAAAAGTCGTAGAACAAAAGTTGTTAGTTTTGATGTACAGAATAAGCCCCCAAAAGGTTGCTTATTGATTAGAAATAACCCTGTATTTCAAAGTTCTCAAAGTTTTCAAATCATTTACTCGTATTTATTATTGGTTTTTTGAACGTTTCAAATTTGTTTGATATCTATCTCAGTCTTTAAATTTACTTTTCAATAAGTAAATGAATTTATGAAATAACTTCGGTAGTATTATAACTTAATTAACAAACCAAAATGTCTTTTTTTATATATTATCTGCACAGATAATATATAAAAAATCATATCAATAAAAAATAAAAATCAATATATCAGGGAACGTATAAAAATAAATATTTATTTTAATTATTTAAATTTTATCACGTAGGTACCGGTGTACTGGCCTTGGCCAATAAATAAAATATAAAATAAATATTTGGCGACATCTTACACACCGCCTCTGACCTCAAACTAGGCAAAGCTTGTAATATGGCTGCCAGAGACTGATAAACTACTTAAGTATAGATATTTTTAAATACTTATAGATATTTTTTGGGGCTTTAGCCATTAGATGTCAAAATTATTTCATAAATAGATTATAAACATCGTTAATATTGTTTACGTGAATGTAAAAGTTCAAAATATTATCAACTGCGTTCAAAATTCAAAGTTTTGTCAACTGAGTTATTTAAATTCAAAGTGGCCAATTATTACACTTAGATAGTTAAAGCCGTTAAAGCTATCTTGTTCAAATATCTCTATGCTGTATCAATTACATATAATGTTGTGATCTCTATCTAACCAATACCGTCTTGAAAGAGATAGTTTTAGCGATAAATCCGATACTTGTGAAACTCAAGCCATGTATTCACTGAGCAACAATGTTTCGAATACACACTTTGAAATATAACGTAGATATTTCCAGGAACTGATTAGTTTCCGTGTTCCAGACGGTAGTGTTTACAGCAATAAAATGATTGTCTCTGAAACATTTTTTTTTGTTTCGGAAACACGTAGATTTTGTTTCTGATACAGAGTTTGTAAACAATTATTGCTCAGTGAATGCATGGCTTTATTTTGATTGAGCGATTATATTTTGATAATCTTAGTTAAACTATTAAAATATTTCTTTTGTTACAGCTATGCCACAATTCTTCCCGTAAGTAGCAAAACAAGTTTAAACATTTAGACAACATAATATGACATCAAATTATAATAATCAAAAATATTGAATATATTTAAAGGAATAATTGGTTATTCCTAAGTAAATAGTTTTAGCAACAAATAAACGATTTGTAATACTTTTAGATTCACATTTTTATTCACATACTTACTTCATAATAATGAAAATATTTTGTATCAGATGTAAATTGTAGAGAATGTAATTTACTGCTATACAGGGTTATTTCTAATCAATTAGCACCCTTTTAGGGGCTTATTCTGTACATCAAAACTAACAACTTTTGTTCTATGGTTTTTATTAATTCTCAAGAAAAAGATGTTGCTCCATAGAAAAATATCGTTCACTCTCGACAAAATGTATGGAACTGCTGATTTTTTTTTAGTTTTGACAATAGTCGCAGAACAAAAGTTGTTAATTTTGATGTAAAGAATGAGCCCCAAAAAGGATGCTAATTGATTAGAAATAGCCCTGTATATTTCTTATTCAACAAATTATCTTATTTTTATCACCAATGTACGAAAAAATACCTAAAATCTAATCTTAAGAGACATATTATACGAGTATAATTATAAGATATTAAGAAAGGTATTTCATAGACGTCCTTACTCCACAATTTGTAACTTTTAAAAAATAAAATTGAATGAATAAATAAATGTCTATCGAAAAGTCGAATAACTGTCTCTCATGGGATGTAATTTAAGTACAAAATTGACTAGGACTTAGATACTTTATAATTTGTAACTTTGAAAGAATTAATTGTGAAAATTTGTTACGCGCGCTCTTACTTATACAAAATAGGTCAAAGTGTAACCATACATAGAACTTGCCATTTAAGAACCGCATGTAAGTACTAAATATATTGCAGTCAATGATTGAGTATTGAGAACTTTAAGTTATTTAAGCGCTAAGGGTATTTTACACGCCAAATTTTAATTAGGTTTCGCAATTTTACATTAAACAAGGTAAACAATCACTACATGTTAGTTTTCCAAGAACTGAATAAAGCATTTATGTATCAAAATATTTGCACATCTTTCTTAGTTATGTTAAATAATGTGTACCGTTAGGGTCCTCACTCAGAAGAGCAGATAACGCACTGGTAACGCTTCCAGTATTGCCATATTCCATAGGCAACATGTGACACTGATCTCTTACCTGCAGCAGATCTAGCATGGCATGGATATTAAATTAGGTTAGGTTATTTACTTTTAATGTTACTAATGTCAATCCATGTACAGGGTTACTAGTAATCAATTAGCATCCTTCTAGGGGCTTATTCTGTACATCAAATCTAACAACTTATATGTTCTGCGGCTTTTGTCAAAACTAAAAAAAACAGCTGTAGCATACATTTTGTCGAGAGTGAACGAAGTTTTCTATGGAATAGCATTTTTTTGAGATTTGACAAAAATCGTTGAAAAAAAGTTGTTCGTTTTGATGTATAGAATAAGCCCCTAAAAGGATGCTAATTGATTACTAGTAACCCTGTATACTTTATTTTCCTTTAGAGGGGGTTAAATTGGTAAAAAATAATTTGTCTATTTGCTATGATACGAGTAGGAATGCCAATGGTCCGTCAGCTTGATTTGAAAAATAAAACGCGAACGAGATAGAGTTTGGCGTATAACCTCTAAATAAATAGTAATCAAATCAAGAAATAGTTTGTCAATAATACCTACTTTATGTTACAGAGTGCCGAATTTCGGACCACCACTAATGAATCCGTGGAGTTTTATGCCACGAATACCGAACGTAAGTTACATTACGAGTACAAGCAGGCGCAGATCCAACCCTCTAAAAAAACGACGGGTTTGCACTCCGGGAGTGCCGGCCAAAGTGAAAACTTGAACATTAACGTTGTGCATTTTTGAATGTTTTGGAATGGTTGCTCCCCCCTCCCATTCTTGTACCAATATTTCCAAGAAATTGGTAGGGGTAAGAGCTTTGCTTACTTAAGCTGACAGGGTTTTGTAATAAATCTGCTTACGTGATACTTGAACGGACTCATAAAAGAACAAATTTTATATTTATTTATTTCAAATTCGTTTATTGCACAATGCACTGTTACAACAAAAGTTCTTACAAACTAGAGTCTTAACTCATTGACATTGACCCCGTGAGGGCGTCGTAATTTAAGGAGAGGTAACATTAGCTCTACGTACTTGATATTAATCATTTACTAAAGCGCCATCCTCCATATCGCCAAAAAATCAACTGATTCAGATGAAAGTTTCTTTCATTTAAGTTCAAGTTTATGGAACAGCTGATTTATGTTTCGCTATTTTGGGGTTGGTCTAGTAACAAAATAATGTTACATAAGCCATGAGAACAACCAAAACAAAATGTCCGTCGTCTCTACAGAAACACCAACTCCTGACAAGTAGAGATTAATAAAAGAAATGCCGCCTGAATAATATTTTTTTGCAAAAAATCGCAACACCGACTTCCAAAACGGGTCCGCCGATTTCAATACAATTTAAATGGGCACACCTTGGGAGTATACCCTTTAGAACTAAAAAATAATTTTGGAAATCGGTTCACAATTATCTAAAATATCGCGGGTTAGGTTCGGAATATTGACATGTGTCTGTCACAACATATTATTTACCGACTTCCAAAGAGGAGGGGAAACTATTTTCGTCTGTATGTATTTTTTTTGCCTACCCGCGACCGGGTGATGTTAGGTTAGGTTCGGAATAAACCCAATAAAAAAGGTGTATATTTTTTTGCAGTTTGGTCCACCATTACCGTTTGCAGGAAGTGGTTCGATGGCAGCTGCGGGTGCTGGTGGAGCATTTTCATCTGCGGGTGGTGGTGCATTTTCTTCTGCAGGCGGTGGTGCATTTTCTGGTATTGGCAATGGTGTGATGTCATCTGTAGGCAATGGTGTGATGACATCTGGCGGCAATGGTATGATAATATCTGGAGGCGATGGTGTTGTGTCTATGACATCTGGGGATGGTGTTGTATACTCAACGGGAGGCAATGGCATGATGTCATCTATGACATCTCTGGGTAATGGTATGATGACATCTGGGAATGCTAACATGATGATTATTAGTAGCGATGGCACGGGAGGAAACATGAAAACCAAGATTATTAAAACCCAAATGAAAGACGGCGAAACTACAGGATTTGTTTACAATAACAACAATGGAGAAGAATCTTTCCATAAAATCGAATAAGTTGTTTAAAATCCGAATACTTGGTATATGTAAATCATTGTTCGCTGTATACATTATTTTACACTTTTTTTTAGTAAAACATTAATCCTTTAATATTAAAATTGTTTTCAATCCCATATCTGTATTATTTTACAAATAGACATTACGGTTAGTATTTAGCTAATATAGGTTAATATTACAAATTCTGACGTCATTAGATAGTTAATAATTAATATTTAATATTATCGAAAAAAAATATTTCTAAGTTCAAGACTTCTGAGCTAATAATATTAATAAAATGCTTTCTCAATGATATACAAAAAAGTTATTGTCCTACAGTTCTCAAAATAATTTTAGAAGGAAGTTTATATTTTATGCATACATTACAAATGAATGGACATACACTTTTTTGATATACTGCGTTTTCTCTTAAACTAGCACTAGTACTGAATTTCCTGAATAGGTGGTTGCATCATCAGTTTCCATCTTTAAGTGAGGTTCGACGATAGCTCCTTCCTCTGCACTCCCTTGCAGATAGAAAACTGTAAGAAACTAAAGGATGTATGATAAGGTAAAAAGCCTAACCCAATAAACTCTTCTAAAAATTACTAAAAATCAAGGACATTGGAGTTCAAAAGCCAAAAATGATATAAACGACTTCAATCGTGTACAGAGTTCGAATATTTCGCACGAATTAATGTATCATCGATGTCGTAATTTTTAAATGACTGTTAATTTTTCAATAAAATTAAATATAATTTTCATTTACCTACCTATTTTTTTTATGTATGTTCCGCAGAACTTTTATAAAGTATACTTTACTAAGTATACTTAGTCCGATTTTTATAATTCATTTTTAATTGGAAAGAGCCTTTATACGTTGTAAATGGTAACATTATAAATTTTATCGAAATTTATTGATTGGTTTTCGAAAAATCGACTATAATCTAAAAATGGCATATTCACATCGATACGAGTGATCTATTCGAATTTTGTACGTAGCTTGCAAGGGTTGAACTTGGTTGTGCTATTTTTTGGGAAAAATACGTGGGTCACTCTGAAAGTTTTTAGAATCTCATTCATGGAACGAAATATAAACTATTTGACCTATTCATTAAAATCTTGTTTAATATATTACTTATCAATATGTACGTCGTTGTATTCGATGACACTTCTGGGAGAGCCAGCAGGCCTACTCTGCTTTAGATGCTCCAGAGCGGCATTTTTGTCATTGAGCCAAATTAAAGGGTACCTACCTATCCAGCGCAGAGCTTCCTACCAGCTAAACGTTAACACAAGATTTTTCGTATTTAACTCATAGCTATGCAACACCTTTTTCAAATCCTATAGTATATTAATTTCTCATCGGAATTTTATATAGGGCGCATAGAATTGATTTTAAATTGAATGGTCAATGTTAACAGACACATTTGACGAGAACCATTACTGAGATTACAATAATCACACTTCGATCCATCAAACTAGCCTGTAACACTGATTAGAGACAGGACTTCAGCTTTAAATATTAAAAAAGTCTATGATGTTAAGAAAAAATAACCTAGACTACATCGAAAGTCACAAGAAAATACGCGCTGAAAATTGTCGTGCGCGAAGTTCAAAGAAAAAATAACACGTCATTTTAAAATAGCCGCCAAATTTTAAAATCGTATCATATAAGGATGTTCTGCACCTCTTTAAATTGTTAAAAAGCTATATTTTCGATCTAAGTATTTAGTTTTTTAATAATTGCTTTGATCTAGCCCATCCTACAAACTTTGAGTGTTACCTAGTACTTATAATAGTCTACTCTTATATCTAGAGAAGCTTACTGTTAAAGGATGGTTTAGCAATAATCACCTCGCTGGCCTGATTGGTGGATATAATACGCCAGCTTTCTTCACCTGACGATGTTTTCCTTAACCGAAAAGTCAGTGGCGTGAAAATCCTTTCTTCTATTCCGAAAAACTCCTTTATACTACACAAGAATAAACTAATAATGAAAACATGTAAGTCGTCTGTACTGCAATTTATTCATATAGATATTTTAATTATTAGACATTAATTAAGAACAAAATGGAATAGAAGACGAAAGATATTTGTTACAGGACAACATAGAAGAACAGATAGAAACATCAACAAAAAAAAATTTGAAAAGTCGGTAGGTAGAAGAAAAGAAAGAATAGAAGAACAGCATTTTTAAATCAGATGAAAGATAAGGCATATGTTATGTCGAAGGTACAGGGAGGTTAAAATCATTGGCAGCAAACTAGGAAACCTATATTGATTAACAGACAAGAGTTTAGATCATAGTCATAATGAATAAATTACTAGACTATACTTGGCACTATCATGCTGAAATTACTGAAAACAAGCCAGTATGGCGACAAGGTCATGTTTTTCTTTTTTGTAAATATATAGCACCTGTGACTGTTTAACATTCAGTGTCTTACTGAGTTTTCATTTGTTTCACACGTACCTACTTGTATTAATTAAATAATTGAAATCTATCAATTATTTAATCATGTTTAAATCGTTTATATTAGTTGCTCTTTTGACGGTGGTCTGTGCCCAGGGTGCGTACTTGCTTGTGTCTAAAACGTAAAATATTTAGGCTAGTTTGAATCGTAAGCATATTCGTTCTACCAAGGTATTTGTTTTACAAAAATTAGTAGGTACCTACATACGAGTACCTATAACATGCTTCCATGTTTTTGACCGACGAAACGTAAGAGGGAATCAATTCGACGCGTAAATATTTTTTTTATGTATAACCACGCATAAATTTTTATATAGTAGTCTGATTTTGATAAATCTTTTTTATTGAAAAGAGCTATTTTTGATAAATCAACAATAATGTGAAAAATGCTACATCGATCCGTGCAAAATATTCGCGAATTCTATGCACGGTTGAAGTTGGTCTTGCCATTTTTGGCACAAAATAATTATTAAGGCCATTCTTTTCGCTTGTTACTTAAAATGTTTGTGATCTTGTCACAATATCATCGTCTAAGCCGTAGTACGTCTACTGGTGGACTTAGGCCTCCGCCATTTTCCATTGTGCTACTTACTGATCCACCTGTGCGCGTAAATTAAGCTATTACGTAACTGCCAGTACAGCTGCCAGTCTTAAGTTTTAACGCGTTAAAACTTTGCCTTCTTGCACGTAACGGCTTAACGCGCTAATATACCCTTTATGACGGAGGTAGAGCAGTAAGATTAACAATATAAGATGCTTGCGTTCAGTGTGATCCTGCGATCATTGTCAGATCTTTTTTAAGTTCCATAGTAAAACAAGGAACTTTTATGAGATAGTTGTTGTATAGAGGTCCTACGCTGTGTTAGTTGGAACGTGGCATTAAGAGATAAATACCTAACTAATATTGTTAATGCAAGTTTATAAGCACTAAAGCGCATATTGTATTATTACAGCTATGCGACCACCAGAATATTTTGGGTAAGTGACAAACAATTTTTGAAAACAATAATCTGTTTCGGTGATGTCGAGCCACGACAGAAGTCAGCTCGTCTACATGCTACGTTCTACGTCTACAGCAGAGCAACTTTCAGGACGGTCGTCGGTCACCCATCCAAAGACAGGCCGTACTGAACATTGCTGAACTATCTATGGTGGTTGATAAAAACACTTAGTCAAGCTAAGCAGTGAGCACAATAATTATTATGAATCCTAACATAATTTGATTAAAATTTTCGGAGCGCCTAATCCGTTGGATCTCGTACCTGACTCGACCAAAGCAAAGTATTATAGATAGTGGAGATGGCCTATTATAATCCAAGAAAAAAACAGTCGTTAACGGGTATTTTTTTACGTATATTCTTCCCAGATGTAACTTCAATGGGTTTACAAGTATTAAGCACTGATATGGCTCAGATGACATGTCAAATTAAGGGTCCCGATTGTTTTAACTGTTTAGCCATGTCGGAGGCCATCAGGCAACTCAAAACTCTGACAACAAGGCTAGCCACTCGGCATATACCAAATTACTAAATGGGTTTATGGACTACAACGCTCCTACCTATCTGCACTTTTTTAATTTTACGAGGGGACATCTTCGCAAGATACTCGATTGCTTTGGGATGCAACCGGGTTATACCCACTAAAACCCCCTCGGTGGTGCCTTTGTGCCCTCTTGGGAGCTCCAAAATCTCTCGAGAAACACACTGGAGCTTCAAGCACTTTAATTAACTTCTTGAGGCTTCACAATCCTGTACGACAACGTAACTACACACCGCTGCCGTCCTCTGCGGGCTCGTTTAAATAGATGGCAAGCCCAATGACTAACCATGCACGAGCCCTGAGGTCCCCTTTTAATAGGCTCTTACTACAGACAGGAGATAACGATGCTGCTTTCTATTGCCCCGGCATCAGAACCATCCTACCTATCACCTAGTTTCTCTCCACTTCGTTTTGGTGGAGTCTGATCCTCAGAGGAGCAGGCCCTTTAGGAATGTAGGTATTATTATAGAAATGCATGTAATCATGTATATCATATAATATTTGTTACAGATCCAGATATCCGTTCTTCAATTTTTATGACGATCCTATGCCTTTCTCTTGGCCTAGTTTTACAGATCCCTCTGTAAGTATCAGAAGTTTGAGTATTAACACACTTGTGTGCCTGTGTCAGTATTTTTAATAGTTCACTGCAGAACGTAGGTCTACCAACGAAGGGTGATTGTGTCAGACTGCCTCGGTGGCCCAGTAGTTAGTGGCTCTAACTACTGCACCAAGGAGGTGTGGGTTCGATTCCCACACAGAGTGAGCATTTTTGTGATGAACATAGGTGTTCGCTCTGTATCTGGATGTAACTATCTATATTAGTATGTATTTGAAATCTGTAAATGTAGTATATCAATGGCAGCCATAACACAAGCGTTGTTTAGTGTTGGGTCAGAGACCGTGTGTAAGATATCTCCTAATAACAATTATTATTAGTATTTATAATATTTATTATATACCACGCCACCACGCAGGCTCAGTGCGGTTGGTGGATTCACATAAGCCATTAAATTTCTTCTATAAACATGTGCTGGTTGCCTCACGATGTTTTCCTTCATCGAAAAACGGCTAAAAATTCAGGTTTGTTGTATTAAGTACATAGGACAATTTTTTTTCTGTTCTCAGTATTTGTTGTTGTAGCGGCAACAGAAATACTTCATCTGTGAAAATTTCAACGTTCTAGCTATCACAGTTCATGAGATACAGCCTGGTGACAGACAGACAAACGGACAGACAGCGGAGTCTTAGTAATAGGGTCCCGTTTTTAACCCCCGACGAAAAAGAGGGGTGTTATAAGTTTGACGTGTCTGTTTGTCTGTCTGTGTGTCTGTCTGTCTGTCTGTCTGTGGCATCATAGCGCCCGAACCACTGAACCGATTTAAGTTTAGTTTTTTTTTGGATGAAAGGAGACTTAATCGAGAGTGTTCTTAGCTATGTTTCATAAAAATCTATTGAGCCCTTTAAGAGTTATGGTGGGTTAAAGTGGGGATGGAAGAACCAAAATTCTACAAATGTGCCAAAAATGGTTGCCAATTGAAAGTTTGTTGTCAAATATTTTTGTGTCGGGGGTTTTTTAATTAGGTATATTATTACCCTATTACTCAACACACAAACAGCAAATAGGATCACACTTCTCACTGTTGAACCTGTCGGACTAAACACCAATGCTGGTAAATGTGCAATTGTGCACCACTACGTCGGTTGGTGGCTTTACAATAGAAATTTCGTAGAAATAGATATATGTTTTTGCATTGTCTGAAACTAGATTTAAAAAGCCGTTAAAAAGCTTTACTTATTTGGTACAAATTTATATTTAAATAAGGTTTTTTTTTCATAATTTATATTTAGATATGTTTATGTACATATTACTTAAATACCACCCCAGCAAAGACATCTGTTATTTAGTAAACGATGAATAATGTAGTTGGTGGCACAGTTAATAATGTTTTATGTTAAATTTTTTTTATATTATTCAATTTTACTACCGGCATTGCCGATTCAAGCATCCCTCAGGGAGCTGCGGCCCAGCTGCGGCTGCCTATTATCCACCAATCCACAGAAGAGAGAAGGAAATTGCTGTTATGTGCACCAATCACAGATCTGGATTTAAAAAAAACGGGCGTTGTGATTTGTCGATCTCAAGTAACAGCCACATCCGCAGCTAGGTCGCGTCTTCCATCTGCTTATGTGTGTCTTAAGGCAATATTGTGAAGCGCCAAGTTGGCGATACAACAACAATAAGCTGTTATCTATCTCCTCTAAATGTTTTCCGATTTGAGTGTGAATCTTCAATCGCTAGGATTTTACGTGTTACATTTTACATTTTTTAAATGACCTCAAAGTTCTTAGCCAAAGATAAACAGTAATAGTACCTACGTAAAAAACTTTTCTGAATAAATAAGACGTACTAGCGTGCAATATGTTTTACGCAAGCAATTGACACCAATTTTATGACAATTTAAGGGGTGAAAAGAGTTTTCTCCCGGAACGTACTGTTATTACGTATTATCAATAATCGGCCAAGCACGAGTCGGACTCGCGCACGGAGGGTTCCGTACTGTATGGGAGCCCCCCTTAATTTTTTTTAAATTTAAAACTTTATTATTTATTGTTGAAGTGAATATACAACTAAATATTCTGTAAAAATTTCAAGCTTCTACCTGTTATCATTATTAACATTATAGCGAAAAACGGCTAAAAAATCAGGTTTGTTGTATGGGAGTTCCCCTTAATTATTATTTTTATTCTATTTTTAGTATTTGTTGTTATAGCGGCAAAAGAATTACATTATCTGTAAAAAAACAGCTTTCTAGCTATTGCGCTTCATGAGATACAGCTTGGAGACAGACAGGCAGACGGACAGCGGAGTCTTAGTAATAGGGTCCCGTTTTTACCCTTTGGGTACGGTACCCTAAAAATGTACCGCGAATTTTCTTGATGTTCTATAGAAAACGCGAAAACACTGGTCGATTCAGAATCCTCTTAAAACAAAAAAAAAACAACCACTAAACCCCTATGGACCACTTGGATCCGATCCCCGGTCGAATTCCAAATTTTCATTTTCCTGTTGCAATTCTAACTTATTTTTTTTTCAGAAATATGCCCAATTCTATCAAAACCTAGCTGGTATGAAAGAATCCGGTGCAGATGGCGAGAAGCTATCATTTACCAATAATATGGCGGGCTTCGACCAGAAATCCTTCAGCGTAACCAGCTTCACTAAAAATGGGAAAACTTATACTCGTGTTATCACCGACAATAACGGAGTAAAAACGGAGAAAATTTATGAATCATAATGCAATAAATTACACTTGGAAGCTGCTTAGTTTTTTAATGAAAATTTATTTTATTATTGAATTCATTTCAAATATTTTTTTACAAAAATTACAATTTGTGATGTTTAGGTATTATATTACAACACTTAAAATTATTTCAATATGTAAAAATTATATTTCTTTGTTGTGTCTATGACTTGTGATGTCTTGATTAACTTGCCTTAACAGGCCATTCAACCACAGCCGTCTCGCTCGCTTGCAATTTTGAGTTGGTATATAAGCATTGAATTTCTAAACACCCCGTGTATCAATTATAGAACGTACAATGTATCAAAGAAAAATTAGGGTAGGTATCTTTTTAATAATCGGCCAAGTACGAGTCGGACTCGCACACAGAGGGTTCCGTACTGTATGGGAGCCCCCCTTAAAAAATTATTGTATTTTAATTTTATTATAGAAGTGAACATAAAACAAAATATTCTGTGAAAATTTCAAGCATCTACCTGTTACCATTATTAATATAGAGCGAAAAACGTCTAAAACATCAGGTTTGTTGTATGGGAGCCCCCCTTAAATATTTATTTTCTTTTCTTTTTAGAATTTGTTGTATAACGGCAACAGAAATACATCATCTGTGAAAATTTCAGCTGCCTACAGCCCGGTGACAGACAGACAGACAGACAGACGGACAGACGGACATCGAAGTCTTAGTAATAGGGTCCCGTTTTTCCCTTTGGGTAAGGAACCCTAAAAAAAAACAGAAAATTTCAACATGTGAATTTCCGAAAATTTGAATTTAATTTCTGAAATTAGTGAAACTTTAAATAAGTAGCATTTAGTTTACCATAAAACTATATACTAGGATTTAAAAAGCGTCTCTATATCTTACGGCCACGTGCCCACTGTGCGGACGCGGTTACGGTCCGGATGCCGTCAGACTGAGTCAGATCGCGTATGAAAACTGCGGTTTCATACAGATACAATTATAAAATTGGAGTTTTAATACGCACAACAACCAGACGTCTGGCCGTATTGTAGTGCGTATGAATGCGGTTTCGTGCCTTCTTCTGTGTTGTGGCAGCCGGATGGCAGCTGAACTGCAACCACATTCGCATAGTGCGTACATGGCCTAAGGTTTGCAATCTCATCGTTTTTTTTTTCTATTTTGTCATAATTTTTATGGTGTATCTTTTTATTATTATTTTTTCTAATTAAAATATTTTATAGTTATTTAATTTTATGATTGTTTTATTTTACCCAATGTATTCTTATTCTATTCAAATACGATAAAACGCAATAAAACATGGCAATAAAATAAATATTACCTGTTATGGTTATTTTGCAGTAAAATACTAATAAATATAAGCTGTTTGTTTATCACATAGGTACTTACTTATCACTACGTATAATAACAAAATCATTTTGCTTAGTTGCGAATTAGTTGAAAACTCATGTTTTTTATAACAGCCGTATGTGAATTTATTAGTTGACTAGCGACCCGCCCCGGCTTCGCACAGGCAGGTGTAATATATAGGTACATATAAACCTTCTTCTTGAATCACTCTATCAATTTAAAAAACCGCATCAAAATCCGTTGCGTAGTTTTAAAGATTTAAACATACATAGGGATATAGGGACAGAGAAAGCGACTTTGTTTTTATGTAGTGATGAGCAAAAAACTCCTAAAAATAACGTTTGTTGAATGGGATCCAAATTTTATTTTATTCTATTTTTAGTATTTGTTGTCATAGCGGAAATACATCATCTGTGAAAATTTCAGCTATCACGGTAGATGTGATACAGCCTGGTGACAGACAGACGGACGGATAGACGGACAGATGAACATCGAAGTCTTAGTAATTAGGGTCCCGTTTTTACCCTTTGGGTACGGAACCCTAAAAATGACATAATTTCATGTAGGATCCGCTGCTGGACATAGGTCTTTAATAAGATCGGTTTTAAGCGGCTTATATACAGCGCAATCCAAGTTTTAGTGAAATAAAGATTAACACATACATACGATATTAAATGCAATACAAAACAAGATCTGAAATATTCTCCAAACAGCTGGTGGTTTTGTTTAATCTACGGGACTTACAATGTGACAATTCAACAATGTGTTTCATTCTTACTTCAGTTGTTTCTTTGTGTTACTTTATCTAGTTTGTAAGCAGCCTTATCACATGTTTTTAGGGTTTCGTACCCAAAGGGTAAAAACGGGATCCTATTACTAAGACTGCGATGTCCGTCTGTCCGTCTGTATATCTGTCATCGGGCTGTATCTCATGAACCATGACAGCTAGGCAGCTGGAATTTTCACAGAGGATGTATTTCTGTTGCCGCTGTAACAAAAAATACTAAAAACAGAATAAAATAAATATTTAAGGGGGACTCCCATACAACAAACGTGATTTTTATGAGTTTTTTGCTCGGTATTAATAACTGCAAGGGGAATTGGTACGGAACCCTTCGTGCGCGAGTCCGACTCGCACTTGGCCGATTTTTATTTATAATGAAATTATTTTTATTTTATAGTGCATCACACACTAGGTTTATCTCAAAGAATTAACTCAGAAGAGAAAATTTCGCATCTTTTGTTTCCAGTAAACTTTTTTGTAAAACTTACCGTTTATGATTTAAGGCCCATTTAATGAAATTTCATTAAATGGACCTTAAAACATTAAATGGTCCATAAATCGTAAACGGTAAGTTTTACAAAAAAGTTTACTGGAAACAAAAGATGCGAAATTTTATTTTCTGCTATAATAATCTTAATGTTTTTTGCCCTTAAGTACATAGTTTCCGAGATATCGGCCAAAAACATTTTTTCAAGATGGCGTGTCAGGAACGCATTCTCTGAACGGCCGAACTATAGTTGTAAAAATACGACAGTAACTAAGGGTTAGAAAAAATACTCAGTCCTCTGTTGGACATAGTCTTTCCCTATTGATTGCCGATAAGACCGGTTCGACAGAGCATCCTGTGATCTTATTGAGGTCATCTGTCCACCTTGTACGTGGACGTCCTACGCTACGCGTGCCGGGAAAATATACACGTGCTGATACAACTATACCCTTTCTCTGTGCATAATTAAAAGGAGGTACACATGGTACCTCATCTTTATTATATGAACTTTAAAAATATGCTAATATTGATCCTAAACTTTATTGCCTTAGAATAAATTAAAAGTACCCATATTTAACCTGATAATTAAACAATAAATATTTGATTTAAGGGTCTCCATTTTCCTTATAGAAACCAACAGCATGTTAGTAAATATAAGAACGTACCCATATAACAAGAAAAATTTGTTAAAAATACTTATTAAGCAGTTTTTTATTTTTTTTTATTTTTTAACATTTTGTTATTGCTTTGCAAAGTTCAGGAAATTTGGTGGTACTGATGTAATTATAGTCCTCATTATCATAAATGAACAACTTTTGCTATGGGCCTAGCACTGAAATCGTGACCCCAAAAATGAGCTGTTTTGGGAGCTCATCGTGTTTTCAAGTCTTTCTGAGCGTCTGGTGGACACGACGCGTGACCACGCGTGACGGCTGGTGTTTTTAAATTATTTTGCTCAACGTGTATCAGGTGCCCCGGTTGTGGCCATTTTGGTGTCAAAATTATTGCATAAGTGGTAATTGTAAACAATGTAACAACATAAATATTGTTTGTATGAATCTCAAATTATATAATATATTTTTTTAAATTTTATTTGAACATTAAATTGTCTAATTAATCGTTAAAATTCAAAGTGACCACAAATGATACGAGTAATAAGCATTGACATTCAGCGTGGCAATGCTGCTGTCAACTGGCAGAGGGCTTGAGCATTTGGATTATCTTTAGACCTTCGATCGTCTGTAGATGATCTAATTGCTTTTTATGTAGTTGTAGAAAATATAGATTTAGCTTATGTTACGTAGTGTTGTATGTTGTAGTCGTTAATATAGGTACTTGTCATTTAAAAAAAAGCTGTTCCATACATTTTGTCAACTGTTGAAGGTCTGGAACTTTTGAGGGTTTATTATTTTGTTTCACTATTCAGTAGTGTCAGCACACACCCCCCGCTGCTGTTTGTATAGTATTACGGATGTGCAAAACGCACCGTCTTAGTAATAGTTATTTTTAAATCCAAATTTAGATAAAGGACATTGGGTAAATCGCATAGAAGTTTGGCGTCGATTGTTTTATCCTAGTAATCGCGTAACTATAGCCTGGTTATTGAAGTATACATATTATTAGATAGTCTTTTTTCCCTTAGAACTTATTTTATCGAATATCTTATTTCTGATTGTAGCTACATCGGTATTTTGTTTTAAGATTATGGTCTCCTTAAATAGATATTTCAATTGGCATTTGTGTTATTTCTGTGAGTCAAACCGTTTTGTAGTTATTTGCCAATAAAGGTAAGATACGCACATAGAACAATAATTTTAACACACTATGGAATACTTTAATTAGCTCTTTTAAATATAGCAATTTAGCGCGAGTCCGCATACATTTCAGTTTCCCCGTACATTTTTCGGACGACGCCAACTTTACCCAATGTCCTTTACTGCCAAAAATAAATAATACGAGTACATACAATAGTGTCTAATATTACAATTTAATATAATATAGGATTACCTGATACTATAACTGAGACGAGCTTCGGACTTCTAAACTAAGCTTGGTTTATGATTTAGAAACCCGTGCCTCACAATTTGAAATTTTTTAAATCAATACATGATTTGATTGATTATATAACTAAACACGAATCAATATAATGTGCCTTAACGTAGAGTATCGGCGACACCTTGCTAAATCAACGGTCGCTAATTAATTGGCAAATAATATGCAACAAAAACAAAATTTAGATGTCGATGTCCGTTAAATTATTAGCTCAAAAATAAACACAAAAGAATTTATCGTGAGGCCGTACGTGCTCCGCTTAAATTGCTTTAAAAATGCGCACAAAAAATTAAAGAATGTTAATTTAATATCTTAAGGGCAAGTTGTATGTATATCAAGTTTAAACCATACCGAAGATTTTTTGGAGTCTTCAGAAATGATCCCATAGTAAAAGATTTTCATAATGATCAGTTAAACGAATTCCTAAAGTAGGTATATATTATATCGTTCTCAATCCGTTGTCAATAAGCTCTTTGTTTGTACCTATTTTATAGTCTGGGATCATGATAGTGCCCCGCCAAGACGAGCCACGCGAAGTCAAACTGATTAAGCTAGCTTCTGAAGCTAGAATGATACGTTTTTGACAGAGCAAACCATATGGCCTCGTCTTGGCAACATTTTGTCTGACAATTTTGGGATTATATTATGTACCTATACATAATATTAAAATGCTCATGATATTTTCTGAGAATCATGAATGAGTCACCTAGATATTTCTGAGAATTATTGTAATTGTAAATAATAAACTGCATATCATCCCATATGAGCAGAATTTGGCATTTGGCATTGGCGACCTAAAATCTGTATTATTTACCCATTTGTTACGCAATAGTAAATATAACTGCCAAAATTAATTATCAAAGTCAACGGTACTACGGTAATTTACCGTCAAAACACGTAAACAAACGCACATTATATAATATGCAAGCATATTTATAAAATAAGTTTACAGATTTTTAAATGAGAAGATCTTGATTGAGACCTTGGTTTAACTGGTATTTTACGAACTAAAATTTATTTTATTATTTTTCGGCTAGATAGATTTATAAAATCTGTGATTAACATTTAAGAGGTTAAAACGTATATACGTAGGTAAACACAGCATAGTAAAGAAATATTCTCATCAATTCCTATGAATAAGACCAAATGGACACAACAAACCATAGCTTGTTTCAGAATTCCAGAATCTCTACATCTCTGTTACTCTACTACCCACTACATATTTTGTGATTTCAAACATTTTGCAAGTACGTGTGGAATGACTTTTAATACTCGTATCAGGCTCTCTCTTTTTTTTTAAATTTACTACCTCCATGACTAAAGCCATGCTTATGCGAAAGAAGACTAAAACGCATGCCCCTTAAATAAGCATTTGAATAAAACAGCATAAACAAAACATGGCGCACATAAAACACTAATGTGACAAAATGTTCCAAATAAATTGGACAAACAACTACTGACCAGCCAGCGTCTACCTGGTAGTATACTTTTTATCCCATAAATTTTCCCATACGACTATCAGTGCAATGTTTATGCGATTCTAGGTAAAATCGAGATCGATATAAGCTTTGATATAACTACTTCGCCAGCATTAGATCGCGATAACTCGCCTCAACCGCACGATTATTCAACTAATATCAAATTTTGTTTGTATTCTAAGGTTTTTGCGTAAAATCACAATGTCTAAAATATTTTTGATTGCTGTGTTCCTAGCTGTCGCTGCATCTGTTCAAGGTAAGCTAATTAGACTAGAATAAACAGAGACTTCATTACCTAATTCAAAAGACCTATTTAAGTAAATACGGGAACTTTGCAGATTTCTGAAATTATGTTGTTTTCGTCTAGATATCGTTTATTCGTTTATTGAAGTATCGTGATGCTGTTTTACTTGAAATAGAAATAATTTTCAACTGTGTAACAAACATATTTGACTGTGATTTGATTAATTTAATGGCTGCCATTTGCCATGGAGGAAGGGAAAAACTTTGGTGCACCAAGGAAATTTGTGAGTTTCTGTATTGTTTTTTGTGTTTGTTTTTATTATTTTGGCTTACGGTAAAAAAGTCGAATCAAATAGAATCGAAATAAACCAATTTGATGAAAATGTTGTAAAATCAACTTAAGCTTTAGCTCAAGAAACACATACTTACAGTGATTCAAAATAGGTATAAAAAACGTAAAACATACCTACATGAAAGTAAACTCAAATCAGTTTTTCTCTCTTTTTTGAGCTGTCGTAAAAATGGAACACAATCAAACTGTAAGCATTTCCTTTTTAAACATTGGTTATAAACCATCGCAATTTTCGTATATTGACGTCAAAACCATAATATTATTATCAACCACTAGTGATTAGATACTGAATTAATACAGCATATATCACAGCGCTGATGGTATTTGAAGAACCTGTATATTCGCATAAACTTTGTTTTTATGTAGGTACTTTATATTTATAATATTACTGAACCGACGAGTTCACCTGAATCACTGATTCATCAACCTCAATGAACTGCAATAAAGCCAACATTATGATCAAACTAGCTTTCGTCCGAGGCTTCATCCAGGTGGTATTTTGTTCTTTGTGCTATCCTATGGGAACCTTTTAATTTTCCGGGATAAAAAGTAGCCTATTAACTTCCCAACTTATGTATATCCTTTGAAATATATAGATGCCAAAAATCAAGACTGTCCGTTGCTCTGTATACAGGGTTATTTCTAATCAATTAGCATCCTTTCAGGGGCTTATTCTGAACATCAAAACTAACAACTTTTGCGCAACTTTTCTCAAAACTCAAAAAAAAAAATTTTGTTATTCCATAGAAAAATGTCGTTCATCCTCGACAAATGTACGGAACCGCTGATTTTTTTTTGAGTTCTGGCAAAAGTCGCAGAACAAAAGTTGTTAGTTTTGATGTACAGAATAAGCCCCTAAAAGGATGCTAATTGATTAGAAATAACCCTGTATAGATGCCAAAAATCTAGACTATCCGTTGCTCTGTATATCTAGGGTAGCTGAAGGAAAGAGTATCAAACCAACAAACACACTTTCTGAGTTATAATTTTTTGCAAAGATTTTAATATTTATTGAGCTTAGGACTTGTTTATTGGATTCTTGTAATGTATATTATTATTCAATTATTTACGGTGCAAACAAACCGTTCTCTAATATTTATTATATGCGTAGTTAACTTTAAAGCTTGTTTATTTTTTATGCAAAGTCATTGTCAATATTTAGGCATTTTGAGGATTTATGGACAAGCGACAAGTCAAGCAGTTTTCAACGCTTAGTTTTTTGGATATGGGTACAAAGCTTATTCATTCTAACAAGTATAGTAATTATGCTCAGTAACAAATACATTTTGATGGATCAGCAAAACTAAGACGCAAATGTTTCTATTTAAACGGCGTTTAAGTATTAAGTATGTAGGTAGGTACCTATATATCCGTTAAGTACGTAAACGCCATCATGCCTAGCATTGCGAAAAACAGCCCTAAGGAACTTGCGTAACCTAACCAGAATCCATAGTCACTTCTATTTTTTGTTTTACTTATATCCTGAAGACACAGTCCCACCGGATTTGCCATGTCTGGTGTGTTGCAACACAGTAGTGTATTGCACATTTCTGTTGAGTCGAACGTTTCTCTCGGTGGCGACGGACCAAACACATCCCCAAATAGCACACTTTTAGATACGTCCTCCAAAATATATAGTTTCCTAGACACAAAACAGTGTCTAAATACACAGTCCATTTGAAGAATACAACAAACATTGCACAAAACATTATAAATAACAATCTGGTCGTTCGCAATCAGTTTCATGGCCAGCCAGGGAAGTGACCTCTTCTCTGAGTTTGATAAAATTAGCATGATAAAGTAGCCAAACTATAGTTTGTTGATATAGCGCTCCTAACGTAGTTGTAGTTTGACTAGGAGTTTGGTCATTTTTCGGATGGGCGATCGCGGGTGGCATTTTCAGCTGACCGCTACCGTGGCGCGGATGATACGTTCAATTGTAGGCCCCGGTTGTTTTAACCGTTTAGCCATGTCTGATGCCTTCAGAAGTCTTAACAGGGCTAGCTACCCAGCTTATACGAAATACTTTATGTTTAAATACATCATTTTTAACAAAATAATCGCTTGAGAGAAACGTGGTCTCCATAGTATTGATTATATTAAGTGTAATATTTAAGTATCACTTACCGTTTCCTAACTATATTTTTTCAGATAATGAAGGGCAAAAATCTCATAAACATTCAAGCTGTTTTTGATTTGAATTTCTGTTTTTTAAGCTTAGTAAAACTGTAGGTTTCAGACATATACGTACCTAACAATTTTTTCACTTTCGAAGAAAGTTGTGGGTTCAAGTTCTGTACCAATGAGTTCTTTGTAACTTGTGGATTTTCACACCACTGTCTTTTCAGTGAAAGCAAACATAGTGACGCAACCTGCATACATCCGTAGAAGAAATTTGATGGAATATCTATGTGAATTCACCAACCCGCACTGTGCCAGCGGATGGTGGATATGGTCCAATCATCCTTCATGGGCAGGGCTTTGTTCAGCAGTCGTATATTAAAAAGGCCGTTATAGTACAGTACAGAACGTAGAAGCTCTTGGACTAAATCGTGTAAAAAAATAAAGGGGTCGTCCCCCGTAACGTCAGACGTAAGCGTAACTTTACGTCTGACGTTACGGGGGACGACCCCTTTATTTTTTTACACGAAAATCCCTTATGCAGTGACTGTTGCACTATTTTAGAGACATACTTATATACAAGATATTGATAACTACACTAGATAATGCGGACCACTCAATGAATTATGAAACGGTTAAACGCAGGTTTCAATGTTCATCGATAATTACGCCAATAGGCATGATGACTGAGTAAAAAAATAATTATTTTAATTAGTCCGTGAGTTACATAATCAAAAAGCATTGGACACGTATGTTGATTTTATTAATAAAACAACAAATGGCAAAGATAAAGGTCGTGACGTCACGTCTCTCACGATAGTCTATACTCTATACATTTGTATGACACTCCTGACGTCAACGCGGAACTTTAACGGGCTATCCTTATCAATAAAATACAAGTCTAATTTTTTTTATCTACACTAATGTTGTAACATTCTACTTATGTTTCCAATACTTGACTTATAATGACTACTGTTATAGCGCAGACAACAAAACACTCAATTTAAGCAATTTCACATGATGTTATAATATCCACATCGATATCGTAAAATCTCATTATAACATCAATAAAACGCGACCAATTAACCTGGCGAGCCTTATGTCAAAATCCTCATACAAGTTGTATAAAATTTTGATATGAGGCTGGCTTATGAAAACAGTTGGGTTATACGTGAAAACTTCGTCGAAACTACTAAACTTACATACACAAAACTCTTTGGTAAGATCTTGTGCCAATGAAATAAAAAAAGAACAGCGCGCGCTCGCTCCTGATTGGCCCTGCGTGCGCAGCATAGATCATTGGTTAGATTTTAATGGCGCCAAGTTCACTGTGACAATACACGTACATACGTATTCACGTACGTGAATTTAATGTTTCGCAATATGTTTTTTTTTATTTTTATTAGTGAAGATAAAGTAGTGTATGCAACTGCATATAACACGGGTATTAAAACACTCGTTACTATTATGAAACTCGCTGCGCTCGTTTCATAAACTCACACTCGTGTTTTAATACCCTTCATTAAATGACAGTTGCATAAACTACTATGAATAATCCATCTGATGGATTTATTATATTTTTTAGTCATCATGCATATTGTGGACCGATTTAAAAAATCTTGTTTAAAAAAAAACATCGTTATCAGCTGAGCCGTTTTTAAAAAATCATTAAAAAATCTTTCTTATTCGATATGGAGGCGATAAGTCCGACAGTAAAGTTCTGCATAGGATAGGGAGTTTTCTGCGTTTTTCTCCGAGAGCGTCTATCCGAATTAGTAACGAAAGAAACCTCTATCAACCAAGTTGTAATTATACCGTAACTGTATCATATTCAGTTCATTTAACTACATTAGACTTTCCATATTATAACTTCTTAATGATTTTCACTTTGTTGTCTTCAATCGACCTATAATTTTGTAACCATTCCGCATATCATATTCAGTTAACTTAGTCAAATATTTCATGTATTTTAAGGCTTCCCAAGTGACGCGATCAAAATCAACTTGTTTAAACTAATCTATTTTGAGAAAAATCTAATCTACACCTGTTTTAATCTGGTTGATATAAATTTTATTGTTTTTGATGTAACTTGGCGATCTTTATGTGCGTTTTATAGCACCTTAGCCCAATCCATGCCTATTAACATTTCAAGTTTTATTTTTCCATTTCAATGCAAAGTGAGAAAGAATAATGTAACACTACGTTTTATTTTGATTCGATACATTATTAGGAATCGATTTATAGTGGCGATAAAGTTGTGGTAAGTTTTTTTATAATTTATAATATTTAAGTTACTTTAATTTTTGTTCTCGTAGGTCCGAGGAAATAAAGAATTTAACGCTACTTATATAGGTATTTTTTGCTACGCAGATGTAAATATTTTTAGGAGAAAGAATTATGTAACACTCTCATTAGGAATCGATTTATAGTGGGGAAAAAAATATTTTTTAATAAACCTAATATATTTTTGTTACTTCTATACCTATATTCTAGTAGGTACCAGGAAATCAGGAATTAGTAACGCTACATATTTTTATTATTTCTGTAATGCAGATATTATAAGTAAATATTTAGCCATTTTATCGGTATCATCTAAAATAGTTATTAACGCGGCCTATTTTTATCAGTGGATATTCTGCAACTGATACACACCGTAATAAACGCAGAGCAACTATAGAGTGGTTAGTCCGTCTTTTGTCTTTTTTATTGAAATGAAACGAAATCATTTATTGTCAAAATAGTTACACTGATAACAAATAATTAACTATTAGCATCGATGTTCCTATTTACGGACTCGCAACAAAAATAAAACAAAGCAACAATTAATAACATCAATTAAAATTAATAATGAAATTAAAACTAAATAAAACCATGCTCAAAAACCTATTTTGTGTCTCCGTCAGAAAGTGACAAATATTTTGTAGGAGATTTTACAATCTACCCGCAAATTTTCTACTGCACTAAATTAAAACGTCGCGACGATCAGCTGTACTGTCAAGTCATAACTAAACAAAGAAAACAACAATGTTTTCAAAGGCTTCACAAGAGGATAAAATTTAAAATTTTAGCTATAATTGCAATTGTTGCGTGTATACCGGGAGCAGTCCGGCCCCCACGAGCAGCACCCGTTCACGAGTGTGACGCAAACATGTTTCAGGGAAGAGGACGACCCGCCACACGACACTGCCGCAGGCAAGAACCTTTTGGCGAGCATGAGTGCTCCAGGCTTTTATTACTTTGACAATTTTAATCCACTTGTAAAAACAAAAGACGGACTAATCACTCCAAAGTTACTTTACATTTATTTCAAGTGATTGGGGTGTGGTTATCTAGAAGTGTGTTATTATAACCCACTACAAAAACACGGAACAAAATGAAAGACAAAGTAGAGAGGATACTTGTAGATCTAAAAATGTTCATGATAGGCGTTGTGTCAATATTTTGATGACAAAACTCGAAGCTAGACCCAATAGTGCAAATTGATCCAACAAGCAAAATTCAAACGTTGTATTTGCCAATTTTAGTTCCGTTTCTATTACTTTACTCTCTACATTCGATATCGTACTTGTAGAAAACTGTGGCCATCTGCTGAGTCTTTACGAAAAATAGTTATGCCATAAGGTTGCTATACATATAACCATGTTTATCGATGTGAGCTGGAAAATTTGTCTAGTTTTGAGAACACGAAAACCTCTCAGAACCTATTACCTGATAGGTACTTAAAATTCTTACAAGTACCTATAATAGGAGGTTAGTCTGTGCTATTACGATTTCTTTTTAGCAATTTTATTCCAAGAAGTAAAATGAGGTAACAGCTGCTCATAAAAATACGCACACAACTTATCAAAATCCGGTGCGTGCGCTAATTCATAATTATAATTCAAATATCGATGATATCCTGCAAATTTGTGAATTGATAAAAATATTTAGTCAGGTATAGGTATTTCACTTAATAGTTAATCTATTAATAATTATATTGCTTCATTTTACGCCAAAGTTAAACTTAGGCCTCAGTAATTATTCTAATAGAACATATTATGTTAGAAGCTTTATCATACAGGGTTATTTTTAATCAATTTTCTTTTAGGGGCTTATTGTGTACATCAAAACTAACATCTTTTGTTATGCGACTTTTGTTAAATTAAAAAAAAAAAATTGTTGTTCCATAGAAAAATATCGTTCACCCGCGACAAAATGTATGGAACAGCTGATTTTTTTTAGTTCTGACAAAAGTTGGAGAACAAATGTTGTTAGTTTTGATGTACAGAATAAGCCCCTAAAAGGATGCTAATTGATTAGAAATAATCCTGTATATCTATACGATAGTCGGTGCGTGGTCTCCAATCGATGATATTTCTGCCGCACCGATCTTTAAAGTTGTGGATATTGATCATATAGGCAGCAGTAGCAGTATTTAAATTATATCTACAGATCTTATCATTTCTGATTCAATCTCGCAGAATAACTCGGAGACTCGGAGCGCAATAGGATTAGGTAGTAGTTGTTGTTATGAGATTTCAATTTTATTACTTACCACGTGTAACATTTTGATTTAAATAATATTTTGCAACGCAAATAATATTTGGTATATGTACATACCTTCATACATATTGGATATTAAAATTTACGAATGTATCACAGAAAAAAATAGCAATTTTTAAGATAAAATTTGGAGTACTTTACTTTAGGAAGTAAAAATATTAAAACGTTAAAGCAAGTTTTTGTCTCATAAGGTAAAATAAAGAGAGACGAGAGAAATGTAAAGAAGCTATTTAATTATTTTTTTATTTAATTTAACTTAACACAACAGAACATGGTCAACCTTAAAAACTAAACACACAACCCATCTCCAACCGTACCCGGCGCAAAAGAGCCCAAAATGCTGGCCGCATTACCTCGCTGGATGGCGATGGCCATCCTTTGCGCGCCAAGTACGAGCCGGAGCGGGAGTCATTAGTCTTCTCATTATTAACTATTTAAATTTTAAAATATAATTTTATTAAGGCTTTAATAGAGTTAGGTCAAAAAAAAAAAAAATATAACATACTCGTAAGATCTCTTATCGCTGATAAGTAGGTACAAATACTCGTATCGGGAACCAATCAGAACAGAACTATGCAGATTTTCGACGCTATTCTCACAAGGCGGCAACATAATTTAATTTACAAAGAGCATTAGCTACACATTTTTGCGCTTATTCCATTGTACCTACTTATAAACAACTTTGATAAAAGCGTTACTGATATGTAGAGCGTGGGTGGCTAATCAGTACCACTTATATGAGTATAATACTGATATTTGTCAACTAAGTGAGCTTTAGATAACAGAACAACCCTGGAAAGCTCTATATCCTAGTATTTCCCGTTAATTAAAACCGTGTAGTAGGTAGGTGGTAGGTGTCCGACAGTGTCCGTGTCTTTAAATTCAGAGGACATCGAAATACGAGTTTGTATCTACATGTTAATCTAAAGCTTTTAAAGATCAGAGTGAATAGGTATCTTTTAGGTCTGCATGCTTCCTCTTTGACCACAACGTCACTTACCATCAGGTGAATTGGTGGTCAAGCGCGGACTTATTTGAGTTTAAAAAAAATTGAGTCTGTATAAAATTACGTTTAAAATTAGGAAGTAGGTGGATTTGACTAGAAAAAGGAATTCGAACTTACTTACTTTAGTAAGTAAGTTCGAATAGGCCGGGTGGCTAGCCCTGGTGTCAGAGTTTTTAGGCCGCCTGAAGGCCTCTGACATGGCTGAATGAAAGGAATGGTAGATAATCACAACGCTAAAAGTCATAATAAAAGTGGTTTATTTAGCTATATTGAATCTGTCCAGAATTTTAAAAACCTTCAACTCAATAATATTCTTTGAGTAACTAACAAAAGAGCCAATAACATTGAAAAGGCTGAACCGATTTTCATTAAACGTATCTAAGAAAACTTCCGAAGAATTCACCTTTCAGCCAAAAAAATAAAAATCATAATCGGTTCATCCGTTTGGAAGCTACGATGACACACAAACACACGCGCGAACTGACACGTCAAACTTGTGCCACCCCGTCATGTTTGCGTTGGTCAAACATAACGTAGAATAATTATTTTTGGCAAAAAAATGGCATAACCGCCTTCCATCGTGTACAAAATTCGAATATTTCGCTCGAATTGTTTACATTATTGTTGATTTATCAATAACGGCTCAGCCGATTTCTGTAAAATTTATATGGGACCATTTTGGGAATATACCCTTTCGAACTAAAAAATAATTTTTCGATTCCAGTTCACAATTGGCAAAATTATCGATGTTCATCGTGTACAAAATTCGGATAATTCACGCGAATTGATGACATTATTGTTGGTTTATTCAAAAATTGCTTTGCCGATTTTTGTAAAATTTAAATGGGACCACCTCAGAAGTATACCATTTTGAACTAAAAAATAATTTTTCAATTCGGTTCATAATTGGCAAAATTATCGATGAACATACAAAAAAAAAGAAACATACGCACGAACATGGAACCTCCTCCTTTTTGGAAGTCGGTTAAAAATTAACAGATTGAGTATTGAAATAAACAGTCATATATAAACAATATTTTTCTAATTTTTCAGGAGCTGCTCTAAATCCGTACGACGACATTGTGGAAGCGGCGGCAGCTGGAGAATGGAACAAAGTTCAAAGCCTGTAAGTATCCAGTGTCCCAATTTGCCCCTCCTGGGTAGGCCCATGTTATGCAGTGGTCTATTGAAAGGCTGACATAAACTGGTTGTGGTGGCGTTTATATAGAGCAGTTGTTTTATAGGCAGGGCTAGCCACCGGGACGCCGCAGTACCCGCCTACACGAACATACTTAGTTGTTTTAAAAGCTTAGTCATGTCAGAAGTTTTTGGCAGCTTAATAACTCTGACACCATAGCTCTTCCCCAGGTCTATTGGGTGATGTAAACCATCAGCATATACTGACATCTAATCGATATTAGGACTGATCGAGAACAAACGTTAAAAACAAATAAGTTTCCTTTTATGAGGCACCCCATTTAAGGAAACTTATTTGTTTTTCAACAACTTTTGCTGTGGGACCCAAACTAAAACCACAAAAAGCAGCTGCTCCATACGTTTTATCGAAACTCAGCGAATGTTTGTATAGAGTAGCAAATTATTATCGCACATTTAACTTGGACCCAACTGTAACACTTGGTTGTAGTTATGTAGTAAACTATGCCAATCTTGAACATATCATCGTCTTTCCAATAGTGTCCGCTATGTAGAAAAAAGCCCAGGAGTTTCAATTTTAAAAATACTAAAATTCTTAAATATCTTAAACAAATGTTTTTAAAAAAAAAGCATCAATAATTGCGTACTTAACTGCTTAAGCTGCGTATACTTTCAGTCGTTTCATTCCACATGACAACACTTTGTCATTTTCTGCGTAGTAATTGACTTCCGGTTCAAATATTCAATATACTCGTAGAGACAGCGGTGCCAACTTCTCATTGTGAAGCTAGTACAATGCAAATCCTTAAATAGAATTTTGTTTGGAAACAACAAAGAGAAATCCTATTGTTAGTAATTCACACTCGATGCATGAAACTATTTTTAAGAAATTTGACTTAGAACCTACTAAATAAAGCCTCAGGGAAAGCTATCAGAATTTTGATCTAGGCAAAAAAGGGGAAAAAGGCAAAGATCTATACAACATGATTTTCAAAAAAAAGTATATTTAGGCGTTTTCTACGTACTCAGGTCCCACGCCTAAAGTTGGTCATAAATTCTGACCAACTTTCGGCAAAATTATGACTCATATTATAATTATATCCTGAATATTATAATTATATCCTGAAATATGTCTGTGGTCTAGAATGCGTTTTTATACGAAATGAGTAGAAAAACACCTATAAAATTATCAATTTTTGGTAAAAATAACTAAAAGCTACGACATAAACGCTTTTTAGTATATTCACAATTGGTTATATTTTTTAATTTCTTATTTCAGGATCGCCACGAATTTTGCAAAAGACGGCTGGAAAGTAAGTATTCGTCCTTCTTATAGATGACATTTTTAATATAAGTAGTTCAATAATAAACAAAATGTATGAGTACTAAAGATAATTAAAAACTAGATTCTAGAGCATGCAAAGCGTAATTAGTAGGCACGCTTGTGAGTCGCATAAAAATCAGTGGCGTTCAGTTTCACACAAAAGTTTTGTTTGTCAGTCTCAGTCAAAGACAATGACTCTATTTTAACTTTTACATGAAACCGAAATTATGCTCAGTTATTACTTAATTTCTCCTCAGAAACCAATCCCCAGAGCGCAAATAGATTCGCAGTCAAAATCAAAAAAATATATTTCGCAATAAATGACAAAACCGCCTTCCATCGTGTGCAAAATTCGAATATTTCGCTCGAATTGATTACATTATTGTTGATTTTTCAAAAACCGCTCAGCCGATTTCTTTAAAATTTAAATGAGACCTCGGGAGTATACCCTTTCGAACTAAAAACTATTTTTTCGATTCGGTTCACAATTGGTGAAATTATCGATGAACATACACAAAAAAAATGTACACACAGATGAACATAGAGCCTTCTCCTTTTCGGAAGTCGGTTAAAAAACGACATGAACTCTAGATCAATTCCACAGATGAAGATGTAAACTAAAGCTCTAAAATTACAAGCCAATCTACATCGTCTGACGAACTTCAAACATGAGTGTTAATGGTGTCATAAAATGCTGTTCCGTTTATGATGATCTACCTTTATTGTTGCAATGCTCGTTACCGTATAGTTAGCTAAACAAAAGCGAAAAATAATGAACAGCTATGTACGTCTCAATTCCTAGTTCTATTTTCAATGCTGATGTAAATGTTCTACCAAGTTAAAGATACCATTAAATTATATGCATATACCTGCCATACAATAGTAGATTATGTACTAAGAGAACCACCTGGTGTCTTATGTCACGGGCGATAATTGGAGCGTAGCGAAGGAGTGAAGAGTGAAGCGCAGGGTCTAAGTCGCCCAAGACGAAGACAATGGTTCTAGAGGTCCATACTCTACTTTTCATAAATCCTGCGAGAAAATATAACCCCAAGAATATGAGTAATACTTACGTCATAGATTCACTAAGTGTAGATAGGTACTCATTAGGCAACTCGGTATTGTACAAAATAAGTTAAAAGAAATTAGAATGTACCTACGAATTTTCATAGAATTGTACACAATTTAACGTATAATAAAAAAGAGAATGGAAATACTACATGAAAAAAAAAGGACCATGGCTAGCTCGATTATCATAGCCTAACACGGGCATTGCAAAGAGGTTTTATACAATAATATCGAACTGATACGGGCAACAAAGAGGTTTTATTCTGTGAAGTCGAGTAAAACCTCCTTACAATGCCAGTTGCCGTACAACGTAAAGAGGTTATATTTGATTTCACAAAATGAAACCTCTTTACGATGTCCTTAAATGTTCTTAGTTGAGAGATTTTAATACGAATTAGACGTTCCAAATTTAAGTCACTTTAACCCCTAGTTTCTTCATACAACATTATTGACCTGCCATAGCCCTCGAGATTGTGTTAAGATAATTAATGACTTGCTTTACGTTGAGATTCGATGATATATAATGGGTCATTTTCGAGCAAATGGTATGAAAGTAATATAAATTTACTTTGCCTTATTGCGTGATGAAATGCTTTTGCAATTTTTACATTAGCTTATTTTTCTTTTAAATTTCGGTACTAAATGTAAGTAAACATTAATTTTGCGAGAATGTTGCACGATGTAGAGCCACAAACGTCACCGACTATTTGCTTTAGTGGCACGTATGTACAGGTGCAAAAACATCTAGTACATTCTGCCACGTAAGAATACTTCGAATATGATGCAATGTAATTCATATTGAAGTTGTTTAAATAAATATTCGCAGTTTTTTTAGGTCGTCGCTAATATTGAGATAAAAATAAGTACGTACTATACTCGGAATTTTAATTCGATTCCAGATTTGACATTAAATTTCATTCATTTGACATTTTTAATAGAGAAAAAGTCAGTCGTCAAAACGAAGTAACGATAAAGTAGGCTTTAAATATAACGCTTCATATTCGAGTTTACCTAAACCAGACCCAAATCTTATATTCAAATCGTTAAACAAATATCTACCCGGCCAGGAATTGAACCCGTGGCACTCTGCTATCGATCTAAGAGGAACTACCAATAGCTGCACCTGAAGGCCTCATTAGTTAATCAATCTAATCACTAATCACAATATTTTTCCGATAATATATTATCGTTACTTTTGCAGCTTTCATTATGGTACATACTACTCATAACACGGGCCCTGAGCCTAATGAAGCCTATAACCGAAGAATATTGTATAATTTGTACATTCTGGGTCTAGTGTTATTTTGCTATAACTATAGCTACAAGCTGTGTGAAACCCTATCAACGCTAAAATGAGAGTTTTAGTCAGGCTTTGATATTGTGCAACTTCACATCCGCCGACTTGTATGATTCGGCCTAAACATACGAGTATGTTATTCAAGTATTCCTGTACCTAAACTTAGACTGTGAAAATACTGTACTTTCTTTAACAGTAACTTCATTATTCTTTTTCAGGACTTGGGTACCGTGAAAGACCTCAAACCCGTTAAAGGAGGTCACGTGTACGGGGAGTCCGAGTACACCTACCACTCCCTGACAGATGTCGGAGGGCAAACATCGGAGAAGAGCGGTGGACACAAGATCATCAACGAAGACGGGAAAGTCGCAGAATTCGACTTCAAACCCACTGCGAATCCCGACGAATTATTCAAGAAGCTCGGTTTTAAGCCTTATTCTCAGAGCTAGCTTTCTTATTTCGGTAATATTGACATGTTTCGTGTAAAACAGCTGGCAGTTTGACTTTCACAGCTATAGTTATTGTTTATAGAGAGCTGGTAATTTAGCATAACTTCTGACGAAAATAGCTCATAAACATGGATGAAAACTTCTTTTCCGACCTTAGAAAACTTGAAAGTCTATGTTTAATATCTATTTTTATGGGTCGGCAAAAGTACAGCTAACTCCCAGATAGAGATTATCTCCAGCTACGTTAATGCTAAAAACAAGAAGCTAGTATCAAAATACTAAATGAAATATGAATTCGAGCATTTTCTAATCTACAATGGCATATTTTCGGTTTGAAGTTATGCTTTAGGTCCTAGATAAGTAGAATGTAGAGTTGTTAGAAAGAAAGGACAAATAAGTACCTATAATAATGTTTGATAGTGCTTCATTACAAGTTTGAAATTATATTTCAAGCGTCACAAAACTGTAGCTAAGAACAAGAATAACATGCGATCTTACACGTGACTTTTGTTTTAACAGCTGTAGAGTGATAGAATCGAAATTATGATGCCATTGTGAACAAAATTGTATTTCTTGTGAGATTATAAGTATAGGTGTATTTTTCAGTCTGGTTTTGGCAGCAACATGCACAATTTCATTTATATTATACACAAGCATAATATAAATGATTATATACCTAGATATCTATATTTTTGTAGTATTATAGCACTCAATAGAATATTAAAATACTAGAGAAATTGATTGAAATATGTATGGGCTCAAATTTGCAAAATTTACAAAAAGTTGCATTTGAAATGGAATTCTGTGATTATTGTTATAGGCTAGATTATGTTATGTTTATCTAAAATAAAGTACCTATTTTATTTTAAGCAAAAAAAGAATTGTTTTATTTATATTTATAGGTAAGTAGCTTTAGTTTAGAAGAACTTATTTATAGTAATCCATAGAGCTTTTGCCAGCGGCTTCGCCCGCTTTGTATTTTAATTTTTGTGTTATCCTACTTTGCCGATATAAAGAGCAGCCTAAAATCAAGTCACTGTTGCTGCGTGAAAGAATAAACAAACAATTCACACATTTGGATTTATAATAAGGATTTATGTAAGAATACAGACGTACGTACGTATAACGGACTTCATACATACTTCTAAGGTTGCCTGGCAGGCTAAGGTTGGCTGGCAGAGATCGCTGTCAGCGATAAGGCCGCCCATTGTTACACTGTTTATGTATCTTTGTTTCTTCTTTTTGTTTATTTCTTGGTGTGCAATAAAGAGTTTATCTATCTACATGGATATACAATTAAACATTCATATTCATTTATTTCATGAAATTAATTTACATGGCAGTATAATTCATAGTAATTGTAAGTAAAATATAATTTAACAGTAGTTAACACCTGTTTGGTAGTATATATCGATGACGTAAGTTATAATAACTAATTCCACTAGGTATGTTGTATATTTATAAAAATAAAAGGTTTTGCTCAACAAGGCAACGTTTCAGGCGAGTTTTAAAGCTCTGCTATGTAGGGGCTTCTGTGGTGTGTTCTGGTAAGTGGTTGTACACATCGTGCGGGACCCATGACTGATTTTGCCAGTGTTCCCCTCACACTTGCCAGATGATGCGCGGTTCTTGTGGGGTAGTCATGGTTCCTTCCGCGCACCTCGTAGGAGTCCAGGTTCATCCTCACATACCTACTACTTCGGTACTTGTTGTATGATTATATAGATGGTAGAGTCAGGATGCCTAAGCTCCTGAAATAAGGCTTTACATATATTTCCTGACTATTCTAAAATGAACTTGAAAATAATAATTTCATGGTAGCAGCGTGAAATAAAATTTTCATAGGTATTCATGTTTGTACCGTGGGTCGTGACCGACTGCCCGTGACGATTCGTTTTGCTGCGCCTGTGAGATTTTTAGGGCAATTATTTTTACCGTGCATATCTTAAAATAGTGTGCAGATTGCTAAGCCGTAATAGTGGTAATCGGTAAAATAAAATTGTGACTGACAATGCATTCTGAAATGTTATTAGGAAGTTATTCAGAAATAAATGAAAATTACGTAGCGCCTCATTGTACAGTACTTAGACTAGATTTGAAACTGGCTATAAGTATCTTTTTTTTAGTTTTTTTCTACGCAGGCTTAAAACTCAATATCTTTGAATATAAATAAAAAAACAGTAAAAACTATTAGACGTATTTCCATATAAGTTACAAAAAAATAGTGCCTACCATGCACAGAAAAAACCTTATATGTTCTAATACAAGTATTACAGTACTTTTTCACGCATTTCAGATTAGATACCTACTAGTTTAGTACCTATCTACTAGCAAACTTAAAGGGATATCCTATCCATTTTTCAGAGTCGAAAAAAAGTTGTCATAATTTCCAGAATCATTATAATTTAAATTTTTTTGTGGAAATTTGCCACTGTGGCTCTAATTATAATGATAAAACATAGTCATGACACATATGTATCAATTAATTTTTTGAAAAAAACCATCAATTTTGACGAAGAAAGAAATTTTTAAATAATCTATACAAGTAGGTAGATATAACCAGACAATAAACAGTGTTTAAGACCGGGCGACGATCGGAATCGGCAATTAGTTTTTGAGTAAATTCCAATAAAACTCTAGAAAATCGTGCGCCTACGTAAAATGTTTGTTTTTAGTTGTTTTTCAATATTTTTTTTGTAATTAATATAGTAATATTGCATGTATATACTAAATTTAAGTAAGTACCTACTTAACGAATAGTTGCAACTTTTGTGCCACCATAACTTCACACGTAGGTATTAGGCTATAATATCCACAATCCACATATTGTTTAAGAATAATTATAATTCTATTAATAATTACATCATCTATCGAAAACTGTCTATAGATGATTAATCCATTAAAATTTAAATGTGTTGTGGTTAAAACAAAAAATGTCCTACGCAGAACTGAATATGACCTAGCTCACAAAAGTTAGTGAAATGAGAGTCGATAGCGAGCAAACCCGTGGTTCCGTATATTGTTCCATACCTATTTGTAACAATAACTATGATTTGATTAACTTAATTGGTGTAAATACCGTGTTATATGAAATAAATAAATGGAAATTATTAAATTTAAACAAATATTTTGAGTTTAACATTCAATTTATATCAATGCGCTTGTATATTTTAAATTAATCCTGACCATGACCATGATCATGCGTGGAAATTATTGTGATATGTGCCATAATTTATTTTATCTACACTAATGTTGTAACATTCTACTTATGTTTCAAATACTTGACTTAAAATGACTAGGTACTGTTATAGCGCAGACAACAAAACACTCAATTTAAGCAATTTCACATGATGTTATAATATCCACATCGATATCGTAAAATCTCATTATAACATCGCGCGCTCGCTCCTGATTGGCCCTGCGCGCGCAGCTGCGCTCATTGGTTAGATTTTAATGGCGCCAAGTTCACTGTGACAATACACGTACGCGTGAATTTAATGTTTCGCAATATGTTTTTTTTTTTATTAGTGAAGATAAAGTAGTGTATGCAACTGCATATAACACGGGTATTAAAACACTCGTTACTATTATGAAACTCGCTGCGCTCGTTTCATAAACTCACACTCGTGTTTTAATACCCTTCATTACATATATGACAGTTGCATAAACTACTATTAAGAAACAGGATTCATAAATTATTTTAAATAGAATAGAAAAAAATATTAATAAGCAACAAACAGTACCTACACTCGAATATGAAGTATAATAGTACATTATGATACAAGTGTGTAATCATCAATACACACGTGTAGCATACGACTTTTTTCAACACACTGTTGAATAAAATAATACTAAAAAAATATTTTCAACAGCGAAAACGAGTTGTGAAAAATTTTTCGAAATGGCGGGAAAAGTTCTTCTTCTTTTATGTTTTGGCGTTGCATTGTTGTGCATTTGCCAGTGTCAAGTATTAAGCTTAATTAATATTTTTTGATATTTTATCAAAATAGTCACTGTCGTAGTAACGTCATACCTAGTCCAATAAAGTCACAGTCAAGTCCAAACATAGTCCAAGTCATACTTCAGTAAAGCTGTGCGGCAGTGGAGACTTTACTAGAGGCCTCTACGGAGGTTTGGTAACAACATGGAACAACATGATGCGTCACATTATATCACTTGCCTACACTCATGCACGTAAATCAGCTCATAATCAACGAGACATTACCATTTTTCACTAATTATCACTGAGAAAAACACAAGCTTAACAAAATAATACAATGAGGCAGCATGATTTTCCGCGTTCCCGCCAAAACTCGCGGGAATAATTAAACATTTTTCCTATGCACGCGCAATGGCAATCGGCCATAGACTAAAACAATGAGGTTTTATAGGTACTTTAATTTATTGTGATTTGTACCTACTAAAACACGTTCTTTTTTGTGTCAAAACATTTTTTAAGTACAAACCAATCTCAAACAATAAAATAAAACTCTATAACTCACTTGTGAATAATAGTAATGAAAAGTCACAGTTTAATTATAGGCGTCATTACTCATTATGTGCCTAATTGCGGTTAAATTAGAGCCACTTTATTAGCAAGTGTGTTGAAAAAAAATAAAAGTCAAAATTTAAATATAAGAAATAAATAAAAAAATACTCTTCTTTTCTATCTTGAAAAGTCCAAATCGATTAGGCACAAAATATTTCTGAATTAGGAAACCATATTTCTCAATACATAGGTACATCTTTTAAAATATGACAGATAAATAAATTATTTAGAGTTACGTAACAAAGAGACGTGCTTACACCAATTAGTCACAGAACCCTAATAGTTAAGATATGAATCTTATAATTAAACCATAGCAGGAAAATGTGTGGTTAAAAAAGTTACTGGATTAGGTCATCTAGTAGAAGAAATAATATCTAGTAAGCGCCAATGATGTACATGTGGGTATTATGTATAATTAGTTTAACGTAACATTTGAAACTAATAGAAAAGGTATTTCATTTAACGATAATTCTTAGCCTAGATCTATCCAATTCACACCTGTGTCTCATTGATATTTCTGTATTTAATTGTAATAGTTTTCCAGTCATGAACAGTATCGCTAAGGCGTTATATTATACAGGGTTATTTCTAAGCAATTAGCATTCTTGTAGGGGCTTATTCTGTACATCAAAACTAACAACTTTTATTCTACTTTTGTCAAAACTCAAAAAAAAAACAGCTGTTCCATACATTTTGTCGAGGGTGAACTATAGTTTTCTATGTACCAACAATGTTTTTTTTGAGATTTTTGAGATAAAAGCCGTTGCACAAAAGTTGTTTCGATGTAAAGAATAAGCCCCTAAAAGGATGCTAATTGATTAGGAATAACCCTGTATACCTAGGTACAATTCAATGTTTGATCTAGACTATTTGTAAATTGCACTATTCACTACGGGCAACTTTTGCTATGGGACATTCACAGAAATCGTAAAAAATCAGCAGTTCTGTACAATATTTTTTAACCGGCTTCCAAAAAGAAGGAGGTTCTATGTTCGTCTGTATGTATTTTTTTGTGTATTTTTCATCGATAATTTCGCCAATTGTGGACCGAATCGAAAAATTCTTGTTTAGTTCGAAAAGTTTGAGCTCGGCTGAGCCGTTTTTGAAAAATCGTAATGTAAACAATTCGAATGAAATTTTCGAATTTTCTTCACGATGGAAGGCGGTTTTGCCATTTTTTGCGAAAAGTAACTATAATACAACAGCTGATTGCCTTATTTTGGGGTTTGCATGCGGTTAAATTATCTAGATATCAATGGAGGTCTAGAGATTACACAAGATTGGTTAATTTTGCACAGGATGATTAGATGAAGAAAACTTAAAAGGCCCTGGAATGTCATTGTACCTTATCATTATAAGCCACTTGATCACTATGCTATGGCAACGTTTTGCACGGTCAGTACTTGGATGGGTGACCGCGGGTGGCATTTTCCAACTGAGCGCTGCCGTGGCTCGGATGACACGTTAAATTGTAGGCCCTGGTTGTTTTAACCGTTTAGCCATGTCAGAGGCCTTCAGGCGGCCTAAAAACTCTGACACCAGGGCTAGCCACCCGGCCTATACGAACTTACTTACTTACTATGCTATGGCATGAAATGAGTCCGAAAATGGCGATTTTGAAATGAACATATAAGGTGTACTTAGTTTGAAATGAATTTCTGTGTTTTGTAGAAGCCTGGGGCTTTCCCAATATTTTAATTAAGTATATATTTTATGTAACTAAATTATTGCCCTTAAAAAAGGTGTAAAATTAAATCCGTGCCCTTAAAATCGTGACATACCTACATATATAGGTACTTACTTACGTTTGTTCTGAGGAAACGTGATTCACGATTAGGCTAATTGTACAGATGTACAGACAAGCGGACTTGTTTAATAATGCTATAAAGTTTAAGTAGGCACATGCTTAAGCATTCAACTATAATGACTGATTCGAAGAAGTAAATTTTCCACGTTTAAAATTTAGGGGCTCCGCTTGGTGCTTTAATGAGATAAATAATATAGTTACGTACACAGAGATACTAGAGGGATAATGTGGTCGATCGAGGCAATCTGAAAGAGATTCATTGTTATAAATGTTATAATATGGCACAAGTTAGTAGTGGAGACATGAAATATTTCTCAATTCGGTGGCTTCGGGTACTTCTATACTAATATTATAAAGAGGTAAAGTTTGTGAGGTTGTAGGGGGTAATCTCTGGATCTACTAAACCGATTTTAAAAATTAATAGCAAGCCACATTATTTGCGAGTGTCATAGGCTATAAAGTAACCGTGGGCGAAGCCGCGGGCAAGGGCTAGTTTTGGATATTTCGGTAAGGAGCGTCAAATTCTTGTCAAATTCCAAAACATATATTTGACAGGGACAACCTTTGGGGAATATTTTCAATAGATGTTTACGGTTGAGTATTGCCTCAAGAACAACAGTATTATCAATCTGTGGTTACGTATTGGACTCCCAAATAATCACCCTGACTCCTCCGAGCGGAGTACAATTTCATCCATAAAGGATTTTCCCTGAGTAAAAATAATTATAAATTAAAAATTTAAAAAACCCCCGGCACAAAAATATTTGACAACAAACTTTCAATTGACAACCATTTTGGGCACATTTGTAGAATTTTGGTTCTTCCATCCCCACTTTAACCCACCATAACTCTTAAACGGCTCAATCGATTTTTATAAAACATAGCTAAGAACACTCTCGATTAAGTCTCCTTTCATCCAAAAAAAAACTAAACTGAAATCAGTTCAGTGGTTCGGGCGCTATGATGCCACAGACAGACAGACAGACAGACAGACAGACAGACAAACAGACACGTCAAACTTATAACACCCCTCTTTTGCGTCGGGGGTTAAAAAAGATAAAGCCTCAACCACGACACATGTCCGATCGTTTTACAGTGGATCCGGCTCATACGACTATTACTATACTCATACGATGTATTAGTGTTTTTTTTTTTTATATTATTCTTATAACATTACCTGTAAATGAGTATTGTTACTATTTTTGATACGCTTCAAGGTTTGTTAAGTTACGTTTGACAAGAAGCTGGATTTTTTCCGTAGTAAGGTAATAATAACCTAAACTCCATAAAAGTAGATGTGAAATGAAAATTTAAACTTGGCATATTAACACATACAATACTTAGATACTTAAATGAACTAAAAAAGCTACTGGTACCGATCAGTTGTAAATGAAATGGCACATTTGTTCATCAATCCGAAGACTGACCATGCTGAAAATTGTTTACTTCAATGATCACTGACCTAACCTAAATACCTATTATGAACTAGAATAATTATAAGTACAGTTCATTGAACAGATGAAGAAAAATGTGGCTACTACCTATAACGATTAAAGATAGAGTTTTAACTTAAGTGTGCATTGTGTACGTGTTACGCGTGATGCCTGAGTTGAAAAAATATTAAAAGACTAGCTTTTGCCCGCGGCTTCGCCCGCATGATATTTCGAGGCCCTACCTTACCACCCATATAAAAAAGGTGGAAAATAAAAAAAACAAACAAAAATCGATTTGACATTTGTTCAATTCGACAGTTATTTTTTGACATTTCTTGGAGTGCACGCTAGAATAGCTCGCAGATGGCAGAATGTTTCCTACTTACTTAACACTTATTGTTCTAATATGGAAAATTTACGCAATATCATTATGATTTATAGCTTGTGTTATTTTGATAAATAAGCTATATAATTGCAAAGTTTCATCTCAATACGTTCAGTAGTTTTTGCGTGAAAGAGTAACAAACATCCATCCATCCATCCTTACAAACTTTCATGTTTATAATATTAGTAGGATTTTGCCGGTAAATATCTTTATTTATTTTTTACTACATAAAAAATCGATTGGATTATGCACAGACCCTTGAAGATTTAAAGGTAATCGAAATGCTCAAGCCCACTGCCAGTTGGCAGCGTGCCCAGCATGGCAGTATACCCATGTAGGAATATAATAACCCAATTTATACAATTAATAAAATAAATATATACACTTTGAACCACAACAGCTGATAAATAAATTAGCAAAATTAGTTAATTATAATCATCGCTACAACATAATTAACATAATATTTATTGTGAGTTCGTACAAACCGTGTCAGTAGAGCTAATCTATCGATTTTTTATCTACGGCCTTCACCTTAACCATTGATACTCGCATGCACTTCGATGATAATATCTACATCAGCATCACTAAGCTATTTCGGAAATACAAACTTTATGTCTTCTGACAAAAGGTCCAATATTACTTAGAGAAGTCTACAATATACATAACGAAACAGCTTTAGAAAATCTTATTATGATTTTTTACCCACGATTAAAATTGCATTGTAACAAAGATGGTTCCGATATTATAAACTTTGTATCTTCAGAAAAAGGTCCAATGTTGTTTAGAGTATTCTTCAAACTGTAAAAATTGCTTTAGAAAATCCTATTACGATGTTTTTTTGGGCGACGTGTGAGTCAATTCTATTAATTGACTGTAATAATATAGCTCAGGTTTTTTTCGGTTAAGAACTGAAAAAGACACCAACTCTTAGTGTTTTTACTGAAACTCCGTGACCGGTTATAACCTTTTTAATCTTACATCTAGATTATTCTTATAGTAGCCAAACTTTTGCTAGAGCAAAAAAGTGTGAATTTCATTGTACACTAGTTGTTCTAGATATCATAAAAAGTATCTGGATGGACGTCCGAGCTTAACTTGAATGTAAAATTTGGTTCAAATTGTTAGAACTGTTTTCGAAGTATTCTTTGCATAGGGTAGATGCAGTAGTTGTGGTCATCATTGTTTCATTTTTGGCCACTTTGAATTTTAATGATTGTGTAGACATATACTTAAAAATAATGTTTTAATGATCTTTTCATACATTGAGGTTACATAGTACTTACATAATCTATTTTAGCAATAACTTTTGCATAGCCATAGCCATAACCGGGACAGTTGTCACAATCGGTGCATCTACATTTTTTTTATTGCGTATAAATTCGCCTTTAACCACCATCCCGTCTGATGGTAAGCGACGATGTGGTCGAAGATGAAGCAAAAAGACTTAAAAGACACCTTGATTTTCAAGGTCCAAACCTTGAAAATAATAAGGTTATATGGTATTTCGGGGAAAAAAGATGCAGACAGTTACAGCTGCAGGCAGAATTTCCCATTCAAAGTTATAAACGTCAGGAAGCTAATAAAAAGAGTATGAGCAACTATCCACTAAAATCTTACTCACTTTATCAAAGCCTTCAAAACAAAAGTACTTACATTGAGATATAAAAATATAAAGTACAAATAATAAGGAAAAGTATAGACAACAAAATGACTAAAAACCTGCTTGCACGCACAATGTAATGAGACATGTTTAAAACTTGCAGTATAATGAAGCCCATCTCATTACTATGGCAGGTACTACAGCCGGTCCTACTAAAACAAACTAAACCCTATAAGGCGATCCTTCGATAATCACTAAAGTTGTTCCACCCGGATGTTTACCTTGCATCTTACAGAAAACTAACATTTCCATCAAACAATAAACAATTTGAACCTTAATGCAAAGTTATAAAAGCGTAAAGAATGTGAGTGATAAGCATCGAAGGAAATACATTTAATACTCGACGAGGATCCCAAGGCAACACTATAAGCTAACCATTCGTAGAGCATACTCGTGTCTTCAATATTGATAAGTCTATTTAGTCACAAACAGGTTCGATAGTAATTAGGCTAGTACTTAGCTGGTGGAAGTGTTTTAGAAATGAAGAGCATTATTTTGGTGTGTGTCGTATGTCTGCAATTGGGACAGAACTATGGACTGGGTATGTATATAATTTAGACAACTGATGCATGAGAGCTTTCGAAGCTTTTTTGCGAACCGCTAAAAGTTTTTGATAAATTATTATTATATCTACGATACAGATTATTTGTTTTTCAATGATAGATTAGGAATTTTCATGCAAGAGCTTATCTCTATCATTTCAAATACGAAATCTGTACTGATCCAACTAAGTAAGTAGATGTAAGTACATATTTGGGATATTTTGCTTGCTTGTCCTTAATAAGGTCGGCCAAGTGCGAGTCGGACCCGCGCACGAAGGGTTCCGTACCATATGAGAGCGCCCCTTCCCTAATCTATTTTATTTTTAATTATTTATTTTTGAAGTGAATATATTTAACTGACTGTGAATATTTTGATCGTTCTCTCGCCGTTATTAATTTTGTCGTTTGTTGTATAGAAACCCTCTTAAATATTTATTTTATTCTGTTTTGAGTATTGGTTGTTACAGCGGCAGCAAAAATGCTTCATCTGTGAAAATTACAACGGTCTAGCTATCACGGTGCATGAGATACAGCTTGATGACAGACAGACGGACAACGGAGTCTTAGTAATAGGGTCCCGTTTTTTACCCTTTCGGTAAGGAACCCTAAAAATGGGCTACCTAGTGCGTACCGTACTGTATTTTGAATCGTCATCCAAAGAGTGCTTGCTACTTTGGTTTGCAAAATGCCATTGCATTGTTTAATAAATCGACGAACCATTTTAAATAGACAAGGCTTTTCTAAAACGAATCCGGTTTGACGGTAGTTGAAGAAAAATATCACCAGTGCTACAACAATCATGACGTATTCTACCACAACAAATACAAACGTTGCCCTGCAAACGGGAATATACTCATTGTTTTCAACAACCCTTATCTTGACAGCAACCTTGAAATACTAAAAATAAATCAGCTGTTACATGACCTTCGACAAAATAGAACAGCTGATGGTTTTGCGATTTCTGAGGCGATCCCTTAGTAAAATTTGTCCATAATGATGAATCAGCACCTTGTGTTCCTTCAAAATTTCATAAAACATCGAATCACATTGTCGTCACTGTCGTAAAATCGATTACCCTTAATGGAGTTTCTCATAAAATCGATAATATTATAACGAGGAAATGAATTAACTGACGCAGTGCGCATCTATTACAAAGGTACATACGATTTGGTGATGTGCCTAGTAGGAAATGTCTGTCAGGCTTCCTTATAATGATATACCTAGTATGAGTATGTTGGTAAGTCTATTCATGCAACAAACATGTGATGATTGTATGCTTATGAGCGTATCTCGCTGTAAGGCGCTGCAGTCTTCATCGTTGTCTCAATCATAGGGCATTCAACCATTATAATCATAATCGGCTGTAGGACGTTCCCTGCTGAATTCAGGCCTACCTATAGCTTAAAAATAAGATCGGTTGGAAGCGGATTGCATCCAGCGTATTCTTGCGATCTTGATTCCGCGGTCGCAGCTTATGACTACCGACAAGGTGGTCCGATGATCCAATCAACTAATGTTATGCAAGAATGCTGGACGGCAAAGTCAAAGTCAAAGTCAAAGTTCCTTTATTCCGTAGACATTACAGTTGCACTTGGAATCGTCAGATAACAATGTTTAAATACAGTTTAAGTAATTTTAATCTAATCTCAAATAGGTACTTACATAAGTTTCAAGATTTCACAAAATATATTTAATACAAGAAATAACATAGAGACAACTTAAAGAAAAATATATACCAGTCTAATAAAGTAATGTCAACGAAAACAAACATCAAAGCAAGAACAAAAAATAAATGATCATCACAGATAAAACAGTAGCATATTACGTTATTCAGCAATAACGGTTATTTCATTATTAACAATAACGGCTACAAGATTATATAGGTTTTTAAACAAAACAAAATAGCAACGTACGATAGAGGCCTATACTCAGCAGTGGGATAGAGAAGGCAGCGGATGATGATGATGAACAAGTTACACAAGGTTTGTTTCTGCAGACTCTACAGCCATAATATCAATAGGTTTTCTGTTTATCTGTCTTAACTTAATCAGAGTATCAGTCCCGCTGTAAAGATGTAACACAACGTATGATATTAGTTTGTATACTTTTTAAATTATCACCCATCTTGAGAAAACTTACTTTAGCATACGTGAAACCGCAAATAGTTGTAAGTCAGCAATGTAATTGATACGACGCGTAAATAGCACATTTTAAATTTGAAGGAAATTTCCTTTATAGGTACAAATAATAGATAATAATATAGAAAACTATCCGACCCGACAAAAGTAAATGATCAAATTGAAGTACCAATTAACGTAACCAAATGAAAAAACCCGAAATTAATTGCATTAAACGTTAAGTTCAAACTTAACCTAAATATGAACAAAACTCAATCACATTTATAATATAACTAGCTTTTACCCGCGGCTTCGCCCGCGTTATATTTTGATTTTGGCTTATGTTTATGTCGGCTGCGAAACCTAATAACCTAACCGACAAATTTCAAAATACCTTAAAGGAATGCAAGGTTGGAGTGTATATGCAAGGGTCAGGGGTCTTAATTACAAATGAATAAAAACTATACCTATATTTCAATGTTTTTGGCTGTTTGCAGTTATAATAAACATTACAATGGTACAGCAAAGTTTATACCTACTTGTTCCTAATTATTGCTTTTTTACAAATATTTGTGCATAAATCGATAAATTTGTTTCTAAGGTTTTTACGTGTTAGATTAATTCCAATTTTTTGTTCTAAATAAAATCTCTGCTTTCCATAAACTGGGCATTCCAAGATTATGTGCCACTGCACATGAGTCTTCTCTTTTGTGGGTTCACAGATGCACGATGGGCTTTCCCTCAACTTAAATCGATGTAAGTATTGGGAAAACCCACCATGCCCCGTCAGCACTTGAGTTATGATTCCCACTGGTGCTATTTCTCTTACGATCTTGTATGCCGCCCTTGCATCCGGAAAATATGTTTTGGTTGCCGCCGCTGTGTGGCCATCCTGATAACGCCGGTTCCACTCGTCAAGAGAGTCCTTTCGGATTTCTCGCTTGACGAATGAAACGGGGCAGTTATCGTAAATAGGTCTGCACTTCGAGTGCAGTGCTGCTTCCTTTGCTAGCTGGTCCGCTCTCTCATTTCCCTCCATCCCCGCGTGTGCTTTAATCCAATAAAGTTTCACTATTTTATTTTGTGCGTGTAGCAACTTTATGTTAGCTTTGAATTTACTGCTAAGGGATGGAGGGAAGATACGCCAACTACCGTTTCCAGTGCAGACCTGGAGTCACAAAAGATTTTTGCTTTTTCGGTAGCCTCAAGAAGTGTCAATAACTCGGCCTGGTACACGGAGCACCAATCGGCCAATTTCAGCTTGCGGGTACTGATCTCAGTGGCATCATCCCAAATGGATAATGCCGCCCCAACTTTCCCTTTAACTTTGCTGCCGTCTGTAAATATGTTAATTTCTCGGTTAAGATTTTGCTCTAGTGCTGCTCCGTCTGCCAGGCATATGAACTCCAGCTCCTCCTGCTGCGCTGGGTGTGGCTTCTTTTCTGTCTCTCTATCTCCAGTTACTTGCTGGGAATAACCCTTCTCAGTTTCATAAAGCAAGGCTGCTTCCTGGACTCTGATATGACAGCCGCGGATTAGGGGCCGCGGAGGGATATATGGAACTGGTGGTGTGGGTGCCGCCACCTACCCTACCTTCCGCTAGGCCGTCAACGTGTTGGCAGACGCAGTGGGGCTGCAGGGGAAGAGAGGTGTCGGTATCGCGATGGCCGTTCTCACTGCCCTCTGCAGTTGAAGAGGCAGGCGCTGGGCTACTATGACTGACCCGCTGCACTGGGACCAGGGCGTTGGAATGCTGTCTGACGTTCAGTACTGGTTAGTCCAGAGTGGTGGATGACGATGTGTCTTGTGCTCCGAAACACTCCGTCATTATGGCGAGAGCGCAAGCTCCGTTATGGAGCCCGAGTCTGGGCTAGCTCTGTTGAGTGCCGCGAAGGAGTGCGAAAAATGTAGGAACGTCCTAAACTTGCCATGACAGGTTATTTCTGGCGCTTAGACGGCTGCTACCGCAGCCCGCTCACTTAGTTTTTATCCTATCCTACGGGAACTGTTAAAGTTTTTGCGATAAAAAGTGGCCTATTATGTCACTTTTCGTCTTTCAAACTATATTCATGCAATAAGCTAAGGCCAGTTGCTCCGTTGCTGAGAAAAAATTATTGTAAAGTCCTACGGGAACCACAATTTTTTCGCGATGGAAAGTATCCTATGTCACTTTCCGTCTTGCAAACTATACCCACCCCAAATATCAAGTCAATCCGTTGCTCCATTGCTGAGAAACAGTTATTGTCCTATCCCATGGGAATCACGAATTTTCTCGAGATAAAAAAGTATCCTATTATCACTTTGTCTTTTAAACCAAAGGTATCCATACCAAAAATCAGGTCAATCTTTTGCTCCGTTGCTGCGTCAAAGAGGAACAAACCAACAAACTTTTCGGATTGATAATATTAAAGTATTATGTATACCATAAAGGTAAAATAAAGAAACATGTTAAACCTCTAATGATAGAAGATTTAAAAATATTTTAAATGTCAGACAAAATGACGGCCTGGTATTAAACGTCATAGTAACATGTAGCATGCAGAGGTAAAATAACATTTTATCCAATTTTAATGTCAGTTGTCATTTTCAATCCATACTTTATTTCCTCTTCAAGGGGATATAATGGTGGAAAAACAATTTGTCCCCTTGCCATGCTACTTGTGATTTATAAAAGTCTGCAGACAATGTCACCTGTCATCCAATTACGTTTGGCTGTGACGTTTCGTTAGTCCATATTAGCGTCATAGAGGAATTAATCACTTAGCGTCTTTGTGATAGTGGCGACAGTTTCGCTTTCGATGGTTTTTGTCCTGTCCTACAGGAACTATGCAATTTTTCGGGATAAAAAGTATCCTAAAGCTCCTTCCGCCTTTTAAACTATGTCCATGCCAAAAATCAAGTCAATCCGTTGCTCCGTTGGTGCGTGATGGAGTAACAAACCAACAAACCAACAAACTTTTCGGATTTATAATATTAGTAAGGATTTCATCATCAAAACGACAAGCAAATATTCTTAACTCTATTCTTCATTCCACATAATGTATAACGATGTTTATCTTATATTGCGAGAGTAAAAGTACCGTTTAACAGCTTGTTAATATTTGTCACTTGTCACTAGTTGTCACTTATCATTTATGTGTTATAAAAACACCTCAATAAGTGCCGTGACGTCAACCAATTGTTTATTGTGGTGCCCAAGACCAACGCAGTGCTACAAGTGTTTGCTTATTGAATAAAGATTGATTTGAGTGATTCAGATTCTCATTGTATGTATGAGTTGTCCAAAGATGTAATTTCGATTGCGACACGTTTTAATTGTAAATACCGGATCTACAAATGGTAATCTGTTTGTACCAAGATTCGATTTCAGAATAAAACTTACCAGTGCTAATGCACCAAATACATACTAGGTGCATCGTAAGGCAGCCTGCATACGTTGTTCGTTGACGTATGTATGTCAATCCAATAATCCGCTTTGGACTATTGTGATGAATACATGACCTAATCGCCTTTCGTGGGTATGCCTATGTTCAACAATGGACTATTAAAAGGCCGGTACAGTACATACCACAATTCTTCTGATAGAGATTATTGTATGGAAGTAGGTACTTACGTAGTAAGTACTTTGTATCTCGTATGTTTAGACACAAGTGGATCAATGTCAGTATGACGCTATGGGTTTCCCGAGTTTTTCTTCAAAACTTGTTGTGATGATATAAACCTCGTTTTGTTTAAAGAACTTGCAGTATTTTTTCCTCATTGCAACCAAACAAACAAATTAATTAGGCAGGTCCATCCTATATTATATGAAACCAGTTTTCAGTTTCTGTTTTAAATCAACAAGCCAATTTGATGATGATCATTAAAATTAAGTAACAAATGACAGCTATAAAATATGTTAGGAACATAGATAATAAAAATTAGTATACATTTTTAGTCGTAATTATAGTAAGTTGCATAAAAGTTGAGTGCTTTTGGAGATCCTGGTGTCTTCCGTCCGACGTTGAGGAAGACTACTCAAGAAGTCATAATGTTACAACAATAGATGAAACGTTATTTAACACAATTAATAAGTAGGATTCTGACTAAAGTATTCCTATGACTACAAGTATGCCAATGATTAACTATGACTATTAAAACAGTGAAGTGCGCATAATGTTGTTTTATAAAAAAATAGTTATAATGTGATAAACACAAGTAAAAACGAAAGAAAACGTAAACGTAACTATAGTCTGGGAGGTGTTTACCTAAAAAATGCAGATACTTTTAAAAGCTGAACTTTTGGTATTTCTTTGTCAGGGTGGTGTACAACAATACCCCGGAGTCAGTCCTTGTCCCAGGTTCCTTAGCTTTTGGCGACACATGTAACAAGGCAAATCAGTCAGGCTTTATAGTGCCACCGATTTCTTAAAACATGACTGACAGGCTTTGTCACATGTTTCAGGTAAATGTTTCAGTTACATATTTTGACTGCAGTTAAACTTATTTTAAATTATTTTTCTACCCGTACACCAATTTTCAGAGTTTAAAAGTAGTTTCAAGATAAGTAGGTATCTACCTATTCTTATTTTTTTATTTAAAAAACGTGTATCATTACCAAATGCCAAGGAACCCAGCTGACTGACCCCGGGGTATTGTTGTACACCACCATAACAACGTAATACCAAAAATTCAGCTTTTAGAAAGTATATAGTTTCATTTTTGCGCCTAACTACCCGGGCTATAAGTAGTTAACTTTATGACATAGACTAGACCTTCGACATGTTTAGCAATATATAGAGATAATTTTAATTCAATATTGTTTAGACCTAATAGCCTCTAATGAGCACTTATCGTCACTAGTCGTTACATCACCAACTAGGTTGATTTATCATAGATCAGCGTGTCATTGCCAAGTAGATGTTGATACAGTTTGTTTGTTTTCAATTTTAGATGATAATTTTGCGGTGTCCTTGAGATTCAATCTTTGCTAACCTTTGAGGCTGTAAATAAACAAAACTAAGAAGATATCAAAGATCTATAAAAGAAATCTCTTTAGATCTTTAATATACCTTATATAGGTAGATCAATTAAATGATGACGAAAAAACAATATGCCATAGAACTTTCCGATCTCTTCCAACACCTCCACTTTCGTTGACGTGATACCTACTGTCACCTTCTTTATTCAGTTTCGTCATTTGACTTTGCCCAATAGACATATTTCTCCACATTTTTCGAGCCCTAGTTTTTAGGATTCCGTACCCAAAGGGAAAAACGGGACCCTATTACTAAGACTGCGATGTCCGTCTGTCTGTCTGTCTGTCCGTCTGTCACCGGGCTGTATCTCATGAACCATAATAGATAGGCAGCTGAAATTTTCACAGATTATGTATTTCGGTTGCCGCTATAAGAACAAATACTAAAAACAAAATAAAATAAATATTTAAGGGGGGCGCCCATACAACAAACCTGAATTTTTAGACTTTTTTCGCTCTATATTAATAATGGTACCAGGTAGATGCCTGAAATTTCCACAGAATATTTAGTTTTATATTTCCTTCAATAATAAATAATAAAGTTAAAATAAAATAAATATTTAATATCCCATACAGTACGGAACCCTCCGTGCGCGAGTCCGACTCGTACTTGGCCGATTTTTTTTTCGGTTTAATATTGTTGTCTTATTAATGCGGTGCATACATTCATGCATATATAGTTACTTTGATTTTATAGAATTTTCACTACATTACAGGATTTTAGTTTTACAATATTTGTTAATTTAAATCATTTTAATTTGGCCACGCGCAAAATCAGGACAGGTCGTATGTAGTACGTATAGGAGTATGTTAAGTATGTAGGACTTTTGAATTCTCTGAGAATTTACAACCAATTTTATTTTCGATTATATTGTTCAATTGGATTTTAATAGTTTATAACAGTACACTATTTTAGATCTAGAACAAAGAAATTGGTATAATTAACTTACGCGATATGCCCGTATACCTAACGAGATTCGTTGAATGATGTGGGATGATTTTATTAACTGAAAAACCAATCTAAATAAAGATCTAGAAGCACATACATAGGTTTTTTTCAATGGTAAATGCAAAACTATTCAAAAACTTAATTGATCGTATGTACAATACTAGGTATATTTACAATTCTAAATACTGTACTGTACTGCACCAGCCTTTTTAATAGTCCACTGCAGGACGTAGGTCTACCCACGAAGGGTGATTGGGCCGTATCCTCCACGATGGCCCAGTGCGGGTTGGTGGATTCACATACGCCATCGATTTTTTTCCACGGACATATGCAGGTTGCCTCACGATGTTTTCCTTCACCGAAAAGCCAATGGTGTGAAATTCCATACATAAATTCCAAGGAATTTATTGGTACGGGACCGGGATTTTAACCCACGACCACCACGGCTTCTATTCTACACATCTATCTTTGATGTTTGGATCATTTTCATTGCCGCTGATTTGTATAAATAAGTAGTTGACTAGCTAAAATATAAAAAAATTGTTGCGTGTGGCACACTGAATTTTCTCGAATCAACAATGAAATTATTCGATAATAAACTAAAATCATCCCATCCCATGCTTATCATCTAATTAATGTGGCAATTCATATGATATGACATATTATTAGTGAACAAAACTCATGGCCTGTTAAATATTTCAAAGGGAGGTCAAAAAAAAAGAGTTACTTTAGTGATACAGAAATAATGATAATGGTGGTGATAACGATGATAATGATTATCACAGAAAAGAAAAGGAAACAATGATTCAATCCGCAGTAGCATTTAACCGTGGCTCGGATGACAAGTCAAATTGAAGGTCCCGGTTGTTTTAACAAATTAGCCAATTATGAAGGCATCATCCTAAATTTAATAGCAATTTAAAAATATTGCTGTCAAATGAATGTAGTGAAAAAGAAACAGCAATATTTTAAATTGCTACTCATTAAATTTAGCATTACACCTTCATAATTGGCCACTCAGGTAAATGAAAAACTTTGTTTTTTACCAGGCCAATGCCTCTATTATCTACCACTAAACACAAGACGTATGTAATCTAAAACTACATAAACTACTACTTCAATCTATTACAAGCAAATAGATCATCTACAGACCCTTGAAGGTCTAAAGATTAACATAAACTTAAAACTTATGCCAGGGCTATGCATCTGGCCTATACATGATCTTGCATAGGGACCTACTGCATCCGCAGTATTTTTTAATAAACCTTTTTAATATTTTCTTTTAAACCGTGAAGATCAATTTCAAATGGTGAGCGATATTAATCATCTAACAGGGTTTTTATTTTAATAAATTTACTGATTCCACTAAGTAGTGTAATTTTCTCATAAAACTCTGAAACATAATGAACACGTTTGACTAGATCTTGTTTGTATTACTAAATTGGAACACTTATTTGCTTTCTCACAGACGTGCGAAACTGCGGATAGATACTTATCTGCAAACTACATGAGAAAACGTTAGGTATTCAGAATTCTATAGCTTGTATTATTTTAACTAATTTTGATAAACTGTTTAACGTTTCTTTAGATTTTGTTTCCTTTTTTTTCAAGAGAGGAAAATGTTAAAGTGAACCAATACAGACTTGGGCTAAAAGTTCATGGTTTTCAGGACTTATAATCAAAGATAAAAATAAGGCTGTTTCAAACTTTTTGGTATGGCTGTAAAGTTAGCTACTCGTACAAGCTGCGCGAATTCCAATCCACGTGAAGCCAATGCGGTGAGCTTCAGTAGGATCGAATTTTCCGCAGCTTGTGGCTAACATGATATCAATTTTGGTTTGGCCTATAACATAGTGCAAAATGTAAGCTGGTCCTATTGGAGATCTATATGGGAAACCTACATATGTCCAGAAATAGACGTACCGTCCTTAGACATACCTGAAATCATCAATTTATATAGCAATGCTAGTTGTTCATTATAACACTGAAGTTTCTTCTATTAGCTTACCATAGGTAGGTTTTTATATCCTATTAACACAAATATCCACCAACCCGCACTGGGCCAGCGTGGTGAATATGATGGCCTAATCACCCTTCGTGGATAGGCCAACGACCTACAGTGGACTATTATAAAGGCTGATACAGTACAGTAACTCAAATAATCTTCTTATCTTCGATCAAGCGTAGCAGAAATCGATAGGTATAGATCAATAAATCTTGAAGATCCTTATTGATTCAGATATTGATGATAGATTCATTGTAACAACGCAGGTGGCCGTAAATGAACCAGAATTTTCGTAAAGAAATGTCTTTTAAATCCGCACATCCTTTTATTTCTCATGCTCACCTTAAAATAGATTGCAACAACAGCTACGCAACTTTGAATCCCTGAAAAATGGACTCCGTAACAAATGTGTAACGGAAACCAGTGAAAATGCCTCTATCTCTCACCTAAGTAATATTCCATATTTTTACAGTACATAATAAACGTACGAGTCAAAATCTTATTCCCACTTAACTTTAGTGATGACATCATACATTTTTTTACAACAAAAGCACTAAGTAGTGGCTAAGTCACCAAGGATATAATATTTATCAATACTAAACACCGTCTTCGACACTATTGTTTATTCTGCGGTTTACGTTGTAATACTATCACTTTCTTGTACAATCAAAACGTTTCTTTTTATTCACTTTAATTTATTTAATACTATAGGTATATTATTTATCCATTTATTGCAATAGTAAGTTCGTATAGGCCGGGTAGCTAGCCCTGTTGTCAGAGTAAGCCGCCTGAAGGCCTCTGATATGGCTATACGGTTAAAACAACCGGTACCTACAATTTAAAGTGTCTTCCATGCCACGGTAACGTTCAGTTGTAAATGCCACCCGCGGTCACTCATCCGACGACTGACTGTGCCGAAAGTTGCTTAACTTCGGTGATCGCTGACAAACACCTAGTCAAACTACGCTATGAGCGCTTTATGCAATGATCTGCGACTTATATGTTTTGTCTTAGCTATAATTTGCGTGTCTCAGTATATCGTCTGCTCATATTTTTGATGAACGATGCTGTCTGGAGTCCGCCCACGGTCTCCTCGGATGCATTAGGTCATGCTTAGCCTTTTCATCAAATGCATCCAGCACACTCAATTTTCAAATAGGTACTTATCACATTGAAATCGAGTTTCTCGTAGGTTTTAAAATCGCTTTATTCTTTCACTTTTATTTTGGTCACTTTAAAATTGATTACAATTTCCAAAAAGAAGTCTCTTTATCGTCTTTTACGCAACTCTGCATTAGGTACTAAAGGAACCGTATCGTATGTGAGTACAGTGAAAATCGATTAGAAATAAATCTGATGAGTAATGACTCATCCGTACATTTTACTATTGCAGTGCACTTTGAAAAATACGGCAGCAAAAAAGGAGGACGGTTCCGTATAAGTGTGAAGTGAAACTAAATATCTAAAGGATTTGACACACTGGATGCGTTCTGCGGTCTGCGGTCAGTTCAAACTAAACGCAACCTGCATTATGCTATTATTAATTAGCCAGCAACATTATCAATGTTGTTGGACAGGGCAATTGGTCAGCTGTCCGGACAGAGAAACCGGTCAGGCGTAGGTACGAGTACCTGCCCGTATACAAATTTATAAGTAGATACCGACAACAATACATAATGCGGTCTGCGTTCAGTTTGACCTGACCGCAGAGAACGCATTCAGTGTGTCGAATCCTTACAAAATGTTTATCTACACTAATGTTGTAACATTCTACTTATGTTTCCAATACTTGACTTATAATGACTACTGTTATAGCGCAGACAACAAAACACTCAATTTAAGCAATTTCACATGATGTTATAATATCCACATCGATATCGTAAAATCTCATTATAACATCGCGCGCTCGCTCCTGATTGGCCCTGCGCGCGCAGCTGCGCTCTCATTGGTTAGATTTTAATGGCGCCAAGTTCACTGTGACAATACACGTACGCGTGAATTTAATGTTTCGCAATATGTTTTATTTTATTTTTATTAGTGAAGATAAAGTAGTGTATGCAACTGCATATAACACGGGTATTAAAACACTCGTAACCATTATGAAACTCGCTGCGCTCGTTTCATAAACTCACACTCGTGTTTTAATACCCTTCATTATATGACAGTTGCATAAACTACTAATATGTAGAGGTATGATATATAATAAAGCACATTATGGCAGTTGAATCATCAAGGCTTCCAACCTAAGCACATTTATCAATACTGCTACGTAGCACTTACTTTACGATTCGCCACAGTTTCAGTGTGAACCCAGCTGGTGAATACAGTGCGTGGTAAGGTTTTATAAATACTTGAATAATTACTTATTTCCGAGTATTGCTTATTTTGTTCTTTAATTCTTGGATCTAGACCGGATATTTGTGTATTTAGTCTCTTTGTTACGACACGATATTGTACAACATTTTAAGGTTGTTAAGGTATTGCTTTTATCAAGAAAGCGACAAGTAAGAGTAAGTAATAACAATAGAATAGTTTTAGACCTTATTTTTGCGTGTATGTATCAGTATTCAAAAGCAAAGCTTATGTCTAGGCAATTTTGTTTGTAGGTACTCATTAGATTTCAAACTAGTCACCGTTTTCTTACTGATATGACATAATGGTTATATCTCATTTATAACAATTTCCACTTATTATACCTTAAATTCCGAGTATCGTGACTAAACCAAATCATCATAAAAGCTATAATTCTTATTCATATAGGTATTCCTTAGCTCATTATGTGGAAGTAGCCTAAATACACAATAAGTTCTTGTCAGCTCATCACAATGTACAATACCTAAGTAGAAATGTACTAAGAAGAAAGTATCTCTGTAGTTAAAGCTTTTATAGGCCCCACTGACCATCATGCCAAATGAACGACATCCATTCGATGTTACGAGTTTGCGACATCGTCGTTAGAAATGGCGACTTTTTATTGGTATGGCGAGTGTCATTGTGTCAAAAATAGTTTAGCAACTTATCGGATTACCTTCAAACTAAATCATCTGTGGATTTATCTTTATGTACGTAGTATTTTTGGTTGCACAATCAAGTATTTTTAAAGAAATCACAATATTGACCAACTAATCTATAAATATTTAAATAACATAAAAATAAAAACTTAAATAACCTATCTAAACTAAAATAACTAATCCAAACTTAAATAAACCTATCTAAACTAAATTATCCTATCTAAACTAAAATATCTGATATCTAAAGTTAACTAGTTTTTTTTTTTTTTTTTTTTTTTTATTCCAAATAGGTTTGCGTTTGACTACATACTGCCTGATGTTGAGCAGATATGCGGTCTAGGATGTAGCACGCTTACCTAGAAGATACCTATTTACTCGGGATTTGAATAATAATTAGTTAAAAATTAGAAACTGTTTAAACCTATAAAATGTTTAAACAGTCTCTAATCTCAGGCAACGTGCCTACAATGCTGGCCGCGTTGCCTCGCTGAATTGCGAGGCTGACTTTCTGACCAAAATACAGGCCAGCATTCTGGTCACGTGTGCTTTCTTTTAATCTAGTAGTATTTATATACGGTTACCTATATCTTCAAACAATGTTACTGTAAAAAAAGGAATTCTAAATTTAAATACACTAAATTGGCAACATTAACCACTTTTATTTGGATGTCATCTATTTGGCATGATGGTCAGTGGGGTAGATTTTGCTTGAACTCCTCCAGCTTAAATATTAAGAATGGTTGTAAAAGGAAAAGTTTTAATGAATTAAAACATTTTTTTTTTAAAACTACAGCTTAAATGTTGTATCTCTTATTACGTAACTCCATAGACAGACTTTGAATCATCTGGACTTTTCGACTGACTACCATTTGGGCATTATTCTTTTGCACCAAAATTCTCGGAAATTCACAGAGAGAAGAGAAATGCTTTGTTTATATTTGAGACAAAGAGTTCGCGGTTGTTTCGCCTCGCGTGAGTTTTGGCGCGGCGAAACATGATTGACTTGGATTTTTGTCAAAACCACCATTATCATTTCAGTCAAAGGACTTTCAACGACCTCCATGATCTTTCACGATATAGATTTCTTCCCAATGACATTTAGGTACCTCTTTGCATCGCTACCGCTTTTACCGATTAGGACCTACCTACTTACTGCGTTGCGTCCCGCACATAGTTAATCATAGCAGTTTTTATTCAAATAATGTTATTGCATTATATCTCATAATATTTCTAGTCTTATTACATAAAATCTTAAAGCTCTTTTAAATGTACCAATGTGGAGCCTGTACAAAACCATTTATCGATTTTATTTAGATCTTCTGTTCACTTTGTGATCAAAAGTTTTTTACTTGCCCTTGGGTCATTCCGTAACTTCTTTTCAAGTATTATGGTTTTTAACTTATAAAAATATTATAAATTCGTTATAGATTAAATAAATCGGCTCCTTTCAAGTTAAATTTGAAATGCGCGCGAAAAACAATACCTTTCCTTGGCAGACGGGTAAAATGTCTACCTTACCAAACTCTTGTGTCACGTAAACACCCACTTTACATGATTTTATTGCTATCAAATTTCATTACATTACAAAAAAATAAGACCCTGAAATATATTATATACGCCAGAGGAACAGGTGGAGGAGGACGGATTAAAAATATATTATAATAAATAATAATAAGCCAGCTATACAGGGTTATTTCTAATCAATTAGCATCCTTTTAGGCACTTATTCTGTACATCATAACTAACAACTTTTGTTCTACGACTTTTATTAATTCTCAAAAAAAGTTGTTCCATAGAAACATTTCGTTCACCCGCGACAAAATGTATGAAACAGCTGATTTTTTTTGAGTTTTGACAAAAGTTGTTAGATTTGATGTACAGAATAAGCCCCTAACAGGATGCTAATTGATTAGAAATAACCCTGTATAATGTTGGCATGTATAGGCCAAGCGTAAAGCCTACATTAGCTAACAATGAATACACAAAACAAAAGAGTACAAACTCTACCTATATAGGTATCCAATGTTTTTTCAGATCTGATACATCTAATAGCCTACTGTCCGGGTTTTCCCCACAATTTATTATGACCTCAGACTCCTCTGCTATGCATCAGGTACTTAGTTTTTCATCAGCGTATCTTAATTGATGTGTTGAGTCTTTAATCGGTTTGACGCTGACTTCTCCTTAATTAATACTTAGGTATACTTTATCTGATATGTTTAAACGTATATTTATCGTTTTTGTCAAATTATCCTACAGTTTTTAAATTACACAATGATATAATTAGATCAACGCGGTATAATTACAGTGGATTACTACAAAATAAAGGCGGTGAAAATGTAAATGAAGTACTCATTGATGTGATGACTAATAAGTCATGAATTTCAATGTTGTTGAGCAATTAAAGGGAGCATTGACATTTGGAAGGATAATACTATTGTTACACTTATGGCGTGTAGATTCTATGTTGATGTTCTAGTTGAGACTAAAGAGGAATTGAATAAAAACTAGTTGCTAAGTAAGGAAGGGACTTGCATAGCTTGACGATGAAACAGTAGGATTTTAAAAATGTTATCATGAGACCAACTCGGAAATCGCTAAAATATGAAAAATAAGACTTTTCGTTCATTTGTACTTTAATATAAGTACCTATAAATAATACATGGAAATGCTATATTTTAGAATTTTTAGGATAAATACCTACCTACGTATTGGTTGACCATAAATAACTGCGATTTTGGCGATAATAGTATCTAGCTTATAACACTCTCCAACCTTTAAACTATATCTGAACAAAAAATAAGATCGATCCGTCTGTTTTTTCATTACTATGCGTGAAAGAGTAATAACCAAACCAACAAACACATTTTCGAAGTTATAATATCAGTAGGGTTAATAATAAAGAAGGTATATTTATTACGTCGTACAAGGAGTTGCAACTAGCAAGAACCTTGCTCTTAAACTTTAAATGAATGATAGTATGACAAGAAAATAAAATCATTGAATATTTTTCAGAGAACGCTGACGGCGTCGGCGCATTCGCATACGACGGTCCATCTGGCAGGTACGGTGGAATCTACGGCTTGAAGGACGGCAAGGTGGTGAACCAACAAGGCACCTTCCCCCCCGACTTCACGCCGCCGACCTTCCAGGACTTTGACGATTTCTTTCCAGACTACTTTAACAATCTAGAGAATATTCTCCAAGAGTAAGACAAGTTTGGAATTTGAATGAAGCTTCGAGCTACCGGTGAAGGTCCTACCAGCTCTAACTCTGATAGCTCTCTACAGACAGGAGACAGATGCTTTGACTGTACCCAGAAAAGAAATGTTACTTCATTTTTTTTTTGGAGTGGGCAATGAAGTTTCTAGAGTGGGCACCGCCTATCCGTGCCCCCCTTTAGCTATACCTATGATGGCTATGATACTGCCTGACGTGGTGGTGGATGTGCTAATGTCTAAAATTTCATTTGGGTATTTGTATTTAAAAGTAATTATTTGTTTGGATATATGGTTATAAACAGCGTCTTTAAAAATTGCATGATTTTCAGTATAAGATAACGATGATGTATGAATTAAGGTGTTAAGTAGTATGATACATAATAGAATAACATAAATATTAAGAAAATACGCTCAAATATAGTGTAGATTAATCAAATGAACTGAACTAACTATAGATATATCAAGCTAATCTGAGGATACACTCAATGTATATAATCATAATAAGAATGCGGATAATGTGGCTTACCTATTACATTGCTATGGATAGACGATTGACATTTTTTCAACAACATTCAGCATATCAAGGTACTAACAAGAATTTTAGTGCTACTAAGAACAGCTGAGCTGTAAAACTCAGTTGTTTCAATCCCATGACTCATATTTTGAAGTAAATACCTATACTTACTTACTTAATGACTGCCTCGTTGGCTCAGTGGTTAGTGATCCTGACTTCTGGGTCAAAGAGGCGTGGGTTCGATCCCCACCCAGGGCAAACATTTTGTGTGATGAACATAGGTGTTTGCTCTGTGTCTGGGTGTTATTTAGATTCTATCTATATAAGTATGTATTTAAAATATGTATATGTAGTATATCAGTCTCTGGCAGCCATATCACAAGCTTTGCTTAGTTTGGGGTCAGAGACCGTGTGTGAGATGTCCCTTGATATTTATTATTATTATTTATTTATACTTACCTACGACAGTTGTTTCTTAGAAATGTTTAAACCATGTGTTTTCGCAGCTCATAGACAAATTGATCTTCAGAGGTTTTTCCATATTTTGGTTTTCATGTAAATTTTCGACAACGTGCAAATATTTCTTAGAACTTTTAACTCTACTGTGAAACAATTCTACCTATTCGGAAGTGTTAAAAATGTATTTATGATGATGCTTAAAATATTTTTTTCCTTCTAAGCAAGGTTTAATCTTCTAGTTGCACTATTATCAAAAATCACACCTAATAACTATGTTAGTCATATCGTAAAATTATAATATTACCTGCTTTATTTACACGCTTATTTAATGCCATCATGGTCTGCTTGCAAAGCGAAAAGAACATTCAACTATTCATACTTATTATTATTCTTACTAAACTGCTTATTTTTCAGAAATTTGAGACCAATTCCATTCATTAGACCACCGCCATTCATTCGGTATCCACCATTCCGCAGACCGTTTTACAATCCATACTTCGTGAGGTAAAATTAAAAACTGCGTTATACGAGTACTTCTGGTGAACTAACCCAGTGCCTAACAATACGGTAAAGTGCCTTACACTCACTTTCATACTAAAACTTCTGCTTCCATGAGCCATATAAAACTTTTAGCTTAAAGGATTCGTTTTTGAGTGTTATTTGTGTGGTTTCAGGACATTCGATAGTGTAGAGAACCAAAGGCTAGCGTTCTCAGCAGCAACAAAAGCCTTTGATTTGACCACGAATCGGGCAGGTTCCACTCACTTTTTCGCTCCCCCTAGGTTCCCATTCGGCGGTAATTTCCCAGGATTTGACGGGTTTCCGGGAGCGTACCCAGGGCGAAACGGATACCAGGGCAATAGGTATCCAGGATACGACATGTCGAACTACGGAAACTACCAGAACAGCGCGTTTGCAGGCGCCGCTCTAGGACCCAACTACAGGGCTCAGATGGCGGGCATTAATCCCGAAAACCCGGTAACTATGTTTTCTCTTATTATTATCATACATTTAACCGTTAATAACCGTCAGTGTCCTAAGATTAGTAGGTATGGGCTCTTATCACAGATTGAGTGACAATGTGTTTTAATAAAATTTGAAGGCCAATATTTCGAGACCGTGATATTACGCCCAGAATTTATTTTGGACTTAGTTTTAATGCTGGCGCACTTAGCTGTTTTGGTATTGCGAGTGTTTCACCCGTCTTGCTACTCTATTTTATAAAATACAATGTACCTATACATAAAGCAAGAAAATCGCTGATCTTTAAATAATTGGAGCCTCTGTATTTAACGATGACAACATACTGCATCAATATTTACATAGATGTACGGTGTGGATGACGTATTCAACGACCAGTCCTAAGGCCCTGACTCCACTAAAGAAAAGTGGAGCATAGCTGGGCAGAGCGTTGTAGTACATAATATGAGATCTCTGCTTATATGCAATATTTGCCTACCTAGAAACAATAGGTATACAGACGTGGGTGGAGCGGAACTGAGTTTTGTTCTCTAATATGCAAATATAGCATTTTTGCAATAGGCTTAATATGTACAACCATATCCAGTCCAGGGGCCTTATTGTGTAAGCGCTCTGACGTTCGGCTTTGCTTTTTCTCCTGGTCGCGCTAGTTACTCACGCCACGAGAGCGAGCGGGAGAAAAAGCGAAGCCGAGCGTCAGAGCGCTAACACAATAAGGGCCCTACTCCAGTCATCTCCGTTCTGCTTCGTTTTGGTGGATTCTGAGCGTTATGATCGTGACTGGATTGTCTGATACCATCGCAATGCAATAATACCCTGTGAGCAATGTGAGCTTGCATGTTATTCTAATTTTATTGATGACTTCAACTGGCTTGTTCTTTATATTCAAATTGTCGTTTTGCGCACGGTAATTAAATTCTAAAATACCCAGAAGACCGTTGAAATTCAAGGCTATACCAAACAAAGGGGCGTAAAACACTTGATTTCAAAATAAACTTAACGCAAGAATTTGTGAGTCAGTTGCTTTTGTGATCATTTTTGAGAAATAAATAATTCAATTCAATTGTTAGTTACGACTTGACTTTCTTTACAAGCAATATTTTTACGGTTGAGAATTAATTGTGCATAACACTGAAATACCTACTTCGTATGTTCTAGAAACATGAATCACCAAGGCTGGAATGCCTGAGTGTTTTTCTTTTATTTTTATAACTTTATTATAATCTGTACAGTATATTCCACCTGATCGCATGTCTGCTCAAATATCTTCAAGATTATAGTGAACATCCAGTTTCGTGAGCTGCTTGCTGGATTTTTGCTCACAGTGCAGCCTTTTGACAAGTTGGTGACCACAATGTAGAGCTGTTATCTATTATGAATAATAAAATGTATAATTATTAAGAAATGAAAGTCGTAATCATCATTCACAGTCTTCTTTGTCTTACTTTTGTAAATAACCCTCTCTCTTATAGTGACATCTACCTCGTTTTTAGGGCTCCGTACCCAAAGGGAAAAACGGGACCCTATTACTAAGACTTCGATGTCCGTCTGTCCGTCTGTCTGTCTGTCACCGGGCTATATCTCATGAACCATGATAGCTAGGTATCTGAAATTTTCACAGATAATGTATTTCGGTTGTCGCTATAACAAATAAATATTTAAGGAGGGCTCCCATACAACAAACCTGAATTTTTAGACGTTTTTCGCTCTATATTAATAATGGTACCAGTCTTGAAATTTTCGCAGAATATTTAGGTTAATATTTTCTTCAATAATAAATAATAAAATAAAATAAATATTTATTTCCCATACAGTACGGAACCCTCCGTGCGCGAGTCCGACTCGTACTTGGCCGATTATTTTGTCAATCACATACAAGTTTGACCCACGATTTTGAAACAAGAAAGAAACTAACTGATTTTAAAAAAGAAGGTTCTTAATTATTAGTCTGTATGTTTACGCGATTACTCCGACATTTATGAATCGATGCTGATTATTCTTTTCAGGGTTCCGTACCCAAAGGGTAAAGAGGGGACTCTATTACCAAGACTCGGCTGTCCGTCAGTCCGTCTGTCCTGTGTCATGAATTATGATAGCTAGAACGTTGAAATTTTCACAGAAGACGTATTTCTGTTGCCACTATAACAACAAATACCTACTAAAAACAGAAAAAAATATGAGTGGCTCCCATACAACAAACCTAATTTTTTTGCCGTTTTTCGCTCGATATTAATAACGGTGACAGACAGGTAGATGCTTGAAATATTCACAGAATATTAAAAGAAGATTCCATACAAGAATCGTGATTTTTTGCTAGATATTAATAACGGCAACATAAATATGCTTGAAATATTCACAGAATATTAAGTTGTATATTCCCATAAAAAAAATAATTTAAATAAAATATATTATGGGGGCTTCCATGAGTTACGGAACCCTTCGTGCGCGAGTCCGACTCGCAATTGGCCGATTATTTTGATAGATCATACTTTAACAGTTTCCATTTCAATTTTATCGATATCGATTGAGTAGTTTTTGAAAACTCAACAGTAACTTAAAATAGCATACATCGATTCCAGGGAGCTATTCGAATTTTTTTACATAAGTAAATTGTAACAATACATAAATTATTATAAAAATATAACCTTTTTAAATATAAGCTTTTGAGATCCTTGATATAATGTAGCAGCAGAGTGCTAGCCATGACAAGTAAAACGAGCCCCAACACGACGGGTCTATCTTGTTTAGTACAAGAGTTCCTATGGCCACCTTGCAACTCCATCATCAGATCAGCTCCGTGGTACCATATTGTCACGCGATATACATAAGCGCGCAAAATTTCAGCTCAATCGAAAACCGGGAAGTTGATTAAATGTAACTTGCAAGAATCGACCCGAACTACATACTATATACAAAGGTACATCCATTGCAAGTTAAACAAAAGCTTGTAAAAACGGTTGTACCTTTTTTGGCGAAAAAATATTTATTTCACTATCATTTTCAGAGCAACCCTAACATCAACAAGTTCTCCAGCGTCGGTGGTCAACCCAACGGATACAAGAGCGTCTCTTCTTCATCAGTTGCAACATCACATACGGACAGCGCCGGCAACAAAATTGAGAGCAGACGAGCCGAGACCACTATCAATGACAACGGTGTCATTACTAAATACGAGGTGAAGAGCTAACTTCTTGGAACCTGGTCAGACCTTACCTAAGACCCTTGGCAATTAAACCTTTTAGTATATCTGTTTTTTTGGTCTCAGAGCCTGTTTAAGTTTTTATTTGGTTTTATGTTTTAGTTTTGTCAGTGAATGCTATTTCACTGTTGGTTGGGTCTAGAAGTTTTGTTATTACTTTTCATGCCATTGTTAAATTCTTTTTCTACATTATTTTAACATAAACGTATTTTACATGTTGCGCTTTTCTTATTCGATAAAATACGTAACTAAAACAATCGATGAAATTTATTGGTGTATCATTAATTTGGCTAAGTTGTTCCAAGCAAAATTTAAGTTTTATGATTTGCCTAATGATCCAAATGTAACTGTGTATCGTAAAACTCCAAAACGTTTGGTAAAAAATTGGCGTTTACGAAGAGCGCTAAAAATGACACAATGTTAAAAACTGTTAATAGAAAACAAGAAATTGATTTAAACAATCTTTCTGTATTTTTTATCGCCTTATTTTGTAATGACAACTGCAGAAATAAACCTATTTGATTTTGATATTTAGTTGAAAATCGTAAAAACACAAGAAGCTGTCTTGTTTACCTGTACTCCAAATATTTGTTACATACATTCTTGTTTTACTCGATATGACAAAATGTGTGATATTTTTGTATTAATAAAACATTTAAAAATAACTTTTGGCGCATTTAATTTTAATTGAAATTGGTTAATGTGTCAACTTCGGAAATCATTTTATTTTATTTGTTACAACTAACTTTACGTACCTGCTAGCAGGTACTAGAAAGAACGTATAGGTAGGTAAGTAGCTAAGAATTATAAATAAGACAAAGCTAAAAACAAAAGCTATGCCTCTAATTTAGCGCATAAAAAGCCAAGAATTCACGAAAACGTGATCACCTCATTACTCCTCTCGACCCAAGGTTAGAATAACATCAACGTTTTTTTCTGCCCCTCATTACGTACAAAGGATGAACAAAAACAATGATACTCGCCCATTAGTTTAATTTCGCCAATTTACCATCTATTTTCATCTTCGCCGTTGTGGTTTCAATCCATGATCGCGTACGGGCTGTTTGAGGGACTTGATTACATCCTTTATTGCCACTCATTTCTCTACATTTTCTGCAGTAGAACTCTTTTACTGCTTCATCTGATGCTTTTCTATAGATCTTTCCAGGGTTTTGGTGAGGCCTATCGAGTCTTCTTACGAAATTCGAATCTCTTCCATGGTCGGGATTCCAATAGTTAATATTATTGAAGTGATTTGAAGGTTTCCATTGCACAGGATTTGTAGCCAAATTGGGATATGTGTCATAGTCGTCGCGAATATTTCGACTTATGAAAACTGATTCTGGATATGATGGTGGTTTGAATCTAGTGTCTGGCGTTCGAATTTGTGTGGATTCTACGCCTTTATAGCCCAGAATTATCGGTACTTCGTCACTATCTTCTTTGATCGGATTTTTCTTTCGAACATTGTTATAAGAAAGTATTCCTCCATCAGCTGAAATAGTGTTATGTACTTAGTTTAAAAGCCACCACACCAACTATTACGCATACTCATAAACTCTTCATAAAAAATAATTTCTATTTACTTTATTAGGTACATACTCGTGCCTACCTGAATTAATGTTATTTTAACGATCCAGTCTTAAATTTTAGAAACATTTCTAGAGTTTATAATTCTCAATCTGGTTTCGCAATCTAGTCTTAATTTCTTTTACTGTCGTGTGGGCGTAAATTTTTACAATCATCGTTAACTATTTAATTACCTTTAAAAGCAAGAAAGTTGCCAAAACCTGTATGTTTTCTGAATCAGTTAAATCAACTCACATTAGTATCTATGTTGTTATCTTGTTTCGCCAAAGCTTACTCACCATCATCATTAACCAATCCTCTTCTATTACCATTACTGTTCTTTAATTTCGTCGATACTACTATAGTATGCTTTACTTCTACATCGTCGTCTTCAGTTTTACTAGAATTTGTCACAGTAGAGTCATCATCGAAGTCTACCTTCGTGGTTACGCCTTGACCTGAATTGAGAACAGCTGTAATACAAAAGAATATTTTACTGTAAATTCCCCATAATGGTGACCGTGGTAGTTGGTAGTGAAATAAGTGTGAATACTAATGGGCGATAAGAAGACGTTGTTTGATAGGTCAATGTTAACGAAAAACAGATCTGTAACATACTGGTTGAAATGTTGAAACATTTTTTTAAACTTTGAGCACATTATTCTTTTCGGCTCTAAGTACCTACTTAGTTCTTTTGTTGTCTAAAATGCAATCGGACTACTTCACTTATACTTTAAGACAATTAAGTGCATAAATTTGAAGGGAAAAAAAGCTAGAATTGTGGTTTCGGAAAACAAATTATATAGACACGTATCAGTGATTTAGATGCAAGGGGATGAGAATAAGCTGAGCACGTTCGTCGTACATAGGTACCACTGGTAGCACAAAGAATTGTCATTCATGGCTATGGGAATATTGTACGGAAATCAAAGCACTCAAACATCGCTCATAACCAAAATGATCAGAAGAATGTCAACGGATGACTTACAATTAATCTATTGATTATTATATACTAGCGACCCACCCTGGCTTCGCACAGGTGTATTATACATATAAACCTTCCTCTTGAATTACTCTATCTATTTAAAAAAAAACCCATCAAAATCCGATAATGCATACATGGGGACAGCAGAAGCGACTTTGTTTTATACTATGTAGTGATAGTGAAGAAGGTATAATAGGAACGAGCTTGCTGCATGGTGCAAGCAAATGCTAATCTTTATAAATAAAACCTAAGCTTGTTATAGCTAAGATTAAACTGTCTGAATCTTTAAATGATCTCACCGCATATCGTCAAACAGATGGACAGCAACCTCGTCATCACATTAAGATGTTGCGGACTGTGAGCCTCACCTTGCGTGCCCAACGTTTTATATAAACTACACAAATTACTCTAAATGATGTCGCAAAGGAAGTATAGCAATTACCTTACGTGATTTTATAAAAATACGTAAGACACCTCGCGGATCTTGAAACAATGAGATGGTTATCGGCAGCGCTGAACTATGTAGGTACCTACCTAGACTTCTTGTCTTGTATTTATATGGTCGAAGTAAATTGTTGAATATTTCCATTTGGTGATTTTTAGATTATAATTGTTTTGAGATTGGTCCGTTGAAATGGCAGTGGGCAGGGCACATAGCCCGGGCGACTGATGGCCGATGGGGTGGAGGGGTTTTCGAGTGGAGACCGCGTAATGACAAGCATAGCGTAGGACGTCCACCTACGAGGGGGAAGGATGACGTTATCAATAAAATAGGTCCAGCAGGATCGCGCTGGAAGCAAACCGCTTCCATCCACCGGTCGTACTTATTGAAGATCCATAGGGAAGGTCTATATCCAGCAATGCACATCCTGTAGCTGATTGATGGATACAATTTGGTAGGTACTTATTTATCCAACAAAAACATTTTCATGTGAAATGAAGCCAAGTCTAAATCACAGTTCCCACTATCAAAAAGTTGTCAGATCTCACGTAAAGCCAAGCTTCTAACTCTACACGTCTTACTCTACAAGTCCTTACTTTACAAACTCTACAGCTTAGTCAATATATGAGACTTGGCCGTTTCGTTACAACAAGAACTGTTTGTATAACAGAATTAATGAATTAATCTTCACTTTACGCCCATGCGCAGTTAGCGAAACAGCCAAGCCGCATATATTGACTAAGGTGTAGAGTTTGTGAAGTAAGGACTTGTAGAGTAAGGCGTGTAGAGTTAGAAGCTTGGCTTTACGTGAGACCTGACAACTTTTTGATAGTGGGAACTGTGATTTAGACTTGGATTCATTTCACATGAAAATGTTTTTGTTGGATTTCACTTCTTTTGTAGTTTACTACAAGGAGTAATTTTATCGATTTTCACATCTCTAGCTTCAAAACTTGCAGAAGTCTCATACCAACTAACCCCTAGTTTTAATGGTTAGGGGGAGATTTAATAAAAATCTTGAAATATGTGTTTTATTATATTTGTAATTAAAATATCCAAAAATTGATAAAGGGACTCTTTATCAATTTTTGGACATCTAGCATCAATCTTTGCAAAACTGTCATACAAACTTTCATCCCCCAGTTTTAGGGTTTGGGGGTGGTATATTAAAATCCTGAAATTACGTTTTATTACGAGTATCTATTACAACGAGTTCGTATATCCATTTTCTGACTTCTGGCATCAAAAGTTTCGAAAGTGATATTCAAATTTTCATCCTCCAATTTTAGGGTTTGGGGGTGGTTTGTTAAGAATTCTGAAATTTTGTTTTATTATCTATAACAACGAGTTCGTATATCCATTTAGACTTCTGGCATCAAAAGTTTCGAAAGTGACATACCAATTTTCATCCCCCAATTGTAGGGGTTGGGGGCTGATTTATTAAAAATCCTGAAATGCGTGTTTTATTATTTCTAACATGTAGTTTTTATATCAATTTTTAGACTTGTAGCATGAAAATTTGTGGAAGTCTCATACGAGCTTTCATCCCCTATTATATAGGGTTAGGGGGTAAAAATCCAAAGTTTTAGATTTTTTCCTTTGTATATGCCTGATAGTCTACCTTGATGCCAAATATCAAGTTTCTAGGTCATCTGGAAGTGGGTTAGGTTTTGATAAGTCAGTGAGTCAGTGAATGAATCAGTCAATGAAACCCCGGTTTTTAAACGTTAATATTTCATTAACCGTCTAAGCAAAGTTAATGAAATTTTGTATTGTAGATAAGCTAAAGAACTTTAATAAATATGCTAAATTTCATATATATAGGTTAAATTGTTTTCGAGTTATGAAGGGGTCAAAAGTGGCTCGAAATGGTTCGTGTAATACTCGTATTACACACGTCGCGTCGCCAGTTGCTTTTTCTTAGAGACTTAGCTGGACACGCTTCCGCGTGACTAGATAAGCTTAACTAGGTAGGTACCTTTTTCTTGCGGTTTCGCCCTTGCCTAGGTGTGACAATGTGAGTTTTCAACGTTTACGACACAATTTTGAACGGATATAGCAACACCTACACCATCGCTATTCGTTATGCTGCGTGGAAGAGTAACAAACACACTTTTGGATTTTCAATTATGGATGACCGATGATCATGATGATCCGACGCTCTTACGTTTGCACATGACGCATCTACGAGTATGTTGAGAATATCGTTGGTTGGGCATCGTTCCGTATTTCCCATAGAAAGTGGCGCTGCCGTTTTACTACTGTTTTCCTTGATATCTTTGCAACTACTGAACAGAAGATGCTCATATTCGAACTTAAAAATTCTATATATGCCTACATGTATGCTTTCATGAACATCTGTGCAGCGGTACTCGAGTTATCGTCGAGCAAACATTCATACAAGTGTCGGTTTGTCTTGTAGACCCTGAGATCTCGCTTCGCTCAGTCCAAAAACTTATGTTACATGGAGTTAAGGATGAAAAATTGCTGTTGTTATAAACAATTTACAGTAGGTAGGTACCTAACTATACCTACCTAATCGAGCTATTGTGATGCGCTGTTTGATCTCTAAAAAATTCATAAAGATCGGTGCAGCGGTACTCGAGTTATCGTCGAACAAACATACATACAAATATACAAACATACATACAAGTGTCGGTTTGTCCCAGTAGACCCTGAGACCTCGCTTCGCTCGGTCCAAAAACTTATGTTACATGGAGTTTAGGATGAAAAAATGCTGTTATTAGCTGTTAGATACAATTTATTTCAGTAGGTACCTACCTACACCTGCCTAATCGAGCTATTGTGATGCGCTGTTTGATCTCTTATAAAGATGATCTATGGTATGAGGTGCGGCTCCCCCTAAATAATGCCTTATTTAAAAATAGTTAGGCAAGTGGTGACTTGCCATCCACTAAATTGACCCCCATAAAGATTATAATCCGACCGCTTAACTTAGTCCTCGCCTGCGCGGCACAGGGGCGCCGGGGGAAACCCGCCGCCCGCACCTGTCTCAGTTCCCTATGTCGTCTGCCCCGGCGCCCCTGTACCACGCAGGCGAGCAGTAGTTTGGCGCCGCCGGAGGGGCAACATTGGTGAAGACGGCTTACGGTGTCAAAAGGTGTGTTGCGCTTTTACTGAGAGCTACTCGCAGCGTTTTACCTTTTAAAGTTTTAACACTTCCACCCTGGAGCTTAGGTAGGTACTTAGCTCTTGCGGTTCTCACTTCTAGCTATATTATTATGGCTGGTTAAGGCAAGCCAGGAGGAGTCAGGGGTCTCATTTAGCCCCAGGGAAAAAGGGTTCGCGGTGACGCCACTCAACGTACGGCTCGCTACAAAGTCGCCCCTGCGATCTAATTATTATTTAAACAAAGATGTGGCCTAGGTTTTATTTTAGCACTCTTCATTATACCTATCAATATAAATGCATTGTAATGTACAACAGCTGCCATCTATGGAAATGGTTTCATACCATCAAATAAAATTTAGTGCTGCCATCTACGGAAGTGGCTTAAATCAATGAACTTTTTGGCAAAAATAACTGTCAAAGCAACTTTGTAGCAGTGCCGTTATAATGATACGGTGACTAACCACTAGATGGCGCCTAGTCCAATAGAACGCCAAAATGATTCGCCCAACGTGGGGCTCGAACCCACGACCCTGAGATTAAGAGTCTCATGCTCTACCGACTGAGCTAGCCGGGCAGTTATTGGATATGTCGAAATTATCGATCACACTCTATTTCAAATAAATAATGTAAATACGGAGCCTATAATTTCCATATTTTCTGTTTTTAGGGTTCCGTACCCAACGAGTAAAAACGGGACCCTATTACTAAGACTCCGCTGTCCGTCTGTTTCCAAGCTGTATCTCATGAACCGTTATAACTAGAAAGCTAAAATTTTCGCAGATGATGTACCTTCCTACCTATTTCTGTTGCCGCTAGAACAACAAATACTAAAAATAGAATAAAAATAATATTTTAGGGGGGCTCGCATACCATTTACGCATTTTTCGCTCGATATTAATAATGGTAACAGGTGGATGCTTGAAATATTCACAGAATATTTAGCTGCATAGTTACTTTAATAATAAATAATTAAACTTAAATAAAATAAATATTTAAGGGGGGCTCCCATACAGTACAGAACCCTTAATGCGCGAGTCCGACTCGTACTTGGCAGATTTTTTTTTTTACTAAAAAATGGATGTAGGTAATGTATCCCTAGCATGATCCCTAAATAACGGACATACTGTAAAACGTATCACGTACGTACTCATCATAGGACTAACTTTTACTATACCTAACCAATAAAACCTGAAATTGTGAAAAATATCATTAATTTGGTAGGAAATGTTCAATTTCCTGCATTTTCTGGATTGGTTTCATAGTTAAAGTATGAGAGAGTAGTTTTGCAGAAAGTACACCTACCTGCGTAATTAAGTACCTATATAAAAGTAGGTACCTGTATGTCCACATTCTTAATTTTATAAATCTCACGCCTGCGTTTACGTAGGCATTTTTTTTGTTTTGGTGTATTGTCTAATAGAGGTATAGGGTTATTCCTAATCAATTAGCATTATTTTAGGGGCTTATTCTGTACATCAAAACTAACAACTTATGTTCTGCGACTATTGTCAAAACTAAAAAAAATTGTTGTTCCATAAAAAATATCATTCACCCGCGACAAAATGTATGGAACAGATGATTTTTTTTGAGTTTTGACAAAAATTGCATAACAAAAGTTGTTTGTACAGAATAAGCCCCTAAAAGGATGCTAAATGATTAGGAATAACCTTGTATAAATATATCCATTATGTGTGGAAAGTTGTAAGATTCTAAAAACCTGCTATAAAATCTTTGAGCAAACGCCTTTAGAGTCACAATTGTACAAAAAAAGTGTCCGAACCAAAACTCTGCCCAGTCTACGTAGTAGGCAGGCTTTTTAGTTAGTCGTAACTGTCGTAAGGCGATTGCAAGCCGACTACAACGCCGCGCGATGCTAAAGTGCTCAGTTACAAGCACCAATTAGGAGACAAAATAACGTCGAGATTCGAAAATACGGGTCATTGTGAATTATTTAATGTAAATATCTAAGTCGGTATGTATGCATACATACCGATTTAGACCCGTTTTTTCGCACGGTTATTTTTTTACTACTTTCACTAAGGGACTGTGGCTCTGTAGATATTTGTTCGAAGTAAAATTAAAGCCATCCCTTATGTTGACCTAGTTACTCACATATCTTTTCAAAGCTCAAGCCCGTACACATAAGAAGAAGTGAGTACATAAACAACTATTTGGCCTCAAGATTTATTCCGTTTCCGGCCGCTAAAGCCGCGAACACAAAGGCGGTAACTCCGTGCGGAGATAAGGCGGTGTTTACACGCGCATATTGCGGTGCGGGTCCGCGGCGGCATCAAAGAGGTTCAAAGCGATCCTGCGGGGATACGGGCAACGTCCCGCGGATTATTTGAGAATAATCATTGGAATACAAGGAACCACTGGTGAATATGCCGTGCATGCTGAGTACGCTGGAGCCCAAAGCGGCGAGTTTCAGGGGCGGCAAGTTACAGAGGCGGCAAATGTAGGGTTAAATTGGAATTAAAAATCTTAATACTATACACACGTAAGATATAACGCATGCATAACTCCAACAGTCAGCTAATTTCAGTTGTAGATGCTAGCTAGTCCTGAAATAAACGAAATAAACTTATGTTGTCACAGACTTACAGTGTGCAAGTTTTAGAAACAGTAGTGGAACTACGGCTATTACCTAATTATGTTTGTAAAAATTAAACCGGACAAGTTCGAGTTACGCTCGCACACCGAGGGTTCCGAACAAATCCTAAAATTGGAAAAAATTAAGAAGTGAGTTGTTAAAATCGACAAAAGAGTTTTTTTTTTTTTGCTTTTCTCGACATGCTCGTATATCGAAAATTACACATCGTTAAAATAATTAAAATCTGTTTTATCATGTACTAAAGAAGCTTTTTCACCGTGAGTTAATCGTATCATGTGATACGATAAACCCACTTCGAAATTTGGACCCATATTTTTTCCATTGGACCTATTTTTCTGTGGTTTTACAAAAAAATAACAGTTAAAATTTATTCCTATATAAATGTGTACTCTAAGAAAATGCTTCCCGCGAAATTCCATAGTTCTTAGTCAACGGGAAGTAGGTACCTAGTAGGTTTAGAATCCCATGTGAGTTATATATGCGGTTTTTACGACATAAGTATACGGTTCTAAACTTGTTATACGACGACTGAGAAGATTATTTTTTACACAACTGCAATAGACTATACACCGATATATAGATTTACCGTATAAGGTTTAGGTAAATTTCAACTCGATAATTTTACGCGTTCCAGAGATAAAAGGTCTTGACACATGGACGGACTGACGGACTGGCGGACAGACAGACAGACGGACAACAAAGTGATCTTATAAGCGTTCTTTTCTTTTTCTTTTGAGGCACGGAAACTATTGTATCGACATGAAGAGTTCGATAGGGGCGGCAACGAATAGCTTACTGGCCAACTAAGTAAAATTGCCACTGCTTTAAACCGAGGGTTAAGTCGTAGATAGTGGCGTAGGTAGCTAAAAAGCGGACTTCCGCGGCCTCGTCAGCTAACTCTGTATGAGATCATGTAGTAGCAGAGTGCCAGCCAAGACAAGTTAAACGAGCCCAAACACGACGGGTCTATCTTGATTAGTACAGGAGTACCTATGGCTAACTTCCGACTCCATCATCAGATCAGCTCCATGGTACCATATTATTGCATTATCACGCGATATACAAATGCGCGCAGAATTTCAGCTCAACCGGAAACCGGGAAGTTGGTCAAATTTAACTTGCAAGATTTCACCCAAACTTACATACATACATGCCATAGGTACATCCATGTTAAATAATCGGCCAAGTACGAGTCAGACTCGCGCACGGAGGGTTCCGTACTGTATGGGAGCCTCCCTTAAATATTTATTTTATTTTAATTTTATTATTTATTATTTAAGAGAATATAAAACTAAATATTCTGTGAAAATTTCAGGCATCTACCTGGTACCATTATTAATATAGAGCGAAAAACGTCAAAAAATTCAGGTTTGTTGTATGGGAGCCCCCCTTAAATATTTATTTTATTTTGTTTTTAGTATTTGTTGTTATAGCGGCAACCGAAATACATCATCTGTAAAAATTTCAGCTGCCTAGCTATCATGGTTCATGAGATACAGCCCGGTGACAGACGGACAGACAGACAGACGGACAGACGGACATCGAAGTCTCAGTAATAGGGTCCCGTTTTTCCCTTTGGGTACGGAACCCTAAAAAAACCTTAATTGACTTACTGAGAAAGTCAATTTAATATTTCAATAAACATTATTTTCGTTTTGGGAGGTAAGTTCCAACCCTCCATACTCACTCATTGTTAATGTGCAATTAAAAATGAATTGTAGAAAATAATAATTTGATCCGATCCTGGAACAAAAAAGCATACTGATAAGTGTACGAGTACAAGGACTTTCTAGACTATCACTTTCAGTGTTTTTTGTTTCCTAAGGATTCTAATTCTATTCTAACTTAGGCATGATGACTAAACAAATATAATTAATACGTCAGATAGATTACTTTTTTTTCCTTTGTCAAATAACTGAAAATTAATGAAGATATATCCCGTTAAAGTTTCGCGTGACGTCACGAACGTCATACAAACCTCAGAAGAATTACATACTTTAGTTCTTATTCTATGGTATATGAGTTACACTTACAAACTTGACAAGGTTTTGAAGGTGTGTCCTTGCCATTTGTTGTTTTTTTGACAAAAAAATACGTGTCCAATATTTTTTGATAATCTAACTCACGGACTAATTATAATAATGATTCTTATACCCAATCATCATGTCTATTGCGACATTCTCAAATAATAATAATAATGTGATTATTTTAAGAATTCATAATAAAAATGTACGATTCGCGAGCTAAAAACTCTTCAGGACTGTCGGATGAAAACAGAGCGGTGCCAGGGAAAGTCTGCAAACAAAAACAAAACAGTCTGTTTTGTCTAAACCGGGCCAGATATCCATAAAGTATGCTGGATCTGCCCCAGTGCTGCAAAATGGCACACCACTCGCAATCAACGTAGTATCGCGTGGGCCAATGTAGCGTCATTCTCTCGTGAAACTTTAGTTATACAGGGTCATAGGTATTAAATGCGAAACCTTTAAGGGCGGGTCTAGTAAATCTAGCTAGACTAACAATATGAATACTACGACTTTTGAAAATTTGCATAAAAAAATCGCTTTTCCATACATTTCTCCATTCGTTGATGAACTTTTTGTTTCAAAAAGCTGATTTTTTTCTTTGTGATTTTCCAAAGTCCTAGAACAAAAGTTGTTTGTTATTTTAAGTAGGAATGTTCATAACATCACATTTAGGAGTACAAGTAGCACGTAGGCAGCTTGCTCTGAGAATTTCGTTTAGAAACCTATGAACGAAACGTTTGGTTTGGAGCAAATGTTCTTTCATGAATCATGTTTATAGTGTCGTCCGTCTTGGGAACCAAACTAAGCTTCTTGTATAAAATTGATGTGATGAAAAGTTTCTGTAGGTATCTCTAGTTGCTTATTTTGATCACAGCTTAGCAAAGTCAAGATAAACTTATTTAATTCCACTATCACACAACAAAGCCATAAAATTCAAAGAACAATAAATTGATTCTAGTTACGTACCGACAATATAATCACATATCATTATTCAAACTTGTTAAAGAGGTGTCACAAAAAACGCCGGCTCAAATCAAAGCATGCCAGAGTGTCAGAAAATTTATTGCATATAAAATACTAGCTGTAGGACTTGTTAGTTTGTATCTGATAGAAGTGGGCGGTCACGACTGAGCGGGCAAAAAAGATGGGCCATGTACAATGCAAATTCAATTCGTGATTGCTAATAAGCAGTTGGGAGTCAAAGGAAAGCCGCCCGAGGAAGACGTGAAGCGCAATTCCACCGAAAACATGTTTCTTTATACCGAGTCAAACTTCTCGGCGGCTGTGAAGTTAGCTATAAGCTGCGCACAACCCCTCTCTTGTGTCTCTAACATAGTATTATGAATAGATTTATTATAGATCAGCTATAATATGTTAATACAGCCTTACATAGTTAGCTACTAAGGGCACATAGCGCGGAGGACTGATGATGTGATGACCGATTGGGTCGAAAAGTTCTCGAGTGGAGACCAAGCGCAGCGTAGGACGTCAACCCACAAGGTGGTCGGATGAGCTCATTAAGACCACAGGATCGCGCTGGATGCAAGCCGCTACCAACTGATCTTATTGAGTTGTTATCCAAATTCATTTCATTAACAATAGGTAATGTTTACATTTTTTTTTAAATATACAGGGTTATTCCTTATCAATTGGCATCCTTTTAGGGGCTTATTTTGTACATCATAACTAACAACTTTTATAATGGGTCTTGTGTTAAAACTAAAAAAAAAAATTGTTGTTCCATAAGAAATATCGTTCACCCGCGACAAAATGTATAAAACAGCTGTTTTTTTTTAGTTTTGATAACAGTCGCAGGACAAAAGTTGTTAGTTTTGATGTACAGAACAAGCCTCTGAAAGGATGCTAATTGATTAGAAATAACCCTGTATAAAGTAAGAAGTACAAGTGAACAAACAAATTCACAAACGTACTAACTGGATAGATGAAAATAAAATTTGCCAACCCGAAGTAGAAAAGTTTTGCTCGCCCGGTCAAATATTATTATTAATGTTTATTTGTTTAATTATTTTTTCAAGACTCACAAAAAAGTAGTAATGGCGTCGACGTAGTTAAAGAAGAAATATTTGAAGAAAACCAAGAAGAAATATTTGAGCAAGTTAAAGAAGAAATATTTGAAGAGGTGAAAGTAGAATTTATAGTAGAGTGAAATTGAATTGTTGATTTTAAAATTTCAAACCACAACTTGCCTCTTTGTTATTACTATCTAAGTAGTTTACAACTTACAAAAGAAATAAAAAAAGTTTCTTCAGAATATTTATTTTTAATTGTCGAATGTGCAATGTAAAAGTATAGAGTTGAAGAATCGCAAAGGAGGCGCTAGCCCTAAAAATCATCTGAAAAAAAATCTGATGAGACTGAAACTGTATTCGCAAAGAATCACATTATAAATAATATATAACTTTTTAAGAAAACTGCAACTTACTTGAATTGAGTGACGTCAAGGGCAAAAATTATCGCTTACAGCTTCTGTTTTCGTAAAATAAAATATAATCTTAATGAAATGTATGTCTTTGGTGAGAAATAATATATTGATAGATAAAAAAAATATTTGTCACGTCAAATCTATTCAACATGGTTAAAGTTATGAAAACCATGCAATGGTTTGCAATGGTTTTCATGGGATATAAGACCTTGTGGACTATTAGTTGATAAAAATTAATTATTTGACCAATTGGAAGTAGGCTTTTGGAACATGAGATGTGGTTGAGGCCTCCTGAGTTCCGTTATCTCGAATACTCTAACACTTGAGGAGGCAGTCTGAAGAAAACGACGTTGTGTGCAACTAGGTATATTATTTTATTTATCACCAGGTTCGATTCGTATACACTAGCACTGATGGTTATTCTTATATTTATAGTGAGTGAGTGTTATATTAAACGTCCTTTATTGAAAAAAAAAACGAACGCATTTAATATCTTATGCATATTCCTTATTATGATGAGTGGCGGTTTTTGTTCAACTTAAATAGTGTTGCACCCACGTCCTATCACAGGCTATATAAATAAAATCAAATCAAAGGTGGGTTTGCTAAACACCACAGATTGCATCAACATGCATTGATTACAGTAGGCAAGATCTTGTGCGGTCTTAATACGAGACAAAGGGATTTTCCGACGCTAATGGGAATTAGCGTCGGAAAATCGGTAAGAGATTAGATCTTGTTGATGGTTCTTTATCAGTAGCAAACAGGAATCTCCTGTAGTAAGAACATAATTATTATAATACCTACTTACTCATCGTACGGGGCAACGCGACTAGTTTAGTTTGTGCTGAAAGTATTTCAAGCAATTTACTTTAACGCAGACTTAATTCCAAGCTTTCTTATTTAACTTAACCAGACAATATTGTCCAAATCAAAGATTCAAGATTTTGCGACAGTCAATATAAAATAACCAAAACCCATAACTAGGAAAAGAAAGGTAACCCTTGCGTCTGTATGATGTAAATTGATTTGCCAATCCAATTTCTGTATCACGAAATGTCACATAAGAAATGGAATCGCATGACGTCGTCATTTCATGTTTTTCCTCTTCGGTGGCCTGTTTTTTACTTTCGAAATACCGTGAACGTTGCAAAAAAATTCCTCGAAGGATTTGCCCTCTAAGGCCTCTAAAATGATGAAGAATTCACTAAATTAGGAATGTACGAGTAAGTATTGTACTAGCCATTTTAATAGTTCACTTTTGAACACAGGCTTACCTTACCCTTGAAGAGTCATTGAGCCATATTATATCAAACACGCTAACTCAGTGCAGGACTGCATCTAATCATCTAATGTATTCGCCGGACATTTACAAGTAAACTAGATAGGATCAAAAAATTGTCTTATATAGCAGTCATCATTTTTCTTACGTGTGTATAACGCCTTCCGCCTACCTGATGCCAGCTTTGGATTTTATTGGCAAAATTAAACTAGGTAATATAACTTAACGCATAGACAAAAGATGAAGAACTTTTAAAAGTTCAAGTTTCTTCATGATATTTTAGTTTGAAGCTGACGGCAATAAATAGGTATACGTAAATATATATCGTACCTAGATAATTGCAAGGAAAAAAAATCCCGATGAGAAAATACGTATGGTCTTCAACTTATGCCATAGTAACTACAATTCACCGTTACACCAATTCGAGTAACACAAAACCAACAAACCCCTTCCAAATAAAACCAAATCAATCGAAAATAATTTCAATTAAAATCTAACAGAGCCGCATCGAAAGGTCACTGCGATCATAAGTGGATGCAGTCCGAAACTAAAAATAAAGAAAGAAATGAAAAAGAAAACTGACAGGCAGACGAAAAAAACACTCGAGACGATAATCACGATCGTGTTTAGATAAAAAACAATAATAACAAATAAACACGACGCGTAATCACCTCATGTCAAAAGTGAAGAGGCAGCATGTCGGGAATGCTGAGAGTTTAAACGGTGTATTTTTATTTCCCTTTTAAAATCTCAAGCGCATCAGCCGTACGATGCTCACTGCTGGACACAGACTTTCCAATTAAAAGAAATATTGGGAGCAGCCAACGCAGACATTTCGAGGTACAAATTATTATACAAATACAGTACATTGAATAAATGGTAGTTCATGGAAAAATCTGGTCTATAGAATTTGTGTTTGTGTTGTATTTCTCTGTGAGATCAAATAAGATATGAGCGGTAGATAGGGTTACCGAGAGCTATGTCGGCATCTTTAGTTCGTCTACGGATTTCTTTATTTCTTATACGGATTAGCATGTTAAAGTGGTAGTGGGCAGGACACGTAGCGAAAACTTATGGCTGATGGGGCCGGAAAGTTCTCAAATGGAGATCATGTGGCAAACGCAGCATAAGACTGCCGCAGACTGGGTGGGAAGTGGGCGTACGGCCTTATTCTGACTGCAGGGACGCGCGAGATGTAAGCCGTTTCCGTCCTGACTAATTGGAAATCTGTAACAGAGGCCTATGTCTGGTTTTAAAAGAAATCGTTTTATTCCTATAATAAACTCTATTGGTCCAGAACCACTGTAGGTAAGTAGCACAAAAACAATAAGAAATAAAGTCACAGCTTCACTAGATCTATTTTTCAGTGGCAATTATAGTTCATTTCGCTAATCACTTTTAGAACAATTTTCGTATACCACCTGAAGGATAAATAAATAATTAAGTTGCGAAGCGAACCTCCATTTATTCAGATCCTGGAAGTTAAAGTCTGAAGGGGAGGTGCCACCTGCGCCAAATGCATTTGAAACCACTACCAACTTCATTTTACATTCAGATATATCTACGAGAGACACTTACAATGAGGTATATAAGGACTATTTTACCTTGAACGTTGTATATTGTAGTGCCTCATTAAGCTTGCTAATAAAGACAAGCTTCAAAGACGGTGGTTTCGATGCAACCACGGAGGTTAAGGGATTATGGTCTTATCCAATGGATTAGACTGACAGACATCTGGTGCCCATCGCATTTGTTGGGAGTTAGCTGTTTGTATCTTGTCACTTTGAACCGATGATTATGTTGTTTGCTTTAATTTTTTATAGAACTCGTTTAATTAGAAAATACATATATTATATGCTATTGAGTAATGAGACGAGCAATGTGCTCGTAAGTGTCGCTAATGCTCGTGACTGTTCAGCACCACACGCATCGATATGGCATTTTTCCGTTCTATTGATGATCACACGTAAAGTAATTTTATCTTTTACTAGATTGCTGCCACATATTTTATATACGTCTGTTATCAAGTTAGCGGTAGATAGGTACATAATATACAATTATATAATGATGAAAATTGATAAAATACCAACAGACTCTGCAACATTTTTTTCTTTCACGCTATCGTTTAAGTAAGTAATCCATCCATCAGCCGTAAGAAGTCCACTGCTGGACATAGGCCTCCCCTATGGATCTCCAATAAGACCGGTTGGAAGCGGCTTGCATCCAGCGTGATCCTGCGGTCTTAACGAGGTCATCCGTCCACCTTGTGGGTGGACGTCCTACGCTGCGCTTGCCAAGTAAGTAATAATGTACACTTAAAAACTGTTGGTAAATTATTTTTTCCCATGATTTTCTCTGTTTCTCGTTAAGTGTATATCATTTTTTCTTGAACGGTTATTGACAGCTGGTTGATGATACATTTAAGAATCATCAAACATTATATATGTATTTTTTGTAATTTAGTCGTACGCATGTCATACGAAATCATGTGGCTAAACTTAGTACAACAGAATTACACAAACGAGTTGGTTATTACACGTAATTGTAAATTGTTTCCTGAGCAACAATCCATTCGAGCACTTATTGTGATTATGTTGAACATCTCGTGTTTGTTTTACCGTCCATGTACTGGCACGTGTGTTTAAGAAATTACACAGTATGCTCCGGGACGCAGAGTTGTGACAAGGTAGAACGGCTGCTAGACGGGACGGTTATGGTAATGATCTGGTATAGGCCGCGCCGCACAACTTGGAGGATGTGAAGTTAGCTACAAGCTGCGCAATCTACGCCAATCAACGTGCGGCTTTATGTGAGCTTCAGTCAGGATTAGATATTGCGCAGCTTGTAACTAACTTCACATCCTCCAAGTTGTGTGGCGCGGCCTATATCCGATGACGCGGACGTTAAGTAGGTACTTACGGTATCTGATCCATTCGCATAATGCAAAATTACGTATGCGGTGTGATTGTGTGTAAGTGTGTAAGCCTGTAACGTAGAGTTATAATTTACAGTACAGGTACAATTTTAAATTAATATAGTTTTGGATACCTGTTGTTGCTAGTATTCATTTAAGATGCTGTTTTGTCAATTTATCACAATCAGTTAGAGTTAAGTTAAAGCATCTGACTCTTCAATCACTTGCGTAGAATAAAGCCTATAAATAAAGTGTCAGTTTCATTTTGATTATTCATTTAAATATGGTAACATAATGATGATGACAAGGCCAATAAATACTTTAGTAATTGTGGTGAAGTCTCAACTTCTGATTTCACTTTGGTTTTGATTGATTTTTTTAAACATCAGAATCAAACAAGCTCACGTCAAATAAGCTCGTTTCATCGAAGCTCTGTTCATTCTCTCTTGCCATATTTCGGTGGGGCGTACTTATTGATTATCTGGCTTGTCAGTCGTTGTCTACAATTACGATAATTTTACGTTTACGAACCAATCTCTCCCATGTCTTATACTTATCTTCATGATTGTAAATTATCTGTTTCGTATTTGAACATACCATGTTTATGTTGCTTGGTAATTACTTATATTTGGGGAATTCGAGAAAACTGCGAGGCAATTGAATATTCATCCGATATTTTGACAAAGTTTGATGAGTTTAATTTGTGATTAAAATAAACATATTGAAAATGATATTTTAAAGAAAAGTTAATCGTATACTTGCTTTACTTGCAACGAATCCTTGTTTTTAATTTTTTTGAGCAAAATTTGCATCTCGATAGCGACTCAACAGGATTTTGATGTTATTGGGTATATAAGTAAATATTATTGGGACTGTTGGATTCTTCGTGAATTATTTTTTTTAGGTATACATATTTCTGAGAAAACTCGAATCTCGTTATCATTTCTGTACCAAACGAAGCTCTTCTCTAGTGCCTGCGCATCACAAATAACATTTTATACATACTTACAAAAAATGTACTGTACTGCATCAGACTTTTTAATAGTCCACTACAGGACGTAGGCCTACCCACGAAGGGTGATTGGGCCATATCCACCACGCTGGCCCAGCACGGGTTGGTGGAATCACATACGCCGTCAAATATCTTCCACAGACATATACAGGTTGCATCACGATGTTTTCCTTCGCTGAAAAGCCAGTGGTGTGAAATTCCGTACTTAAATTCCTAGGAATTCATTGGTACGGGACCGGGATTTTAACCGACGGCCTTACGATTGTATTGTAAGGTGGGTGTCATTACCAATAGACCACCACGTGTAATAAAATAAAATAAAAAAATAAAATAGCCTTTTATTTCCTCAAACCTTATAAAACATTTCATTTGATTAATTAATTGGTGTAATAATTGATATTTAATGTCGATATTATAATTATATTAATTTATTAATTATGTTATTAGAATATACATACATCTGAGTCAATCATTTATAATTTTAATTAAATTTGTAATTTAGGTCAATTTACTTTGTCAGTTATTTATTTAATCGCTTTCTTTGATCCAAGTATATGCACCAACAAATGATGCCACCACGTGTACATATTTAAAAAAATAGTGATACTCTAATCCAAATTGTAAGGAATAAGCACGTTTATTTCCTCTCTAATACTTACTATCGTCAGAGAATTTCGCCCCTTTTCCGGAAATATAAAATTCCTCCCACCAAGTTAGCAGTAAAAGCACCTTCAAAGTAATGAGTCATTTCGTGTCGCGTGTCACCCCAGGGGCGGAGGACTGCAGCGTCAAAACCAACCCTAAAAATAATAACGATAAATAAAATAAATATTGGCCTAAATAAAAAATAAAGTGCGGCCGGGATGCGCCGCGTGCCGTGGGAATATTTCTGGCAATGTCTGTCAATTACTATAAACAATAATTTTATTTGAGATGCCGGCGAAAAAGCTTCCTTTCTGTTATAACGTCGTAATTTTGCATTTTTGTGAATAATATAAATAAATAGTGAAGGATATTGTCCAAAGTCGGCTTCGCGTGAACAAGATGCTCTCAAAAGTTTGATTATATCAATAATGCAGTTTATATTTGATAAGAATTAACATGCATTATTTTAGTGTCTAGGTAAAATAATTGAAAGTTTATTTTATTAATATTTAAACTAACATTTAATCAGCCATCTCGCAGCAAACATGTTCTGCCAGTGCTACTTCCTATTTTCAAAGGTTTTATTCGATATTTTTGTCAAGTAGTTTTTTTAATCGATAGTAGGTAAATATCACAACAATTCTTAACAATCAACTCTGCTATTGCATTTAAGCCTTAGCACGCCAGATACTTTTAGCATTTGGTGACAGGCGATTTTGCGACTACATAGATCTGAAATCTCCGATTCACATTCAAAAACTGACGGTACTTATTGCATAAAATCAGTAAACCTACCTCATCACATACTCGTACCTACATCATCCACAACCACATGGCCCAAAAGCGACATTATCCACCCATCCTGTCTCGATGACGAAGCATTTGTACACAAATCCGTTAAAAAGCCATGTCTAACAAACTACCTCGCCTGTCCCTGTCTCCCGTGACATGACAGTTTTTGCGACCAAAAAAATACTATTTTTTACCCCACTTTTGGATCATGATGACACGTTTGTATAGCAAAAACAGTAGGCGCACTTGAGATAATACGTACAAACGTTCTAAACATTGCAGGTGACTGTTTCTTTTTTTATTTCGTATAGGTTTGTGTTGGCTACACACTGCCTGATTTTAAGCAGATATGCGGTATAGGGTGAAACACGCTTACCTAGAAGGTACCTATTTAGGTACTCGGCATTTGAAGACACCCACGTTGTACTTTAGCAAGAAGACAGACTCAGGCAAAGCGTTCCATATTCTGGCAGTTCGTATGAGGAATGTGGATTCGAAACGCTTGTTTCTATCGCGCGGAATATCCACCATAAAATGGTGGCGGTTTGGTCGCGTACGATAGAAGAAAGGGGCAGGTGGAACCAGATTGTGCAACTCCTGGGCGCACTCTCCGAAGTGTATCCGTTTAGTTGGTAACAGCAGGTGCCCAATGTTCACAGATGAAGGACAGAGTAAAATCAAGAACACTGGTTAAATATGCGCTCATCACTTAAATTGCTCGAGAATAACTAGATTAGAATAATGTGCACTCATACATAGTAAGTAGTTACATGAGTAACTGCTGTAACCAGCTTTAACTAAACTCATTTTTTAATTGAAAACTAAGTAAGTAGGTACATAATGAATGTTGGAGAACGTAATGATTCCTTCAATCACTGTCATGTTCTTGATTTATTTTATTATCAGCATGCCAATCTCTCGTTAGATCTAGGCAAAACGCGAAATTAGCAGATTGCGTTTAAAGTACTCGGCGACTAAAGGAATTAGTATAGGTAACTCATAGCTGTTACAGTCACAGCAGTTATTACAAGTGTATAGGTACTTAAAAATATGATAAAGCTTGATATGGCATGTTGTGCATAATTTTAGTTTTCAGGTTTTTTCTTTGAATTTTACGCCACCAAACATGCCACAATAGTCCAATGGCTTTCTAACCTGAGAATTCTTTCTGTTTGAAACAGTTTCTGTGGTCAAGATGTAGAGATAGCGAAGCTGTAAGTGTTCGTGCGTGAAAATTGTGAAATTAAACACGTGTTACACGTTTCCCTCTAAGTGATTAGAAGGGAAGCTATTCGTAAATGAGGGGTAATTAATTTAAAATTTTGCTACTGGTATTTTTATAGGGTAAGCAACGGGGCATGTTTTCGTGGGTAATATTTTTTTATACAACTGGAATAAAAGTGTTTAGAAGTATTAATATGGAAAAGGTAATTTGATTAATGGTTTAAAATAACATTTAGAACGGATTGCTTTTATTGATATGTCCTATTGGACCTACATTGCCTTCCCTATCGCCTATATAGCGCACTATATAAGTGCGCAATTTTTTTTGTATGAAATAGCTAGGTCTTTTTTATTTTCGATTTCGTATTTGGTCCGTTAGTAAAAGTTGGTCATAACGACAAGCGCAACTACATTCTAGAGCAATGCTGACGAAGTCGCAGTCATCACGTATAACTAAGTTATGTTAAGTTTACAGATGTTTTATTTTAAATCAGTAAACTGGCAAGCGCCGTCAGGCAACTGGACAAATAACGCGATACCAAAACAAACAAACAGGCAGACGCAGACAGGACATGTTTGTTTAGACTGGGCTGTCTTCGTCCCGCAAGGAACTAATCGATTTTACTGCGGCGCGACATCTATTGATACAATTTATAGGATATTTTGCACGAAAAGGTTGTACAGATTAATGTCTGGCAAAGCGCTGGAATTTAAAAAAAAATATGGTGTAGATGTATTATTAAACAGCCTTTATTTTGGGCCGTGAAAAATGAAAAATGAAAAAGCCGTGGTGGTCTAGAGGTAGTGACACCCGCCTTAAAATCGTGATGTCGTGGGTTCAAATCCCGATCCCGGACCAATGAGTTCCTTGAGAATTTATGTGCGGAATTTCACACCACTGGCTTTTCGGTGAAGGAAAAGGCAACCTGCATACGTCCGTAGAAGAAATTCGATGTCGTATGTGAATCCACCAACCCGCACTGGGCCAGCGTGGTGGAAATGGCCCAATCACCCTTCGTGGGTAGGCCTACGTCCTGCAGTGGACTATCAAAAAGGCTGGTACAGTACTTTGGGCCAACCCCGATATCGCGAAAAAATTTAGCTGTTTTGTACTAAAAATTTGTTGACTCTAGAAAAACGTATGTAAAGTTAATTTTGGGGTTAGTAAAACTGGTTGCTAATGATGATATAGTTATATATTTGAAACTTTCTGCACTTACTTACATTGCAAAGCAATTTTTTTATCTACGCAAAAATAATTGTATTATGTATTCGTAGCTGCGTAGCGTTACGTAGCACGTAGAATCTCGTAAGCATTTAGTAATTTTGTTATATCAATAAAAAACGATGATTTATTTTAATATTTTAGGCTAATAGGTACTTGGAATCCTAGATGTAATAACATTAGTTTTGTAATAATATAATAATTGAACTCAATGAAATTGAAATTGGAATTATTTTATCCCAATACTTGACCTCTGTGATCTGCGAATATTGTATAAATCTAAAAACAATTTATATGGTTGTACTCGTAATCTAACTAACAAGTGCAACGAGAAAATTCAGTCCCATCACTTCACAATGAGTAAATGTTAACTGTTTATTTTGTCCCATAATCATAGATTCAATTAGACGGGGAGCACACAGTCCGGCGCGATACGGCGATAAGGACACGTAAACAAACACCGGATTACGGACCCGGCGCATTATCCATCGATCCATCACAGTGGCGATTAAAACTCAATTTATATTTACTATGCAGGTTAACGAGCGTTTGTTTTTAGTTGATTAAAAAAGAAAACAACGTTCGGACGCCTCGTTTTTATGACACAGGTTTTATTTTGTCTGACGTCACTGGCTACGAGACACTCTAATCAAAATGACGTCCTGTGTTGTCATTTCCATAAGGAATAGGTGTAAGAAATATCTAATATCTTTAGTAACACCTTCGAGCAAATAATTATTGAGTCACAATCGTGCAAAAAAAGTGTCCGAGCCAAAACTCTGCCCATGCTTTGTAGTGGGCAGGCATTTTAGTTAGTCGTAATTGTAAGCCAACTACAACGCCGCGCGATGGCAAAGTGCTCGGTTACAAGCACTAATTAGGTGACATAACGTCGAGATTCGAGAAAACGGGTAATTGTGAATTATTTAATGTAAATATCTAAGTCGATGTGTTCGACGGCGGACATTTCTTTACTACTTTTACTTACGGACTGTGGCTCTGTAGATATTTGCTCGAAGGGTAATTCTTAATTTTTATCACAAATAATATTTCCGAAATAGGCAATATCTGCTATCATTTTATCATTTTGTAATTACACTAATTGCCAATAACTTTGCTCTTAAAGCACCTCGCATTAACATAATGTTAACTTTACAGGACCAGAGGTTCATTATACAATTTTAGTTTATAAAATACCACTTTACTTCGTCCATTACCGCAAGAATATTACAGCCAGCTTTACATACTGGCTCTATCCGGATCTAATATTAAAATGAGCGGCAATTTGTGTCGTGCCGATACCGGAACGATCAATCTCCCGGATTGAAAACACCATGTTTGTACTAGGCTTAAAACAGTAGAGACGTCTAAATTTTTTATTTACCCACTATTTTTTAGTTGAACCAGCAAATATTGTTTTGCCATAAAAAATATTTTGCCGCCCATATCACCTAGGGCTATAAATATTGCCTATGACAAAAAGCCAAAAATTTCGTACAAAGTTTGATGACATTGACTGTGACATTTTAATAAGATTATAGTTTGTTATCATACAAAGTATATATTATAATTTTATCACCAATTAAAAAGTTAGAGCACATAATTTCAGTTATTTTTGATATTATTTATCTTCATGTACCCTCTATTTTTCAATGAAATAATTTATTTTAATATTAAGAAATAATTTAACATTTTTCAAATTTCAATAATTTTAGTTACTTGCCTACTTTATTTTTTCAGTTTTTAATTTCGATACCTAAAAATTATTTTAATTGAGCCAGGTTCTGATAATTTTACGTGATAAATCTTTTTCCTAAAAATATATTTGCAGGCATTTATGTGCAAACGAAGAGGTATTACGTTTACTATATTTATGAAGTTGCCTACTATCAATTAAAATTTAACTACGGTTTTTATTAAAAACCATTTGCGACTCTATTTCTTTTCTGTATAGAGGGCGTATTCAAATAAGAAACGCTGCGTATCGCAGACGACTTGTCGCTTGATTGATAGCTTCAGACCATTTTTAATCATCCCTTATCACACACAAGTAAGTCTTTAACACCACAGGTCCGAATACCATTTTCAACTTTGTGTTGAGAGCTGTAAGAACCAAAGTGTCTTCAAGAAGATTTATCACTTAAGTTGTTTAGTTTTTTGTTGGTAAGTTAACAAGCTATGTTTAATTTTTAATACAAGTTCCGTTGTCAAATATTCCAGCGTATCATTTCCCTGAGTAAAGGTAGACACTGTGTTTGCTGATAACAGTAGATTATACGGAATAGTACATACCTACTACTGGCTTCTTATTTGAATTTTGTGTTGTTTTGTTTCGGGGATATTATGTAGTGTAGGAACGGTGATGTACCGTTTTTTACCGACTTTTAAAAAGGAGGAGGTACCTACCATGTTCGTCTGTATGTATAATTTTTGTACTTTCATCGATATTTACGCCAATTATAAAACAATTAAAAAAAAAATTAGTTTGAAAGAGTATACTTTCGAGGTGGACCCATTTTTATCGAGATCGGCTGAGCCGTTTTTGATAAATCAACAATGTTGTGCATGGATGTCACATCAATTCGTGCGTATTATTCGAATTCTGTATACGGTGGAAGTCAGTGTTGCGATCTTTTGCGAGAAATAATTATTGATGTTGTTAATTTAAAATTTTATAACAAAAAGTACCTACCTATTTTCCATTAATTTTGCTATAGTTGCTATAGGGTTTTGCCTTTTTGGACTTCCGGATATGAAGTAGGTGGCCAATTCAAAAAAAAATTTCTGGATTGTTAAATCCAAGATAGGTAGGTAACTCCGCTGGCTGCAATCCGCGATACTGTAAATCGATGCGATGAAAATTTTATTGTGATTGTAATTTTATAAGCAAAGTTAAATGGGTGCTTATTTAAAGTATAATTGTTAGAATATAGTCGAAAAAAATCGTTTCACATTATTCATTTAAGTAAGTTGAAGTCACTAAACATTAGACCGATTGCAACTTTTCTCACGACATCCGTCACTATTCATCACTACCACTGTAAGTATAGTATTTAGCATTTGTTTTAGGCCAGATAGTTCAGAAATCCTCACACAGTCGGTCGGTAGTCATTACCAGGCTAAAAACATGACGAATTACCTTCCTCGAAGACAATACCAGACGTCCATTATTCTACCGAGCATTGCTTCTACTAACCAAGGATCGCGACCACAGATCTCGCCAGATGGACATGGAAACCTGTCAATTTCAAACCCAAAAATAAGTTGTCAGGTCACCAAACGTAATAGCTTGACAGAGCAGCTAGTTTGGCCGAACATTTGGGTCAAAAGACAGAACATCCTACATTATTAAGGATTGATCTGATGAGGGGATGGTCCGGGAGGTGTATCAAGTGTTTGTATGTCATCAATGGTAGTATTTCATTCAAAGTGTGCATCTTAAACATGCATTTTTGCTGCAGCGTAATTTGAGCGGCTGGTGCATATAGCTGTTTCATTTGCGCATCTCATAGGAGACACCATCTCTATCGATCTCTATGATCGCGACAAAATGTTCTCCATTAGCTGGCAGCCACTCTATTGTGCCTCTCAATGCAAGATTAATGATCAAGAACATATCCTTCGACATATTTTGTACGTGGGAGCGTTTATCGACAATGCGTTCGATATTTTCCGCGAGACGCGAAAAATGGTATGTTTACGAACGCTCGATTACGCGCAGACGATGGGTTTTTGAAAAATAGTCGATGGATCGTGGCGCGTGTCATGCCATCCCTATTTTCAATCCATTCGATGTATTTGCGTTACAGATTTTAAGCTCCATTCCTTTGACAATAAGGTTTAAATTCTTTAGGTGTGGTTTGCGTAGGGATGCTGCTTTATTGGATTCGGATAATAAATTTTGTGTATTTATTTTGTTGCGGCATGCCTGATTCAATAATGTGGGAGCATTCGGCGATGATGTGCGTCATTATTGTTATTAGGGTTTTCTGTGTCTTATTTATGACCTACAAAGATAAATAATTTGCTAGTCTTTAAAATACTTTTGTGATTCATTTGATGGAATTCTTGTTAACAGACATTTTAGGTATGTTTTGAATGTTATTTATTATCTTCTGTCTAAACAGCCACCTCGCATGAAACATGAGTTTAGTAAATAAATATGTTAGTGGGTAAGGAATTCGGTGTCTTGGTCTTTTAGGGTTATTTGCGTATATTGGTCGTGAATAAAGACTTCATGAGACATTTTTCGAATACTTTTCATATAAATGGTGAAGTAGGTGTACTTACTATTTTATTAAAATCAAATTCATCTTCTGCATAACCAAAACTAAGGATAAGGCTAAGTGTCCCTTTACCTAAAGTATTCCAACCCTGACTTGCTTTATTGACTGCAAAACTAAATAAGTACATAGTGTGAAAAGTGAAAACATTGCGTGAATTTTGTCTCCGTCACGGTCGCCCTAATCATTTACGTAAAACATATTAAGCAACTAATACTTACACAATAACGGATGATTGACTTAGCAAGTTTAAAACGGGACTAAGTTATCAGATCCCAAGTAATCAAGCCGACAGAGCAATCAAGAAGCAGCAATAAACATCGGACCAAGTTTAATCTAATTCGAGACTGGCTACCGAAACTTGAGACGCGGTTATTTTCCATGACATCCCTGTGGTATAAACGGGATAAACCGGATTAGTGGATAAACTCCATTTAGGATCCCGGGCGTTTAGATCCCTCAGTCCTTTTGGTTAGCTTGGGCGATGGGCGAAGTCAGTTTTCAGTTTCAGGGGGGTTTTGCTCGGTATGTAGAAGCTACTCGTATCAGACTATTGTGCGAGCGTGGCGGGCAAAAATTTTTTTTTCTGCGTTTTGCGTTTGGATCTCGGAGTCTTTTTAGATCGAACTTGGGCGATGGGCGAAGCCAGGTTTTAGTTTCAGGGGGGTTTAGCTCGGTATGTTACCTAGAGTTTGTGCAAAAAGAAAGCGTCGTAGGTGAGGTCGTCCGTGTGCCATTTTACTAATGTTGTTAGGTTGACAACACTACTCTGTCATTGCTACTAAAACTAAGTGTTTAGTAAACTAAGTTTAATGCTTGGTAGCAGTGGTAGTCACCAATTTGGTTTTCATCAGTACTTGCGTCTACCAAGAATAGTCGGTACCTTGGCTGCTGATTAACATCTTATTGTTAGTTCACCGCAACGCCATGACGGTTCTCTTTTTGCACAAACTCCATCAGACCAAATTAATATGCTAGCGCAGCGAGAAGATTTTTTATGTTTTTGTGTTTGGATCAAACTGTTTACAGCTTATTATATCTCTAGGTATATAGGGCAGAAGAAAAACAAAGCTAATCATTACATTTGCTAAGCACGAGTGCAGCACGAATTTTTTTTTTTGCAATCTAGAATACATTTTTAACGTGAGACAATATTATATTATAGAAACGGTAATTTTCACCCATTTCAGTTTAAATATAACAACGGGAAATTGCTTTGATAACGTTCGATCGAAATTCACTCAAAAATTATCATATCATATAAAAATGTGAGACGATATGTTTAAAGTTTCGGGCCAACGGGGAAAGGTCTAAAACCCCTACATCCCTCTCTAGCAACGCCCATGGGATCAAGTATCCCTGTCCGGGAAATAAACGGAAATTACAAACCCACGTCAGACGCTGCAATGTCACCAACCCTGAGACCAAACTATTCAAATGATTTGATAGCATCCAACGGATATTTATCAACAATAGTTGTTTACATACAATGGTTACTTGCTTCCCGTGAATATTGAATATCAATAAGAAGTATGGATGTAGAATAAAAGTAGGTAGATACTGTCGAAAGTTCGAAAAACCATGATACGAGTATAATATAGGGTGTGCCTCTGGACGACAAATGGTTTCTTTCTATTTCTTTTCATTCTTCTGGCTTTATTTCAATATATGCGTTTAGAAATTACCCTAGAAAAAACCCCGTACCTATAGTGGAATAATGTTTCTTAGATAAAACAGCTATGCTGAAAAATTCGTAGTGGATGTATTATGTACTTATATAGCATACATAATTATAATTGTTATTAAAATCGTTTTAGTAAAATTGTCCAAAGCAAACGTCTCCCCTTTTTTAAAGAAAATCTTACATCCAATTAAAAATGACGAAACAAAGTTATGATATTCTAGAACCTACCTACTGTGTAACAGTAGATACAATATGTTATCATAATTCCAACATCTCTTTAGATGACAGTAGGTACATAGGTATACCTAATTATCACTAATAAGTTTTCAGTTGCAGAGATGCCTTTTCGCTTCTCTAATTTTCTGCTTTAGACATCTAAAATAACTTTTCATTCAATTCCTCATGGCCCTTATACAAATAACTAATAAATCACAAATCCAACAACCAAAACAAGTTTAAACTCAAATGAAAATAACGTAACCAAGCCACTGAAACTTTGAACGAGGTTTATTCCCTCGTTCAGCGTTTACTAGCTAATTGTTATGTTGGAATCTGAATAAATAGGAAATAAACATTAACGAGCAAAGTTCGCGTCTTACACAACCCTTGTGCCCGCCTTAGCGAAAATTACAAGTTTACATGAGTCGATAAATAGAGATCCGTTTCAAGTACCCAACATGAAAGTACGAGAACGTTTAGTCCTAGACGTAGTATTATTATATATTCTTTGGTCCTAGTGTCAGAGTTCTTAGGCCGCCTAAAAGCCATGACAACAAGCTACAAGTACCTACCTACTTTATATAACTAAAAACGACACTCTGTCTATGGTTTAGAATCAGAAATATTTATTGACCAGGCAAATCCTAATTTATAATATCTATACAAATATTACATCAAATACCTATAATAGACGTGGCACCATTTTTTAAACTAAGTAAATTTTCTTGTAGGAACTATCAGTTGATCATGACAAATATTCTTTCTTATTTGTGGATTAAAATTACAAGAATGTTTGTCATGATTAGTCCACAAATATCTTCAAGTGGTATTTGTAAATGCGGTGCCTAATCAGGGTTTTCATAAGGACTTACATCAAACAAAAAAATTGCACCTAACACATTGACATGATCTCATGTATTACCCCACACGATTTCCATTTCTTTTTACCAATAATTTTGCTCAACTGGCCCCACAGCAAACCCGAAATGTTTCATAGCAAATTGCCAAATAAATAGTCGAGCCGAGAAGTTTGGGCAATTGGTTTGGACCCTCGCCGGTCGCGACGATCATCTCAAACGATTTCATTACGAGTATATTCCAATCATGAAAAAGTAATCAGAGAAATATATTTGGTACGATTTATGGCACTGAGCTAATAAATAGATATTAACACTTAAACATCATTATAGTAGTACTTACAACTTTTATTTTAGTTTAATAATCTTCACTTACGATGAGTATACCTACTCATTTTATTTTACTGATAATATTAATTAAAAACCTTTAGACCTTCACAGGTATGTGGATAACTGAATTGCTTTTTATAAAGAAGTCTTATTAACCCTACCCCCTGTACCCTATGAAAGCATTAATTGTATTTTGTGTTGTTGAAGTTAAAATTTAATATTTCGTAGTTTGCATTTCAAAAATAACTTTTTCCCTGAGTATATTACATCAGTCTTTATTTGAACACAAAATCATGAACGAAAGAGCCATTGAAATCGAAAATATCCACAACTCTACTCTATCAATCAAACAACAAGTAGTTTGCGAAGTATCTCAAGTGTTAAATGCTTTTTAGCTATTTTATTTATTCATTGATCTCACAAAACCTTTTATCATAAATCTGTCTTGTTATGTTATCTAATATTAGCTACAAAGTAATCAGTTATACTGGGTGTTTGGTATTTTTATACGCACAATAGTTTGGACAATGTTTGCGACGTAGTTTTATCGACGAATTTATTTTATACATGGTGTAAAGCAGGGTGTGCCTTTTCTTAAAATTTAAAAAATGTTAAATATCTCGATAACCGTGGCAATTTTACTGAACACAACTTTTATGTATTTGGTTAGTAGTGACGTCCCCCGCCCACCAGTGAATCCACTCTTTACTGTACACCCTGTACATTATTAATAATTGGTTACCTAATTTTTTAAAGATAAATATTTATATACAACGGCCTTGTGGTGGGTACCCAAGGGACTTAGTATCCAGGGTGACCTTTATCTCCTTTCTAAGTTGCACTTAGTTCCGTTAAAGAGTTACAGCATAAATTAAAATATACGAGTAACTATTTTCTCCACATTTAAAACGAGTCAAACAGCATTTCAGAAAAATTATTGTGTATTTTTTGTCATCACGTCATATTCTCGTATACCATGAGTTAACATAATTAAGCAAATACTTAGTTACACCTACCTATCTTCAAAGATGAAGTCAAAAAGTTGTCATATATCGCTGCAAATACATGGTTATCTGCTTGGTCTGAAGTTCTGTACTGATGATTAAAACTACCATTATGAACAACTTTTACTATGGGAAACTCGGAATCCATTTATTCTGTTTCATAAAATTTGCAACTCGGAATGGACTAAATGTACATATTTGAATATAATTGTTGTTTGCTACTGATTTTTTGTTCTCAAATTCAGGGTGAGCCAATAGTAAAAGTTGTTCATAATGATGGTCTGAATCGATGTCTTTCGGCCTCGTACATTAGTTCTGGATAACCCTGTATCGAACTAACCGAACACCTTGTACAAATGCCTCCCATAGCGTGTTCTACCAACTGAAACATTTAGTTTACAAATCGCATCTCGCGAGCGTAAATCATTGTGAAATGAGTAAAATGGTTTAATTTATTGGCTGAACATCCGCGTCGTAATTTTAGCTGCAGAACGGGTTTTGACAATATATTACAAACATAATTACCAACCCAACGATATTATTTGTAGTAACACTAAAACATTGTAGTTTTAAGTAATGTCTTTAAATTGTATGCACATTATACTCGTAGCCTGAATTAACTTTGTCTGCTTACAAAATGTCATAGAAATTACTCCATCGACGAGAACTATTCATACTTATTTAGTATGTTTGTAATAAGTTGCAAATGTTGCAATTAGACTAGAGAACACTTCATTTTGGTCAGCCGCAATTAAAGGTTCATAAATTTTGGACACAAACATTACGTCTAGGTTTCTTACTACACCTAAGTTTTTATTTCTTGGCTACAATAAATACTCTTAGCGTTGCTCCCAATAAGTGCGTCTCACAATTTCACAAAATCCAGTAAACAGACTTTTTTGCCGGCTTTACTAATAAATAATAATAATCACAACTAAGTATAGCTATATATACTCATAGTCAATCCAAAGTCAGTCCAAAGTAACTAATCGTACGCAAAATACCCGAATACCACATGTCGCGCAAGACAAATTATGTACATTCAAAGTTCTTGCGGCAACCGCCACTAGTTTACTTAATCCAACACAGAAAATTACTCCAACTCCCAAATTCCATTGCAAGTCCATTAGGACCGAATTAATCAAAAGGAAGATACCCCCAAATCTAAGACACACCCTCCATTCCCTTAAATTGTATTGTCAAACCAACACATGGTCGTTAGTCGAATTGCCTTTGTTACCTACATGAACTGCACAGACTAGATTACGTCCTTTGATCAAGCTTTCTGAAATCGCCGAAAGCAAACTGTTGAAATAGGATACGTCCAGTCTGTGGCTTTCTAAAATCCCACACGTGCGAAACACTTAGTAGGGTAGCCACCACGGACTCCTATCACGTAATTAAGCACCCAGACCCGACGTTCATCGGAGCGAAAGGACACAGGCCGGTACGAATTAAAATAACAAATGAATCTGCACAATTCTTAACTCTAACTTCATTTAAATAGAGTATAGATTCGACTTTCTGGTTGAGAGAGTAAGGTAGAGTTGGCAATTGGGGTAATGCGTTAGGTATAAATTACCAGTTTTCTTTAGTTAAGTACGGATGAGGGCAGTTAGTAGTTAGTGTCCGGCTTATTGCCGTGGAAAGCCGGCCGAAGGGGTAGTAATGGATTCCGGTAGACCTCCCATTTAAATTATTTAAGTGCAGTTAGAGCGGCAAGTCATAATTATCCTTCCATTCTTCCCGGAAAACGGGAAAGCTTTGCAGACGCAGAGACTGAATTTTTGTTTGTGTAAATGTATTTTTTCACAGTTAGCCAGTTTTTATTAGCTTACAGTTTTTTTATTTATACCTTCGTTCTAATACTTTGAGAATATACTTTTCGTAGCGGAATTTTGCAATGGCACCCACTATCTTATTGTCATACTAGCTTTTGCCCGCGGCTTCGCCCGCATGATATTTAAAGGCCCTACCTTATCACCTTTAGTAAGAGGACGAAAATAAAAGAAACAAAAAAAATCGATTTGACGTTTGTTCGATTCGACAGTTCTTTTTTGACATTTCTTGGAGCGCACGCTACAATAGCTCGCACATGTCAGAATTTTTCCTACTGTTATAATATTGAAAAGTTACGAAATATCATTATAATTTATATCCTATGTGTTATTCTGATATGTAAGCTATATAATAAGCTATCCTCAATCTCTGAAAAAATGTACACTCACCCCGTTGTATAAAGGCAAAGGTGATGAAACTTCTGTTAAAAATTATAGACCCATTACAATAGTCCCAACTATCTCAAAGTTGATCGAATCTATAATGTCTGAAAACATAATGAACCATTGCAACCGATACAAGTTGATTTCGGACTCACAACATGCATATAGAAAAGGCCGATCTACCATATCTGCAACTTTCAGTTTTGTTAAGAAGATTACAGATTATCTTGAGCAAAAGAAAAAAGTAGCTGCAATATTTCTAGACTTATCTAAAGCCTTTGATTCAGTGAACCATGAACTATTGTTGGCTAAACTAGAAGCTTTTTATGGCATCGATGGCAATGAGAACTTTTTAAATCTTTCATATCAGATAGGGAACAAACTGTAGAAGCAAAAATTGATGGATCACATAAATCAGAGCCCCGTGTTGTTAAAATAGGTATACCCCAGGGTTCATCTTTTGGAAATGTTATCTTTGTTATGTTTGTTAACGACATTAATACTATGGATCTACAGGGTGACCTGGGTGACATCATTCAGTATGCAGATGACACTACAATAATACTGTCTGATGACAACCTTGACAATCTGAAAATTTAAATCAAAGATGCACTCTGCAAACTTGAGGAATGGTTCAGTATAAATGGACTCCAATTAAACCCGGACAAAACAAATATTATGTTTTTCATTGCCAAATCAACAAAGGTTACCACTCGGGTAGATGTAGGAATGTCTATGTTACAGAGTACTAACCGTGTTAGAATGTTAGGTTTTGACATTGACTCATGTTTATCATGGAAAGACCATATAGATTTTACATGTAAGAAAATGTCGAAAGGAATTTTTGCCCTTAAACAATTAAGAAGCATTACTACTCCTGACTACCTAATATAAATTTATTATGCATATGTTCACTCCATAATGTCATATGGAATTATTATGCGGGGAAATGCAACAGACTTTGAACGAGTTCTGAAGATGCAGAAACGTGCCATTAGAGTTCTTGGGAATGGAAAATATTAAGAATCTTGCCGACAACACTTCAAAGATTTACAAATCTTAACATCTGTATCTCTATATATATGAAATCCTGAAGTATGTTCGACAGAATCTAAATGAGTATCAACTTCATGACACCAACAGTATAAGATCTAGTAAAAATAGAATATATTTAAAGCCAATTCGCCACAGACTATGTTTTTCCCAACGCCTTCCATTAATAAAAGGCAGAGAACTCTATAACAAGCTCCCAAAAGAGATTCAAGAGATGACCAATGATGCAGTCTTCCTTAGTAGAGTGAGATCTCTCCTCCTCGATGAAACAATTTATACTATGAAAGATTTTTTAGACAATAAAACAAATTAATCCTGCACCTATTTTTCTGTGCCTATCAACTTGTAACGCTATTTCTGACAAGTGATATTTTTTAATTATTTTAAATTGAACGTTAAATTATTTTTGACGATGCTATTGCAGAAACTTTAGAGTACTATTACGCAATTTTATGTAAATTTATGTAATTTTAGTTATTTTAAACTGTTATTTTTGACGAAGCAATTGCAGACATTTCAATTACAGTAGGTATTTCTGACATCTTAATTTTTTAATATTGTATTTTGAATTTTATGTAATGTACCAAATTTTAATTAATTTATTGTAATATTATGCCTAATAATTCTGTTGAGTATATAATGAATAATAATTGTTATTTTGACAATTCGTAAGGTGTTGCTAATAGTATATTGTTGTATATCAATGTATGTCTATCTATCTATCTAATTGCAAAGTTTCATCTCAATCCGTTCAGTAGTTTTTTTTGTCCATCATCCATCCATCCATCCTTACAAACTTTCACGTTTATAATATTAGTAGGATTTAAAAAAAAAAGATAATTTAACACCGTTAAGAACATCTATTACTGTATATATTCGACAACTATGATGCTCCCATGGGTAGGAATTGATACCTACTGCTGACTTATTGATATTAGCATAAGGCAAGTCAATACTTGATGAAAATAATTTAATCTTATTATGTTTTATTGATTTAAAATAATTAATTAGAATTGTAACTGATTGTCTTTTCACAGTTGTAAAAAGTATACTTATTAATTGAATTTCTAAATTCAACCCGCCCCGGCTTTGCACAGGTGTATTATACATACATACAAACCTTCTTCTTGAATCACTCTATCTATTTAAAAAAATCGCATCAAAATCCGTTGAGTAGTTTTTAAGAGACGGACAGACAGACAGCGGGAAGCGACTTTGTTTTATACTTTGTAGTGAAGATACTATGACTTATTATTACTATGAAATTTAAATGACTTGTAACAAAACGTTATCAATAAATTGATTATGATTACTCGCCTTTAAATTGGATCACAAATCTTATAGGTCTTGGAATGGTGTTGGTAGATTTGCTTTTTAGATGTTAGGAGTAAGTATATTTCAGATGCAATGCATACCTTGCAATTTGTGATAATGTTAATAAATCTTAAGTTTCCATTACAATTTACGCACAAATCACACCCATCCTCTGTGCGTGGGCACAAGGCAACAAGCGTTAAACATGCGTCAATCGTCAATCGTAGGCGAGTCAGAAACGTCTCATGCATAATGCAACGTTGCCGGGAATAATCGGGTTCGATTCTGTTTGCTAGTCAAATAAGCTATTGTTAGCATTTACATTTCATATCGGAAAGGGTAGGCTCCGTAGGCTGATCCGAAGACGAGCGGAGCAGAAGTAACGTATCAGGAGCTCACTCTGTCTCGTTCTCACACGTTGAAAGAATTATTTCGTGGTGCGTATACTAGCCGTATGTAGGTAGACATTTCTCATGTTTCACTTTTTACTGGGCAACTTTTATTTCTTCTTCATAAATGTATTCCTGAGCCGAGGCGTAATGAGCGAGGCTTCTATCAAGTAAGTGAAGTGCGTGCCTCATCCTTGACCCGGCGCACGTAGCGCATTCAATCAAACTACATCGCTTGTTTAAATACCGCCCGAGGAATATTAAACTTTTCTAATGGTCGTTTACCCATTCATGTTATTGTCAATGAGCTTTGAACATTATTATTGTTAGCGCTCGTAGCATAGTTTGACTTGGTGTTTGTCAGCGGTCAGCAACGTTCCGCACGGTCAGTATTTGGATGGGTGACCGCGGGTGACTTTTTCCAACTGAGCGCTACCGTGGCTCGGATGACACGTTAAATTGTAGGTCCCGGTTGTTTTAACCGTTTAGTTATGTCAGAGGTCTTCAGGCGGCCTAAAAACTCTGACACCAGGGCTAGCCGCCCGGCCTATACGAATTTATATATGTACTTACTTATATTTCAGTCTGTGGTGTGTTATACCTTAGGTGGTAGAATGCTACGTAAAACCTCCTTCTTGAGCAGTTGAGTTAGGTAATATAAAATAAATCCAATAGATTCAATATCAATTATAAATGTGTGTATACATTGAGTATAGAGAGACAGTACTGATAAGGATTTATGAGAGATGGCAGTAATGGCGACTCCATTATTGGGAATTGGGGCGCAGATGCCTGATAAGCTTTACGATACTCCGAGTGATTTATACTGAGCTGCTCTGTTTAAAATAATTAACATTGCTATTATGTACATTACAATTTCATTAGGTTTATTGAAATAATTCTACTGTACATTTGAATGTCACCGATATTCTCCTAAGCAGTTGAACCAATTAACCGACAACCAAAATGGAGGAGGTTCTACGTTCGTCTGTTTGTATTTTTTTTAGTGTATGTTCATCGATAATTTCGCTAATTGTGAACCGAATCGAAAAATTATTTTTTAGTTTGAAAGGGCATACTCCTGAAGTGGTCCTATTTAAATTTTACAGTAACCGGCTGAGCCGTTTTTGAAAAATCAAAAATAATGTCAACAATTCGATCGATATATTCAAAATTTGGACACGATGGAAGGCGGTTATGCCATTTTTTGCGAAAAATAATTATATATTATGATTAAACTGTACAGGGAGTTTATGTATGAATGAGCATAGGTATGCTAAATCTAGGATTCTAGGATATATTTTATTGCTCTCATCATAATCACAAAATCACATAAAATATCAGCTGTTTAGCTGTTTCATACAAAAAGTTATGAACTGGCGAATTTTTTTGCGATTTTGGGAAACTTAACTGTAAATACGGTTATTTACTCACTAAATAAATTATTTCAACGGTTGGGTCGCTGCTTGGGTGCCTGACCTGTTTCGAAGTAATCAGTACTCCTTCATCGCGCTACTCAGGAATGAGCGCTCCCATCGACGGCTTCAATGAAGTAATCTTGGAATTGATCCCATAGGAAAATCAGTTCATAATTATAAGTGCAATGATGTCTTAGATTACGACGGTTTTGTAGAGATACGAGTACGCCTTGTCTGAGCGTAGTTTATCACAATTGATCACATCATTAGGATGAGACAGCAAACATACTCAAGCGTGTCGTTGAATAAAAATGTTGTTTGTTTTCTATTGTCTAGTAAGTTTATGTCGCGTTCTGCATACAATGCACCGCACCCACTCGCCGCTCAATATTGAACAGCTTATTCGATAAATGATTCATTTATTTTTTGTTAGAAATAACCATTATGAGGCCCTTGAGAAGCAAACACGACGTAAACAGCTAAAACAAGTATAAAATTAAGTATAGGTTTTATTGCGGAATAATAATATGATAGCATATAACTATACATTGTACACGAATTATTAGTGTATAGGTAATTGTACGAGTACATTCAAAAAATTGGGCCTCGAATTTATTGTTGCGTCTGAAACTTTAGTATCTTATATTTGCTACTACTTGTAGAATTCTTTAATTATTAGATTCATTTCAAAAATGTTTCAGCAAATTGATTAGTTATCAATTCGCTGTACGAGAAAAACTTACAGGATAATATAAGATGTGGATCAGAAACAGCCTTAAATTAACACAACAAAATATTATCTGCATCTTATGATCATGCATCATACATTTTATATTTTGAGTCGCTATCGCACCCAGACTCATGTAAATATAGTCGAGCAGACTGATCTAAAAGATCTATAGAATAAGAAGATGGAATACTTATTGATTTGGTTTCACGTGAATTAAAACATCATGGGCATTTCATTTTTCACTTAGTGTTTCCTGGATTAGGTACATTACCTATGAAACGTTAAACAAGAAGCATTAAAAAGAAAACCAGAAATGATTTGCACTGAAGGCTATGCAATCCTAGGAGTAATTTTTTTTTTTTGATGCAATATCTGCCGCTTGATTTCTTCAAGTCACTTTAGTGTATACCTATACGTTTTAAGTATTGTACGCCTGCCCAGTATAAAAACACGTTGTAAATATAAAATCAACCCTTCCCTGAATAAACACCGTATATACATAAACGTCATTAGACCTTTTTAAAATCGGAGTATCCGTTTTCAAATCCTTGTGGTTACAAATTCATCACATTTTCTAACAGGGTGCTGAATAGGGTTGTGCCAAATATGTTTGTGAATATCATATTTTTTTTATATTAAATTACATTTTTTAATTTCTTTTGTTGATTTATTATGGGTGTATAATATCCTGAAATAAACGATTTATTTATTTATTTATGTGTGCTATTTTTATCGTTAGTGTTGAAGCAGCTCAGGCCAGTCAGGTCAGTAAACTCATGCAAATTATATTCTTCACAATTATTTAATGTTTTGTAGTGCTTCTCAACCTTCTGATTCAATTCCTATGTATGTATGTCATAATTTGGTTTTCCCTGTGTTTAATTACAATTTAATTTTGTTTAATTACCTAGCTGTTACAAGTGCGATAATATGTATTGTTAAAAATATGATTTTTGTTGCTTTTATGTCCGGAATACGTAAACCTGGGTAGCCACGGGTGCTTCGTTCTTCTTAGTTTGAGGGATAGGTTTAAATATTCCCTTCTATTACTCGTAATCTAATAGTTCCCATTCTGCGCTCCATTAATTTTTTTCCTTTAATTTTTTTAACTATTGCACTTATTGAACGCTTGAGATTATAATTAAGTTCATATTTCGAACTTACCTATAGGTATTTTACTTAGTTATTGCACTTATCTATAACAAGGACGGCAGAATTATGCACTTGTGATTTTGTGACAGTGAATATGTTTTTATATCGTCAATCACGGTTCCTTTTTAACATTTTTGGCGAGAACTTTTTGTAGTTTTTTTAATGTGGCAGCCCTAGCCAGGGGTGGAGTCATCGATCAAACGCACAGTTCTCGAGTTACCAGATACCAATGCGAGATAAGGAGATAGAATTTATGATGGGGTCGCCAGTGAATTATTACGGGGTAAAGGATATTCCGGAAAAATAACGTGTACGACGTACGTTAGGTACCTACCTGGGTGTGTTTTCATAGCCGATTGGACACGTCACGAAGTAAAACTGTTTGCCACTAAACTGTGTCCGTTTAGAGTAAAATAAAGCTAATAGCCGTAGAGGTAAAACAAGATTGTTTTATGTACTCATAGTTACGACTCACCACCCAATCTTTCAAAATTGCATTCCTAAAAAAAATTTTACAAGACTTTATTTTTAATCATAGTCACCCCTTACGAGTAGGTATATTTCTATTAGGTTCTATCCACAATTCTGTGATTGTATGAAAATGCAGAGCAGACATCACCAGCTAGTTACATGTCCATCGACCAGCTAAACTCGTAGACCTAACAGAATAATGTGTCAATGTTAAGTCTGAGTTAAGCGGTCGGATTACGTATAACAATGTTCTGTTTGAACTTCTTTAAATCCTAAGTAATGAAGTTTTTTTTTGCTATATAAGTACCTAAGCCTGCTCTGTTCCAGTTGGTCAAAGGGCTCCTATTCTTCACGATCTAAAGCTTTTTAAATATTGTGGGGTTAGTTGTTACATAAGCAGTCTAGTTCATCCGGCCATATCTGTCTGGGCTGGTCTGACGGCCTGACAACCCTACCGTAGGTATAGTGAACTTGGCCACAGGTCATCTCACAAGGAGCAGACACATATGTCACTAATTTCATGTAAGTACTTATGTTTAGGTCTCCGAGTTTGGGGCCTGCTGTCACTCCAATTAATACTCGACAAAAGTCAATACAATTATGTTAATCATGGTTTTGTTTCCCGGACAATATTTGTGCCTAAGCAGGTTAAGTACTTTTTTCCTTTTTTAGAAATAAAAAAACCGGTTTTATTTTCATTTCAGTTCGATGTTAGTTTCACATCAATATGTGGAAGGAATTTGAAGATTAGCATTCCACAAATCCATTATTAATATCAAAACCTAAAAGCTATCTTGCGGTTGCCATAAAGCTTGGTACACATTCGCAGTATAAATCCAGGGGCGCTATAATTGAATAATTAGAATGGCAGAACGTATGCGTAAATGGTCACGAGACTGAGGAAGAGCAGGACCGGGCATTGAATATCTGTGCTTGTGCGAAAGGGAAGGCATAGCATGCGATCGTTTGCGAAAGTTAAAAATAATTCTAACATTTCAAAAATTGGGTTCCATAACCGCATATAATTTCAGTGGTTCCGCATCGATCAGCTTTAATCGTGACCGCACATTTAAAATAAATTATCAGTTTACGAGCGATGTAATTGGTTGAATTTCGTTAGACACGGTCACTGGTTTCGATTTCAATTCAGGACTATTATTTATTTTATTTATTATTTTATCATTTTAATTTTAATTAATGTATGGAACAGCTGTTTGTTTTTTTTAGTTTTGACTAAAGTCGCAGAACAAAAGTTTTTACTTGTGTAGTTGTTTTGATGTACATAATTAGCCCCTAAAAGGATGCTAATTGATTAGGAATAACCATGTACTTAGTGCATATAAATTTGATTGCATACATTGTATAAATTCGATTACGTCAAAGCCTATGTATCTAGGTAATTTAAACACCAAGAAATCGAATAAGACACCATCGGTTCCATATAAAAGGTTCAATGTATGAAGTATCTAATTTTTTCTGCGCGATCACGCTGTTGGCCCCGTTTTAAAAGTTGTTCATAACGAAGAGATGACATCTCTGAAATTCCCTACACTTTTGCGAAACAACACCTTTTATAGTAATGTCAAAAATATACCCGTCACGTTACGTACAGCAATAACAATGTATCTACATAAGTACTAGAAGTTAATCGTAAGTAGGTAAGTTTTATTTTCCCTTCCTTCTTTCCATCTTGATTAACTTTTGATCTTTGTATTAATAAACTATAATATTTCTCAAACCTTTCCAATTCAATTATCCAATTACTTTCACACAATAAAACTGAACTTACGATCGAAACAGTCCAAACCTCACACGGTCAAAATTAAACGACAAAAAGTGAAATAAAGCGCCGTACACACTACAGCGGTTAACGGCCAGCGAATGCTCATAATTTATGGCCACATAAAGTCTTGGGCAATTCATTTAATAGTGCTTATAATAGCGCGTGAACGCTGCCTCTGTTTTGATAAATGTTTAGTTTTATTTTGCCTGTAACGGATGGGATTGTGAAGAGACCGTGTTGCGAGTTGGGAGCTTTATGTTATGATAGAGCTTTTCAACATCATTTGAGCGGGTAGGGTCCTCACGTTGGATGGGGACTTGCGTCCAAGCTTGGCTACGAATTGAATAACCCATCAGAGTCAATTATTATTGTTCGTTTGCGTCCAAGATCGATCCTACCACACATTGGAGTGTTGGAACCAAGGCTACAGTTTTTTGCCAACATTGCCAATGTGTGGCAGGCTTGGGGTAGGTAGTACTTCCATGATATTAGTTTCCACTTCTATGATTTTATTTTATTCTAAGATTTTTTCAATTTTCAAATAGGTATTACCTATCTCTAAATTACCACCCATCTCTAATTTATTATTATTATAACCCATTTCTAAATAAGAAAAGTTATAACTTCAGTAAAGACTATGTTTCAATTATTGGAAACACAAATCTTTCGACATGAATTACTCGCTGAGTTAATTTGGGCAAGAAAACAGCGAAGATAGCAGCGCGGAATTTGACCAATTTGAGTATTTTCGCTGACATCACATTTAAATAAAAAAGTTTAAAACGTGGGTCTAAACTTAAAAACAATTTAGAAGAAGATTTAAATTATTCTTCAGTCTAAATAACACTTAAGCTTAAAGTGTACTAAGTATGTGAATATGATGAAACATCTGCGAGGCGTAATGTCCGGAATTAGAAATGGTTGTATCTTTTTCGTTGCTTTGCCTTGAAATTGTGAATAATGAGAGCGCTGAAAAGACACGAACGAAACGCTGCAATAAAACACACTCTTAGTATACTTACGATTTGCTAAAATGGTTAGGAACTCGACAATTTAATTTTATAATTAAGTATAATAATTATTTCTAAACCTGAACTAAGGGCTCTGAAATAATAAAAAAAATGTGATAGGCCACGCAGGGTACAATTTAATTAACTTTTTTTCTAATTATAAATTATAATAAGTACAAATAGTTGCCTATCGCTAAACCTGGCCAAATAATTTATTTAGGTAGGTAGGTACTTACCAATACAGGGTTATTTCTAATCAATTAGCATCCTTATAGGGGCTTATTCTGTACATCAAAACTAGCTAATTTTGTTCTACGACTTTTAATAATTCTCAAAAAAAAAGTCCATAGAAAAATATCGTTCACCCTCGACAAAATGTATGGAACAGCTGTTATTTTTTTGAGTTTTGACCAAAGTCGCAGAACAAAAGTTGTTAGTTTTGATGTACAGAATAAGCCCCAATAGGATGCTAAGTAATTGATTAGACATAACATAGCCCTGTAAATTGGCATTGTATTTTCAAATATGATGTACAAAGAATACGTTTTTATTGGTATTCAATACAGGTTTACGTTTGATGTGTGTCACACTGTCTGATAATAAGCAGAAATACGGTCTAGGGTGTAGCACGCTTACCTAGAAGATACTTATTTGTTAGAGATTTCAAGACACCTATATTGTAGTTCAGTGGAAAGACAAACCAGCCACCTAAATGTAGAAAGAATGGTGATCAAACATCGAGCTATATTACTACGTATAGAGAGGACGACGCACATCCCTACCATGTTCCGCCCAAATGCAGCCATATGGCTGCACATCAATTAGTTGCTTGCTAGCTCTTGAATACATCAGTCTAGTTTGTTTTAAAACGAAAAAAGTTCAAAATTATTGAATATGGTCTCGTGTGTGTTAAGATATTGCACGAATAATACAAATAATACGGCGAAGTGCAAAGGAATAACTTTCCATCGGTGAGTAATTAGATAATCATTTTACAATTAAATGCAAACAAAATATTATCGGATGGCGCGTGGACGCCATGTTGCGATACTTTTCATAGACTAAAAATGAAGATGTGACATTGTGTGTGTAACAAGTGTAGGTAAAATTAGGGTTTGTTCCCAGTGTTACTCCCATTCTTACTACCAGTAGTAAGAACGGGAAACGAATTACTCTTCTTACTACTACGGTTGAAAGTTGTTAGACCAGTAAAAAAAAATTATTCCTGTTACTACCGTAAAATTACAATAACAAAAACAAACAAAACATGACAGATTTGTATTTAACCCGAATTTAAGTTGGTAGGTATTATACTTATAAAAAAAAAACAAGAACTGTTTTTAAAGAATGAAATTCCCCATGGCCCTGAACCAGCTATTATACTTAGGAGTTAGGAACGTACCATTAAAATTAATCAATTAAGAAATAATATTATTGAACTAGCTGCGCCCCGTGGATTTACACGGATTACGCGGATTTCTGAGATTAGCTCGAACAAACATACATCCAGACAGCGCAACAGTTACGCTGTTATTATATGTATTGATAATTAGCTTACGTGGAAAGGTTATTACTAGTATTGGGCTATAGTCAAACCGTTAAACTCAGACATCGCCTGCGCGGTACAGGGGCGCCGGGGGAGACGACACAGGGGACTGAGACAGGCGCGGGCAGCGGGTCCCCGGCGCCCGCACCTGTCTCAGTCCCCCTTTGTCATCTACCCCCGCGCCCTTGTACCCGCGCAGGCGATGTCTGAGTTTAGCGGTTTGACTATAGTATAAGCTACCCCATACTAAACTTTCATAGAAATCTGTTTAGCCGTTACCGAGTTGACTGGGAACAAACACACTTACACATAAACTTTCGCAATTATAATATTAGTGTGATTAGGCAAACAGTGGTATATTATATAAAATACCTAAACAAATGAATTAGTTTAACTTAAATATTTATAATATGATATAATATTACGTTCGTCGTGGAAATCTTTGAGGGAGGCCTATATCCAGCAGTGGACTTCTACGAGCTGATGATGATGATGATGAATATAATATTTTCTACTGATCAATAATTCAACGAATATTATATTATGAAGAAGAAAAAACAAAGTACGAATTCAATTGAAGCGTGTGTAGGTAATATAAACTTTGTCACTTCTGTAGTCAGTCAGCATCTTAGTCTATAGAAACGACAAGTTAATGCAGAACGTTGAACGAAACGCGTAAGCGCTTCGAAGAATCGCGGCGCTTTCGTCCTTTTTGCCACGAGAAAACTATACCTTAAAAGTGTTCTAGCGCTGCGTGTTTATACTGGCTGATTAGACGACTAATTATTGTTACAGTGCTGAAGCGCACTTTAGATTATATTCTTAACAAAATTGAGCATGATATTTGGTCAGGGTAGCTTCTCTATACGTAGTAATATTTCCTCAAAGTGATCAAATGACATTACTACACCGATGAAGATCGTTTGAACACTGCGTCGTGGGTGTAAATTACGAGGTGACAGTTTCACGGCGGCGCCGCGGCGCGCGGGTCGCGGGCTAACTACACCGGCGCACGCGCAGACGCGTCGGAGAGGCGGCTATCGGCAATGTACATGGTGTTCTCACACTTGCAAAAATGATTTTACTTATCGATCACTTATTTTTGGACAAAAACTGTACAAGTACAACCGACTTGATACAAGCTTTCCAAGAAAAAATGCTTTAGCGAAATTAGCAATTAGGAAGAGGAGTGTCAGTATAGCGATGCGCAGCCGCTCCCTATCTTCTGCAGCCGAAGTGGCCACTGTAGAATAGATCCGTTGCACCTGGGACCAGGACGGTCGGATACGAGTGCTGTTTGACGCCCATAACTGGTTTTGGTTTTGAGGTGCGGATTGAAGATTACGGTAGAAACACCAAAGTCATCGTCATCGGTGCAGAGCGGATGGAATGTGATGGAACACGACTAGGGCTTGTGCAGTGGTGGAACACTCAGTGTTTTAGTGGATATACCGACCAGTTGGTAGCTTCGGTGAGACTCCCACTTAACCATCCATGCCTGCCCGCGGGGGGTAGCGATATACATAAATTATCTTCCCAGCACTAACAAAGGTGTGGAACTAACCAGTGTGTGTTGCCAGTGATGACTTATGGCACAGAAACGTGGTCTCTAACTATGGGCCTTATTAGTAAGCTCCAAGTAGCCCAACGAGCTATGGAGAGGGCTATGCTCAGAGTCTCTCTGCGAGATCGAATCAGAAATGAGGAGATCCGTAGAAGAACCAAGTTACCGACATAGCCCAATGGATTGGCAAGTTGAAATGGGACCGCCATCGGAGTATGGTCTACTGAACAAACAGGGCACATAGCGCGGAGGACTGATGACCGATGGGGTCGAAAAATTCTTGAGTGGAGACCACGTACCGGCAAGCGCAGCGTAGGACGTCCACACACAAGGTGGACGGATGACCTCATTAAGACCGCAGGATCGTGCTGGATGCAAGCCGCTTCCAACCGGTCTTATTGGAGATCCATAGGGGAGGCCTATGTCCAGCAGTGGACTTCTTATGGCTGATGGATGGATGGATACTAACAAAGGTAAAGTTCATTCAAATATACAACTTAAATATTCCAAAACTTACGGCAGATTAATTGTGGGACAGCCTACACCATGTATACTCTGCAAACTGCAGTGAACATTCTGCGCGAGCGCAGCGATCACAAAAAGTTGATTTACTCGTCCCTCCCGCGAGTTTACAGAGACGTTGCAGTTGTTTCTCGCGTCATTGTGAGCGGAATAATTTATGCTGTCTCGTGCAACTGCGCAATTACTCACTCTGATAAACAGTGCCCCTTGCATGAATTGTATAAAAAAAAATAGATTAGTGTTTGAAAACTAAAAGAAGACGTGTGTGTTTTTTTAAACACGAATCCAATTTGTATTTCGTTTATTTTACCCAATCGAGTACTATTTTCTATACTTCTTTCATTTTTTGTTCATTGATAAAATGCAACAAAATCTAAATATAATAATAGGTATAAATTACAAAAACATTTTTTCACTAGACTATAATTAAATAATATAGTAACACAAACAATACTATTTTAGTTAAACTTAATAAAGCTTGCTAAATATAAGTTGTACCATAAATCCAAACTTAAATTCTCAGTAGGTACATGTTTTTCTATTATTAGCTCTGTCCTCTTCTGTAATTAACTTTCATTACCTACTATCAGTGACCTTAAAAAGAGAAGAAGAAAATAATGGTTTAGAAAGAATTTTAATACCTATAGAACAAAATTCGACAACATTAAAGCAAATATGTTTTCTCTTCAGTAGGTACTCGTGTATCGGATGGTCAAAAATTTGTCCCTGAAGTTATAAGAAGGTTCTTTATGAAATAACTAACTTACATTTTACCGTTTTAAAAAAAGGAGGTTCTCATTTCGGCTGTAAGTTTTTTGTTTTTTTGTATGCATGTTAAGCGATTACTCCGCCAATCAACAATCGATTTTGACGATTCTTTTTTTGTTCGGTAGCCAGACTCCGAATGCGGTCCCATTTATATTTTTTCCAAAATGACTCGTTTTTGAGAAATCAAAAACAATGTGAAAATTACTAGTACAATACATAGATCCGTGCGAACTATTCGAATTCTGTACATGGATGAAGTCGGTTATGCCATTTTTATCGGAAAAATGTTATTTAAAATGTATAATACAAATGCCAATTACCTATTGGTGTAGCTTTAATTTGTAGATGCCTTATTCCACGCTGTGAAAGATAAATAACGAAGGCTCCAAGATAAATGTGTTCGCAAAGCGATCGCGAGCAGGCAATGAGATGAGTAATTGAGCTCGTGAATATATTGTTTGCTCTCTCGGATCAGACGTCTTACTGAAAACTTAAATAGATATACTCATACCCGTACGTTACACAGGCAAAAGTGAAGTGAATACCTTAAAAGAGAAGTCCACAAGTGGTATATTTTAACTGATGTAATCGAATCTTTTTTATTTTAACTGATTTAATAGCTTTTTTTATATCGCGAATAAGTCCGCGCTTGACCACCAACTATCCTGATGGTAAGCGACGTTGTGGTGGAAGATGAAGCACGCAGACCTAGAAGATACATATTCACTCTGACCTTGAAAAGCTTTAGATTATATCTCTTAGGAAACAGGAAAGCAGGAAGACTGTTCCATTCCCTGGCGGTACGAATCAGAAATGTTGAGTCAAACCGCTTCGTAAGTATCGAAGGAAAATCGAAAGTGTAGGGGTGGTAATGTGGCGTCTTCCTACTTGTCCTGTAGTAAAAAGGGGATGGTAGGATAAGGTTGTAGAGCTCAGATGCACACTCTCCGAAATGAATCCTTTATAAAAATGGACAGACTCGCAACCCTATGGCGATGCTCTAGACTCAGAAAAACATGTCCTTTCTCGTAATATTAATAAGTGCTGTGGTTAGACGTTTCATTATTATAATACCAGCCTCCATACATTTAATGGGCATGTCCTTTACTTAAGGCTGATATGCTCTCGGCCAGCGCGCGAAATTCAGCTTCTTTTTTGGGTTTTTATGTGATTTACCTACAGATAAACTACTCATTGTAAGTTGACGAAAACTTATTTGGCGGTCATGTATGCATAGTGGTAGCTTAGGAAGTAGTCTGAGATCCAAAATAGTGGTTAGTCTATGCACAAAAGTGCATCAACTAAAAACTAAGGGGAACATCAGTTCACTTTTAGGCTTAGACTGATCACTAATTTGGATTTCGCGCGCTGACTTATTATAGTGAAACCACCCTAATGCTGCCGCCAGCCTCTTAATTGAGTAGTTTGTAAACAAAACATTTAATAACAAAGTGTAGGTAGTTTTCGCATGTAAAGTAGTATTGTATTAGTTGTAGATAAATTAAAAAAGGCACGTTTGCCCATTAAAAAAAATAACATTGATATTATAACTAATTCCGAAAGTATGTTTTCTGTCAATCTTTAGCGCTGCAACGGATTGACTTGGTTTATTGTATGGATACAGTTAAATAGTCTAACAGTGTCAGATACTACTTTTTGTTCCGAAAGCAGCGGATTAAGCTAATTTTACAACAAATGAGGCGTCAAGTTCCTAAGTTAAAAAAAAAACACATGTCTTAGAAATGTGTATAGAAACCAAAAATAATGTATCTCATCAAAAACATAAATGTGAAATGGGACCCAAAGTGTTCGCCACCTAAAGAATTGAGATCTACACGCGGCCAAGTGTTCTGTAGAAAATCCTAAAATGTTAGCTACAAGAACATACTTACAACAATCTAAAGGGAGTTACTTACGTAATTCAAGCTAGTGGTTTGATTTGGCTAGTTTTAACAATAAGTACAGTAGAAACAGAAAGTACACTAACTGTAGTAAGTATAACTTAAGTATGAAGTGTTATTTTACAATAAGTGTGGCGTAATGTTGTCTTAGAAAAGTAAATCTGTACCAAGAATAATGTATGCAGTACAATATGTTGTCAAATTGTAATGTATTCTCAAACATTACCTATTTATATAATGATGGTAGGGGAGACCAGGTATGAAAGTAACAATTTTAACTTTTCTCGCCTTAACTCTCAGACCTCGTGGAATTTAGAAAGTTAAGTAAGTGCATATGATAGATTGGTTTTACAACTATGTTTTAACATTAGCTTTAACGCGACTGGTATCACAGATTTTGGCAAATACGTCCATATAAAAAAAGTGGAATCTGTTACAACCGTCCCTACCCCTAGGGTTGGTTGTAACAGTGCAAGGGGATAATTGTAACATTGTAAATAACAACAAAGTTTTGTTTATAATCAACATATTTTTAATTAGCCTTTTAGATTTTACATCAATATCACAATATTTAAATCAAGTATATTAATAATTTCTATGAAATAGGAATCTTCTTAAGTACCTAATCAACATAATAAAAAATGAGATCTTAATCCGATAAACAATTATGGCACACATAACTTATTTCATTTTTGGTGCAGCTTACATGAGCCCACTGCTGGCACTCTAGGCATTGCACCCATTTTTCTTTTGCCATGCTGTTTGAAAAGGGTTCCACGCATACTAAACAGAAGCAATCTTCGCTGTCTGAATCACCACTATCTGCAGTATCTGTTTTCTTCTTAAGTATTTTCTTTGGTTTCTTCTTAATAGTTTTCTTGACAACTGAAGCGTTTGACGTTGTCTCTTTAGCAGTCTGCAAAATGCTTTTTTTAACTACTTTAGCTTTAAGCTTTCTTTCTTCTTCTTCTTGAATTTCAAGCTTGTTGGGAGTGTCAGTCATTATTGCTGTCTTTCTACCTTTTTTTCCCTTTCCATTATTCTTCCTGGGTCCTGCTTTCGGCAAAGGCTTAACTTCATAGGGGCTAAACGATGTTGGTATGAGGTGCTGGTGAACAGTAGCTGAAGATGTAGATGGCATGTTTAAATTATCAGATGACGTCGGTGAAACAGCCACATCTGCTTCAGAAGTACTTCTTCCGCAGCCAAACCCATGATTTCTGCAGTAACTAAACCTCTGCTGGTTGTTCGTTTATGAATGTTAGGCATTCTGGAATAAGAAAATAAGTTTTAAGTACCTTGAAAAATAAATAAATACAATAAAATATACTTTGAGATACCACGATCATAAGAGGGATGAAAGTAACAACCTGTTACTTTCATCCCTACGTATAAATTATCCCGAATTTGACAATCACTTGCTCATAACCTAAAAAAATCATTAGAAAGTTACCGTTTGGTATACTAATATAGAAAGATGAATAGTTATGTTATCTAACTCATACTTAACATGCAAGCTAAAGTTCAGGATAATAAAAACAAACACACTTGAAAAAGAAGATCGAAACTTACTTTCGAGTAATTTTTGCGGCATCGACTCACACGTCCACAACCATGCGGTACAGCGCCGTGAGCGCAACTGAGGCGAGGGGCGGTGTCAAATGGCGCTTACTGGTGACACAGCCAGCAGTGCAGCCAACATAATTCGTTTGAAAATTTATTAGTTACGTTCATCCCGTGTTACTTTCATACCTGGTCTCCCCTATTACTCTCTTCGAACGTTTGCTCCACTATCAGTGTATAAACCCGTGTATTTATTAACGTCGCGTGCGCGCTAATCTGTACAAAACAGTTCGCCGGCGCCCGCCTGCCTCTTGATTAAGTGGTTTGTAAACAAAATAGTTTGGTTGGCTTCATTCAGAAAACGTACGTGGCGTGGTTCAGTATCTAATTTTTATGAAATTAAGACTGATTAGAATAAGGTAGATTTACTCAGTTTGTTTCACACAATGTATCGTTTCGATACAAAGCACTTACCGTAGCAATTGTGACTTTCTACATACCAAGTAGTGCTCACAGTAACTTGTCTAGATGTTCGTAATCGATTGCCAAAGTGAAACAACGGTCATTACTCTCAATCTTCAGATAGGTGACCGAGAGGGGTATTTACAAACTGGCTAAAGTGGCTAACACAAGTGGCTTTAGAGTCAATTGAAAGGCGAGCCAGGAGGCTGATAGGCAACGAAACTTTGACTGAGTCGAAGCTGCAAAGTCTCGAGCATCGACGTAGCCTGGCGTGTCTATCAGCCTTCTATCGGATACACTTCGGTGAGTGCGCACAGGAGTTGCACAATCTGGTCCCACCTGCCCCTTTATTTTATCGTACGGCTAGACAGACGCGACCTAAGCGCTACCCTTTTATGGTGGACATCCCGCGCATTAGAACCAAGCGTTTCGAGTCCACCTTCCTCATACGAACTGCCAGAATGTGGAACGCTTTGCCAGAGTCTGTATTCCCGCTAAAGTACAATGTAGGTGTCTTCAAATATCTGCTTGACACCAGGCAGTGTGTAGTCAAACGCAAAACTATACGAAATAAAATAAAAATAATAATCGGCCAAGTACGAGTCGGACTCGCGCACGGAGGGTTCCGTACTGTATGGGAGGCCCCCCTTAAATATTTATTTGATTTTAATTTTATTATTTATTATTGAAGTGAATATAAAACTAAATATTCTGTGAAAATTTCAAGCATCCACCTGTTACCATTATTAATATAGAGCGAAAAACGTCTGAAAAATTAGGTTTGTTGTGTGAGAGCCCCCCTTAAATATTTATTTTATTTTCTTTTTAGTATTTGTTGTTATAGCGGCAATAGAAATACATCATCTGTGAAAATTTCAGCTGCCTAGCTATCATGGTTCATGAGATACAGCCAGGTGACAGACAGACAGACAGACAGACAGACAGACAGACAGACAGACAGACAGACGGACAGACGGACATCGAAGTCTTAGTAATAGGGTCCCGTTTTTACCCTTTGGGTACGGAACCCTAAAAACATAAGATCTAGCCCCTCGATTTAATTAATCTTACCTTAACTCTAATGATCTGTTTTTTATCAATCTCAATTTCAAAAAATATTCTAGATGTGCAATATAAACCCTATTTTAAAATACAATACATAATTAATTAATAATTATCCTTTGGAAGTCTTCCTGTTATGATAAAACTGTAAGAGTTAAATCCGTCGTAAGCCTCTCCTTACTGTCTCTACCAACGGTATCTTAGCTGAAGTTATTTCTGAAGTGGCGTGATACTGATTAATTACCGACTAGTGCGTGTAATTGGCTGGGTCATTAGTTTACACCGGGAATGCGACGACAAAAGAAAGCTCTTAACTTGGGAGAAAAATAGCAACTTGAACTAAATTGTGGCGTTGACAACGACTAAGTAGGTAAGGTCGAAAATAAAGTCCTAAATAATTGTTGTAAAATATATTTTTAGCAGCCACATAGTTCGTGAAACGGATTGCTAATAGGGCCGAAAATTTCTCGAACGAAGAAAAGCAAACTGGTTAGCGTAGTGTATGACCTCCGACTCATTTACTTATTGTAATCACCGACAATATTAAAGTCAGTCGGACGTAGCCATCGCTACAAATACAGTGCGGATGCGGTTGTCGTGAACCCGTGGATCTGAATTCTTACACCATCTTCTTAACTGACTTACGTCAGTAAGTATTGACAGTCAAGATCAGTCAAAATACAGCCTAATTTATGTACTATTTCACTGACACAAGAATGAATAATTAGAATACGCACTTCGAAAAGCGATACGAGGGTTGGCCCCACCACCTCTGACTTCCTAGTCATTTAATGTTAAACTACACTAAACTTGTAAGAAACTAGATCTCACCGAACTCCTCGTTTCGTTCGGTTCAAAACAAACAGCACTGATTGCAATCAGCTCCAAATCAAACAGCTGCAGCTGACGCAATCAAGTAGAGTTTGTGGCGGATTCGAGCCAAATCGCAAATGCGGTATCACGTGTTACTAATGTTTATAGGGTATTCGGGTGTTTATTTATGAACTTATCTTTCACCAGTAAGGTAGAAGTCACAATGAGCTTGTCAATTTATCTAGTTTCCAAAAAAAAATACATTTTGAGGGTCTCCAAACAATGCGCGCACTTCGCCATAGCAAATTGACCCGCGCCCTCCGAATTCTTATATTACATTCCATTTGACCTCCGCTTGCCTGCAATGGCTTCCCCAGTGGCCACAATCTTGGCCCTCTCTCATTATCGCCTGTCACGAGAGGAAATATATTTTAGTGACGTTAATTTGGAATCGGCGCGTTTCAAGCAAAATTTTCTATGAATGTCGTTGCCCTGTCGATTATTACGAGAAATGTACGTCGTTCAGATGTTGGCTATTTCCATAATTATACTTTATTGTTTAGAGATCATAAGTCATTTATTGGTAAAATGTCATCATTATGATCATTAAAACAGATTTGATTTACTATATGCATTTTTAGAAAACCGCTTGGTGATGGCTTTTCTTGTTTATTAAAATTCAGTTTGTTTATTATTCTTATACTTCAGTAAAATTTTGAATTTTAGCAGTTTACAACTTTGTAATTTAATTTTCATTGCCTACGCAAAGGATTATCACAACGCTCTTGGTAATCACAGAAATAAATTCTTGATGTGGTTAATAATTTTCTCGAAACAAAAGTGAAAAACTATATTACTAACTATACGCTTACGTGCACCACTAAAATTCACTGAATTATTATTTACAAGGAAAAAATAATTTAATTCTGTTGCCATGTCATGCAGTCAATATATTTCTGCGAGATTCATCTCTACATTGGACCTACGACATTGAAATAAAAATAAATGGGAATTACGCACGTACAAAGAATGTTACGAGAAGCAATAAAATTGTCACACCGTATCAGTAGGTTTCCGCAGGGTGGACATAATCAGGGCCTGATTGAGACGTTCTGAGTCATTGGGTCAGGGGCTTTAATCCGCCCCTGTGCTTACTGTCCCTAGTTATGGACGCGTAGTTAAAATGCTGCTATTGCCACCTTTTAGAGGTGTAAAACACTTTTGTGTAAAAATACTTTTGACTTACCTAAGTACTAGGTATATTTTTTTATTTTTATCTTCTTTTTTATAATATTATTTGTTTTATTAGCAATTTCACGAAAACCATATTATTGTCAACGTTACTGAAATCAACAAACAATTGAATACCAAGAATAACAATCAGCTAAGTGCAAGTCGGACTCGCGCACGAAGGGTTCCGTACCGTGTTGGAGCCCCCTTAGCCCCAATCCTCTTGCCGTTAGTAATAGCGAGCAAAAAATTTCTGAAAAATCACGTTTGCTGTATGGGAGCCCCCCTTAAATATTTATTTTTATTTTGTTTTTAGTTTTATATTTTGTTGTTATAGCGGCAACATAAATACATCACCTGTGATAATTGTAACTGTCTAGCTATCACGGTTCATGAGATACAGCCCGGTGACAGACGGACAGACGGACATCGGAGTCTTAGTAATAGAGTCCCGTTTTTACCCTTTGGGTACGGAACCCTAAAAATAGATACATAATATACGCTTTCATGATGTATTATACATCTGTCTGTCCACAAATAAACACTCGGGCGTATTTCAGCAGATCTAGATATCATTTTTTAAATCCGTTCGGAAAAACCAAATTCAAATTAGACGTTTTAGTTATTCTCGACCAAATGATATGATGCATGTTTTTCACCTTAATCGACCGAGGGTAGGTGAATGTTTTAAAATTTAGTTTGAAGATTGACCCATTCATAACCGTTATAAACTAAGATCAAAATTAAAATGCGTATATAATATTTTTTTTTTGGAATAAACTTAATAAATTTTTCCCAAAAAATGGCAAAACCGCCTTCCATCGTGTACAAAATTCGAATATTTCGCTCGAATTGTTTACATTATTCTTGATTTATCAAAAACATCTCAGACAATTTCAGTAAAATTTAAATGGGACCATTTCGGGAGTATACCCTTTCGAACAAAAAATAATTTTTCGATTCGGTTCACAATTGGCGAAATTATCGTAGAACATACACAAAAAAAAAATACATACACACGAACATAGAACCTCCTCCTTTTTGGAAGTCGGTTAAAAAATGGCATGACCGACTTCAACCGTGTACAGAATTTGCGAATAATTCGCACGGATCGATGTAGCATTTTTCACATTATTCCTTATTTATCAAAAATGGCTCAGCCGATTTCGATAAAATTTAAATGGAACCAACTTCGAAGTATATTCTTTGCAATAAAAAAGAAATATCAAAATCGGACCACTACGTAAAAAGTTATGCGTGGCTATACATAAAAAAAATATACGCGTCGATCGGAGTACCTCCTCCGGTTCGTCGGTCAAAAATTAAAAGTAAGTATGTTAAATATCTCTACATATATCGCAATAAGGAATTTTCAACACACATTTTTTCTTATACACATCATGCAACATCTTAGCTGCCCATTCGGCCCAGTAGTTTTCATACCGAGTACGTGACATTGCATTCCGAATGCCCTCTTACTGGATGCGCCCTGCCCCCTAGCCCCCGAAGCCCCCCGAATGGGAGCCGAGGGATTACAACAGCCCCATATTTGCTCTGGTAATGCGCTGATACGATGATAATGTGCCGAGGTGTGCACACTCGAAAATATCGTTTTGAGGAACATAACTGTTGCATTAACATAATCTAGATACTCGTAATTGCTTATTCTGCTTATCTAGTAACTTTGGTTTTGGGGTAATGATTTTTAAATGTATTTATTGTTATTTTTGGTAGTTTTTTTAATGATTCACGCCTATATTTGTTAGAAAACATAACGGGACTTCGCATTTTTAATGGGACATTTAATGTCCAAGACATCAAAAGTAGTTTGTATTGCTTTTATTGCAATAATTTAAAAAACAAATTCTACACACAGACTCAAATACCACAGATATATTTCCATAACTAAACAATTGAAGGCTAATAAAATTAAGATTTATAAATTGGCCAAATATGAACTGCGAAAATGCAAATTATTCTCGTAGAGTTTTAACTCTTTGACGACCACGGGGACAATTTTTATTGACTATATTGCACACCATTTGCATAAAAAGAGGCCTTACATCAACACATATCTAGAAGACATTGGGATGTAGGCATCAATAAATAAAAGAGATAAATCAACACAAATCAAATCTAAAAAATAATATACCAATACCAAATATTACCTAATATAACTTCAAGTTATAAAAAATACATAAACTTACAAAAACTATTATAATACATAATAAGACGATAAATAGTAAAAGATAAAACAGCTAATCCTATGTGTTCGTGAATATGAGGTCTTATAGGTACCTACTTAAATGACTATAGCTTTGTGCCCATGTTTTGTACGGATTAAATCAGTGCCATTTATAGGTATTTATTCTATCGTGCTATAGCTTCAGCGTAGGTTTCAACTTAGCACAGCTTATTTAGAAATCATTTTAAAGAACTAAGGGTATCGTTGGCGTTTTCTGAGAAATATACTGAAAAATGCGGATCCGGTAAAGAATTAAAAATTATTTCTAAATAAGCGTGTTTGAAACATTCTTCACCTAAACTACATATAATACTGGGTCAAATATTTATACATACCTACATATTAACATTATCAAAAATTAAAAGATATCACGTTACGAGCGCTGTACCACGCTCAAAATAGATTGCAAAGCAAAACTTTGTGCGGGAAATAAAGTGGTTTGAAGAAAAATATCGCGAAGCATTCCCGAGTTATGAATGCGAGATGTAATCCAAGTTGGGAACCGCTGGAATTACTTCCGACACGGAACTGGATCTCGTGTTTTATAGAGTTTTCACATTTCAAAGTTATGATAAATTCACAGACGAAGGCGTTTAATTTTTCTCGTGTTTTGTGACTCTCCCGAAGTTGATTACATATTGTAATATCGACGTGAATGTTGGGATAGATTAATGATAGATGCAGTTTGCAAAAAATGTAAAGTAAAAAAATCAACATTGATCACTTACTAATATTGTTGATTTTTAAAAAACTACTTATTCTGAAAATTTGTAGAACCATCTAACGGACTGAGGAGCCGTGGTGGTCTAGTAGTAGTGACACCCGCCTTACAACCCTGAGGTCGTGAGTTCAAATCGCGGTCCCGTACCAATGAGTTCTTCGGAATTTGTGAACGGAATTCAACACCACTGGCTTTTCGGTGAACATCGTGAGGCAACCTGCATACGTCATTAGAAGAAATTCGATGGCGTATATGAATCCACCAACCCGCACAGGGCCAGCGTGGTGGATGTGGTCCAATCACCCTTCGTGGGTAGGCCTACGTCCTTCAGTGGACTATTTATAAGGCTGATACAGTACAGTGTACAGTACAGTACGTAGGACCATCTCTAAAATATAATCTACCAAACAACGTAACACTACATTTCTTTGGTCATTCAGTCAATTTCTTCGGTGTATTCTTTCCGGAAGTTAGCTGTAGATACCAAGCACCTTTACGTATACTAACTTTTCCACGTTAGTTATAGATTATAGTTGTTAGAATTTATTTTAAAATTCATACGACGTGAGTTTTTATTTTAGTGACCAATTTTATTGAAACTAAACAAACGTTTTACTTCAACTGAATATCGAGGTTTAAATTGTTCGAATTCACACACGGAGCAAAATTGGAAATTATTTGAATTATTATTTTCCCAGCTGAATAGTTTGTTTTTTCCAATGTAAACGTCAATTTTGCACTGTATTTTCAAGGGAGTAAACAAGCGTTTTTACTGGAATATGTCGCCAATAAAAATGCCAACAAACAAAACCGATTGCCAATCAAAAATCCAACTCAACATGCAATAGTTTGGATATTGTTCGATATTTTCGTAATATTAAAACGTAAATATTTACTTATTACTAAACAAATGTCACTAGCAGGATAATAAAAAAACTAATCACTACATTAGTATAAAACAAAGTCGCTTCCCGCTGTCTGTCTGTCCCTATGTATGCTTACATCTTCAAAACTACGCAATGGAATTTGATGCGATTTTTTTTAATAGATAAAGTAATTCAAAAGAAAGTTTAATATGCATAATTTATCTGTGCGAAGCCGGGGCGGGTCGCTAGTAATTAATAAGAAGTAGCAAGAAATAATTATTATACCTTGTTCATTAAAATGGATTTATATTTGGATTAAAGAAGGCAAAAGATACTCCACTACTAGTCTTACTTACCAAGATTTTATTTAATATTTTACTCTATTTAATTTTTTTATTACTTTACTTTTTCGCAAAGCGAAAATGACGCACTAGCGCATAATTTAACAAAGTTATTTAATGTTAAATTTATAGGTAGGTACCACATGTTAAATAGTTTTTATTTAATATTCCGTAAGTCAGTCCACAATCTTCAAAGCCATGATCATAGCAGCTAGACGTCAACATTACGACATAGCCCTGGTAATTTATAGATTTTCAATTGAACCAACTTGTGTTGATCATCGTCTGATACATGATACAAAATCACACTCAATTGAATGTTCTCATTTTGAAGTGTTTAAAAAGCTATTCTACCCTCAAATCGAAAAAGGACTGCGCCACAACTCAATAACTGCAACCGAGTGCAGCTGCCGGATGGACAAGTCATCGGCGATAGCTTCAATCGATTAAACTTGATCGATTACAATTTTATCGATAAAATCGAATGTGTTTGCGCATGTCAATGATAAAGGATGATGAGTAACATATAGTTCAATTGAATAAAACTTTCTTTATCATTTTGTACTCTGACCTTACTTTAACAAGTTATGTGTAGAGTTGTGATGTAGAGGTATGTAACGGGACGCACTACCTACATTAAAATGAACTTGCCCTAAAATTGTGTCAAACTTTGGAGAACGTTGTACGGATCTTTACTTAGTTTTCTGTTGGTGCCGGCAGTGATCTCAAAATAGTTTTTAGGACACTAGAATTCTATTTTAAGTCATAGTAAGGACTATTCGAATATATTGGAAGTAATGTGGAAGTATTATTCAAAATTATTCGGAACCTAACCTTAATTTATCATTGGAATCTCTAGTCATACATTTCACAAGAATAGTATCTATTATTCGCGAAAAAAACGATATGAGACAGAGGTAGACCATCAGCCCCATTGTTGAGTATGCAGAAAAACAAGGTGATGCTCGAACGGCAGGAGGCACAAAACTGGAGCTCGCGTTATCCAGAGGACGATTTTAACCTCCAGTGTGTGAATATAGATTGATTCGAAATTCGAATCGTTCCACCATATCTTTCGCTGCACACTTCATCTTTCACCCTCATCATCAATTCTCAACCATTTTCTGACTTAATAATTCCCTTTGTGACCGATTCCCGTCGCGTCGCAACTTCATTGATTAAAACCGAGTGCAAACGCTCAGTCCATCGCCTCAAGCGGGCCTTTGTTCCTAGCGTGGAACTTTTTCTTCGTCTAGCCGCGATTGAAAATTTAACAATGTTCTTTGAAACCTAAAACCGCGTCTTTGGGTGATTGCGCATGGTCTTATTGTCTGTCTGCGATCTTTTGATTGGAAATGTTAAGTCCCAAGTTCTCTACCTCAAGTTTTATGACTTCTTTATTTTGGCAAGTTTGGTCTTCTTGGAGAAGATACTCGTAATATCTACACCATAAAAGCTTTTTTATCTATTGATCACGGTTAGGTCATGACAGTTAGAGGTTCAAATCCTGCCGTTACGGCCGTCACTGTTTCAGTAAAGGGCGCACGATTTTACACGCGCGGCGAGAATCGTCCGTCTAAATGTCAATTCGACTAGGTCACAAGTGACTAAAGCCGCAAGCCTTAAAGTTGGGTAGCATCCGACATTGGCCGCGGCCGATGCGGCTGGTGACCAAAATCGACCGTGTTGCAGTTGCAGGCGATGGCCCGCCGCATGAAGGAGTCCTTCGCGCGAACCCAAGGGAACAAGATAACTGAGCCGCATGCGAGTCACCTGTGTAAATTGAATGAGCTAGAGATGCCGCTTAGTGAGGCGATTTGTGAAGCAATTAACCGCATGGCGAGAATCGACCCTAGTAAATCCCCCTTAAGCCATTCATATACTATTTCATCAGGGCCAATAATAAACGCGACTTATCTATCTACTACGTAAAGATACGAGTACCTTACTCTTTGATAGTCACGGTTCATATTCTACACACTGTTAGAGGATCAAATTTTGGCCACTGTACTGTTCAACTCCAAGCCATAATCTTCAACTTAAATTTTGTTTGTAACAGTGTAAGTGCAATATTTTTGCTCCACAAAGTAGGAGGGACGCAGAGCGTACGTAGCATTAGTTATAAGTTATAAGCGCTGGGACTCAGGTTGAATAAGAATGAGTTCTAGCTTACTCCCTCTGAAGAAGTTTCCTAGCGATTCCCTGGAGACGCGGCGGGAAATGCAATGAATGGGACATCTAAGTATGTGTGAAGCAAAAAGTGATAGGCTGTTGTTGATATTATTTTTTTTTATTATTGTTAGTGAATTTACTTTTAAAGAACCCGATGAAAAAGAAGTGGAGTGGAGTTTTCCATTGACATTTAGCACATAGCTATTACAGCTAAAGAGATAGCGCTGTTGTCGCTTGAGGCAATCCTCAACCACAAAAATATACGGAAAATCTTGCCCAGAAATGTCAAAACTGTCAAATATGAATTGGAATTTGATACTACCGAAAAAAAACACGGCAACTAGCCACTGAATCGAGATATTTTTCATGTCTCTTTCCAACTTATCCCATATTAAATCATTGCATCTCTTTCTTTCTTTTCTCGGTCGACCACATTATCCCTCTGGTATACCTATTCTGTGATTATCTCTATATCTATCATGGATCTATCTACATACTTTGTAGTGTTGATATAATAGACAGAAAATTGTTTTTGACATTAATTTATCTATCATAAATCTAACCACTTTTCATGTGGTAAATTCATAGGGAAAAATGTTATTAGGTCACAGAACAGCAGAACTTTCTCACTCTTCTGTGGATTAGGTAACTCGACTAAATGTATGGAACAGCTGATTTTATACGTGATTTCAGAGGTTGGTACCACACCTCTACAAATCTCTACACTTTGTAAACAAAGTCACTAAAGTACCTACAATTGGATGTACATTTGTGCATACTGCTCATCGTTCGACACATCATTTGAAAGCGACTTGGAACTGTTCCAGACCGGTCATTTATCATCACACCCGGGGATTGTTCAGTCAATGGAGGGAGTTTAAACTTTTAACTGTATTGTGCATTATTTACTATTTGCTCGGCTCCCCTTCACAATTGTATTGTACAATTTGGTTGAGTAGAGACACCATATTAAAGGTTTTTAAAGGATATAATTACGTTTTGTTTTTAGGTAAGTTGGTACTCCGTAAGTATGATTAAGGATCGCATAAATGTGGAAAAATAGGATTTTTTAATCTGATTTGGAATTATAACATTAGTAAAAATTTTATACAGAGTATGATCTATTGAACTCATTTGTGTGTCCTGCGAGTTTATTATGGCATTAAATCATTTTTATGTAATAAAGTAAGTAAGTAAGTTCGTATAGGCCGGGTGGCTAGCCCTGGTGTCAGAGTTTTTAGGCCGCCTGAAGGCCATTATTTTTATGAAATGATGGCATATCTGGTGGGGTTAATAGTCCTGAAGATAAATATTATTTTTAAACTTGTAATGGTTACAATCTCGTTTTACTTATCTTTGAGTCAGATATAGTAGGTACTTACTTAGCTAGTTATTGTCGAAATCTAAAGTATGATACATGTGAAAGCCACATAACGCCAGGAGATGTTTTGCTGTAATACATTGTATAAGTTACCTAGTAGGTTTATTTTGATTTCATAGTAAATTCAATAGAACAAGAGCTGTCATTTTAAATAATTACAATTACCTAATTATTATTAGATGTATATACTTATTAGATATATATGTAATTTTTAATAATATAGGTCCAACGGCCCGGCACGGCTCTACAAATATAGGACATATCCTATATTTGTAGAGCCGTGCCGGGCCGTTGGACATATATTATTTAAAATTACATATATATCTAATAAATATATACATCTAATAATAATTAGGTAATTGTATGCGCATGCGATAGGCATTAATCACTATTAAGATTGATCTGTTGATCTGTGGACAAATAGAATATAGTAACTTAACTCTACCTATGACTAAGTATTGTATACGTCAGAAGTACGGTAACTTTTTTCGAGTTTCCACAAACACATGGTCTCCCTAGCAGCATGTTACCGTTTTTTGTCCCGCACAAAGGTGCAGAACCCCACTGTGCGCGTCTTGATAACTTCATTGCGAATCGTGAGTGCACGGACGGCGTTGTACTGAATGAAGCATGATTTGCAGTTCCTTTTGCCGACAAAAATAGTTCATTGAAAAGTTTTTTACGTACAATATTGTCGTCTTATACATTGTGTACCTACTAGCTACTAGAAATCCAAATTATCAATATTGTTTGTTCTTCTTTATCTACATGTTCTATAGAGTATACAAAAGATATAGATGTCATATAAAAACTTCATAGCCCTCCATATTCTATAGGATTCATTTCGGATAGTGTGCATCTGAAGCTGCACGGACTTATCCTACCATCCCCTTTTTACTACAGGACAAGTAGGAGAACGTCACATTACCACCCCTACACTGTCGATTTTCCTTCGATACGTACGAAGCGGTTTGACTCAACTTTTCTGATTCTTACCGTCAGGGAATGGAACAGTTTTTCTGCTTTCCTGTTTCCTAAGAGATATAATCTAAAGCTTTTCAAGGTCAGAGTGAATAGGTATCTTCTAGGTCTGCGTGTATCTTCGACCACAACGTCGCTTACCATCAGGCGAGTTAATGGTCAAGCGCGGACTTATAAGCGATAAATAATCGGCTAAGTACGAGTAGGACTCGCGCACATTGGGTTCCGTACTGTATGGGAGCCCCCCTTAAATATTTATTTTATTCTAAACTAATCATTTATTATTAAAATTAATAACAAAATTAAATATTCTGTAAATATTTCAAGCATACCTGTTACCAAAAACGAAAACGAAAAAAAAAACGGAATAAAAATTCAGGTTTGTAGTATGGGAGTGGGAGGCCCCCATTATATTAATTTTATTCTATTTTTAGTGTTTGTTGCTATAGCAGCAAGAGAAATACATCATCTGTGAAAATTACAGCTTTCTAGCTATAACGGTTTATGGGATACAGCCTGGAGATAGACAGACAGACGGACAGCGGAGTCTTAGTAATAGGGTCCCGTTTTTACCCTTTGGGTACGGAACCCTAAAAAATACCTTCCAACTTAATCTTTTTTTATAGAAAAAGCTTCAATTAAAATCTTGCTATACATTCAACTCTTTTTTCTAATAAGCTCATAGATACGAGTACCTACATTTATTTATGTACTAGACATCATCAATCCAAGACAAATTTATTGAAATAAGCACAATTATTTAAGAACTATCAGACTGAACCAACTTAGAATAAATACCTACTGCAAAATATAATTAAATGTCGTTAGATTAAAGTGTAAGTTTATCATGTAAAATCGTAGATAATTTAGGTAGCTCCTAAACAAATTGACCAATTTTTAATTTAAAACCGGATTTACTTACCTTTTTAACTACTAAAGTTTTTAATAATATTAATACAGTATTGGTTACATCCAGTATGCTGTTCTCCATAGTAGGATGCACATATGCAGGTCGAATGCAGTGAACTCCCCGGGGTCTAATTTTCGAAACCCTGCCCTGAGGGGACTGTGACTTTTCCATTTTCATGGATCATACTAGAGTTGTTAATACCACCTTGAAAAAACAAGTCCACACGGAAGGAACGGAACATTTATCATATTTTACTTTTTAAAGAATTACGTCTTCTGTTAGTTTTAAAATAATTGTATGCAATAAAATCATTTTTCAATTACATTTTGTCTATGGCTCTGCCAAAAGGGTGTTGAAGACATTAGTTCATTTTCTGAATAACAAAACGAATGTTAAAAATAAAACGAAAATTTGGAATCTATAAAATATAAATCTTTTAAAAAAATGCTACTTAACGTGTATTGTGATTGTGAATATCCGATACGACGTTTCTTCCACTAAACATCTCTATAAAGATCCCAACTAATTCTTTTTCCGATGCCATAAAAAACACGTAGAGATCCGGCGTTAATCTCCTAGATGTTGTCAGTGAGGCCGGGGTCCCCAGTTCTGTTCCCAGTTCGGCAATATTTCAAGTGCAGGATTAAAACGTCTATAGTAAGTGCGAACGCGCTATTTGTCCGTGACACATTGCCTTTGATCTAAGTTTAAATTTAAGGGCAACGTTTATGACCCTGTCCTTTAAAAATCTTTTTAATCTGACTTTCGACCCATTTAGTAGGGCAATTCGGCAGCAGATGTTAATGGAGCTTACTGGTTTTTGCATTGAAAATAATCTTATAATCCTGGTTAAAAGGATATTATTATTCCCAGTTCTCACACGAATACTTTACTCTTCATTATAAAATATACATATTTACTTAGCAATAATACCATGTAATTTACAAAACTACTCTTTCTAATTTCATAAAGCCTTTTCGCAAACAATGCTTTTTATTTCTGTAACAAACCACGAATATTATGAGATCGAATACTAGTTAACTAAAGTAGGTATAAGTTCCCACCACCAACCTTTTTTTCTTAGAACTTTTTAATTAAATACGTAATTAATTAATTTCATTTCAATGAATTAATACTAGAATTTATATGTTTACAAACCAAGAATAGACAGAAAAATACATAATGACACACAAAAAGCGATTATATCTAGGTATAACAAGTGACAAGTTTTAAAATTCTCCGAAGCAATGTTCATTAAATGTTAAAACATAAATCTTAGCCAAATTCGTCGTAAAGTTCTAATCTATTCAAAACATCAAGAAACCTAACGATTCGTGGAAAGGTCACATTTTAGCAAAGACCATATTTAAATACTGGCGACTCGCCGTGGCTTGGCATGGGTACGGGAATATTAGCTTATATTTACTATTTACTTCACACTAAAACATTGTTAGGCAACCTGCATACGTCCGTAGAAGAAATTCGTTGGCGTACGTGAATCAACTAACCCGCACTGAGTCAGCGTGGGCCAGTCAGCAGCCTAGTCACCCTGCGTTGTGAGTACGGCCTCCGTCCTGCAGTGGGCTATTTAAAGAAGGCTGTTACAGTAATATTTACCTACTTGATTGATGAGCCAATAGTAAAAATTGATTTACCTTAGAATATGCGGTAGAAAAATAACCATATTTTAATCGTCGTCGTTTGATAGAGTAAACATTGCTCAATTTTTCGTCGACTAGGCACTTTCAAGGAGCTTTTCAAGGAGGAGCAAAATATAAATGATTTGAGCATCAGGAAAAAATATTTTGTGAAATATAACACTAATTTTATCCTGCTGCAAAGTTAACAACTCGATATTTAGAATTGTTAAATACCGATTAAAGTTATAATCAAATATTTTAACACGACATGTCCACGCGATAGTTATGGGGGAGCCCCCAGTCAACTTAATTATAGTTTAAACTGTGTAATAGCTTTCAATTGCGTATAATTTGGACGTTATTTATTATCGAGTAGAGTGTCCAAATATGTCAACATGCTATTGTAGAGAGTATCAGTTATTAATCAACTTATTTTTTTTCTAACCCTGCTAGCAAGTCCCTTCCCACTCCATAATAGGTATCTACTTACTCCTGAGATTTAGGGAAGCCTTTGTTTCGGATAACTGTCACACGAACTTCATATGTAGCAAAAAATCATAGATCACAATGCACTCTAGGAAAAATAATTGCGTAATTATTAGCGTTACGATTAGGCGGAGAGTTTGGTGCGAAATTAGGTTCTTGCTAGATCAAGACGGCATATCCCATCGTGTCAGATCTGTGATCGTATGTGTTGCCAGAGAATCAGGGACATGATTTTTTCAACTTGGTCGGATACGGAACTTGTATGGAGCATTCGCAACTTCCGTAGACAATATAGAGTACGTTCCTAGGCGTTCGAATTTGGAAAGTAATGTCCCTGTGTGGACCAAAGAAACGACTTCGCAACGAGTCCGGAAATCTCAGATAGTGCAAAACTGTGAACCTATACTAAAATTTAATCTTGTAATTTACAAAGATTTAGAAACAATCAAAGAGATATCATATAATAAATAATCATAATACGAGTATGTCGCGAGGATACACAGAAAAAATAGAATACACAAAAAGTATATAATGGATTCTTATATACATGGATTGGTTCATCTATGTCAAATCGATTTCGAGTTTTGTTTCTTACTTTTCATTCAAGAAAAAAAAATTGTCTTCTTTTTATCTGCAGCTTAAAACTCCGACACTATTACACTACCTTTATATCCATTCGACTTAAACGTAGGTACTTTATACTAGTTTAATCCGACACCGGTTAAACAGTCAATCAAAAACATTATGAAAGTTAAATAGAGACCGAAAGGCGCGTGTCATCGCGTCCAATAAAGCAATTAGAACCGGTTAACTGTTAACCGTTTAACTCGCTGAGTGGTGACTTACTGAATACTTGCTGACTATTTATTGACGTTAATCATCTTATCTGACCGTCAATAAATAAAACTTGGTGTAAACTTGGATGTGTAAAGTTGTGGAGGAGGATGCGGCATTTTAGAATTTGGATTTCTACTAATTAGGATTTAAGTAACAACATTATCCAAAAGTTGTGATTTAATTAACATAATATGGAGATGAAAAGGTTGATAATAGAAGCATTTTATCAGACTATTTTGGTTTGAAGATGCATGTTGTTCCTTAAAATATCTCAATTACCAGTGTCGCGTCGTAGCCTGCATACAGTGCATAATTATTTAATACTAGCTGACCCGGTGAACTTCATCTCACAATCTGTCAACTGGAACGTTTTGTATGGTAAAATTAAATACATATGTTTTTATTATATTACTCACTACATTTTTAAATTTTCTCACTGCTTTACCTCAACCTTCCCTTAGCTGCCACGGATATTTCAAGACCAAAATTTGCCCAATTGGTCCAGCCGTTTTCGAGTTTTAGCGAGACTAACAACCACGATTAATTTTCATATATAAGAAGATGAAAAGGCGCATGTCTTGTAATCTAAATTGATTACGATAATTTTCTAGAATGCCAGTATATGTAGAGTTCAATGTTCTAGAGTATATAACAATGTACTGCACTGTAGACACTAACTTTGGCGCCATAGAAAAAATATACATATGTAAGCAACGATTTACTCATTAAAACATTCACGGGCATACTTGTAATAAGTTTACCTAATTCAAATCTGATCGAATCACTTATCCTACTAATATTATAAACGTGAAAGTTTGTAAGGATGGATGGATGGATGAATGTATGGATGTTTGTTACTCTTTCACGCAAAAAGTACAGAACGGATTTAGATGAAACTTTGCAATTGTATAGCATATACATCAGAATAATACATTGGCTATAAATCATAATGATATTGCGTAAATTTTCCATGTTATAACAATAAGTAGGTAGGACCACGAAAGAGCCGGAAAAATTCTGCCATCTGCAAGCTATTCTAGCGTGCGCTCCAAGAAATGTCAAATCAAACAAATGTCAAATCGAATTTTTTTGTTTTTTTATTTTCCACCTCCTTTATTAAGGGTGGTAAGGTATGGCCTCGAAATATCATGCAGCCGCAGGCAAAATCTAGTATACTTATACTACAACAAATTAGTTATATATAACAAATTAACAATATTCAAACAAATACAATATCACTTTATTTGCCTTAAAACAATTTTTACCATATTCACTTGTCCATTGACTCTGAACTAGTTACGAGTAACAACTGTATCTCAGAGCCAATGGCTTCTCCCATTCTAGCAACAAAAAGTTATACAAAAACAAAAGTAAATTAAATTTAGAAAAATAATTTAGACTATTTATCGAAACGTGTAAGAAAAAATAATAATACTTATAGAGCATAAATTACATCGTGTTAAACATATAACCCTGTATATGTTTCTAATCAATTAGCATCCTTTTAGGGGCTTTTTCTGTACATCAAATCTAAAAACTTTAGTTCTGAGACTATTGTCAAAACTAAAAAAATTGTTGTTCCATAGAAAAATATCGTTCACCCGCGACAAAATGTATAGAACAGCTGATTTTTTTTCGAGTTCTGACAAAAGTCGCAGAACAAAAATTGCTAGTTTTTATGTACAGAATAAGCCCCTAAAAGATTTAATATATGTATATACAAGGTTATTTCTAATTGATTAGAAATAACCCTGTATGGTCATTTATTCATAACAACATTGGTTACAAGTCATACCATATCCAAATACATAAAATATTCTCGCACTCGCACTAAACTCAATTCATCATAAAGTTTACTCTGTCTCTTTCTTCTCGTTCTTCCGGAATGCGACAGCCAATGCCCATATTTCATCATTTACCCATCACTGCGATGTAGACATATTCTCACGATGATCAAGGATGATCAGTGATCACAAGTTAGATGTGATCTCGATTACTGAAGCGTCGAAACGGAAGGGTTTCCGATAGGAAAGAGGAAACGCTTGGGAGGATTTATGTGTTTGTTTGTTTATAAAAGTGTCGGGTTAGCAATAAGTTGTTTTATTTGCCTCGAGAGATTTCTATTGTTTTGTTTACAATATGTTTTTTCAAGAAAATTTTGAGCCAATCGATTACGTGGATAACTTTGGTGGCTGTTCAAGCTGCTTGTTCTGTTTAGTAAACGTTTACGTGTTTTTCACCAGGAGACCTCCTGGTCCTTTTATTCCTTTCACTAGCGTTTTCATTACATAATAATAGTGTAAATTTAACATTATGAGCCGGAACGAACACAAAGTGTACACTAAACAATGTCAAAGGACAATAATTTCTTGTTAGAATATTTTACTGTTGTTTTATGATTAAACTTCTTCTTGTGCTTATATGAAGTACTAATAGGAACAAAAATAGTGAACGTATAAATCTCTCTTAAAATGTATAAAAAGCAGATAGCAGTTTTTATTTATCGCAAAATGTATAAAAAACAGTTAACCATTTGAAATTTTAGGTAGGTACATATTTCCGATATTTTGTAAAAAAGTCTTTCACAACCGACGAAGGTAGTGTCATCTATAAGTAATATGTGAGTTATGGCCATAGTATAAATAGGTTATAGTATAAACAATCAGTAAATTAACCAGCATCTCTTATCCACACATTACAAAAAGAAATATATATTTTGTTACTCTAAACTAAAACGGAAAAAGAATAAGATCAAAAGTTACCAAAGTTCAAACAGCAAATAGGGAAACATTTGGAAACTGAAAACAAACAACAAGGGGCTATATATTAGGAGAAGCTGTTCGGGCCTGATAAGGAAGCCAATAATGCGAAGTTACAGGATAAGACGGCAAAGACAATGCGCCCGAGGAGCTGGAGGGACAGATACATATTTACGAGTATCAGACTCACCGTGCTCTTTGTACAGTATTAGATGAAAATTATCAAGCGGTAACTATTTTAAGTAACTAAGTATGCCCGACTTGGACCGGAATAGATAAAATACCATTTTGCCCTTTAGTTCAACCGCCGTTTTTATTTAATTTTTCTTAAGTGACGCATTTTCAGAAATATTTTCATGATAGAAAGATGTGCGGTGAGTAAGATAATAAAGTACAATAATAAGTGATCAGGAAAAGCTGTTGGATGCTATACGGAATTTCGAAGTTACAGGCGGATGAAGGTTATCTATTTTAAATAACTTGTACACCCAGATTTGTCCGGGTAAAACGTCAAGCTTCCCAATCTTTTCCTTTCCTACCTTCCGTTCCTGTTTCAAGCAATCTTTTGTACAAATCACTAAAACCAAACATTGTAAAATATATAATAGATGAAATTTACCAGGATAATGAGTGCAGTAGTTATAAAGTTAAACAAAGTACTGAAACATTGATCATCTAAAATTATAATTCTGAACTATTATAGACCCTATACCTATATGACACTTCCCACAATGCCAACGACTTGGCTCATCTCACCGCATAAAAATACATAAAATTTCCATTCATGAAATTGATATCGTATAACCATATCCCTATCTCTATTACGACTATTGCGTGCCATAAATTCGAAACATGCGAAGATACCAATTCGATGGCAAAGTACATTTTTACAGCGGATGAGTTACGGCTAGTTCCCCATCTTGAACGGCGTAACTTTGCCGAATTGTTCCATAAACCCCATTCGATTCGAGAGATAACATTATGGTTGCGATGACTTGGTAACCTAGTTTCTTCTTTTCGGGACTGGGGAATGACAGTGCTAGATATTCCACGGTATTTAGCGGTATAAAAAACATCAAATACGTAAATTATCAAAAGATTACCGACTTGGATAACGGGTTAGGTAAATCATAATATAGCTGTATAAAATAGTCAAATTAGGTACACTGTTCTAGTATTTTTTCACATTTGCCATGCCAGGTACATTTTTGTATCGAGCTTTGGTGTTAAAAATGTTGCAAATAAGTATGAGTGGATATAGTGATAGGAGGCAACCGAAAAAATGTATGGATGAAGTGTGTAAAACGTGGTATTTAATATGATCATTAAAGAAACAATGCCAAGTAGATGAATATGAGTAAACTAGGAGTGAATTTAGATAATTATAACAAACGATAAAGTTGAATGGAAGATCTATGTTGAAGACCCCATAAAAATAAGTGCGATAACGGAAGTCAGATGATGATGACACTGATGATTGATGATGACATCATATCTTTATTATTGTGAAAATTTGCGATAATTTGAACCAAAACACGAAGAATCATCTTATGTTACAATTTGCCAATATTATCAAAGCTTTGAAACGCAGCTGCATTTAATTCGTGTGCCTGGTTTTGCCCGTTTTCCGGTTATTTAGTCCTCCTTCGCTGCTTTTAGGGAGTTTCAGGGAAACGGGGGTTCCACTCGAGCGAACAATAACGAAATCAGACGGAACATTGTTCGTCGAGTAATGAAATCAACTGTGGTAATGGAGAGTGGCACACGAAAGGCCCTCGCTTCGGGAATCTTATGAAGGAAAAATTACAATCATTGTATTATTTGAAGGTTGGATAATAATGGTATTGTGTGTATTATAATAAATCTTCATTAATTTCGATTTGATAAGATATTATAAGAGTGTTTTGAATGCTGCTTTTATAAAATTCAAATGAGTCTTAAAGCCCCGTCATATTTAAACGCTAAATAAATCTGCCCTTACCTGAGGGGGTACACAGGGTTATTTCTAATCAATTAGCATCCTTTCTGTACATCGAAACTAACAACTTTTGTTCTACTAGGTACCGAACTAAAAAAGATTTTTTAAAGCGGTTCACAATTGGCGAAAATATCGATGAACAAACACAAATAAAATATATACAGACGAACATAGTAACTCCTCGTTTTTGGAAGACGGTAAAAATACATATTCCTTGACGCTTGTGAACTGTAAAAAAATCTCAATCAAAAACTCTACACATCAAACACAGATATAAAACCACCCGATTTCAACGAAGATCACATCATTTATTTCCTTAAATGTCTTGATCTTCCAGTTAACCTATCATCAATGCAGTACGTTCGAATAAAGTCAGAAAGGGATAACACACGGTTTCCTGAACAAATAGAAGATTAGTTGTATGGAGACGATCGGAAACAGTAACGGAGCTGCAGACACATTTAGAGGTCGGCAGTAACACGGGAGCTCTTCTATTGAAATACAGTCAGCTACAGAAGTGCAAATATAAAATCAGAAGGTACCTAAGCATGGAAGGTAGCATCTCTGTCTGCCATCAGACTAAGTAGATGTCGTTTTACCATAACAAAGTAGATAACTTCCAGATTAAAAACGAAACAGTAGGTATTCTTTACATATAGCCACTGTGCCTTCACCGTGTACATAACTTATTTTTATTGATTAAAATTTTTGAGCTTTCATTAACTTGAAAACATAATTATTTCAAGTTATTGAAAATACTGGGACAGGTAAGTTAGTCCTCGTCATTTCAGCTGTAGGATGTCCACTGCTGGACATGGGCCTCCCCAATAGATCTCCAAAAACACCGGTTGGAAGCGGCTTGTATCCAGCGCGTACCTGCGGTCTGGATAAGGACATCCGTACTCCTTAGGTTTTTGGGTCTAAAATAATGATACCAACACACCAATAACTTATAACCACAGTTCATTAGTTTTATCATGAATTATCATGAAAAATAATCCGCCGATATTATTAAACAATGAAAGTCCTAGTAGAGTAGATCTTTAATCATAGCGCTTCTAACGACGAATTAATAACTGTAATAATTGTAAAACTCCTAATCTTAAGTAGATTGCTGTCACTAAGCTAAACATTACTCCTACACAAATACTCGTATTTCCCTGAAAACCAAAATAACGCAGCTGACTATACTGGAAACAAATATTTCGAGTGGCGCGGCGGTGAGACGTTGACAGACAGATGGAGTGGTGATGCGGTAAACGCATGCGTGAGCTCAGGGTATGAATGTACTGACAGCATCCCTTGCGATAAAGTAGGCGGTAGCTTGGTAGGTGCTTCTTAGAAACTTACGGTCTTACCACAAAAATTTTAAGCACACTTTAGACACTGTTTAACGGAACAAATTGCACGGTTAAACAGTGTTTAAAGCGTGTTTAAATCTTTTGTGGTAAGACGATTAGATTTTGGTTTTTCTGGCTAAGTCAATAGAAAACCGATTTCGATGACTGTGGCGCAGTTAGTACCTTCGACGTAAGGAGTTCCGAGTTCGATTCCCAGCGGCAAATAAACGGGAGCAAGATAGAAACAGGACTGTGTCGATGACTTCCTAAAGATTCCAAAGGCCATAAAATACTTTCCAGATGTTGGTAAATGTTGTTTCTAGAGTAACTAAGGTAAACAAGATCGTGAGAACAATCTGGATGCATAATTCTTTTTACCGACCTTTTTTTTGGAAATCAATAAGGGTGTACAGAAAATGGAATAGTGGGGAATCTTTAGTTTCATGGTGGCGTCTTACAGCCGTAAACAAGATACGAGTGTTTCTTAATGAATTCAGTTTGTTAGGCACATCTAGTCAGAATTAGTTTGAATTAAACTGGAAAAAATATCCAGAACCTAATTTAATTTACAATGTCACTGTCTAAATGACTAAGATTTTAGCGCAAAGCGTTAATTCGTAAGCTACTGCAGGGTATAATATTTCACTGTCCTGATTAATCATCCTGTCTCTTGGCTGGAACACCAACTATCGCCTGGAGTGGAGTATAGGTACACTAGATGCCGTTGATGATCTAATAAATTATCCTGAGTAAAACCACGGCGTCGAGCGCTGCCGGCGCTGGCGACAAGATGGAGTTGGCTTTTCTAACGTGCGAAAGTCATAAATAATGTAGTCACTGAACTGAGGTAGGCTAGGGACTTTTAGGTAGGTTATCATCATCATTATCAATATTTCAGCTATAGGTCGTCTACTACTGGATATTGGCTATCAAGACTGCATATAAGGTTTTAAAAATACTTTATATGTACAAATTGAAATTAAGTAAAATATTTTTATTCACATTTCTTTCATAAACATAGGTATGGTTATCTAGTCATTTTGGGAAATCCTGTGAAAAGATTTAAGGACTTCTGTACTCTAACGCAATGATATTTTTTCAAATACTCTACTCATCTACACACCCGAGACCCTAAAAAGTTTAGTAATTTCATGAAAATTAGCCAAGCATTAACAGCTTACTTACTTAACGTATAATATTCTTCCGGACTAAGAAAGCGAATCTAACGATATATTAATTTCCTAATTAGTATTGTTCTTGAAATTGGTATATGCTTTCTCTTTTTTATTGTCAAATAAGTTTACAAATAATAAGAATATGAAGCATGCAGGCCGCTTCCAACCGGCCTTATTGGAAATCCATTGGGGATGCCTATGTCCAGCAGTGGACGTCTTACGGCTGATGGATGGATGGATGGATGGAAGAATATGAATAGAATTTTGACAGAACATAATTAAACAATGTGATCGTATTTCTTTTTTGATACATACCTTCAACAAGTGTTACTCAAATTTAAAAAAAAAACAACGTGGACTCGTGGAGTCCCTCCGTGCGGAAGAAGAGAAACTTCGGCGCAACAGTGCTTTCATACCCCCTCTATGGTAGCGTTAAACGTTTAACGCAACCTTGTTGGAAGTCGCATTAGAAGTTTCACTTCAATAAATAGTCGTATCCTTATACGTAACACGACATAGCTGATTCAGCAAAATAAGTTCCATTCCATAAGGACAATCGTATAAAAAAGTGTCATTTTATAACTATTTATGTATATTCATCCAACCAAAACGAATAAGTGAAAAAAAACACTTCAATATTCTCTGTACCTACATTATTAAAACCACCCGTCAATACACCATAACAAGCACACATCTCACAAATAAGCACATATCGTATGATTTGTAACCACAAAACAAACACGTATGTAAATAAAGAGTTACCTCGCGACGGGAGTTTGGCACCATACAGAGATTTCTTACACGTACCATCCAGATAAATCACTCTACAAACCATACTCTATCTTTAGGTAAAATAAAGTTGAATTTTGAATGGTTTATAAATCGTAATATCAAGGTTAAGAACATGTAACAAGACCAGAATTTATGTAGACGCTCTGACGGTTCGCCGCTTGCATATTATATCAATTTCTTGTTCGTATATGAGATGATAAATTAACCAAGATATTGGTATGCGCGGCGTTGAGTAACAAATGATAACTCCTCAGTTTTGTTTGTTAAATAATAAGTTATTCGATTGTTTTATGTTAATCTTATCCGTGGAGGAACGGAGCTTTTCGGTAACTGGCGTGAATGCTAATATCGCTTTTATGGATTTTTCAAAGACAATTAAATTAATCTTGAAAAATGAATCAATGTCATTGAATTTATAGAATACGTCTCATTTACAAGCAAAGTATAAGACATGAGACTCAGCTTCTGGTTTCAAAACAGCTGGACGAAAGTTCATTAAATATTTTATCTAATAGGTATATGTATAAATATCCCGTGTCACTTCTATTTATGTGACTTAGTGTCCATATATGTTAGGTCTGAAAATAGGTCGTAGACTGTGTTTATGCCCTTAGGCCATAAAAGTGGCAAAAAGACGTTAGCTGGGGCAGTTACTATCATATAATTATGATAAAAAATAAGTAATTAAGAACAAACTCCACAAAACAACAATCAATTAGATACCTCCCTAATCTACCTAGCTATATACAGTTACACCCTAAGAATCAACTCCAATAAACTTTCTTCAACCAAAATATCTCCATTCCCAATGCAAATACTGTCAAATAAATCTGTATTAACAAATCAAAACAAAAATATTAAGCCAAATTTACGCGCACCAATTCTTCTCACGGACGAAATTTAAGTCATTTAAAGTCCATTTAGAGAGCGGTATTATTTTTCATAATTAACGAAGCTGTTTATGATTTAGTGGGTTTCCTCCAGAGCCGGACATTTTTGCGCCTCTCCGGGACATAAATAATGAAATTAGGGAGCTTACAACATTGGATTCGGCCTGTTCAAAGAGGAACACTCATAAATGATGATGCGTAACTCGTGTTATGGGCTTCCGGAAGCTGATTATGTAATTTTTAAATGTTTCGTAACGTTTTCGACGTGAAAATGTACTCGTGCCGAATGTTGAATTGGTATTAGCGGCCTAATTAGTTGTTTATTTTTTACCTTTAAATATTGGACTCTAACTATTAGTTGGTTCCGGTTTATAGATACACATTTCCTTTAATAAAATTCAACGCAACCAGTAGAAATTAGAAGAAAGTACAAGTCTTCAAGAAATAAAAAAAATCAACTAAATGTAAATTTTATTGCTCTACATCTATATTGGGGATAATATTTATACATAAAAAATCCAGTTGCATTACCACAAATGTGCTTTTACAAAGCTGGCATCTCTACAGCTCTGTGCCTTTCTCTGGCGTTCAGGAGAAGTTCAGGAAAAAATTTTAGTACCTTATGTTTCTCAGTGTAGTTTGTATAAAATGACGTTTTATTTTATATAGGTTGTTAAAATAAGTAAGTACCTAGTAGAAGTACAAAACGAAAATATAGAACTTGAAGAAAGGGTAGATGTTCTAATTCCGCCGCAGACACGCGCACGGCCGTACTATGTATGGAACTAGTGGTAAATTAACAACAAAAAAATCTACCTTTTTTTTTTCAATATTGAAGATAGTTCATTGAATAAAAATCTTTTACGGCAAAAAAAAAGAAAACAACTGAAGTGTTCTAATTATAGCGCGGACACGCGCGTGCGGCACGACCGTCCGGTAAATCATGGGAGAATAGACGCCAGGACGTGCCGCTACGTACTGCAATGTGCTCGCCAGCGATGTCACGCTCTTTTTGGCTGTAGTTTTATTGTCTAAAAAGCTCTGTGGAACTTGCATTATGACTGTCTCGGTGAACCAGTGGTTAGCGGTCCTGACTCCCGGGCCAAAGAGGAATGAGTTCAATTCCCGGTCTGGATATTATTATCTATTTATGTATGTAATTAAGTTACCTGTACAGGGTTATTGGTAATCAATTAGCATCCTTTTAGGGGCTTATTCTGTACATCAAAACTAACAACTTTTGTTCTGTGACTTTTGTCAAATCTAAAAAAATGATGCTGTTCCATAGAAAAATATCGTTCACCCTCGACCGTGGAGGAATTACATTTAAGTACAGAATAAGCCCCTAAAAGGATGATAATTGTTTACCAGTAACCCTGTATAAGAAAGGTAGATAAGTAGGTGTTCTAATTGATGGGAGAATAGACGCCGCTAGGACGTGCTTCAACGTTTTGTATTATCACATTATGCTCGCCAGCGCTGTCACGCTCTCTTTGGCCCTTTGCTGGTTTATAAGCTCGATGGAGCCTGAAGTGAGGCTATCTCTGGGTTGTTTAGAGGTACAGACAAGTAGTTATTACTAAGCCTGAGAGGACGGGGATTACCTTTATTATAGTTCTATTTTTAAAAGACTATTGAAGGCTGACTAATAGGCGATGAAGCCCTGCTTAGTGTCAACATCTATATACTCGTTCAGGGTTATTCCTAATAAATTAGCATCCTTTTAGGTTTCAATATTGTAACCCTGTTTTGGCAAATAGGTGCCAAAACATTCTAATGTTGGCAAATAATCGGGTACGTTGGTGCCAAAAAGTTACAAAAAGTCACTGACAGCTTAAGTCGGATCTGCCAGCGACTTGGTTGTCAAGTGTCACCAAACAATGTCAGGAACGAGATAAAATTGGAATTCTGACGTAGTAAAAAATCAAAATCGCATAAAACCGGGAAACACTCACGGAAGAGCTTCTTGTCGAAAAAGCAGCCAACGGGAGCGTACACAGGGTCGTAGTGGGAACAAGACAGTAGCGGCGTCCTAACGAAGGTATGTGTTGGCAAGGTTGGTTTTCTAAAGGATTCACTTGTTGTACAAGAACCAAAGGAATTGTCCCTTGATTCTACAGAAAACCACCGAGCGAGTGAAAGCAGGACCGCGCGCCGACACCCTGTTCCCCGAACGACGAACACCGTGCGACGTGGCGAGTTCCCTTGGCTGAACCGACTTCAAAACCACCTTGAAAAGAAACCCCTAAGACATTAGGGTAAGGTTTTTAATAGCCTTTTATTCCTACTGTCTCGGTTAGGCTCGGTCTTTGTCATATTTTCCTAGACCCGATGACGTGTCGCATCAGATATCATTGTCGGCTTACCACCCCCAACTTGAAATGGAGGGCCTCGCTCTTCAAGCGAGGTCTGATCAAAGAACAAGACATTCATACTTGTTTTCTGTCCTCGGACAGGGGTTTTTTTTTTATATAGTACAATTGTGGTTCTACAACTGCACTCTAAGGCGCGGCAAGCGTCCTCCGGCGCGACCCCCACCGTGCGGCGGCGTGGCTTCTTTCTGCATCTTACCTCGAGACCGCTACTAGCGTCTATCTGCGCGTTCCCGCCGTGGGCGACGTGGCTACCGACCCTGACTTGCATCTACCCCCGAGTACTTTTGGTAACGCAGCCAACGGCTCCGCCTTTTTTACATTTCGTGCTGTGCTTCTATTACTTAAATAACTAACTAACAACAGAGCATTTTAAAATTGGTTGCAAACTCAGCGAAGTAGGTATTGGATCACACGCCCTGTTCTACCCTGATAGCCGGCAACTATCAGCCCTTGTATTTTATGGACCTATAGTCCTGGCGCCCATTCTATTGTACCATTTAATTAGTAATTTAGTCTTAAGCCCCTCCGGCAATCAGTAATCCTAAGTTTTTTAATATTAAGCCCTTCCGGCATATAGATTATAAGGTGTCACATACCGATCTACGCCCCTCAGGCATGTAACTTAAAATTAACAAGAATAAATCCAACATTACTTACTTTACAACTTTTATTTATCTCACCCTTAGCATACTTTTATATACCTTACATCTAATATTGAACGCTTACCGTTTACCCCCGCTTCTCCTTTGAAACCTAGCTTCACACTAATATAAGCGTTACAATATTTAAAAATCTGAATCAACACTAAAAAAGTTTACCCTACAACTGAGAATAATTTCGAAGTCAAAATAACAAATTCCAAAATAAATCCCGTTCATTTTCTATTCAATACCCTACGGAAAATCTGTATTCACAGCAAAAAAAGTCTTAAGAAATTATGAGAATTATTTCGAAGTCAATTTATAGTTTATCATATTTTACGCCCAACGTTATGGGAGACCCTCGAACCTTTCCCGCAAATTGCTGACATATTATTGGCAATAGACAAGATGTAGTGCGGGTCCCTTCGCTTTCGGACTTCCGATATTCCCGCGTAGTTTTCATGATATACTCGTAAGTCATCCTTCTATTTTGCTTCGGTTTCTTCGCCAATCTTCTACAGTGATACTTTTGTATTTTAATGCTAAGTATTACTAGCTTTTACTATGGGACCAACTCTGAAATAGTGAGAATTAAATTTGCTGTACTTCAGGAAGTTCTTTCCTTTCGACTTTTTGTTCTCGGTTCCAGGGTTGATTCCATAGTAGGTAAATGTGGGTCATGATGGTTATGAGTAACAAACTTCCTGTATTACATACATATAGCGAAAAGACATACTTTCTTTACATCATGATATTCATATTATTTATTGGTATCAAAAATGTAAAAGATACACGTCAAAAAATTATAATAATTACATTTGTTGTTATTAAAATAATATCACTTAAATAATAATATGCTAAGTAGGTATGTATTTTCGCTAAGTAAGTAAGTAAGTTCGTATAGGCCGGGTGGCTAGCCCTGGTGTCAGAGTTTTCAGGCCGCCTGAAGGCCTCTGACTTGGCTAAATGGTTAAAACAACCTACAATTTAACGTGTCATCCGAGCCACGGTAGCGCTCAGTTGGAAAATGCCACCCGCGGTCACCCATCCAAATACTGACCGTGCGGAACGTTGCTTAATTTCGGTAAAGTAGGTACAATATATTTAGGTGTCTTCAAATCTCGAGTAAATAGTTACTTATCTTCTAGGTAAGTGTGCTACAACCTAGACCGCATACATCAGGCTGTATGTAGACAAACACAATTTTTTTTTGGCAAACTAATGACGTCATTAAATAACACATTTTTACCTGACTTTTAGCGCGTACCTACTCTTACCTCCTCATGCTACTATAAGGTGTTACTTCGTATACATGTAACTTTTTACTACAAAAACTGAATTGCGTGGTATAAATTTTCCCTACAGTCTGCTCTACTCCTACTTACAAGAAAAATCTCGAGCCTTTTTCACCCAATTTTATCTTTTTAGGGTTCTTATTACATGGCTGAAATTAAAAACGGAAGGGTCGCTGCCGTGTGAATTTCAAGCCCGAATAAATGTTATTTATGATCTCAGAGGGTCCTGTCTTCACTTTTTCAGTGTTACCAGGATATTAGTTTCCCTGTAACGATGTATTATAGTCCACATTTCATTTAAAAAAAAAATGATATTTGACAGATACCTAGTGCTACACGAGTAGGTACACGCTGTTACTTTGCAAAGTGTAAGGACTTCTATATTACGAGTATAATTAATTAAAACAACTCGTATATAGTCATCAATATGAACAACTTTTACCATAAGGCCAACACTAAATCTTAAAAATAAAATACATTTTATCAAGAGTCTATGAACTTTATCTAAGTACCTACGGAACAAATGATTCATTCGCGATTTGGTAGTGGGTCTTTAGTAAAAGTTATTCTTAATGATGATTAAGTATATAGGTATCTATACTTCTAACAGTCCTTGCATTTTTCCAAGTAACGCCTTGAATACCTATTCAGAAAATGTTCAAGGTTCAGAGTCAACATGGCAAAAATGATACCCTGTAATGAAACTCCAATATCTGTCTTCATATCAAAGATGACTTCTTTTGAGATTTATATGAGCTAGTAAATTTAGATCTGTCATGAAGCTAGATAATTCTGTCCACATGCTATTTTTATCCGACTTCCAAAAAGGGGGAGGTTCTATGTTCGTCTGTATGTATTTTTTTGTGTTGGTTCATCGATAGTTTCGCCAATTGAGAACCGAATCAAATATTTTTTTTTAGTTCGAAAGGGCTATACCTACTTCCGAGGTGGTCCCAATTAAATTTCACAGAAATCGGCTGAGCCGTTTTTGAAAAATCTTGTTGATTTTTTTGAATGTAAACAACTCGAGCGAAATATTCGAATTGTGTACACGATGGAAGGCGGTTTTACCATTTTTTGCGAAAAATAATTATTAGAGAACATTTTCAGTAAAACACTAAATGTTGGAAAATGTTTGCTTAATTTGATTTTTCGGGGATACATGATCTGTCTGGCAAGTGGCAACACTGGCCAAATATATGTCTAGTACGGGTCAAATATATCCCAAAATTAGAAAGGAAGCTGCGTGTGAGAGATAGCCTGGGTGAAATTTATTCGAGTAATACGTCCTTTAGTGCGCCTTCGTGATAAGGGTGAGACCTCTGCCCAATAAATGTGAATTACAACACGCATTTGTCCTTCGCTGTCGCCGAGTAGAAGAAATGTACAATTCTTTGAACAAAGAAAGATGTATTAGACTCTGAAATATTCTACTTAAAACATTTAGCTGTTTTACTGCTGGCCAAGTTTTCCTTATGTATCTCGATTCTCCACTATCTGCTAACTTCGTTGTACGCGCACTACTTAAACTATTGCGGAATACAAACTACTTAAAATACCTATGTTGTAAATGCAGTAGGTAAGTATAATCTACTTACCTTGATCACATATTGTGTAAGGACATTAAATTTTCTTTTTCCTTGTTATGAGCAAATGTCAATATTAACTATCACAATCTTGGGGTAATTGAAGTGATGACCACATTGGTTTTCAAGAAACCTGTATTTAACTTGGACTTAAAGTTCAATAAAGTAAGTTCAAATACCTAATCCTATTTCTCAGCCATGCCTCCATGTTCACAGTTGGACAAAGGTCCCCCTATGTGCCACAGACGTCCACCCTGTAGGCTGACGTCTTACGCAGCGCTTGGCGGAACGTAGGTAGTCTTCTCTCAAAACCTTTACGAACCCATCTTTCCCTGTTATATGCCCTGCCTTTTGCCATTTCAACTTGCCATTTCGCTGAGCCATGTAAAAATTATGAGAAACACTGAATTACTTCTTGCAACATGCACTGATTTCTTTCGACTTGTAGATAGGTAATTAATGTACCTAATGTACGTACCTTACTTTAACACTGTCTACAAATCCCAAAAAACGAGCCACTACAGTAATTAAATTCTAAATAATAAATAAATCATTTTTAAATCCACAGTTTTCTCTAAAGTACAAGAGTTATAATTCATCTCGAAATAATTCCTCACAAACTAGTAATCCTAACTCATATCACGTTACGTATTAAAATACCGAATTCGCAAACGACTCTACGCTTCATACATAAACTACGAGCTCAGTACAAAATTTGCATGAAATTCATGAAGTTGGCACTAACCTGGCACTACTCGCAGCGCTTTTGCATACAAAATATGCACAAATAGTCTACGCGCTATAAGATTTATAGTAGTTTGAATTTATTGAGGAAATGTTATGCGTGATGTGTGTGAGAAGATATGGCTAAGTTGTTTGGCAAATAGAGTGAAAAAGTTACGCTGCTTTCTATTATGAGGAAGCCAACAAAACATGATAGTAGCGAGAATTATTCTATACAAACTTAAGCATAATGAAATAAACAGATTGTGATTAAGATTGCAAATTGAAAAACTTGATTCTCTCTTACGCATACAGAATATGTAGGTATGTCATGGCATGGTTTTTCTAAATAGACACACAATCGATCGCGTGTAAACAAATAGTTATAATTTAGGTGACATGGGTTCATTGGAAAGATAAATATTTATCAGCCCTTAAATTTCACTGAAAATAATCGAATACCTGAAATATCTGTTGATATTTTCATCAATAGAATATAATTTACTTCCCAGGCAGATTATACCAAAGATTTCTCTAAAACCATCGAACTGATCTTCCTAGAACTTCTCAAAGCGGGAAAACTGGGATTTTTAAAGACATTTCTCAGTTTCTTTCAGAAATATCAACAGTGGCTCCGATTGCCAACTTTTCAATCCACTTGGTATTAAAGTACGTGCCCTCTTTATCCAAGTAAAATCTTATTTCAGGGCGAAGGTGTTGCCACTAGGGGGTGATTTGCACGACAATGGGCGAATCGAGCGCGTTTCAGCGCATTTCAGACAAGGTAACGTGGGCAGGTCGTACCGGGAATTTTAATAATGCACGTGTTTATGAGGAAACTCACGGTAAAGAGGTTATTTTGTAAATCTCGCTGCTTTTGTTTTTGTTGCGAATATAACCGGATTTAGGAAAAATCTCATTTTTAAGAAAGACGCTCATTGAGATGTGAAGCATTATGAATGTTTGATGATCGAAGTATGAGATGAGATTTCAGAAATAAAATTCTACAGTTAATCATCAATGTAATCATCATCCAGTTAAAATGGCTAAAGAAAATAATTCTATCTTTGTGATGTATTTCTATCAAAATGCATCCTTCTTCTTGAGGTTCTTTCTGATGAGTGTAGTAGTAAGTAGGTTAAAAAAAAATTTTATTCAAAAAACCTTTTTACTAAATAACTTACACCTGACAGAATACATTTTACTGAAACTACATATTAATTATACATACTAGGGTAGCCTGTGTTAATAAATAGTTCTTTAATAAATAATTGAATAAATAGTTTCATATTATCATTATCAAAATAAATTATGTATTCGACTGCAACCTAAATCATAGTTGTACAACCATTCGTACCAATCACTTTCCTTCTATTGACCATGACTAAAACCAAATCATAATAGAGCCACCGCGCGCCGGTCCCATACAATCAATATTAATTCTACACCTCTCAACAATAGTTCCTCTCTAATCAATAATCGCTTACAACTTTTGTGCCGATTTCACACCAATTGTATAGAAATCGCGATTCCCCCGTGAAATCGAAAACGTCATCGAATGCTAAACCCTGTATTGTGTGACAAATCTTTGACGACAAAAAGCTTTTGTAAGACGCCATATGGTGTGGAAGGGCGGCCTCGCAAAGCTGTGGATTAAACATTATTAGGGCTGTGCTTACTGCCAAGCTTTAGATTTATTGAGAGATATGATTGGAAACTATTTTATTTTTAGTGCTTCCACACTATAAGAGCGCTTGTTAAGTTCACAGCCGTTTTTTTCATCGGACAACGGAAAGTCAATAAACAAATGCCTACATTTTCCGCCGCATGGACGTCGGGTGCGTCAGGAATAATATTATCAATGAGCGTGATCTATTTGCGATCCATTCACTTCTGACTCAAAAAAGGTTCAAATAATGGAAGCTTGCTTTAAAATTCAAAAAGACAAAGTGGACAATTATCGACTGCTGGCTACATCGATTAATAAACATGTAATAAATTACTATGACAAATATATCTTAATTGATGTGAGGACTAGTTTGATTAATTTATAAGCTTTCATTGTAACATTACTATCTTGAAAAGGATAAATGTAGAGTGACAGTTTAAAGTGATATTTTGCTAACAATAACAGCTCAAAGTGCAAAGATTACGACGTAGACGAAGGAATTTAATTATAATTTACATATACGAGTACCTACCGATATTAAAGTCCCTCTATGATTCAAAAGAACTTTTTTTTAAATTTTTCTTATTGGTATGTGTATCTCAACGTGTCCAACTGCTGAGCTGTTTAGCAGTACTTACGAGAAGGTTTTGTGTATAGTAAAAAAACAACCGGTTACTCCGGGAGTGCCGGCAGAAGTAAAAACTTGAACATACAAAAATACTATCATTTATGTGGTATAATACAACGCCGCCGCTAAAAAAGTTTTTATTTCAAAAAAAATGCGACTCTAACCGTTAAACTGGTTTTATCTACACTAATGTTGTAACATTCTACTTATGTTTCCAATATTTGACTTATAATGACTACTGTTATAGCACAGACAACAAAACACTCAATTTAAGCAATTTCAAATGATGTTATAATATCCACATCGATATCGTAAAATCTCATTATAACATCGATAAAACGCGACCAATTAACCTGGCGAGCCTTATGTCAAAATCCTCATACAAGTTGTATAAAATTTTGAAATTAGGCTGGCTTTTGAAAACAGTTGGGTTATACGTGAAAACTTCGTCGAAACTACTAAACTTACATACACAAAACTCCAATGAAATAAAAAAAGAACAGCGCGCGCTCGCTCCTGATTGACCAATGAGAGCGCAGCTGCGCGCGCAGTCATTGGTTAGATTTTAATGGCGCCAAGTTCACTGTGACAATACACGTACGCGTGAATTTAATGTTTCGCAATATGTTTTTATTTTTATTAGTGAAGATAAAGTAGTGTATGCAACTGCATATAACACGGGTATTAAAACACGAGTGTGAGTTTATGAAACGAGCGCAGCGAGTTTCATAATAGTAACGAGTGTTATATGACAGTTGCATAAACTACTATTATGTACGAAGCAATGTCGTTCTTTAGTCATATCAAAAATTAGCAACAAGTAGCGTTAAATCTCTTCGCTTAGCTTGACTGAGTCGACAGGCCCCGTACGTTGGTTTAGTAGTAACAATCGAATCCGACTGCAGCAGGCAGCCTGCCATGTGTAATTCTAATGTGAAATCCATTTGTTACTAATTGAAACACGACACGAATCTACTTTATGCTCCTCCGCCCAGGACTGATCGAGTGGAGAAATCTGGTTGGAGTTCTGTGGGAGAAATAATTCAAGAAAATAATAGCATTGATTGTCAAATATAGTGAATGGAAAAAATGTGTTGAAAGTATTATAGTAACTATTTTTTTCTGTATGGTACAATACTGACCTAACAAAACCTACTCCTAAGTTGTAAAGTTTTCATGTGAAATTAAATAATGCTTAAGTTCCTAAAAACAGCGGATTTTTGTAAGTATAACTAAGAGACCTTAGAGCGCTTGTATACGTCCGTTTTTTCACTGGATAACGGACCGTCAATAAACGGATACCTTAAACTTTTCGCCGGTCCGATGTTCGATGCATCTACACATATTCATTAAAAACTATTCACGACCGTGAATCCGGTGAAAAAAAATGGTCCGTTGTCCGGTAAAAAAACGGACGTATAGGTACAAGCGCTCTTACTTAACAACAACTCAATATACTTGAGCATGATCAGGTGTCAGCCGAACTCCAAATCTGAATGCTAATTATTAATTCCAGGCGGTGATGAAATTCGGTAATCAAAAAAAATGCTACTTAAGTAATTTTTATATTCCAACCTTTAGAAATCTGTGAGGATGATTCGATTTTTGCTCGTTACATTATTTCTATCCGGTAAAATCTGGAGACTATTGGCAGATTGCCAGCGATTTCATTTGGTTGGAATTCTAGAAGAAATTCAATGCCAAATCCGAGTTTTATTCCCGACTAATAAGTAGCGTCTTTTTGTGTTAAAATACTTATACTTAGAATTTATTCTAGGTTTCGAGGTAGTTGTAGAAAGAGTAGTTTTCAATATAATTCATAAAGAGTTCATTATACTGCGTAAGTAAGCACATAAATACATTCAGTTGCGTTTGATAAATAAATAAATATTAGGGGGCATCTTACACACGGCCTCTGACCCCAAACTAAGCAAAGCTTGTAATAAGGCTGCCAGAGACAGATAAACTACATATATTTATTTTTAAATACATACTTATATGCATAGTAACTAAATAACATCCAGACACAGAGCAAACACTTATGTTGCATAAATATTTACCCTGGGTGGGGATCGAACCCACGCCTCTTTGACCCAGAAATTAGGGTCACTAACCACTGAGCCACCGAGGCAGTAAAAAAAATTCTATTACCGTCCTCCGATTCATTTTTTGAATAAGAAGGAAATGAAATAAACATCGAAAATTTTGTATCGTGTATACTCTACCTACTCTACTTTTCTTTCATTCTCTTTGCTCATTAGATAACACGTTCTTTTCAATCAAACACATTCTAAAATAGAAAAAAAAATGTTTTTATTTTTTTGGAAAAAAAGACTAATAATTAGTTAACTGCTAAAATCGACTAACAAAAGGCACACAATAATAGTTGGATTATAACTTATAAATTTAAGCAAGCAAGTTTAATGGTAAAATCCTTGCACTTAAACCCTACAAGTACAATACAAATTAATTCCTGTACATTTATTCCCGATGCCGTCTGACGGTGATATAGGTAGTTTTAACACGTCTCATGCAGCTCCCCGCCGCGGCAATAAATTACTGTGCAATTATAATAACACACTTGAGCAGAATTGCAGGGATTGGAGGGGGCGTGTACAATGCACTGCGTGCTCCACCACCATTACTTTTACATTAAAAATTGCTCTGCATACAATTGCATGGGGATTGCATTATTGGCACAGATATACTCGTATAATTACTTTTGGATTCATATTAGTTATGTAGGTACTATTGACTTAGGTCATAAGTTCTAACACTTTTGACACACTTACTTACTTACTTTTAGTATAGAAGTATTTTGAACTAGCGATTTAGGTGTGGCAAAAACTAACTTGCAACCACTTTTAACCGACTCCTAAGAAGGAGGAGGTTCTATTTTCGTCTATGTACATGTTTATTTTTTGTGTATGTTCATGGATATATTTGCCAATTGTGAACCGAATCACAAAAATATTTTTTATTTCGAAAAGGTTTAAAGTTTATCGAAATCGGCTGAGCCGTTTTTGAAAAGTCAACAATAAGATGAAAACTTGTATCCATCAATTCGAGCGAATTATTCGAGTTTTGTGCACGATAGAACTCGGTTTTTCCATTTGTTGCGAAAAATAACTATGCGTTTTGTTTTTGTATATTTTCAACTACTAGGTCTTACGTATCTAAAGAGAAATACTTAGGTATCTAGTATATAGTATCAGATTCTTTTATACAAGGTGTTGCTTTGCAAATTTCAGGGACTTTCATACGTATTTATACCTACTCATAATTATGAACAACTTATACTTCTAATGGGACTAACCACACAATTAGCTATTCTATACAAAAAAATCACCGACTCGCGTCAAATGAAACAGCTGTTTTTTCATGTTTTCGTGATTGGTCCCATAGTAAATGTTGACTATAATTCCATCCATCCATCAGCCATAAGAAGTCCACTGCTGGACATAGGCCTCCCCTATGGATCTCCAATAAGACCGGTTAGAAGCAGCTTGGATCCAGCGCGATCCTGCGGTCTTAATGAGGTCATCCGTCCACCTTGCGGGTGGACGTCCTACGCTGTGCTTGCCGGTACGTGGTCTCCACTCGAGAATTTTTCAAACCCATCGGTCATCAGTCCTCCGTGACCATTGCCAATTCGACTTGCCAATCGGTTGGGCTATGTTACCGAACTTTGGTTCTTCTACGGATCTCCTCATTTCTGATTCGATTTCGCAGAGAGACTCCGAGCATAGCCCTCTCCATAGCTCGTTGGGCTACTTGGAGCTTACTAATAAGGCCCATAGTGAGAGACCACGTGTGCCATAATTATGAGTTCATAATCACTGTAAAAACCAACCAATAACCAACGAAACTCTGTCCAAATATATTATTTAAAACCTCTGAAAATCTCTGCACTTTGCCAAGCAAAAGCATGCCTACGTAAAATAGGTGTACCTACTTACCGATACGTAACTTCATTAACTACTACAAAATACAATACTACTTACATCTAAGGCTAAACTACATAAACTACTACTACATAAAAAGCAATTGGATCATCCACAGACCCTTGAAGGTCTAAAGATAATCCAAATGCTCAAGCCCACTGCCAGTTAGCAGCGTGCCCAGCATGCTGGCAGCATTGCCACGCTGAATGGCAATGCTTATACTTTGAGCCAAATAAACACCAGCATTTTGGTCACGCGTTGCGTCCACCAGACGCTCAGAAAGACTTTTGAAAACAAGGTGAGCTCCCGGCTCCCACGGACCCAAGATAACTGCTGGTATACCTACCGATACAATACCGATTAAGTACTATACGTCCCAAATCGATTATAACGAGTACAAATTACAATCGGCTATTTGACGATCTCGAATCACATTACAGGGAACACAAACAAAGAGGGCTTGTGCAATTATTTACAGTAAATTGAGTTGCAGTTAAGTTTATCGAGTTAAAAGTGAATTACGAGTCTCTTGTTTCCGATTTACATCGATTTACAGACGACCGTTGCCTGCTGCGTGTTGCCATTACTCTCTGCAAGTATTTTGAATAATGTGACCTATTTCTATTGATATAAATGTTAGGTTTGTTTTCTACACAGTTTCCGTCATGTCGAATTGCAATTAAAATTATAACACCAAATTTTCATTCAATGAAAATAATTTCCGACCGAATACGAAGCACACAGTCTTGGATATACCTAATCAATCTATGAATCCGTTCCGTTCGGCCGTTTGCATTGATGTGGAGCGTAGCATCCTTATCCTTATCCTTACATAGTATAAAATAAAGTCGCTATTTTTGTCTGTTTGTTTGTCTGTATGCTAAAATCTTTAAAACTACGCAACGGATTTTGATGCGGTTTTTTTTAATGGATAGAGTGATTCAAGAGGAAGGTTTACATGTATAATACACCTGTGCGAAGCCGGGGCGGGTCGTCTAGTAGGTATATAAATAAATAATACCTACTTAATTAAAAAATGAATAAAGCCATGATACTCGTAACATTCACAATGTCAAGGAGAAGCATGAAACTTATGTAAAAATCCTAGCAGACTATCCGTCTTACCACAAAAGTTTTACACACGGCTTAGACAAGGTTCAACAGTACAAATTGCACAGTTAAATAGTTTTAAAGCGTGTTTAAATCTTTTGTGGTATTAGTTTCCTGCCCAATATTTGTTGCGTTTAGCTATCATTTGAATTGTCTTCTTCAAAGTCTTGGATAATTTTTAAGTTATTTGACTATAAAAAATATACATGTATCTTCTTATAGTCCAGCGGTATGTTGAAGTATAATGAATACCTACTCGTAGATATGAAAAAAGAGCACATTTCTTATACTTATACGGTGGAAAATATTTATTAGTTTTTCCAACAAAAACATGTTAACTTGTTATCTTAGCAGTCTAAACGTGGCTCTAAGTTTCTAAACATAAGTAAAGCAAGTATGATTGTCAACAGAGCGTGAATAATTGCAAGTGTTGCGGACTAGCACGCGCCGCACCTCGCGCCTACTAACTTATCGTGCTAATACGACTGAAATAATATCGAGACCCTTTCCATTGACCAACGGTTTCTATTACAAATTTGACTATGATAATCATTATTTCAGCTGTAGTATATCCACTACTGGAGATGAGCGCGTAGCTAAGCAGTGCCCACCATATAAACTTTTTTGCCCAATCCAGAAAACTTGCAAGTCAAATCCTCATAAAACAGAACAAAATAGACCTAACCTAACCAAAATAGATATGTAGGGAGATTCTATTTTATAAGGTAGCCAAAAGTAGGCGATTGCCTTAAAGATTAAAGAACTTTTTTAGCTATGTCAATGACTTTCCTACAGGTCTTATAGGACCGTTTCGAAGTGACATATTGTATCCAGCTAATGATGTTAGCATTTACACCTAAATCAAAACTAAAGTCACTAATAAGTAAAAGCCCACGACGGCCAGACCTTCGTTATTTTATAAAAGCCGAAAGTTTCTCTGTGTATGTCTCCAACACAGAACGACCCACAGGTAAGAATGACCTACGACTATAGAGTTTCGATTGTGGTTACTTGAGAAGATAACAGGTGGTAAAGGTGTATTAAATAGTACCTTAAATTCGTTAAAGTATAAAGTTTCTTTTCATAATATGAACCCACCCCTGAGTAAAAATATTGACGCTCATCTTGAGCTAATGAACTCATTTAAAATAAAGTATTTGTGTTTCAAACTCAATTTTACGAGTAGAGCAAAACTTTCATAACTTTAGATTAGTTCGCTTAAAATTCTTCTTAGAATTATCGATCAACGTTAAAAGTAAAAAACACTATTGCACTTTTGAATTGGAGCAAGGAATTAAATTGCGAATATGAAGTATACTGGAATACTGGATATTCCATAATTCCAGTATTCTCGGTTCCTTTGTTATTTCTACCTAGTCAATCAAACATTGCTTAGCTAGAAAAAGCAGAATAAAGAGTATTTTTTTTGTTTTGTTTAAGTAGTCAGAAGAGTTGTTAGAACCTACTTGTGTTGAACTACACCTACAATATTTAAGTACCCATACGAATCATTATTTGTAGATGAAAAACTAGTCAAACATGTACTTGTTTAGAAAGGAACAACGACGGGCAATTGTAAGGCGCGAAGTTGTCTATACAATAACTATTTTTTGCAAAAAATAGCATGACCGACTTCAACCGTTTACGGAATTCGCGAATATTTCTCTCGGATCGATGTAACATTTTTTACATTATTGTTGATTTATCGAAAATTGCTCAGCAGATTTCGATAAAATTTATTAGCCTCTAAAAAGTCAATTTTTTACGCAGAACTTTGTCTGAAAAGTATACTTTGTCTGAATAGAGTACAGTAAGAATAGGGGTGCTATTTATTGACTAAGTATTTTTTCAATTATTTTATACCATTTTTATAAATAAATTAAATTTGTTATTTTAACATATTAATTAAATATTATTTTCAGGTTTACTACATTTTTTAAACAGATCACTAATAACTATTTGTTACAGGTTTGTTACAGGTTTAATTATTTTAAACGGATTAATTAAAATTTTGTTTCAGGTTCATTCATATTTTGTAAACATACCTAAGCCTAACTTTTCTAGCCTGACCTAAACTTAGCCTAACCATAGTCGAACCATGATACAGTTTGATGATTAATTACTAATTTTGTTTGTGATTTAATTTGGATTTTGAATAGTACCCTTAACTTATATGACTACGACAGAGCGGAAATACACTAAATATTTATTCAAAACAAGAATTTGAAAAGTATACATTAACAAGAATGCTTTTCTGAAAAAAAATTTTTTTTTTCTCCCGGAACGCAAGTTTTATCAAAAATGTACCGCGAGTTTTCTCGATGTTCTAATAGAAAACACGAAAAAACTGGTTGATTCGGAATCCTCGTTCACAATTAAAACTGGATCTGATGACAAGTTAAATTGTGGGTGTCGGTAATTTAATAATTTAAGCCTACAAGCATGAATGGACAAATATTTAAGCGGAGCAAACCATCAGTATACAAAACCAAAAACTAAACTGCTACATAAACCACAAAAAGACGTAAGTTTACGACACTGCGCCCCTGTGCCCGATTTACCTTGAAAACGTTCTACTGCTTCCCAACAATGGGCCTCGTTACACTTGCCGTGTATTACAGATTTACGGTCACCAACAATAGCAGTTGTTATCGCCCGGGGCAAGAAGGAAACTTGATGTGGACGGCGGCAAGGTGGCACCGGCGAGTCGCTTTGTAAACTCGTAGCAACTTCGTAGCAGCGCTACGACATCACTTTTTGCCGACTTGTTTATTGCATGAACTTGTATGCTATTTCTTGCGAAAAATAATTATTAGAAGAGTGTTGATACCAAGTACTAGTGTATCTACTGTATCAGCCTTTTAAATAGTCCACTTTTGAACATAGGTATTTAAAAGCGACTGCCCTCCATATGTACGTTTCTGTCCTAGTTGCGGGTTAATAATGAATATGTCATGGCATGCTATAGTTGTTATTAGAAATAAACGGAAATCTCTCTAAAAATTATGACTCAAAGACAAAAAAACTGTATCGGTATCATCATCTCATTGGCCTGGATTGAATGCAAATGAATAGGTATAATATTTTGAAAAATCAATTAGAAAAATTAATTGTATAGTACAAAATTTTGGATAACTGACCTTTTTAAAAAAAAACAACAACTGTGATTCTAAACATCAGGTGAGCGTGTTATTTATACTCGTCCCGTCACACAATTTTATAAAAAATAACAAGTACAATTTGTAGGTATTGGTGAGCTTATAAAATCATTGATACTAAAAAAATTGGTTGCCTGTAAAGTCGGTATACGGGCGAAAGTTTTACGTGACAACGACTTTGAGACGAATGAGAGCGCATGAAGTGTGAGCGGGGAGCGTAACGCAGTTTCTTGAAGTGTCACCCGGCAAACCAATTTATAAGACGTTGTCACGTCAAAAATATATTGCAATTATTTGCCCCCACAAACCCAATCCTGAGTACACCCCCACCGCTAGTTTACTTCACTTTATCGTCCATTGCCAATTGCAATTCGAAGTACGCATTCAACTCGGAAACACTTGCGGGGGTGTACTTATTTCTGGTTTACGGCTATGGAAGTGCATTCAAAGTTCTTATTTGTCAAAAAGAGAAGAAACTTGCTCCTGCCAAAGGTCTTGCTCTTTTTTCCACAACCTTTTAGTCCACAACATCAATATGAAATGTAAGGAAAAAATGCCAAGTAGATTATGCAGAAAAAACAGCTATTTTGTGTATTTGTTATGAAAACAAAGCTTGTCCAATAAAAATATTTTATTTATGACACTATTGTCCGTGTCGTAATTGACTCTAGAGGTCGATGATGAAAATAGTATTAGAAACTCGTGTATTTTTGGGGTTCGGTAACAAAAGACAACACCATCCAAGACTTACTACGAGTAATCTTATCGTAAACGAAAGATATCCTGACTTTTACTGGAGTAAAAATAAACTTATCGAAAAAATACACCAAAATAAAAAATGTCGTACCTCATCACCTATAATTAATAAGTCGTAAAATGTGGGGTAAGGGTTTGCTAGCAAGTTAAACTACTTGAAATTAACCAATTTTCATCCTTAACAGCATCTTTTGGTGGCTTTTATTTCAAAATTGGTGACGGTAGACCAAAGATGTGATGGGCGTTGTGGGTATCCATAGCACGCGCCAATTAATATATCTGTGTCATTATAATCTACTTTATCACTATGCCAGTGAAACTGTAATCGTATTCGTCTTGGCTCGATTCCAATTTGAATACAAATGAGCGAACGAGCATTAATTTGAGCCCATCGATTGGAAGCATTGGCATGCGATACAGCCTACTAGATGTCTACCGTTGCGGTCTGGCAGTGTAATTTGAATTCTGCTCTATGCAAATTTATGAACAGAGGATGCATGGTATATCAGTGACGATAAAGCCATGTATTCAGTGAGTAACAATGTTTCGGATACATAGTTTCTGCAACATCCTTCGATCAAATATAACTTTGATCGAAGGCAACATCACGTAGATGTTTCCAGAAACAATGCTTAGGAAACTGGCGTCCACACAGTCAGTTGCTTAAGCAATGCTTAAGCAATGTTGCCCGAGTTTATTAACAATGCAACAATGCGTGAGACGCGTCCACACTCGTATGCATCTTTTGCTTAACTGTTGCGTAACTGATTTGTTTCCGTGTTCCACGCCGCAAACGGGGAGCACCGAAACAACGTAGTGTTTACAGAAACAATATAATTGTATCTGAAGTATTATTTTTTATTTCGGAAACACGTAGATTTTGTTTCTGATACAGAGTTCATAAACAAATGTTGCTCAGTGAATACATGTCTTTTAAGTGCTATTTGGAATCGAGCTGCCAACTGCAACAACTTCGTTTCAACAGCAACAACATTCATTTAGCTGACTTAATTTGTTTTGGCCACAGCTGCACTACTAATTTGTATCTGCCGCTGCAAGTGCTATCGGCACTCAGCAGTTGCAGTTGGCAGCTCGGTTGCACGTGGCATATTTACGCTCACAGTGTGGCTCAGCTTGGTTAACTAGGTTTTCCTTAGCGATCACCGAAGTGTAGTAACGGTCGGTCCGAAGACTGACCGTCGTCGGATGGATGACCGCGGGTAGTTTTGGCAACTGAGCGTTACCGTAGCAGACACCGTAACGACAGTAATTCTTTTTTTTCTTGTGAAAAGTAAGACATATCTTTGACCCTTAAAACTTCAGAGCCAATCAGAACGCGTTTGTTTATCAGTCTGTAACTGCCTACTAAAGTTTCTCTTCTCATAGAACATTTCTCTCAAACCTTATGCTGATATTTTCAGTTTGAACCTTTTAACAATACTGTCGACTAAACAATCTGTTGATACCCTATGTAAGCCATTACTGGTAACATTAATGGTAAGAATACAGTACGCTAATCACCCCAATAATGCAAAGTATCACTACTTAAAATCACTACACTCACGTACACTACAAAGATAAACAACAGAAGAAGTTGGCTACGTATATTTTTTGCTACAAATAAATAAATAGCAGTACAAGTACAAGCTTTCAATACGGAACAGGCCTACTTCGCCATATTTTCTTTGAAGCACATTGTGAAGCGATACTGTAATTTTCCGTTCGAGCCCCATAAAGGAAATTCCCTCCATTCCCAATTTCGATAGGTCTATCCTCGGATCGGCTTTTATAAGCTTTCAAAGGTTTCCGTAAGCCGACACTTCATTTGCTTCAGCCCTTTACAAGAAATGTTCCATCGTTCGATACGCGGGAATGAATTACGGATCATGCTAATACATAATCTATACATATGAATAAAATTTGAATGTCTGTTTGTAAAATTGAAATAACCGTTTTTTACTACATGTAAATATGAATATATATACAGTACATACACCAAAATAACATTTTTTTAAATTTTTGTCTGTCTGTTTGTTCCGGCTAATCTCTGAAATGGCTGGAATTATTTTGACGGGTTTTTTTTTTTTTTTAGATATTTTTTTTTTATTGGCAGGTAGCTGATGTAATAAGGAGTAACTTAGGCTACGTTTATTTAAAAAAATCTTTTTATCTCGGGCTAACGCGGGTAACACCGCGGGGCGCAGCTAGTAATATTTATAAATAGCAAACTCAGCAGGTTTTGTAAGCAAAAGCAGTGGTTAGGTAGTAGTGACGTTTGCCTTGCAATTGTGTAGTCCTAGGATGAAATGCATTTATTCTTAGTTTATTCTTAGGATCAAACTGATCCTATGGACCCTAAGAATTTTCAAAGTATCTAGTGGCTTCCCAGTGCAGGAAAATATCGTGGGAAAATATCATGCATGCATTTACAATGATTTGTTGTAGTTTAATTCATTGCAATCAATGAGTCTATTGATGGCAACAAGGAATACTATTCTTCTCCTTTCAACTTGGAAACAAAATTGTTTGGTTACTATTTGCGAGTCCAAAGTAGGTAGTTTTATTGGGGCAAATGTTTACTTTTGTAGAATCATAGACCTCAAATCCAATATCTCCGCATGTGTGGCGTAGTTGGCTTTGTAACTATTAAAACAAGGTGATGTAACTTCAATAATTGTTGTATAATTCTTCGTTAACAATCCAGTTAATATCCTACTGCTCTAAATGTAAAATCCTTTCCTCCTTTTTTGCAACAAACTCTTCTTTCCGAGTGTTCTGTCATGTCTGGTGTTGCCCGGTCTACCAGATCCAATTTCAACCAAAATCGACATAGTAAAAAAATATGATAAAATACTGAAAACCTTACATTCGACCATCCTGATGACATGTATGTCCTCATACATGCACCAGGTGGAACCAGGCAAAACCTTACATTCGGCAAGGCAAGGTAAGTTAGGTTATATTATACAAATCAAAGATTAGTAATATCAAGCACTGGAACACTGTTATACAAAAATTCATACACATAGATTCTAAACGAAGAACAATGTTTGAAGATTTGTAGCAATTCTAATACAGTTATTTATAATCAAGTATTTATCTTTACAGCCAAACTCTTCAAACTATCAATTTATCCTTGTAACTCTTAAAAACTATCATTGAATCTCTTAAAAACTATCCTTGTATCTCTTAAAAACTATCCTTGTATCTCTTAAAAACTATCCTTGTATCTCTTAAAAACTATCCTTGTAACTCTTAAAAACTATCCTTGTATCTCTTAAAAACTATCCTTGTATCTCTTAAAAACGATCCTTGTAACTCTTAAAAACTATCCTTGTATCTCTTAAAACTATCCTTGTATCTCTTAAAAACTATCCTTGTATCTCTTAAAAACTATCCTTGTATCTCTTAAAAACTATCCTTGTATCTCTTAAAAACTATCCTTGTATCTCTTAAAAACTATCCTTGTATCTCTTATAAACTATCCTTGTATCTCTTAAAAACTATCCTTGTATCTCTTAAAAACTATCCTTGTATCTCTTAAAAACTATCCTTGTAACTCTTAAAAACTATCCTTGTATCAGTCCCTGTAACAGAATAAAATTACACATAGTCATCGTTGCAATCGGTGAATTATTTGAACATTGTTCAAACCAAAGTATATGTTTTATGTTTTAGTAAAATTAACACAATTATAGATTATTGATATCATTGTATATCGCAAATATTATTCAAGCCCAAAGTTTGTAGCTTTAAGCATTTAATAATAAACAATAAATTTTCAAATAATTCAATAATTATCGAAAAACAAAACTGTTTCATAAATTGTGAACACCTTTTTTGATAATTTTGAAAACAATGACAAACTGCAACAATACACACAACAAAACCACCACACCCATAAAGACTATAATTACGTCCAACTATGCAAAAGAGGCCACTCTTAATAGCATGTAAATATTACAAATGTTACCGGTAAATGTCCGAATACTAAGATATACAAGACAAGATTATATTTAACGTCATTAAGTAAATCTCTTATCTATATAGATAAATGAATCACGATAGTTCACTACAACTCGAGAACAGCTGAACCGATTTGGCAAATTTTCATCTCCAAACATTTGTGGAAGCTTAAAAAGGTTTAAAGGATGAGAAAATCCATAGCTGCGTACAACCATGTAAATACCATGTTGCGAGAAAAACAATAAAAATACCAATTTCATTTTCCCATTCAAAACATTCCTGTATTTGAATGTTGTTATTGACAGTTGACAGATGGTGAGATGAAATTCATCGGATCAGCCAGATATATAATTAAATATAATAACTATTACTATAATGTACTCATCCATTAATAAATTTAGAGAAAATACTAAATCTAGTAATTTTATAGAAACGCAGTGTATACCATTACAATCTCGTGCATAAATATTATGAGCACTCAAATGTCTATGAACATTGAATATTAAGCGACAACGATACTGTAGCATTACCACAACTACACGCACATAGAGTCATAAATAAAATCAATAAACGTTGCAATGTAATGTGACGCATATTCAAGTTCTAAAATATAATGGTAAAAACAATTGTCTTCATTGTTTCTGTCACGAGAGAAATACAAAAATTCATCGTTACTTCACTTTTTGTTCAGTTTTGTCATATTAACTTTAAAAGAATCCCGAATAAGAAATCCCGTGACCAAAAGTAAAGCCAATCTAGATAGACCGGCCATGCGACTGCAGCAACGAGTCTGTTTACCCTTTCATTTCAGCCGCGAACAGTTTTCGGCAAAATGGCAATTTATACGTCAAGTTTATAAAAGTATCACATGCGTACGATTGCGCAGTTGATGAATTATCGAAGTGTAACATTGATAACAATTTTACTAGTCAAAAGATGCGCAAAACATTAACAAAAATAACGTCAAATAAAGTGTCAAAATAAGGGAATCTTCAATGACAAATCAACGCCAAGTTACAAATCTGACAATGGACATGCAAAGATCAACATATTAAAATTACTCGTTAACGCACACCACCATCTAGTCATTAGTAACTATTGAAATCTCAAATTTAGCAAATTAAATAAAAAGAAAATAGGGTACAAAGACGACGCAACAAAATTCTTCTCTGTCAGAGCTCAGCGGGATCACCATTATGCTGTTAAAAACTGAATAGTTAAAAGCTTCTGATGAAAGAAGACACTAGAATAGCTAACGGGTTGCATGACGCTTCTGCATTGGCATTATCATTAGCTTTGTCATCCACATCGCCATCATCTTATTCACCATCTAAGCTACTGGAGCAGTTATGCCAGCGGCCCAGAGCCACGCTCCGTTACTTTAAGGAGCTGGGCTGGCTCGGATAGACGCTGGAGGGGGAAATGCACAAAACACCCCATGCGGGACGTCAGTGCAGGACTTATCGCCCCCACATCGAATAAGAATAAGCTTCTGATGAAATAACTCTCAGCTTCTAGAGAAATAAAGGAAGTCACTCGGCTGTTGATGCACAAAAGTTAGGCCTACGCTGTTTCCACGCTACCTTTGTCCCCTCACCGGCAAAACATACAAGATGACTTCATCCGAACGAGCCATTTACCAGAAAGCTGTCAAACAGTCCTTGTGTCCCAGCCAAAGTCCACATTAGAAGCACCCGTGGATCTGGTCAACAAAGTGAGGGAGCGACCTAGTTCCATCAACCTAGGTTGCTTCTAGGGACTCCGTGCCCAGATAGTTTCTGAAAATCTCACAAGAAAAACGCAGAATTAAGCCATCAAGTAAAAGCTTCGTTTACAAATTCTGATAAAGATTTCGTCCTATAAATAGAGGTGAACAAAACACGACTCTCACACTCGGTCACAATCCAGCTACCTCCAGTTTTGAACTGCTCTTACCAAAGCAAGTATGATGATGGACGATTGCCTATCTTCTTAAGGTCGCCTGTACATCACTCACTGAAAAACGAAAATGTAGTTCTTGGTCGACACTAGTAGCGACTTCTGTGTTTTCCCATGTAGGACTTCAGGAGCAGATGATTGAGGATTACCTACGAACTTTTGCAATTAATGGGCCATTGACCGTGACTTACGATTTCACGCAGCTAGACCTGGATTGTATCTCCACCGCGCTCTTTTTTGGCGTTCTATCGCGGCCGATGTTAGCAAGGCTATAATCAGGACAGACTTTTTATCACATTATGGCCTAATGGTCGACTGCTGCAATCGCCGTCTCATCGATAACCATACAACATTTTTGTTTTTGTTGACTACCAGTTTTGAACCCGCTTTTTCTTTAGATGTCGTTTCATGCACTCGTCCGCGTCGGCCAATCCAAATAAGTACTAAGAAATACTTCGAGAATACGTGGAGATCTTTCGTCCACCAGACACTCTTCAGATTGTCACCCACGTAACAGTCCATTTCATCAATAAGGTGCCCAACCAACTTGTTTACGGTGCACAAGACGTCTAGTGCCTGAAACTTCAAAATAGCTAAGCAAGAATTCAACTGTACCTACACTGCAAGCTGGAACAGATGTCACATAGAACACATATTCACATTCCCAGCATCTGGTTCCTAAAAAGTTGAAGTTTTACGTCCGGGTGGCGACTACAGGACTCTGAACGACAGTACAGTACCGGATAGATATCCAATTCGGCATATTTTATGACTTAATACACTTATGACATAATATTATATGGCTGTAAAATCTTCTCGAAAATTGATTTTGTTAATACTCTTAACTCCAGCGATTTTGTTAATACTCTTAACATCTTCTTGAATCCAGCAGATTTATCGAAGATGGGTATTTCCAGCACCTACAACTGCTTTCCACTCGCCTGAAAGAATATGGAACGGTTTTTGATCAAGCCAAGCAGGAAAGTGTTTATGGTGCAGAAAATATCAGCTTTCTGGTATGCGTGGTAGGTACCTGCAGCCAGCATTAACCAGCTAGATGGCAAAGTAGAAGCCACCAGATAGTTTGCCATTCCTGAAAATATCAAAGAAAGTCTATCTTCTGTCGTCGCTTCCTCGGGGACACAGCAAAGTCTCACAAGTTCTACTACAAGACGTGTCGACTGGGACAGCAAAAGATTCCCACCCGTGACGCTAATCGGTGACACGTTGGAGCCTTCGAACTTCGCCTTCGCCTACGTCTTGCGGCATGATACTAGTCTAGTCACTGAAGCTTCAGACTCTACCATTAGTGAAGTGTTTCAAAACACGTTGGGAAAGAACAAAAACCTCTGACTTCTTTTAGTAGAGATCTGAGCCCAACGCAACGAAAGAAGTCCTTACGACAGAGAACTGCTGGCAATATATCAGTACCTAACTGTAGCTCGCGACAGACCGTGGTAAGCAGTTTGAATCTGCATTGGTGAACTCATTAAACTTGCTGGATTTAAAAGAGACAGAACCGCAGCATACTAACTATATATACTATTTATCAAAACGGTGCACAACAGCTAAATCAACGATAAAATGTAATGAGAACCATATAATAACTGGAACCTTAACATTCATTTTGCTTGGAATGCGAAAAGCTTTCAAACCGGACATACAAGCCTCTCCTGCAAAACTCAGATATAAATTAGAGATGGCAGCGTACGTGGATCTCCAAGCAATATACTCCAGGCCGCATCGGTGATCGTTGGAGCGTCTGTCGTCCACGTTGGTCAGGCAGTCGTCGGCGGAGTGCTGGCAACGGATGCGGCTGAGACTGTGACCCCGGGCTACAGCAGTGATCCTGGCCGCGACTGCGGTTGTAGCTCTGGCTGCGGTTGCGGCTGCTGCTTTGGCTCCGGCTCCAACCATGGCCTCGGCTGCGGCTGTGGCCACGGCTGTGGCTGTGCTTCCGGCAGCGGCCTCGGCTCCGGATGCGGTCTTGACTGCAGCCGTGGCTGCAGCTGCGGCCTCGGCTCCCGTTGTAGACTCGGCTGCGCCTGTGGCTCCAGCTGAGGCTTCGGCTCCGTGTGCGGTCTTGGCTGCAGTCGTGGCTCCAGCTGCGGCCTCGGCTCCCGTTGTAGTCTCGGCTGCGCCTGTGGCTCCAGCTGCGGCCTCAGCTCCGGATGTGGTCTTGGCTGCAGCCGTGGCGCCAGCTGCGGTTTCGGCTCTCGTCGTAGTCTCGGCTGCGCCTGTGGCTCCAGCTGCGGCCTCAGCTCCGGATGCGGTCTTGGCTGCAGACGTGGCTCCAGCTGCGGCCTTGGCTCCGGCTGCGGCCGTGGCTGTATCCGCCTCGTCTTGCTGCAGCTCGAGTTCCAACACGAACGAACCCAGGCTTGCGGCTGCAGCTGCGACTCCGTCGAGTGCTCGACTGTGGCCTCGGCTGCGGCCGTGCGTGACGCCTGGAGCGCGATCGGTTCCTAGGAGCTTTCACGCGCCATACTTCGTTGTCTTCGAACCCATCACCTGGAACTCATACCATGAAATTGCTTGCATTAGTATTGTGCTTGAGTAAAGAGAAATATTTGAGGGAGATTAAATCCTACTTTTATCTCGAGAATGGTGCATGTTACACGAAAAATAACAGGATTGTAATTCCCCCCTTATAAAACCCCAGTCTGGCTAAACGTAGTGCATGTTTTTCTTCTTTTATTATATGTATGGACTTGAAGTATCTAAAACTTAGGGAATACATCTACCACACGACCATGGACACTTCATATGCCCGCAATTATATAAGGTTAACTTAAGGAATATCTACATGCATCATGAAGTGCTTCTAAATGTAATTTCAGCACTTCTCACTATTAAACCAATCAATTTTAAGATTTCTGCAGTGCAAATAATTAGAAAATTCTAATTGGTCAGAGTATTAGTCTCCGTTTGGTAACATAATTATTATGAAGAAAACATGTCAACTAAGTATGGGTTAATGCCAACATTTCACAGGACTAGGCAATACCAATATGATAATAATGATACTAAGTAGTATCACAATACCTCAACCAACACATCAGCAATACTGATATCCTTCGGACACATAACTATGAACTTTGGATTGTTACTATTATGTTAAGAACTTTACTACATATTTGTCATAAAAACTCATGTCAAGAATGTTGATTGTTAATCATTTTTAACCTACTATTGTAAAATTGGTAGGTAAACAACATTTAATTAATTTATATATAATAGTATTTTGTTCCCTTGCTTGTTATTTGCTTTAATATTGAAATAAAGACGAGATTTGCGTTTCTCTGTAAATCAAAGTACTTTTATTTAAAAGATGCCTTTTAACAATTAGTCTATTTACTTAAACATACACATTACACATAATATTTACTTGCCTGTAAATCAAAGAAACAACATTTAAAGCCCTTATTTCGGGGTATTGAAGTCTATCTTAAATAAGATTAATTTATTAATTAATTTATTAATTCTTATTTTTTTTTTTTCACGTCCGCCATTACAAAAGATTTTTGCTCTATTTGTACCAAGGATGTTTATGTAATACATCCATGATTTGTACTATTTGTATGAATGTGGAACCAGTGTATTCCTTTCATTCGCTCATACGAATAAGGTTCATTTTTGCTCCACGATTCTGATATGCATCAATGGAATGAATCCAAACAATATTATTATTCAGACTTTATTGAATGGTCATTACATATACATGGCTAATACAAACGATTGTTATCAGAATTTGTCAGATTACTAATTCACAAATTTTATTTTTCAATATTCAAACGTATGAATGCGTCATGGATATGAAATGAAAACAACATAAATGTATGATCTTGGAGGTTACGAGACGACGTGTCGTAAACTGGTGCAAAGGTTTTAGCTTCGAATAATATTCTGTTTAAACAGAGTTCGAGGCTAAAATCACCATGATAATATATTATTTAGCTACAAAATCAGGTGCAGGCGTGTACTTACGATGTCACTTCTGAGATGTAGAATCATAGACCTCAAATCCAATATCTCCGCATGTGTGGCGTAGTTGGCTTTGTAACTATTAAAACAAGGTGATGTAACTTCAATAATTGTTGTATAATTCTTCGTTAACAATCCAGTTAATATCCTACTGCTCTAAATGTAAAATCCTTTCCTCCTTTTTTGCAACAAACTCTTCTTTCCGAGTGTTCTGTCATGTCTGGTGTTGCCCGGTCTACCAGATCCAATTTCAACCAAAATCGACATAGTAAAAAAATATGATAAAATACTGAAAACCTTACACTTTGTAGAAAATTAACAGAAGCATCCGTAGCTGTCTCCAATTTTGAGATCTTCTATAATAAAGTAAAGCAAGGTACGCATTTAGTTGCTTATGCGAAAATTATTCAACAGTTCACTTAATGGTACAAAATCTCGGAACTTTCCTTCCCAAGTAAATTTCTACACTGTGAAATGTGAATAAACTTGGTATAAACACAAGAAAATGCTCTCAGCACATTACGAGAGATAAATCCTCAGAGCCGCTCCAATTCTCGTCTAAATCTGAGGTCAAGCGCCGCATTTCAGTCGTAACTTAAAATTACTTTCGCATAATTTTATGGACTTCTTTACAGGGGCGGATCCATCGTTATGGACAAGATGGACATGTCCATAGCCACAGCTAAATAAGTTGTCAAGTGCGTGTCGAGACACGCGTATGATAGGCTTCCATAGATGGACGATGCTTTTGTTTTTTGATGGTAAACTGCTAGAAAAACATAATTGGCTAAGAAATATTCTTATAAGGTCAACAATGACCTTTGAGCTGTGTGCGTGTTTAAAAATTTCAATTTTCTTTTATAACTCAAAGAGTTAATTATTATCTCGCAGTGCTCAAAACAATTTTGAGTGAAAGTTTTTAATATGGTCTATTGAGTAGATTTAGTAACTAAGAAAATTCTAAGATTTTGTTTTGGATACTTTAAAACTCATTTTTTAACTTTGCCGGCCTATATCTCTCAATTGGTACGTATGTGACAAAAAACTAGTTTATGAAACCTTACATAAATTTTAGAAACCCTATTCAACGATACCCAACATAAGGGGTTGAGACTGAATAAAAAATTTCATCCCCTCTTTACATGAATGAGAGCTACCCTGAAAATATGTGCACAATTTTTAAAATTTTAAGAATTTGAAATTGAGATCTACACTAAATTTATCATCTTATCAGATTTCATGTAATTTGGTTCATAAATGTGGAATTTATAAGCCTTTGTAACATTAGTAGGACGGACGGACAGACGAACGGACGGGCGGACACAACGCAGTTATACGGGTTCCTAATTTTACTACGGAACCCTAAAAAGATTAAAATTGCGTTAATTAACACAAAAACTTAGCCAAAAATGTGTGATGCTCTGAACCACTCACTCTACTCCACTCTACCTGTGTTAAGGGATCCAGTAAGTCCAAATCAAAGTACCGATAATTTTTGGGGACGCCAAAAACTCCTTCCTGCGATTACAACTCTATCTGGGTCAATGTTAGATCTGCGTTGACCCTTGATCTAATAGTGACTTTTGCTTGATAAACAACGAGCTTCAGAAATTCGACTCAAAGTTGGTTGAATTTTAGGAAGCACTGACCACAATTTTCTTGAAGGATGGATCCGCGCCTGCTTTTTTATATTACTTTTTTTCCCATTTCACCCTCGCTTCTCATTATCCCCGCTCCGCTTAATGTAGCGACCATTGAAGCGATTTTATACTGTAAACAGAATAAATTGATACCTAGTGACGATGGCGTAGTAGTGGAATGGGACTTAGCTTGGAATCTTGAAGGTGCGGGTTCGATTTCACTTGCAAGACTCACTCTATTAGTGTGCCGATGAATTGATTGTCTCGAAGGGTCATAATAGGTACATTAATTAATTTATGACAATACATGATTAGTGCCCGAACTTTTGATATTTAAGAACATTAAAGTGGGTAGGTACTGTAGCACCAAATTTAATTAAAATCATCGTTATGAGATGTGTACGTGCCCTAACTTATAATAATTCATGGAGTTGGTTAGTTGGTATGGTGCACCTAATTAAAACCATGCTTAGGGCAGTTTGAAAAAGAAGCAAGCCACATCCTAAAGTACCTTTTAGAAGTTATTGAATACTCTGACTTATCCAAAAGTATAACATCCCAGTTCATGAAAATATCACACGAAAAAGGTTAGTTTTACTGAAACGACATATTTACAAAAGGAGATCAGGATAGAGTCTGTTTTTTTTTTTTAATTTTAATAAGAAGGAAAATTCAACCATAAAATACCTCGTAAGAATTATACAAACGACATTACGCTACCTTATCCTCCTTCCCCCTCGAACCCATCATCAAGCCGACCATTCTAGCATTTTTAATGTAAACAAAGTAAATATAATTAATCAAAGTCTTGCCAGTATTGTTTGAGAGCACGCTCAATTAGTTTTCTTCCGGTAAAATAAACACTCAGCGCACGGCGACGAAATTAACAGAGGTAAAGAACTGGGCACACTTTGAGTGTTTGTATACCTTCATACCTTTTGATGGTAAAATAAACGTTTATGTAGAAATCAAGGAGTGTTTATCGACTTTTGAATGGCCTAATAACGAAGGTGTAGAAGATTGACATAAAAATCGGCCAAGTACGAGTCGGACTCGCGCACGGAGGGTTCCGTACTGTATGTACCCTTAAGTATTTATTTTATTATAATTTTATTATTTTTTATTGAAGTGAATATAAAACTAAATATTCTGTGAACATTTCAAGAATCTACCTGTTACCATTATTATTAATATAGAGCGAAAAACGTCTAAAAAATCAGGTTTGTTGTATGGGAGCCCCTCTTAAATATTTATTATATTCTCTTTTTAGTATTTGTTGTTATAGCAGCAACAGAAATACATCATCTGTGAAAATTTCAGCTGTCTATCATGGTTCATGAGATACAGCCCGGTGACAGATAGACAGACAGACGGACAGACGGACATCGAAGTCTTAGTAATAGCGTCTCGTTTTTCCCTTTGGGTACGGAACCCTAAAAATGATGAGGCGAAAGATTATTTTCACACTGTAGCATAGTATCGTGATGAGTTTAGGTTATGTAACCGACATGCACATGTATAATTTTTTACAGTTTTATTGTTTTAGTTATGTGACAACAAGATGCACTTGTAGATACCTAATATAAAAATGCCTGTAGACATGTAGATGAAGTTTATGTATAAATATTATGAACGTTTCATTTATAAGTATAAACAGGAATGTATGTGCCAATATTGCCTGAAAGCTTTAAAGTGAAGGTTTTCAGATAAGTGTATAACTGTAGAAGATGTGTATGATAATTAATTTAACTTTTTTTTTCCGGTTTAAACCAAAGATTACGCAGCGACCTCGACAGATAATGCAAGTATTCTTATCCCAGTCACCCTATAAATAATTTAAAGTTATTTTGTTATTACTGCTATTATATTTAATTGCGTTCTTTTTAAATACCAACGGATAGTCATCTAAAGTTTTCAAAATGAATTTAAAAAATTGTACATAAAACAAGCATTTCCAGGTTTCAAGTGAATAAGTCTCATCAAAACAAGTGAGTGCAAACCTTTAGGGAAAACTCCCGGAAACTCCAAGGGTGGAAATTAGACGAAAATATAGCAAAATTAAACTCACCCCGGATATCGGCGAGATTAGAAGTTAAAAGTAATCTGCGGTCGTCGACAACTTGCCTTTTGCATTAAGCGAATGAAGCTTTGGTGTGAAGTTGAGAAAAGTTGTTAACTTTCGGCGGTTGGCTCCGGCGGGGATGGTATGAGTTGTAAGTGATTTTGATGCTGGTTTTCGTTGGGTGATTAAAATTGATGGGAAAGATAAATTGGATTATGATTGCATTATTGGGTACCTATGTGTTGGGATTGCGGTTTCGTTGAATGGATTCAGTTTGAAGCTGTGCCAATCGTCGTCATTATCTTAGTCATGTGACGTTGACTATTGGACATAGGTCTCTCTTATCTCCAATTAGACTGATTAGCAGCGGCATGCTTCAAACCTGCGCTCTTAATCAGGTCGTCTCCCCCCACCTTGTTGGTGGATGTCCTACTAGTTCTACCTTTACAGTGGTGGTGACGATTTGGTCTCGATTTGAAGACTTTACCGCATCAGTCATCCAACAAAAGTTTACTTTTAAATCCATCAACCTAATAACAAAGTGAAACAATTTTATTCTTAGTGCTTCCCACATAAAATCCGCCCGCTTAACTCAGTCCTCGCCTGTACGGGTACAGGGGCGCGGGGGGACTGAGACAAATGGAGGATTATAGCTTTATCTCCAAGAGTTCTTTATCACGACCAATTTTCCAATTTTTTATCGCAAAAAAAAATACCAACCAATATCAATAGCAAATAGATATAGTACATTCATTTTCTTCTGTGCTTCTTTCTAGAAGTTAGTCCAAGATATTTTATATCTTAATACAACTCTTCCCCTCAAACCATTTCCATAACAACACAATTCGTATTCGACATAATAATATCGTCTAAGAAATAATCGTACGCGATGCAGCGGGTACTGATAAGGAAGGAAGAGGGCTTATCTCGCTGTGGGTCGGTCGATACCGAGCACGGGAGTCGCATACGAAATCATACCGGAGCGGGATACGCAGAGGGGCCTACCATGACATGAGGTCGAATTTTGCTAACATTGAGGTAAGTAATTTATTCAAGGTGGTAATGGTAGCTAGTGGTAGTAACACCTGGCTTTCAATCGTGAGGTTGTGAGCTGGACTGCCTTGGTGGCTCAGTGGTTAGTGACCCTAACTTCTGAGTCAAAGAGGCGTGGATTCGATCCCCACCCAGGGCAAGTATTTATGTGATGAACAAAGGTGTTTGCTCTGTGTCTGGGTGTTATTTAATTACTATCTACGAGGGGTGATCCAAAAGTAATGATAATCAATAACAAACACAATGAATAAAATAAAAAAAAAAAATTATTTCTCAACATAGTCTCCTAGCAAGTCTAAACATTTAGTCCATCTCTTTTCTAAACCTAAAATTCCCTTAGAAAAAAAATATTTATCTTGATTCTCAAAAAAGTCCTCAACCGCGGCCATCACGTCGCTATCATCGTCAAATTTCTTGCCTCGGAGATGTTCCTTGAGTCGTGGAAAGAGATAAAAGTCACTGGGGGCTAGATCTGGTGAATAGGGGGGGGGGGGGGGGTGATCCACCAGCTCAAAGCCCGCTTCCTGAATGGCAGCCATGGCAATTGCAGCTTTGTGAACCGGTGCGTTGTCTTGATGGAACAGCACTCCAGCCCGCAGTTTGCCTCGCCTTTTCTCCTTAATAGCCTCCCGCAATCTTCTTATTTGTTCTGCATAGTAGGAGCCTGTAATAGTGGCCCCCTTTTCCAAGTAGTCCACCATGATTATTCCTTCAGCGTCCCAAAAAACAGACGCCATAACCTTCCCTGCTGAGCTTGACACTTTGAATTTCTTCGGCGTCGGTTCATCGGATCGTTTCCATGTCATCGATTGTTGTTTTGTTTCAGGATCAAAATGGTGGATCCAGGTCTCGTCCATGGTCACAAAACGTGACAAAAAAATTATCCTTGTCTGCCTGGAAATTTTCGAGATTTGCTCTTGACATGTCCACTCGTTTCTTCTTTTGCTCGTCGTTTAACATTTTCGGTACCCAACGCGCGGAGACCTTTCTCATATGCAATTAGTTCGCAAGGATTCTTTGAATGCTGCCATATGAGATCCCTGTGACCTCAGCTACATGCCTGATAGTCACTCTTCGATCTTCCAATACAACTTCTTCAACTTTTTTCACATTTTCTTCAGTGAGGGACGTCGATGGGCGTCCTTCGCGGTGTTCGTCTTCCGTTGATGTTCTTCCCAGCTTAAACTCCTTAGCCCAGCGTGCAACTGTGGAATATGGAGGAGAAGAGTCCCCTAATGTTTCCACCAAGTCGCTATGTATGTCTTTGGTAGACATTTTTTTCAAGCAGAGGTATTTAATGACAGCTCTGATTTCGTGTTTTTCCATTTTGATGTTCACTCCTTGACAGCCCGTATTCAAATGAATGTAGCTCCCGGAAATCGTGGCCTATTTATATGATTTTTTTTTCCTGAACTAGTTGGTAATTGAGCAAGTGACTGATATTTTTTTTGTATTTTTGTGTGCAGTAGAAATAACTGATTATCATTACTTTTGGATCACCCCTCGTATATAAGTATGTATTTAAAAATATGTATATGTAGTATATCAGTCTCTGGCAGCCATATCACAAGCTTTGCTTAGTTTGGGGTCAGAGATCGTGTGTAAGATGTCCCCAAATATTTAAAAAAAAAGTTCGAATCCCGCCCATACCGATGAATTCTTTTTCTAAATTTATAAGGAGCTTATTTTGTAATTTCAAACCACATAATTAGATACTTATATTGTTAGGATATTAAAATTGCCAGATCTACAATATTCCGGGTTATCCGGAACTGGTGTACAAAGCCAAGAAGTAACTCAGACCATCATTGGCAACAAGTTTTACTATGAGGCCAATCCGGACTTCGAGAATAAAAAATCTGCTGTTTCATATATTTTATCGATTCCGAGTTGCAGTTTTGTATGAAACAGCTGATTTTTTTTCCTCCAATTTTGGGTTGGCCCCATAGTAAAAATTGTTCATAATGATGGTCTCAATCGCCCCCTTTTAGCTTAGTACAGGGTTAGCAGATAACCCTGTATACTTCCGTGGCTAGTACGCGTCTTGAAAAGCTATTTGCATAGAGCATAAATTCAGTATAGCTGAAAGGGGGTGGATTCAGACCATTATTATAAAAAACTCTTGCTAAGGGACCAATCAGATTCATACATTTTGTCGATTCTGAGTTGCAATATTGTACAGAACAGCTGATTTTTTTTCGATTTCCCGATTGGCCCCATAGTAAAAGTTGTTCATAATAATAGTCTGAATCGCCCCCTTTCAGCTTAGTATACCCCATGCAAATAACCATGTATCTTCTGCACCTATGCACATATGTTAAGGAGATCTAACATGAACACATAGTAGTTCCCTTAAAGCTGGGATGGGCGGAGAAAAATTGGTGTGTTTATGTGTAAATTGGTGACCCTTTTTGCGTTTCTTTGTACAATAAGGACAAGCTACGGATCTTTGTTTGAAGCTAGGGCTCTATAAAACGATACCATTGTAATGTAATTCTTGGGTAAGTATACACAAACTTCATTCAGTGTGTTGTTTTTATGTTCTCTTAACAAAGCTCTTTTGCCACACTCAGCCTGTTGTCGCCACTACCTTGTTGTTGTTGTTGCTAGCCTGTCGTGTCCCACTGCTGGGCAAAAGCCTCCCCCCAATCTTTCCAGATCACCACCTATTCACATAAATATACTGTAATTAAAAAGTAGTCATTCTTTGAAATAAATTTACTTTAGTGGACCATACAATAACATCCGTTTGTAAATAATTCATTTTACTGCTGTTATTGCAACTTTTCTGTGATTGTTATTTTTGAATATTCGTGATTTGAGCACATTATTCTGTTACTTCGGGACTTATCGGTTAATAGCCCGTGATCAAGACTGATGCGACTCGGCCGAAACATCAGAAAACAGGTCATCTATCCCATATATTATATATACCTGAAATCATACAAATATTATAAATCCGAAAAGTTTGTTGGTTTGTTTGTTTGTTCCTCTTTCACGCAGCAACGGAGCTACGGGTTGATTTGATTTTTAGCATGGATTCAGTTCAAGGGCCGAAAAGTGTCATAGGCTACTTTTTATCCCGAAAAAATAAAATGTTCCTGTCGGATAGCACAGAAGTCAAAATACCACGTGAGCGGAACCGCGGGCAAAAGCTAGTAAAGAAATAATTTTCTATAAGTTTTTAGAGCTTGTTTAATAATTTCTCTATTTCCAATACTTTTGACTTGATTCCATTTGTACAAGTAACTTAGGTTCATCTACCTATAGAAAGAAATAATGGATGATTTTTGGTGTGAACAATGCGTTAAGTAAATGAAAAAGCTCGTAGGTAGGTGATGTATGGCGACAAAGCCGTGGACAAATGGCGTTCTTTCATCGGAGGAACAATGGTAGTGGGCCAGTGGGCGGACAGGGGAATGCAGGCTGTACGGCGGTGCGATGTTGTGTTAGAATTAGAACTGTAGGTACCGAGTATTTCTAACGTGGAAACTCGAGATAAACCTTTGGTAGGTCTTGTGATTAGTTAGTTGGATGGAGTCTGGATGGTTGCCTTGGTAAACAGTTTTTAAGCTGCCTGAAGGCCCCTCACAATATTAAAGAATAAAACCTCTTTGGTGCCCGTATCAGTTCGATTTTAAAAAATAAAACTTCTTTGCAATGCCCGTGTTAGGCAGTGATAATCGAGCTGGACATGGTCTTTTGTTTTTCACGTAGTATTTACATTCTCTGTTTTATTACAGAGTTGTGTGCTTTTCTATGAAAAATCGTAGGTACATTCTAATTTGTTTTATTTTATTGTGAATAATACCAAGTTGCCTAGTGAGTACCTGCACTTAGTGAGTTTATGACGTAAGTATTACTCATATTTCTGGGGTTTTTTTTTTCTCGCAGGAGGTATCAAAAGTAGAGTATTCACTACTAGAACCAAGTCTGTCTTCATCTTGGGCTACTTGAACCCCTCGCTTCACTCAGGACTCTAAATAATTAACTTAAAACACCCTCGCTGCGCTCGGGAGTTAACTATAGTCCCTCGCTACGCTCAGGGTTCAGTATGTCGCCCGTGACGGCCATGTAAGACACGACTTGGTTCTCTTGGTACATAATCTACTATACCATGTCATCCACGATTACTCTATGTTGTTAATGCTACCTGCGCTCACCCATCCGAAGACTAATCATGCTGATACTACTCACCGTATATCCACGTCGGTAGAAACACCTATGAACCTACCCTATAAAGTAATTACTTTATAGTCATATGGCCTATAAGTTACTTAAGTAACTTATAGGCCATATGACTAGTCCTGGTGTCAGAGTATTAAAGCCGCCTGAAGGCTTATGACAAGGCTAAACGGTTAAACAACCGAGACCCGTAATTTAAGGCTTATGACAACTCAAAACAGTTAAACAACCGAGACCCGTAATTTAAGGCTTATGACAAGGCTAAACGGTTAAACAACCGAGACCCGTAATTTATGGCTTATGACAAGTCTAAACGGTTAAACAACCGAGACCCGTAATTTAAGGCTTATGACAAGTCTAAACGGTTAAACAACCGAGACCCGTAATTTAAGGCTTATGACAAGTCTAAACGGTTAGACAACCGAGACCCATAATTTAAGGCTTATGACAAGGCTAAACGGTTAAACAACCGAGACCCGTAATTTAAGGCGTATGACAAGGCTAAACGGTTAAACAACCGAGACCCGTTATTTAAGGCTTATGACAAGGCTAAACGGTTAAACAACCGAGACCCGTAATTTAAGGCTTATGACAAGGCTAAACGGTTAAACAACCGAGACCCGTAATTTGAGGCTTATGACAAGTCTAAACGGTTAAACAACCGAGACCCGTAATTTAAGGCTTATGACAAGGCTAAACGGTTAAACAACCGAGACCCGTAATTTAAGGCTTATGACAAGGCTAAACGGTTAAACAACCGAGACCCGTAATTTAAGGCTTATGACAAGGCTAAACGGTTAAACAACCGAGACCCGTAATTTAACATGTCATCCAAGCTCTTGGTTGAAAATGCTACCCGTGGTCACCCATCCGAAGACTGGTCGTACCAAATGTTGCTTAACTTCGGTGATCGCTAAGGAACACCTGGTGAAACAATGCTATGAAGAAGTAAGAACTTCTGTTATTAGGGAAACTATGATCGAATCATAAAACAACAATAAAAATAATATAATTAAAAATCTTACCAGATTCTAAATAACTACTACTCATTCTACTATTTTTTTATCGCGAATAAGTGTACGCTTGACCACCAATTTGCCTGATGGTAAGCGACGTTGTGGTCGAAGATGAAGTCTTGTAGTCTTCTTGTAGTTCCACTCCTATCAGAGGTTGGACAACATCAGGGCAGTTCCAATTTTTGAAGCTGCTGCTCTAAATTATGAGGTGGTACTGCAGCTGAACTAGTCCCGCAGGTTTTTAATGAGTGTCGCCTTCTGCCAGCTTCTCTTTCCGGCTATCTACTAAAAAATCTACTATTCATTAGTCATCTTGATAATAAATATTAAATAAATATTTGGGGACATCTTACACACGGCCTCTGACCACAAACTAAGCAAAGCTTGTGATATGGCTGCCAGAGACTGATAAATCACTTATACATATTTTTAAATACATACTTAAATAGATAGTAACTAAATAACACCCAGACACAGAGCAAACACCTATGTTCATCACATAAATATTTGCCCTGGGTGGGGATCGAACCCACATCTCTTTGACCCAGTAGTTAGGGTCACTAACCACTGAGCCACCGAGGCAGTCATAATAATTCAGTTTTCGAACATCAATCCAAACGCATACAAATCGGCCTTCAAGAAGTATGCTTTCACTTATATACACACTTAGACACAGTTGCTCACGTCAAACTATACCTTTGACTCGGAGGTAAAAACACACAATAAACAGTAACTGAAGATCTCTACACTCACATAATAGGTAACTAAATTCCCGTCCAAATAAAGTACCCAACCTTTCTATATTCTGAGTAGGTACAACTTCTCTAAGCAGCACATACGTGTGAGGTGATTAAACTAATTGCCTGCCATTTCTCAGCCTCATTGAGGATATTGTCGAGGACCACACAGATTACAACAATAGTTAATACTAGGGGGGTCAGCGACCCCACCACGTGGTTTAACATTACTTAAACTGTAATTACCTATTTAAAGTAACGGTTATTGGGAGGAACGAGGCTATAAAAGATAAGAATCGTTTTTCATCCGAAGCCAGGGATTGTATCGTGTTTTTCCAAGTTGTAGGACCGGTGTCGTCGAAATTGTATATTTTTGAGTTTGTGAAAATTGTCACTGAGCACTTGTCGAAATATTATTGTCAAACCACAATGCGCAAACCAGAATGTTGAACTCCTTAGCAACATAAACCTACTCCTCGAACATCGTAAACTCGATACAATTGGTGAAATAGATGGTGAGCGATAAAAACCTTAGTAGGTATTCACGGTTTAGGGACTCAGTACAATATTTGCCATGGTATGCCATTGTAATGCCGAAAACAAGGCACAGTACCCACTCATAATATTATGAACAACTTTTACTTTAGGCTAACTGGAAAACTTGACCCACAGCGTCGTCTGCCTACCCTTATACAAACTTATATTTGAGTGGGGTCGCTACAGTATGTATACTTCTTCCTTATACTTCTATTATTCGTCATATCTGAATTCACTCTCAGTTTACTCGTACTATCTGTACTCTCTTACACCGACTGCTTCGGTAGCTCAGTGGTTAAAGTGACCCTGACTTCTGAATCAAAGAGGCGTGGGTTCGATCCCCACCCAGGGCAAGCATTTATGTGATGATCATAGGTGTTTGCTCTGTGTCTGGGTGTTATTTAGGTAGATACTATTTATATAAGAATATGTATATGTATTATATCAGTCTCTGGCAGTCATATCACAAGCTTTGCTTAGTTTGAGGTCAGGGACCATGTGTAAGATGTCCCCTAATATTTAATTTAATCTTTCACAGTTTGCACACTTATTTCTGTAGGCAAGAAAATCTGATCCTCAACTTTTTCTAACTTATAACCTGTAATTATACTACTACCTAGTTACGAGATGTCTGTTTTATAACCTACTAGACGACCCGCCCCGGCTTCGCACAGGTGTATTATACATATAAACCTTCCTCTTGAATCACTCTATCCATTAAAAAAAACCGCATCAAAATCCGTTGCGTAGTTTTTAAAGATTTAAGCATACAGACAAACAGACGACAAAAATAGCGACTTTATTTTATACTATGTAAGGATGGCTCTAGTTACGTACATAAATTGCAAGCATATAAGGCTGGTATGCAACATGCGCTCCTGCTAATCATGCAAAAGTTTCCAACACGTTATGCTCCGCGCTAGCGCGGCTCAGCCACGGCACCGTGTAACCCGGCCTTACTTCACTCACTTCCACTAGCTCAGGAAATTAAGCTTTGATGAAACTTGCCATAGTTCGTACTCAGTGTAGTGAAGTGCAAACTTTCTTATTATTTGGTATGACAAACGTTGAAAAGCATCATTCTCGCAGCTATTTATATAACTCTGTTCACGTATCACATTCTACTTACAAGGTGTTGTCTTGCATTATTACCAAATCTAGAAGTAGAAATACTTATTAAAATTTAATATAATACGTATTGTCTACCTAACAACCAATGCTTCATGTTACCTACTTAGATTGCAGGCATTACATAAAGGCTAGTATCCAACATGCGCTCTACCGCTAATCATGCAAAAGTTTCCAACACGTTAGGCTCCGCGCTAGCGCGGCTCAGCCACGGCACCGTGAGTGTAACCCGGCCTTACTTCACTCACTTCCACTAGCTCAGGAAATTAAGCTTTGATGAAACTTGCCATAGTTCGTACTCAGTGTAGTGAAGTGCAAACTTTCTTATTATTTTGTATGACACACGTTGAAAAGCATCATTCTCGCAGTTATTTATATAACTCTGTTCACGTATCACATTCTACTTACAAGGTGTTGTCTTGCATTATTACCAAATCTAGAAGTAGAAATAGTTATTAAAATTTAAGATAATACGTATTGTCTACCTAACAACCAATGCTTCATGTTACCTACTTAGATTGCAGGCATTACAAAGGCTAGTATGCAATATGCGCTCTACCGCTAATCATGCAAAAGTTTCCAACACGTTAGGCTCCGTGCCAGCGCGGCTCAGCCACGGCACCGTGTAACCCGGCCTTACTTCACTAACTTTGACTTGCTCAGGAAATTAAGCTTTGATGAAACTTGCGAGAGTTCGTACTCTGTAGTCAGATGTGTGGGAGTTTACTCAGTATACTTTCTTGTTATTTGCTATTAAAGTTGCATTGGCATTAAGTAAGTTCTAACCCCACACGTTTAGCAAACCTACGCACCACGACATAATTTAATCGACGTGTAAAAATGTAACAGATGTAACATAACTTTTTAGGGTTCCGTACCCAAAGGGAAAAACGGGACCCTATTACTAAGACTTCGATGTCCGTCTGTCTGTCTGTCAGTCACCGGGCTGTATCTCATGAACCATGAGAGCTAGGCAGCTGAAATTTTCACAGATGATGTATTTCTGTTGCCGCTATAACAACAAATACTAAAAACAAAATAAAATAAATATTTAAGGGGGGCTCCCATACAACAAACCTGAATTTTTAGACGGTTTTCGCTCTATATTAAAAATGGTAACAGATAGATGCTTGAAATTTTTACAGAAAATTTAGTTTTATATTCACTTCAATAATAAATAATAAAATTAAAAATAAAATAAATATTTAAGGGGGGCCCCATACAGTACGGAACCCTCCGTGCGAGAGTCCGACTCGTACTTGGCCGATTATTTTTAGTTTGATAGGTACAACGATAAAATTATGTCGTGAGGTGTATAGGTACTAGTCGTGCTTGTCGTAGAGTTTTGAAACCGTCTGAAGACCTCAGGGCTCTGACATGGCTAAAAGGTTGAAACAAGCGGGACCTACAATACTATTGGCTAATGATTTGTTATAAAATACTAATATATATGTATATGTAACGAAACGAGATTTCATGAAAATGTAAAAATAATTATCTTTCACAAAAAATGGCCCGACTTCAACCACGTACCTATTACCAACTATATACCAGAATTCGAATAGTTCGCACGAATCGATGTAAGTATTATTTCATCACTTCACATTATTGTTGATTTATCAAAAATGAAAGAGCCGATTTCGATAAAATTTGAATGGAACCACTTTGAAGATTGATCTACCAAACAAAAAAAATCAAAACCGGACCACTCTGTGAAAAGTTATGCGTGGTCAATAATTCAAAAATAGGTATATATTATCGCGTTGACTTATGAAAACCTCCATTTCGTCGGTTAAAACATGGAATTGTAAAAATCTCTAAAGAATTAATGTTGTCCGTTTTACTTCCCTCATACGTAACATACTTATACCAGAACTATCTGTCTAAATGCAGGGAAGAAAATAATAACAAAACAGAAGTAAGGCGCGTGTCGCCACATTCGTTTTGGGCTACATTTGGCGGGCGCGATCGGAGGCGCTCCGTCGACGGCTCATTTGGCTAAATACCGTACTCGGCGCCAACGGGAACATTTTGTCCCATTTACAGACAGACTCATTTCAACCGATTTCTCAAAAAGAGACAGTCTTCTAGTTTATTTTTACTTTTTGTCTGTATGTTTGGTTTAGTAGTGTGAATAAGCAGCTGTAATAAACTACTTCGCAACTATTGTACGTCGGTGTTTGAATTTATTAACAATAGAGGGCTACCCAATTCAATTGTATAAAAACAAACTCACTAGATGTTTAAGAGTAGTTACTTCCACAATATGTATTCCATATGGCTTAATTCCACCAAGAAATATTTAGAAGACCGCAAACTAGAGACGTGCTGTCCGTCCAGTAAAATATTATCTTGTAGTAGGTACATGTTGGATACAACGTCAGTAGGAACATAGGTAGGTAATACTAAGTGAAATACATTTTACAACACGAATCTACCTACATTTCTGTAACTAAATGTAATGTGAAATGTTCGGGCCATTACCATTGATTACGAGTACAGACGAAGCAAAACTATCACGAAATTACTTGCAGACAATGACATCGATTTGTCGCAGCCATCTGCTAAGGGCACCTCCAATATCTTACCGCGACGAAACGGAAAAAGGAGGCTCAGATACTAAAGGTGTTTCCCACACTACGTTACCTGGGAGTAGAAAAGTTGATTTGAGAAAAGTTCAGTCATCTTTTGCAATTTTAAGTACGAGTACGTGGTTATTAATGTGGTAACTATCTACGCAAAACAAAACTGCTTTTCAACAGACTTGCAAATTATTATTTTTCGCAAGTAATGGCCAAACCCCTTCCATCGTGTACAAAATTCGACTATTTCGCTCGAATTGTTTACATTTTTGTTGATTTTTCAAAAACGACTTAGCTGATTTCTTTAAAATTTAAATGGAACCGCCTTGTAAGTAGGTATACCCTTTCGAACTAAAAAATATTTTTTCGATTCGGTTCACAATTGGCGAAGTTATCGATGAACATACACAAAAAATACATACAGACGAACATAGAACCTCATCCTTTTTGGAAGTCGGTTAAAAACCGGAAGTTTCAAATGTAAGTTATTTAGGTTGTTTTTTTCTTTTAGAGTAATACTCGTAGAGTGGAAAACTCAATGACAGAGCTTTAAAATATGTTCATGAATAATGGCCTAAAAATGCTTTCGGATAGGTAAATCACTAAGACAAATGTGCCCAAAGCACCAAGCAACAGTTCAAGTCAACAGCTCAGTCATATTAATTTCAATTATTTTTAAATATAGATTAATATAAATTGCTAAAACACAGTTCTATCATTTTATTTTGATTGCTGTTATAGCCCGGGAGGTAAGCGCAAGAAAATGCTTGCAAGTTTTTATTGACTGCCTCCGGAGTATTGTTGTACTCGTACACTACCATGGTAACGTAATATGTACCAACAATTCAGCTTTTAGATGTTTGAAACATTTGAAAACTTACTTGTTTCTCTGATGCTCTTTACTCCGCGGTGCTGTTAACGAATATTCTGAAGCTGCGGCTTCCAAGGCTTCATTATGCAAAGTAAGGAGGGTTCACACTACCTACGTGGAGGGCGTCTGTAAACACAGGTAGTGTATTGCGGGGTTCACCTGAAAGGGAGCGCGATGGTTATTGAGCTGGAAGGCCGTATTTAGCACGACGCTTTACTAAAGCTTCATCGTGAAAAAAGAAGTAATTTTAAACTTGTTTGTTAATATTTTGTTTGTTTGTTGATATAATGAGGATGACATTGTGTGTTTCCCTAATAATTACCGACTACCAAAAAGGAGATTTTGTTTGTAAGGTTGATATATCGCGGCTGACATTGTCTGTTTCCTAATAATTACCGACTACCAAAAAGAAGGAGGTACTATTTTCGTCTATATATATTTTTTGTGTATGTTCATCGATATTTTCGCCAATTGTGAATTGATTAAAAAAATTTTTAAGTTTGAAAAAATATACTTCCGTGGTCCTTTTTAAATTTTATCGAAATCAGCTTAGCCGCTTATGATAAATCAACAAAAATGTACTTACATGGATGTCACATCGATTCGTGAAAATTATTCGAATTCTGTACACGGTGGAAGTCGGTTTTGCGAAAAATAATTACTGGTGTCAATCGCTTGAGTTTAGAGCTACATGTTTGTATGCAACTATCAAATGTGTGTTTCTTATTAATATCTTCATATTTGGACCTACCAAATTCTGCGTTATAGTGAACGTAATAGGAAGTTAATAGTAAAGCGCTGAGAGCTCCGGTGCGTTCCCCTGGAGCTCACAAGTGAGTACAAAGCCAGGCCACCGAGACGGTTTTAGAGGGTACCATCTTACAAAGTCCGGCTGGACCCCAAAGGTCCGGGAATCTGGCGAAGATTTCCTACTAGAAAAAAAAAAACGAAAGTCAAAAAGCGCTACATCTGATCCGAAGAACTTAAATTCAAAAGTTTAAACCTACTAAGTACAGTACAGGGTAGCAGCAATGGTATTTTACTGCACCATTGGGTATCAGGCAGATCGTACAAAAGAAACCCTTGTTTGTAAAGTCAAGCTGCATTCAGTCCATGATTGATGCGAACTGAAGTCAGGTGCGGTGATCAATCATCGACGTTTTTCATCGGTTCACGTTGGGTTTACGCCGCCATCGCGAAATTGCTCGCCAGATTTACTTCGGGGTAATTATTTACGGGATTCCGGATTTCCAATATCTTTTGGATTATTGAAAATGTAATGCAGTTCACCATAAATAAATAGTAAAAAATCGATCATGTTTGCACAGAAGTAAATCGTATGTATCAATTGAATTGATAAAGAAAGGTATCGTATGTATCAATCGATAGTATCTTTATGAATTTTTTTGGTTATATTCATGTGTTGTATTTTTTGCAATTTATATGTACTTCATTTCACACATTTGTTTCTTTTGTTTAAGTTAGGTTCATCATCCTACTAAATTAATATGGGACTTATCGCGCAATAAAACATGAGATATGAATTAAATAGGTACTTACCTCTTTTGCTCTCGACATTTCAACCGACGTTTAAGACCCGAGTTCACCAACGCTTGTTTAAGTTAAATGTGTGATATGATTGCTGTATTTCAACAGCGGTTAAACTCGGGTCCTATACCTGAATTCATCAACAGATGTTTAATTTACTAACCGTTGGTTAAATCTTAAACGGCTTGTTAACGAAATGTTGCTGTTCACCAAGCACTAACCGTTGTTTCAATGCAGTAATCACTCTTTTAAGTTAAACATACGTTGGTGAACTCGGGATTAAGTCAGTTTCAACAAGAGACAGACACACAATCTCGACTGTTCAAATCCTAGCTTTTTAATCATTTTCAAAATAGTTCAGTTTAGGTACAATATTACTTAAGTTACCCGTCAAGGTAGAGTCGTGGAGTGCACTTGATGCCTAATGATATAAGAAATTAAGAATTATTTGTGATAATCACAATAAGTAGTTTTACAATAGAGCCCTCATTTGGAAACATACTTAGATACCGTGTTCCAAAATATCACCACGACCGTATCTCCCTTTCCCTGATTTTAATTAAATCATTACACAATATTAACTAAACGTTGCCAGATGTGTCGTACCATAATAACCACAAAATTTTTGAAACACGTGAGACCAAATAACTTAATTAACAATAACCATAATTTAATAAATGTCTCTAACACGCACGCAACTAAGTTTAATTATGTTGCCTTAAACGTTCCCAGGCCAATAATTAACATGTGTGGATAAGGTATGAAGCCCTGATAATAAAATTATGCGTAAATTATAAAATTTAAGTATTGTGTTATAGTTAAGTTTATGAAATGTTATATAACTTTTGTGTCAATAAACATTTTACTACTTAGTATTGTGTTGTACATAAAGGATTTTCATGTTAGGTACTTATTAAGCCAAAAGCTCATAGCGCTCGTAGCGTAGTTTGATTAGGTGTTTGTCAGCGATCACCGAAATTAAGCAACGTTCCGCACGGTCAGTATTTAGATGGGTGGCCGCGGGTGGCATTTTCCATTTGAACGCTACCGTGGCTCGGATGACACATTAAATTGTAAGTCCCGGTTGTTTTAACCGTTTAGCCGAGTCAGAGGCCTTCAGGCAGATAAAAACTCTGACACCAGGGCTAGCCACCCGGCCTATACGAACTTACTTACTTACTTAGCCAAAAGCTTCAAAATCAATGGGAACGTTAATGTAGCGTGCAATCAGTGCAAGCATATCAGGGATCCAAATCCTAACTTGTACAAAAATCGTTGTCACGATTTTACCTACGTATACAAGGTTATCCAAAACTGGTGTCCTGAGCCGAAAATTGGTAATTCAGACCATCATTATACACAACTTTTACACAAGTATGCGGTAAACTCGGAATTCGAGAAAATAAAATTAAGTAGCTGTTTCATACATTTTATCGATTTCGACTTGCATTGTTGTATGGAACAGCTGATTGTTATTCGATTTTTTTTCAACTCATTTTTAGGGTTCCGTACCCAAAGGGTAAAAACGGGACCCTATTACTAAGACTTCGATGTCCGTCTGTCCGTCTGTCTGTCTGTCACCGGGCTGTATCTCATAAACCATGATAGCTAGGCAGCTGAAATTTTCACAGATGATGTATTTCCGTTGCCGCTATAACAACAAATACTAAAAACTAAATGAAATAAATATTTAAGGGGGGTAGTAAAATAAATATTTATTAAAATATTTTGTATGGGAATACAACAAACGTGATTTTTAGGAGTTTTTAGCTCGGTATTAATAACGGCAAGAGAAAATGGGCTCCCATACGGTACGGAACCCTTCGTGCGTGAGTCCGACTCGCACTTGGCCGATTTTTCCATTATTTTACACCCCGTCCCTTACCTTCCTCTATAGTATTTTCCTCTCTTAATCAGGTTGCCTGAAAGAAATCGCTCTAAGCGATAAGGCCGTCGTTTGCCGCACTATTTTAATATAGTGTATTCTTTTTTGTTATATTGTTGATTGCGTGAACAATAACGCGTTTCTATTCTATTCTAATAAATAATCGTTGTGAACACACGTTTACGTTTAGATAATAATATGACGTACCTACGTACAAATAGCTTTCTTTCAAAAGTAAGCAAAGCCAGCCAAACAGTAGGTAAGTTCTAACAAGACTTGTAGGTAGAACCTGGTAGAACTTCTGCCAGGTGCTTCTCTTAGAACTTACTGGCTTGGTATACTTGTACTGGCTGAATACAGGTGCTTCTAATAGAAGTTCATTTTTGATTCATAATTCTCAAGTATTTGAAATCTCTATATCAAATCAAAATTTACACCAAAAATGAAACAACCTCCCCTGCAATTTTAATTAGAGATTGGCCCTTAGAAAACAAGAATGACTACAAACATACTTACTGCTACGTATTCTGCGCTATAACAAAAGTTGGGGGTGATAACGAGTCCTCCAGGGAGTTGGGGCTTTCCCCGATTTTCCATTAAACAAGCTATTTTGAAAACCATCAACTTGATAGCATCTAACTAATCTCAGAGGGAAATAAATAGTGGAAAGCGAGCCTGTGGTCTCTGGTGCACATATCTACACCGCAGTTTATAAATTATGGTTTTATCATCGAGATTTAGACTGTAGGTACCTGATATGATTTCTTACAATGCGCCTATGTCTATAAAACATATCATTGGGAAACACGTCGTTGCACACACGAAAATATACAGGGTTATCCAGAACTGGTGTACTAAGCCGAAAGGAGGTGATTCAGACAATCATTATGAACAACTTTTACTATGGGTCCTGTCGCCCCTTCCGTATACCCGTGTAATAAATGCCTAGATATAATGTACAGAATTAGGGTGACAAAAGGTGATAAGTTCATATAAGTAATATTCTGCTTCGCTTATCGTAACTCGGCGGGATGCAGTAATGATCCCGCATAACTATGGCTTTGCCAAATACATGGCCGCTGGAATTTTGGTGAACATTTTCGGCTTCTGGTTCCCCGTGTCAAGAAAGTGGCAGGCGCCTTGCACAGGTTGCTACCCAATCTGAAAGGCCCACGAGAGGAGGTCCGGAGGTTGTACTGCGGAGTGGTCAGGTCGATGGCTCTCTATGGCGCGCCCGTGTGGTCCGGGAGGCTTTCGGGCGTGAAGCGCAATAGGATCAGTTTCGGTAGCCTCCAGCGCATCCTGGCCGTCCGGGTTGCGAGGGGCTATCGGACAATTTCTTTCGAGGCTGCCACTCTGATAGGCCGATTTCCGCCACTCGACATATTGGGTGACATGGACGCGGCAATCTACGAGCGCATACGCCGAATGGACGGAGCTGGATCACTAACCCGGGACGAAATTAGGAAAGAGGAACACCGACGTGCTCTCCAAAGGTGGAAGGCTCGGCTGCATGAACCGCGGAATGTGCAACAACGCGCTGTCGGCGCGATCCTGCCCAGTTTCGAGGCCTGGCTGGCGAGAAAGGAACCTGTCACCTTTCGACTGACGCAAATCCTCACAGCACACGGCTGCTTCGGGGAGTTCCTTCACAGGATAGGTAGGGAACAAACACCGCGGTGCCACCACTGCGAAGTGGAGATGGATTCGGCTCAGCACACGCTTGAGTCGTGCCCTGCGTGGAGCTCGGAGAGGCAGGAACTTATGGACAGGATAGGTCCGGATCTGTCTTTGTCAAGCGTGGTTTCGGCGATGCTGGCCGACAGGTCTGCGTGGAAGGCAGGGGTAGACTTCTGCGAAAAGGTACTTTCGCAGAAGGAAGCCGCAGAGCGGGAACGCGAAAGCGCAGACCCTGCACGGCGAAGGCGGCGCCGGGATGGCAACATTGGTGGCATACCCGGCCCCTTGCCCTGATGCCGGGGCACTAGAATACGGCATCGGTATCCCCTGCCTGTAGTAAGAGCCTACTAAAAGGGGACCCCTGGGCTCGTGGGTGGACAGAGTTGGGGCTCTGGCCATCCACTCAAGCGGGCCCGAGGAGGACGGCAGCGTGTGTGGCAACGCTGCCGTAAAGGACGGTACAAGCCTGGTTTAAATACCAGGCGAGTAGTCGTGTAAAGTGCTGGGAGCACCGGTGTGTTCCCTTGGAGATCCCGGAGCTCCCAAGAAGGCACAAAGGCTGGCCACCGAGGGGGTTTTAGTGGGTACAATCCCACATAACCCTTCTGCACCCCAATGCAGTTAGGGCATCTTTAGAAGATTTCCCCCTCGTAAAAAAAAAAAAAAAAGGGTGTAAGTCTCAGCGGCTTACACAGCGGCTTGCGGTCGACCAGCTTCGGTATGAACACAGTCTGTTTGTGTCCTGGTGCCAACGCTTCCATGTGAGACTGGTCTTCCCAGTAACCTCACTGAGGGATCGTAGCCCCTACTATGGCACCAACCGGACATGGGGCTTTGCCCCACGAGGACCTCCTACCATCCCCATAGTCCTGCCACGGTTGCTCCAACATTGGTCTACCGCTGCCAGTGTGCTTGTACAGCACACCTCTGGGTTAGCCGAAACTATTACCCTCCAATTTGTACGCTCCAAGTTTAAAACATTACCAAAGGTATTAAGTACTAGCGTTTATTGAATTCAGTCGCGAGGATCTACATTATTATCGACCCTCACATCACATAGCTTATACAGTCAACATTAAGTTATGTATAATCAGAACACTTACCGAGGATCCAGTGCCGGTCAAGTACCCATTACTGTCTGGTCCCTTACCAACACAATTGTCGAGGTGTGTTCACTGCTGCGTCTCGTCTTTGACTCCCGCCATTTCTGATTGAAAAGGGTGACCATAGACAAATTCAATCTTTATACCAGAAAACACAATGTTGCCACATTATTAACATTGATTGATCTAGTATGAAAACTTACCCAGTTTTACATGGCGATTCGCGTTACGCGACAGGTCCAAACCGGAATTCGAAAAGAAAATCTACTGTTTCTTACATTTTGTCTACTTCGAGTTGCAGTTTTGAATGGAACAGCTGATATCTTTTCTCGAATTTTAAGTTGGCCCCATAGTAAACGTTGTAATTCATAATGTTGGTCTTACCCTGTACTAAGCCAAAAGAGGGTGGCTCTTTTGGCTTAGTACAGGGTAAGCAGATACCCCTGTATAGCTTCAAATTCAAATTACTTAGGTATATCGTCAACATTATTCAACTTTCTGCAAATTCAACATACTGCAAATTCAACATCAAACTTTTTGTACCGGAAGGATTTTTTGTATGAAGAATTATTCATCAGTCTTTTGCTAAGATCACAATCGGCATCTAGTTAGGTACCTACCTAGTAAATTCCAATGATTTTTACCCACTTTCAAAAAGGAGAAGGTTTAATGTTCGTCTGTATACATTTTTTTGTGTATGTTCATCGATAATTCCGCCAATTGTGAACCGAATCGAAAAATTGATTTTTAATTCGAAAGTGTATACTCCCGAGGTGGTCCCATTTAAATTTTACAGAAATCGCCTGAGCCATTTTTGAAAAATCAACAAAAATGTTACGAATTCGAGCGAAATATTGGTATTTTGTGCACAAGGCGGTTTTGCCATTTTTGCGGAAAATTATTACATGTAAAGTCTCTGTTTCTAGATAAGAACTTGAATCACTTAAAAATAATTGTAACGGCAAGAACTTATTCCACTCGCTGGCCCATTTACGTAAATGCTACCCTCCTCGATCGATGCTTGTTCAAACGTAAAATAATGTTCGTTCCCGATTTTATTGGCGAGCTCAGCATCCGTTGATTAATTACACGGAATATCCGTACATCCGCCCGTTCTGTAAACAAACATTATTTTTTGGAGTTTCACTGTTTTTCGTTTGGACGGACTCGTTACCCGCGACGGAACGGAGACCGGTATATGCGTTTGGGGTGAGAGGATGTTTGTTCGTTTGTTTGTTTGTATGTGCTAATTTATGTTGCTATTTTTCTCCAAAACTATATTTTTTTAAATCGTCGTCTATGTTTCCGTCCAACATTTTGTCTATTTGAGAAAATTGAGGATAATTAAAATGGATTTTGCTTTCGAAAGTTAACTGCAGGTTAATTCAAAATTTTCTGACTAATAGAAAGAAGAAAAATTAGAATGCCAATCGACCAGATAAGGTATTTGTAAACATTAGGGAAGGTAATCCAACAGTAAATTTATGGCTAATATGATGATGATAGTGGGGAAAAAAATGGTAAGCATGTTTTATGCCTAAATGGCTAAGTATATTTATACGTATAAAGATAAAGTAAATGTACTGTAATACTTATCAATGTACCTACTAAGTACCAATTTATTACATACTTAAACCAAACAATTGTAGTATAGGTATTATGGAATGGAAACCAAGCACTTCTAATACTTATGTAATTCTGTTCTACTATCACAAGAGTCCGGAAATGACCGGAAATCCCAACTCTATTTTTATTTAAATTGCTGCACGCATGGCAGAGGCCTGGTAATTCAACCTTAATTAATCCGAAGTAGGACCGAGCTAACCGAGTAACCCTCTAGATTTTTCTACATCATTAGACGCTGTACCGCTTATATTTTAGCGAAAAACCCTACACAAGCAGCCGTAAACCAATTTATATAGATGCGTCTTTCGCTTCCCGTTAAACGTGATCAAAAACTCCTCGATAGGTACCTTTCTATTTAATTAATGTCGCCTTTACACATCACAGATTAGCCTTTATGCTCTAGCATTACAACAAGCGACAAGCAGCATTCATATACCACCAGTGGTATGGCTAGGGGTACGGTGGGTCTGAAGCGATAAAATCAGCCTTGGACCGGTCATATTGAGTCCAATCGCTGACAGAATTGTATCTATTTAATGCGAATTAATGCGATGCTCACTGAAGGATCAGCTATAAGCTAAAATATTTACAATGCGAAAATTTCGATTAATACAATAATTTATTGTATTAATCGTCATATTTACTATTTATTACGTCATCCTGCAATAGAAGTATTAGAACGGAATGTTCTTGTTCGCCGCGCGGAAACGTGTGAATAAACACCACCTCTGTATAAAACTGCCTGGAGGAAGAAATAACACAAGCCACCCTTTTCCCCGTATTTTATGGGAATGATAACCGAGCCATGAGTATAATATACTAGAACTGCACTCAAATTATTATTACCAATGGCTGTAAGCAATAAAAATACTTATTTCGGTTGTGAATTAGTTACGAGACCAATAACGAGTGTCTGATAAAAGTAAATGTCCTGATGAAAAAATTATAGCCACCATAAAATAAGAATGAAATACTAATGAAATACTATATGGAGGTAGGTAGGTTTATTGGTTTTTAGTGGTGGACTTTATTGCAGAATACATCTGAGGTGATTGTGCACTTTTGCAACTAATGAACGAGTTAAGCACGCATTAAATGAGTATAGGTAGGTACAATACTTACTTAGCCTTACGCAGAGTTCGGAGTAGTTAGCCCGTGTTTTGTTCTTTACTTTCTTTGAAATTTAAACTTGTAAAAATAAAATAAAAGGTGAATAAGCAAAGCAAAAGAAGAATAAAAGACGGACTAACTACTCCAAAGACACTGCGTTTATTAATAAGGCCTAGCCGCCTTACTACAAAAAAAATGTTTAACTAAAGAATTAAAGGGAACTGATACCAGAAAAAAAAAAACCTAACAAACCAACCAGAATAAAGTAGGTAGAGTACTTAAGTATTTCAGTAGAGTTCGTATCGGAAGAACATTTAAACAGAACTACGTAGTTTTATGACAAGTATCTTCTTTGACAGAACACCTCATCAGCAAAATGTCATATAAGCAAAACGATTTAAGAATAGTAGGTAAGCACATGCCTATTTGTACTACACCACTAGCAGAAGTAGCAAATGACTGGGAAGAAACAAAGGACATGTGAACAAAATGAATAATCAGCGTAATATAAATATCATACTTAGCGGGCGCAGAGAAGACTTTCCAATCTCGTCGTTCAGTAACAAAAAATAACTTCAAAAAAAGTTCGCAGTCGGTAGGATTCGAACCTACGCTCCCAGAGGGAATCTGATTTCTAGTCAGACGCCTTAACCGCTCGGCCACGACTGCTACAAGAGTCGAACTGAAAACGACTTTCACACAACATATGAGAGATATTAAAAGATTAAAGTACTATCTGTGCACATTAGCGAGATTTCGCAATCAAGCGGGAGGCTACCGCCCACTCACCATATTTCTAAAACAACTATTCCGCTGACAGAAACAGGGGCATTATTTTTGACTTCCTTACAGTCGTATACGGAACTTGTATGGAAACGGCTAGGACGTATACGCAACTTTACGAATTCACCATCCAATCTGTCAAAGTTCCGTATACGTCCGCAGCGTTCGAAACTCAAAAATAATACCCCAGCGATAAAATGATATGTGTCAGCTGAGCGCCGCCGCGTCATCGAGACGAAAGCAGGTTTATGTGAGACTTTATATTTGAAACCTATTTATAAATCCTTTTTTTATTAGACTGCCGGAAGACGTGCAGCATGCAAGGCGCTTCCAACCGGTCCTCGTGGAAACCTATTATCCATACATCTATCAGCCATACGACGTCCACTGCTGGACATAGACCTCCCCTAACGACAGTCGATATCGTACAGCTGATAAATTCATCAAATGTGTGGTAAATCTGGTCAACAACAGGCTGTCAGTAAAATGTGACCACCCGCAGTTGCACCGCAAAGCAGTTGGGTTGCTTTAAAAGTAGAACATTTTGCTATTCAATTTCTGCAGGCGCTACAAAAAATCATATTTTTTTGGAACGGCTTCATAACTAACAAAAAATATTCCTAGAAAATTTTATTTTTACGAGATTAGGTAACCCCACGAAATTCTTACACACATTGAAAAATGTCGGCCCACAAATAACGGAGAATGCAAGAAACATCAGTAGAAGAAACTACAGCCGTACTGCAAACCTTGTTATAGGGAGTCGATTGTTAATGAAGTACCTAGGTACTTAGTATATTTCAAATTCTTGATATTGGGCATGACATACATTCATTAATCTGTGTAGGTATCTTGCAAGCTGTCTAGCAAGACATTAATTTATTGATTAAATTACGTTGATAACTATAATTTATCGGTGCGCTACGATTAAAACTTAGAGATAGAATTATGGATCTTATCAATGTGTTATTATGTTGTGTGAAAATTTTGCAGCGGTGATCGGGTGGCGCCGTGGCTTAGTTGGTTAAAGCGCCTGTCTAGTAAACAGGAGATCACGAGTTCGAATCTCGTCGGGGCCTTCGAGTTGTAACTTTTTATACCACTAGGTACATTATTATTAATTAGAAATTAATGTTCTACTTAACTAGCTTGTTAAAATATATCCACTTATAAGTAGAATTGTAATATCAATTGCTTATCAACGTTGGTTGACTGCAAGAGATTGCTATTAGCAATAAGATCATCATTTGAGACAGTTTTGTCAATAAAAAAAAATCTATTATCCAAATGATATTATACATTAGACGAATTTTTTAACGATAATCTAGAAAACATAATAATAAATCGTTCCAATACGAATCATCCGAATAATAAAATTGCCATACCCTTATCAGGGTCATATGTATAACTATACAAAACATGTTAATTAAGAACCGCATGTAAATTTCAAATGTTGCAATAAATGATTTGACTTTGACTTAAAAAGAAATATTTAACTGGTTCACTATCGAACTTAGCGTAATAACTCTAAAGCGTGCCATAAGATGTGATAATTTATATCTTGAGGAGCGTGCAAATAAATATTTATTCAGCTCCTAAAATACTGTTTACTCGTGGAACTTAAAAAAATCTCCTAAAAAAACCTTTTGGAAAATTTCTTTGACCATTGTGAATGTATGGCCTGATACTCAATAACGATTTTATTTTTATTTTGTTGGAAATTTATTTGCACACCGTTCGTCTACGCATCTCAACTCTGATGTATACCTACCTACATAATTCTAAAGTGGTCCCTAAAAACTATTCTAATCTATGGATGGAATCCGAGATGAATGGCGTAAAATCTATTATTGCCAAGTTTTCTAGATAAGGCAACAGCGTATCAACTCTACAGTTTTAACTGTAGATCTAGTTTTATCGATATCTTTGCAGTATTCAGTTAAGACCTCAAAAAAGAAAAACTGTAAGTAGATGTAACTGTTGTAGATTTAGTTTTCTATGTTGGAATTGGGATGTTTTGGAATTTGCAATTTTTCAGCTTCCTCTAGTTATTATGTTTTTAACAGTTGGTCTAGGTTAGGGGTGGCAACGCTAAAGGCAAGGCTACTTAATTATACAAGGTATTGTCTTACAAAGTGCACAGATTTTACACCTTGTTTAGGCTACGTACTGTAAGGGATGTTGTTTTCAGTAGGAGAGATACCTAAAGGTCATAAATGACAAACAAGTTTCAATATTCATCACTCGTTTATTCACATTTTTTTCGTCTTACTTTATTTACATGAATGTACAAACAAATATCGCATCAACTGCTATCAAGTTAGAAGAATAACATGAGTAATGGTCAAGTACAAATTACGTATTCATGTACCAGAATAAAGGAAACAAAAATGAAATAATTTACAATAGATAGTTGATCGTTTGCAGAAATTGATACTTCAGTAGAGTCGAAAATACGGTATCTACAAAAATTTAATCTTCATTGTATTTCCATCCAAATAGACACACCGCAATATTGACGCATAAGCTGTTTTGATTAAAATTTGAAAAGTAATTCGTGAATTAGAGTAATGATGAGATGAAATTATATCAATTTCTAAATTCAACCAAAGTTTAAATTTTTACAACTATCGCCGTCCTTTTTTCACAATTCAATATGAAAAGAATTAGAAAGAGTTGTAGATAGCTTTAGCTTTATCATATTGATTCTATTGGTCAGATATTGCGAGTGGTGCAACAAAATCGATGCCATAAAAAATACCAAAGATTGAGAAGACCCTCGCTTCGTTTTTGGCACAACATTTCACATAAATTTAAAAAATACTAGAAAAAAATCTATACAATTATTTCAATAGAACTATGTCGATGCTAAATATCCAGTCTTAATTTAATAATAACGTGTCTAAGGAATTAAAACACATATAAACATCTAAAACTTTCATAAAATCTGAGGCACGTTCAATATACGTATAATACAGTTATAGATGTATTTTATTTATTTATTTACATTTTGTTCTTAAACTATTATGGCAGTGTTGAGGTTTAAAATAAAACTTTAGAGTTGTCACACAGTGTTCGAGATATTAAAAGGTTTATACGGCTAACCGCGCAGTATTATACCTCTAGACATATTCAGACACGAAAAACATGTTTTCTTGAAAAACATGTTTTCATGAAAACATGTTTTGTGAAAAATTTAAGCCGCGTATTGACTTGCGAGCGTGCGAAGGGTAAGCGGCTCTCAGCAGCTCAGGGGGGCTATTTTTGAACTTCGAGCGCCTCGGAACGTATACGGAACTTTGACAGTGACAGCTCTAAGACCATTCACCATATTTTTTATTGTTTTCTTCTTAATTAAAGTTTCATTTCACGATTTCCCTCTTTGCAGTCTATGGTTTCTTTTAAAGGCCTTGCCAGCGTCGCACGCACCCGCAATCGATGCGCGGCTTCATTTACTATAAAATAAATACGATTTCAGTACATTTATATTTGCTACAGTAGGTACCTACGCGAAGGCTCTACATATTTCTGAATTATTGAGATTTTCGGAGTCGCTATCATCATATTTATCATAACATCATAACCTTAGAACAGTGACGAAAATCTCAATTTTCCCAGAATACCAAGAAATGCTAAGTAATGTCTGTTTACACAAAAACAGTTAAAAGGCAAGTAGTATGTTCGGTGGTCTAATAATGATACGACATTGGTCAAGGAGTTGGCTAATAAGGACTCAAAAACGTCACAAAAATGCTTTTTTGCTTTCTCCGACGCAGTGAGATAAGTCTATATGTTTATTATATTGTTCTATACCTCTTAATTACCGCCTTTGTGTAATCCAAACTGATAAGACGCAGATTTAAATTAAGATTTCCTTTTGTCCCCTCAGATAGCAATGGAAGACAAAAGGCCCTCTTAAATTACAATCGGGAAATAAAACAAACATACCTAGCGCAAGTACCCACTTAAACAATTTTTGTCCCAACAGTTTTGAAAAAAACCAAAACATAGTGTCAACGCAAAATAAATTAAAAAAACATATATCCTATAACAAAATAAGGTGTTGCTTTTGCAAAGTGTAAGGAACTTCAGATGTGTAATGCTCATTACGAAGAACTTTTACTATGGGACCAACTGCGAAAAAACATCAGCTGATCCTTACATAATAATTTTTTGCAAAAAATGGCATAACCGACCAACCGTGTACAGAATTCTAATAACTCGCACGGATCGATGTAGTCATTTTCACACTATTGTTGATTTATCAAAAATAACTCAGCCGATTTCGATAAAATTTAAATGAAGTATGATCTACTGAAGAAAATAAAAGAATTATCAAAATCGGACCACTCTGTAAAAAGTTATGCGTGGTTAAACATTAAAAAAAAAAACAAATATATACGCTTCGACTTGTAAACCTCCTCCGTTTCGTCGGTTAAAAAGGTCACTGAATCTCTACAAAATGTATGAAACAGTAACTATTTTCGCATTTCGCAATTGGTAAAACAACACCTCGTACATACATTTTATTGGTGAGTTCGTGAGTTTTAGACCATGTTTTGTCTGAATTACTCGTTTCTTGAAATGTGTTATATATTGAAGTGCAAAAAGTATAAAATTACTAATAAAATTAACGGAGGACATCTACAATGGGTTTAGAAATATTGCTCTACTAACAATTCACCCATTTTGCATGTGATAATTGACAAAAGAGATATTTCAGGACACTGCGCTCCATTTGGCTACCATATTGGTATTTTTATAGCACTCATGTGGCGCAATAAATTCTTTTGCTCTTATGAAATCATACTTTTTATAATTATAATAAGGTTTGTGTATTTATCTGTAAGCTGTAAGTATCAACGGATTGAGAGAGTGATCAAAATACATGTCTCATTCATGATGATTAGGTAGTAGTTTTAAGACAATATATTTAGGTCTAATAGATTAAGCTATACTAACTAATTGAACAACTCTAATTATCACAAATAAGACAAGTATTTGTGTGGTCTAGTTTAGTTATCACTTCGCGGAATACTTGGGCTGCCTTATTAAGATTTAGGTAGATAAATTATTGTGAATCATAGCAAAGGTTCGTTTGTATTACTAGGTCACTATTAATACTCATAAACAGGTAGATCAGGGAGATAAAAATTTGCAAAAAAAAAGTGTTTACTCATAGACTACACAACAGTAAAATAAGGATGGTATGAATGTACGGGGTTATCAGAAAGGGTGTAACATTTTTTTTCTCGGATTACAGGTTGGCCCCATGGTAATTAATGCCGCTAAAAGTGGTCTAAATCGTCCCCTTTCGGCTCTGTACACCTTTTCTGAAAACCTCTGTATGGATGTTTTTAAAAGCATTTCCTTTTTTGTAGGAATAAAGTTCGTTTTAGATATTATCATAAACAAAACGTTGTTATCTTTTAGGACACAGTATCGCCAACGAATCTTGGCGGGCTTGTGAATTTTCGGCTGGCTCTACAACAGGGTCTATATTCCCTAGTTACATATGCAGGTAACGTTCCTAAGATGTCTGTTTTTCTTTCGCGAATTTCAAACCGAATACCTAATGATTTCTTCGTCGATTATGATGTTAAGCCAAGTTTTGGTATAATAGGTATTAGAAAAAGCTATAAATCACAAGCAATTCTTGAAAACAAAACCTTAGGGCACGTTACGCGAATATTTTCACATAGAATCGCCCTGAAATAGAGAAATCTAGAAGCCAAACCGAATTCTGATGTAGGGTGCGCAACACGCGTATTAGAAAAACAGCATCGGCCAAGAACCGCTGGCCACACTGTACAGAACAGAACCAACATAAAAAAAGACGTGTGGCACTCGGGGACTGCCGCGGTAAAGCTATTGCATTACGTCTAATCGCACACAACGCCGTGTCGAAGACTGCCGAACTGAAACGACGTTATACGATGCACGGCCTTCAAGCCACACCTCCTTGCCCGTCGGAGTGGGGAGCGTGAGGTTTTTTCGTTACGGAATTTCTGGATTCGGTCCCCGCGCTCAAGGCCCGCGATAGAAGCTATGCAATAGCTTAACAAATTAATTTAACCAACAAAAATCACTAAATTATTCCAGTTATATAAACAAACATCATTCATTCTCATTAAAATTTCAATTTCAATTTATTCATTCTAACTGGAACGTATGCTATGCCTGATTGTTTTGCATTGTCAAAGTAATTTAATGATGTGCAATCAGCGCAAATAAATAAAGAACATTTGGAAAGAAATAATCAGCCAATTTCGGTTTTGTGGAGCTTATCTAAGTCTCGGAAACCACCATTGGATAAACCAATGACAGATTTCACACATTACATTGGGCCATTCTTTATTCGCTATTACTATATCTTGTTTCATGACAACAGTACAATTCCTAAAACAGAAATTCACCATGTGTGAATAGTATTGTAACTAACACAATAAATCAGAAAGCTTACAGAAATAACTTTATTTTTACCTATATTTAGAAAATGTTAAGTTGTAGAAAGCAGTACCCATCAACATCGTGAACATTCTACAAATCTACATAATTGATAATGTAGTAATGTAGAGCAAAAACCTTGCAGCCAATATACAAAGAAAAATAATATCAAATACAAATCAGATCATAACAATTCACTGATGATGCCAATTTTATAAAAGAAACAATACTGGTTACCATGTGACAACATTCAACTTCAAAAAAAATACAATCAATAATTTTATCACTTAGAAAAAATCAGTCTCTTTTAAACATAATCACTTTGATGCACTTATAACGCGCTTACATTCCAGTAAGGCCTCATTGCTCTATAGTTTATTTTATTCGTTCTAAATTGTATAATTTAATCACTACCGTCACTTGTCACTTTTGACACATCATGTCACTTTTTGACACTTGTAACTTCTTGACATACGTCACTTGCATCTGTCATTGTCAATGTCACTTGTGTAGTATCTTCTTTGGGTAAGGAATGGTTTACACGAACCTAGTAAGTTGCGTGTGGAAGTCCCGAAGGAAAATTTGCAGCTGCTGCAGCGTCGGCCGGTCGTCGGGGGACATGGCCCAACAATATGCCATTACTGCAAACCTAAGGACAATGAAAATAAGTTTATAAACTGTATGGATCAAACTATCTTCTAAAATGAAGTCTAGTTCAAACTTTAATACGTGATATTTTAATATTTTAAGAAACTTTAAACAGGTAGTTGTTATTTTTTCATTCCAGACCAGTTGGTGTACCAGAACCTGAATCTGACTTTCCCAAAAATACGATAAGTACTCGTTTCTTTGTTTTAGACTAAACGGGTACCTTTTAGGCGTATTGTACGCTGCATCTTAGCTTAACAATAATGGCAAGCCTATTTTTACTTGTATTTACAATTTGGAATACTATAAAACATTGAAAACGTCAATCAAAAGCTTTACTCACAGTTCATCGGGACAATTCGCCGGCTGCTGCAACCGGTAACCATCCCTCAAGTAGGCCGCAACTTCGAAGGGGTCCACCTCAGCGTACGGCTGATGCGCCAACGTCGTCAGCTCCCATAGCAAAACTCCCAGCGCCCACACGTCGGCCGCTGGACTAAACTGTCTCTTGGATAGCGCTTCTAAGGCCAGCCACTTGATAGGCCTGTTCTCGTTGTCCCCTAAGCAGTGGTAGTCGGCGGGGAAAAGGTCCCGCGATAGGGCGTTGTCAGCGATCATCACTCGCAGATTTTCGTCCACTCTGTTAAAAGAAAAGAGACCATGAGACATCACCCTCAATGTACTTTCAGAAAATTTATTAATCACAAGTCAGGTTCAAACACTTACATGCAATTTCTAGCAGCCATGTCTTTATGTAAGACATGCTGCGAATGTAGATACGCTAATCCGTCTAAAGCATGTAGCGCCATCCGGACCACTAGTTGTGTCGTGAGAGGCGGTGGCGGCGCAGCACTTGCCGCCCCACCCACCGTCACTCCTCGACAAGCCAGTAAGAACTGCTTCAGGTTTCTCCAGGTACCACTCCACGGATAAAGCAGGAATGGAGCTGTCTGATCTTCGATACTGACTCCTAAAACGGACAACACCCGCTCGTGGTGGAGCCCGTAGAGCATGCAGCCTTCTTGGAGGAGAAGCGATACCTGCAAATAAAGATTGAATTAATAAATGTTGCCAAAAATAGCAATGATATTTTAGGCCAGATGAGAGTCGATAGTTGAACCGTACCTGAACTTGAGAAGCGTGTTCAGCAACAGTCTTGACGAGAACTTCTTGTTCTCTAGCGTCTTCGTCCGCATAAGTTCCCCTGTAGACTCGACCGAATGTGCCTTCCATGGCCACGGATCGTAGTCGTACGCGACATCTCTGTATAGTCAGTTCGGCAATTCTCTGTTGCAGATCTCTGGCTCTTTCTTCTGCTGCAGCAGCGGGTAAAGATGTCGGGCGTCGGTAGCTGGTGTAACTGGCGGCGGACTTGCAGGAGGAGTCGGGCAGGAAGGCATGGGCGTCTTGTTCATCGCTGCGAGCTCGACGCAGCTTTCTAGCACGAGCGCGGCAAGCTACGGCGGCCACGGCAGCCACCACCAGCACCCCACCAGCGCACCCCGCGCCCGCGTAAAATATATCCGCCGACGTAGGCGCGTGCGGAACGCTGTCCACTCTGACAGCCGGACGAGACGCCTCTTTAAGGCATATTTTCCTCCGACGGAAGTGCAAAGTAGTTGACGAGGAACCGGTCGAGACGTTTAGAGAAATGGTGATGTCCACTTCTTTAGCCATGGTGTGCTTACAAGGCAAATCGACTCGCCAAGTTTGCGGTTCCGTCGGAACGAACCCGTTGCTCGATATGTTGAAAGTCGGCGTGTACATCGCATCTGAGTTGTTCCCCACCTTCACGTTCAGTGTGTACGGTAACTGCAACAAAGTAAACATCCCATGACCAAACGTGACATTTCTTTCTTACAATCAGAAGAATCCATGGAGTTGTCATGTAACGGTATGGTTTTATACTACCTAACTGTAACAGAATACGCGATTGACGCACCGCGGCACGCGATGACCCTAAACGGTCCATCTGAATCCGTGACCGAGTCAGCGGATCAAACGTCGAAATGTGACCCGGCTAGTATCCGAGACGCGGGCACGGACGTCTTTCCTTATAGGGCATATAAACTACACGCATCGTTACCTCCGGCGTGGATGGACATCGACGTGAATTTGCATAAAAGGTACGTACGGCGTGTTCGAACCGTTCAGGTGCTTTATGTTTCCCTTTGTGGCTGACGTGGATTTATTGTCACACGGCGCGGCGCAGAGAAGCGCAGATTCGAACAAGTGGTCGGATGAAGAAATGTCGAGACTATATAAATAATATGATCATGATGCGCTCATTATTCAAGTAATCATGCAGCTGCGTTAATGAATGGTTAAATAAACGGCGTGCGCGGGCCCTTTGACCGGCCCATCAGACATGCATTACGGAATCGGGATGCTCGTAAAGCGTAGGTGCGACACCGGAGCCGCTAATTAAATATTATCACCGCAGTCGGTGCGCACAGACAATGGTGGCGCGATCGCTCATCGGCGCTAGTTAACCGGTTACCAAATATTTAGTTAGCTAGTCAAAGGCGCCGCTACAGCAAATAAGGGAGAGAGTAGGGCGGCGGAGGGGCCCGTGCGATCTGATAGAGGCCGCACAAAGCTGCCGAGATGCTGATAAGGGCCGCCGACCGCTGATCGCGACCGAAGCATATCCCACATTTGCTTTTTTAAATGCGGAATCAACCTTTCTCGTCTCTAAAAGCCGACAAAATGATACATTACATACATGAATACAAGCCGAAAAGAATCTTGCTTATCCCTATTTTATGACTTGCAAATACAGGCTAAATAAGTAGGAGTTCCACTGACAGGTTCAGTGAACTGAGCATGTTAGCGGGATGGAAGCCTCTCGTGATACTTTTGTTTGGCCGCTGAATATGTAAAAGCGAGCGAAGAGGCTTTTCGGATCAAAATCAGACTTTTGACGGCTTCAGACGGCCGTCAGTTCGCAGACGGCAGCTGATAAAATAAATAAATGCACATAATATTTGGTTAGCGATCCAGGACGCAGGATGCAATGTAAATATATGGCGCAGGCAAACTGCTTCGTGTGCAGACAGCCCTGGATTTGCATGAGAGGCGGCACTCGCTTGAATTAGATACAGACGAGGAAATCAAAATTCTGTATATTATAATAAGCCGGCGAAGATCAATCAAAAGATATAAAACAGTCGATACGAGATAAAGATATTACTATCCAAACTAGTTACTACGTTCCAAATTCCGGCGGCGGGGGCAAATTACCATAAGAATGGCTTGTTTGCCGAAGTGGGGTGAAGAGACGCCTGTCTGCTGTTTGCGACTTGGCAACTTTCAGCTAATTATGTGTTCGGCAAAATATTTTTATACGACGATTTGAAAACATTTAAAAATAGTATCTACAGTACAGGGGATAAAACAAAACAAGTCATTGACTATGAGTAATCTAAAAAGTTGTTCGATAGCGATGCGAGATCTAAACTAAGTGATTGATTCAATAATTTCGCATTCAGCTCATGAGGACAGATCGATTGTTCGAATACGGTCGTTACTGTTGAAGACTCAAGTTTATGTCGATCATGCTCGCTCTCATGGTATTTCTGATGAGAGGAACAGAGAGGGACATATTCTCCAACGCATAAAAAACTCAAGTCTTGCATCTATCGGAGTGGTTTTTTAGAGGCTCTTATAAATATATCGCACATTAACATAAATAATGTCAAGAGAAGAATAACAAATAGGTAATTTGTTGAGAGCACCAGCTCATGTCCTATTGTAGGTATATCTTTTTACAGGATTATTCCTTATATGAAGCTTCATATTACAAATATAATGAGCTATTTTAATATCTATAAGGAGCAATCGTTTAAATAATTCATGCAATGCCATCTTGCCATCTTTCTTGGAACTAAATGAATACTTGGAACAGTATGAATGACATCTCGGAAATAAATTACTACATCAAGTGCGAACTACGAGTATTTATAAAATCCGGATGAGATGATAAGACCTACACTGAAGCCATTAAAACTAGTTCATAGGTGCCATTGTCTAAGGTCTTGTCATAAATTATTTCGCTTTATTTTATAACACCGGTGACCTGTGGTAATATTACTCTAAGGGCGTCCAGACAAATTGGCATAAACATGTACCGCAATTGTACTTGCAGCTCCGCCACTTCAGACCAGACCAATTCTACTTCTGATACACACGGTCAAGTCGAAAACTAAGTGCCAGCCATCATCTCAACCGTCTACTCAGTAGAGTAAACGGTTAAGAGACGAAACATAATATGTCTCTACAAAATTATTTCTAAAAGGGCCCATTAATAACGCGTTCTCATGGTAAATCAGGTCATCAATCAAATCTATGGGTGGAAGATCTACGCTGAATTGACCAGTCGTCTTCAGTGCCCAAACACCTGAACACTGATCGACCTTTTCCTACTAGGGTAACAGTCGGCAACTCCGACTGCTACCCTAGTAAAACTCATGTAGACAGCACTCATCTACTCTACGACACGAATAGGAAAAAGAAGACTGGCCAGTCTCTTATGTTTCCCTACCCAACTAGCTCACAGAAAAGTCAGTTTATCAACCAAAAGTTAAGGAAAGCTTACTGGTTTCCTAGTAAGGCTCTGCCACGTGAAGTGCAGCTCTCCGATGGTGGCAGGCACCGGTACCACGAAGTTGAGCGCATAGAAGTTGATCTGCCCCTCTCGCACATAGTACAACTCTGCGGTCAAACCTATGGACAAAGAAATTATAGATTAGTGTTTGTAAACAAACTTAAAACTTCCTTTAGAACTAAAATCCCGGAGAAAGAGAGAGCACACTTAAATCATAAAGTTTAAGTGAGCTCTGAGGTAAGACATTTTGATTGTTATTTTCAATTTCGAAACTTATGCTTAAGAAGTCTTAAGTGGACTCTCGACTCGAGTTGGTGAACTCGGGTATTCAATCCGGTATGAAGCTTAAAACTTGGCTTGAAATAAAATCTTGGTATGATACTTTAATTCCGGATTAAAATATAGGAAATTAAATCATTGTTCGGAATGAAACTCCTATGAGGTTAAAACATATATTATTTTGTTTTGAGTCTTCCGTGTTTTAAACCCATTTCATTTAATATTCTATTCACCTAAATAATAAATAAATAATAATAAATAAATAAATGTATTAGGAGACATCTTACCTAAATACTTAGGTACATTTTTCAAAAAAGTATCATTTCTTTTCACCTTCATGCTGGAAATTAATTCTAGGAAAAGAATAGATAATAGTGAGAGGTAAATCAATTTACCTTGACTGAAACCTGTGGAATCGAAATATAGAAACAGCCGTAAAATTTTACGAGAAACGTCGAAAGCCGACGCCAGCACGTCTCCCATTCATCACAAAACAATCGCCCAAAGATATTGTGATATTCGCGTCAATCAAACTGAAATCTATTGCTGGCAGAGCACCGTCAATAGCCAAATATCTACGCAAAAAATTCAATGCGCACGCGCACAATGTCGGCGAGATCAAACGGCGGCGCACAAAGAAGCCGCAATACGACTCCCGCGCCACCTGTCCACAAATCATGGGAACTGATTTAGAGAAGAAAAAAACCGTTGGACCGGTTTAAGGAAAAATGATATAGACCGAGCGAGTTCTTCGCAATGTTTTGATATAGGAGTAAAAATAAGAAATTCTAATCTGAGCGAATATAAAACTCGAGTCCAGTGTATCTAAGAATCGGAGCAAAAACATGTTCAAGTTATTTACTTGATGAGACCTCCTTATGCAAGCTTCTTGTCTTGGAGAATTTTCTTGGAAACTATATTATTCACGTTTTTAGCTTGTTAAGGACCAACTTACACAATTAACGGTTATAAATGTTTCATAATATATATGGTATCTGTCAACTTTTTACGATTTGCCCGGGGCTTGAGTAGTATATGCAGTGTAGTAACCATAACAATATGTAAAATAGTTGCAATATAGCGTTTGCAATGCAAACATTTATGGGCGGAGCGAGCGATCGGGCGTCGGATAAGGAGTGGCTCCACTTCCTCGGAGGAAATATGAATTATAAACCTCTATCGAATATAAAAACACAAATTGCTTCATTGGAGATTTTTTCGGCAAATTCCGTAATATAGGCGTGGACTTAGAGTAACGACAGACCCATCAAATCAATGACACCTACATTACTACCTACAAACGTAACATTTACTACTTTTTAACGAGTGTATTCTTCATACTCAACAATAAAAACGTTTCGGGTTTTATGTTAGTCAGTGTTTGGACATATCCTTAATTTAAAACCCTTTGATACTGATACTGACCATAATTTTTGATACAAAACCAGTTTTTTACAAAATATGAGCAGCTCGTTATAAAATGTAAAGTAACAGGACACTGGCCGCTTGCGGGCACGACGCCATTATCAACGCGAGATATTATCGATAAATATTACAGTCCTATGTAAACACGTTTTAGTAACGCGTATGGTAATGAGATCTGAAACACTGTTGATTTAATTAACAATTTTAACGCCCTAAATGGGTATTTGTTTACTGGCATAACGATAAGGTATAACGAGGTAATAAACCAAGATAATCGCCTCCATAATGCTCGGGTCACACACGAGACGACAAAAGCTGGAACGTCCGACAAATCGCCTGACAGTTGCGCCACACTGGCGACTTCGAAACTGATATTTATGTTTATTACTAAGTTTATTTTTATATCACTTTATTACGACTGTGAAATCTTTTGTGACTATTCAAAAGTAAATCTCTTCGGCTATAATCTAAAACTGCCTCATAATTAACGCAAGAATAACTTAAAACTTAATCGGCTATCTAAACGATTTCTAGTTAAACAGATGCGTCGGATATGTTTTGAATAATTTAAATCGCGTTATAAAAAATCAGAAGCCATCAAAATAATTAATAAAATTAACGTTCCCATAGAGAACCGCCGTGGAATATCGTGGAAGACATCTAAGCAGTTTAATCTCGGGTTATCTACAATGGAGATCTCTAATTCTCAACATAAATTGGTTCCAGGAAAAGTTGTAAGCTTCAAATTAGGAAACAGAAGCTCAAACGAAAAGTTTTGTTAAATAAGTAACTCTTATCTATACGGATTATAAAGATACATCAATATCTCCATGGCTCTAAGCGGGCCTATGTGTTACATACCTAAATGTATAGAAATAATTTTGGTTTGAAATAAGTAACTTTTGGGAGAACTTGACGGTTACTTAATCTAGCATTATTAAGTAACATTAAAAAAGAAAAACAATTTACTCGTATCTTTGTACCTACTTTCAGTTTCAGCTCTATACTGTTAACAACAAATACACGGTCTTTCAGAAAGGACACACAGGTAGAGTTTTTCTCGAATTTCGAGTCAGCCCCTTAGTATAAATTGTTCAAAATGACCTGACCACCTTCTTCTGACTGCCTCGGTGGCTCAGTGGTTAGCGAACCTGACTTCTGGATCAAAGAGGCGTAGGTTCGATCCCCACCCAGGGCAAGAATTTATGTGGTGAACATAGGTGTTTGCTCTGTTTGGGTGTTATTTACTTAGGTACTATCGATATAAGTATATATTTAAAATATGTATATGTAGTATTTCAGTCTCTGGCAACCATATCACAAGCTTTGTATAGTTTGGGGTCAGAGACCGTGTGTAAGATGTCCTCCAATATTTATTTACTATTTATTATTCTTACGGCATAGTTACTACACCTTTTCTGAATAACTGTGTATAACGTTTTCGAACGGGATATTCCCATAACCCACAGCTTGTAAGTAAACACGTCTTCTATTGGTATGTATTTACTCAGGGGTTACACATGATGGTTAAGCACTGTCATCAGTAGGGTCGTTGCTCGGGTGTTGCCACACCGAGCCCACAAGACCGTATGCTAATCCCACCACACGCCACAAGCCGCCAAAATTTCCCACATAAGTGCTGGAATACATTACTGCTACCGTCGGCGGTTCCTTTGAACGGCGGCGGGCCAAAGGGAAGAAGCACTTGATACGACAAATAACTAGAGATAACTCGCACCCGCCTCCTCAGGCGCCCACTTTTTCTGCTTATTCCAACTAATTCCCTGAGTTAGTAACGGTGTTTTTATGGTTTATCGCAAATCAAGCGCTTTGTTTTAATGCCGCGGGGAAATGGTAGAGATTTTTGATGGTCGTGATAGAACGCAGTCCACTGGGACTTTGGTGATCTGTTAGATATTGCGGAGCAACTATTTTGACACATATAAGACTCAAACTAAAATCTCGAACTAAAACTTTGACAGAGCTTTGGTTTCTTTTAATTTAGAGTAGAAGTTTGGTAATTTTCGTACTGCCCCTTCCGGAAAAGGCGGGAATGCTGCTATCAGATATTCTGTTTTGATGGCCTGGCACCGGGCCGCGACCCGGCAAATGAGAAACGCCGCTCTAGAGTTCTAAATAGACAGCACTAGACTGCCGAATCTACAGAAATACAAAGGGTAAATAATAATAGAATACGTTAACCCACGTAATAAACCAGTCAATTCGTGTCCATCACGACGACACCAAATACCCTCCTCATATCGTTTAGATCCCCATTTGACAATACGCACAGAAAAGAAATTTAATAACTCGAATTCCAAGAAAGCATCGCTCAAATCGCGTGTCTACCGAATTCAACATTCGCACCTCCGAATAAAGCAGAATAAAGCCTTCATTACATTCACAAAACCCCATTTGTGAGGATAAATAGAACGGGGCACAATAGATGCTGATAATTCGTATAGAAAGTTCCCCTCGCGAGACTGGAGGTGGAATTATGCGGAGATGTGCAAGAAAATAAAACAAAATGCAGGTGTCGCTCGTGGAGTGTACTTGTGCAGCAATCGGATATGTGGCTAACGCGGTAGATTAATCCAGATTGAATTGGCATGCTGTCACGGTTGGACTTATTTACATTTTCAACTGCTGTTTTCGCTCGCACCTACATGCAATCACAATCCATACCATATTCAGCCCCAATAGTCAAGGCTTACTTGTTTGATAAAAACAAAAAACTCCCCATGATCAGAAAGTTACTTCACGTTAACGCGTCTTCAAATCCCGAGTAAATAGGTATCTTCTAGGTAAGCGTGCTACAACCTAGACCGCATATCTGCTTAACAACAGGCAGTATGTGGTCAAACGCAAACCTATTCAGAATAAAAAAAAAAAAAAAAAAAAAAAAAAACACAGTATTTTATCAAAGAAAGCTTTACAAAAATTCGTACGAAAAAATTACATCACACTGCGCTTTTTAGACAAAAGCGGGGCTCCCTAATGTAGGGATAAAAAACTTCATTATTTTCCCCTTGCATAATGTTATACCAACAGAACACTGGCTCCACCGGAAAACCGCTAAGTAAATAAGTTGTTTATAAAGTTTACGGCTGAAGCCACATCCCATAACACGGTGAGATAATGTATTATCATAAAAGTTACAATGTGTTAAGAATAGCCGTAGTAAAGGCTCGGAATGCCAGGGTATCCAGGCAATGCATGTTGCAATGGTGACAGTTTTATTGGCGGCTACCGGAAAACATAGTCGTAATGTTAGAAGCGAGCCAGCGGCGCGTAGTTAGCGCAACTGCTTTTAAAACTAGCGAGGAATAAAACTCTTAAAGTATAGGGTAGAGCTGAGAGCTGGTGCTGAATACTTTTACGAGGAGAGGTTTCATAGTTTAGAGTCGTACACTATTGGCAAAAGCACGACTTTCTGTTCACAAAGGATAAGCTGGAAAATACATAGGTTAAAACTGCAAGACAAGAAATACGCTTAGATAAATTCGACTTTATGAAACTACACAGGTAATTATTGTAAGCGAAAAAACATTAATTATAGGGCATCCTACTTGTAATACGAGAGCCAATCGCACTGAAAGAAAAAATACTATTGTTAATTTAATTAAAGGAAAAGGAGATTGGGGTGAAATCTACCAAACTCATCTAAATAAAAAAAAAACGTATAGAACCACAGGTAGTAAGTAAAGAGAAAATATCCCGACTGTAGAAGCGAGTGATTTAAATAGCAGTTACACTGATTTAACTGTTCTCGGAGAGGAGACGCCTGGACCGAATTTGTCGCGATAATTGTAAACACACATAAAACAAGATGTTTAAAGCGCTAAAGATAGTTCTAATTGCTCGTTAAAACACTACTAACAGTAAAACGCATCAATACCATTTTGTGGACAGTTAAATGTGTAAAATACGGAAATGTCCATCGTTTAATAGTTAAATTTATGATCAGTTTTATTACCCGGCTACAGTAACAAGGTATGTCACAAGGCCTGAGAAAATATTTTCCAGAAGCGTGGGTAAACAATTTGGTAATACTATCACAAATAAGCCTAAAATCCTAATGTACAATTTATGCACTTCTTAAATATTTTAAGCTAGTTATTTAATTACCACAAGAACAGAGGATTTTTCTATCCGCCCAACCACAAAACTATTCGACAATTGGTTAACAGCATTACCGAAAAAAATCAATACGAGTGCAGTCAGGTGTAAAAGTTTGAGGTTTTTTCAAAGTTACTGTTCCGGAAATGAGCAGGGTAACACGATCCCGAGGTTCGTCTGTCCGTTTCTTCATGAGTTCGCTTTGTCCATTCCTTAACAAGATTTGCCCTCCACAATAACCAATCAAAGCTGATCCACGACATAAAAGCCTGTGAAATTGAAGTCTTTAAAAGGAATACCGAGGTGCGAAAAGCTTTCATATTTGCCTTTTTGGTTGAGCGACGAAGCGCTGGTTGCATGGCGCAAATGCGAGTTTCATTATCAAGATTGTTTCGTAAAACAAAGGCATATTTTTGACAAAGAATGAACGGAAAGAATTTAAAGTCCAACATTAATTTTAAGCCCCTTTGTGCAGGTACTCTAAAACGCTCGGATATTTTATTTTTAGCAAAATGAACATCTATAAACTTGACAGATTTGCATCGTCAAATATTATTTACGGTGTGTCATTGTTTACGGCTCAATAGAATATGGCTGCGGTAAATCAAGCTTTTCTTTCCATTTTCTCGTTCTTCCAGAAAATGTACATAATAAAATCAAGGTGTAAGGATCGCGAGAGCCTGAGGGCACGAGGGGAGGAAGGGCGAGAGTAATGCGTGCAATAATCACAGCCATCTTTCACCACGCACCGCCGTGTTACACATACCATTTACCCGAACCTCCCCCGGCCTGTATATTTAATTACACAATAATGTAGCAACATTAGCATTAATTAAACGAATTTGTTGAATTAATTAGAATTCTACCACCTTACGCGCCCTTTGAGAATCCTTGAGAACAGGATGCGTTGGTAACACAGTATAATTATACCTACTTACGTCGGAGGTAACTTCAGGAATTAAAGTTAAACAGAAATAGAATGTTTATACAGTACAATTATATGTGTATTTTTTAAGTTGATAGAAAAAAATACAGACAGAAATCATACTTTTTCAAAGTAAGAATATTTTTAAATAATTTTATCCATTTAACGAAATTCTACTACTACGTTATCGAAGACAATTTCTCTTATTTGTGAAAGACACTTCGTCTCCAGTTTATAAATTCAGTCTTAACAACTTATTACAAATTGCGTTGATCAGATGTTTACACGGAGACGTTAAAAGCGCATTTGTAATTAATTAATCGAAATAAAAACGACATGTTAATTGAGGTGTAGCCGATAAATGTGATCGCCGTATCAACCAAATTAGCCGAGTGTCTCTTTACTCTTATTTGCTCGTAAAACGAGTTCCTTCGATCGGGTTCTTGAATTGACTTTTACCATTGCTATTTCTACACACGTGTTATATATAAACTTGCTCTTATAAGCGGCAATGTTTGGAATTTCAGGAAAAGAAGTCGCCCGGGAAAGCAAAATGTATAAATATCTCACTATTATAGTGCATTGCCGCGCTGATTGATACCCGTTTTTGCCCGCGTGCCCCGCTCCGGGCTAAGCCCCGGGAATTAGTTTGACAGCCGGGATCTTTTCCCGATTTTTTGCTTCGACAATACCACATGTTTATTAGGATTTCGGAGCGCTAGCGTTAATTAGGTGTAGCGGGGCGGATACAGCAGTGATTAATCCCCGAAGTTTATATCTAGCTCATTAGTCGCGACGCGCTGTATATTTACAAAGGCGCGAATGATCCAATAAACGCTAGTTAATTCTTCGTTGTTTGCTATTATCGGCCGGCATATGTTAACGGCACAATAAATAAAGTGTTGTAATAAAACAAACATGGCCCGGTTGCGATCGGAGCGAGTGCTGCGACGATCGATTTATATTCCCTTAAGTGTTTTTGTTTGTAGTAAACAACATCCACCTCTCTTTGGATTACGTTGCGAAAACGTAAACATTAACGTTTAAGTTACAACGTCAATTTATAGAGCGAGGCAATCAAAATTAACCGTTTGTGCGCGCTGGAAGAAACATGTCATCGCTGCGTTTAGTCATTAGAACTGCATGTGATATCATATCAACTTATTAGACGGTTTTGTAGCAACAGTATCTACATGATTTGTTTAAATATATGTTGTACTGTTTAAAAACTTTAGAAATTCGTGTCGATAATGGCAAAGTATACGATAATAGCGTTCCAACAACAGCAACAATGTTCGTGTCCGCCCGAGGACCGCAAAAACCACAGGTCGAACTTAGATGGCTGCGGCTTCAGGAAACTGCGTAATGGCCTCGTTGAACGACGAAATTGCCTGTCCCTGGGGGCTCAGCAAACAGAGTACGTAATATGAGACTTGACACAAAAACAGCACCCATTTCAGTCGGCAGCTCGAGTGCCTCCGCCCGTTGACAAACGGCTCTCCGGCATCACGTAAACTAGAAAAAATGCAGCACGAACAAGCTCGTGACGCGCTTCTAAATGTTGCGAGATTATAAACAGCCCTGTCTTTAAACTGAGCTGGGTCATGTATCGTTTAAATTCCTACTTACTGAGTCAGCCCACGTGCACACCCAAACAACTAACATTTCTCCAACTTATCAGTAAGATTAGTACAATCCATCGCGCGGGGTTATCGTTCGGTAGCTCTTTTCGTAAAAAAATCGGTTCCTTTTCGTGTCATTCCAATCGGTTATACCGGCGCTTATCTGTATCCGATAAGGAGTATGTCAGTATAATCGTGGTGCTACCGTATTTTAGTTTTATTTGGGAAAATGGCTCGCGTAGTCAGATGTACAAACAAACGGGAGCGCGGCCACCTTGTGCTGAAACTCCCATCGTTTGTGTCACGGCAATTCAAACAGCAACTGTGTGCGGAGTGGAGGTGTCCAATAACAAAACACACGAACACGCTTGTCAAATAACGCTCACCAAATATTATCCGACCGCCACACTGTATTATGTGGTGGATTTGTACTAACATAACGAGCAGAGGACAGAAGCACGACGACAGGACGGTGTTTACTTTGGAACTTAGGACGATGTTATAAAGATCCAACCGAGGGAGGGAAATGTTTAGTCCCGCATAACAACGGCGAGTGACGCGAATGTAAACAGTAATTCTACTCTGACAGTCGCAGCGTTAGTTGGACAAGAAACAAAAGTATAACAATCCTGGAAAATGTTTTACAAAATCGTCTATTGTACTGAAGCGTAAAGAGAGCATTTTGCTGAGAGCACTAGTGGAGGGCCCTCGAAATGCGCGTCGACGCCAGCCTCGTCGACTCGACCCACGCTGTTTACACCTCCCAGAACACCTACGTAATAGTATCATACTGAATAACCCTTCAGACGCTACGGCAAAATAATTGGCCAAGTGCGAGTCGGACTCGCGCACGAAGGGTTCCGCACCGTATAGTAGCCCCCCTTAAATTATTTTATTTTAATAACATTTAAATTAATAATTATTTAACTAATAATTATTTTTGAAAGAAATATACCACTTAATATTTCAATCATCTTCCTGTTGCCATTATTTAATTACTTAGCCCCCCTTAAATATTTATTTTATTTTAGTTAATTTACAAATTATTTAAGTGCATATTTAACTAAACATTCTGTGAACATTTCATGCATCTACCTGTCACAGTTATTAATATCGAGCAATAAATGTCTAGAAATTCAGGTTTGTTGTATGGGAGCCCCCCCCCCCCCCCCTTAAGTATTTTTTTTTAATTTTTAGTATGACGTATTTCTGTTGCCGCTATAATAACAATAGCGGCAACATAAATACGTCAGCTGTGAAAATTTCAACGTTCTAGCTATTACGGTTCATGAGATACAGCCTGGTGACAGACAGACAGACTGACATACGGACAGCGGAGTCTTAGTAATATGGTCCCGTTTTTACCCTTTAGGTACGGAACCCTAAAAATGGAAAAAAGAAAAGATCCAGTTACCGAGCCTCGACCACAATCGAAATTGGTAATCGAACGCCCGACCGAATAAATTGAAGTCGATCAAAAAGTATCGCGAGGCTGTCTCGAAATTATCGAGTTGGCAACCGTTCAGAACATAATTTACCCGCCGCCGTCATTCATAATGGAAATCATAAAATTTTAAAACATCGCCGTAAAGTAAACAATGGGCAAAAAGAGCAAAATTATAAACGGTTGGGCGAGAGCGTGCCCTCCGGTGCTTCGCGGTGCACTCGTGTTATTTCCAAGCTCTTATAAAATAAAGTTTTGAATATCAAAAGAATCAACGCAGCTTTGCACGTTGCAAATTATGGTAGAGTTTTTCAACGCGAAGTTTTAGGGGGATAGAATTAAGCTTTACTTGAATATTTCAGTTGTTAGAAGATCTAGGAAGAAAGTACCACCACGTCATGATATGGCCATCTTGGCCAAGAAATGGAAGTCTGAGGTGCTCGAGACGCTGTCCATCCTCGCGGATGGTCTAAGAGCTCGCACCTCCCAATCTCCCTGGAGACAGTGTCCTCTAGCGCCCAGCCTCAGCAAGGAGGGAATCCTCGACGCTGATTCCTGACTTCCACAACTTCGGGAGGAAGAAGGACCCAGATAGATAGGTATTTCAGTTGTTAAATCGGTTTTGGTTCAAAAAACGTCATTTAGAATTGTAGGTAAGCTTTCTATAACAGTAGCATCACGGACAGCCATAACAATCGCGATTAGAATCTGAACCGTCGAGTGGAACAGACGAGCCTGTTTAGCGATCTAATTACACGGTTTTCCATGGCTTCCGTCACGGGACCAATTTCCGGAGCACAGTACAATGGCGGCCGGTCCGGCGGGCCGGGACCGGAGCCAGCCAGAGGTATCCAATTTTCATCGGGTCCGCTCTAACTAGGCGTAAATGCTCATAAACCGAGGTTCGATAATAAGCTATGGATATAACCGACACGTATATTACGTATAACCCGACACCATTCAACTCTCACAACATCGTTTATCGACTCAATTTATAGCAGGCCAGCACCTGAATACCGATACCCGTATGGCCCTACGTGTCATACATATCGCCCTCATAAAACCGAGTATACAAATTCAAATGTGAGAACGCTTAAATATGCGTGTGATTCAAATCGAATAACAAACATTCAATTAATTTTATTTTCCCAACCGACCATCGTCGCAGGATAACATCTGTTTCGAATATAAAATACACCAACACATAGCAGAGCCTCTCTCAAACCCCAATAAAAATGAGACCCACACAACTGTCAGACAAAAAACAATATAACATAAAAACTACCTACACGTAGATGTTAAAATTTGATCTAACGACTTCAAAGGATCCATTATTATTAATAACCGATGTCTAAATAAAAATAAGGACATAAAAATATTGAACAAAAAAAGGAAGATAAGGTTTATTCTTCGATACAAGACATTTATTAACACGGACGCATTGGGCCGAGATAAAACAAACATGGCGGGCGGCGCGCGCGCATAAACACGGAGTTATCGTGGGAGGCTGTCACAACACGCGTCCAATGGCGGCCACGCTGACGGCCGGTGAAAGCTCCACAAGACACCCCGTAATACGACATATGAGATGATGTTATCTCTCCCAAGCATTTCAAGCCTACGCACGCTGTTGCGTCTACTCCCGCTCATATTAGAACTCCGGAATCCGATGTATCGATTTTCATTAACAACAACGATAACCATCGACATTCAAATAAGTTTACAGCATATGTAAATATTTCTTGTGAAATAGTTAACGTCGTGAAAGCCGCTGCCGCTGTATAGCTCGGCGGGGAAGATAAATCTAGAGCCACTTTTCAAACTATCAACGCAAGACTCGAACCAATTAACCCCGTAAATGGGCTATTCAAATGTAACAAGGTTGTAATAATAAGAAAAGCGGCGCAGCGCGTTTATCAACAAGACAAAACAACAAAGAAACGAGTCGTGATCCCCATCAGAGATCCATCATCGAGCGAGGCCGGGATGGATCGGTCGCATTATCCCAACAGCACAGATAGCCGACCGAGTTTCAATTGCCTACAATCTGTCCAAGTCACTTCAGCCTCGTCTCGTACGCCATTTCCGACCATTTCTATATTCCCCGAAGGAATAACTAACAAGGTTCATTCGTTCCTCGAAATGATCATCTTAAACATACATACATACCTGCGTATCTTGAGGATCGTGACAGCAGGTGATTTAGTTTTGGAGAACAGATGTACAAAAATTGAGATGGCAAAGGGATACGAGACAAAATTGCCTCCGACAAGATTATGAGTAAGTACAGACAGATTTTCTTGAATTTCGTTAAACTGCATGATCTTACAAAAACTTAAGAGGTTGCAACGAGAATGAATGCAGCTTTTTTAATTAACAGTTTTAATTTTAAGTAAGAAATATGAATGAGTTAATTGATATTATGGGCTGGGAACGTCAAGGGGAATACGCCCGGCGCGGGAGATATAACCATAATTTTATAATAACGACGTGCGGTGTCTATAAATCAGAATTAAGGATCTAACCAGAAGAGATTCGGCTTTCGGCGTCGATTAAAGTCGAGTCGAAAAACAAACAGGGCCTCGGACACGCCCATCGCTTTTTAGAGGCCCGCGGGCGAGAGCGAGGGTTATTCCACCTGGCAACCATCACAATTAGACGAACCACTTTTATAAAACGCTACCGGTTCCTAAGTCATAAAAGCACGACATACAAATTATCTTTTAGCCTTTTGTTTTCTATCCCAAGTCACGGCAGACGTAAAACAAAAAGCCAGCACACGCACGAAGCGAGCCAAACTTCGATCAGTTAAAACGGTAGCCTTTAAAAAACAAACGCCACGAAAGCGAATAACAAGCGAAACCAAAGTCGGGTGAGTTTTGAACAGCCACGACTCTAGCAAAAAGTAAAAATACGGCGGTTTTAAATTAAATTAAAAAGGCAACATAGAAGGGCCAGAAATCGGACTAACTCGTTAATGAGGGCGCATGTAGGATGTGTCCTAATGAATTATCTGATGGTCTGGAATGAGAAAATGCTGACCCTAACTGCGAACGAAACTGCGCGTTTCAGCTCATTTAGTTTTAACCTCGCTGACCCTCAGGCATGAATAAGTGGCGAGAGGAATTAGCATACGGTCAATATTAATCTTTCGCACGGGCTCGCAACGTTCGCCAGTAACTGGAAAGCGGAAAATAAAAATATAGGGCCGTAAAGTAAACATTTCCATTCAGCACATTCTCGTGGAGATTTCCAAGTTGAAATTGAATTTGCATTTGCAAGAGGTGTGCTGACTGCGCCCACACCTCGCTTGCATTACCGCCCGCTTGCGTTTCTCTTTATTGCCTTTACGTCTCCCAGAAGGCATCGCGCTGCATACAGTTTTAAAGACTTGAAATTTATTTTATGAAATAAGTTGAAGTTGCAGCTGCAGCTTTAAATCTTACTGACTTTTATAGCGAGTTATTTGCATAGGTTTTGCATCGCGCGTTTGGTCCAGGCAGAAACGTGACCATAGCTCACACTACGTTTCTCTCGATCACGACCCGGGACCGATGCAATCTGGCAGTGGGACACTGGCGTATGGTAATGTAGGCACGGCGGAGATCCTGCGATACCGCCGCCCGGTTACACAATTAACCTAACAACCCTACATGGTTCGTTAACGTTCGTCGGATCCACCAACTGACGATACACTCGACGTGGAAACGTTTCTTGTTTGGAACTTACGTTTAGGAGAAACATTTGGTTATGCCCATGCAAATTCCTACAAAACCTGGCCCTCATTATTTTCCCTGTTTTGTTCATGTTATAGAGGAGGCTCTAATTCTTATCATAGTTCTTGATCATGATTGACGGACTCTAAATGTTTCCAATCCGGCTTCCACAGCGATGATATCTAATAGATTTTGGTACGTACAAGTCAACACAATCCATCATAATTGATTAACGACTGTGTCCGAGGCGACATGCTGCGGTGTAAGAGATGTGAGAGAGTCGGTTACATTACACGTATCTTATAAAAATCCACATGAGGTCGTAACACGTCCTGTTAATTTCGGTTACGGGCGGTAAAATAAACGCAGCCTTCATTACTGTAACGTAACGTAACGCCAGAAATAAAATACAGCCCAAACGAAAACGTAATAGTAATGACATTACGAGTTGAGGAAATGACTCACGTATTCAAATATCCGACGCCTCTGAAACGTTTAATAGTGATGTGAAGTTAAATCTTTTAGTTTAGATACATCGACAAGTTTAATGAGAATTACAGGTACAGGTACAAAAGATAACTCTTGAAACCACGATCTATTTATTGTAACAAAGGACTATCTGACTGGATTTCTAACGAAAAATTGTCAAAGCTGAAATAGAGGTACAAACAACGGAGTCACGTACCTATCAATTCACCCCTAACTACGTCCGAGTCCAACACAGCATGTAATAACGACCTCCGAAGCCCAAATATTGGTTCACGCGCACCTCACAGCGGATTCAGCCAATATTTGTACTGTACGAGTGTACGACTGCTTCCCAGAGTGTATTTTCTTATTCAACAACTTCCACCGTTCAACGCCCGCTGGCTTGTCGTGTTGTTTGCCCAGACAACTCTGAAGACGAACGGGAAATAACAGCTTTCTATGCGGTAGCTAGAAATAATGCACGTCATAGTAAAGCTGAAGATGTGAGATCTGGGTAAACACTAATGACTGCCTCGGTGGCTCTGTGGTTAGTGATCCTGACTCCTGGGTCAAAGAGGCGTGGGTTCGATTCCCACCCAGTGCAAATATTTATGTGATGAACATAGGTGTTTGCTCTGTGTCTGGGTGTTATTTAGGTATTATCTATATAAGTATGTATTTAAAAATATGTATATGTAGTATATCAGTTTCTGGCAACCATATCACAAGCTTTGCTTAGTTTGGGGTCAGAGACCGTGTGTGAAATGTCCCCTAATATTTATATTTATTACCAATGAGTAAGTACAGCGTATAGTTGAATCAGCTGTACGATACGATACTGATAGTTTTAAATAGTATTCGAATACCATCGATAGAATCCACACTGCGTTTAGTAATAACATTCACTTTACATTTTCAATAAAACGATTTGAAATGTAAATAGAGAATTAGAAAAACCCGTCCCGGCACCCTACGTGACGTAATTTATACGCTTATATAAACAAACTTACGGGACACAATGAGACCGTCCGTGTCCCCGAGGATCGGATTGACAAATTCCTGTTTATTTTATTGATTTGGAAGTGACTAGACAGTATTCAGCCGGCTGCAACCCTTGTTCGGGATCAGAATGTAAATTTCGGGGCATAGGGGCCCTCGCAGCGGGCCGCGCGCCGCAGGAGGTCTGGTCCCGAGGAACACAAACCTCATGACTCCGCCGCTGCTCCATGCTGCGAAACATAAGACTTCACTTCCAGACATTTACAGGCTCGGATCCCAAATCAATCCGCGTCATCTCCGAGCTATTTATAAAAAGCTGATTGTTGCTAAACAAGCGGGGGCCACACAGCAAACAAAGCCCACACGTTATCCCGCGTGGGGCGACACTCGGACGCAAAGATAGCATTTGGCTGGTATTATTGCTATCTGTAGAGCCCCGCTGGGATTTACGACGTCGTTCCTGGTGGTCTGACTATTGATAAGAACTTTTTTCATGACGAGCTTAAAAGAGTTCATGATAATATTTTCAGAGTCAAATCTATTAAAATGTCAAACGAGCTTCTCTGACACGAGTGCAAAACTATCTAGACAATACTCACAAGACATATTTTTCCAATCTCTATCTATAGGTAAATATAAAACTCAAATCAACCCCCATCGCGTTGCATTAGCAATAAACATGGGACCACATAAATCCAGAGACACGTCGGCTGCCCGTCACCTATAAACTGTAAGTATGCATTCATCAAACCGAGGCAACGCGACGGCCACCAATAAAATGTTATTATTTAGGAGCTCATAACCGACAAGATTTACTGATCATAAAACAACTCGAGTTGACCGCAGCCGTATATCGAGGATAAGATTGCCTTTATCCAAAGGTAGTCCTAGTTTCGAGTGGCTGGAAACTTGGAACGGTTATAGATGACCAGTCTTCATTTAAAGCCATGATGGATGTGTTCGAGTGGCAGCCATATCCGGTGCAAGCAAATTTAACTCCGAATAGCCTTGTTTATTCAGGGGCGCAGTGAACCATTAAAACGCAGTCGCCCCGACCACGTTAAATTCTCCAATACTATCATAATCTCCAACTTAATTGCTTTCTTACTAAGCCATAAAAATCGAAAGTGGCCGCTCTGCTCCAATATTTACAGCTTTCTCGATCTAAATGGGTAACAATATTGAAATTGCAACAATTACCGACGCGATAAAATGCGTCATGGTTATAGCATCACCGCACTTTAGAGCAACATTATAGGCAGAAGACTTAAATTTGTTCCCCCTATTTAAGAGTCGAGACATAAAACGTAATATAGACGATCATAAACATTTATGACAAAAGATCTCGTGGCAAAAAGTGGAGTATTGTCACGGGTCTATTGATTAATTTGTTTCGCCATTAGAATTCTCTTCACGGGCACCAAAACGTCCCGGTGGATAACATCGCATTCGAAATTCGGGACATTATTTATGGTATGCCATTCTCTTCAAAGCACTCTATGATTTACAGCCCAGGACACAAAAGCCACTGCCTTATTATGACGTGCTGCCCTGCATTGTGCCACCATATATTTATTCGACCGATTGTCCGCGATGTTTGTTTATTTTTGGTCCTTCTCCGTAAATACTGTATTGTAACAAAGCTTTGACATAATTGAGTGGAACCATATTTCACGGTTTTTAAATTGCTGCAAGTTGACGGTGATGTTTTGCCAACAAAATATTTATAGTATTTTTTTTTCAATAGTTTTCTTAACTCTATTAGGAGTCAAAGAAGAATGCAGATTGTCTTACTCAAATCCCGTGTAGATGGGTACCTACTTAAAGCGAAACCAGAACAAGCAAGACTGGTTAAACAAACATAATAAGTGCTTTGATCCGAGAAAGTACTCACACATCAAGTTATCGAGTCGTTAACGAGGGAAAGAATGGTGTTTCATAATGATAGTGGTAGTGTAGTTAGAGCTGATTAACACCGCGTGGAGGCTAAGCGGGTGTGTACATACTGAGAGACTCGAGAGAAGCAGGTATGGCCGCGCGGACGCCCGCCTTGTTTGCGTAGGGAGGGCTACCGAAGCTTGTGTGTGGTCTCGGCCTACATACGTTTTATGTTTCCAATACCCACCTTATTTTATGTATTCGATAAATAAACTAAATAATAAAAACCGACTTCTCTGGAAATAATTTTAGAACTCGCACCACTCAGACATCAGAAATGTCGATCGTTAAACCCTTTCCTCGTCGAGTGGCAATCGAGCGACTGTCATCTTGGAAGAGAAACGATGTGTGAAACTTTGCGATCTTAATGTTCCCTCAGAGTGTCTCGTAAGTGCATTTAACAATTTAGATAATGGCCCAGAAGCGCGAATGTTTCGCACGTTTAGAACATTACTGGGCTTGCGTAGAGATGATCTCTGACGCGAGAATAACCGTTTCGATTCGTGAGATAATGTGCGTGGAGCTTCCACTATAGTATATTAAATATATTACACACATTTATTCGCATATTTTCTGTTGAAGCATAGAGCGGTCGCGTGCCGCGTTTCCCATCCGCCTATTCAATTACGGCGTACACCAAACACAATTGTCGCGGCGTTATCCCTAATGGGACATTTCTGAACCCTGAATAAACGTGGAGTAAAATACCGGTCGTGTGGCATCGCTACAGGAGTTCTAATAATGTTCGCGTCGCGGTATGCGTCACGCGGCGAGATATTTCCTCTGTGGACGATTAAAATGATAGTTAACTGGACGATTAAAATGATATACATTATAAGTCTACCAAAACAAATATAGAGCTATTTTAATAGCTCTCCTAAACAAAACAGTTGTAATGCCATTAGCGGTTAATGTTAACGAGTGTCCGCGACGTCGCGGCGGCTGCTATTTCAGTTTGGGCACATTCCTCTTTTACACATATCATCTATCACGGTCGGGGAGCTGTCAGGTTTTAAACTGGGCTTAAACTGGGCTCCGAGAGCGCGTCATCGTTGGCAGCTGACGGACGGCTCATGACGGCCCATCAAGCGTCAGTTTGCCGGACGAGGGTGTAGCAAATGACCATTTGCCCTCTGTCAAATCTTAAAATATTTTCCGCATACACATCTTGATATCAAAACGCAACAGGCGTCAACTCTTGAAAAACTTGCATTCAATTATTTCTCCAGATACTTACCACTTGACCAAAAGTTGGAGCGCCAGAGCGTGTCGAACGAGCTATCAATTTGTCGTTTCGAATTAAGGAATTCCTTTTTGTGAAGTTTGAACGAGGCACCGGGCGTTGCACCTCTTTTCGGAAAGAATCGTTTTTCCTCGAACTCCCATTGTCCCGATGCAGCTTTCGGGTCCTGCAGGCCTACGATGCACGACTCAAACAAATTTTGTGCTTACGTACTATGGTATGAGAATGAATACGCTTCTCCGTTAATAATCGGCCTCGCCGTCGGACTCGCGCACCAAGGTTTCCGTACCGTATGGTTCCGTACCGCCCTTCTAATATATTTAATTTTAATGTTGTAGGGAATTTAAAACTTAATACTTTGTGAATATTTCAATCATCTTCCTTTTGCCGTAATTAATATCATGCAAAAAATCATGTTTCTTGTATGGTACCCCCCTTAAATATTTTTTTATATTAATTTAATTATATACTTATAAAGTAAATGTTTAACGAAATATTCTGTGAAAATTTCAAGCATTTACCTGTCACCGTTATTAATAGCGAGCGAAAAACGGCTTAAAAATCAGGTATGTTATTGTTGTTGTATGTAATGTATGCAAGCCCCCTTAAATATTTATTATTTTCTGTTTTTAGTATTTGTTGTTATAGCGGCAACAGAAATACATCATTTGTGAAAATTTCAACTGTTTAGCTATCACCGTCTCTGAGATACAGCCTGGACAGACAGACGGACAGCGGAGTCTTAGTAATAGGGTACCGTTTTACCCTCTGGGTACGGAACCCTAAAAAGTCGACTTTTGTCATGGCGAAAATTCTAGGCTCACAGGTCCCATGAGAGTACTCCCTCCGTTTCGCATCCGATCTCAGAACTCTCCGAAGTGATTACGTCCGTGACACTTTTGGTTATTGGATTGAGGAACTGATCCTTGATTGAATTTTGGCTTAGAATACAATTTTTACGACTCCCAGAAGACGGTTGGACTAAATATGCAATTCAATAACGCAATCTACTTATCTCTTCATGTATGCCAAGCACGATCAATGGAGCTATTATCAGAAAATATCGACAAATAATAATAAACCATTATTTTTATCATATCGCCGTAACAAATTACCAGAAATTCGACAGTCACAAAGCGTAGTGCCACATGCGCCTGCGTCGCTGATCGATCGAAGCTTTTTGTCGCGCTGACGTCTCCATCCATCCCGGGCAAATTGCCGTCACCGGGCATCCCGCGCCGAGGTGTGATCGAGTGCCGACCCTTCAAACCCATAACCATTATTTTGAATATACCCTGCTATCGATCACAGAAACGCTAAAAAAGACTTCATCTTTTTCATCCCGTGACCGCACTTGATGCATGGCGTACATACTAGACAAATTGGAAGTCTTACAAGTCATAAAGAATGCTTGCGTTCGACGCCCGCGTCGTCGTGCGTCCAAATTTTTCACTGTCTGTAACATAAATTTACATACTGTTCGGTCTCGGAAGTTTCCCATGTCGTTTTACGAAATGAAGCTTTGTATAAACAAATTGGCTTTCTTGTCTCTGACTCAATAGACGGTTGCAGTTATTTATAAAAGATCTATTTATTCAGCTGCAAGCTGACCTGAATACACGTCCAAGATGTCACGACTATGAACACAAACTGTGATTCGATTGTACAAATATGTAGGTACTTTAGGAAAAAATATAATGCTAAAAGTAAAATTGTAATATACTCTTTACTGCTGTGGAGTAACACCATACATGATTTCAAACTAATCTAATAACACGATTTAAAACATGGAAAAATCAAAAAGTTCTTCCAGATAAAGTCTTCAAAAAAGGAAGCTTAAAATAACTAAACAACAACATTATTAACTTAACAACCCACGTGCGCTCAACAATCGGACAAAGAAAATTAAAGACACGGCTTGACATGACAATTCATTAAAGTTGCATGAGTTGGTTAGACAATGGATTGCCGAGCTTTAGTGGTTCTACGCTGAGCGCATTCACGTAATTGAAAATAACGAGTTGCATATTCAAGTAATTCCGTCGGGCCCAGCAATATCTCTCTCGTCGCCTGCGGTGCACGCACGCACTAATTTTATTTTAGCCCTCTACACTCTTAACTTATATTCCCTGAGTGCTTTCAGAGTTAATCCATTCGACCTTTCATAATTAAAATTCATATTTGATATCCCGTCTATTTTGCTACGCATGAAACGCGTTTCATTAAAAACAATTTATTCCTGATTGGCTATTTCATTTGTTTTCCTACGCACGGATACGCTCGGTTCGATACCTCGTTTCGGATGATCCAAGCTTAAATAAATTAAATTTTAATAAAACTCATCAGGGATCGTGTTTAGCCCAAGCCCCACCTGCCTGCGGGTGACATATCACACCCTGCGGATTAAAAACTCAGCTCTTCTCCAGTCGCCCGTGAAATTAAATTTATTTAGGGCCCTCTCGTCATCATCCCGCGTGTCAACGGTATTTACATAAAGAATAGTTTCGAGAAGGACGCGAGCCCATATTTATATAGCGCCGTCGTTGGCTGTTTATTGAAATATTTCATTGTTAATTCTCCAAACGACGTCTCCGTTTAGGGGGACGAGTCCCGAATGGCGTTCACTGAATGCAGCATTAATAGTATTTATTAAAATAACAATGTGTCCATTCTGGAGTGTTTTTATTATTCTATTCTTGGTGTCGTACCTGATGAAAATAAAAAGTTATCTGACGATGCAGTCCGGATGCAGCGGATAAGCCTCGGGCCAGGACAATTTACACGTAGGTGAGCGAGGTACGTGGAACTGATAATGTTGGCATAGGTCGGGAAAAAACGACAAGATCTCCCTTCTGATAATGTCAGGCGCGATAACGTGCAGGAAACGTGACGAACCCAAGAAATGTGAAACAAACATTATTTAAAGATAAATAAGCAAAAAGTCTTATAATATCGATCAAGAAACAAGAAAGTAGGTTTTCAGATAACGCTGACGCATATTGGTCACCTTTTAAGGAGGTAATTGTGTCTAGGGTAAGGAACCTGATACGACAATCATAATATCGGGTTACTTTAAAGTTTTTTGTTGCTTTTCTCACCCACCGCAGACAAGCCACGTAACCATAGACTCGGGCAGATCTTTTTACCGGTGACGGATGCTGTAACATTATAGCCGAGTGGAATATTTTGATTCTATTACTGAAAGCAGACGGCTAATTTCATTCTCGTAGCAAAAAATAATACGGCTTGTACGTGCTTAATCTCATATCTCAGGAATTTAAGAAACCGTAATCGGTTGTGTGATCTCATGCTGCGGTTTTCGCTACTGCAAATTGCGAGTTGCTAACTCGTAAACGAGCATTATGAGCTAACAATAAAGTAATAATCTCTGCGTTTGGATCACGGAAATGCGCCTGCGATCCCTTTCGTGCAGCTCGTGGTCGTGAACAATGCTATCTCACACCTTCTCTTGTTCACAATGGTCCACGTTACGAAAAGTAACAGGTTGCGATGCAACTTTCTTGACTCAATTAAGTTAAGAAAATCGACAATATCTAGAGCAGTCGATAACAATAGTCGAATCTCAAGATATTGTGACAAAGGGAAAGGAACAATGAGTCAGACCTTGCAAGTTGGGCCGTAGCTCGTGCGCTTTTGTTTCTTTAGTCCTTTAGGCTGCGGTGGCGCGATCCAAGATACCAGGTAGCCATAAAACAAGCTGTCGTTCGATATTGCTTCACTGGCAACACGTACAGGACAAGTAGCCCTGCACCTCGTTATCAGCGCTCGGATTTATGAAATATGAAAGCGATAAGAGTAGAATTATGGCTTTGGTTGTATTTGCTTGGATAATGTTTTGCACAAGTATAAGTACAATAGTACTTAAGTAATAGTTACTTGTGTAAAGCTATAACTACTTGAGGAAAATCAACAGCTATGAATATTTTTAATCGTATAGTATAGTATAATAGTAATCGTGCAGCCATTCGTTATGCATTTGAAAAAGAGATAAGATAGGTAATTGAAAGTCAAAACAGAAAACTTTGAAAACTCTGGCTCTGTGACTACACGCGAGTCTTGTATTTTTTATTTTCGAGTACAGAAGATAAAATGAATTTAGGCATTGTCATCTTGTAAATAATTTATCACTTGCATAAGTAAATGGATATTCCGCTGAGTTCAGAAGTCAATTTGCTACCGTTATCACGTCTTAAAAAACCGCAGTTATTTCCATCAAGCGATAAATCAAACTGATTGGCGTGACCGTACCATGAAGAAGCACCCATATAACATGCATTACCATAAAGAATTTGAAAGTATTCGCGATCGTACGGTTTCTAATCGAATTGGGAATAAAACTCGAGTCAGGCGTGCCCGTGTACACGTTTAGGCGTCGAGTTTATTGGCTCTCTTCCATGGAATCACCATAAATGTCATCAGAAATAAATTACACATAACGTAGGTACCCGCTGCGCTGATCGGCCGTATAGATTATTGGGCTTGTCTGTTAGAAACTTTTACTGATACGGCTGGGATGGCTCATGGAACATAGTCGCTAGGAGATAATTTTTATGTCGTTTTCGTCAATAAATTATATTTTTACTGGCGATTATATCGGAGATAAAGAAAAAACTGCCGTCTCTGTTTACCGAACTCGAAGATTGACAGTTGTTTGACAGTTTGTTTATCCTTTATCTCTTTTTAACTTTTCTCGTCTCATCGGAGTTTCGTCCTTGAGATAAGTCGTATAAATAATCGGGATTTGAATACGTCGGCCAAGTCCCGTTCGGTCCTTGCATTGTTTATTGAAATTCTAATTTTTAAGCAAGAACAAAGGGCAGATGTTTCGTCGTTGACAATGATGAATTGGACTCCATAGCTCCTGCTCTCGACAATGAGATGGGACAAAAAACGTAGTTATTGTGCAGAGTGTCACATAGTAGTTGTTGGGTATTCTGTGACGTCGGTAAGCCTATTACACTTACCTGCGCAGACGCAGTCACAGATAAATGTATAGTTGGTGAGCAGGCGCCTTAAATCTGTCACTTTGGCTTACCCTTTTAGAATGAAATGACAAGTGGCTAGGTATGAGTTGTGACATCTGTCTAATTAAAGTATTATCTGTAAATTAAGGCCTAGGGATTATGTTTCATGGCGCCTTAATTAGTCTGAAAAATTATTAAAATACTGCAAAGTGCATTGACCAGTAAGTCATAGGAAAGTACCACAAATTATGTAGATGATTAGTTGCATGCTATTAATCAACAGAAGAGGACTGTGACGTCGTAAGTAGATAATTCACGTATGCTAGCCGATTTTTAGACTTTAGGTAGGCCTATGTTCATCTGTAAGTTACTTAGGCTGATACAGTTCAGTAGATCTTCAAATCTTGTAATTAAGGGAACCAATGAGACTGAGATGATTCAGTACACAATTTTATTACAACAAAGGCTTTTCTAGGAAGACAGAGTCAGATCCCTCAGATAGGGGTGCACTGTCATTTGCCAGTATTGTCACTAAAGAACCATGAGTGTCCAGAAAAGATTTATTGCTGTAGGTATACAGCTTGGGGCTTCCATTGTTTAGAGACTATTTTCTAAGTATATCTTTGAAAGTCCTATAAGTAGCTATGTAAGCTGTGTTAAAGGAGTTGATTTATTTTCAATAGACCAGGTGGAAGTGCCTTGCATCCAAAATGTTTTTAAAGCTATTATTCTACACTGTTATAAGATATCCATTTAATAAACTTACTCTCAGCAGTCAAACATTCTGATACCTACGTACAGACCTGTGTACCTACTTTATTTAGTGCTAGTGTTTGCCCGCGGCTTCGCCCGCATGATATTCTGCTTTTTGTGCGTATTTGTGTGTATTCCAAAGGTTTTTTTTATTTTTCGGGATAAAAAGTGGCCTATGCCACTCTCTGTCTTTTAAACTATGACTGTGACCATACAAAAAATTAAGTCAATCCGTTACTTTGTTCCTGCGTAAAAGAGGAACAAACCAACACTTTCGAATTTATAATATTTTAGTGACCAAAAAATATTATTACCTATACTTAATTTTGAATTTTATAACATTACTACAGTTAATAAATTGAACTGTTCAATTTAACATAATTTAAATATAGATTAATGAGTCACAGGTGTAGTTGACGTAGGCCAAAAAGCTGCTAAGCTAAAGTGGGATTGGGCGGGTCATGTGGTTCGTATGCACCCTGAGAGATGGGCCAGGATCGTCACACAGTGGGTACCGGATGGCATACGAAAGCAGGGAAGGCCTAAAAGACGCTGGCGTGACGATCTTGACACTTTCCGGGAAGGTTGGCGGGATTTGGCTACAGATCGCGATAAATGGAAAAAAGTGGGGGAGACCTTTGCCCAGAAGTGGGACAGCATAGGTTGAGAAAAAAAAAAGATTAATGAGTAAATAAAATGATTTGACTGCCTCGGTGGCTCAGTGGTTAGTGACCCTAACTTCTGGGTCAAAGAGGCGTGGGTTCGATCCCCACCCAGGGCAAACATTTGTGTGATGAACATAGGTGTTTGCTCTGTGTCTGGGTGTTATTTAGGTACTATCTATATAAGTATGTATTTAAAATATGTATATGTAGTATATCAGTCTCTGGCAGCCATATCACAAGCTATGCTTAGTTTGGGGTCAGAGACCGTGTGTAAGATGTCCCCTAATATTTATTTATTTATTTATTCTTCTATACAATAAATTTAATAAAAAATATAAAAATTATGTATGTGTGTGTTATGTATGTTCCAGTAGGCAAATAAATATAATAGTAAGGATGAAAAAGATAGGCACACTATATATTGCAGCATACAGCCTTAACATTGGAACATTCAAGATTCAGGCTCAACCTAATTTGGGACACCTTTTAAGACAAAAACTAATTTAAATGTTGGCCATATGCTTCAGTACAAAACGTTTTGACTGATGTGCAAAGTGCAAAACTGTTGGGTAATTTGTAGGGTTGATTTGGCTTTCATTTTGCTTTCATAGGTATCTGGAGAAAGTTAATAATCGGAAAGTGCGAGTCGGACTCACGCACGAAGGGTTCCATACTGCATAGGAGCGAAAAACGTCTAAAAATTCATGTATATTGTATGGGAGCCCCTCTTAAACATTAATTTCATTTTATTTTTAGTATTTTATTTATTATTTTATAGTTATAGCGGCAACAGAAATACATCATCTGTCAAAATTTCAACTTTGTAGCTATCACGGTTCATGAGATTCAGCTTGGTGACATACAGACAGACAGCGGAGTCTCAGTAATTGGGTCCCATTTTTACCCTTTGGGTACGGAACCCTAAAAAAGACAAAAACTAACATAATTCCATTCAATAGACTTTTATTGACCAGCCCCCAACTTAAAAATTAGGTATCGTAACTTTTAGTTCAGTAGTTTGCTCCTATATAATTTTAGAGAAACCTACTTTATGCTGAGATGTATACTGATAAATAATTTATTATAATAATTGAAGTACCAGTTATATTATATGTTCTTTGCTTTAGTTACAAAATAATAAATAATCTGAGCGAGCATGCCTATAGAAGTTCCTCTAAGCAGTATGTATGATTACTCCAGCGATTTAGATTGTATTGATGACAACGAGAAAATAGATTGGTTCTTTTGTACTTTAATTTTACATCGATACAAGAAACCAATTTTACAAAGCGATAAGCTGATATTAATGCCAGTCTCGTTAAGTTATTTAGACTTTTATAGTTTTGTTTAGTGGTCACTGGGTGTCTCAACAGGTTAAGATAAGAGATTGCAAATTGATAGATAAGAAGACAGACTAAACTGTGTGAAATGTAGGTAGGTAAGTAAGCAGTAAGTAGCGCTCGTAGCATAGTTTGACTAGGTAATTGTCAGCAATCACCGAAATTAAGCAACGCTCCGCACGGTTAGTACTTGGATGGGTGACCGCGGGTGGCATTTTCCAACTGAGCGCTACCGTGGCTCGGATGACACGTTAAATTGTAGGCCCCGGTTGTTTTAACCGTTTAGCCATGTAAGAGGCCTTCAGGCGGCCTAAAAACTCTGACACCAGGGCTAGCCCCCTGGCCTATACGAACTTACTTACTTTTTTTAGCAGTAAGTAGGTACTAACATTTCAATAACATGTATTTCTATCATACTAAGTATTCAATTGCTTCGCTGAAGATAGAATTTAATCCCAAGAGCTCATTGATATGTGATGGGGTATAAACTCACTACTCACACTAGTAAGGTGAGTGTTCTTCTATCAGGGCACTATGACTTTATGGAGAGGCCTATGCTCAGCAATTGATTACTAGTTATGGTAAGTAGGTAAATATAAAATATAAGAAGACTAATTCTACAATGTTAGTGATAATACGCAAAATATTTTTACATGCCATTTCTAAGGAATCTACTTAGTCTATAGATATTAAAGTTATGCATGTGACTCTATGCTCTATGACAACTTATGCAAAAAAAATACCAGTGATGGTTATAACGCCTAACCAAAACAGGACACCTGTTATCCCATAGCAACACAACAATTCAATTTGCCGGCATTAAACAATCACTACAATTTCGATAGATATTGAACAGAACAACTTACCCAGCAGCCTCCAGACTTCTGCGCTGCTCAGGTATACATTCAGGTGAGCCAAGCACGCTGGCAGCAGGAGAAGAAACCCTAACCACCTCATAGTTCCAGTCTCTTCTTCACTATACCCTCAGATACTCGTCCCCGACGATGCTTAGCAAGCAAAGTTCAATAACATAACACATTTGTTTCACATTTTCATCCACCGTCCGACAAATTCAACGGTGCAAGTCCTCGACGATACAAGATTACAGTCACATAAACTTACAAATCCACAAAGTATTTCTTGAATTTAACTCGATTTACGACACACATGCAAAAGCATTGAATTTTATTTGCAAATAGTAGTAATAGATCTGAATTGTTAACGAAAACTGTTTATAAACAATGTTATTGTAAACGTTATCGCGAGTCACAAAGCGACGCAACCACCCCGTCACGCGTTTTCTGTCAAACTGGTTATTTTTGTTCTTAAATTTATCTTATCTGTGTTGCTCTCTGTTTCATTCGTTCGTTCCTTTCATTTCAGAACATTTTTTTTTTTTTTTAAATAATTTATTCATGACCATGGATACAGAGTCCTTCAGTCGAAGTCTTAAATAATAAAAAATTTACAAACATAGAAGAGAAATAAAAAATTAAACTTAACTAAATCTTTTCAACAGTATTTAAAATATACTTATAAATAGGTTTGTAAAAAACTTCACTTTTTAGTAAATCCTCAATACGGCGGGGAACACTAATTGAGTTACGAGCTGCTATGTCACTAATGTCACTGGCTAAAATTAATCGTTGTAAATGGAATTGGGGACATTGAAAAATTATATGGTTTATATCAGCATGCGGTCGGGAACAATACGTACAGTTATCTTCTGGGACTATATTTCAGAACATTTCATTCGTGTATTGCCAGATGCAACATTATTATTTTACTGAGGAAAGATACTAAAGTAAAGTAGAGTAAAGTAAAGTAAATTTTTATTGCTTTAAACTGTGTCAGTACAAAGATGTTACAAGTAGATTATTGGTATCGACTAGAATGTTTTTGAAGTACATAGGTAAAACTTCAAATGCGACTTCCAACAAGGTTGTGTTAAACGTTTAACGCTACCATGGTAGGGGTATGAAAGCACTGTTGCGCCTAAGTTTCACTTCTTCCGCGCGGAGGGACTCCAGTTCAAGGTTTTTTTTCTAACATAATAGCCATTGTTAATTTGCTGTTCATTTAATTTAAATAATTAAATGTATTACAATATAATAGACCGAGCGAATGGAGTATTTATTGTTTTGACTAGACAATTTTTATATTTGCCCGGATGTTGATTCTCCTCTACAGATCGCAAACTAAACTTGGTACTCTAAACTAGTCTTAAATATCGATTTTTGATTGAGGAGTTATAAATATTTCTCAAAAGTGTGGTTAAGTTGTAGCGTTATTTATCAGCCGATTTCGATAATATGCGGCAATATCGTTTAGTGTTAAAATGCTAGCGAGATAAATGCCTATGAAGATTCATTTGAACAGGAAAGTCTAATGTTCGGAAAACTACTAGTTATTAAATTTTAAGTATGGGTGTTTTTTTGGACGACGGATGGATTGATATTTATGATGGATTAGATATTTATCGTAAAATATTAATACATATATAGTTACCTACAGGGTTATCCGGAACTGATATGCTGATGTGAAAAGAGATAATCATTATGAACAGCTTTTACTGTGGGACCAACCCGGAATTCAAGAAAAAAATATGTTGTTTCATACATTTTGTTGCATTTTCTACGAAAGTTTTTTTTTCTTCAGTTTAAGGTTGGCTCCATAATAAAATATGTTCATAATATGATATGATATAAAATATGTGGTCTTAATCACTTCCTTTCGGTTTAGTGCGGGGCAAGCAGACAACCCTATATTATATCAGGGCCCTATTTTATAAAACTACAAGTTACAGGCTACAGGTAAATTACTGTCAACATTGACGGAATCCGCATTCGTGATTGGTCGAGCCTGCGTCATTAATGTCAATTTGCCTGTAGAATTGTAACTTGTAGCTTTATAAAATTGGACCCAGATGTTCCAAAGAAAAATTTAATTTTCTGTCGACAAATAGGTAATATAAAAAAAAAAAAAATATCAGGGACATCAGTTCAGTTACACACGGTCTCTGACCCCAAACTAATCAACGCTTGTGATATGGCGGCCAGAAACATGTACATAATACCTATATTATTTTATTTTAGGTACTCACATATTTTTAAATACATTGTTTTCTTTTGAAACGTGTTATAATTCGGTAAACGCCGGCTGCACACACGAAAATGCATGAATCATTGTCACGTTCCGCCTGAGTCGAGCGTGCAAGCTAAAGCGTGGAACAAGCGATAGAGGGGCACGATCGGCCTAAGCGTTTGGTTTGTGATGCATATTATGACGTTACCACATAAAATTGTCGTCCGTAAGCTGACTTTACAGACAATTTTTTTTCAATTTTAGCTCTATAGACCAACGGTAAAAGTTGGTCAGAATGATGAAATATTTATGATCATATACACTACTAGAAAAGAACCCATTGTTAGAAAAACACCCGGTATAATTTCCTATTAGGCAACACTGTTTTTTTAGATGCAGTGATTTTCGTTCACAGTATTCGTTCTTTGTGGTGACTTGTTGTAGTTCCGCAAGATGTTCACAGATGGCACACATTTACGAAATTCTAATCTTTATCGATAGATGTCGCTGCTATTTACGCTCTAAATAGTTTTTATTTGGAACAAATGATGCCGAATCCGCGGTAGTATAGTGGTAAGTATCCCCGCCTGTCACGCGGGAGACCGGGGTTCGATTCCCCGCCGCGGAGTATATTTTGCGTTGAAGTTTTTGAACACCAATTATGTGTAATTTAGAACGGCATTTCCATTGACTATACAAATGTTTGCTGATTTTACTGGGGTAAAATAATGTATTTTACAAGTTTTTATTTAACTTGCAATGGATCCTATGGGTGGAACCTTGCGAGTTAAATTTGACCAACTTCCCGGTTTCCGAGTGAGCTGAAATTTTGCACGCACATGTCGCGTTACGTAGGTATATGCATACACACCTATATATCGCGTGAAAATGCAATAATATGGTACAATGGAGCTGACCTGATGGAGTCGTCAGGTGGCCATAGGAACTCCTGTACTAAACAAGATAGACCCGTCGTGTTTTACTTGTCTTGGCTAGCACTCTGCTGCTATTCATTCACTGCATTTGTACCTATCTGTTTTAAAATACCTACGACAGAAAAATGATAATTTATTGTTATATCTGGCCATTTATTTGCAACCAAACTTACTATAGCCCGAATCAAAATTAATGGCGTCTCGGAACACTATGCGAGTCGTTGTTTAGTTAGCAAACTCATTTATGTAGGTACCTAATAGAAGCACCGCCGCCGCGCCGCCGCTGAGACACGAGTAAGTTGTAGCTAACTGTTTCCTTTACCTTGAACCTAGTAAGATCTACAAAAAGTGCGCTCGGTAGGGATACCAGCCGACACCGGTAAATTACCGGCGGTAATTTAATCACTTACCCTTCTTACTACGGCATTTGAAAGTTGTTAGAACAGCAATAGCAAAATTGTTCATGTTTCTACCTACTGGCTATGAAGGTACCTACTGGCTATGAAGGTACCTACTCAAGAATCAAAATGCAAAAACAATTTTTCAAAATAGACTTTTAATACAAAATGACATAAAAAAACTTGATCAATTCAATAAATACGTCTCATCCTTTGGTAATAAAATCGATTTAAACACAGAATATGAAATCAAATTGTTAAAAACATAAATACCTACTTACATGAAAAAAGTATAAAAGAATATAAAACTTTAGATTAAACAATAATAATGGCCACGTGATCGACGACAAAAGTTACATCTAACATATAGGTTACGCGGTACATAAAAGCATACGAAAATAGAATAAACGACACGGAGGCACGAATATGGCACAGAGGAACTTTCGGAGACGCGAGCGCTCATTTCTCTTTGGGCTTCTTTTCCTTCTTGCGGGGAGGCGGCACGGGCGCTTCGGCGCCGGTCGCGGCGTCGGCGTCCTTATTTTTCTTCACCACTTTTTTGACGAGTTTCTTCTTGGGTGGATCAGCGGGCGCGGGCGCGGGGGGTTCCGTGGCGGCCGCGGCGACGGACGACTCTATCCGCTCGGCGGTTGTCTCTTTGGGCTTGACGCCGATCTGTGCGAGGGAGACGGCGCCGACGGGCGGCGTGGGCACCGCGGGCTGCTGCACTGCGAGCTTGCTGAGGGGACACGCGGGCGCGTCGACCGGCGTGAGCTCGCCCGCGATGATGGCGGAGGCCAGCGAGGCCGCGTCCTCCTGCTCGCTGTCGGGCGTGGGCGCGGCGTCCGCGGCGGCCGGCGGCGCCAGGCTCAGCTTGCCAACCGGCTTGCGCCCCTCCGCTACAACACACACCGCCCTTATTCTTTCGCTCGGTTACGCGCGGCGGTTAGTATTGCGGTCACATTACAGAGCAAGCTCGGTTAGGGCCTGGAACAAAGTCGAGGGAAAACGAAGCTGTACACGGTTATAAAAACGGTGCAGGCGATAGTTAGCTGGTCAGTCAGAGCCGAAGCGATCATTACAAGGAGAATTATTTTGTAACTTAGTTTGTATCAGTCTGGATCGGTACTGGCGATAGGGTAAAGATTAAACTGGATTCGAAGTTTTTATATGTAGATATGTTGGTATATTGTTCGATATCTAGTGCTTGCGTGTGCGGTGACTACGGTGTAAATGTAAGCTTGAATAATGTTCCTTGCAATGTGTGAAACGAACATGTAAAGCGAACACAACATAACAAGGTGAATATTGCTGCAGTTTCCTGGGAAGCTGCAACAATCTCGGAAGGAAGACAGGCCGACCGAAAATGACGCAGCTGCATTCGCAAGTCATTCCGGTAGCTCGGCGTTCACTCATTTCGCTAATCATCTTGGCGTACCTATAAGTAGACATATATGAGGGGAAATCGTAATTATAGCCAGGAATAGCTCCATGAGTGTTCGACCGACAGCCCTACGCACTGCATCCACTTGGACGCAACCCAATTACCACGAAATACTTCACAATTTTAGAAAACGATAAAATTACACTGAATTCCATTAACTTTGTTTTAGATAAACGACACGTGACGGTTTGCAACGAGTGCGCGGACTTCACAGACATAGAATAAGTAGAATTAGACGTTACCCGTCACCACATCGCAACCTCACATTTACCCGAAAAAAAACGTAGTTGCGTTGGGCCCAAGTGAGGTATTTACCTGTTCTATCAAAGCCGCGTCTCTTGCGCTGCCTCCTCGGTAGCTGGGTGAAATAACAACGATATTGAAACGTACGCTCAGTAAATAAAGATAAAAACCAAACATCACAAAACGGCACAAAAGAAAACATCGAATTCTACGATCGACCGTGAACATCACGGGTCGGCGTAAAACGGATGCGACTGTATAATATTAGTGTAACAAAACTGCAAAATGAAATCGGTGAGAACTGAGTGCAAAGCTGTTAGATTGTCGTTTCTGCGGTATACTCACATTTGGCAGCTGGAGCCGCGGGCGCTTCTTCTTTGGATGGGGTGTTGGCCAGTGGAGGGCTGTCTGTGGTGGGGGCTTCTGCCTTGGCCGGGGCTTCCTTATCGGGAGTAGCGGGGGTCTCAACGGCAGCTTTTTTAGGCTCGAGAGCAACTTCAGTCTTTTGTTTAGCCTCCTCTACGGGTGCAGCCTCAGATGCCGCTACTGTAACGGGAACTTCAGCCAGATCGGCTGCAGGGATTGGCGCCAGCGCTTTGGCCGCGGAGGCTTCTACTGGGACTGGAGCCTCGGTGGGAGGGACTTCTACGGGAGCTGGGGCGTCAGGAACTTCAGAAACAGGCGCGGGCGCTTCAGCTGCCGGAATTTCTACGGGAGCTGATACGGGGGCTTCGACAACAGGGGCTTCTACTGATACTGGAGCATCGGCTACTGGTGTTTCTACTGCAGCAGGGGCTGCTACTGTCGTTGGAAGTTCAGCTGCCGCGGGAACTTCGACAGTAGCTGGGGCCTCTACTGCTGCCGCTGCAATTTTAGCTGCCGCTGGTGCTTCCACTGTCGCTGGAATTTCAGCCGGGGCGACGGGGGCTTCAGGCGCGGGAGTTGCGGGAGCCACAGCGGCTGCTTCAACTAGAGCTTCTTTAGGAACAACCGGGTCTTCAATTCCTGGCGTAGGAGGAGTTACGGTCGGCGAGGCCGGCACTGGAGCTTCGGCGAGCGCGGCTTCTTTGGCGACCTCTACAGGCTCGCTCACGGGCTCTTTCACCACTTCGGCTTCCTGAACTTTAACCTCTTCAGGTGCCGGTGGACTAGGTTCTTTAGGCGGAGAAGGTTCTTTAGGAGGGGAAGTGCGAGGCGTGCTCAGGGTTTGGGAGATCTTGGCCCAGATTTTATCGAAAGAATCAGCGCCCATGTAGTCAATGTTACCGGCCTCCCAGCCTTGACGGCGGGTGAGGTCATCTAAGGCTTCGTATGAAGTCGCGCCGGGGACCACTCGTGCCAAGTTACCAGCGACACCGCTCTGAAACACGCGCAAAACAGTTTTATTATCTGTTTTCAAACCTCAGTATTTTTCCGGCTAGTACCTAAACATTTTAAACATTATAATAGTCTCATTTTTTCGTGTAGATTCCTATTTCGGAATTATTACTATATTGTTAAGAATTAATTGGGTGGGTGCGTGCAGGCACATTTTCAGGGCTTCGGAACACAACTAGGCATGCAAGCGAAGCTACTTCAAATATATCGTGAGCTTACATTCGGCTGACAATCACTTCAGGCCTCGAAGTTAATTAACAATATTTACCTTTAGAAACTGCATCGGTAGCTCAAAACAAACTTACTTGTGTCTCGTCGTCACTCGGTTCGTTTTCCTCGGCCGTCTGGTAATCTTCGGGCGTCGGAGAATCGGGCGGTGACGGCGAAGGGGAAGGGGTGGGGGGTATCTCATGCGTGCAGATCTTACGTCCGCGAGCATCGATCGTTGCCCTGTGCCGCAAATAGAATCCATCGTATGGATGCCTAGGTATTATCTCCTCGTAGTCGCTTTCGGTTTCAGAAATATCTCCATTTATCAAACCGTTAGTGCCGTTGGCGACCACGTCTATCCGCAGTCTGCGAGGGCGACGTTTGCGGTTCCTTTCTGGCGCCATGTGGATGTGACGAACCTCTACCTCGTGTGGGTTTGTGTGGGTGTCTGAATGTTCATAATACACATGTTGTACCTGTTCAGTGTGTTGATGGTTATGATGTTTGTTTGACTCATCACCACGATGATACTGCGGCTCATGCTGATTATGGTCACTATTGTAAGATTGTGGTTTAGCGTGATGATCATCGAATGAATGACTAGATTGTTGATGGAAATGATGCTGGTGATGATGATCTACGTGGTGATGTTGATGGCTTTGTTGAGAAATATCTTGAGTTTCACTGTGCCAATGTTCTCGATGTTCGTTCGACTGATCGTGGTAACTGTGTGAGCTTTGGCTGTGATTGTAATCATGTTGTGGAGCATTTGGCCTGTGTTGTTCTGAGTGTTGGTAACTCTGATTGTATTCTTGTTGCGGAGGCTCGTTATGGTGTTGGTAACTTTGATTATAGTATTGTTGTGGTTGCTCGTTATGGTGTTGGTAACTATCGTGTTGACTGTAATGTTCATGTGGATATGTGGTTTGCACGGGCCAGTTCTGCTCATGATGCTGGTATTGCTCGTTAACATTTTGAGGCTCTCGTTCTTGGCGTTGATATTCCCAAGCATATTTTCTTATTTCTTCTAAATTCTCTTGTATTTCTTCTCTTGACACATGCGAGTGTTGAATATTTTGTTCTTCAGAAAGAGGTGGTATGTTCCCTCTGTATGTTTCCCAGCGATCGTGGATATCTGTCATGTCTATGTTCTTTTCGAGTAACTCCTCAACAATTTGGGCATCGGGTCGATGCCAGGGGAATTCCGATTCGGGATCCAATACTGGTTGGTAGTGGAGGCTTTGGCTCACATCGCGGGGAGCTTCCACCGGTGGCGGCTCCCGGTCTTCCACCTCAACCTATTGTTGAAGTGAAACAACTCAATGGAAAAGCATGCAAATAAACACTTGAACTAAGCTGCACGCACGAGCAACATCTACAAAACGGTGCAACGAGCTTTGTCCAAGCTAATATTAGTATTCAAATACGATAACATTATAAACATACAAAGTTATTTTTTCAATGCATTGATGAAATCTATATTTACATAGATGTAATCTGTATTTACATATTTACAACTGAGATGATTATTTACACTTAATGTATGTTTATGAAGCTATTGCGGTGAGGTTTCACCAAAATACCAACACCAACTAATTATTCCCATATTATTTTTTTACCAAACCTGTATGAAGCGACTGTCAGCCGAACGAATAAGTAAGAAAATGTTAGTATTTTGGAGAAACACAATTTAAACGAGCATCATAACGCCTCAATACAAGTGCAAATAAACAGCGCTAGATATAGTGCACAAGCTTCATAGTGCAAGCATTACTGGATTTTAGTCACTCGGGGATACACACAATATCAATACAATCGAAATATTTAAAGTTGCATCTTTGAACAAGGCAGCATGAAATCAAAATGAACAGTATAAGGCCTAAATAAAATTGGAATATTATAAGACTGAATACTTCTCACCTCTGCAACTTTAGGTTCCCATTTTGGATGCTTGGAAAACATGTTGTAGTGTTCAGTTCAGAAGCTAATATAAGAATGGATCAATTTACTATGCGCAAGAATATCTAAGGAACAGTCTGCGGTCGAGACAGGAGACCGCAAGAGGAGGGTAAGATTCCAACCATCTAGGTATCGAGTGACTAACATAAATATAGATCGCGATCGGATCGTTTAAATGGCGTATGTGGTTTTGTTCTATTTCAGTTCCATCACTTGTAATTTGATGCTAAATGACGAATATCAACTTTCAAAAAACTTGATCGTTCTAATTTTATGTAAGGAGAAAAATATCATCAACATATGCAAATCGTTGTTAATATCAAGGTAGAAATTAAAGTAGGTAAATTATGCTAGAATCCTGGATGAAAAATGATCGCGAATGTAGTATTTCAGACTCACCATTGTAGTATCGAGCTGTGTGTGTACTTGGCTCGCGAATATATCCCACCAAAGCTGGACTAATCCGCGAATGTGATTTGGCGCATCGACTGTGCGAGATTCGAAGTTGAAATGTTGCAACCATGGTTTGGCCGCACCGATGAAGTGAATAATCTTCAAATCCTGGCCGTAGCTAGAAACACAAATAAATTACCGTGAAAAAGTGATCGTCGTCGTCGTTTCAGCCATAGAATCAACCACTGCTGAACATATGCCTCCCCTATATATCAATAAGACCGGTTGGAAGCGGCTAGCATCCAGTGCGACCCTGCGGTCTTAATGAGGTCATCCGTCCACCTTCTGGGTGGACGTCCTACGGTACGTTACGTGGTCTCCACTCGAGAGCTTTTCGACCACAACGGGCACCTGTATTCCGTGCTATGTGCCCTGCCCACTGCCATATCAACATGCCGAAGTTCAATACCGACAGAGTTTATCATATCAAGTTCCATCAAACATAGTTCTTAGAATAATAGTCTGGTTTGGTTTTCTACGTTTGATGGAATTTCAACGAAGAAATCCCCTGTCTTCTATTTATACAAAGCGCAAAGTTGGCAAGCCGCCTCAGCCTAATAGCAAACAGTAATTCCTAGCCATATTGGCTCCATTTAAGAAATTGATTGAATTACGATCTGCTGTGATAAGGCGGAATGTGTAATCGATGACGCCATCAGCATCTTTGTTACAAAAATGACGCTTCGAGAAAATATTTATGTGTGTGTGTTTGGAAAGAAATAGTTACCTATTTATTAATTCAGTAAATTTGTATACCTAGGTCAAATTATACAAGTCGGCGGATGTGAAGTTTGGTACAGGAGTACAGGCTGCGCGAAGCCCAATCAACGCGCAGCTTTATTTGAGCTTCGGTCTGGATTCGATTTTGCTCAGCCTGTAGCTAACTTCACATCCGCCGACTTACGAGTTAATGATTCGGTCTATACAGGCCGCGTAGTTAACTATGGAGTCAGTTTTGAAAACATTTGAAGGCCACTGATGTAGCTAAATGGTCAAAACAACCAGTGCCTACAACCGAGCTACGGTAGCGCTCAGTTGCAAATGCTCTTCACGGTCACTAATCCGAAGACTAATCTTACTGAACGTTACTGCACTTTGGTGATCGGAATGAAACACCTAGTCAGAGTAGTCAGGCGACACTCTGAACGCTATTATTATTACGAATATCAGCGCTGGTTGCTCGTAAGCGCAACCAGCATTACGCTGAGTTGGGACCAGTTTTGTGACAGAAATACTAGGTGAAATACTGTTGTTTTTTTTGTGTTTTATCATTTAATTTTGTCGTTATGTATTGTACCTCTTATTTTTGTTGCAAATAAAAATTCTGTATTCTGTATTCTATTCTGTATTATTTCAGTTATATATAATAAATTCAAAAGATCTGAATTGACCGTATTCAGATCACTTGAATTTGTTATTGCGTCTCGGTTTCACGGTCGTGTTTCCAAGTCAAACGAGTTTGGCGGCAACCGAATACAAATTGGTCTGTCACTATGGGCCTTATAGTAAGCTCCAAGTTGCCCAACGAGCCATGGAGAGGACTATGCTCGGAGTTTCTCTGCGAGATCGAATTAGAAATTAGGAGATCCGTAGAAGAACCAAAGTTACCGACATAGCCCAGCGGATTGGTAGGTTGAAGTAGCAATGGGCAGGACACATATCGCGGAGGACTGATGACCGATGACCCCATCGGTCATCAGTCCTCGAAAAAGTTCTCGAGTGGAGACCACGTACCGGCGTACAAGCGCAGCGTAGGAAGTCCACTTACAAGGTGGGCGGATGATCTTATTAAGACCGCAGGATCGCGCTGGACGCAGGCCGCTGCCAGCCGGACTTGTTGGATTTTGAGTTGGATTTTTTTAGGGGAAGCCTATGTCCGGCTTCCCCTAAAAAAATCCAACTAGACAATCAGCAGTGGACGTCAACGAATACAAATTTAACTATCCGATTCCAGTTTGTGATTTTTCTAAAAGTTTCAGAGACTTACTGTTTCAATGCAGGTAGATATGAGTAGAAGGCAGCTGACGTAACGTTGTATAGGAAAGGTAGGTGCTTGTTGATGTCTCCTCGCGCCCAATTGGAGAAGAAGGAATTTAATAGACCCTGGTCGCCACCTGATGAAAATAAATTTTATACATTTTATTTTATAAATTTTCTATACCAATATTATAAAGAGGAAAGATTTGATTGTTTGTTTGTTTGCATTGAATAGGCTCCGAAACTACTGAACCGATATGAAAAATTCTTTCACTGTTGGGAAGCTGCACAAACCCCGGGTGTCATAGGCTATATTATAAAAAAATAAGGGAGTCTGCTAGTATTTAATACATTCCTAGATAGATGATTACCAATAACAACCAGACACAGAGCAAACACCTATGTTCATCACAGAAATATTTGCCCTGGGTGGGGATATAACCCACGCCTCTTTTTTATACATTGCAGCATCTATCAATAATGTGCAATAACTTTGAACTCGATTTTTTCTGCAAAACGAAACAATACTAAGATGAATAACAACAGACATGTAGCCACACCTGTTATTAAAAATTGGTGAAGTAGTAAGAATAGCGGTATCTGCAACTCTGTACACCGTACAGGCTACAGACCGCAAAACATACAAACGAGTAGATAAATTAAATAAAATTGGCCAAATGCGTCGGTCTCGCGCATGACGGGTTCCGTAAACTTCCGTACTGTATGGGAGCCCCCTTAGCCTCTTAGTTATTAATATCGAGCATCAGCAAAAAAACGCGTTTGTTGTATGGGAGCCACCCTGAAATATTTATTTTATTTAGCGGCAACAGAAACCCATCATCTGTGAAATCTGTGAAAATTTCAACTGTCTAGCCATGACGGTTCAAGAGATACTGCCTGGTGACAGACAGACAGACGGACGGACGGGCGGACGGACCACGGAGTCTTAGTAATAGGGACCTGTTTTTACCCTTTGGGTACGGAACCCTAAAATTTAACGTTATGCGTCTTGTTATCAGTTAACTATACCTACTGGCTGACTAATAAAGCTTATTAATAAACACATAGTTAGTTCGGAATAGTTAGTCCGTGTTTTGATTTATACAAATAAAGTTGTCAAAGAAAGAAAAGACATAACACGGACTAACAATTCCGAAGTAACTTTGCGTTAGTAAAGGCGGCTAGAACCTATTTTACAGCAAAGTTTTACGGCTTGAATCTATTATTATAAAGAGGATTATATGTAATTGTAAATTACAGCAGAGCCATAATTTCCTCTTGCAGCCTACACTATCACAAACCAACACTGCACACCACATCCTCTGCAACAGAGTGGTTTACAACTGGAACAGGTTGCCTGAGGATGTAATCTCAGCAAGGACTATAAACACATTTAAGAATAGACTGGATCTTTGGATTAAGAAGGAAAAAAAATCCTTGACAGATCAATACAAATTTTATTCGACTTTGCTTGATTTAGGCACATCAGTTATACTGCTCGCCTATAAACAAATAAATAAATAAACCTAAAATATGATCAAAGTTTAACTCACCATCAAAGCTGCCTCGCTCTTGTGCAAAGGTAATCAGCCTACTGAAAGTGTCAGCAGAAGGTGTGAATACAAAAACTCCAGAGTTGAAGCAGTCGGGCCAGCCGACGTCAGGTGCAGCGGAGAGCTCTTCGCGCTCGAACAACTCGTCGCTGTTTTGAACCACCTTTGGAAGAAAAAACGTGATGTTGAGATTTTTACAAGCTTTTATTTTGTTTCCCCTGTCCCGTTTTCTGTCTATCGGTCTGTAATCAAATCTTGTTCCTTCTTCCTTCTTCCCGGTTACCGATTGAGCTGAAATTTTGCATACATGTGTAAATGACGTGACAAATTGACAATGCAATATTATGATGATATGGTGCTAATCTGATGATGGAGCTGGAAGGTGGCCAAAGGAACTTAGCAGTGAAACGACACAGCCTCATCGAGTTTGGGTTCATTTGAATGGTCTTGGCGAGTAGTTTGTCTTTCAATGGTAACCGGGGTCTGATGTCAGATTTTTTAAATACATAATCTAAATATAAAATACTTGTTTTTATTGCGAACAAGTCCGCACTTGGCCTCCAACTCGCAGACTTCTAACCATCCATCATCCTTAAGACGTCCACTGCTGAACATAAGTCTCTTCTATGAATTTCCAATGAGGCCGGTTATAAACGACCTGCATCCAGGGCCCTATTTTATAAAGCTACAAGTTACAATTCTACAGGCAAATTGACATTAATGACGCAGTCTCGACCAATCACGAATGCGGATTCCGTCAATGTTGCCAGTTTTTTACTACAAGTACAAGACTTGTAGCTTTATAAAATAGGGCCCAGAGCGTTCCAGGGCCCTATTTTATAAAGCTACAAGTTACAATTCTACAGGCAAATTGACATTAATGACGCAGTCTCGACCAATCACGAATGCGGATTCCGTCAATGTTGCCAGTTTTTTACTACAAGTACAAGACTTGTAGCTTTATAAAATAGGGCCCTGCTCTCTTAATTATATCTTCAGTCAGGTGGACGTCCTACGTAGCGCTTGCTGGCCCCTGATCTTAGAGAACTTTGCGGTCCGATTGACCACCCATTCTTCGAACAATGTTTTTCATTCTAAAATAAAATGGTATTCAATCCGTAAAACAATTAGAAACGATATCTAAGTCATCTGCTCATGTATAGCGTGATGTTTTCCACGTGAGTACATTACTAGAGCTCAAATATTTATTTATCGAGCTCTCTTATCGCCACGGATAAAACTTCAGTTGACTCAATAACCCGCGATAAAAATACGAATATAAGTCAATGGATCCTCGCGAGACACTATCTTGTTGTTAAATAATTTTATTCAATCGGTTACATAATTTTGACGTGACAACGTCTTATAAATTGGTTTGCCGGGTGACACTTCAAGAAACTGCGTTACGCTCCGCTCACACTTTTCTCGAACTACCCCCTACTTAAGATTTAATCAGTTATTGTCAATAATAATTACTAACACCTAATAATTACAAACAACGAGACGAATGAGACGAATGAGAGCGAGTGAGAGGCACGTAAGCGCCTCTCACTCGCTCTCATTCGTCTCATTCGTCTCAAAGTCGTTGTCACGTAAAACTTTCGCCCGTATACCGACTTTACAGGCAACAGTTTTTTAATAACTTTAGTAATAGTGAGGACTTCCATTTACCTGGATTCGTCTGGAGTTGGCCAGACTTCACCTATTTAGCATTTGATCTGAACCCAAGCAAAATATCAGGATTGTCCCGGTTGTTAGTTTCTAAAAGTTTTGTAGATAAAAAGAGGTTTTTCGCAATGAGAATTCTTCATGCTACTCGTGTTTCCTTGTTCTTGATCAGAACGATTCTAGCAAATGTTAATTTGTTAAACAGGCAAGTAACAAAATCATACCTAATAGATCGATGTACACGTAAAAAAATTATTCACTCAATGAAAAGAGAAAGTCACTAATAAAATGTCCCATAATTCCAATCCGCCGTCATCGCATATGCCTTCGAAAGAAAATTAGAGAATGAAAGTGAATCTGGATGTGGGCCAAAAGTCGGGAAGAAATATTTGGGCCACGGTTATGTTCCTCGTCATCTCGTGTTACCCGTCCACGTCCGGTAACATTGACTTTCTTATCGCATAAACAATTACCTACATGTCGAAATAGATTTGATGCGTTTCGTAGTCGTTAATCGAACATCGGCTCGGAAGTAAGCTAGTCAAGCATACACAGACAACCTCGTCATATCTATTCTAGGAAGGATCTAGATGTTTGATCGGAGACGTTGCTGGGTGACAGACAACTACCTATGTATATTGACTGGACACACACGACAATTTAGCAAATTGCGACTATTTTGTTGTTACCAGTAAATCATTCTATCAAACAATTTACCGGTGCAAACGAGTGCTCGAGTTTCCAAACAAGCGTTTTTTAATTAACTATCTTCAGCTCAACCGCCAAAGTTATCTCAATTTCTTTTGATATTGGTATGGCGCTCGCAAATTGTTTATCTTGACAAAATTGTTTTGGCAATCGTAGGTACTTAATGCATGCAAAAATAAAGTGAACATGCAAATATTAATACACAATTTAAACAGAATATCGTACTTGCACAACTAAATCTATCATGATTTAAGAAAATTACGTTAATTTATCATAAGAATATTATCCTATTTCTGTCAGTCTTGTTCACAGCACCTGACTCGATCAGTTATGTCTGACGCGTTTACAGCTGTATCGCAGTATGCCTACAATTCTCCGGTCGGAAGGGCAAGATTTACTGGCCATTCAAATCGTAAAGCATGATATAATTTCATTTAATATTGTGACTCAGAATTACGAATGCAATTTAATGCTTAGCTGGTTTCGGTTCGCAATCTCGAGTAAACTCCACTTCAAAAACGTTTTTTATTTATATCTTAATTAATGAAATTATCAAACTTTTAATGAGATATGTTGACTCGATCATATACTTTATAGTAAAATATTTTATCAACCCTTTTTGAAGCAAAATCATCTCATTATTGCTCCAAAGCTTATTTAGTGACGCAGTAAGTACACTATGTTTAATTTTAAATGACTGTGTTTAATTCTGTTTGGTATACAAGTATGATATTTGGCTGAAACAAAAACCCAGCTGAAAATATAACCCGTTACACTCCAGAAGTAGATGACCAATTGACCAACTCACATCTCAAGACCGTCAAATTAAAGACACAGTACAGTTAGGTACATGAAAATATAGCCAGTCGTAAAAATGCATCTGAAAAACATTTCCTGTTGGCCTCCTTTTCTTGGTTCTCCATTCTTTGGCCAATAAGATACATAACAACAAGTTATTTGGCCTATTTCTAAAAACTTGATTTTAGTCGAGGAATGCACTAGATATAGGTAGGTACTTAGAGCCGGTTCGATGGGTCCTTTTGGAAAACTTTAGAGGAAGAAGAACAAAGAAACTATATCAGTAATGGAAAACATTGTAAATAAATAAATATTAAATAAATAAATATTAAGGGACATCTTACACACGGTCTCTAACCCCAAACTAAGCATAGCTTGTGATATGGCTGCCAGAGACTGATATACTACATATACATATTTTAAATACATACATATATAGATAGTACCTAAATAACACCCAGACACAGAGCAAACACCTATGTTCATCACACAAATGTTTGCCCTGGGTGGGGATCGAACCCACGCCTCTTTGATCCAGAAGTCAGGGTCACTAACCACTGAGCCACCGAGGCAGTCAAGGAAGGAAGTAGGGACGCCGTATACGCTTTTATAAGAATTCGATGACGAATCTAAATGCACCAACCCACAATGGGCCACGTGGTGGAAATAGTCCTAACGCCCTGTTTCGTAGGTTAACGTTTAGCAGTGGATTAAAAACACCGGTACGGTAAATTAGAGAGAGCTTAAATCTAGCAGTAAAAATCCTATGGCTATAATGATTTTAATGATAAACCCATTTGATCTTCTCCTTAGCATACTACCTCTAGATATTACATTATCATTGAATTCTTACCAAAGTATCAGCATCAAGGAAGACGCATTTCTCATACTGAGTGAGGTTCCAACAATGGATTTTTGTGAATGTTATGCCAAGCTCAGGCCGCTGCAGCAGCGCCAAGTGGGCAGCATCTCGGGAGTCCAGCACGTCTACTGTTATCACTTCAGCAAACACTGCGCGAAGGCGCTCTCTGAAAACAGCATGCGCTAGTTATTTCTGGACGATTCTTGGCATTCATGTTCGCACTAGTTTCCCTCATTTTATTACTACGACGGTTGTTTACTAGTAAAGCCCTCAAGGGGTGACGGCACATAAATACGTAAATAGAGATTTCTGAACAGTGAGTGTTTGTAAAGTAACTGTTTTATTGTAGCACTCGTCAGTTGAATCATTCCAGGTATACGATTACTATCCCACCGCTGCTTTGGACTGTCTGGTAGAGGCCAAATAAGTTAATCTTCTTTTCACCTCCTAGATAGCATAAGTTGACGCATGTCATATCTTCGTTTACCTCATGGCCTCAGTGACTGAAGGTGTGATGAGCACCACGGCCGGATAAGCCGAGTTGACGCGGCGCAAGGAGTGCGCCAGCACCAGGGCACCCAAGCCATATGAGTCGTTTGTGGCTAAAGTCACCCATGCTCGATCTGAAAATTACATTATAACACATTTTCACAACGACTTTGACCGACGAAATATCATTTTTTGCAGAGGAAATAGAAAATGTGCCAAGGAAAAAACTGAAGTTCCGCTGGAATTGTAAGAGTGATTTTACAATATTTCAAGAGTCAAGATTTCTTAAAAAAGTTTACTGAGGAGGTGAAAGCAAGACACTTGTCGCGAAGAGCTATGCAAACACCAGTATCGAAAGTATATAAATATACAACTGAATAAATACCTACCTAACTATAATATTATGTACCTAGCTGATATTTTTATCTATACTTAATACAATGCAAGTTTATGCAAATTAATGAAACATACAATTGCTCTATTTGCATGAATGAAATTCGAATTGGTACTAGAGAGAGAAATGAAAACGTACCTACTGCCATCCGCAAAGATGAATTTAAATTATGTTTGATTAGGTATGTGCGAATCAATTCATAGCTTTCATGTGGTGCCAAATACGTAATATCCAAAATAACTGGAAATCTTGGCTATGGGAAATTACGTAGATCTATATTTTAGTGTTTTCAATGTTCCGTGTGCTGTCGTCATAAAAAGATGTTATTAGATGCGCAGTTTGCTTTACGAAAACACGATGTTAAATATTATTTTATTGGCACGTGTTAAAAATGCTGGCGCCCGCGCCGATATTCGTCTACTCTTTGCGTACCTATTTCTCTACCTGTCAATATAATGACACGTGTCGTCATTAACGACTCATTGGATACAATCAAATAGTAAGTAGCATTATATTTATCGCCTGTCGATTTAACTGTCAGCTCATCACCTATATTTGTCACTCATTTATTAGCCTCCTTAAATCTGAACTCTTCATCCGCTGCGGCCAATCTTTAGTCAGCTAACTAGCACTTTTATCCATCAATATACGATTCTTTAGCTATCTAAAATCTAAATCTACGTTGTATGTAAAGCTCCAGGCATCCTAAAGCGTGGGCCACATACTCCCATGTAATAGACAAAGTGCCGCACGTTCTGTTCCGAAATAGCGCGACACAAATAAAATTCAAAATAAAACTACTGAATAGCGTCAGATATTCGGTGGCAAGACTGGCTAGCTAGTCGACGCCTCGTATTCGACGTCCACAATTAAACTGGTAATCAGTCTTGATAAACGACAGTTTCCAGAGCTGGCACTGCAGTCTAGCTAGAGGCGTGGCAGGCAGATTTAGACGTCAGATCTTGATGAAAAGACCATAATGTCATACTGATGATGTTTTTATCGACACACGTCTATACGTACGATAGGGATTCTTAGTCCATGTCCTCTATGTATCCAGAGGTATATTGATTTGTTTTATGCCATTTTAGACTTTGGAAATCTTTCAGGTCATCATTCTCATCATAAATTATGATACTCGTATATGATTCAGTTGATAGAAAACTGATAAGAATTTATTATTTGTAGTTTTCAGCGCTCATAGCGTAGTTTGACTAGGTGTTCGTTAGAGACGTTCAGCACGGTCAGTCTTTGGATAGGTGACCGCGGGTGGCATTTATTTACAACAGAGCGTTACCGTGACTCGTATGACACGTTAAATTGTAGGCCCCGGTTGTTTTAACCATTTAACTATGTCTGAGGCCTTCAGGCGGCCTGAAAACTCTGACACCAGGGCTATCCACTCGGCCTATACAAACTTACTTGTAGTTTTGATAAGAACTCGAATAGTAGATATGTTCCTACTTATTCATTTTAAAGAACATACTATTTTATCCCCAGTTGAGTTGAAGTATTTTATTGGTATTTTGCAATGTTTTTACTCTCATGGATTTATCTAAAACGATTCCCTAGTTTTCATGGCCTAATATGGTGACTTCACTATACCTATTAGGCCATGAAAACTAGACAAACTACAAGCTTATCAATTATACCTATGCACAATATAGATATTTTTGGCGACGCATTCATTATTTAGGGTGATCAGAATTGGACAAATTACAAGACTAAAATAAAAGAAGTAATCGTTAAATATCCACTTAATATACAAAGTAAAAAAGATGCTGGTAGCTCATTTATATGTAAATAACGACGCCTCAAGGTCATATTATAATAATATTCAATATTTATATTGGGTGAATGTTATTAAACGACAATTTTTATTACTTAAATCAGTTCTAAAACATTCGCTTCCACCAAATCTAATCTAAAACTGTCTCAGGAAATGCCGTCAATCAGTGAGGTCATATCTGTTTGGTGGCCGAATCAGCGACCACTAGATGTTTGTTTATTACACAAACAACATGCACATAAACATCATAAAGTAGGTATTTTAAAGTCTGACAAACCGATATCATTGCCGGCATCTATAACTCTGATTTATGTTCCTGTATCCTTGAAGCTCGTATTTAGATAGAGGAAATATTTGTAGTGGCAAAAGGCACCCCAACAACCAACAAGGCACTTGAGAGGCGAGGTGCAGGATCAGACACGATGCGGGAGCAATGTCCCTGTGGTTTCTATTTAGGTGCAGCCGGTCCGGCGGCATGGAACCACGCGGGCAGTCGACCGTTTAGCGGAATAAAGGAATGCAACAGTGACGTGTTCATGTTAAATAACATGGTCTCAAATTAAAAAATCATCCGCCACTAATCGATGAAGCAAGAAAATGCACCTGCACTGCACCAAACTTTCTAGTTTACTAACCTACCTATCTTGTTCACGCTAAGACAACAGCTCTGCTCCAATATTTAACGCTATTTGCGATCCGTTCAGTGAAGTGAAACCGTAGACTCAGAGAAAGCAAACAGTCAAGTTTAAAATTATTTACCAGCAGTATTAGACGCGAGTCAAAATCATTAAAACTTTTAGAGAAAAAAACCTTACCAATATGTATTACATATACATACAGGCAGTAAAAAGTCAAACATATTGCGCTTACTACTTACTAGTTAGGTATTATATATTCTTTGCTACTAGTGTAGGTACAGCTCACTCAAATGAACCAATTTAAATATAGGACTAAAATTTTAACGTTTCTTTTTTTATATGTACTTAACTAAAAGAAGGATAACAACAATTTTGTCAAACTCAGTTTAGTGTGTTTTAAATAAATCAAAATCAAGGAGGGCCTTGCTTTTACTCATATGGCGGGGTTCACTTGTAGAATTCAAGCGACAACTTCCTGGTTTTATTCTTGTCTAGTCTGGAGAGCTGACGAGCAGATTCGCGCCGTAATTTATATCCTTTGCAAAACGATTTAAGACTGTCGTTGTCTTTCTGAGAAAGTTCAAAATTAGAAGTTAACGATCCTTACTGAACTGAAGATTGTTTAGAAAGCGAATTAAGCCTAGCAATATTCTATTCAGTGAACTCAATCTTGAGCAATTTGAATAATGAACTATTATTATGTAAATTGAAGGATATGTATAGCAAAATATGCATGGCAAAAATTTACATTTTGTCTTACAGTCTTCCATTGAGTACCTAGATATCCAATGCAAAATCGATGATGGCATGACTATAACGCCATTTAGCCCGCAATCAGGTCGAATGGACCTTTGTGGTAAGTATTGAATTTCAAGTAATCCAACCACAAGCCACTACAATCTATAAAACATGATATTGTAAGCATTTATTACCTCCTTATCTTAATCGCAAATGGGTCAATTTTTAATATATTTAAAATTGATAATACTCATAGAATGGAAGAAAAGCTCTTTCTGTGTCTTACTGTGCTAATGGCATTTAGTTTCACGTTAATAATTATTTTAACTTTTTAGGCCATTTTGGTCTTTACAAACATCATTTTTAGTATAACAACTTGTAAAAATTGGTTTAATTTATGTTTCGTTTAGTTTTAAATTTTTCACATTGTCCATACACGCTCAATCTTTATCTGCTCCAGCTTTTATCAAGCAGTCGTTATCGTGACAACGGCTATTTAGCCAGTAACACTGAGCGCCAACATTGTGCATCACAATGCTTGCCATAGTGTTATTCTACAACAGGCACATAAGGATGATAAGGCTATGCCCGGAGTTTTCTGCGAGACCAATATTGTTGATATTATAAACTAACACCAGGGTTAGCTACCCGGCTTAATACAAAGTTCATATAACTCATCGGATGATGGCAACGGACACATCACACATTACACCACAGACTACTATAGATACATTACACTGACAGCTGAAGCTAGAGCAAAGTTCTTGAATGAAAACTATGCCCCAACAAAAATACCTATAGGATGTTCATCTACAACCTACAACACTTACCAGGCACGGCAGGCAGTAGACGCCCAACGATTGAAATGGAGATGAAGACGATGATTCTACAGTCTACCCCAGTCTAACCCATCATAGTGAATGTAAATTAACTGTAAACATAAACTTTGTTTCGATCAATCAAAAACGTGACTTGCCAAAAACCATCATTACTTAAATATTTCAGTAAAGAATGAACAGAATGTCACGGTCAAGAGAAGATTACATACTGCACTTGTGCTTGATAGCGCTTGCTGTTGATAGGCGCAATGTTTATGAATGTATTTACAGATAAGCTGTCTGTTTACGATCTCGTACGAGATAATGTGAAAACTACTATTGGGCGCAGCTATACATTAGTAATCTCCTAAATTAATATTGATAAAAACTTAGCAAAAGTAAATAAATCGACGACGTGATAATTATTATGTATGTAGGTATAGACGACAGACATGCAAAATACACATGATACAAAACAGGACTAGCAAGAAAAACATACCAAGTAATTCTAGATTCTTTACAATAATAGGAATGATTTTAAATGACTTGTTTGAGATATTTCTAGAATTAAAAGATTGTAAAATCATGACACGAATTATTCTACTAAATAAGTCGGCAATTAATTTATATGCAAAGAATTGTGAAAATAGTGATAACGAATATGACGGAATTTTAGTTGAAAAATTAAATAGAAGCAATTTTAACGATGGAATAAAATAAATATAAAAGCAATGACCTTTATTAATTTCATTGGTGAGTAGAAATTCTAGCGCCTAAATCTAAGGACTTAAGATAAAAATACTGAATATGGAAAAGACGGTAACTGATTGAAACTCTGATCAAAATAATGACTGCAATTATTTCAGTAATCGCGTAATCGTAGAGAATTTAATAGTGTAATGCCATCAAAATATCTATACTTAGATTTGATCTACCATTTTAACGGGAAGATCATATATAATGTATATATACCGAGAAACTTAGAAAAATACTTATAAAATAAATATAAATCACACACTTAAAATTAGTACAGCTGTTATGCAGAGTCAAATCTACCCTTCTTTCAAATAAATAGGTACGACACATTTTTAATGGAATTCAATAATCCATCGCTAAAACAAGGAAATTGAAAGGTGAAAAAATGCGTTTAACTAGATGAGTTTTATGAGGAAATTGTTACAAATACAAAAGTATGCTAAAAAGCTTCGAACTTACTTGACATTATGAGGCCGGGTGTAGTCTCGTGCGTGACAGTTCCAGTCACCTCTAAAAATCACGAACTACACGCGCTCTTCGCGCAACACTAGCAAATGCACGCAACGTGCGCGACCGGCGACCGCGACCCCCTCGCTCCGACACTCACACTGGCGTCACTAGAAACTGCGTACCTACATGGCGAGTACTCACACACCTACAGCGAAGCTATCAGTGCGCATGCGCAAGCGTAATCAAAGGCACTCTAAATGTGGCAATATTATTTTACCCTATACTAATGTTGAAAGCAAGAAAATTCAAGCGAAAGCATTTTTTTTTTACAAGCAATTAAAGCATAATAAAGTTGATATAGTTATATCAAAAAGCGTATAATCAATACTCCTGTAAATGTAGCAAACTGGCAACTCTACTGAATCAGCTGTTCATAGCGATCGATAGATGTCGGTGGCAGTCGCTTTATTTTCGTTGCGCCCCGTATCCGTATACATAGCGGTATCTGTAGTAAAATCACTCCGCTATTCAATAGCCACACATTATTCGGGCTGCGGTGTCCTTTGATCATTATTAGGACGTTTATTCGGGCCGATGAAGGAATCCGGCGAAACTATGTGGCTTATAACATGCAATATTAATTTTTTATCGATAGATCTCGTTCATAAACTGTACTAAAAAGCGAGAACATTTACGAGGATGGCATAAACTGCAAGATCGCGTGTTGTGTTTGTTTTCGGTGTTTCGGTGGTGACGAACGTGACTATGGCCAATTCCCCCACAAGTATAGAAACGCAAATAGACAGTTTTTTGGAGCAGTTCAAAAGGAGTGCCTCCAGGGCGATGGAAGAGCGCATGGAGTGGCCTGACGGACCCTCACCAGCTGTCGTCAAGTCCCGCAGTAGCTGCTTCGCTATAGACGCAGCAGCTGGTAAGTACATACGTCCCTTGACGTTCCTGCACAGTAAGCAAGCGGAAAACATTCAGGGAATGACTCATCCAGAAGAACAGAGAAAGTAGGTACTGCGACTAAAAACATCAGTCTCGATGCGACAAAGAAAAAAGTCAATAAATAGATACATAGATGCTAGGTATATGTATTTACATTGGAAATTGGATAATATTTTTGAAAGATTTGTACTTACCGTGTTATCACAGCACGAATAATTTTCCATCATAACTAGCATCCATTTCCATCTCATCTCTTAATTTCATAAGAATAAAAACGTAATGTAGGTAGTGTTTTGCATCTTGCAAGTTGCAGGATGGCACGGCAACGGCAACCGAACCGGCAACGCGGCAACCGCAATCTGAAATTCTGAAAAGAATGAATGAAATTGAGTGCAATTTCCCGCCAATTTTCTTCTATTTTGAGTTGACACGATTTTGTCATTTTTATTTTTAAGGAGGTCCTAACACACGTTCTTTTAAAAAACTGCGTTAAATAGAATTATTTTATCACCATTATTTACTATTACCTACTGCTCATACTAACAAATTAATTTAAAGCCATGATATACCCCATTGGGACGGTGTTTGAAATGACGTGGCATTATTGCTACGATTTTAAGGTTCAAATTAAAAGCCCTACCTAGGAGACGTTTGAAGTTTGTCCACCATATTTGTGAAATCAAATTTGACATTTGATCAGCAGTTCAAGTGTCAATTGTGTCTAGATTACATAGCAGTTTCTATAGATTTTCGACGCCATGTTTGTGGAATCATGCATCACAACTTTTTTACTTTATGTCACTTCTACTGTTTTTCCCACAGAACAGCAGAACTAGATTAGAAAGGAAATCCATACAAATGTTCTATGAAAACCGCTGTCGCCAATTGTGTATTACCACTGTAAAATATCTGCACAATAACTGTGCAATTTTCACTAGCATCGGAGATTTTTTTTTTCCTTTAGAATAGAGCGTAGTATACTTTCTGTCACATCACCAAGGTACCTAAGACCCATAACATTAATTTGGTCATAATTTAAATGCCGTGTTAAAGTTATTAAATTCACTTTATTTTATTTATGTTACATAACAATGGCAAATGCGTGGTACATGTCAAGCCAAAAAAAAAAAAATGGGCCAATCTTGAAATTGAATATGGTATCACAGTTGTTTTTTGGCATTTAGCTAGTGATGGGCGACATGAATTGTGCAGTTTAATTTTATCGACAATGTGATTTTATACGTATTGCATAATTTATGGATAATGTAACTGGATATATGTAGTATATTTTTGATGAAAATGATTGTGCAGTTTTATTACTATTTAGGAATTTTTGGAATTAACACTGAAAAATCATGTCAACGTGCCGTATTGTATTAGTTTATAAAACTTGTGTTTCTATCTGTTCTAACCACAGAACAGCAGAACTAGATTAGAAAGGAAATCCATACAAATGTTCTATGAAAACCGCTGTCGCCAATTGTGTATTACCACTGTAAAATATCTGCACAATAACTGTGCAATTTTCACTAGCATCGGAGATTTTTTTTTTCCTTTAGAATAGAGCGTAGTATACTTTCTGTCACATCACCAAGGTACCTAAGACCCATAACATTAATTTGGTCATAATTTAAATGCCGTGTTAAAGTTATTAAATTCACTTTATTTTATTTATGTTACATAACAATGGCAAATGCGTGGTACATGTCAAGCCAAAAAAAAAAAAAAAGGGCCAATCTTGAAATTGAATATGGTATCACAGTTGTTTTTTGGCATTTAGCTAGTGATGGGCGACATGAATTGTGCAGTTTAATTTTATCGACAATGTGATTTTATACGTATTGCATAATTTATGGATAATGTAACTGGATATATGTAGTATATTTTTGATGAAAATGATTGTGCAGTTTTATTACTATTTAGGAATTTTTGGAATTAACACTGAAAAATCATGTCAACGTGCCGTATTGTATTAGTTTATAAAACTTGTGTTTCTATCTGTTCTAACATAGGTACTACATGGATGCCAAATCAATTCCTGCGAACTATTTGGATTTCGTACACGGTGGAAGTCGCCTAAATTCCATTGTTGGCTAATCAATTGTATTTAGATATTTTGTGCTGGCCACGACTGTACTTATTTTTCATAATTAATATTATCATAGTACAAATATTTTATTAAATTACACCATAATTACAATACAATAAAAAATAACTTTATTTTCACATCATAAATACAAAACAAGCTTAAACTAACATTACATGTGAACACAACTGAGTTACATGTGACAATATTAGTTATCATAACATCATAATAGAACTTACACTTGACACTGGCAAATGCATATTCCATGCGACGCCAATTTTAAAAGGAGAAGAATAATTACAATCATATTTTTCTAGTTTGGAGCTCGACAATATAACTAATTCATTATACCCCTATCCAGTCCCACCACACCTATCCAGTGGAAATTAATGCATTCAGACACGCCTTCGATTTTCTCCTGCATACAAATGCATATTGTGTTACCATCAATCATCGAAAAACTAAACGTCACCACAACGACCATTTTCTCATTTGTCACCATGGCTTTTTGCTATCTATTATACAGGCTCAACGAATTCCGTATAGGGGATTCCTTCGAGTCTTATGTTGTGAGGGTAAGAATGTGAATAATCTACAATTTTGGAAAGAAAAACACTATTTGTAATGTATTATGTGTACAAAATACCGTCGAGTGTATAATTACGGTTTCTATTTGCGGTATTGAAAATGGCTTGAAGCGTCTTTTTTTATGAGTGCTAGTGAAATCAGTTTTCAAAAAATGTTTGGAGCAAATTGTACACGATTTTGTAGGAATCCAGTCTTGCCGTCCTGTAGCCTCGATCCATTTACTCTTCGTCAGAGGATCGGCTGGAAAGCTGCAATGAAGATACAATGTATCAATGAAAATCAAAGCAAACATCCAACGGCAGTCGGCTTCGTGTTCAATCTATATATTTATATGTATATATATTGGACCTGATAACTTTTATTCATATGGAACATAAAAGTTAAAGTGTGATGCAAATACAATTATTAATAAAAATTACACCACAATCACAAATATTTTATTAAATCAAAATATTCAGATACTTAATAACAATAAATTTCGAAATGCGAAATATTAACTTACTAGCGAAATTTATCGATGTCGATAAAATGTTTGCAACCACTATCAACGAAAATCTAGGCAGTAAAATAAATCATTTAAATTTAAAAATGCCCACAATTTAGACTTACCAGTGAAAGGATATTCCTCCTTTTTGTAAACTAAAGTCTTTGCTTTGTATTCGACACGTTATAATAGCGCAAACTGGCATTTTTTTGGCAAAAATTACCTCTGAAATCACTTGAACGACTGAGACAGTAAATGTCACGATTTCACGTAACTTGAGTTATAACTCATGTACGTGGCGACAAACCTCCCCTCCACATCGCCTTTCTATTTCCTTCTCTCTTCTGTGGTTTTTCCTTATTCTGAGATATACCCAAACCTTGTAATTTAATGTTATTAGTCCAGACAGATTTATTTTGTGATTTGATGTACATCACAGACTAAGTACTATAGATACTACGTACAATAACTTATATGTATAATTGTATATGTACATAACTTCTTTATTTTATTTTTATTTTATTAAGGCTCCTTCACACCATTTTGCATTACGTTAATCGCTAATTGATAAAAATTATTTTTATTTTATTTCATTGTATAATATAACTATGTGCAATTAATATGTACCTACCCATAGTAATTTTATCACAAGCATAAGAACATGCAATTACGTTTGTCTTATTTTGGTTCCACTGAAAAAATAATAATTTTTCACAAAAAATGGCAAAACCGCCTTCCACTGTGTACAAAATTCGAATATTTCGCTCGAATTGTTTACATTATTCTTGATTTATCAAAAACGGCTCAGCCAATTTATGTAAAATTTAAATGGGACCATTTTGGGAGTATACCCTTTCGAACTAATAAAGAATTTTTCGATTCGGTTCACAATTGGCGAAATTATCGATGTTTATCGTGTACAAAATTCGGAAATTTCGCTCGAAATGCTTACATTATTGTTGGTTTTTTCAAAAACGGCTCTACCGATTTCTGTAAAATTTAAATGAGACCACCTCGGGAGTATACCCTTTCGAACTAAAAAATAATTTTTCGATTCGGTTCACAATTGGCGAAATTATCGATGACCATACACAAAAAAAAAATACATAAACACGAACATAGAACCTCATCCTTTTTGGAAGTCGGTTAAAAACCAACGAATCTCGATGTTTGAAATTAAAGTCAGGAACTGGATGAGTTTGAGTACAGTCTTGGTGCTTGCATAAATAATTTTCTGATAGTAAGAAAATAAATAAAGCTACTTTCGTCGAAAAACTATCTTTAAATCACCCACATTTAGCCGTTTGAGGACCTTGGCACAATATTCAAATTATATATTGAATACACTCGAATCATCACTGCTATCCTATTTACGACGACGAAAATTTACTTTATTGCTATTGCCAACTTTCTTGTTTTTTCGATAACTCCAATAGAATTATTAGTGAAGAGTTAGAGCAAGATTCTCTAGAAGTTGAAGTTTCCCGTATTATTAATGTATGACATGCATGGCCAATGGAAAAAAATGTAAAATAGGATAATCTGGAAGTTTCCAATAAATATAATATATCCAATAATCATTTAAGTAATCATTATACTTCTATTCTTTCGAGAAGTTAGTTAAATATCTAATATATAATACTATACACAATATTATGAAACCAGGTGCGTGACGTGTTTCTAGTAGTCTCTCCGTCTAATAATTATCTACAATTAATAACCTAATTTTTAAGAATTGCGAGAATATTGTGATCTGGAGAAAAAATAAAAAGATTTTTGTAAATGATTCTGCTAAATACATATATTTTTTGTGGCAAATTTTTTCTGATGATTTTGCTGGTCGTCGATATTTAAACAGATTTTGTTGGAATGGTCCTATTTACCACTTGCAAAATTTGATTAGCAAACAACACTACTTTTAAAGTTAAAGCAGCTTGGTTTAATATGTTTTTGACAAAAATATTTACTAAAGTTCGCGTTAAAAAAAATAGGCACATTACCCAAAATGCACACCACTAAGCTTGCTATAAATGTCGCTCAAAAGCTGATAAACTGCTATCAACGAGGAAAAGCTGCGGCCTGCGATCAAAAGATAACAGACAAATTGCCCAACCTTCAGATAGGTGTATTTAACTAACTAATTAGGTAAGTAAGTACCTACCTATAATAGTGTTTATGAAATCTAATTAATGCAGTAGTCTGTAAATATCCCCTTCATTGCTAAAGTAATAATTCATTTAGCTTCTCAGCGAAAATGATCAAGTGAAATGATAATAAGAAATAAATTTGAAAATGCATTGAACTCGCAAAAGCAGTCCATCCAAAAGCGTGTCCACTTGTCATCTCCCTTTAGCAGGAAGTGCATGCATATTGGAGCAGGTACGGATATTTGTGTGAACTCATTAAGAGGAAGGATGGTCTGTTATTTTCCATACAAACGTATTACGCTGTTTTATTCCTGGAAAATACTTTTAGAGCCTTAATTTTTTGTCATAAAATTAAATTTAGCTGTTTAGACTACTCTGTCTTTTCTTTTTCTTGATAAATTAATTATCAGGCAAAATATGACCCTTCAAAATCACAAAAAAAATCACCATTATTACTGACGTCTTTAGAGACCTGCCAGAAGAGACTAAATAATATCTAACGAAATATAAAATGACAGAATCATGAACACATGTTTTTTTTTAAATTTTGACATAAAAAACACTTGATTGATCTTGTTTTTGAAGAAGAAAACAGCGTAATACGAAACGTTGTCTCGCCATGTTTTTTGTAGGTATAAATCGCTCTGAGCTGCAATTGTCCCTATCGCACGATGCGGGGGTAGGGTCGAGGTGAGGGAGGTTCAAACCTATACGTACACAAGCACTAGGGATGTAGTAATAGTCGATATTTTTGTCGATGCTCTAGTGATGTCCATCGATATCGATGTTTATTAAAAATATTAGTTATTTTTCAAGTCCTGTGATTTGACCGTTGTATGTTTGTTACTTTTGAAGAAAAGATTTTATGTATGGAATATAGGCGTTTAGTTGCTGCGACATATTGCAGCGATTATACAGAATATCGTGCTGTATCCGCAGACATCTAAATGAGTTAGGCGCAGAATAACCAATTCTCTTAATGCCCAACTAATCTGGGAATGCTCAATTCTACGAAAGCATAATTATATGAATGCCCAGACGCAGATGACACTTCGCCGTAATTCGCTAATTATTGCGCATGTGCGCACAATGCCGACGCCGCGTGGCGTAGTGGTAAGCACAGGCGTGCGCGCGGGAGACATGAGGTTGGCGGGCGGTTGTGTCCGTGCAGCGTCTTGTCTCTCTGACTCCTGCACATACCTTTAAGTATTTTGCCTATTGCGCAGCGTTCTGCGCCTAACTTTCCATCCGCTGACTTGTGTGGCGCGAATTATACGTGAGATTCATTCGAGAAAACAGCCCCATTGGCCATTGGCTATCCGTTCATTGAACTATGTGCCTTGCCCTTTGTCATTTTAACTTGGCTATCCGCTGAGTTTTGCTGAAAAGTGTGTAGTAATTTGTGGATGTTCTATCCTGTATTTATATGGTGTGTGCTACCCACTGCTGCTTTAATTTGCTAATAGTTTCAACTTTTTTAAACTTATTCAAAGTAGAACCTAAGTATGACAAGCAGTTCTCCAAACAGTAAGCATTGCATCTGTTTAATTGAATTCTTAATTATTTTTTATACTACTGGACTACTCGCGCAATGAATATACGGGAATAGTTACAATATAAAAGGCAAGAAGTTTTATATGTCCAGATATACAGGGTTATCCAGAACTGGTGTACTAAGCCGAAAAGAGGTGATTCGGACTATTATTATGAACAACTTTTAATATATGTGGCCAAACCGAAATTCGAGAAAAAAACCAATCGTGTCAAACATTTTTTCGAGTCCAAGTTGCAGTTTTGTATGGAACAGCTGATTTTTAGTTCACGAAATCCGCAGCTGGACCCATATTCATATATTCATATAATTTTATTGGTATCAAAATACAAGATACAAGTCAATCCAAATCAATTACAATTGTAGTTATAATTATAATATCCTTAAAATTTCAGCTTAGCTAAAGCAAAGCATAATTATCTTAAAATTACAATAAATTAAAATAGCTGTAGTTAAATTAATTAAATTATATATTTAAATAAATGATTAAATATTAAATTGTAAAAACAAAACGATAATCATTCAATATAAATCTGAACAATGCTACAATATCAAAACTTAAAATGACAAAAATTGCATAGTTAATAAATTAACAAAAATATGAATTTGTAACAAAATATAGTAAACATAGTAAACTTTGTTCATAATAACGAACGTGTAGGTCACAGGTAGGTACACCTCTGAAACCTCCTTCACTTTGTAAAACACGACCTTGTAAACAGGTATCGTGTATCCACCAGTAGACGTCACGTGACAGAAATGATGATGATGAATTGAGAAACCTTTCATTTTGACTGACCTACAAAAAGAAGGGGATTTGCAATTCGTGTATGATAAGATAAGATAAGATATATTTATTGGCCTTATAACTACAAACGTTACACTAGGCAAGTCAAATTTACAATTGTATCACAAATAATCACAATGCATAAAATTCAAAAATAATAATAAAAACAAAACTTAAGTAATACAATATCAATTAGGTAGAAACAACTATTATAAAATTAGCAAAATTTAAAACTGTTAGGTAATTCAAGGGCTTAAAAATAGGTACTAATTACTTCACATATTCGATTTTTCCGAGCCGATTCTCAAGTTTATTTTTACAAGTTTATGTTTAACTTGCAATGTATGTATGTAAATAATATATTTTTTTGGGTTAAACCATGCAACGCAATTTTGAAGCAGATATTGAAGCCATCTGTTATTTATTACGTACCTAAATCACTTGAAAGATTTTATACCCCTAAAATTGTGTAATATTCGAAAATTTATAGGTTGAATTAATTTTAAAGTTTAGATTCTTCTTTTTGGACTATTTAATTCAAATAAAAGCTTGTTTTTAATAAGATTTTACACTTTGTTTATTGTCTGTTGAAGAGTTATGTGCGTGTTTTCCTTAAAAAAAGTTATTTGGTATATCTTAAGTTAGGTATTTGGTAGAATTTTCAGTATGTATTATGCAGCGCCTACAGAAATCGATTAGTTAAATAGCTATTTTTGTTCGCAGCTTTTGGATTGAGGTCAATTGTGTAAAGTTGGCTATTTATAAGGTTTTTTCAAAAAATATTATTCGAAAGAAAATTAAAATCAATATACCTACTTCGCCTATATGTGTAAAAAAAGATAATGTAGCTTTCTAATTCGATTAAAAATATTCAGTATAAAGGTTTTCGTTTGCTATGCGCTATCCCAAAAAACCGGAGCTTATGTACCTACCATATTTTGCTACAATTCAAAAGAATACACCAGCCGTGCACCTGAGCTAGGAGCGCGGGCGGGCGCGGGAAGGGCGCGGGCGGATTTGTTGCGCAGCACACACACAAATACAATTGCATCACACCACACATAGAAGCTCCCTGGCTTGGGCGCATCGCGACAGCAATAGTTTAGCCAAATACCTACTTCTCAAATTCCTTGGCGCTCAGCTTTCCTCTCCTGTTGCCCTCGCTGGCTGGCAATCAGGATGCTGATGCTCACATGTAGCCTGTTTTAGATTTTCCCACTTAATGGAATCGGATATGGGATTCGTCATGTCTGTCTAGACGACTAAAAGTTAAGGTAGGTACAACATAAATTATTTATTATCTAATAGAGTTTCAACACGTTTCCGAGATTTATTTTGAGTTCGGATATTAATATTGAGAAAACATAATAATTATTTTTTGATACTTAACAATACCTAATTAATCTCTCACAATCAGTATCTAGCCGAAAGTAGCGAGTAAGTAGGTATAGTGATTTTGCTGTAATGTTTCTGTAGGCACTTCAATTTTTAATATATTTTTGCAACTGCTCCGCAATTACTAAAGCAAATTTAATTATTATGACACTATCTTTGCATGTTTCTGTACATAGCTATAGAAAAAAGAAATCAGACAAGCAGCTCACAAATAAAAAAGATTATTAAGTAACATCGAAATTCGGAACAAAAAAAATCACATGTTTTTACATCGAAAATCGAGAATCGCTGCCTTTTTGGAACACGGCTGAAAATAGGGGTGTCTCCCCCAAACAGAGGCGATATGAGCGGTAAAGCGGGCGAGCGGTCATCTGTATTGTACTGGTTGTCTAAGAAGGGCTCACACATACCTGTGACAACTCATACATGTACAACTCATGAAATACAGCCTGGAGACAGACAGACGGACAGCCCTATTACTAAGACTCCAGTAATAGGGTCCCGTTTTTACCCTTTGGGTACGGAACCCTAAAAAGATATACATTGTATATGTTAGTTCTTTTTATAGTTAAATAGTCAAGTCAAAAGTATTTATTCCTAGAAAGTGTGGTTACAAAGATGTTAATTTTATTTCTATTGTACCTATTACACTGTTAGCAAAGAATATATAATAATACTACCTGTTAGCCAATATGGCATACGTACGAAAATTAGTGTTATTAGATACTAATTGATGCTGAATAAATCATTCATTCATTCATTCAATAATACATTTATAAGTAATTCAATTCAAGTTATTTTCCAATGATAACTATTTAATATACATATATGTATTGGAATTACCCGCCGAGTCTGCATCACGAAAATAAGTTACTGATTGTTGGGGTATGGTCTGTTGTATTATAGATCAACGATCACTTTTGTTCCACTTCGTTGCGGACCCTCCTAAATGCACAAACCTGGCGAACAAGTTGTAAAGTATATACATTGTATTTGTAAAAAGATTCTGATAGCTATGAAAACTCATTGCTGTGAGTTCTTATAAGCAAAGAAATGAAGTACATACGTAGTTTATTTTTTTACTTTTCTTTTAAAATAAATTGTTGAAAAACATTTCGTTTAATGAACATTAGGACTACTTCTAGTTATGAAAACAATAAAATGAATACAATAATTTGAAAAAAATAATTAGCGTACTAGTATACGAAATATTCCCTCAATCGGGCTTTGCATCTTCCAAACCAAACACCCTAATGTCCCTAACCAGAATTAATTTTTATTTTAGATGTTTTTTTTTAAACTAATTCATATTGTACGGTTTATTATGTCTGAAAATATTTATTACTGTTTAAAATTAAACTGTGATATCGTTAAGTTAATTCAATTTCTGCTCAAGATTGGGTTTGTGTGCAAGCTCCTTTACGTTTTTTTTTTCAATGTTTTGTTTCGGAACCTATTATTATTCTGTGATTATAATTATAACAGGAAGTGGAGCCATGATTGCTAAATTTCTAAAGTGATTAAAGATTACACTACCTAGTATAGTATAACCAGTATTTTTTTTACTGAAATGTAAAACCGATTCTGATAAACCGCAAGAAACAAGAAGCCGCACCTTAAACAAATTTTAAATATTGCCGCGCAACTACAAACCGAGTCGATACGGAAGCGCTCTAAACAAAAGCGCTGTCTAGTGGCGGCGCACTGTACTAATTTACGTGTTCTGCGGCGTCCTCCGATTTTGTTCACGGAAAGTGTATCGCCATATTGCTTCCGTGAATTCAGTGAAATAATTGTACATTTCTCTTCATTTATGACTGCAATATCAATATGAAGTGAATCAAAACAAACCTCAAACGCCCGTGGACTGCTAAGACACGTTTTTATTAATCTCAGTTCGTGATTCGTGACGAAAAAGGTAAGTTTCATTCTTCGTCTGCTTTGGCTATATGGCCCAATATTCCACGGGAGTTCGATCCGCTATGCGATAATGAAACTTAAAAAATGCGATTAAGGTTAATAATTGCGCGGTTTTTGTTATGTTTATTTACATGAATTTGAAAACTTAACGCGGTTTTCTAGCAATGTGGATTTCTGCAACCCCTCGTTGAAGTGGGAGCTAGCTATCGGGGCGGGTTTGGCCATCGATGTGTACATACGTGTATGTACGTACATGTGATTTGACATGAACGATCGGTTATAGCGTGGAGCGAGCGGGCGGGATGTCATTTGAGAAGATGGAAGTGGTGAATCCAGCTGAGAAAGAAGCCAGCGAGGTGCTGCACTCGCTGCTTTCTGTGGAGCGGCGGAGCGTCGACAGCAAAGATGCTATCATAGTGTCGATACCCGCTGACCAGAACGGCGGCGAGTACGGCGAAGGAGCACAATGGCACACTCCTGTCATGGGCCAGCATTCTGTCTTTGAGATGACCACTGCTCAGAACTTGCAGCAACATAGTTACAATGGACATCAGGAGCAGGTAACCTTTGTTTTATTTATAAATCATGAGGTAAACAACTTTGAAATTTGCAGAAAGAAAGCGTTCCATCTCTTAGAACTAAGGTATATTAGATTTGGGACTTGAGTATAATAAAGTAGACACTGCAAACATTGGCAATGCTCAGTATTTGGTGTATAATTTTGCAGCTTATGTACTACCAGTTTTATTATACCATGATCTCGAGTTCAATATTGTGTCAATGTGTTCCAGGTTTTATGGCAGAGCCACACAATTCAAGTGGAGAATGGCTCAGGTCAACTGCAAGCTATCCCGGCAACCTTCACAATGGAGTTTGGCACCCATGTGGACACAGAAACGGCTGACTTGGAAGTTGACACCAAACCTAAGATGGAAAAGAAAATGAAGAAAAAAGTGAAGATTGATACCAGTGATGATGAAGTCATGGACAATAAGTTAGAGGATAATCCAGCACAGGTAAGTTTTAATTTCACTCTGTAAGAGTATCAATTTGTAAGTACAGTCTTGCTAAAGCATCTTTGTTATACCTATGACCTTTGGAGCAGGCCTGCATAACTGCAAACAAATATAAAGCAAATTCAGCTATTATGTATAGGATGTATAGTCCTAATTGTACAACTTGGCAGCTGTAATGTTAGTTATAAGCTGTGGATAGCCTAATCCTGACTGAAGCTCACTTAACAGCTGTGTGAGGATTAGGATATCAGCATTTTGTATATGCCGGATCAAACAAGTTGGCGGAAGTGAAGTTGTCTGCGCAATGTCCAATCCTGACTGAAGCTCACATAAAGCTGTGCATTGATTGGATATTGCCCAGTTTGTAGCTAATTTCACATCCACCGACTTGTTATATTCAACCCATCACAGCCACTAAATTGTATGATTCAGAATATACAAACATACTCACTGTATGTAAGTAGTTGTCAGGGATTGGGTGGAAGGTTGTTTATGAGACAGGCATTTTCCGAAATGTATCAATTTTAATAGACTCTTTATAAGAAGCTTGTATTACAGTTTTACCATATTCTTATTTGGTATGGGGACAACAAGTCTGTCTAACTATACTGACATCCTACATGGGGTGTTTCATGTGTTTCCCTTGAGTGTCTCCCCAAGCCAGCCACACTGCTCAAAACTAGTAGTTCTCTACACAAGAGCTTATAGCATATGTAGTTTGACTAGGTGATTGTCAGCGATCACCGAAATTAAGCATTGTTCCAGTCACAGTCAGTATTTGGATGGGTGATCGTGGTTGTCATTTTCCAACTGAGGTTACCGTGGCTCAGATGACACATTAAATTGTAGGTCCCGGTGGTTTTAACCATTTAGCCATATCAGAGGCCTTCAGGCGGCCTGAAAACTCTGACACCAGGGCTAGCCACCTGGCCTAACTTACTACTTACTTCCAAACATCTTACCTCTAAGACCGCTTTGGACTACTGGTGCAACTGCTAACTGCTGCATGTACTGCTATAGCTATAGACTAGTGTAATTTAGATTATTGTGATTTAATGGCAAGCTACAAAACAACTCCAGAGTGCCAATAAATTCATGAATCTGTGGTTATACCTACTGTGATAACAACATAACTAAAGATTATTGTTTCAATTTTTATTTGGTACTGTATTCACATAAAAAATTCTTTAAATTAAGCAGTAATAATGAAACTTGAATATCCTGGTAGACCCAACCCCTGTAGAGTTGGAAACAAGGTGTTTAGTTTAAGATATTTGTACTCATATGCACCAATTTTTCACTTTTTGTTTTTCAATATAATCTATAGTCAGAAGCTTACCACATGTTTTAATTGTACTCTTATTGGCAATTGCAAACTTACTAATATTTATCAAAATATTATTTCAGGTGAAAGAGAGGCTTGGTAGAGGATGCGACTGCAAAGACAACTGTTACCGCGGCCTCAACCCTGAAGCTGTGTACCGCCACAGACTGAACATAGCTGAGCTAACCAAGAGTGAACATGACATGTATCTCATGGGTATCACCATGGCCAGCCTGGCAAACCCAGCCGAAACCTCACGCCACAAAGTTAGAAGGAGATTAAGGGCTTGTTACGTGTATCAAGGAAGAAAAGTATGCCTAGAAGCTTTCTTATACCTAGAAAATGTAACCCATTATCAACTCAAACGCATCAGGCAACACGTCATGACGCACGGCGTCGCGCCTCGGATACACGGAAACGTCGGAAAGAAACCCTATAATACTTTCACCCTTGACATCTACAAACATGCAACCAACTTCCTGAAAGAATACCTCAAGCAACACGCAAGCTCCCCCAAAGATGTACAGCCATCCGGCGATGGCAAAAAAGGCAGCAAAACTGTCATCATCCAAGGAGACTCCAGAAAGCATTTGTTCGAAGCCTACAAAGAGTATGGGGAGATTCTCGAACCAGGAGTGAAGCTAATGGGGTACTCCACTTTCCGAGCTTTTATGAAAGACCAGTTCCCGCATGTCAAATTCGCGACGAAGAAACAGGAGCTAACAAAAGAGATGGTACCATTCCGCAGCGGCAAATGTATGTCATATGACAAAAACAAGGATCCAATACGGTTACAAGCAGAGAAAGAGAAGGCTGATGCTAAAAAGGCAGCTATGGACGCTAAGAAGAAAGAGGAGCACGAAAGAGAACAGCATGTGCAGCAACAACATCAACAGCAGCAACAGGTGCAACAGCAACAGCAGCAGCAGCAACAACAACAACAACAGCAGCAACAAGTGCAACAAGTGCAGGTGCAACATCAGCAGATGCAGGGGCAGCAGCATGTGGTGATCCACCAGCAACAGCCGCAGCAGCAACAGCAAATGCAGCAACAGATGCTGGTGCCGCAAGTGTCGCAACACCAACAAGTGTTGACTCAGCAAGTTGGTGGCGTGCAGCAAGTATCACAGCAGCATTGTGTTCAACCGCTTGGTGTCTCGGAAGAGAATGGCCAGCCGGTGGAAATGACTCAGCAAGTTATTCCTTTAGCGGTGGTGCAGCAACCTCAGCAGGCGTACATCGTCACGCCTGTGTCTCACTTCCAAACTCGAGTCCAGGGCACGTGGTACAGACATTGACACCCGTCATGTCTACTTGAGCGCGCCCGCTGAGCCCGACTACGTAAATTGAGATCTCGCGCCGACTGAACTGTTGTAAAATAACTGAAACTAAACGTTTCTCGACAAATAATTTTAAACGCCACACGTAACTTTGGCAATAAGTTAGCGAGGATAGTTAGGTCACCCTTTCAGTATTGGTCAGAAGACCGATTTATGACTATCTTTTAAGTGTAAGTGAATCGTATACACCATTTTAGCGGTTAGCTATGTAGTTTATTTTATAGTTGTGTACCTACCTACATTATTATTTAAGATGTATGTATGACCCATTATTCTTATTTTTAAATGCACATCATTATGTAGATGGATTGCAAGTGTGGGGAAGAAATCTAAGACCATAGAAAAGACAAATTACTATTCACTGTGTATCTGCTGCAAGAGTTGGGTGAATAGAGCTGAAGGGACAAAAATACATGAAATATTGTCTCTGCAACTTTTTCATACATTATCTCTCTTGTATTTTACTCACAGTAGCTCATTAGTGAGTTAAGGCCCTATAAGATATTCTTTCTGGGACTGTCTTACTCATATCAGTATGATATGAGTGAAACAGTAGACTGATTCGATAATAGTAGTAAGACTAGTTAATAACGGTCCTACTAAGAAAATAAGCCCTTTACTGATCCCTTGACTCTTTGAGTTTACTTGCTATTTAACCTTTTTTTGGGAAATAATACATCTAGTGACTAATGTAAATTATTGTTTGGAAATAACTCAATTTTTCCCTATTATAAATGATGCAATAGCTCCAGCTATAAAAGTTCTTGCTGTTTATAAAAATGCGATTCGCCTTCCATCGCGTCTTTTTCTGAAATGATTTAAAATTAAAACAAGCAGTAGTTATACATATGAAAAATATATTACATAATTTTATTCACTCACTAATGAGCTACGAGTGAAGTTGCCAGTGTCAAGTCTTATGAAAAAATGGTATGAGTGTGAGTGAGGTTATTATTTTTACCACCGTTTATTTTTATTTATCATCACAAATGTTCATTGAGGTCGATTTTTTATAAAAATGCAGTGCCTTCAACTCATGTAATTTTGGAATATTCGATTTCTTTTTTTTAAATGTAGGATATAGTATCGGTAAAATGAAATATTGAATGCACCATCTGTGGATAGTAATAAGATGGATTCAGAATGCTGTATGATGTACCAATTGACTACGTCGTACTGAATTCTTTGATTTATTTATTATTGCCTTTCGGAGTTCGAAATTGTGTGGATCCTGTTCCACTTTTTAAGTTTTTAATGACATTATCAAGGTTCGAGATTAAGGTGAGAATATTTTAAAAGCTGTCAAAGGACGCTAATATTTTTATTTTATCATGAAAATCTATTCTGCAAGTTCATGCAGGTTCTGAGACCTTGAGAAGGTATCTCCAACTGAATAGTTACATTTACACTTTTTAAGTTTTTAAAGACATCATCAAGTCTCGAGATTAAGTCGGAATGTTTTAAAAGCTGTCAAGGACACTAATATTTTTATTCTATCATGAAAATGTATTCTGCAAGTTCATGCAGATTCTGAGGCCCTGAGAAGGCATCTCCAACTGAATAGTTACATCAATGTTCAATGAATACTGAACAAATACATATCAGGTAATAATATGCAGTATGTTACTGCTGTTTTTATTTTTACTCTTAGCATTTTTTATAGTGAAGGAGATAACACTCTTAATACTCAATATCAAATAGCATGTCAAGTTTATATGTTCTGGGGGCATATAATTATGTTTCTTTCCATGCCCTGGCATATCGATACCTTACATTTATAATGGTGCCATGCTATGTGAAATATAAATTATTTACAACTTTTAAGGTGTTATACTATAAAGGTTGTGTATAACTTAGATAGAGTGTTGTCTCCTTAAAAGATAAATGTCCAAGTCCAATGTTTTAACTATGCATTTGAGCCAACTATATAATTATGTCTGCATACTGTATATAAATTAATGAAATGTTTTTTTTTATCAAAACAAAATAGGTTCAGATAAAAAATACACACACTAAATTAAAACTAGCTACTTAATGGTCAAGAGACAGTGTTAGTGTGACGATTGTGAAAATCTCATTTAAAGTAAGATAGGGTTATTTTATGTAATTTAATGAAGTGTGTAATCATAATCAATTTACCTATAGACAGTACAGAGATGTGCCTAGAAACGTATGCTTATCCGTGTATTTTTATAGTGCAATGACATGGGAGATTCGAAGCAGATTTTATTGCGTAGCAGGCCTAGCATGCGACCCGTGACAAGACTTTCATATAATAATGTACTCAAATATAATAACTGTATTATACCGGCCTTTTAATAGCCAACTGCTAAATAGAAATTTCTTCATAAATATCCACAATTTCTCTCTAATGAGGTACATTCAGTGACGTCGATTACGGATGATTCCGCGCGCTATTTTAAAGTAATTAATGAGTGACCAGATTTTTTATCGTTCCCTTTAAAACCTGGCAAATTTCTTCCATAGTACTAGGCGATGAATCTAAGTATAATAATATACCTCATCAGATCTACAGCTATATACGATCTGTATACAGTTATCTCTAAAAAAATCGACAATTCTTGTCACGTTGCGCATGCTAGACCCGCTAAAGTCGTCAATGTGTAATCATACGTGTATGTAAATAGACAATATAATTTCGACGGATCTAAATTGAAATACGAGATAATATTTACAATCTATTTTTCAACGAATTTGCTTCGGATCGTAGTGATTTGCCCTTAGCCTGATATTCGGCATCTATGTTCCAAATTACCGTAGGAAGACATGATGTGATAGAAAATAAAACTTTTTTACGCTAATCTGTTTTTTATTCAGTTCAATTTTGTTATTGGTAAGGTTTAACGCAGATAACGCTTTGTAGATTCCGTACTCGGTAATTTAAACTGCATTACGATGATCGATCATACTTAGCAATTACGTTATCAAAGCGTAACCTGGTTTCACTAAAATAAAAATCTCATTTGATTGGATTTGTTTTGTACACAGATATTATTTATCTTACACGGATTGAATATTTAAAATGAATTTAGTCTTATCTGACTATCCGCCTGTTTTGCAACCACAAATAAGTACCTAATTAGTGCTCGTTTCAGATACATTTGCTTCTGTTTCGGTCCCACGATAACTACTGTGCTCAACTGGTTGTGCGTAGTTGTGTCACAAGGAATAGCTAAAAAAAGTAATTGTACATAGTTGTGCGAAAGCAGTTGGTCGACGAGGAACTTCTCGTGCCGTAGATACTTTAGATTCCTTTCTACACAATTGATTGATCTGATCCGTTGGAAAAAAATGTGGGTACCTAATTATTGTTCAACCGACAAAAACTCGAATTTCTTCCGTGATACCAAAGAAAATATATTAATACTACGCTGATACCAACCGGCGCGGCGACTAAAGTAGGTAAATATTAACTTGTTGTCATTGTGTTTGATAGATCTCGTATTTCACCAGGGGTTAATCCTGTTTAAACCGATTGGTGTCGAGGCCCACGCCATCCTCCGGGCCGGAGATTGTCTGCGGCCGGGGGTGTACGTTCGTCGCACTCGTTCTGCCTCAGCTCATTGCTCGCCAGCCGGCCACTACACTCGCCAATTTAATAAATTCTCCGCGACGTCGTTCATTTGTAAACAAAAAGTCATTGTTTCGGCCTCGATCGGCCAGTTTGACGATGGTGACTTGCCTTAGCGGGCGCGCGCCGTGTCATCTCGCTTACTGACCTTCGCGACACCGCGATGAAGTTTTGGAAGTGTAGTACGAAAGCTGAAAGACGCGCTGCCGCTCTAGGTGAGTTTTTTTTTTTTAAATTTTACACCAATAACTTAAATAATAAATTTTGTAATTACTGCATACAGGATCTATGTTGTTAAATACTTAACACGCAAAAGTAATCGACACGGCAGTAGGTATATAATAACAAATATTAATGCCGACACAGGTACGTTGTCTGTTACTCAAGACATTTCAATTCTTTCCCTGCCCTATAATATTTTGTACTATGAAATAATTGTAGTATTGTGTATTGGTCATAATCATAACTCATAAGGCTATGGTATTATCTGTCTATGATAAATTAGTAGTTAGTGCATTAGGAAAAGGAAAATAAACAATCGCCTGCAAATACTTATGTTACACTACACATATTTGCAGCAGCGAGCAGCATCCTATTTTCCGCGCCTAAATAAGCAGACCGGCCGACTTGTTTAATGAATGTAATCATTAACAGTCTTAACTCTTATGGAGGATCTATGTCAAGTGGATAAGAAATCATTTGGCAACAAATTGGTTTCGGTGAAAAACTGTTGAGCTTCAAATGCTTGAACATTAGCGTTGTTCAAAACAAATGAACGGTTTTAGAGTTCCGTCGTGAAATAAGTAAGCCTTTGTAAACTTGGTGAACTTCCGTTCGTCAAGGAGTCACAAAGTCTCATAGCTACTACTTTCATGATGTAGTTTTAAAAATAGTTATCATCATCATTTCGTGGCAATGGCTAATAAAAGGTTTTTTTTGTTTTAAAATATTTGTAAAATAAGTAGTTTGATTATGACTTACTTTTTTATGTCAATGGTCTGCATTTTAAAAACAACCATTGTGCCTTTTACATAATGACAATGTTTTGAAAAGCAGCAGACGTAGACGTAACTAACAGTTTTTTTTTGCATAGCGGCTGTATTTAAAATTGGCTATATCCTCGCTATATCTAACTAGCCTTTTGTAGTCATTTGGTAAAATGTCGACGGAACTCTATAATTTTATTTGCTTGAAAACTTTTGTGTATAATTCACCGAATATTTTACACTTACGGAACCCTCAATATGGGCATGTTAAATCAGTATTACAGCGATGACGTTATCCAACTTGTTACCCTGTGTTGTGGTTTAACAGCTTACCTATTGTTAGCGGAATACATTCCTACGCTGTGGTCGTAATGCATCGTAGTTAGATAAATAGACCTACCTACTTATTGTGCATTGAATACGTATGAATCTTTATCTTCTTTAGTTTCTATTTATAGTTTTTTTCTGTTTGTAAGTACTAAAATTACAAAATGTATTCATGTGATGTGTTAAAACTGTTTGCTCACGGAGTGTACCATAAAAACATAACCTACTCCTCGGTAGATATTTACTTCAACTATATAGGTACTTTAGAGTAGCCTTTAGACTCTCTTTTTAAAGTTAAAAGGCGTAGAGTCACCAGGCAGTGGTAAAACAACCAAGTATAGAGCATCAGGCGCAAATTCTCATTTGAAATTCTCTTGGTCACTAATTCTTTTATGATATTTTGAATACGCATTTCTTTCTCTTTTTATCAAATTCCAGATTTTTTGCGAAAAATAATTATGTGTAACTACAGAGCCATTGATTAAATTTTACGATTCTTATGTAATGATGATTTTGTCAATTTTTACTTCCATCTCCATGTAAGGGCATACTCGTATAAGTACGAATCCCTGGAAAATGCTGATAGTGCTAAAGTTGATCTTGTTAGGAAGAAAGTTACTCATATTTACCAGAAGTTGCTACCAAGTTCAGATTAGCCGAGCGTGGCTGCCAATCTTTATTAGTTTGAGTGGACAGACAGTAGCGGCGTTAGGGTAGGGCGCGGTTGGGCGACCGCCCAGGGGCGCGAGGCATAAAGGGGCGCCGCAGGCGCTCTTTCGCGTTTAACCAAGGTTAAAATTTGCACATGTTAAAAAACAGGAAAAATTTCGCGCTCGCTTCGCTCGCGCTCTATCATTGCAGTTTATTCTTTGGGCAAAACGCCGCGCTCGCTGCTCTTGCGCTTAGTCATATTTTTCATGTATTTTTTCACTGTTTTGTTTGCTCACTCTTTATGTTGAATTAAATAAAATATTATCTCTACTGAAGGATAAATCCTAAAAATTCCTCGCTCGCTGCGCTTGAGCTTTGAAGCACTATAGTGCGTGAGCAATCATTTGCTCACACCACTGTAGGTACTCTTATTGTATTAAAATTGCAGCTCTATTGAAAGACAAAATCTAAAAATTTCGCGTTCGCTGCACTCACGTTTAGTTCAATATAATCGTAGTTTGAGCAAAAGACTGTCGAACCACAACACAATAGTTTTACAACTTGTTATTTCGGTTTAAATTTCAATTATGGGCGCCGTATAAATTCCGCCCAGGGCGCTGGTAGAGCTAAAGCCGGCACTGTGGACAGACACCACCCTTTCTTTTTGCTGAGTAAGTTCGTTTTATTAGGTCTGATAAATAAAGGGTGGACGGGCAAAAACTAATAAAACGGAGTAGAAATCTCGGACATTTGATTGTTTTGTTTTGACGTCTTCTTGTTCTGTTACCGTGTTTGTGAAGTGTTTGTTTTGTATCCGAGTAGTTATTCGTAATTAACTAGATTTAGGAGAATAGAGGAGGTATCTGTATTATAAATAATTAATAAATAAAAATAAATATTAGGGGACATCTTACACACGATCTCTGACCCCAAACTAAGCAAAGCTTGTGATATGGCTGCCAGAGACTGATATACTACATATTTTTAAATACATACTTATATAGATAGAACCTAAATAACACCCAGACACAGAGCAAACATCTATGTTCATCACATAAATGCTTGCCCTGGATGGGGATCGAACCCACGCCTCTTTGATCCAGAAGTCAGGGTCACTAACCACTGAGTCAATATATTAAATATATCGATAGTAGCTATAAAGATATTAAAATTTTTTTAGGTCCGATTTTATGTGAGCTCTACATTTTGTAGATGCACAAACTACGAGTACGACTTTTTTGGCTGGATTATCTTTTATCTCAAGATTGTTGTACTTATAGAAAAGTACCTAACATCGGAATTTTATTTAGTACCACTGAAGATAAAAAATTAAATCGCACTGCGCTTCTACAGTCAGTTGCGCTTATTAACCAATTGTAGGCCCCGATTGGTTTAACCGTTTAGCCTTGTCAGAGGTATTCGGGCGGCTTAAAAACTCTGACACCAGGGCTAGCTACGCGGTAGTTACGAACTTACGTAGCCAACTATTAAACTGCTCGTCTGACAATTGTCTCCCCAACGACTTAAAATATGCCCTAATACCTATTATCCATACGTAATTACTTTGAAAGTAAACCCTGTAAACCAAACCCTGATGTCCATTAGAACTCAGATGTACCTACCTATCTTGATTCTTGTTGTCTACTGCTTTTTATCAATAATAGGAGTATCTGGATTATGAACAAAAACTTCGATCGAAATGTTACGTTTTGGTTGCATTTTTACAATAAAAACATCGCGACAAGCACCTATTCTACTTTTTCCGAATTTTTTTCTGGTTAGGTATTCCATAGAATTAGATTACTTTAGTTCTAATTCTATGGGTTATTCTCATTTGGTTTCAAACAGCATGCGCAAATATATTCCCATTTGTCACCACCGTCGCCGAATAACGATAACATAATCTTCCGTTAGTGCCCATTATGGATATCCCGACATCCAAAAATGTCTACGCGCGACCTACGCCAAACGTGGTTACTGGTTAGGTATCGAATTCTATAGTCGTTTTTCCAATAAAACCAAATAGCTGCTATTCGTTCTAATTTGCACCTACCCAATGACTGCCTATTTGACCGTTCGGTATATACATTTACACCCTCTAAGTAGGTACTAGTATCCAAGCAAGTGCTAAGTTCGTAATACTTTTTGCAAATTTCTCTTTTATTTGTTTTTTTTTGGCTGTCCTTGTTATACTTTATTTTAAGTCAGTCTACGGTCAAGTTCTTAATATTAATTTAATTGGATTTGAGGCCACCCTCGGGGTCGCAGTCTAATCGCCTACTTTCTAATAATTTCCTCATTTTTAGATTACCTACAGACACGATACGACAAATAATAAAACTAAGTAGGTACAATTACCTACAATAAAAAGTTTTATCCAAGTGCTTATCTACCTAACTAAAAGAAAAAAAAATGAAGTTTCGACCTGCTCTACTTGACATCCGATATCAATATGATTACGGAAACGAACCTAACACCACTTCGCAATCCGAAACCTTTTTGTGGGGCCTACCCCTCACAAAACCTACGCAAACTTAATTGCAAGCGTAATTTATCTATTTATATTCCAAAATAAATAACATCACGCATCAACGTAACATTTGAAAATTATTTCCCTTTTTCTGGGCAGTCAGGTGATATGTTATTTATTTTACCACTACGATCCTCATACAATCTGAATTAGGTTCCAACCTCGTTCGTAACTTGATTGGTTTTGCATTGTACTCGAATAGACTAGAATAGATGCACGTAGCAGTTACTACTTTCATTCCCAGTGTCCCATATGCCCTACGTTCAACCACATACCTAGTGTTAGCTCCAACGGTCTCGATTAGCTTCAAAACCACCTTTAACTCGATTGCTTTTGCATTGTGTGGGGACATGTAACAGTACAGGAATAACATGCATGACCAAGTCTCCTGTTGGTGGAGCAAATTCCAGAAGAAGAAGCAAATTCATGCAAATCCTGTTAATGTTTTCACCTCTCGGTATGATATGAAATCCACCTATTTGACTTGATCTGATATTTGTACCTTAACAAAATCAGAACAAAAAAAGCCTTTCTTTTAATCTGATTTTGTTTCTAAGTTTTTATTTCATTTTTTTCGTTTTCTTTTCAACCGAGAAAGCGAGAAGGGGAATCGTTTCAATGTGTAGACTCTCTCTCAGGCTAGTAATACGGAGGGGTTAGTACAAGTTTACACGTAAATTGAAACTACAGTAGTTTCCGTATGGCTCCCCTGGCCCCTGGTATAGTGCCCCTGGCGAAAACGAGAAAGAACTAACAAAAAGTATGGAGCCACACGCAAAAGCGCAAGTAAACTATGCAAAACCTGTACTAAAGGCTCGGGCACTGGCTAGTTCGCATATAAATAACAAATGAAAGCATTCCCTATGTTCTGCATCGCAGGTAGGCATCTGAGCAACAATGGTCATACCACGTTGAGTTGCTCAAACCTGTGCTCGTACCCATTAGCCCCTAGAGCGAGCCTGAATTAGTTGACTGTTGTCTCGCCTTTTTTCCAACTGGGACAGCTAGACCAAATAGCAACTCGCTGTAAACTTATACTCTGGGTCCCGGTTGGTTCAGATATATCCTACTTTATTAATACGAGACTTATTGTGCAATAAAACATGAGATTATGTGTTACTTAAATACCTACCTCTTTTTTTCTCCCGACGTTTTAACCAAATTGCATTGGTCGTGGTCACGGGCAGACTTAAGATGGTTCAGATTTGCTGAAAATTGCAAGAGACAGAAAGCACCTGAGCACCGGTGTCATATATCCACACCTCTTAGTAGAGTACCTACTAGGTACGCACTAAGCATTTTCTTTGGTTGACTTTTGTCACGCCTTTTCTCTAACTGGAAAAGCGAGACCACAGATCAGGGAACAAGGTTGTTCCCTGATCTGTGAGCGAGACGAAACAGCAATTCTGTGTGAAATTATAGTTCGAGTGCTGGTTGTTTGACATTTGCTGAAAATAGCAAATGAGAATATTCCCAGTGTCCCACATTACTGGTAGAAAGCACCTGAGCTCCGATGTCCAACGTCCACGTAGAGCCGCTCCCGCTGATTGCTATGCAAGTCGCGCTCCAACGGTTCTTTGTTTGCCAAGCATTGTCCTAACAGCCAGAATCCTTTCCAACTTTTATTTCACTGACTCATTGTTAGGCTTCCGATGACGCCTGTCGCGGCATTGTTTCATCGATTAATGTGATTCTGCACCATCAAATCACGTACCTAGATGCCTATAGATCTATCGGTACAAGGTGATTTTTGATCGGCTAACATGAGCAGAATAACGTACCCAATGCTAAAATTGTATGCAAAAAATGTGATTTCTGTTGCACTACGTAGTTTTTAGCCTGAATCTTTATCCGTACTGCAAGCATCTGCAGATTTTGCGCTGCGGGAAGGCAGACGAAAAAAATACCTAAAAAAACTAAACGGTTAAAACAACCGGGACCTACAGTTTCGCATGTCATCCGAGCCACGATAGCGCTCAGTTGTTAATGCCACTCGCGGTCACCCAAATATTTTCCCCTATATCCTGAGGGTACAGTACCAAAATTTAGGTCTTTATACGCCGCTCCCGATTCTAAATTATCAAAGCGAATCATTGGAAAGGAAAATTAGGAACATAACTCTACATACTAGTAGTAGGTTGTTAAGAGAATAACATAGTAGTCAATTCATACCCTAGAATAATTAAGTGCGCCGTCCTTAGGGCGGATATATGTTTATATGAATACTGAATACTAGAGTACCTGGATACAAAACATAATTAATTGGATCCATAGATTCTCACGTGACCTCGCGCTTTATCAAATCGCTGCCTAAATTGGATCGAACTTTATTTCATAAACTCGTAAGATTTTTTGCCTTGTCTGTCTTTTCACCTAACCATACCTCATTGTTCAATAGACTTGACCACTGGAGGAAAAGACAGAAACAATGTAGGTAAATCCTATTCTAGGATCGCAAAAAAGTGCTGTTCTACATAAAAAGTACATCGACTTTCGACAAAATGAATGGAACAGCTTATTTTATTTTCGCGCTTTCAGGACTGTTATCATACTACAATTTGGTCATATTAATAACAAGTACAATGATAAACTGACGTCCTACGTTAAAAGAAATAGCCTGTTTTGTATAGAACTGTAACTTATTCTAATAAATGTCCCTTTGTATCAAAATATATGACTCCGCAGCGTAGACATTATATTATGTCCCTACCATTTCATAACAACCGAAAGTATAGCCTTTCCCAATCGCTAAAGTAAGTAATATTATGAAACAAGTAGACCTACATAATGAGGGTAAATAATCGGAGGAACTGTCCTTGAAAGTGCTTTCCTTTCGCTGTTTGATTTCATCAACATAACGACGAGTATTTTCTGAAACACGCTCGATTTTATGCCGACATTACCATATCGTGGTACCGCCAAAATGTGTTAGAAGGACGAAGCAACTTTTAATGTCAAATGTGCTGTTTCCCGCTGTATAATTCGTATGATCAGATTCGTACCTAAAATCTTAGATTTCCTCAGATTTCGATACACTGCATGTCACCAAGGAGACAGGATAGCATAATAATAATCTTTATGGCCATAGAAACCTAATATAGGTACAGATTAGGCCCAATTTTAGAGGCGCCATCCTAATTTAAATGATATAAAGAATGTTCCTGTTCCTTTTTCACTATATGCATTTGATAGAGAGAACAATACAATTTACGTTACTATTAAAAATACGACGGCGCCTTGGGACGACGATTGGGCCTTTATAAGTATAGAGGTCTTATGAACCTGAAGTCAAACAACTAAGAATAAAAGACCTCTACACTTATAAAGGCCTGTGGACTAGGTATTTGTCCATGCCGAGATGATGATGATAGGATAACATCTCGCAAAGGAGTACTCCACAAAAGACGCCGTCGTAATTTTGTTTGACTTCATGTTCATCAATGATGTCAAACATACCTAGCCTTAAAATGTAGGTACTAAGTGATGCTTCCAGAACAACCACTTAGCATCATGGCATTATCTTTTCCACTTGAAAGTGGTTGCCATTCAAGTACTATAGCGTGGTTAACGATCATTGAAAGCTATTGAGTCCATAAAAGTCAGAATGAGACATTATTACAGCGCTATTTAAGCTCATCGAGTCTAAGTGAGACAAAAATATCACAGTTTATGACCCAACTCCTTAATTTAAAACCGATTTATAGACAAATGAAAAACAAACTGCATTCCCGACATACTTAGGATTTAATTAAGCCCACTTCTCCGTTGCATGAACCAAATTCCAACTAAACTGATTTCGCTGTAGGTACATACTCGTATCTGCCTATTGAAATCCAAAAACATTTAACTGCTCTCAATACCAATAGTGATACTAATTATTTTTCGCAAATAATGGCTAAACCGCCTGCCATCGTGAACAAAATTCGAAAATTTCGCTCGAATTGTCAACAAAAATAAAAAAATAGATTTTTCAAAAACGGCTCAACCGATTTCTGTAAAATTTAGATGTGTGACCACCTCGGGAGTATATATATACCCTTTCGAACTAAAAAAAGATTTTTTTCGTTTCGGTTCACAATTGGCAAAATTATCGATGATACACAAAAAAAATATAAAAAGACGAACATAGAACCTCCTCCTTTTTGGAAGTCGGTTAAAAATAAACTCTAGAAATTGGGACAAGAACAGAGCAAAGTTTGTTTTCTTCTGTCCGGTTATTTAGACCAACATCTTGCTTAAACTTTCACGTTGAACTAACAAGGCTTTGAAAAGTTATTGGCTTTGAAGATTTAAAGTAAATACGCTGGTGGCTCCGACAGAGCCGTAAATAATAATTAAGAGAAGATAAAATAAATGTTTTAGTTCATAACTCGTCCAAACGATGAACCCATGGGTTGCCAAACTCCGCGAGAGTTGCTAGTAGAGTTAGATAAATGTAGAGTTTAGAAACTTGAAAATTAAAACTTACCCTGCTCCTGCGATGTACCTTAAGTCGCTGTAAACGATAACTTTGTCTAAGTTTAAGATGTTTTAGGTCCTTTTAATGAAGTCAAAGAATTCTGATTTCATATTAATTCTCCGTATTCTATGGATAGATATTTATAGGACTCCATCTCCGTATTTCAAAGATATCTTCGTGCAGTACGTACCTACCCCAAAAACGTCTTACGTAACGATAATCCTATCTATCCATGTAACAGGACCATTGTAGGCCGAATCATACAAGTCGGCGGATGATAGGTTAGCTACAAGATGTGCAATGTCCAATCCTGACTGAAGCTCACTTATAGCTGCACGTTGATTGGATATTGCACAGCTTGTAGCTAACTTCAGATCCGCCGACTTGTATGATTCGGTCTATACTAACTCATATTTCCCATCACGGATTGGTGAAACAAAATAATAATTGGACGTACCTATTACGAGATGGACGAACTCGCATCTTTCGATGGTTTGGATTACCATAATTATCGTATTTCCATTAAAATTGTGGATTGTGGATTTTATACGTCGTCCTTAATCTCTACTTATAATCTGATTCATATCGATTTGCATTTTTTTTCATATTGAGAGATTCAGTAATATGTTTTCTTTAATATCATTACATAGTATAAAACAAAGCCGCTTCCCGCTGTCTGTCCCCATGTATGCTTATATCTTTAAAACTACGCAACGGTTTTTGATGCGGTTTTTTAAAATAGATGGTGTGATTCAAGAGGAAGGTTTGTATGTATAATACACCTGTGCGAAGCCGGGGCGAGTCGCTAGTAATATATAAAAATGAATCGAGGTTGTTAGTCTCGCTAAAACTTGAGAGCGGCTGAACCAATTTGGCTAATTTTGATCGTAATATATTTGTGAAAGTTAAGTGGAGGTTTAATCGGTGAGAAAATTTGTATAAGCTGTGAGGAAAATAATAAAAAATTTAAAACATTAATTCCATTTTCCCATACAAATGTTCCTGCATGTAAAAGTTGTCATTGACAGTTGACAGATGGTGAGATGAAGTTCACCGGGGCAGCTAGTTTATCTATAAATTGATGAAAGTCTAGTAATATAGCGCAAAACTCTATCATAACTTTCGAAGCTATGACTAGAAATTCAGAGAGAGTGTATCGGTCGGTCTCCCTAGGTGATTATTTATGTATAAGGTTGGAGATAGAGGTGACTGTCTGCATGCGTGCACTATTAATACATCGTCGTCGACTGACGGTGCCCGAATCACAATGTATATACTTACCTAATTTGTTTAAAAATCTGTTGCGCTATTTACAAACATTTTGGTGAGGCTAAGACCAGACGCTTCGCAGACATTTGGTCCAAGGTTTGGGTGTTACTGGAATTGTTATGAATTTGTTAGCAAGCGTAGTGCTTATCTTAGACGAGCATCCGGACAGAGTATTGATTCACATATTTTAGGCATTTGTATTTATAAAAAATAGTTAGTGAAGCGTAAAAGTAGGTACGCGTTTCCATTCAGTAGTGTGTGATGTGTTTTCCGTTGAGATAAAAGTTTAATTTTCAGTTTTCCTATAGTTTCTATTTGCACTTTGATGCCTATGCCCGATAGCAAAAATAATAATCGGCCAAGTACGAGTCGGACTCGCGCACGGAGGGTTCCGTACTGTGTGGGAGCCCCCCTTAAATATTTATTCTATTGTAATTTTATTATTTAATATTGAAGTGAATATAAAAATAAATATTCTGTGAAAATTTCAAGCATCTACCTGTTACCATTATTAATATAGAGCGAAAAACGTCTAAAAAATCAGGTTTGTTGTATGTTAGCCCCCCTTAAATATTTATTTTCTTTTCTTTTTAGTATAGCGGCAACAGAAATACATCATCTGTGAAAATTTCAGCTGCCAAACTATCATTGTTCATGAGATACAGCCCGGTGACAGACAGACAGACGGACATCGAAGTCTTAGTAATAGGGTCCCGTTTTTCCCTTTGGGTACGGAACCCTAAAAATTAACTTCAAAAAAACAAAGCAGTTGTACCTTGTGTAGCTACTAGCTAGCAAAAAGCTCGAGCAAAGTTTTATAAGTAAACCATTTTTTTATGGGATCACTCTGCGAGTATCGTAGTATCGTAAAACGCTTCACAATTCACGAAAAATACACGCAAAAAATACAGTGTCAATTTTTTATGCGTTCGAATGACGAGATCGGCAATACGCTTGGCGTCACGCATGCCCATGCATGATAGGTCAGCGCCACTCAGAATCTACTTAAACTTCCTCCTTTAGGAAGTCACTTGTAAACAACCGTTATTTCTTTAAATGGGGTGTCCAAATGAGACAATCATAAATTTTACAAAACCGCAATCACCTGTCAGTCACGATCCTGAAAGTCAATCCGGAATCCTGTCTTTACATTGCTGTTATCGGCTGCCCCTTTTTGGGAAGCCTTATAAGAAAACACGGCAGAAGACACATGCCGCTAACTGTATTCGGAAGAACAGCATTTTTATTGGCCTTATTTCTTTTTCGGACAAGGGTCATAAACCTATAGGTGGCTCCAACCGTTCCACAGGAATCTAAAAGGAAAGTAAACAAATCAGGCAACCGGTTACAAGTTACAACATCTTACGAGAACGTAGCCCATTACGAAATTCTCGGGAGCCCGCTATGTAGTTTTATAGCCAAAACAGACCCTCGTAAAAGTAACTGGGTCCCCAGTCGGCAACAACAGCTGGCGTGACGTGTTATCACAACAATGAAGTTCTAATCTAGCGCGTCACATGCAGATTACATCACATCACATCTCACATGCGTATTGTGTGGATGTAGGCCGGCGCGGCGGGAGCATCCCAGCGCCTTGCGGAAGGACGGCCGGCATTCAGTCCGCGCCGTGGTGTCACCGAAACAACATCCGATTCGCTTCATCAGTCCCGCTTTCCCGCGCTTCGAACCCCCGTTTTGAAAATTGCGGACTTCATAAATAGTTTGTTACATGGTGATCATCAAGCGAGTGATATGAGAATACGTTTTGAAGTGCCCAATAAGTTGGAGATTTCGTTCGGAAGAGGTAGTGTTTTATTTATTTTTGTGCTGTGATTATGCATCTGCGGATTTGGAGAGCAGGTGAAAATTGCAAGTTGTTATCTTGTTATCGGTGTGTTGTAGACAGACGCTTACTTTCTTGGAAATATTTTACATGGCACCTACGATATTTTACAGTATTTTCATGGTAGGTCTTTTATGCCGACTCTACTTACATTTGTGATTTCAGACATTTGTATTTCCCTATACAAAATTATGCTAATGTGGCACGTTTATACCCTTTGAATTTTAAAAGGCTTTTCATGCAATTTAGCCCTTACCATAACGGGCCTAACCGAAATCTTGTGGAGCGTTTGTTGCCTGGTCAAAGTCCGCAAACGTGATTTCGCAAAATAGACTTGTCTTTTATTACATTTACCCTCAGACAGCCACGACACGTTACAAAAGGGTTTATTTAAAATCTACTTAGGGTTTGTTCGCTTGTAGAGGTATCAGTAGCGGCTTGCTTGTGGCTTTTTACATTGCTGATCTAAACAAGTTTCAAAACGTAGGGAATAGACGCCAACGAATCTTTATCGGACCGGTTTGATTATTGTTCTTTTTGTGAACTAGTTCTCAGAGCACTTAGCCGAGGCATGAGATGCTTAATTAGGAATTTGATTTCGTAGGTACTTCTATTTCTACGCGAATGAATAGCTTAATTAGACATGATCACTTAATCATAAGCGGGAGATTGTTTGTTTACATAGATAGAGCATGGACGAAAGGATCCATGCATAAGATGCCTACTTCATGACATGACCTATTCAGCGACTTATAACAATATACCAAATACAATAGGCATATTGTTTCGATTATTACAATTTGTGTGGAAGTCAAAACAAATAAACACATTATAGGTATACCTACAGAAATTTATCACATACCTACCTAGATCGTCTGACATCGTTGGCCTTTTGTAGTATTAATTCATAATGAGACAGGTGTATTTTAGGTCTCAGGGCCCTTTGCGTGCCTTTGCTGCAAAGATTTCCTACTATAGCGTACCTAAAAGTTAAAACCTTCTGCTCAGATATGTTACAAGTCTCACATTGTGGCGCCGCAGCTGAACGTAAATATGGCTGGCATTATTCTATTTCCTCTTGCTCATCTATTGTCACTCCCAACACTATACACGTCCTATTGTGGTTCTATTGAAACTACGTACAGAAGCCACCTACGTATGAGTATGAATATCTATCTGAATACATGGATATTCATGAAGCTTTTCAAATTGGATTCAATTGCAATTCAAAGTTAAATATTTGGCATTCAAAACGGCACAACATTTGCTATAGATGTACCTACTTTTGTACAGGAGTAGGCTCCAAATTACTCTGGTCTGATACCTACAAAAATTTCCTTTCTACTTATACTATTTTATACAGAGAAGGTATAGACATCCATAGATGTCTTTCGCTGCTAATGGATGCTTCCATTGATGTTTTGGCGCCATCTAATATTTTAGGATACGAGTACAGTAGAGCAGGAATGGAGATTTGGGAATTAGACGAAGCAGTATTAGCAACGGAAAGTTATTCTCGGCCCGATTAAATATTTGCGATATTTTGAACCTGAATAATTTGGAGTATCTGCTCTAAAATAAGAAGAACTAATGTTGGTGTTTATCTGTGTAACAATAAGGCTCTACAACGACTACAACATATCAACATAGGACTTGTCCCTTGTCGCTTGCGACCGTCCCTCTGACCACCCTTCTAGTATTCTGGAAACGCCCCTCAAAAGCGAAAATAAGAGGATTTTTGAAGTGAAAACTTCTTTAGCGGCGTTGTGCACTTTTTGGGACGGGTAAAAAATGTCAAGCTCGCGTCAGGACACGTGACCTGATCGAAAATTCGTAAGACGGTGCAGGGCGCTTGTGCGAGTGTGCGTGTGTGATATTGTATTTTACAACATACATTATAAGTTCAAGTTTTTACTTCTGTCGGCACTCCCCGAGTGTAACCCGTTATTTTTTGGACTTATTGCTCTTATCCCATTCTCAACTTTTCATCAGTTATGTACCTACAGATTTAAAACACTTTCGTCAAGCCATATCTTGTAAGAATTATACGTCGCGTCAGGCAAGCCAAACAACCTACATTTTGAATATCATCCGTAAATTCCCATTTATCTTTCTTATTCAAATACAAAGTCTTAGCAAAGTGTCTTCGCACCTGGGGCGGGATATCGCGTGAGTTTAATGCCACGGCCGTCGTCGGCTAATGGCAATATAACAACTGTGTAAAATGGTAACGTCAAGTCATATTACATTTACTAATCATAGTACATTACGGCCTTCTTTAATGTTGATCAAAAAGCTTTTTGTCGCTTGACTTCTTTTAATTGTATCTCCCTGGGCCCGCTTCTGTAAGGTCTTTTAAGTTATGTTACGTACTAAACTATGGAATCTATGTGAAATTGATTTTCATGTACAGAATATTGGTATTCATCATCATCATCTTGCCCTTATCCCACTAGGTGGGGTCGGCACAGCACGTTTCCTTTCGCCACTTCACTGTATCATTCGTCATCTTATCATCAACTCCTTTCTCTCGCATGTCATCTTTTACACAATGATTATAATATATGATTATAAGTATTGGTCTCCCCCAAGAAAAGTGTGGAGGATTTTTTTGTTTTGTCTTGGTATTCTGTACATGAAAATCAATTGTGTTTCTTGACAATTTTAAATAGATTCCGTAAATTTGAACGTAACGTAACTTGAAGACAATACTGAAACAGGGTACTGGGTTTTCGAAACTGAGTACTGTAATAAAATAGGAGGTAGACAGTTCAACACACTTGATCTCCAATACATATCTAACACTTCCTCTCTAATACCAACGATCAACTTGGTAGATGTATCATTTGTAATTAAGATCCACGAAAACCAATACAATACAATACAATATAACTTTATTGTTCACCAAAAAACAGCTTAAATAAGAAAGTACATAATATTCTTAAAATTAGGTGATACAAGGGCGGCCTTATCGCCTTGAGCGATTTCTTCCAGGCAACCTATGACAGAAATTATAGTACAAAAATGTGGTTGGTGGTGTATAATAAATAAATGTGGAAAATAATAATAATAATTATCAAAAACTAAATACAATAATTACACATTATAATAATATACTACATCTTCAATAATATAAATATACATACATAAACAATTACATAAATATATAATAAGTATAAAAATATTTACTTACACCAATCTACGGATATCACTTTCATTTATAATGCAGATGTCTGCATTTCACCGCTCGCCTGTCGATAAGCAACGCGGCGACGGCGTAGTCGAAGATTCAAACCTAGGAGATAAAAAGTAATAAGAAGAGATAAAAAGGAATAAGAAGTTTCGATAATTTTGCAACTTAGCTACTTGCTATTGGGTAAATTCTAAATCAGATAGATACTGGAATCTGAAAATTTGTTATAGAACAGAAATTTATTATAACAATGTCAGCTGAAGAATTATGTAATTACAGTCCTTTAGACATTCCTTATAGATTATAAGCTGATAAGAAGTGACTTGCAGCCTTTAATTGAACTGGCAAGCGTATCATTGCATGTAGGTACGAGTACGTCCCTCACAATGTGAACAGATGCCCATTGACTAGACATACAGACACAGACGGCAGTTTTGTCTTGGCTTAGGTATTATCTATCCTAAACATAGTGAAGTATAAGTAGACCGGATACTAAAATAATAATTAAATAATCGGCAAAGTACGAGTCAGACTCGCGCACGGAGGGTTCCGTACTGTATCGGAACCCCACTTAAATATTTATTTTATTTAAATTTTATTATTGAAGTGAATATACTAAATAAGTATTCTGTGAAAATTTTAAGCATCTACTTTCCTGTTACCATTATTAATATAGAGCAAAAAACGGCTAAAAGTCAGGTTTTTTGTATGGAGCCCCCTTAATTATTAATCTTATTCTGTTTTTAGTATTTGTTGTTATAGCGGCAACAGAAATACATCATCTGTGAAAATTTCAGCGTTTTAACTATAACGGTTCATGAGATACAGCTTGGAGACTGACAGACAGACGGACAGCGGACTCTTACTAATAGGGTCCCGTTTTTACTCTTTGGGTAGGAACCCTAAAAAGTAAGGGGGTACGCTATTTTGTCTGACATCGACACATTGCCTAGACATCGATGCCAGACAAATCGCGCCGAAACTACTGTTGAATTTTTGATGAGGTGGCTAAGTATTTCAACATATTTATGATCTATTATCGTTTTACTATTATCAAGTCAACATATGATTAAATCATAACAACGTGTATTTAGCTATCTAAGTGTATATAGCACATCTTTTTCCTCACATCCTATACGCTTGTAACTTCTCCACCTATTCTCCCTCCATGATCCTAAAAGACAAATACTTAACTTACTTACCTTAATTACCTATCACCTTTTCTAGTCTTATATTAACTACTTAGCCATCGAAATCACGCATTTCGTGTTACCTGTCGTGCTCGTGGCCCTTTATCGCGACTTTTACAACCTTCACCATAGTTTATGGCATGTTTTATTAATTTTCATGAGAATTCCAAAACAGGGACACAGTTATTTCGTGAAGTTATTTAAGTACTGTTAAAATTTTGATCCTAATCAGATAAATCCCTTACAAGTCTTACAATGAGAAGTGGATGTATTATACAATTTATAATTATACTCGTACCTTCAAAGGTTACAGAAAATGTTGTTATTAACCGCATGTCAATATTCGGTATGCTATACTATACTATGCGGTGTTGCAAAAAATTATAGAGTAGATAGATATTCTTTATTGTTAAGAGCACAAGTAACACAGATAATAAAAACATTAAAACTATAGCGTATAACAAGAGTATTTATTGATTACATCTAATATTTCTTTTTGCGTACCTAAGTGGTATTAGATAGAGCATAAATATTTGGAAAGACTATTGCTTTGCTTATTACAGTTTATTCAAAAAATACTCAAGTTTACTCTAGATTTCCCAGTGTTAGATGGATGTGAGTATAACCCGGTCAGAATATCTGTGCACCTCGCTGGAATGCGGCGCCTCTAACGCTTCCCCTGTCACCTCGCGCACTCCCCGGTGCGACAGTACGGTTAGCATCATCGTTCGTTGCCGATACACGTCCCGAAAATAATTTACGTCCGGACGGTATACTAGACGTCCGGTAATGTAGTATATACGTCCCGATAATTCGATATGACGTCACGAAGTCAGGTGCACAGATATTGTGACCGGGTTGTAAGTACCTAATCGTAGCACAGTAACACCTGTAAACCAGCGTCTTAAAAAGTATAACGATCAAGTATGAATATGGAAACGTCGGGCACTACACCTGCTATCTTTTCACTAACACCATTGTATATTGCATATCTCTACTCATAAAGGAAACAGTATACGGAACTCGCTGACTGTTTCTGTCACACCTACAAGCTATCTAAACGTAGAAGCGCAATAACAACGCCGTTTCAGGCATGAAGTTGTTATCTTTATCTGTGTGTCGCCCGTGACTTAGATAACTTAGTAAATTGAGCTGGACGTACTGTAGTAAGTACAAAGTAGCAATTACCTACAATTGTCAATGTGGTTTCATCGATATATATTGTACGTAATCTAGAGATGGTTATAGGATGGTTGTCAATGTGGTTTCATCGAGATACATTTATAGTTAACTTTTGATTTTAAGTAACAATTACAATTTACAATTTCAAGATGTCATGAGAAACTGTACTCGTATTGTAAAAATCATAGGTTGAAATATTGTTTTTGTTAGTCAAATAGTGTTTTTACCTGTGAGTTTTTGTTTTATATTAGTCTGCGCGCTGCGCTTAGTAGCAACGTAAATAGATGAATGTGTAATCTCAGTAAGTGAATGTTTGTAAATTCTTTTGAGATTAATAAATATTCTTAAACCACAGTCAGTACGTAAGTTTTAGCCGTATTTTATTATAAAATAAATAAATATTTGGGGACATCTTACATACGGCCTCTGACCCCAAACTAAGCAAAGCTTGTGATATTATGGCTGCTAGAGACTGACGTACTAGGTACATAAACTTTTTTTAAATACATACTTATATAGATAGTAACTAAATAACACCCAGACACAGAGCAAACACTTATGTTCATCACATAAGTATTTGCCCTGGGTGGGGATCGAACCCACACCTCTTTGGCCCAGAAGTTAGGGTCACTAACCACTGAGCCACCGAGGCAGTTATGGTTATAGGATATTTTTTGGGGAACGGTTACATTTGAGCTCATATTAATTGATGTGGCTGCAGACTATGACACTACAAAGCACGGTTGTTCAGAACGTTCCTGTTTAGTTCGCTCTACATTTATTTTGAAAAGTAATTTACGGGTAATTCAGATGCGACCCAGGTAGAGTTTGCTTGCAAAGGAGTTAAAGTGAAAATGCTTTACGGATAACATTTACCAACTAGACGAGTAGTAAAAGTTCAATCAGTGATGTTTGCAACTCTATATTGCACATTAGGCATGTTGAAAACATTTAGGTTGATAGGTATTAGATTAAAGTATGAGTATTTGTTCTGTAGTTTGTAAGTTTTGCTGTTGATTAGCTAACTCTGTAGCTAGTGTTGTCATCTGTCTAGGTTTCCCCGGATTTATCCTAGTTTAGAGAGCATCCAGGGATTGTCCGGGCGCAGCTTCGCTTCTTCTTCGGGAATTTAAAATTTTGGGCCGCACGCTAAACACGCGCAGTGTTCGCACGCCGCGGTTTAAAAAACCTGTTAACATATCCGGGTTCTGCTCTAAAATCCAGGTTTTTCATGCGTCTTGTCCTGGTTGCCAAATTTTTAAGGCGGCGACCCTATCTGTACCGTATCTATGCTACTAGTGTTTTTAGACATGTGCCCGGTCCTTAACTATAATATAACTCAGTGCGAGTACCTATAGGCGGACCGTTTATCTGAGACGTCGCCTGCGCGGTACAGGGGCGCCGGGGGAGACGACACAGGGGACTGAGACCGGTGCGGGCGGCGGGTCCCTGCCGCCCGCACCGGTCTCAGTCCCCCTTTGTCGTCTACCCGCGCGCCCCTGTACCCGCGCAGGCGACGTCTCAGATAAACGGTCCGCCTATAGTGTTGGTCTCTTAGCGTCATGGCATCCGTAACCATTGTTGTAAGCTTCCTTTCGGACAGCGGATAGACCTAGTCAGAATCTAGGCTGTTTTGAAACATTGCAATACCTACGCAAAAGACAATGTAAACCAGATCTAACACTGTCTTACTGTGACCTTTTAATACAGTTTTTACAGTTTTAGTCCTAGCCGGATGGCGCCAGTCGTTTCAGTTTCACTTTCGCTTTTGTGTAAAAACCCTCAAATATTTTCTGTGTGTAAGCCAGGGCTATATATACGAACTTACTTATGGTTTCTTTGTAAAGTACTAATTAGCTCAATATTACCTATGGTATACTCAGACAATAACTGCTCTTACAGTACCTATACCTAGCGCCTGCAGTAGTCTTAATCTGTTTTTTTTAAAGATCAGAATGAATGATCAGAATGAATATCTTGTCACCACTTTGGGGGTTCTAAATATATGCCGACATTCATTGGATTTATCGTCAGCCCTCTGCTCATCGTGTGTTCATCTTACTATTGGGGAGGTATGAAATAACTGTAGAGTTCTTTGGTAATCACCATTGTATCCTAAAACGTGAAAAAAAATCAGCTGCTCCACACATTTTTTCGAGAGTCAAGATAATCTAATTCATTTATTTTTTTCTCGTTTTCGCAGTTTTTTTTTAAATCTAATTTTATGTATATTATCATATAGGTTTGCGTTGCAGTTGGTCCCATAGTAAAAGTTTTTCACAATGGTGAGCATGTAGGTATTAGGTACGCCTCTAAAAGTCTTTGCACTTTGTAATAACCCTACTGTACTTAATTAATGAATTGATTCCGAGTACAGATTTGCATACATTTGACACGTAAATTCACTACAAATTATCCCATTCCCACGTAAGTGTGATTCGGTGTTACAATTGAACATTTATTCACACTCTCACTGCATTGCATTGGGGCTATTGTTTTAATTCCTTATTGATTATGTTCACAGACAGCTCGGATACTTACAGAATAATTCGTATTTATTTTCTCACGGCTCGTACAAAGACATTTTTAGGGCTCCGTACCCAAAGGGTACAAACGGGACCCTATTACTAAGACTTCGATGTTCGTCTGTTCGTCTGTCCGTCTGTCTGTCTGTCACCGGGCTGTATCTCATAAACCATGATAGCTAGGCAGCTGAAATTTTCACAGACGTTCTATTTTGTTGTATTTCTGTTGCCGCTATAACAAGAAATAAGTACTAAAAACTGAATAAAATAAATATTTGAGGGGGGCTCCCATACAACAAACGTGATTTTTATTAGTTTAATGCTCGCTATTAATAACGGCAAGAAGAATGGGGCTCCCATACGGTACGGAACCCTACGTGCGCGAGTCCGACTCTTACTTGGCCGATTTTTTTCTCGTTGTCTCGTCTACTATTCTTATTTATTCTAAGATTCTTGGCCTTGCTACAGTTTTATTTACGAATGAGATTTGCATTATGTATTTTTCATTAGATTTTATCATTACGTAGTTATTTTTCCGTTTACTTGCTGTTGTTATGCAGGTTTTCTTATTATCTAATGCTCCTTTACTTTTAACTTTTAGTAATGCTACTATAATTACTGTTATAGAAAGGTGGTTTAACTGGACTCCGATAATTTAATATTCAAAGTAACTTTTCTGATTACACTATTATCTGTGTTCCACTGTGTTTATTTATATTTTGAATTTGGTTACCCAACTTTTAAAAATGTGTAGGCTGTCTATTTACTCTGTTTTTCAATGTTACTCGTATTTTCTGAAATAACGAACGATGAACTAAAATGTATACATTAATTTTATGGGTATGCAAAAGTGCAAACCAACATCAAAATACCTTAGACTCAAACTCAACCAATTAATATCTGCTATTCACCTACTAAATCCGATCTGTCCAAAGCAGCTGCAAAACTTACCACGTGTATCCAATACCAATTAAATGTATGGATACCCTCAATTCCATTTCTAGAAACTTTAAATTCTCATTCATATTACAATCTTTACGCTACACGTCTCAAATATGCACAATTAGGTACCTAAATTGTGCTAGGCGTACGGTACTATAGAGTGCAGTACTACACATGACTCAAAAAACACTGGTCATCTCGTTGTGCAACCGGCTTGCTCCCGGCATCGCGCGGCCTACTTTCCGAATAGTTTCTACGTCCCATTTCATCAAGCCATCCATTATCATTTGTTGGAAAACCTAGCTGATGTAGTACAATCGTGATTTCAATCAATTATGTCCGTCATCTATGATTGACACCCATTTGATCTATACCTCGCATCTAGTTCAACCGTTTGCAGTCGCAGTTGCTACGAGTAAAATAGACGTAGCTCGCTTTTCTCTTATTGTTTTTCTGGAATTCTATATTCTTGGTTTCATCGAGAGGCATACTCATAAATAATCTTCAAAACTTATTTATAAACACAGTATATTCTACTTTTAAAAGCTTATATGTAATACGTTATCACTTGTTGCCATCAGTGTCATCTTACTTAGGCGACACTCGTAGGACACCCATTGCTGGAAATGGACCTTCTTTATCGAGGTTATAATGCCCCTTACCAGTTAAAGCAACTTGCATTTAAATCTTCTGTCCAGCTTGAGCACATTTTCCAACCTACGATCTTTATTCAAAAACTTAAACTCTTCTCCAGCTATATTTACCTAACTAAAAATATTAGAGATTCGTCAAAAAACTGAAATCATCGATGCATTCTAGCTAATTAACGTAAATTAAAAGTAGCAGTGGGGTTCTTGGCCCCCGTGTTTGGTGGTCGATGTGTCGTTATCGTTTGTTTATTGTAGAATTGAAAGCACTTAATTGTTTTCTCACTGTTTATTTGTCGTTAGAGCACAATATTAGTAAGTTCAACACAATTTGGAGTACAAAATGATATATTAGAACTATACGATATAAGTCCGTGAAGTTAGTTATAAAAACAATCAGAAGTTGGCGTCTCAATTTTAATCTAGTGTCGATCTAACTGACATCGAAGCTGTCCAACTCTGAGGTGTGATCTTCCGATTTCACGTAACAGTTTTCGATGATATTCCGTTTAACAGTCCTCAGCAGTAGTGCACAGAGCACATTAACTTGTCAGAAAGTCCAGTAAGGCATCGGTGTTCCAGTCTGTTACCCGCATTCCGCACAATGTACCCATTTGGTTTGCGATCAACGAGCGCTTCGAATTCTGAATTCTCAAATACCTAGAGAATACTAGCTATAGGTAAATATGCCTAAAATATTTCTCCCAAATACCTGTAAATATTTCTAGGTCAAATTGTTACTTTTCAAAACATTGTGGATGTGGATGGAGAGGAATTCGTTTATTTTTACTGGAAACAGCCACGAACATAACACGGATTGGATTTAACTGATAACACAAATAACTTTTATTCAATAATGTAAACATATGCCGCAGATTAAATGCTTCATGCGCAATGCTATTGTTGATTTTACCGGGAACCATTTCCGCATTGCTATCTAAAAACGCAGTAAATACCTAAGTTTATTGTTAAATCTACTTTGCCTATACACTCGATTTTGGCGGTTCTTAATCGGATTGAAGTGTCAGATAGGAGACCCATCTCCGCTGATCAAAATTTTATCTCGTCGATTGTTGAAGAGTCATCGATAACGCGGAACGCTTCCAATTGACTGGTACCTACTTCGTTCAGTCGCGGTCCAGTGCACGCATTGAGGCACGCCGTATTTACCTGTGTTCACCGCGTGTACTCGTATTGTGGTCTCGATACAGGCTTGTCCTACTGTTCATTTGCATGCAGTGATCAAAGGTCGTATGTCAGAGGGTGGTGGTGATGTCAGAGCGCGACAATGTTAGTGTGAGTGTGGTCGCCGGCGGCGCTTGCTGCCGCGTGCGCAGGAGGATGCAGTGTTTCGGATTCCGTGGTAATTACCTCTAATTACTCTCCACGCAAGACGGACTTTGCTTCAGAGATAACTATAGAGCAGTAATCCGTTGAGTTAAGCGCGCAGTGCGCAGTTGTTTATAATTTTGGGCGAGTTTGTTTATCGATGCGTGAAATCGATCGTCCATATTTTTATGATTCGTTGTTTTTCTTGCGTCGATTGCGCTGCCGTAGCGATGGTCTCGGCGAGTGGAGTGGAGTGCTCGGGCGGTTAGTGCTTGGCCGCACGCGCCAGCGGATGTGTCGCCTCAAGTTCCGCGTGCTCCTCTCACAGATGAGGCTCGGCTTCTTCTTCCTCGGTACTAACTTGAAAGGCAAGTGGTGAACTTCGTGATAGTGAATTGTTTTTGTGACTTGTGATACTAATTTCAGTGCTGTTGTTAAAATCAATCCTGTTAAAATATAAGATGTTTCAACTGGAAACTCTATCACAATTCTCATCTATGAAATAAGACGCCCTGAAATACGTTTATATTTACATTTTGGATTTTATTCTCATACGCAACTGTAATAAAAACAAATATACTTATTCCCAAAAATCGTGGGAAGGGTTGGATATGAATGTTTTAGATAATGGTGTATATCAGGATCTTGGCAATGTATATACTTTCATACTTTGAGATCAAAGGCTTGCTTTGATAAAGCGTTCCATGCATACCTAATGAAAGCAAGAAGATATTGTTGCTAGATAGAGCAGATAGTGAAGCCGCTATGCAAAACCACACCAAAGGTGGTGTTTAATCAGGTGAAGTCGAATAAGTTACTTAGGTATTTATACATTCATACGTGTTTTGTTAAAAAGAACACGTTATCATGACAAGCATAGTAGGTATACTTGTACATTCTTAAAATAATTTAAAGCGAGCAATCTCGCTGGGGGGTCGAGATATTTCTGTTATAGAACTATTAAAACAGAAAAAATGACGTCGATTATTACTACATACATAAATTTGTGGTGACTTATTTGAATTCCCAAAAGGAAAATATATTACTTTTCTAATTACGTGTACTATAATAGTCTTGTGTCTATAATAGTCTACCGGCAGAAGCGAGAATAACAAAGCACGAACACAAACGGAGAAAGATTATCAAAGAATGGCTTGTAAAATTGGGTTTTGTTAAACTGGAAGAAAGAGTATTTACTTTATTAGGATAGCCTTTTTCGATATTTACTTATTTTATAAATTTTAATATGTATTTACTTATTTTTGTTTATGTATATGATTATTATTATTATACATATGTATATATAATTATCCACAAATAATTGTAATTACTTAGATAGTTCAAATAACTGGTAACATGGATTCAAAATCTTTTAAATAACTCTTACAAATATTTTAAAATTTAGTTTATGAAGAATAGATACCTACCTAATTGTATGCGCATACGTTTGCTCGGATATGTGGCGGGATAAGCGGGCTGCAGTAGTCCTCGACACGGGTTTTCCTAGTGGGGGCTGCTTCGCAAGGCTTACTATTTTGCATTACCATTAATTATGTTTATTGCCAAAATTTATCGTGCATACCTACCTTAAGATAACATTTCTAAGTACACACATCTTTTAATTTAAGAATCTTTATATTGTTGTATTATTTATACCTATATGTGTGTTATGTATGATAAATAAATGAAATGAAATGAAATGAAAACATTTGAATAAAATAAATAAAATACATAATTGGTACGTTATTGGCTTTATATTGGTTACCTGTAATGCATAATGTGATTCACGAATCACGGTCCTAGTTTTTACTACCCCGCACTGCAACTCTTTATATTTATTTCCCATTGGTAAAACCTTTATACATTTATTTATTTATTTTATTTCCTTTTGATTAATCACTAAATGTCGAGCATATTTCCTTTTATTTTAGGTATACAATTACGCAAATATGTAAGTGTAGGTATTTTAATTTGTAGAGATAGATACTACACAAACAACTAAATCCATCGACCTAATTATTATAATAGGTACCTAGGTAGGCAATGTGTCAAGCAGTTGAGCCACGGTGGATAAACGTAGTAAAAGTAAAATATTAATCTATACTCCATTCTGTTCGCTTTAAGTACCTACTAGAACTGCCTATCTACTTTTATTTAGTACAGTATTTTAGACCTGAGTTCTGCCAAGGTGGATAAACGTAGTAAAAGTTAGATCTCAAACTATACTCCATTCTGTACGTTATAAGTACCTACCAGAACTGCCTTTCTACCTTTACTTAGTATAGTATTTTAAACCTGAGTTCTGCCAAGGTGGATAAACGTAGTAAAAGTTAGATCTTAAACTATACTCCATTCTGTACGTTATAAGTACACATGAGAACTGCCTATCTACCTTTACTTAGTACAGTATTTTAGACCTGAGTTCTGCCAAGGTGGATAAACGTAGTAAAAGTTAGATCTTAAAATATACTCCATTCTGTACTTTATAAGTACCTACCAGAACTGCCTATCTACCTTTACCTAGTATAGTATTTTATCTGAGTTCTCGCAGAAATTGACCTAAATCCCATGCCTGCAAGATATACAAAGCCAGCCTGTATTGTGGCTTGAAGAGCTTGGAGGGTCCTTCGAGCCTCATTGGCATGCGGAGCGCCGCCTAATCTGTTGCAAAGGCTACCTTCATGATGCTGGAACTATGTCTTGTACGGCGTGTTTTGGTAATACGGACTTCGAATTTAATATACTATAAGATATACATTGTTCAAAAAACTAGTTGTGTTCGCCATTATGACAATTTTTTACTGAGGGACCAAACTCGAAATCGCAAAATACAGTTATTCCATATCTTCTTGACGAAACTCAACAATAATATATAAATAAAACTAGTTGATTTTTTCGTCGCGATTTTGTAGTTGACTTTATAGTAAAAGTTGGTTGGCTTTATACTGAGTCAATTCAACTTTTTCTATAAAACATTTGATTTTTTTCGTAATTTTGGGTTTGGTTGCCTATTATAGTAATAAGATTGTGCTTAAATTACCAATAACCCCGTACAGTAACTATAGAGTAGATTATATAGGTGCTTAATACATTCAGAAACTTTGGTCAGGTCACAGGTGACATAGAGGCAATTAGCTTAGTTCTAATCTCGTTGACATTCTCTTTTATCTGACATAATCACTGAAACGATCATAGAATTGCAAAGAAACCAAAACCAGTTTTACATTTAAACTACTTACAACTAACATTTGAATGTCCAAGTTTTTTCAAATGTTAATTAACATTGCTTAATCTTGATATCGTCTCAGGCTTTAGGTAGGTATATGACTCTTGAACTTTGCAATTCTTTAGTTCTCTACATTAAGTATATGCTCATCATACTGTTTAATTTAACAAACGTTACAAGCTATTTTTAGGTCTTTATATTGATTTTACATGTCCTTTTACTTAAACGCATGTACGTTAATGTTCTTACTGTACCCTTATCAATGGCAGGCAGCCTTGTGGCGACCCGTGTGCCTTCTTATAGTTATAGCTAGGTCTATATTTACCTGTGCTTAAGCCGAATTTACATTTTACGGAACTTGGATAATATTGCTTTAGTGCTGTACCCAAGTCATGCATTAGTCGTATGGATTTAAATTATAAGCGAATCACACTATTAATCGTGTTATGGGAAATCGCTTTTGGAAAAAGATTACACTGTATCCCTGTAATTTAATCTGAGTATAACTTAATGGACTTTATTTCTGTGACGATACAATAAGTAATTTTTCAGACCTAAAAAGACTAAAAACGTCAATCGCATTGCTACTTTTCTCCATAACATTTTATCTATGTTTTTATCGCAAGCTCTACGCGATATTCTTATTGGCGTACAAAAAATGCGATCAATAATGGAAAGTTTACACGCCATTAGGAAGGAAGGAACCTAGATAGTTTCACAACGCTGTTATTATCAAAATTTTACATATCGTGAAATTAATTCCAACACGCATGAAAGTAGTCTTGAAATGTAAATCGGACTTGTACAGATCGTGTTATGCAATAAGCCTGTACAGTGTACATGCCACACGGTTGCAGTGTAGGTTTACGTATTAGCGGCTAGAAGTTTGTGAAGACTTAGACGCGTAGGCCTTGTAATCGCATAACAGTTGCAGTGTGATAAACACGGGCCACGTAATTAGCTAAATCTAATCTAATTAGCATTCATGTATTCTGTTCTGCTTCAGTCGAGATCGAGTGACAATATTATTACATCATCTACCTATATACGCGTATGCCAATTCCCTAAATTTAATATTAAAGTAGGCTGAGTAAAAATCTTAAAGAATGTGTCCGTCTTACCACAAAAGTTTTACGCACGATTTAGACAAATTGAATGGTTTAACATGGTTTAAAGGGTGTTTAAATCTTTGTGGCAAGGCAGTGTATGTTAAAAATTAAACATATAAACTTAACTAGTTCTAGTCCTACTAGCTGCAGAAACAAATTGCCAAACAGATTTATTTACAGAACAATTTGCAAAAACGCTTTTGAAAAGTCTAACTGATAAACACAGTACATCAAAGTGCACTGACTGCGTCTTTGTATGTCGCATCACACAATGTAACAAAGGCCGGTTGATTTCGTTTATGCTCTTCATTTAGTGGGTCGCAGAATATAAGTATTGTATGTAACGTATTACTGAAATCGGCGCCCTTTTAGTTCATTTTGCCATCCGCATTAAGTCTTAAACTCTTGAAGAAGTTACAATTAACTTGACCTTTCGCGTTCATGCGTCGGTCAGCGAACTCGCTCTGAATAATAGCACTTGGCAAATCGCAATACGCTTTTATGAATTGCTTTATGGCAACACATATATCAAACGTTCTTAGCTTACTTCCTTTTGAAAAGCTTGCGGTTACCGTTAGTCTTAATATCCGGTAAACCCGGTGGTAATCTGGTAATCTACGAATAGGCTTATAGAAGTAAAAATATATATTTATGCAGGTACTATAATAATTATATTTTAATACACCAAAAATGAGCTAAACTATCATCGTAATATAATGATTGTATTAAGATTTTACTCGTAGTTACGTGAGTGCGAATGTTTATCACTTTGCCGTATATGGGTGAAATAATTTGTGTAAATGCATTGAAGATAACAGAGCAGCATATTTTAGAAGAACTCATGAAACAAACACAGATAACGACTATTTTATAGACCCGCTGCCAATAGGGCAAAATCTCAACAGTAAATAACAAATAAACTAAGAAGTAAACCTAATTAATGTTTGTTCCTAGACAAATAAACCGTCGCTCTACATTACCTAACAACAAACACGATATGGCCGGGCCGCAAACTACCGCGACAATCGAGTAGTTTTGAGGTTTGCTCATCCCTGACCTACTAAAATATATCTGCTCTATGTGGGCGCTATACCATGTGATATCTACAATTGATATTGTAAAGATAGAACACTAATTTTGTGATTTTTATATCAAAAAATCCTTGACTCGTAACTACTTCATTTCGATGGTTCACTTCATATCCTAGAATGGTGGAACAGTTGAATAAGATATTTTGTAGCCTGTTTAAGATTAATACCATAGTTAATAAATATTTTAAGATAAATACCATAATAAATGAATATTTTAAGATTAATACCATAATAAATGAATATTTTAAGAATAATGAAATTATAATTTTTTGTTCTAACTGGACGAAATCGTTCGAAAAATCCTATTATTGCTAATATTATCCTGTTGCTAATGTTATAAATCCAACAGTGTGTTTGTTGCTCTTTCACGCAACGGAGAGGCTTGATTTATCGCGTGAATATAATTCAAAGATCAGAAAGTGACATAGAGTGTTTTTATCCCGGAAAAATAAAAGTTTCTTATGTGATAGCATCGAAGTAAGGCGCGGGCGAAGCCGCGGGCAAAAACTAGTTTATTGTTATATAGCTGAATATTATTTAGACATCTGCCATCGGGCAGAATATAAAAAGGAAGTCAAGAACTTTTTTTCCTTATGAATATTAAATTAAAAATTAAATAAAATAAAAATTATTAAATGTGCACAAAGATTGTGAATCAGCACATTCTTTACTGAGGACTAGTTGGAATTAGAATTTGGATAAGAACTTATTTTAGAACAGAAATTGTTTAAAGAAAGAAAATGGATATCCACCGCGTACTCGTTATTAGTCTCGTTATTCTTTTCTTTGCTATACAATAAATACAAAGTAATAAAATCTAACTGCTCTACGTTTTAAAAAACACAGCAGTCGTATTTTGTCTAGTTCTATTAGAATCGTAGAAAAAGATGATTTTGTATTGACGTTAAAGATAAGAAATCAGAATTTTATTTGCCTACGAGTAACTAGTGTCTAGTCGAATTATTCCAAAGCTAGGCAAATACAATAAGTCGACGTATTCATCCATAACAACTTCTTATTTTGGGCAAATGTGTTAACAGTATTTGCCACAAACTTTTTTCGAACAATGCCCTTTCTTGAACTCATTGAGAGAGATACTTAAAAGGTACTTAATACTTTACGACTCGATACCTATACCTACTCGCAACCATAAGGCGTGACCTACCTTTTATGGCATCCAATCTTTAACAATTGGATTATTTACTTGTCTTGTTATATTTACCAACGAATATTTTTTAAGGATTGTGTTGTTTGGAATAATAGATACGTAAGGTACCTACGTGTCGGGTTTGGTATATTGGATTGGATCAATGTATTTACATAAGTACGCGTTACTCGTGCTGATATTATCATTAGGATTAACCTATATATTACTAGTACTCAATCCACTTCCTACTTTTAAATTGTACAGGTATTTCTTATATTTTCTCAAAACAACCGGCATAACCAGTACAGTACCTATTCATCAACATCAGTTAGCAAGAAGAATGTTATTGTGATTGAAAACTATTCATACTTTAATCTCATAATAAAACTAGTAGTTCTCCTAACAGTAGACATCACGGCACATCTCTTTAACTGAATCTGCATAATATGCCTATATCTCGAATTGCTCTTGAACAATTTGGTTCAAACTCTCAAATCTCGTTAGAATTTAAATACTAAACGATCTTGACAAATATTATTGTAATCGGATGATAAATGGCGCAACAGCATTCCCTCCCTTTTGACGGAAATACCAGTCGACAGTCGCCGCGCCGCCGTAGACAAAAAAATCGGCCAAGTGCGAGTCAGACTCGCGCACGAAGGGTTCCGTACCGTGTTGGAGCCCTCTTGCCATTATTAATAGCGAGCAAAACAACTCCTAAAAATCAAGTTTGTTGTATGGGAGCCCCCTTAAATAGGTATTTATTTTGTTCAGTTTTTAGTATTTGTTGTTATAGCGGCAACAGAAATACATCATCTGTGAAAATTTCAGCTATCACAGTTCATGAGATATCCCTCTTGCCATTACTAATAGCGAGCAAAACAACTCCTAAAAATCAAGTTTGTTGTATGGGAGCCTCCTTAAATAGGTATTTATTTTGTTCAGTTTTTAGTATTTGTTGTTATAGCGGCAACAGAAATACATCATCTGTGAAAATTTCAGCTGTCTAGCTATCACAGTTCATGAGATATAGCCTGGTGATAGACAGACAGACAGACGGACAGTGGAGTCTTAGTAATAGGGTCTCGCTTTTACACTTTGGGTACAGAACCCTAAAAATCGACCGAGAAATGCGACCTGTAGATGAGAATCAACATCCGGATAGACGAAAGCAAAATCATATCTCTATAACTTCGTTCGCTCTAATAAACCTAATAGACCACGCATTAGTAAATCAAGAAAACTTCGGTAAAGAGAAACCACCCTGTTATAAAATAAATCACAAGTTCTAAGCTCTAACGATTCCCACGGTGGCTAGGAATTAATAGTGAGGAAGCACGCGATGGTGCCTTTTGCTTTGACTACAAGCAATTTTGGACAGGAATTAATGAGTTTTAGTGTTTATCTAGGTGCCATAATAGGGCAATAGACTAATCTCTATTTAGGTACTAGTTAGATTTTTAGGGTAGAGTCACCTTGCACCAGTCAGTAGTGTACTATGGTGCCTTTTGCTCTTACTACAAATGTATGTAAGGTATGTGCTACGCTACGATACGGGTATAGATAATTGTCTATTAGGTAAAAACAAAAGTTGGTGAATTTTTTAAATTAATACTTTTTTTTTGTAAAATTCTTTCCCAAAATAGGTAGGTATTAGGCACAGAACAATGGATTCGAAATCAAAGCGCATGCAGCCGAAGTTTGGCAAATGAGCAAGAAATTGGAGAACTCATTTGGACCGATCGATATAAAAGTACGCTAACTTTGGGCAGCGTATTTTCGCGTAGACTGCTCTCTATCAATTTCAATCATACCTACGTAAATATTCCAATTTGACATTATGGCACAGAAACGTGGTCTCTCACTATGGGCCTTATTATAAGCTCCAAGTAGGTAGCCCAACGAGCTATGGAGAGGGCTATGCTCGGAGTTTTTCTGCGAGATCGAATAAAAGATGAGGAGATCCGTAAAAGAACCAAGGTTACAGACGTAGCCCAGCGGATTGGCAAGTTTAAATGGCAGTGGGCAAGACACATAGCACGGAGGACACATGACCAATGGGGTCGGGACAAGCCGCTATCGACCGGTCTTATTGGAGATCTATAGGGGAGACCTATATCCAGCAGTGGAAGTCGTATGACGACCTCGCCTTTACAAACTTATTAACTAATGAGGTATGTTGTGTGGTTTCCAGAAGCAGAGTGCGATGGGTGCGGCGGCGGCGAGGGCGACGAGGGGCGGCACGTGGGCGAGCTGCTGCTGCCGCAGTACGCGCTGGCCACCGGTGGCCTGGCCAAGGACCACCGCCCGCTCATCACCTTCCCCGATAACAACAACTTCCACGTCCTCACCGCGCCTGAGTATAGGAAACTGTTGCTCTACCTCACTTCAGTACCTTCGTAAGCGTCCAGTCTCCACTTATTACTTTTGCTTTTACTTAGCCCTACCCAACCTAAAAAGCGGGTTGTTAGATTGGCGTGATAGTTAGTATCGTCTGGCCTTAGTATGGTCGTGGGTACAAGTACATCTAATTACGAGTATCTGTATAGCGGGTGTTTCTCTAGACGACGGAAATCCTATCCACGGTGAATCCTATCAAGAATAGGGTAAGATAGGACACGGTGAGATATTTATTTATTTATTTATTCACCGACTCTCAGCAGAAGCATGTATAGAAAAGATTTTTTTGGAATTTTGGAGTTGGGCCTATAATGATGAATACAGTGATATCTTAAAACATTTCCGTCGTCTAGAGAAACATCTTTTAAGTAATTTTGACTGACTTCAGAGATTATCCTTAGCTATATTAAATAGGATTCTAAAGTCGGTGTTTATCAATACAGTAATTATATACAAGGTTATTTCTAATCAATTAGCATCCTTTTAGGGGCATATTCTGTACATCAAAACTAACAACTTTTGTTCTACGACTTTTATTAATTCTCAAAAAAAGTTGTTGTTCCATAGAAAAGTATCGTTCACCCTCGACAAAATGTATGGGACAGCTGATTTTTAGGATTCCGTACTCAAAGGGTAAAACCGGGACCCTATTACTAAGCCTCCGCTGTTCGTCTGTCTGTCTGTCTCCAGGCTGTATCTCTTGAACCGCTATAGCTAGTAAGCTGAAATTTACACAGATGATATATTTTTGTTGCCGCTATAACAACAAATACTAAAAATACAATAAAAATAATATTTAAGGGGGGCTCCCATACAACAAATCTAAATTTTTAGCCGTTTTTCGCTCGATATCAATAATGGTAACAGGTAGATGCTTGAAATATTCACAGAATATTTAACTGCATGCTTACTTTAATAATAAATAATTAAAATAAAATAAATATTTAAGGGGGGCTCCCATACAGTGCGGAACCCTTCGTGCGCGAGTCCGACTCGTACTTGGCAGATTATTTTTTTAGTTTTTACAAAAGTCGCAGGACAATAGTTGTTAGTTTTGATGTACAGAATAAGCCCCTAAAAGGATGCTAATTGATTAGAAATAACACTGTATTTTCAACTCTACATTTGATACTATATTCTGAATAGGCTTATATTTTGTTTCGTTTCTTTAAAAATTTAATCTCGGTTTGTAAGAGTCTCGCGACGAGCTTGAATCTAGATTCCGTCCCATATTTTGGCATATCATCTTGCAGACAACCGGGCGAGACACGACGGCAAAAAATACAGACTAGTCTAGTCGCATAATTAGGTGGCGAAGCCATGTCTGCTACAAAAAGTGGATCAATCAGCAGTATCGTCTTATCTTCATGACTTGTTTCTGTTTTCAGGTTATTAGAAGCCGATATGGGCTTTCACCTAATAATAGATCGAAGAAAAGATAGATGGAACTCCGTTAAAACAGTATTAATAAGGGTCTCAGTAAGTATCATACTTCAATCTTTTAGTATTGATTAAATATTGTAAGAACAAGAAATTAAATTTTTTAATAATTATTTTTCGCAAGCAAATGGCAAAACTGCCTTCCATCGTGAACAAAATTCGAAAATTTCGCTCGAATTTTTGATTTTTCATTAACGGCTCAGCTGATTTCTGTAAAATTTAAATGGAACCACCATCGGGCGTATACCCTTTCGAACTAAAAAATATTTTTTCGATTCGGCGAAATTAACGATGAACATACACAAAAAATACACACAGACGAACATAGAACCTCCTCCTTTTTGGAAGTCGGTTAAAAATTATTAGCTACTATAATTTCAATCAAACCTTATGACATCCACAGCTGGACTTAGGTTTCCCTCTCTCTGAGATAGCAACTGGTGATCCTTTCGAAGGCGATGCTGCCGATGCTTCTCTAATCTCTAATGTGGTCTCCCGGGCTTAGATCAAACTTATCAGATCTTTTTTGAAATATTTTTCATTAAAATGCTTAAACAAAAATATTGTTTCGTGTCAGGAATTCTTCCCGGGTATCATTCACACAGTCTATGTCTTAAGACCCGCAAGTTTTCTTCAGAAGGCTTTATCAGAAGTAAGCAGTAAGCTGTTCAAAGAAGAATTTCGTTTCAAAGTGCTAGTCTGTTCTTCTGTGGACGAGTTGTACGAGTACTTCGAAAGATCACAGCTAACGCCAGATCTTGGAGGGGAATTGCAGTACTCACACGCTGAATGGATTCAACAGCGGATAGTAAGTGAAAAGATTTTTAATATCATAAAAGTTTAACCTTTTAAAGTTACACTAAGTTTATAAGGTTGAGATAAAACTCTTTTACAAGCCTTTACTGAATTACTCATTTAAAATAGCACCATCTAGCGAAATGGTTCTGTACTAACTGTAGAATATTTATGGCGTTATCATCGCTTACGCAACCTTCCTGAATCGCACTAATAAAAGTCTCCGTGTATTTATCGAGATCTAGCAGGATGATTATCTGACTGTATTGTTCAATGATGCCTTATCCTTGCGCACTGAAATATGGTGTTGACATATGGATGTTCGTAATGTGCTGATCGCCATTACGAACTACTGAGAACAATACCGTCCTAACACATGAATATTCGCACTAAAACTTTCAAAATGGATATGGGGATGAGGTAATTTATTAGTTATCGTTATACGAAGGGATAAATATTTGAGGCCATGGTTTATTGCTAACTTATGGTAGGTAATTTATTAAGCCCGATTACAGAGGCGCCAGCGTAATTATATTAGCCAAATAGCATTCTGTTTCTTTTTCACTTTGGGCATTCGATAGAGAGAACGCTTTTTACGTTGCTATTTAATTTACGCTGGCGCCTCTGTAATCGGGCTTATTGTTTAATTGTTCTCCTGATATATTTTCAAGATAAGATTGTAATAAATGATGGCTGAATAAGTACCTAAGTATGAAAGAAAAGAAAGATGTCCAGTCTCGTATGATGACTATAATAGCCGTCTTCGACGAAGACTCTTCGTTACATATTCAACAGCTATTAATAAACATTTAAAACTACCGATCTTTAATTAATAAATACAGAAAGACAACTCGATAGGAAGGCCGAAAGACAACTCGAACAGCACCAGTTTATAAAAATCAATGGTGTCATTTTTTGTCTAACTTAGCAACGCTTTCGTGTAACTGTACAACTGCGCCCTAAACTCAATTTCGATTTGCATCGACCATACCATCTGTTCGTCGAAGTTTAATGACCGCTTAAACAGAGAAAATCATTATATATTTTATTACTGTATCACCGGCATGATTATTCATAAGCGAGCATAACCAGTTCTTTCTGAATTCCAGGCGTTAGAAAAATTCTCAACCCTCATGAAGGAGATCTCAAGTAAACTGGATGATTTCATGCATGGAATTGTCGACTGCGACATGGGGAACGACCCTACACAAACCAAAGAATTATTAGACTGCCAGGAATCTAGGTTAGTATGTGAGATATTCCATCGGGCTGTCCAACTACTTACATAAAACTTTAAAACCAGTTAGAAGACGTATCCCCATGAGATCTAACGTCTTTCTATTTCTCTATATTTTTCTATTTTTACGTTTTATGGAGTATAATGGTTCCCATTTGTGATACGAGTTAGAGATGTTGAAAAAAGTGCTTTATATAAAATCGGCTGATTGACGATGTAGTGTGAAACCAGTTTTATTGAAGTGTTACATTTAAATGTAAAAGTGAAACTGTTTGTGTTTTGGAATAATTTAATCGCTGATTATAATACCCGTACGTAACAAGCATTTTTAAAAATTTCTTTTAAAAGAGATATTTATCTAAAATTCCGTGTGATTGACCGACCTTCCATGTCACAGAGTTAAGAATGACTAGGTGCTCGTCTTTGTATGAGCTTGGTTCATTACCCACTATTAAACTAAATTAACGTTAACTGTGTCTTGAGAAGAGTCTATAGCTTATTGAAAAACCTGAGAAGAGGACCTATGTCCAGCAGTGAATGTCCTTCAGCTGATTTGATGATGATCAATACTCTCGTCGCCCTGAGGGAATATGGAAGGTGTTAATTCTATATACATCCGTAGTTTCACTGGAAACCATCAAAACATGATTGTGAATTAAATTGTTTTGCCCTAATTATCAACTGTAAATATTACCTCAAAGTAGCTGCCAGGACTGTTAGTTTTCGGCTGATAAATAGTGCAATCCTTTCCCATGTACCACGAATTTTGTTAAAATTATACTTTTGGTATATCCACCATATACTATTAAAGGATGCGCCTGATTTCCCTTATTTTGTTAGTGGTCGATCGTGGGCGTATTATAAAGTCTGGTATAGCACCAATTACACTTTTAATCTAATCGTTATCAATATTACAAAAGATACTAATGCGCGCCATTGCTCGTTCCCTTTCTAAATCTGTAGCGTCGCTAGTGTTGTGCCCTCTCTTGGCGCGCGTTAGGGATGTGCCGATACCAATCGACTCGGAGAGTCGATTATGCGGCTAACAATACCTACCAAAAAAATTAGATAGAATTTTGTTAAAATTATATTTTTGGTATACCATAGATCAGGATTTTCTGTCGTAGACAATACTTTTAATTGTATTCGTCTGTATTTTCAGGTATAATGCTTTAAAAACTGAACTAGCGGCGGCGACGGCGCAGGGAGAAGACCTGCTGGCGCAAGTCCGGAAACCAAATCTTACTTATAATATTATTAGTCATGTTGCTGCCGTGGAAAGGTGAATATTATGTTAATGCTTTACGAATATGTTCTTCTAACCTTATCTTTAAAAATAGGTCTTAAAGCCTTAAACTTAAACCAATACGTTTTATAAATCTCAAAAAGTCGTTAAACCGAATATTATCGAAGCATTTTTAAAAAACTTGTCTCTACTTATTAGTTGACTAGTCGACTAATAAAGAATTTTTTTTTTAAGTAACAGAGGAACTAATTTATCTAAGCAACGAACAATTTCGTCCTATATAATTAATCTTGCAGATATTTTGATTTAATTAAATATGAGCGTTTCGAAAGCATTGGGAGTAATGTATAGATATACGTACAATAAACCTTTGATTGTATTAGAAATCTGTGCCCAAAATTTACCAAACCCCTAACATCGATAGAGAATTGAGTTAAAATGTACTTGGGTAAGGCAAATTGCTACCAGCTAGCCAGCCAGCTAGAGCCGCAGGATTGATGACCGCATGAGGACGAAAAGTTCTCGAGTAGAGATTACGTACTGGCAAGCACAGCGTAGGACGTCCACCCGCAAGGTGGACAGATGAACATGATTACGACCACAAGATCGCGCTGGATGCAATTCGCTTCCAACTGCCCTTATTGGAGATCAAGTTAACTCTATGCCATGCACTGAACGTTTCCCCGAAAAACTGCAGCCAAAGAGATCCTAATTTGGCTACTGAGGACGCGGTAGGGGTTGCCCGATTTTGGTCCTTAAAGATTTGATAACTTATATAAATATTGTAGATACATAATCTAAACCTCTGTAAAAGAAAGAAAAATAAAATCTTCTTAGCTACTAAACAATGATAATGACTGATCACTGAACGTTTTGTCCTATGGGTGATGAACGGGAGTATGGATAATTAAGATTTTATTTCAAATTAGTTTTCGGGCTACCTAGATGCTGTCATTTCGATAAGCATCAGTAGAGCTGAAGCTTACTATTGTACATGTCTACATGTAATTCATTATTACGTTTCAGGTTGTTGGTACAATTGGAAGAGACTGAAAAACAGTTCGACAGCTTCTGGCAAAAGCATTCCACCAAACTAAACCACTGGCTAAAGTTCAGAACATTTTTATTAAACTTCAAACAGATGCAGGTAACAAAATTATACTTATTTCTAACTTTTTGTACGAACTAATCTTTAAAGACATGAAATTATAATTTCAGAGCTTAATGACAAACCAAATTTTAGCAATTATTGCTAAAAAGCTTAATTAATTATAAATTTAAGGCTTATGACTAAAGTTTGACCACATTTATCTGACCCATGGTCAGTGTAGTTGCGACTTGCGATAGTGATAGTCTATCGATAGTATCGTAACACTATCGTGACCTTGAAAATCAGTTATAAAGTCGATAGTGCTATCGAAACTATTGACTCTTGACAATACTGTCGATAATATCGATAGTTAAAAACAAATAATACTATTGCCAGATGTTAATAGTAGGTATCGATATTATCGATAGTAGATTCTTATTGATAAAAATATATTCGATATCATCGATAACATCAACATGCGACGATAGTATCAATTATTTTGAACAATACTATCGATAGTACCTAACATTCTAAACTATTGCATTATTTTCACTATCGATACTATCGATAGTATTGCTGAATTTCGATAGAACTGTCGATAGTGTAACTGATTTTCAAGATTGACTATCGATAGTGCATATCGCAACAACGCTACCCATGTTGCATGCATGATTTTAATCATGAAAATGAAAAAAATCCTGAAATGGCACTGACTTTAATAAAGGGAACTGCCAGAATATATCGCTGAATAACTTGTGGATGATAACACAGACAATATTAAATCTTTAAAGTATTTCTTGTGTTTCTTATCGAGCTATAGCGTGTCCCATTTTAGAATAACAACAGAAGAACTAGAGATCAAACTTGATATGGACAAACACGTGCAAAGATATTTCAATTTGTATAGTAAATACGCTCATCTCAAAAGATACATTTTTCGCTTCATTATTTCTTTATCGTACAGTAGTATGTTTTCGCTACGTTATTGGTCTGAATTGAAAAATGTGGGACTGTGGCTGTTGAATCCGTTTATGATTCCGATTTTGAAAATCAAACAAAGGCGTCTTTGGTGAGCACACTGGATGAGATTCGTCAGAGTTTTTCATCGGTTTAAAAACAAAAGCGTTAGACGCAGCCCTCTTCCCGACAAGCTCCGATATATCCATACATTTCTCTTGATTTCTCTCTATAGTCGTGTTTTCAAAATTGGCCACGCCAATGTTCTTGCGTTTATAAGACTCAAGCTGATAGTTTAATTTTTGTATCTTTCGAGATTTTTCCTCTACCTTAGCCGTCAATTCCACTGCTTGTTTATTTTTCTTATTGAACTCAGCTTGCAAAGACGTTACCTTACGTTTGCACGTCTCCAATTCGGCTTTTAGCTTTTGAATGTTCAAATTATTAATCTCTTCCATACATTGAAGTTTTTCTCTGGTATGTTTAGCTAAGCTTTCCTGGTATAAAGTTTCTTGTTCTACTTGGTATGACCAAAATGACATCGCGCGCATTGCTATGTCCATGATTGTGTCTGGCCTCATGCCTGCTAATACTATGGATCTAAACGTTTCTCCAGGCTTTAGATCTGCTTGAATCACGTCAAACTTGTCGCGTAATTCCGTTCCGCAAGCTGGACAGGTCAAACAATTCTCAGCGTTTCTTTTGAATTCACTTTTGCCGTGATCCACACAAAATGCGTGGGAACATGTCGTCACCCATGCTTGATTTGTTAAAGGTTTTCTACATTTGCGAAAATTGCACACAATATCCATTCTTGATCTCGTTGTGATTTTATTTACAACAATGTGTAAAATTATTTAATTAAATAATCTGAATTCTGAAAATATTTCTTGAAACGAAATGAAAATGTCATAGTGTCAAATCTAATCTAAAGGTTTTTTTTTAAGTTGCTTACATGTAGTTTTTTCTAAAGAGGTGACAGCTATGTATTCGGCCGTGGTAACATACTTTTTGGTTGTATTTTGTACATATCTAACAAAGAGGCGAGGTGTAAAGTTTGGTTGTTTGTCGTTCTGTCTGTTCCCATGTCCTGTAGTTATCATGACGTTGTTTAATCAGTATCTTCACTAGCAGACTCCGTATTTTTTTTTATAATATAGCCTATGACACCCGGGGATTGTGTAGCTTCCCAACAGTGAAAGAATTTTTCAAATCGGTTTAGTAGTTTCGGAGCATATTCAATGCAAACAAACAAAAAATCAAATCTTTCCTCTTTATAATGTTGGAATTGTGTAAAATTATTTAATTAAATAATCTGAATTCTGAAAATATTTCTTGAAATGAAATGAAAATGTCATAGTGTCAATTCTAATCTAAAGGTTTTTTTAAGTTGCGTACATGTAGTTTTTTCTAAAGAGGTTACAGCTATGTATTCGGCCGTGGTAACATACTTTTTGGTTGTATTTTGTACATATCTAACAAAGAGGCGAGGTGTAAAGTTTGGTTGTTATCAACATAGAAAAAAACTCAAACTTTCGTTCTGTCTGTTCCCATATCCTGTAGTTATCATGACGTTGTTTGATAAGTAACTTTATTTCCTCACTAGCAGACTCCGTAATTTTTTATAATATAGCCCATGACATCCGGGGATTGTGTAGCTTCCCAACAGTGAAAGAATTTTTCAAATCTTATGTAGGGGTTGTAAGCCCTTACATTCGAAATGATAACCGGGGAAAGTAATGATATAGAGCGGCGTAAATGAAACCACCCGAGTTCATCGTCGAAAGCGAACTGATTTATTAATATAGAAAATATGATAGGTACAGACACCGCCGCACGCGGTTTTGCGGCATCGGCACAAAGTTACAATGCATGTACTTCGTACATCTTGCCCACTCAAATAGGCCTAAGATGATTTGATAAGCTAAACAATAAGGAAAATGAAAAATAAGTGCTAAATGATATAATGCTAAAATATTAGATGATACAATGATGATTAACAATGTCAGGTGTTAGTAAGTACACATGAAAAGTGATTATAAAACGAGTCTAATTCTCTTGACACACACATGTATTATATACTATTCACTGATACCGAAAAGAGCCCTGATAGGCATAGGCGACGTGCCTATATTGACACTTTCTACACTTCGCGCACTTTGCACACATTCACTAACACTGACACGTGAGTCGCAGAGCCGCGCACGTGGCTGCGGCCGGGCACATGCCGGCTCCGGCAGCGCCAAGAGCGCCCTGCCCTTGAACTTGCGGTAGGCAGCGACAGCGCCTCCGACGAGCACCAACCCGATGATGATGTATGATGTAGTGTAATGATGGACGTCATGTATGCTGAGATTCCCTGAAGAATGTTCCTTTGCATTGTCGATCTCGGCCTTCAGTTTGTTCCAAGCTGGCTCTGATATAGGCTCGAGGTCTGTCTCAGAGAGCCGAGTGTTTACCATTTTGTTTAGCATCGAAATCTCTGGGGCTAGGACAGTCTGGGGTTTGTGGTTAATTTTATTTTGTAAATTATTGTGTGCATAAATTGAATAACTTTCTCCCATTAGAGTGCATCCATTATTTAATGATATGATTCCAGTGTTGTTTATCTCTTCTATTGACATCCCAGCTGGGCAGTGAATGCGGACGTGGCATTCCGCGCAGCACGTGAATAGCCACTGGTTGTTGCCATGTAACCTGATCCACTGATCCCGACAGGTTGTTATTGTTGTAGAACAAGCCTTATCAGCGGCGGTGTTTACTAATTGAATGTCACATAATGATTGTTTTAATTTAATATTGTAAAACGGCATGTCTAATTGGCATAATATTTTGTTTTTAGAGACATAGGTGCATGTCATTAGGTCGTTTTCGGACATCAATGCCGCGACGTCCTTTTTAAGGTTGTAGGCAATGTAGGGCATTATGGGTATTATATGATAGGTATTGTTGTCTTTCTGTTGTGGTAAGGAGATAATTTTATCAAGTTCGAATACATCGTTGCTAAGAAGTGGAATCTTGACCTCGATAATTAGGTAGTCAGTGATTACCCTCGCCGATACTTTAAGTAACTTGTATAGCTCCGTGATATCATTGTCCATGGGTAGCATCAGGTTTCCGTGGAGTTGACCTGATATTATGTTCATCTGCTGTTCTAGTTGCTCCGGAAGTAATAAATGCGTGTCAATGTGGCCGTGGTAGATGTCTGTGATGGTGTCGATTAGAGTTTGTTGTATGTGTCTCAGGTTTGATAGAATGAAACTGGCTGCTAGTGCAGATGATGTGATATACATCGAGTTTTCGTTGTCAAATTGTATGCGATTAATTTTTATTGACATGTTATTTAACCGCTCATTTATAAATTGAAATTGCTTAGTCATTGTGTCTTCGTGTCTTCTTAAAATATTATATTCTGATTCAATGATTGACGTTTGATTTCTTAACAATTCTTGTAGATGATTTTCGTTCTTCTCTATCTTCTTTATATCTTCTTTGTAGTTCTCCGCAAATGTGCTATCTAATACCCCAAATAATGAGTTTGCAATGTTGCCGATTCCGTTTATAAATCCTCTCTTTTGTCTTCTAGTTTTCTGTCCCTTTAGCAGAGTGTTGTAATGCTCAATTTCATTCAGATCTTGTTTTAACTGTAACGTTATACCTTTTAAATGCGGTTCTTGTTTTTGTGACATGATTTGAAGGTGGTTAACATAGTTTTCGATAGTTGTCATTCCTTGCCAATATGTAGATAGGTTGTAATAAACGACGAGTTTCCAATTGTCCTTGACGTAATACAGGTCGGCTACCTTGTCGAAAAATAGTCCTTGTGTCGTTCAAAATAGTTTTATTATAGAGTGATTGATCGAGATTTTGTGAGCTTGGTGATATTATAGTCATCAGCATGATAATCATGAAAAATTTCTTGATGTTCCTGACGTTAAATACTCCCTGCCTCTGTCTTTGTGGCAAAGGGGTTGTATTTTGAGGTGATAGTGATGGTGCTTGATCATTAGGCTGAGTTGGTGCCTGCTGATTAATGTTCTGATCTTCTTCTCGGACGGGTAGAGAGATCAATTTGCTGACTGGCCTTTTGATAATGTTTTTGCTTGTCTTTAAGGACACGACGCGTACGATTCCGTCTTGTCCTGGGAAAGTGTCTTGGACTCTGCCTAGCTCCCATTTTCCAGGCGGTAGGTTGTCCTTGAACTCCTGTTGCTGACACACCTTGATAATGATATCGTAAGAATTATTTAGTTCCGATGACGATAGCGTTTTGCTTCTCGATGCACCTTGCTTATCGCGGACACAGCTGATGAAACGTAACACCCAGCCGAGTACCTTTGTAGTACGAGTGAGCGAGCTGTGTTGCATAAGTAATTTGTTTACAAGTGATGACTTATTGTTCTGTAAAGTGACGTGTACACAACCCTTTTTAACTCTAGTCCTGGACTTTCATAGGTGATGTTCTTGTCGGTTGATTTGTATGAAAGTAACCATTGAGGACCTTTCCACCGTAATGTATGCTCTGATAACTGCTTTTTCGTCAATCCACGTGTTGCGCAGTCCGCGGGATTCTCCTCCGATTGTACATGACCCCAACACGAGGGCGGAATGACGTCATTTATTTGCTGCACTCGATTTGCAACAAATTGCTTCCAGCGTGATATGTCTCCGTTAAGCCATCCCAAAACGATCATTGAGTCTGTCCAGGCGTGTATCTTGATATTTATGTCGTGAAATGATTCTAAAACCTTTTTCAGGAATTGAGAAAGAAGGAGAGCTCCACAGAGTTCTTTTCTGGCCAGGGACATCTTTTTAGCCAGTGGAGTCAACCTTGTTTTTGCTGCTAGCAGCTTCGATGTGATCACACCTTTGTTGTCTGTTACCATATGTAATGCACATGCATAGGCATTTTCGCTTGCGTCGCAAAATGCATGTAGGTGACATTCCTTGTCTGTGTCACCGATATGTCGTGATATTTTGAAGTCACCGATCTCCTTGAGATCGTTACTAAGTTGATTCCATTCCTTTTGAATGTCTTCTGATACTATGTCGTCCCATGTCATGTCTTTGCTCCAAGTTTTTTTAAAAAGGAGCTTTGCTCTGATTGATAAACTTGAAAACCAGCCTTGTGAATCGAATAACTTCGATATTTCTGATAACAACTGCCGTTTCGTAACGTGTTTATCACTGTCAGCTGTGATTGGATTTTGGTAGGTGAAACAGTCAGTTGTTGGTTCCCACTTTAGTCCAAGTGTCTTTCGAGATTCCGCAGACTTAAACTGAAAGTTGTCATTGAGTTGATCGAGTGTCAAGTTGCTTAGTAATGCGTTGAACACCACACGGATTTTTACCTTTTCAGGATTTTCTGAATCTGATTTGAGCACTCCATGATGAGGTAAAAAATGCTGTTGTTTATCTGAAGGTTCTGCTGGGCGCATATGGTTTAATGCGATTTATTCACTCATGAATTGTTTGTAGCTTTCTGAAAATTCCGTGTTTTTGTTCAGTTTATTTTCAAGTTGTCTAAATTGAGCAACAGCTTTTGCTTTTGATGGCCCCAAGTATTCTTCATATCCTGGTTTCATCGGTAGTGCAACCACGTATCTTCCGTCTTTTAATCGTTCTGTTGTCTGCTGATACAACTCCTCGCAGTACTTCTCGTCTTCTGTCAAGACGCACGAAGTACTACTAATGTCCTCTACTTCCCAGAACTTAGATAAATCTGTGTTATCCGTGGTCTGAGCTTCATGATAAGTTGATAATGATAATGAATTGCTCTCAAGCTTACTGTTCGCGACATTTAAACAGTTCATTGTCTTTACACTCCCTGATATGATCCATCCCAATGTTGTTTCCTGTGCTATTGGTGACCTTGGCGGACCCTTGATAAGACCTTTTCTGATGACTTCTGAATAGACATCGCTGTGCAGAAGCAGGTCTATTTTTTGTGATACGTTGAACTGTGGATCTGCTAGCGGCAGATCTTGCAGATGCGCCAGAGTTTCGGGTTCAAACGAAACTTGAGGTAAGTTATAGGCGACCTTGGACACGACGTATGCCTCGGCGTCAAACTTATGATCGTCATAAGCTGACTTTCCTCTAACTTGCACGATACCCTTGCATTTTTTCTCACATAAATCAATACCAGATACCGATACCGGCAACAGGGGGTAATGTCGTTTCAAACCTAAGCGCTGAACTAGATTTTCTGATATGAGTGAAACTTGAGCTGCTTGATCTAAAAGAGCGCGAGCTGTTACATATGTACCGTCTGCTGCTTGAATTTGGATGACCGCAGTTGGTAGAAGAGTTTCTCTGTTTTCGGTGGCAACATGAAATACATGTCGCTGATTGCTAGGCTGTTGAAAAGCTGTTGATGGACCAGGTTTGATGTAAGCATTTTGATGTTGTTTGTATTGCTGTTTTGGTGCTGAAGATGATGATGGTGATAAGTTGGGCTTCATGTCCAAAGAATGTTCACACGCTTCGTGCAGGATCGTATTATGATACCCATTACATGTTTTACACCGTTTTGTAGAAGTGCATTGTTGTGTATTGTGGTTGTATAAGCAGTTTATACAAATGCGAAGTTTCTCAACGGTATTATATTTAGTCTCCGGTGTCATATCAAGAAACTTCACACATTGATATAAATCGTGTTCAGATTTGCATAAAGGGCACTTCTTTATAAGCGATGTCATAACTTGATAATTAGTGTTCTTGTTTGCTTGATAATAGTGTCGATAATTCTTTGCAGGTGGAACCTTTGCGTTGTTTGATAATGACGTAGAAGTTGTAGGTACTTCTCTTTCCCGTCTAGTGATAGGCTCTAATGCAATGAATTTGCTCTCTATAAATGCTAAAAACTCGTCTAGGCTGGCTAATTGCCTAGGCGATTTTCGGGACTCCTTGTAATCGGAGTATGTCTGCGTGTCCAATTTTTTACACAGTAGGTGGACCAGCAGCGGGTCCCATGAGGATGTATCAACCCCAAGGTTATGGACAGCATGAATACATTCCGTTGTCGTGTCGTATAGTTTTCTTAACTCGTACGCTGTCTGTTTTTGAATATTACTCTGGTTTAAAAATAGCTCTATTTGTTTGGAAAAGAGAATATTTTTATTGTTGTATCTATGTATCAAAATTTCCCAAGCCGTGTCATAGTTTTCGGTTGAGATGTGCAGATGCTGAATGAGCCGTTCCGCTTCCCCTTTGATTCTACTTTTTAAATATTGAAGTTTTTGAGCATTTGTAAACGAGTTGTTCTGGTGAATTGCCTCGTTAAATAAGTCAAAAAAGGTTGGCCACTGAGTGTAATTTCCTGTGAAAACTGGAATTTCTAGTTGAACTGTCGAATTATGTAGGTGAATTTTTGAAGACAATTTTCTGTTCAATATACGTTTAATGTTGTCAAAACTTTTTTCAATATGATCATATTCGTCCTCGTACGCGACGTCACCACCACACAAAATGTTGTCGATTTTAATATGTAACTCCTCTATTACCTTCCACTTATTTTGAATTGTATTTAATTTATCCTCTATCTCCCACCTTTCTGTCATGTCTTCCAAATGTATGCGACTCAATGTCCTATCAAATGCCCTGAAATGTGTTCTTTGATAACGTAGTAGTTCATCTACCTCGCCATCAGGTTGAGTAGATGTTTCTGTTTTGTTATGATCTGATAATGTATTACGCAAGCCGCCATACAAATCCTTGGCAAACTGATAAATATTTTCTTTAAAATACTCATGATTATGATTAGGCACACCTCCTTCCCCAACGAAGATTTTGGTGTGATTGCTGTTAAACTCTCCCCAGAGATTGTCAATAGTCTCTAACCGCTTTTTTAAGTATTCAGCAGTTTTACGAGACGCCGAATCCTTTCCGAAATTCGACTTAATGCCACTGATGATAGAAACGATCTCCGATTGTCGTTGTATAAGATCCTCCATTATTTATAGTAATATGGAACGGTCTTACTTGATATGATGATATCTCGAGCTGTTACTAGCCCGAGCTGCTGGTGCTGGTTTCGGGGCTCCACCCGAAACTGATAAGGTGCGCGCCCTGGGTCTCCAGACCCAAGACTCTTGATAATGATATGCGCGCCCTGAGCCTCTGTACTCAAGACGCTTGATAAGATGATATAATGATATACACAGTTATGTCACTGTAGTCCGATAGCTCACTGCACTGATCTGTTATCTTCACAGTGTGAACCACGCTAGTCTGATAAAATGACCAACACACGCACGAAGGTCAAAAAAACGCGCAGTCCCGCACCAGAAGTGCTCGAAGGACCAAACTTATGTAGGGGTTGTAAGCCCTTACATTCGAAATGATAACCGGGGAAAGTAATGATATAGAGCGGCGTAAATGAAACCACCCGAGTTCATCGTCGAAAGCGAACTGATTTATTAATATAGAAAATATGATAGGTACAGACACCGCCGCACGCGGTTTTGCGGCATCGGCACAAAGTTACAATGCATGTACTTCGTACAGGTTCAGTAGTTTCGGAGCCTATTCAATGCAAACAAACAAAAAATCAAATCTTTCCTCTTTATAATATTGGAACAGATATAGATAATGATTATTTAACACTTAAATAAATTTCATTCTGTTACAGGCGACATTAGACAATCATCTAAAGACAGCGTGCGATATGACAGAGGTTGGCGAGACCGCAATCAGAGTGGATAGTTTACTACAAGAGGCAACCGATTTTGAGAAACTTTGCAACTGTGACCTCGACACTGCCACATCAGTTATTGATGACGGTGAGAAAATTTTATAACTACTATTTTAAATAATTATATTTTACTACTTTAACTAATTTCTTTAACTTTTAACTATGTACTTAATTTCGAATCAGATATGAAGAGATCCGCAGAAGACCAAAGTTACCGACATAGCCCAGCTGATTGGCAAGTTAAAATGGCATTGGGCAGGGCACATAGCTCGGAGTACTGATAACCGATGGGGTCATAAGGTTCTCGAGTGGAGACCACGTACCGGCAAGCGCAGCGTAGGACGTTCACCTGCGAGGTGGCCAGATGATCTCATTAAAATTGCAGGATCGCGCTGGATGCAAGTCGCTTCTAACCGGTCTTGTTAGAGATCAGTAGGGAAGGCCTATGTCCAGCAGTGGACTTCATATGGCTGATGGATGGATGGAATTTTTACCTACGATTTCAAAGAATATATGTCAACTAAAACCTCTGTACAAAAGTGTTGCGACCTTTTTGGCGAATGAACCAAGGACCTTGATTGCTCCGTTGAAAACTATAAAACACAGATCCTACCTCCTTGGCTGATTGCTTCATTTAAAACTATAGAAACGAAGAGGTCGCAATTCTGTACCTGCTGAGGTTGATTGACAATTAAAAAAAGTTGTCAATTAACGTCACATGGCGTTTTAGCGGGAAACAATAAGGTCATATTTTTTTTATTGAAACCATTTCATTTTACACTTACAGAAATTACAGATACATAATCAAAGACTTTTACAGAGGTTTGTTTTTAATTCGCTGTTTGTTGTATTTTCCAGGAGAGAAATTAATGCAAGACCCGCTAAGTTCAGTCGACCATATAGAGTCAAAATGCGAAGAACTAAGACGAACGAGTGCACTGCTTGTTGACAAAATACAGAAACGAAATACTTTACTAACAAAAGCACGTGAGCTAATGGATAGGATAGATAAGGTAAGGTTTTTACTGAACTAAGTTTTCATCTCACTGAATCTTAGAAGTGCTAAGAAATAATTACTAATGCTACCGAAAACATGGTTGGGCTTTTGAGCGGTAACTTACCGCACAAAAATTTACTCGCAGAAATATCTGCCTTGTTCTAGCCGAAAATGATCTATAGAGCGTAGGTACGTATAACTTCACATCCGCCGACTTGTATGATTCGGTCTAAACCAGTCGTACGTGTGAATCTACCATGTACCCATTCTATAGTTAAATGCAGGTTCATCGCCCTTCATCTTATACGAAAAAAAGCTATTACATGTGGAACGCTTTGCCTGGGTCTATCTTCCTGCTTAAGTACAACGTGGGTGTCTTCAATTCCCGAGTAAATAGGTATCTTCTAGGTAAGCGTGCTACATCCTAGACCGCATATCTGCTTAACGTCAGGCAGTATGTAGTGAAACGCAAACCTATACGGAAAAAAACATACCTACATTTTGTCGAGAGTCGATGAACTTTTGTATAACATTATTATATACCACGGGACTAACCGCGCACTAAAATTACGAGATAAATAAATACCGATACCCGTCTACCCGTGACCACGATCGATGCGACTTGGTCGAAACGTCGGGATGATGAGGTATTTATTTATCTCGTAATTTTAGTGCGCGATTAGTCCTGTAGTTTATAATAATAATGTGTTCAAATTCGTGAAAGCTTAAAAACAACTTTTGTATGACACTATCACATCGTAGAACTTATTCATAATGAAATGTGGGTATATTTCTATAAGCCAATCTGAACTAACTGAAAATTTGAAAGAGTGTTGACTGTTTCAAATTATTTTCAGTTTAATTACATTAGTATCAAATCTTTAACTAGCCACATGCAAGCTTGCCACATAATAACGACCCTGCGAAAATGGCCGCCGTAGCCTACTTCAAATGCTCGCAGCTCGCTTTTGCTGAATACCATTTATTCCTGGGTTGCCAGCCCTCATTTTTTGATTCCACGTAAAGCCAAATCAAATCTCTGACTGCCCTTGAATTTTGCAAAGGGTCTACCGATATTATTAACAACTACTCTGTAGCTACTCAATAAACTAAGAGCCAAAAAATGCAAGTGGAGTCCCTTCGCGCGGAAGAAGTGTAACTTCGGGGGGTTATGAAACAGTGCTTTCATACCCCCCTCCTCAATGGTAGCGTTTTAAGTTTCACTTCAAAAAATATTCTCTGGTTACTATTTTGATTCTATCGTACTTTTTCACCAGGCTAACGAATGGTGCGCAACGGGAGTTGAGATCCTGGCAGGAGAAGGGGGGCTGATAGCCGTGGACAAGCTACTAGAGGACGCGCAAAGCTTCGGCCTCACCGCACCCGACGAGTTCAGAGATATGCTCATGCAGTCCGCCACGCAGGAAACTAGGGCTTTGGTCACGCAGGTTAGAATATTCTCTAAAAACCCTCATAACATGTTCCGATTTGGTTGGACCTAACCTTCAAATTGGATCGTGTGCAACGTGAATACGTTTAATATTATTATTATTTAATTTCTTTGTCATGTTCATTTCGTTCAGCCATGTCAAAGGCCTTCAGCGTAGCTTAAAAATTCTGACACCAGGTCTGGCCACCTGGCCTACACGAACTTACTTACTATATTTATTTGCCCCCCAATTTCTCATTTTAGACTAAAATTTTATTATCTATTCTGTGTAGGAATATACACCAAATTTTATCAAACTTTTGAGAGCCGTTTCCGTCTAATTTTGTACAAACAATGTATAAAGATATAATTATACAAGAATTGCTCGTATGAAAGTACCTATGGGAATAAAATCCTCAAAAAGGGCTCTCCGGGCCGGGCCATGTCTACGTCCGTCTCTGTGCCTTCTTCTGTCTTGAGAATTTTATGTGCAACGTTATTTTATATGCATATGTATCTCTAAAGTAATAATGTATGTTTTATACAGGTGGCGCAAAGAGTGGAAGACGTCTGGCTGATGGTGTCTGTAAAACGAGCGTCACTGCAGCGCGCCATGGCGCGGCCGGCGCGGCCCGTGCAGTCCGTGCCTCCCCATTCCGCCACCATACCAGCTAACGACACCCAGGTCAGTGGTGCACGTCCTTCTCATAGGTGTTCCACGCTTGATAGAAGATATTCCAGGATCAAAGTGTAAAAGACTGGATGACTGAAGTCTAGTTGATGGTGTCGGTGAAGTGAGCATAGCTGTAGAGGGGACCGTGCAGTCCGTGTCTCACCACTCCGCCACTATACCTACTACCTAACGACACCCAGGTCAATGTTACATCTCCTTCTCTTAGGTATTCCACGGTTGATAGAAGATATTCTAGGTTCAAAGTGTGAAGACGTAAGGGGTTTTTGGCGGGAACGCGGAAAAATCATGTCGCCTCATTGTATCATCTTCTAAAACTTGTGTTTTTATCAGTAATTCTGGTATTTCGTTGATTATGCGCTGATTTACGTGCATGAGTATAGGCAAGTGATGTGACGTATCATGTTGTTCCGTGTTGTTACCAAAACTCCATAGACGCCTCTGGTATAGTCTCCTCTGCTTTACTGAGGTGTGACTTTGACTAAGTTTGGATTTGACCGTGACTTTATTGGACTATGACGTGACTATTTTGATAAAATATCAAAAATGACTAAAACTTAATACTTGACACTGGCAAATACATAACAATGCGACGCCGAAACACAAAAGAAGAAGAAGAAGACATATGGTTGTTGATGTCAGGTGTCGGTGCATTGCTGTAGAGATACTCGTACGCGTCCTTTTCATAGGTGTTCCACGGTCGACAGAAAATATTCCAGGTTCAAATGTAGAAGGTACCTGATCGATGCTGTTTTTAAAGTGTCGCTCTGAGTAGTCCGTGTTTATTAACTCTGCGACTATACTGACCATTGACACTCAAGTCAGTCCACTTCTTCCTTCTAGGGTTCTGGGTACTTCTCCGTGATGATGTTTGAAAGTACTTTGGGCCTTTGGGAGAAAGTTTTGATTTCACAGATTTTATATTACCACAGCCGAAATATTATATCTAGTGAATACCATCGATGACGATAAATCATGACATTCATGACCCAATTTATACTAGAAGTACCAATCCACTGATCAGCTGGTTTAAAAAGTTACATATCATAACTGTCAGGTACATATTATAACTTTCGTTCACGTAGCGGTTTGAACTAACCTAACCGGAAATAAAAACACATGACGCAATTTACAATCAAAACAATCAGCTAACTAGCGATGGGCAGCAGCCACCTGTAGGACCGCTTTCTTGCGCCCGCGCATCTGTATGCCGCGCCGACCTGCGCCAGACACGATGCTTGCATACGAAATTTATTTTTATACAGTATTTTCGTAAGACAGTAAGGAATCTTTACATTATCATCAAAATCATAGTGAGCTCGTACATATTTTATTAACCGACTTCCAAAAAGGAGGAGGTTCTATGTTCGTCTGTATGAATTTTTTTTTGTGTATGTTCATCGATATTATCGCCAAATGTGAATCAAAAAAATATTTTAGTTCGAAAGGGTATACTCCCGAGGTATTCCTATTTAAATTTCTTCGAAATCGGCTGAGTCGTTTTTGAAAATTCAAAAATAATGTAAAATTTGCATACATCAATTCGAGCGAAATATTCGAATTTTGTGCACGGTGGAAGGCAGTTTTAGCCATTTTTTTTTTTTTTGCGAAAACCAATTATTATTTCTGGTACCTACACTACGAGTACCTATTCCTTCCTTCCTCCTTCCTTTCAGCCATAGGATGCCACTGCTGGACATAAGCCTCCCCTAAAGATCTCCAATAAGACCGGTTGGTAGCGGCTTGCATCCAGCGCGATCCTGCGGTCTTAATGAGGTCTTCCGTCCACCTTGTAGGTGGACGTCCTACGCTGCGCTTGCTGGTACGTGGTCTCCACTCTAGGACTTTTCGACCCCATCGGTCATTAGTCCTCCGTGTTATGTGCCCTGCCCATTGCCACTTCAATCTGCCAATCCGCTGGGCTATGTCGGTAACCTTGGTTCTTCTACGGATCTCCTCATTTCTGATTCGATCGCGCAGATTCGATCACCCCATTTCAGTTGGGAACTCGGTTCTTGAAGTCGTTGACTCGTACGTCTACCTAGAACAAGTAGTCCAGTTAGGTAGGTCCGACTTCAAGAAAGAGGCCAATCGCCGAATCCAACTCGGCTGGGCAGCGTTCGGAAAATTGCGTAACGTCTTCTCATCCGACATACCTCAGTGCCTCAAGTCGAAAGTTTTCGACCAGTGTGTGTTGCCAGTGATGACTTACGGCACAGAAACGTGGTCTCTCACCATGGGCCTTATTAGTAAGCTTCAAGTAGCCCAACGAGCCATGGAGAAGGCTATGCTCTTCCACAATAAACTCAAAAAGCTGCTAATTCAAAAATGTTACTATTTTTCAAAAACTACTTAACCGATTTCTATAAAATTTAAATGGGACCACTTCGGGAGTATACCCTTGTGAACTAAAAAATATTTTTTGATTCGGTTGACGAAATTATCGGTAAACATATACAAAAAAAAACATACAGACGAACATAGAACCTCCTCATTTTTGGAAGTCGGTTAAAAAATAGATTTGTTTGTGTAGAAACTGTCTTTAAGTCTAAGTATTTCAAAAATACCATAACAATACAATACCTAGCCGAGGTGTTGGCTTACCTATCTCTACTTTACATAAGTACATTTCTGGGTACTTCATACTTATCTGGAATAGGCATGTTATCTCGTCATTTTGCTTGTCTAATTAAAAACCCTACTACGGATATTAGATTGCAGATGGAACATTATCATGATTCTTCAAAAATTAGTAATCAGTAAGCAGAAAAGGATATGGGTATTAGGTAGACTCGAAATACATTCCCGTCTTGGCAGTTGAAATTAATATGCGCAAATTATGCAGAGATCTTGTACTGATTCAAAAGTGTATTGCGTTTTTCTTTGGTATGCGGTAAACGTTTTGAGGAACCTTTAACTTTTAAAGAAAAACCTAGTGATTCTCACATGTTTTAATATAAATGTTTCCTGTAACTGGTGATTTATTTTCTAGAAAGCTACAGCGTTTGTAAATGTATGAGAACAGCTTGAACGAAATTTGTTTTAAACTACACCTGCTCGGAAAGTACCTTGATACTTTATCAAAGGAGATATTGCAAAAATATATAGAAATTGGGCCACCAAAAGGTACAGTATTTCATAATTTGCTTCGTTTCTTTCGGATAATTATTTTCCCGTTATTTTTTACAATAACAGTGTCCATTAAAAGTAATTTCATGTATTCTGATTGAAAATTACATTGACATTGTTTAAAAATAAGGCAGCCATACTCTTCTTCTTTTATATTTTGGTGTCGCATGGTTTATGCATTTGCTAATGTTACCTATAAGTATTGAACCTTTTTTTTTGTATCATATCAAAATAGTTATAGTCTAAGTCACGTCATAGTCCGAAAAAGTCGCGGTCAAGTTAGACCTCAGTAAAGCATCGGCAAACTAATTATCACTGATAGAAACATATTTCACAAAATAATATAATGCGGCGACATGATTTTTCCCAGTTCCCGCCAAAAACCACCCGGTCATACTCGACTTGAAACATTAATAAAATGTCACAAATAACAAAAATAGGCTAAAGGCCTAAAACCGAAAAAAAGGTTTAAAACCGATTTCTACATTATCCTGGATTCTTATAACAACGAAAAGAAAACGTTTCATTGCAATTCGTTGGATGATTTTTCTTGTTAACTATTACAGGATTTAAACACCTCATAGTCAAAATATTTTATTCAGCATTCTCCGATCTAAGAAATATATGGTTACAAACATTTTTTATTCTTCGCTCCATTTTCACACCATTGATCCTCCTTAGTTTCTTTCCCGCCAAAAAGTAAGTAAGTATTCATCCTTCATTCTCCTTTTTTTTAAATATATAAATCTAACTTGTCCCGTGAGTTTGATTACTAAAGAGGTTTCTATGTGCTACGTGATCTTCATACACCATTATAAGAATACATAGAATAGTGCAGGAAAATGTTTATACGTTTGAAGATGGTAGAAGGCGTGAACTTGACGCCAGGCGAGACGAGCTTAGAAATCGACCGCCGAGTAACATGACCTATAATTTTGTCAATGGTGTTTTAACATGTAGCCTGTGTTCACGTACTTTTAAAGCCAAATAGGCTACTACAGCCATATGAAGGCACACGAACGAAGCCTATCTAACTGTAGTTAGAGCAGAATCAATGGTCGCCATAGCCGAAATCGGCAAGGATACCTATATATAAGAATACAGCAATGTGAATGCGGGGCAAGTTACTTCGAAATAATTCACAGTTGTTTAGATCCATTTTTGTATACCGAAATATGATATAATATAATACTTTTAAGAGAATATAAACAACATTACACTCATCACACTATTAATGATGGTTTTACAAAATTAATATAACGATCGCGCAGTCTGGAAGGAGGGAAGGGAGGCCTTTGCCCAGCAGTGGGACAATACAGGCGCAAAATAATAATAATAATAATAATATAACGACAAAATTTTCTTGATTATTTACGAAAACAGGAAAATAAAAACAAACCTCTTACACGTTTGCCTTCGACTTTCTCGGTGACCCGCGACTTCACCAAGTAACAACTTAATCCTCCTCAGGGCCAGCGCAGTGGATATGAGTGGATAGACCTAGCCTATGTTCAGCAGTATACTTTTAAAAATTACAGATACATGAAAGGTAGATACATACATATACCGTGTGTCTCTCAGAGATCTAATAATACTGAAACCACTTATATGTAGTACCTACGTTATTATGAACAACTGAAGATTGCTGTTGGCCCCATAGTAAAAAAATAAATGAAATAAAAGAAACGTATAAAGTCTTGATCGAAGTATAAAGTACCTATAAACGTATCAATTTGATGTATCACGTCTGAGAAGTTTTGCTAACAAAACTAAACTCTTTAGTGCATTTTTTACATGTGGGCTATTAATTATATGTAGGTTATATAAAAAAGGTTATATGTGACCAAAATGGCAGTAATTCAATAACTGAGAAAAAATCAAATTGGAAAATGTGAAATTACTCATAAATTAAGCATTTAATGCGGTTGTTTTACTCTGCGCATTTATTTATCATAGTTTATCGGATTTTTTGAGCTACTGTACCTAGTCTTAGCCCTTTTTGCAATATCACCTTTACGGTAGAAAGTACGTCATTGCATATCGAACAAATATTATTATTATTATTTTGAGCCTGTATTGTCCCACTGCTGGGCAAAGGCCTCCCTCCCCTCCTTCCAGACTGCGCGATCTACTGCGTTGGTGGCCCAGTGTTTGTCGTGCGAGCTCAGTTCATCGCGCCACCTGCGTCTGGGTCGACCCATAGGTCGTTTGGATTTTGGAATCCAGTCGGTGGTGACCTTTGCCCAGCGGTCGTCCGGCATGCGACAGACGTGTCCCGCCCAATCCCATTTCAACTGTCCGGCTTTATGACAAACGTCGGCGATTTTGGTTCTTGAGCGAAGCATAGTGTTCCTAATTCGATCGGTTAATTTGACTCCTAATATGCTTCGCTCCATTGCTCGTTGGCAAACCCCGAGCGCGGTCTTTTGATCTTTAGTCAAAGACCAAGTCTGGGCGCCGTATGTGAGAACGGGGAGAATGCACACATCCATGAGTTTTCGTTTTAGACATAGCGGTAATTCGCCTTTCATAAGATGTTTCATGGCCCAATAGCTTTTCCAGGCGTTTTCGATGCGACGAGCTACTTCTTTATCTTGTCGCGCTTGAAAAGAGACTATTTGGCCAAGATATACGTATTCATGGACGTATGCAATCTCTTCGCCCTCAACGGTGATGCGGTGTGCAGTGCGGTTGGTCATGATCTTGGTCTTTGACATATTCATTCTCAAGCCCGCCTCGAGGCTAGCTGTGCTTAGGTCTTCTAGCATTTCTGTAAGTTCTGCAGCTGAAGAAGAAAACAGAACTATGTCGTCAGCGAAACGAAGGTTAGTGAGATTTCTTCCACCAACATCAATTCCTCTTTGTTCCCAGCTGGCCGGCAGTTTTTTGAAAATTTCTTCCAGTGTAGCTGTAAAAAGTTTTGGAGATAGTGGATCGCCTTGCTTCACTCCTTTGGTAATACGAAACGATGGTCCAGTGCTATTTACTTTAACTGCTGCTGTGCTGATGCTGTATATTCTCTGAAGAAGTTTAATGTAAGTTGGGTCTATACCTTGTCTGGTAAGTGCTTGAAAAAGTGAAACGTGGCTTATACTATCGAAGGCTTTTGAGTAATCGATAAATGCTATGTACAGTGGTAAATTATATTCGTGGTGTTTTTCGATGATCTGGTTTAGGGAATGAAGATGGTCTGTAGTGGAAAAGTCAGGTCTGAATCCGGCTTGCTCTGGAGGCTGATGTGAATCTAAATTGGCAGATATTCGGTTTTCGATAACTTTTATAAAAGTTTTGTAAAAATGTGAAATAAGGCTTATGGGCCTATAATTACTTAAATCTGCTTTGTCACCTTTTTTATGGAGAAGAGTGATAGTAGAGTGACAAAAGTTATTAGGGAAAATACCAGTTTGCAGAATTGAATTAAATAGATTGGTAATATGGGGAAGAAGTGCAGGTTCTCCAATTTTAAGAGCTTCTGTTGTGATACCATCTTCTCCGGGGCTTTTGCTGTACTTCATGCTACAAAGAGCGCGATGAACTTCATAGCCACTAATTGGCACGATCGATTCGGAGCATGAGTATTCCCCTAGGTCGTTTTTGTTGCTTGTCAGATCGCTGTATAGTTGTGTGTAAAAATCTGTGCAAATTTTTAAAATGACACTTTTATCTGTTTGATTTTTACCATTGGAATCCTTGAGACGTGTGATGCTTGTTTTACCGCTTGATATTCCTTGTTTAGCGCTTTTGAGTGACTTGTTGGAACAAATATGCGGGGAGAAAACGCATCTGAGCGGGAGAGAAAAGTGTATGAAAATCCATTTCTTACGTGGTTTTTCTTTTTTAATTTTGGGTAAGACTATGCGCTAGTAACCTAAATATCAAAAGCCAAAAAGTTTTTACAGTGAGTTTTTATCTCCAAGTTCGCAAAATGACACTGGCCACTAGCTGTGTGTTGGATGGTGTCAAACAATTTGAAAAAATAACATGTGAAAATTGCAGACGCCATTGGCGCCATTTTCAAGTGTTACATTAAGCTTCACTAACTGCAACAATTTCAATTAGTAAAGATTTAGTTTTTTATTTTCCTCGTAGGTGTAGTATAAAGCACTATGTATCACTCGAGAGAAAGTTCGATTCCCGATCTCGGGTGTTTTAAAGCCCTCGCCTACGGCTCGGGCTTCAAACGACACCCTCGACGGTAATCGGTCACTTTCTCTTCTCGGTGAACAATGTACTATTTCGCCTACGTTTTTTTGCAATAGCGGACTTGCAGTCTTGTGATTATATATAACTTTGAATAGAGTTTGGTTTGAGAGTTTGTCTAAATAAATCAATGAGGCTGAGGTAGCGTAGCTTTCGCCTATTTCAAATCGGTCCATAACTTAGACCGAAAAATAATATAATTACCTGTAAAAGCACGCATTGAGGATTCCTTTTAAGACATTATTGAAATGTGTCGTACCTATTTCATTTTTTGGATACATTTGGCGCTGGGCCAGCTTTGGATTTTGTTCCACGTACATCACACTAAATTCATGCACAAATGCTCTCATTACGAGGAAGCGAGAAAATGGGGTCTTTATTGTCTATACCACATAGGTACAGAAAATATTAATGTATTCATGGTCAACCCGTGATAACCACAACCATAACCCAATGCTGGGCATAGGCCTCCCTTACTTTTTTTTATTCACCTCTGTCCCTTGTATCCATTTATCAATATCATAGTAGTTTTTCCGTAAATACTTAGGTTGGGAGAGAAAACACATAGTTCTCGGTCTTCGAGCTAATATTTATAGAGTCACAATCGTGCAAAAAAAGTGTCCGAGCCAAAACTCTGCCCAAACTACGTAGTGGATAGGCTTTTTAGTTAGTCGTAAGGCGACTGCAAGCCGACTATAACGCCGCGCGTTGCCAAAGTTCTCGGTTACAAGCAATTATTAGTTGACATTACGTTAGTTATATGTACATTAAATAAATCACTGTGAATTATTTAATGTACATATCTAAGTCGGTATGTATGACGGCGCGGCGTTCGGACATTTTTTTTACTACTTTAACTTAGAGACTGGTTCTGTAGATATTAGCTCGAAGTCCTCGGTACATTTACGTACAAATTATAATCAAAGTGAGGCCTGCCCTATCAAAGTGTCTGCCTAATGACCATAATGAACTCTCCGGCCTTCTCATCGAGAGCTCACAAGAACGCGTTATGATTTTATGATTGCCGACCTCTAGAAAGTTATATTTATGAGTCTTGCTTATTTCTGTTCAATAGTTACAGTAGATACAATGCTAAGATGACTAAGAAAAGGTACTAAAATCTTTACAGGCAGTTCTCGATTCATCAAACAATGCATGTTTATTAGGAAGTCCCGATTTTCACAAAACTATCACTGCAGCTGCTACTTTCACATTTCTATTTGCAATATGATTTTACCAGTATTAATGACAGTAAAACAATATAAAATGTGTATCTTATAGTCAGTTTATGGACTTTCAGCAAATCGTAAATATCTTACGTGTACTTTTGAACGCACCTAATTACGACTCCATGAACTCTATCAGACCAAAGTGTATTATCAGACGTGCACAATGTTGTGTTGATGAAAGAGAATAGCACGAATAAAATAAAACAAACTGTGCTTAGGTCAGTGGGGCGTAAATATAAAGTCTAAATTCTAAGACACAACAAAACAATCTGTCTGTTTCTCTCTCCAAAAGTTAGACTGTTTTAAAATAACCTAGATATAGAGTCTGAGACTCATTAATTAATATTTTACTGGTCTTGATATCTTTTGGGCGACGAGCTTCCGCGAGATGATGCCTTATGACTCTGAATACTTGTTACGTTATAATTTAAACCGATCGTATCTAATTTCCTCGTTAAAGTTTATTCGTCAGGAAGTTCTGCTAAAATCATAACTGTGAAAATATTTTCAAAATACGATGATTTAGATAACATCTTTCCTGTACTTAATATCAGTGATATATGAAGCACAAATTTACGTGTTTACCAAGTACAAGTAAGCTTTGTCTACGGTATGCGTAGGTATAGGAATATCTTTTTCATTTCTTATTGTAAAATATAATTTATTGTTGATAAGCATTTTAATAAGGTTTTGTAAAATATCATCAGTTTTAGCTATTACTGTTGTGATTTGATGTGCTGACGCAGAGCCTTAGTAGAAAAAAATAATGATTTGACATTTATCCAGTAGTTAGAATACTTGTACGGGATTATATGCATTGAACTCTACGTATCTACTAAAGCCACCTCTATCTATTCACAGAACATAATTGCTGGCATTTTGTAAGAAATACACCAGAGTTTAAACTCTTTGAAGACAGGAAATCGACATTCGATATCGAATCGAACTCTCTGTGATCTTTTTGTTGGAAATTTCTTTTTGGTGGTATACGAGAGATTTATTTTATGTTCTTCGATATTTATGTCTGCGGCTACCGTTTTCGTAACTCAATTATTAAGATTTATTTTATTGGTTTTAATTTCGATGGATTTAAACTCGAACAGGGAAGGAAAATAGTGTGGCTCATTCACACACATAATTATGGCGTCAATTTTTGAGGTGTAAAATAAATAAAATTATTTGTTAGTACGAGTATTGCAAGTACTGGGCATGACATTATTTTACTCTGAAAATGAAACCATAACATTTTAATATGATACTCAAGACATAAACTAAATTGACAGGATTAAAATTCCACTACTCTATATTCTGTATCCTTTATATTATGTTTACCCTACTTCCCGATAAAGAGTTTCATCCTTGTGTTTTTTTTTCAAGAACTTACGCCTTTCAAAACTTACGAGTATGTACCTACATCTGCCATTTAGGTTTGACGATCACTATCTAATAGCTTGTAGCTCGTAAAGTTACCCAATAAAAAATATAATGAAGATATGCGTAAATATTTTAATTTAGCCTGTTCAATCAGCGTAGAATGGTGTTTGCCAATCTAGACGTTTAATCGCTGTTTTACTAATTGGCTTTTGAAGTCATATTACGGCATCTAGATTAACTATTAAGCCGGGTGATGTTTGCCTTCTCTACTATGGGTTTAATTTATTAGCAGAAAATGTTACTCGACTGTAAATAGTAGTGTAACAGTATAAGGTTTATCTTATGCAGCAACTTATTTCTGCATGTTGAAGCGTGTAATATACCTAGACTAACAACTCTTTTATCTAACGTCATCGTACTCACTAATAAATCTAATAATATTAATCCGAAAGTGTGTATTTTGGTCTGTTTGTTACTCTTTCGTGCGGAAACGGAGCGACATTTTGCACTTCGGAACAGTAGCACAAAATAGTACGCGGGCGAAGCCGCGGGTATAAAAGCCATACTTATGTATGTAAAAAATAACTTTTTTCGTGAATTTTTTAAAAACCATTTTGTTTGCTTCTTAATGAAACTTGTCCTTTGAGTTGATTAATGCGTTACAAGCAGGTGGCCTCAAAGAGTTAATTCATATGTATCAGTAAATATCTCTGTGAACTGTGTAACGATTTTCCTCACGTCTCTATTATTTTCCACTTGCTTCTGATGATTCGTATCATAAAACATAGCGATACATACCTAACATACCTACTAAGATAGATTAATTGCAATATTACATGACCAGAATTAATCATTTCTGTCATTCTTATCTAATAGTTGCTGTTAACATTAAAATATATCTCGATGATATTCATTGATTTATGAATTCCGTCGGGTCAATCAAATTTAAAATTATATTAATTTGATCGTGTCAATTTTCGATACACGTCTCTTCCTTCATCACAGACGGTGATCTATAATTTGTACATATTTATAAATCCATTATCGCACATCACCAATTACTACGTACTAGTTTTAAGCATTTGAATAGCTGTCCTAACGTTTTAATTGTAAACATCGCGCTGATTGGAAATACAAGTTTTCGGATCGGACAGCCAATATCATCGGACCTTGAAGAGTTATGCCACTTTCTGTAACCATAATTCATGGCCTCAGTGAAAGTAAAGGCGGGTACATAATAACACAATGTACATAACTATAGGGTAGCGTGCAATATCCGTGACGATACATGACCGGATTATGTTATGAACATGACTATGAGAACGTAATTCGTCAATGAATATTCAATTTTCATATTCGGAATGTTAGGTAAGAAATATGTACAATGCCTACTACTACTTCATGTTTTAAAAGTTTTATAACACTAGTTTCGACTTCCGCGATCCACTGACCTATGTTTTTAACTCGATTATGCTGCTCTCTCGAATAAAATCAAGAAAAGCGCGTACCTACCAGTTTATTTTTATACATAAAAGCATATAATAAGCCCAATTTTAGAGGCACCATCGTAAATTTAATAGCAACTTAAAAAGTTTTCTCTCTATCGAATGTCTAAAGTGAAAAAAGAAACAGAAATAGTCTAGTTAGCTGTTTTAATCACGATGGCGCCTCTAAAATTGGGCTTACTGTATCTCGTTTGTTTCAATAGCTTCCAGCACAACGCCGGTAGATAGGTAGCCAGACTTAGATATTGCATTATGCATAAAATATTGGATCAGAAACATAAGTTCGGTACTTAATCAATAAAGCAAACAGCTGGAACTGAGCAGTGAGCAGGGTAGGATCACGAACTTGCCTAATAGGGTAATGGGTAAATGGCCCGGAGCTTCTAAATTGTATACCATCGATTGCCTAACACAGCAGCTGTTGCGGACACATCAAACATTGCAACATCACCCAATAATGTTGATATTTTGTCGAAAGCTCGGATGCTGACTTGTTCGCAATGCCTTCATATCTACGGGTATAAATCAGACAACAGATACAGTGTTAGATTTCTTGTGTTGAATTAACATTTGTATCGCGAAGTTTCAGTTTTGAAGGATTTTCGCTCTAATCTGATTACAATCTGAGATTGAACTAAAAGTTCCTAAAAGTACTTTTATTTTAAAAGGTAAAAGAAGAATTTTACGTAGCTGAAATGGAACAAGTTGATGATAATGATATTATGTCACAGCAGCTTGGCCAAATTACATTGATAAAGATCAAGGTCGCAAAAGTCGTCATTCTTAATTGTGTTCAAAAGAGACAAGAGTGTCACTTACGTTGTACGAGTAACTATTATATAATGTGGTATAATGTCAGAACGCATTGGCTTGAAGCTGAAATAAAGCTCTTTGTAAAGCTATTTGTACTACGCGATACGTAATACCTTTCGAATACAGAGAACTTCAACTTCCCGCTCCCAGGAATGCACCAAGGCGAGTAGGTGACCGGAGTCGACACCTTGTTGAAATATTGATTCGACACAGCTGCAGAATCCGAGACTATCTGTACCTGCTCAATAGACATTATAATTACCTATTAGGGCAGAAGAGAATAGGGTACAGTCCGTTCCATAACCACTGAGACCTAGAGTCGCGGCGCGACGACCTTTGACGAATATAATTACCTAATAAGTTTGCTTTAAAAATATCACCATATTTTTACGACTTGTGACAAATTCTTCAATAGATTTCAACTGGTTCAATCTCAGCGGTTATGGAACGAACTGTAGTTGACTGGTATTAAATTAGTTAAAAGTATTAGTGAATTATGCAATTAAATATGATTCGTAAACTGAAAAAATAATTGAAATTGGCTGATCCAGTTCTGAGATATAACCATGTAAAGATTTTGGTAGGGATAAAGAGGGGATGTCTTGTCCTTTTTCCACAAAGCATAACGTTGTATGACGAACGTATGACACTTGCGGGCAGTGACGTCATAGTCTGCTATAGTGCGCTCTCTGTCTAGCAAGAAAATAAATATGCTTGTAACTTCTTTATGTTTAAGTTAATTTTATTTTTGTTTTCGATAATCGGCTTTGTTTATGGTTAGCTGTTACAAGAGAACATCAAAAAAATATTGTCAATTGTCAAAAAAAAAATATTGTAGCCTGTTATGCTTGCATTACTAAACTTACATGCATTAGAAATCTGATTTGGTTCCCTTCATGATTCTATAGTTGCAATTTGCTGGCCTCCAAAAATTATGAAGGTTTATATAAAAAATTTAAAGTACTAGCTTTGCGTGATACTCACTCATATATGAATAACGTTTAACATTAAATGTACAAGAAAATATTTTTATGTACGAAAAAATTACCCGTTACAATATCTTTAAATGTACTTCACCTGTACAAAGTAGTAGGTATGTGGACCAGCAATACCGTTTAATCGTACTCTATAGGTACATTCTTCGTAATTTGTATACTGTAAACTTTATATCTATTAATCATAACTTAAACTAAATTGATAGTTGATTGGTTGCGGGAGTAGGTCGAATATACGCCACATTTGGTAGTATCAATGTAATACTAGTTCAATAAGCGTAGGCCGATGTCACATTATCATATGTAATATATATAACCTGCTGCAACTCGTCCGTGTTCCTAAATGTAGAGCAGTGCTGTAATTAGATGATCGATAACCATAAAAAAACTATGAAGTAAGAGCGTAAGTGCGTAACAGTTCGAAAACATTTCAAGCCAAACTAAGCTAAAAACCACCGTTAGTGTAACTAAGTCATCATTCTAATCTAGCGGTTCATGCCATAAGTCCAATTTCAAGCTTCATAAAGCTCACGTGATGTATTTTTAATTACAGTTTTTTATTATGTAACTTCGTTAAACTCGCAAATTACGGTTTTCTCGTGTCTACTGGATTTATGTATTTTGTAGCAAGATTCTAAGCGACGCAGGAATTTTAACTAACCGTACTTGTAAGGCTTCTTGCAGGTACAAGGTATGTTAGTTCCTGATGCGAGGAGCCTGGCTAATTGGATTTAAAGTCCCTGTGACGTTGAGCTCGTTAAGCTCTCCTGGGAATAGGAAACTCTTTGTTTAAGCTAGTGCCTATTCAGTTTATGGAGTTTAGACAAGCAGATAGTAACATTCCATTCTCAAGGCTAAAGCAAACATAATCTTGTACAGATATCTACAGTCCATAAAATAAAATGTCATGTCCAACAATAGCAACCCACGTAATAATGTTCTCAATAGGCAATATAGCGTTCGTTGCAAAAAATCAAAATTGATTTAGTTCAACTTTGAGGTTTGAATTTTTTCCCACATAGATTAATTGGTTTTTTAGTAGTAGTTTATATCTCCAGACATGAAAATATTTGTGAGAAGTAATTAGTGTACACAAAAAAAAAACACTTCCCTCTTACACTTTTCCCGGGTGGATTAGGTTACATCAATAGCCCATCGACAACTTCAAGTATCTATTCTTTGTCGCTGCTTAGAAAATTTGCTTTTCTGGTTTGTGTGTCTAGTGTCTTCTATTTTTTAATGAACTAGTAAAAAAAGTATTTAAAGTCAAAGTCAAATCATTTATTGCAACATATGAAATTTACATGCAGTTCTTAATTAACATGTTTTGCATAGTTATACATATGACCCTGATAAGGGTATGGCAATTTTATTATTCGTATGATTCGTATTGGAAAGATTTATTTTTATGTTTTCTAGATTGTCGTTAAAAAATTCGTGTAATAACGTTTGGATAATAGAATAATTTTTAGTTGTTTTATAAAACAGTTTTCCTTTTTGATATCTTTTAGATTTTAAACATTTACGACCCGAATCTTTCACTTCTTTCTGTTATGTATTCAATCATGTGGCGCAATGTACATATCGATATAATTCTCCAAACCCCACCTGTTTCCTGCCCACAGTTAGAGCATGACGGTATTGTCTTGCTTTTTGTGTCCTATCCGCTGCATTGTTCATAGCTGCTTTCCTCTCCAATGACATGTCATTATGTTTCAAGAGTACTTAGCTTGTCATGAACTTGGGAAAGAATTATATTCCCACGCCAGCATAACGCATAACTAGTTTTCAGGCGAGGTATCAATATACGATCATACTTATCCTCAATCATAACTCCTAAAACTGGCTTAACAATCTCGTATTTCCAAGTTAGTAAAACGAAATGTTCCAAGTCGTCCGCAAATCTCCAATTAGGAATACGTGGTGTATAGCCTAAATGCCGTTCGCCCACTCTCAGCCTTATTTGGTGAGTTCTCTGGCCCTGGGTCAGTTAAAAACTACTTTAGAAGCCTTTTGACAAATCGTAACGCTTTTATCGTTGCTTAAGAACTGTAAATACTTTTTCACTGGCAAAAAAAATAACGACACTATGATGAGCACTGGGCATTCTTGTCGTTTTCTAAATGAAGCGACACAAAGCAATGAATAAATAACTGTTGCCATTTTTGCAGTTAGGCTCTCTTTGACACCCACATCATCTAAGCGTACGTTCTTCCGGTTGTCTCCTTACATACATTTTGCATTGTTCTGACGCGTCACCTTTGCGTTACTTTTACTTGAATAGTTTTATAAGGATCGATTAAATTTAACGTCAGCGTTTTTGGTTGTGATTTGAGTCTTAGTTTCTTGCTTTCTAAGTTTTTGTAATAAGATTAACGTCAAGTGAAACGGAAACTGCTGTTTATAATTAAGATTAAGTTAAATTAGACACGGTGAATAGCACTAATTTCATTATTAAAACAAGGATGATTGCAAAACTGGGTCGATGCTAAGTGATGCAAGCATCAGCTTAATCTTCAACGTATACAGGGTTATTCCTAATCAATTAGCAATATTAGCATCCTTTCAGGGGCTTATTTTGTACATCAAAATTATTAACTTTTGTTCTGCGACTTTTGTCAAAACTAAAAAAAAAAATGTTTGTTCTATAGAAAAATATCGTACACCCGCTGCAAAATATATGGAACAGCAGATTTTTTTTTTTTTGGTTTGGACAAAAGTCGCGAAACAAAAGTTGTTAGTTTTGATGTACAGAATAAGCCCCTAAAAGGATGCTGATTGATTAAAAATAACCCTGTATAGGTAACACGTCGAGTTTTAATCACACTCTTACCTATTTAAGTTAGTACCTAATAATAAGTGCGTACGCAATGCGTGCTAAATAAAATAGATTTGTCGCTATTCGAAATTCACAATCAACGCGTGTCAATCATGCTCGCCGATGATCAAAACGAAGTTCAATGTCGAGACAACATTAACGATGACGCCGCGTCTTCTTTCAATAGGCTACCAATAAGTTCTTGTATTTGTTGTTTCTGCCTCATCATTGTACATCACAATGAGTAAAGAAATCGCGCGCGAGCTTCGGTAATTCACCCGTTTTCTCCCTGAATGTAATTTATTTAAGTTACTTTGCAGGGTACGATTAACTAGGCTGTCATACTATATGTACTTAGTCTAAAATATAGGTTGTAATTCACTATTATATTTTTTTTCTAGTCTGGAGGCATAATGATTTATTTTTAGTTTATCTATTACTTTTTACGTGTTAAAATTCAAATTTGATCAGCCACGTAGCCTAAATTGGCATATGCATTAAATTGTTCGATATATATTTATATCTATTCAATTGTGCAATATCGTCAATCGTTGCACTACGCTACGTAATCAGGTAGTAAGTTTGTTGTGATGTCAAAAGCCCTAAGTAACAAATAAGGACATACACGGTAAGCAGAAACTTGTCTTGCTAGTGCAATACCAGAAGCAAATTATTCTATCATGCAACCGGTACTTCAAAAAGGAATTCTGACTACATTTCTGATAAAGTACCGACTATTAATTACTAAACAAGCTTTCATTACCGCGTGCCACCGCACTTTACGATAGTTCACGTCTAAAGAGAGATCAAACGAAAGTTTTACACCACTTTCATTCAAATACATAATATAAATTGCAACGCGTGGTGGTTTCAGAAACAAAATCCAAATCACGTAGCGTCAGTGACCCGAAATGTGCACGCGGAGAATGCGCGCCGAATTATTGTTGAAAGTTTTAATGAAAAACTGCCTAAGTACTATTTATTAAAAAAAACAATTGCATATGGAGATTTCATTATTTTAAAGCCAAGTTTACTATTGATTGGTGTTATTAATGGCATGATGTCTTACTGATTCAAGCAAGATTCATTGATGAATAGGAAAAGAAAATGCATGCTCCATTAGCTTGCGAAATGCGAACGACAAAAACGCTCGCACATATGGACGGTTGGCATTGTAACCCAAATAAAATACAATCTGATATTTATTCGACTGTAAAATTATTGTAGAAACAAGGTATTAAATTTAATTACACTTTGTTCGTTTAGCAAGGTTGTAATATTTCCTCTGCTTTGTCTGTTCTAATTGAAGCACTTGTCGCTGCAAGTTTTATAGGATTGCCTAATTGTTTATTAATTTCGTGGGAAGCTCTGATATACTCGCCGTCCTAAGCTGTTCTCGTGACCTTTGCGAATTACGAATATTTACACCTCATCAACATATTAAAGTTGGTGTCCTCGATGTTTAAAAAGTTTGTCGGATTTATCTTAAATATACATTTTTAATTTACATGTTTATTTATATTTTTGAGACTTTCAGATCCTGTGATCCTAGCCAATGCCCCTTTCCTACCCAGTAAAGTTTTCGTGAAAATTCGTAGAACAAGCCGTATATTCTGGTCTATAAAATAGACAAATTTGTGATCACCATTGCCTACCTATACTGTATCTAAATGACATGTCAATTTTACTTCATGTCGACATACAACTTGCGCAACACATTGACTCAGGTCATAATGTTATAGAAACAAGGAATGCATGTTTGTGTCCAATATTTGTCAACAAATCGGTGTTCATTGAATGGCAAATTATTTACGAAGAAAACGATCTCCAACATTCATTCAGTTTTATTGTTACGCAGCAGTCAAGCAGTTAATTGTTGACTTTAACTGATTTATGGTTAAATATTAAACAAACTATCGTATAGTTTGATTTATGTGCGCGTCTTTATCTGTTTTGATATTACTCATTGTTTACACCACTTTCATTGTTTAAATTCATGGAAAGTTATTATTACTTATTAGTAGTTCTCATACAAAATATTCTTTTAAAATTATTTCTATAGTAAAGTTTATTGAGAGTCGCGTGAACATTTCCAATTAACGTGGATATTTTTTATGGTTTCTTGTTTATGTTTATAAGGAGTTGGCTGAAATAGTCAATCACCGCAGTCAAATATGTCGCAGTGGTTATTTGGTGTTTGTTATATTTAGTGTGCAAAGTGTGATGAAAGAAACCTACGGTATTTTTATTGCTCAGCATTAATGTAAAAATCAAATTTACTTTAACTTTTTCAAGAGTTTTCTTCGGTGTCTTTGAGTTCGTTGTTTTTGCGTTTGATTCCATTTTATTTATATTTTGTTAATTCGTTGATTTTGATGATGTTTTGTTTATCATAGGTCATCCCTATGTCCTGTTTGTACAGCGCAAGAAACATCAATTCCATGTCAATACTGTTTTGTTAATCGAGGACTTGAACCGGAGGTGAGCGCAATACGCGCCGCGAGTTCGCGCGCGTACCAGTCTGTCCGATGAGCCGTAGCGTGACGGACTTGCGGCGTGCCGCCTCACTCGCGCAACCTCTTCTCGACTCATGTTCGCCTAGTACTTCTCGTCATCTCAAAACCTGATCTTCGCAGAACGTTCTCTCTAATCTTCACTAATTGGACTTCCTGAATTTCAGTGTTGTTATTTTGGAGCTTTGAATTCGGAAATTCACTTTTTACACCCAACTGTTGCAGTTCAAGGTGTCAGTGACATTTAATTTCAGTGAAGTGAAGTGTTATGGATTGTGCGCCCCCACCGACACATCATTTGGTGATGCTGGTTTTGGATATTGTTAGCATTGTGGTTTGAGACTCTTTGTTGGTAATCGAGTGTTTCGTGTACCAGGAGAGCATCCCGATGAAGCGGTCGACGTGGGTGGACGTAGAATCGGGCGGCCGACTCGGCTGCAACGGCGAAATCTTCTGGAGCGAATGTGCTGAATGTGATTGTGCATATTGCAATCCCAACTACGTTTGCGTCTGTAGTGATAAGGTATAATATTTCAAAATAAATTATCGGGTTGCATTCACTGAAATGTAAACAACATTTTTAGCAAACGAGACAAAGAGACAGTGAACACCTAAATAATATGCCAAAACGGATGCAGATAAATTATGTAGTCGATGTCTCTGACATTTTGGCCGTTATGTAGGAGGAAAGGATAGTTTCAGATAAGGTAATTTCTATAAACGTTGTTATCGCTTTTGAGTTAAACAAATATTTGCTAGTACATAAACTTCAAGGTCCGTCGACCTTAAAAATTCGAGCATCGTTGAGCATTAGGTAATCTCTATTTATTCTAGATACGCTCTGTGCTTGTGTAAAACTATTATATTAAAGAGGTTTAAATAAGTATGTTTATCTAGTAATCAAAATATAGCTTGACATTACGTATTATTTCTTTAGGAAATTCCTTGCTGAAGGAACTAGCACAATGCACAATAATATGAATAATATCACGTAACCAAAACAGTTATTCAAGACCTGTTTCTGCCATGTTTACCTGACTTGCTAACTCTCAATTACTATTGTTATAATAATTACGCGTATGCAATGACAGAACATAAGAAGAATTGATATTATGGTTGGGAGTTATGGAAGCAGAGCATCGTACGTTTTCTAAACTCAATGGCCATTGCTCACATTACAGTATTTCATGTAAAAGACAACCTACTTTCATTCGGTTCTCCACGATGTACTTAAACACTACTAAGACTGATGCAAATCACCTTTAATACAACCATGATGCGTGATTGATGACTTCAGACGACTTCACGACGGTGAACCACTTGGTATTGCAATTTAATCACTTCTGAACCAGTTCAATGCCAACCACTTGCGGAAAATAGCATGCAAGCTCTGCCAATATTAACATTCAGTCATTACCAATATTAACATTATTCTAGATCTCTTCACTGTTATGATTATTTATGCACACAGAAACAGCGTATGAAATATCGTTTGCCTTGGAATAAATCTCAAATTTCTAAATTAACTGCAGCCAAATTTGTCGTGAATTACCAAATCATATTTTACGACTTTTGATGACGAAGCCTAAGATGGTTTGGCATCTCATAAATATTTACATTTTCGGTTACAGCCATTTTATTATTTTGACTCTAATTATTTTTTTCTCAAACGAAAGATAAAAATTAAGTTTTTGTTTGGTCAGCTTTAGTAAAATGCAAACACATACTTTGCCCAAACACTACGGTCCTTTTAAAACTTCACCATATTGCTCCCTTTTCCTTTGCAAAAAACCTTGTGCAAAAAGACCTCTAGTCAAAAAACCTAAAGCCGGTATAAATACCGGCTTTATGTTTTGTCACATACAATGACGCTTCACAAAATGCGAGGAAAGTGAAACTCTAGGGGGATTTTTCTTACCCCACCCGCCTTTGTTTAAAAGCCACGATACATGAAATGTGTGTTTTACGCGTGTACACCGTGAGAAATCTGCTACAATATTGTTTATTGGAGATATCATTCAAGTGGAGAAAATTGAAATCTGTCCCTGAATTTGTTTCTTTTGAGAACGATCTTTCGCAATAGTGCTTTGTTTACATTAATACATATTTTATTAACTTTTGAAAAATCTAACCTGTTTAATGATTTTTTTCGTTAAATGCATTCGATTTCCCCGAACTGATTTGCATTGTAGTCGTCATATCATTCTATGCAGTTGTAGATTGTAGACTAGTGAAGACGTGAACTATATCTCTTGCATGTATGATGTAGCGCTAGGTATAACACTCATTGAATATCGTAAACACCGGCCTAGATCGTATTCGTAAATCTCAGTCTGCGGATGGGTGACCGCAAGATTGTGGACCACAGTACCTAGTCACTACTAAGCCATGTCGGAGAACTCGGAGACCTAAGAATCTGATACCAAAATTAGCCATCCCGGAGTATATTATTTCGTGCTATATTGTATAGTGCCCTAATGTAATGTTTACTTTTTGACTTGTAACAAATGGTGTTATGAATAAATGACTATATGACTATTTACAAAAACTAGCACTAGATGAATTTAATGGTGAGAATTTATACAATTTTAGTTTATGCAACTGTCTGTTAACATGTAAGCGAAAATTATTGACGTAATCATTTCAATCCGGAGATGCATGTCAGACATTAATTTGACTCTTTGCTTAATTACCATAGCATACCTATAAGTGATCATTTACATGTTACATCATATTCGTGACCTCCCTAAACGGCCATACCACCCGCATTCCTAAAAAATCGTAAGTACGTTCCGAGGCAAATAGTGTCCTAATATCCTAGATTTTTTGTAACTATTGGTTTTGATTATGTACTGTGATATTGGTATGTTTGACATAAAAGAGAAATTTAATCGCCTTTAATCATATCAACACGAATCGCCTTTAATCATATCAACACGAACTAAACTGTACTCGTCTGTATGTATTTTTTTTGTATGTTCATTGATAAGGTCTCTAATTGTGAACCGAATCGAATTTTTTTTTTAGTTTGGAAGGGTATCCTCCCGAGGTGGTCCCATTAAAATTTTACAGAAATCGGCTAAGCCGTTTTTGAAAAATCTTCAATAATGGAAGCAATTTGAGCGAAATATCCGAATTTTGTACACGATGAACATCGATAATTTCGCCAATTGTGAACCGAATCAAAAAAATATTTTTTGTTTGAAACGGTATACTCCCGATATGGTCCCATTGAAATTTTACAGAAATTGGCTCAGCCATTTTTGAAAAATCAACAATAAGGTAAATAATTCTAGCGAAATATTCGAATTTAGTACACGATGGAAGGCGGTTTTGCCATTTTTTGCGAAAAATTATCCGAGAAACAATTTCATATAGGTAGGTATTTTTGTACAACCTGTTTTTACTACATCCTAATTTTCTAGTGCGAAGCATTGTTATTGCACATTGCTTTCACACACCTCAGTACGAGTATTTCAAATGACTATGATCACCACTTATTAGCTGTAAGTCTGCGACATTGAAACCACAGCTTGAGATAGCCAACGCTATTATTACAGGGGCATTAGCTGGGGCTCGCAGTAATTTCACATTGTTCCTTATTACCCGGTACACGTTAGCTACTTACTATTTAAATTGTTCATTCAAATTGAGAGCATAATGACTCTGAAAGATAATATATTATTCAGTCATCGTAGAAAGATCGTATTCAAAACGCAAATACAAATTGCTACATTAAAGGGAAATAAACATTGAAAGTGAAAATCGATAGAGAAGATTTACATTTTTGAAAAGCAGAAGTGGTTCTGACTGATAATATGTAATTGTGTCATACTTACATATCTGATCAGAAAACAAGTTTAAGGTACGTAACGCTGGGCGTAAGCGTTGTTCCGGTGTTCTCGTAGGGAGCCATCAAAACCGTTAATAGTCGTTTTCTGATTTCTAATAGATGCATTACCATATCATGGCCTTTCACGTTCAGCTTATTGGATAACTCACGCGATTTTTTCATCACGGATTGTATTCGGTGTTGTGCCCAATCTGTCTCTCTTTGCACGTTTTGGACGTTCAAGCTTTTTTTATTAGGTATTGGATTTCGTTTCGTTTTGTGAAATCGTTTTTGATGTATAAATTGTATTTTTACGGCATATTGGATATTTAGGTAATTGAAGTATACGTTTGTAGACTTTCTTGTAACCACCATTTATATATGTATCACTAGATTTATGATGCCAAACTAAAGACAGCACTGTCTCCTCATGAAGAAAATATTACATAGAAATACAAAAAAAAAAATACATGATATTGTTAGTGATTAGACATGTATTATGTATGTGCCTATATCTATATAGATGGTGGTGGTGTCTCCATTAGTGCCAATATTACCAGCCTGTTTCAATTTTGATTTCTACTAATTAATGAATAATACAATACTGAATTTTGATGTTAATGAACACGCATTTTGTCATAACGTGTTAAATTGAATTTAAATAAATAAAAGCTAAATAGTAGGCGATGACGATCAAATGAGGATACAATTGATTTAAAAATAACTTCACATCATTGATTTGAAATACTTTACTGTAGTAGTTTCCTGTAGAAACCTATGGTTACCACACGTACTGTACTTATTATTTAATTCAAATAAATTCAAGTGACATAATGTTCCAGATCTTTGATCTTTAAGCAACTGTGAAATTGTGTAATATTGAGTGACCCAGTGCTTGAATGTGAATGAATTTGTAATGTGCGATGGATGACCCTAGGATTTTGTGATCTTTATGCCTAACAAGTTGCTATAATTGTGAAAATTACCTAGTCTTTGCCCCGTTTAAAATTTCCTCAATCCACATATGTAGCTACTAGCTAGATAAAGTTATTGTTATTATTACTGTTCATCTAATTTGTAACATCAGAAAAGATATTTGTATTTACGAATATATCGGTATCGTCGGTAATATCTATATCAATTGCAAAAGAATATCCACCCACGTATTCTGTTACATGTTCCACCATGGTGTTAAATGCTAGTCTGTTGTGTTGTTTATATTTATAAAAATATAAAAAATATTTGCATAAATGAGCCAAAAAATAATTGAAGGAAAACGCATAATTTTCAAATGAATTATCATTATCAAGTTGAAGTAATCTTTAGCATTGTGAACCTTCATAATAATTTGATGCTATAATTACGGAAATCATCTCATAAAAATAATTTAACAAAATGTTTCAAACTCTACATTTTAAACGAATACAAAATGTATAACGACTTTTGACATTAGTACGATTATGTTAGAATTGTGTAAACACTCGACTAAGTGTTTAGCGTCAGAGGCGCTAACTCCGTGTTTGAGGAACAAACAGTCAGCCCCATTAGTACGTGTTGCTTTGCAAACAACATGCGCTACCGGTGTCATTTCGAATATTCAAGATAAAGAACATTTTGCTGAAGCACTGGCCTCTTCCTGTTGTTTTCTTTTGACGTTACGTACGATGTACATATCAAGATGTTTCCCAGCCTCTACAACCTGACCCGTACGTTGCATGTCGTTGAATCTAGTTCCATAAAGATGATACAGACCGATAGCAATGTTACTCGGATTCGATGTGAATCTGTGAATTGCGTCAATGTTAGCAACAATGACTTAGATAAGACGATTTCGTACCTATTTTTTTATAACATTTACATAGTTGTGTAATTCTTCGTTTATATTTTGGACACAATATTCTTTACGATTTCATTGCAGCATCTCTGCGATTGATGTGATGGCTATCTTAACCTATTTCTGGTGATTTTGTTTACACATTGGGTCATTGCCCTTCTTCAGTTGGACGCGTTTGTGTCGTCTCGCCGTCTCCCACATCCACCGGGCTGCGGTTCAACTAGTTTTAACCAGGCTTTCCATAGGATGCGGTTGTGGCTCGAATTCCTTTTCTGCGGCATCTCTGGTTTTATGAGATCGTTAAGTGATTTGTTCGTTTTACAAACCTCTTTACACGGCTCTGCTGTAACTTCTAGTCTGCCTGTACAAAACACGTTTAGCTGGTTCGCACATTATTATAGATGTATTTGTTTATATTTATCACATTAGAATATGTATTATATCTTTGCAGCGCCCTAATGGGGTCTATGTCTCGTACTTCAATTAGTTTAAGAACTGTTATCATGTACACTACATTTACACAAAATTATTTTTAGAGTTCTACGGCTATTGAAGTTTTAATATATTTGAAGACAGCTTTAACGACTTGGTCGTCGTAAATTTATATGCTAAATTTCATTAAAAAGTTTCAATTTTTCAGTACCTGAAAGTTCCCATACATTACAAAGTTGTGCTGTCATGTCTGCACGATGTTCTACGTATTCCACAATCAGTTCATTTCCCGCGATTAAGTCTCAGTCAATTACACAGATTGCACGATAGCGCGTATGCTCCGCGCCAGTTTAATTGCAAACTTCGGTTTCTCGATGGTAACGGAATCGGCGCCGGGTGAAAGTATCTTATTGACCAGAGCGAACTCGTGCTCAGCTTCACTATTATGCTTACCATTGTAACTATTGTCAAGTTCATCCCAGCCAAGTTCATTTGATAAAATAACCCTGCCGGTTTTACTCAGCAGAGAAGAAGCGCACTTTTTTAACTGTGCACAACTCTAACTAATCTCTACTTTATCGAATTCAATATGATGTAAAAATAGTACAAGTCATTGGATCTAAAAACCACATAAGCAATTCATTGACGGACAACGTTTAATATCAAATTAAATGTTAAATTGCGGTCAAATCCAAAGCTATATTTACAGTTACTAAGTGAAGTCGCTTTGCTATTGCAAACATTTCTTTTTAAAAGTCAAGTTTATGATTGTAATCTGCATTTCGAATCAGAAGAGCCTTTGAGCTCGCAAACCGTTGTCTATGATGATTATAGTGTCATGAGCTCATGAGTATAGTAGAATGCGTGTGTCTTTGTTGTGACAACGTGAGTATAGCGGGATTTTAAGTATATGCTAGCACACGGCATGTTTTTAGACGCATTGTTTGTCGGCACTCACGTCTCATTTCCCCCGGCGCGATGTGGATGGATATGCTCGAGGTCTAACGGACACTCGTCGCACTCAATGTTCCGTAAAACCCTCTAATGGTAGTATCGTGTTTAGGAACGAAAGCTACTCCTGCTACTTGATGTCGGTAACATGTTCACGTGACACCGCCAATACTAGCTTTAAAACGTACAATTTTAGAGAAAGTGCATTCGTGAGATTTTTTCACTCAGCATTTATTCCGGAAACGGATTAATCTGTGTAACGAAAGTACTATGTCATTTCTCGATCTCTGCACGAACCGGCTCGTGTTTTTAGTTCCTTCCAATTATTCTTTTGATTTTATTTACCGATTTTACGATTGTATCCACAGGCGTTTACGAGGAATATGATACAACACTTTCCTACGAACAGGTTTCAAAATGATCGCCATGACAGCTCGATCATGACAAAAGATTACTCTCTCGTATGAATTTCTTACACATGTAGTAGAACCAGTATTGACTTTTGGTGTCGTCATATTTCTTTACCACTGCTGGCAAAGATTTTTTAGTAGAGTTCTTTGCCTTTGCTTGGGGAAACAGCCAGGAGTCAGCTGGGAATAGTCAAACCATTAGTTGGTATACTTTTAGAGTACCTAGTATGCAAAAGATTTGTTTCCGTTTTGGATTGGAAATTGGAATCCATTGATTCTAGCTAAATTACTCTATCTAATTACTCGTATAAAGAACATCTTATGTCAGAGGGCAACAAGTGCAGTTTATTATCCTAAATACCTTGAAATATGCAAATATCAAGATATGAGATATGATTGCTCGTCTTCTCTCTAGATACTCTATTATAAACACAATATTCATATTAACATAAATTAACCCCGATACTAAGAAGCTGGAAGCACTTCACCCGCTCGATGACTTTATGACTTCACAGATTTGATTTATCATTCAATATATGTAGTTTATTTAGTTAGACAGTTCCGATCAACTGGCGTCACCAGGTCGTTGACGTTCCTTCACCTAACATCCGGTGATCATATAAATTATAAATCTATGTAATAGAAGCCAATTAGCGCATCTTGTTTAATAAACCTGCTCTGAGATTCAGATAATGTATAATTTAAAAAAAATACTTTCGCTTAAAATCTCGATTAATCTAGTAAACCTGATTGAGTATTTGACATTGTTATTTATATCCCATGTAATGTTTACGAACGCTCATAAGTATGCAGTGAAAGTGAACCTTCCCGTGTGACGACATTAGTTACTTGTATTTTAAGTGAGGTCGCGGTTCAAATGTTGAAAGTGCCTCTACATACTTATTAGACAGACACTTCCATCGTGCTATTAATTTGTTATCAATTAAAACAGTACGCGGTTTTCCCTATTAGGCACACATACCTACCTACTCGGTGTACCTATATGGCTATATACTAAACCATGCGGTAAAACTTACTTATAAGTACCTACTTAGATAATGAACTGGTTTTTGTAACAAAACTTCACTGTTAATGTTAACCCAATACCTAGAATTTAAATTGCAATATTGTTCAATGTGCTGATTTACAAAAATAAGCTCAAATATACCTGTTTCAGTTTTAAGACCCAAATTCAATCGTAAAAACTAATGACCAAACCAGATAATCGAAATATTTTTGCCAAGAATATTTTATATTGAACCGTCTCGAAAGACACTGCAGAAAGATCTTGTTAAATCAAGGGCCACGAATTCGATCGGCCAGCTTTTCATTTTATTCAAATTTGAAGGTCGTATCAGAGGTGTTGTGCATGTTAAAATGTCGAGTTTCTACTGTGCGTCCCACTTCCTTGCCCGTTTCCGCGATACCGGTTATTTTGATTGGCCACTCTGATCAACGATGCCATGATGCCGATGCCGTGATCATCGCCACTAACGAAATCTCCTCACCAAACGGTACGGTTACCTTACCGCCGCCGATTATCGGGGTCGACCGAATCAGTTTTACGACACACTCTCTTGGTTTTGCTGGCATATTCGCAATCGCAACTTTTAGTCTTCTTCCTGATAATTGCAAAATGATTGCTTTGTTCTCCTTTAGCACAATTGATGGCTTTTGTTGTGGGCTTTCGAAACTACCGAAAAAACTTTCAAGAATTCCGACTTGACAATTAATCATCTTCAGTAGTTTGCTCGGAACCATTACGGGCGTCCGAGACATTTTATGACGTCTATTATTACGTTGTTTATCGTCCTAAGTGGCAGTTATCATACTAAATTGAATATCTACAAATATAGCCGGAAGAATACTTTTTGACCTCATTAAAGTAACCCCATTCGCATATCTGTGAAATAACATTACTGCTATTCATCCTATAAATGTCACTATTTAGTTGCAGTTAGGAAGCGAGACAAGCAGTAGACTAAAATGATAAACTAATTTAAATATTTTGTGGTGATGGTGTCTATGGGTGAGACAATACTGTGATACACAATGACAATGACTTCTTCTGTGGCAAAAGAGCCAGACAGTAATGGTGTGAACAAAAAAAGCAGTGAAATATCACTAAGGAAGAAATATAATATACGCGATGTAGCGGTGCACCACGAAAGGGTGGCCAGTGTTCAAGTCGGCTGGGCTCAGGTGATAGAAGAGCTACAATGGAAGCTAAAAGTGAGTACTTCAATGTGCTCTTCAAAATTGTGACTAACAAAGCTAATAATAGCCTATTGCCGAATTCGTTGGGGTTCTTAGATAGTCAGGCATCATTTTGATCTTGTTTAAATCTAGTGTTCACTAGTTCTATTTCGCTTTGCTTTATAAGTCCTTTGCTTTAGTTAAGAATTAGCAGTAGTTAAGAATTTATAAGTTTCACTATAAATGGGCTATAAGTACAACTTTAGATATAATTTTCACATTTCTTAATAGATATTCTTTCAAATGTAAAATTCAAATAATACTTTAGATCATAGAGATCCGTTTTAAGATAGTATTGGAAATAATGCTAAAATTCAGACCATTTGGCGGCATGTCCTTAAACTTTGCCAACCAACTCAGATAAGAAACTGAAATAATAAATAATCCGTAGTTCACATAACTACGGAGTTTTTTTATTCTTTTAGAAGTGCCTAATAGGCTTATCAACAACTTTTACTATGAGACCCACTGCGAAATCTCGGAAAAAAAACATGTGCGCCTTCTGCCGATAGTCCATTGACTTTTGCCATTTCGGAGTGGTCCCGTCGTAAAAGTTATTCATAATGGTGAATATAATATGAGTCCCTGCACTTTGCAAAACAACTTGTTTAAAGGTACATAAGTACGGTTCATTCGAGTATACCATTAATATAAGTGTTTCAGAATATACCAAAAGTCAAAATCAATTTCACGTTACCGTATTCAATCCGACACGGAAGCCTCCGGCCACTGTTAGATGATTGGCTACCATCGCTCTGGGGGTTAGATTTATGGGCTCCAGTAAACTCCGACATGAGTTCCATTACTGCTGTGCTGCAGTAACGGTGGCGGTAACGGGAGGCCGCGCTAGTTGTTTGGCTCTAGCCATGGATTACCCTCTACAGATTTCACAATTGAGACTATTCGTCTCAGAGATGTAGCGTAACCATAAGTCAAATAAATGTTTTTTTTATTAGAGCTTTACTCAATAATTGGTTATTAAATCAGGTTAAATCTATTTCCGCCTCCGGTGTCGCACTTGTTCATAGGCAACGCGACGGTGAGTTCTTTCCATCAACAGGCCCGATAGCCTAGGCTGTTTACAACGTTAATACATGAAAAAAAAACATTTTTTTTACTAGATGTAGCAAATTTTGATACCTACCTGCTTATAGATTACGTTAATCTTAACGAAATAAAATCAACGTGCCTTTATATTCGTAAATCGATCTTTCCTCTAATGCATCACGTCATATATTTGTAACTAGCAGCGCCCCGCGGTTTTACCCGCGTTGTGCCCGTTCCCGTGGGAATTTCGGGAATTTTTATACATATAAACCTTCCTCTTGAATCACTCTATCCATTAAAAAAAACCGCATCAAAATCCGTTGCGTAGTTTTAAAGATTTAAGCATACAGACAAACAAACAAACAAACAAACGAAAATAGCGACTTTATTTTATACTATGTAAGGATTCTGAGAGGGATAATCTGTGGCCAATGTTTACAGCTGTTCCTGCTCCTTGCGATCATAATCGTTAAATGTGCTCTTACGGGATTACTTCTCAATGTACATAATATTTGTATGACGGCACAACCGTATTCTTAGTAGACAATATAAATAAATAATAAATAAATAAAACGTTTATTGATCCAAAAAGTTTACAAAAACAAGTTGTACACTAGTTCCCACACTAGGGTGACCTGTGTCGTGGGAACTAGTCTCTTCCTTATTATTAAGTATTTTAGGTATCCAACATTACAAATACAGTAGGTACTAGGAAAGTAATTAATATTATCTAATTATTCTAGGTATACTTATAGATATTCACAAACATTCACACACCACGGAAGCGCCAACACCACACCCACACCTCAACAATGACACACCGCACACATAGATAGAACGCAAATCGTGAAAGTACTGTAGTGTGAGTGTCAACACTAGGTTAGAGTTGGCAGTGCAGGTGTGTGCATCAGCCTATTTGAATGCAGCTGTGATGAAAGTTGTGTAGCGCAATTTACACAGTAGGTGATATTATACTTTACTTATATTATGTATCGTAAAATGATTTGTCGTAGTCAACAAAATTTATCCTACCCATAAAAGTTAAAATATATTTACCTATAAATATGTGCACATTTATTTTATCTAATAAATTCAACTAAATCAGGACGAAACTACAGCTCTGTATAATAAACATCTATTAAAAGTGATTAACACCATTCATTCGTAATGGTACTAATTCGTCGTGGTATCTTGTATCTAACTTATATCTTTAACTTATATTATTTCACTGTTTTAATATCATGTATATTGTATAGTATAGGGTAGATGCTTTAATGCTTACTTGTAATAGGTTCTAATCTTTTCATCAACGTATTAAATAGTTAGATTAGTATATAACTGCACTGATATAGTAACTTGAAAAGTGCAGCATGGATTGATAAAGCTACGGGATTACAAGATATCGAAATAGAGTCCTAGATCTAGACCAGCGGAGCAATTCTGTTGGCCGATCTCTTTACTGAAGTGATACGTTCTTGAACCCCTCTCGTTTTTCTGACAGTTCCGATAGCTTAAAACTGTCAGGAAAACGAGACAGGTTCAAGAACGTGTCACCTTAGTAACGAGATCGGTTGACAGAGTTGTCCCTTTCACAAACATTGTCCAGTCGCTAGTAAGATAAGTATTGCAAATAGGTAATGCCCAAGATACAAATATCCATGCTTTCCGTAAAGGTATACAGCACGAGCTGATATAGAGTAAGATATAGAGTTTGTAAAGTTGCTGTTCAAACGAACACAATAAATAAGACTAAAACTTTATGAACTTGAAGCTGCAATCAGGTATTGACAGAAAAATAAAAATACCTCTAACTGAGGAACATACAGTAAACATTTCGAATACAGAGGTGAATTTAACAGAAATCCAAAATTAGACAATAGAAGGTAACTGACAAATATAGAAATCTCAAAATACAGAATGTAATAAAATAATTGTATCATAAGAAACAAACATACTTACACAGCGATTAAGTACATACTTGGATACGACCAATGTGCCTCTAAATACGTAACAGATTTTACTCTCAACATACAAGTGACTAAACTTTGAAATTAAATTACTATCTATTATGTGCTTGCGATTACTATATAATTATTTTAATAAATGATAATATAATTATTGTAACATTTATTAGTGACTAGCTTTTGCCCGTGGCTTCGCCCGCATGATATTTCGAGGCCCTACCTTACCACCCTTAATAAAAGAGGTGGAAAATAAAAAAACAAAAAAAATCGACTTGACATTTGTTCGATTCGACAGTTCTTTTTTGACATTTGTTGGAGCGCACGCTAGAATAGCTCGCAAATGGCAGAATTTTTCCTACTTACTTAACACTTATTGTTAAAATATGGAAAATTTACGCAATGTCGTTATAATTTATAGCCTATGTGTTATTCTGATATATAAGCTATATAATCGCAAAGTTTCATCTCAATCCGTTCAGTAGTTTGTACGTGAAAGAGTAATAAACATCCATCCATCCATCCATCCTTACAAACTTTCACGTTTATAATATTAGTAGGATATTTAGCCGGGCTCTACATAATTGAATTCGGTTTCGTCTTAAATTATATGTAACTAAATAATAGTAAAAAATATACGTAACGATCAAATCAACTAAGTCACACGGATATTTTGCTGTATCGGCGAGATCTCATCATCATTAACTCCGAATTTAATTACACAAGATTGTAAAGATTGAAAATTATGCACAAGATTGTAAACTATGTTTGAAAAGAATTAATGTTCACTATCAACTACGGCAGAGAAATTGAAACACATTGTAATACTAATAACCAGTAGTCACAATTAAATAATCTACTGCTTACATAACTTATTTTTCATTTAATGATCGATACAGATTTATATGTCTAGTCTAACACCTATTCAAAAGCAATTAATACTTGTTAGTACCAATTTGATGATTTACATACAAATTAGTTATCTTGATACTTAGCTGATGGTTCGCATCAAACTGCAGTTCATTCACAGCGTAATGCTCTGAGGAAGATGTTATTGATTTACCGTTTATCTGAGACGTCGCCTGCGCGGTACAGGGGCGCCGGGGGAGACGACAAAGGGGGACTGAGACCGGTGCGGGCGGCAGGGACCCGCCGCCCGCACCGGTCTCAGTCCCCTGTGTCGTCTCCCCCGGCGCCCCTGTACCGCGCACTCGACGTCTCAGATAAACGGTCCGCCTATATATGTATTGCTATATAGTACCTATTACATTATTAGGTACTTACCTACCTGTAGATAGATACTATTCAGGGATCCCTATCATCTTTCAAAACGTCTAAAAGATGCTGCTTTACAAAGTGCTGGGACTTTGAGAGATATTTGTAATAGAATAGATCCTACTAATATTATAAGCGTGAAAGTTTGTAAGGATGGATGGATGTATGGATGTTTGTTACTCTTTCACGCAAAAACTACTGAACGTATTGAGATGAAACTTTGCAATTATATAGCTTATACATCAGAATAACACATAGGCTATAAATTATAATGATATTGCGTAAATTTTCCATATTATAACAATAAGTGTTAAGTAAGTAGGAAAAATTCTGCCATCTGCGAGCTATTCTAGCGTGCGCTCCAAGAAATGTCAAAAAGAACTGTCAAATCAAACAAATGTCAAATCGAATTTTTTTGTTTTTTTATTTTCCAACTCCTTTATTAAGGGTGGTAAGGTAGGGGCTCGAAATATCATGTGGGCGAAGCCGCGGGCAAAATCTTGTATGTAAATGAACGGATCGATATGTCACTATGAACAACTTTTGCCTTTTGCTGTGGGGCGTATTCCGAAATCACGAAAATATCAGCTGTTCTTTAGGTATATTTTATCCAGAGTCGATGAACTTTTTGTATTAGTCGAGTAAGACGATTTTAGAGATTTTATTAATGTTTACTAATGATATTGATATTGGTAAATGAAGCTAAATTTTAAAATAACCACTGTAAATATTCTAATATTCCAAATATTTGCAACCTAAAACTTTCTATGAAGCACTATAGATTGTTGAACGGATCGCTATAATATAATTTAAATAACCAGTCATAGTTTCAATTATTGCAAGAAGATAGATATTATGTATACGTCAAAATCCTTACATAGTCCTTTCCTTACATAGTATAAAATAAAGTCGCTATTTTTGTCTGTATGCTTAAATCTTTAAAACTACGCAACGGATTTTGATGCGGTTTTTTTTAATGGATAGAGTGATTCAAGAGGAAGGTTTATATGTATAATACACCTGTGCGAAGCCGGGGCTGGTCGTCTAGTATAAAATAAAGTCGCTATTTTTGTCTGTTTGTCTGTATGCTTAAATCTTTAAAACTACGCAACGGATTTTGATGCGGTTTTTTTTAATGAATAGAGTGATTCAATAGAAAGGTTTATATGTATAATACACCTGTGCGAAGCCGGGGCGGGTCGTCTAGTATGTTATATGCTGTTTAAGTTACCTCTATAACTGACTTTCAAAAAGCAGAGCGTTGGTATGTTCGTCTGTACTTACGTATTTTTTTTTTGTGTATTTCTATCGATATTTTTGCCAATTCTGAATCGATTTAAACAATTATTTTTATTTCAAAAGGATATTCCCGAGGTTTTTATCGTAATCGAAATTTTATCTAAATCAGGCGAGCTGTTTTTGATAAATCAACAATAAGGTAAAAAAATGTACTTATACGTCGATTCGAGCGAAGTCGGTTGTGCCATATTTTGCGAAAAATAATTCATTATAAAATACATAGTTATTACTGGATGAACAAATTTAAATAAACTGAATTATAAATCAAACGACAATATGCCATCATTATATTCAGGACGCGCACGTGGTGATTCATTGCCGCATGCGATAACTTGGATAATTCCTGTTAGATTTTTTTATACCAGCAGAATAAAGTCGTACAGTCGTATTACTTATTATTTATAAATCACAATTGTACGCTCGAAATGGGCAGGCTGTTGAAACAATTTGTATGTAACATCTTTTTACACGGCTTTACAATAAACATTTTCTTATTCTTATTCTTATTCTTATCGTAAATCCTGCAAAAAGTACACGATTATAAATAACTAAATGAACGGTACTGGTGTATGAATCACAGCTGCGCCCGCGCCGCCGCGCCGGTGGGGCTGCAATTGAACATTATGGTCAATCAGTTCAAGTGCACATGCCGACGGGGTCATAGAGTACTTGTACCTACGGCCATCGTTTGTTACCACATGGCACGTACAATATAGGCTATGCAAGAAATATTATTTTAATTAAGTGCATGATGTATGCTAATTTCTACACCGAGGCAGATCTTAAAAATAAGTATGTGAGTGTGACGCATCCTCACCTTCATAGATTTCTTTACCTCACTGCTAGGCCTGATGAGACTGGTACAGGACAGGGACGGCTGGCGAAAGAGGAGGGAGGCTTATGCCCTGCAGTAGGCTGAAATAAGCTGATGATGATGACTGCTAGCTAAAGGCGTGTCTTACTGTGCCAATTACTGTAATATCGTAAGTAAGTTTAATTACCGACCAAAGATATATCATTGTTAAGTACTTCAAATATCTAAAATAGAGAATTATAATTTTGAATGTGGTTCTCACATACTTATTTCATTTAACTGCTATAATTTCTAATAATGTAATGACGTGAACATGTTATAAATACCCCACAAGTATGAATCACAAATAAACTTTTATTTTACTTTAAATGGATTGTCATGAATAATTACTGGTGTAAAATCAGGCTGACTTCAAACTAGCTTACCTACCATTGTTTATTTGATGATGATGAATGACCTAAGTAACTATTCAAAAGAAACAAAAACAAGTTCCTTGTTAACGGCGTAGGAGGAACCTTCAATAAGATCAAAGTAGTTAAGATTTCAAAAACGATGCGGCTTTAAAGTCAGAAAAAATATTCCCAGGCCAGCGCACACAAAGCACGTGTTCTGTTTACAGTGTTTACACCGATGATATGCCCGTGTGTCCCACTCCCTCTCCAAAAATCCAAAACAAAGGATGTTCACAGATGTTTTCTGAGAAGCATTTGAATGTACACATTAAGCTCAGTTTTGTGATCAATTGCTTTAGGACCTTTACACCCAATTTATGTGTAGGATTGCCTCGCTGACAACATATTACAACGAATTTTGAAACGTATTCGGAAGATAATTGGGTTGAGAAAGCGAAAACAACGTAATCCTCACAATCCCAAGATAGTTGGGAATGAAGAAGGCAGGTGTGGTGCTCTACTAACACAGACAAGCCTGTATAAGGATACTTACACTCACACAGATACAGGTTATCGTACAACGTGCCAGTGATCCTCACCGTACATAGCTCTCTGCATGTTGCCCTTTAGGTATACAGAATGCTCTGCAACTGCAAACATGCTCTACCTTACGAGAACTTTTCATAAAAAAAGTTTTGCGCAATCTTTTACGATACTTGAATCAGTTATAAACTTATAACTTTGGTTAGTAAAATATATCATAGACTGATATAACATTATGTATTTGTAAATTCTAAACATTCACCAGTTGTGTACTTACTGAAATTTTAAGGAAAAGCTACACAATTGAAATGCCATTTATGTGATGAACTTTTTTTTAACGCGAATAAGTCCGCGCTTTACTATCAACTCGCCTGATGGTAAGCGACGTTGTGGTCGAAGATGAAGCACGCAGACCTAGAAGATACCTATCCTTGAAAAGCTTTAGATTATATCTCTTAGGAAACAGGAAAGCAGGAAAACTGTTCCATTCCCTGGCGATACGAATCAGAAATTTGTTGGTCAATTTTTCGATCCATGCAATAAATAGGTGATACGGACTACTAACTACTGCCATAAGGGTTTTAAACGAATTTTAATCGACATAATTCTAGTTAATGTTTACTGAGCACAACCAGAAAAAATCGATTCGAAATCTACAGTCTCCCAATAACTGTTTCAATGACAGATTTATAGAATCACTATAAAATATAGGATCAAATCCACGAAGCTCGTTCTACGACAAATAGTTCTCATCAATAAAAGGAAAAATAAAGTGGAGCATCCTTCGTACTAAGTAGAGGCAACAACTTTTTTTACGGACCCAACGTATTTCCTCACCCCATCCTGGCACGGCTCCTTATTCTTACTCGCGTTCTCAACAGACACCATGTGCTTTTACTCGACTTTTGTGGAACGTCCGTTGCTTTATTATTTACGAGACAATTTTCAAATTCTGTTTCGTTCTACGGAAAATTGTGAAAAGTATTATTTATTTACTGTGTGCTAATATACCTCTACACGTACCTCAAGTGTAAAATTACCTTAAACTCACACCTGTATTGTAAATGAATTATTTTATTGAGTTGAAATTCAAAAGCTTCAGTAGTCGTACAATGTGTGGTGCAGTGATTGTGAACACGATTTATTTATAAATACAATATCGTGTACAGTAAGCATGGATACGATAAGTGTTGTGTTGAAAACGGGTTACAAAATTGTAAAGGATTTTTCGGAACAACATAAACCTGTGAGTATTTTAGTTGAGTCCTGAAAAGCCGATGTTAGTTTTAAAAGTTCATCTTCTGTGAATTGTAATTTTTACCTATGATTTTGTTTTGTACTACCAGATTCGACATATAAATACTACATAAACTAATGCTCGAAATGTAGAGCAACGCTACACATAAAAATGTATCGGAATTTCCAAACAAGTCCAAATTTCGCCAAAATCAAGCATCAACCGATCGACTTGCCCAATTCGTTCTCTATTCAATGAGATCAAATAGATGCCTAGAATATTTTTTAACTGATCTGGTCGTTATGCTCTTGACCTTCAGTTGCATATTTCCATAACCAATTGCTTACTTTCGGCCAATAAAATCTGCTATTATTGGCAATCGCCACAAATTTTATTGGAAGATCAAGGCCTTAATTCGGGTTTAGCAAGAGTTTGTTTAAAAAAATCAAAGGCAACGATGTACCGTACCTAACAATACCATTATTTTAACAAGTATATTACGTACTTACTATGTTTCCTGATTAGCATTCAGACCTTGCCATTCTATTGTAAGGACGGTTTAGTGTTCCAAAAATGGTTCCTACGTTAATCTACTACCGTGTTTCAAAAGTATCGCGAGCATAGACCTAGAGACAATCATTTCAATCATCCATCCATTAAATTTACTGAATGGCCGAGGTCATCACAGCTCTTGTCTGTGAAATAATTTCCAGGCTGTAAAAGTGTGTGTTCTTGTGTCTGTTTTTTATCCTATACAGGGTTATTTCTAATCAATTAGCATCCTTTTAGAGGCTTATTCTGTAAATTAAAACTAAGAACATTTTTTCTGCGACTTTCATCAAAACTCAAAAAAAATCAGCTGTTCTATACATTTTGTCGCGAGTGAACGATATTTTTCTATGGAACAATAAAAAAAATTGAGTTTTGACAAAAGTCGCAGAACTAAAGTTGTTAGTTTTGATGTACAGAATAAACCCCTAAAAAGATGCTAATTGATTAGGAATAACCCTGTATACCTGTACGACATGACATCTCCCTATCTTTTCTATTTACCTATTTAAAACTAGCTGACACGGCAAAAGTCGTTTTGCCATATATGTAAAATAAAAAAATACTACTCTTATTCTCAGAAAAACTTATAAAAATCGACCAAGGCGTTTCAGATGAGTTCGATAACGAAAACTGACTCGAAATTATTTATATTTTTACCCAGAGGAAAGAAACGATTCTGGTGCTAGAGTTATTAGCAAGCAAAGCAACGGTGGCTTTTTACCATCCGTAAACTCAACAACATTGTCATAACCATAACAAAATATTGATGCTCAAGAAATATGATCTTTTGTTTACAGATGGAGACGTCTGGTGGGTCGGAGAGCTCTGGCGGGGAAGACGCGGAGGCACGGCGGTCGCGGCGCGGGCACGTGCTCGCGGAACTGCTGCAGACCGAAAGGGTCTACGTGCAGGAGCTCGGGTCTATACTCAATGTGAGTATAATGAGAATACTCAGTCCATTGTCAATTTGTCAATGCTTAGTCACCTTTATCAACGCTTTGAAGCTTCCGACAGTTCAGATGACTTTGTTTTTGATACACGTATGGTGGTGGGATCAGCGTTATTTGCGCTATGGCTATGCTCCTGTTATCCTCGAAGTCATATTTGGATTCTTTACATTCTCTCATATCCATATCCTTTCTCATTATATTCTTTGTTTGGTGTCTCAGATAATCCTTATATCCCACACAAAAAGGATAAGGCTAAAATTTCGACACAATATTCAAAACCACGTAATGCTTGCATTTAACGGCTTTTGCAGCCAAGATCGCGAATAGCGCGCCATTAAACATAACATTAAGCGAAAGCAATCGTCTTTCCTTACCATCGGAGTAGCGAAAGCTGCAATGATCTTCTGATTATCTTATATGGCCTGGTTATTAAATTAACATTCTACGTGGTTTGAATTCAATTTGACTTAATAAACTTAGGGCTTTCGTAATATGCAAAGCCAATTAACACGTATCTCTTGCCCTTACGTATTGCCTTCTACTACCGGAAAGTTCTGAAGTGCATGCTCTCTCTTTAAATTAGTCATCATACTAGACAATTATGATCTTTGAAAGTTGATTTCTGCAGCACCGAATGTGGATTATTTCTCAACTTATTGTCGTAAATTGTTCCGTGACGTTAGATAGACAGTCACATCACTTTTAAAAGAAATCGTGGCACAGAAACCATACAATTCAATGCAATATGCAAACCAATGAAGCACGATATCTCTGTACCGTCGCTTCGCTCCAAAACCCATGTGTGCCAGAAACAAGTAGTGCGTATTCCTCCTCTAGCAGTCACGGACAAGGCGAGTCCGCGTATCTAAGCACATATCTAGTGCAACACGCAACCATCGAGCCCATCGGGCGGAACGCAATGCACGCTACTCGTGTGCCAACTGCACGCCCGCACAGACCCTCGCCTGTCCAAGCCGCGCTCTCCAATCACCATGAAATATGGAAAATACAACCTCCATAAAACATCCGTGAACGTCAGCGTCGGCACGTCCTACTCCTGGTACTACAGAAAAAACGACACCACCACCACTCACAAGAAAAAACGCCTCACGAAATCCGCCTCAGACTCCACACTCTTCAGCGACTACGCCAACCAAATATCTTTATTCGAGAAAGAAAACGCTCGACGCAAAAAGTGTAAGAAATCAGTGAGTGATGTGGGAAATAAGCGCGTCAAATACAATCCCCGTACCATCAAACCGGTGCATATGGAACCGTTCGTTGGGAATTTCTTTTACGGTAAATCGCTCCCTGGCTTTGAGAATTCGGAAAAAACTGAAGAGAAAATTACGTATTTACCGGATTCCGATGCAGTCACAGCGTCAGAAGACACTGCGCTAGAATCGCTCACGACGAACGCAAACACCATTATTGACATTCCTGAGTTGGTAAAGAATCCTCTTTATGGGTGTAAAGATTCAGATATTCACATATCTACACCTGAATATTTTAGCGGATCTGTTACTTCCAAAGATACTCAATTCCAATCATCAAGTTGTACCGAGCTCAGAAATACAATGTGCTCTAGCAAAAATGCCGAAGATGTCCTATCAAAAATCCTGAAAGACTACAAAAGAATAATGAAAGAATGGAACCACACTGTAAAAGATCATTGTTCTTCCACATCGCATTGCAGCAAGAGAGGATCAATTTTATGTGGCAGTAGTAACAGTGAAAGTTACGTTCGCAGTTTGAACTCGTCTTTGTCGCGTAGAAAACCGACCACATGTCTCAAATCGCTCAACAGTTACAACCATTACAGCTACGCCTACGCCTCTCGATATGGGCATAAAAAGTTAGAGAACAATCTAGAGAATCAAAGAAAGACCCAAAGTTTGAACAGAAACCAATCATTGGGTAACTGGGCTTCGACGCTGCAGAATCTAAAGAAAAAGTCTAAGTTCTGGAAGCTGGATGAAAGTTTAACGCCATCAGAGTGTAAATGTCTGGAAGCCATTTACAAAGATTACGATAGACGTTTGCAAGCATGGTGCGACACAGTCAGTGTATGCTCATCTCTTCTCACTCCGGTACCTATACACATTTATTTATTTAATTGTAGAAACTAGTATACATTACGTTCTCGACCGGTTTTTAAACACTAAGCATTATATTTCATTCAAGCCTTATACCCCGTATCTCGAAAGTTTAGGTATTTTACAAAGCAAGATTCTGTATGTACTCGTAGTACATTAGGCCCAATTTGCCAAATTGCCTCTGTATTGTATTATTTTGTTAAAAACGACGCTTCTCTTTTTTCTTGCAGGGTTACAAAGAAGAAATAGAAAAGCCAGAGAACCAGCACCTGCTACCGGCGACGCTAGTGGGTCAGGCGGACGTGCTGTTTGGGAACCTGCACGAACTGTTCACATTCCACCAAGACGTGTTCCTCAAGGACCTGGAGCGATCGATATCGGCCACCGAACTTGTCGCTTTGTGTTTTGTAGAAAAGGTAATTCAGAGTTATTCAATTTTATGTCCCAGACATATTTCTTCTTGTCACACTTCTCCTATAATCCTTTCCTCTCTTAATCAGGTTGCCTGGAAGAAATTGCTCTAAGGCCGCCGATTGTCGCACTATTTTAACCATATTGTAGAGATACTCTCATTATTGCTATATTGTCGATAGTGTGTATGTTTTTCTATTCTATTCTCATCGCCACTTTCGTGGCTCATTTTATGTTTCATTATAAGAATTATTTTTGAAAAAATTGCTGTAGCACTTGATATCACAATTGACTTCGTATATAAATTAAAAAAAAATCGTTAGATTCGTTTGGAATAATACTAGCTATAACATTGGCCACGCAAGTGACGCTGCCAGTCGCGTCGAGGTGAAGTACCCTTCTATCGTTGGGGAATGCTTTGCTAACCTCGTTAGGGAACCACACTTTTGCCAGTTATTCACTCCCCAAAGAGTAAAGTACAAGCTTTACTGTGTCCTGGATTGATAGACCATTCTCGATTCCATCGAAATTTATGGGTGAGCGATTTAATATTTTCGTTTTTCAGTAAGTCAATCACAATACAGTGCCGTGTGCATAAATAAAAAAGTTTTATGCATCGAATTTCAGGAAACGGGAGTCTCATGTCGTAATCTCAAAATACTTACCGATATATTTTCTAATGTTATAAAACATCCTTCCATACTGGCTAACATAGATAAATAATTTAAAGAGCTTTTCTTTTCCGCAGAGAGAGACCTTCTTCAGACTGTACAGCTACTATTGCCAAAACATACCTCGCTCGGAGCGGTTGCGAGAGACCCTGGTGGACACACACCTGTTCCTGCAGGCTTGCCAGTTAAGATTGGGACACAAACTGCCGCTAGCGGCGTACCTCCTTAAACCCGTGCAAAGGATAACCAAATATCAGCTGCTACTCAAGGTTGGTTACATTTCCTGACAAAAATAACAGTTATGTTATATATAATGAGTTAACAATTTAATGTTATTTATTGTATAAGTTATTTAAAGAAGAGACAGAAGCGGAAAACGGATTAGTAGCGTATAGACCACAGTTTCTCCCTAGTAAATGGAACTTTCACTATGGGTGTATATTAAAGTAGCCAGCAGTACCTTCTTCGAAGAATGCGCTGTATTTGTTTTACTGACTCGACTGACAGTACCTACTATACTTTTAACAAAATAGCTAAAAAACAAACAAGTTAACAATGTTAGCGTTTTTCGTGTGCAGGTAAGCGAACGCGTTAAAAATTCCATAACATACCTTGGCATTATTTCTAGAACGTTTTCAAAGAAGTTTGAGAGTGTGACTAAATGCGGCTCACGCTACTATGAATTCCGTGCCGTTGTCCGATAGTATTATTTTGGATGAACCGCGTGCGACTTGTGGCAAATCGGTTATTTACTTGACAATGAAGCTGCCCCAACCTTAACCTAACGTGTTTTCTTTTAAACAATAAGTAATGACTCCTTAAATTAAATAAAATCTTATGTTTTTGGTGTTAATCTCTTAAGTAAAAAAAATATTGCACGATTCTACGTCTTATTTTTTTTTTAGAAAAGTTTTTAGTTTATGTACATACTTTTCAGTTTTTAGAGACTTTATGACTTTAAGTTCATTTAAAAAACTATGTCAAAATCAAGACGTATAACGTCAAGTGCTGATTATATGAAAAAAAAAAACTTTAATCGTATAATATTTAGAGGTAGATAACAGCTTATTGTTTTCGTACGGACAAGTTTTGGCACCTTACAATCATCTTAAGAAAATCACATTATCTTCCTAATTACGACTATGTATGTTGTGTTAGTAAAGTGGTAGAGCTTTGTTGTAGAGCTCGCATAAGGAAATAAAATACTTTAGTTATCCAACCGCGTAGCGTAGCAGAGCATTATGTGCTAAAAGTACCTGCGCTATTACTTAATGTGCTTTAGGTCGATCAACGATGGTTTCAGAATTGTCAGCAAAAGAATATCAAATAATTTGTTTCTCAATATAACGTAGTAATTCTATACCATACAATAGAATGTTATCTCCTTCGCTCTCACATTCTTATAGCCCGCTCTTTCTTAAACCTAATCGTTATTGCAGCCACTATCATCTAACTCTCTTCCATTACTAAGCAGGTAAGATCTTCAGAGTAAGTTGGCTCTCTCTTCGTTCATAAAGACGATTTGTTTATCCAGGATTTGCTCCGGTACAGCGAGTGCGGGGCGATGACGACGGGCCTGCAACAAGCGCTGGACTGCATGCTCGTGGTCCTCAAGTGCGTCAACGACTCTATGCACCAGATAGCCATCACTGGCGTACCTGTAAGTCAATCATATTACGAATGTTGGAATTAGCTGATATAGGTTAGGATATAGCCATTTTCAGTTCTGGTAGTTTCTTAAAAATAATATTGCAATGGGACAACAGATTTGAGTTGGGAGTCAGTAAGAAGTGAGAGGAGCCCATGGAGCATCAAGCTGACTTCGCCATTAGCGTACGACACTACTTGGAGTGTCAATAAATTGGTGATCCTAGCAAATGCTATCACTGTACAATTGATAACCGATCTTACTTAGTCAATCTTTTTAAGATCCTTAGACGTCTAAATCCAAGAACTGAAGTCCAATACCTAAACAGAATTGTATTTGCAAATAGGTATAGTTGCATCGCTAGAAAAAAAAAACTGGATTTAAGACTGTAGCCAATGGGAATACATTTACAATCTCAACGTAAAACAAGTCCTTATTATCTTAACAGGCATAATGGCAGGTCAATAATGTTGTATGAAAAAAAGTAAATTAAAGGACATGTTCTTTTTTGTATGGGACTTTGGCTCAGTGACGGGCTCTATACTATAATAGGGAGAAAAAACAACTTAATTCCATGAGGCATAGTGTTTCTTAATCAAACAGTCAATTAAAAAGCAAACAATTTTTTCACTTTGTGTTATTGCCATACTAATCGCCATTAAAGACATCCACCATGTTGTGGATCATGGATGTAAAAAAGGAGACAATCGGAAATAAGATTCAAAGTCTGCAGAATGTCATGGTTGTCTAAAAAAGTCAGCGTCAGGTCTGTCAGGTTTGCAATACATCGAAGTCCATTATCGTAACGTTGTGAATAATAAGAATCGAATTGTCGCAAACGCAAAGATATCACAATGCATTCGTACATTGAAAACCGAATGAGATAAAACAATAGCAAACCGTAACAGTATTACCAGTTTCTATTTTCTTAGTTCCCAGAAAAAACTCATTTATCAAATCATACTACGACACTCATATTTAGCATGAAGATCCTTTATCATTTTTATATAATAATGTCTCATGATCGATGAAATAATCGGGAAACATAGTTTGATTTAAAAAATCCCTGCGTTTAAATTCAATTCCCAATCGAGTTGAGATTCCCCGTGATTCGGGTGATTTCCCACAAAGCGGCAACGCTGAAATTGACTTTTTCATTCTCTAGGTACACAAGATGGCGGAAAATTCAAATCATGGGTTGCTAGGCCTACGATAATAATAAATGTTTTGCTTTTTTTCTAAAGAGTTTGGATTTTTTTCAGTATTTTTTCGTGATTCGTCATATTTTTGTCTATAATATAAAAGCGTGCCAGGTATGGGCCAGGTTTGAGAACATCACCTTTGGAACGTCTAATTCGTATGAAAATTTCTTAACTTAAAACATTTATGGAGGAAGGAGGTTTTATTCGATTTTATAGAATAACCTCTATGCAATGCCCGTGATAGGCCATGATAATCGAGCTGGCCATAGTCTTATGTTTTTCACGTAGTATTTATTCTCGGATTTATTACGGATTTGTGTGCTTTTCTATGAAATTTCGTTGGTACGTTCTAATTTATTTTATTGTGAACAATACCGAGTTGCCTAGTGAGTACCTACACTTAAAGTGGAGTCATTTTAATAGGCCACATTTGACAGTTCATGTATGCAAAGAAAAATATACCTTACACTAAAGGAATAAAACTCCAAGCCGTCTTCGAGAACAATTATCGGTCGTCGTCAATATTGTTTTTTTATGAGTTTTATTCCTTTAGTGTAAGGTATATTTTTCTTTGCATACATGAAATGTCAAAAGTGACCTATTATCTTGTCCCTACTTTAGTGAGTAATTAATGACGTAAGTAAGTATTACTCATATTCCAGAGGTTTTATTTTCTTGCAGGAGGTATGAAAAGTAGAGTATGCACCACTAGAACCAAGTCTGTCTTCGTCTTGGGCGACTTGAAAACCTCGCTTCACTCAGGACTCTAAATAGTTCCCTCGCTTCGCTAGGGAATTAACTCAAAACACCCTCGCTGCGCTTGGGAGTTAACTACTGAGTCCCTTGCTACGCTCCAATATGTCGCCAAAATGTGATGATAATTATGTGACCAATATGTCGCCCGCGACGTAAAACACGAGTCGGTTCTGTACATACTCGTAATCTACTGTTAAGTTGTCTAAGAACAGATAATATATGGACCGTTTAAAGTTCCTTTAATATTATCAACTCGTTTATTAAAATAGTTAACAGCATTAAATTGGTTATGTCTTCTCAGTAGATAAGTTATTAATAGAGGTATTCAAACAGAAAACCACTTTATTACTTTATTGCCAAGTGACACCAGTGGAAAGTATATGGGTATTTCACTACTCGATTACCTGTCAACTAGCTATAAGATTGATGTGCTAATCATGCAAATGAAGCATTTTATGTCGTATTTTTACGATAACCCCGGACCAGAGCTAAGTGAAATTTTGTTGCGTGCATGAACGTAACTCGCTTAATTACTTGTGTAATAAAATGTGGAAATATCCATGCCTATTTATAATAGTCTATGTTGGTACATCAATTTATAGCGTTTAAACAGTTTCACTTTCTTATCTTCCCGGTTCTACTCCGAATTTTAATATAACTCGATTTAGCCGCCATTAAACTCTGACTCCAGGGCTAGCCACCCGGCCTAAACGAACTTACTTATTTTTAGCCGCCATTGACATTGTAGGGCATCAAAATGTAGTCATAAATCCTACATGTAGTACTTCTTCTATCTGAAACAATAATTTAACAACAATTATTTAATATTTGTAGCATGCAAGTCAAACAGGACGTCGCGTCGCGTCGTCGCAACAAAATTTTCACTGCCATTTTTATGTCTAATTTTGTGGCGATTAAAAAACTTTTTTGCTTTTTTGCCCCTTGCGTCAAAAAGATAAGACATTATTTTGTCGTAATATATATTGCATTATTTTGTACTTTTTGCTGCAGTAGGTTTGGATTTCATAATTTAATTTCTTTACATTTTTCTTAACTATCATCTAGAAATCTACAATAATCCAAACTTTTTTCATGTATTTTACATATCCGGTCTACTCTATTCTATCCGTCTAATGTTCTATTCCATCCATACATCCACGACGTCCTCTGCTGGACATAGGCCTCCCCTATGGATCTCCAATAAGACCGGCTGGAAGCGGCTTGCATCCAGCGCATACCTGCGGTCTTAATGAAGTCATCCGTTCACCTTGTGGGTGAACGCCCTACGCTGCGCTTGCCGGTACGTGGTCTCCACTCGAGAACTTTCGACCCCATCGGTCATCAGTCCTCCGCGCCATGTGTCCTGCCCACTGCTATTTTAACTTGCCAATCCGTTGGGCTATGTCGGTAACTTTGTTTCTCCTACGGATCTCCTCATTTGTGATTCGATCTCGCAGAGAGACTCCGAGCATAGCCCTCTCTATAGCTCGTTGGGCTACTTGGAGCTTATTAATAAGGCCCATAGCAAGAGACCACGTTTCAGTGCCATAATTTTCAGTGCACGATTCAGTGCTTTTAAATTACTGTTCCTATTTTTCAAATCCGAGGAATTTATTTGATCTTCGTGTTCGGACTGTTCAATTCTTCTAGTTATTCTCATAAATACTCGCACTGTTGCAGGTGGATTTGAGCCAGCAAGGCGAGCTGCTGCTCCAAGGGTCTTTCCTCGTGACTTCGGAGAACAAACGCGACATACGGCTGCGGATACGACCGCGTCGTCGACACATCTTCCTCTACGAAAAGGCTGTTTTGTTCTGCAAGCCGGCCGCTAAGAACAGCCACAATAAAGCCACCTATCACTTCAAACATGATTTACAGGTACTGTATTTCTATATGTAACTTTAATACGTTCACGGTTCATATAAAGGATCGCGCCAACACATGTTCCTCTACGAAAAGGCCGTGTTGTTTTGCAAGCCAGCCACTAAGAACAGTCACAATAAAGCCACTTATCACTTCAAACATGATTTACAGGTATTGTATTTCTAGGTATAGCTTTAAATCTGTTCACGGTTATTTCTTTCTCACCCCTTTGCCAATTTTCGGAAGTTTTGTAGAGAAGCAGGATCGTTACTGCAAATTCAAACGAATAGACCAATTTTAATTACATTGTCATTATATACACACGAGACTTACTTTCACTCACCAGGTTATTTTTGCCTATTGTTGGTCTTTGTTCCTTTCCAAAGTGCAGGTACTTTCACAGGTCACACAAAAACAGCTTTTACCATAGCACCAACCCTGAAATCGCGAATAAGTCAGCTGTTCTATATATTTTGTCGAAAGTCTATGAGTTTTTAATACTTACCTATGAAACTGCTGACTTTGTATTATATCTGACTTTCCCTATAGCAAAAGTTGTTCATTCTCCTCTGAAAGTCCTTTATTTTCATCCTTTTCTTAGTAGAAAAGTAAGAAAATAAATAACGATTGGATAATTACAATCGTTATTTATACCAAGATAATAAAACGTCAATTTGCATCAAGCTGCATTGACTATTTCGTGACTAATTCCAGATGTCACAAGTCGGTCTAACCGAGTCAGTGAAGGGAGATTTACGGAAATTCGAAGTATGGAGACAGGGGAGGAGCGAAGTGCACACCATCACAGCCCCAACGGTGGACGTGAAGCGAGCCTGGGTCGAGAGGATCAAGAGGGTCTTACTCGACCAGCTGAAGGAACTCAAGGGAGAACGGGTCAGGCAGTACGGGACACATCAGCATCATAGGTAAGAAAAATGGAAAGGCGATATTTTTTATGAACTCTACGATTCAAAACCTGTTATTGTTTATATTGTGTAATTTCTGACGTGAGCTATAAAGAGGCTGCAAATGGGATATCTTCCATGATGGATAGAGACTTAGATCCAACACCTCTCAGCGCATAAAATAACTAGACAATTTGAATATGCAGATAACGATAGAAGTTGGATTCAACTCCCACCAAATAACTAAAACCAAAACGACATCTTTTTTTGCTTGTGGTACAATGTAAACAGCAGGGGACGTCTGCAGTTGTTATGGCGCAGTGAAACAATCTACCCTCCAGAAAAGTTCCAAAGTTTTAATTTCGTGTAACTTTACTGATGTGGTGCGAGCTATAAAGCGACACTGCGCTGTCATCCCAGAAAGCACAGAAACTCGCCGATATACCGTTGATATTAAACGATAACAGGGGACAGTTCAAAGGCTTATAAGACCAGGGTTATCTATCTATCGTTTCAGAACACTAATCCAAGCGAATTCATGGGACATCGCGCCCGCGTCCGAGAGCGGTCGCGGCGATAAGCGCTCCACCACCAACGCGGCCGCCGCGCGCGCTGCCTCATGTGACGCGCACGACGAGCCGTGCTGGTCCACCGACCCCTCCGACGACGAGGACGAAGACGCCGACCAGGCACCGGTAAACTATTAATATCAATGAACTCGAGGGACAAAACGCTAGCATCTAATATCAGATGTAGTTATCAAGCGGTCAAACTGTTCAGCGAAAGAACCCTGCTGAAGATGACGGTGATCCTTTACTACAACTTTAGGGTTGTAAAATTCGTGCCCAGTGGCGGCGAAATACTTTCACCGACCCGTCTTCCGATGACTCCAACTAGGCACTGGTAACTTTGAGCATAATAAACTTGTCGCACAACCGAGCGGTGGAACTTAGCAGAAGAGCCATGGTCCATCTACCCCTCCGTCGACGACGCCGATTGAATACGAATATGAATAGAATGAATTTATTGGAATTGTCCGATGAGCATTCAGAGCTCTAGTCCAGTGTGGCTGCTGTGTCAAGCTGTCACAGCTTGGCAGACCAAACAAATTGGTCCTCGTCTGACGATGACGCTGACCAATCTCCCGGTAAATATACTAACTTACTAAGTTGTCCTAAAAATGTGATTTGTATGTCGCACACTTGTAGCCAATTACATTATAAGATAATAATAACTTTAAAAAGCGATGTCAACTATTTGGCACCATATCATACTATGGTAAAATGGGAAAATTGTAAATAGTATAACAAAAATTAATTGGTATTGAATTTCAAGGGAATTATAGTAATAGCAGTAGCTTAATATGTATATTAGTTTGGTACGTGTCTTTAATTAATAAGTATTTAACTTCAACTAACATTAACTTAAATGCTTACAGTCGGGGTAGCTTAACTAAATGCGGGCCTAGAAATTAATGCTAACTAATTTTGGGTTTGCAGTGTTGAAAGACGTGACGACTTATATTGTCAGTAAGTGTAAAAAGTATTATAAGGAATGCGGGCTAAATAGTCACGGGTAGCGCACGTCAAAGCTGGCAATCCAAGCACCTGACATTCCCTGCTCCATTAAAATAATCAAAAAGAGGAAAATACCGGTTTTAACCACCTGAAACGAGACCTAACCAGAAGTTTGCAGTAGCTGCTACTAGTTTTAGTTTCCTCTCAAAGCTACGAAATCTCTCGTTTGATTTGCCACGTCTCCGGTCCGTTGGAATCACGCCACAGCATTTGTTAATTTAGCGTCCCACTCATCATCGCTTTTAGTTTGGAAATGATTTAGCGACACGAAGCACGGTCAATTTGCCGATTTAGTTCTGCACTGTCCACGAGACACTTCATTTTGCAATAGTAACCATAGATTATATTGAAACAGTGACGAGAATCTGTGAATTTTGACAGGTGTCCGAAAATGACGCCATGTTTGTATAGTGTCATGTTTTAAAATGGCCGCCAAGTTGTATGTTGTGTTTTCAACAGGTGACGGCTGTGGGTCTCAACGGTACCATCCACAGAGTGGTACAGTTCTTTTCTGTGTCGGGCTCCACACAAGCCACCTCCACGTTTTACGTATCGCAATATTGAACGATAAACGTTTACGGCCCGACGCAGCCGTTGTACATAATGAAAAGACTGAATAATAAGTATATCCAAAGCTTAGTAACCAAAGAATATGGATATTTCGGTTCAATTCGCTGAACATTTACTGTCGTGTAAGTCATGTTTTGTTTGTTATGTCATTCATTGTCAGTGTGCTTTGATTTTAGTTGAATATGCGCTTGCTTCGATTCAGTGTATAACGTCGATGTACTTCGCCTATATACAAAAATACATTAATACATTTTATATGTGTAATTTATACCAAAGTATACAACTATATCGTATCAAACACATAAATACTATTCTGTATACTACAAATATATTTTTCATAAAAATATGAGACATCATTTGTCACAGCTCCACACGGCATCAGCTTGCTTCAGTCACACATCACCGCTTTGGACGTGCTGTTTTCTTTGACTTTATTTTTGTGTGATTTTATGAAATGAGTGTTTTGAATGACGTCGTGTGTGACACTCTACCTATCTATTAGTATTTCTATCACACTTACATTTGCCAGATAAACATATCACAAATTAAATGTTGGACTGATAGGCACTTTATTTCTATTATTTTTGAGTGGCTATTTAGTTTTTGGTGCACTTTGGACGATTGACGTGTATTTGTTAGGTATATATACCTACCTTCTTAATCAAACTTTTTTAATCCTACTTTCGCTTGATAGTTTCCATACAAAATTGTATAAATATGTTGGACTGACAAAAAAGAGGCTGGTCAATCCAGCTTTTTCGTGCTTATTAGGTATTTAATCAGGAAAACTCCCCACTATGCCTTTTATAAAATCTCTATAACAAATGTAAACTAGTACTTACCTATATTATTACATCATTTTATTATATATGATATACCTACCAGAGTATATATTTATATGTACCACAAAATAGGAGTGTGATCCTCTAAGTATAAGCTATGTATAATTACTAAGTGTATAAACGTGACATATCATTATAATTTTATTACTTTAAGAATCGTGGCTTATTTAATTAACACTTCTAAGACCTGCATGTTCTAGCAAAAAAGAGCTGCAATAATATTGTGCATGACTTAATATTTGTGAGATAATAATATGTGTAAACATTAACAAAATACCTACTCACACACATGCTTTAAGTAAACAATAGGAACATGACTAAAATATGTAACCATAGAATTAAATAAAAATTAAAACATGTATATTAGTGTAATGAAAATTATACAATACCTACATAGTCAATATATACATATTCAAGTAATACTTAACTTCAATTTTTAATCTGAAGAACTCACTATCAGAAATACTTAATTACCACTTAAGTGTAGATTTTGTTCTGAAAGCAGCATCTATACAGTCATTTGACTCATAAAATGATAGACGCTGACAGTTAGCGGTCCGAAATAGTCTACACACGTTAACTAAAATGGGCGTGCCATTGATGTTGTAACACCAGCCATACACTTTAGAGACACCCCAAGACTTATTAACACAACCAAGTTGCATCATGCCGTTCGTAACTTTTTTATTGTAGATAATTCCGCGTCTGACCATCATCACGTCTGATGGTAAACGACGATGTAGTTGCGTCTTTGTAAATTATATCTGGATAAACGCGTTTGACCATTGCAACGTAGACACAATACCATGAAAGACATAGGAACATATTAGGCACAAAAATATTCTTTGTACACTACAATGTTTCGTCACCGACCAACACCGTCGTGTGCCATGCACAGAATACCTACAGAGCGTTTCGGCACCCAAAATATTTTCAACGATTAATATTGACGAGCGTTGTAGTGGGCATAGTAGAGTGAAATTGTGTTGTTCTCCATGCCTGATACGTTGCTAGCACGGTTATGGTATGGTAGGTACGTTATAAAGTAGTGGGCAGACCTTTATCCAATTCATTTACGGATTTACTGTCATTAGTAGGTACTATTGATTTAAATCCGTAAATAGGTGTGGGTCCACATCGTCGATTACCTTTAGGCGAGGTGGTGGTCAAATGTTGATTCATTTGCAATAAAGAAAAGAAATGATGACATGATGTAAGATGGTTGACACATTTAGTCGGTTTGGTGGCGTTTCGGCGAGTTTTTATGCTCGCGCAGACGGGCCACCGACCACAGCCACCGGTAGCCAGCGATAAGCCGTTCACACGATTCGGTGGCTTTGGTCAGTGGTCTGCGTTACAGTGTTGGCATACTTGTTGTATAACTAGTATAAGGTTTGACGGGATGTGTGGTGGCGCAGGCGGTGGGGTGCGCGCTGGTGGCGCTGTCGGAGTACACGGCGGTGGGCGCGAGCGAGGTGTCGCTACGAGAGGGCCAGCACGCCGAGTTGCTCAAGGTGGGCTGCGCCGGCTGGTGGTACGTGCGCCTCGCAGGTACGTTGCCTTACCGCTCGTTTCTGTGTTCCATAGTACCCGCTTGTGGACTATTTCCCGTGCTAAACATGTACTGCGCTGACTTGGTATAGGTACTTACAGGGTTATTGGTAATCAATTAGCAAGTTTTTAAAAGAATATTCTACACATCAAAACAAACAACTTTTGTTCTCCAACATTGCCGTATCAACAATTTTCCCGAATAAAAATTAAAAATGGTATCAACAGTTGTATTAAGTAACAATTTTTTTTTGTATGGTAGAAAATAAGTACGAATTTTTAAGTCATAGAACAAAAGATGTTTGTGTTGATATACAGAATATGCCGTTAAAATGATGCTTATTGATTACCAGTAACCCTGTGTATGCGTTTCTTAGCTACATTGGTATACCGCTCGTTTCTATATTTCAACACAATGGTCGGGTAGGAGACCATGTAATGCACTTATGCCTCATTGGATGATCTTGAAGCCAATGCTGCAGCGGTAGCCGTAGTCAGATACTGGGATGATTAATTGATGTTCTGACTGATCTAATTTGAAGGGTCAAATATTTTAAGCCTCTACCTACCCGGTAGTGGGCAACATCCCGAGCTGTTCAAGATGTACTGTACTGTCCTGGCTGTTGACACGTGAATAGGTTATTTATATGTGCATTTTCTGTAGGTCTTAATGTTTTGTTATGGTGGTGAGACCGGTAAGTAGGCATTACCGATTTTGTAATGTCCAGGAAACTAACAATATGTATATGTGTTTGACAGCGGGGAACGGCGAGGGCTGGGCGCCGGCCGCGTACCTCGACCAGCGGAAGACTTCGCGCTCCTCGAGCCGCTCGCACGACCGCCTCCACGACCACTGAACTCACTCCCTTCGCTCACTCTCTCGTCTCACTCACCTATAGTGTTCTAATATATGACGTGTTGCGGAACGTTAGGTTCACTTGAAAATCTTGACATCAGGTGTGCGTAAGAATGGATTGATTATTGATGTCACATGAACTTCGCTGACTCTCTCGTCTCTCACACCTTTAGTGTTCTAATAGACGTGTCACGGAACATTGGGATCCCTTGAAATGAGGTGTGGGTAAGAATGGGTTGACTAGTGATGTCATGTGAACTTTACTTCGCGGACCCTCTCCCCTCGCACCTACAGTGTCCTAATATTTATGACCTGTTGCGGAACGTTAGGTTCACTTGAAATCAGCTGTGTGTTACAATGGATTGACTGGTGACGTCATAATATGAACTTTTTCTTCCCACTCTCTCGCGCATACGGATTGTTCGTGTTGATAAAAGCTAGTCTAGCACTTTTTTGATGGAACAAATTTGTCGCATCTTGTTTAGCGGAGCAAAGTATGCACTTAATGGATTGCATAGAAGTCCTAGGCAAGCAAATGCTCTTGGACGACCACTGTACATTAAAGTTGTACAATGTTCAAACGTTGATAAAAATAATGATTCGTTATCGTGTTAGAGAATGTTAGATTCGCTTGGTGCCACATTTGGCGTGTATGAAACATAGATTGTTTTTGGATCCGTGTAAACCAAACTAACCTCTTTCATCTTTCCAAAGTACTTTCTTCCCTTTTCAATAACTCAATATTATCAATATAAACTATAGAAATTAACGGAGTAATCTTCACTGCCAGGTTTCTGGTAAACATGACAATAGCAGAGTTAAGTTTAAGGTAAACCGTTAGAGGTCAGTATTGGAACCAAGTGCCTGATCGATCTCATTCGTCGGAGATCATTTTAATCTTATAATGGCACGTGTAGAACGACCCTGTTCCGTCACCCACAGGTTATCTCCTATAGATTCCGTATTCAAACCTAAACTAAACTCACCGAGACTAAGCGCGACATTTGACATGCACATTATACCCCATGAGGACGTTATTTTTGATGGGAAACTTTGATAACTTATGGTACTTACAAAAGGGGAGTCTATAGGAGGTAATCTGTGCCATCACCCCACTTGTTAACTCTAGTATTATAATTAACGTATGTAAATGTTGTTCTAAACAAAAGCTTTATTGTAAATTAGTGTTAGCCTTTTGTCGTTACGATTATCCAAAGCTAAGTTTGTAAAGTTGTAGACATGAGCGGGTGCATCCCTTTATTTGTACATATTATACATTTTTATTATGTAAGTACTTATAGTTATTTATTTTGTGCTAGTTGAGCTTTCGGTGTTGATTCGTGTTACGTTTTGGTACTCCATGACAGTTTCTGTGGATCATAGACGAATATGTTTCTATTTGTCTATGCTGTGGTTAGTGAACTACCCACCTTTCGAAAAAGTTGAGATTTCAATAAAACTTTTATAATTTTGATAAAATCAGGTCGTGATAAGTCTGTGCAAGTAAATAAGATCTTTTCACCCCTTTTCATACAGTGCAATATGGTGTGCAGTGTTTTGCTCGTGATTGATTATTAGTGTTAGCGTAGCGTGCAAGTATTCACATAGATAAGAAGAAAAGGTGGTGTGCCTCAGTGTTACCAGTCAAAACAATACTAAAATTATAAAACAATATATGACAAGTCTATCTTGTCATAGTTTAAGTTACAAATTCCAGAATACAATTTTAAAGAGGATACGTATGTACCTGCTAAATATTCTTATTTTCATAATGTAACTTATTTCTGGAAGCACTGGTATGCACTGATGTAGATTGCACAGACTATAAATCATTTTAATTTCAAATAAATTGAGCGCTTCAATCGTATAAGAGTATAAAATAAATTATCGTTGCAAATTCAAACTTCTTAGATATAACATAAGTGTAAGGGACACAAATTATAATGTAAAGAATGTTGAATGTTTGCTGGTGCATAGAAATCGTGTTGTTGCTAGTCGATGTATTCTATTATTAGGAAAATTTTGGACAAAATTTAACCATGTATCGTACCTTCATATCATTGTATTCACATTTTTATTTTTCATATCATGTATGCCACAGTAAACTGTTGAGGCAAAGGTTGTAAAAAAAAATGTTTTTGTATACACTCTGACATCACAATACATAAAATTTGATCGTTTTTCTTTTGTTTTATTTATTTTGCATTACTTTTGTTTTAGTACGAACTAAAGTGACTCCTCATAATAGAACCTTTAATTACCCATGTCTACTGATCACCCAGCCACAATGTTAAATAACTTGGGCTCATTCATTGAAACCTCATTAAATCTATGGCTTTGCCGCGATACCATAAGAACCTTAGATGCGAGATTCCTAATGAACAAATTGCGCTTAAATTGTTGTGAAGCACGTGGAGAGAGATATTACCTAATATGAATATTATGCTATAAAAAGCAAGCAAAGCACTTCCGAATTTTGATCGTCATTTGTTAAAGAACCTGGTGGGCATAAACACTACACTTTGTCTTTTTCTAAGACCTAGTAGTATCAAAACTGCGTACCTGTTATGTGATTTAGGCTTCCAGTTATGCTCGAATGGTTTTACATGGATGACTCTTCCAGTCTCCTAATTTTAGAGGATGACTCTTCCAGTCTCCTGGTTTTGGTGAATTACTCTTCCAGTCTCCTTGGATTCGGTCCTCTATCATTCTATCCGAAGCAGCAGCGGCAACATCGACGGGAGAAGCAGGGGTGTAGTGCGTAGCTACCGCGGTCAATGATAAGAGATCCCGAGCTAGAGTGCGTTTCAGGAAAGAAGTCCCACGGCAAGAAGTTAAACTAATTTTAACAGATCGGCCAGGTGACGCGTCTGAGGTCCCTCAGACGCGTCACCTTCTTTCGTGAAAAGAACTCTAGTACTTACCTATATCTGTCTGAGTAAGTAACACTAGAGACCGCAGGTACCACGAAAGGAGTTCCCCGAAATAAGTGAAACTCATTTTAACGGATCGGCCATGCGATTGTGGCGACGTGTCTGTGGGACTTCTTTCGTGAAACGTACTCTACAGGTACCCAGGTGATGCCTGATGTATCATGTGATCTACAGCGCTACACAATAAAAGAGTAAAAGCACAACTAAGTAGTTGTGCAAAATCAGTTTGTCCACGAGGAACACCTCGAAATCAATTATTCGGGAACTAAAGTCATTCTTGCTGGAATATATCTACCTCTACCTGAACTGTCAGTCATTGTTAATTTTTGGCATTTTTTTGTTCCATATTAAATTGTTATTAACAGAACTTTGCATCATTTTGCTCTTGATAACAACGGTGTTCTGATGCAAAATGTGCTAACAAAGCGATGGTGGCGCCCTCATTTATTTTCAACACTTTTATGTCGCCCTATACAATCATAATTTATTTCCAAATCTCATTAAAGTAATAAAGTTCAAAATATATCACGGCTGTGAATAACTCAGTGATTTTTTATAATAATGTTCGATGTACCCCTTCTTTACATTACCTACCCATTCTATAGATTTGTATAAGGACGTATCCATCTAGACTAAGTCTTTGTAAAAACTTTATATCTCACAGAAGTGAGAAACGTCGTCCAGCTCAAAAAAGACGCCATAATAAATGGTGAACCTGGTTTGTCCTTTAATGATTTACTACTTTTATGTAATAAGTACTGCTCTAGAGACATAATACATAAAAAAGAGCTATTGGCACGACCATATAGCCAAAGAAGCGTAACATAGATTTTGACCTACGTAGGTTCCTCGCCTGGGATTGCGGTACCGTCATACAGCCAGAACTGTAGCAGCCAGAAAGGTGGTTCAGACCACCATGAAAAACTTTTACTATTGGGTTTACCCGGAATTCAAGAAAAAGAGCTTCATTTCATACATTTTGTCAATTCAGAGTTGCAATTTTGTATGGAACAGCTGATTTTTTTCTCGAATTCCGGGTTTATATTAAAAGAACAGGAAAAAGGTATAATTAACCACCTTCTTTCGGCTTCTGTCGTTGACACGCGTGTCGCTTGTACTAGTCTTACAACAGTGATCCATTTAAAAAAATCGCTCGAGTTTTAGAGCTATTCAGAATCTAAGTAATAAACCGAAAGGTGATTCAAAACCATCATTAGGAACATTTCTATTACGGCCAACCCAGAATACGTGAAAAATAAATCTGTATGGGACCGCTGATTTTTTATTCCTGAATTCCGGGTTGGCCTCAAAGTAAAAGATGTTGGTAATAATGCTTCGAATCACCCCCTTTCAGCTTAGTACATTATTTCTGGATAACCCTGTGTACCATAAGTGACGTGTAATAATCCAAAGTAGAGGCTTGTGGGCATAATTTAGTAAGTAATACAGTAGAATTTAGATACATGCAATATTAGAAACTTTATTCAATTTCAAGGGACCTAGCTATCACTATCTATTTCACATTTTTATGGATTTTGCTCACTGCACTGGATGCGGTCTGCAGGCAGGTCAAATTGAACGCTCGTATACTAAGCGCCATACAAGGCGGCGGATGAGAATTTAGCTGTAAATGACACTTCGCCGTGATTCGCTAAATATTGCACATGTGTGCACAATGCCGACGCCACGTGGCGTAGTGTTGAGCACGAGCGTAGGGAACGCGCGGGAGGCACGAGGTTGGCGGGCATACCTATATTTTGGCTTTTGCGCAGCTGAGCGTTCTGCGCATAACTTCCCATCCGCCGACTTGTGTGGCGCTTAGTATACGCGTCCTAACGTTCTTTCTGCGTGATTGCACGGTCAGAGGAGTCAGTCCAGGTTTACACGTAAATTGAAAGTATATTTGTTTCCGTATGGCTCTATACATTTTTGTATAAGCCCCTGGCAAAAACGAGGAAGAACTAACCAAAATGTTTGGAGTCACACGCGAACGCGAAAGTTTAAATAAACTATGCAAAACCCTGGACTAAGGGCTCAGATCACATAGGTATACAAAACATTGTATACAAAATATATAGAGACCGACAACGTTGTTCATACGGGCTGCGTTCAATTTAACCTGACTGACCGCAGACTGCATCCAGTGTGGCAAAGCATGGGGTACCTGTCAAAAGCATGGGGTACCTATGTTATGTAGACACAAACTTGATGGTGTCTGTGAAACTACAGCTACAACCCGCAGAGAATTCCACCCCTCACCCCGCTGTCCTATAAAATTGCTACTACGCAACGACTCGCCTCTTATTGTTCTTTTCTTTATTACGTATAGGTTTGCGTTATACACACTGCCTGATGTTAAGCTGCTTAACATCAGTAAGACCAACTAGGTAAGCCTAGTCTAGCCTAGCTAAGTAGAAAATACCTATTTACTCGGAATTGTTCACAGGTGCCATTAAGTAAGTCTAGCGCTGAGGGTACTGTGGAGGGTATGGCTGCGCATGTTGACCGCCATACTAAACTCATGCGCAGTCATCCCCTCCACACTTCGCTCATCGCTAGACTTATAATATGCCGCGACCTGTAACTATCTACTGAATAAAGAGTGACATAAATGTTTGTTTGGAAATTTAATTAAACATCTATGTACCTAACTAACTCATTAAAATCAATTTGCCTTGGTCGAGCTTATGTACATTATTTTTACATTAACAGACACTGTAAATCTTACAAAGTCGACATACAAATACTATCATTGAAAATATATAGGTACTAATACAATATACGTATTGACAGTTTGAAACTGTCTTTGAATAAACCTACTGTAACCATTCAATTGTCGTTTTACTTTCCTATTACCAGACCCTACCTAGACTATACAAATAGAAATATTTTTATTTAGGTACTAGAAATGTACATAGTTGGAAGTCAGAATATATACGCTAAATGAAATTTACTTGATAGTGAGTAACATCGATTTCGACTTCAAAAACGATATTAAGATCCTTAAACTAAAAAAATATTAACCTCACAAGAACTAAGTAATGTACTAAACAAGATAAACATAGACGATGAACCCCAAACTAAGCTCAAGGCTTGTATCTTGGGGTTCGAGTGCGAAGTTACCAAAATGGATTAATGTTGTATATACAGAGATAAAATAATTTGTTTAAATCTGAAAGCCTTTGTGTGTGTGTGTGTGTGTAAACACCGCAATACACAATACTATAAAGTAAAGATATGGTCGAACGCAAGCTTATTTTAGAACGTCAGAGCGCTTGTTCACGGCTATTTGTTTCACCGGACAACGGGACCGTTTGTCACCGGATTCGCGGTGGTTCTGTGGTTTCTAATGAACGTGTGTTGACGCACCGGACATCCATCCGGCGAAAAATGTAGTCATTTGTTTTATTGACGGTCCGGTGGATTGTCCGGTGAAAATAAAATTAGTATGTACTTAAAGCTAAATAATAATTAGCTAATACAAATACAAACAAATAAAACAAGAACAAATAATAATTCAAAAAAAAATCGTGGGACCTTTGCCTGGATGATTTCATTATGTATCAGCCCCAAGATTTTAATTTGAGTTATTATTTTTAGCTCTTAGTACATAGAACCGTTTTATAAAAAAGGCCGTGAACAAGCGCTCTCACACAACAAGTTCTACATAACGTAGTTTAACTAGATATTTCTTAGCGATCTCCGAAGTTCGGAACGTTGCTTACGTTCGGAACAGTCACTTCTGATGGGTGACCGCTGGTGGCATTTACAATTCAGCGCTGCCGTCGCTCGGATGACACGTTAAATTCTGGATCCCAGTTGTTTTAGCCGTTTAGCCATGTCAGAGACTTGCAAAGCAGCTTATAAATTCTGACACCAGTGCCAGCCTACGAGTACATAAACATATCGTCGGCTTAGAGTGTAAACCTGCCAAATCCATTTTTTGACTATATGACGTTATTCATACCATTCGAAAGTGTAAAAAAAAATACATAATCTAGAAAAACAGCCACAGTCCGTTTTCCTTTAAAATTTACAAAAACGCGTACTGAGTAAAACTGTCAAATCCATAACCTCAAAAGTGTCCTGCTAACTCCGTGTAAGCCGCCATTTTGTACTGCGATTCCGATGCCGGCAAATGTGCTCGTACAAATATGTGATGTTTTCTGTGATAACAGTGTAAATAAAGGTTGAAAGTTAAAGGACTGAAAGGTAAGTGTTTATACTGTTATCTTATTATTTGTTTGTAATGATAAATTAACCAATATTTATTGTAAAACTTCAGATAACTTATAGCCCAAACATGTGGGATTTAGCAGTTTTTCCTTAAAATCAATCTTACATTTATTGTACTTAGCAGGTATTATGTATCATCATAAATTAACTTTTAATTATGTTTTAATTAATATTTTGCTTAATAAGCTTTCTGTTAATGGGTTATAGTCAAGTATTTAATGCATTTATTCAAGTTTCAAAATCTAATTGACAAATTAGGAACTATACGTTTAGATTGGGACGTAATTTTAGAGTGTAAACGTATAGTATAATTTTAATTTTATTTCGCTTTATTTCCTATAGTTATTGTTATCAGAATGTATTAATTAATTCTTTATTTGCAGATGTCATCGAGTAAGCATTGGCGTGGCCGTAAAATCCTGGACTTGTGTGCAAGCAAAGAAGATATAAATCGACAAACAGCACCGGAATCATCTCAAGCATCCTTCCCCAAAGAATGGTCTGTGGTTGAAAATGTCGAAATTGAAATGATTATATCTAAAGAAATATCTGATGACTTAAGCTTAAGTACACATTGCGACTCCTTCTCACCTGCCGATTTGAATAATGTACTTGTAGAAGATATTTCTAGTATACTCTCACCACAAAATAATGACACTAAAGATGACTATGTAACTCTGAACCAAGAAGTAAATAACAATAGTCATATTGAACCTCAAAATACAGAACAAGAAGTCCAATTCGAAGATATATATATGATTTCCCCTTTAGATGAATCCCCTTTGCTTGAATTAATGACTGATGACCACAACTGTTCCAATAGTCTGGTTTCTGAAAATACTATCGAGCAGAGCACTTTGCAGCAAATTGAAAATAGTCCTAGAAATTCTTTTACAGGTACTATCGACCATTCTGTTACGTCAAAACCATCCATCCAAATAGATGATTTGATATCAGATGAAAGTATGCAAGAAGGTCTGGTACCATACAAAATTAATTCTGACTCTGAGTCTGACTGCGAAAACTATCCAAAGAAAAGCAATAAAAGAAGAAAAAGGATTCACATTAAAAAATCAAACTAGTATGCTGAAAGTAACAGAAAGTTGAGAGAATCTGGAAAAAAATACTATGGAAGAAAAAAGAAGAAAAGTGGAATTATGAAGTTCCAAGGCAGCCTAGAACTATGAAGAATAGATGCTCGTGTAAAGAAACTCAAAAAGGATCTTTGAAATGTTCAATGTTTACAGAGACAGATAGAATATTTTTAAAGAATTTTGGACAATGAGTTGGGCAGAAAAAAAAATTTTTGTTGATAATCTTGTGACAGCTTTGCCTGTCAAGAGACCAAGGGGAAGAAAAACTAATAATGAGGAATTGAAAAGAGCACAATCTTTATTTTATCATTTAAAAAAGGATGATGAGCCAATCAAAGTCTGCAGAACACAGTTTTTGAATACGCTTGGGATTGGTAGATGGACTGTTTTAAATTGGAAAAATAAAAAAGGGGCAGCTTTTAAAAAGAATGACAAGGATTTTGATTCCAAACAAACAAAAACATCTTCTAAGCCTTTCGAATCAGAACGTAAGGAGCTGAAAAAGTTTTTAGAATCACTGCCAGCGATGGAATCGCACTACTGTCGTGCTAGTACACAAAAGAAGTACTTGTTGCCAGAGTGGCGTTCAAAGCGATCCCTTTATGATTTTTATGTCAATGATTGGTGTAAAACACGTAATGTAGTTGCTTTATCCATCTGCAAATTTCATGAAGAATTTGACAATCTTAATCTCGGATTGTTTCACCCTAAAAAAGATCAGTGCGAAATATGTGCTCTCTATAAAGTCGGAAATAAATCCCAAGAAGAATATTCAGAACATCTAAAGAAGAAAGAAGAAGCTAGGTCTGAGAAGGAGAAAGACATACGTGAAGAAAATCTTGTTTTTACTGTAGACTTGCAGGCGGTTCTAATGGCCCCTAAATCAAATATTAGTAGTTTGTACTATAGAACAAAGCTCCAAATACACAATCTTGCCTTTTTTAATTTAAACAACAAAGATGGCTATTGTTATCTATGGCACGAAACTGAAGGAGGCTTGAATTCTGAAGAGTTTGCAAGTGTTTGGGTAAGCTTAATAGAAAAAAAGCTTTTACAACGTGAGCCAGAAAAACCAAATAAAATATTTTTTTTATAGCGACGGTTGTACCTATCAAAACAGAAACTGTGTGATGTCTAATGCATTACTATGCACGGCTATGAACAACAACATCATCATAGAACAAAAATTTCTAGAAGTTGGGCATACGCAGATGGAAGCTGACAGTATTCATTCTTCTGTTGAACGGGCTCTTAAAAACAAGAACATCAATGTGCCCGCAGAGTACATCACCATTTGCAAATCAGCAAGAAAACACCCCAGACCTTACGACGTAACTTACTTAAACCATAGTTTTTTCAAAAGCTTTAATGACGTTGGGTTTTTTAAAAGCATTCGTCCTGGACGCGGTAAAGGTGACCCCAAAGTAAGGCCGTTTTCTGACTTGTCGGTGCGGGAGCGGTGCGGATTCGTTTCGCTCGGTATACACGGTACCGAAAGCTTGCCGAGCGCCTGTGTTTTAATGCGCGTCTTCTGATTGGCGCGGTGTGTGCGGGAGCGGGGAGGGATCGTTTCGTTTTACCGCGTCTTGGGATGCGTGTCCAGGCGCCGCTCGACATTTACCGCGCGAGGTCGTGCAAACAAGATGGCGGAGCGAGATATTCACGTCGTTTTAGTACTAGAAATTGAAAAGTATCCTGCATTGTATAATTATAAATTGGCGGAATATTCGAGAAAGGACGTTACAGAGAGGATTTGGAGTGAGATATCTAATAAAACACATTTATCAGGTATGTAGTCGTTTTTATATCCAAGTTATAGTTAGGATGACGCCAATAACGTTTTCTTTTTTTACGTAGGCGATAAACATAATAACACGCCAAAATAGACGACATCTTCGGTACTGCAGAATTTTATACCGAGAATATACCGATAGGTGAGTAGGTGAAGGCAACGCGGTATCGTTTCGGTACAGACCTTACAGATCCCGCACCGCTCCCACACCGACAAGTCAGAAAACGGCCTAACTGACATGAAAGCTCTTCGGTATACTCCAGATGGTAATATATTCTTCAAATTAAGATTCACAGAAGATTGGACTGTACTACCGCAAAGAAAATCACCGGCAGTTACTGCATTGCCTTTTGATTCTCTCCGAAATCAGCACCTTACTAGGAGGAAAATAACGAAAAGAAAATTTGACGATCTGCAATATCTGAAAGATACCTTACCTGCAGACTACCGTAATTATTACGACAATTTACCCCATGAGTAGAAAACTAAAGTTGAGACTGATTTGAACATTGAGACTGAGTAATATTTGCTTAATTATAAGAATAAAGGTTTTATTTAGTTTACGAAAAAAAGAAAATAAAAAATATGTTTCTAGATTTTATAAGGACAGAATCTACTTTTTGTTCATTTTGAGAGTTTGTTTTGTTTAAAAGTACCTAATAATTATAATTTTAAGTTTGTAACTGAAAGTTTCAAAACTTTAATTTTAGTATAAAACCATATAAGTTTGTTTGATCTTGAAAGAAAATTATGTTTTTAAATTAAGGACATAAAGACAGAACCTAATTTTTGTTAATTTTTAGAGATTTTCTATTGTTTTTGTTTTATGAATGCTATCAATACTTTTATAAATTTTGTTTTGGTTTATGAAAACCTGTTAAGTTGTTTTTTAAAATAAATATTTGATTACCAAAACCTGCTAAGTCACAAAAGTGGTGTTAATTAAATAAATGCTGAAGTAAATTATCTTTTTTTTATTTCAATTTGTATGGTATACAAATACAAGTTTGAAAATATAAAAGTCTTTTCATAAATTATATTCATATTTTTTTAGGAATGTTTTTTGTCTCTCCTGAAAATTTACCTAATATGGAGTTAGCAGGTTTACACTCTAAGCCGACGATATAGAAACTTACTTTTCTAAAATTAAATTTGTGGCATGCTCACGCTCGGGATCGGGTGCTGCATGCGGGTCGCCGGTTTGCTCGCGGCATTCACGCAATGCACTGAAACTACTCTAGGATTTAAACTAATCCATCTCTATTGTACAGTCGCATTCTTTCAATTGTAACTTAGTTAACAAAGGGCCCTGGAGCCCTGTTAACCCTGGAGTCTGTGGATCACTAATTTAAATTTAAAAAAAAAAATTAAATTTAAAAACATGTAAAATAAACATTTTATACAAAGAACAAGAGTAACTAAAGTAAGAACAACCGAAACTAGACATAAAAATATAAAAAAATATGTCTGACGTATCCCAGACCGAAGGGTAATATTTCCAGCTAGAATAACGGTCCGTATTTACCATTCCATATTATCTCAAGATAGGATTTCCGTTTCCGGCTGTCAAACAGTGAGCTGCGTAAGAAGAACCTCTCGCGATTTTAATTTCGATTTAGTGTGCACCATAATAACTGGAAAATCACAAATCAAATCCGGAAATCGTGTGGAAACAAATTACCTATTTAACACAACTAAAAAACAAGATCGGAAACTGCAAATTGCGTGAGAAAACTGCGACGTGTTTTTGGAATTGTCATCCATTTTGTTTGTGCTCGATCCAAAACTGAATACTTAGAAAAACAATCCAAGAAAAATAATTTTATAATACATGGTGTTCAGGAATCCGAAGCTACTTACTCAGATTTTCTAAATCGCATTATCTTAATCTTAAATGTCGTCAGTGAGAAAGCTAATCTAGAACCATGGGATAAATGGGAGATCAGTAACGCATACAGAATCGGTAAGAAAAATGAAGGTAAGACGCGACCTATCTGCATAACTCTCACCCTGTATTGGAGAAAAATGGAGCTGCTAAAAAACAAAGAACACCTACCAGAACCGATCTATGTTACAGAGGATTATCCTAAGGAAATACTTTTAAAGAGGAAAGAACTGAAAAACAAACTCCAGGAGGAGTTAGATAAAGGCAAAGAGGGGTTCATATCCTATGACCGCTTGGTGATCAAAGAAAAGACAGATAAGAGGAAGCGATCACCCGCAGAATCACCAAACAGTGTTGCTGTCATTAAAACTAATAACAAACCTAAGATGAGCAAAGCAAACTTCTTCGATAAGTCAAGGTCATTGTCATTCAGCGGGACTAGCAGCAAGCAATAGCAATTGAAATTCAACAACAACGGCAGCAAACGGGAAACTAACAAATCACAAAACAAACATAACAAAACAACAACAAAAGGTCCCAACCAGGCTGGTCACCTTGGGACGTCAGACCATCACCCTCTAGAAGATAATCAACAAAAAGATCATCATCATACCAAGAAAATAACAGTAAGTATTCATAGCAACTCTCAATTCAAGAACATTTCGAACGGATGACAGACTAGCAGAACTAAGAATTAGAAGAAATCAACTTGGACATCTTAGGAATGAGCGAAATACGCCGATTAGGTGAAGAAGTGAGAGAATATAAAAATTGTATCTTCTACTTTAAAGGAGAGACGAAAGGGTTGCACGGAGTAGGATTTATGGTCAAAAAGCGCCTAAAAAAGTCTATCGTACAATTTAGAAGCAAATCAGAAAAATATTCCATTTTAGACGCGATTATTGAAGAACAAAGTGAACCATGGAAATAATACAAGTATATGTACCCACGGAGCAAGCAAATGAAGAGGAGGAAAACCTTATTTTACACATCCTTGCAGGAAGCTATTGCCAGAGATAGAAAGATCTGGCAAATTCTAGAGGAGGCCTATGTCCAGGATGGACAACCTAGTGTTTAAGAAATAAAAATAAGAGCAATGTTTTGTAAGGCATACTAGTGAATAAAGGCTATTTTTATTTTATTTTTATTTTATTTTATTATCTCAAGATGACGTACCTATGTGCCTACGCAATCGTCTAAACAGGTGTTATTAATATGCCATCGCTTCACCAATGACGTCATAATATTTTTGTGTTTGCTGCAATTTGCAATTGTTTGGTAACCAGCCAACAAAACAGAGAAATAAAATAAACAAATAATTGCTACGTGAAGTGCGCGCGTTACTGTGTAAATATTATTTCTTCTGAAGCAGATTTTTTTTTGTCATAGTTCTTGTAGATTTGCTAGCTCCAACTGCAACTTTCTAGGAAAATCCCATATAGATTATTATAGATAGCCCAGTGCTTGCAGTAATAGCAAAATAATGCCATATGGTACTAAGTTCTTACCTGTTCAAACACCCAAGACTACAAAAAAATCAGTTTCGCTAACGAACATGCATGTAAATAAACAAGCATAAATAAAATAAAAATAATGTAATATGTACATAGTACTAAATCATTAAAATCTAGTTACGTAACCAAATGTAAAGTCAGCTACTCAAGGTTACATAGCATAATTTGTTATCTCTAGAATTAACAGTGTACTGTTAAATATTAAGATAAACATTATCACTTGTCGATAATAAAACAAATAGGCCACGATTCATGTTGTATTATACAAGAAAAATAGTCTCTAAAATAGATAACTAGTTCACAATAGTAGCAAAACAACATTTGATCAATTAATCCATATATATAAGAAATTTGTACAAAACACTTTTGCTTAGCTTATTATTGAGAGGCCTTTTCCCTGTTGAAGATTCTAGTTTTGAAAATACTGTCGATCTTGCTGAATACATCCTCGGCAGATTTTGAAGCGTCTACCCTCCAATGGAGACCTTTCCTCATGTAGTAGTCGACGAGCGGGACGGTCTGAGTATTATATGTGTTCAAACGCTTCTTCAATGCCTCTACATTGTCATCTGAGCGTCTGATCAGAGGCTCTCCAGTGATATCATCAGCCATCGGTTTCTTAGGAGGGTGGAACTCCTCATGATAGCTCCGTCCACTAGCAGTATGGATAAGTCTACCTGTGATTCGGCGAACCAGCAAGCTGTCTTGAATTCCAAACTCAATAACAGCATCAAGGGCAGCTTTGCGCTTCGCCAACAAATCATCCAGCTGAAATGTACATAGCTAAAATTAGGTTTTACGCCATAAATCAGTCAACAAGTATTTAATCTCTTGTTGTTAATTTGCAGCGGCTGGTTTGACTGAAAGCCAAATTATTTTGTGTTATGTAACATAGATTTTGTAAACAAGTATTATGGATAAGACTGCACTCTGCGACTTTGGCTGTATAAATCAGAATTCTTTTTTTCAATACAATTATCTATTGCATCATTCTGGTTTCAAAATGAAGCTGAAAAATATGTACCATGTCTGCCTTTCAATATTTTGGTCTTTGTACTCAGTTAATTTCAGTTTTATATTGTTGTTGTAGCCAACAAATAAATAACATTCATAATGTTTTTGTTAGCTTGACAAGGTAAGGAACAATGCCACATCAATACTACAAAACTTTAGACATCCTATCCTGTTTAAATTGAAGACCACAAAATGTCACGTAAAGAACTCTTTCTATGTGTGTAAAAGTGACAGATATTTTTACTTCGCCATAGCTCAGTCTCGTTCAGAACATGGAAAGAAATATTATGTGGTGGGCATCCTAGCCCGGCTGGACTAAGTCAACTCTACAACTTACATAATAACTGAGAATAGTAACAGCATCAAGACCTTACCTTTTCAGCCTGCGGTACAGTTCTAGGGAATCCGTCCAGCAGGAAACCATTCTTGCATTCAGGCAAATCGAGATTCTTGTCAATCATATCAACAACCATTTCGTCTGAGACCAGCTTGCCCTCATCCATGACTTTCTTGAGGCGGCGCCCGAGTTCAGAACCCGAGGACACCTCCGCTCGGAGCATATCACCAGTTGAGAGGTGGCATACGCAATATTTTTCCTTGAGGAGTGGAGCCTGTAAACAAAGATATACATATTATGAAATAAATAATTATAAGTATTTTATAAATCATGTTTAACAGGATAATTCTTAGAATAATAAATAAATGCGTTATATTTCCTAAAGTACAATGAAACAGTTGATATAAAACTATCAAGTCAGGTTCTTCAAAGTTTTATCATAGAGAGCAAAGTTCATTTTATTTACACAGTGTTTCTTTCTGACAATGTAGTTGTTTACCCACTACCTACATCATTTATTTATAAGCTGCAAGGGGCAGAAATCAAGGTCAAAGTTCAAGGAGGTTCACAATTACCTGAGTCCCTTTTCCGGAACCAGGCGGTCCCAAGAGCACAGCTCTGATCCCAATAGGGTCATTGTCAGGTCTGGGTTTCACTGCTGTTGCAGCTGGTGCCATGCTGGATGTTTTCTAGGTGAGGGTCCAACGAACTTAAAATTTAACTAGTTCACTGATTATTCTGAATGAAACACAGGTTGAACGTTATCCGGCGATAGTAGCGTCACGTGCACTGTCTACTTTATCTTAATTAGCGATGTAATAAGTACAATAAATTAAAAAATCGGACTATTGGCAAGGAAAAGCCGCTTATTCGGGGTCGATGACGTCGGTTGTTGAACGTCAAATCAAATCGTCAAATGTCATATGTCATCTTGACATCAAGTCTAATCGCCATGGACGTATAATAGACTGTACAAACAGTATAATTTTCTTTGCTACAAACAAACATCCCCTTACCAGCTCTTACCCCAAACGTGCCCCAAACGCATTACCGTCTCCATTCCGTCGTGGGTAAAAAGAGAGGTCCACGAATGGTATATTATTAAGAGAAATATCTAACCAAGATGATATTATTACATCATTTGAAAGCTTGTTTTATGGGCTTTTTTAAAACACTTTATCATTTGTATCTTTTATCCCTCCATTTTTTGTTAAATGGTAAAAATTAATTGTATGAAAATTAGAAATACAGCTCACTAATTGTACGGTTTTAGTCACAATAATATACTGCTATTGTGGTTTTTATTGCATTATTACCTGATTCTTCCATACTAATCTTAACTTCTGCTCAAATTATAGAATTCGTAAGAAACTAGTGCGCCCAGCTAGAACTATATTGCAAGAAAATCATTAAAATTAGTTTCAGAGGCAATATTTTTGATTTTCGAACGCTTCGGACGTATACGGAACTTTGACAGATTGTATGGAGAATCCGTAAAGTTGCGTTTACGTCCAAACCGTTTCCATACAAGTTTCGTTTACGACCGAGCCGTAAGAAAGTAAAAAATAATGCCCCAGAGGTATCATTTTTGAACTTCGTACGGCTCAAATGTATACTTATTTTTACGGATGACTTTATTTATATTATCCATTTCAGTACGAACTCTAGAATATTACTACAGCAGTTGCCACTTTGACTTCTGTCATTTTTTGAACTAAAAAATATTATAAGCCCTCAGAAACTTATCACAAGTACTTTATAAGAACAAATATTAGGCTGACTACACCAATTCTGGATAACCCTGTATAGGCGATCAGTCCCATAGTAAAAGTTGGTCATAATAATATACAATGGTATCCTAGGACATAAACTTATTGTGATTAAGAACGATAATTAATTTAATTACATTTGCCTGTGCAAGTTGTGCATTTTGAGAACTGTTTACTAGAAAATGTTCACCAAATTGTATGGTTTACTATTTGGAGAACTACCTACTAGTTAAAAGTTACAGAAAATGTAAAAACCGCTTTATACCAGATACACACACACCAAGTTTTGTTCCATTTAGATATAAAGTTCCTTCACTCGCGCCAAAATGTACGGATATGCAGATTTTTTATTCCCAATATTGAGGGGGTCAGTCTTATAGTAAATTTTGATCAGAACATAATGATGAGTACAATGATATCCTAGAACTTATCCGTGGCTTAGAAAAACACCCGGCATAGAATGAAGCACTATATTTCCCTTTTTCCTTACTCCTGCCTAACCTATAACGTCACACGTATAAATCGGTCGGATTTATGGAAATGAAATGAAATTCATCCGTAACTCCGTCATTTATTAAGATATTCAAGTAATTCTTTCACTGTATAGTATGTGCAAAAAAAAGGGAAACGTGCGTCGTGGCGTTACGATGCGATGAACTAACAATAAGATTTTAATCAGCAGCCAATGTACCGACTATACTAATTGGTAGACGCGAGTAGTGATGAAAACCGAATTGGTGTCTACCAAGTATCAAACACTTTAACTAGCAATGACAGAGCGGTGTCGTCAACGTAACAAAATTAGCGAAATGGCACACGGGCGACCTCACCTACGACCCTTTTCATTTTGCACAAACTCTACCTCATATATTTTTAACGTCTTTATACGTATATAATTATTTTTAATTTTTATGAGATGGGAAACTTCCTTTTTATTATATTTCGCAGTTGTAATTTTCTTCTAATCTAAAACCAACCATTGATCCGTCCTTTGTACGTTTTAAACCAATATTATACATCCATGGTCGTCTTAATTTATAACTAACTTTGACACTTTATAACTGACAACTGACAATTCAAATAAAAAAAACCAAAACTAACCTCAAAATCTCAAATAATTACCAAACTGAGATGGCGGTAACGGAAACTAAAAGCAGCAGTTAAATGTAACAAATGTAACAGTTATTTCAAAACAAAATAAAAAAACAGTGCTATGGCAGGAACAGGCGTTTGGTAAGGCTATAATATGATTTCTAAAGAATTAAAATAATGATAGTTTGTTGATGTAAACAATCATTCATCTCTGTTCTTCACCAGTTATTGGAAGCAGCTTTGGCGTTGGACGACGTCTGAGAGCCTTACAAAGGCAGAGCTAGTCGAAGTCCTCAGCAGGAGGGATGTAGTCGAAGGTCTCCGACAAGGTTTGGCTAGTTTCAAACCCAAGAAGCCCGAAGAGTTCTCCAAATTACAAGCCAAGTATCCTGACCAGACAAAGATTATGAGCGTTATTCAGACGCTGCAGAGTTATATTGTGAGTTTTGTCTACTACTCACCTAATTCACCAATGTTTTAGTAACCAGACTAACCACCTTCCATCTCTTGTTCTATTTGCAGGACGTAGATTGCTTTCAAATATGGGAAATAGTGAAAAATCACTTGTGCGACTTATCTTATGGGTCTCCAGCCAACGCCCTTAAAAATGTGGCGTTTGTTGACACTCGTCCTTCATACTTAATGCCAAGCTTGTGGCGATTTTATTACGCTGAAAGATTATTCCTGCTAAAACTGCTGCAGTACATATTCCAGTTTAAAAATGAGCCGAACCACAAGTACCACATAGAGTTTTATAAGATAATAAATGACATAGGAGTTGAGAGTATAAAGACTTCTCTACTATCACAATTTGAGAAGATACTGAACACTGCTCCACCACCAAGAAAGATTCAGAATGAGTTTTCTAGTGAAACTGTGAGGCAAGAATGGGCAGAGACCAATCTAAGAGAACAGCTGGCGATACTGCAGGTTTTACTGCAAATTGCAAATGAAGAGCCTTTTACAGTTGCCGAGTTTAATAAATTGTTCTCATTGTTCCGAAAGCATGGCTTTGGCAAGTACCATGGATACAATGAAATGCTTGAAGAAAGGCACAAAGAAGCGTGCATGAGGATTATGTACTTAGAGGTGGCTGTTTTCATGATGATTGCAGATAAAAGCAAATTGTAAGTAATGTCATAAAACTGAATTTAACACCTTGCACGAAAATTGTTTCAAAGAAAGTTATTTCATAAAAATAAATAGGTATTCCTTACAACCCATTGACAATGTTTGTTGAGACCCATGTGCGGGCTCCTGATGCACATTGCCTTAGAGATAAAATCGTTAAATCTGGCAATGCTTTTATTAACTTTGAACTGCAGTAATACTATTTCAAGCTACTATGATGTTCTGATTAAATTTTTTATATTTAAATATAAATAATATTTGACCACTGTTTCTATTTTAGGAAGCAACACTCAAAATTACTGAAATAAGTTTTAGTGGAATTGTTTTTATTTCTTTTCTTGTAATTGAGTTAATATTATTTTAGGGCTTTAATTTTAGTTTTAACTCACAAACTCATATCTAATTTTCAGACAAAATGTGTCCGCTTGGATTGACAGTACAAAAGAGGGTGTGGAGTATGAACTTACTCAACTGCAAATGAATGGGGAGCACAGTGCTATGCTCCTCACTTGGATGTTGTTAACTTTACAGGTATTATTATTATCCAACTTTCCATTTATAATTTTACATTACACTCAAACATATATAATTTAAACATATCTTTGTTTTGTGTGCCATTTAGAAAGACCTCTATTTGGTTAAGAATGAAACAGTAACATTAATGACTGGTAAAGAAAGTATAATTTGTAATTACAAGTAAAAAGTATTCTGAAAATAAACATTCCAATATACAGGGTGACTGGTAAATAATTAGCATCCTTTTAGGGGTTTATTCTGTACATCAAAACTAACAACTTTTGACACATGAAACAACCGACAAAAGTCGCAGAACAAAAGTTGTTAGTTTTGAGAACCCCTAAAAGGATGCTAATTATTTACCAGTCACCCGGTATAGTCCAGAGTAATTGTAGTATATTTTTAAAATTTTAATTCACATTTCAGAGTCCTCAACATGCTAAACTGTTTGAAAGCCAGTACCAACATTATGGTGCCACTGCTCTGAGGATGCAAGTGTTTCAGTTCTTTCAGCAAATGCTCAACAGTTCTGTATTTTCTGTAAGTTCCACCTAATCATGTTTGTTTGTTGTATGTCACAAGCCTGCACAAAGCATTCTAATTTGACAATAGGCCTAATTATGAAAGCACCATCGTAATTATAATAGCTAATTATACTATTTCTGTTTTTTTTACTTTAGGCATTCGAGAGAGAGAACACTTTTTACGTTGCTATTAAATATTATTTATTTAATTATTAAATTTACGATGGCGCCTTCATAATTGGGCCTAATGAAAGCTCAAAAGCGACAAAGAAAAGTGAAAAACTACTTTTTCTCAAACATGCTTGAAAATTAGAGCATTGTTTTGATAACCTTCTTCGAAAGTGTGAACCTTTTCCGCAATATCTGTACTGTACTGTACCAGCCTTTTTTATATAGTCCACTGCAGGACGTAGGCCTACCCACGAAGGGTGATTGGGACATATCCACCACGCTGGCCCAGTGCGGGTTGGTGGATTCATATACGCCATCAAATTTCTTCTACGGACGTATGCAGGTTGCCTCACGATGTTTTCCTTCACCGAAAAGTCATTGGTGTGAAATTCCGTACATAAATTCCAAGGAATTCATTGATACGGGAGCGGGATTTGAACCCACAACCTCACGATTTTAAGGCTGGTGTCATTACCACTAGTCAACCACAGCTTCCGCAATAGTTATCGCTCACTTAAAACCACCTGAACATTTTAGTTCTCTGAAGAGTAGATCTCGCGGCGTATCTCTTTAACTAAATTTTCATGAGCCTATTTCTCGAATCGCTCTTGACCTGTTAGAGTTTTTTTATTTTTGCAGAAAAGTGCCTGTTTGATTTCAATTTTTTAAATAAATAATACATGATAATTGTTTGTTTTGTTATTAATGATTAAAATATATAATTAACTCTAAAATATACAAAAATAATTAAATACATCACTGTTATAGTTACTTTTCTACAGAATTTACAATAATGACGAAAATGGCCGGCGCACAGGTAGATGCGGGTAATAAAATGCCCGGCTGGCACAGTGTTAACACTGTTTATAGAATGTGTGTATCAAGTTTTGTCGAGATCCGTTGAAAAATGTCACCTGTAGTCAAAAACCAAACATCTGTTGGCTGATTCTGTATGATAACACGCGCTCGAACATGCTCTTTGTTTTTAAGAAATTCGTGTGAAAAATGTTTATTTTTCAAATAACATAACTTAATCTCGGTTAATTTGGTTAAACTCGGTAGGGAATCAGGCCCCAGGACAGACAAAAGCAAAATCGCCGTGTCTAAAACGGCATCTCCGTTTCGCTCCGCTCCGTTTCCTTGACGCTCTATCAATAACGTTTTCCAGGACAAATCAAAATGCGCCCTGATCGCTCGCCAGCGGATCTTTCACCTCCTGAACGACTTATGCGACAAATTCGACGGAGACGGCACGCTCAGCCACCAGCCCGGGGCCATGGACCTGTGCGCAGACTTGCTGCAGTCCCCTGAAATAGCCTGCGAGTTCTGGAACCTTCACCAGAGGGAAGACGGGTTTGGAGTGGTGTCATTTTGGAATACGGCTTTGGAATACTTCCCGTATAACTTTGAGGCACTCTCGAAATTGAGCGCTGGACTCGCTCAGGCTGGGAAAAGCAGTGTCACAAATGTAAGTTTAATATGTAATCAGATACTGATCATTTATGCGCATACAAAAGGTTTAAACACTGTGTAACCGTGCAATTCGTACTGTCAAACATTATCTAAAGCGTGCGTAAAACTTTTGTGGTAAGAACGTTATTTTTGAAAAAGTTACTATATCCTATGCACAAAGCACAACTTTAATTTATTGTTAGTATCTATCAGTAACTAAAACTTTAATTCTCTCTCACTTGGTATCAAAATGTCGATTGATATTTCGACCAAAAACTTCTTTTGTTAAACATTGTCATAACTCATAATTGTCCTCAAAATACTCTTATAGCAAGATTTTTAGAATATTTCAGTCAACGATTTAGAGAAATGCAAAATTATTTGCTAGATTTTTTTCTAATAAATGCTTTTATTTCAATCTAACATTTTTACTCCCAGCTCTTAGCAGAACTCAAGAACTTACCAGTATACACCGAAATCTACAACCCCAGCGCAGTTCGAATCGAGCCTATCGACAACGACAACGCGACTGTAAGCCAAGATTACTACCCTCTGCAGGACCCCTCCTACTGCATAGAAAAAGGCTCCCAAGCCACCATCATGCAACGACGGGAAGGCGACATGATACACTTCCGAACACCTTACTCCTACTGGACAGTATTCAATAGTGAGATAAATAAAGCGCTAGACAGAAAACAGCATCACCAACATATCGTTAACGTTGTTTTACAAAGGATTTACGAAGGCACCAAAGTGTTGAAAGGCGTTATAGCGGCTTTAGTGCCGACTAAAGAGATTCCGAAGAGCTTGGTAGCGCCTAGTGAAGGGGTCTTCGATGTGTTGGTCCGGTTTATGCGGGCCGATAAGCCGCTGTTGCCCATTTTGGTGGAATGCTTGGAAGTGTGCACGGCTTTGATACCGCTGTTCCCGAAAGAGATACATTTGAGGTAAGAGGAAATCATCATCGTTTCAGTCAAAAAACGTCCACTGCTCGATATAGGTCTCACCTATAGATTATTACCAATAAGACCGATTTGAAGGCTTGTATCCTGCGCGTTCTTGAGGTCTTAATTAAGTTATTTATCTACTTTATCAGTCTTTGGACGCCTCACGCTATGCTTGCCAGAAAAAATGCAAAGTCGATGTTACCGGTACGTGGCCGTTTTACGCGGTTCTTTCGAAAATTTCACTACTATGTCTACAAATTCCGTGGCCTATCTACTAATAGTAACTTTTTTTTAAAATATACATGTTTCAAAGAGTATATTATGAGTATTCGAACATAGTATGCAGTGTTAAACTTTACCAACATTCAGGAACTTTCGGCGCTGTACATACTTCCATTACCTACTCGTATAAATAACTTTTATTTTAGAGACAACCCCCAAATCGTGAATAAAAATAAGCGTTACATACATTATTATTATATACTACGGGACTAATCGCGCACTAAAATTACGAAATAAATAAATACCTTCATCATCCCGAGGTGCATTGCATCGATCGTGGTAGACTGAAGTTAGTCTACCCGTGACCACGATCGATGCAACTCGGTCGAAACGTCGGCATGAGATATATATTTATCCCGTAATTTTAGTGTGCGATTAGTTTCGTAGTATATAATAATAATAATGTGTTCATATCGCGAAAGTTTAAAAACAGCACTTTTCCATACATAATGTCGAAAGCCGACGAACCTTCTTTTTATGGAATAGCTGATTTTTTTGTCGCTAATTCACGGTTAGTCCCATAGTAAAAGTTGTTCATAATGATAAGTCCAAACCTCTGAAAGTTATTGCACTTTGCAAAACATCACCTTGTAAGTATTTGTCGTAATCTGATGAACATTGCAGGATGATCAACACTGGGCTGCTGCCTCGCATCCTGAACCAGAAGCTGACCCACGTGGAGTACGCGCACGGAGCGTCGCTAGATTCCTCCGCCGTCGGCTCATACCTGATCACCATAGAACAGCCCACTGGCACCTATAAGTTCCTAGGGGCCTACATTGATATGCTGTGCGCGTTTCATGAAGTAAGTTTTGCAGCTATGAAAATAAATTTCCTGTAAAAGCTGTAGTGTGAAACGAAAACGTTCCGTCAGCGTTGTAACGTCCTTCTGTTTTACATATTATTAATATTAGTGCACAGTGCACACAGTCGTGTCTGTCTGTTTGTTTAACACTAATTATAGCCAAATTTATGTTATCTGCCTTAGGATGAACATTGATATCTCTGGGATGGACCCAGCGAGCGAAAGTAGCGACTTTTAGGGTTCCGTACCCAAAGGGTAAAAACGGGACTCTATTACTAAGACTCCGCTCTCCGTCCGTCTGTCTGTCAGCTAGAAAGATGGAATTTTCAAGTATACATTAAAATAAAATTAATATATAAAGGGGGCTCGTATATGGTACGGAACCCTTCGTGCGCGAGTCCAAATCGCACTTGGCTGATTTTATGCTATTGGACTGCTTTGAGCGTTGCAATTTCTATTATTTTTATTAAAATGGCTTGAATACTACTAAACCAAAGTAAATTAAACTTTCATGGACCCATCTTGTCTGTCGTATCTTTGGAAGTCTCGGCTTCTTCATACTCCCGTCTATTTCTCTTTCTAATTTTCCTCTAATATGCGTTTGTTTTTATCAAGCTTCAAGGATATTTATTGATAACCGAAAAGCCATGCTGTTCGAAAAACTGTTACGAATCATGCGTGAGTTATTCTACTGACTGTTAAAATCATTGAATTGTAGAAAAATCTGTATATTGGAAATATCAGTATCAATATTAGAAAAATTAGCCTTAGGTATAGATTAGTTGTAATCATAGAATTGATTAGAAAGCAGCGGTAGATCATGTTAGTACGATTACTTATTTAATACTTGGCAATGTTATAACCGATAATAATTTTAATTTTAGGCATCAAACGACGAACGAATCACGATTGAGATCATTCTACCCGGACTAATATTCGTATTACAAGAAGTGTTCCCGAACGTATACGGCTGGCGATACAGCAATGCCGGTGACCGACGACATATGCTCGAGCGCTGCGCCACGTTCCTAGCCCTGGTGTTACAGGATACTAAGGAAACTAGCCCCAGCATTAAATTACTAAAACAAACGTGTGTGTTCAACCTGTTGCATACGGAAAATGCTATTGAGCTGTTGAAGATTATTTCTGTCGGTAAGTTGCGTTCGTTGACATTTTTAAAGTAGATCTTTGGTAAAAAACTTGGAGTAACCTTTAATGGGCGAGACTTGGTAAAGCTGCGCCACGTTCCTGTCCCTAGTGTAACTGCTGAAATAAACCTGTGTGTTTAACTTGTTGCATACGTTATTATTATATGCTACGGGACTAATCGCGCACTAAAATTACGAGATAAATAAATACCTCATCATCCCGACGTTTCAACCGAGTTGCATCGATCGTGGTCACGGTCGGACGTGGTCTGGTATCGATGCAACTCGGTCGAAACGTCGGGATGATGAGGTATTTATGTATCTCGTAATTTTAGTGCGCGATTAGTCCCATAGTATATAATAATAATGAGTTCAAATTGCGAAAGTTTAAAAACAACATCTGTTGCATACGGAAAATGAATATTGAACTGTTGCAGATTATTTCTGTTGGTAATGTATATTTCTACACTTGTCGTTACTTTGTTTCTTATTATTATGTCAGGTTGTTTGTCTCTTGTGTACGCCGATATTTTTCCGGTAATAACCCGAAACACATTGGGACCTATATAAAAATTGTTCACTATTTGAAATTTCGTAATTTCTGTAGCATTTGGAAATTTCAAACAGTGGAAGATTTTTGACCGTTAGGAATAGGGTAGCTTACTGGTATTGAGTAAAAAGTATTAGGATTAGTGAATTCTGCAATTAATTATGATTTGTAAATTGAAACAATAATTAAAATTGGCTAATCAAGTCCAGAGATATAAGCTTGTAAAGAGTTTGGTAGGGATAAAGAGGGGATGCCTTGTCCCTTTCCCATAAAGCATAACATAGTATGGCAAATGTATGACACTTACGGGCAGTGACGTCATAGCCTGCCATTGTGACTCTAGCTAATTGCACATTTTGACGATGGATCATATTAGCCCAAATACAATTAGACTTCTACTCATTGAAGTTCCGCCGCGCGCTCTTTGTCTAGCAAGAAAATAAATATGCTTGTAACTTCTTTATTTCTAAGTTTATTTTAGTATTGTTTTGTAATCTGCTCTGTTTATGGTTAGCTGTTGGAACAACTCTTGTAAGAGGACATTAAAAAATGTCAAATTGTTAAAAAATATTTACCATTGCGTTACGATATCCTTTCTTCATCAAAAACTTTTCATTACAGGTAACGAGCACTTAGAGAGCATAATATCGAACGAAACCAACTGGATATCGGGCACTGGCTCCCAATACATATCGACTATACAACGTTGCGTGGCCATAGTCATGTTCGCATTACGTATGAAAGCTTTGGTTGGCGGGGCAGACGATCTAACGCCGCTCGAGCATCTCATATTCACGCAGAATAAACAGAAAGACGCCTTGAAAGTTGTTCCGAAAGTTGCGAGCTATATCAACCACGCGTTTAATAAGAGCCTGCCGGTTCTTGCTTGTAGACTGCTCAGGAGGTTTGCTGCTGTAAGTATCACTTGGAAAATGACTTAGTGTTTTTCTGAAGTCTTGGACTATCTGCAGCTTGTAGCTAACCATAGAATAAGGACTAAAGTAATAGAAATCGTACTAAAATAGCGAGAGAAATAATTCACTTTGTCCCACTTTAAATATGAAATTTAAAAGGTGTTAGAAAAAGATGCACGTACATTGCACCCGAACTTACGTAATTTCGAAGGGTTTCACAAACTATCATTGAGCTATCTCGGCTCTCCGAATTCAAAAAGGTAAAAAGTAGGAAGGTAAAATGATCAGAGATTTAAACCTTCTGCTGGAACTAGAGGGTTCAAATTCCGATCATATCGCAAAATACAAAGTGGAACCAAATTTTAACATTTTTAACCATTTTGACATTACAACTTGTGATTTTGACGTATGCCGACAGACAATGCGTTTTTTTTCCACTCTCTCTCGCGTATGCTATTTAACCAGATATGAATATGACAGCTGTAACATAGTTTTTATTCGAGTAAAATTTTGCAAGGAATTAGCAATTTAGCAAGTAATAGAAATCTACTTGTCATTCTTCTGAGTAGCCTACACCTATTTCATAATGTGGTAGTACAGTGCCATCAATAACACTTCAATCGAATGTCTACTAGCAAATAGGCATGATGACTGGGTAAAAAAATCTTTATTATAATTAGTCCGTAAGTTGGATTATCAAAAAATATTGGACACCTATTTTTTCTTTTCTCAATAAAACAACAAATGGAAAAGATAAACCTTATCAAAGTTTGGGAAAGTCACGAAAGTCTATACATTTGTATGACACTTGTGACGTCACGCGGATTTTTAACGGGCTATGTCTTCATCAAGTTTTGTTTAATCGTCAAAAGAAAAAATACGTGTCTAATATTAGAACTGATACTAATAAACTGTATTTTTATCTTTTTTAGGGATTTCAAATGTCACTTTTCGCATCATTAGATATGACTGCCTACCAAGTCCGCGTTATGTTTCTCGACCGATTACGAGATGATTACGAAACAATGACGCTGAAAATCGCCATTTTGGAATTTGTAGCGACGTGCATAGGCAAGCAACCAGGCCTCACTGAAGCATTCTTCATGATGAACCACGTCAAAGCAAAGGCTGATGAAACAGACAAAGACAAAAGTGTTCAAGAGACCAAGACAGAACCAAATGCGCGCACTGATGTCATGCACGAAGGTATTTTGGGTTACATGGCAGACTATTTGCAAACTATCAAATATGTAAGTGTTTTTCTGATGTTTTATGTGTAAAAAAGATTGGTGTTTCCCAGGGAGGTGTACCAGGTTCTGATTTATTAATGTTTTATTTTTCATTTTAGGATGCTAAATCTTTGCACAGTCCACTGCTAGCATGTATTATGGCGATATTCCACGAATTATGGAAAAACAACATGCAGATATTGATCAAGAAATTGAGAGAAAATGCGAAATTCTGGGAGCACCTCACCAGCCCACTCTTCGCGGAAATCCAACCGGAACTGAGAACGTACTCTCAAATATTCAACGTCCTAGGAATAGAACTGTTCGTATCAAGGGAGAAAATCGATGACAACATGAAACATATGCTGGAAACATTTTTCGATACGGACAAAAAGAATTTGGACACATGGATCGACTACATATTTTCCTTTAACGGAAGGGAAAAGAACGAAGCTCCGGATAAAATTCCCGTCTGGTTGGGTCTGCTGACGTCTTGGAAGGATTTTGCTACGATATTTTGTAAATGCATGCCGATCGGTTTGAACATTGCGCACAAAGCCAAGATGGTCGCTCCTTGCATGAACGCCCTTCTCGACGAACTCCACGATCTAACAGACGGCAGGCTCGTGGTCATACTGGCCGAGCTCTACGTTATTATGCTGTCGAATTGGAAAGACGATTGCTTCGACAACAGAAAAGCCAGCGCGAAGCAAATCGATACTCTCCTAACTAACACGGCTATCATCTACGATTGCCTCCACCCGAGAGCTATTCGCGCTATATTGTCAATCTGCACCGTTGCCATCAGCAGCTTAGATTACGAAATTAAAGCTAACAGCGTCACAGCTCAAAGTATCATAAGATCCGTGACTAACATTAACAGTATTGAACTGGAAAAACTGCTCGATGGTATAAAAGACTCCCCGAAAATGGAAAACAAAAATGGAAACACCACCGAAGAGATACCGCCGATAGTTTTGTCGCTAGCGATGTTGGAGCAATGCCTAGATTTGTACGACGAAATGTTCTCGGGCCTTTCGCAGTGGTTCCAATCGAGTCGATTTATAAACAAGCTTCTGTGTTGTCTGCAGACATCGTTGCATAACCGTCGTCACTACCAAACTTCATTAGCTGCACTGAGGTGTTTAACGTCATATTCCCGGGGACCTTTCTCGAAAGATCTTCTAGTGACAGATGTGGATCAATTCCTGTGGCTTCAGCTGCTTCCTCCGAAGTTTGACAACAACACGTGGAAGCCTCAAGAATGGTGGAGGGTATACGCGTATAGTTTGGACTTTATATCAATGATGGTGATGAAGCATGGCCAGTTCTTTGCCAATGACGCTATAACCTTCGTTGGAGTGCACTTGGAACATTTGGTAGAAGCGATATTGTTACCGAGGCAGGTGTTTACTATTGACGCGGTGAATCTATGCGCGTCCACGTTGAATCTGATCGTTCAGCTGGTGAAGTTTGAAGCGAGATGGCGCATTCAGAATATACATTCTTTGATTGCGATTATGGTAAGTGTGGCATTTTTGTTTGAACAGCTACTGATTTTCATATTATGACTTCACTGTACTATACTGTACCAGCCTTTTTAATAGTCCACTGCAGCACGTAGGCCTACCCACGAAGGGTGATTGGGCCATATCCACCACGCTGGCCCAGTGCGGGTTGGTGGATTTACATACGCCATCGAATTTCTTCTACGGCCATATACAGGTTACCTCACGATGTTTTCCTACACTGAAAAGTCAGTGGGTGGTGTGAAAATGAAATACTCATTAAATCATCAACATTTGAAAATGCACTTCTCCAATAATAAATCCATTAAAATCAAATTGCATCCAACACTTGTCACTGCGGTTGAGTCTATTTGTGAATGGATAATTCGATTTTCCATGTTACGCTTACTGATGTGAAATTCTCCTTCGAGAACATTTGCGGTACCATTAGCTCAGTCCTACATCCACGGTGTTCTGCTGTCTCTGTACTAATCCACTAGTTAATGAAAGTTGTTCATTTGCAGCGTAGTATCAGCGTGTGCCTATATCACTGCGTGACCGTGATGTTCCGTTCGCGGCGCTCCACCACGGACCCCGTGGTTCAAGGCGCTGACGAGGCCACCAACCCGGCGCCTGCCATACTGCACAGGTAACGAGCCTAAACTCTAACCTTTTTAGCACTAAAGTCACCTACCATAATAATATACAGGGTTATTGGTAATCAATTACCATCCTTTCAGGGGCTTATTCTGTACATCAAAACTAACAACTTTTGTTCAACGACTTTTAACAAATATCAAAAAAATGCTGTTATGTTCCATAGAAAAATATCGTTCACCCTCGACAAAATGTATGAAACAGCTGTTATTTTTTAGTTTTGACAAAAATCGCAGAATCAAAGTTGTTAGTTTTGATGTACAGAGTAAGCCTCTAAAAGGATGCTAATTGACTACCAATAACCCTGTATATAGAACAGAACTTGCGGGCGCTAATGTCGTCCATAGTCAAAAAAACGCGGCGCACAATTAACTTCAACCATTACAATCAACGCAGAAAATTCGAATAGATGTATACCATTTTTAAGGTTCCGTACCCCAAAGGGTAAAAGCAGGATCCTATTACTAAGACTCCCCTGTCCGTCCGTCAGTCTGTCTGTAACCAGGCTGTATCTCATGAACCGTGAAATTTGGAAAGATGAAATTTTCATAGATGATGTATGTATAACAACAAATACTAAAAACAGGATAAATTAATAAATATAAAAAGAGGGCCTTTAATATTTATTTTATTCTTGGAGACCTCTTTTACTTCGTTTGCTCGGTCAATTAAAATGGATATCTCTCATATTTCGTTCACGTGGTCAATAAGTTTTTCATTCTCTGCCGACTCGCCCTTCGACTGCCTCGGTGGCTCAGTGGTTAGTGAACCTGATTTCAGGATCACAGAAGCGTGGGTTCGATCCCCACCCAGGGCAAGCATTTATGTGATGAGCATAGGTGTTTGCTCTGTGTCTGAGCGTTATTTAGGTATCACTACATAGTATAAAACAAAGTCGCTTCCCACTGTCTGTCCCCATGTATGCTTATATCTTTAAAACAACCTAAGGGATTTTGATGCGGTTTTTAGGGTTCTGTACCCAAAGGGTAAAAACGGGACCCTATTACTAAGACTCCGCTGACCGTCTGTCCGACTCCAGGCTGTATCTCATGAACCGTTATAGCTAGAAAGCTGATATTTTGACAGATGATGTATTTCTGTTGCCGCTATAACTACAAATACTAAAAACAATAGAATTGAATAAAATTATTAATTAAGGGGGGCTTCCATACAACAAACCTGATTTTATATCCGTTTTTCGCTCTGGATTAATAATGGTAACAGGTAGATGCCTGAAATATTCACAGAATATTTAGTTGTATATTCACTTTAATAATAAAATTGAAATAAAATAAATATTTAAGGGGGGCTCCTATACAGTATGGAACCCTCCGTGCGCGAGTCGGACTCGTACTGTGCCGATTATTTTTAATAGAGTGATTCAAGAGGAAAGTTTATATGTATAATACACCTGTGCGAAGCCGGGGCGGGTCGCTAGTTATCTATATAAGTATGTATTTAAAATATGTAAATGTAGTACTTCAGCCTCTGGCAGCCATATCACAAGCTTTGCTTTGTTTGGGGTCAGAGGCCGTGTGTAAAATGTCCCCCAATATTTATACATATTTATTGTCAGGACGTTAGAAGTGCTCCACATGGCGACCCTCTGCCTGCTGTCGTTCAGCCCCGACGTGCTGTCGGTGCTGGCCGACCCCGGGCTGGACCTGGAGCGCTGGCAGCCGCTGGTGGAGCTCCACTTCGGCCCGCCCAAGATCTCCAACGATCCCGTGCCGCAGCTGACCTTCGGGATTCTGGTCTCGGCCATCTGTCTGCTCACTAGGTCTCTGAACCATGTAAGTATTTGTGACTGTTCTGTGCATCGTACTCGGAGCAAATATCTATAGAATCACAATCGTGCAAAAAAGTGTCCGAACCAAAACTCTGCCCAAGCTACGTAGTAGGCAGGCTTTTTAGTTAGTCATTAGGCGATTGCTAGCTGACTATAATGCCGCGCGATGCCAAAGTGCTCGGTTACAAGCACTAATTAGGTGACATAACGTCGATATTAAAAAAAAAACGAGTCATTGTGAATTGTTTTATGTAAATATGTAAGTCGGTATGTATGACGGCGCTCGGACATTTTTTTACTACTTTCACTTAGGCACTGTGGCCCTGTAGATATTTGCTCGAAGGCATCGTACCATCGTTTCAACCATAGAACATCCTCTGTTGTACATAGAATTCTTCCACGTGATAAGACCGGTCGGTAGCGGCACCGATGAACACAGGCCTCTCCCATAGATCTCCAATCACACCCTTGGGAAGCGGCATGCATCCAGCGGTGGACATGGTGAAATGCCTGCTGTCGTTCAGTCCCGACCTGCTGTCAATGCTGAAAGCCCCGGGTTGGACAGAATTAATAATAGTTCAAGGAATACTACGTGACAAAAATAATACAAATAGCGACCCTTGCCACGCAATAAATTGCAATTTACGACTCCGTGCGTTACTCTGGAATGTTCCTAAAAACAATTGCCCTGAACTCTACTATATTTGGTGTTTCAATAAATAAATTTATAATCAAATAGACACGGGGGGAACTTCCGTTGCGGGCTCTGAAAGGGCCACATCAGAACACACAGCTAAATTACACAAATGTTTAAAGACTTCTAAAAACTTACACTCTTCTTGCCGTAGCGGACTACACGAAAGTAGAGTCGAAGTTTTATTGCTGACTACATAAAGATCATTTTCCAGGCGTATCACTCGGAAGAGGGCAGCGGGTCGCGTTCGCCGCGCGCGGGCTCGGGCGGGCGGCGGCGCGCGTGCTCGTGCGGCTCGCCGGGCGGGCCCGACTCGCGCCGCGTCAACCGCAGCGAGTCTCTCACCAGCATCTCGTCGGGCGCTAGCGCTCTGCCGCTGCTGAACGAGAGGCTCGTGGCCGGCGCGCTCGAGGCTACTGCTGCGCTGCTCGCCTCGCAGGTAACAACCACCCAGCGGGAACCCACGTCTGGGAGATATTTTTTTTTTCTTGTAGGTTAACAAAACTGGATATATGCTAAAACTTATGCTAAAATATGACTTAAAATGATCGCTTACACAAAGTATATATCCTTCTAGTTGTGAACACAGCATGCTTAAAAGAAAGTACATTACCCAATACATAACTAAAACTATTAAAACTAAACAAAATCAAACTTAAAAAAATATTCAAAACATAATTTAAATTTAAGGCTAAAATTAAGTGTCTCTTAAAGGAAAAGACAGAATCCTTAAACAAATCTGTACTATTATATACGAGTGATGCAGATTTTATTTTTTAGATAAAAGATTTATATTTTTAGAGATTAGATTTTTTTTATTCTACCCGCATAATAGCTTTCTTATTCGATACTTTTGATTTTAACAGAAAATGTACGAATACTTAATTTAAGTATAGTAATAGTCGTAAATAGTTTAAATTTTATTAATTTAGTGTAGAAGTTACAAGAAAATGTCATTGAGAGAAAAAATCCGCTGACTAGAGGTTTCTTTGCAGCTCGATTGTGGCTAAAGTAAAGACGTTGGAAGAATGATTTTTGTTTCGGTAAACAGAACAAATAGAGATCCAATTTATAGTTCATCAGATGTAAATTTGGTGAATATCCCGCTGGCTGGAGGATGGTTAGAAAAGCTCTGTTTTTAGCGTAATTCAGTAGAACATATCCAGATCTAATTATCTGCATCACGCGTATATCTCCCAGACATAGGTTCCCGCTGGGTTTAGGCACATCACTTCAACGTCTGCTGAAGAGACCTTCCTCTTATTTAATGGTATACTAAGCGCTACACAAATCGGCGGATGGGAAGTTATGCGCAGAACTCTGCGCAAAAGCCGAAATATAGGTAAGCGCGGGAGCCAGAGAGACAAGACGCCGGGGCACACCCGCCCGCCAACCTCATGCCTCCGGCGCACTCCCTACGCATTGTGCACACATGAGCAATAATAAGCGAATCACGGCGAAGTGTCATCTGCGGCTAACTTCTCATCCGTTGATTTGTGTGGCGCTTAGTATAAACGTTTGTCCTGCCCCGTCTACTTTTATTCCCTTTCGCCTTTTCGAGGACTACCTCGATACTGTACACTAGTACAGTATGTTTGATTTTTGAATCGGAGATGGCGCGGTGGACTGTAGACCCATTTATTGTTGGTACAAATCCGGCTCGAAGGACCACATGTGTTGATGCTAGTCAAACATTCTTCGTGTGTCTTTCTAGGGCATTAGATAGTTAGGTTAGGTTGAATTTTAATAGCTAGTATGGAATATCCGGTTTACATTTTTAATTTTTTCTCCCAAGGCGCTGCTGGCAGTCCGCGACCCGAACGTCCCGTCGCGCCACAAGCAACTAGTCCGTCGGGAACTAGCTTCGGAACTGACTCCATTCCACGACTTCGTGCGCAAGCGCATCCTGTGCGCCGCTCACTCGCGTCCACACCTCTACCGCAACAAATTGGGCGCCTGGCCGCTCGCGCCCGACGAACAAGAACTCAGGAAACTCGACCAAGCGAGACATGAGAAAAATATAAGCGAAGTGAATGAAAGAGACATCCCGCCGCCGCCGCCACCAAAACGCGCTTCCACGGATTCCATGCGCGAGTACATCCTACGAAAACATTACTTGGACAAATGCGCGCAAACGCCCACTAAAGGCCCGCCTTCGCCTGTATCCCATTCCACGCCCACTTCGGATAAGAAGAAAGATGCTTCTAGAAGTTCGAAACGCGTTTCCTGGGCCGAGACCACGACGGACAGCGATGACGCTCTCAATGGCTCGCTGCAAGAAATCGAGCCCGTGTACTCGAATTTAACGGATGTACAAATCAACAATGAAGATTACTTACATTTTATGTCTGTAGTATTTCTTTATATTTGTCAAACTGAATTGTAAAATCGTAATCGTGTGCTGTTATTGTAAGCCAATAAATATTTTTGCTACGTAAAGTGTTTTTTGTTTGTACATATTTTCAGCAGCGACGCGGCGACGTCTTTCTACTGGTCACTAAGTGGTCCTATTAGAAATCTTATTGTATACATCCATCTATGAGCAGTGTAATCAGTGTACATCTAACAAATCTAGCGCATCTATAAAATTTAAAAATGTATGGTTACGATGCCACGATCCTCTTGGCTAGTGAGAAAAGCGATTTCATTTCGTGTTCCCGATTCCCAGTTAGAATACCCAGTTGATCTTCGAATTTTGTGGAGTTGAATCATTTTGAATAAAATACATTGCCGGGCAATTTTTGCGTGGCCATAAAACCGTGTACAGGAAAGAAAGAAAGAAAACATTTATTTACAAAGCAATGAATTTGTTACAGATTGTTTGCAGAATACTTATGATTAACGTGAGAATTTAAATAAAACTAGTTGGATTAACAGCGGGCCCCAAACTCGGCCAAGCCGGTCTCTTGGTGGCCCTTTTCAAATTGATTACCAAGAGAAGAAATTGCGCTTTTCTGGACTAAATGTATATTTTTGAAATTATTATACACTAGCAGCGCCCCGCGGTTTTACCCGCGTTGTGCCCGTTCCCGTGGGAATTTCGGGAATTTTTATACATATAAACCTTCCTCTTGAATCACTCTATCCATTAAAAAAAACCGCATCAAAATCCGTTGCGTAGTTTTAAAGATTTAAGCATACAGACAAACAAACAAACGAAAATAGCGACTTTATTTTATAGTATGTAAGGATTTTGACAACTTTGAGAAAAGACAAAAAACAAATGAATTTTAGAAATTTTAAATAAACAAACAAAAAAGAAATATAACAAAATTATGTATCAATATCAGCAAAAAAAAAATGTTAAAATAGTAGGTTGAAAACATTGCTTTGTTTTAAACGAAATGACATTACATTAAGTTGAATAAATTCTGTTAGTATTAAAGTTATCTATCATCATCATCATAGGCAAACAATTTAGTATCTTCGGAATTACTGCGAATCTGTGCGTGTAAGTGGGTGGGTGGGAGTGTGTATGTGTGTGTGTGTGTGTGTATGTGACTTAAATAGTTCGCACATACCGTGCGAACTATCATTGATGTGGTAATTTTCACACTATTGTGGATTTTTCAAAACCGACAACTGATTTCGTAAAAATTTAAATAGGACCTCTAAAGTAAGTTCGTATAGGCCGTGTGGCTAGCCCCGGCGTCAGAGTTTATAAGCCGCCTAAAGACCTCTGACATCGCCATATTCTGAAGTAAACAAAAAAGAATTATCTTGGTGGAGTAATCGTGTCATACGTTTACAAAAAAAAAAGCATAGTCGAATTGAGAACCTTCTTTTTTCTAAATCGGACATAAATTATTCATTATTTTCTTTGAGTCGAAAACAATACGTAGAATGGGACGGTTTTATTGCACTGTAACTAAAAGAAAACAACTCTAAACTCAGAGACATTACTTAATATTTAATGATTACTTAAACCATCACTAAGTAAAAATTTCGAAAAGTTACCACTCAGAGTCAGTTAACGATTCGTTAGCGGGCCTAATTATCCCTTAACTTTAAGTAGCGCCCAACCCTTACTTAAGCTTCTTAAGGGATGGTTTTGACATCTACGATTGAGGTTATGTTAGAAATTGAAATTCATTGGTGTTGATCTTGTGTTGATTTTATACATATTATTCTTTCTTGTTTTGTAAAATGTCTGATTTTATAGATTTTGTCGAGTTTGTGAATTACGCAAGAAGATATAGGGAAGTAGGGCCAAGGCGGTATTTAAGGGATTATTCTGATCCCTTTACAAAGTACTCAGTGCAAGAATTTTATTCTCGCTATAGATTTACGCCAGAAACTGTAAAAAGTGTAATATTACCCATGCTGATTGACTTACGGAAACCATCGAGACGAGGATTACCATTTGCCCCTGAAATAATGTTACTGTTAACATTAAGATACTTCGCTACAGGCAGTTTTCAGGTTAGTTATTATGTACTTACCTATTTAAATTCTTCAAAGGTACATATTGCACTGTTGTTATTAATAAATACCTAATGTATTTTGGGAATATTCACTAAGTATACATGTTTAGATACATACATACCTACCTAATAATATTTTTATTTATTTACAGAAACTAGATGGAGATGTAGTTGGTATCTGCCAGCAGTCGGTTTCGAGAATTATAGCTAAAGTCTCTACATTGATAGGACACAAAATGAAGGATTACGTCAAATTCCCTTCTACTGTAGAAGGAATTAACAAAGTGAAGCAAAATTTTTATGAAATATGTTATTTTCCTGGAGTGATTGGTTGTATAGATTGTACCCACATCAAAATAAGAAGCCCCGGAGGAATGGTTTCAGAAGTTTATAGGAATAGAAAAGGGTGGTTCTCCATTAATGTCCAGGCAGTCACAGGGCCAAACTTGGAATTTTATGATGTAGTAGCACGGTGGCCGGGCAGTACACATGACAGTTTTATATACAATAGCAGTTCTGTGAAGCAGCGGATGAATACTGGTGTATTGCAGGGATTTCTTTTAGGGGATAGCGGGTATGCTGTTAGCAATGTACTGCTGACACCATTTTTGTCACCAAATACCATTCCACAAGAAAAATATAATATAAGTCACAAGAAAACAAGAAACTCTGTGGAAAGATGTTTTGGTGTGTGGAAAAGAAGATTCCCTTGTCTACAAGTAGGAATGGGAATTAAAAAAGAAACAGTTGTAGCTGTTATATGTGCTTGTGCAGCATTGCATAATATTGCTTTATTAGCAGACAACTTGGTTTCATCAAACTGGGACTGCGAGGACATTGATGGTGATAATGATGTTACCCCAACAATATCTGAAAGCCCTAATAGTAATGGTTTTATACTGCGACAAGCTCTAGTAGATAGGTCTTTCTCATAAATAAAAAATCACAAATTGATATAATATGTTTTTCATTTAAACTACCATTTACATTTAACAAGTTATTATTTATGAAACTAAAATGTATTACTGTCAAATTAAATGACTAAACTAGAGATGAATATAATAATACTACTGAAGACTTATAATAATTTATTACATAAAAAATAATCAAGTATTTTATTTATTACAACCAAAGTACGTTAGTTATTAAAATTAACCTACTTAAAATTAAAATTAATCGGATTTCATTAACATATTAAACTCTATTTTAGTCTTCTCTAGTAAAATTTTGTTTCTCTCTTCCTCTAATAACACTGCCCTTTTTTTGATTTCTTCCACTTCCAACTGTAAAATAAAAATTCACAATTAGACCTTATATCAATGTAATAAAAGTATATCAAATATAACTGACTGACACTCTAATATTTACGATCCACAACAAAATGGCTAAATAGATGTTGAAAAATAAAAAAAACATTGACATTAATATATTATAAAATCATGTGTTATTTGTACCTGTGTCCTTAATATCTGAATTTCCATCTTTTTCTTATTTTCTAAATGCCTTATTCTTATGACTGCTTCCCGGCGAATGTAGTCAGTAGGTCTACGGTTTTGATCTTGACTGATCAAAGTTGGCAAGTTCTTTTTGACAATCTTATTACGTTTGGATTGCTCTAAAAAAAATAAACACAAATATGAGACAAATACAGTCAAAGGCCCATATTAAAATTTTTATGCTAATATAACACCCATGAAACAACACGGCTTTTACAAATTAGACTTTGTAAAATACAAAAAAAACAATCACCTGTTTTTATAGGCATATCATCATCAAACTGAACATCATATTGGTCATTAACATCCACCACTGAATCTGTGTGTAGATTTTTTTCCTCCTCGACAAATACTTGGCTGCTACTTGGCTCGGAAACTGAAAATACCAAAAATATAATCAATGATAAAATTTGAGTACATAACACATATTATTAAGTATTAAATACATATCATAATTCAGCTTAATACCATGGGCAACTTCTGTTAAAATTTGCTGACTGTCATCTTCAACGAAGTCTACTCCTTCAGAGTTGATGGAATTTAAAATCATTCCATCAGTATCCATATTGTTGCTGATTTCACAGATCATTACCGGTGCAGCCTGATAAAAGAAAATTAGTATAGATTATTACCTAATCTCACTACATAATTACATATTATAAAGCAAAGTCACTATTTCTGTGTCTGTCTGCCCGTCTATGTATCTATTTATTTCTTCTAAACTATACAACAGATTTGAATGCAGTTTTACTATCTTTTATGAGTATTTAAATGAAAAAATTTGCAGCTACAATAATCATATCTGGGAGAAACTGCGATGAGCAGTTGGTTTTATAAAAAAGCAAATGTTAATAAATGTTACTCACTTCTTCAATCATGGATATGATTGCCCCATGTTGCGGTGATAGCGGAGGCAGGGATGGGCCACCACCAGTACGGATGAGGTTTCCCCGTTCCATAGCTCTAGTTTTTCTCGTCCATGCTTTCATATTATCCCAAGCCCTTTTTAATGAGATGGTTTCACGCTGTAATAAATAAATGACAAATTGTATTATCATGGTTTTCTTGTAAAGCACAAGATTGATTAGCAGTGGATAGATGAGCTTACCTTGGTGACATTGGCGTGGCAGTTAAATTCTTTCGTTAATAATTCCCACGCCGTTTGTTTTTTAGCAACTGCCTTGCCGTCCGATAATTTCGATTCTATGATGGGCTTGTTCTTTACTAGCTGTGCTAGTAAAGCTTTTTCGTCGGCCGTGAAATTGGCTACTCTCTTGCGTGGTGTTTTTTCTTGGGGATCCTAAATTGAAAAAGAAACACTTTTATTAAGCTTGATAGTTGATTTTAACATGAAATATATTTAATTACTCAATATATTGCAATACTTACCATGTCTATTTTATGAATATTTAGTAAATAATACACAATCAAACGTAAACACAACACCGAGCGAAAACTTTTCGACATTGACAACTGATGAATTGACATTAGCATTCTGCAGTAAATAATACCATACATAAAAATCCTAAACGCAATTTCGAATTTGCACAAAAACATTTTGTTTTCTATGTTTTTTTAGTAAGAACTGAGTGTAAAAGTAATATGCAATACGTAAAAATGTAGGAAATGAATGATTACAGATGTTTTATTGTATATTTTTGATAATTAATATTTTCATATTTTCGTGCGGCAACACAACTGCTCTATCGATATTCTATCGATAGAGCTGGTTTGACGTTACCTCGCCCGAGGGATACTTAAGTCTGTCATTAACTAACGAATACTTAAATTCTGTCTCTGGGATGTAACGATAATTAACAGACTTAATGAAAATTAGTTAAGTAATGATTAGCGCTAATTTAATGAACGTTTCTGAGTGCGGCTGTAAAATCGGTTATTTTTTTCAGTGGTTGCACCTGTGGGCGCACACAGGCGCGGAATATGGAAATAAAGTACCTACCTAAATATTATGACATACATGTTTAAAATGGAAAATAAATCTATGATATTAAATGGAATGAAGTAAAAATTAAATATTGTTTTTCTTTGAACGAAAACTAAAATATATAAATGGTAGAAAATAGTAGAAAATGGGTTAAAAGTGACTCTTAATTTTTGAACTGATAACATTTTTAACATGGCCGCATGTTGAACGATACGATTTTCTTTACTGTTTGCCAAAATAAACTGAAATTGGCGTGATACGTGAGCGGATTTATGTCGATCGCATAGCTGAAAGACTATAATAAAGGCGGGACACGATATAGGTAAGATGCTTTAGTGATAAACACTGATATGGTTGAGTGAAATTTTATGTTTGTCGGGCTGAGTTGTTTGTGTCTTTCTATCAGTGGTTCAAGATGATGCATCACCCGAACATGCATCATCAGGCGATGTCGGGGCACCCGCCGCAGCACCTCCGAGGGCACGGCGCGATGCCCGCTCCACACACGCTGCCGCCTCCTCTTCATGGAGAGAACAGGCACGTAACACTTACTAGGTAACGTCCGCTTTTTACTATTTTATTTACCTACTAGTTATGTTTTACTTTGCATTATTATGTTTATTTATACATATCGTGCTTAGTTCCCATTAAATTTTGCAGCAAGTGTGTTGTAAATAGTAGAATTAGCAAGCTATTAAGTAGATCAACAGTTATTGATGTCCAACTATCTCCAATAGATCAGGCTAACATTTGCCGGTAGATGGAATTTCTCGTAAGATTCGCTTGTTATTTGTTCCACTTAATTTAGATGCAAAATATTTTCATTGAATATCAATTTCCAAGCAAGTACTGGTATGTAGAGAAAGTGTTTTTGTTAGCGATCCAATGTTAAATCAAAGTGTTACTACACTTTGATTTTACATTTTAATCTATTTAACCTCGCAATACAACAACCACAGTGACAATTAGTTCAATAGCTACACATTTTCACAAATATATTTCTCTGTTATGTCTTGTAAAATCATATAAATGACACGGGATGTACCTATTATCAGAATCAAAATTAAAGAGAAAGTCAATGTGATATCCTTTCTCAAAAGCAAGTTCAATAAGGCTGAGTGGGTAATGCTGGTTTCAGAGTTTTATATCATGTTCATCTGAAGAATAGTACCTACTCTGTCTCTGGTAGGTAAGTAGGTGGCAAATTGCATTTGAACCCTGTAGTTTTTGTGCCATCCCATGGGAACTTTTTATTTTTCTGGCATAAAAAGGAGCCTACGTCACTTTCCATCTTTCAAACTATGTTCATGCCAAAAGTAAAGTCAATTCATTATTACTATGTACTACCGGACTAATCGCGCACTAAAATTACGAGATAAATATATACCTCATCATCCCCGACGTTTCGACCGAGTTGCATCGATCATGGTCACGGGAAGACTGACAGATGGGTAGCAGTCTACCCGTGACCACGATCGATGAAACTCGGTCGAAACGTTGGGATGATGAGGTATTTATTTATCTCGTAATTTTAGTGCGCGATTAGTCCCGTAGTACATAGTAATAATGTGTTAAAATCGCGAAAGTTTAAAATCAACATAAAGTCAATTAATTGTTCCATTGCTCCGTGTAAGAGGAACAGACAAACAAATGCACTTTTGCATTTATAAAACTAAGTATAAAATTAATTAATTATAACTGTATGGGAGCCCCCTTAAATATTTATTTTAATTTCATTTTATTATTTATTATTGAAGAGAATATAAAACTAAATATTCTGTGAAAATTTCAAGCATCTACATGGTACCATTATTAATATAGAGCAAAAAACCTCTAAAAATTCAGGTTTGTTGTATGGGAGCCCCCCTTAAATATTTATTTAATTTTAGTATTTGTTGTTATAGCTGCAACCAAAATACATCATCTGTGAAAATTTCAGCTGCCTAACGATCATGGTTCATGAGATACAGCCCGGTGACAGACAGACGGACAGACGGACATCGAAGTCTTAGTAATAGGGTCCCGTTTTTCCCTTTGGGTATGGAACCCTAAAAATTAAAAATGCAGCATTTCATTTATGTAGTAAAAGGTATCAGTTAAATAATAACAAACTGCTGCAAGTATTGTTGTTTCCAATTAGATTTTTTTCTTTTCAATATAAATATAGCATAAGGTAAGCAACAAGCAAATAAGGTAAGCTATAATTGTAGCATAAGGTGTACTTTTACACTACAATCTGATCAAGGACTAAATTATTACTTGAGAGGATACTCTTCTAATTAATCTACATATTACTTTATATAATCACTTTGGTGTCTGTTAAATATTTCGAATGATTCCATGAAATGGGAAGGGCATAGCATAAACCTATAATTTGATTAACATTTTATGAGTTATCATAATATGAAAAGGCTAGTGTAATGTGTAAAATTAAGTAGAGTAATTTTTGTGATCAGCAATTTTACATATTACTTAATTTCGACACATGTATTGATAGTGAAAATTGGACTCTGGTGTGTAATATGGCATATGAGCAATACCATAGAATTTAATATTAATTTAAAAAGATTAAAGTTAAAATGTAACAGAAATACAATGAAAGATTAATAAATTTATCTACACCTGCACAAAAGGATTGTCAATTTGTCAGTACAACTAAAGAGGTAAAGACCATTTTGGCATGATCTCATAAACCTAACCCCCCTGTCTCCTGTCTCTATGCACACAATCTGCTGCCCTTTTTTAACACATCTTGAATGTGTTGGTAGCCTCATACTTCGACACTGTTTAATAAAATAGCAGTGTTTAATCGCGACCATGGAGTGGAGACTGCATTCAAATGTAAATTATGTGTAATTTGTTGATATGTCGAGGGTCTTTTGCGGCACTTTTTGTCACTGGAACTGGTTCTCAATGGAGTTGGCACAAAGGAACATATGACGACTCTATTGAGACCAGGGTCGTATCTTTCTTCGTTCGCACTAATATATCGTCGTGCTGTTGGGGTAGTCGCCAGTTGAAATAATAAACGCATAAAGGACAGTCTGTCTCAAGGTGCAGATGGAACTGTCCTCTGTTTCTGAGCGAGACTTAAATTGCACAATCTCGACTAGACATTTTTGTAACAAGGATGTGAAGTGATGTGGATATTGCCTAGTTGTGGTCCTTTGTTCTTATTTTTGTGCAACCTTAAAGGTTTGTTTTACAAGACACTTTGTAAAGTAGTGAAATATTTAAAAAAAAAATTCTACGTTTTAGAATGTGTGAAATAAGTTTTTCTCTTTTTTCTATTGTGTTATTAGACATAAAATAATGCTGAAAGTTGCTTGTTAACTGCAAAGATAGTGTGGTAGTATTTTTTCTGAATCTATTGGCACTCTCACACGCAAATCAATCTCAAAGTCCCCGTAGTCAGCTGTAGTTTGTTTTCATTCTAAAAAAACTACAAACATTTCTTGAAATTTCGAGTGAAGACAATGCACTGGAAAGCGTCAAATTCCACTTTCCATACGTTTCTGCGGTTGAGAAGTGACAACAGCGTTATCCTTCTGGTATCTCTGTGGCAGAAGCCTTGTAGCGAGTATGTTTCGATGGCGTATTGTTTGGGCGCAGGGTGCCGCTGGGGCCGGGCGGCGGGCCGGGGCTGGGCGCGCTGGGCGGGCTGCCGGTACACGCGCGCCCGCCGCACGCCATCCGCGCCGTGCACCACGCGCACCAGCACCATCCGCACCCACCGGTAACCACCACACACTACTTTCTGATGATCCTATTCACAAAGTATGCCTTTCTAGTTTCCGGTGACGAACACTATTACTGGTTAATTAACTTTTCTAATTACCGACGACAACTACCTACTATCGACAGATTATTCCTTTTTAGTTTCTGACGACAAACACTATTTATAGAAGGCCTTTCTAGTAATTTATGTTGTAGGTTTTTTTAAAATTAGAACACTAACAGAGCTAGTAATCAGCTTAACATAGATACATATACATTATTGACTCTAAGTTTCTGCCTCACATTACGGCAACAGTATCCATGACACAAATAGCTTATAGAAAACAACACAAATAGAGACTTAAATGGGTCTAGATAGGTTTCAGTTCCGAAGCGGTTTTACAACCTACACGCGCTTACTAAGATATGCGCGAGCGCATTGAGCGCGACATTTTTTCGAAACCCATGTAGACACTCTTTTATATCTCTTGAAATTAGGGTTGTTAGTGGCATTGTGCAATTCGTTTGTAGCTAAGGTAATAATTAGAATGTAATGTTAACGGTCGGCGTGTCGACAGCAACAGATGAAGCCGATGCGGCGCGGGTACCCGGGCGGCGGGTACGGCGCCGGCGCCGTGCTGCACACGTACGCTCCCTCGCCGCACCACTCCGCTCACGCACACCACACAGGTATGTTAACGGTCGCCGTGTCGACAGCAACAGATGAAGCCGATGCGGCGCGGGTACCCGGGCGGCGGGTACGGCGCCGGCGCCGTGCTGCACACGTACGCTCCCTCGCCGCACCACTCCGCTCACGCACACCACACAGGTATGTTAACGGTCGCCGTGTCGACAGCAACAGATGAAGCCGATGCGGCGCGGGTACCCGGGCGGCGGGTACGGCGCCGGCGCCGTGCTGCACACGTACGCTCCCTCGCCGCACCACTCCGCTCACGCACACCACACAGGTATGTTAACGGTCGCCGTGTCGACAGCAACAGATGAAGCCGATGCGGCGCGGGTACCCGGGCGGCGGGTACGGCGCCGGCGCCGTGCTGCACACGTACGCTCCCTCGCCGCACCACTCCGCTCACGCACACCACACAGGTATGTTAACGGTCGCCGTGTCGACAGCAACAGATGAAGCCGATGCGGCGCGGGTACCCGGGCGGCGGGTACGGCGCCGGCGCCGTGCTGCACACGTACGCTCCCTCGCCGCACCACTCCGCTCACGCACACCACACAGGTATGTTAACGGTCGCCGTGTCGACAGCAACAGATGAAGCCGATGCGGCGCGGGTACCCGGGCGGCGGGTACGGCGCCGGCGCCGTGCTGCACACGTACGCTCCCTCGCCGCACCACTCCGCTCACGCACACCACACAGGTATGTTAACGGTCGCCGTGTCGACAGCAACAGATGAAGCCGATGCGGCGCGGGTACCCGGGCGGCGGGTACGGCGCCGGCGCCGTGCTGCACACGTACGCTCCCTCGCCGCACCACTCCGCTCACGCACACCACACAGGTATGTTAACGGTCGCCGTGTCGACAGCAACAGATGAAGCCGATGCGGCGCGGGTACCGGGTACCCAGGCGGCGGGTACGGCGCCGGCGCCGTGCTGCACACGTACGCTCCCTCGCCGCACCACTCCGCTCACGCACACCACACAGGTATGTTAACGGTCGGCGTGTCGACAGCAACAGATGAAGCCGATGCGGCGCGGGTACCCGGGCGGCGGGTACGGCGCCGGCGCCGTGCTGCACACGTACGCTCCCTCGCCGCACCACTCCGCTCACGCACACCACACAGGTATGTTAACGGTCGCCGTGTCGACAGCAACAGATGAAGCCGATGCGGCGCGGGTACCGGGTACCCAGGCGGCGGGTACGGCGCCGGCGCCGTGCTGCACACGTACGCTCCCTCGCCGCACCACTCCGCTCACGCACACCACACAGGTATGTTAACGGTCGGCGTGTCGACAGCAACAGATGAAGCCGATGCGGCGCGGGTACCCGGGCGGCGGGTACGGCGCCGGCGCCGTGCTGCACACGTACGCTCCCTCGCCGCACCACTCCGCTCACGCACACCACACAGGTATGTTAACGGTCGCCGTGTCGACAGCAACAGATGAAGCCGATGCGGCGCGGGTACCCGGGTGGCGGGTACGGCGCCGGCGCCGTGCTGCACACGTACGCTCCCTCGCCGCATCACTCCGCTCACGCACACCACACAGGTATGTTAACGGTCGCCGTGTCGACAGCAACAGATGAAGCCGATGCGGCGCGGGTACCCGGGCGGCGGGTACGGCGCCGGCGCCGTGCTGCACACGTACGCTCCCTCGCCGCACCACTCCGCTCACGCACACCACACAGGTATGTTAACGGTCGCCGTGTCGACAGCAACAGATGAAGCCGATGCGTACCCGGCACCTATATATTATAGGCTGAATCAGACGTAATGGCGTCTGTGAAGTTAACTATAAGTCGTGGCATTTGTGAAAATAGAGCTAGTCACTGCGTGCAGTGACTCGCCTCGACTCGCCATTAAGTTTGCCAGCCTATCGCATATCGGCTGGTTCACACATGGTCTCCGTTTTACTGGTCTCTTTTGTAGGATATTTATCTAGTTTTTTAACGATGGCGTATGAAGTTCTATGAATTCGATTCGATGCGAATTCACACAAGACACGGTGTTCTGATACTGTATTTTGGAATAAGCTGAATAACACAAGTCGGCGGAAGTGAAGTTAGCTACCAGCTGCGCGATATCCAATCAACGAACGCGCAGCATTATTTATAATTAGCTGCAGTCAGCTGCAGCCTGCAGCAAACTTCATATCCGCCGACTGTATGACTCGGCCTATACATTTAAAGTATCTGGTACAACGAAGAGCACACCCTCCTCCTCCCATGGTCCTACCAACCTTGCGGTTATAAGGACCGAAACTGTGATGTGTACCGGCCGTAACACGTATTGATGTTGCAGCGTCGCCGCCTAGTGCCCGCGCAGAGGCGGGCGCGGGTCCGGGCGCGGGCGCGGTGGCGGCCGAGGGCGCGCCGCCGGCCGCGGAGGGCGAGGCGGCGGCGCCCGACGCGGACGAGGAGCCGCGCGCGCCGCCGCCGGCCAACAGTAAAGAGAAGACCCCCATGTGCCTGGTCAACGAATTGGCCAGGTACAATAAGGTAACTACCAAGGCTTGAAAACCCGGTTAATTTACGAACCGGTTAAGGCCTAAAGTACATGATAACTTTATTTTTCGATTTCGTTCTAATTGAGGTTAATTTTAAGGGTTTGGTTCAATAAAGCTCGCACACCGGTTGAACGGAATGAACCGGTTTAGAGCTTTTCTTTCCACCCGCGCGCCCCTTTTTCACGCCTCCAATGGGCCACGTGACGCCAGGACAAGGAACAGTTAGCGCGCGTACCGCGACGCGGGTCTCTCTCTCGCGGAATTAAACGGGTTATAAAGGTTTTTAATAATCATTATGATAACGCTCTAAACGAAAACAATCAGAGAAACCGGTTTTTACCGTTTTCATTCTGGTTAATTTTAAACCGGTTTCAAGCCTTGCTAACTACACGCCGTAGTACACTCGCCATCTATCGTAACCATCAAACAAACACGACTGCAAAAAAATCAACAGATAAGCAATGCATTAGAAAGAATTAAAACGGTTGTAATTATTCCTCATTAAATTTAAATTAATTTTTAATTTCTTCCGTGGTTCAGATGAGTCGTTAAATTGTAGGCCCCAGTTGTTTTCACACCTCGTGAAGACCTCTGAGAAGCCATCTCAGAGGTCTTCACGCGGCTTGAAAACTGTGACTGTTGCAAATTGTTTTACCCTTCCTTAGTACTCGGGAAAAATGAAAATCTACACCCTTATTTCCTGTTCCAGATTAAGCACCAATACCGCCTCACATCAGAAACGGGACCAGCTCACAAGAAAGTATTCACAGTAACACTGCGCCTTGGTGATACTGAGGAATACACAGCTGAGGTGAGGGACCGCACTTCTCATTGTGCCTTTTAGCTCAGTAGTTTAATATTGTTGTCGTAGCAAATCATTGTATGGGTAAACATGAAATGTATCGGTAAAATCATGGATCTTTACTAAATGTATGCTATCTTTACTACGCATGTAAATCGTATGACCCTTTGGCTGGGAAACTAACATACTTTTGTCAATAAAAACTGCCCACTATCTTGTATCTATCACTCGTATCTGCAAGACATGATACGCGTGATAGTAATAGGATTGGTTCTAATTCAAAATGGGGGCGATCTGTCTTATACTGACATCCCACTGGGATGTTTAACGTGTGTTATGCATTTGTCCTTGTGCCACCTACTTATACCAACTGACCTCCTTTACATCCATCTATGCTGCGCCACGTACTACCATGGTAGAATTTATCTATATTCGAATTGTTGTAGGGTTCATTCTATATTCGAATTGTTGTAGGGTTTATTCTATGTAAGAATTGTTTTAGGGTTCATTCTATTTTCGAATTGTTGTAGGGTTAATTCTATGTTAGAATTGTTGTATGGTTCATTTTATATTCGGATTGTTGTAGGGTTTATTATTTGTAAGAATTGTTGTAGGGTTCATTCTATATTCGATTTGTTGTAGGGTTTATTCTATATTCGAATTGTTGTAGGGTTCATTCTATATTGGAATTGTTGTAGGGTTCATCAATAAAGCGCGCGCAGCACGCAGCGGCGGACGCGGCGCTGACCGCCACGCGCTTCCCCGCGCCGCCGCCGCGCGCGCCCGCGCACCACGACCCGCCGCACCACCACCACCACCGACACTCCGGTACGTGTGTGAACGGACCTTTATACCATTAGTCATTTGTTTAGAATTGGTCTAGTTCATCACAAAACTGGTATATCTTTATTAGCGATAACAATAATTATGTTGTGGCTTATTTAGTTAATAAAATGTTTCATAGCTATATTTGATCACATACATATACTATACAGGGTCATAGGTATTAAACACAAAATCATTTAAGGGCGGATCTAGTACATCTAGACAAACAACTTTTGTACTACGACTTTTCAAAATTCGCAAAAAATAATAATTCGTCTCCATAAATTTTGCCGCACGTTGACGAACTTTTTGTATGAAAAAGCTGATTTTTACTTTGTGACCCAAAAGTCCTAGAACAAAAAAAGTTGTTTGTCTAGATGTACTACGCCCGCCCTTAAAAGGTTTTGCGTTTAATACCTGTGACCCTGTATATCGTGATGACATCATGTAATTATCTGTATCATCAGTGGCAGAACGACTTAACATACGTATTGAGCATTCGCCGTATCTCCCGCAGTGATGCCGACGGTGGAGCTGAACGCGCTGGCGATGAAGCTGTGCCAGCCGGCGGTGTACACGTCCGTGCCGCCCGTGCCGGTGGGCGCGCGGCCCGTGCGCGCGCGCTGGCCGCCCTTCCCCGCCGCGCGCCTCCCCGCCGCCACCACGCTCGTGTACCGCGTGCGCGTGGCGGTCGGCGGCCGCGCCTGGCTGGGGGAGGGAGGCACGCCGCAGGCCGCGCGGCACGACGCGGCGGCCCGAGCGCTGCACGACCTGAGGCAGGTGGAGCGCCCGCCCGATGCAGATCCTACACCACCGCCCGATGCAGGTAATACGAGTAGCTAGAGTGAGTGGTATCTACCCGTCGACACCACGTTCTTCTTTCACTTTATGTATTATTCATAATTCACTCCACATTCTATTCCACAAACAAAAAATATTTCAGAAGAGAACGGAGACCCGCTAACATCAGACGTAAAGTCTCCAGTGTCGCTGGTACACGAGCTGGCCCTCAAGCGGAGCCTCATCGTGCAGTTCACTGTCAAGTCCGAGCGAGGCCCTCCTCACATGAGGGTGAGTATCCCTGCTACTGTTACTACAATAGCTAATTTCACAGCTGCCAAGGAGTATGATTTGACCTACAGGCACTTAATTTTGCACTAGATTGTAGTCTTAACCTTGTTTTGTTAAATAAAATACAACTTGTAGCAATAAAACTTTTAGTCTTACCGAGTCTGTGTTTCATATTATTCAGGTGTTCGTAACGATATGCACGGTGGGCGACATGGAGACGGAAGGCGAAGGCAACGGGAAGAAGGTGTCGAAGCGTCGCGCCGCGGAGAAGATGCTGGAGGAGATGCGGCGCCGCTGGCCGCCCGCGCTGCTGCGCCCGCGCCTGCCGCAGGAGAAGCGGCGCCAACAACCCGCCAAGAAGAAACCGCGGAACCTGATCAAGGTAACACATACAAGGAGAAGAAGGTATCCAAGGTAATGCGGTACCGCTGGCCGCCCGCGCCGCTGCTGCGGCTCCACGACAGAAGAAGGCACCAACCCACTATAAAAAAGTGGTATAGCAGTGTCATAGATACTGCCATAAGTTGTACGTGAATACGTTCACGTAAGTGAAATGACCTCAAAATGGAGGCGCTTCCCTTTTCACTCCTCGCGATGCGTCACACTACTCACAGTCCTAGCTTGGAGTTTTGGCGTTTTAGCTATCCAATGGTGTAATTTAATTTAGGATGGAGATGATAGATAAGAAGCTGCTACACCAAACTGTCTCCTCCGATTTGGTTGTCGTTTTTTTGAGTTGCCTCCCTATAATGCAACTTTAAAGATGTATGAATCCAGTGTGTTCAGTAATACCAGTGTATGTTTGCAGGAGGCGGGCGAGAGCGGCGGCAGCGCGGGCAGCGGCGGCGGCGACAACCCCATCTCTCGGCTGGCCGTGGCGCGGCACGCCGTGCGCGCGCGCTCGCCGCAGTACCGCGTGGTGGAGGAGCGCGGCGCGGCGCGGCGCCGGGAGTTCCTGGTGCAGTGCCTGGCGCCGCCGCACGCCGCCACCGGCCTCGGCCCCAACAAGAAGACGGCCAAGCGCCGCGCCGCGCACAGTCAGTATATACCGCAATACCACACTACCGCGAGCCACACCACCGCTACCGCACTACCGCGACTGTACCGCGCATTATACTGCCCGCCGTGGTGCCTAAAGTTCAATGACCCTTTCAAACTGTGGATACTAAGCGCCACACAAATCGGCGGATGGGAAGTTATGCGCAGAACGCTGCGCAAAAGCCGAAATATAGGTATCCGCGGAAGCCAGAGAGACAAGACGTCGGGGCACATCTGCCCTCAAACCTCACGCCTCCCGCGCGGGCGGACGACGCGTCGGAATTGTGCACACATGCGCTTTAATTAATCACGGCGAAGTGTTATCTGCGGCTAACTTCTCATTCGCCGATTTGTGTGGCGCATAGTATAACTGTAATCAGCTGTTCCATAACAAATGTCACTGACCTCAACATTTATGGAGTGTGTTTTAAATGTGTTGTGTGTATTGCAGACGTGCTGTTAGCGATGGAATTGAGCGCATCTGGCGGGGAGGGCGCGGCGGGCGGCGCGGCTAGCCCCGAGCCCCGCACCCCCGCGCCCGCAGACTCCGCCGTCTCGCCCGCAGACGCCGACCGGAAGGTAACTAAAATACCTATCCAATACACTTCTCACTTCGACGCTTTGCGAAAATCAGCGGAAGTTTTTTTTTATCGTTAGTAAGTCCACGCTTGACCACCAAATTGCCTGATGGTAAGTGACGTTGTGGTCGAAGATGAAGCACGCAGACCTAGCAGATACCTATTCACTCTGACCTTGATAAGCTTTAGATTATATCTCTTAGGAAACAAGAAAGCAGGAAGACTGTTCCATTCCCTGGCGGTACGAATCAGAAATGCTGAGTCAAACCGCTTCATACGTATCGAAGGAAAATCAACAGTGTAGGGGTGGTAATGTGGCGTCCTCCTACTTGTCCTGTTAGTTCGAAGCAAATTTCTACACATTCGTTCAACCTCGCGTGACACCCAGTCTTGCGGCAGACGCGGTCTCACACACTGAACCGACCGTGGCCGCGGCCTAGCCACCGAGTAATTATGGACCTGGATTAATTTAATTTGGCTTCTTGATTGCCTGGACGCTAAGCCGGTGCCACTGGTGTGAAAAGATGCTTAAGTTGCATATCCACCTTAGACGTGTGCGTAGCCAAATTAAATGACTAGTAGGTACTCACTGCCAAATGCTCAGGTCTACTCAAACTTTCGTCTTTATCGGACTGCGGGTGGATGATTTTGGAAATCAAATCGAATGACTTTTACGTCATCTTGATCGAACGCGTCGAGCACATACTTGAGTTAGCCAATCACAGACGTTGAACCGCTTGTGTTCGATCGGTTTTTTCTACGTGACACAAGATGGCGTTGTGCCATTTCTATAAAAATCACACTTGAAATGTTTCAGAGTTATTTTTGTGATAAACATTTCAAAAATTCGTCGCGAATGCAGGACTCGATCCTTGCGTCTTCGGATCACTAGCTCGAAGCTCTCCCAACTGAGCTAATTCGCAGTCGTGACAAGTTAGGTTAGGTGGCGGCGCCACCTGTGTGTGTGTCTAATACCTGTATTAGACAGGTTATCACTCAATTGAAGTTATAAGAACTTCTGAATATTGACGAGAGATGGCGATGAAGAGATTGAAATGTTTCCAATGGTGATGAAGCTAATGACTATGTTGGTATGCAGGAGAGTGAAAGTCAGAACACGAGCGCGACCGGCGGCAACAGCGAGGTGCGACAACCCGTGCCCGGCGTCTTGCTCATGGACTACCACCAGAGGACCGGACAACCACTACAACCTAATGGTATGGAAACTAATACACTATATTATCTTTGTACTAAGGGACTTATCGCGCAATAAATACAATTTGTATTGTACTTTTGTCTTACATTTCTTCTTTTATTTTTGAATAATTTGAAAATGTCTTGATTTTTAACATTTTTGTTTGATACGTCATACTTCAAAGGTAAAATTTTATCGAAATCGGCTAAGTCGTTTTTGAAAAATCAACAATTATCCAAAATTGTATGCATCAATTCCAGCGAACTATTCGAAATTTGGAGGCGATTGGAGACGGTTGTACGATTTTGGGCGGAAAATAAATTATATTGTTGTTGGCCCAATAAAACATCGTTCCGTTTTAAAATTACACGACAGATATGAGTTTACATATTAATTTATCTGACCGTAAAACACGGCAGTTATGGATTTTCATACAACTTTTGCCGGCCGCTGCTCGATGTATTTGGCCAGTACAGCAATTTCAATTTATCTCGAAGAAGGTTGTTAACGTAATGCTCACATTTCCTAGCATGTTTGAAAAAAACTTCTTAAACAAAGTGATTCGGCATTTTGTATTTGCTCTGACACACTTTGTCTGTTTTTTAGGATTCCGCACCCAAATGGTAAAAACGGGACCCTGTTACTGAGACTTCGATGTCCGTCTGTCTGTCTGTCACCGGGCTGTATATAAACCATGATACCTAGGCAGCTGAAATTTTCACAGATGATGTATTTCTGTTGCCGCTATAACAACAAATACTAAAAACTGAATTAAATAAATATTTAAGGGGGCTGCCATACAGCAAACGTGATTTTTAGGAGTTTTTTGCTCGCTATTAATAATTGCCTTAAAACTTATTTTTAAGGGAAAGCATGCATTGCCTTTAAACTTTTTTTTTTGCGAAAATTGGCAGGACCTTTTATATATTATGTCGTCACTCATTATGTTGTGATGATATAAACCTAGTTCTTAGCGAAAAAATAAACCGCGAGTGATAGAATAATGTTACATTGCAGGTGTGAGCGAAACCAGCGCAACAGGCGGCTCGGGCGGCAGCTCACCGGGCGCCAAGGACCAGCTCATGTACCTGTCGCAGCTACTCGGCTTCACTGTGCAGTTCTCCGACTTCCCCAAGGTGACACACCCTCCCCTACATATACCTGTCGCAACTGCTCGGCTTCACCGTGCAGTTCTCCGACTTCACCAAGGTGACACACCCTCCCCTACATGTACCTGTCGCAGCTACTCGGCTTCACTGTGCAGTTCTCCGACTTCCCCAAGGTGACCCACCCTCCCCTACATGTACCTGTCGCAGCTACTCGGCTTCACTGTGCAGTTCTCCGACTTCCCCAAGGTGACCCACCCTCCCCTACATGTACCTGTCGCAGCTACTCGGCTTTACTGTGCAGTTCTCCGACTTCCCTAAGGTGACCCACCCTCCCCTACATGTACCTGTCGCAGCTACTCGGCTTCACTGTGCAGTTCTCCGACTTCCCCAAGGTGACACACCCTCCCCTACATATACCTGTCGCAACTGCTCGGCTTCACCGTGCAGTTCTCCGACTTCACCAAGGTGACACACCCTCCCCTACATGTACCTGTCGCAGCTACTCGGCTTCACTGTGCAGTTCTCCGACTTCCCCAAGGTGACCCACCCTCCCCTACATGTACCTGTCGCAGCTACTCGGCTTCACTGTGCAGTTCTCCGACTTCCCCAAGGTGACCCACCCTCCCCTACATGTACCTGTCGCAGCTACTCGGCTTTACTGTGCAGTTCTCCGACTTCCCTAAGGTGACCCACCCTCCCCTACATGTACCTGTCGCAGCTACTCGGCTTCACTGTGCAGTTCTCCGACTTCCCCAAGGTGACACACCCTCCCCTACATGTACCTGTCGCAAATGCTCGGCTTCACCGTGTAGTTCTCCGACTTCACCAAGGTGACACACCCTCCCCTACATGTACCTATCGCAGTTACTCGGCTTCACTGTGCAGTTCTCCGACTTCCCCAAGGTGACCCACCCTCCCCTACATGTACCTGTCGCAGCTACTCGGCTTCACTGTGCAGTTCTCCGACTTCCCCAAGGTGACCCACCCTCCCCTACATGTACCTGTCGCAGCTACTCGGCTTCACTGTGCAGTTCTCCGACTTCCCCAAGGTGACCCACCCTTCCCTACCATGTACCTGTCGCAGCTACTCGGCTTCACCGTGCAGTTCTCCGACTTCCCAAGGTGACCCACCCTCCCCTACATGTACCTGTCGCAGCTACTCGGCTTCACCGTGCAGTTCTCCGACTTCCCCAAGGTGACCCACCCTCCCCTACCATGTACCTGTCGCAGCTGCTCGGCTTCACCGTGCAGTTCTCCGACTTACCCAAGGTGACCCACCCTCCCCTACCATGTACCTGTCGCAGCTACTCGGCTTCACCGTGCAGTTGTCCAACTTCCCCAAGGTGACCCACCCTCCCCTACATGTACCTGTCGCAGCTACTCGGCTTCACCGTGCAGTTCTCCGACTTCCCCAAGGTGACCCACCCTCCCCTACATGTACCTGTCGCAACTGCTCGGCTTCACCGTGCAGTTCTCCGACTTCCCCAAGGTGACCCACCCTCCCCTACCATGTACCTGTCGCAGCTACTCGGCTTCACCGTGCAGTTCTCCGACTTCCCCAAGGTGACCCACCCTCCCCTACATGTACCTGTCGCAACTGCTCGGCTTCACCGTGCAGTTCTCCGACTTCCCCAAGGTGACCCACCCTCCCCTACCATGTACCTGTCGCAGTTGCTCGATATACTCACTCTCTTCTACCATGTTTATTTTGTAGTTCCTCAAGGTGACCCACACTCTCCTAGGATATTTGATGTGTGTCAAAAGATAATTGAATGAGGTGTAAAACGGATGTTTAGACCGACTATTTCTTTAGTTAAATAATTATGTAAACTTCACAATTAAACATGTTCTTTAGTAACAGTGTGTTTTGTGTTGGTTCCGCAGCGTAACCACGGCGAGTACTTGTCGCTAGTGTCGCTGTCGACAGAGCCGCCCGTCATGTGCCACGGTGGGGGGCCGTCCACTGCTCACTCGCACGACCAGTGCTCGCGGGCCGCCCTCCGCGCGCTCGCGCTCATGGGGCTCGACACGTGAGTACACTACTACATCACACACGGCGGGGGCCGTCCACTGCTCACTCGCACGACCAGTGCTCGCGGGCCGCCCTCCGCGCGCTCGCGCTCATGGGGCTCGACACGTGAGTACACTACTACATCACACACGGCGGGGGCCGTCCACTGCTCACTCGCACGACCAGTGCTCGCGGGCCGCCCTCCGCGCGCTCGCGCTCATGGGGCTCGACACGTGAGTACACTACTACATCACACACGGCGGGGGTCGTCCACTGCTCACTCGCACGACCAGTGTTCGCGGGCCGCCCTCCGCGCGCTCGCGCTCATGGGGCTCGACACGTGAGTACACTACAGCATTACACTACGGCGGGGGACTCGTGCTCGACCAGTGCTCGCGGGGCTGGGACTCTATTTTTGACTTTCGAACGGCTGGGAACGTATACGGAACCTTGCGGATACTCCATTCAAGTTCCGTATTATTTGTCTTAACCGTTCGCTAGTCAAAAATAGAAACCCTGGACACAAAGTATAATTTCAAGTTAACGCTCGCTGACACGACTAATGTGGGTTCGGTAACAGCCCAACGTCCACGCTACACTTTGATCCTAGTGTTAACTCCTGTCCTCCATATACTCTATACCCCCTTCACAATCTTCTATTTACGTTCCTCGGTACCCACACTCTTGAGCCATCCTTATTAAGTATTTCCTATTTACTAAAATGTACACGTTACGCATGTTTTAATCTTGTAAATAAAATGACGATTAACTACAAGCTCTGATATGGAACAATTTCCCCCAGGATGCAAGGCTCGGGCGGCAAACCGAACGCGATAAGCAACGGCATCACAGAGTGACCGCCGACAACTCCCTTCTAGTTATATTTAGTTATTAATATATCTATTCGTTCTTCGATTCGGTTGCAATATCAAGTGAATATCTCAAAGCGCGAAATATCTTGTTCGGGACAATTCTACCACTTTTATGATATATTGTAAAATGTTATTTCCAGCTATGACTTATTCACAAAACTATTTAATTTGATCTCGAGTCTTGTAGCTTCTGTTTTTTCTTATTTTGCTGTTAGAATAATTGAAAGTTTATTTTTTATCGGTTCGTAACGTACCGCTGCTGAAAGACCTAGCTATTTTTATCGAGTACTTCGATGCCCATTTTTTTGTAACAGCACTGCCACTAACATTTGACGAAGTTTTTGACTAACCATCTGCGACGTTATCATTCATATTGGTTTTAGGCTTTTTCTCAATTTAAACTGATTTGAAAATAGTGACATAAGGTTTAAAAATCTCTATATACCATGAACATTTCGTTTTTTTATATCTATATATTATAGGATAATGAGTTGCTAATCGAATAAGTAGTTGACGCGATATAACGGAGAAATTATATATAAACGAATGTATTTCGAAACGGAGGCTGTGGAGCCAAACCAAATCCGATGTCGGGACACGGCCGACCGCCGCGCGCCGGCGCACGAACCTCGGCCAGGCTACCCCTATACGTTCCGTACCGGTCAAACCGGCACATGTCGAAACACCTATCACTACGTGCAGAGATATCCTAGAGGGATAATCTTCTTCTTCGTCGTGTCGACGGTTCTAATAGTGTGAGTGCTATAGATGTTAGAAGAGGGATAATGTGGTCGATCGAGATAATCTGAAAGAGATGCATTGGTTTAATACGGCACGAGTTAGAAAAACACATGAAGGCTAATCTAATTGGGTGAGGCCTGATTTTGCACTTGGAAACGTCAAATTCCATATTTTTTAGGTGGCGAAAAGAGCCCTCATCTGTGGTTTCTATAGTCACCGCGTTACCAACTGAGTTGTGAGGCCATAACTAATTCTCTACGTCTATCTCGCTCGCACTTGTGGGTCTTATGGAGCAGCATAGTGATGTGCGTAAGATGGTTGTAGGCGCATATCGACAAGAATAAAATCAGATAGAAACATAGTAGATAGTATTGTGGCCCAGCAGGGTTATTCTCAAGGCAGTGGAATCGAATACGGGAACGTTCCCGACACGAATTTCATTTCAGCGATTCTCGTTTCCGAATTCGAGATCGTTTGACATTTCAATTCGAGAACTTAGACTGCATCAGCTGATTTTTGTCGGAAAAGTTCCCGACAGCTAATTGCTCTCGGAAAGCATTCCGATAACTGTGAGTGCAACATAAAAAGTACTTTTTGAGGCCTTTTCAGCGGTTTTTTCCAGGTTTTTTATCAATAATGCTTTCCTTCTTGAAGCGTCGGCACCGGCGACTCGACCACGGGCCAAGTCGTCGTGCCCCATCATGCCTATTCCAGCATTCTCTCCCGCTGTTCTAATGACACCCTTGTCCTCTAGGAATCATAGGGAACTATCATATTATTAGATGCTACAGTCACAATAATAAAATAATATGAATCCAAATAAGTTAAACAGGTAAAACTACTTTAAATAATTATACTCACTGTGTTCATTTTTATTATTTTAACTCAATTCAATTCTTGTTTTTTGGCTTAGGTTGTTACACAATTTCAATATAAGTTTTCACAATTTCGCCAATATCTTTAACGCACGCAGGTAGGTAAACAAAAGAAAGGTATAGAAACGTAAACAAAAGTCAACTGCAACCTTAGGTATTCTAAGACTGCAACTGTGGAGTTTTGGCGGGAACGCGGAAAAATCATGTCGCCTCATTGTATTATTTTGTTAAACTTGTGTTTTTATTAGCGATAATTAGTGAAAAATTGTGGTATTTCGTTGATTATGAGCTGATTTACGTGCATGAGTGTAGGCGAGTGATATAATGTGACGTATCATGTTGTTCCGTGTTGTTACCAATACTCCATAGACGCCTCTAGTAAAGTTCCCACTGCTTTACTGAGGTATGACTTGAACTATGTTTGGACTTAACCGCGACTTTATTGGACTATGACGTGATTACGACAGTGACTATTTTGATGAAATATCAAAAAATATTAAAACTAAATACTTGACACTTGCAAATGTACAATTATGCGACGCCAAAACATAAAAAAAGAAGAAGACTGCAACTGAAAACTGGAAAGTCAAGAGTGACAATGACAGTTATAAACCACCATGTTTTTGTTTACGAAGTATGTTCCTGCAAAATCCAGTCGACGCAGGTAATCTTAAACGTCGCTTATGTGAAATATTCATAAGTTTATATATTCATAGACGTCTGCTTTATGTAAAAGATCATGTACTTTGATAATTGATGGTCGTAATTGACTACAATTCCATACGTTTAAATTTCTACCATAGTCTCTTTTTTCTACCAATACGAATCATTCTCTGTAAATGTTTCCTCGATTTAATGTCTACCTTGACTATGGTATTTCAATCGGAAAAACCCGAAGAATGCCGAAGTTCATTCCGAACGGATTCTAGAATGCAGTTTCACGGCTCCTTCGGAAGCGAATCCGTATCCGACGGAAAATGTAGATCTCGATTCGGAAGTGAGTTCGGAAACGAGAATATGGCTGCTGATAAGGTAAGGCCCACGACTCAGTTGGCAACGCGGCGACTATAGTAGTTATTATTATGTGACCATTTGTTTTCATTGCACCATTGCTAAGTTCAATTGTCGGTATATCTTTGAACATTTCATATAATAAGGTGAATCAAATTTCTTGTATTGGAATATGGAAAGAGTCCTTCAAGATTCGATAAGATCGAATCTCAGTCCCACCATGCACTATTGTCAACTTGTACGACTGTGTCGGCCCAAAGACCTCGTAATACGTTATTTATAGAGGGTACCTGTGCACGAGTCGAGTAGGCTTGTTCTCGTTTCAATTTTGCGGTAAGTGTTTTAGTGTTAGAGCGCGGGCGGTCGGCGCCCGACGGACGCTAAAGTTGCATCATGCGGCCATGGTGACACCTTAGTTTAGCATTGCAGAGGTCATCGCCGCAGCCCCACTCCGACTTTAGGATTAGGACGCAATAACTATTCTATATTCTTTTGTCCAACGACATAACTGACGTATTGTAGACGTCGATTTATTTAGTTTCATGTACTTTCGAATGGAATTTGATGATTTTGAATTTCCAAGAATGAATTGCCCTCGTTGTCGTAGGGTAACGGTGGTGGCTGCGGCGATAAGACCGGCTTGGCCTCGATTTTAACTAACCGTTTTGATAAGTTCCCTGACCCTGAGCTATGAAATGTGTAATTGTAGAATAAAAAATCGAGCCCTAGCGTTTGTGTCCCTATCGACTTAGGCTAAGGTTGACGGTTGCTTCTTATTGTAATTAGACTGTGTAATCTATATTCAATACATTGCATGTGCTCTAATGTGTTAGTATAGAGTTTTACTAATGACACTTCATGTTTTTCTAGGTATAAGTTTAGGGCCCTTAGTCGTGTTCACAGTTATTTCACTGGCACTTATATTATGAAAAAGTTGTATAAGCCATAACCTTGATATTATGAATTTCTAACAGGTTTGTCTTTCTATATTATGACGTGAGTTATAACAGGGATATTTTGCGCTAAAACGAATCATGCTAAAGGCAGATGCATAATTAAATATTGTTAAATTCATAAGTTGTGTACATAGGTACAAATAGATGCGAGTGAAATACCTGTGGCATGTCTATGCGGCTCATATGTCTCGGTCAAATCTCCGCCGCGAAAACATAACACATTGCTTTAATTCAAAGAAAACTGCTCGATTTTATGTAAAGATTTAACAATTAAATTGTGATGTGATTTCTTTATTGTACAGAGGGGCATGTGCGGTTTCGCTACATTTATTCCGTAGAGAAGCCACCCACCCTACCCCGAGTACTGAAATCACGTGTAGACTCATAGTTTATCTTAGCGTTAGAACAGGCAAAATGGCTATTGTTTTCTAGCAGACATAGAACTACAGCAGCGCTGGTAGTTTCCGCGACGGAAAAATGACTGAGGTTGTAAGAAGCGGCCGGTCGGGCGGCGTCGCGTTCTCGTTTGCTTACACGGGCCGGCGCCGGCTCGAGCGGTCGGTACCTCGCCAAATTGTACATTTCATTGTATTGGGTCCGACTACGATAAGCTTCATGTAAAATAGGTATATTTTTTAGTCAGAGCGTTGCAGACACTAAGGCGATTGCTCACCCCGTATGGCTCATTTCATTGGCGAATATTCAGACGTACGTTGCCAGTACTGCTTGGTTTTGCGTTCTTGATGCGTAGACAAAGAAAAATATGTATAGGGTTGCGAGTACATCTGAAGTAGCATTGTTTAATGAAACGCAGTCACAGCATTATTGAGACTAGATTCAATATATTGCGCAACAAGAATGGCAACGCAAATATTGCTTAACAACACTGAACCCGTGAAACCTATGTTGTATTTTAACGATCACAGGTATCAACTACAACATTAGTTTGCTATGGTTTAGTTGTTTCTTTGTTTGACTAGGATGTCACTCGTTAGCGGAATTAATACGATAGCGGTTCTGAGACTGTGTTTGACTTTGTGTTCGCCTTATTTATCCGATTTCAACGGGGTACAGTGGTTGCACTGTTACGCGTGCTATATTGTATACCTTTACAACATAATTTTCGTACGAAAAATATGTGTATGTATGTTGCAATTTGGCCAGTCTTGCAGCGCCCTGATAGTATATTTTGAAAGTTTTTTTATAAGTGATCATACCTTGTATTGGTAAAACGACTTTAAATCGAGGCCATCGATACGAATTTCTTCATGTAAATAGTTGCACAAGTGACTAAGCATAAAGAAATTGATTTTGTTGTTATTATTGGATAAAGAAAAATCGCCATGAGGGCATTAAGAAGCGTTTTATTTATTTTGTTCTAAGTAACTAATATTTTATATTATTACGTGGGGTGGAGCGAGTCCCAACTGAACTTGTGCTTTTAGCATCTTAATTTAAGGATATACAACAATAAAAGTTATGAAAAGTATGTGGTATTTTTATTTTAAAATAAAGTAGCGACCCGCCCCTGCTTCGCACAGGTGTATTATACATGTGAAACTTCCTCTTGAATCGCTCTATCTATTAAAAAAAACCGCATCAAAATCCGTTGCGTAGTAAAAGATATAAGCACACATAGGGACAGACAGCGGGAAGCGACTTTGTTTTGTACTATGTAGTGAAGTTAAAGTATGTCTGCGCGTCGCGGCATTCATGTACAGTTGTATAGGTCGAATCATACAAGTCGGCGGATGAGAAGTTAGCTACAAGCTGCGTAATATCCCAATAATTGCTGAATCGATCGAGACCGGCCTGAATATTTGTGTAGCAAGCTACATATTCCATCGAACCTATATTTTAATAGATCCCGTGGGTATTAATAATAATTAGTTATGCAATTAACTATTGCTTTTTATGTAATAGTAGTGTAGTTTTGTTGTAGTTAAAGGCACTTTAAAAGAAAACTAGTGATGCTGAGCAAATTTGGTTTTTCTAGTGCTATCCGTACAGTAGGTACAAATGAAAATCCTGAACCAGATGGATTGCACAACTTCTGGATAAAGTGGTTTCGATGCTTGCAATACCGTTTAGCAACGCATTTCCCGCAATGAAAAGCCAGCGTTCTTGGTGCTTGCTCCCCTGGCTTCTAACCATTGGAGTCACCTTTCTTTCTACTCCATAAGTCCGATAGTAGAGTGCGCGCAACATAATGTGTGCGCACGGAATCCAAGGAAGCAACATATTACCAATTGGGTTTCGTGATACCTTGGAGCTCCTCATAGAAATGACCGTTAGCCAACAAGTTTAACGGAACAAAGGAGGGCTTTCTACTGCCTGGACTATAGTCAAACCGCTAAACTCAGACTTCGCCTGCGCGGGTACGGGGGCGCGGGGGTAGACGACAAAGAGGACTGAGATAGGTGCGGGCGCCGGGGACCCGCTGCCCGCGCCTGTCTCAGTCCCCTGTGTCGTCTCCCCCGGCGCCCCTGTACCGCGCAGGCGAAGTCTGAGTTTAGCGGTTTGACTATAGTTTAACTATAAGAAAGCCTATAAGACTGTGCTTCCTTTGATTAGGTAATTTAGGTAAGTATCTGACTAGTCTAGATACCGAATTGGCTAGTTGACAGACAATATTTTTTGACGTTTTCTTATAAAAGCTAACCATAAACAGCCATTAACGAAAAAAAAATCTACTTAGAAATAAAACAGTTAAAAGCATATTTATTTTCTTGATAGACAAAGAGCGCACTATGGCAGGATATTACGTAACTGCCCGTAAGTGTCATACATTCGCCATACTATGTTATGCTTTGTGGGAAAGGGACAAGGCATCCCCTCTTCATCCCTACCAAAATCTTTACAAGCTTATATCTCTGAACTTGATCAGCCAATTTTAATTATTTTTTCATTTTACGGATCAATTAATTGCAGGATTCACTAATCCTACTTTTAATTCATTAATTACCAGTCAACTACCCTATTGGCTAAACAAAACGGCCCAACAATACAAACACAATCAAAGTGCTTCCTTCGTGACTCAAGAGGATTTTAGTGATGTATAAAATCGATGAAACTAAAAATATTCTTGTGTCATGTACGGGATAACGGGCCAGTCCTTTCTTCTTTACGACAGGAAAACTGGTTGTTGGATATGTCAAAAATTATACAAAAGATAAAAATAAAAACAATATTTTATTTAAAAATAGATAGCAATGCGTAACAATATCACCAGTCTTCAGTTAGACGCCGAGGTAATCATCGCCACACTGTGGTTGGTATATTTACATAATACTTGCGAACCTAAAGTAAATTAATAATACTAGCTACAATGGCAGGTGGGTTATTTTACGAATTTGAGCCCTAGGGATTGTGTCATGAAGCATAGGATGTCCGTGTGCTCCTCAATCTGAAAAAGAATAAACAAATACTGTAATACTAAAACCATGAATGTGAAAAATATATGTATACTTTAAAGTAAAGTAAGTTCGTATAGGCCGGTTGGCTAGCCCTGGTGTCAGTTTTAAGTTTATGTTTAAAGTAAAAACAGAAAGATTGTTTTTCAAATTATTGTGTGATTTAAAAGGATGCAGCTTTATCTATTTGTGTGTGCTCAGTGAAAAAAAGATGTTTGTTTATCCTTCGCCATTGGCGTAGATACGGCCGCGTTGTCCTGTGGTGATACTTGGTACAAAAGTGTATTTTGACCTCCGATAAAAGAACTTCATTAATCACGGTCACCTTTGCCGCGCTAACTGCGTTTAGTAGTGCTGTTTTAACCCGACAATTAATTTAGAGTGCTCAACTGCTCACTATTTTATAAAGTTCTAAAATACTAACAATCTTGGCGGTAAGTATGCCAATCATGGCGCAGAGGCGGAAACGCCCTAGGTTAGTGGGTATACCGCTGACTAGGGTTGGCGGGACTCCCACATAGCCACCGGTTTCCCCAGACTGGTAGTATCCATAAGGGATGTTCCCTAGGCTTGCTTTGGTGTCAATCCGAGCCAGTAATGGTCGGCGCTGGCTGGCGGTGACATTGTACATGATGAGACGATGCTAACAACATATACTCACAATCTTAGCGGTGGGCTTGCCCCCGCCGTGGCCGGCCTTGGTGTCGACGCGCGCCAGTAGCGGCCGCCGCTGGCTGGCGGTGGCGGCGCCGTGCTGTAGCGCCGCGATGAACTTGAGCGAGTGCAGCGGCACCACGCGGTCGTCGTGGTCGGCCGTCAGCACCAGCGTCGCCGGGTACTCGCTGCGCTCTGCGATATACGAGCGTTATTATTGAAACACCAGCGCGAAAATGGACTAATGTAGATATGTATAGGTAAGTGTAGACGAAAACACCCATGAGGTGATATTTACTGCGTGTCAAAATTGCATGTTGCAATAATTGACTGAATATTTTGACCCGCGGTCGATAGTTCGTTTCGCCTACGCCTAGACTTAAAATCTTGAAGCTTGGCTTGAAGTTAAAAACGATCCCATATGAAAATTGGCAATTTCTTTACAAACGTAATCACTAGCCGTTTGCGGTGCAATGATCACATGAAATATATCATTCAGTGCGTTTGTGGCTATGGCATAGAAGAAATTAATCAGATCAGATAAGTTATCAGAGAGGGTTGTGGCGACATGTTCATTTAATTTTGATATAGATATAGACCGAACGAAACTTTATGGCGTCTTGTGATCACGAGGCGAGTATTGCACAGTAGAAAATTCGTTATGTCAGCTGCACGAGCACTGAGCATTTGCGCATTTTGTAGCAAATTTCACAGACACCGTAAGTTTAAATATAATTAATTAAAAAAAACATTACCGTCAGTAGGTACGTGTATGTTGTGTAGCGGCGAGTATTTGAGCAGGTACTCGAACTGAGTCTGGTTGTCGGAGCTGCCGTAGTCGGAAGTCCACGCGTGCCCGATCGTGAACTTCTGGAACCTCAGCATGTCCAGCACTCTGCAACATGACGCATTATTTTCACATATAGGTATGTACTCATTTGTTCTTAAAATAAAGCAACCTAGCTGCCCTCGGCTTTCCTTCATTTATGGAACACGATTTCATTCATATGACTAGGAAGTCATATATCAATGTTTGTTTTTTTTTTCAATAAAGTCAATACAGAGTTATCTTCTTGCCCTGTACTAAGCCGAGATGACCTTCATTATGAACAACTTTTACTATAGGAACAACCAGGAATAATTAGCTTTAAGAAAGAAAATAATCAGCTGTTCCATACAAAATTGCAACTCAGAATGAACAAAATGTATTTTACCTATGAAACAGCTTTCTCTCTCTTTCTCTCGATTTCCGGGTTGGCCCCTTCGTAAAAGATATTCATAATGATGGTCTGAACCACCCCCTTTCGGTTTAGTACACTAATTCTGGATAACCCTGTATTACATAACTTATCGACTTATCATGCGACCTATTCGAAAAGTGTATTTCTCTATAGAATGTTCACTAGGCATCGTTTTTCAAACTGGGGGGCGTAGCAAGATGCAAAATATTTCACTATTTACCCAAATATAGCAGAAGAAACATTGAACATTTATAGTCTTTTCTAATACTTATTCGTCCGAAAAAGTTTTTTAACAGTTTTTGAGCAAACTAGTCATTGTTGGTGATTTTCGTTGCGCACTATCTAATGTACCAACAACAACCTAGGATCAGGAATCTTGTCAATATATCTGAACTCATCTGTCTCACTGATTTGATAAATTGTGTCTCCTTTGTATGTTTTTTTCTCTTTGGTTCTAGTATTTATAGTTTTAGCTGTATGTATTTTAAAAATATATTATGGATCCACTGGCTTCCTCTGGCTAGAGGGCTCTGGGGGCGCTCTCGTTCTGGGGGGCGTGGGCGGTTTCAAGGTAGATCACGGGAGGGGGCGTGTCCGAAAAAACTTTGGGAACCTATGCACTAGTTATCTCACCCGACTTGTACAATAGCGGCCCCGTAGAGATCAGGCCGCTGATTGATGCAGGCGGCCACGAGCAGGCCGCCGTTGGAGCCTCCCTGTATGGTGATCAGGGAAGGTTTCGTGTATTTCTCCTGGATGAGGTACTCGGCGGCGGCCTGGAAGTCGTCGAATACGTTCTGTTTGTTGAGCAGGCGGCCGGCGTTGTGCCAACGTTCGCCGTACTCTCTGGGGAAACAATAACGAGTATTGTAAGATAAATTGGTGGCAATTCGGCGACACGCATTATAGTTAAGTTCTCTCTAAAATAGGTTTAGTCCTGTCAAACTAGGCTTTGGTATTCGGATGTCTACACGATTAAACTAGTTTTAGGTCGAGTCGACTAAATCGATTTTAGTTACTCAATTTGGTCGAAATGCATTCGGCGGCCCACATTTTAGAGTGATTTACGTCTAAAATTTAGTTGTCAAATGTCAAACTAGTCGTCAAGAAAAACATGGCGATTAAAACTAGTTTGGAGAATTTGATGTGTTTTATCGAGGTTTTATTGTCGAATAAATCCTGAAATATGGAATATTTCATTGTGGCAGCAACTGTTGATCTATTGGAAGGGTAAGTAAAAAGCCAAAAACCTGTTTTTGCTTGATTCACTAAACAAGTGAGAGTTCATGTGTGGTTCATCTAGTTCCAAATTATTGCAGCGTTTGAATTCGAATTATAATATTAGGGACGTTTCAGACCCTTTTCAGATAGAAGAGGAAAAATTTAGAAATCTGTAGGTATCTATAGAGTTCCAAAGTCTGGAGCTCAACAGTTAATAAATGATCTTAGGTAATTTGAGAAAGCACATCTCTATAAGATATCCCAAAACATATAGAGGTTGTATGCTATGGTCTTCCATTCAGCATGTGGCCAAAACAATTTCTTGGGCTTAAGCCAGCCAACCGTCAGCAGATGTCTTGACGCCACAGTCAAGTCTCACAACTGGGTCCTAAAATCATCAAATTCCCAATGACGCCAGCTGACAAACAAACCGCATTGACAGAGAACTTTAATTATTCAAAGCAATTAAACTCCTTAATTAATTATCCAACAGTTAGATACTTACAATAAGAAACTCATAGATGAAGGATTGGTCTTCGCTCCGCTAGCAGAGCCATCCTTCATCTATGAGAAAAGATAAGAGACCTATAAAGATTGATATCTGTTTAATTATATTATTCTATATCACATTGCAGATAACAATGAGGTACTGAAGACAAACTGCAACAATTAATTCTTGGTGCAATAGAAGACTTGTGACTGATATGATGAAGATAAAGATTTCTGGTCAGAAGCGAGATTGATATGCCAAAATTGAAGTAAGTTCTAGATTTTTTTATTAATAAAAACATCAAAATAAAATAATCGGCCAAGTACGAGTTGGACTCACGCACAGAGGGTTCCGTACTGTATGGGAGCCCATATCCCCCTTATTAAGGGCCCCCCTTAAATATTTATTTATTTTTAATTTATCATTTAATTGTATATACAACTAAACATTCTGTGATTATTTAAGCATCTATCTGTTACCATTATTAATATCGAGCGAAAAAATGGCTAAATTATTAATTTTATTCTGTTTTTAGTATTTGTTGTTATAGCGGCGACAGAAATACATCATCTGTGAAAATTTCAGCTTTCTAGCATAATGGTTCATGAGATACAGCCTGGAGACAGACGGACAGCGGAGTCTTAGTAATGGGGTCCCGTTTTTACCCTTTGGGTACGAAACGCTAAAAATGTACTTACATGGTTTATTATTTGTTCCAACAAAAATTAATAAAATAAAATAAAAAAAGCCTTTATTCTCTAGTATATTAAATCCTTATGAAACATTTTTCTTATTTCTACATATTTCACTAGGTTGTCCACCCTGGACATAGGCCTCTAGAAGTTGCCAGTGCTCCCTATCTCTGGCTTTCCTATGCGTTTTCCTACAAACAAACAGTAATTATTGTTTATATTATCATGTTGCAGATAACAATGTGGTACTGAAAACTGCAAGAAGCTGCAGCAAATTCAACCAAGTCTTGGTGCAACAGAAGAGACAGAATAGAATGAAGATCAAGATTTCCCATCGCAAGCGAGATATGCCCAAATTTAATCACTAGAATTTTTTTTAAAATAAAATCATAAAAATATACATAAATCGTTTATTAATTGTGTCAACAAAAATTAATCACTAATATTATTCTAAATAAAAATAATTTGGCGAATTCCACTCTGCTCAACAAGCCCTTTCATTTGATTGAGGCTGCATTTGTTCTTGGCCAACTGGATCTATGACGACGAGGCAGAGGCTGCCTTCCACTCGGTTGAGGCAGATCAGAATGCAGGCACGCTGTGGGCTGGCTTTGTGCAGGCTGGTACGCTGTGGGCTGGCATGCTATAGGCTGGCTTGTTGAATGCGGAAGTGCAGGTTGGCTTGCTGATGGAGGTTGTATGGGTACCTCGATATAATATATTTCTGGGAGATCATCCTAGAAAGATCCCACAATCCCTGCTTTGTCTGCTCAGATGGTAATGGCAGTATACCCTGTAAAACAAAATATTTTATTACAAAATTAAATTTAAATAGTAGTACCTATACCTACATAGTACATAAGTATAATATTAGTAGTTAACATATTTCTTTTATTAACAAGGATTATTCAAGTTACTTGCTTTATTTATTGACTGTAAAAATAAATAAATTACCAGTTCTATGCTGTTGTGGCCAAAGACCAATGAAGACCCGATTTCTTCCAAAATCTTTGTTTCTGTATCGTCTAGGTCTGCGTCTCTTCCAGTAGTATGTATAGACCGTCTGATCTTTCTCGCTTTCATTTTTGTCTAGGTCCATACATTCCAAACCTATTGGACAATTTTTATCAAATTAAAACCTTATCATGATATTCATTTAGTTGGTACCTACACAAGAGTTACAAGAATTGTTTTTGAAGATATCACAAGACAAGCAAAGGAGGTACAAGTAGCGGCCAGGACATTGAGTTCACTGGCCAGATTTTCGGAACACGACAGCTTGAGTACCTGACTCCTAGTACTCGTAGTTGCTTGATTTATCAAAAAGAGATCTACTTACAAGACAATTAGAATTGCTTACCTTTCACATAATGTACTGCTATGTCTCTCAGTATCGTGATGTTGGCGTGGAGAGGACATCTCCCTTTGCTTTTTATTGGCATTATTCATTGTAAAAGTCGTAGTGATATTGCAATTCAATTCAATTCTTGTTTATGGCTTCTGTGAAGGTGTTTCACAATTTTGCCAATGTCTTGTATTTCACTGCCACCAAACGTAGAGAATTTGAATGGTTCCAATATGATGTACTGTATTCATTACTCTAGTTTTTGGATTTTACACCTTTTACCTCTGAATATTGCAAAGATTTACGAAGTTTTTGTGAAATGTGAACTGACTGAAAAACAATGTAAACAAAAGTGTTGCCAAAGTAATTTAGCCAAAGTTACGATAAAAGCCAACGAGTTGTATTTTACCTCCAACCTTTTAATAATTTCATAGATATAAAAGCTAGTGCATTCCACGGAAATAAAATAATGTAAAAGTCTTTCCAAAATAAAGCGTGTTGCACCGTTTTTGGAGTAAAATCGATTGTGATAATCCGTAACAGATATAGTAAGTATTTCTTGAGACTTAAAATAGAAAAGAACATAATAGTAACTTTGTTATTGATATGGTAACAAATTGGGAACAGCCCCAGGATTTTCTATGTTTACGTAATATATCCATGGATCAGCCACAGATAAAATAACAACCATAATTAATATTTGTGCCATCTAGTGGTCTTTTTCGAACTAATTTGCTACTCACCACTAGATGGCGTAAGTGGCGTTACTCAATTTAATTCTTCATGGCGGACGACTAAAATCACTTTAAATTTAGTTCGAAGGAAACACCGAATAGCCTTTCGCTAGTTTTGCACTAAACTAAAATTTTTAGTGCGACTAGTTATAGTTTAATGCGAATGTCGCCGAATTGCTACCATTGTACTGGTAAAGAAGAAAACGTCTCGAGAAAACAGCTTGTTTGAGAATTATTGGTATTCTTGAAAAAATGTATTATCACCATTTGGCCGCTCTCATATTACGTATTTACTAACGTGGGTACTGAGTGAGTCTCCGTCTCCATTTTAATAGGCTAGATGACTAAAAAATATAATTAATCCGTCTTAGCTGAATGTTGATGTTGAAGCTAGAGATGTTGGGTAACGTTGGTGACTCACCCGCCGCCCCTAATGTTGGGTATAGCCACGATGCCGCCCAGGTGCTGCATGAACACGAGCCGCGTGATGCTGAAGCTCGGCTGAATGTTGATGTTGAAGCTAGAGATGTTGGGTAACGTGGTGACTCACCCGCCGCCCCTAATGTTGGGTATAGCCACGATGCCGCCCAGGTGCTGCATGAACACGAGCCGCGTGATGCTGAAGCTCGGCTGAATGTTGATGTTGAAGCTAGAGATGTTGGGTAACGTGGTGACTCACCCGCCGCCCCTAATGTTGGGTATAGCCACGATGCCGCCCAGGTGCTGCATGAACACGAGCCGCGTGATGCTGAAGCTCGGCTGAATGTTGATGTTGAAGCTAGAGATGTTGGGTAACGTGGTGACTCACCCGCCGCCCCTAATGTTGGGTATAGCCACGATGCCGCCCAGGTGCTGCATGAACACGAGCCGCGTGATGCTGAAGCTCGGCTGAATGTTGATGTTGAAGCTAGAGATGTTGGGTAACGTGGTGACTCACCCGCCGCCCCTAATGTTGGGTATAGCCACGATGCCGCCCAGGTGCTGCATGAACACGAGCCGCGTAATGCTGAAGCTCGGCTGAATGTTGATGTTGAAGCTAGAGATGTTGGGTAACGTGGTGACTCACCCGCCGCCCCTAATGTTGGGTATAGCCACGATGCCGCCCAGGTGCTGCATGAACACGAGCCGCGTGATGCTGAAGCTCGGCTGAATGTTGATGTTGAAGCTAGAGATGTTGGGTAACGTGGTGACTCACCCGCCGCCCCTAATGTTGGGTATAGCCACGATGCCGCCCAGGTGCTGCATGAACACGAGCCGCGTAATGCTGAAGCTCGGCTGAATGTTGATGTTGAAGCTAGAGATGTTGGGTAACGTGGTGACTCACCCGCCGCCCCTAATGTTGGGTATAGCCACGATGCCGCCCAGGTGCTGCATGAACACGAGCCGCGTAATGCTGAAGCTCGGCTGAATGTTGATGTTGAAGCTAGAGATGTTGGGTAACGTGGTGACTCACCCGCCGCCCCTAATGTTGGGTATAGCCACGATGCCGCCCAGGTGCTGCATGAACACGAGCCGCGTGATGCTGAAGCTCGGCTGAATGTTGATGTTGAAGCTAGAGATGTTGGGTAACGTGGTGACTCACCCGCCGCCCCTAATGTTGGGTATAGCCACGATGCCGCCCAGGTGCTGCATGAACACGAGCCGCGTGATGCTGAAGCTCGGCTGAATGTTGATGTTGAAGCTAGAGATGTTGGGTAACGTGGTGACTCACCCGCCGCCCCTAATGTTGGGTATAGCCACGATGCCGCCCAGGTGCTGCATGAACACGAGCCGCGTGATGCTGAAGCTCGGCTGAATGTTGATGTTGAAGCTAGAGATGTTGGGTAACGTGGTGACTCACCCGCCGCCCCTAATGTTGGGTATAGCCACGATGCCGCCCAGGTGCTGCATGAACACGAGCCGCGTGATGCTGAAGCTCGGCTGAATGTTGATGTTGAAGCTAGAGATGTTGGGTAACGTGGTGACTCACCCGCCGCCCCTAATGTTGGGTATAGCCACGATGCCGCCCAGGTGCTGCATGAACACGAGCCGCGTGATGCTGAAGCTCGGCTGGATGTTGATGTTGAAGCTAGAGACGTTGGGTAACGTGGTGACTCACCCGCCGCCCCTAATGTTGGGTATAGCCACGATGCCGCCCAGGTGCTGCATGAACACGAGCCGCGTGATGCTGAAGCTCGGCTGGATGTTGATGTTGAAGCTAGAGACGTTGGGTAACGTGGTGACTCACCCGCCGCCCCTAATGTTGGGTATAGCCACGATGCCGCCCAGGTGCTGCATGAACACGAGCCGCGTGATGCTGAAGCTCGGCTGGATGTTGATGTTGAAGCTAGAGACGTTGGGTAACGTGGTGACTCACCCGCCGCCCCTAATGTTGGGTATAGCCACGATGCCGCCCAGGTGCTGCATGAACACGAGCCGCGTGATGCTGAAGCTCGGCTGGATGTTGATGTTGAAGCCGCCGTATCCGTACACTAGCGCGGGGTTCGAGCCGTCCATTGCTATACCCTACAACATCACACTTCTGTACTTTACAATATCACACACACAGGGTTATCTAGAACTGGTGTACTAAAGCCGAGAGGGGGCGATTAAGACCATCATTACGAACAACCTTTACTACACATTAGGTCAACTCAAAATTCGAGAAAAAATCAGCTGTTTTATACATTATATCGTTTCTGAGTTGCAACTTTGTATGGCACAGCTGATTATTTTTTCAGGAATTTTGAGTTGGCCTTATCGTAAAAGTTTTCCGTAATGATGGTTTTAATCTTTCGGCTTCGTACTGGGTAAGCAGATAACCCTGTATACGCCCTAAAACATCACACATGACAGTTTAGTTGGCATAGCGAACTGATAATATTAAATTCGACTAATAAAAAATATCTTATTGGTATTTTTCTCTGATATGTTAGGCAAAATCTGCGTTAGGTAACATATTGGCGCCAGGTGAAAATAAACTGTATTATAAATGTATTGTGTACCTTTTTAGAAACGATGAACATGGGGACTTTAGTGCCGTCCTTGCTTGAATAGAACACTTGTTTGGCCTCGTACTGCGACGCGTCGAATCCCTTCACTTTCACTTCTCTGAACACCTGAAATGTACAACAACACTCTAAAATACTCTAAATTATGCTGTAATTAACACATATATGATATAGGCGTAACACAGAAAGGCAGGATTTACAGATGCTTTATCAGTAACAATGACAAAACACCAAAACGTTCGTCCAATGTTAATCCATGTTTGCGATAACACTATAAACGAACACAACTGTTATCAAACAAACAAATCATTTATTTTGTCATAATAGACGTTTAACAGTACATAATACATGATCCATAGCCACAGTCTTAAACTGGCTCAGGGGCCAGTGGCTTCTCCATCCTACTAATATTATAAACGCGAAAGTTTGTGAGATGTTTGGATGTTTGTTACTCTTTCACGCACAAACTACTGAACGGATTGAGATAAGACTTTGCACTAATAATGCTTATACATTAGAATAACACATAGACTATAATTAATTTATCACGTGAAACGAAGTTCGCCGGGACAGCTAGTATTAACATAAAAAAGCATGCTAATAAACGCGAAAGTTTGTGAGTATGTATGGATGTTACTCTTTCACGCACAAACTACTGAACGGATTGAGATGAAACTTTGCACCAATAATGCTTATACATTAGAATAACACATAGACTATAATTAATTTATCGCGTGAAACGAAGTTCGCCGGGTCAGCTAGTATTAATATAAAAAAAGCATGCTAAAATGTAAATTAAGAGTAGACTTGACTGATTAAACTGATCAGTTGTTGATTATTTCTTTCCAAAGACAAATTACCATTTTTTATTGGCTATTACAGTATTTACAAGATATTTCACTGCCATCAGAAAAAAAGATAACATAAATATAGGCCAAATCATACAAGTTGGCGTGTGACGTTAGCTACAAGCTGCGCAATATCCAATCCAGGATTGGATATATGTAGTCGATAACTTAAGAAGTTTCGTAAGAAGCTTCTGTAGCTAACACCACATCGCCGACTTGTATACGATGTGAAGTAAGCTACAGCAGCGGTGCTCGTGTCGCCACGTGGAGTGTGTGGCGGCACCATTATGTCCATCAGTGGACCTCCTATGGCAGATGGATGGATGGCGTTAGACATGTGTTGATCCTCACCGTGGGCTTGTAAGGCTGGTGCTTGAAGTCGACGTGGTAGATGACGCCGGGCGTGAGGAACGACATGAAGTGGTAGAATATCTCGGTCTGCGTCTTCTTGCCGGAGAAGCCGACGATGGATCCGACGTCCAAGTCGAACGTCTGGAGGAGCTCGCCGCTGTTGGCGCTGTGTAGCTGCAGTACGCTCTGTCAACACAATGGTTACTGAGATAAAGATCTTGCAAAGTGGGCTCAGACTATGTACAGTAGCCGTGTATAACCCGGTCAGAATATCTGTGCACCTCGCTGGAATGCGGCGCCTCTCCGCGCACTCCCCGGTGCGACAGTACGGTTAGCATCTTCGTTGCCGATACACGTCCCGATAATAATTTACGTCCGGACGGTATACTAGACGTCCGGTAATGTATATACGTCCCGATAATTCGATATGACGTCACGAAGTCAGGTGCACAGATATTGTGACCGAGTTGTACAGCCTATGTACAGTAGTAGTGTGATCGAAAATTAGTTCAGTTATAAATACATATACCTATACTTATAAACTCATAACTGAACACATCTATTATTTTCAGTATTAATTACGTAACGGTGCCTGGAAGAGGTCGTTTTTTTAGACAACATTTTTGCAATCTACTTATAGGCTGAGTTATACAAGTGGGCGGATGTAAAGTAAGCTATTATACTCCGCGCCATACAAGTTGATGGATGTGAAGCTAGCCACTAGCTGCGCAATATCCAATCCTGACGAGACGTGACGTGGAAGCCGCACGTTGATTGGCTATTGCGCAGCTAGTGGCTAACTTCACATCCATCAACTTGTGTGGCGCGGAGTATAAGCTGAGCAATAGCCAATACTGACTAAAACTTACATGAAGTTGCGCGTTAATCGGATGTTGCGTAGCTAGTAGCTACTAGTTGGCGGTCGGCGGTGAAGTTAGCTAAACTACTAGAACGACTGGAATAAATCGGCCTATACCTAATCTTCTACTCATCTCAACACAAATTTTCTATGATATTACCTTCTTGCAATATTATTGACTATACTGCCATGCTTTATTGTACGCACTTCAGACTAAGTCCCCAGGGTCATTATTACCATACATTGAGAACCAAAATGTTACGTTATATAATTATGACAATAGGCGTGGTTTTGCAAATTTTAAATTAGAATATAAATCAAGTGTCACTCACGCATAGTTTTTAGGGTTCCGTACCCAAAGGGTAAAAACGAGACCCTATTACTAAGACTTCGATGTCCGTCTGTCTGTCTGTCTGTCACCGGGCTGTATCTCATGAACCGTGATAGCTAGGCAGCTGAAATTTTCACAGATGGTGTATTTCTGTTGCCGCTATAACAACAAATACTAAAATTAGAATAAAATTAAAATTTGAGGGGGGCTCCCATACAACAAACGTGATTTTTAGGAGTTTATTGCTCGCTATTAATAACGGCAAGAGGAATGGGGCTCCCATACGGTACGGAACCCTTCGTGCGCGAGTCCGACACGCACTTGGCCGATTTTTCGCTATATGTTATTAAAATCACACGTGAACAATACTTGTATTATATTCAATTTAAAAATGTTACGTTATAGTAAATAGATAAAAAAATCCGTCATAAAAAGGCATGTTATACTTATGTTACCTTAACATCTCTGACGTAGTGAATGACTAGCTTATCGTTATCGACCGCAGTGGCCCAGTCGAGCACGTCGCTCGGATGCTCCTGAAAAAATAAACATCAAATTATTTGTAAAATAAAACTTGTAAAGAAACTAACGAAATAATTTGTCATACTGTTCGACTGCCTGTTTGACTGCCTCGGTGGATCAGTGGTTAGTGAACCTGACTTCTGGATCACAGAGGCGTGAGTTCGATCCCCACCCAGGGCAAGCATTTATGTGATGAACATAGGTGTTTGCTCTGTATCTAGGTGTTATTTAGGTATTATCTATGTAAGTATGTATTTAAAATATGTATATGTAGTATACCAGTCTCTGGCAGCCATATCACAAGCTTTGCTTAGTTTGGGGTCAGAGACCGTGTGTAAGATGTCCCCCAATATTTATTTATTTATTTACTGTGAGGACTCAGTGTTCGGCGAAGCAAGTTCCTACTAGGGCGATCAAGGAAACCAGGTGATTCGATGGCAACGTGTATTGATCACAAATTGATACAGTTATTTGTTACGCAGAAAAGCAGGAGACATACACTAGGCCAACACACACGAGTCTCTTAAGTCTATAGAATAGATAGCGGGTTGAGTACGCGAGAACCGATCATTTCTATGTATTTTTATGAAACAAATTATTTAGCTAGCTAGCTATAGTCACCGCGTTACCAACTGAGTCGTGGGCCTTACCTTATCAGGGCCACAATACTATCTACTATGTTTATGTCTGATTTTATTCTTGTCGATATGCGCCTACAACCATCTTACGCACATCACTATGCTGCTCCATAAGACCCACAAGTGCGAGCGAGATAGACATAGAGAAATGATTTATGGCCGCACGACTCAGTTGGTAACGCGGTGACTATAACAATACGTATTTTGCCGCAGTGCCTGTCTATCACTCAAATCTGCTGTTGTAAGGAGCAGTCGACTATGGCATCGTTCTTAACGCTTGAGAAAATTAAAAGCTCAAGATTGCAATATCAAAATCCGTAATTATAATTTATGTGTTTACTTACAGGTATGAGTGTCTCCCAGTTCTCTTCAGCCGGGTTGTCGAGGTCGATCTTGATGAGTCGGTAGTTGGGCGCGTTCTTGTTCGTACGGAAAATGCACACCGACCCCTCGTTTGTCACGTACTGGGAACAAAAGAACACAATACAGACAATGTGTTAACTTTTGAAATAGCCAATGGATAGATCACCATCACTACATAGTATAAAACAAAGTCGCTTCCCATTGTCTGTCCCCATGTATGATTATATCTTTAAAACTACGCAACGGATTTTGATGCGTTTTTTTTTAATAGATAGAGTGATTCAAGAGGAAGGAATATATGTATAATCTGGCAAATGTAAATTTTATAACCAATTAAGTAGTTAAGTGTTTGTCAGCGATCACCGAAATTAAGCAACGTTCCGCACGGTCAGTATTGGGATGGGTGACCGCGGGTGGCATTTTCCAACTGAGCGCTACCGTAGCTCGGATGACACGTTAAATTGTAGGTCCCGGTTGTTTTTACCGTTTAGCCAAATCAGAGGCCTTTAGGCGGCCTAAAAACTCTGACACCAGGGCTAGCCACCCAGCCTATATGAACTTACCATTTAATTTGAAAAAATCCAATATCTATAGAGTAGAAAAAGGTGTACAAACTTTAAAAATTCAAAGTTTTAGATTTTTTCCTTTGTATAAGCCTGATAGTCTACCTTGATGCCAAATAGCAAGTTTAAAAAAATTGTTCTTCCATAGAAAAATATCATTCACCCGCGACAAAATGTATGGAACAGCTGATTTTTTTTTTTGAGTTTTTACTAAAGTACGTAGAACAAAAGTTGATAGTTTTGATGTACAGAATAAGCCTCTAAAAGGATGCTAATTGATTAGAAATAACCCTGTATGGTGTCATCAGGTGTTGACATGTATAGTGTCATCAGGTAATGAAATATATAGTGTCATCAGGTGTTGACATGTATAGTGTCATCAGTGACATCCTTATACATAGTATAAAATAAAGTCGCTATTTTCGTTTGTTTGTTTGTTTGTATGCCTAAATCTTTAAAACTACGCAACGGATTTTGATGCGGTTTTTTTTAATGGATAGAGTGATTCAAGAGGAAGGTTTATATGTATAAAAATTCCCAAAATTACCACGGGAACGGGCACAACGCGGGTAAAACCGCGGGGCGCTGCTAGTACGAGTATATAATGTACTCACTTCATAGTCGGCCTCGAACTTGTGCACGATCTGCATGAGAGGCAGGCGGCCCGTCACCTCGGGATGCTTGGCCAGATCAGCGAAGAACAGAAGGTTGTCGCGGCAGTCCTTCACTGGGGAAACGATCAGGTAGCGCCCGCAGTCCGTCACCTCGGCGCCGCTGGGGAATAACATATCCATATAAATACTGCACGCATGATCGTCACAATTTCATGTCAAAAAATGCCTGACAAATGAATCGAATTCCACCTCCGGTACGTGGGTTAAAAAGTTAACCTATACTTTTTAAACGACTTCCAAAAAGGAGGAGGTTCTATGTTCGTCTGTATTTATTTTTTCGTGTATGTTTATCGATATTTTACCAACTCAGTCATTTAAAAATGGTATGCATCGATTCGACGAACTATTCGAATTTTGTATGTAGGTTGCAATGTTGAAGTCGGTTGTGCTATTTCTGGTAAAAAATTCTCCAACAAAAACATTTTCATGTGAAATGAAGCCAAGTCAAAATCACAGTTCCCACTATCAAAAAGTTGTCAGATCTCACGTAAAGCCAAGCTTATAACTTTACACGCCTTACTCTTCAAGTCCTTACTCCACAAACTCTACAGCTTAGGTAATATATGTGACTTGGCCGTTTCGTTACAACAAGAACTGTTTGTATAACAGAATTAATGAATTAATCTTCACTTTACGCCAATGCGCAGTTAGCGAAACAGCCAAGCCGCATTTATTGACTAAGGTGTAGAGTTTGTGAAGGACTTGTAGAGTAAGGCGTGTAGAGTTAGAACCTGGGCTTTACGTGAGATCTGACAACTTTTTGATAGTGGGAACTGTGATTTAGACTTGGCTTCATTTCGCATGAAAATGTTTTTGTTGGATTTCACTTCTTTTTGTAGTTTACTACAAAGAGTAATTTTATCGATTTTCACATCTCTAGCTTCAAAACTTGCGGAAGTCTCATACCAACTTTTAACCCCTAGTTTTAAAGATTAGGGGGAGATTTACTAAAAATCTTGAAATACGTGTTTTATTATTTCTAACAGAGTTCTAAGAGTCTTTATATCAATTTTTAGACTTATAGCATGAAAATTTGTGGAAATCTCATACAAGCTTTCATCCCCTATTATATAGGTTGGGGAGTAAAAGTCTAGTAAGTAAAGTCAAAGTTTTAGATTTTTTTCTTTGTATATGCCTGCCTACCTTGATACCAAATATCAAGTTTCTAGGTCATCTGGAAGTGAGTTAGGTTTTTGATCTATAAGTCAGTGAGTGAATCAGTCAATGAAACCCCGGTTTTTAAACGTTAATATTTTATTAACCGTCAGAGCAAAGTTAATAAAATTTATATTGTAGATAAGCTAAAGAACTTTAATAAATGTGCTAAATTTCATACATATAGGTTAAATAGTTTTCGAGTTATGAAGGGGTCAAAAGTGGCTCGAAATGGTTCGTGTAATATTACACACGACGCGTTGCCAGTTCCTTTTTCTTAGACTTGGCTGGACACGCTTCCGCGTGTCTAGAGTATTATTAAATCACTATTCTAGTTTTAGGATGTCTTGAAAACGGTTATTTCATTTTGGGCCTTACAAAAGGCCGTTATGTCTTTACCGTCATTTCGTATCATGACTATTTTTTCTTGCTTATGTTTTTGAAAAAAGTATTATATTTTACCTTTTTATTTACCTTCTTTTGATATTCACCACCAAAAATAATTCGCAATTTTCGTCCTCTTCATGTTCTATAATACATAGCAAAATCTACAATTCTACACCATAGAATAATGTTTATTTGTACTACATATTACTTTGTTTGCTAACTGATATAACTTAGTGCTTCTGAATAAAACGCGAGCAAAGCGTAGTCGCTACACTATTGTAATATAATAATTTACAAAAAATTGCTAATTATGTCTGTTCAAAGTGATTTCTATAACTAAATTATTATACATGCATTTCACTATAGATATGTTAAGTGTTGTTTATATAATGAATCAATGATAACTATTGATACAATAATAGATAAGACACTAACGCGCGTCTCTCTTGACATTTAATTTGCGAATTTATATCACTGTTGAAAGAAAAAAAATACAAATTAAAATCACTTTGAACAAACACACTAAACTTGTAAACGAAACAAAAACGCTTACATCTGGAATATAATATATGACATTTAACGAATTAAAAAGAAAGGTTTTGACTTTTTATACTATTGGAGCTGTAATAGGAACGCAAATTCACAGACGGTAGAGATATCTAATAGGGTATAGACCTCTCTCTTGCAGTGTCATGATGCCATCTGCCTCGGTCCTGTGCCCTTAGTATCCATATTCGACACACAATACACACAGAGAAAAAACAAATACTCTCTTTTTTAAGGGTACGTACAAAGTGTCCAAAAGTGACCACTAACTCGTCTGGTAGAAAACGATGTTGCGGTTGAAGATGGAGTAAGTAGATCTAGAATAATATTCACTCTAGGGTTGATAACAAACCACCTTCTTTTCTAGGTGTTCAAAAATAAAGAAGGCAAGCTTACATCCTCCACAAGGGCTCCTCGGGGAACTCGACGGCGATGACGTCATCGGCCTGCGGCGTGTTGAGTCGATGGTAGCACAGCTTCTGGTCGCGGTTCACTTCCGTCTCCGAGCCGTCCGTCTTGCCCGTCTGCTCGGGGTACCGCTGCACACATTACAAACTACATGTACTCGAACCAATCAATCAACCTTCCTTCACAGAATAAATAAATTATTATAAAAATTTAACAAAAAAAAATAACTTTTTAAATACAAGCTTTTGAGATTCTACTCGTAGATATCATGTAGCAACAGAGTGCTATTCAAGACAAGTATAACGTGCCCAAACACGACGGGTCTATCGTGTTTAGTACAGGAGTCCCTATGGCCACTTTCCGACACCATCATCATATCAGCACCATGGTGCCATATTATTGCATTGTCACGCGATATACATATGCGAAGCGTGCAAAATTTCAGCTCAATCGGGAAGTTGGTCAAATTTAACTTGCAAGATTCCACGCCCAAACTTACATACATACATAGGTACATCCATTGCAAGTTAAATAAAAGCTTTTAAAATTTTCCTTCTCTTTGGAGATGTCTTATTCGAGCGTACGTCCAGCAGCATCCTATAGTAGCGATAGCGAACTTTACAACTAACAAAACCATGGCCATGACGTGGCATCAAATAATCGTGATTTCAGGCGTAAGAGGTCTGCTGGACTGGACATACTGGAAATAGATTCCCTAAGCGTTTCTGAAAGGAATTGATAGGAGTCCCCAATTGTTTTCCTTGTATGCCACTTCGCAGATCTATGCGTGCTAATGGTTCACCATCCTTATCCTAATAGCTAAGATGATGTGACACCTTCTTTTTTCGAGTTGATGTTTTTGGACTCGAATTCAGCCACTCAAATCAAATTCGTTTCCATCTTAATAATGATTAATGTAGCGCTCGTAGCGTAGTTTGACTAGGTGTTTGTCAGCGATCATCGAAAAAGTAACGTATTTGGATTTCGGCAGTATTTAGATGGGTGACCGCGGGTGGCATTTTCTAACTGAGTGCTACCGTGGCTCGGATGACACGTTAAATTGTAAGTCTCGGTTATTTGAACCGTTTAGCCATGTCAGAAGCCTTCAGGCGGCCTAATATTAAACAACTAGTCATGAAAAACACAAGTTATTTTACACATTGATAAACATTGCATCAAAGCTAAGAACAAACCAGTGTTTTGGAATAGCAATATAATAAAATTACTTTGAGAGTTAGTCCGTTCGTTATCTGTATTATATTATGCATTTCACAAAGTTAGCAAACATCTGATTCGATAGACTATTAATTTACTTACGTGCGTTTGCCCTACTTCCGATTGCAACAGCAAACGGTTAGATACATAATAATTATGGGTTGAAGGATCACTATCTAGATAGTTAATTAGTTCAAATCATATAAACAAACATTAATAACTTATCTCCAATAATGGACAGCGACACAGTAAACTTCGACGTTTGATATTTTTAAGCTATTGCATAGCTTCTATCGCGGGCCTTGAGCGCGGGGACCGAATCCAGAAATTCCGTAACGAAAAAACCTCACGCTCCCCACTCCGACGGGCAAGGAGGTGTGGCTTGAAGGCCGTGCATCGTCTAACGTCGTTTCAGTTCGGCAGTCTTCGACACGGCGTTGTGTGCGATTAGACATATTGTAAAATTATGCAATAGCTTTACCGCGGCAGTCCCCGAGTGCCACACGTCTTTTTATTACGGGTAGAACCTAATAAAATTTGCCTGTCATAATAATTCTGACCCAAAATCTGCTATTTTTTTTTATATTTTTTCTTCAAAATATTGCAATTTATTTAATGTCTTTAATTTTATCGAATCGCGTGTTTTATCTCTTTATATAAAATTTATGTAAACAAGTGAACCTTCAAGTAAATGGTTATTGTAGGTCAAGCTATATGTGCCATCGTAATTCTGAGGATTACGAATGTAATAAAATTAAGAAATGTGAATATAAAATCTAAACGCGTGCGGTTCACCAATGTCATGGTAGGGAAATAGAAAACGTCACTCGTTCCTTCTTATTGATATTATGTAAATATCAAGCAAAGTTTTACCTTGGAATGAGGAAAGACTATAGGTCCTTTACAATTCGACCTCAAATTGTGATTTTTCTTATTTGTTTTTACTTACCTTCCCGTGACTTTGGTAGACCGCAAGCACTTAGAATTTATATTTAATAAAAATCTAGTCGTTACATCAGTAGTGTATCTACCAAGTCGCACTGGGCCATCGTGGTGGATATGGCCCAATAACCCGTCTTGGATAGGCCTATGTTTATTAGTACACTATTAATGGCCGGTACAGTACAGTATACCTACCGAAGTGAAAAAAATAATTTTGCTTAAAAGGGTCCCTGATTGGCTATTAAATGTCTACAAATTTAATCGGAAATAAACATTAATTCATGCATGTAGATATTTTTATACAAATACTTACAGAGTAAAACAGTCCCTTGTGGTCCTTTGTCCACGACATCGACGCGAATTTGACCTTTTTGAGCACTTCAGGGTAATCCTCGCCTGCAATGCCACATATTTTAATAAGAACGTGAGTACTCAAGGTTTATCACATGGCAATTACAATTTGAACATTTGTATAAATTTTAAAACCTAGATCAGTCAAGAGTATCTTAACTATATACCGAATCATATAACTAGGCTAATCTAATCATTTAAAGTTTGCTATACTAAGCGCCACACAAGTCGGCGGATGGGAAGTTATCCGCATAAGCCGAAATATATAGGTATGCGCGGGAGCCAGAGAGACGAGACGACGTGGCACACCCACCCGCCAACATGCCTCCCTACGCCCGTGCTCACCACTACGCCACGCGGCGTCGGCATTGTGCACACATGCGCAATAGTTAGCGAATCACGGCGAAGTGTCATCTGCGGCTAACATTTCATCCGCCGACTTGTGTAGCGCTTAGTATACAAGTTTGCGCTACACCCAATCCTGACTGAAGCTCACATAAAAACTGCGCGGTGATTGGGTTTCTACTAATAATCACAGGCGCCAAGTTATTTGATTCGACCTATAACAAAGTAAGTTTCATTTCTAGTACGAACTGCAAGGCTGTGAAACTCTTTGCCTGGGACTGTCTTTCCGTCCAAGTAAAATCCGGAAGTCTTTCATCATAGGCATGATCACAGAAGAGAGAAGGAAATAGAAAGGCGATGTGGAGGGGGGGTTTGTAGCCACGTACATGAGTTGTAACTCATGTTACGTGAAATCATGACATTTACCGTCACAGTCGTTCAAGAGATTTCACAGGTAATTTTTGCCCAAAAAATGCCGGTTCGCGCTATTGTAACGTGTCGAATACAGAGCAGAGACTTTAGTTTACAAAAAGGAGGAATATCCATCTAATAGCAAGTCTTAGCTGTGGGCATTTTTAGATTTAAACGTATATATTTTACTGCCTATAATTTCGTTGATAGTGGTTGCAAAACTTGCAAACATTTTATCGACTTCGATGAATTTTGCTACTAAGTAAAAACATGTCGGAATAAATAAAAATATCGAAGCCAATATAATTATTTTAATTTAAAACGTTTTGTAATTATAGCATACTACAATAAAAAAAAACAATATCGATAAAGTGTTAATATATCGAAATTCGAAATTTATAGTTATCTGCATATTTTGATTAAGTAAAATATTTATGTTTGTGGTGTATTTTTTAGTAATAATTACATTTGCATCACATTTTCACTGTTATACTCTTTATAAATAAAAATTCCTAGCTGGGCTAGGATGCACACGAAGTAATATTTCTTTCGTGTCAGAACGAGACAGCGTGGTGGCGATGTATCTGTCACTTTTTCACACATTGCAAAGAGTTCTTTTCGTGGTCGCATACTGGACTAGAAGCTCCAATATAATTATGTATAGATTGAATACGAAGCCGGCTGCCGTTGCATGTTGGCGTTGACAAATTGTTTATTGCATTATTACAATTTGTAGCTACATTGTATTTTCATTGCAGCTTTCCAGCCGATCCTCTGACAAAGAGTAAATGGATCGAGGCAACAGGGCGAAATGACTGGATTTCTACAATATCGAGTACTATTTGTTTGAAACATTTTTTGAAAAGTGATTTCTCTAGCACACCTAAAAATATGCTTGAAGCAACCTTCAATACCTATAATAGAAACCGAAATTATTTTTTTGATGATAAGCTATACCCATAATACATTCTGTAATAGAATTAATAGAAGATGTATTTCGAGTTTTGCTGAAAGATGAAAGTTACTTTGATTTGCTTTTGAATTAAATTACATTTTATTTTAACGCGTGTTTGAAAATTCAATCCGATTTTATTTGAATAATCGGCCTAGTCTGAGTCGTGCACGAAGGCTTCCGTACCATTATTCAGTAAATATTAACCTTTTCTGAAGTACCTAATACAATTTTATAGTTCCAAAAAAAATATATGTCTAGGTATAATTGTTCCGTTTTTGTTTTAGGTATGGGGTACATAATTATAAAAGATACCTATAATTATAATTATACTGACTTATAAGAGACGCTAAAATTGAATCATTCGAGAAATAGGGAGGCGCTAATATCGCCGCCGTAAATGGAGTTTTGGTAGCAACAAATCCTTTACGCCACATTACATTATTTTGTCTACACTGTTGTACGTAATTCAGCTCATAATCAACGAAATAGCACTCATTTTCACTTATTACCACTGATCGAAACACAAGTTTTACAAATTAATGCAATACGGCGCGTTGACATGATTTTTCAGTGTTTATTCCAAAACACCCTAAATAGTAATAAAACTGCACAATCATATCTTCAGTTATACACTATAAATATGCAGTTACATTATCCATAAATTAAGCAATACGTATAAAATCACATTATCGATAAAATTAAACTGCACAATTCACTTCGCCCATCACTAGCTAAATGCCAAAAAAGAACTGTGATACCATATTAAATTTCGAGATTGGCTCATTGTTTTTTTTTTTTTGGCTTTGTATGTTGGTGCATTTGCCATTGTCATGTAACATTAATGAAATAAAGTGTATTTAATTACTTTAACACGGCGTTTGAATTATGACCAAATTAATGTTATGGTCTTAACGTATCTTGGTGATGTGACAGAAAGTATACTACGCTCTATTTTAAAGTAAAAAAATATCTCCGAAGCTAGTGAAAATTGCACAGTTATTGTGCAGATATTTTACAGTGGTAATACATACTTGGCGACAGCGGTTTTCATAGAAAATTTGTATGGATTTCCTTTCTAATCTAGTTCTGCTGTTCTGTGGGCATGATGACTATAAAAATATAATTAGTCCGTCAGATAGACTATCAAAAAATATTAGACACGTATTTTTTCTTTGGTCGATTAAACAAAAACTGATGAAGATATAGCCCGTCAAAGTTTCACGTGGTCACGATGGGTGACCGCGGGTGGCATTTTCCAACTGAGCGCTACCGTGGCTCGGATGACACGTTAAATTGTAGGCCCTAGTTGTTTTAACCGTTTAGCCATGTCAGAGGCCTTCAGGCGGCCTAAAAACTGACACCAGGGCTAGCCACCCGGCCTATACGAACTTACTTTAGTTTCACGTGACGTCACAAGTGCCATACAAACGTAAAGACTTCTGTAAGAGAGGTGACGTCACGACCCCCACTCCCAAACTTTGACTAGGTTTATCTTTGTCTTTTGTAGTTTGATTGACAAAAGAAAAAATACTTGTCCAATATTTTTTGATAATCTAACTCACGGACTAATTATACTATTGATTTTTTTACCCAGTCATCATGCCAGAGTAAATAAGTGTCTCCTAGGTTAGCGTGCTTCAGTCTAGACCGAACTAGGTAAGCGTGCTACATCCTAGACCGTATTTCTGCTTAAGATTGGTCAGGATGAGTTCAAACGCGAACCCATCTAAACTAAAAAAAGTCATACTAGCCCATAGTTTAGTGGGCTCTCTCAAGTTTTGGGCTGCATTTCACAAATCTGCGCTGGACAATATAACGCCCCCCACGTATAAAAAGTTAAAAGTATGTCAGACTGCAAAAGAGCGCAAACACAGATCACCTATAAAATTGATATACCCATATAATTTTATACAAATTATAGTAATTTATTGCCAGTGCTAGGAATCGTGCGCACTATGTCTAAGTTACAAATAACGCAGTCTGATAACATCATCATTTACAACGGGAAAATGAACCTTTAATGTAAAGTTACAAGGTTTACAACCAGAACACAAGGCAACAATGATGTATGCAAACTTCTTACCATAATTGAATGTTTACCTACATGCCATAAAAGGTTCTTAATGTAGCCACAACAAATTACATTAATGGTAATTTATAATTGGTAATAAATTATAGGTTCTATTGTAACATATTTCATTTGTAGTCATAGTTAAATTAATTAAAAATATATCACTTTATTGTATTCTGTAGAATCATACAAGTCGGCGGATGCGAAGTTAGCTACAAGCTGCGCAATATCCATTCCTGACTGAAGCTTACTTCAAGCTGTGCTTTAATTGAATATTGAGCTTTACAGTGCTAACTTCAGATCCGTCGACTTGTATGATTAGGCCTACACTTTGAGGAACAACGGCAATGAGTTGAAATATTATTAGATACTAGACGACCCGCCCCGGCTTCGCACAGGTGTATTATACATATAAACCTTCCTCTTGAATCACTCTATCCATTAAAAAAAACCGCATCAAAATCCGTTGCGTAGTTTTAAAGATTTAAGCATACAGACAAACAAACAAACAAAAATAGCGACTTTATTTTATACTATGTAAGGATGAATGTACAGTGAAACCTGGATAAGAGAGAGTTGAAGGGACCGCCATCTCATTCTCGCTTATAGAGGTTTTTCAGTTATCCAGGTTTCTCACTTATCCAGTTTCGGAAGTGGCTACTCTCTCTTATAGAGGTTAAAAAATTCGTCTAATTTGTATTTAGGTATCTACATGCGTAAATAATGATAAATATGTTTATAAATAGTACATAGGTACTAACTGCTTGGGTTGTGTTGATTGGAATTGAACATAGATGATAGTTTGTTTCATTCATTCTAAAAGTAACATTTAAATATTGGGAAAATCAAAAAACGCCTTTTTTAAATATTTCCATGCCCTTTAGAGCACTGAGACCTTATAGGGACCGTATATCTTTTATAATTTTATAAAAGTAATTCTGTTAAGTCAAATTCATTGCGTATTTCATTTCGAGATTTTCCACCTTTGAACGCATACAACACCTAGCTATCTTAAGTTTATTGCATAACGACTTATTTATTTATTCCTAAAGATTTATTTACTAACACCGAACTTTCTCCTCAATTAATACTTATCAACTGGAGTAAGTTTGACCAATAAGATAGTGTAAACGCACGTGTACTATTTCAAGAACACTATTTCAACAAACAGGATAGTTTAGACGCACATGTAGCCATTCCAAAAAAAAATGCGATGCAAAAACTTTGAGGAAATATTATAGCTCGATGTGCAAAAACAATGTTACTTATTTCCACAAAATACAAAAAAAAAGTTTAAATAGAACACGATCCGAAACCAACGGTAGTTAGTTCCACGAAATTTAAGAATGGATCATAAAGTGCAGATGTTTCATTACCCTCAACTCTCGCTTTTAGAGGTTCAGACAAGAAGTACTCTCAGTTATAGAGGTCCATGAGGGAAAAACGATTCTCTCTTATAGAGGTTTTGGTCTCTCACTTATAGAGGTATTTGAGGGGTAAAATGACGGGACCTGGCAAATACTCTCACTTATAGAGGTTTCTCACTTATCCAGTTCTCAGTTAGCCAGGTTTGACTGTATATAAATGTATCATTTTGTTAATTATATTTTTTTATCGCTTAATCACTGCTCTAAGACCGCAGGATCGCGCTGAATGCACTATAGGCCGAATTATACAAGTCGCCGAATGTGAAGTTACTCGTAGCTACAATCTGCAAAATCCAATGCGCAGCTTGTAGCTAACTTCACATCCGCCGATTTGTATGATTCGGCTTATACCAACCAGTGTTATCGGATATCTATAGACATATGTCAAGAAGTGGACGTCTTATGGCTGAAACTACGAATCAGCGATAATTTCAACTTTGCGATCCAAAGTTTTACTATATTCAACTCTAAAAGGATAGAAAATGAGTATTTCAGCAACATACCTGTAGCAACATCTTTCAAATGTATCGTGATCCAGTCTGAGCCGCTGGCTGAGAGGCCGTAGGCGAAGGTGCTGCCATCTTCCGTGAATCTGCTGCCAGAGAGCGCCACCGTGCCGTCCTCGGATAATGTGTTGGGGTCGAGGAAAACCCGCGGCTCGCCATCCAAGCTGTCTTGTACGTATAACACACTGGAAAGTTCAACAGTTGATAAATACTTAAATCAAGTCGCTAGTCAGTATACTCGTAGTGTCAAAAGTGGCGACATCTCTATTCTTAGGCTATGGACTTACGGAGCGGTTTTTAGCCGCGCCCGCCGCGGTTGCGGGCCCGCAGATACTGTAGAATGCAGATATTATATGTAATAATAATCGGCTAAGTGCGAGTCGGACTCGCACACGAAGGGTTCCGTACCGTATGGAAGCCCCCCCTTAATAGATTTTATTTTAATTATTTATTTTTGAAAGGGAATATTCAACTTAATATTCTGTAAATATTTCAAGCGTCTTCCTGTTGCCGTGATTAATACGAGCAAAAAATCGTATCGGGCAAAAAATTACGTTTCTTGTATGGGGGCTCCCATACAAGAAACGTGATTTTTTGTTATGTAAATATGTAAATTATTGAAGTAAATATTAAACTAAATATTCTGTGAATAATTCAAGCATCTACGTGTCACCGTTATTAATATCGAATGAAAAACGGTAAAAAAAACAGGTTTGTTGTATGGGATAGTATAGCATAAAATAGTAGTAAATTAGTTATTTTTTCTGTTTTTAAGTAAGTTGCCTGTAAGACAATAACAAAAAATGAATGACAACAAATAAGGCCGCAGGTATTTGTTACTTTTTTTTTTTTTTTAAATTTAAATTAATGATCCACAGACTCCAGGGTCTGTGCCCTTTGTTAACAAGTTACAATTGAAAGAATACGACTGTACAATAGAGATGGGTTAGTTTAAATTGGTATTTGTTACTTTCAACTGGTCTTCTTGAAAATGAGTTACGTCTAGAAATGTAAGCATGACAACGAATAATAATTCAGCGTGCTTGAAATACTAGAAATGACAAGACAAGTGTAAAACGACCAAAAATGCGTGAAAATATATTGTTGAAGGAGCTGCCGCGGATTTGGATATTAACAGTAACCCGAGCTCTTTCGTAAATAGCATGTAAAGTAAACCATAAACAATGCATTGTAGTCTGCCATTTGTATCCATGAAATGTGGCTGTAGATACGTCTGTAGTTTTGGCATAATAATAGTACTGCCGCGGCCAGCAACAGAGGCATTGATCATCATTGTTGGACGTGCGTGCGTTGGAGGCCAAGGCGAAGCCGAAACACACATTCGTGAGTCCATCAATGCCTATTTGTGGCCAAGGCTGGTATAGTACTTTTCTCAAATAATGCGTGAGGAAATTAACTTCATTGAGGAAACTCAGGACCTATCGATAAGAACATAGCCTACACTATTAAATAAGTAAGCTCTGTTTTATTCTGGGCGCCTGGTACTTTTGTCTTGCATTTCTTTTTTTCTTTTTTAAATATACCTAAACCAATTTTGAATATTTCTGATTTAATTTTTTTAACTTTTTTGTTTGATTGGTCATACTTCAAATGTGGTCCCATTTAAATTTTATCGAAATCAGCTGAGCCATTTTTGATAAATCAACAATAATCCAAAATTATATTCGAATTCGAATTCTGTACAAAGAGAATACAAAACTATGTTCTGACTGTCGCGATTGAAGTCGGTTGTTGTTGGACTAAAAAATCGTTCCATTTTTTAATAACATGATATGAGTTTACAATAATTTATCTAGCTGCTAAAACACGACAGTAATGGATTTTCATACAACTTTTGCCGGCCATTGCTCGCATACATTTGGCCAGTATAGCAATTTCGATTTATCTCGAAGAAGGTTGTTAAAAAATTCTCACATTTCCAAGCACGTTTGAGAAAAATCCGTTTTCGACGCTGATTTAAGTAACCATTCGCGAGTGTTACCTACACCACATTTCTATGAGAATCACACAAGACGACGACGCAACGAAAATATTATGACGGCACAAGTTGCCAACCAGTTCAGGCTGCGTTGTCGTGCTGTTGTACGAGATCGTCAAAAATAGAAAGAACTTTTCAGTTTCTGTTATGATAATAATAAAATTGTTTATACAGGATTATTCCTAATCAATTAGCATCCTTTTAGGGGCTTCTTTTACCCGCGACAAAATGTATGGAACAGCTGACATTTATTTTTGAAGTTTTGACAAAACTTTAATTGATTAGGAATAACCCCACATATGATGCAAGATAAGTACGCCTTTGACCGGTATATGCCTGATCTCTAACCCGGCTTACATAGGAGGTGGGCATTTTCTATAAGAGATTGTAAAAAATAGGTATGTCCTTACTTCTGATTCTGCAGGCCGGTATTTTTGAAAAAGAAGTAGCGGTCGCCTCTTCTGAAGGGGCAGGAGTATTTAGGATAGTTCCACAGCTCGGTGAGCCTGTCGTGTATGTCAGACTTCACCGGACAAGCGTCCAGGTACGGCCGTGTGATTCGGTTTTGAGCATCTACAAATTCTTTGGTCTCGTTGGAGTCGGGGTCTTCTAGCCACCGGTATGGATCGCTGATCTGTAATCAAATATTAATAATTAAGAATAGAATACAAGTAGAAAAACGATTGTGAAATATACCTATCAATAAATTCGAAATAAAAATAAGAGTAAAGATACCGGTATAACCAGTATACATAGAAATAGTGCTATGTATAAGACAAGCAGCATAAAACATGTGAAGTATATTTGTGACTTTTAGGGTTCCGTACCCAAAGGGTAAAAACGGGACCCTATTACTAAGACTCCGCTGTATCTCATGAACCGAAAAGCAAATTTTATTTTGATTTTTGATGTATTTCTCTTGCCGCTATAGCAACAAATACTAAAAACAGAATGCAACAAATCTGAATTTTTAACCGTTTTTCGCTCGATATTAATAATGGTAACAGGTATGCTTGAAACTTTCACAGAATATATAATTTTGTATTCAATTTAATAATAAATGATTAGATTAAAATAAAATTAATATTTAAGGGGGGCTCCCATACAGTACGGAACTCTTCGTGCGCGAGTCCTACTCGTACTTGGCCGATTATTTTTATCAGTGAGGCAATAAATCCAGTATTGTAAATAATTTATCGTGATCTCGATAATGTACTGCACCAGTTTGCTGAACATCGGCCTACCCACGACCCACGAATGGCAATTGGGCCAAATGCACCACGCTGGCGCAGTGCGAGTGCAGTGATAGCGTGTAATACATACATTCTTTGGAATAATCAGTAAGGTTTCGTCTGAAGGCTACTAGATCCCATAAAGCAGCGTTCCTAACCGTTTTTAATCCGCGGACCCCTAATTAACTAAATTTTCGTAAGCCTATATCTCGACTAGCTTTTGGCCGATTTCGTTCCTACTCACAACTCCTATGCGGATAGCGGGCGGTATAGGGCGCAGTAGATTGATTGAGAGACTTATTGGCATTTATTAACTTATTCAAATGTTCATAGACAAGATGGGGGATATACCCATACACATACACATACTCGCAGACCCGGGGTCCGCTAACCACAGATTAAGAAACGCTGTTATAAAGTACACACCGTGTCGAATTTCAGTCTAACCTGACTAACTCGTTAAAGCTGTCTAAGTGTCTACATTTTTTACCATCATTAAAATCTCAAATTTTTAGATTTATTATGCGTAACGAATTGCAAAGTTGCTTTAACGGGCAAATTTGTATTGGGTTTTATTTCAAAAACAATTTTACTCTGTAGACATGTACTGTTAGGATCAGGTCAATGCCTTTTTGAAGTCATAAATATCGTTGGCATGGGAGATTATCTATTCCATTGTAAGCAAATATTATACTTTAATGTTACTACTCGGGACCACCTCTAGCGATATAAATGGACGTGAGCGAAAAGCTAAACGAGTTCTTAAAACGGTTCTGGAATAATAAATTGCATTTTAGTTTCAATATGGATTCGTGTATGCTATTGTCAAAGAATGTATGGTACGTATCCTGAAGCCACGATGTGACGCAGCAGCAGTGTGATTTTTGGCCTAAGAGCCGCTGAAGATCGATCCACGTGATAACCAAATACTGTTTATTTATAAACACGCGTATTATCTTGTCTATCGAAAAGATCGCTGTTTTTAGGGTTCTGTACCCAAAGGGAAAAACGGGACTCTATTACTAAGACTTCGATGTCCGTCTGTCTGTCTGTCTGTCACCGGGCTGTATCTCATGAATCATGATAGATAGGCAGCTGATATTTTCACAGATGATGTATTTCTGTTGCCGCTATAACAACAAATACTAAAAAGAAAATAAAATAAATATTTAAGGGGGGCTCCCATACAACAAACCTGATTTTTCAGACGTGTTTCGCTCTATATTAATAATAGTAACAGGTAGATGCTTTAAATTTTCAGAGAATATTTAGTTTTATATTCACTTCAATAATAAATAATAAAATTAAAATAAAATAAATATTTAAGGGGGGCTCCCATACAGTACTGAACTCTCCGTGCGCTAGTCCGACTCGTACTTGGCCGATTATTTATTATGCTTAAAATTGATTTGAACAATTTTTTTGAAGGCAAGCCTGTATAACTAATTTTGTAATTTAAATTATCTTTCTTATGATAAGTACCAATTTTGACTGGTTATTTCATAAGATCGGTTTCGTACTAATATTGACATATTTGTACATAGTTGCTAGGCAGGTAGTATGAACAAAATTAACTAAGCAAACCTAACAAGGTATATTCTGTAACTATATTAAAAACTTATAATCGGAATAAAAAAAATTGTGGCTATCAAAAGAGTGAAACTAAAAAAATCATTTCAAAAAAAAATCGAATTAAATATAGTCATGATCACGTTTCGATGTGCAAGCTATCATAGGCCTATTTGTATGTAAAAAACATTTCATCAAAAGTATGTCTCATCTGGTTATCAGATGGGTAAAGGTCCTTCTTCTCTCCCCCTATTAACTTGTTTGCACTTGGCCCATGTTATGAACCCATGCCGCTGCCTATCCTACCTGCCAGCGGCCCTAACGGGTGCCGCCAACGTGTTGGCGGAGGCGGTGGGGCTGCAGGGGAAGAGGAGTGTCGGTATCTCGTCAGCCGCTCTCCTTATCCTCTGCAGCCGTAGTGGCAGGTGCGGGGCCACTTTAATTGACCCGTTGCATCGGGACCAGGGCTGTCGGACACGGGTGCTGTCTCACGCCCAGTGCTGGTTGGTCCCAGGTGGTGGATGACGATGTGTCTGGTGTTCGGCACATCGTCATTCTGGCGGGAGCCTATGCTCCGTGGTGGGGGCCTGATTGAGGCCAGCGCTGTCGGGTGCCGCGGAGGAGTGCGCAAGCGTGCCCGTAGCCCCGCGCCAGGCGCAGTGGTGGAACACCCAGGGGTTTTGGTGGGTATACTTTCCAGTCAGCAGGACTCCCACATAACCACCCGCCTGCCCAGGAGGTGTGGTGGTATCTATAAAAGATTTCCCCTGACTAAAAAAAAATATTATGAACCCATCGAGCAAGTTTCTATGCTCGATAAATGAACCATATTTTTTATGGTTCATTGGTATTGCTGTCTCGATTCAATAAACGACAATAAAATAAGATAGCAACATATTTGTTCCATTGTTTGTTGTACCGTTTTGGCGTAAATTAGATTGGACACCATCACACCTGCGGCACCGCATGTTTTGAGACACAATATGGAGCGGATGCAGAGCCGGTTTGTTTGATTTAGTCTTGATATTCAAAACTCTATTTTTAAAATATGTCGTTTTAGAATGTTGCTATAATGCAGCATATCGACATGCGATTCTGTGTGATCCTTATCATAGGAAAACAATAAGCTATGCCATTTTAGAAGAAGGAATTCATCACTTGACCAAGTTGCAGCTGTTAAGTTATCCAAAATATTTTATTTTCCATAAAGTAAGTAAGTTCGTATAGGCCGGGTGGCTAGCCCTGGTGTCAGAGTTTTTAGGCCGCCTGAAGGCCAGTTATGTTTGTTTATTTTCCATGAGAAAATTATACCCAGATTACTTATTATTCCTCAAACTCGACCGATCTTGATTCCGATGTATAGTATTAATTGAGCGCGCTTATATGTATGTACCAATTCGTTAAGTAAATTATAACTACAAGTCATAGGTCATACTAGCACACATCCCTATTTAGTCATTATTAGGTACAAAAATCATTATTATAATTAGTCCGTCAGTTAGAATATTAAAAAATATTGGGCACGTATTTTTTCTTTTGTCAATCCAACAATTAGTGACAAAGATAAACCTTGCCAAAGTTTGAGAGTGGGGGCTCGTGACGGCACTAGCCGGTACATTAGCGGTTAGTGACGTCACGCGGAACTTTAATGGGCTATATCTTTATCAAATTTTGTTAGATTGACAAATGAAAAAATACGTGTCTTGTATTTTTTGACAGACTAATTATATTTTTTATCTACACTAATGTTGTAACATTCTACTTATGTTTCCAATATTTGACTAATAATGACTACTGTTATAGCACAGACAACAAAACACTCAATTTAAGCAATTTCAAATGATGTTATAATATCCACATCGATATCGTAAAATCTCATTATAACATCGATAAAACGCGACCAATTAACCTGGCGAGCCTTATGTCAAAATCCTCATACAAGTTGTATAAAATTTTGATATTAGGCTGGCTTTTGAAAACAGTTGGGTTATACGTGAAAACTTCGTCGAAACTACTAAACTTACATACACAAAACTCTTTGGTAAGATCTTGTGCCAATGAAATAAAAAAAGAACAACAGCGCGCGGTCGCTCCTTTGGTTGGCCCTGCGCACGCAGCTGCACTCTCATTGGTTAGATTTTAATGGCGGCAAGTTCACTGTGACAATACACGTACGCGTGAATTGAATGTTTCGCAATGCGTTTTGTTTTTAAAATACAAATTAAAAGAGTGTAGATAAAGTAGTGTATGCAACTGCATATAACACAGGTATTAAAACACTCGTTACTATTATCGCTGCGCTCGTTCCATAAACTCACACTCGTGTTTTAATACCCTTTGTTATATGACAGTTGCATAAACTACTATTTTTAGTAAACAAGCCTATTGTAATGGTACATAAAATATAAGACCATACAAATGCTAGTAAATTACTCTTCGTCAGTAAATACAAATATTTCATGCTCTATTAATGTTGTATTGTTATGCTCTATTGGAAATTCATTATCGCATCATGGTTTACTTTTTTGTGTACAGGAAAAAAAAGGCTAAGGTGAAAATGATTAGATCGCTTTTTTCAATAGTTCTTCATTGCTGATTAATAGTGGTTATTATGAGAGTGCTATAAACAAGCTAAGCTTGTTTTCTGTTACTGTTTGGTATTTTTTGTTTCGAGGTTTTAAAATTTAAACCGTGCGGTGATCCCGGATGCGAAAAATTAAGAAAACATTTCTCATTTTTCTAAGACACGATTTGTGAATAGATTTATTATTGCTTAATGCCATTTGTTCTTGTCTATTCCTGGCAGTGCTCGGTTGCCTGGAAGAAATCGGCGCTATTGGCGATGAGGCCGCCATTTTATAGCCGCAATTATGTGTAAATTTATGTTTTCAATCCAAAAGTGGTAATAAATAAAAAGTTTATCTATCTATGCCCCGCAAAAGTTATAGGTATTTGCATTTTATCACCTGTTCTCTATGTATAAATTGTTCTAAAAATCTGTTGAATATTTTTAGTGTACCTGACCAAAACTAGTCTTTTATAGACGATTACAGTTAAGAATTTACAGTTGTTCACTAAATACCAGGACATTATAAAATAGCGGTAAATCATACCTCAAACAACATCCATAAAATACACTTAGTGACTCGTTAAGCTGCTAATAGAATAATCCTCACAAACTGCATGCTAAGGTACCTAAGGTATGCTAAGGTGCTGTTACCTGTCAAGGCTGTGAACTTTATTACGGGTCAGACTACTTAAGGGTCAGAATTCCGGCGCCGTTGTTAAATAACACCCACATGCAGTTAAAAGTAACACGAGACTTCATTAGGTTAATGATAGATAGGGAGATAGTTGTTTGTAAACATGGGGGATCGTTCTAATGATACGATAACTGGCGCCTGGATCGATATCGTATAGGAAATTAGCATCTGGTGATATCGATTAGACGTCATTGAAGGACGCACAACTGTCAGAGTAGACAGCTGTAGGATACTCAAATAGAATCATCAACTTGACATTAGAATATAGGTTGGGATATGCCCTGGTGACGGGGCACTAGAATACGGCATCGGTATCCCCTGAAAAGGGCCTACTAAAAGGGGACCTCTGGCTCGTGGGTGGTCAGAGTTGGGGCTCTGGTCATCCACTCGAACGGGCCCGGGGAAGACGATAGCGTGTGTGGCAAAGCTGTCGTAGAAGACCGCACAAGCCTGGTCCTAGTAGCAGGCGAGTAGTCATACAAAATGCTGGAAGCACCGGTGCGTTCCTTTTGGAGATCTCGGTGCTCCCAAGAGGGCACAAAGGCTGGCCACCGAGGTTTTAGTAGGTACAATCCTACATAACCCGACTGCATCCCAAAGCAGTCGGGCATCTATAGTAGATTTGTCCCTCGTAAAAAAAAGGAAATAAATTGGGTCGCCATGTGATCAAGGAACGTGCTGAGAAAAGCGGCTAGCCATCTGCACTTATTGGTGTCGATGATTTATTATTTATAGAAATATGCAGAATTTATGTAATCAACTGAATGATCAGTACACATATCTTGCACTGTAGTTTGCACCCTAGGTACATAATGCCCGTATTGGGCATATAAAGGCAGGACATTAGATGTAGAGCCTGTGTTGGAAAATACCTACTGAATATATAGATGACAAGTACATAGTAATGGTATTCGGCCCTCTTTCATCGGACGTTTAGACTTTGTTCTAATAAAGATAACAAGTATATGGACCTCTCTATCTGACTCAGTCTTTGGCGCAAAGTATGATGCAGCGATCTTTAAAAATCTAGAGCAAACAGGTAATTTATAGGTAGCATCATAAGGAATGCAGTTCAACACCTATTTAGTACAGAAAAGTGGATGTGAAAGTCAAAGATCATGTCTACTACAGGTAGCGGCACGTAACTTTAGTGCTGAGCGAAGTGTGGAGGGGATGGCTGCGCAAGGGTTTAGTATAGCGGTCAACATGCGCAGCCATCCCACCCAAACTACCATCTATCTATCTTCTTTTATATAAAAATGAATCGTGGTTGTTAGTCTCGCTAAAACTCGAGAACGGCTGGACCGATTTGGCTAATTTTGGAATATCCGTGGAAGATAAGGGAAGGTATAAACGGTAAGAAAATAGAAAAATGTTGGGAGTAAAATAGTAAAAACGTGAATTTAATTTTCCCATACAAAATGTTCTTGCATGTTAAAGTTGTCATTGACAGTTGACAGATGGTGAAATGAAGTTTACCGGGTCAGCTAGTCAGCGATAAAATTGTGTGCCGTTACCTTTACTTACTATTATTTTTCTGTAGTGTCGTTCTACAGGAATGATCAAGTCTCAAAACAGCCGAATAAATAATTATAATCATTTGGATATAATAAGTTATGTAGATATGACAATGACCGTGACAGAACTAGTACTAAAAGCTCTCTAAAAGCAAGACATTTTTCCAAGTACAGTCGATACCGTTGGTATGAAGCAGTCGATAGTTACTGTATCTAGTACCTAGTACCATCTATGTATTCTATGTTATGTAGGCGATATCTATGCGATACTCAAGTTTTTTCCCAAAAATAATTTAAATTGTAGGATAGGATTATTCTATTCATTATCTAATAAAACAAGAAATCACGCAGATATCAAATCAATGGACGTCAGACAGCATTTCAATAGTGAAACAGTGCCTATACGCACACGTTTATAAATTACGCACAAGTGCATAACCGCGTGGTTTGACATGACCTTTCCTCTGTAGCTTCTATTTTTATTTATTTTATTAAGCAAAACAATAGATTGTATTAACCATCGATTCAAACAGGAGTTATTAAAACAATGCGAGAATTCGTTTATCACAGATTCATCCAAACACTCCATTCATGGCTCCAACAACCCGCGCTGGACCAGAGTGGTATTTAAAATATGTACCTAGATATGGTCATGTCGCCTTAAGTTTAGTACAATAATGGCTGTAGTTTTCATGAATGAGGATAGTCTGCATATATAAGAATTAGCTGCTATATATTGCACGAAAACCAAACCGACAATTTCTCATCCTGAACCTGTTAACTGAGCATTTCTTAAAAGCACATTGTAAGCAGGATACTCAATGCTCATAATTACGGCGTTGCGAGCAATTCCCACCATTCCCGCGAAACAAAGTGTTTGGTTTATAAATACGTTTGACTTTATTTTTCTTAATTGATAATGAAATGCTTTACTTTCGCCTATATATTACATTACCTATTATGTTTAGTAAGTATTTACTTAACTAGAACTCTTTACCCGACTTTATTAAGTTCCAGATTCAAGCATAAATAAGTCATAAGTTTTGTGTACAACTTGAATGTGACAAGGAAAATATGGTCAAAGAGAAGTCTGGTTTTCTATGGTTCAACCATGGCCGAAAATGTAGCATTTTCCTGTTGAATTTAAATGTGCAATGACGTATTCTAAAGGTCTGTACATTCTTAGCTAAAAATATCTTAGCTAAAAATAAATAAAACTTCAGCATTATTTTGATAGCAGTGGTTTGAAGCTTAATTGGACTTTCTTTATAGCTAGCCCACAGAGGGGTGTTATAAGTTTGACTTGTGTTTATATGTCCGACTGTAGCGTCATATGTTCCAAACGAATGGTCCGATTTAGACGCAGCTTTTTTTTTATGGAAATAGCATATTTTATGTCTCAATTTATGAATGAGAGCCATAGAGAATCAATATGCTACACCAGCTAATGAGAGCTTTCTAATTTTCGATTTTTTAGTTGTGTAAAGTACTCACCTTAACACCGTGGTATACATCGACGACGCTGTCGTCCCTCCTCGCTTCCGGGTAAACAAACTCCATGGCGGTGTTGGTGGCAGCTGCACGAGAGCACTGCAACAACGCACACACTGACAAACACGCTAGCACTGCCGCGAGCATCCTTAACATATCACCGCAGAGACGCGGCGTGGACTGACCGACTTGCCCGAAACAAATCTCTTATATTGCAACCACGAGTTCAACAGCAACACGTATTCGCGCGAGTGCTTTTCACGCTAGAATGTCAGCAGGCATTTTCTCAAAGCGACAGAGATGTCATCGTGACGTTATTTTGTTTTATTGCTGCTACCGGCTGCTACGATTGCTGGCAAAGGTTAAGGTTTTCGTTCAAGAGATAATCTTGACAAGGGATTTATTATTATACTCGTATCGGTAATGAGATGATCTTTATTATTTTGTTTAGTGTATCTGAATTTAATTATGTAGAGATAACTGACAGTTTCAATAATATAGGTATCGTACACTCGTTAAAAAAATCCGGCAGTATTTATCACAGCACAGTCATGATTTACTGATCTATCTGGATCTGACTGAATCTCAACTTAAAACACTACCTAGAGGATACATTCAAAGGTAATTAAAACTTTACCTCGCGAATTAGCACTTAGACTCTGCGCGGCAATTTTATCAATAACTCAGTGCTCCGATCAATGAAGACTTTGAATTTGATATAGGTGCATTTTATACATAAATGTAGATGTAGGTTACAAGTATTTTAAATTTTAATATAATTTACCGGTTCGGAAAGCGAGGTAACGTGCGGGCGGCCAGTTGCTCAATCGCGGTTTGATTGGTTATTTTGAACGTGAGTTATTAATGTTAGGTATTATCGAATGGTACAGCGCATAACAAGGTGTTGTAAGTTAGTAAGTAAATGCACGATAACATAATACTATACATAACGTTATCAGTGAGTGTGAGATAGAGCAGACAACGGATGCGACATTTTAATTACTTATAACTATAGTAGACGTATTGATGATAAATTTTAATTACGAGTAGTAGATACGCAATTCGCAGTTCTTTCAGTCGTGTTAGTCGTTTGGCCAGAAGCAAGTGAAAAGTAGGTACATACGGTCTAGTACACAATTTATGCTATCATCATATCTTCATAAGCCATTGCAGGGAATAGCCCTCCCTTTGCCATTCTCTTTTGTCCGACTTATCCTTTGTCAACTGCATAAATGCTATACAAAAATTATACTATAGCTAGCGCAAGCGCACATAGATTACAATAAGAACTTTAGGACGACTATAGAAACACACGTTGTGCTTTGCAACTTACTAAGTTTAACTAGCCACCTATTACAAGAACGTTTATTACAATGTTGTAGGTCGCTTCAAACTTAGTGGCGTCTCTGAAGTTACCTACAAACTGCGCAAATCCCCACTCCTCACCCCGCTGACATATAAATGTCACATCTCAGAAAAATAAAATGTTCCCATGGGAAAGCACAAAAATTAAAATACCATTATACAAATGCACGGGTTTAACAACAAAAGCTACAAGATACATACATATATAAGCAAATGTAGGTTCTTACAGACATACAGGTAACTCACGTACAATATTTATTGCGAAACCGCAGTTGAATGAAGTGTTATTAGGACACGTTTAATCGAGAGACTGCAATTGAATAGCACTGGAGGTTTCATTTGGTACGCTATGTCACGTGTATTGGCTTATCCTTACATAGTATAAAATAAAGTCGCTATTTTCGTTTGTTTGTCTGTATGCTTAAATCTTTAAAACTACACAACGGATTTTGATGCGGTTTTTTTTAATGGATAGAGTGATTCAAGAGGAAGGTTTATATGTATAAAAATTCCCGAAATTCCCACGGGAACGGGCACAACGCGGGTAAAACCGCGGGGCGCTGCTAGTTTATTAATAACTGATACTAGTGTTTGTCTGCAGGAGTAATTATATAGGCCGAATCGTACAAGTCGGCGGATGTGAAGTTAGCTGCGCAATATTCAATCCTGACTGAAGCTCACTCAAATATGCTGCGCGTTGATTGGATATTACGCAGCTTGTAGCTAACTTCACATCCGCCGACTTGTATGATTCGGCCGATACTATGGATTGGCACCTTCGAGCAAATATCTAGAGACACAATTGTGCAAAAATCGGCCAAGCACGAGTCGGACTCACGCACGAAGGGTTCCGTACCGTATGGGAGCCCCATTCCTCTTGCCGTTATTAATAGCGAGCAAAAAACTCCTAAAAATTACGTTTGTTGTATGGGAGCCCCCCTTAAATTTTTTTTTCTGTTTTTAGTATTTGTTGTTATAGCGGCAACAGAAATACATCATCTGTGAAAATTTCACTAGCCTAGCTATCATAGTTCATGAGATACAGCCCTGTGACAGACAGACAGACGTACATCGAAGTCTTAATAATAGGGTCCCGTTTTTACCCTTTGGGTACGGAACCCTAAAAAAGTGTCCAAGCCAAAACCCTGCCCAAGCTACGTAGTGGGCAGGCTTTTTAGTTAGTCAACCGACTACAACGCCGCGCGATGCCAAAGTGCTCGGTTACTAGCACAAGCGGTTTGGTGAGATAGGGTATGAAAGCACTGTCGAAGTTTCACTCCTTCCGCGCGGAGGGAGTCCATTTGCAGGTTTTTTTGAATTCGTTACTAGTTATTTGCTAGCTCCTCCCGCGTATATTTTGATTTTTGTGCTATCCCATAAGAACCTTTTATTTTCTCGGGATAAAAAGTAGGTATTGCCTTTGTTACTATGCGAACTTTGAACTGCCATATCCATGCCAAAAATCAACTCAATCCATTGCTTTGTTGCTGCATAAAAGAGTAACAAAAACCGATACATTATACTCACAAACTTCCGCATTTATAATATTAGAATAGGATTAGTAGGATAGGACTATAATATTAGTAGGATGTTCCTACAGCGGCTGAGCGCCAGAATATAACCATTACGTAATTTACTTAAAAGCTATAACGAAACGACTAAGTGTAATAAACAAACACTTTTTTGTCAAAATCATCCATCATAGTAATTCAGATATAGTCCGCGCCACACAAGTCGACGGATGAGAAGTTAGTCGCAGATAAATGACACTTCGCCGTAGTTCGCTAATTATTGCGCATGTGTGCACAATGCCGACGCAAGTGGCGTATTGGTGAGCACGGGCGTAGGGAGCATGCGGTAGGCATGAGGTTGGCGGGCGGGTATGCCCCGACGTCTCGTTTCTCTGGCTCCCGGGAATAACTATATTTTGCCTTTTGCACAGCGTTCTGCGCATAACTTCCCATCCGCCGACTTGTGTGGCGCGGACTATATACTAAGGCAACAAATGAAGATACTATATGCATATGTAGATAGATTTTTTGTGTGTGCAATCATATCAATTATTTTATTTTTCTTCATCTAAATTATTAGGTACCTATTTAACAGCAATGACCTTTAGCAGAGGATGGCTTGATATTAAGATGAGATCACTTCCAAAATCTGTACAGAGATGAAACATTGATGAGTTGAGATCTTTGACCTTTGTTTTTAGGGTTCCATAGTGAATGAAGTACTCTTATGTTTTATGATGTGTACAGTACTAAACTATAACCGCCTTAAGGATCGTCCATTAATCACATAATTATTTTTCGCAAAAAATGGCAAAACCGCCTTCCATCGTGTACAAAATTCGGATATTTCGCTCGAATTGCTTACATTATTGTTGGTTTTTTCAAAAACGGCTCAGCCGATTTCTGTAAAATTTAAATGGGACCACCTCGGGAGTATACCCTTTCGAATTTTTCAATTCCGTTTACAATTGGCGCAATTATCGATGAACATACACAAAAAAAAGATACATACAGACAAACATATAACCTCCTCCTTTTTGGAAGTCGGTTAAAAATAGGCCCAATTATTCGTAAATTAAAGAGCAACGAAAAAAGTGTTCTTTCTATCGAATGCCTAAAGTGAAAAAGAAACAGAAATATGTAGTCTAATTAGCTATTATGGTGCCTCCATAATTGGGCCTAATGTTTTTTAGCAACCTCCTCTCTGGTGATATGTGGTGAGGTTATAGCCCCTTCCTAGAAAAATACATATAATATCTCATTATATCACCGCCCCCCACAATCCTCCTTATGATATCTTGTGATTTTTTAGGGTTCCGTACCCAAAGGGAAAAACAGGACCCTATTACTAAGACTTCGATGTCCCTCTGTCACCGGGCTTATCTCATGAACCATGATAGCTAGGCAGCTGAAATTTTCACAGATGATGTATTTCGGTTGCCTCTATAACAACAAATACTAAAAACAAAATAAAATAAATATTTAAGGGGGGCTCCCATACAACAAACCTGAATTTTTAGACGTTTTTCACTCTATATTAATAATGGTACTAGGTAGATGCTTGAAATTTTCACAGAAAGTTTTGTTTTATAATCCCTTCAATAATAAATAATAAAATTAAAATAAAATAAATATTTAAGGGGGGCTCCCATACAGTACGGAACCCTCCGTGCGTGAGTCCGACTCGTACTTGGCCGATTATTCCTAACTCCTCTCCCCCTTTCGATTCTCACGTGATTAATGGATGATACCTATTTTACTGTTACTTTGAAATAGTGGTCAATGGTTTACTTTTTCTTTCTTTGTTTAATAATTTTACACTTTTGTATTAAACCATGTTAGATTAGAGGCCTTCAGGCGGCTAAAAACTCTTGACACCAGGGCTAGCCACCCTGGCTATATGAACTTACTTTTTTATTCACCTCTAAAATATTTTATACGGTCTAACTACTCTGTTTAATAATAAAATCGTATGAATTATGGTGAAGAAAACTATTGATAGGTATAATAACAAGTGATATGAGTAATTTCTACTATCAAGTTTTGTACTGTAGTAGGTAAGAAACGATGAATAAAATCGAAAAATATCTGGATAACCACAAACATTGTTTGTTTTCTAAGACATATTGAAATAAAATTGTATTCTACTATTTAGAAATGAGACTTGATAAAGACAGGTAAGAGATGGGTGAGGTGCATGCTGTTGGCCAACACACAAATTTCATATTTTCTTGGGTTTTTGCGAGTTACAGATAAACTATAAAATACTCTACTACATACTCATTGTAGGTTTACAAAAACTCATTTTACAACCATGACTAGGCAGTGTTATAAAGTACATACACCAAAATAGTGGTTTACGCACAAAAATTCATCACCTAAAAACTAAGCTAAAAATCAGTTATATTTAATTTCATGAAAATTGTTACAATCATTACCATTCATTCTTTTATTGTAGTGCAGCATTTCTTAACCTTTTTCAGTCTGTGGACCCCTAGAAAACGAAGCACAAATCAAAGAGCCCCTTAATACTAGTAGTTCTCCGAACAGTAGACTTCGCATCTGTCTAACTGAATTTTCATAAGCCTATATTATTACGACTCGCTCTTGACCGATTTCATCAACACTTGGATTGTGGGCGCAGGGGATCGATTGCAAGACTTTTTGCTATTTATTTAAATGTTCAAAGATAAGACGCCTGACCCCATACACATACTCATGAACCCTGGGGGTCTGCGGACCACAAGTTAAGAAACGCTGTGGTAGTGTATTAGTCATCATGATTGTAATATACTAGTTATTATTAGGTCAGTTTTGTAAACTTACAATAAATAAATATATAGGACATCTTGAAAAAAATTAAATGAAATTTCAATGTGACATGCTGTATGGCCTTTAAATGTTGAATCTACGAGTCTTTTATCACAAGATAAAAGCTGCTTAACACTTTAATGACACTGGTTAGTCTCAGACTGAAGATATGAAGTTCAAGCATGTATGCAATAAAGCCAGACATCAGAGGTTTCAGAAGAAAAATATTGAAAAAAAAATCAGATGTAATTTTGTATTATCACTTAAACAGTTCAGAGGTCAGAACAAAACACTTCAATTTGCCAACAACTAGAATCTCACCTGATAAAAAATGAAGAGCCGGTGGCTGATAAGCAAGCTTACTGCCAGTCCCAAGGAAAACCACCAGAAACTCAGAAACAGCATATTTTTCATTATTTGAACTGCATAGCAGTTTGACTAAGATGGAGCCCTACATCTACAACCAAGAAAATCCTAAAAAATATTTGTACCTATTAAATGTTCAACAAGGATATCGTTATTGCTATGATGTATTTTCTTACTACCTTCAGTTGGTCTACTTTTAGTTTTAGGTTATTACACTTTAGAAGGGCCAAGAAATTATAATCATCTACCTAACTTTGTACTCCAAGAATATAGCACGTAACTCACAAACGGAATCGTATTTAATCGGAAAACATGAAGAGCTTACAGCAACAATAGAGGCAATAAATCCTTGTTTAAGAGGAGAGTACACAAATATATATTTGAAGCACTTAACACTTACCGTCTGATGTTTGTTGGTGGTGAGAGGAAACGTAACAGTAACTGGAGTAAACAGCTTACGTTTTTTTATCGTAAATACTTTGGAATCTTTTAAAATACGGCAATGATTAGCAAAAAACCAACGCACCGCCATATAATTTGACATTTTGGATGCGGTGCTACCAGCAAAAAAAATTCTCTGACAGTTTGTAATAGTAGTTTTTAGTAGTTTTGCTTTCTTCTCATACGGCGACAAGTAGAAGATGCGCCAGGAAAATCTGGAAAATAGAACGCAAGCAACTCTAATAATCGGCCAAGTACGAGTCGGACTCGCGCACGGAGGTTTCCGTACTGTATGGGAGCCCCCCTTAAATATTTATTTCATTTTATTATTTATTATTGAAGTGAATATAAAATTGATTATTCTGTGAAAATTCAAGCACCTACCTGTTACCATTATTAATATAGAGCGAAAAACGTCTAAAAAATCAGGTTAGTTGTATGGGAGCCCCCCTTAAATATTTATTTTATTTTCCTTTTAGTATTTGTTGTTATAGCGGCAACATAAATACATCATCTGTGAAAATTTCAGCTGCCTAGCTATCATGGTTCATGAGATACAGCCCGGTGACAGACAGACAGACGGACAGACGGACATCGAAGTCTTAGTAATAGGGTCCCGTTTTTCCCTTTGGGTACGGAACCCTAAAAAGGAAGGGTTCTCCAGAAAACTGCGGACAAGGTGCGGGTGCGGCTGCGATCTAGTCAATACCTACAATCTACCAATCACAGATCTTGATCTAATAAAAAACGGGTTTCGTGATTATTGGACGACTGTCCAGTGTCTATACCGACGCCCGTCCGGTATTACTTTGTTGATCAATCGTTTTTTACCACCCGGGTCGCGACCGACCCACTCTTGACCCACTACTGTAAAGACCCGGGTGAAACTGCGCGATCGTAAAGTTCGTGTCGTTTGATCGACCCAACTGCGCGTCTGTTAAGTTCGTGTCATTTGATTGACCCGATTGTGTATCCGTACAGTTCGTGTAGTTTGATAGACCCGATTCTATTTGACGACTTCATACTTACAAAGAAAAAGGTTATTTACTCATTATACACTCGTTACTATTATGAAACTCGCTGCGCCCGTTTCATAAACTCACACTCGTGTTTTAATACCCGTGTTATATGCAGTTGCATACACTACTTTATCTTCACTAATAAAAAAAAAATTAAAAAAAAAAACATATTGCGAAACATTAAATTCACGCGTACGTGTATTGTCACAGTGAACTTGGCGCCATTAAAATCTAACCAATGAGAGCGCAGCTGCGCGCGCAGGGCCAATCAGAAGCGAGCGCGCGATGTTATAATGAGATTTTACGATATCGATGTGGATATTATAACATCATGTGAAATTGCTTAAATTGAGTGTTTTGTTGTCTGTGCTATAACAGTAGTCAAAGTCATTATAAGTCAAGTATTGGAAACATAAGTAGAATGTTACAACATTAGTGTAGATAAAGGTTATTTCATAAGGCTTAAAGTCCAAATTAGTTTGGCAAATATTTATCATAACGGATGTGAGTCAATCAAACAGCGCGACCGACCTGCGATAAGTGATCGAGTGGTGTGTAAATGATCGGGTCGGCGCAAGATGAACGATCGAATCATCTTGCGCCGACCCGATCATGTCAGAGGTCTTTAGGCGGCTTATAAACTCTGACGTTAGCTCTGGGCAAAGAATATATAGTAATACTGCTCTGGGTTAGCCACACCAAAGAGTAGATAGGTACTGTATATAATATACGCCACACGGCCTACTTGGCCTACATATCATTGCTAGTAGGTAGTTCTCCGAACAGTAGGTAGATTTCGCGAGATCTATAATCTTTACAACCCTAGGTATATCTCGGCTCGCTCTTGACCAATGTGGTTCATACTCGCAAATCATAAGGACATAACAAGCTTGAGGATTTAGATACCTATCTTATACTTAAACAATCTTGCCAAATATTATTGAAATAGGCTGATAAATAGCGCGACAGCAAATCCCCATTGTCGAGGGAAATGTCCCTATCAGAAATCTCCGACGACAGTAAAATCTGTTACATACACAGAGTAACTAGCTCTGTGGCTACTATTAGATATACCTATGTTATAAAAACTTATAAAACCCCTCTCTTTGTCGGGGGTTCAAAATAAAACTAAATAGACAATACTTGAGAACGCCTAGTCAAAGACTACATATTTCTGCTAAAATTTTGCCAAGTAATTTACATCAGGCACTTTTCTACGAACTATTTAAACGTGTTTAAAATAATAGTAACCTAATATACTTAAGACCAACTGCAATGTAGCAGTACCTAGCCAGAACCATGAGTCCAAGTATTCTTTTGAGTTATATGATAAAGAAGCCTAAGTAAAGCTAGCCCAGTCGTGATACAGGAAAAAATATTTTTGAACAGAGTAGGGTCATGGTAAATGTAGGTACCTACTTTTACCCATAGCACTTTTAGTATACCGAGGCCGAATCATACAAGTCGGTGGATGTGAAGTTATAGGCCGCATCACACAAGTTGGCGAAAATGAAGTTAGCTACAAATACAATACAAGCTGCGTGATATCCAATCAACGCGCAGCTTTGTGATCTTCAGTCAGGATGTCAGGATAGATATTGCGCAGCTTGTAGCTAACTTCACATCCGCCGACTTTTAAGATTCGGCTTTAGTGTCACGGGAAAGTAAAATTTCCCTTCGCTCTAATAGTCGTAGTGTCACGGGGGATAAACGTTATCCTTACATAGTATAAAATAAAGTCGCTAGTTTTCCTATTTTTGTCTGTTTGCTTAAATCTTTAGAACTACGCAACGGATTTTGATGCAGTTTTTTTTAATGGATAGAGTGATTCAAGAGGAAGGTTTATATGTATAATACACCTGTGCGAAGCCGGGGCGGGTCGTCTAGTTTAGAAATACAATTTGACGATTTGTAAAAAGTACCTACCTGCTGTAGGTACGATTTTGATTTATGTACCTACCAATGTACATATAATTCCACTACCTACATATTACATAAATGTAACTAGGTGGCCCTGCCGGGGAGTATGGGCTTTGAGTATGATACGAAATCGGCACAAACTGATGAACTGGGGATGGCGAACGGTAGTAGGTGCTTCGTGTCGGCTTTATCGTTCGACAATTTGCGCCGGCCAGAATATATTTTATAATCCGCGCTACACAAGACGGCGGCTGGGAAGTTAGCCGCAGATGACACTTCGCCGTGATTCGTTAATTATTGTGCAAGTGTGCAGAATGCCGACGTAAGTGGCGAAGTGGTGAGCACGGGCGTAGAGAGCGCGCGGGAGGCACGAGGTTGGCGGGCGGGTCTGCCCCGGCGTCTCGTCTCTCTGGCTTCCGCGCACACCTATATTTAGCCTTTTGCGCAGCGTTCTGCGCCTAACTTCCCATCCGCCGACTTGTGTAGCGCGGATTATACTTACCTTTATATGCAACAAGCTTCATACATACCTATAGGCTACCCCGCCTTTCCTTTTCAAGCTAGAATGTAAAAACCTAACTCTTTTCTTTTCCACACCAATAAATAAAACAAATAATGGGAAATGGTAATATTTATTTACGATGAGTCACAGCATCCTACACGAGCAACGTAACCCGCCGTCCGTCGTAAGGCACTAAGTAAGAAACGGACGCATCGCACAGTACAAAATAAATAATTACATCGCTTCTAGTTATTTACTCCAGCCAAGTAGATATGCGGAATATAAAAAGCAAGGACATAGATAGCATAGCCACGGTAATCACATAGATGTATTAGATATCATTACCGTGGCATAACGATCTAGGAATAATACATGTACCGATATTTTTCTAAATAGCCACCCGACCTCGCAGCAACATCACAAGACTAGGCTTTAATCTTGAAGTTAGCTACAAGCTGCGCAATATCCAATCAACGTACAGCTTGCGCAGCTAGTAGCTAACTTCACAACAGCCGACTTGTGTATGATTCGGATTTCGGCCTATTCGAGTACTACACCACTATCTTGTTATAGGTATCGCCACACAAGTCGGCGGATGACACTTCGCCGTGATTCGCGGTGTGCACAATGCCTACAAAAATAGCGTAGTAGCAATATATTCTTTGGTAGTAGTGAGCACGGGCGTAGGGAGCGCGCGGGAGGCATGAGGTTAGCGGGCGGGTGTGCCCCGGCGTCTCATCTCTCTGGCTCCCGCGCATACCTATATTTTGCCTTTTGCGCAGCGTTCTGCGCATAGCTTCCCATCCACCGACTTGTGTGGCGCGGATTCCGAGTATACTTAGTTATAATTATAACTTGTTACTAGTTCACATGTTGTTGATTTGTCGGGTGGTGTCTCGCCTATCGGTTTTGCTCGGCGTGAATGACATGGGTCGCAAGAAATTAATTGTTTCCTGTTCATTAGGTGTAACAAAACTACAATCGTATTATCAAAACCAAAACACAACGAAACAAGTACCTACTCTGCTGGAGTAAGATCTTAGTATAAATAGAACACTTAAATCGTGGAGGCACGTCAACATTTGAGGCAATTTGTTTACACAGAATAAAAAAAAAACAGGTCCTCTAGTTTACCCTTACCATAAAAATATGACATGAAAACAAAAATAAATACTTTTTATTCCACTACTGAACATAGGCCTACGAAGGGTGATTGGGCCATATTCACCACGTTGGCCTAATGCGGATTGGCAATAGGCATGATAATTGGGTAAAAAAACATTACTATAATTACGTGAGTTAGATATTGAGAAAAAAAATTGGACACGTATTTTTTCTTTTGTCAATCATACAATAAAGATAAGCCTTGTAAATGTTCGGGAATGGAGGTCGTGACGTCACTTCTCTGACAATAGTCTATACATTTGTATGTGACTTCTGACGTCACGCGGAACGTTAACAGTAATTTTGACAAAAGAAAAATATGTGTCTTATATTTTTTTGATAATATCTGACGGGCTAATTATATTTTTAGTCATCACGCCTATTTTAAATATGGATCTAAAATCCTTCAATTTACTCGCAATTATATTATAGGTTCGCTCTTTGCCACTCCAAGCTTCCAGCGCTATTAGGTGTTTAGTGAAACAAAATTGTCAAAAAGCTACAAATGTGGACGCGCCATAAGTAATTATAATAAAACTGAACATTTTCATTAGTTTTATAAATTTTAAATTGTAGATAGCGAAATTCATTTGGCATCAGTGCGTTTGCGAATCTTGACTTTTGTTATAAACTTTAAATTAATTTATTGTTATTTACTTTTAATTATTTCCCATACATTACACATTGAATAAAATCGATTGACGTGAGGTTGTTCTAAAAAGTTAAAACGATTCCATTTATTTCAATGTGAAAAACAAAGAACCGTACAAAATAAGCCAAGATTCGCAATTTATCAAAACTTAAAAACGTCAAGTACACGATGAAAGGATATCATCAACATACTCGTACTTACATAACTCATACAAGAACACTACAAAAATATACTATTTCACATTTAGTAACAAATACTGTCAATTTACGCCTACGTTTCGAATATAAATAAAATACTGATTGAGACTGTTAAGGCTTCAACAGCTGCTTAAATCATAGCCTTATTTATTATATTAATTTCATTATATGATTAACAAATTAAATATAGTATTAAATAAAAATATCTCACGTCTATTCGCCTTTTGTAACCTGTGAGATCGATATCAATTATTATTCGATAAAATTGATTCAGAGTTGATTATATAAAATTATAATTATGTACTTCGATTACAATTATTTTTACTTGCATGTCTGTTCTCTACGTTCTCATATATACTATGTGGAGTCTATCAACCTGCATTTAGCAATAAGAAAAGACTATGATTAGCTGGGCTCCTAACGAAACAATAGCAATATTATGTCCGTACGCAAAAGTTTCGGAACAGTTGAAATATCTCTATTTTTACTTAGCAACTGTTGAAGCCTTAAACAAACAACATATAATTCTAACCATTTGAACCCAACACAGATATGTCACAATTTACTTCATGATATTTACAATGCTTAGAGAAAATTAAAACGATAATTAAGGTGAAACGTCTCGCTCTTAAATTATTTGCTTGCGGTTTTTGCCCGTCAGATTCAATCCTTTATCACAGGATCGTGAAAACTGACTAGTGCAATAGTAAAAAAAAATGTATTAACAAATTTCGCATACAACAAATAATAATAACAGAAAAAGAATATGAATTATAAAGTCAGGCAATTATTTATACATTTTGTAGCTAAGTAAATCAATGGTTTGTTTTACATGATTTTAATAGCCTGGATCCTGTATTTCCATGATGGAACTTTTTGATAGAAATTACGTATTTTATCAAGGCAGAATCAATTTATTTCGGCCTTCTTTACTCTTCAGCGACTATAATTAAAAAAAAAACAACGCAAGAAAATCTGAATTTAGCGAGCTACAAGACGTCTCACCTTAATAAAGACATTCTACATTACAATAGTCGATAGCCGGGTTTAGAAAATCTTAAAAGGTATTGTCATAATACTGATTAATTACTCTAGTCATAAGAATCAGAGAATAATGCTTTGAAATTTTAAGCATTTTTCTAAAACTAAACATTGTTTTTTGTTGTAATGACTTCACAGTACGCTCTCACATGAACTATAGAATTATTTTCTGTATTACAAAGTTTTAAAACTAGATTTCTGTCAGTCAATTAAGCTCAACGCCTACTGGTTCGCGCCACAGGAGCCGCACGCAGCCCAGTCACTATATAAGCTCACCTTCTATCTTCTATGTACATAACACAAATTCGGGTTCCTACTTCGGGCAAATATCCATAGTCACAATCGTGCAAAAAAAGGGGTCCGAGCCAAAACCGTGCCCAAGCTACGTAGTGGGCAGTTAGCTAGTCGTAAGGCGATTGCGAGCCGACTACGACGCCGCGCGATACCAAAGTGCTCGGTTACAAGCACTTATTAGGTGACATAACGTCGAGATTCGAGAAAACGGGTCTTTGTGAATTACTTAATGTAAATATCTAATTCGGTATGAATGACGGCGCTCGGACGTTTTTTTACCACTTTCACTTAGGGAGTGAGGCTCTGTAGATTTGCTCGAAGAGTTCCTTACACCATTTATAACTCGAGAATGGCTGCACCGGTTTTGATGATTTTTGATTCGTCTCCTCCAATAAAATAGCAGAATAACTATTAAAAAATAAAATTTATGTAAACAATCTTACACGTTTGGAAATTTGAGCTCATACCTATCTGTCGTTAATTACTTTGGCGGTTCGAAGTTCGCCGGATCAGCTCATCTTTATATGAATTCGCATGCAACGTCATACAAGTGTCCGCGTTGCACGACTCGCGTCAAAAGTTCAAGGCGTTCGACTTTTCCAGTGCTGTTCGGCTCCTGCGGCGCGTACTGGTGTGCGTTCAGCATTAAAATGCATATTAATATTCGCATAAGAGGTGAGTAGAGCAAGTAGTATCGAAATGAGATCTATATTTTTTTAAATAAACCCATTAGATATGGAAAATAAATGTGGTACATAAATGCGTATCAGAAAGCACAGTGAGAAACAGTGATTAAAAGATTTCAGTTGTAACTGGGAAGACGGAACTATTATCCTGATATACGTGAACATATTCTATTTAATTTTATTTACAGTTTAATTTAAAATACAGACTTATTTACTGTTGAATTGCGTACGGTGCAAATAACCTGTGCAAGATACGATAGCGTGCATAAATAGGACGCACGATATATTTACGTCCTGCTCTAACATGTCAACTTTTGCGCGTCTAAGAGTAAGACTTACTTTTCATATAATATGTCTCCTGCTTAAACAAGTACTCGTAATTTCGTAACCCAGGTCTCTTGCATCGTTTGCAAAGTAGTTTTTTCGTTTCCGGGCGGATTGTTCTAATCTTATTTTACAGTCTTTAAAATTATTATTGCAACATTTTTTATTTAAGATGAAACGTCTGACTTAGTCCTGGCTGAGCAATCTCCACATTAGCTTTTGAACACCCACGATAAATAAATTGAATCACAGCTTAATAAAATTGTGATTGAGAATAATTTTTTGTTAGCCTGTTTGAGACTTCATCTTAAGTTGATTTAGCAAAATTCAAACTGTTTTATCCATGTGTAAAATTGAGACATAAAGCGACTTCAATACGGACGTATTTGGACGAAAGCTGAATAATTTAATATATGAATAATATCTAATTATTCTAAACTAAATATTAAATTAAAAAACTAAGTGCACGATCTTTTTGATTAGTGTTTACCTAATGGTTACTGATATTTATATTATTTCGAGATCGCGTTGGAAACATAAAGCAGCCAATATTTTAATTAAAGACTTAGTTAATCTATGAAAGGATAATCACTCATCATTTCACTCCAATGGTTGAAATTAAGTGAGAATATTAATGATGTAATAAATATTAAAAATAAATAAAGCATTGTTTGTTTTTGTAGCAGGTACCCAACAAAAATATACATTTACAATAGATGAATTAGTCTGATATAATTTAGATTTTGTGTTGTGCAAAAAATATTTCTAATACTGTAGCGGCCAGCTTAAATAATTTGTAATCGTTTCATTTTAAAAATACAAATAAAACCCTAGAAAATGTGATTTTCGACTAAATCTAGACCAAAATTTTATAATGTGTGACCGAACACATTGCATCCTAACTGTATACAAGTTATAATTATAGTTAATATTACGACTATACACAAATCACTACTTTTACCTTGGTCTCACGTTTAATTGGCTACCCGCCTTGGTTAACAAAAACCATAGACTTACCAATACATGGATTTTTAGATCAATTCCTGCAGTTTCACTGAACTATACTTAGTTCTGTTCCCGTACTAAGCTATTAGGAACACAGGAAAGAGATAACGCGCACTAAAATGTTGTCAAACTCGGTCCTATCTAAAATTATAAGGAAAACTAAGATCAGAATTATTTGATAGTATGATAGTACGCCCATCTCTTTAACAATAAATTTAAGTAAAGGTTAGAGAAATCTGATGGAATCAAGCTTATTGGGTTTCGACAACAGTGTATAACTGTTCTAGTTTAGTTTGTCCTTGTTTTTTTTTTAAACGAAAACCTAAAATCCATGCGTTGGTAAATCTATGACGGTAACCATAATATTAGTAAAGCGAATGTCGGTTGCAAAATCTACAAGTACACGTACCATTACATTACAAATCAAAGAATATCAATAATAGTACACAATATTTCGATAAAACATCATTAGTGCACCATTTGACTGCAAGTACTATAATTTGGCCAAAACATCTAGAAACTAAGTAGTACTTAATTAAGAATTCATAGACTTAATAACATATTGATGAGTTTCGCTGACAATTACTGACATTTTTACCAAGTCTTAAGGCATTACTACTGTTATGCACCAAATCTAGTTAATGGAATGAGAAGAGTAAATAAAATATTGTGCACTAATATTAGGAATCTTTCCCTTTACTAAATAGTTCTACAACGGCATAAGTGCCAAGCTCAATTCCTTCAAAACTAGTACTTCATTTGGTCGTTTTAGGTCTCATAGTAAATCGCTACAACTACTTACTACGCAATGTCTTACAATAATTTCTTAGGAAAACATTTACATTATATTATACAATTTACGTAACTAAATGAACTTACGAAAGGGAATGTGCATTTATTCAATTGGAATAAAAGAGATAAAGTATTTATCAAAGTTCGTTCGCTTGAACTATGCTTTAAAATTTACCGAAAATAGCTACAGTAATTGGCAAAGCAACGGGATTGTACGTTCCGGATCGTCGCCGGTTCGAATCCTGCGCAATCATCTATTTTTGTGGTTTTGGGTATTTATTTAAAAGGTTTGCGCTTGACTACATACCTCCAGATGAAATATATCTTTTCATATATCTTCATGAAAAGTTATATAAAATTAAAAGTCATAATTTTTAAATTCGAGATACACTTCCTAAGCTTCTTGAAGTATTATTTAAACAAGCTATATATTCAAAATACTATGAAAATAAAATGGGAACAAAATAACAACTTAACTATTCGACAACTCACGAATTCAACACAATAGGAAGAATCTACCAATGCAAGCTATTCTTCATCTATTTCTTTTAAAACGATTCAATCAAATAAATTAATACGATTTTAAAGCTTAATGTCTTTGAAAAACGTTCAATACCGTCCATATAATTACAGCTTTCTCAGATTTCAGCTGAAAGAAACGCTGTTATTTCGCTTTTTTTCAAAGCTGTCGATAGCTCAATGTTTCCGTTTCTCTTTTACACTGGTAGAGTCTAGGAGAAGCTGTCCTGCTCGCACTCGTCCCAGCTATCGCACTCGTATTGGTCGCAGTCGTAGTCGATATCGCAGGCCGCGTGGCCGGTCGCGTCTGAGCTGATGTCGGTTAACGCCGCGTCTGACACCGGCTTCGAAGATATGTCTAAAATCTGGAATAGATGGTAGTATTATGAGAAACGCAACTAGACAAGGCTATCAAGATTGCAGGAACACTCTATTCTAGATGAAAGTATACGTCATCATCATATCAGTTCGTGGGATGTTTGTGGCTTTTATGCCTTCTCGGTATAGCCCGGGAGGTAAGCGCAAAAAATTGCAACTACTTTCTAAAAGCGGAATGTTTGGTATTACGTTGTCATGATGGTGTACAACAATGCCCCGGATTCAGTCAGCTGGGATGCTTAGCGTTTGGTGGGGATACCCGTTAGATTTTTTAAAATAATAAATGAGTATCTTACGACTACTTTTAAGAGCTGAAAATTGGTGTACGGGTAGAAAAACAACAGATGTGGGCGCAATCGCATCAGCGAGGCTCGTTTTCTTTCGCTACCAAGTACTACCCAAAAAATCTATCTTATACCACAGCCCGGACAATCTGCGATTTTTCATACGTAATCTGCTGACGTCGACGCACGACGGTGCACGACGTAACAACATGCCGTGTGAGTGAGACAGCTGCGTATTCAATTTTCAAAAAGAATATAAATCTAGTGCTTAAATAAGTATACTTAACAATTACCTAATTTGAAAGCATTTTAACAAAAAGTAACTGATCTACTTTATTTGATAAAGTTGCCAAAAATTTAAAATAAATTTATTTTATTTATCCTTATCTAGAGAAACATAAAAAAATCTGGTTTTGTTAAGGATCATTGACCTTCAACCAGCATACGCATACGCAGCATTAGTCTCCCCTATGTCACAGTCTAGGTATTTTTTTTTTACAAAATCTACCGGCCAGTGCAGCCCGAGCGCGGAGTACACGATCGGTACGTGAAAGTGGAAGTGAGGAAGACTGAAACGGGTGAGGGGTAACGAGTGGCCGTTCTATACGTAGTATTATCATATCTTCTTTGCTTATACTAAGCGCCACACAATTCTGCGGTTGGGAAGTTATGCGCAGAACGCTGCGCAAAAGCCTAAATATATGTATGCGCGGGAGCCAGAGAGACTCGCGCCGGGGCACACCCGCCCGCCAACCTCATGCCTCCCGCGCGCTCCCTACGCATTGTGCACACATGCGCAATAGTTAGCGAATCACGGCGAAGTGTCATCTGCGGCTAACTTTTCATGCGCCGGCTTGTGTGGCGTTTAGTATACTTTGTTGTCTTTGTTGTAATATAAATGCGCAATGAGAGAATATTGAAAAGATCTGAATAATAGCAAAAAAATAAACATGTAGGCCTCGGGAGGCTTCGGTTCGAGTATGTCGATTCGGAGTCTTCGATGTCGTAGTAAATCTGTGAGCGTAAACTGATAATTCAGACCTTGATAGATTCTTGTTATAGCGTCCAATGTAAGATAAAACTGCAATATGAAGTAGGTACGTACATCGGCAGAAGACCGCAAGCTGTAGTTATCAGAATGCGCGTCCCGTTCCAAAGCCGCGAGCGCCAGCTGCGAGTTCCGCTTCGGTTCCGACTTGGATAGATTTTTGCCATCAGAACGGATCACGACTTCTGAAGGATTCGACCGCTCTGAAACAAGAGTTTTGTAAATGAAAACCTATAGGAACTAAGCGTAAAATTATATTGGAACAACACATTTTACTATTAAAACTTATGTGGTTTATACCACATTTTAATACTTTATGAAACGGGAAATGATTCACGTAATTTAAGGAATGATTTACATTAGACCGGGCTAGTCCCGTACACGGCCTGTTCTAACATAAATCATCTCAAATAGCCGTAACGTGTCATTTCTCGTTACAGGTCGCGGCATATAAGTCTAGCGCTGAGCGAAGTGTGACTTATAACCCGGTCACAATATCTGTGCACCTGACTTCGTGACGTCATATCGAATTATCGGGACGTATATACATTACCGGACGTCTAGTATACCGTCCGGACGTAAATTATTATCGGGACGTGTATCGGCAACGAAGATGCTAACCGTACTGTCGCACCGGGGAGTGCGCGGAGAGGTGACAGGGGGAGCGGGAGAGGCGCCGCATTCCAGCGAGGTGCACAGATATTCTGACCGGGTTATATATTCCTAGGTCCCCAGGGTGGGGCAGGGGGCGTCTACAGAGACTCTCCATCGCAGCCTGTCTTGAGCTTCACGCTTCACCTCCGGCCATGTTTTGCCTATTTTCCGGATGTCCGCCATGATAGAACGCCGTCAGGTGTGCTTTGGTAGGCCCGGTCTTCTCTTGCCTTGCGGGTTCCAGTCCGAAGCTTGTTTTGGAATGTGGTGTGGAGTCCTACGGAGCGTGTGACCAATCCAGTTCAATCCGATCCTCAGCGAAGTGTAGAGGGGACTATTTAACGACACGACTCTTCTGTACAGAGTATACTGGTTAGTTGAAGTGTACCTTTAGCCAGTGGATCAGCGAGCGACACGGGCGACCCGCTCCTGGGCGAGCCGAGACTGCCGCTGTAGTACATCTCCGGGTTGGCTTCATGCCGATCTGTAACAAAATCTTATTATTATTATATAATACGGGACTAAGCGCGCACAAAAACTACGAGATAAATAAATTAGTGCGCGATTAGCCCCGTAGTATAATAATAATAATAATGTGTTCAAATCGCGAAAGTTTAAAAACAACAACTGTAACAAAATCATCAGATAAAAGCTTCCGCAAAACTAGTTACAACTAAAAATCTACAAAAATGTTCTTTCGGAGTCAGTCACATTCACTCTTAGCAATCTATAGGGTTGTTGTGGTTTGTGCACAAAGAGAACCGTCGTGGCGTTAAGGTGAACTAATAATAAAATTTTAGACGCGAGTCTACTGATGAAAACCGAATTCGTGTCTACCAAGTATCAAACACTTTTAGTTGTACTAGCAATGACAGAGTAGTGTTGTCAACATAACAAAATTATTAAAATGGCACATGGGCGCCCTCACCTATGACGATTTTCTTTTTGCACAAACTCTAGCAGGAAACAATCTACCCCCAGACATATCGAACAAATAAAATGAAAACATGAATGAAGAGCGGGCTAAGACTAACAGTTTACAAATCTTTGTATCGTTAGCACTCGCTAGGCCAATGTCAAACATTGAGAACAAGTTCGTGCAGGCCGGGTGGCTAGCCCTGGTGTCAGATTTTGTAGCCGCCTGAAGGCCTCTGACATGGCTAAACGGTTAAAACAATCGGGGCAAGTAGGAAGACGCCACATTACCACCCTACACTGTCGATTTTCCTTCGATACGTACGAAGCGGTTTGACTCAACATTTCTGATTCGTACCGCCAGGGAATGGAACAGTCTTCCTGCTTTCCTGTTTCCTAAGAGATATAATCTAAAGCTTTTCAAGGTCAGAGTGAATAGGTCTCTTTTATGTCTGCGTGCTTCATCTTCGACCACAACGTCGCTTACCATCAGGAGAGTTGGTAGTCAAGCGCGGACTTATTCGCGATAAAAAACAAAAACTGACCCACGGAACGTTGCTGTTTGTTAGCGGTCATCGAAGTTAAACATTGAGATGTTGCCGGCCGGATCGAGCGCAGTGGCTCGTGGCCATTTTGTACGCATAGTATAGGCGGAATCATACAAGACGGCGGATGAGAATCTAGCTACAAACTGCGCAATATCCAATCCTGACTGAATCTGACATAAAGCAGCGCGTTGATTAAGTTTCGCGCAGCTTGTCGCTAATTTTACATCCACTGACTTGTACCTATGTTAGCACTTTCACTGCGGAAAACACGCACGTCAGTGATTTCGATTCTCACAGCCAGGGGCGGCTACACGTGCCAGGCGTGTTGCACCGAATTCCATAGGACGGTGCGACAACACACACGCGTGTGTGTTTTATCAGAAGTAACGCCAATGCGTGCAAACGTGCGAGGCGTGTGCGTCGATTTAAAAAAAACACTATAAAATTTAGAAAATAACATAGTTTTCATGCTACTCTATCAAATATAACATGCTGGCAATTTTTTTTATCTAGAATATTTTTAATTTATAATTTGGCAAAATAATATATTAATTTAAAAGTATTAAACTATATTATTAGGTATTAAAGCATTGACTATGCATTGTTGTCCTGAAAATATTAAGATTTCCGCAAATGTGTCATGCCGGCATAGAAACAGGCGCGTAAACACGCCGCGCGTGAGAAGTCGCACTGGCGCTACTCGTCGGGCGGTGTAATGGCCAGTGCGACTATAAGCGCCTGGCGCGTTATCTTACCGTGCGTGTTAGCAAGTACTCGCGTTGCTCCACTGGTGGTGTCTCGACGCGATGGCGTCTGTCCGCGCCTAGCGTGTGCGTTTAAGGATTCGCAAAAAGCTTACAAAAGTACCTCAGCAGTGAAAGTGATATGGTCTATAAGTCTATACGTTTCGGAATCCCATTATTCTATTGTACAGGCGAGTTGACGGTGGTAGTACTTACCGCAGTCGAGGATCTCGTGGAACACGTAGTTGGCGATGGCGACCGGCTGCCGCAGCCAGGGGTGCGCCATTAATTGTGAAACCGTACAGCGCTGCGCCGGCTCCTTGCACAACATCCAGCGGAGTAGTCCTTCCAGATCTAAACATAAACAATAAGGACTATTTTGTAAATGATACTCGTAGATACGTTTAGACGCAGTCATGCGCGCGGCATCAGGACAAAGCAGCGCTACCAAACTTAAACTTCCATCATATCTCTTGGTCGTATTATACTGTCGACCAAAAAATGGATTATATGTTTAGACAAACGAATCTTGACGAAACTTGGTACACAGATTGTAAAAATAAAATAGATTTTTTTGTCGTCGGTGATTTTCGATAGGGATCCATGGGGTGATGGGTTTTCCTTCAAAAGGGGGGGAACATCTAGATAAATATATTTACATATATTTTTCTAGATGTTTATTAAAGCTGTCACGCTATATATCAGCCGATTTCCTTAATATTTGGCAAAATTGTTTACTGTCTAAATCCTACCAAGATTTAAGAGAATGAACCAAATCGGTCAAGAGCTGTTCTCCAACCACCATTAGAGTAGAACCAATTCCATAATTGGAAATTAGCAATATATCAACAAAATCTGTGACCGGGAATTTATATTTACTTTAAATTTCACTTTGAAATCACAACTCATGAAGATTTACACCTTTGTGAATACTTTCGACCACATTTTATCGCTTACCAATGCAATATTGGTAGTCAAACGACCAAGTATGGTCCTTGTATGTGATATGAATAAAACATAGTTGACGTCATAGATATGTGGTAGGTTACCTTCAGACACGACCTGCGGGAAGGAGAGCGGCCCCTGTATGGTATCCTCGATGTCAGAAAACGGGTTAACGAAGAACGTCAGTACGTAAAGCGTTATCCCCATCGACCACATCTCTAGCTCCGGGCCCGCGTATCTGTTGACATTATACACTTTTTTATGATCATCCTCATATCAGGTCTTATACGACGACTTTGATGAACATAGCTCCTCTAAATATTTCAATAAAACTTATTGTGAGCGATTTGAATCTACGGTCTTAATTAGGACATCTTTACACCTGGGTATAAGTAGAATTAAAGAAGATCATGCAAAGTGGGACCAGACTGTATACTGTAGCTCGAAAAGTTCATTAAAATATGGTATATAAATGCGCAGAGTAAAACAACCGCATTGAAGGCTTAATTTGAATAGAATTTAATGTTTTCTAATTTGATTTTTTGTTTAAGGCCGTCATCACGCCGCCATATTTTACATGAGATACCTAATAAGATCCGAAAATATGAAATTCCTTTAAATTATTGTTATGGATGAAAATAATAGGAAAATCATTTTCCAAAACAAATAATTGAATACTGTACAAGGTATTGTCCTAAGCTCGATATATTTTTGCATTATACCTTTTGCACTAAAAATTCTAATATTTGATGATTACTCACGTGTGATGACCGATGAAGTCGTAAAGTTCTTGAGTGGAGACCACGTACCGGCAAGCGCTGCGTAGGACGTCCACCAACAAGTAGACGGATGACGGATGATCTCATTAAGACCGCTGGATCGCGCTGGATGCAAGCCGCTACCAACCGGTCTTATCGTCGATCGTTAGGGTAGGCCTATGTCCAGCAATGGACGTCCTATGGCTGTAAAGAAGAAGGAGTAAACTCACTTGTTCCCGGCGAGTACTTCAGGGCTGCAATACTCCGTGGTGCCATAGAAAGTGGAAAATAGAGCATCCTTAGTCCGGAACGTGGCCGATCCGAAGTCTATCAGTTTGACGTGGAACTTGTTGTCAATGATAACGTTTTCGTCTTTGATGTCGCGGTGTAGGATGTTTAAGGAATGTAGGTATTCAACCGCTTGGCCTATCTGAAAGTAAAGAGACATACAAAAACTTCTAATACAGATTTATAAAGTTTTGTTTTCTTATTGGACTACCGGAACATTAAATAGCCTTTTAATGCAATGGACAGTAACAGTTTTTAACACGCTTTTATTAGATCGACCTGTGTGTAACTAACTATGTAATGGAATCTAAGGTAACCATCTTCCAAGGGTCGTACCGTAATGAAAATTGGCAGCTGTATGTAGTTCTGATGACAATACAATAATATGGTACTGTCGAACTGATCTGATGATGGAGCCGGAAGATATGAACTGGAACTTCCATGAAAAAGTCTTGTAATGAACTTTGACCACGATTAGGTTTCAAGGTCTGATGAGCGTGTTTTTTTTAGTTTTTTTTAACTACATTTATTTAAAGTTTTGTTTTCTTACTCGTCTACCGGAACATTTATTAGCCTATTTAATGTATAGAATAGAAACGCTTTATTGTTCACACAATCGAAGATATTACAATAAAAGAGTACAATATAATTATAATAGTGCGACACTCGCCGGCCTTATCGCTTAGAGCGATCTCTTCCAGGCAACCTGATTAAGAGAGGAAAGGATTATAGAGGAAGCTAAGGGACGGGGTGTTCAATAATAGCGAAATTAATTGAAACAAAATAAAGAATACTTGACTAAAGAGTCATAAATATACAAAATATATACATACATATCAATGTACACATGTACATTCAAATACTACAATAATAATGCATACATAAACATACTAATACTAAAATAAAAATAAATAAAAAATTCTACATACCAATTAATAAATTTAATAAGATATAAATATAATAAATCAACTAGAAATGACTTTCTAACATGGAGGCAACTGCGATAAATAAAATTTTATGACTTGCTCCTTAAAGACAGCAAGAGAAGGAGAATGTAATGGACAATAACTATAAGTTTTTATAATATTAGTATTAGTCAGAAATTGGAACATGGCGACACCGACGTATAGACGAAACGAACATTTTACTAGGGGTAAAATTCTATCGCAATGGTAAATAGGGACTTATCACTAGACACATCAAAAATTTCAGAAGCGTATTAAAAGTCTATTATACAAATGGTCAGAAGTGACGGTGATAATAAAGGCCTATACTGATAGCGCGCGAGTTGAATGCAGTCGGGGTCTGAGGTAAAGAGCGGGAGCATCTCCCCCCGCTATCCGCACGCCCCACCTCACGCGCCTGGGCGGGTTGGGCGTGCGGATAGCGGGGGGAGACATTCGCATTCCTAAGCTCTGCATTCAACTCGCGCGCTAACAGTAGATTGATTGAATCAATTGAATCAAGTCGGCGGATGTGAAGTTTGCTACAGGCTGCGCGAAACCCAATCACGAACAGCTTTATGAGAACTTTGGACTGGATTGGATATTGCGCAGCCTGTAGCTAACTACACATCCGCAGACTTGTATGATTCGGTCTATACCTACGAGAGTTACATTTCCACCAAAAATGAGAAATAAATTAAATAATCATGTCACATCTGACGTAAAACTATTATACATGCTAATGGTTTTAGCCCAAGTACGAGTCGGACTTGCGCACAAAGGATTCCGTACTGTATGGGAGCCCTCCGTAAATATTTGTTTTGATTATTTATTATTAAAGAGAATTTACAACTAAATATTCTGTGAATATTTCAAGCGCCTATCTGTTACCAATATTAATATCGTGCGAAAAACGGCATAAAATTCAGGTTTGTTGTATGGGAGCCCCCCTTATTTTTAATTACATTCTGTTTTTAGTATTTGTTGGTACGAGTATAGCGTCAACAGAAATACATCATCTGCGAACGTTTCAACTTTCTAGCTATCACGGTTCATGAGATACAGTCTGGTGACAGACAGACGGATTCTTAATAATAGGGTCCCGTTTTTACCCTTTGGGTACGGAACCCTAAAAAAGAGCTAAGCCGTCAGTAGAAACTAGTAGACTGCTGAAAAATCAGTCTTAAGGAGTTGTATCCATACCTGTCTAAATATATAGCTGAGTAGAGGCTCGTCGAGGCGCGGTCGCCTCTCGATGAACTCGAATAAATCCATACCGGCGCCGTGCTTCTCCATCACCATTTGGAAATACTTGTCGTTCTCGTACACATCTATTATGCTTACCTAAAATAAAATATATGTGTTAAAGGACATGTTCTTTTTTGTATGGGACTTTGGCTCAATGACGGGCTCTAAACTATAATAGGGAGAAAAATCAACTTAATTCGATGAGGCATAGTGTTTTTTAATCGAACAGTCAATTAAAAAGCAAACAATTTTTTTGTTTTCGTTATTGCCATATTAACCGCCATTAAAGTCATCCACCATGTTGTGGATCATGGATGTAAGATAGGAGTCAATCGGCAACAAGATTCAAAATCTGCAGATTTAAGTGTCACGGTTGTCCAAAAAAGTCATAAAAAAAGTTGTCCAGATCTGTCAGGTTTGTAATACATCGAACTTCATTATCGTAGCCATGTCGTAAATAATAAGAATCGAATTGTTGCAAAGGCAAAGATATCACAATGCATTCGTACATTTAAAGCCGAATGAGATAAAACAATAGCAAGCCGCAAACAGTATTACCAGTTTCTATTTCCTTAGTTCCCAGAAAAATGAGGCGAAATTCTCCAATAACAAATATAATGCATGTAGTAGGATGATTTGATACCTACATTGTATTTTCGCAATAACTAAGATTGAAAAATATCGTACGTAGCTCATCTCAAAACTATTATGCGTGTTTTCGCGAAATTCCTTGGATATTCGCGACAAAACTATTTATCAAATCATACACGACACTCATATTTAGAATGAAGATCCTTTATCATTTAAAAATAATAATGCCTCATCCTTACATAGTATAAAATAAAGTCGCTATTTTCGTTTGTTTGTTTGTTTGTCTGTATGCTTAAATCTTTAAAACTACGCAACGGATTTTGATGCGGTTTTTTTTAATGGATAGAGTGATTCCAGAGGAAGGTTTATATGTATAATACACCTGTGCGAAGCCGGGGCGGGTCGTCTAGTGATCGATAAAATAATATAAAAAATCCCTGCGTTTAAATTCAATTACCAATCGAGTTAAAATTCCCCGTGATTCGGGTGATTTCCTACAAAGCGGCAACGCTGAAATTAACTTTTTCATTCTCTAGGTACACTAGATGGCGAAAAATTCAAATCATGGCTTGCTAGGCCTGCGATAATGATAAATGTTTTGCTTTTTTTCTAAAGCGTTTGGATTTTTTTCAGTATTTTTTCGTGATTCGTCATATTTTTGTCTATAAGATAAAAGCGAGCCAGGTATGGGCCAGGTTTGAGAACATCACCTTTTAAGTCTTGCCATCATTTTGTACAACAAGCTTCGAGCAAATTTCTATAGAGTCACAATCGTGCAAAAAAAGTGTCCGAGCCAAAACTCTGCCCAAGCTACGCAGTGGGCAGGCTTTTTAGTTAGTCGTAAGGCGATTGCAAGCAGACTACAACGCTGCGCGATGCTAAAGTGCTCGGTTACAAGCACTAATCAGGTCAAGATTCGAGAAAAAGGGTCATTGTGAACTATTTAATGTAAATATCTAAGTCGGTATGTATGACGGCGCTCGGACATTTTTTTACTACTTTCACTTAGGGACCGTGGCTTTGTAGATATTCGCTCGAAGACAACAAGCTAAGAATCCACGTTTCTACTCGTAGCTTATGCCAATGATGTTCTTTATAATATGAGACATCATATTATATGATATGATGATAAGGTTATGTCACTTTTAGAGACTGTGTGTAAGATATCCCCTAATATTTATTTATTTAACATTTAATTTTTTTTAAATATTATTTGTGTCATTATAGTCTAAGACAATGCTTCTTGTTAAATTTCATAGTCCTAGGTTAACGGGAAGTACCCTACAGATTTTGATTTCTATGTGAGTGAAATATGTGGCTTTTAGCAATTTAGACGTGGTTCTAATTGTTTTGATTACCGAGAAGTCACAGCTGCAAGGGACTACGTATCTGCGTATGTAGCGCGTTTACGAGATAGGACTTAACAGACAGATTGACGGTCAGACGAACCACAAAGTGATCTTATAAGGGTTCTGCTTTTTTTCTTTTGAGGTACAGAACCCTCAACTTGACTGTTCTTAAGAAACCTTTTTACACTTACTATATTGGGATGTTTCAAGGTAAGCAACAGACTCAGTTCCAGCGGCACCTTCCGTCCGTCGGGCCCGTCCACCCAGAACTGGGCGCCTACTTTCTCCTTCAGTATGAACTTGGCTACTGTGAGCAATCGGTCCGATTTGCGGTACGCCATTTTCACGCACCCGAAAGCACCTTTTCCTGCGAAAAATTAGCTTTGACGTAATAATTATATAGTATTTCAGTTTCTGGTAGCCGAATCACAAGCTTTACTTAGTTTGGGGAGACCGCGTGTAAGACGTGCCCTAATATTTTTTTAATTTATCATATTTAGTCAAAGGTGACTTTGAGATGTGATCATTTTGTATAGAAAAAGTGTTCGTTTTACACGGTTTCGGGGTTAGTCCTACAGTCAGTATTTGTGGGTCATAATGGTGAGCACAGTAGTAGCGAATAAAGAACGCAGCTTTTGGAAAGAGATTATCGACTGCTAAAGGACTGGTCCGGCTTTATAGTGTTTATAGTTATTTCTTTCTCATGAACTATATAAACCAACGACAAACGTTACGTATGACGTTTGTATCCAATCTTTGTAATGTGCGCTTTAGTATTGTAATCCAGATAATATGAAATAACGGCGTTAAATACAGTGTTTACTACCAGATATAGAATCGTAGCGTTGTATAGATATTTTCTAATAATACATACCGATTTGTTTAAGAGTGACGTAGTGTTTGGAATATTCTCCGGCAATTTGCTCGTCGCCACACTGGCTCACGAGCGACATCGACTGAGGCCGGCTGCTTGCGGACTTGTTGCCCTGAGAAGTATGAAATACTATAGTATTATAAATTATCCGACATTTCAAATTAAAAAGTTATACTGTTGGACATAGACCTCCCTGAGCTTGCAATAAGACAAGTTGTATATGACTTGCATTCAGCGCGATTCTGTGATCTTTATTTTGCTTAAATGCATTTTTTTTTTATTACATCTGGAATGGACTATTTCCTTTAAACTCAGGTACTTGATTGTGAAGGCTTCGTGCAACTAACACAAACGGGTATGTGAATAAGTCATTCCTTATAGCAGTGTTACTTATCACGCCGCTGCCGGTGCTCGTTTGGTAGTAGCTCACTCCTGTATGATTTCAGTTAAATATTCACTTCATTTATTTAGTTCGATATTAACGCATCGAATTTCAAGCATCTACCTGTCACCGTTTATATCGAGCGTAACACGGATAAAATTGAGGATTGTTGTATGGGAGCCCCCCATAAATATGTTATTTTTTCTGTTTTTGGTATTCGTTATAACGGCATTACAACGGCAAATACGTCATCTGTGAAAATTTCAACGTTCTAGCTATCACGGTTCATAAGATACAGCCTGGTAACAGACAGACGGACAGCGTATATACCACACACGGCTTCCATTGTCTTATGTTACTAGTTTAGACTAGTTTTTACCCGCAGCTTCGCCCGCATGATATTTTAATTTTTGTGCTATCCCATGGGAACCCTTTATTGAACCGGGATAAAAAGTAGACTATGTCACTTTCCGTCTTTCAATCCCGAGGCTCTTCTTAACCACCCTTAAAGGAGGTGGAAAATTGAAAACGATTTGACGGTTGTTCGATTCGACAGTTGTTTTTTTTACATTTCTTGAAGCGCAGGTACTCTAGAATAGCTCGCAGATAGCAGATTTTTTCCTTACTTAACACTTATCGTTATATTATGGAAAATTTATGCAATATCATTATAATTTATAGCCTATGTGTTATCCTGAAATATATATATAAGCTATATAACTACAAAGTTTCATCTCAATCCGTTCAGTAGTTTTTGCGTGATAGAGTAACAAACATCCATCCATCCATCCATCATTACAAACTTTCACGTTTATAATATTAGTAGGATACTCACTAGTATGAGTGAGTTGTCGGCGGTAGACGCGACACTCGAAGCGAGAGTAGTATGTTTAGGTCCGTCTTCTAATTGAACTCCGAGCCACACGTACCGCACTCGGCTTCCGTTGGCCAGCTGCATTGTTGACACCGTGTATAGTACATCTAGAAAAATAATTTGGGAAAATAAATGACATGATTCAATCTCGCCAAGCTTAGCATGTTTTAGTCCGGTTTGTGAGGCGTAAAATACTCACGATATCACATTTTATTGATATCTCTTATGTTGCTTTTCTACCAGAGGTGGAATGTGGATGACCTAAGAGCCGCTGAAGATCGACCTTCACCCACGTGGTAAACAGAAATAGATGAGATATTTTTTATAAACATATTTTTTTTAAAAACGTATTTATTTTTGGAAATTAGTTAGTATCGGAGCGACTTACTGAGTTCAGTGCCGTCTCGGTGTCGCACGGCGCCGCGGTAAGTGCCGTCGCGGTGTACGCACTCGGTCGCGCAGTCGCAGCGCAGCGCGGCGGCCGCGCGACTCGACGGCGTAGAAGTGGCCACGTGCGTACGCAGCACGCGCTTCGCTAAACACGGGGTTTCTGGCGCCTCGTCTGAAGACGACATTCACAAAGTTTTATAATTATTTTTCCTCAAAAAATAACAGTAAATGAAATATCGGAGAAAATGTAACATACCTTTTCTCCGATATTTAATTTATTTTTAAATTACATGAATCTAACAAACACAGCATCATCAGGTTAAAATACACACAGCTAACATGATAAAGACCTTTAGTATTGATCTAAGCTGTGTAGATAATAATGTATGGTATCCATCAATCGGGATCCTTGTTGATTTTTATAGCACAATTTAATTTAGCGAAGTGGATAAAGAAAATTATTTTCGACAAAATTGTTTATTTTGTCCAAATTTTTTTTTTTTTAAATAAAAAAATAATATTTTGGACATAATAAAAACTTAAATTTAAAATTTAAAAACTCCCGACACAAAAACCTGAATTTTGGTTCTTCCATCCTCACTTTAACCCACCATAACTCTTAAACGGCTCAATCGATTTTTATAAAACATAGCTAAGAACACTCTCGATTAAGTCTCCTTCCATCCAAAAAAAAAACTAAACTGAAATCGGTTCAGCCGTGCGATTCTCGAATTTCGCTTCTTTGGGTGAAGTGAGGTCACCTCACTTCCCTCCCGCCTCACGCTCGCCTAAGCGAACACCTAAATAGCGATTCCGGTAATAAGTGAGCTTTAAGTGAAGTGAGGCGAGGTCGAAGTGACCAAGATTGGCCGATGAGTTTTTAAAGGTATGCCACACGCGACTCTGATCCGAATCGGTTTTACCGGTTTATTATAATATCGAAATTATGAAGTTTTAGATGGATACATACCTGAAAATACAGTTAAATAATCGTTTATTAGTTATAAAGCAATTAATTGCTAACTTTACATGGCTCAAAAAGCTAAATTAATAAATTTTGCAATATTGGCAAATAACCAAAACGCCGGTGCCAAACCATGTACAAAAAATATCTCGAGTTGTTTGTTTACATTAACTTCGCTTTGTTTTTGGGAGAATTTCGTTCATTGTGAATTAAATAAACCACGTATTATTGCACTTTTATACCTGAAGAAAGTTGCTGTAGTGAATATTTTATAAAGTAAAGCGATAGAGCTCTCTACCAAAAACATTGACTTCTTATCATTCTTCATACATAAAAGTGCCCTTGTTGAAAACGATGGTTTTGTACCTACTGGATGCTGTCTAGCCAGTTTTACGTAATAAGCTTTAACGAAGCTTGAAATACAAATGATACAACTAGAAGAAGTAAAGGTAACATCTTCAACTGTTTCTCTAATCTTTGAAATAAACATTATTCTACATAGGTAACAAACGTAATTTTCGATAACCTATTTATCCTATGATTTATGTTTCAGCTGTTGTTCAAGAAGGATTGGGAAGTATCGTTTACAAGGAAGCATCAATGAAACAACATCAATATTAATGCACTTGGCCAATATTTTCCACACAAACATTAAAAGTGCAGTTTCATAAAATTATTGTGATGAATGTCAAGTCTCATGGATACAGTAATGCAACAAGAAGAAAAAGGCATGCTTGCTTGGTTACAATCTGAACAAAATTAACTATCTATTGTATTGTGTAATATATATTAAAACGGGCCCATTGGAGGGCTCAATTGTGGAAAAGGCCCGCAGCAACAAGTAACAAGTGTGTAATATATAAGGAATTTATACAGCAGTCCAGCATCCAAGCGGAATGAGATGCTGGTATTATTAACTATAGCAGGTATGTACCTATTAAGAATAGTGGAAACAATTTGCACCCATAATGCTGCATACTGCATAATTTTATTGTGAAAAAATGTAAAATTTTCCTAAATTAAGTTTAAAAAAGTATTGTAGTTACATACTTTCTAAAATTATTTGAGTATTTGTAATGGAATTGGTAAATGCATAGTATTCATAATATTTTATAGAGCTAAATTGCTTGGTTAACGTAGGTACAGAGTGCATGAAGAAGTTGTGAGAATGTTTCCTAATCAATTTTTAAATCTGGTTTCAACGGCCAAGCATTACCTATGTATCATTAGAATATTTATTATACTGTACCGCACTGACAGTGACCACTTTTGGGTCATAACATTATGTCTAATGTCAAATAGCCATAGTTGATCAATAGAAAGCCTATAATAAAGTATTATTTGAAAAACAAGTCAGATATAGAACTATTATTATAATTTTGTGCTGTGTAGTATAAAAATTGATTTGAATAATGCTATCAGTAATATTTTATGTACTAATTAGTTTTAAAAATTATTGTACAAAAAGAATGGATATCTTCTTATAAACAACATGAAATAGAAGATTTAAACGGACATGTTTTTATTTATTACCCTTAATAAATATGATAATTTAGTATACCTATGTATGCTCAGTACAATTTGATCTTACAAAAAAAAAACTGATAAAATAACTTTGTATGTTTTGTATGTATCGGGCATATGTGTCTGTGGCATCACAATATATCTCCTGTAGCCTGAAATGAATGAATTTTATTTTGATTGTTTTGTTAAGCAAAAATATATTTGTTTACCAATTTTTTTTAATAATTGTTTATACTAAGTGTTGTTTTACAAAATGCACTTACAGAGGTGTAAAGAATTATTCTGAACTGAAGTAATATGCAGATTAATTAATGGTTAAGTAATGAATTAATTAATTAATGGTGATTCAGACCATTGTAATGAACTAATTATACTCGTACCATGGAGCCAACCCGGATTGTAGGAAATAAAATCAGCTGTTTCCTACTTTTAGTCGATTTGGAGTTGCAGTTTTGTATGGAACAGATTTTATTCTCAAATTTTGAGTTGGCCCCATGGTAGAAGTAGTTCATAATGATCCTAATCACCCCATTATGAAGTTAAAAAAGTATTGTAGTTACCTACTAAAATTATTTAAATATTTGTAATGGAATTGGTAAATGCATAGTACTTATTCATTATATTTTACAGACAGAAATTGCTTGGTTAAGGTTAGTACGGAGTGCATGTTCTGAGAATGTTTCCTAATCAATTTTCAGTTTCAACGGCCAACCATTATGTCTTATGGTAAAGTTTACATTACACAGTAGGTACCTACCTTACTTACAGTTACCACTTTTAAGTCGTAATATTGTTATGTCTAATGTCAAATAGCCATAGTTGACCAAAAGAAAGTCTAGAATAAAGTATTAATTGAAAAACATGCCAGATTTAGAGCTACTATTTTAATATTGTGCTGCGTGGTATAAAATTGATTTGGATAATGTTATCAGTAAAACTATATATTAAATAATTTTAATGAAAATTGTTGTACAAAAAAGAATGCACAATGCAAAGTCTTCTTATAAACAATATGAAAAAGAATATTTAAATGAAAACGTTTTTATTTATTACTCGTAATAAATAATGATAATTTAGTATTTGCATTCTTATTACAATTTGATCTGACAAAAAAAACTGATTTTAACTTTGTATGTATCGGGCATATGTGTCATCATAATATATTATCTCCTGTTGCCTGAAATTAATGAATTTTGTTTTATTTCCTAATTTATTAAGCAAAAATATATTTGTTTACCTATTTTTTTTAAAATAATTCTTTATACTTACCAAGTTCCGTTTTACAAAATGCACTTACAGAGTTATAAAGAATTATTCTGTACTGATGTAATATGCGGAAAGAAGGTGATTCAGACCATCATAATGAACAAATGTTACTATGGAGCCAACCTGGAATTCGAGAAAATAAAATCAACGGTTTCATACATTTACTTAGTTGATTCGGGGTTGCAGTTTTGAATGGAACAACAGATTTTTTTCTCAAATGTTGAGTTGGCCCCATGGTAGATGTTGTTCATAGGTAATGATCTTAATCACCCCATTGTGGCTAGTACTGGGTGAGAAGATAACCCTGTATATTCATCATGGTTCACTTTTACGAAGGGACCAACCTCAAAAGTGATTTTGTGGTTGGTCTCTTCGTAAAAATACGTCTTATTATAAAAAGCAAATTGCATGGGTGCATGTCAAGCGAGAGTATTAATAAATCGCCGATGTCCTTTTTGTAATAAATATCGTGTACTAGCTTGGTCCCACAGTAAAACCTCTATAAAGATGAGCTTTTATGCCTCTGCAAATCCCAATATTTTGCAAAGTAAGTCTGTACCTAGGTATTATTGACTGCTTTAGTGGTTAGTGACCCTGACTACTGGATCAAAGAGAAATGGGTTCGATTCCCACCCAGGGCTAGTATTTATGTGATGAACATGGGTGCTTGCTCTGTCTTAATATTGTTATTGGTAATTATTCGTATAAGTATCTCACTACATAGTATAAAACAAAGTCGCTTCCCGCTGTCTGTCCCCATGTATTATGTCTTTAAAACTACACAACGGATTTTGATGTGGTTTTTTTAATAGATGGAGTTATTCAAGAGGAAGGTTTATATGTATAGCACACCTGTGCCACCCTGTGCCAAGCCGGGGCGGGTCGCTAGTATTTTTAAAATATATGTATAATATCAGTCTCTGGCAGCCAAATGACAAGCTTTGCTTAGTTTGGGGTATTTGTTTATTTATCATTGACCGAGATAACGAAGTGAGAGTGGTCTCCGTTTTAATTCGACAATTTTGCTTTCGTATGCCCACTGTAGGTTTTATTTTTTATCTATATACACAGGTTCTCTATACTCGTGTTAATTAGTAAAAGTAATAATAATCAATAATTTTTATTACCGAGGGAGGGATTTCCTTTGCTTTGCTTTGGATTGCTGTCGTGCTATTTATCAACCGATTTCGATAAAATATTTGGCAAGATCATTTGGTATCTCAATCCTATCAAGATTTACAAGTATGAAACCAAATCGGTCAAGAACGAGTTAAGATATAGACTTATAAAGAGACAGTCGAAGAGATGCGCCGCGAGGTCTACTGATCGCAGAACTACTATTAAGTATACCCAAGTAATTTGTCACAGAAGGTAACTAAACTTCATTTTATTCAATTTCATTGTTTTATAACCATTATTCATTCATAAAACTTGTATTTTCTTAAAAAAACCACGAAGTAATCACAAGCTCCCGCATATCTCACGCAGAAAATAGTAACTTTTCATTTGACATTAGAAATCGAGATTCTTAGGCGACGTGATAACTAGGTGAGGTGAGTTTGTGCTTGTAGAATACGAATTTCATAGAGAACGGCGACATTGATCACCCAAGGTTAGTTCATATCACTTCGTACTCACGCGGGGGGCGCTTGTAGTGCTAGATGAGTTTGTGGAATACGAATTTGACACCTCACCGCTAGACTGGCGCTCACTTCGACGGTCACCCAAGCGAGTTAAATTACAGAATCGCATGGCAGTGGTTCGGGCGCTATGATGCCACAGACAGACAGACAGACACACAGACAAACAGACACGTCAAACTTATAACACCCCTCTTTTGCGTCGGGGGTTAAAAAAACTACTTTCCTCTTCGGCATTTTTAATTCATTTAGAAAATAAAGTCGTAAATGACCATGGATACGCGTTTCTCAAGATTTTTGGCCGAAACAATGCTCGAGTAATACTAATCACACAGTACTGTACTGTACTAGCCTTTTAAATAGTCCACTGCAGGACGTAGGCCTACCCACGAAGGGTGATCACACATACACACCACTAATTAAAAATTTTTGACTCACCATCATATTTTTTCCTCGGCGCAGATTCCGTCTGCGTTTCCAGATCCACATCATTACTCAGACTGTCCACGCTCTCATTACCATTATTCTTCGGCAAATCTTCTATCTCACAACCAGGCGGCGGCATCTCATTAATAGGCGTCAAGAAATCCGCGCTAGTCTCATTCGAGTCACAAAAATCTAACGATATACTGCTCCTATCATCTTTAACTTGTCCCGGCAAGTTTATCTTCGAATTTATCGATCTATATTTGCTAGAATCGAATGAGAGTCTCAAAGACGGATCGTTAGTCCGAACTCTGGGCGTATTACCAGTCGGAGTGACTTCTTGCGAGTGCTGTGACGTGTAATAAATAGAGTCCGATTTCTCAGCAACTTTGTTAACAAGTTTGAGGTTTTGTTCCGAGCGTAGAATGTTTTCGGAGCGAGATTTCGATATGCTACTGTGGCAATAGTTCTCATCGTCTATGGATATTCCTGACATGCCCGAAGTGACATCGGGTAAGGCTGAGATATCGTTCCTTTGTTCCGTAGTGCTGATGCTAGAGACCATATCTTGTGTGGGAGTGGGGGTGTGGGTGACCATGCTGCAGGATTTGTCGAGACATAGTGCGGAGGAGGATTTTTCTCGGGTGGTGGAGAGGATGGAGGGTTGGACGTTGAGAGAAGTGCACGCTGATTTTTGGCTGCCGTTGAAAGCGTCGCAGGAGTCGTCGTCTGTGTCTGAAGCTGGAAAAAGAATACATTGATTATAAGAAAGTTGTGTTGTATAATTTTTTTAAAGTGTATATTTCCTTCTCACTTGTACATAAAATTTTAAGTTGTATAGTAGCTTAATCTCTAAGGGGAATCCCAATCCCAGCAGTGTACGCCCTATGGCTGATATGATGATGATAAGCAGTACTTACCAGATCTATTATCAACATTATTGACGGGCGAAAGCGTATGTATGACGTCGTCGATGTGGCGACCGACCACGTCAAAGTGTGGTTTGCCTAAAGTTAGGTTAGTTTAGTTAGAACTTCTTACCAGATCCGTTATCAACATTATTGACCGGCGATAGCGTCATATTCCGATTCCTCTCTGGCACCTTCACGATGTCGGCTTCTCTACAGAAGTTCTGTATGACGTCGTCGATGTGGCGACCGACCACGTCCGAGTGCGGTTTGCCGAAGGTTAACATCGCGAAGTGATGGTTGCAAGCTGATATGACGCCGTTTTCGTCCACCACTAGCAGCCCGCTAACGTTGTATGTTACCTGGAAATTTGATTTAACTCCTATTAGACTACGAGATGTAGCCGTGGTGGTCTAGTGGTTGTAACGCTGGCCTGTCATTCTTGAGGCCGTGGGTTCAATCCCGGTCCCGTACCAATAAGTTTCTTTGGAACTTATGTACGGAATTTCACACCACTGGCTTTTCGGTGAAGGAAAACATCGTGAGGCAACCTGCATACGTCCGTAGAAGAAATTCGATGGCGTGATTCGTGTGTGAATCCACCAATCTGCACTGGGCCAGCGTGGTGGATATGGCCCAATCAACCTTCGAGGGTAGGCCTACGTCCTGCAGTGGACTATTAAAAAGGCTGGTATAGTACAGTACATACTACGAGATAATTATGTAGAGTTCTGTAGGAGGGGTCGTCTTAGTTTTAGTCATTTTGTCCCCAACTGAAATTACATTACGTCTTGTTTTAGGGAAAGGGTCCTTGCATATGGTGTGGTATTTTATGTTTTGTTAAAAAATAAATTTTATAGGTAATCGCTGATAGAACATGTATTGGCCGAATCATACAAGTCGGCGGATGTGAAGTTAGAATCTTCACATTGGCCGACTTGTATGATTCGGCATATAATAGATGTGATAATTTATAACTACAACATAATTTATGAACAAACAATGAAAAAGGTAAATAAACTTTGAGGCATGACGGCATAGGTACCAAAGTAGAGTGTATGTCCGAGAACAGTTTTCTTGTCGAAATGTAACGTTTTGTCGATGCACTTTATAGTACGGTGTTGGTGTAACATACCCTGACGTTAATTTCTAATAGAGTCTTGTCCTTGGCGTCCTTGAGGTTCTTGATGGCGGGCCAGGCGGGGCTCTCGGCCGAGTTCACTTTAGTTATCCACATGCATAACGGAAAACATCCGCCGTCTAGCGTTCGTCCTGAAATCACATACAAAATAGTAAAGTAAATGTATAAAAACAACATAAAATGTGATACGATAGGTTTTTCTTATTCTTATTAATACAAAAGAGCGCCCAATTTAGGCATATTAAAATATATGGTATCTGACAGTGGTGGTGATGGCCAAAGTAATCTTGAAAGACCATTACACAAATGGCGAATTCAGATTTTTTCGTGCGTATCCAAATTCTATGAGACATTCGATTCATTTATTAGTTCTGAACTTCTTTGAAATCTTTAGCCTTATTAGAATGATTTGTGAGGAACGTGTCGCTGATTTCAACTTCAAATAACACTTATTACATTGGACATAATAAATCTATTTTTATAATATTTTTTTTAATTAATCGTTGTTGTTTTTCTCGCTAAAAATTGAGAACGGTTGAACCGATTTGGCTAATTTTGGTCTTGAAATATTTGTGGAAGTTAAGGGAAGGTCTAAAAGGTGAGAAAATATAAAATGTAGAGAGTAGAATAGTAAAAACGTGAATTTAATTTTCCCATGCAAAATGTACCTGCATGTAAAAGTTGCCATTTATAAAAGTTGACAGTTAACTTTAGGAGGATTTAGCTACTAAAGAAGAATTCAGCGCGCGTACCCCCCTGTCAAGGTATAAGAAAAGTTGTTGCTACATGTGAACGAGACACCAGACATTTCATTGCACAATTTTAGACTTAAGTTTTTAAGCAATTAAGGCGAAAATGGATTATCAGCAACTGAGCTGCACTGTTCTCGCTCGCTCCGCTCCATATACCTACCCGTTAAAATTTCGACTTTATTCTTTTATGTTTTAGATCGAAACTTCAGTTGAACCATGCGCCTCACGTAAAGCTGACAGAATGTAGTGAATGCGAATCGTAGTGCGTTTCTAGTCCGGACATAAAACTTCCCTGCAGTTAAGAGATGGTAAGATGAAGCACAACGGATCAGCTAGTCATCAATAAAACGAAAATTTCACTATGTTACCTGTGGCCTTCTGTTTAGACACGCTCTTGGACAGGGTGGAGTCGACTGGCAGACGGATGGAGGGTATGAGGGAAGCCACGGGCAGCCCGACCAGCTTGTCGCTGGTTTCGGCCCCGAACAGCACGCCCGCGTCGCTCCCTTCGCAACACACTACGATGCCGGTTTCTGCATCTACGGTTAGCTGGAAGTAACAACAAATTGAAATTGATAAAGTATCGCCGAGCAAAGCTGCCAAAACATTTTCGGGGCCGTTCAAGGGGGGAACTCCCCCCTTGTAAGCAAAAGTAAGCGATGCTCTAACCCCTCCCTCCCATTATTATGTATACATTGGTACCTGTATGCATTTTTCTTTTTTTATTGATTCATGAGCAGAAGATTTAATTCTAGAAATAAGAAAATAGATTTTGGATAGAGGACTTTAGCACACATATGCGTCAAAAAATAAATAACTATTGCTGACGTAATTACCATCAAACTCCTAATGTTTTATTTTAGTTTACTTATTGAATATTTATAAATTGTTTTTTAATGTTTGTCTGTGGTATGATCATCATTTTACAAACTTTGATTTCATGTTAGTTTTATTTTCAGCTTTGTTAGAAGCAAATCGCGAATTGTACGCGACGTCACCTGCCGGTCTCAACGGAAGACCAGCGCCGGTTGTATATAACCGGCATCATGCTGAGATGGGACCGGCTGGTGACGAAAATAAAACACTAGGTATTTTAGTCTTTAGTGTATTTCTAACCCTTGTTGCTGTATTTCCTGTGTTTTGTTTTCGTCAGTAAAATATTGTCTATTTGGTCTATAATGTTTCCTCTTGCATAATCTTGGTTTTAGTTATTTGGCGCTTGCTGTATCTAGGTTTTTACAAGGGTTTGGTTCTAATATGCATGATGACTGGGTAAAAAAAACATTGTTATAATTAGTCCGTTAGTTAGATTATTAAAAAATATTGGACACGTATTTTTTCTTTTGTCAATCAAACGACGTCACCTCTCTCACAGAAGTCTATTATTATTTGTACGGCACTTATGACGTCACGCGGAAGTTTGACGGGCTATATCTTCATGAATTTTTGTTTAATTGACAAAAGAAAAAAATGTGTCTAATATTTTTTGATAGTTTATTTGACGGGCTAATTATATTTTTTAGTCATCATGCCTGTTAGAGGCGACTCCTAGCTGAGGTATCAACATTGGAAGAAAACATAAAGTAAAAATGTTCCCATACAAGATCTTAAAAGAATTCACAGTAGATCATGCCCAAAGCATTGCATCCCCAAATAAAAGCTCGTAGGATTTTTTGACTATTCAGTGATAGTACAGATAGCAGACACTCTTACCACAACATTCTTGCAGTTGACGGGCTCGGCGACCACTAAGCAGGGCCCGTCCGTGTCCAACTGCCGTATCCAAAGCGAAACTTGCAGCGAATCTCCATCTTTTGTGACAAGTTCCACCACCTGAAAGTTTTTGAAAAATTCATGTTCATAAATACGAAATTACATTCATAAATAAGAGTGCACTACTTCTCACAGTAAAATTATTCCACAGTGCTTCTGATAGTGCTTTTTCCTTTAACATATTTTTGAGATGCGCTAAGTATAGCTCTATAGCTATGTATGATATTGAGTTTTACATCAAGTATTTTTGAAGACACACAAAATAAATATGTAGCCGATTGTAGTTATACCTACTTCATTATGCAACTACACTAGGCTGTTATTTATTTTGTTTTGTTATAATCTTCATTGTACAACTCATAAAATACATCACAAAATTTTTATTTTCCTTCAGCCTAAAAATGTCGTATGCTTCAATTGAAGTCCACAAACATAAGATATGTATGTCCACAAATATACATATACAAACATAACTATATGTTTGACAATATTTGTTGTTAGAAATGTAGGTGGTTACATACCTTCCCACTTAGCAACACAATGGTCCCATCTTCAGCTGCGTCTCCATGTTCCAACTCAGGCTCCTGGAAGCTGAACGCCTTACAGTTCTTGTTGCGGAGGAGCTCCGTGAACCGCAGACCACACAGCTCGCCCGATGAATAGCCCAGTAAAGAACATGCTTTGCTGTTCACTATCAGAATCTGGAACATAAAAACTAAGGATGCAGAGACTCGACCTGTCAAAACATTTTTTTTTTGCAACCATGGAACATCTTTTCTAATAATGATATGTGCTTCAAAAATATAGTTATTATTTACTGTTTTCGTATCACTAATTAAAATTAGACCACCAGAAAAATTACAATGATTTTTTATTGTTTTTACCATCTAAATTCCCTACCAATGCTTGTGCGGCCATATATTTAAAACTTGATTAAAAACGAACTTGTACATATCAGAACATTTTTAGAAGCGTCATAAATTACTCTGACGAACATAACATTTTTAGAAATAAACTTGGGAGAAAATGAGTCTATTCATGTACAATAGGTATTCGTATGTATGAGCTGCCGATATCCTTCTTTGTTTGTTATCATCATCATGCCCTTATGCCACTATAGGTAGGGTCGGACAGCAAGTTTTCTTTTGCCACTACACTCTATCACACATCATCTCATCATCTTCTTCTCGCATAATTTGTTATCATACAATTCATACACTTTTTCTGGTCCCATTTATGCCGCTTACAATCATGTTTATAATTCTGGTATAACTGGAGAATTTAATTTATATTCTGCCATCATTCAGAAAATATTGAAAAATAAGAGATTTTTCTCTTTTATCTATCAGTTTATCCTTCACAACCAAATTTTATAAACTCAATTCCCATAAATTTCTATGCAATAAGTAACGAAGATTGCGAAGAAGCGGCTACAGAGTTCAGTTGGTATAAAAGCCAAAAATTATCAAATTATTTCGTTTTCTTCTTCATGTTAAATTCTATTTAAATGGTATTTGCAAACTGATCTTAATTAATTTTATACACTACAATTCATATCAATTTAAAAAAATGTTTTCTGTATAGCTCAAAATTATCTTGTGGATTTTATTTGTATTTAGTAAGCTGGAAGTAAGTTTGATTAAAATGAAATCAAGAATGAAAAGCAAGCATTAGTTAGGACCTGGCTACTTACTTTAGAAGTGTTAGGCTCGATAGTGAAGACAGCTTTGCTTGGATTGAAAGCCTGCTGCAAGCGATCAGTTTGAGATTGAGCGGGGGAGCCCGCAACCTCAGTCGCAAGGGATGTGTTGAAACGCAGACCATTTGGGCCGTCAACTGTTAAGATATTATAGAAGCTGTGTTAGTAGAGTTAAAACTTAATGTAAAATGTATGTTTAGTTGTAGAACCAAAAGAAAGTGATGAAATGAATTTTACTAGTTGTCAAATTAAGGTGCGTTTATTTCGGCTTGATGGCATTTTTACCATATGCAAAATTAGCGTTGATGTAAACTGGTTTAGGAATTTCGCCCATTTCGCCAATAATAATGCTTTTACTCACTACCCAAAACAAATGCTAAACGCCAAACAATCACAAAGAACCCACCTCCACAGGTGGAACTAAAGTGGCAGTTCACGATGGCATTTTTAACTGTATTTGAGCTATCCAAACGGTGAACGAAATCAGTTATAAATGGCACTTTTGCTCACACATTCTCAAAGTCAAAGTCAAAGTTTTGCCATCAATAGGCTACCCAAACACACCTTTAGAATTTAGATATTTAGAACAAAGTTTTTTAGTCAAGTTTCAATGAATACTGAATGGTCCCTGACCACAACAAGATATTAAAATATGCTTAATTGATTATTAGGTTGAATCAACTAATTAGATAATTCATAATTCATTTATTACTTGCGAAGTAGGTCGAACAATTTACATTGTGGTCTTAAATATTATTATTATATAACAAAGTCCTCTACATCAGCTATTAGTTAGCATGCAAGTTAAGTGTAATTAATCTACCATTATTATTATATATTTCAGTATCATGCAATCATACAATTTATTTCTTACAGATGTCATAATTTAACCTTAAATATATACTTAATTTACAAATAGAATGATATAATAACAATAAGTCAAAATTAAAATTTATTGAATACACTTAGATTAGAATTATAATTAGTTGTCAACGCTTTATTATGATACAAATAATTATGATTTAAGATCTTTGTCATTTAAAAATTCATCAATTGAGTAGTACGCTTTTTCCAATAATAATTTTCTGAGCGATTTTTTAAAAAGGTTAATGTCATTCTCAACTCTAATTTCTGTTGGTATTTTATTATAAATTGTTGGAAGCATTCCAAATACGCTCTGACTATATAGATGCGTTTTACATTGCGCCATACATAGTTTTCCAGCATTTGTTTCCATTTGCTGTAGGCGTGAGGCTTTGAACTGTTTCAGTTTGAATAAGTGAAGGTGAGTTTTACCAAATACTGCTACTTCATATATGTACATGGAAGGCATGGTAAAAATGTTTAAGTTTCGGAAATGATCCTTGCATGAGTCTATCTGTTTTAGTCCTAGGATAGCTCGAACACATCTTTTCTGGGCTTTGAAAGCTTTTTCTTTATTAGTTGAGTTACCCCAGAATATGATGCCATATCGTAGGATTGATGAAGCGTGCGCATGATACGATGTCAGTAACGCCTGCGTGTCGACAACTCTTCGTAATTTTGACAGCGCATATGATGTCTTATACAGCCTATTAGACACGTTATCAATATGTTCTTTCCATTTCAATTTATTATCAATTGTCAAGCCCAAAAACTTTGTGGATTCAATTTCTGTAATATTGTTGTTAAGATAATTTATGTCTAATTTGTCAGATTTATTATGTCGTTGTTTAAAATTCATTACCTTCGTTTTCCCCATGTTAATTTTTAAATTATTATCATTCAGCCATTCTATCAAAGTTGTCAATGTTACGTTAATGTCATTAATATTCTTATCACCTATGAAAAGGATCGTACAGTCGTCTGCAAAGAGAGTCATAGGATTCGTTGTCACAGTGGGTAAGTCATTTATATAACCTATAAATTGTAATGGTCCTGTCACGCTGCCTTGCGGCACTCCGTATTTGACGGTTCGTTTGTTGGAATCATATTGCTCAATCGTTTTAGTTTTAGAGCAGAACCTGTCGATACGTGTGATTTGTGTTCTATTACTTAAATTCGATTTAATTAATTCTAAAGCGTTACCCCTTACTCCCCTTACTTAGATGGCTATGAAATTAGTATAAGCTGCAAGAAACTCAATCAACTCAAATGGCAACTTCTAGAGGAGGCCTATGTCCAGGGTTGACAACCTAGTATTTAAGAAATATGTAGAAATATGAACAATGTTTTATAAAGTTAGATATTAGAGAATAAAGGCTATTTTTATTTTATTTATTTTTATTATACTAAGTAATTAAATAATTATGTCTCTTTTGTTAGTTTTAGTGAATACTGACCTCTCACAAGATCGACATTTGGCTTGGGCTTGGTTGGCGTCTCAAGCTCCATCCTCCTGGGCTTGACTCTACGACTCAGGCGTGGAAAGCTCTGGTTGCCTTCAAAGGAACAGTTGCTGAACACATTTCTGAATTTTGGCTGCGGTTTGACAGACCTGAAAAAGAACATTAGTAGTATGACAAGACATTAGCTATATTTACTCTTTTATTTTTAACAAGATTATGTAAAATGTGTCTTGCTTTGGAGGTTAGTGTGAGGTAGTTTTTGGTTTTAAGATAATTCATTCATGTCGCCCCGATAATAAGCTGTCTCTCTGTGAAGACACTGCTCTTTTCTCTTAATGAGATTAAAAGTATTAGTCCACAATGCTGCATTTAGGCAGTTTCACATATCTTCAGGTACATTCAGAAACACAATTTATTGACATATTTTCTTCATATCTTGTACAAGCTGCAACAAGATATTTATGTAAGTAAAAGTTTTACCAGCATTTGTAATCTTCATCAAATCCTGTAAACTTTTCTGGTGTGTGTAGATCTGGACATTCATTCCTTTTTGGATAGAAACTTCCTCTCACTTTCTGCAAGAAATTATAGTTAAAATGTTACTATGTTTTCAATTCCTTACTGGTTTGTCTTTATTATAAAATTTAAATGTTTGTTATTATTTTTTACCAAAAATTCAACTGTGTACAGAATTTACAAATAGCACACTTATATGTATCATCGATGTGTAATTTTTACTTGAGGTATTGTTAATTTTTCATAAACAACTCAGCCTTTTTCGATAAAATTTAAATGGTACCTCTGGAGTATTCTATCTTTTCGAACTACAAAAGGTTTTTTTAAATTGGTTCATAATTGGCTAAAATATCTAAGAACAGACAAAAAAAAAACATACATAGTACCTCTTCCTTTTTGGAAGTTGGTTCAAAATAAACAGATAGAATAGTTGACACTATTGACAAATTATAATCCTACCGCTTAACTTAGTCATCACCTGCGTGGTGCAGGGGTGCCGGGGGAGACAAGAAAGGGGAAAAGGGTTGAGCGGTAGGATTACTACGAGCAGACTACGAGAGACCTATATTTGTGGTGCAATAAAACAATTGAATATTATGTGGTTCTAGGGCAGTGAAGGATTACCGATAAAGTTATTGTTTCATTATGTGATGGCAAAGATGTGATAAATAACAAACTTTTATTGTGAATATTTACTTACTCAGAAGCCTTGAGGAGCTACAAAGGATACATTAGGTAAAACAATGTGTTTCAGTACCAAGTACCTACATAAGGGAATAAGCCAATGAAAATAACTTACAGGACTTGGTGTTAAGTTCAGATGTTGAGGAGAATAAACACCAACGAAGCGTCCTAGTCTTGGCTTCACTGGAGTCGTTTCAGGCGTACCATCTACACCAACCCTAAAAATATCCACCCATCAACCTTTAGATCGCTACCGCTAAATACCAACCAATAAACCACAGCCTGATAAATAAAGGGTAACAAAATGCTAAAGGTTCGCGTTATGATTTATTTACATCCTCCAAACTTATTTTTGGAAAGAAAATCAATACTTTCTAGCGCGCAAGTTCAAACTCAACCACTAGTCAAAAAGAAAATTGCATACCTTTTGTATTCAAGTAAACCAGCATTTTCCATTCTATTAATGGTGAATAATAATAAAGCGTTGTTGTCAAAAGCCAAATTAGTTTTAAAATTGTAATATTTTTGGTTTCTTGAGGATATATTTTTCAAATCATTTGCCGTTGCTCCTGTTTCAAATTAGAATGTCAAACTAATTTGACAACTTTGCTTTGTTTGACGTTAGGCAAAAAAAAAAAACATTGGATAAGGATGTTATTTCTTTTCGAAACTAACCATTCGATTTCTCCTCAGGATCTAGGACTAAGGGCTCTGAGCCCTTGGTCCAGAGCCCTTAGTCCAGGTTTTGCGTAGTTTACTTAAACTTTCGCGTTCGCGTGTGGCTCCATACATTTTGGTTAGTTCTTCCTCGTTTCCGCCAAGGGCGCTGTACAAAAATGTATGGAGCCATACGGAAACATCTGTAGTTTCAATTTACGTGTAAACCTGGACTAAACCCTCTGGTTTTGCGTAGTTTACTTAAACTTTCGCGTTCGCGTGTGGTTCCATACCTTTTGGTCAGTTCTTCCTTGTTTCCGCCAGGGGCGCTGCACAAAAATGTATAGAGCCATACGGAAACAGCTGTAGTTTCAATTTACGTGTTAACCTGGACTAACTCCTAAGCTCAATAAAGCGATCCGCACACATGCGCGGTCGGAGCGGTCTAGCGGGCGAGCGGTCATCTGTATTGTACTGGTTGTCTAAGAAGGGCGCACATAGGTCCGGGCGCGGTTCGTCGCGGCTCGCGTTTGTAAACAGTTGCCCGCGCCTCGACTCGACAGACCGCGCGCGGTCTGACGGGTACGCCGGTAGTTTTTCACTCTTTCGGCTGAAGTTTGACGTTATCAAAGAGTTCGGATGGAGCCTCAACAGCTTTTGCGGTCAATTGTGATTTTATGCAATTGACCGCGACCTTTTTTTTTTTTTAAAATTCGTTTTCTCATAGTAAACTGCAAGGAACGAGAAAAATCGAATTGCGTCATAGTAATAACTAGTAGTTCCACAGACAGTAGACTACACAAGCACCCACCAAGAACTATAAAGGTGCATTTGTTATCAGATGTTGTAAGTAATATTACAAAATAAAATATGCTTTGTGATACTATGGATGAACTAATTTATATTGTCTGATGTTCAGAAATGTTAATAAAATTGCAAGAAATGTCTTGTTTCTATTTATTTATTTAATAAGAGTAGTTAGTAAGTACAGAATCTTCTTCTCTTCTTTCTATTTTTTGTTAGAGCCATTCTAACAAATATCATCAGCAAGTTCTAGAAATAGATTTAAAAATGACTATCAGGGGAATAATTTACTCACGGATTCTGACCACAAAATAAAAACTGCTTGTAATTTCGCTGCCAGAGACTGATAGACTACATACAGGGCTATCCAGTTGGTGCAAAAAGAGGTGATTCAGACCATCACTATGAACAACTTTTACTATGGTGCCAATACGGAATACGAAAAAATCAGCTGTTTCATATATTTTGTTAATTCCAAGCGGCAACTATGTATGGAATATCTGATAATTTTTTCTTGTATTCTGAGTGGGCCTCAAAGTAACAGTTGTGAATAATGATGATCTTACATCACCTCTTTTAAGGCTTAGGCTAAGCATAGGACAAGCAGATGATCCTGTACAACTACAGTTAGGTAATCAAAATAAAGAAATGTCTTGTTCCTACTTATGAAAAAAATATATGAATGAATGAATGAAAAAATATAAACATATATTGAAATGAAATGGTTAGAGAAAGAAACGTAGTAAAACGATTGATGGAATTTCATTTGATCAATATCAAACTCTGTTTTACATTCCTAATTCCTATTAGCATGACCAGCATAGCGCCACCTAGTGTGAAGTGGCAGAACTTTGAAAAATAAAGTGACATCTAGTGCTGAGTAGCCTAACTACGCCCGCGCCCGGACCGCCGGACCGCCCTAGACCGCTTGTACCGCGTGGCGACCGCCTGGCGACCGCCTTGCGACCGCCTGGTGACCGCGTGGCGACCGGGCGGGTGGGTAGACTTGCGAGCCAAAGTTGCCATCAAACACTGTAAACTACTATTTCTTTCAAAGTAGGTTGCCATCAAACAACAATTCATTGCCGTGTTTTGGATATGAAATTGCCGTGTTTAGGGGCAAAAGAGACGTCCGCAAGTGGTAAATATAACCAAGATGATGAATACATAATTTGAAAGCTTGTTTTATGGGCTTCTCAAAAATATTAATTTTATGTTGTGTATCCCTCCATTTTTTGTGAAAAATAGAAATATAACTTACTAATTTTTCTAGTTCAGCAATAATAATGTTTTTCTATCGTTCGTTAACTTGCATTTTTACCTGAATATTCCACATTTTTCTCCTATTTTGTTGAAATCATAAGAAACTAGTGTGATTAACTGGTCACGCTAGTTTATTATAATTTACAATGTGTCTAGAAAATGCTTACAAAGTGTGTCCAATTGGTAAAAATACTTAATAATAATTGGAAAGTTACATAATCAGGGTTACCAGAAATAATCTACCTATTCTGTCAAATAAATAAATTAATCCAAAAAAACTCAAAATTAATTTAAAAAAATTTGAACTTTTTTGTTTTTAACTGATGCAATTGGCTCAGAAAAATATGTGTTTTTTGAAATATAACGAGTGCTGTGGTTGGATTTTTAGATAATTATTTAACCAGCCTCCATACATTTGGTGGGCGTGTTTTTATATTGTAGATAATAAATGTGTGCATTCTAGACTTTACTGTCCCTATTTAAAGTATGACAAAATTAAACTGTACTAAAAACACAAATACTGACAATAAAACTGGAAAATGAGAAACTTCCTGATTGCCGTGTTTTGAGACATAATTTGAGAAATTACCATATTTTATACATTTTCGTATAATTATCCATCATCCATCCATCAGCTTTAAGACGTCCAATGCTGAATGCATAGGCCACCCCTATGGATCTCCATTTTCCAATAAGACTGTTTAGTAGCGGCTTGCATCCAGCGTGATCCTGCGGTCTTAATGAGGTCATCCCACTGGTGGCAAAAACGTAAATCCTCCACTGTTCCGAACGCTGCATAGCCGAGTTGGATTCAGCGATTAATTGCGGATTGGACTGCAATTTGTATTAATGTAATGTTTTATTCTTTTATAATTATTATGTATGTCTTTTCATATGGGTTATGTGCCTGAAATAAACGTTTATTTATTTATTTTATTTATTAACCTCTTTATGAAGTCGGACCTACCTAACTGGACTACTTGTCCTAGGTAGACGTACGAGTCAACAACTTCAAGAACTGATATACCACAAAGATACCAGAGGGATAATGTAGTCGATCGAGAAAAGAAAGAAAGAGATGCAGTGATTTAATATGGCATGAGTTAGAAAGAACCATTTAAATTAACTCGATTCAGTGGCTAGTTGTAGTGTTTTTCTCTCAGTAGTGTCAAATGCCAATACATATTTGACAGTTTTGACAGCGCTAAGCCTAATTTTCCATACATTTTTGTGGTTGAGAATTGCCTCAAGCGAAAACAGCCCTATCTCTCTAGTTGTACTGGCTCTGTGCGATCTACAGATATTGAGGTGGGTACGACGACATGGGCGTTGCACATGACTAGACATCTGATTATATGCACTCTCTATATACATATAAAAATGCATGCAAATATGCACTAAAAAATATGTACAAAGTTATGCACTACCGAAAACAATTTATTATTAGAATTTAAGTGTATTTTTACATTATATTCATTTAAATCGGTTCAAACTTGTGATTTTTAGGCTAAAAACGACTGTTCATCGTCAACTAACATAACCAGACACAACTTGAAATTTTGTGCTATATTTTATTGAAAGCAAGTATGAACATTGTTAATATTTTAATTATACGTGTGTGTAGCTAGCGCGATGCTATTCGCTTTTCTTATAATTTGGAAACAAATATGATGATAAGAATAAGAAAATGTTTATTGTTAAGCCGTGTAAAAAGTGTTATAACAATTGGTATTGTGGCATACTTGCCGATGCCCCATTACTTATTAAATTTCTCATTATGTAACTAAATCTATCCTGTACAAAACCTACATTAATAACTTAACAATATTAAACTTAATTATTCTAAATAAAAATACTAAATGAAACTTAGAAGCAACAATATTATTACCTATACTAAAATCTACAATGTTAATTACCTTCTGACATAAATGTCGGATCGCGGTCGTCGCTTGTAACATTTGCACGGTTTCGACGACCGGCGCGATGTGCGCAGGCGCTGCGACGACCCTCAGTTTAAAAAACTACGACAGCTAGTTGGTAACTCTTTTGTCTTGAGTCCGGCTTTCTTTTGTGAAAATTGTGTTTTATAATCACTTTCCGCTTTTAATGCTTATTGTGTTATCATTGGACTTCTTTTCTAAGAAATAGACATTGATTACATTCTTGGTAGTGTAAATAAACTAACTTGTTGTGATACCAGTGTTTTTGTGTTTGCCTGGATTCCCGGATATCGTACCAAGGAAGCATCCAGGTATTTACGGTGCATCATCACACATCCCCAAACACTACAGTATCAACAGCTTGCCCAGTTTGAGCGTACAATAATCTTTTATAAAATAGTTATACATAATAATAGTACACATGACCTCCACATGTACCGCGGGCCGCGGTTTGACGACCACTGGTCTAGAGCTATGACGCCGTTGACGGACAGGGTTGGGTATTAAAACGAGGAGCACAAATCTAAGGATTGCGACACTATGGGGGAGTCACGGGGGTGTTTTTCAATCGTTCCTATGCATTCTGGCTGCCGGAGTTGCGCCGAAGTATATTTAGTTAATTTTACAATTAGGTGTGAAACAAAAAATAGGTTAGGTTAGGTTAGAACATGACAAACAACGCACGAGCCGAGCGAGCGAAGCGAGCGTGCCGCGGCAGCGGCCGGCGAAGTGCCAGAAGTAAACTGCCTTGATAGATTAGGTGTGAAACAAAAAATAGGTTAGGTTAGGTTAGAACATGACAAACAATGCACGAGCCGAGCGAGCGAAGCGAGCGTGCCGCGGCAGCGGCCGGCGAAGTGCCAGAAGTAAACTGCCTTGATAGATTAGGTGTGAAACAAAAAACAGGTTAAAAATTCTGATATAGCCGAAAGTGAGGTTAAGTACTAAAAAAAATATTACTCAAAAACTAAGGGCCTGCGGCTGGGCGGAGTTGCAGGGAGGGGCTTCCCCCCTCCCCCCAACCCTTCCCCCTTCACCCCTCCCCGCGGGTACCGGGCGGCTATAGTTTAACCGTTAAAATTTCATAAATTTTAAAAATTAATTTAAAAAAAACTACGCTTCGCCGGGGGGGGTGGTAGTGGGGGGTGACTCCCCCTCCCCCTAGCCCCCCTCCCCGCCCCCCCGTCCCCCTAAAATCGTGCTCCTTCTTTCAATACCTTACCCGACGGACATCCCTAAGAATAATTTTTGTCCATTTTTGTTGTAAATAATATCTGGAGTGCGTAAACGCACCTCCGCATTAAAAAAAATAATAAATCTGGAGTGTGTAAACGCACCCCGCTGAGCGGTCGCCACGCGGTCCGGGCGCGGGCGTAGTTTTGCTACTGAGCACTAGATGTCACTCATGGGCTCGAATCTTAAAAAAAAATCTATCTATTTCCCACCATAGACAAATGGTAATTTGCATTTTGACTTTCCCAATTACATTCTCTATGCCCATTCAAGGCTGCTCGAGTTGCAAAATGTCAAAGTCCATCAAATTTTCAGCAGTTTTTGTGCTATCTTTTTTAATGTTAAATTAAAGTTATTGTGTTAGTTATGTAAAGTGTTCGTGCTTATCGTCTCCACTGAACTGTTACAAAACCACACATTCATTGTGTTTTATGCGTTGGTGTTCAAACATTGGTATTTATATAGTGTATTTTTGCATCCTGTAAAATATTGTGTCGTATGCCGAACTACAACTGCAGGCAAAGCATAATTAGGAGACAACGCATTCTGAAATAGTTAACTAAGACTCAAGTGGGTGTCTAATATCAATAATAACTGTGCAAAACTGAAAAAAATTATCTTACGAAAGTTAACCTAAAAATGTGAATGATGAAATTGATGTGAATTATGAATAAACATGAAGTAGCACAATATTTAGTCTTATTTATTAACTTACAATAGGTACATAGGTTTTAAAAATGGTAAAATAATAATTATATTTTAATCGGAGAATTGAATATTATGGATACAGGAATTAATAATAAATATTTATAAAGCCAAAAAAAATACTGTCGCCATGTTTTAAAAAGTACATAAATGTCAAACTCTAAATTACCAGTCCTATTGGTTGTTCATAGATTCCTGCCTGATACGTAGTGTCTGTGATGTCACTTTATCTTTCAAAGTTCTTCCGCTTCACACTAGGTGGCGCCATGCCGGTCATACTAATAGTGATGGGACAGTTTTTAAGATTGTGAACAAGTTATCAAAATTACGTCACTCGTTTTACCACGTTAGTTTTACTTACCACTTTATTTAATATTTACTAAATATAATATAGTTTTATTTATAAGCAGATTTTGGCTGTATTTTTACTACCTAACTTCTCTGTAGTCTATGGTCTCTAGTTATAATTGTTCTATACTAAGCCGAATGATGGTGACGTCAGACAATCATTATGAACAACTTTTACTATGGAGCCCACTCAGAATACAAAAAAAGTCAGCTGTTCCATATTTAATTACCGCTGGAATCGACAATATGTATGAAACAGATGAATCTTCCTCTCTTCCGGATTGTGCCACCATAGTAAAAGTTGCTCATAGTGATGGTCTGAATCACCTCTTCTTGCACAGCTGGATTGTCTGTGGTCTATCAGTCTCTGGCAGAGATATCCTAAGCATTTTTGGGGTTAGAAACCGTCTGTAAGATGTCCCTCAAATGACCATTCCTGCTAATTATAGATATTCGTGTATTTAAATCTATTTCTAGACTTTGCTGATGATTTAAGAATTGCATAGAAAGAAAATTATTAGAAACCGATAGAAAACCTACGCGTATATCTACCTAGTGATGTAATTTCGATAACTTTATCACACTCTGAAATATACTAAGCGCTACACAAGTCGGCGGATGAGAAATTAGTCTCAGATGACACTTCGCCGTGATTCGCTAATAATTGCGCATGTCTACACAATGCCGACGCCGCGTGGCGTAGTGTTGATCACGGGCGTAGGGATTACGCAGGAGGCAAGAGGTTGGTAGGCGGGTGTGCCCCAGCGTCTCGTCTTTCTGGCTCCCGAGCATACAAATATTTCGGCTTTTGCGCAGCGTTCTGCGCAAAACTTCCCATCCGACGACTTGTGTAGCAGTGTGGCGCTAAATAATACTGTCCCACCACTATTAGAACTACCGGCATGGCTCTACTTAGTGTAAAGCGGCAGAACTTTGAAAGATAAAGTGACATCTAGTGCTGAGTAGCCTAACTACGCCCGCGCCCGGACCGCCGGACCGCCCGACCGCTGGACCGCCCGACCGCCCTAGACCGCTCGTAAGAACGCGCCAGTTTGCGCAGGTACTGCCGTACCGCCGGACCGCCCTAGACCGCTCGGACCGCTCTACCGCTCCGACCGCCTCTGTTTGCGGATCGCTTAAATAAGGAAAATGGCATATTATATTGAATATCGATATTGTACCACATCTCTCTCGGATGTCAGCCAGCTGTACACAGAGCTAGTGCAGCTGTAGCTTTACAAACTGTCAATCTTAATTGTTATTTTTTTTGAAAAAGTTTCGAAATTTTTTAAATTTCCAAAAAAGCTATGTTAAAACATTGTAGGTATGTACAAATAGGTACTATATGCTGAAACTACCTACACTACTACTACCTATACATAAAAAGCATTGGATCATCCACAGACCCTTGAAGGAATTGTTGGCAATGCAGCCAGCATGCTGGGCACGCTGCCAACTGGCAGTGGGCTTGAGCATTTGGATTATCTTTAGACCTTCAAGGGTCTGTGGATGATCCAATGCTTTTTATGTATAGGTAGTAGTAGTGTAGGTAGGTACAAATTAATTGTGAATTTTTGATATTATAAATCTACATAGACCAACATTGACGAAGGCAGCGACATCTGGCGAAAATATTTTCCTCCGACTTAACGCTGATTCATATAAAGCGTTGTACCTAGAAGATGACGCTCTGATGGTCTTGACGCTGATTCGTACAAGTGGTTGTAGATGGCGCTGTTATGGTTGTGGATTAGATCAGTTGTGGATTTTGGCGGGAATCACAGACAGAGGTCAGGAAGCAGGAACCCACTGACAAAACGGAATAATTAATTTTCGCATAAAATGGTAAAACTGCCTTCCATCGTGTACATACACAAAAAAAAATACATATGAAAAATGAAAATGAAATGTAATTTATTTCTTTTAGTACAAAATACATGAAATATGTAGCCATGGCCATCAAACTAGGTGTGAGAACACCTGTATTTTGATGAATAGCCTACCTAATAGTTACAACATTGTGAATTGTACAGTTTTATATTTATTGGTAATTAAATATTCTTAACTAAAACATAATAATAATTTTGTTAATTTTAATTATGGTCTGGGCCTACAAGTCATATTACAGTGTTGTTTATAAGTTTCAGATTAATTAAATGATTGCTTTCTTGATGTCAAAATATTAATATCAATACACAATGTTAAAAATAAATGTTAAAAAATAATCATTACAAAATTGAAATTATACAATTCATCTTATGGTATCCATAATTAATTCATGAAATTCTAAAAATTTAAGTTATTGATCAATTAGGTATGTACCTATATACAACACATATTGCATTAAACATTGCTCAACAATAGTAGGTACAGTTAATAAAAAATAAAAAAAACATTAAATCGTGCAAGCGCGCGCGCGTGTGTGTATGTGTGTGTTTGCGCGCGTATGTATGTGTGAGTAACGTGTATGCGTCTGGAGTATATGTGCGTATACCTACACCTCGGAGCGTCTGTGAGTATATATATAGACGAACATAGAACCTCCTCCCTTTTGGAAGTCGGCTAAAAAATGCCATTATTTAGTTGTAGTCATTATTTTTACTAACTGCTTGTACCTAATTATAACAATAATTTATGCTCTATATTTTATCGTGGAACTCTGTAAGTACCTAAGTAATAAGACATTTTGCGTTCCGGTTGCTGTCCGCACTTTCAAATATCAAGGCTATTTTATGCGCACTCCACCCACTTGTATCATGTAATTTTAAATTGTGTGACTTAGAACTTATGGTTGATTGTGTTTTGCTTGTAGTTAGCTCCATAAAACAATTACACAGAGCGTGTAGGTATTTAATTCAGATCAAAATTAATTTTGATAAATTTTATTACCTACCATCGTAATATAGGTAGGTATTGTAATCAGCTGGTAGGTATTGTTATTCACAATTACCTCTTATACATCTAGTTTTTTATAAAATATATTAGCCAATTAGCGAAACAAGAGATTTTCTCTAAAGATGGGGAGCAGGTGCTTTGGTTAGGGGATATTCGCTTCCAGTAAAAAAATGCTAAGTCGATGCTTCCAGCGCACCTTACGTTATAGTGTAGGTACAGCGTCTTTGGATCTTCGAGCAAATATCTATAGAGTCACAATCGTGTAAAAAAGTGTCCGAGCTAAAACTCTGCCCAAACTACGTAGTGGGCAGGCTTTTTAGTTAGTCTTAAAGCGATTGCAAGCCGACTACAACGGCGCGCGATGCCAAAGTGCTCGGTTACAATCAATTAATAATTATAAACGTCGTGATTCGAGAAAAAAGATCATTGTGAATTTTTTTTACTACTTTCACTTAGAGACTGGCTCTGTAGATATTTGCTCGAAGCTTTGGATGGACAACCGCAAGCGGCAAGTACAACTGAGCGCCATCGTGGCTGACATGTTAAATAGGCTTGTTTTGTTTACTAAAAATATAGAATTAGTCCGTCAAATATTTTATCATAACATATTAGACATGTAATTTTTCTTTTGTCAGTTCAATAAAATTAATGAAAATGTAGCCTGTTAAAGTTCCGTGTCGTCACTAGTGTACTACAGATGTACCGCACTAGTGACGTCACGAGCCCCCCTCTCAAACTTTGACAAGGTTTATCTTTGTCATTCATTGTTTGATTGACAAAAGAAAAAATACGTGTCCAATATTTTTGAAGTGAAATTTCTAATGCGACTTCCAACGAGGTTGCGTTAAACGTTTAACGCTACCAAATAGAGGGTATGAAAGCACTGTCGCGTCGAATTTACACTTCTTCCGCGCGGAGGGACTTCACTTGCACTTTTTTTTACCTAACTGACGAACTAATTATAACAATAATGTTTATACCCAGTAAACATGCCTATTTTGTAGTCTCCGATTAGCTTATCCAAGTGCCAAAAGGCTGCTGTCAGGCCTTCAGGCGGTCTATAAACTCTGACACCAGCGCTAGCCAGTCGGCCTAAATAATAACCTACTTACGAGTACCTTTTACACGAGGTTTATGTATTGGACAATCTACGACTAACATAACGAATGAATGAAAAAAACTGGTGCTTATGTATATACCTACTTATCACTCGTACTTGTAACCGTGCTACATGCTCGATAGCTCTAGAAAATTGGCTTCATTTATAAGTAGGTACGCTTGTTTACTTTGTTCCTCGTAGGATAGAGTAGATAGTAGATAGAATAGTGCGTGAGGATTTTGATTACGTAAAAAGTACCTATCTAACTCTTCCACTAAGACTAAACATTAATTTCCATTGGCGCTAATGCGTTATCTTGCCCGATGTTAAGTAAAAATGTGGTCTAAGATGTAACGCACTTAATTTGCTACGAGCTACCTACCTATTTGTATTTATTTGAAGATATCTACGGTATAATTTACGGTAAACAGATTGATCTTTTCATATTACGATTACCTACGTTTTGGGGGGAGTGAAATATTTTCTTAGTTTTTACGTTCAACGTAAATTCTCTTTGAAACTTTGGTACTGTTAAATTCTGCCGTAGGTACCTACCATTTTATCAAACTATGTAAACTTATCGATCAAATATTTTTAAAGTTAATTACTTATAAGAATATTTTGACACATTATCTAGATAAGTGAAATATGTTTCTACTAAGTATGCTAATAAGTTTGTTTCTGTATTAAGGCGTAGGCGGCCATATTTACTTTTAAAATTGCTATTAATATCGGTATGTATATAGTACGTTGCAATGGAAAGTAGGTGCGTCGTTGCATTTGCGAAATTGATTGTTAGGTAGTATGTAGTGTGTGTCAGGTGCTGTATTATGTAAGGTAGGTCTATCGACGTAAGCGAATGTCAAGATTTAACAATAGATTGCAAATGCAATGTTTGTACCTATCTGTTAGATAGGTTTCTCTCACAGATCCGACGAGATATGACATATTCTCGTCTCGATATAGAGGGGACTTCATTCCGCTAGAAACTGTCTGCTTAACATTCAGAATAAGGACCAACTTGAGTCCTTATTCTAAGGCTTTAACATAACAATCATTGTCATTAACGCCAGTAATTATCTCTTACATAATTATTACTCACAGAAAACCACAAATAACGTATTCATATGCACTCATACAACATTGAATTCTACATAATGTTTCGTAAATAAGAGTACAATTTTTTCGGTGATTTAATTGCATACTCGTATAAAGAGAAGGCCTGTCTCTATATCTCTATGGTTTCTCTAGTGTGTGGGTAGCTATGTTAGGATGGTGCCGTAGTTTACAATTCAATCAAGAACAATCATCAGTCCATCGCTTTGTATCGCTAAGTTATCGAGTTCTCGAATAAATAACAGGATGACGATAACCAATACTCTCGATTACATCGTTCCCTACTGAAAGGATGAAAAATTTATAATTACATTATTTATCTGTGTTTTTAACTGAAGTGTATTTTCGATTCTGTCCTTGGTGATTCCTCACCTCCCACTTAGGTTCGGGAAAATCATCAGTGCGATATGAAATCGTTGTTGTATACATTCAATATTTTTACAGGAAATACCTGTTCGAAAAAAATCTGAGATGCTGCGAATTCAGCGAAGCTACAAAAACAACGTATGCCTGTGAATGTCATCCTAAGTAATATCTAATATACTCAAAACTTTATATTATAAATCGCGTTTGAACACCAACTCGCCTGATGGTAAGCGACGTATATCCATCACTATTTTAATCTACACATTCATAGGATGGCCATCGCCAGCCAGCGAGGTAATGCGGCCAGCATTTTGGGCTCTTTTTCGCCGGGTACAGTCGGAGTTGTGTTGTGTGTTTAGTTTTTAACTTTGACCATGTTTTGTAGTTAGCTTTTAGTACATTTTTGGTGTTGAATTAAATAAACAATAAACATTTATCAAATCTGTAAATTGTATTTCTATGTATCAGGAACAAGGTACTAAGGTAGATAGAAAGAAACCTGTTTATATAATGTCAACCTACTTATCTTATATTTCATTTCACAATAAATAAATTGTTGAGACCAGATATAACAAAGTAATTGTGCTGCAAGAACCATAGATCTTTTTGAAATAGCCACTAACCAAGGCTTTAAAATAACCAGGAGTCTGCTCTACTAAAACAAATAGACAGCTGGAATTCGCTCTACCTAGTATGCTCTAGTTCAACTTAAGTACAGCAGTAAATTTCCTCACTGGTGACCCAAGACTGTTTGGTGAATGTAATGTCACGTCGTAGAGCCAAAGGTTAGGTACCCTTCGTGGTAGTGCTAACAGATTAGACTGACCGTTGGTATTTTATGTGAGGTAAGTGAGAGGCCGGTGGGCTGCAAAGTTCTCAAATCGCGAAAAGATCTTTGTAAAAAAGATATTCTACCTACAAGATCGAATGATAAAGAATGGTGACAAAGGACACGTCCACAAAATGTATGGAGGCTAGTATAATAATAATCGAAAATCTAACCACAACATGCGTTACATCTCGAGAAAGTACATCTTTTTCTGAGTCTATTACATCAATTAAAACCAAATAAGCCCTGCGATTTTTTTAAAACTAATTTTGAATTTCTTAGGATAATTAAATATATTTAACAGAACAAGTAGATTATTTCTTCAACTCTGATTAAGCAACCTTGAAAAACGTTGATATAGCACAGTAAAATTGTGAGCTGTATTTCCATTTTCCATACAATTTATTTTTATCATTTAAAAAAAAGAAAGATGAAAAAATATACCTAAATTAAATATTTTTGAGAAACCCATAAAGAAAGCATTTAAATGGTTAATATCATCTTGGTTAGATTTTTCTCTGAATAATATACCATTTGTGGACGTCTCCTCAAGAAAGATAGAATAGAGTTAAGTATGTTCAGCAGTGAACGTCATATAGCTAAAAAATCTCATAGTGGTGAGAATGTGATCCTGATGAGTATGAGGTCGTGAGTTATCCGGTCCCGTACCAATGAGTTCTTTATTAGAAGGGAGAGAATTTATGCACGGATATACATACCACTGGCATTTCTGTGAAGGAAAACATCGTGACGTAACCTGCACATTGATATGACCTAGACATCTTTCGCAGTTAGCTTTCAGTACTTGACTATTAAAAAAGTCGGTATAAGTAGGTACACGTGTACTTAATACTTACAGTGTTTATCTTGAGCTAGGCAACGGAGGCAAATGCCCAAATTTACTAATTGATTTAGTTTTACTTAGTACCAATCTACTTACTCTTTTTGATGGACCCAATTAAAATATAACTTGCACTACCTAAGTACTTTATCAACTTTACTGATACCCGTAATATAAAAATAGTTATCACCGTCCATCTCCGTTGGTAAAAGGTGTACTAACATGCACCTTCTGTTCGGTTAGCGCACGATATAGATTCAATTTGAGATACAAAATTGATTCTTTCATAACCTGTAACTAATCCAAAACACTTTTTAATATCACGGATTTTTACAACAACATCTCTTTTATATTGTGAAACGATTCTATTGTAAATCTTAACACGTTTGAATAGAGTCGAGGTTTAAATGTGCGAAGGTGTTATTTAAGTCCCGATTTATTTGCCGATTTAAAAGGTTTAATAGAAAGGTTGTACGTAATACGATTTTAACTATATAAAGGCGAATAACAATAAAGCTTATAAAAGCGATTAGCAAGACCATTGGATAACTGAATGGTCTAATTTAGTTACCTATTGTCTGAGGCAGATGTTTCGGCAGTGTGTAATTTTAAGGTAATTTTTAACAGCTGATGAACTTTCATTAGCTCTATCGTAATTAATGGTTGATTAGCCTTAAGGTATACTCGTAAGTAGCTCTCGATCATCGATTGTTACTAAAATTGATAATGAAATTTTGCTCGACTTATTTATAATTTTAGTACAGAAATATAAATACGTAAGAGTTATTTATCTTTATTTATTACTAGCTAGCGACTCGCCCCAGCTTTGCACGGGTGCAATGCTGATACTAAATATACTACAGAATGTTTTTATATACAACGTTCACAGCTTTCTTTTTTAGTTCCTCTACTATATTATGCATCTATTATACATAATATAAACCTTCGTATTGAATAACTCTATGTAGGTACCGACTAAAAAATAACATCAAAATCCGTTGCGTAGTTTTAAAAATCTAAGCATATACATATAAGGACAGACAGGCAGCGGGAAGTGACTTTGTTTTATACTATGTAGTGATGATGGGTCATAAATGCCATTACTAAGATTTCAGATGTAGATTGTTGGACAACGGTATTCAATCCCTTCTTTATCGATCCCTGAAAAGACTAGCTGAAAAATTAAATGATGTGCATCCTGCACGATACTGTAGTATTTGTTACATCTTTGGTCTCTATTGAATAATCTTACGACGACATCGATAATGATATCTTTCATGTAGGTACACCATAGAAATAGCCTAGCTAAGTAGCATCATCATTAGCCTAGCTCCCTACCCTTATGACATTCAATAATGTAAAGTCGTTAACGTACGCACATTTCTTATATTCATCACCATCATTCTTCATATTTGAATCAATTCCCAATGTACATATAGGTAACTACACACATATACAGGGTAACAGGCTAAGTCGACCTATTCCCGTTAAGGGTGCGTGTAGTTTACGTTGTTTCTGACTGGTTTATCTATGAAACACCCCACTCCAAAAATTTTCGGTTATACAAATTATATCGAATAGGTCGACTTAGCCTGTAACCATGTATAAATGTGATATTTGTCAGTAAATACTCACGGCTCCCAAGGTCTTTAAAAATTTATGATCAACAAACATTTAAAGCACGTTACGCGTATCTGATACTGTCACTTCCTGAATAACTGCTTAATTAAACTTGGTAATTAATTACAAATAAGGATCTAGTGAGGAGTTTATGAAACTTTTTTGTTCACATCCGGTATTCAGGAACGCTTGAGAGTTTTAATTGTGGTATTAAGAAGACAATGAGGAGCTTAATGGCTGTCATCATCGTGAGGTGACTGATTTGCAGAAAGATAAGCAAAATAAATGTGAAATGCGAGACTGCGTAGCGGGTGGGTATGGTTACAGAATCGTGTGTAAGATGAGCTTGTATTTTATGAAAATGAAAGTGTAGAAACGATTTTAAAAGAGATGTTTACTCAAGGCTTCGGGACGAAAAACGTATGCGTTTTGAGTAAGGTTAACGTAATCTTTGGGTATCTATGCTATTGTGTGTTCAAGCATTTCCAAATTAGAACAAACTAGCTTTTGCAGGCGGCTTTGACCTCGTCAAATTTGAATTTTGGTGCTATCCTATAGTAACTTTCTATTTTTCCGGGATAAAAAGTAGCCTATGTCACTTTGCAACCTTTTAACTATATGCATGCCAAAAATCAAGTCGACCCGTTGCTCTGTAGCTACGTGAAGGAGTAACAAATCAACAAACACACTTTCGGGTAAAAAATTGATGCAGGCGTTTGCGCGTGACGCAATGATGTATGATGTGTATAATAATGTAAAATAATTAATAATAGCGGATAACTGAATCCTTGGGATATTTGGTAGGTATTTTTTATTGAAAATATCTCAACCGCAGGCACCGGAGTCCGAGCTCTTATTAGGTATGTAGTAGGTATTCTAAACCTTTATCTTAATGACATCCTTTTGTGTCTATGAACAACAGTAGTGTTATTTGTAATTAATTATGATAAACAAATTTAATATAGAAAGTTGATTTCTTCTGGAATTTTCCATGAGAAATCCGTTGTTATGAACCTAGTCGTTCCGGTTAGGAATGAAGGTCAATAACTTCCTACTGTCATACCTACATCCTATTCATTATTCATCTACCTATACACGTACATATTGTTTAGTACATAGTATAAATAGGATTAAATAATTCAAGCGGGAAAATCTGCCACTCAAATCTAGAGCTCTATTTTTCTGCCCGTTCTAGACTAAAACGGTTTAACTTAGTCTAAAACTTGTTTTAATCTTTTTACAGACACTTTACCTGAATCGTTCTGATTGGAGCGAATAATTATTTCGTAAAACAGCATCGGATCGATTTCCCGCTGATTTCTAGCTTGTTGGATAATCAAATTAGATCAGAGTTATGTACGTTTTCATAACGGATAAGCCTCATTTACTTTGTAGGCTAATATTTTAATGAAGTATTTATGCACCCGTACGCAGGGAAATTGCGCCCACTTTGTTTGCAAGGTCGTTAACATTGGATGTTCAATAATTTACCAAAAATAGAGATAAATCAACAAGAATTTTAATTTAGGAGTGAATTTTTATTTTGTCCCTCGATGTAGAGGTATGTTGTACTTTGATCTTAAGGTTTTGGTCTTGTGTGTAGCTTCATAGATTCCAAACGGATGAACCGTTTTTGATTTTGTTTTTTTTTTTTTTTGTTTAAAGTAACTTTGTCACGAGCCTTGAAAATATATTAGATACTAATTTTTTTTTTAAATTACTTTCAATTCAATAATTTACCAAAAATAGAGATAAATATTTAAAACCAAATTATAAAGATTTTAGTTCCGAATCAGGTCATAATAACAATCAACAGCAAATCTCCGGAATTGCACAAAAACGCAAGTCACGTATAAACTGAAAGAAATTTAGTTTTCCTTTCCAAACAAAGTGAGCTAATTTAAGCTCCGTTAGCGGCCCCTTAGCTCGCTTCAATTACTGTTTTGCAACTTAGACCTCAGAACGCGTAACGAATTTGCGCCATTGCTCTGCAACTTACTTGTATAAAATTTTAATGTAACGTAACTAAAAATTTTGGGAATTGGTACAAATCTCCTTGCAATCCGCTGCACTAGTTACTCTGAGATATACAATACTGAAATTTCGTTATGCGTCATAATTATTCTAGAAACATCAACTCTTTTTAACCGACTTCAAAAATGAAATTTCCCAATTCGACTGTATTTTTGTTTTTATGTAGGTACTAGCTTTTGCCCGCGGCTCCGCCTGCGTGGTATTTTGACTTTTGTGCTATTCCACAGGAACCTTTTATTTTTTTCGGGATAAAATGTAGCCTATGCTGTTTTCCGGTCTTTGAACTATGTCCATGCCAAAAATCAAGTCAATCCGTTGCTCCGTTGCTGCGTGAAAGAGGAACCAACCAACAAACTTTTCGGATTTATAATATTACTAGCAGCGCCCCGCGGTTTTACCCGCGTTGTGCCCGTTCCCGTGGGAATTTCGGGAATTTTTATACATATAAACCTTCCTCTTAAATCACTCTAGCCATTAAAAAAAACCGCATCAAAATCCGTTGCGTAGTTTTAAAGATTTAAGCATACAAACAAACAAATAAACAAACAAATAAACAAACGAAAATAGCGACTTTATACTGGCAGCGCTCCGCGGTTTTACCCGCGTTGTGCCCGTTCCCGTGGGAATTTCGGGAATTTTTATACATATAAACCTTCCTCTTGAATCACTCTATCCATTAAAAAAAACCGCATCAAAATCCGTTGCGTAGTTTTAAAGATTTAAGCATACAGACAAACAAACAAACAAACAAATAAACAAACGAAAATAGCGACTTTATTTTATACTATGTAAGGACTATGTAAGGAAGTATGATGATGTTACGCGATTACTCCGCTCGCGCCAGTTCTATGAACTGATTTTGATGATACTTTTTTCGTTTGGTCGATTATACTTCAGAAATGGTTTCATTTCAATTATTTTATCGAAATTGGCCGAATTGTTTTCGAAAAATCAATAATAATGTGAAAATTACTACATCGATAGCTACGTGCAAATTATTCGAATTCTGTAGGTACACCGTTGAAGTCAGTAATGGCATCTTTGGCGTTATTATAAATGTAAAAATATTGGTAAAAAAATCAGCTTTCTAGCTATCACGGTTCATGAGATACAACCTTGTGACAGACGAACAGAAGGATGGACAGCGGAGTTTTAGTAATAGGGTCCCGTTTTTCCCCTTTGAAAATGATAAAAAGTGACAGTTGCAGACAGCTCTTTAGACTGGACAGACGACAAGCAGAAGTGGAAGTGTAATAGTTTTAATTACCCATTTTTTCAAGAGGACTTTATCAACGCTATACTTAAAATTATATCGTCTACAAAAATGTATTTATTTTATACATTTATATCTATTTCAGTAAATATCAGAGATGTGTGCATTCTGACGCTATCTTTGTGAAACAGCCTCTCGTGAAATAATATTTCACATAACAAACGAACCGTAACATAATAGTAATTACTCGTATGTAAATATTAATTTCATTTGTACGCCACCTCATCTACCTAGGCCGCGTCGTGCACTTTATGGATTATAAAGCAGGTTACCGACATTGGACAAAATATAGTGCAGTGCCAGGTGATAACAGCCGTTGCACAACCACCTTTCACCGCAGTTGTGCAATAGTGCTCTGTTTTGCGAAGTGGAAAATTCAAGGTCGGTCTCATTACGATGTTTAGGCTAATTTGTTTTAGAGCTTCATTAATCTTCGAATTAATGATCTTCAATTAAGATCTACCTAGACTAATGTCTTCCGGTTTGATCTGAATATTTGTGGAATAATTTGTGATCTCATTATTTTGGAAATAGGAACCTACAACTTTTAATTTATCTAAGGTTAGTATGACAGTTTGCAAATTGCTTGATACTTTTTACTGACTTCCAAAAAGGAAGAGGTAGGTGGTATGTTCGTCTGTATGTATTAATTTTTTTGGTAAGTTAATCGATATTTTCGCCAATTGTGAACTGATTTCAAAAATTCTTTTTTAGTTTGAAAAGGAATACTCCCGAGGTGGTTTCATTTAAATTTTATCGAAATCGGCTGAGCTATTTTTGATAAATCAACAATAATGTACATGGATATCACATCGATTAGTGCAAATTATTCGAATTCGGAACACGGTGTCTGTATTCGGTGGAAGTCGTTTTTGCGATCTTTTGCACAAAAAAAAAATTATAAATTTGATTTTTTATTCTTTCTACAATTTTACTGTACATAACGGGCCTTTTAATAGTCAGGTAACTTTCGTAAAACAGAGTTCTGTAATTTATCTACTTACAATAAATGTAATCGAAAGATGCGGTCATAATCCAATAGGTTGCTAGTCACTCCTACAAGCTAAGTTAACTTCAAATGCCCAAAACAGTATTTTACACTCTGGGCACAGCTCGGCAAAACTACAATTTGATGAATCATTTGTCATTCCACCGAAACACCCATACAGCACCTACCTTTACAATATTAAAGATTAAGTCGACTTAGATAAATGATTGTCTAAATCAAATATGACCAACGTACGTCGTACACTATTGGATTAAGTTAATTAATAAAATTATCTTAGCGATAAGGTCAATTATTCTGACGTGCGACCTTGCACTGCTTTACTGCCCAGAACTAACAAAGGTTTATTAGAGTTGTGTTTTAATTGCGGTAAGCATGGACATACTATGCAGTTCTCCGCCTCAAACTTTGATTGATCGATAAAGTTTTAGAATAAAAACACCCATTGACAAATCCAAATTTTGAAATGAGCCCTAGAAATTCCATTTCGATTCCGCAATGATAGATCGATATCGAATCGTGTGTTAACTTCTATTGTTCACTTATTTCTCTAATTATGTCCGACAAAAGTGTTCAGCCTTGGGTAACGATTAAATGCGTGCCCAAGTCATCGATTTCGTATCGATCATTGACGTAGCGTGTCGATAATCGATATTCACCGGTGAAAATGACGGATATGCTCGTGATCCGAATGGCATTGACTATTATTGTCTTTGTTACCCGTGCCCCGGATTCGTATGAAATTAGGTTCAAGAGCTTGTCGAATAATGGAGCTTTTTACATTATTAGTGAAGGCTTAGCAAAGATTATTAAATGTAGTGTCTATTGTTTTTTTTTCTTATCCTTGAACACCTTTTAGATTGAAGCTAGCATTTGATTGTGTTGTCAATTTGATCGTATTGAAAAGGTCGATTATTATTTATGATCGATAAGTGGAACACTCATAATAATAGACTATTTAGCAATAAGTATATAAGTTATTTTAATGATCAATGCCTAATGAAAACAACATATTTAAGAAATAGTTAAAGTAGTAAATAATAGGAAAACTTGAAGTAGGTAGGTAAACACTTAAATAGATTTGTCGAAAAAAAATTTACTATTGCAGTTACATACATACTACGTGTGATTTGTTTGTTACGACTTCAAAATATTTTGTTTATTATTAAATATTTAACATTGAACTTGCGTGACATATTTCGAAACTAACACATTGTCATCCAAAGGTCAAATGAAGGCATTCTTTATAAGAATTAGATGCCAAGTGCCAAAAGTATTTGTTAGTATGTTGGGGTGTGAATGGGGTGTCGAAATCAGCCTTCTGTTCAATGAGGGTTGTGCAATATCGTTGGATAATATTAGCGCATAGAGACGTTACAAGATATTACGTTTAACATGTAATGCAGTTTTCGCATCCACGATAATTGACCTCTCGCAGCAATGTCAGGCTTCGTTACAATAGTTTTTACCTTCGGCGAGACACATTTACATACCACATTTTATTTTATGCCGTTCTTAATTGAACGAAATATTCCATAGCTAATTGTCGAAAAATCGCTTGTCAGAAGCTTAATCTGTTTTTTAGATTGGGGAACAAATTTAGTTATTAGCCGACAATGGACTGGCTGAAGTGTATTATTGAAGTTTAGGGTAATGATAAAATTGGAATTGGAAAAACTTTGATAAAAAAAACCCTTAAATAATCGGCCAAGTACGAGTCGGACTGGCGCACGGAGGGTTCCGTACTGTATGGGAGCCCCACTTAAATATTTATTTTATTTTAATTTTATTATTGAAGTGAATATACAACTAAATATTCTGTGAAAATTTCAAGCATCTATGACGTACCATTACTAATAAAGAGCGAAAAACGGCAAAAAAATTTCAGGTTTGTTGCATCGGAGCCCCCCTTAATTATGAATTTTATTCTGTATTTAGTTTTCCTGATGCATAGGGTGACCTTGTTAGCAAAAATGAAAAATTTCAACTTTCTAGCTATAACGGTTTATGAGATACAGCCTGGAGACGGACAGACAGACAGACGGACAGACGGACAGCGGAGTCTTAGTTATTAATTTTATTCTGTATTTAGTTTGTTGTTATAGCGGCAACAGAAATACATAATCTGTGAAAATTTCAGCGTTCTAGCTATAACGGTTCATGAGATAAAGCCTCGAGACAGACAGACAGACGGACAGCGGAGTCTTAGTAATAGGGTCCCGTTTTTACCCTTTGGGTACGGAACCCTAAAAAAGAACATTTACCTGATACATAGGGTGACCTTGTTAGCAAAAATGAAAAATTCAGCTTTCTTCTAGCTATAACGGTTTATGAGATACAGCCTGGAGACGGACAGACAGACAGACGGACAGCGGAGTCTTAGTAATAGGGTCCCGTTTTTACCCTTTGGGTACGGAACCCTAAAATGATTGATGATAGTGATAGGTACCTACACAGTCATAGAAATCAGAAGAATTTTAAGAGCTTAAACAAAAGGATTATTCAGGACAAGTCTTATTGTGTAAGAATGCTATAGTAAAGGCTGATGGTCAGCATCTTCCGTCCTGCTCGCGCCAATGTATTCAATTAAAGCAGTAAGCGAGTGTGGTGGAACGTTAAGGCCATTGCTACCATCATGCCTACACATCTGACGATTATTTATATGAAGATGCTACGCTACGACGTAGCTACATCATTCCGTAGCAAATCCTACTAAAATTATAAGCGTGAAATTTTGTAAGGATGAATGGATGGATGTTTGTTACTCTTTCACGCAAAAAAACTATTGAACGGATTGAGATAAAACTTTGCAATTATGTAGCTTATATTTCAGAATAACACTTAGGCTATAAATTATAATGACATTGCGTAAATTTTCCATATTATAACAATAAGTTTTAAGTGAGTAGGAAAATTTCTGCCATCTACAAGTTATTCTAGCGTGCGCTCCAAGGAATATCAAAAAAGAACTGTCGAATCGAACAAATGTCAAATCGGATTTTTTTTGTTTTTTATTTTCCACCTCCTTTATTAAGGGTGATAAGGTAGGGCCTCTAAATATCATGCGGGCGAAGCCGCGGGCAAAAGCTAGTATTAGCATAAAACCGTACACAAATATTACCAACGCGTATCTAAGTTTCTATTGCTAGCAACTCAATATGCAATTTTTGCTTCACGTGGCAGTTTCCCATATCCCTGCATTAAGTAATAAAGAAGAATAGGGTATTATCAAATGTGTGTAACGGTCGATTCAATCGCTCTGATGAAATCAAACTTAAAAATACACAATTTTCTTGGATCGTGGACAAATTAGCGGTCGCTTGTTGTTCACATAGTAAAATAACTCGGCTATTTGCAAAACTGTGTTGTAAATTGGTGTTTTGCAATTTTGGGTAAGTTTATGAGTGTGCGAAATGAGATTAAATATCGCGAAGAATTTACGATGTGATATGTAAAACTGACATGCGATTGACGCATATGTTTTAAGTGTGGGGTTGTAAAATAATTTGGAACGTAGCATACTTATTTATAATGTTACTTCAACAATAATCATCCATCCATGGGAAATAGCCGTAGGACGTCCTCTGCTGGGCATAGGCTTCCACTATGGATTTCCAGGAACTATGGAGTTTAAGGGCGGTTGGAAGCTGCCTGCATCCAGCACATTTCTGCGATCTTAATTATTTCGATAGTCCACCAATAATAATATGAAGTTGTAATTCAAGGTAAATGTTAAGATTATTTTTGAAACGAAATTAATTGGCTGTAAAAGAAATTAGACTATTACAGGGACAAGTTTGAATAGATGTACCAACTTCCATATTACCTATCTATTTTCTCATAACTGATTCGACGTGACTAAAGAAATTTGTCTGTATCTAAATCTATAAACAAAAATTAGCTTCAATAATGTGTCGTTACGTAGTATTTGTACGTAGGTATTCTAGTTGCACAGGTTTCAAGCAATCTGTAATGTAGAAATTATAAATGTCTCAAGAATGTAGTAATTACAAAGTTATTTTTATATCAATAAATTGTTGCTCTACAAATCAAATCACGTCGTGATTTACTCAAGTTTTTTTGATAATTATCACAAGTTTCTCCTTGTCATGATTATTGTGCAAATAATCTATATTTACAAAGTCTATTTGACTAGTCCGCCACCATAGTTATTAGAACAAGAACTATTACTCAATTCAAAAACCTGGTAAACCACGATCACGAAAAAAATAAGAACAATAATAGAACTATTCACAATCGATTACATAAATCGAGACCACGACTCGATTCGGCGAATTATTTTATTTTGTGTTCGGAAACTGTGCGAATTTGGCGGATGCTTGAAAAGTGTTTTGTAATCGTCCGTTACAATTGCTATTTAACGGTGAGTTTGACTTGACAAAACTTAATTAAGTTATTTGGATGGCACGCAATTAGTCTGCTGGAAATACGTCCATTTAGCTAATGAGTGCAAGTTTTGTAGCCGAAAATACGGAACAGCGTTGACAGTGACTTATTTATTTCAATAGAAAGTAGGACACTAGAGTTGCTAGCTGCTGATTTCACAGCCTACACAGCACAGTCCCTGAATCCATAATTTGGCAATGCAATAGTATTCTTCCATCCATCCATCCATCAGTCAAAGGACGTCCACTGTGGGATATAGGCCTCCCCTTTGGATCTCCAATAAGACAAAGAAGAAGATATTCTTCTACGTAATATAATTTTAGGAATTTTCTTTTTTGTATGTAGGATTATAATTAATTGTATCGTATGGAAGCCCCCCTTATTTTTTTATATTTTAATTTAATTATTAATTTTTGAAAGGAATATACAACTTAATATTTTGTAAATATTCTAAGCATCTTCCTGTTGCCGTTTTTAATATAGAGAGAAAAATGGCAAAATAAGGTTTGTTGTTGATTGTTGTTGAGCCTCTTAAATATATTTTTTTCTTCTTTTTTTCGTATTTATTGTAATAAAACAAAAAGCAACATAAATACGTCATTTGTGAAAATTTCAACGTTCTAGCTATCACGGTTCATGAGATACAGCCTGGTGACAGACAGACGGACAGCGGCTCAGCATTGCTCTTAAATTATGATGATGATGTGTTAGAAATATCACGTAAAAGTAACAATACTTATAGTTATAATCAAAAAACGTTATTCTTTCGAATATTTTTACAATAATGAGAATGTAGTTAACCTGCTAGAAATACTCGTAGGAATCCACACAGACATGTAAGTAAAAGCAACTTGGTGACTTTTTAATTGGGTCAGTTAAAAAGTAGGTGAATAACAGCGTTATTTATTTCCCATCACTTGTCACGGCCATTTGACAGACTTTAGGAACGCATTTTCTCGCTGTTAAACTAAGTATAGAATTCTTATTCGTTCTCATTAACTAGCTTATTTGCTTGGTAGGTATATCCAACTCCACTTCATTGTTCTCTAATTCAGATAAGGTTACTTCTAAGTAATATGTAATTCAATATGGTACTTTATTAGATAAATTCGTGTTCAAATTATCATGCCGTGGGGCAGGGCCGCCGTTTGCGGTTTTGTCGAAGGCGTGGACGCGTGACTATGAAATGCTTGCTTGTAATGAGTGTAATAATAAGTGTGTGTGGTAATAATTATGTGTTACCGTGTATTGTTGGTCAAATGGTTCTGTCATAATTCTTAATGTTGGTATTGCTCTGAGGACGTGATTTAAGGCTTCGACCACTGCTATTGAACGTTTTTGCGTCCCAAAAATGAAGTGTTGACTCTCTCATTGGAGTTAGTAATGTTTGGATTAATACTGCTCGAAGATCGATCGAAGTTCTCGTGACATAGGCGATACGATACGATACGATACTTTTAAAACAGGTTCAAAGCCATAAGCCAAAATAATTTGTTAGCCGTCACATGTCTCACAAAAAGCTAAATTCGAGAGAGGTTGAAGAAGCATTCGGTATTGTACAGAGTCGCTGTATTCTGTGATTATGGATAAGAGTGTACGACGTTGTAATGTTCTCAGTACTGTATTGTACCAGCTATTTAATAGATCTTTGTTGAACTTAGGTCTACCCATGAAAGTTCGCAGTAGCAACATGTAGGTAAGTAGTTACCATTCACGGCGCCTTATGTCTTATTAGATATTTCTAAGCTCACAAAAAACAAATATTATCATGAAACTTGTCCTTATAGCTCTGCATATTTTAATAATTTTCTAGAACTTTAGCTTGGACTGTTAGGTGTATTGAAAATATGCCTCGGCCTAGGTGAGCGGAAGGCCTTGGCAAAGTACCGCGGGCGGGTACCGTGACACTAAATCTAGACTTTAGTGTGGCTAAACTGTTTGCTACGGCTTGCATAAGTACCTAGGTCTTAGGTAGTGCGCAAGGCGAACATAAATCTTAGATTCGATCTTTTCCGAGTTTTGAGTCGGTGAATGTTTAGCATTTTGTTGCAAAGATATATTGTACGATTATCTATTGTGTTTGATTGAGTTTTCCGCCTAACATTTTTTCTTAGTAGAGCTGCATACTAAACCGAATTGAAATTACCATTTTTTATATTTTCTTTGCCTTGTAACGTTAATCTACTCTCCTAGGATAATGTATTTTATAAGTAAGTAGTGCATATGTACTGCGCGTGTTTATTGCGTGTGTACGCTATTTCGAATTAACTTTTTATTTAAGCCCCTTAGGAAGATAGATAGATATATACTCTTTATTGGTTCACAGTTTACACACATTACTTATAGTTCGGCCGTTCAGAGAATGCGTACCTGACACGTCATCTTGAAAAAATGTTTTTGGCCGATATCTCGGAAACTTTGTACTTAAGGGCAAAAAACATTAAAATCATTATTGTAGAAAATAAAATTTCTCATCTTTTGTTGCCAGTAAACTTTTTTGTCAACTTACCGTTTACGATTTATGGCCCATTTAATGAAATTTCATTTCACCTTAAAACATTTTTTCAAGATGACGTGTCAGGAACGCATTCTCTGAACGGCCGAACTATAATACAGAAAATAGATGCTTAGGCATGTGAAGCAACCGGCGGCCTTATCACTGAGAGTGTTTTCTTCCAGGTAAGAAATCTAACCAGCAATATCACATATGGATCTACATACTTACACTTATGTTTCTATATAGTAGATAGCATAGTTGTAGTTAGGTAATTACGTTCTTTGTTTCAATAATAAAGGCACAAGTTGTAAATTAAATAACAATGAATTCACTTGATACTAAGCATAGGTATTATATGACTTGCATAATGCATAGATTGACATAACAGATAATTTAATAGGTCCGTGATAAAGCGGCCTTCGTCCGTGCAACCTGCGGCGATCGGATAAGAGTTAAATAATGAGTGACCTGGATGTAGTAATACGTTGTAATTACAAGTGATGGATATCAATACCGTGGCGACACTACGAGTATCTACTATGCGGATTTATTTGTTTACTAGCGGCGACGAAAATTTTCCCAGTTGTGCACTCAACGTGATAGTTTTGAGCCTTGACGTGGGAGCCACATTTAGCCTCCAGGTGATGTCTGAAGTGTCTGATAGAGCAGAGCTGCAGCATGCGAGAGCATGCGTCCCTAAAGGACAAGCGCTGTCAGGGTCGCGAATTTGTACGGAAGCGTCCCCGCAATAAGACGCGCAGAGATGGAAAACACTAGGGTTTTTAGTGAATCCCAATTTCGCCTATAGGTGAATCCCAACATAACCACCCTGCAGTTAGACGACGCGACAAGTTTCTTGCGGCCGCCGCGCGGCGACTGCGCGGTGACCGCGTACTAACAGTTCAGTCATAGCAAATGTATGTTTTATAAACTAGGACTTAACGTTGAAATTGTTTAAGAGTAACTAACTGCGCGGCGTCCGCTCCTCGATAACACAGCGGCCGCGCGGCCGCCTCATTCCGTGTCATATAAACGCGCCCTACCGCCCGGGGTGGGGTAGAAGGCATAAAGAATTTTTCTTGGATAAAAAAGGGTAGTTGCTCTTTCAGCATCATTGAAGAAATATCCAGTAAATGACTGCTCGCATCAGAAGCAGAGTACAGTGTCACCACTATACTACTGGTTACTATAAAATAAATGTCGTAGTTAACTATGTGTGATCTGCCGTAGGGTCTGTCTATGTGTCGTCTATTACACCAGTCTGTTTCTACTACGTACAGACGACTATGGAATTGTACACCAAGGGCGTAGCCCGTCTACACGATGTCCGTAGTAACAAAGTCGTGGCGTAGACCTTTCAGAGTGGATTTTTAATAAGGGGTCTACATCTGAGCAGGTAAGTATAATGCTTATATCGATGTTGTAATTCATTAAAATTAGAGGTGATAAAGTATCAAACAGATGACAGGTAACTTTGAGTGCTAGAAAATAAATTGCGAGTAATTCATTACTTTTAATTTATTCTGCAACAGAAAAAACTTGATGTAACATTTTAATGTAATATCTTCACTTTAAATTAATCAAGGATACTTTTTATGATCCGAATTATTTTTATCAATCATCGAGTCCTTTGGCTACGAACCAACTCTAAATGCCAAGGCGTTAGCATTCCATTACATGAAACTGGACCAAAGTATTACCGGCTATCATAACTTGACACTTGGGGAACTTTACCTGGCTTTGTACTTCTCAAAGTCGCCGCAGTTCTTTTAAAAGTGGTTAAGGCAAGTGTCCAGTCAATTTGAGAGCAATTGCTCGTTCTCACAGTTGCTATGTTAGTACCTATTCATATCAGGTATAGTTATAAAGGTCAAAAGTACTATTCTAGAATAGGTAAGACGTAGATGCTTAATGTGTTTGATACAATCAAGCGACTGGCTCGTAATTTTGATTGTATCAAGAAACTCGGGCAAATTATGAATGTACCTTGGTACCGGATTACAGTTTGACAGACTTCAATTAAGTTAGATTGTTTCTCAGGTTTCTCATAAGCACATATATCTATATACCTATTAATAACAGATTGATACCATTGCTGTCAATTGAGCCACTTATCTCAACCGCAAAAATCTATGAACTATCACACCCAGAGCCTGTCACTGTCAAATTTATGTATTGAAATTTGACAAGATTTTGACGTTTCGCATTGAAAAATCCGGCAATCGACACCGAATCGAGAAATTTTTCAAGTCTCTTTCTAACTCATGCCATCTTAAATCAATGCATCTCTTTCAGCTTTTCTCGATCAACCACATTTTCTCTCTGGTACCTCTGTGCTCACAATGCTTAAATTCTTTGTTACACAGTGGTATTATATGAAATTGTATTAGGTGTTATCATTTATCACCATGAAGTCTAGAAAGGTGTAGTGCCATTCGTAGAATTGTGCGTAGGTACCTATGTAATATCTTCCGAAGTAATGTGCGATGTATCTATCATAAAAGATGTATGTGAATGAGTACAAGTAGGTACCTTATGAATAAGACATACTCGTATATATTCCCGTGTTAAAATCGTACAAAGCGCAATAAGTACTTATTGATGTCCGAAAAGCAAATCATCATGTAAGCGTGTTTCTCTAATTACGTTTGTAACTGCACTGCGGCCGAATGCAGAGCTTTGATTACCTAGCTACTATTAAAGGTTGCGCCTGATTTCCCTTATTTTGTTAGTGGTCGATCGTGGGCGTATTATAAAGTCTGGTATAGCACCAATTACACTTTTAATATAATCGTTATCAATATTACAAAATATACTAATGCGCGCCATTGCTCGTTCCTGTCTAAGTCCATAGCGTCGCTAGTGTTGTGCCCTCTCTTGGCGCGCGTTAGGGATGTGCTGAAACCAATCGACTCCGAGAGTCGATTTTGCGGCTAACACTACTTAGTTCGATACGCTTTGTTGTTTAAGCTTTTTAATGATATAAATAATATAATCAGTAGTGTTTATCACTCAAAGAGTAATAATGATCAAAATAGATTGTCTTAAAATTAAAACCCTATTGTCCTTCGAGTCGGATTATTTATCAGCCAGATTGAAACAGATACCCGTAGCTAAGTAGATGGAATTGTTTAATGGAATTAAACAAAGTCACAGCAAGCATATTGAATGCACATTGTATTTCAATGGCCGAGACTTGGGCCAGCCAAAGGTTAAGTGACGTGAGAACTGTAACTTGGTATGAGATAACTATACATACTCGTATACAGGTCATCGACTTGGATTTTATTTTATTTTATAGGTAATATGACAGATGATAGTTTTGATACGTCTCTATCACAGAATATCTTTCTTTCTCTCTTCTGTGCTTTCCATCATTGAAATGTTTTTTTTTGGTAAACTTCACATTGAATTGAAGAAACGTGTTTCATCACGCACACTCAAATAAACACAACACAATAAAATATATTCGTATATATTTTTTTTAATTAAAAAAATCCTTTGTATTTTAATGTTATTTTATAGGTAGTTTTTAACAGATGATTTTTTTATCTCCGCTATGTGGAATCCGACACGTGGTCAGATAGTTTCAAGTGGATCAACAATTACAGTTCTTGTGCTAAAACCGCTATTTTGCTATTTTAAAAAAATATAAATGGGACACAGCTGTACTTTTACTCATATAGAGTATATGATCTAAAATTTACCTAAACTTATTTGAGATTAAATTCTATCTAGGTATATGTTTAAGAATGTACTGTATGGCGTCAACTCAATTTGTGATAATGTGGTTCAGAGCAAGTTGGTATTTATAACGTGCCAAGTTTTTTTGTTCCAGGCTAGTTCATTTATGAGTTACAACAAAATATGTACTATGTAATTGCCTGCCTCAACCACAACATAATAAGCAACTTGATCAGAACTGGAACTAGATTGATTAACTTAAATTACTTTTATGCACAGTCCCAAATGGAGGCTATGGTCTCGGCCCATCGGCTCTTTCGTGCATTCGCCCCACAAGCTATTCGGCCCGCGGGGCGAATCAACGAAGCCTCTTTTTGAATGCCCTCTTTCGCCCCGCTCCAAACAATGCGGGGCGAAAGAGGGCCTTCAAAAAGAGGCTTCGTTGATTCGCCCCGCGGACCGAACAGCTTGTGGGGCGAACCCACGAAAGAGCCGGCCCATCAAGTACCTAAACTTAATGTCTCGGCCTTATAAAGAAGTGAAAATTCTGAGACAATATTAAACTTACTTACATTTAGAAATTTTGTTCTCTTGTTGCTGCTTCGAGACAAACATAGTCCTTCAATTAAATAAACAAAGATTTTTTCAACCAAATAAATTAAATATCTGTCTTGAAAACGTAAATCATTCTACTTAAGAACGTATAACCGACACCGAACGTGTATCGAATTTTTAACTAATTTATTGTAAAATTGTTCTTAATAATTTTGAAAGTCAATACTAAATGATTGTTATTTCTGACGATTCGTTGGACGTTGATTATATTGTATACTAATGAATGTAATGTTCCTTCCTGAAAATAAATGGTATCTATCTATCTATCTCTAAGTATTACGGTTACAAGCTAGTTTCGAAAATTCGATCAACTTTTATAATTTGCAATACCGCTTTCGACAATAATTACCATAGTAGGGCCAACAATTACTATGTTCATTGTAGTGCTGCGGTAGCGATGAAGTAATTTGTTTTAAAGCTGTGGCTGAACGTGTACACGATACATGTGAAACGGTGACTAATTTACAACACACATGTATTGACTAAGTAAGGTGTAGAGTTTGTGAAGTTAGGGCTTGTAGACTTTGGGCGTGTAGAGATAGAAGCTTGACTCTTGTTTTGACGAATTTGACCACCATCTCGCCTGATGGTAAGCTACAAATATTTTTGGTAGGATTCTTAATTTTCGAAACGTCGTGCTTTGCTTACTGAATAAAAATAAAAAATCACGTATTTCATGTTCGAAAATTGGAATTAGTTAGATTTCTAAAGTAAGTGAGTTCGTATAGGCAGGGTGGCTAGCTCTACGTCAGAATTGTTTTTTCACAGAGCTATTATACATAAAAATCGGCCAATTACGAGGTGGACTCGCGCTTGAAGGGTTCCGTACCGTATGGGCGCCCCTCGGCAAAAAAAAACACGTTTGTTGTAAGGGAGCCACCCTTGAATATTAAATTGTCCTGTTTTTAGTATTATTAGTATTTATTTATTTTATTTTTTATATAGTATTTATTGTTATAGCGGCAATCGAAATACATCATCTGTGAAAATTTCAACTCTCTAGCTATTACGGTTCATGAGATACAGCCTGGTGACAGACAGGCAGACAGACAGCGGAGTCTTAGTAATAGCCTAAAAAGGATTTAAAATAATAGTCCAAGTGCGAGTCGAACTCGCGCACGAGTGTTCCGTACTGTATTCCCATACAGTGACCCTTCTTAAATATTTATTTTATTTTTATTTAATAATTCATTATTGAAGTAAACATACAATTAAATATTCTGTGATTATTTCTAGCGTCTACCTGTTACCGTTATTAATATTGGAGAGATTGGTATGCGAGTATGTAAATATTGGAATGAGTGCATTGTTCTATTCAAACTATACTTTGAAGAATTTTGTAGCCTGAGGGTGAAGATAGATTAGCTATGTTACTAAGGTTATCTTAAAATAGGATTTCACTGAATTAATAATCGGCCAAGTACGAGTCGGACTCGCGCACAAAGGGTTCCGTACTATATGAGGAGCTCCCTTACCTTAGATATTTAAAATATTTTAATTTTAAATATTTATTATTAAAGTGAATACACAATTAAATATTCTGTAAATTTTTCAAGCATCTACCTGTTACCAATATTAGTATCGAGCGAAAAACGGCTAAAAAATCAAGCTTGTTGTATTGGAGCCCCCCTTAAATACATATTTTATTCTGTCTTTAGTATTTGTTGTTATAGCAACAACAGAAATACATCATCTGTAAAAATTTCAGCTTTCTACCTTTAACGGTTCATCAGCAGTGGCGGACGCTTCATAAAGACAGAAAGACACTGCCTACCCTAGTTCTAATAATAGATATCATAATATTTTATATTATATAAATTTCAATAAACAAAAGAAAATAACATAAAAAACTTAAATCATAAATCAGCTCCACCTATCGAGTGCGGGTGGTATCATTAAGATAAAATCGATTTCGCATTCACCGATTCGCGCTGCACGAGCGCCACCCGCCCTTGCCACGGCAAAGACACAAACTATGGATCTCTTAATGTTTTGTATGTGTGCTCTCGTGGTAAGTCGTGGTCATGCGGATTTAATGTGTGTGCGTTCCTATAGCTACGTGGGCTTTGCTGACACACAATGACAAAAATCACGCACACAACTGCATGAAAAGACAGTGTCTTTTTGCTTAGCTAACACGAACAATTACGACTCGTACCGAACATTTCCGAAAGAAAGTTTGCTATGCAATGCAAATATTTTAGTAACATTGTTTCATTGAATTTTATACATTTAGATGGCCATCATTTTTTGTGGTATTATATTTCCCTTTTTTACTACTAATTTCAATAGTCAATAGTCGCCATATTGCTTGATGTGTATTGTGTTTTTGACTACGCTATCAGATATTTAGGATTTTAAAGTTGTTAATAAAGTGAAAAATGGATAATATTGTCTTTGAAAGTTGTTCAGATGGTGTGTGTATTGAGAAAATAAAATATGATGCGTTTTCAAAACTATCTTTCGGTGAAAAAAAACTAGTTATCGAGATAGGTCGTGCTACACCGGATTTGCAATTAATACAAATTAAAGGTAAAGTCAGTCGTAAATTCAATAAAAAACAATATGATTCATATCTTTGGCTGACAGGTTGCATACACAGTAATCGGTTATTTTGTTTCGTTTGTCTACTATTTTCAAATAATAAAACCGTCTGGAACGACATCGGTTACAAAACATCTAACAAACGCGCCGAAAGGCCACTTCGAATATCCGTAAATTGATATGTCTATAAAAGCAGTCAATCTATGGATATTTGAGCTGGCATTTGGCAATTACCTACATTATAATGTTGATAATTATCAATCGACAAGACGACGAACCAAAACCAACGTGTTTTCGGTGAGCAAAATTTTCTGCCTACCCTGTCTTAAAACTGTGTGCACGCCACTGTTCATCAGATACAGCCTGGTGACAGACAGACAGACAGACAGCGGAGTCTTAGTAATAGGGTCCTGTTTTTACCCTTTGGGTACGGAACCCTAAAAACCAACATTTACCAAGTGTAGAAAGCTGTTGTGGTCTCGAGGTAGTGACACCTGCCTTACAATTATGAGGTCGTGGGTTCAAATCCCGATTCCGTACCAATGAGTTTTTTACTTTGGAATTTATGTACGGATATGTACACCACTGGCTTTTCGGTGAAGGAAAACATCGTGAGGCAACCTGCATGCGTCCGTAGAAGAAATTAGATTGCGTATGTGAATCCACCAACCCGCACTGGGCCAGCGTGGTGGATATGGCCCAATCACCCTTTGTGGGTAGGCTGACGTCCTGCAGTGGACTATTAAAAAAGGCTGATACAGATTTACCATGTAGTCCTTGATTATTTGAGGATTTTTTTTCTGTTATCGCACAAAAATATTTTTTATTTCAACATGAAATGTTATGTAGCTTTACCCACCGGCTTTTTTTGAATTCATTCCTTTGTCTTTATGTAATAAACAATAATAAATAAATATATATTTATTGTACACCAAAAACTACAGTAATATACAATAGAAATGTAGCGTTGTAGCGTTAGCTCAAAACATTGATCAAAAAATATAAAATATTCCGCATAGGTACATCAAAATATCTAAAGATCATCGTTCAGAGTGAAACCAAAAAAACTGCTAGTTTATTCCTTGCGTCAGTCATTAGAACTTCCTATGTACTAGACCACTTCTTATAACTTATAACAACCCGTATGATATTTAACGACATACCACTTTTTGCCATTTACGCCTTACGGCCTTGGTACAATTATTTATTGGAAATTGTAACAAATTCATAGCGAGAACGGGACAAATATAGGAAGCACTTTAGATAGATTAATGTTTTATTACTATAAATGGGGTAACATTTAGAGAATGATATAATTGTTACTTGTCAGATAAATTTGAAAATAATTAGGAAAGAGGCTGGAAATGCAAGGTCAAATTGAATTTATTTTGTTCTAATTGAATAGGTATTTAGTTGTGATTGTTGTGAAATAGTAATAAAATACAAAATGGTTATAATAACTGAGCATAATAATATGTACCTACCTAGAAGTAGGCATTAAGTAGGTACGTACGTAAGTAACCTACCCAGGTAACGTTTCTTACATTTTTCTACTCTGCTAAACATATATGTTTGAGTTTTTAGAATGTATGTCGCTTTATTAGTATTTTGAATTTATACAGATTAATTGTATTGCATAAATGTATTAATTATTGATTTGGATTAATTAATTATTTGAAACCGTGTTAAGTAACCTTTTAGCAAACACTAATGACATTGTTTTTTTTCTTTGCATACTGCGTTTCGGCCATAGGGTCACCAATTCAAACTAGTGTTATTTGTTGAATGAAGTTAAATAACTTATTGGGAAGTGTTCCAAATGCCAATATGCTAAATTATTTTTGTATAGTATGTGTTTTTATTTTAATATAATTAACTCATCGGAAATGGATAATTATTAAGAGCTGTTAAGCATTCCTTGCATAACGATATATTGCTTATCGATAGGTATTTGTACAACTTAGAAATATTAATTTCGATCCCTCCTACAAAATGGTGTACTTAGTGTTACAAATCATTGACAAAGCTTGCTATTTAAACACCGATCTTTTGAATTTTTTTTAGATTTTTACAAAAAAAAACATATACTTACCTATGTGATAACTGCGACAAAGTTCTGAATTTCATCAAGTATAATAAAATTAGTTGATAGTGTCTGCACACAAAAATTATCCGGAAACTCGCTATCGCGGGTCAAATCGAAGTGTGAATAAGGTTTTGAAAAATAATAAAATAATAATAGTGATTTACTCTAGCAAACCTTGTTCCGTTTGGTACTTACTTAAATTGATTAATAGGTTTATTTTATAAGTGGAAATGTATTGCGCTCATCATATTTTTTACTTTGTGAAAACATGAAATTTTGTTGTGGAAAATGTGTTTGTTTTAATTTCAATTTCAATTTATTTATTTACTAAAAATGCAACTTACAGTCTATTATAAAACTAAACGTTACATTTTTTATATAGGTACTAGGAACAATTTTACTTTAAATGTATGAGATCAGAGTGTATTTAAGTGTATTGCCTCTAGAGCTGAATAAGAATAAACACATACATATAAACCTAAACAAATTTTACATTGGTAAATAGTACCTATTGTTAAACACGTCTTTGACCTACCCAAGAGAACAGAAAAACTTTCTTTCCTTTAATTTCATGCGTGCAGGGGACAAGACAAGCTGAAATAACAAAGCTTATTATTCATTTTTACTGAAAATTGTAGTGATTGATAATATGGTAACTCAAGACGACGATGTTGAAGAATCTATGATCAGTCAACAGCTTAGATTGTCTGTGGATTACGTTCACAAGCCATAAACATCACATCTGGGACCGTGAAATGCGTAAACACTGTGGTGCAATAAATATATGACGTTCTCATGGGATCCCACTCGCGGCCTTAGGATTCGACATGACCAGCTTTACGTACTGTTAAATATTGAGCAACGATGTATTGGAATAACTGAATAAAGCTACTGTTGACTTATGTAAGTTTATAGCATGAAAATAGCATGACAGTTGTGAATTTGACCTGAAGATTGATTTTATTAGTATCTAACTAACTAATAATAGTAAAGTTGTTTTAGTTCAGTTAGGAATATTCATAGTTATAATCCTGTTGATTAAAAAATATGTTTAATCAAGTTGTTAAGAATTAGGTAGGATAGATGTTAGGTAGGATAGTTGTTAAGTTTTGTAGTGCTACATCTGGGTGCACGGCAGTGCACCCAAACAAGTCGAGCAAAGAATTAGCTGGCTGTAGCTGTTAGCAGCTCAATTACTTAAAAGTTTTGCTGTTCATTTGGATGCTGATAAAATAATAAGTAATACCTAATCCAGCAGGTAAGATAAGAAAGAAATAAGATTTAATACATTGGATGTACTGATATAAGTTCACTATTATTGCTAATTTTTTTTAAAACATTTTATCTGCAAACTCCAACTCAAAAAGCTTAAATAAATCTCTGTCTTTGTGTGTTTGTCTATATCTCGTTAAAATATTGACTCATTTTGTTTCTTGAAATATTGAGCTCTTAATCAACACATTAATTTATGTTTTCTTTGATTTATTTTGGTAAATATCTTATTGTTTACAAACTTAAATTTAAACTCGTTGTTGTAAAATTGAACTAAGTGCGAATGGTTGCTCAAGGTTTCAGAATTTCAGCGCTTACCTACGAAATGTTTACAATGCCCGTGTTTCTTACTATTCGTGATCTACTATTGTAAGAGCCATAACTCAGGCACTATGAGATGTGATGCAAGGTATTGTGAGCACGTCAAATCACCATGAATTGCCATACATCACACTGTAAACACACGGACTGGTAGTTTAATAAAAATTTATTTTGTTTAGTATTTAAATTTTTCGTAATGCATGTGTTACTAGCCTTAATTATGCCTTTTATTTGTGTAAGTGAACAACAATAATCGGCTAAGTACGAGTCGGACTCGCGCACAGAGGGTTTCGTACTGTACCGGAGCCCCCATTACATATTTATTTTATTTTAATTTTATTATTCAAGTGAATATACAAATAAATATTCTGTGAAAATTTCAAGCATCTACCTGTTACCCTTATTAATATAGAGCGAAAATCGGCAAAAAATCTGATTTGTTGTATGGGAGCCCCCCTTAATTATTAATTTTATTCTGTTTTAGTATTTGTTGTTATAGCAGCAACAGAAATACATCATCTGTGAAAATTTCAGCTTTCTAGCTATAACGGTTCATGAGATACTGCTTGGAGACAGACGGACAGCGGATTCTTAGTAATGGGGTCATGTTTTTACCCTTTGTATACGGAACCAAAAGTTGTATCTTCCTATGTGTATTTCATTTTGAATACTATCTGCTTGAAGACTGACAGGTAGTTATTGAACAAGAGCCATTCCAATCAGAATTATTAGAACTATTTATTTTATAAGTAGAAATGTATTGCACTCATCACATTTTGTACGTTGTAAAAACATGAAATTTTGTAGTGAAATATGTATTTATTATAAAGCCTTATAACAAAATGAAGTTTTAACAACGGACAACCTATTTTCAAATGTGTGTAACACCTATCATTTCTACTTTTTACATTGGTCACGAAAATAAACAAGTTTATATTCAGATTTATTTAACGCATAGAGAACTGTGCTTCGACTTGTGGCTTCGACGCAATGTAGACGCGTATGTTTTTACTCTACTTCAAGCTAATCAAAAATATTTTGTAGTACATGATCGTAAATTGAGTAGTATAACGTATTACGATATGACCACACAATGCGCCGTGTCGCAACTTCACCTTGAACAACGGATTTGAGACTGACTGATTGGCAATGCTTGAAAGTGTGACAAGAAAAGCGGAAGTAAGGTTGTGGCAACTTAGTAACAGAAATCTGTAGAGAAAATCCTATAGAAATGGAGCAACCTATAAAAAGTCTTTAGTAAACTATTCAACACAGAGCCGGATTTGTACTCGGTCTTTATTTCTGGTTTGTGTACAAAATATACATAATTAATGTCGATTTCTGATTACAGTTATTAATCTGTTTAATTATTATTCTGTTTAAGTTTCAGTTCAAGTTACGTATAATAGCATTGCTATTAAGCGTTGCATTACTGCCAACATGCTGGGCTCGCTGTGAACTGGCAGTGGGCTTAAGCATTTGGATTATCTTTAGATCCTCAAGGGTTTGTGGATGATCCAATTGCTTTTGTTGTAGAAATAGTTAATGTAGTTTTAGCCTAATTAAGTAGTATTGTATTATGTTGTAGTTTCAGTTAGTTGTAGAGTCACTGCTTCAGATTTAATATAATGCCTTACGGACCACCTTACGATACTTCCTCACTTTAATTCTAAACTTTTATGACATAATTTCAACAGAAAGCTACCTGGCGTATACGAACTTACTTCATAGAAAATGTACGAGTATTAGGTTAAATATATAATAATATATATAGTGAGATTATTTGGAAAACATTTACAAAATTATTTTTGTTTACATCCTCTCTCACAAAATGGCAAAGACAAAGATTTCAGATTTCTGGTCAATTTATTTTTCAATGGAATACAAACACCAATTATCTGGTCTTTATTGCAATTTAATTCATTATCTAAAATATGTGAAGACAAATCACATTTAAAAATAATTCTAACTATACGACGGGCACCTCGGTAATGCTACGAGCATCGACCAAATAAGTCAGTGAAGCGGCAATAATTGTTTTTCAACCATTTGAAGCAGAGCTGATCATTGTAGCGAGTTTATTAATTAGGAAAAGTTAAATCTTCTTCTTTTGTGAATAAAACGTTCACCACTAATTAAACTAATTATATAACTTATTTGAAAAAAATAAACTGTTTGTACTAGCATACCTATTCTTTGCTTCTATTATGTCATAATTAACTAGAAGCTGGACGGAGAAGAAAAAATACAGAAAAAATATAAATACCTATTAAATTGTATAAAATTAATAACTCTAAATTATAAGATTCAAAATGCAAACCATTAAATTGTACAAACTATGGGTGTTACAATACACAGTGTGACAATCAATCTGTTGAGTTGTTGACACGTGTCTCGTGTCCTACCATTCATGTCTAAGCATAAGAACCTTTCTGACACATCATGAATGAAACGACAAAAATATCGCCTCTATGGGCATGGGTACGCGACGCTCCAAAGCGACCTTATTATAAAATATCTTCATTACTCCACGTATGGATTAGATGACCATTCAATACAAGTTAATGATGTGATTATTATATAATTCTGCAGACCATCTATCTTATTTTTGACGACTACTCACTCCAACCCCTAGAACTCTGTCTCAATAAATCACTATACAATTTTCTCAACAGTGTCATATTTAAACTGGATTTCGTTATTACGACAAGGGTTCTTAATATGGTCACGTATGTATTAGACTTTTTCATTAGGTAATACATAGCCCAGCTTGTTAAGAGAAGCATTTCAAAAAGACTATTAATTTTTAAGCAGGCTGTTATTATGGGCAGTAGACTCCTACGTACGAGTTACAAAATTATTGTACCTACTGGTTTAAAGTAATACATTATAGTTTAAGGCGGATCGTTAAGATGATTGGAAGATAAAACGTGTCACATGTCGAACGAGATTGCTTTTTTCTAATTGGCTGTCTAGAATTAGCTGTGACCTTCAATACATAACGTGGAATATTCTATTGTAATACAGTTAACAGTGAATATTTAAAATGCATGAATTATTGTGAAAAAAGTGCACCGCCAATGATCTTATAAATGTCGAATTTTCTATCAGGCATGAAGGTAGTATTTGGTAGGTAAATAAGACTAATTTCATGGTGGGATATGTAAATATACAGTTTGGACTAATATTTTTAGATTTAGCTGTAGAGTAGATATACGATTTGGTGTACACTTATGTAATTAATTCATTATAATGGCGATAACATAATGAGAGTTTTTAGATCTACAGTTATTTTGACACAAGTACATACTCGTATCTACTGTTAATGTCTACAACGCTCTCCAGAGCTTGGTACTACAATGTAATAGAGACTCCTGCAATTAAATTCTCTTAATATTATTGGAAATGTTAAAATACTTAATAGTAGAATACTGTACAGAACGTTTTTATATTTACATTTTACTGACATTGATATTCTAGTCCGGTACGCGTCACCAGGGTGGTTCAAAAGGAGAATTTGATGTAAAAATACTCGTACATCCCAGCACCACGCATAATCATATGAAAATTGTCATGGAGTATTGGAGTATGAGTATATATATTTGTACCGCAAATAAGTTCGCGTCACGGTAATGATATTTAACAGTATTCTGTCTATATACAAACGGTGGGAACGCGAATCATACCAACGTGCCTTTGAGCGGGGTAGGCTCTCGGTATGCAAGTCAGCTGCGGCGCGCCGTAGTGATAAACGAACGTGTGAGTTTGATAGTAGATAAGCCTGCGTACTGTTAGAGATCATTACCGTGTCCGCGTTTAACCAACACTCTTACTCGCCTCTTAAGTCGCTTTTTAGGGTTCCGTACCCAAAGGGTAAAAACGGGACCCTATATTACTAAGACTCCGCTGTCCGTCTGTCTGTCTCCAGGCTGTATCTCATGAACCGTTGTTTATATCCACAGCAAGAGGTTTGCTGACTTGAAGAGTTTTTCAGGTTCTGTGGTCACAACGACACAATTTGTCTCTGTATAACCACAATTGCCGTGCAATTAGTAGGTACCTATTTCTCTCTGACTAGCTAATTAACTTAGGTGTCGGGTTTCTCAAGGATTCCTTACAAGGTGCTGCGGTTAGAGCCGACTTTGGTCAGTGATCTCATTGCTTTTGTTTGAAGATATTTTTCTACCAAAAATGGTGGGAACAGCAACTAGAGTAATTACTGTTCTTGCTTCTATGGAAGATGAATATTAACGAATTTTCGCGAAACAGAGAGCGCTTGTACACGGCCGCTTTTTTTTTTACCGGACAACGGACCGTTTCTTTCACCAGATTCGCGGTGGTGTATGGTTTATTGACCGACGAACCACCGGAGGAGGTACTCAATTCGACTCGTATATATATATATATATATTTGTTTTTATGTGTAACCACGCATAGCTTTTTTAATAGTAGTCCGATTTCATTAATTCTTTTTTAATTTGATAGCGTATACTTTGAAATTGGTCTCATTTTAAAATTTATCGAAATCGGCTGAGCCGTTTTTGATAAATCATCAATAATGTGGAAAATGCTGCATCGATCCGTGCGAAATATTCGCGAATTCTGTACACGGGTGAAGTCGGTAATGCTATTTTTTGCGAAAAATAATTATAACGTGTGTAGACGCACCGGATATCCATACAGCGAAAAATGTAGGTTGAAACGTTGTTTGGTGCTTGTAGTTTTTGTAGTGTACCAGTACATACGTACAAATAATCTACTTTCCATAGCTTGGATCTGCAAGTCTGCAAGTCTGTAAGCTTTTTGCTAGTGTAGTAAAATAACCCAAATAACTGACGAATAATGACAAAATTAATTCAACTCCACATCGAAATTTGTAAACAAACCGTAACAAAATAACTTTGCCGCCGTTTTTCTCGACTGCCCAATAATTTTCAAGGCAAATACATTTATACGTAAGTAAATACATGTTGGTTTAACGTTGACTGGGCGCTGGTGATAGTAAAGGTTCAAAGTTTTTAACTCAAAGGTCGACGCAAGGTTGTCGCCCGTAGGCTGAGAATGAATAATTTGTGTTACAATTAGATCCGTCTGTTACCCTAATGAAGTGCAATATGGCAATCAATCATTACTTCGTTTACTGAAGTTGTAGAAAAGGTTCTATGAACGCTTTACGGATGTAAACAGGATTTATAGAGCAGCTGGAGGCGAAACTTTTAGAATTTGTTTTAATTAAATGAAGTAGGTAGGTACCTTACGTGTACTTGTTTTAAGGGGATTTGAACCAGTTCGGAAATATTACGGAAGGTAAATTCGCCACTTTGAGCCATTGTCGGTTTGTCAGGATTATGTTACATTATAGACTTTGGTTTTACTTCAAAATATATTCGGTTCTGATTATTTCCTTATTGTACTTCAATTGAAAACCAACTGCCTGAATTGTTATGACGTCCTAGTAAACAAACATTAATTTCAAATGCCCGATAGAACAAAAAAAAAACTGTTATATCGGCCGATCGGTCACTGTCAGTCTAATTGGCGATTCGAATAACTATCTTTAATCGTCCAGTAGTACTAATTGGAATGTGTACCCATTAAGCATTTTTGACCTCGCTTGTGCCACGGAGTAACCTCTCTCTCGGGTCATAGTGCAAACGTCATGATTTGCGCGTAAAATGCTGTCAAAAATGATGGGGTCCCGTACATATCGATTCTCGAAGATTCCGTTTTAAAAGTTCGAATATTGAACGAAGCTTGAATAAATTGTAGAGGTTGGTTATCACATGACTTGAATTTTAATTATTAGTTACGTAATATGAATTGAATTAAAAAAAAAGACATTTAAAATGTTTTTGGTGTGATTGAATTCTTATATAGAACATAAAAAAAGCTATTTTTTTGGAGCAAATTCAATTTTATGAAGTTTAATGTTTTAGGCCTTTAGATTCTTATATTGCACTCAAAATAAATGACAAGAGAGTCTTAAATTAAAAAAAAGTGAAATTAATTTACTTCAGACATGTATGGTCCATATTAGCAACAATTACATGTCATATAATCATAGCAAAATGTTACGTTATGACCTAATAAACACAATGTAATATGATATAATGATGATGTCTTTCACGCCGATTTCGGCTACTGCGACCATTTTCTGTAACTGGGTATGGTTACTGATGAGTCCTCAGATGGATGATGTACCTACCTAATTTTAGCAGTGAATATCCTAAGACAAAGGCTACATGTGAGGACTCCACTTATGAAATTGTATATGACGTTGGACGGCGGCTTGTTCTTGAGGTCTCTTATTTAATATGATAAACAGTTACATCAAGTAAGAAATCAGTAAGTACGGTCATTTATTTTTTTATTTTGAAAGATTTTTGTTCTACCATGGAACCCTAAAAACCAGTTCTGCGTTTTGAAGCTGATAATTGCAGCTGCAGTTATTAAGTTATTTTTTTGATGAAGAAAATTTGCATTCGTTATTCTTTCGACTTAATCTTGACCTTGTAGAATGTCGACGTAATGACAAAGATTGCGTTGGCTAATGGAGTGATGTGTGTTGTGTATTATTAGTTTTTGTTTCATAAAGGCAACGGCATAGGTATTTCTGATTTGTGAATTTTGGTAGAACAATAGTAGTTTATGCAACTGTCATATAATGAAGGTTATAATGATGGTTTGAATACCCGTGTTATATGCAGTTGCATACACTACTTTATCTTCACTAATAAAAAAAAAAAAAAACATATTGCGAAACATTAAATTCACGCGTACGTGTATTGTCACAGTGAACTTGGCGCCATTAAAATCTAACCAATGAGAGCGCAGCTGCGCGCGCTGGGTCAATCAGGAGCGAGCGCGCGCTGTTCTTTTTTTATTTCATTGGCACAAGATCTTACCAAAGAGTTTTGTGTATGTAAGTTTAGTAGTTTCGACGAAGTTTTCACGTATAACCCAATTGTTTTCAAAAGCCAGCCTAATATCAAAATTTTATACAACTTGTATGAGGATTTTGACATAAGGCTCGCCAGGTTAATTGGTCGCGTTTTATTGATGTTATAATGAGATTTTACGATATCGATGTGGATATTATAACATCATGTGAAATTGCTTAAATTGAGTGTTTTGTTGTCTGCGCTATAACAGTAGTCATTATAAGTCAAGTATTGGAAACATAAGTAGAATGTTACAACATTAGTGTAGATAAAATAGTTTATGTAGGCTATAGTAGTAGTCCACAACAAATTTTTGCTACAAAGTTCAGTACTACCGCCTACACTACTAAACAAATAATAACGAGAAACCTACCCTCGAACGGCGATTTGATTTATAATAATAAATCAAATCGCCGTTCGAGGGTAGGCCTATGTTCAGTACTGGACTATTAAACAACTGGTATAGCTGAGCACGTGTAATATTATGATAAATACATATACGATTAAAAAAACAAAAAGAAACAAAAAGTTGAAAACACACTTTGAGTCGCAATTTATTCAATCAATCTCTCCAACATTTTTTTTTTAATGTTTGTATCTTGAAGTACTGTAGTGTCCCCGCTAACTCGAGCCAGAGCACCTTATTTTCTCGTTATTATTTGTTTAGTAGTGTAGGCGGTAGTACTGAGCTTTGTAGTGTTAGCCGCATAATCGACTCTCTGAGTCCATTGGTATCGTCACATGCCTAACGCGCGCCAAGAGAGGGCACAACACTAGCGACGCTACAGACTTAGAAAGGAACGCGCCTTGGCGCGCGATAGTATCTCTTTTAATATTGATAACGATTGGATTAAAAGTGTAATAGGTGCTATACCAGACTTTATAATACGCCCACGGTCGACCACTAACAAAATAAGGGAAATCAGGCGCATCCTTTATTAGTAGCAAAAATTTGTGGACTACTACTACATAAACTATTTTGTTCTACCAAAATTCACAAATCAGAAATACCTATGCCGTCGCTTTTATGCAAGAAAAATTAAAATGGCTTAAATTAAATAGTAATTTAATTTAAGCCATTTTTAGGATCTTTTAAATGTATTCATTCGTTATGTATTGTGAATGAATCACTTTTTCAACAATAATCCTTGTCGATATAAACTTATTTGTGCACATTCAATTAGAATACCACCTTTCACCACACAAAAACTTATTCGAATCCGAAGCTATGATAACACAGTTTCGTTTTAAAGAATTGAAGGCACGACATTTGAAGGTTCTATCCTAGTGCGAAAATAAACCAGTTACTACCTACATAACCACATAGACTCACTCAATTATCCTCGCCCACTTAGATCCGCTTAGCAATGATAATCTCGTTAGTTGTTAAGGTGAGGATTCCCTTTTTTGGCAATTTTGCCTAATTTTGAATGAAGTTTAAGAAGATTTTACATACATTAGATAACGAAACTATTCAAATTAAAGGCACGAGAAAAAAAATCTATTAGCCGCAGTAACATTTATGTACTTTTTTAACCGACTTTCAAAAACGAGGAGGTTCTATCTACGTCTGTATGTTTGTGTTTTTGTGTATATTCATCGATTGTTTATGATTTTATTTAAATAAGTGCATATATATATAGCCCGGGAGGTAAGCGCAAAAAATTGCAACTCCTTTCTAAGAGCTAAGCATCCAAGCTGACTGAATCCGGGGTATTATTGTACACCAACATGATACCAAACCAAAAACCAACCAACGTAATACCAAAAATTCAGCTTTTAGAAAGTAGTTGCAATTTATTGCGCTTACCTCCCGGGCTAATACTTTTGGCACTATTGGAACACTACGTACTTCTCTCTGGATTATTATGGAAATACCCAATGACGACCTTGCATGTATGCCAATCACGGGTCACAGTGCAAAAGAAGTGGTACAGTCATGTGCGGAATTCGATTACTGATCTAAAATCACGCTCGAGCTCGCGTGTTGGCGTGAAGGCCTTTACAATAGGCGATACAAAAGTCACGAAAGACTTTCCAGCAATAAATATTACTTGAGAATGGCATTTCTGATACTAGATAACAAAAGTCCAGATAACAGTGCGATAGGAAGAAAATATATTTTAAGATTCATGTTATACCGTGCCGTAGTACTCCGTTTTCATTCTGTAAAATGTTTGCTGATCAACGCAAAATATTTCACAAGGATAATATTTTAATTTGATGGGTAGCTAGTGTGCTATTTAGTAAACTTGGAATTTAAATTAATGCTTAATGAAATATTTTCTGATATATGACACCAATGTTATTTAAACGAAATATAAATATGACAAAAAAAATTGATTTTAGACAATTTTACATGATAAGCAATGAAAAAGTAATAATCTAAAAATCTTAATAGACATTAAAGTTTTAAAACATTGAAGTTTTAAGTATTAAATTAAATTAAATTTTAAGACATCCTACTTATTGTATCCACCAACCCGCACTAGGCCAGCGTGGTGGATATGACCTAATCACCCTTCATGGGTAGGCCTACGTCCTGCAGTGGACTTTTAAAAAGGCTGGTACAGCACTTATTATAATGCAGTCAGAAATCGTATCGTGATCGGATCGGTATCAATATCGGCCATTGTAAAAGGGAACATTCTAGAGGTGTTCGAACGTACACTGAAGGATTTCCGCATTGTACGAGTCAACCCTGGGACCGAGGAGATAGTTTATGTTTAAATGGCATTTAGCTGGAGCAAGCCATTTATTGAAATGTTTTCTTTGTTAATAGTTCACTTTCTGACGAAATGTCGAACGTTAATTGGGTTGTTGAAACAAGATACGTGAAATGAATACCAGCTAGGAAAGTATTTAATAAGAGTTTAAAGAATGCAAGCTTCCCCATTCCAATTACTATACATTACTTTAAAAATAGAAGAATGAAACGCTTGACGAAATATCCAGTACATGCCTTATTTCACCAGTCCATTAAGACCTTCTTGATAATGTATTTTTAATTAAACGGCGGGTCTATTTAAATGGTGAAATATGTTCCAAAGAGTTTAGATGGGGACGTATGATAAAAATTGCTTAATTATTATTTCGACAATAGTTTTGCTAATGTGCTTCAAATCTTCGTGATCAGTTGTGGAGTGAAGATTTCATATTTTAATTAAACGGTCGTTAACCTCTGAAATTTCTTTGTGCAGTACGGATTGAAAACGAAACGAAAAATTCTGCGCACTGTGCTCGAAATGTTTAATTTTCGCAAAAATAGCATGACCGCGAATATTTTGCACGGATCGATGTAGCATTTTTCACGTTATTGTTGATTTATCAAAAATGGCTTTGCCGATTTCAGTAAAATTTTAATAGAACAAAGTATATTCTTTCCAATAAAAAAATAATTATTGAAATCGGACTACTACGAAAAAAGATATGCGTGGTTGTACATAAAATAAAATAAAAACGCGTGAATGGAGTACCTCCTCCGGTTTGGTACGTCGGTCAACAAGGCTGGTACCTTCTGTAGTGCTAAGCTTGCCTCTTCACATTATGATTACTCTCTCGAATACGCATGTCTAATCGTTTTCGATGTTTTATGATTAGGAAGTAAATAAATAGTATAGTCGTATCATCCAATTGCTTCTGATCTAGATGATCCATTTATCAATTAACATCATGTAGAATAATTACTCGTAAAATCAATTTTTATGCTGACTTTCATCTAACAAATCAGCGGCCAGTTACCCAAAGCCTGTTTTTTAAGTATGATCGCTTATTACATCTATATTGCAAAAGTAGTACAAGAATGCAATAAATATCGTATGTAATTGTTTTTGCTCGAAGGTCTTCGCTCTTTGCTGAGTAGAAGTAATAAAAAAAAACTAGAGTGGTCGCTCGGGGTCATTGTTTTAGAGTTATTAATTGCGTCTGATTATTACTCAATATAATGCCTACTTATAGAAATAAATAAATCGTTCGCTTAAATTATTTCTGGACAGTCTATTTTTAAGTCAACGATTGGCGTAGTTATAATAAGAACCAAAATTTTAATTATTTTGCTAAATTCTGTAACAAAAACTAGTTTCTCTACTATCATCGTGGGCATAACACAATTAGGTTACGACCTAGCAAGCTTTGATGAGGAAGTATTATGGCACGACGTCTGTAAGACGAGCTTAGGTACTAAAAGAAGACCTATAGGCTCGCAGGTGGTTTAGTGGTAAATGAGACTCTGGCCATCGAAATGGTCTCAAAGAGACCGACAACGGTTATATTCAAAGGTCAACATAATAATTTAGCTTTAACAATGATGCGACGTCTGGTACGTTCTACTGGATATCCTGGAGGTCCACTTTCAGCACACGTGAAGCAGAAGAGCATTAAGACAGTGCCAACGGATTTTAGCGGTTTTTGTTTATCGCGAATAAGTCCGCACTTGATCACCAACTTGCTTGATGGTAAGCGACGTTGTAGTCGAAGATGAAGCACGCAGACCTTGAAGATACCTATTCACTCTGACCTTGAAAAGTTTAGATTATAATTATCTATTAAAAAACAGGAAAGCAGGAAGACTGTTCTATTCACGAATCAGAAATGTACAATTGGGTACAATACCATATTAGCCAGCTGTGGGATATTTAGTAATGATCACCATTAAATAAGATTATACAGAAACTATCCATAATACTACATCAGTAAAATCTTCTAACTCATCTGCTCGAAAAAGTAAGCTTTCTAAGAAAAAGGTATCTGAATAAATTATTTAGCCTAAATGATTAATTAAAATTAATTAAAACCTTTACCATAAACATAAATTACAAAATGTACTAAGATATATATCAAGCACTAAATGCAAGCATGCACGCAATTGTGAAAACGCCAAAAACTTACGATGTGGGCCGTGAAACACACTTTCATTTTCATACGCCGACTGATACGGGCGTCAGTGTTATTTTTAACCGACTTCCAAAAAGGAGGAGGTTCTATGTTAGTCTGTATGTATTTCTTTGTTACTATATACTACGGGACTAATCGCGCACTAAAATTACGAGATAAATTTGAGCTGAGCATTTGCTGGAGGTACTGGTCATTGGATCGAGCTCCACGACCCAAAAATCCTCACCACGGATCGACACTATTTTTCAAGAATAGTTCGTAAAGCGGTGGAAATCAAAAAACAACCATTTCAAGGATAGATTTAAATTATCGGCTTCGTGGAATCCTGTTATTAACAAATGTAAATCGCGTAGTGTAGGTAGCAGGACATTATTAGATACCGTCAGTGTTGTGTCGTAGTGACAATTTTTCGAGTTCAAGTTGAATTGGCGGTACCTGCTGTTTCACATTCCAGTCTACCCGTGACCACGATCGATGCAACCCGGTCGAAACGTCGGGATGATGAAGTATTTATTTATATCGTAATTTTAGTGCGCGTTTAGTCAGTATAGAGTAACAATATGTTCAAATCGCGAAAGTTTATGTGTGTATTTCTTTTTTTTTGTGTGTGTTCATCGATAATTCCGTCAATTGTGAACCAAATCGAAAAATTCTTTTTTTGTTCTAAAGGGTAGGCTCCTGAAGTGGCTCATTTAAATATTACAGAAATAAGCTGAGCCGTTTTAAAAAAATAAACAATAATGTAAACAATTCGAGCGAAATATTCGAATTTTGTGTACGATGGAAGGCGGCTTTGCCATTATTTGCGAAATAAAAAAAACTGCATTCTATAATATCTGAGCTAAAACGATTACAAGAAAAATCAGTATCATAATGCATCTGAATTGCTGTACAATTTCTCGCTAACAAACTCATGAAAAATCATGAAGTGACTCCTGACTCTGAGAAAAATATAAAATAACTTAGTTCGTATACGCCAGGTAGGCCAAGATCCATAAAAAAGCTTTTGGCTAAAATTGGAGATCAAAACCGGAGCCTACAACTTAGAATTGGCACGGTATCGCTCAGTTGCAAATCAATGCGATCACCACCCGCAGTTACTCATCCGAAATGACTGACTGTGCCAATTCTTTGCCTTGCTTCCCATCGGTGATCGGTGAAGATCATCTAAATCGTCGTCGTTTCAACCATAGTCACAGTCAGTCATAGCCATAGTCCACGCTGGACATAGGCCTCCCTTATAAGCCTCTAATAAGATAGGTTAGAACCGAACTTGAATCCAGCGTAATCCTGCTGTTTTAATGAGGTCAAACGTCCACTTAATAATAATAATAATAATTTATTTATTTGTAGCCAATAATATTATGCTTAACATAGTATTCAGTAACAAAAGTGACATAAAATAACAATTTATAGGTATTGAATATTATTGAACTTGATTGACATTGGTAGATCTTCGAATTTTTGAATACTATTTAATACTCTAGTCATCGCTGTAGGATACCCTGTGTTGCGATGACTAGTCTCTTCCAAGGGATAAAGAAATAATGGCTTTGTGAAAATGTAATAAATAAATAAATGTAATTTAAAAATATTAACATTTAGAGCATGCGTTGATTAATAATAATAATATAGGTTTCGTGTAAAAGTAAGTATGGAACAACAGTGAATATGTAGTAGTAGGTATGCCTTATGAAATTTTTGTGTGCTATTATTACCAAGTAATATATAGTATGATTGTTTAACTGACAATTCGTATTAAATCTTCTGTTTCTTTGTAGTTTAGATTATTAAGATAGGTTTTAATTTTGTGTTTACTTTCCCATTTAGTGCAATTTAAAATATCAATTTGTTTGTTTATTTTTTTGTATAAATAACTTCCGCGAAAGCTATAACTTCTTTGACCTATTAGTGTTTTTGTCTGAGTGACTGGCCAGTGGGGTTTACGTCTGGAACTTGAGCTTCCAAGTGCTGCGACCTGTGTATTAAGTGCAGTTTTGTGAAACCTTAGCACCGTAGCCGAGATATAAACTTGTCTGATACTTAATGCTTTCGTCTCTTTGTATAATTTATCTGTTGGATATCTAAAGGGTTTCTTATAGGCTACTTTTAAGACCGCACGTTGAGCTCTTTCTAACTGAACGAGGTGGCTAGAATTAGCGGAACCCCAAGATATGACACAGTAGCTTAATAGTGACTGACAAAGTGATGTGTATATTAAGGAGATTACCTTATCATCCGCGACGTTTCTAAGGGCTTTAAAGATGAAAATTAGTTTCCTAATACGACCACTGAGGACTTGGATCTGTTTTTTCCAAGAAAGGAGCTCATCGATGTGTACACCAAGGTACTTCACGTCTTTTACCTGACCCAATATTGGACATTGACATGGCATATGGTTTGAATCTTCACATGAGTGGAGCTTTATACATAGCACTTCATTAGGCTTACTACGAACTGATGCACGGAATGCAATGACTTTAGTCTTATCGGCATTGAGGGTAAGTAGATTATATTGGAGCCAAAGAGCAACCTTTTTGAGACCCTCATTGGCTTTTTCACTAACCTCATCCCAGTCCTTGCCATCAAAAATTATTGCTGTGTCGTCTGCGAATGCAAATAATTTAGCCTGACTCAAAGTGATGAACTTGTGAGTGGAAGTCCTACGCAAGTGGAAAATATATGAAATTTTGATGTTTAGATAGATATTTTTATCGTAAGCTTATTTGTATAGGTATTTCAGAAAATATGTACACGAGTATTGATTTCTTTTTAGTTTTTAGGGTTCCGTACCCAAAGGATAAAAACGGGACCCTATTACTAAGACTCCGCTGTCCGTCTGTCTGTCACCAGGTGTATCTCATGAACCGTTATAGCTAGAAAGCTGAAATTTTCACAGATAATGTATTTCTGTTGCCGCTGTAACAGCAAATACTAAAAACAAAACAATACAATATTTAACAGGGGTTCTCATACAACAAACCTGAATTTTTAGCCGCTTTTCACTCGATATTAATAATGGTAACAGGTAGATTCTTGAAATATTCACAGAATATTTAGCTGTAGGTTCACTTCCTTCAATAATATATAATTAAATTAAAATAAAAAAAATAATAAGGTAAAAGGGGGGCTCCCATACAGAATGGAACCCTTCGGGCGCGAGTCCGACTCGTACTTGGCCGATTATTTTATTGTTCTTTTACTTGTTTTCTAGTAATATAATAAGTAAGAACACAATATAAAGTTATAACTAGTGAGCATAGTTCCTAAGGTGTTATTTTATTCAGATAATCAATGTTTACTACGATGATATGGATCAGCAATCAAGATAAATAATACATATAAATGTAAGCCATTCTAGGTCAGTCATTAAGATTTAGAAACTAAATAGACTTAAGAATTGCCCATTGATAAAGAAAGATCTCAAAATAAGATACCTATTCAAAGATATATCTAATCTCTGAACATAAATCCTGAAAGAGATTGGTAGATGGCAAAGATAAAAAATTAGATCAAATCTTACTCGTACAACGATACGATACTACATACGAGTACTATGATCATCATAGTGTGATGACAAAGATCATAATTATCATAATAGCCAAAGTTTTAAGGTATGTGTATCAAAATTGATATAATATTAAATTAAATAGAATAGACACCATTCATTACCATAATGATCATCAATTAAAAATAAAGAAACTTTTAATGCGCTAGCTAATAAAACGTAATATTTAATAGGTATTTAAGCTACATGTGAAAATAGGTCAGCTAGAACAAGTTGGTACAAGGAAAAAAGAAAAATCAAATCATGGGTTATATGTAAAAATAAACGACATTACTTAAAATCTATCTACTTCCATCGCATTCTTGCGATCTTTATCATATCGTCAGTCGAACTGGTAAGTCGACGTCCTGTGCTGTGCTTGCTTGTCCGTGGTCTCCATTCGGGAACTTTATATCTCTATCAGCCATCTGTTTTTCGAAATATGTACCCTGCCAACTGCCATTTTAACTTGCTAATCCGCTGGGATATATCAGAAATATCTTTGGTTCATGTGCAGATCTCCTCATTTTTGATTCGATCTCGCAGAGAGACAAGCATATTCCACTCCATAGCACGTCGGGCTATATTGAGCTTATTCATAAGGCTCACAGTACAAGACCACGTTTCAGTTCCATATGTACTTGGATGTTTGAAATGTCACTATTTTCATTATATCAGCCATAGAATACTACTGCTGGACATAAGCTTCCTCTATAGATCTCCAATGGCTTGCATCCAACGCAATCTCGTGCTCTCGAGGACACCAATCCTCCTTGTGGGTGAAAGTCTTACATTGCACTTGCTGGTACGTGGCCCTATTTGACCCTATTGGCTATCAGTGCTGTCAATGACGTAGCTAGTATTTAGTGTCTCTAAAGGGTAGCTGCTTACTTTTATCCACTCCAAAGAAATAGAAAATAAGTAAGTTCGGACAGGCCGTGTGGCTAGCCCTGCTGTCAGAGTTATTAGGCTGCCTGAAGGCCTCTAACATGGCTAAACGGTTAAAACAACCGGGACCTACAATTTAACGTGTCATCCGAGCCACGGTAGCGCTCAGTTGGAAAATGCCACCCGCGGTCACCAATCCAAATACTGACCGTGCCAAACGTTGCTTAATTTCGGTGATTGCTGACAAAAACCTAGTCAAACTACGCTACAAGCGCTACAATAGAAAATACTGAGGTTGACTTTGGGTTTTCTGGGATGAGCAATAAAGTTCCTAGGGTAGACACCGCCCACCTCTGTCACAGTTACGCCCATACCTGCTCATGCCATTTGAACTTGCTAACAGGCTGGGATATGTCAGTTTGAAATATAGGTCAATTAAAATATAGAGCAGAAACAAAGTGCAATTGTGCACGGTGTTACGCAAAGGCTCAAATCCGTGATGTAGGTCGCGGAACACTTTCGTTTTCGCTCGGACGCCGCCGGCGGCGCAGCAACCGCGCCGTGCCGATGTGCTCGGAATATCCTACACTAATTATTGCTTAAAGTGAGAACTTAGAAGCTAAATATTATAACGCAGTTTGAATTTTTAGAGTTCTAAAATATAATGCTTTAAGTTGCTTTAAGTTACCTCTCCTGAGCTCGCCTGATTTGCCATCAGGCGAGCTGGAGGTAAAGCGCAAACTTAATCGCAATAAAAATCTGAAACTTTTTTTTTCTAAACCCACTTTTAATGCCACCTTTGCAGAGTTCAGTTTTTTATCTTACTTGGAAAATTTGTTTACATGCAGATAGAAGACTTCAGAAGATCACGGACGATTTGTGGATGATAAAATTAATTTAAGGGCTTTCTGTAAAAAAAATAAACTTATATAAATTTTGGATAAACGAAATTTGTATGGGACTACTTCCAGTGGAAGGCGAGGATATCATCCCAAAAACAGAAATATCAAATTTTTTTGATATATCGACTTTTGGCGTCCACCACCATTGCTGTAATAAGCAATAACAATTTAAACATCATGTTGATTGTATTATCGTGTACTGCAGTGCAGCTGCCAATGTTCTGTATGTTATACGAGTAGAATGCCGAATGTTGCCTTCATATTGTGTTAGCATTAGTTTTTGTACCGTTATCTCGTTTTTATAACGGACACAATATTTAATTAACATGATAAATGATACATATCTAGTCTATCAACACTACTAATTGTACATCCTGTTGGTATTGTTAATGTCAAACTAAACCTACATATAAATTGTCTAGTGTTTTTTAAGAAATTACAAGCAACAAGTACATATTTGGTGTTGTACAAATGAGCAGAAATAATGTTATCCTTTCTTTCCGTTTGGGAGGAGTACCTCCCGAACGCATAACCAAATAATTCCTAAGGCATGTGTTTAATGCAGGTGTTATACTAGTGCTGTGAATAGAGCTGCAGGGTGCAATCAGTTACTCGATATTTTTTTTTCCGAAAAGCCCACAGAATCTTAATATGACACATATTTGCCCGAGGATAAAAAACCCTTTTAATCCGTTTGCTGCAGACTTTACGACACAGATACTGTGATTTTTATTTGTCGGTCCCTCTCGTAGGCTGTTGACCGCTTGCTCTTTTCTCGTCGATCGTTCCTACTATCATTATCGTCTCAAGGTTGTAAAGGATCATTTTTATCACATTATAGTTAAATGTCACTGCTGTCAACGTAAATGGTAATATAACAAAACATTAGAGCACAAAGTTGTGTTAAGTCGCGCCTGATGAAATTTCAATGCAACGATTGTAAGTTATTTCATACAAAAGACATCAACGGGTGCTCTATATTTTATTGTCGTGTGTTATTTGAACTATCTACAACTTTTTTGATTAAATTATAACTACCCATTTTGATCGTAAATTTATGGTCCTATATTTTTTATTACAGAGGGGCTGTACAAGAAAATAAATATTTCTGAATTATATTTATGCACAATTGCACACGTCATAGATGTTTATGTAATTATGTGAATAAGGCAACGTACTTTTATTTACTTTTATATAGCCGTGGTGGTCTAATGGTTGTAACGCCGGCCTGTCATTCTTGTGGTCGTGGGTTCAATCCCGGTCCCGTACCAATGAGTTTCTTTGGAACTTATGTACGGAATTTCACACCACTGGCTTTTCGGTGAAGGAAAACATCGTGAGGCAACCTGCACACGTCTGTAGAAGAAATTCGATGGCGTATGTGAATCCACCAACCCGCACTGGGCCAGCGTGGTGGATTTGGCCCAATCACCCTTCGTGGGTAGGCCTACGTCCTGCAGTGGACTATTAAAAAGGCTGGTACAGTACAGTACTTTTATATTAGTTTTGTAACTTTAAAAACTTCTTTGTCTAGGGCAATTATCACATAATCATCAAAGTTTGACAATTTGGACTATGACTTAAATCAAGTTTGTCTTTGTACTAAAAAAAACCATGCTCAATGCCACATGACTCTTTATTCAATTATTTCAAACAAATATGACTCGAAAAATTATGTAAAGACGAACTAAAAACACTCATCAAACTTTAACAATACAAACGACAAGAAAGCGTGACAAAACTTTCAAGGCAGCAATAGCTTTATGTAATAATTAACAAAAATATATTACTACGAAGTCTAGAATGTTTGGCTTCCTACTTACCCATTAAGGTAAAATGGGGACAAGTTACCACTAAATTACCAGCTGCTTAAGGTCATGCACGTAATAAAGAAGCAAGCACGAGGAACCGGAACAGTTTGTTTTCTCCCTTGATATTTACAACCTGTCTGTTACAGCTTTGATGATTCCAGTTAGGGCTGTCAATAAGCATGATGGCTGGGTAAAAAAATTGTAACGGAATAATTAAATTAATGATTTTTAGGGTTCCGTACCCAAAGGGTAAAAACGGCACCCTATTACTAAGACTTCGATGTCCGTCTGTCCGTCTGTCCGTCTATCTGTCTGTCTGTTTGTCTGTCACCGGGCTGTATCTCATGAACCATGATAGCTAGGCAGCTGAAATTTTCACATATGATGTATTTCTGTTGCCGCTATAACAACAAATACTAAAAACAAAATAAAATAAATATTTAAGGGAGGCTCCCATACCACAAACGTGATTTTAGGAGTTTTTTGCTCGCTATTAATAACGGCAAGAAGAATGGGGCTCATATTTTATACGTTGCGGAACCCTTCGTGCGCGAGTCCAACTAGCACTTGGCCGATTTTTTTCGATTCCATCCATCCATCCATCCATCAGCCATAAGAAGTCCACTGCTGGACATAGGCCTCCCCTATGGATCTCCAATAAGACCGGTTAGAAGCGGCTTGCATCCAGCGCGATCCTGCGGTTTTAATGAGGTCATCCGTCCACCTTGTGGGTGGACGTCCTACGCTGCGCTTGCCGGTACGTGGTCTCCACTCGAGAACTTTTCGACCCCATCGGTCATCAGTCCTCCGCGCTATGTGGCCTGCCCATTGCCATTTCAACTTGCCAATCCGTTGGGCTATGTCGGTAACCGACATAGTGGCGTTATTATACAAGCACTTCAACACTTCGATGTACCGATAGTCAATACGGCATCGTTGGAGAGACTCGAGCACAGCCCAAGTCTCGACCGAATCAAAGGCTTTCTCATAGTCCACAAACGCTAAGCAAAGTGGCAAGTTATACTCTTCGGTCTTCTGTATAACCTGCCGTAGCGTATGAATGTGGTCCATGGTACTAAAGCCCTTTCGGAAACCGGTTTGTTCGGAAGGTTGGAAGTCATCAAGCCTGCGCTCGAGACGATTCGTAATGACCCTTGAAAACAGCTTATAAACATGGCTCAGAAGCGAGATGGGTCTGTAGTTCTTCAATAAGGTGTTGTCACCTTTCTTGAAAAACAACACCACCACGCTTCTGTTCCATGCTTCTGACGTAATGCCCTCGAGGACGACGGTGTTAAAAAGCTTCTGGAGGACTTTTAGTACCGGTGTTCCACCCGCTCTCAGGAGCTCTGATGTGATACCGTCATCACCCGGCGCCTTGTTGTTCTTAAGCTGATTCAGGGCCATTCTAATCTCGTACAGGCTGATGTCTGGGATATCTTCGGTGAAGTGTCGGGTCAGCTTGGCTCTTGGATCTTTGGCCGCGCTGCTAACAGGCTTAGCGACCGAAGCGTATAACTGTCCATAGAACCTTTCGATCTCCTCTAATACCTCTGCCTTGGTCGACGCTAAACTTCCATCTTCTCTCTTCAGCTTTGTCAATTGGCTTTGTCCAATAGACAAATCTCTTGCGAACACTTTGGAGCCTTTGTTCCGCTCTATTGTCTTTTTAATATGTTTAGTATTAAAAAGACGGATGTCGTGCCGCAAGGATTTCGAAATTTGTCTATTGAGACGCCTATATGACTTTGCATCATCGGAAGACTGCAATCTTAGCGAGCGTCGTTCGGCCATGAGATTTACAGTGTGATCGGAGAATTTCTGCGGTTTATTTGAACGGTGGGGTCTAAAGAACTTAGCACCCACCGTTTGGACAGTTTTTACGAGCCTGTTGTTGATCTCGTCCACCGACGCAAGGTTCTCTAGGCAAGCAAAACGATTCGAGAGCTCGAGCTGAAAGTCCTCGGGGTTTTGGATATGTTCACGAGTAGGTCGGAGCGTGGACTTCATAAGGCGGGACCTTTCGAGCTTAACATTAATATCTAATGTGCCTCGTACAATTCTGTGATCGCTGCCGGTTTTCACCCTGTGGATCACGGAGACATCATTAAATATTCGTCTCTCGGTGGTCATGATGAAGTCTATCTCGTTTTTCGTGGAACCATCAGGGCTCATCCAGGTCCATTTCCTGTGAGGCGGCTTCTGGAAGAAAGAGTTCATCATAAAGAGTTCCTCTCTCTCCAGAAAGTCAGCCAGCCTCTGGCCCCTAGGGTTCCGTTGCCCATATCCAAATTGCCCCACCCTCAGCTCATCGTCGTTTTTTCTGCCCAACTTTGCGTTGAAGTCCCCCATAACAACAGTGAAGTGGGTCTTAGACATATGAATGGCCCGACTTACGTCCTCATACATAGTCTCCACCTCATCATCTGGGTGTGACGATGTCGGTGCGTATACCTGAATGACCTTCAGCGAATACCTCTTGGATATTCTGAGTATTAGGTATACCACCCTGCTCGACACACTTTCGATGGTAATAATGTTGTTGGTGAGGGACTTGTGAACGAGAAAGCCAACACCACCTTGGGACCGTTGGTCACCTTCCCGGTAGTAAAGCAGGTTGCCGGATTTTAAGGTTATCGTGTCCTCCCCCTCTCTACGGACTTCAGACAACCCCACAATATCCCAACGCAACCTACTCAACTCTTCTTCCAGCTCAGCAATCTTCTCGTCAGTCCTCAACGTGCGCACGTTGTGTGTTACCAGGGCCAGTCGTCGTTTACGGGAGTGGTAGCCGGGCGTCTGCCAGCGATTCTTAGCACCCCCTTCTCCGCCGTTACCGGGGCCGCTACTGTAGCCCCGGGCTAGCGGAACTGCTGGGGACTGGGGGCCTGGTCTATTTGTGTTTTCCATATCGGGGTTTTTGCCCATAATCGCCGCGCTGGGCAGGCGTGGTGGCGATCGCAGAAACGTAGCTTCGCGACAGGGATGCTGCTCCCCATCCCTGCCCTGTGCCATTTTAGCTACGTTTTTATTTTAAATGGTTATACCGCCATTAGTCGGTTCCGATGTACCTCAGTCGGCTCCTACGACACCTGGTACTAGAGGGGGGTGCTATTCTACTCTGCCGGCACCCCACGGCTTTTTTCGATTACATATTACTAAATATTGCACACGTATTTTTCTTCTGTCAATCAAACAATAAATGACAATGATAAATCTCGTCAAAGTTTAGGAGTGGGGCTAGTGATTTCACTAGTGCGACGTAGGTCGTTTGTACACTTGTATGTAGCGCACTCGTGACGTCACGCGGAACTTTAACAAGCTATATTTTCGCCAACTTTTGTTTAATTGACAAAAGAAAAAATACATGTCTAAGATTTTTTTAAATCTATCTGATGACTAATTACGTTTTTTTAGTCATCTAGCCTATTGCATGAAAGAAATAACTTTTTATCAAAAAGTCTGCCGTTTGTTACACTAGCTATATGTTCCACTTGTTTTCCTAGTTTATGTAAGTTTTGGTAAATACAATAAGGAATTAATAAATCTTTATTAATGATTCTCTTCAGATTAGTAGTCTGTTACAGAAAGATCTTATTTGTTTATCGCTTAAATGGATCAGTATCTTGATACTAATTTGTACGCATAGCTGAGTTTTTGCTATTCATAAAGTACAATAAGCCCGATTACAGAGGCGCCAGCGTAAATTTAAAAGCAACGTAAAAAGCGTTCTCTCTATCGAATGCCCAAAGTGAAAAGGAAACAGAACTATGCTATTTAGCTAATATAATTACGATGGCGCCACAGTAATCGGGCTTAGTATCTTCTTAAAATTTTAATTTAGGACAGGCACGAACTTATTCAGAATACAGAGAAAAGACTGAAGATCTACATTGGGATGGAACACTGACATTTACCATAATAGTATACTTCCTCTATGGACATTTACTCAGGCTAGTGGCTTTTGTATCAAGAAACAAGATACATACATCTCGGGTCAAGTATTTTTAACTGACTACCAAAAAGCATGAGATTTTATGTTCCTTTGTATTTTTTTGTGTATGTTCATCAATATTTTCGCCAATTGTGAACCAAATCAAAAATATTTTACATTTCAAAAATGTACCTAATTCCGATGTGTTCGATTTGAATTATATCGAAATGGCTGTGTTGTTTGTGAAAAATCAAAAATAATGGAAAAATTATCTAGATTAATTCGAGCCAACTAATCGAATTTTGTACACGATGGAAGTCGGTTTTGTAATATTTTGCGAAAATTATTAAAAAATATTGTTAATGTGTGCCCAAAATCTTCCAAACTAGGCATAGGCAACCTTAATTTTGCCAAAATACCGGAAAATTCAAACAAAATGAGTGTGTACATATTTTTCTTATAAAATCGAAATTTGGACGAATGTTTGTTGTTAACACAGATCAGTTTATAGATAGAACAATATTAGTAACTCTATTTTATCTATTTTACCGATATGTAGAAGATCTTGAAAATTTATAATTAACCTTTCTTGAGAAAAAAAAGAAAACGTTAAACGATATTGGTCATTTAGGAAACCAATTCAATTTACTCACCAAAAAACAACAACAATATGATTAAAAATGTCACATAATTTTATGATATTTCAATTGACCTTTAATCATGATGTTTATTTAATCGATTTTATTGTCAATCAGTTCGTCAGTTTCAGTTTTTTCTCTTTTTTCTGGATTTGTTCTTCTTCCTTGAGTTGACCTTCAAATTAACAAAATTCATAGCTCTCATAAAGGTATCAAAGATATCAAGTATCGCTACATTGCCGCGTCAATTTCCTAAGAAATTAATAAGGCCATCCATCAATTACAAAATACATGATTTTGGTCATAGATTAAGGACTTTTGGAACTTCTTTCTCTCTTCCAAGGGTTGTGAGGAATTATGGAACACAATCGTTGTTACATGTTTTTAACCCTTTTCTTTTAACATTGTAATCCTTAAATAATTCTTATCAAAAATGTTAAAAATACGTAACAGTAAACTTCCTAGACCTAAGATGAAGATTACTAAAGTAAATAAAAATGTTATGAAAATTAAGGTTTATTCGGGAATGTGATACATCAGTTTTCAACATGAAGTTGCACTGGACCACAATGTTCTTAACCGACGAGCCTACTTGTCAGCCCTAGAGTCCTAGTGACATTAAACTCGTCAAGTTAAATGCAGTGCAAGCTAATCGGATATGTGTCGCTAGGAGACGCTTTCTAATGTCTATTACTTCATTACAATAAGATTATGTTTGTGTAACAAGTATGACAACTTAATAATACGTAACCGTTTAATAAGAGCGTTACTTGATTCTAATTTTAGAATACATTGATCATAATGTAAGTGTGAAGCTTTTGATTTCTTTTCGGTTCAGTATGGAATCACAAATATTGCAATGACTATGAAACTGTGCGTCAAATGATTGATTGTTAAAAATACTTTTAGCTTAAGTTTAATTAAGGGGAACTAGTTTATAATAAAAAAAAAAAAATTGGATTTCATGCACTCTTTCGTGGGACAGTATAAGTTAAAAAAAATATTTTGGATTAGTTTTTCAATCAGTCAAAAATATGCGTACTAAAATAGTGTCACCAAATGTATTGTATGTATGTATTTAAAAAATGTATAATCCTTTAGCCACAGAACAGATGTCATAATCATGACCTAAAAAAAATAACCTTTTGGAATTGATCATTCGTGAGATATAATGCGACAGAGAAACATAATATAGAAACATAACATAATATAGATACACGGACACACGTGTTGGCATCTGACACCCCTTTTGAGACCTTTTAAGAGCAGTGATAGAATAATTATTTTTATCTACACTAATGTTGTAACATTCTACTTATGTTTCCAATATTTGACTTATAATAACTACTGTTATAGCACAGACAACAAAACACTCAATTTAAGCAATATCAAATGATGTTATAATATCCACATCGATATCGTAAAATCTCATTATAACATCGATAAAACGCGACCAATTAACCTGGCGAGCCTTATGTCAAAATCCTCATACAAGTTGTATAAAATTTTGATATTAGGCTGGCTTTTGAAAACAGTTGGGTTATACGTGAAAACTTCGTCGAAACTACTAAACTTACATACACAAAACTCTTTGGTAAGATCTTGTGTCAATGAAATAAAAAAAGAACAGCGCGCGCTCGCTCCTGATTGACCAATGAGAGCGCAGCTGCGCGCGCAGTCATTGGTTAGATTTTAATGGCGCCAAGTTCACTGTGACAATACACGTACGCGTGAATTTAATGTTTCGCAATATGTTTTTATTTTTTATTTTTATTAGTGAAGATAAAGTAGTGTATGCAACTGCATATAACACGGGTATTAAAACACTCGTTACTATTATGAAAACTCACACTCGTGTTTTAATACCCTTCATTATATGACAGTTGCATAAACTACTATTTTCAAAAAATAGGATGACCGACTTCACCCGTGTACAGAATTCGCGAATTGAGTACCTCCTCCAGTTCGGTTCGTCGGTCAAAAATATTAAGCAATTAAAGTAGCAGCGACTATGGAACCGCCAACAAGCAATAGGTTATGCCATTTAGGTTTATTATTTACAACAACTAACTTTAATTATGAACAAACGTTATATCGGGCGTTAAGCTATTATTTATCACCTATAAAAAATGCGTTATGGCGTCCTGTCTCAGAATCCGTACCAGAAACCCTGACATTTGGCGGCTTCCGCGACTATTGCTTACAGTACTCGAACAAATATCACGATCAATTATTTGTAGGGCTGAGGGAGCCACAATCAATATGTCCTTAGCAAATGACATAGTTAACTTATGGAATTATTCAGTTATTCCGTTTTGCCGACCGCAATAAGTTGGCTTCGGTGTACCTACAAATGTTGCATTAAATAATACTAAGCACAATTTTATTACTCTGTGACTCTTTTGAGCCATCTAAATATTAAATGCGAAAGATTATCAACTAATAAGTATGTAGTTTTAAATTGATTTTAAAGTTTGATATCTTAATTTAATTGAGCTACACAGCTGTAAATATTCCAGTTTTTTTTTGACGGCAGTCGACTTAGTCTTCAACCGCCATGAAATCTTTTCAGCTATATGATTCACAAATATTACCTAGTTTAATTTTTATGCCTTATTACTGCACATACGATAGCGCCAATGCAAGTAAAATTACATTAACTTCATTTGTTCAACTTCAAAGTAGTTAAATTCTATAAAACATGCAGCCAAAAGTGTCAATTTTTATGCTATAGAAATATAAACAATAACAAATTTCGGCAAAAAATTAAAAAAAAATCACCATGTATCCTAAATATTCCACATATTAACTTCCAAAAATCTCTATCACTCAAACACTCACACTCGCACTACTTAAAAACATACCTATACAAAAATTGTTAAATGAAGGTATAAGTTTTATTCATAGAAAACTTTATAACATGACTAATGTGCTCTATAAATCTGTCTAAGCGACAGTAACCTTGAACTAAGCCGTCATTTTATTTGACTCATTTAACTGATTGAAGCTCTTTCGTCAAACTCCGTAATAACTTTATGTAACATTCGCAAATCTTTATATTACAACTGTGTGGTAAAAGGGCGGATATTATACAGGCAATTAGTAAAAACAGAATCTATGTATTTATGGGCTCAATTTCACAGAAATTCGTTCAATTAAAGCCATTTCCTTCAAATAAAAGATCGTGTCTTTATTTAATAAATTGCAATAAAAAAGAGAATAAAAGTTTAAATGTAGAGCTGTCAGTCTAATAGAGCCAAGTTTATTTGAACGAGCGAGCGAAATATCTCTGTTTCAGTTTTATTTTTCCAGTTGTTAAAGTTTGAATGTTACTTCTTGCATACAAGTCGCATATTTCTACGAATCTTGACAACATTTGGTACTTCATCATCATCAGTACTGCTGGACATAGATCTCCTTTTGTGTATACCATGCACCTCTATCCCTTGCCAATTCCATGCATTTGATGCCCACTAATTACGTCTACCCATCTCAATCCTCAGTCCCAAAAATCTATATGAAATCTAGATCTTGTTCAAGGAATAATACTGAAATTGTATTATAGCATTTTTATTTCCGCTTTCATGCACTAGGTACAAGATAAAAGTTGCAATAAAATCTCATAGCTATTTGCTCCAGTGTATAATTTGAGCTTAAAATTTAATTGATCTTAAATTATTAAAATTAATTTTGAGAACGCTTTAGTGCAGCGAAAAATTAAAATCTTAAAGTTTATTTTATAACTTAAAAAACATTTGAATGTAATTCCAAACTACTTAATACATATATAAATCTTAAATAGTTAACACTTATGATCAAGCTGTATTTTTAATGGTTCTTCAAATAAGACAAGATCGTTCTTTGCCCAAATATAAAATCAACTAAGGCGATGTAATTGACTCGTCAGTCCTAAACTAGATCAACGTCAAAGTCTAATCAGGCCTGCTATAATCCGCACAATGGTATTGTGTTACTGACAACCTTCATCTTTGAGCTACGACTACTCAAAAGGCAAAGGAAGTAATTCTGTAAATAGAGTGTTGTATCGAAATCCGCTCCTGGGTACAAGCACAAGCACCAAGGCTAAGTTGGAAGTTGGAATTGTATCGCAACCTCCCCTCCATTCTTTCCACTGGTGGATTGTTGCGTGCAACGCTCACTCTCGCGATCGCGCGCTGAGCTACCGCGCGTCGGCTGTGTAACATGCTTCGGTGGTGAGAAGTGGCCAGTGTAGTGTTCGAATTTTGAAATATATTTTGAAAAAAAACACACGTGATCAGTGCCCAATCATGAGGTCGTGCGCCGCAGCGCTAGTTGCCCTAGCGATAGTTACAGGTATGTTTTTGATTTTTTTTACTGGTGACAATGCGGAAAATAATTTTCTTTTTACAGGGAATTTTCTTGCACTTCAGTGGTTTTAAAAAATAATAATTTGAAAAAAATTAAATACAAAAACTAGCTAATTTTTGCTACTTTCTTAATATAGTATTCGCTAATAAATACGCATGTGATTACAATACGCAAATTAGCGCGTTAACTACACTGTAAATAAATTGTTTAAAGCGCAGAAACTTTCAAGGAAACATTAGAATATTTACATAAAAATGTCCAAAGATTACATGACTTGCAAAATAAATGAAAACAAAAACATTCCACCATTGTTATGCTCATTAGTTAATAAGCAAACACTTTCCTTTTGTCCGTCCGTTACGCAATAATTGACGAATAATTACTAACCTGTACACATAAAAATGGTTCAAAAACTTTATAAGGAAAACAAAGTGTCTCGGTAAACTATTAGCAATGCAAATCGATTAGTTTCTTAATCGATTATTTTATTGTTCGAATTCGGTCATTATCACAACACTCGATCTAATCGAAATCAAGCAAAAGTTTTAGATTTTCGAATATTAACATCGATTGATTGTGTGAAAAGTTGATTTACTTTCGTTCTCAATGCTGGTAATGTTTTCAATGAGCATGGGAAACGTGCAAAAAGTTTGCCACAAGGCTTTTCTTGAGCAAGACGAGACGAAGTATTTAGAAATATTCGCATATCTATCGTGATTGCGACTTGCTGCATAATATAGAATCCGCTTTTTTCGTAATCTCCGCTTTGTTTTTTTCAAGCCGACGACGCGTGTCGGTGTAATAATGTTGCGTGTAACGCATTGCTGGCGAAAATTAATGACAGGTTTTCCTATTTGTATTTGTTAGAAAGACTTCCTTCAGGGATTAATTATTACGTCTTCTTATTACGTTGTGATGAATTGATACAGAGCTAAAAAGGTTTTACAAAGCTTTTGAGGTTAATGAGGTTGTTCACATGCTTGAGCATTTTAAATTGAATCTATTGAAAAAATCTAGAGCATATGTTATGCTATATGTATTTTAAATTTAGCATGCACTTTAATTTTATTCTAGAATCTAAAGTAGATTATTATTTTATCAGAAAGTCTTCTTGTCTTTTTCTAACATTGCGTAGTTAACCTTGGTTTTAAAATCAATCTACATTGATGACAAAAAATGAAAAAAATAAGCCGTAATGTAATTTAATGTAAACTGATATTTTATCTGATCGCCAGTATGCGTATCGCGCTGGTAGATCTACTACTGCATTACTTCGCGAGTTCGTTAGTACGGTTTTACAGGCGCGCGAAAAGAAACATCAGGTTGCGGCGATATGCTGTGACTTATCACGTGCATTTGATACAGCTGACCGCAACTTGATGAGAGCCAAATTCCAGCACTATGGTGCAAGAGGGCCTGCCGCAAACTTGATGACGGATTTCGTCACAGAAAGATGCCAAACAGTTATCGGAGACTCAGGTAAAGCTAGATCTCAACCTGGAGTCCCAGATCTGGGCGTCCCCCAGGGATCTTGCTTTTCTAATACTGCATTTGTGCTCCTGATGAATGACCTACCTGGATCGGTGAAAGACGCTGAGGTGTACATGTTCGCTGATGACGTCGCAGCTCTGGTCACGGCACCGAACTTATCTGCACTAATCCAGAAAGTGACGAAGGTCACACATGATTTACAGGAGTGGTTTGCGGTAAATGGTTTTGCACTGAACCTGGATAAAACTTTCTGTATCCATTTTAATCTTGCGAATAGACCACAACAAGCCCTGGCAGTGTCTGTACGTGATGTTGCTTTGAAGCAGGTATCATCCGTAAAGTTACTCGGGTTCCATGTGGATCGCGCTTTAAAATGGGACACGCATATAGAATCGCTGTGCACACGCCTGAGCCAGGCGTGTTATGCCCTCAGTCGAGTGGCTGCATCAGCCCCGAGGCAAGCGGTACTCAGCTGCTACTTCGCCACGGTTCATTCCCTACTTACGTATGGAACTGAGCTGTGGGGTGACGCGGCGGAGTCGGAAAGACCGCTAATACTCCAGAAGCGGGCTATTCGCGCAATTGCCAGGGTTAAATGGGACGTATCCGCCAAGCCGTTCTTTATAGAACTTAGCATACTTACCGTTCCCTCAATATTCATCTACCAACTTTGTGTATTTGTAAGATTAAATCTGGATAATTTTGAAAAATTCGGGGTTACACGGGACCCTGAGACGACAAGACATAAGGGCAGATTGAAGACACCTGCTCACTCGCTCGCGAAATCCGACAAGTCAGTGTACGTGTGCGGTCCGCAATTATATAACCATCTGCCGGAATGCGTCAGAAATGCAGCTTCTGTTAACATATTTAAGCGTAAATTAAAACTACTACTTCTGAGTAAAGCTTACTATTCGGTTAAAGAATATGTGAATGATAAATTATAGCTAAATAAATTAAAATATATACTTATTGTAATTGATAATCGAATTGTACAATGTAGGTACAAATGTATTTACCATCATCTGACTTGTAAATTTTTATTTATTAATAAAGAATCTGTATCTGTAATCTGTATCTGTATCTGTATCAAACAACACAAAAGAAATACTTACACTCAAATATCATTTGACCTTTAAGTTTGTAAAAATCGCATTCAGACGTAAGTAAATTTGTTGATTATTCCAAATCAGTAAAATTTATGGCTCAGCAATAAGATATTCTATAAAAATAAACTATGTCAAAACGATGAATTTCCTAAAATTCTAAATGTCTAAATGCTAAAACAGTTTTTAAGAATCCCGTAAATGCTATTCAAATAGCATTTAAACCATTAAATATACCATAGAAAAAAACAGATGCCGTATAAAACTCCTAAAAGGTAAATGACATAACATGACTCACAAATCCCGTAATACAAATGCCAAAAGTCTTTGAGGCACTAGGTTTACAACAACAAACTCTATTTTAATTTTTAGATATTTTTTGCCATGCATAATGAACATTATGTTTTGCTAAACTAGATTTACTTGATTTTAAAAGACTTATCTACAAACGAGTTTTACAAATTGTGTTTTAATTTAGGAACGTAGATTTTTTGCAAGTAGGCAACAAGCAAGAGTGTAATTGAACTGTCGGTGAAATTACACTGAAAGCACCCTAGCTTTCAGTGTAACTTCACTTAAAGTAAAATTTTAGATTTTTTTGCGGCTAATTAAAACTGTATTCTTCTCTTTAATATACTAAAATAATAAATTGCAAAGGTTGACCGAAAAATCGAAAAAAATATTTAAAACATTTTGATAAGGTACAATAATTTTATTATGGTAGGTATGAACAAAACTAATACCAATATCTAAATGAGTCTCTATAAATCTGTGGAACATGATATACCATTCCATGAAAAATAAAAATATAAAATAATAATGTCGTCTAGGCTTGAAATAAAAAAAATATGTACAAGTAATAAGTGGTAATAATTTAATACCGATGTCTTATAAATCATTCGAAAGCCGGGCTAGTAACATGATACCACAGGATTTATGACACCATATCCTTTGGAAGATTCAAGACAACTTGCTGTCTCAGATCTACTATTATTCAGAAAGATAGGTATTGTATGAAGAAATTAATGTTTCTTTTGTACAGACGATATAAGCGCTTGCAAATGCTAAAACGAGAAACAAATTACGTATGTCAGGAAGCAAAACTTTAGACTTATTGTTGTATCTATTTGTCTACTTCAAAAATAAACTGCTAATATTTTAATCATTTTCAAAATAAATGGTATTTAAAATGTAAACTAACTACAGGTTTAATTTACACCCAATGATTTTAGCTCTATTTACATTGTGCGTCAGTGATTGATAGCACATAGGTATCATGTAAAGAGTTGACGGATAGAACTTGTTAAATTAATAATTGCTCATTTAAAATTGATGTGATTGTGACATTATTTACCGAGAATTAATTTGGAGCAGTTTGCGGTTTTTGTAGCATGTTAATACGCTAAGTGAACCTACTACTACGTCTGAAAAAATTTAAGAATATACCAAGTACATTTCAGTTGCACTTAAGAGCATAATCTGATTAAATTTATCAAATGGATTCTGTCTTGTATTTTTTCAGTCTACATGTACTACATGTGACTTATATTTTTTGTACGCAACTTGTACTTCTTGTACTTCCTTTAAGAGCCTATAACTAAATATTGTAACGAAATTTTTGAACCAATATCTATATTTCTACATTTTATCCAAAAGTTTACACACATAAATTGTGTGTAGCTTTCTTTTTTGTGTAAATTATTGTTTTGCATTTTGCAATATTTTGCATCAGTAACACCCAATATCCTAAGAAAATCCTATATTCAAGAACAACATTTGAGTTTTCTCCTTTTTACAAAAAAAATATGAGTGACTGATCCAGATAATCTCAAGCGCACTAAAATTTTTAACACAGTCAAATCTCTAAACTCGTATAAGTAGTTTTGCGACCGAAAATTGATAAGACACGGGCATTTCTCACGTGTCCGACCGACAATAAAAGAGTGGGGTTACTTCATACGTATTCATAGATTATCCTCGGCATTGTACCGCATACAATTTTCGAGTTTGCACTGAATAGAGATCAAGTGGCCGAGATCGGTCGTGAATTCGTGATAGCCTTGCGTTGATCGACATAGTCACTTTCCACTTTTGTTCAATGCTGTCACTTTCCTATGCCAGTAATGCCAAATGTTATTGTCTTGTAGAAGAATTGGAATTGAAAATGTTGTATTAAATTTATTATATTTATTTCGGAGCTCACGATCAAAACGCAATACTGCAGTCGAACAATTAATTGTGTTTAGATTTTATGCGAAAAATTGTTTTTTGACTCATGGAGCTATAGTTTCAGACTCGTATTAATACTAGTCATAAAGTTCTATACTCTTCATTATGTCTCCTATTTTAGCAAATGTCACGTCCATGTTTTATTTTTATCTTGACCCGTGTGTGCTAACAAATACTCTAAACTAAAACACAATAGAAGAAAGACGTATTTGTCTAATGTAAATTCCTTTAAACGGCCATAAATACTACAATAGAGGTCCAATAATCGCGGCCAAGGCCAAGTTGCAATTTCATAAACATCAGCATTAGTGATTCAACGAATGTTTGTCTTACTTGTTTCTACGCGATGTTTAGGAACAATAGTTCATCTAGGTTTCGTGTGGCGAAACGAACGACTAAATTGTTGGGCCACAAAACATGCAAAGGCAAACAAGCGCAGCGTTCGGCATAGTGGGTACTTGGTAGAAAAACAATACAATATCCATTTTTCATGATTAAAAGAGAGATCATGTCAAAGGCATAAATACTCTGACGCCAGGGCTAACCACCCGGCCTATACAAACTTATGATTAAAAGCGTAGGTATTTCTCCAGAGCTCACTTCACGACACATACAGACATACACATGTAGACTGAAAAGATACAAGACAGGATCCATTTGATTGATTTGATCAGATTGTTCTCAGATGTAACTTCTGAAATGTGCTTGGTGTTAGGTTCAGTCACAAAGCTTTTCATACCATGCTCTAATAATGTTCTTTCTCCCCTTTGTAATATTTCTAGACTCGCCTGCTTGGATCATTAAATTAAAAAATCACGTAAAGCCACATACGTCATGTGAACAGGCTCTTTATATAGACTCTTAGGATTGAACAGGATGAAATGAATTTGCATATTTATACCCTGGCTCATGAGAATGTAAAAAGACATTGGTATAAGTAATAATATGTGTTATATACTCTGTCATGCATGAGATAAATATACTTTCATCGTAGTCGGTCTGTCCTACGTGAAAGAATTTAAAAGTATTCAGAAATATTTGGAAACAAACCGCTTTACCATCTGTTGTTACCTAAAACGGTAACTGGAGCACTCTAGGTCGTTGCAATGCCGTGCAATTGGGCATATTAAGTTTGCACGAGTTAAGCATGAAAACCATCTGATTATATGCAATTGTTGCCAAATTATTATGCAGGCTTGCTTAAGTAGATTTTTCCTAAAATGGAATGCAAGTTGTGTGTATGTGTAAATTAAGTAATTGCTTAAATCGCATACGACTGTGGTAGCCAATTCCATTTAACATTCAGCTGTAGCATTTGCATTATTTTTAAACAATGCAATAATAATATAATTTAGCTAGTAAGAAATAGACTTATCACATTCAAACGCTGCAATCTTCAAAAGAAAATGTTGGTACATACCTTAAAATAGAGTCGACACTGTTGGTTTGCCGGTGATTTTGCATAAATCATCATTTACCTACCCCTATTCCTGCTCCATTTATAAAAGAGAATACTACAGAATACACGCCTTATCACATTTCTTCCTGTACTAGTTTATCTCCATCCTAAGCTTGCCTAGAAGAGATCAATGTTGGTGATTAAGCTGCCAGTATTTTCACTATTTTTTTGTCTCTCTGTATGGTGAAATATCCGATGTGAGTAGATATAGGTAGTGTAAATAGATATACAGTTGTAATCTTCTTCCATTGATCTCTATCACTAGTCAGAAGAAAATGCCTATATACAAACCTAGTACAAGATGGTTTACTGATATAGTTTAAGAAGAGTTCTCTCTTCGAACATAAGTTTAAAGACAACCAGACGACACGACTCATCAGGTCAAGGCCAGCCAAAATATGCGCTCAACAGATCTATCGGAATACATAAATATTTAATTAGACCAAAATAGACAATAACGAGCCTCACAGCCGTTTATGTTAATAATGCTACGACTGGGAAATGAAATATGTCTGTAGTATTGTTTTGGACATGTAGTGGGAGTTGAAATTGAAGAATTGAATGGAATCTAGAGTCATTAGGTTTTGTCTGGACTTGGAATATTCCATGGAGCAATAAAGCCTCTTCTTAGTATTTTCGTGTAGCGTTTTATAAATTTTAACCTGATAAGAAATTTCCTCAAGTAGTATGTAGAATAATCTGTTGACAAGTAGAGTTTTTTGTGAAAACATTACTTACTAGCAATTCAAGATTTAAGGTGTTAAAACTCCGAAGTCACCGTTTACACATGGTTTACACTATATGTAATTACAGTTTGGGAAGTGACTTTGAAATGTAGTTTAAAATGAAGTTGTCATTGTAATATATCTGTGGCCTGTGTTTCCAAAATTGTTAGTTTACACAATGGGATTAGTAACATTCAAAAAATTTTAATTTCAGTGTACAGAAGCTCGCAATATACTCAACCTGCGAATATAGGTCACAGTAAATGTAACTTGTGTAGTATGTAGATATAACCGACAACATTTCTTTCAATGTTTGTGACAGTAGACCAAACACGGCCAAACATATTGTGGATGAAAGAACGTTACGAAAATTCGTCACGGCGTGTACACTTGAGGTCGTCAAACCACGGTGCGTAACTACTTACTAGCTTGAGCTGCACGATCTTTGGTTTACTTAGTAAAGTAATTTTTGTCCGATTTTTTTACATGCAAATTTGAGACCACCCAGATTGTGGAGTCGTAAGTTGCAGCCCGAAAAATTTGAACAGAAATTTCACTCTCGGATAAGTTGCGATATATTTCACAAGTGTTTATGTTTCCTTACTAACGACAGCGTTGAAAACTTGCTAGATATGTATTTTGCAAGTTTAATTTTAATTTTGTAACCTCCGTTGGTATAACATAAATCTTACAATTATTGTAGTCCTCTGTCTCTTACACAATAACCAATAGGCTAGTTTACTCAACTCTACATTAGCATGTCAATCCTAATTCCTATGTTACCTGATAGGCGTTAATTAATTATTTTTGATAGTGTATAACCGGGTTTTAGGCGACATTTTGCTGACTATAAAAGCATGTCAATCATGTAATATTTCTTAATTTTATAAGTTTTGATCTCATTAGAATTCTAGGTATTTAAACGACACATTGTTATTATGTCAATAGATTTATTACGTAAACGGTGTAAATTTAGATCATTAAGATAAATTATAAAAAGCATGTTAATTTGGCTAATTTAAGATTATATACTTCCTTACTAGGCCCTAACACAATGAAACTCGCCAATAAAAATGTAACATTTCCTCCGCAATAAATTATGCAATTCGATCTCATTATTTCGCGAAAACTTTGGTCTGTTTATAACATGTCATGTTATGTAATAAGTTGGCACTTGGCAGCACAAGTCACGGAATGACCATTTTTTAATTGTTTTACGTTCCGCCGCTTTCACGGAATTCACGGTCATGAATGGTGCGTCGTTCTCATAGATCTTGCGGGATAGGACATTTGGTATCGACCTAACGAAGAAATACTCGTAATTTTGCACGTTACTGCTTAAAATCACAATTCCGCGTAACACGTATTGATTACACAATTATTTCACAAATCTATTACTAGTATTCTAATTTTGTACATCGGTAATACAAGGACATAATCGTTGGAACTTCTTAAAATTAGTTGAGTTTGTCAAATGACATGATCTGTCTTACAAAAATCACAATATCTGTTATGTAAAATTGAAGATGCGCAATTCTGCCCTTGTTATACCGATGAACGCTCTTACAGCACTGCATTCTTTCGTAAACTTGCATATAGCGGTGTAAAAGTATTTGTTATAAATAAGTATCTTACACGCCGGGTAAGGCTTCTCTCTAAATCTCTTCGGTCAGTCGCCTGCGCCCGCGTCGGTGTGACTTTCTTTCGGTGCGCGAGCGCATTGTCTGAGGTAGCCTTTAGTTTTGACCGTGTGATGTAATTTTTATTACAGTTTAATTGTCGGCCTTTGTCTTGAGATTGTGTAACAGGAGTACTTTCTAACGATGTGATTTTGACTATGATTCGCACGATGATTGTTTGTTTTAACGCTTGGTTTGGTATTTTAGCGCTTTATGTACCGCTCGTAGATTTTAATATTTCTTTTTTTTTTTACTCTGAACATACTTGTTTTCTTTCTTCTATTGTATAGTTACTCACGTACTTATACACATTTTATTTTCTTTTAAAATGTATCTTCTTAGTTTTTAGTGTATTGACAGTTTAATAACCGTATAATGCTAAGAATAAAAAGAATAAGCTTGCGAAATAGAGAATAGCGTAAGTTACGATGCTATTAAAATGTTTAGTAAGTTAATAGCGTAGCATAGTGTAAGTAGACCGAAAAGTATAGAAAATTAATTGAAAAGATATGTAAATTTACATTTAAACTGTAAATACTTGTAATATGTAGGTGTTACAGTGTCTTTTTCTGTAAAGATTTGTGACTTTCGACTGTTACTAAACTTTTTTTTCAATGTTTCCTAAATGCTTATGACGGCGGCTCTAACTACATAAACCAAAGCATACAAAAAGGCTCAAAAGCTAGTTTATATATTGGCCAATTACCATAGAAAAAAATGCATATTTTACCAATTATCTTAAGACCTTCAAGGGTCTGTGGATGATCCAATTGCTTTTTATGTAGTAGTAGTGTATGTAGTTTTAGCATATAAATTAGTATTGTAACAAATTAAAACAAATAACCTATTAGGTACTAACAAAGAACGAAGTAACAATCCACTTCGTTTCATGAATTATTGGACTAAAACAATAAAGCAATAAAGATATGTAAAAGCAAAGTCAATACATAGATATATTGCAGTCAATCAGTCACTTCAAAACTTGTTTTAGTTATTTAATTTGCATATTTTGTTAAAATTTCAACCAACGACTGACCTCATCGACTTCAAATAAAATGCATAACGTACCAAGTTATTAGTACTGGCTAATGATGAAGTTAGTTGACTTTGCAGTGGTAAAAACTGGTTAAATAATAATATTTTTATATACAACATTGTGACAATAAAAATACAGTCAAACAGAATCAAATATCGGTTTATCTTTGCGTTATATCATTGTTTTGCTTCCTGACTGTTTTATGCAGTTCATTGTAGAGGTAGTGGAATACATGTTTATTACTTTTCAGCACGATAATCGTGTCCGTCTTTCATATTTTTGACAATATTTTGGTTGCTGAAAATACGGTGGATGATGTGGTCACACCATTAGTTAATTTTAAAACAATTTTGTTGAAATTGCTCATGCATGTAATATGAATGGCTCTATGAATGGAAACTCATTTTTTTAACCATATCAGAGGCCTTAAAGTGACTTTAGAGCTTTTTTAACGCAAATAAGTCTGCGTTTGACCACCAACTCGCCTGATGGTAAGCGACGAGTGATATCTCTTCGGAAACAGGAAAGCAGGAAGACTGTTCCATTCCCTGGCGGTACGAATCAGAAATGTTAAGTCAAACCGCTTCGTACGTATCGAAAGAAAATAGACAGTGTAGGGGTGGTAATGTGGCGTCTTCCTATTTGTCCTGTAGTAAAAAGGTGCTTACGATTATGATGCGTTACATACATTGCATACACCCTTCACTCACAAATAAGGTGGAGTAACGAACTTATTAAGACCGCAAGATCACGCCAGCGTTCGTCTCTTGAGGCGAACCGCTTTTAGCCGGTCTTATAAGAGATCTAATCTATAGGGATGGCCGACATTCAGTAGTGAACGTCCTATGGCTGATGGATGGATGGATAACACAAAATACCACTGATCAGCAAGCGTAGCAACGTCAACATGATGTGTGCATAGTTGTCTGAGGTCAAAACAAATGGGCGTCGCTACGTCGTTACCGTGGGAATGTAATGGTTGTATTAGAAGCCGCATCCGTTTAGTACTTATGGTACTTATTTATACTTATGTCTAAACGGTTAAAACAACCGGGACCTATAATCTAACGTGTCATTCGAGCCACGGTAGCGCTCAGTTGGAAAATGCCAGCCTTGGTCACCCATCCAAGTTATAGTAATATACAGGACAGACTTGTCCAACACTAGAAGTCCATAGTCGAGTTGATGACAAAATACTCAACAGCATTGCTTGACAATTATGATTTAGTGGACCCATTTAACTAATCCTTAATTGAAACTGACATGTTTACATCCAACAGTACCAAAATCCAATAACGCATAACCAAATCATCCAAACTAATGCGAATCAGTCAATCACACACTGGCGTACGATCATTGATCATCACAAATGAGAATTAAGTAATCACTCGAGTTGGCGAGTAACTGCTAAGTCAGCGAGAAATCGTACTGAGAATCCATTTCTCTGTACGAACTTTCGCATTTTTCGAGTTTTGTTATGCAATATCGCTCATCTAATTACTTGAGAGGTTTTGGGGTGTTTGGTTGACGATGATGCGGCAGCTGATCACTATCGGTTTGTGGTTATTTGCATATGTACACTTACAGCAATGCATACACTGTAAGAAATAGGGTTCAGTTTTCAATAGCTACGTTCGACTAGCTATAGTATTTCAAAAAGCAATTTTTGTTGTAAATGCTTGTAATGTACGTACTTCGTATAGGTATGTTGCATTATTTATACCTATCTATGTTTTAAACTCTACAGACTATGAAGAGCGTATGTTTAAATATACCTACAGTGTCAGAAAGAACTTTTCACTAGTAGTTTGTACCAAAACGTAAATTCGAAAAAATAGACAAACAATAATCGGCCAAGTACGAGTCGGACTCGCGCACGGAGGGTTCCGTACTGTATGGGAGCCCCCTTAAATATTTACATATTTTATTTTAATTTTACTATTTATTATTAAAGTGAATATAAAACTAAACATTCTGTGAAAATTTCAAGCCAAATAATATATATATTATTTATTATATATATTATTTATTATATATATTATTAATTATGGTTTTTATAAATATAAAGAGCGAAAAACGTCTAAAAGTTCAGGTTTGTTGTATGGGAGCACCCCTTAAATATTTATATTATTCTCTTTTTAGTATTTGTTATTATAGCGGGAACAGAAATACATCATCTGTGAAAATTTCAGCTGCCTAGCTATCATGGTTCATAAGATACAGCCCGGTGACAGACGGACAGACAGACAGACGGACATCGAAGTCTTAGTAATAGGGTCCCGTTTTTCCCTTTGGGTACGGAACCCTAAAAACGTTTGCGATTATCACTGAAAATAAAAAACTAATAAGTAACAAAAAAATCAAGTGACTATAGCAGAAATAAAATGATTGTTTGTGTATCCATCAACTGTTTCTTTTGAAAATCTGTAGTAGAGACCTATGATCTAGATATCAGACCACATTAGACAGAGAGATAATCATTCATGATAGACTTAAAAAAATACCGCATTAGGAATCAAAATCTAATGTAATGTACTACCTTACGACGTACCCATCAAAGGGTCTTCCTGTTGATGAGAGAGCAGGAAAATATTGTATAACACAATCCTTACCCAGACAAGGTAATTTTAATTCACGTTTTGCCGTTCGTCAACTATACGCAGTAACGGGAAGAAAGTGTCGTTCACCTCGGATAAAGGAAAAACAGACAGTCATACATAATGTATCGCTGTAGTGGAAATCAGCGCGGCAGTCATTTGGCACATATTTCGGTATTTGTAAAAAGTGTGAAAATAATTGGAACAATTAATCGTTGTCAGTGGAAAAATTTCGTGTCTATTGTTTTTATGTGTTTTCTTAATATGTCGCCTGTTGTACTACTATACATGGACTTCATTGAAGTTATTCTTAGTTTGTTATAAATATATTTACGTTTATGTTCATCCATCCATCTATCAGCCATAGGACGACCACTGCTGGATAAAGGGCTCCCCTATGGATATTCAATAAAACCGATTGGTACCGGCGTGCATCCAGTTTGATCTTGGCGTTTTATTTATGTATTTTATTTATTTCAAATCAGTACATAATTAACAAAATGAACCAAAACATTTTTGAGGTCATCTGTCCCTCTCGTGGGTGGGTGTCCTACGCTGCGCTTGTTGGTGCATGATCTTCAATCGAGAACTTTTCAATCCCATCGGTCATCAGTCCTACTAGCTCTGCCCACTGCTATTTCAGACAGAAACCTGTGTTTATTCAGACTGCAGAAAAGTTACCTACAGTTATTTATCAGATGTATTATTTTAAGATCCTCCGTGTCTTGCTTTCTATGTACATAATTATGTCATCGTCATCACATTAAAAAGAGGTATAATGTCTACAGATAAACAGAGGCTGCATTTATGGATATCTAATGAGAACGGTTCGAAAGACCGGTTCAATGTACATTTCCTATGTGAATTGCAAGTGGTTTGATTGATTTTGAATGGCGATGTCCTTAGAGTCGTTGTCGTTTCCGGAGTGCCGTATGCATTTAGCAGTAGAGCTTTTTTCCTTTAGATAGTTTATTTAACTCTTATCTGGTTTTATTTCCGCTACAACTTTAACAAGATATCGATTTATATGGAGGTTGTTTTAGCCGCGGCTTCACAAAGTACCGTCCTTGTCCTTATTTTTTTTCCTTTGACTTATACCCATGCCAATATTCAAGTCGATCCGTTGCTCTGTTGCTGCGTGAATAAGTCACAAACAAACCAACTAACACACGCTTTCGAATTTATAATAATATTAGTAAGAGTAGTAAGGAAGTAAGGATGCAAAATCCAAACTCGAAAGGTACATATAAAATACATGTAAAGGGAGATACTCGTACTTATAATTTACGATCAACAATACATTTTACAATTATTTGGTACCTAATATGATGATAATATAGGCACTGTTTCATACAGTGCCTATATTAACCTAACGTTAAAATGTCCTTTGTTATTTCTATTATTTGATGGCATAAATATTACTTACAACATATTTAGCAACAAGAGCCATAAAATCGTAGGTGTCATGTTAAGTCAGCCGTAATAAAATATGGAATGACCTTTTCTTTCAACAACAGACCATGAGACATCTTTTTGACAAGCCTTGTTGATGAGATTTAAGGCAAAGACCTCGAGAAGGATAACGATGACTGTTTAAATTTTCCTAAACGATGTTAAAAGAGTGTTCAACCCGGATTTGTACCTTAATTATATGTAATCATTATAGTCTGTATTTTGAGGGGCTGTCCCTACATCGAACGGCTTAAAGCTCTGTGTTTTCCAATTTGAGTAAGCAATCAATTACAGGGATGCTCACATAGTAATAAAAACTATAACTACATAGGTATGAAATTTCCACGCAGTTCTATAATTCATAAATTGCTTTGACATTCGTATTAAAATGTAATATCAAAATTTTGTGAAACTAAGTGGAGATTCTCAGTTTTACAATAAATGTGACCGCATAGTAACTGCAAAAATAAATTTAACTAAACTAAAATTTTATTTAACTAAATAAAATTTACAAAAGGTCACTAAACTTATTCGAGGAAACATTAAAAGAAGTCCAATGTCCTAACAACCTCATTGCATTCACACATTTTTCTCCAGTTGATTAATAGTTCGTAATAAATCATGTTTTACCTACCCACAATACAGTATGCCACTAACCGTAAACTTAACAAGGCCATTAACAATATAAGTGTAAATAACCTCATGTTTTTTCAATCAAACAAAAACATTAGTAAGTAATTCCTTTTAAACAAAAAGCAATATGATTTGAAGATTCATATCGTAACTAGCAAAAAAGTTGCCTATGTTAGTTAAACTACTGATTTACCTACTTACTTACAGTCCGTCAGAGGTAAGTTTTTGTTGCTATCTATTTATGTCTTAAGATAATGTTGAACTTTTAACTGTTAGATAGAGGAATTCAATGATGATAATTTTTACATCACTTTACTTTTCGTTTTTAACGTTTAACGTTGTGAATTAAATGCAAATGCACCTAGTAAAGCGACGTTGGGACTTATTCTCAAAGTAAAGCTCACAAAGTTCGAGATTATCTCTAATCTAAGTTTGAAAGGGTCAAATTAAATACCCCTAAACTGATGTGAATTCCTGTAAATACCCCTAAACTGATGTGAATTCCTGTGAAAAACTGATGTGAATTAAAAGAGAGTGATTTTTTTAAAATATACGGAAGTCGTACTGTCTACTGTCTATATCTACGTATTAAAATCTAGTTAACAGAGAGTTACTAAAAATATTTTATCTCAGCAATCTATTCAAAAATAAGCACTTATTCAGAGATTGCTCAGATAATCTTCTTGTATCATGTCATCTAGAAATCAACAGAGAAGCTATACTTTAGAATGGAGAGCTCGAGCACCCACACGCGGTAATTGCACGGTAGTGAGACATTATGTGCAAAGAGCATATATTATTATAACAACAGTAAGGGCAATGCAATATTATGAGTTTGTCAATTCCATTAGCCCTTCACAATTTATCTAGCGTATTACAGATTCTTTCTCTTAAGTTTTTTTTTTGTCTCATTCCTAATTTTTATTTTTCATGAAAAACCAACATATATTTTTTTTAAAAGTGCACATTTATTGTGAACTTATGAGCGGAATAAAATTACATTTGTTTTGTAAGATGGATATTTTTATCTTATATGACTGTTTTAAAAAGGGTATGTTGTAAGATTTGCTGTTGAAATGTTTTCAAGCACAGTTTGATGCCATTGACAATACATGGTACTTTAGTCCACGGTCCACGGTATTTCGGTCCAAAAAGCCAATAAGTTTATTTGTTTTTTAGTACTAGTAATTTATGACATACGATTTGGTAAACAACTCAACGATATTGGCAACATTGTTTTTTTTTTGTTTTGGCAAAATGCTCACAGTTTATTGTTTCCACTGCTTTTACTGTTTATGTGTCAAGCAATACGTTCGTGTTAGACAAGGCGTCAATGTTTTCACTTACCTCCTTACAATGTATGCGGAAGGTCTTGAATATCCATTTAAGACGTAAATAAATCCATAAAGTGCGTGTTGACATATAGGCATAATAGTTTTCTTTAATTATATGGTACAAACAATAGATATCATTGTCATAGAACTCTGTTGCATGTGTAATTTTCCGGCGCCTTTCAGGAAGTTAATCCAGTGGATGGTACGTTCCTGCTTATCCTGGTTATCATGTTCCCCAAAAGCTAGAAATCTTTTTAACTCACTTTTCACCTCAACATTGAAAATTCTTTCCATCCCTAAGTCGCTTGTAGCACCAGATATTAAAGTAAATTTATTTCTTGTTTTTTTTTTATAACCGGCGTTAGTGGTGCCATCAATAGATATAGTGTTTATCTATCTCTTTATCTAAAAAACAGTGTGATTTTCAAACTAATCTCATTTTACTCAACACTGTACACGAAATATGCAAAAAAAGAACAGGTGGTGCATTTGGCAATCAGGAGTCAGATTGCTGTCACAAGTTCACCTCCAAATTCGAAGGCTTTCAACCACGTTAAATATAAAAAGCCGCATATTCTTACATTTTATCACAGCACCAGTTTTATTATAATCTAATTGAAAAGCTTTTCATAAAGTTTACTGTTAGAGATGTTTTAACATTATACACTTCGTTAATCTCTTAATGATTTTGAATGACGGCTATGAATATCATCTTATAAATCATGCGCATTTTAAATAAGTATTCTTAAAAGAATACTTACATATAATATGTAGCTTAAAAGCTACGCCAAAAAAATGGTGTTTAACGCCTTATTAAAAAACGTAGAGTTACTTCGAAGTAGTTAGACCCTGTTTCATCTTTTAATATTTTGGTCCATTTTCCTTCACTTATAAAAGACAAAACACGGACTAATACATATTATAACTACTCCCGAAATTACTCAGTGTTTGTTAACAAAGTAAATAGTAAGTGAATTTTCAAAGAAACCAAAGAAAATCTTTGATAAGAACACAAAAACGAGATATTTTTATTTAAATTATCCACTGTTTAGTTTAATCCACATAAGTTTGTAAAGTTATACGAAATTTTAGAGTCAATTATCATATACACGCAGATTTTAACTTTATTTTATTTATTAACTTCAGATTTCAAGCAGAAAAGCAAAAGTTAACTCTCAATACGTGTGCAATCATATCCAAATAATTGCCTTTCTATTATACATCACAACTTTATTTAAAACCAATCCTACCGTTAAATAAATAGAGTCCATGCTTATTTTGAAAGTTTTTATTGTTCTGAATGAATGTAAATCTATTTGAATTTGTATTAAGTGATATTGCACGGGTGATATTGCAATTTTATGTATTTTATTGAACAAATAATATTTTTTCCCTTGATAATATAAATAAGTCATAGAACGTTACGTAACAACGAACGATATAAATTTACATAGCAAGACAATTTCATTTGCCAGTATTTGTCATTTGTTGATGTAGTAGGTTATTGCAATAAATATGGGTCACATTATTTTGCTGAAGAAAACTAACAAAAACCAATATATTATTTCTCAACTGTAACATGAATAGGTATTATTAAGACCTCGACAAAAGTGCAAGTTAACTAGACACTAACTTCACTTTTCAACTGTTCGTTTCAAAGGTGAACAATCAATTAGACAGTTGCTCAAATACTGAGCAATGCTTTGTTTTTGCTCCACATTCCCATGATAGTTGCGAACCCCTGCAATTAGTGTACTCTTCACACAGAAATGTTTGTGATGTCTGACGAGCATTGCAATGACGGGTGAAAAATTATAAAAAATACTTGAAAGATTCTAAACAGTGACGTTCAGTACAGAAACAATCGTAGGGGTCCAAATCTCGATCGCGTACCAATTAATTATTTGGAGCTAATGCACATATTTTCACACCACAGATTTTTAGGTGAAGGAAAACGTTATGAGAAAATCTAAATACCTCCGTAGAAGAAGTTTGGCGGTGTATGTGAATCCACCAACCCGCGCTGGACCTATGTACATGGTGGATTTGAAATACTAAAAGACCGATTCCGGCACCTATTAATTGAAACATTAGTAACAAAGTAGGTACGTGAACAATAATGTTGTAGGAACGATCGAATAAGCCTGTTAAATAGAGCGATATTAAATAATCAAGTTTACTTAACATTTAAGTAATGTCGTAAAAATTGTAAAATTAAAACAATGACGTATAAATCGAATAAAATGATCAGGCTAAACGCATTTTAAGGTTTATACGAGTATTAACGTAATTGAAATGAGTTATATTATTTGTTTCTGGATCATGCAAGTTATGCTTAAAAACTATTGCAAAACATATCACAATGTCAACTTTCAAATCATTAATATCTAACAATTTCACTTGCACTGGCCCTGGCGCAAGACCTATCGGACATAACGCGACACATGTCACGCTATTGCAAATATACTTGCTCCGGTTTTGCTGAGTGTAATTTCACCTCGAACTATAAAAAAAAACATAAAAAATAATAATACTCAGTAATTATCATTTATTCAAAGTACAAATCTGTATTTTAAATCACTAAAATAACAAAACAAAAATAGGTCTGGCACGTCGTCGTCATGTGATGTTCTGTAATGCGTGTCACATTATTATTTTATTCTTAAAGTAAGATAGATAGGCTAAATTAGACATCTTTAGATTGTTCAAACATTAGATTTAATACTTGGGACGCAAAAGTGTATATTTAAACTGGCTCATACAACTACATACGCTAATAACATATTTATACGTTTGTTTAAACGTATTGCTGACATGTAAAACGGATTGCTGCTTATTTTGTCGGATCGGTATTTTTTTACTGGATCAGGAAAGTTGTCGAACTTTAGATATTTACTAAATATTCTGGAATCCTTTAAATCCATCCCCAATCTTTATGAGATTGGTTTATAATTAAAAAAATATGTTGCAAACTTCAACAGTGGTACAAAAAACATCCACGAATTACAAATCACTTAATACACAGAATAGTTTAAAAAAAAACAATCGAAATAATACTGTCTACCACTATGATGAGTGTGACAAATGACGATGCTTACATGCTATACTCGTACTTGTATTAGCTGTAGTAGCATGTAGGTATAACTCGCGTCACCTTATGTACGAAGAGCCTAAATTTACGAAACGGCAGGTGCAGCGAACCGTTTCCCATAAGAAATGTGGTCACTCGCCACAAATTGCTCGTCATTTGCCAGTGGATTATATGGTATTACTGAGTTGTGTAATCTTGCTTTGTTTTATATTCCATTTCTTGAAATTAGCTGAGCTCGTATAGCGAAAGATATACCGCACTGGTAATTGAATTTAGCGTTCACACGGGTGTCTTTACCATTATTATCATAGCTCTCAGGAGATATCTAGGGTTCTTTAATTAAAATTTTAATAATCATCACATAAGTTGTAAGATATTCACAGCTGGACATATGCCTCACATATAAGTATAGGCGAGACCAACTCGTCTTATTGAAAACGATAAGATGAGTCGAATTAATAAAACGAGTTGAAAAAATCAAACTGAGTAGAATCATTCCTGGTATTCTATTTTTACGCACGTTTTTATAAGCAATAGATAAAGGCAATTACAATTTTTATAAGCAATAGATAGATAGTTATGAATTTTAATTTATTTCTAGTTACAGAGCTTTATTTATTATAGTTCTAATGTGAATTTTTTCTTGTTACAGGTAAACAAAAAGTTCTTGAGTTTTATCTACGACATTGCACAAAATTGGGTAATAATGTAATGTTAGTTTGGAATAATATTTTATACTTATTTTCTAAGATTACAACAAACCTTGCAATGCAAATAATATTATGTGCTTACAAAAGGCGTAGTAATACTAAAACTATACATCAGATACCTAATATACAGCTGAGCTGTGAAATAATTTATCGAATATAGATACCTATATTTTGTCGGAAGACAATCAGTCAGTCACGAACCAATGTGTTACTTTCCGTAAACACATTGGTTGTAGGATCTTAATACACACTCGATTTGATAACTTGAAAATACTACTTCAAAGAAGTGGCACCCCATGGCCCTGAAAATGACTTCGATTTTGTACACTTCTCAAGACCACGCACACAACGACAGTACCTTCATTCGTTAGAACTATTTTACACGCTCGATATAGTTTTAATTGAGACCAGTAATGCCTTTCCCATGTCATTCAAGCTGGCCATTTTGACTGCAATGACGCAAAGAGGTTTTGTAACGCCTCATACGCACACGCAGTTTTCCCAAGCCAAAGGTTAATAGTATAATCATCAGATTATCTTTAAATATGAAGACAAGATTACTATTAACTCCACATCAGTACTGTAATTAGGAAGCAAATGACTTATTATTCAGGTGAGGAAAATTGATATTTTGTAAGGTGTCTTTATGTGTTGCGACAAACACATCTATCTTCTGAGGGACAATCGATCACGTTAGATATTTTTTGTTTTTCTTTTAAACAAGGTGTTTCTCTACACAACGTATTAGAATATGATTATAATTATCATTTTGACTAACTTTTGCTTTAATTATGACTAACCCAGATATCGCAAAAAGTCATCTGTTCCATACAAAAAGCTTATTCCGTCTTGACAAAGTATATGAAACCGCTGATTTTTAAATCGCGTCTTTTCTAACTAAAATATATTATATAAGTAGAGTGTGAGAGAATAGATACATAATTAAATATCATATAAGTAGAGTGTGACCGTAACTAATACAAAAAGAGTGTTTATTATCTTGAGCTTAAACAATATAATTTTTGTTGAGCATCATGCATGAAGGGAAATCATCCTTGTAGACCACCAAGCTGCTTCTTTAACATACAAAATGGAATGTTCCGAACTTTTAGGACAACCTTAACCAACTGATGCTACCCAGGACCAATCTTTAAGTAATTAAGCAAATCATTCAAAATTATCTTAAAGATTGATTTTAATTAAGTACATTATCTAAAATTATCTTAAAGATTGGTTTTAGGTGGCTTTTATAAATTGTAGCAATCAGTTTTGACGCCAGATGCTGTGATAAAATATAAAGAGTGGAATTTCGGCTAAATCCATTTTAATATTTATGAATTCAGAAGGTCAATATCATAGTGTCATCATTGAATTAAGGAGGCGCAGTTCGCGATGGTCATTGGCCATGTCTGGTCGTATCTTGCAACTGATTTACATATTTACGGAACTGGTCATGTGCACCTCGTGAATTCTCGAGAGTCTGGCAAAATTGCTAGTAGACAATGATCGTGATGTGAAGGAGAAACAACTAAAAACATATGAGATAAATTTAACGAATTAAATATCTTAAAATATTTCGGTCTACAATGTAGCGTAAATATAATAAATACAAGTCATCAAAACATACTTACTCACAAAAACAATCTAGTCAAACAATATAAACAAATTTTGAGAGCTAATGCAACAGAAAATTGAAACTGAAAAACTTAATTACTTATAAAAGATACTGATACATGAGTAAGTTCTTAACTGGTTCTCCGAGAGAGTTAAAACATGTACAGGGACATGTGAAAAATCAATAATTTAAAAGAATTTTTGACATACCTAAGTGCAAAACCGATTAATAATACTAAGTATTTAAATATAAGTATTTAAAAAACTGTAACGGATTAAAAACGTACATTTAAACAATAATACTAGAAAGATAATTATTTTTCGCAAAAATGGCTAAACCGCCTTCCATCGTGTACAAAATCTGAATATATCGCTCGAATTGTTAACATTATTGTTGATTTCTCAAAAAAGGCTCAGCCGATTTCTGTAAAACTTAAATGGGACCACCTTGGCAGTATGCCCTTTCGAACCAAAAAGAATTGTTCGATTCGGTTCACAATTGGCGGAATTATCGATGTCCATCGTCTACAAAATTCGGATATTACGCTCGAATTGCTTACATTATTGGTGTTTTTTTCAAAAACGGCTCAGCCGATTTCTGTAAAATTCAATTGGGACTACTTCGAGAGTATACCCTTTTGAACTAAAAAAAGAATTTTTCGATTCGGTTCACAATTGGCGAAATTATCGATGAACATACACATAAAAAATACATACACACGAACATAGAACCTCCTGCTTTTTGGAAGTCGGTTAAAAAGGTAACAAAAGTAAGCATCTTGCCTAAGAATTAACATTTTCTTATGCAAATTCAAACCCATACATCATATTTTGGATAAAATATGATTGTTAATGTTAATTCAATGTAAAGTTATTAATCATATGTACTGTAAAAATTGAATAAATTACAAAACTCATCTATTTCATTTTAACTATTTTGTGGTCAATTATCTTTGGCACATTGCATTGTGCAACAACAAAACTATTTCTCTGATTCCTAGATTTAAAGATATCTGTACTTTATTTTATCCCTCTATAATAAGTAAAGACTGTCATGCACAGCGTAGGAAATCCACCTAAAATATGAACGGATGATCTCATTAAAACCGTAGCATTGAACTAGATGCAAGTCGTTTCCAACCGGTCTTATTAGCGATCTGTAAGGAAGGCCTTTCTCCAGCAGTATGGCTGAAAAAAAGAAGAAGATACCTTATGCAAAGTTTGTACCTCGTGCTCGGCGATGCGTTGAGAATATCTACTATTATAAAATGAATGGCACTTTGACGGTGTTTGTCTGGCCATCATTCTCAATGCATCTGTTGTGTGGTAGAGTTGGTAGAGTTCACATAGAATTATTGATTTTGTAATCAATTTGTTGGAAGGTTCATGGCATCACTTAGCACGGGTCATCGTGTCATCTAAGTTCAAACTCACCATCAACACAAACGTATACAAATGTATGCAAATTAACAAATATTATTTCAAGGTTGATTAGAAATTCTTTTGACGGATCTTACAGTTTATTACCCGCTTGAGGAATTATAGGTAATGCACAAAATAAAATGTTTCGTATGTAGATGCTACAGTAAGGTCTACAAGGTGATACTGGTGGATCTGGGAAATTTAAATGCACAAAATAAAATGTATAATAAGAAGATGCTACAGTAAGGTCTACGAGGTGCTACGGGTGGATTTGAGAAATATAAACAAAGCACATCGGTCAATTAACTATGATAAATCAGAGATTTTAAACGTTTCCTAACTTTATGAATTGAATGGGTTGCATTTCCGAGTTATGTACCTACCTACTTGTGCTAAAATTAGACAATCTTGTATATTGGACGTAGATTATTAATGGCTATATAAAACTGCAAAATATTAATCCATGTGTCTTGATTTAAAAAAATCTCTTTCAGAAATGTAATTAAAATCTTTATTTTTGAAAATCCCTGTTATCTAAAATTATGTTTTATTTCTCAATGTATCAACAATAAAAGCAAATATTATAATATTAATGCCGCACTCATAACGTCAACGCATCGTGCTTTTTAGCACCTTGTTTAATATTACACGACCGTGATAGCATTGACCATAGATTAGCACTTTCGAAAGATACGCCGAAGAGGTGCTCAGTGACAATTGGCACTCAATGATCACTTAATTCGAGTACATGATCATTTTGTTTAGATAGTGATTAGAGTGCGGTCGCTACTGTTTTGTGTTTTTAATATTACTGCGAGGTCTCTTTGTTTTGTTCTTTCTTTTATTTGATTTAATTTTTGTCATCAATATGACATCAAACACTATTTCATGTCGGTAGTTTTAGTAAATTATTGGTGCTCTAGAAATTCGACGGCAACTGAAATAGCCTTACTAATATTATGAATACGAAAGTGTGTTTTTTTTAATGATTGTTTCATGCAGCATCGAAGAAACAAATTGACTTGATTTCTTGCATGGATTTAGCTCTAAAAATTAGAGTGTCTTAGGCTACTAGGCTAGGGAAAATCCGCGGGTAAAAGTTATTCAGCAAACGTTTACGTTATTGTACATATTCTGATGCTAAGCAGCTATTTAATTCAATAAATTATTATAAAAATATGACTTTAAAAAAATATAAGCTTTGAGATCCTGGATATCATGTAGCAGCAGAGTGCTAGCCAAGACAAGAGAAACGAGCCCAAGCACGACGGGTCTATCTTGTTAAGTACCTACAGGAGTTCCTATGGCCACCTTCTGGCTCCATCGTCAGAACAGCTCCATGGTACCATATTATTGCATTGTCACGCGATAGGTATACATTTGCGTGCAAAATTTCAGGTTATTCGGAAACCGGAAAGTTGGTAAAAAACTTGTGTTTTTTGGCAATAAATATATATTATATTATTATCAGTAGATTTTGCGACACATTATCTTTTAACTGAATCGAATTGCTCTCAAATATTACTATTGCAATCGGCTGATTAATAGCGTGACAGCAAATTTCCTCCTTTTTAGAGGGAAATAAAAAAAACAGATTACGTAATTGACACAGAACATTTGTCAATCTGTACGAAATGTTTTTACTTTAAGTTAAAATTGCGTCACAATATCTTACTTAACCAATTACCATACATAATTATAACAGACAAGTGACGGATTTCCTTTACAGATTCGATATCACCTTTCGCACAGTTTTGTGTCACAAAACCCTTACTTCCTTCCTTCGATTATTCCATAACATTTCTTTCAACAGCACCGCTTACGTAGCAACTTTAGTAGTACTCGTACAGTAACTTTATGCAACAGTGAAACATTTTTGTGATTGACAGTTTTGCTTGCCTACCAAGTAATTATTAACTATGCCTTAACTTCCTTTTGTTGCAAAGATGTCGATCAAAATCTCGGTTGCAATTGAGTGTGAATTTATAATCGATACTTAGATCGGTGTCACAAGATCCTGGTTAAGCTATGAGTAGCAAAGAAATTACTATGCTGCGTGAGATATTATGATAGGTTTAACAACTAACCACCTTACCACAAAAGTTTTACACGCGCTTTAGATAATGTTTAACAGTACAAATTGCACGGTTAAACAGTGTTTAAAGCGTGTATATCTTTTGTGGTAAGGCGGTGAAAATCTAAGAGCGTCCATTGTAGATCTTCGTTTCAAACTGTGTAACGTAATGTTCTATGTATGTAGAAAATTATGTAGTTTATTTTATTTGCATTCTACTCATTTATCTGGAGTTAGTAGTGAATGAATACAGTGTTCTTCCATCCATCTCTATGATTTGCTGTATCGGAATTCACTTCCAGTTTTATAATAGTTTCTTCATTGCATTAATTTCTATTTGTTCCTAAATAGTTTTTTATGCGACTAAGTTAAAACTTTCTACACAAACGTATTCGACACTCATGTCACGCCAAATATTTTTGTCAGTTCAGGACTGAACATAATGAGTTATTTGCAACCTCCGTGAAAAAAGTGATTAGAGGAAGAGTCGCGTAAAATGCGCGAAGAGCCGTTGCTAAAGTTTCCGGCTGCGGTATAAAGGGACCTTACATAAAGTGCGCGTTTGCCATGGAGAGTAGGTGGAAGGCCGAGACTAGAAAACGGAGAGCCATGCCATAGTTTAGCCACGGTAAAAAAAAAAACGTATGGCACTCCCGAATTGTGACAGTTAATGAACCAAATGACGTCATTTCAGTCTGTTGCGTTGTGACCAATGACGTCTTCTGGTTCATTGACAAATGGCTATCAAAATGCGGGAACACCAATCCTCGTTTTATATTGTATCAGGCCTATAGCCACAGGCAAATGCGAAAAATTCCATATGCTTTACTTAAACTTATAAGAAAACATAATCGTAAGTGGAGAGAAGTGTTGTGTACGCCAAGTCTATTTTTTTTAATGTTCTTTATTAGTCAGAAAGATATTTACAGAGGACGTACAAACTAGACACAGTCTAAATAATTTGTATACAACAATGTTATGTTAATGACCTTATCAGGCTAACAGCGCCTCCGAAAGTCGTTCAAAAACATTAGTTTATTATGTTAAAAGAATATGTTTCCATCAATGAACTAAAAAACTAAATCCAAGCCAAGTCTATTGCCTTCTAGTTAAGTGTGCTACATTTTACATCAGATCAAAAAAAGCGTACGAGAATCTACTTTTACAAATGAAAATATTACATTTCTGCAATAGATTTACAGATTTCAATGCTCTACTAAGCTTCAGACATCTTTCTTATCTATTTTGGTGTAGTCTATGCCTAAAATACGCTTCTGCAATGGAGAATATAGATTAGTCTCGCGTTGGGTAAGGTATTTACGCACGCGACGTTGCAGTACGTCTTAACACATTTGTCTGGCTGGTTTACGTTGAATGTTATTTTTCGAATTTAAATTTGAATAGATTGAAGATAGACTTTCCATTTTTGAAAAATCTAAGTACCTATGTTTTGCTATCCTAAGCAAGTTATGGAACAAATAAAATTGATATTATTTATTATCATTATTTATCCAAATTTGTATTAAACTATTACTACAAGAATCGAATCGTAGGCTGAATGGTAGCAGATTCATGATTCTTTAAAAAAGGGTAATGAATAGTAATAAATAGTCTGTATTTAGGTGTACGTAAATATTGTAGCTCATTCGAAATCCCATTCATTCATCATTCTTATCGCGCGCTGGTTCTTGTCAATCACAACGAGTATTATTTACTCTTTACAAGTTACTTTAAAGGAATATCCGCTAAAAACCCAGTAAAGTACTGAGAGATACGATTCCAATTAAAATTGGATCATTGTATTTTTCCTAGAATTACTAAACAAGACTTTCAATTTTTATAATCACTAAACCAAGGCCTACTAGACATACTGTAATCGATATTTTTATGAACCAAATGATCGATATTTCGTGACTGTATCGAGTTACAATCGAGTTCCGTAAGAAGGCATTGTGAAATACTAACCTACTGCAATCCTATACAGATAAATTCATTAGAGAGGATTTTCTAGACATATAAATAAGATTGTATTTACAGATTTACCATCTAAATAAATATCATTTTTTAATCGTAACTCGACTGATATTTTTCCTAAAATAACGTGATATTTCCAATTAATATGATTATAATACATTTCATATATTCTCAATTCTTGCAGCTTTGTATAATATTCATCCAGTTTAATAGCTTTTCTTAACCATAACCCACGCTAAGACATAAAGTTAGAAGTCGCGCTTGTGTATGGTTATAGACAAGTTTGTTAGTTTACTTCTAAGTTATATACTTGTTTCAGCGATTCGAAGTGGGTCTTGGCCTCTAACACATAAAGACCGCCATCGGTTCCGCTCTCGCTCTATCCAACTCTGCGGTGTATACCGGCGACATCTAGGCCGGTCAACGGGTCAAGGCTTGTACGCCGAAATACTTCTTGTAGACTGGAAGGAAAAAAATCTTAGTCACTGAGAAGGGATCTGTCATTACTAAGGTTCTCACCTAAACCTACCTATCTCTCAATTCTAAAGTTGGCTCGAAGAGATCACGATAAGGCCGCCCGTTGTCACACTGTTACAATATCACTACATAGTATAAAACAGCCGCTGTCCCTTCCCTCTGTCCCTTTGAATGCTTATATCTTTAAAACTACAAAACGGATTTTAATGCATTTTTTTTTAATAGATAGAGTGATTCAAGAGAAAGGTTTATATGTATGTATAATACACCTGTGCGAAGCCGGGCGGGTCGCTAGTCTACTATGAGATACAAAATCTTTGTTTCGTATATATTTCTTGGAGTGCCCAATAAATCGACTATCTATCTAATATGCACAATGTTCTGGTCTGCAACCAGTGAATCATGTTCTATCATGCGTTTCTGTCTAGTTTGTCTTGTGTTATGCAGAAAGAGCAAAAGCAATGTTACACTTTCTGGACAATCAAATTTCCCTTATTTTTTTTACTTTTCTCGACTTAGGTCTTCCATTTGGATCATAGGTTTGGATTGTTAAACCCATGTAGCTAATGAAAACATTATAATACTGAATTTTTGGACCTAAAACGGAGCTCATAAGACATATCCTCTGCACATATCATGCATACCTCCTATACTTATTCTAGTTACAGACTCTCCCTTAAATACGCTTGGCCTCTTATATATTTATACATTTCCACGATAACTTGATCAAGTACAATATAAATATTTGTTGGTTTAAGTCACGATTATAATTCTTAATTGACTCCTTAATCATCGCATCCGGTGGATCTTTATTACAGTCCAATAAGGAGAATATTTCCACAACATCTCAGTGTAAGCCATATTCAATAGTTCGAACCTTAAGCAACTTGTGTTCAATAAGTGTTTTACATAATAAGTACGTTTTCCGTATTAAGTAAAGGTCGATGTGAGGTCATGGGTCAACATTTCGTAATGCGAAGATACAATTATATGTAGTGGTTGTCTTTTAGGTTTGGTCACAATTATCCAATTTTCTCATATGCTCATCGACACATTAGCCGTAGAATGTCCTCTGCTGGCAGTAACCCTCCCCTACAAGCGGCTTGCATCTAACGTTAATGCGATCTTAATCAGGTCGTCCGTTTATCTAATCGGTGGACGTTCTACGGCCCATAAGTACATTTTTCGGATCCCCTCCCTTAGCTATGCCTATGCAAACTCTTCAAAATCATTATCATCATTACATAGTATAAAACAAAGTCGCTTCCCGCTGTTTGTCTCCATGTATGCTTATATCTTTAAAACTACGCAACGGGTTTTGATGAGTTTTTTTAATAGATAGAGTAATTCAAGAGGAAGGTTTATATGTATAATATACCAGTGCGAAGCCGGGGCGGGTCACTAGTTATAGATAAATAACTAAGTCTACCTGAGCAGTGGTACCTACAGGCGTACAATATGCGTGAGTATGTCATTAGAATAAGAAGCTCTGTTACTTCAACACTGGTTAGGTTACCTATACCTCTTTGATACAGGTGTGGTTAGACCACAGCATTGCTAACTAAAATGTTTACCTATGTAAGTAACGTAACGCGTTACAAGCAAACCGATAATATCTCTAAATAAGTAAGTATTTATACGCTCTTTTCACGAATAGATATAGGGATGTTTTTTTGCTTTTATGTACTACATAAATAAGTAATTCTCGCTGTGAAAAATATCTTTCAGAATTCATTTCTCAGAGTCTCAACTGATTTTATACAACGAAAAATTTCAGTAAGCATTGCGTCAGATCCAAGCAAGGCGACTTTGAACAGTTTCAGTTACAACCATAAATATTATAGTTTCTTACTCTATACACATTGGGCCAGCATGATCGTTTTTTAAAATTAAATACGAGTAGAAGTAAGGTTTGCATTTGACCATATCTCGTCTGATAGGTAATGGATATGATCCTATTGTTCTTCTTGGGTAGGCGGTAGACTTGGTCGGATAACATGGTAACAGTACAGAGAATTATAGTGTTCTCATCGTGATGGAAACTTAAGATGGTTTTGCCTCAATTGCAGCACGAGTTCACAGAGCAAATCGTGTGCAAATATAAAACCTGTTTTTACTTAGGTTACTAGCCTTATGATGTCGTATTTCATAACTGAACTTTAATCATCACCCATGTAGGTAAAACAGAGATTGCAAGTCAAATTGTCTACAAGTGCTGCACATGCGTGAAAATATCTTAAATGTCACTAAAGGTCATTTCGCAGAGTGGAAGAAGGACGTAAGTGCTAAATGTCGGCTTGTCTGTTATGTCGTTTTTTTACTGAGTGTATGATATGGCTAGCAGACACCTAGAATACGGTGGCTGTGCTAGTTACTTAACCTTTATGGTAAAGTCGCACTATGACTGCCGTCATAATATTAGAAACACATTAAATGTAATCTTTTATGCCTACCGCTTTATACAGAAGTATTCGCTCTGAAAACTAACAAAATTAAGGCTATGTTTTTTCAAATAGTTTCGTTTATTGCTTTGTTTTGAATGGAATGTATAAAAAGATTTCAGAATTAAAATTTGTCTAAATAAAAGTATCACATTTATTCCAAAAAATATTGTTAAATGTTGGTTGTAAAAATGAGCGAGAGACATATTTCTGGACGATGAACTAAACTAAAGAAATACCTTTAAACGAAATAGCATAAATCTTTTTAGTAAATACATTTTTATGTTGTTAATGATTTTATGTCATGTGAAATATTTTTTTAAATAGTAAAATATTTTCATCGCATCATGCTACGTCGCGGTGTGTCTGTACCCTTGCCAGTAGTGCCACAGGTAACCATTGCGATTGCAATCCCGCAAGGTCAGTATGCTAATGACTGCAAGCCGTAAGTTGACTTTTGGGGTTTTTAATTAGTTTGTGTTTTACTTTGCATAACTCACAGGCATCTTAAGAAATATTTCGAGCCAGTTGTAGCAATTTATGTAATATGGATAACGTACGATTGTAGCATTTTAAGGAAATCGAGAAAAGACCGATATATGTATAGACAAAGAAAAAAGATTATTGGAACCTACCCAGGTAATTGTTGTTTCAGTGTTTTATGCCACAGTAGTTGAGCTCGCATCTCTACCCGTGTTATAAGGAGAGGATCTATGAACGTATTTTATTGTGCTTCCCACACTAGGTTTATCTCAAAGAAATATTTTGTGATAAACATTTCAAATTTTTTTGGAACAGTGTTCCGAAGATGCGGGTTATAACTCTTTGGAAAAAATCTACCATATTTAAAGGAAAATTTCCTGCGCTATCAGATAGTGTTTTGTATGTACATAATATCCATTTTAAGTCCTCCAAGCTTCTTCTTAGGCCAATAAAATATTACTCAATAAAATAACTACCTAGATCCTATAGCAGAAATTCAATTAGGTTTTTATACGCGTACATGAAGAAGGATGGTACTTTACAATGTCAAAGTATAATATTACCTTTTAAATATCGTTGTCGTGATTATGGCATGAGATCATTGCACATATTTTACTGTATTAGTCATAAGAAATAAAAAAAAAACCTACTTTTTTGACATGTGATTTGAATATTTATTTTTAGTGTAACTTACACCGATGTTGTATAATATTTTTGCCATTTTTATGCAAAAAATATTAAGATACTGCAAAGGTCTCAACTTTAGAGAAAAAATGTTTTTTCTAAATATATTTTGGTTAAAAAGAAACTTTAGTTAGGTACGTCAATTTATTAGGGTTATGTTAATTTGTTTATAAAATAAAATGCACGATTCTATCTTCAAAAAACCTTGCGTTAAAAACGCGGATATATGCTGATCAGTTGTCGTAATAAGTACCTAATCAGGTGTAAAAAGCCTATATAGCATAGTCAAGTATACAACTAGACATATAACTAGACAGGGCGTTCAATAATAATAATTACAAAAGTAAGAGAGGGCGAGATGTGCAAGTATTAAATTGTGAACAGGACGAAACTAATATCTTTTGTCTCTATCTGCGTATACGTTTTTTTGCCTGACTACTACGCACGGCCTAGACGTAAATAAAGCCCGATTACACAGGTGCCAGCGTAAATTTAATAGCAACGTAAAAAGGGTTCTCTCTATCGAATGTCTAAAGTGAAAAAGAAACAGAACTATGCTATTTAGCTAATATAATTACGATGGCACCTCTGTAATCGGGCTTAGTGTCAGGCAACATTTCGCGCCAAAAACTACTGTTGAATTTTTGTTGAGATGCTTAAGTAAATCAACACGTTTATGAACTATTATTTATTTTCTATCACTTCTAATAGGTTTTTTGCAGGTTTTTACTATTATCTATAGTCTAAATATGATAAAATCATAACAACGTATATATAGATGTCTAAGTATGTACCTATAGCACATCTTTTTTCTCACACGCAATCGTCGATTCTAGACATACTTATCTATGCTATATATAGGTAGGTACAGCCACATTTGAGTTTTAAATTTTCAAAAAGTTAACAACACTTTTTGTCTTATATCTGTTGGGAAAACCGAGGACTCGATGCAGTAGAAACACCATTATTACAATAGTACTTTGTTGATTTATTTCTTCTAATACAATGTTCTTTAAGCTTTAAAAATAACTAATCTAAACTTGTTATTCGCTCCGACGGTTCAGCCAGAATGGTCTTAAAAACCCGTGCAAGTTTCTGACCATGACTTCTTTTTAAAATGTATATGTTAATATGCCTGACGATTTCCTCTGTAATAGCCAACCACGGTTCGTTTCCAGCTGCATTTACTTTTTACAGTCTGTGGTTGACTACCGCCTTCGAACTGTCGAGTTCGTTCAAAAACCACACATTATTTAAAATATGCATTTTTTGCCCAAAACCCAACATAATGTATGTAGATTATGTTGGGTTTTGGGTTTGTACATACTTAGATCTTATCTATACTAGCTACACCAACTTAATCATTACTTTCGACTCTTGATAATACAGTCATCACCAATCATCATGACGTGTCTTATGCACAGAGCTGGTTCGAAACCTTCACAAAAAAAAAACTACCCTTTGACAGCGGACATGATTCGATAACTTTAAAAGCTTGTCGATAAATAACATCGTAATAAAGAACCAACCCGGCCATCATGCGTTATCATGATTTATAAATGCTTTCGTATATTTTAGGTCTCAGAAAGTATTATTGGGGTCCAGAACCTAAGCTCGAAACTGGTTGAAAGGTCCGGGGTTGATGGCCGAAGTGCAAACGTTTACCTGAGACCCGAAATAAATTGGGTCTAAATGAGAAATTTAAAATCGAAAAGAAATGTTAAATTGAAATTCATGATTGTAATTTCCTCCTCCAAGGCTGGCCACTCGGCTTATAAGAATTTACTTATTTCGTCATAAATTATGAGTTTAGATATTAAGTAAGTTCCTAAGCTCAATAGTTGAAAGAACTCAATTAGTAAATTAAATTTCAGTAATCTGTTGCGTTTTGATCTACCAATATACTTAAGTAGTTTTAGTATATTGGTAATCAGGTAATCAAACTCAAATTATGGTAGCATCTACAAAGCAAGATTAGACTTTAAATTCGAAAGGAATGGAAAGATAGATTAAAAATTAAGCAAGGCTTCTAAAAATGTTTTTTAACCATTGACATGAAATGATGATGATAAAGTGAGGTTATTTCGGTTTCTTAAAGTTTGGTTTATGATGTCATTATTTTTGTCGTTTTGGCTTAAACACGTGCATTTATTTGCAATCCATACCATTTTCACAAAACGAGTATGGCCGTATCGAGTAAATGTTTGTATAATTGCGCGAGGCTAACGTGTGATGGGCAACGAAAGTGGTTTCCAACCTGTTCGTAAGAAATCGAAAGGAAACGTCAAGGTTATCGGAAATCTGCCTTTATTGTTATGGTTTAACGTAACTTGTTTTCTACAAGCAGTGCAATATGGTCATATCAGATGGATACAGAATGATTTTTAGTCAAAAATAAAGATTTAAATAAGGTCGAGTTGGTTCCTTCTTAGTACCAATTGAAGGTATATTTTTTGTGTTTGATTTGTGATTCAATGTTTTCGTCATTATGAATTATTTTCACTTTGGAATCAACACTGAAATTGTATAAATAAATCAGCTTTGTTAATTTGGCAAAGTTCAATGAACCTTTTATATGGAACGGGCGTTTTTTGTGGAAGGAATCGCTGCGTTTATGATGTTGAAAAATATATTTTTAATAAAGGCTCGGTGATACGCCACTTTGTGCTATTTTTTTAGTAGATAGGTACATACAGTGCTGGTAATCCGTCTATGTTAATTAAAACAAAGGAAACTGAATATTAACATACTTCAGTAGTAACTGGTAATTCATGTGATTGATAGGTATTAGATTGGTTTAGTCCATTATGCCAACACAAATGCTTAGGAAAATCATTTTAACGATTGCTAATTTAGTCAGGTGTTAATTATCCTGATGTAACAATTAACGCATAACAGGAAAAAACTTACTCGTAACAGTTACATTTCAAGAAAAAAACACGAGTTCTAGAGAAACTCAGGATGCAGCAAGGTTTCTCTAATTTGGTTAAGTAGTCTAATTTGATTAAGTAGTGTTTCTCGTTCACTCAGTTCTAGGGCAAGGTTCTGAAATTCAGTATTGAAGATTCTGCAAAGATTTCTTTTAAATTAAACTAGGTATGTACCTATCAAATAATGAGATAAGCGATTCGATCGTGTGATTTTAAACATTATGCATGTTTAAGGTACATCATATTATTCGCTACTCTAAAATATTTAAATCTCTTGTTACAGTGTCTGTTATCGAAATCCTCCACCAATTCTTATGTTTCTTTCCGGTTTCTATGGTAGGAGTGAGAATAGGTTGTGCCTAGGTAACTTTTATACCCACAACTCTTTCATAAGAGACATTATAGTTAAATGTAGAACATTATTTTAATCTTTGTCTTTAAATTTATGGCGGTAAACTGGAGTTATACTAATACAGACTCGGAATACCAGTGCAGAAGTAGTTGTAGACAAACAATAATATACTAAATATTTAAGCTACGAGTACCGCGAAATGATTTGCATTTAAATTTGATTTATTTAGTTTGCTTTCCTTGAGATTACGAATAAGATCTTCCATTAAATATATTTCGTTACGTGAGTCGAGAAAGCTGCAATACTTTGCCATTAAAATGCTAAGGAGGTAAAATGCCAATATATCACGATTATTGACCGTCTGATTGTTCACCGAAGTTCTTAGCATTTGTCGATTTAAAATTTCACCAGGGCAAAAATATGTTTACGTATGAATATTAAAAAATTGACCAAGTGCAAGTCAGACTCGCGCACGAAGAGTTCCGTACCGTATGGAATCTCTCTTAGCCCATTTCCAGCGTAGACTTATTGACGATATTAATATCAAGCAAAAATCGGCAAAATAACACGTTTGTTATAATGGAAGGCCCCTTTAAATTGTTATTTTATTCTGTTTTAGTACCTTTTATGTTGTTATAGCGGCAACAGAAATACATCATCTAAGAAAATTTCAACTATCTAGAAATTACGGTTCATGAGATACAGCCAGGGCCCAGACAGACAGACAGAGAAATGCACAACGGAGTCTTAGTAATAGGGTCCCGTTTTTACCCTTTGGATACAGAACCCTAAAAAAGATTTCTTATGGAGCACATTCTATTGCTATATTATTTTTATGGTATCGTGTTTCGTTCGTACTTATTACATTTCTAATTCAATTTTTTTTTATTATGATCAGATTTCAATAAATTATATACTTAGGTACCTTTATAAAAAGTTTTGTACTTGTACAACTTAACGTAAGAATAATTTTTTTAGCAGACAAGGCAGCCTATAATCAGACCTAAAAACTTAGATTTGAAACCTTTAAATTATCGTAGTGTATTTTTCCGAAAAATGAAATATTTCAGCAAACCTTTACCAGTATTTACTTCTAATTATTAGTATAAGAACCATTTTGTGCAGTTACAAATTATCTATATTATCTTATTTTGTTTAAAAAATGAAGCGTTTGTCTCAAAATAAAAGTTGCTTAATTTTTGAGCGTGTTTTTCACATTCTTGTAAATAGTAGCAGATCTCTAGATAACCATCTCTTGCGCAACTGTTTTCTCTGTTGACAATTCCAAGATGGCGACCATTGTCACATGTGGCGGAAAGAATAATCTAATATGACAATTAATAAGGTTATTACATGTGCGGATGCTTCCCGACTTTCTCTGTGACGACTTGAGTATTTCCTATTGCTTAAGGCTTTGAAACGCAGTTTTCTTTTGAATAATTGAATACAATAGAGAAGGAAAGTAGACAGTACTTGTTCTGTCCACGTTAGAAACAATTCATAGCCTAGTGGCCCTTAAATAAGAAATGACCATGAAAAGAAAGTTTCTTTTTCAGTACTCTTTTTGTTAAACCTTGCAAATAAGTATATAGTTATTTGGTTAATAGTAAATAACGCTTTACATGGCATTAGGTATTTATAAATAGTCCAGATAAGCAAAGAGAACAGTTAAAACTAAGTAGGTATCTTGTTCTTATACGATTCGTAAAGGGTCAAGACAGATGGCACTGTAAGAGAGAAGCCATCCTGCCGAGCAGATGTTGATGATTCAAATTCAAATTCTTTATTTTCTTAATAAGTAACTTTACAGTAAATACCAAAACGTTACTTATTTTACACTTAATTACGTACCTACAGAAAATAGCTTAAAACTACCACATATAAAAATATAGGTACTATGTTTACAATGCTGTTATGGCACATCCATAAAATTACATACCTACAGAATTACATACCTAAAGAAAATAGCTTAAAACTACTACGTACAATGATGATAAAATAAAGCTCTAGAAGACTAATAACAGAACATATAGTATGATTTATGTTTCTATAAGTTATCCGATACTAGCGCCCAAGCAATCTTGACCATCGTTCTCAAAAACAATACGCGACCCTGTTCCGATTCGCACAACGCCTACGCTTCACACATAGATTCCCACATCTCACGGAAACATAACAAACACCAGCCTGATCGTAAATCGTGATACCCGTGTCAGGGCTAACATAACTTAACCATAACTTACCGCGTAACTTGTAGTCAGCTTGAAACGCGAAGGCAAAGTTTAATTACTTATTAATTTAACTTAATTTACTGCCGCATTGCTAGTCTGAGCGATCTCTTTCATACATTTTACATCAGTTAATGACGAGTTTATCAACATCATCATCCACTGTCTTGTTTATCTCACTGATCTCAGGGTATAGACCTGTTTCTTACAGTATTTTTTGTTTCGTTCATGTGCCCAATGAGTCTAGGTTCGATCTCGAAATTCTTACAATGTGGAGAAAGTCTAATAAAATACAAATATTAAAATAGATATTATTTGAAGCGCAATTTCAATGCAATTTATTACAATTTCAATTTGTTGCAATATGTAAAGATCAAAATTTGTGGAATTAACGTTCTCAGTGTCTGATTCTCAATTAACGATAATGGTACAGGCCGCGCCACACAAGTTGGCGGATGTGAAGTTAGCTACAAGCTGCTCCAATCCTGACTGAAGCTCACATAAAGCCGTACGTTGATTGGCTATTAGCTTGTAGCTAACTTCACATCCGCCAAATTGTGTGGCGTGGCCTATAATAGTTGTACATAGTAATAGTCGTAATTAGGAACCGCTCAAGTAAAATAAAATCGCACTCCTGCAGAAGGAGTGTTTCAATAACTTATACTTAGGTTCTTAAAACCTTATAAGTTACGTTATTGCTATTTTGTCAAGATTAATTCCAATATTATCGTTTATTGATATTCACTCATACGTTTTCCAATTTTGCTTAGCCTTAAACAAAACTGGAAAATTTGTTTCGTACTTAGATGACGTCAAGCGTAAAATTACGTAAAATTCTTACAAAAATTATGTTTCAGCATATTTAAAATTTTGCTCAACATTTTGCATTTTCATGAGTGGACTAAGTGAAAATATGTGTTACGGGAATCCAACCGTGAATATTGTTTAAATTCTTTGTGTAACACAGTGACATCATAGGTATGCTGAAAAGAGCCTTGACTTTAAGTCAAGAAATAAAGGAACGTAGCAAATTATTTTGTCTTGTGATACATAGTTTAATAACTATTGCTAAGGAATATTTGTCTAACCTACTCTTTTAACTAATTAAAATAACTAGAATAGAAATATTGCAAAAATCACAAATTTTAATTCATTTTATTACTTTTGTTTCAGGTAATTGTTGAATTATTTTCAATGAAAACTGTACATCAGAATAATTGGTGTGGAAAAAGAAAAATCGGCATTAAAAGGTTCCAGAGATTATAAAACACTTAAAGGTACAAAAATAGAATCATAAGTAGTAATTAGATTTGTGTTGATATAAAATTGTACATTTTCTTTGTAGAGATATAGCACACGCCGCTATGCAGTCAATAAATATCTCAAATCAACTTTAAGCACCAAAATAAATCATTTCAACGTCACATACAGTTTTAGACCATTTGTCACATCTCTATTGAACCGTAATACGTATAACTATTACAAAAATGTCACACCAATATCACCGTAAGCTTTTGAAATACGCCAAAGTGCGTAATTGTAACTTAGCATCTCATTCATCGGCACCTTTTGTTTTAACTTAACTCTAACTTAACAATACGTCAAAGTGATGAGATGCTTTGGCAAAGTAACGGAGCTCGGCTTATGTGACAAGTACATTAATTAAGCCGCTTTGAGTGACGAAAGTCGGTCACGTTTAAAAAAGGTATTTAGAGCTATTGAAGTGACATAATTATCGCTCATCCTAGTTCTTTGGCATTTTATCAGATCTGATATACTTCAGCGTAATACCTTTAGTATTGATTTAATTTAAAACTAATTAAAAATACACCTTATTTATTATTTTATTCCTGTTGTATATTCTCGAAGTGCAGAAGCTATTTTTGCAATGTCTTTCTTAAAGGGCTACAATCTGCAAAATTTTCAAATCTAATATAGGTACTAGAGTATACTACAAAAAAGTTGTGCAATTTTTCAATAAAAATATTTAACTCTATAATGTCATAAATACAATGGATTATGAAGTATTTGCAACTAAATTAAGGGCTCCAGATGTTATCACAGCACCGACCAGTAGTCAGGTGGTCTGTACCTAGGTCCGTTATCACCAAGGTCTACCAGCAGCATTTATACTGACAATCGCCTCCAGTTGCTCTACTTTACGTCCAATAAAACATATTAAATGGTCGTGTAATCTGACCTTCGGTAACTGCTGTGCCACAAGTGGTCTCGAGCCGGCGTTTTTGATATCAATGCTTTTCAATAATAATAAATGCTAGTTATTATAATTTTAAAAGTTCAATTGATACCTTTCAAGAATGCTGTTTCAATTTTTTGACTACGATATTAATTAATGGAGAATATATACTTCAATCGTGTTGATTATTTTTCACAGTTAAAAACCTACTAACTCGGAGTATTGCATCGAACTAAAGAAAATGATTTTGAATACATATAGGTACACTTACACTTTGCATTCATAATAAAAATAGTGAAGGAATATTAATTTTCTGAAATAAATATTATTGTTACAAGTAGTGATTCTTTCTAGTCAGTGTAATCAACATTTTGTTCCATTATTTTAACTACTCGAATAATTGCATGGTTTAATATAAACACATCCATCCACACCATCAGTAATTCTCATATCAAATGAACCAAACATCAATTAATTATACTTATAGCTAAATATCACTCACAAGTATGATCAATTTCAGTCTATTAACCGCTAACATCACAAATCAATTTGCGATTGCCACATCCTGCGAAGCCTAGCGAGTAATTGTTCCAATATTTTTTACGTAATGAATATCACTTGCTCCCATTATGTCAACACTCGCATTAACACTTGTTTGCAAGACAAATTAATGACGTTTGCGAAATTTTGGAGCTAAACTTGAACCTATTAATCTAGGGTATCAACGCCTGTTAGCAAGGACTGGTTTGTTGAAATTTTGTCGGTAATTTGAACGTAATTGGGTGTTAATTTGCATTGTTTTGTCAGATTTTTTAAGGCGAATTTACTTAAATAGATTGCTCACAGTTTTCTTGTTAATTACAATTCACCGACACATACGGTACGGTTTTTAAAATATTAATTACGCTTTTCAGATATCTAACATTGAGTATCATGATGATTTACCGAAATGGCTTAGCTATTTTCGAAACTACAGATAAAAAAACGATTTAATGAACTAGAGGAAATAATTAATTAAATTAAGTCGTTAGGATTTTTCATAATATACACGCAATAGTGGCGTTTCTTGTCCTAGCAATCAACTATAGATCGATAAAGTCATACAATCTATCGCATTCAACGAGTCCATTGGAGTGTTCTCGGTCGCAATATTTATACAGCTTGTTAAGTGACTAGCATCCTGGTAGAAGTTATGAAGGTTTGATTTACTGGTTAATTTCGGGTTATAAACAAGTGTCCTTACATAACCACCCTTCCTGCAACAAGTTCCTGCATAACCACCCTTCTTCCTCTGTCAACATAACTGCAATTGCATAGCGCCGCACAAGAACCAGTAACTACATTAACCATTGCGAAATAACTTTAATCTACTCGTAAATCTGCATACCGCGTAGGAATGTTACATAATCGAATACCGTAACTCAATTATCGTTTAGTATCGGAATATCGACAAAGAGTTGCGAAAGGTATCCCGCTGGACACCGGCCTTTCCTGGTGGTCGTGTGGCCATACCTTTCGCTTTTCGATTTGAATTTGTTCCGTGACAGATACAATTGTAATATTTACTGTGAATGTACGTGATTTACTTGAGTGCTATTGTTTTATGTCACAATCACAGTTTGTTAGGATTCGTATTCTAATCTCCACGAAATTTGGTGGGGGTTCCGGACATTTTATTTATCGTCGGCGATTTTCGATTGCGCTATTTCAGTCGATTTCGATAAAATTTATCACGATTATTTAGTATCTAAATCCTAATAAGATTTGCGAGTATGAACCAAATTAGTCAAGGGCGAGTCGAGATACTGGCTTATGAATATTCAGTTAAAGAGATGTGTCGCGAGATGTACATTTTAGAGAGATTTATACTTTTTTTACTTTTACGTCCATACAAGGCAGTGTTTGGTCAAGTATTTCTGATTCAAAGGCTATCATATGATACCTGTTTTTATATTATTGTTCTTGACAAAATACTCGTATCGACAAATGGTTGCGACAGGTATCCCGCTGGACAGTGGCTCTTCCTGGTTGCAGTATTGCCATACCTTTCGCTTTGTGATTTATGTTAGTTCCGTGAAGCCGATTGATACAGCTATGATTTACGGTTGTGAATGCTTTTGATTTATGTTACGATCAGAAATTAACAAAACCAAACAAAACGCGTCCTGCTGGATACTAATTTCTACATTATTGCAAGTGTGGTAGTGCTTGCGGTCTGTTTGGACTGAATCTTATTTCGCACTGCGCTCAGTATGAACTAATTTTAAAATCATCTTCTCCCAAAATGACGTACTTTATCAATTTTGGACAGTTCTTTCTTATCTTTATTTAATTAATCAGAGTAATTGCTTTTACTCTCTGTGTAAGAATTTGTAAACCAGTTGTTCGATTATTTAAAAAAATTAGTACAGTCATGTGTTCGAAATTTAAACACGCCAATTTACAAAATGCGCAAAACGTATATTTTTATTTCAATGCCATAAAGCTTATAGATATTGAAATAACGTATGTATCTCAAATAAAAAAAGTTTGTATTTCGTTTGTTCCTTTTAACTGTATAAACTTAAGTAAAAATAAAAACACATGAGACCATTTAATGTATGCTACGATTACACAATTGCCCAAAGATTTTACGACTCTTTTAATGTGTGTTGACTGTTGGTAACTAAAAAGTATAAGATAATATTCGCAATACTTCTCGCAAGAGCCTTAAAAGTAAGTCCACGTTACCCACTCGGAACACACTGCCTTAGGCCCATTGGGCAACGTTATCAGATACGAGGCTGTTGCAACAATGAAACTGGAGCGGTTGCATGGAACGGTCACCTGTCGCGCTCGTGCGACTGCTCTTGTTTACTAGTTACTGCTTTGTAAAGGGCAGGGAATTAAGAAGGTATAAGTTAACGCAGGTTAGGATCGCTATAAGTTTGTAGTTTCACAAATTTGGCGCGAACATCATGAGGCAACCTACTCGTAGCTAAGTTGGTACAGTGTCGGGCTAGTGATCCTAAAGAGGCGGTGCAAATCCTGCGTTTGCGTCAAATTTGGGAAATGTGTATCACAAAAATAACTCTCTGAGATATACCTAGTGTGGGAAAGCACTTTAAAAATATGTAGATCTATAAAATACTAAGAAGGTGGATGATTTATGAACAACTTTTTCTATGAGACCAACACCGACATCGTGAATAAAGCCAGCTGTTTCCATATACTTGGTCAAAAGCAAAAATGTGTAGCGCTCATAGCTAGTTTGACCAGGTTTTTGTCAGCGATCACCGAAGTTAAGCAACTTTCGACGTGGTCAGTCTTCGGATGGGTGACCGCAGGTGGCATTTACCTACAACTGAGTGCTACGATGGTTCAGATGACATGTTAAATTGTAGACCCTTGTTGTTTTAGCCGTTTAGCCGTATCAGAGGCCTTCAGGCGGCTTAGAAACTCTGACACCAGGGTTAGCTAAGCGGCCTATACGAACTGACTTCTCCTTCTTCTTTTTAGCCATAGGACGTCCACTGCTGGACATATGCCTCCCGTAAAGATCTCCAAGAAGACCGGTTGATACCGGCTTGCATCCAGCGCGATCCTGCGGTCTTACTGAGGTCGTCCGTCCACCTTGTGGGTGGACGTGCTACGCTGCGCTTGCCAGTACGAACGAACTGACTTACTTTGTCGTAATAAATGTACCTACATACAAATAGACAAAACCATCTAACTCCTATATTCAGAAATGTCTTTAGTCTAATAACGGCTTGTAAGAGAATTAAACTGGGCACATTTTAGGTCCAGAGCCAACCCTTCCATTTAGGCCACGAGTGTTGCCGAATTATACTCTGTGAACTCTGTAGGAAAATGCATACCTACCTAGTTGTTTACGTCTATGGTTATCAGTCAAACAGATCGTGCATACAGACGTTTTCCGCAACGACTCGCGTGCGTGCACGCAGATCTATCTTCATCGGCTAGTAATGTTGCTTAGATTGCTAACACGGAATTAACGATGGCTTAGAATTACCCTAAAGCATGTCTTAAATTCATTTAATTTTTCTGTTAATTGCTATGACGGGTTTTTCACTTATGTTAAATTACGATTATTTTTAGATCGAAACATTGTTATAGACAAGAATTTAGTTTTAATTATCTAATCACTATAATGGTATATTACAAGTTTGTAAAAAACTAGTTTTTTTTTTATGTAAGATATTTGTACAAAAAACCTACTCTAACTACCTAAGTGAAATCATCGTATTATGTAATAAGTAGGTGTTTTATACTTAGCCTATAGCTAATGGTAGGTATACGTAAGTTCGTAAATACAGGTCGGGTGGTTAGCCCTGTTGTGAAAGTTTTAAGTCGCCTGTTTACCTCTGGCATTGCTAGATAGTCAGGTAGAACAAGCAGGACCTACAATTTTACTTGTAAATTAAGCCGCAGTCGCACTCAGTTGTACGTAAATGTTACCTGCGGTCACCCATCCAAAAGCTGACCTTACTGAATGCTGATGCTGTAATTCAGTGACTGATCAAACACCTATAGTTAAGCAACACTTTTACGCCATTTTTAACCGACCTTCAAAAAGGAGGAGGTTCTATGTTCGTGTGTATGTATTTTTTTTTTGTGTATGTTTATCGATAATTTAGCCAATTGTGAACCTAATCAAAAAAATCTTTGTTAGTTCGAAAGGGTATACTCCCGAGGTAGTCCCAATTAAAGTTAACAGAAATCGGCTGAGCCGTTTTTGGAAAACCCAACAATAATGTAAGCAACCCGAGCGAAATATCCGAGTTTGGACACGATGAACATCGATAATTTCAGCAATTGTGAACCGAATCGAAAAATTTTTTTTTAAATCGAAAAGGTATACTCCCAACGTAGTCCCATTTAAATTTCACAGAAATCGGCTGAGCCGTTTTTGATAAATAAACAATAGTGTAACCAAATTGCCATTTTTTTTCGAAAAATAACTATAGGTATCATTTGTCAATAAAGACATAGTTGGCAGATTTTTTTCTAGCCATCTATCAGCAGTTCGCATGCATTTCTCCGCTTTCCGCATCCACAAGGAATGCAGTTTCACTGTTGTATCTCGACACCACTCTTCCGTGGTCGGCTCCGGACCGCGGCCTGATAGCGATACGTGGTTCCGCTCGTTGGTGCGAAAATGTTGTCTATTGATGGCTTCACTGTTTTCTTAGCGTTAATTACAGCCGCTTTATACTGCAGTGAAAGGTTTCTGGCAGCGTGGTCGTGAACCTCGTTATATTATTTGCAATTCTTAGACATCTTATATGTATCTGTCTAGATACTAAATTTGCTGAGCTAAATGGCTCAAGAAAATATTACTTATTTATGGACCATAAGCTTGTGCATTTTGAGAGATTAGACACAAAATGTGGCCAATTATGAAAGCGCTATTCTAAATTTAATAGCAATTTTAAATATTGCTGTTTCTTTTTAACCATATGTATTTGAAAGAGAGAACAATATTCTAAATTGCTATTAAATTTAAGATGGCGCCTTCATAATTGGCCACAATTCACGCGCACAATGTTAAAAAACTTGGGGCGTTCTATTTGTGTTTTTGATGTTTATATTAAAATTTGTCCATCTAGTCAGATACATAATATAAGTAATCAAAGGTCAAATAATATGTATTTAAATTACATATATTTTCATTCAAGATCATTCATATTTTCTCAATATTTGATACGTACTTCTTCTATGCCGTTTTATTGTGGTTCGTCGTCGCTGCTGACGATTTGAAAAAAAAAACAAACAGACCTCAAGACGATTAGCATATTTGTATCAATCGTAATCAAATATGGTCTGTCAATTTGTTCAATGCAAATTCTTACTAAAATTTTATAAATTTTCATTAAATTTTAGAATTTAATAAAAATTTAATCATAAAATCTAAGTATAGAAAAATTATATGTTCATTGCTTAGCTCATGCCTCTTGATTAGTAGAAAAAACTGGTGAAACTGGTAAATACTGCTTTTAGTTTATATTTTATTTATGTACCTATAGGTATAGGTGTTCTAGCTAACTAATATTACTACATTTTAATTTACCAACACATAGGCTAATATGGTAGCTCCAATGAAGCATGAGGCCCTGGTTTTTTGTCGGCAAGAAATCACTTCGCCGCCAGAATATAGAACAGGCAGTAATGAGTCGCGACACACGGGAAATTTCGACATTCTTCGCGTACTGCGTTAGATTTTAACAGTATCTTAGATCAGGGGCTCTATAATTGAAACATTAGAGCGGCTGAACGTATGCGTAAATGGTTGAGTAAGAGCAAGAGCGAGCATTGACAATCTGTGCTTGTGCCGGCGGGAGAGCATAGCATGCGATCCTTTGCAAAAGTAAGAAATAAATAAACAAATAAATATTACGGGACATCTTACACACGGTCTCTGACCCCAAATAATTTTAACGTTTCAAAAATTTGGCTCTTGGGCCTGGAATTTTAACTCAATTAATATGAACTGAGTAACCGAACTAAACCCGAGTAATTGACTAAAACCGAGTAACTGAACCTAATTATGGATAGAACTACCTATGCCCAGTAGCGCATTAATGAAACTCAAATGTTGATTGTTTGTTATTGATAAAGATATTTTTATCGCCTTTGGACTGCAATAAATGGATAACGTTTAGGTGGTACGAGTAAACGCGAAACACACATCTAACTTAGAGATCTAATAATGATGAGTTCTCTTAGAATCTAGAATTTAGACTTTATTTAATCACACTATAGCAGCCATTCTCAAAATGAGCTCCGCGGTGTCCTGGGGTTCCGCAAAGCCTCTGTAGGGATTTCAAGAGAATACTCGTAAACGAGAAAAAGTCTAGTAATGAAAAAAAATAGTAAAAACAATCTTCTAGCTACTCAGAAATGTTTCAAGACGATAGTTACATTTTAAAAATTTGGCCAATATCCCACTTAGTGCGCGTTTCTTTTGAGACATTTTTCCGCAGAACTTTACCTACAAAAAATTGATTTTTGTTTACTTTAGGACTCCAGCAAATATTTCATTTTTCACGGGCTCCGTCACCAAAACAGTTTGAGGTACATCAATACGGAAGCATGAGTATCATAATTTTTTTTGTACTCAAGTATGAAAATAATAAATGTCATAAGACTAAAAATAAGATAAGATACCTTAGCTTAGCACATAGTAAAGCTGTATTAAAAGCTGAAAATAGGAAATCACCAACTTCATGAAATAATGTGCTATATGACATGGCTATCATATCCTTCTCAAGTTATGCTTTTCGCCAATCTGTTTATAATGAGCAAATTATAAACTGTAGTCGATTACCGGTCGTGCTCGTGCTTGGGACTAAGTAAATTAGCATTCGCAGGTTACGAAAATACCCATAATATTGTAGGTAAAGTGTATCATACGTATGTTTTGTAATGAAATTTTGTGCTACTATGTACAAGTAATTTTAATATTAGGTACCTCGTGAGATCATGTTCTTGATTTATAATTACCTAAATATTTGAAATTGATATTATCACGTATCAGTGATTTTTACTAACTTGTTGAATGTAGATAATATTTTCACTACTGCTATGGAGTTATACCTATGTAATAATAAGCCCAATTACAGAGGCGCCAGCGTAACTATATTAGCTAAATAGCATAGTTCTGTTTCTTTTTTACTTTAGGCATTCGATAGAGAGAACGCTTTTTAAGTTGCTATTTAATTTACGCTGGCGCCTCTGTAATCGGGCTTTATGTATATGTACATTTTAGTTTTTTTTTATGGTTATGTAATTATAATAATTGAAATTTATTTAAAAAATACATCAGTAACAAAGAATTACATGTCATATAGAACATTTTAGTTGTATTATCAAATACGAATGGGAATTATTTATGAATATAGAACATTGTCATTGTCATTGCAACCGTAGTTGGGCTGTAGAGCTTTTTCGACATTTTTTTTTCTGTCTTGAATGAGAGTATATAATATGAGATATTGAAATGTATCATCGAAATTCTCTGTTATATGTATTCTATATAACAGTAAATAGTCACTCCGTAGGCAATGATCAACAAAGTAATGCCCAAGTACATCCACTGAATCAGCATTTTATGACTATCGGAGCCGGATGACCGGCTGTATGAATAATGATACTCATAGTTTTCATAAATATTAATGTTTTATGAAGGCAATTGTAATTTATGTAGGTGTAGGTGTGGTATGCACATCGCCTTGATAATCCTTAGAAAGCGACGTTGCTTCATAACATTACTACGTAAACACATTAGGATGACGTTAACAATATCATTATTATGATTTATCGAAAACTTTTGTGGTTTGCTGTTTCGTCCACAGTTTAGTGGCAATCGTTATTATTTCCTACACAAAAAGGCTACGTGTATATTGCGCCTTTAAGTTTGTTTTACATATTATGTTTATCAAGTAAGACATTTATAAAAGCGTTTGTTTTATACATGCTCTACAAACTTGGTAAAATGGTGAACTTTTGTTATCAACAAAAAATTCGCAACAGGTAAACACTCAACTTAGATTACGTTACCACTATTCCATTTTCATAATGACGTATCATCTCGTTCAATGATTTTCCATACTTTGAAGCATATAAAGGGCTGGGTGGCTAGCCTTAGTGGCAGGGTTTTCCTGAAAGCCATGACATAACTACACTGGTTTTTACAACTGGTTTACCGTTGAAGGTGTCATCCACGATAAGTAGAGCTCAGTTGTGCGGTCGGCCAACCGAATATCGACATGACGCTGCCCGTTACTTTACTTTGTCAAGCTATGCTGTGAGCGATGCACAAAGTACAGAAATCAGCAAAACTTACCACACTGTTATCACTCCATCGCTACAGCTGAGAATAATTAATTAAACCGAGCTGCAAGCACGGCTCTTACGAAACTCCCAGTAGGTATGGGTAACTCGTGTTGCCGTACGTACAAATTGTAATATCGAAACACTTGATGGCCATGCCTGATAAAATTAAGCATGTCTCGAAGCAGGTTTGAGAAATTTTTGTAATAGTTGGTAATGAAATTTTGTCATTGCGTCTTTCATGAGCGTTTTTTGCATATAATAGCAAATTGTAATGCTGCTAAGAATGTGTCGAGTTTTATTGTAAATATTTTATTACTACTTATATTTTTTAGTTTAAAAATAAAATGGTATGTTTTCGTTCATCAATTCAATCATTCGATTTTTTTTCTTTGAATAGGAACTAGGTGACTATGGAGTTTGTATTACTCTTTTATTTGTTTTTTTTTTTTTTATGTGACAACACACAAAAGAGTAATTTCAGCAATTGTTTCGATATTTACTTTATTGTTTTACTCATTACTGAAGTCTTATTGTTTCAAGGAAGTCTGTAAAAGAGACATTTGAAGTCCATTTTGGCTATCGAATAAAATATCAATAATGACGTTCAAATATTGCAATTGGAGGGCCGGTTTTCAAATGAACCGAAATGATAATTAAATGTAAATATAGAATTTATCACACGAAAATTCTATTCACCACTCCATTCAAATAAAATATATTCACAATCGGCAGCTTCATTAAATTACAATATTAATGGAACGTGTTAAACAATGTCTTTATCGCGGGCATTAAAATTTGATTAGAAAACCAGTTTTAGAAGACATATGTTTGGTTTTCTCTCAGACACGGAAGTTTGTACAAGAATGGTTTTTATAGATTTGAAAAAGAAATAGAAGAAAAAGACACCGGTGATCTTAAAGCTGCTGTATGATACCTATACTATTGTCATAGTAGATATTCGATGTAGCTTGTGTTGTGCTCAAATCAATCTACGTTGCTTTTTTTTATCAAAATTTGACGTAGCCATAACATTTTTCCCACAGCCCAAATTCAAAAGATCTTTTGTCAGTTACATAGCTCTTTTAAAATTTTATAAATACAAATGTGATAAAAATACATATTTAATTGAAATAAACCACTAAATATATAACTCACATACAAATAGTAAACTGTCTTCGACTCAACAATATACCGACCAATCAAAAGTGGAATGTATAGTCACGCGAGCTAATAAAAAAAACCCACTTGCTATGAAATATTTGCGCAATAAAACAGGTAATGCTCTGCCGCATAGCACACGTAAACCAAACCATCTGCATATTAATTATTGCCGAGGAAACTATATTTGCTAATAAGACACTTAGCTTTAAATTACAGAAGTAACGATAGTTTTAAATTACTATATCAGAAACGGAAGTACTCTAACGTTTCAAATTGATTCAGTATTTTTAACATCGCTTATGGTACTGATTCCGTGATTTGGTTGTATGGTAAAAATAATCATAATTACAAAAAATATATACCTAGGTTTTGAGTTACTAACTTTTGGTTGCCGCTACGCCTGCGTGGTGTTTAAATTATTGTAAAGTAAAAAATGCAGCTTTCTATTGATAGCGGTTCATGAGATACAGCCTGGAGACAGACAGACAGACGGACAGCGGAGTCTTAGTAATAGGGTCCCGTTTTTACCCATTGGGTACGGAACCCTAAAAATAAAGATCATCCTTCAAAGTTTCTCAAAGGCCTTTTTGTGCTTACTTGTTCTGTACTGTGTTGTTTAGATATGGTGTACAATTCAGGGTACAATTCTGTCTGTCTGTCTGTGTGTCTGTTACCAGGCTGTATCTCATAAATCATTATAGCTAGAAAGCTGACATTTTCTTAGCCGTTTTTCGCTCGATAATGGTAATAGGTAGATGCTTGAAATATTCACAGAATATTTAGTTGTATATGTAAATTCATTTCAATAACAAAAAATAAAATCAAAACAAAATAAATATTTAAGGGGGGCTCCCATACAGAAAGGAACCTTTCGTGCGCGAGTCCGACTCGTACTTGGCCGATTTTTTCTAACATAACAATAGCGATAGAATTCAATTAATTACGAAGACTCCTCATTTCATACATCTCAATATTACTCTTCCTATCTTACGTGAATGTACAATACTACAATGCGAGGTCATATTCACGGCTTTGTGGGCAGTTGAAATGTATCTAGATCCAAGACATCCGGCGGAAGTCCACTATGCGGCCTTGTCGAGATCTGGTTATTTTGACACGAGTGTGTTATTAACATCTTAACACGTGTGATATCGAAAGTATGCGGTTGAGATTATGTAGAGGTGCGGTAATCTGATCATTTCGTTAAAGTGTTCATAGAGCGTGGTTAATGTTGTATTTTAAAACGCCCAGTAAAATATTGCACTTATTCTTTTGAAACGATTTTCAAGATATGATAAATCTAGATTTTTACTTTTTATGATTTGATTTGTACATCAAATTATTATCAACGTATTTTAAGCATTGCCATTTAGCGTGGCAATGCAGCCAGCATGCTGGGCACGCTGCCAACTGGCAGTGGGCTTGAGCATTTGGATTATCTTTAGACATTCAAGGGTCTGTGGATGATCCAATTGCTTGTTATGTGGTAGTAGTTTTTATAGTTTTAGATTATCTAAGTCAAATTAAGAAATTTAGTGTATGTCGCGTATCCAATTCCAAAAGCAAAATTCTCATTTCAATTTCTTAAAGGGTAAAATAGTACTTAGTCACGTTTTTGTTTAAGTATAGTTACGTCTCTCTAGTATGAATTTATGCAGGAAAAGATTAAAAAAAACGTAAGTAGCGTTAAACTAAAAAATCAAATAAAATAAAAACGAGTACCTTATATGATTAAAATAAGAAATAGGTTGCCTGAGAATTATTATTAAAGTTCGATGCTTCCGATCTCATTATAGTTACAATTATTATGGTAGTTTCCTACGGTGCCAATGCTCTGATAATGGTCCATAATAGTCTATTTTGTAATGCAAAACCTAACTTAATAAAAAAGGATACAAAACACTCAGAAGACATGAAAAAGATCAGTTAAGTAGGTATTGCCACTAAAGTTCAACGATTCGCAAGTATTTTGCTCCCAATTATTATTAATTTTAAAAATCTAATTGTGAAAAACATAATAATAAAATGAAATAAAGATACAGAAAATACACCTATTATCCGATTGCCTTTCATTGTCTCACTGTGTTTTCCGTTTAGATTTATTAGACAATTAAACAAAAATATTTCCATGCACGCTTAAAGAAAATGCTTAAAATTAAATAAAAATAATTGTAGAGCATGCGTTTAATCAATTTATCAGAACCTAAAAAACTTTGACTGAGTCGAAGCTGCAGAGTCTCGAGCATCGACGTTGCGTAGCGTGTTTATCAGCCTTCTATCGGATACACTTCGGTGAGTGCGCCCAGGAGTTGCACAATCTGGTCCCACCTGCCCCTTTCTTCTATCGTACGGCTAGACAGACGCGACCAAAGCGCCACCCTTTTATGGTGGACATCCCACGCATTAGAACCAAGCGTTTCGAGTCCACATTCCTCATACGAACTGCCAGAATGTGGAACGCTTTGCCTGGGTCTGTCTTCCCGCTAGAGTACAATGTAGGTGTCTTCAAATCCCGAGTAAATAGGTATCTTCTAGGTAAGCGTGTTACATCCTAGACCGCATATCTGCTTAACATCAGGTAGTGTGTAGTCAAACGCAAACCTATTCGAAATAAAAAAAAAAAAAAAACCTAATTAGTATCTCAACTATCTTATTACCATTAACTACATATAAAGGGCAAGGGCCTTTGATATCAGAAACAAAATACCAACAACCTTACTAGGTATGTGATTAAGTTACATATAGACCCAATCATAGCCTAGAGATAATTTAAACGCCCAAGTCCGACTAAAGAGCAATACCTAGTTTTCTGAGAGCATTAACACGCAGAATGGCTAGCCTTTACCGAAGAAACTATGTATTCTGTGGGCATTAACACGCAAAATGCCAATGTTAAATACTGAAGAAACTGCAGAAATACGATACAAAAGTGTCATTACGCCTTTTCTGTCTTTTTAACGCGGATGACAGTGTACGCCTACATGAGTGGCAAGGTCGAAACGACCGGTCTGCAACTAGAACTTAAAGCTCAGCACAGAGATCAGTTATCTCGCAAGTATCTCACACGAAGTCAGTGATCTCAGAGCCCTAAGTCCAGGTTTTGCGTAGATTAATTAAACTTTCGCGTTCGCGTGTGGCTCCATACATTTTGGTTAGTTCTTCCTCGTTTGCCAGAGGCGCTGTACAAAAATGTTTAGAGCCATACGGAAACAGCTGTAGTTTCAATTCACGTGTAAACCTGGACTGACCCCTCTGATCACTGACTTCGTGCCAGATACTTTTAGGTATGTAGCAAATACTCATGTACAGAAAAGTTACAGATAGATTAAATATTGATTTCAAACCAATGTTGATGCCTCAATAAATAAATACCTCATCATCCCGACGTTTCGACCGAGTTGCATCGATCATGGTCACGTGTATTTATTTATCTCGTAATTTTAGTGCGCGATTATTCCCGTAGTATATAATACTCGTATTACCTAAGAGAATTAATTTTAAGTTTCTTAAGTGTTCAAACCGCGAAAATTTAAAAACAACAAGAAAATTCATGACTGTATGAAACATACATACGTTGCAGAATGCGGTATTGTGTGAGCGCATATAAATAATTAATTTGTTGTGCTCGGTGTAATCATTGCCAGTAAGCGTAGTTGTGATTTTTCGTGCGAAATTAGATCACCGCTAGACCGCGACTTGTCTCATCTCAAAAGATCTGTGGTCGGAACTTATCAAGTACCTTGTAATTATGCAAATGTATTGAAGTATTATTACTGGACATTTTGTTGTAGGTAGTAAAACTTGTGACGTTAGATACTACATAATTTATGGGTGAATTAAACTTTATGCTTATTGTAATTCTCGAAGCTTTTATGGGTAATTATTGTTAAATACATGTTAATACAATAAATTACTTTGAGTCCAAACTGTATATACGTCATTTCAAGTACCTCATCATTTAGGAAACTCATTTTTCTCTAAGTACGTATCTCAATATGTTTGCCTTAACAATGCAAACACTGATATTACGATACAAATCTATTTACTATTGTGTACAGTAACATAATAAATACGAAACAGAAAAGTTTAATTCTCTTTTCAGTGATAGTAAGTAAGAACTAAGCTATTTTCAATTAATATTTAAATAACTGAACGACACAAATGTTTGTGGCTAAAATTAGAAATTACGACATTTTTAGTTTAATTCTGGCCCGTATTAGGGAAGTGTCCTTACTTCGTAATCAAAACACATCCTCTTCTATGTAAGTATAATCTTAAGCAGGCTTAATAATAGGATTAGTCAAAGTACTGATAAGTACTACTTACCTGAGTACCTACTAAAATGGATAAAAACTAATGATTGCTATGAAAAAAGGTTGGACAATAATCCAAATGACCTTAGTAAATAGCTGACTAGCCCAAATATAGTTTAGTAATCTTGTTTCATGCTTTGACCTTATTCCTATTCTACTAATTATTTAATTTGGTACCTACTAAGGGTAGGTTCACCTGAATTTGTGAAAACTCTTCGTTATAAGCTCTGCAAAAAATCCACATGTCACACTTATTTACCCTGTATAACGTACTCAACTGTATATGTGTATTTATTTGAAACTACATATTGTATAGGTACATATTTCTCACGTTCCAATTACAAGCAAATTATGAAAAAAAATGTTGCAATAATTTAAATATGTTAGTGACACATGTTAGAAATGCTGTTTTCAATTTCAGTCCTATATTTCTTCTGTTATCATTTGGACATCGATGTTGGGAGCACCACAGAGCTCCTGATAAGTCGATCATATTCGTAGTACCTACGCAAGATAAGTCGACGATATTTTGAAAATCGCGGGTCGTACTTGGACGCGATTAGCACAGGATCGAGACAAATGGCACGGTAAGAGAAAGGCCTATACCCAGGAGTGGGATAGTGAAGGCTGCGGATGATGATGATGATTTGTAGTACCTAAGGGCTGGAGCGGCGGCCAATTCGGTGGAGCAGCACAAGCGGCGCAAATATGCTAACCTCGGTAGTGGTTACATATTTGAGCCATTTGGAGTTGAGACATTGGGTCCGTGGGGGCCGGGAGCTCATCTTATTTTCAAAAGTCTTTCTGAGCGTCTGGTGGACGCGACGCGTGATCACAATGCTGGTGTTTATTTGGCTCAACGCATAAGCATTGCCATTCAGCGTGGCAATGCAGCCAGCATGCTGGGCACGCTGCCAACGGCTGGCAGTGGGCTTGAGCATTTGGATCTTTAGACCTTCAAGGGTCAGTGGATGATCCAATGCTTTTTATGTAGTAGTAGTGTAGGTAGTTTTAGCATAAAAGGTAGTACCTATTGTAGTTTGTTGTAGTTAATAAAGGCACTTTTGCCCAAATAAAAAAAAAAGTACCTAAGTAGTATAATGTAATGATGGCTTCAACAATAAGCTCGTACGGGCCTTCGAAACCATTCATGCCCTTAACGTCAGTTTTTTTTTTACCAAAATGACAACATCAGTACATTACGAGTATAAAGAGATTGTAAAATGTAAATTGAACTAGTTTAACTTTAAGTAATTAGTCGTCCACTTGAAACACGTCGATTGGAATGGTATTGGTAACATTTAATGTTGCTTAATCTTAAGTTGAGGTAAAAACTGGTGTCGCAAATCATTTTGAATTGGTTGTTACAATGAGTGGCTACCAATTGTCTTTAATTCAATGCTGTAGAAATAAAATTATATGGTAAATTAAGGCTTATTTTAATTGTTTCGTGGTTAGGGTTTTCTTTGGTTTGGTTGGATATGAAAAACTTGGTTTTTACGTGCTACTTTATTTTGGAATTCTGGGTTGGTACTGTAATTTTTTTTAAGTAATTACAATACTCGACTCGATAAGTCAATCAAAAAATAAAAAAACTTGAAGAATATCTCATTTGTTTAGAATTATTTAATTCTTATTTTGTACATATAAGATATGATGATGTGTGCTACACAGCATATATCATCATCACCATTCTTTCAGCTAGAAAGCCTCCAATACTGAACATGTTAAGCCTGTCCTATAGATTTTTAATAAGACGAAACTATACGAGGAACAAATGGAAACAAACAGCTACATAGGTATTGTTCATTTTTATTTTCTGCTATTAACATTAAGTTTATGGTAAAATTAAAGTTCATAAATGTACAGTAATTACTATTTATCAAAACTACTATTTATTTTGTCATTAAACTAAAATAATTTAGTAGGTAACTACAAAATATTTAATTGTCTGCTTTAAAAGGTATGTATAATCAAATATCAGCGTATTGGTAACGTAAATAGTATATTATGATGATTTTGGTTGTGGTTTATACTATTCATGCATCAGGAAGTCAAATACTTAATTAATTTAGAATTGATTTGTGTTTGAATGTACCTACGCTATAAAATAATATTTAATGATACCGAAACATAAGCTGCATGGTTTTTTTTTCTTCCGCAAGCATGGAGTTTCAAGTTCTAATATAACTTCATGCTTGAATAATCAAAGCCCAAAGACTTCCTAGAATATGACCGTACCATCTATTTGTTTAGATGGTACCTATAAATTAAAAAAATAATCGTATATTACAGAATTATCGTCATCGATCCAAAAACTGGTCGAGGCTGCTGTTCCACAAAATCTCGGAACTTTTTGTAACGTATTTGTCATTAGATCAATAAAATCTAAATCGAGCAAAACAAACAACGATTTTTAGAACATTCTTCAATTCTTTTTCTCAATGAAATATTAAGCAGATGTTTTTTAGTAATTTTATGAAATGCAGGTACAACATGTCTTTTTCAGAACCTTTTTAGGCAGATTAGAAACTCATAGACACTAAATCTAGCCAACCAATATATGAACGATCATGCTCTATGGGATGAAATTACAACAACTGTCAGACGGCTTAAAACTCTTGTACCAGCTCTAGCCACCCGGCCTATACTAACATACTTATTTACTACTACTTTAGTGTGAAATTATCTTAACCTTTTCATTAACATCAATGGTATTTCTTCTTTTCAGGTACGTACCAATAAAAAGCAGACCACAAAGCATACGCGGAAGCCCGGACAGCAGCGGTCGCCGGCCGACCTTCACTCTCAAGGCCGCACTACTTAGCAACCCTTTCACCGGCCACTGGCTCGGTATCGGTATCATTGCACTGTACGAGCCAAATTGTACTCAATTCGTAGAATGATCTGGAACTTATTATTTGCAATATTGGTAACTAAAAGGTACGTGGGATAAGGGCAAAAAGATGCTGATTGGTAACTAAAAGGTGTTGCTTAGAAACGAGTAGTAGCATTTTTGCAAAAAATATACCCTCTTTACTTGCGTTTGTTAGGCACTTAACCCGCGTTTTACTATTATTGTTACAGTCAAAAATACGACGATAATAGATTCCCGTGCCACCGAAAGACCAATGTAGAGACTGTTGTTGTGTCTGGGTATTTAAGAAGTAGACTTATGAACTACTGTACTATGGAGTCAACTAAAAAAATATAGCTGAATAGATTATTATATCAAGAGTCAATGAACTTTTCGCATAAAAAAAGGTATTTTTTTCAAGTTTCGGGTGGATCTCAGAGTAAAAGACGTTCACTGTGATAAATATATTTGACTTTAAAAATGCCTGTAATTTGAAAAACCAGTGCTTCTATATTGGTACTTCGATGGCACAGAAATCGATCGGCATTGTCGTTTCACTCAATCAGTACCTATTTAATTTTTGACATATCAAACAAACCGATGACTCCAAAGAATCAGAACAAACAAAGAAAATTTAGTGACCCAATTATCGGACACCGGCTCTACGATATAATTGCACTGTACGGACCAAATCGTACTTAACGACCTGGTGTTTTTTGGTTGCTAGCATTGCGATAAGAGTTAACTAAAAATAAATTTGGTTTATCTTCGGTTGCACGGAAATCGATTGGGTACGTCTTTTTGTTTGTAATTGTAAACTTTGATGTTTAAAGTTAGGAAAACTTGAATCCGATTACAGAATAAGAAGACGTTGACACGCTATTCACATTTAAAAACACTGAAATGTCGCAAAATAACTTGCGAGTTAATTCAGTGATGCTTCTTCCCTTCTTCGTTTGCCCATTATCTATATCCTCCTGAGACCCAGGGTTATTTCTATCTTTATTTTTTAAAAATAAAAGCAGTACTAAATCTACAAAAGCTATAAATTGATTATTTTCCTTATAGCGATAGTTTTTTTGTAAGCGGCGCGATAGCGTGAATTGTAAAACAGTTTTCCATCTCGATTTTAAAAACCTATTAAATACTAGTTTTTACCCGCGGCTTTGCCCGCGTGATATTTTGATTTTTGTGCTATCACACCTTTTATTTTTTTGGGATAAAAAGTAATCCATGTCACCTTCCGTATTTCAAATTATGTCCATGTCAAAAGTCAAGCCGTTGCTTTGCTGCTGCGTAAAAGAGGAACAAACAAACAAATACACTTTCGGTTTTATAATACATACCTATTAGAAAGAAGTAAGGATAATATTAGTAAGGATAACGCAGTAAGTAAAATTTCCGCGTGGTAACTAGCACTTATAAGGCGTGGTCACACGAGGTGAACCGCTCCGCTCACCTGTGCTAGCCTGCTAGCTGGCTGCAGACCACATTGCATATTGCGTGGAAAAATCCTGAATAATTGTAAAGATCGATATTACTTAACATTAATCTGGTAGGTAATTGTATTATTGAATGGAATGTGGTCTTTAAAGAGTAAAACCTTGAAACGTTATTACGCATTTGTTAATTAAATTACTAATCGGTAATATTGTGGAATGTCTTACTATACTCGACATTATAACTAAATTTTACTATGGAACCCTAATACTGAAATTGCGAAAAAATAAATAGTTGTTTTATAAGTTTTGTCGGATCGGAAAGTTAATAAAGCTGTTGTATGGAATGTTTAGTCCCATCGTAAAAGTTGGTATGTACAATGATGTCCTAGAATACGAGTATGTCTCTATTTCACATAAACACATAGAAGCAATTTTTGTTAGTTTGGTTTTAGGTTTTTTTTTTTTGCAATGTTGAGCTATATATATACTTATTTTCATTAAAATAAGCTAGAACGTAACGCAACCTAGCTATTTTTGTTATTAAAAATCTGGGCTAGGTTATGCATACTCCAGAGTGCTTATACTAACTTATGTATCAAAGTTTAAAATAACGCTTAAGAGACAATATGATTCAATACAAAAGTAATACCTTCATTTTTTTCAGAAAGCACAGAGTTTTTTAGTTCCAGTTCCAAACAGTAACGATTAACTTTCATTTATTTGTAAATAATCTTGAAAATAATTAGTTAGTCATCATTATGAAATGTATTAATTATATAAAACGACAGATAGTTTATGATCGAAATGTCAATAAACTTGAAAGTGAAACCTTGACCCTACTTATAAGTAGTATAATTTAACGGGTAATAACATTGTTGATGGTACCATTCAATCAAGTATTAGTATTTAGTTCGTAATAAAAGTAGTTCGAAATCAAAAGTTGCTTATGACTAGGTATTTATTGTCACATTCGTTACATTTGAAATGTTCCAAATATTTCCAATCAATTTTTAATTTTCAAATTCTCTTCTCTCACTTTTATTATTATTAACTGTGATGGGATATTTATATGCTACATTCTACATTACAAATAATTTGAAAATCTATTTGTGATCGTAAAATACACACGAAGATTTGTAAGTATAAACAGTTGAATGGAAAAAATCGTATTTTGCATTATGATGATTTTTTTTCGTTACATGTTTAAGAACGAGCCAGAACCATATACTTATTACAATTGAATAGGCATGACATTTTTAGCTGTTTGTAAACCTAACAAATGTTTAAATCATAATAACTATTCATGATTTAAAAACTGAGTAACTACTTATTAGAGACGGATCTAATATAACAAAATAAAAAAGGAGAAAAAATAGCAAGTCATAGGTTCCGTAATCCGCCCATTACCGGTAGCGTTACAAGCCAAACAGTGCAACAAAAACTCATAATTACATACAACAATATTCTATTATCAAACTGTCATTAGTTCTAATAGTGTCTGTGACCTTGTCTGATCACGAGAGTCAACATGCCGCCGCAGGCTTTGTTATATGATAGTAAACCTAAACAAGATTTTATTATTCAAAGAATATAACCGAAAATGTTTGAGAATATAATATCTTATAATATACTCGAAGTCTACTCTGTAAGAAGAGTAAAAAAATTAATGTTGCCAACCCAGACTAAAACGTTAAAAAAGCTAAAAAGCTGTAGAATAAGCCAGTTAATAAGTAACAGTAAATTCACAATAAAAAAATATATCTACAGAAGATATCTTAATCTATAGTTTTTCATTTTTGAGTTCAATACTGTAAATTGTGAAGATATCGAACAAACTCTAGATCTACAGTTAAAACCGTAGACTTGGATACGCAGTCTGTAGATAACCTCGCTATGTACAAATTAATATTTCATCTAAATCTACGTCGTATAGGGAACTGTGCGTCGGCTCAAACTGACCATTAAGAACATTAGGTATGTGCTATTTTTATTGGTCAGTTCTAATTAAAAAATAAATATCTACATTATGTCAATAGCCAATGGCCAATTTTATTATAAAATATAAGTGCTGGTTCGTCAAAAGAACGCTTAATATGCTGAACACAAATGTGTAACAGTGTAATTAGCATCTCTGATCAGAGATAGTAAAACACTATTCCAGTCAAACACATCATAACATGAAAAGTAGATCACAATATCGGAAACAGAGTCAGTGTCGTTCAGATGGCCAGGTCACGACCAAGTTGAGTTGATCCTAGCATTAGATAACTTCCGCAGAAGGCCGTGCACTTTCACCCGCGGCCCAGCGGCATTGAACTTGGCTCAGGCGTTATAACATTTGACATCACAGATGCAAATAAACACTATGGGTACTTTGTCAAATACTGCCATAATATAATTATATCATAATATCGGAAACAGAATGAGTATCGTTCGGATGGCCAGGTCACAACCAAGATGAGCGATTCTAACATTAGATAACAGCTCTGCTGCAACAGAAGTCTACGTACTTTCACCTGCGGGACATTCGCCCAGCGGCATTGAACTTGGCTCAGACGTTATAATATTTGACATCACAGATGCAAATAAACACTACAGGTACTTTGTCAAATACTGCCATAAGATAATTTTATCATAATATCGGAAACAGAATGAGTATTGTTCGGATGGCCAGGTCACAACCAAGATGAGCGATTCTAACATTAGATAACAGCTCTGCTGCAACAGAAGTCTACGTACTTTCACCTGCGGGACGCTGGCCCAGCGGCATTGAACTTGGCTCAGATGTTATGACATTTAGCATCACAGGTGCTAATAAACACTACTTTGTCAAATACACATCATATCAAACAAATTATAATATAACGTGGAAAGCAGAATTAGTGTAGTCCAGATGGCCACATCACGGTTCAAACCACTAAAACGGGTCGGAACAGAGAAGTGCGGAGCTGGGCAGAGCAACGTAGTTTATAAAGTGATTTCAGAAATGTTACATTTGCTGAACAACGAACAAAACACAACTCGACTCCGCTCATGCCTGGCCAAACAAATATGGCAATTATTATGCAGTGGATTCACGGATTCACTACAATGCTCTGCGAAATTCCACGCATCTTTGCTCCGCTTTGGTGGAGTCCTTAGTCGAGTGCGATCCTAACATTAGATAACTTCTGCAAAAGGCCGCGCACTTTCACCTGCGGGACACTCGCCCAGCGGCATTGAACTTGGCTCAGATGTTATGGCATATTATTATGTTGATGTACTAAATCTTCCGCTTGTGTAAAATGTGCCACGTTTATCGTTTTTGACCGACGAAACGTACTCAATTCGACGCGTAACCTATACATATACCTATATATATAAATTTATATATATCATTATGTGTAACCACGCATAACTTTTTACGTAGTAGTTCGATTTCAATATTTTTTATTTTTATTAGAAAGAATATACTTTGAAATTGGTCCCATTTAAATTTTATTGAAATAGGCTGAGCCATTTTTGATAAATCAACAATAATGTGAAAAATGCTACATCGATCCGTGCGAAATATACGCGAATTCTGTACGCGGGTGAAGTCGGTCATCCAATTTTTTTGCAGAAAAAAATAATTCTTTGTATCTAAGCTTTGTTTTGCTGAACTTTTTCATCGATGGTTAGTGAAAAAAGAAGAAGTAGTTTGAGAAAAAGTATCAAGCTCAACAATTTTAATTCAGATTTTGTTGCGGATTAAAATAAACCAATGGTAAACTTAGCAATGAATAAAAATAGCAATTGTCTTAATTATTAAAAAATAATGATATTTTAACATTAAAAAGTTGTAATGAATACATCGGTATCACGTTACATTACAAAATTATATACCCTCTTGTTTCGCTTAAAAGTTCAGAGTTCTCACGGCTCACATAAAATCTCACGCTTGTCCATTGCAAAACCAGCCATTATGATTTTCGTGACTACATTATGCCAACACACAAGCATAAACAAAAGTTTTATTTTTAAGATTTAAATAAGACAAATCTTGATAACGGTGCTTTTTGTTAATGAAACTAGCTGTGTTTCCGTCTTTACTCTATATTTTCAGCTGCATTTGTTTTTTTAAGAAAGAACTAAAATGAGACTCTTATTTATTCATCGCCACAAAATTGCCACATACTTGCTAATAATTCTGTGACTGTCATATTATATTCCGGATATATCTTTTTCCCATTTATTTTTGCTTTTTTTGTACGTATACATGGCAGTGTTATTGATGAAGTACTTTTATTGTATTTAAAAAATAAATTTTATAAATAAGGAAAATATAAAAGCGTAAAATTTTTCAAGCGTGAACCGTTTCAGTATATAAGTTTGACTGTGAGAGTAGGTCTTACAGGGTCTTACAGTGAAACTAGTTTTCAATAAATGCAACAAAAGATCCTTGAATAAGTCTGTCGTATATTCGAACGCTCCGTATTCATGTCAGATTCAGGTTTGAATTTCGTTTCGGTGCTATTGATACCGATCTATTCAAAGACAATTTGACATGGCAGTTTTTGCATTACATTCGCTATTCTTGATCTAGATTTCGAAAGCTCAGAGGTCACAATCGGGCACTAAACGTAAAATATTACCTTGGTACCTAGGGCAAGAGAATTAAAATTGCAAGCTGCAGTTCACTGGAAATATGAGACGATTAAATATTTTGCAATGCAACGAAACAGTAAAGTAATTGAGTCAATCGATACCAATTTACTAAATTCAGTAAATAAGCAAATTGATTTAAAGGAAACAAAAGAAGGTGTTATCCAACTGCTCGCAGCCAGCGAGTTAAATCACAAGATAAATTGCATTTTTTAGTGTTTGGCAACTGAAAGACATCTGTGGATTATACAACGCACTAACGAGCTATTGTCTGTGTAAAAACAACGGAAACTCACAGTTCCTCTTCCAAGTTTACAGACTATTTTTCTCGTTGCAACATCAATTAATTTTGACGATGCTTTACATACAATTGCAACATTGACGTGTGTTGCAGTAAGGCCGTTGTTGATCTAGTTAGAACATTTTTGTTCCTTAATGAAGTATAGCTATTCTCATCTCATAAAGAAGTACCTAAATAGTTATAGTAACAAGATTTCACGGCCATTTAAAAGGAAACTTGAAGCTTGCAAATGTTTTTTTTTTGGTAACCTAAATGAGACAGTGATATCAGCCAGCACTGACGCAAATAGTTATTGATGATTGAGTACATTGTTAGCTTTTTAAACGTCCACCAGTCCGCCCACTGCTAAAGTCGGCCTTCTCATCCTACACATCGCAGTCTTATTTTGTATCTACGTTTCATTAATAACTATGACGTTTTTGACATTTATATTTTCTTGACAGCCGTCAAATCTTTCTTTCAGATCCTCCCTTTAAATATGGCAACGAATTTTACACGCTAGATTCTAAAAAATCTTGACGCTTTAACAAGGTTACTTACGATTTGACAACTAAGTTGCAAGTAGCGTGTCGCACGCGCACGATTTGTACGTCTTATATGGCCGACAAGTAAATCAATTTTGACGTTACTACCCTTACTGGTACAAAGGGACATCGATCAAGTCTGGCTATTCACATGCCCGAGGTTTTGATGGCCTCAGCTTCCTAGGGTATTCTTTAGACAGTACAATGCGTGAGTAGCCTATTGTTGGAAGTAGGAGCATTGTAGCCGCTATCTCAATGACATCTGGGGATCCGTCCACCATGTCGGCTGCAGACTAGTACGAGTACTGGTGGGGCGGAGCGTATCTTTTAATGTAATAAGAAGAAATATTTTTTCTTTTATCTATAAAGTGGACATGTTGTGGACATAATTAGGGGTTAAAAAACAATGCGATATTTCATTTTGTAGATAAGTTTTTTTAGAGTTTTTGTTTTTTAATAGAAAATGTAAATAGAAGAGAATTCTAGGCACACGTTTTGGAATTACCAGAAGGGTTAGTCCAGATTTACACGTAAATTGAAACTACAGCCGTTTCCGTATGGCTCTATACATTTTTGTACAGCGCCCCTGGCGGAAACGAGGAAGAACTAACCAAAATGTATGGAGCCACACGCGAACGCGAAAGTTTAAGTAAACTACGCAAAACCTGGACTAAGAGCTCAGGATACATCTTAAAACTTTGGTACAAAAACGGGACCGTAGAATTGCGGACGACAAGACGTACATTCATAGATTTTAGACAAAATAGGTTCATGAAATTATGTAATTCCTAATCAGGTAGATACACTAATGGCACAACGCTTTTTTAATTTAAATATTGCCTAGAAGTATAATGTAAAATTTGTGCATTTGCTGACATACATAAGCCCTATAAATTTTTATTACATTGTGGGATTTAAGCTTGTAGTTCTGATATCTCAACGTAATTTCACCTACATTTCGTCCCATTGGCTCTTGAATAATGCATAGCAACCCACATATTGCCATTTCTGAGTAGAACCGTTAAAATTGCCCGCAAATATCTTATGGTTACATTATTTGTTTTGCACAGAACCGTTACGGGTCACTTTGGGAATCCAGTCACGGACTCGAGAAAAACTACTACCTAAGGAATTACGTTCGTATGAGTACGGTGACATGCCTTTGTAAATGGTTACGACAGAAGTACCTTACGGTTTCTTTAAGGCCGCGATTCCATAAGTTAAAGAATTTAAGACACCGCTATTTTGCTCGCTTTTTTTTATTTATTTTTAGATGAGGTATACAATATTCATGACGATGAGTCATTTAGTTGACTATCACAATAGTGCAAAGATAATTGCATGCATGGGTTTAATATGGCGGTAACCATGCGCAGCCATCCCCCAACAGTACCCGCAGCGCTAAACTATTTAAACTAAACTTTTAATAATGTCAGCTTACTTTTTACCATTGACTTTTATGAACAAGGTTTTTAAAATATCCCAATCTCTATTTAATCAAACGCGTTAAAATCTTCGAATTTACTATTTTAAATCAAATAATCAACATGCTTAAATTTGAGGAAATTACCTCTCGTGTGTATAAACCGTTAGTTACAAAGTAAAAATGATTCATAACGAAATTCAAAACTAAAGTGCAAGGATGTTTTACCGCTTTAACGACACAAATATCATCACTTGCGGTATATCTCTCATGATGTGTTAATTCTGAGAAAGTTAATGAATCATGATTGAAGACGTATCGTAATATTGAGTAATTCTTTAATTGAATTACGTATATGGCTTCTGTTTGAAGTCCGTATTTAAGTTTTGTAAAATACTTACCAGTTGTTTTTTTCTTCCAGGTAATGCCAGTTACAGAAACAGAAGTCATGTACAGTAATACGTATTTTTGCCAACCATTTTTCCGAAAATATGTGAGTAATAAATAGTAGGACATCAAGCCTGATTACAGAGGCGCCAGCGTATTTAATCTCAACGTAAAAAGCGTTCTCTCTATCGAATGCCTAAAGTGAAAAAGAAACAGAACTATGCTGTTTAGCTAATATAATTATGATGGCGCCTCTGCAATCGGGCTTACCATGTACCATGTAAATAAATTTGTACAATACCTACTGAATTTAAATTATACGATCATCAAAATCATCTTTTGCCTTCTTTATTTCTATGAAAAGTGCTATATGTTCCTCTCCTATGGTCTCGGTTCTATGTTGTCAATACTGTTAACAATATAATACCATTGGACATAGCAGACAAGAAAAAATAACGACCAGGTACTCTGTAACTGTGCTTCCGGGAGTAATTTAATGCTTTTGTTGAGGCAGTTTGTATTGCCAACGAGGCTGTTATACCCAAGCATATACTAACACATAAATCTATCAGTCATAAAACATCCCGTAGTTAAAAAACTGCTTAGATATAAAACATTACCTTCTAAATGTCAAAACATAATAATTCATTAACAAAGAAAGCCGCGCCGCGCGCCGCATAAACTTGGAACGTAATAAAAAAAACCGGCCAAGTGCGAGTCGGACTCGCGCACCGAGGGTTCCGTACAAACTTGCAAGATTTACAAAGTTCGTTCATTACGACAAAAAAAGTAATAAGTTTATATTTATTAAAAAATATATATTTTGTAATGTAACTAAAAATTTAAGGTTTTCGGAATTTTTCCTTTATGTGTGCTATAAAACGTTGCTTCATGCCAAATTTCAAGATTCTAGGTCGACTGGAAGTACCCTTTAGGTTTTGATTCCCTTGCGAGTACTTGCGAGTTTCAAAATTTGCGGCATAAACGGCTGTATCTTTTGATTGCGTTGGCTTAGAAGTTTGATTTTTTCACAGCTTCAAGGGACAGTAGACCTGAGTAATTGATATAAATTTCAGCTTCATACCTCCACGCGTTCCTGAGAAAAAGGGTCTTGACAGACGGACGGACGGACAGACGGACAACAAAGTGATCCTATAAGGGTTCCGTTTTTTCCTTTTGAGGTACGGAACCCTAAAAACATAAACCACCAATTCCATACCGGCCAGTTCTCTCGCATAGTTATTGAATCATTATTATCGAATAACAATCGATAAAAAGCGCAAGAAGCGATCATTACATCAGTCCACCTAATAACTCGATTGCAGTAATCGCTACTTTCACTCGGTTCGGTGCATCGGCGCAATCAAAGGTTTGGCTGGACAGTGTTGCATCAAGAGTGAGCCTTGACGGATGTTAAACGACCTTTAGATATTAGACATGCTGTTTTATAATTAGTTGCGCTTCTGAGCAGTATGAAATTATTTTAATCGATAACTGAAACATAATCTAATCGATCATCGATTTAGTTACCTTTCTTATAGGATCGGGGATTTGCAGCTTTTATATGTGGTGTTAGGGTCACTGTTTTTTTTAAATAGTAGGACACTTAGAGTCTTTAGACAGTCGGGTTTAATGGTGCAGGTGTTCCACTAGGATAAGATATTCATTCCATTACTATCAGAAATTAACCTCAAAGCTTTCAGATGGAATTGCGTCTAAAGACTTTTCAGGGATTGATTGAGGTTATGGATGTAAGTTTGGCCATGTTATTTTGTTGTCTCAGATTTCACTCAAAAAGGAAAATGAAAGCCCAGATTTGATGTGGTATGTTTTGGTCCAATTTATCTAATGCTAGCTCTTGCCCGCGAGGCTTCGCCTGCGTTTTTTTATTTTTATGCTATCCCAGGAACCTTTTATTTTTTTGGGATAAAAAGTAACCTATATCACTTTTCTACCTTTGAACTATATCCATGCCATAAATCAACTCTATCCGTTGTTCTGTTGCTGCGTAAAAGCGTAACTATTAACTAACAAACTTACATTCAAATTTATAATATTAGTAGGGATTAAACAAAACATTAATGGTAGTGCACGCGAAAAAGTGTCTTGCGACTTACCATTGGAAGTCAAGGGTTCTTACCGAGTCAATGGAGAAAAATGCCTTGAGGCCGTGGGCTTTGTCATTTTATTGTATCAAATGATTTTATGTTCTCTCATATTTATGCCAATTAACCGGAGCAAAATGAGCAAGCAGGATAGGATTCCAAGAATTCCCAGCTGATGCAATAAGGCCTCTGGTCACTAGTTGAATGCAGCCCTAGAAAGTAGCAGCATACAGATGAGCCGGCGGCCTCTGCTGCCAGCCTCGACCTTGCCTCGGTGTCGCAACATGTCACTAGTGTTACTTAATCGAGAATCGCTCGTGCTCACGACTCGTAGCTATGTCGATCAAGGGCTAGAGGTGATCATGATGGGAATGCATACATGCAATGGGACAGGGTGAACGGTTGAAATCACGTTTGTTTGTCTAAGATATTGGTGTACGAGTGGCCTTATGTATATTTCTTAATCCCTAAAAACGAAACGCTAGCTGCATATCTTCTTCAAAAAGTTTTTTAATTACCTTTATCTAAATTGTGAGCTGTATTTCATAAAACAGTAAAATTGTGGGGAAATTGATTCTTTTTGCTTATTATTTTGCAATTGAATTGGCCTTCTTAGTTTTTAGGGTTCCGTACCCAATTAAAACGGGACCCTATTACTAAGACTTCGATGTCCGTCTGTCCGTCTGTCTGTCTGTTACCGGGCTGTATCTCATGAACCATGATAGCTAGGCAGCTGAAATTTTCACAGATGATGTATTTCGGTTGCCGCTATAACAACAAATACTAAAAACAAAATAAAATAAATATTAAAAATTATTATCGTAAATAAATATTATACAACAAACCTGAAATTTCAGACGTGTTTCGCTCTATATTAATAATGGTAACAGGTAGATGCTTGAAATTTTCACAGAATGTTTAGTTTTATATTCACTTTAATAGTAAATAATAAAATTAAAACAAAATAAATATTTAAGGGGGGCTCCCATACAGTACGGAACCCTCTGTGCGCGAGTCCAACTCGTACTTGGCCGATTATTTTTTTCAATTTTACCATGAAATATTTATAATTTAACAATATTTTAACTAAATGTTTGACTGCTGCATCTAAATATTTGTATTATATGGTAAGCTAAAACAATTAAGTTAACTGAAGAGGCAAAATACAGAAGCCGATTAAGGTTCCGGTCAAGGTTGTTGACTCATTTTTTGTATTTCCTCGAATCAATGTCTATATTTTTAGATGTAAGGATTTGTACGTTATATAAATGTCAAAATCACTCTATTTAAGACATTTAATCTCACAGGTTTCTAAAGATAATAATCATCACTAAACATCCTTCAGAGTATTCTATATGTCAATCTTTAATGTCGCACTATAAAGATATCGAGCTACAATTGTGTCTCCCAAGCGTACAAGCGAACTATGGTGAGTCGCAGTACTGTTTTGGCGAACAAGCGTTATTAGCACAATCCAATTTCAAGCTCATGTGGTGCACTCTGTCTGAGAGTGATGAGATTAGCCCGAGATAGGGAACAACGGCATAACACAGAGGAGTCCTGTACCAAGCATTTAAAAACAATACACACGGTTTCTGACCCCAAACAAACCAAAGCTTGTTATATGGCTGCTAGATAAGTACTTATTTTTTAAATACAAACTTATATAGGTAGTAAATAACAGCCAGACACAGAGCAAACACCTATGTTCATCACATAAATACTTGCCCTGGGTGGGGATCGAACCCATGCCTCTTTGACCCAGTAGTTAGGGTCACTAACCAAAGAGCCACCGAGGCAGTCTCACTAACCACTGACCATTAGGTCAACACAAGCTGATAATGATAATGATATTCATAGATTATTGTTGAATATAATATTCTGTTCTGTCTATAAATCAATAGATTTGTAGACAAGATTGCAATACCGACCTTGTCAATAAAACCCACTGCAAATTGCCGACAATAGATCCATAATAAGCCAACAAGCGATATGCATTGAACTGACATCTGCGTACAACATATTGCGTTAGATCTTGTCCAATTTATACATGTTTCTACTGACATTGCGCTTCAATAACTGAACTGTTGCAAAACGACCAGCCAAATGAGATATTAAATCAATTTACTCAATGGTTCTTTTGATATTTTTTTAATCATACAGAATCATCTCTTCGTAGAACACTGTGTGTATTATTAAGGCTTGCAATATATGCCTGAAATTATAGTGCATAGAAAGAATATAATTATATCTTGAGAATAATCAAGAACTTTCTTAGGCTTTTTCATGACGTTCCGTCACATCCTCAATATTCAACAACTCAAAACGTTTCTAAATAATGATGGAAATCTAGTCGGATCCAACGAATTGGACTATAAGCTCGATAAAAAATACCTATTTATCAAATTACAAATTGTACTAGCAATACTGTTCGTATGTCTGCTAATCTATCGCTCAGTCGGCTCTACCACTAAGTTCGACAACACTTATTATCCAGTTCATTGTACTGAGCCGAAATAAAAACGTAGTTGTTGCATCAAGTTGATTAAAGAACGATAGTGCTTCATCATAGCAATCAAATTGTATCATTCGATTTAGCGGGAACGGCTCAATTTGCAACATCGATTGTTACTCCATCAATTGTTGTTGCAATGTTTTGCTGGACGCTCGAGTCAAAGGGTCAAAACTATGTTGACCATTTAATTTTGACCCTTTTGTTTATTTACTTTGGGCTTTTGCTTAATGGGAATATTTGAGTTGACGCTTACAAGAAAGAAATATTTTAAGGAGTAAGGAATTCATTAAATAGGTGCCTACTTTTTGGATATCACGTTATAAAGCTCAACGTGTTCAGATAAAATGTAATTATGCTCAAAAGGTATTTTTTTAAAATTTAAAACAACTTTAATTAAATGTGTACATTTAATTGTTATCTATCATATATATCATGAAATATGAAAATCAACTTTATTTTACTAAAATACATGAAAGACCAAGAGTTTTTGATAAAAAAAATGAAATGAATAAAATATGTGATATAAAATTCTAATAAAATTATTGCCTGCAATAAAATTCTTACACCAGTACTAAATTTTAAATTATTTATTTAGTACGCAAAGAACAACAAACGTAAACAAACACGATGATGCAACTGAATGTTTATTATAAAGTCTGAAGAGCTTCATCGATTAAAATGATCGATTACTATTAAGTTTCTGACAAATCGTTTCGACTTGTCATTCGCTAGATAGCCACTAGTGTGCAACCAAGCTTCACTCGGACCAAGTTTCGCGTTTTCTCTCTGCCAAAATACATTTTTTCATCAAAATCGGTAAGGCTCTCTGAGATGCGAATCTTTGTACAATCAAGTAAACAATAAGAATTGTTCGTTAAAATGTATTTGTTATTTTAAACGTAGAACACACAAATGCATGCAATAATAGTTCGTTGAAATATAGGTAAATGTGATAATTCGTACAGTGATTCATTGACTATTTCATATAAACATTAAACAACATGTATGACAGAAAAAATGCCAAGTCGATGATAAAACTGCTTATTTTTTATTCTGGGTTTTTTGATTGATCCGACACTAATATCTTGTAGTAATAATGAGTCCAATGCTATTCAATAATATAGCAGTTCTAGAGATACACCATATACAGGCTATGAAAGATGACATGAGCAAACAGTAGTTTAACTTAACGATGCTTTGATAGACGCCTCGTTATGGCGATGGTTTTTTTGCCTTAACCAGTGGGCGCAATTCGCTATTTGTACTCGTAGGTTGGTGCTCGCTGTCTGTACTTGATGCCCTTCATTATGGTGTTTCTTTGCCTAAGTGATGAATGCAATCATTTGACAATGATAGATAATGATACTTTTTGTGCTAACACAATGAGTGTTACCTTTGCTCACAATGCAAGGGATCAACTCTTAACCTTTGGTGATTGGAAACTAATTCTTTAATGAGGTTATAAAATAGATAATGTATTGTACATACTTGATCATCAATCATAATAGAACGAATCAAGTAAGTTGTATCAAAGGTTGTGCCAATAGATATACAAAGTAGCATAATAATATTGTATGTACAAATATCTTCGAATATAAGTATCAAACTTAAAATTTTGACGGCAATATTTCCTACTGTTTACAGTCCACAGAAACAAATATACACAGATATTCAAATACACGCTAAAAACTTCAAATATACTCCTTTTTTGCACCGGGATTATAATGACACGAATGCTTGTAACTACTGCTGCTCTACTAAACGTAAAAGACCTGCAAAAGTAGTCGTTTCGGTGAAATAGATTCTCAGTATTATGTCAAAGTCTCACAAAAATTATCGAACTGAGCAGTAAGCCACAAAATATTAATATTGACTCATCGGCGGATGCCACTTCTCAATAACCAGTTTTAATATTTGCATAGATTTGTGAATTTTAATTTTGTTTAGCTTGTTCAAGTATATTATTAGTTAAGCACGTGTCATGAGAACTAATGAGATTTATTGTCAATGGAAATAACGCCTTTAAACTTAATAGAAATAATAATTTTAGAGTACCTACTAATGACTCGTTTTAGAAATATCAAAATAAATTAGCTCTTTTATGCATTTTGTAAGGTTGAAAAATTGCTAGTTTTTTATTACTTTAACATAGCATTCCTGGATTTCTCCATATTAAAAACAAGGAATCGTGGCTGAAATTATACAGCTACAATAAAATTAAAAGAAATTGCACACCATGCCACTCAACTTCACTTTTTGATTGTTTAAATGCATGACGCCATCAGGATTGACAACTTTGGACTACACGTAAGCACATGCATGGACACCAAACCGGAAACCCCAGCTTATAAAACCAAACAACTGAACAAGCAAATCCATAATTTATATGACGTTGTTTCATCATTTCGGCTTGATGTATGCAGGCACGCATTGCAACACTAGCGCATCAGATAATGCGCCTTCTGTCGATCATCCCAGTTCGTTGCCCCGGATAAAATGCATCGCGGTCAGTTGCATCAACGTGGGTAATGAGAAGGCTGACCCTGGATGCACCAAGTTGAAAGCTGTAGCGACTTTTGTAAATAAACTCTTAACACTCAGAGTTTTCACTAGGGTGTCCTGTGTTGGGAGTGCCACGGAAAATAAGTAAAGAACAGAACAATTAAATATGTAAAATCGATAAAAATATGTAAAATCAAACATTTCCCCAGCTGGCGACCCCTTTCATAAATGGCAGAAGTCAAAGTCAAAGTCAAGTCTCCCCAGCTACACCAGAATAATCATAAGAAGGGAGGACGGGAGAAGGAAAATGAGAGTTTAAAGACATTTTCATAGACGTCAGACTGATACACAACACTTTCCGTAGAACTCGTAATAATTAAAGAAGTCTTGTACGTAATGTACTGGTTTTTGATTTTGGTTCACAGTTTCATTGCACACATTGTTGTTAACAAAATATACTGCCTACGATTGGCAAAAACCCGTAGTTTCTTACAGTAGTTATACAGTACCCTGGTACTGTAGCTAACCAGTCTTCAAGCCATCAATCATACTATGTACGAGTTTGCTCAATAGTTGTTTGTCAGTAAAATTGTTCAACTCAGTGCATTTACATTATTCCCCATCAAATTATTAGCAGTCAGCAACAATACCTAAAGCTAACTGACTGACATAATTATGTTGAATTAGCATTTCATTTTGATCGTATGTAGAAATCTCCATTGAAACACAGGCCCTGAGGGAGTTCGTGATTTTATTTTAGAGCTTTAAAAGTCAACACTTGCATCGTCTCAGATGAGGCAACCCTTTTCTAGCCTTGGTAATAAAAGTCCAACTCCACCAAAGTGGAGTATAACGGAGATTCAAAATGAAGCTTTGAAATCCGTAAACAGGGCAGTGCAGGGGGCTGCAATGCCTAGCGCGAAACAAAAGAAAATCGTGATCAGAGCAGAGATTCTTCACTAAGCAAACTACCATTTCTGTAATAGGCTCACTGGCTACAACACTGTGCCCAGTTCTGTAAATCTCCGTGCCGCTTGGCTTTGTTGTAGTCTGGGACTAACGCTCAGGCGCGCAAGATAATAACACCACACATTTCCATGGGAAGTCAATGTGAGAAAAATAAAACAATAATCACACTAAGTAGTACATTACAGAGGCAACTTGTAATGGACAAAATGTACTGTGAAACGTAGATTGTCGATGAAAACGTGCATTTTGGATGTCCAAATGTTTATCGCATTTAAGTGAAAGTCAAGTGTTTGGGAGAAATATCAAAATACAGATTTTGTTCAGAAATGAAAGTAGATATTTGTTTTAGTAGCTTTATTTCTTTTTCAAGTAGGTTTCTTAAATTTATTATTGTACGTAGGTACATGCTGCATTTGTATGTGACCTTTGTATAAGCTGCACACAGCTTTATAGCTGCATTTACGTAAAATGTATTTGTACCTAGTTTTATTGTTTCTTTGTATTTATGATCTAAATGACTGGAAGGCGCTGGTAAGAAATCAATTCCGGCCGTATTGAAAATCGATTGGAATATTCCAACAGTGAACGTCATACGGCTGTCACAATAAGAAACCTTTAGAACAACATTTTTAATTCAATTTTCGACATTGACTTTGTTCATTCTAAACTCGATCACTATTTCAACATTAAGCAACGTACAGATTGATCTTGCTCTACTAATTTAAACTACAATAAATCAAAACCAATCATTATTTGCGCAACAAAAGTTGCGTACATTTAATTACAGGGCTACGGCGTTGGTATTTAATTTTGAGTAACTTCCGTCACCTGCCTTAGGGCACGTAATGCACGTTTTTGTGGGCATACGAGTATATGTGCACACTGTATGTAAATTGTGTAGTAAGGGCACTTCAAAAGATTTTTATTCGGTTTTGATCCACTGCTCGAGAAACCCTTTACAACTTGACACTAGTCTGTGTGATATTTTTCTGCAATGGTTTTAAATAACTGAGTTTAATTTTGACAAAATAAAATGCATACTTACACTTGATGATGCAGACAAGAGAATGCTTAGCAAATTTTAGAAATATCAGAAACGAAAAAAAATAGGGAAGCTCATGGGTATTTTCCCTTGTGGGTCATTTTGGTCATGCGTCAGTTTTTTAAAAAAAAAATAATTTATAAGGGTCGTTTGGCTACGTTGATAGAATAAAGTTGTGTGCATAGTCTAACGAAGTACCACAAAGGTACATAGAGAATTATAAAGTTGATCATAATATTGTATCATCATCTATAATTATCGTTTTATAATAATTATTATCAGCAAGAAACTATTGTAAAAATAAAATAAAATAAAGACACAACAATTTTCAAGTTTTGTTACAGAGTATTGTAACCCAAAGGCTTGTAAGTAGTTGAGTTACTGCGTAAGGTATCTAGGGCTGTACTTTGAATATGTGGCCAAAGGTCTCATTTTGCATTCTCGTTTACGACTTTGAATTTGGCGCAATCAAGTGTGTCCGTCTGTTTAGCAATACGCGAGTGCCGTACTTAGTAATTTGCATTTAGTTGATTGAATTTCCTCAACCGCCTCGTTATTTCACTTTACGATGGAAAGTATTTTATTGGTACTATTATTCGATAAAACGTTATGTGGCTTGCGTATGTGAGTTCATCGTATAGTTTGTTGTTATGAAAGTTCGATATGAAATTATTTATATCTAAAATTTATGAGATGTGCACTTTTGACTTGACCTTACGGTTTAAGCATCTTCAGCGATATACCTTTTGGGGTTATACTCGTATCATAATGATTTTCTTTGTTTGAGCAGTGGATTTTAAGTTAAATGAAATGGTCCATGGGTCCGAATCACGTGATATCCCTCATAAATGACTGGACTCATCGACGAGCGTCTTTTATCACTGATGGGTCTTTAATTCCCAAAAAATAATGTTAGATAACAGAAATAAAGTTTCAATTGAAACTAGAGGTAGAATTTATACTCCAAAACCTAAAAAATAATAGTAAACACGTGATATTCATCATGGTTACTTTATTTTTTCATTTTGTAATGACGATTTTAAGCCAGTTTAACATTTCTGTGAAATAAATCAATTTGAACTTAAAGTTAAATAAGCATTGGTTTGAAAATTCTTAAAACCTACTTAAAAAAAACCCTTTCTTAATGTCTTATAATGTGTCTCTTTCCAAGTTAACCAAACGTAACATTACCAAGTTTACCCAAGAAAGACCGTAGCGGTATAGCCTGTGAAAGCGAGTTCAGTTTCCAACTCATAACGAAGGTGAAAATACTACGGACCTACTCTCAATCAAGTCTCTTTTATTGGTGTATCTTTGATACAGAGAGGGAAAGTCATTAAAATGCAAGTTATAATACTGTATCACTTCATAAGTTACAGTTGGCAGTACTTTTTACTTGATGCAGGAGGTCCCGGGTTTCATTTCTGTTTCGACAGGTACCTAATAAAAAGGTGAATTAAAATGTTTATTCCAGGCCGGGATATTATTTGACTCTGCATTAGTGTGTGTAGTAGTAGATAGAGCTAGAAATATGAGCTATACTTTAAAAACATTCACAGATATACTGGAGACAATGACTACAAGGAGAATTCGCGGCGAGGACTTCGACTCAATTCCGGATAAAGCGTTTAATTAATTATTTTTTTTCATGATTGGATTATTCGTTGGTGTAAATTTATCGTTTCTGAAAGAGCATATTTTGGAGGCGATAAAATAATTTTGGACAAATAACTCATATTTTGTGTATTATTAATCGATTCCCGGTACTTTCTTGACAGAGTAGTATAACAATTAAATATAATACAAAGGTAAAAAATCAGAGCAACTAAAATGTAACCAAAATTTTCCCAGATAATTAATCACAGTAAAATGCAAATATATGTGTAAAGAAAACTCTCGTAAGTGCAAGTCACATTCTCAAACATAGGGTTTCGTACAAACCTGTAACATTTGGCGTGACAAAGACTTGCGATATACGAGTAGCATGTAGGTAATGTAAGCATCCTATATTGTTTTGGGATTTTTTTATAATTTTGAGATACCAAAATAACAAACAATTGCAATTATAAATTCAATTGAATTGTAGATTGTAAAAGTCACCACTACCCAAGGCTACTTGACATTATTGTTCAGTATAAAGTTTTTACTACGACCTAATTAGAACAAAGAAATTGAGCTGTAATCCACAGGGGGTGGCGTTATTGTAAGGTCAAACGCACTCAGTGGAAAATAAGAAGCGTGCGTAAGCGCAACCGAATCACTTACAAAACGGCAAATTGCTTACGGAATAGGATTGCGAGCAAAATCATGGGTGTGAACTTGTCGAAATGAATTCTCACAAATTGTTGGGTGTGATTCCGATTCTTTTGTCTGGGAATGTGCAATAGTAAGTCACACCTCAATAAAATAGTATAACTGTGATTCAAGCGCTATAAATATTTTGTCGATTCACAGCATTATTTTATCTGCATCTTAAATTAAGAAAGAAACAACCACAGCAACCTTGAAGTCGAATTTAGAGTTTTGAAAATGTTGCTGTAAATAGCAATATTTCGTATTTTTCTTGAATATATTGTTACGAGTACATTAGAAAATAAGTTGGTTTTGACTACGAAAAGTTTTGAGAGCTAACTATTTATCTTTTTTAGTTACATTTTAGGTTTACCTGTAGGTACACCTAAACGAAAAATTACCTACGAAAAGTACATTGCAATTATAACAATGTTTTGACTATTGCACTTTGGTAGCTGATTTACCAAATTTTTCAGAAACAAAATACAATCTAACCTTGGATGGATGTATTACTTTGGTCAAATATTATTTTAGAAGCAATAAAAATGTTTATAATTGTAACACTGTATTATCAATTTAGGTTTGCATTAAAAAAATAATGATATACAACAAAATAACATTCTTATTACGTACAATAATAATAACATTTATTTCTCAACTAAAGCCTAACACATTTGCACTCAAGGCTAAATACTTTCCAGATTGTAGTTATTTTTCAATTAGATACAAGAGCAAACAAAAAACCGTCCTAGGTCGACTCTAGAGTTATTTTAACCAGGCCATTCGTAGTTGATTGCAAAACAATCCGTTTGTCCAATTTCAGCTCTATCTGTGTGGTCTTGTGTAACGTCAGTAGTGTATAACACATAACACTTATTTGGTTTCAAGCGTAACGCTCATATACTTCCGAATTTAGTGTGTTTTGCTTCCGACTACCGTCACAATGGCTGGCTTTTGTGAAATATTTCCGTCATGGTAATTAACAAAAAGCTGATATTTATTTTGATACGTATGTCTTAAGTGCATATGATTGTTACGCTAAGTGGTATTAAAAAAAATGCTGCACTAGAGTTTGCTTAGGATTTTAGATGTTTGCTGAAATGCATTGTGATAAAAGTTTGTTTTGAATCATTTGTTATTTTTGACCGACGAAACGGAGGAAGTACTCAATTTGACGCGTATATTTGTTTTTTTTTTATGTGTAACCATCGCCTGAGCTGTTTTTGATAAATCAACAATAATGTGAAAAATGCCACATCGATCCGTGCAAAATATTGGCGAATTCTGTACACGGTTGAAGTCGGTCATGACATTTTTTGCGAAAAATAATTATTCCCTTAATTGTGGTTTTGTGTTCAACATTTTGTTTGATGAAAAATACTTAGATGCTTTCTTAAAAATACTTAGAAGTAATTTGTTTTGATTTAACACTAAAAATAGAAAGAAAACTGTTAACAATGGCATCTCTATGATTCGACCTTAAAAGCAAAATGTTTATTAAGCAGCTTTTGTTTATTAGGTAGCTCGTAATTATAAAAATACGAATACAAAACGTAACGAAACTGGAATTCAATTCAAGGATCCTATCAATGTCTTGAGTATCACAATAGTGTCGATGAGTCGTTCGTTTTGCTACTTGGATATTCCATGTCCGAATGGTTTCACAACAATCCGTTGCGATAGTGACATTTACGTCGGAAGTACAGATATGCGTCAAAAGTTGCCACATAGCTAAACGCATGATATTATGTAGCTACTACCCATAAATTAAGCAGTGTATGTATTTCATCTGATACGCTTTACTTTATTATAATCTTAAGTATTTTAAAATTGTAAATGAAGTTGAGTAGATTGGCATCAAACCCTATTTCTAATCTAAAAATCAGCAAACTTTTGAACATGTCTTATTTGACTTAAATGATTTGGTCTAAAATGACACCACTCACATATCTAGACAGTATTTAAGTAATAAAAAGTAAGTTATAGGCCGGGTGGCTAGCCCGGCCAATCAGTAAGTAATTTAAGTAATTAATTTAGATTTGGACTAAGTTGGATACGACTACAGTATGATTAATCGAATACCTTGATTTGAACAGAGTGACCACCAGAGTCCATCTTCTTGCCATTCGTTTAAGAAATAATGTTTACAAAAAAAGTTACCTACTCACGTTTGGCAGCGGGATATTTCATTAGGTTACCATGCCACATAGACGCTAACATCGTATTAAAACTCCAAATTCACTACACGTAATAGTAAAGAAATAAACAACTGAAGTATTACAGAGCATTCACTTAAATTTGATAAGTTTGTCACTATCAGCCGCATCGACCTCACGGAATCAACTCGTGCGCACGCTTACCAGCGGTTTGCGCGAACTGGGTCACTTGCCGCTGATCTCGATTACTCTAGATTTATAGAATATGGACATAAAAGTGCTATTATCCTACTGTGCTGTGTGATCACGTAAATAATACAATGTTACCGCGGCAAGGTTGTCGCCTTTTTGTCGTTGAAGGCGTGAGAAAATTGGGTTTTGTGTTAAAATGCGAGAAAAATTTGCATTGTTCTGCGTATTTATTTGTTTTTTATGACTTAATAATTTATAAAAAAATATGCCATTGCCGAAATTGTTCCGAAAATTGAGAGGTTGCATACATTAAAATAAATTAAATATAAAATTTACATTGAAAGATGAAAATTCACATATCGAAGAAAAATATAAATTCAGATTTATTGTATTAGTTTTAGGACACAATGTTAAATATTGATATTTTTATATCTTCATTTTATATTTTTAATAGCTTAATTCATTTATAATTTATTTCAAAACAAATAAATTAAAATAAACACCACGGAAAAACACACGCACGAGAGCGCGTTGATGTCTTCTCTGCGGGCATCTTAAGTTTTAGTTGTGAACTATTTCGTTTTATTCAAACTATAATTTATGAGCATATGAGATGCAATATTACTCATTATAAATCTAGTTTGCATAGTAAGCTCCTTACTAACTCGTTTCACTTGTAATAGCTTGCGAAATCTAGACTTAAACATTAGCTCAAGTTGACTTACTAGTAAATAGCTGTGGTCATCGAAAACTAGTATTTTCAAGCTTTCGCCTACGGTCAATGCCAGAGATCTTACTCCAAGATGTCAGACTTAAACATGTAAATAAAATGCTTGAGGGCAGCATTTGCGATGTAATTCGTATGGTAAACATGGCATTAAATGTGTGAAATCAAAGTGAACATGGTGATATGATAGCAAATTGCTCAATTGACGATTTAGTACATACTTAATTTATACTTCATAATCATTAAGTATAATTAAATACTATTAAGCTACGTTCCGCACGGTTGGTATTTGGATGGGTGACCGCGGGTGGCATTTTCAAACTGAGCACTACCGTAGATCGGATGACACTTAAAATTGTAGGTCTCGGTTGTTTTAACCGTTTAGCCATGTCAGAGGCGTTCAGGCGGCCTATACGAACTTATTTATCAATAAACTTACTTTTTTATGCTGTGTGTTTTTATACCTTTTATATGGTGATGTAATGTAATTTATATAGACTAGATATTGGTAAATAAGTTAAAGAAAAAACAGTTGATAGATGTCTAGTGTTCAAAAACCTTCTTTATTCAAGTGTACACAATTTTCTTATGATTATACTGTTCAATATTTTTTTGAAAATTGCCTTTATGAGTTGTATTTTTGAATTTGATCTTATACATTAGTAAAACTATTTTATAATTCCTTTTTTCGTATTTTCTAAAATAATTTATTGATTATGTAGGTAATCTAATAAATTATTAACCTATGTTAAACTGCTTATATTTTTATCGTTTTTCTACTGTAATATACATATAATTGATTATAATTATCAGTGTTCTATGTTGCTGGCTAATTAAAGTAACTTTCCTGAGGTTTAGAAAACTTTGTAACATAAATAATAGTTAATTTCCTTTTAACACAGAGATAAATAATATCATTTGCGCCATACATTTTACAAATTTGCAAACTCGACAACGACTTGACGTAACTAGACTAGAAGGGACATTTATCAGCAGCTAAATATAGAGTAAGCTTGACTTATGTAACTTTATAAATTGAGTTTTATATGGGTTCTAAAGTATAGACGCTATTATGGTGACAACAGTTCCTGTGTAGTGAAGAAATTGTTGTCAATACATCGTCAAATTGCCTTATTGAGGCTTTCCTAACACTCTCATTCAGTAGAACAAATTCTGATTCAGAATTTTGTGTTCAGTAAGGGTATTGTTAGAAAATACGGCAATGATAGATACCAGTCGTACATGTGTTTATGGCAATCTTTAAGCGGGAGGAGCAGTTACAGTTCATCGTCACCATCAGACTTTGATAACCCTCTGCTGGGCATAGGCTACATTTTGTTTAATTCTTTTACTTCTGTCCCTTGCCTGCTAACTGTCAATTGCCTTGCGAAGCGTCCTGGACTTAAAACATGCCAGTTTACAGAATGTAAATTCTGTATTAGTGTAAGATCTCGCTAGCTATCATGGTTGTAAATCTGTCGTTAAGCTCTTTACTAATTATTAAAGTATATTTTAAAGCCACTTAAATCAAGCCAGGTGTGTCTAACATCATTAACGATACTATAGTACCATCATTTGTATGGAGGCATAGCTAAATTTCTAATTTATTAACATTGACAGAAGATGGATTTTTGTTTTATTAACAGCAGACTCTCTGTCTTTACAGTTTTCATCAAATTATAGAATTATGATTTCAATATCTATGTATCTTCAGGACTAATAAAAATATTACTGATACATTCTATAAGTTTTTTTTTTTTTAGTAGCTAATATACTTATACAAATTCCTTAGTTACTTATACAAATTCCATTGTATAAGTAACTAAGCATTGTAATCTGATTAAAAATTGCAGGCTCCATTTTTAGTTCTCAATTATATTATTACACGATTTTCAATTCTTATCTAAAATCAATTTTATCTAACAGAAGTGTTTTTATTTGTTCCAGGTAAAGAGATGTTATCTCAGTCGAAGCGCCCGATCTGTATGTAATCCACACCATCGCGATCGTGATACACTTTCACTGCAATCGACTCCCGGTGGCCGATACGACTCGCGGTTCCAATCCGATACCAAGTAGAGCGTGCTACCACGAATGAAGCATAGGATAGGAGCTGGCTAAACAACTAAATTAAATTATATGACAAAAAATTGTAGATCCAAAAGCGTTTTCCAGGAAGAAAACAGCGTAGTACGTTTGTATGGAAAATTACGGACCCGCTGGGCTCTTCACTTTTAATAGCTAACTATTTTCTGCTCAACATCAATGTCAGCGTCACTTGCGCCAATGTTTTAGTAATATTCCAAACTAGTCTAACGATGTTTTTTAATTCTTTTATCGAACTTAATTTTGATTTTGAAAACGGTACAGCCCTTTTTTTACTAAAAAAATCTTATAATCCATAAGACGAGCCATCAAAGTGATGAATAAAGCTTTTTGACCAACTACAGCTATCTCACTTGCGTATTCGCAGGATTGAGTATTTTGATATAGAAATGTCTAAAAAAAAATAAGCTGATTCACTCATAGCACGTATAAGGTACTAGAGAAAAGTTGTATTGATATCATTTGATTTAACAGTAGAGACTACTTTTTATATTTAGGGTTCTAAATTGGTTTTTAGGGTATTATCCAATAAATTTAATTATGAATTAGCGCGAGAATTGCGTAAGTAAAATACGAATTTATGTAAATGATTTTTTCGATTTTTTTTCCAATTAAACTGTCAGTTTTCGACGTGAAACAATATTTCCAATGTCGCGCGCACCAAAATTTTTACACAATTTCCTGTGATTTGTTTAAAATGCATTTATTTGAGATATAAAAACACAATATGTTTTATAGATATATTCGAACATTATTATTGACCCATATACGTATAAATGTTTAATTTAAATACTAAATTAGTCAAATTATCAAAACAAAAGGCGCCTCTCTGTCTATATCACTGAATTTATTTGGAACAAAGTAATCATAGAAATGCAATTTTGTAAAAAATCATGAGATTAGAAATATTTCTTATTTCAGTGGAAACGTTATATTTGTAACCAAAATTTTAAGTAATGGTTGGCTTAACAAAAGTAATTTTGATGTTGTAATATAATTAATTCAATGTGCCGTTGCTAAATATATTCAATAGTAGTTCATTAGTATAAATTAGAGGTGTTTAGAGAGATTACAGTTTAGACAACCAGGACGACATAAAGCAGAAAAAGATATATGGCATTTTACATTGTTTCACAACTAAAGCTTATCAGTGGAAGAAAGTAGAAGCATCCTTAGTATGTGTTAAAATTAAAATATTATAAAATAAAGTATTTTACAATGAAGATGACGCAAGACTTAAAACAACAAGTACGAAATGTTTCATTAGAAAAACATTTTGAATAATATTAAAGTCATTAAGTAAACATGTTCATTTGAATAAACAACAATTGTTAGAAAAATATTTCATATCATTAGAACCACTAAATCCAAAGAAACAGTACCAATTATTTTACAAAAATAAACTTTTGTGCAGAAAAGTAGCAATGATGGTTATATTTTAAGAATTTTACACCGTGAGCCTGCACTTTCAATATTCCAAATAAATTGAATCAATTGTGCGTTGCTATACTATTATATCACAATTTTTACAATTTATAAAGATTATGAAATAGAAATATAAAAATAGAATAAAGAAATTAACCTACTCTTTCAAATTTACTTCCTGACGTATGGTATTTGCAATTATGAATATACAATCATACATACATGAATTGTGCAATTTTGTTGTAACAATGTAACATAACAAGAAGCAATTTATTCATTCAATTGAAAAGAAAAGTTTTATCAATGGTATCTCTTTATTTATAGAATACTAGCAACCCATCCCAGCTTTGCACAAGTGTATTATACATATAAACCTTCCTCTTAAATCATTAAATCTATTAAAAAAACTGCATCAAAATCTGTTGCGTAGTTTTAAAGATGTAAGCATACATGTGGACAGACAGATAGGGAAGCGACTTTGTTTTATACTATGTAGTGATAGTGATGGCTGATCGCAAACTGGCGCTCGAGTACAGGTACAAACGCGGGTACAAAGTCTGCCACCGAGGTTTTTAGGGTTCCGTACCCAAAGGGTAAAAACGGGACCCTATTACTTAGACTTCGATGTCTGTCTGTCTGTCTATCACTGGGCTGTATCTCATGAACCGTGATAGCCAGGCAGCTGAAATTTTCACAGTATTTAAGGGGGGCTCACATACAACAAACGTGATTTTTAGGAGTTTTATGCTCGCTATTAATAACGGCAGAAAGAATGGGGCTCCCATACGGTACGGAACTGTTCATGCGCGAGCCCGACTCGCACTTGGCCGATTTTAATTATATGAAACGCTTTTATTCGGATGCGGCGTTTGTGGCCTATGATAGCGTTTGTGGATTGTGTGCGGTCATATTAAATCATACGAGGTTATATGCCCTATAATAAGCCGAAGAAGGCATACTGACTATTTTAACAACTTTGCTGTAGAAGCAAATGGAATTATGTAAACGGGCGTTAAACATGTAATATTAGTTTTTATCCAAATATTTACGAACCTCAGTCATGTTTTGCATGTGGTATTTAAGTACATTTTACGTTCAACATATATTTTAATGTGCTACTGACTTTTTGTCTGCACACCTTGAGTATATTTCCACCAAATTCCATTGTATAAATACTTACATTCTTACTTACAAATTAGTCTTGCGTAAGACACTAAACATTATGTGTAACAGCCCTACGTGTAGATCTACTTAAGGTATTTAATACCTTAAGTAGATCTACACACAGCACTATGTTATAAGTATTAGAAGTACAGTTTTTGAATAGCGTAGAACTAAAAAGTAAGTTCGTATAGGCCAGGTGGCTAGCCCTGGTGTCAGAGTTTTTAGGCCGCCTGAAGGCCTCTGACATAGCTTAACGGTTAAAACAACCGGGGCCTACACAGCTGGAAAATGCCACCCGCGGTCACCCATCCAAATACTGACCGTGCGGAACGTTGCTTAATTTCGGTGATCGCTGACAAATATTATACCTAGTCAAAATACGCTTCGAGCGCTACAACTCCATAGTTTTGAAGAGGCAAAGCTTCAACATTACATTTTATTCCATCGCTTTATCCATATTGCAATTCTATCCACCATGTTCAACAATATCCTACCTATCTCTACCAGATTATGAACCTGTCGCAATCACAATAATTACGAACACATCATTCATTCTTTTACAACCTGTTTTAATCTGTGCCTACATCAATTTACTTTCAACAAAATCTCATTTCAATATTGGATAATTAATGATCCAATAAATACACTTTGATCCAAATACGTTACGTTACATAATTCATATCATCTATTAATACAGATGCAACAATAGATTCTGAAGGCCTGTTTATTATATAACATCAACCACACGTTGGCTATCAGGATAATCACTTCTAATGTAGACTGCTTTTTAAAGGCTCTGATAGCGATCCAATTATTCCTATTACTTAGGCGGCAAGGTCTCAAATAGAATAGCAATTGTTCTGACCTCGTCCACGGTATTGCACAACACAGGATTTGAAGGTAAATTATCTCGTATCACGTACACAAACAGATCGGTCTAGTCCGTCCTTCCGATTGTCGCAACTGCTTTCTCTAGACGTGAGTGCAATGAAATTTTTATAAAACACCGTTGCGTAAAGTGTTGCAACGTGTAACACTGCCCTAAGAGTACACTTGGGTACGCAAGTGTGTCAATGTTTTAGACTAATTGCATGGCAAATTTACGCGGCTAATTAAGGCTGTTTATCCAGTTTGACTGGTATTTAGTGCCTCTTAAATATAACTTTAGGTTATAATTTGTTAATGTCAGTGTTGTATGTGAAGAAATGTCAGTGTCGGTGGAGTGCAAAATTGGTGTGAATGATTTGCGAAAGTATTTTTGATATATTTTTATTTTCACGTACTTATATGTTTTATAATCACGAGTTCTTTTTATAGTTCGACTAGCAATTAGTTTTACTAATGATGATGATTAATGATGATAATAATGTATTGAATCTTTAATCTGAATTTTAATAAAATTTGATAAGCCGTAATCTATGTGAAAATTGAAATAGATCCGTACAACAGTGTCACTTTTAAGCAGACAGTACATCGTATGGTTATACCATATACAAATAGTACTTTGTTTATGGTTATACTAACATTTATTTTGTACTTTTAATGTGTTAATCGACGTAAACAAGAAAGTTCTAGTTTCTAGTACATTTCAATCAAGACAATCTCCTTACAATGTGTATAAAATGTACGTTTACTAGTCAGTCGTTTGTTACAACATAATTACAGTAGTAAATAGTAGAATAGGCAGAATCGTGCTCGCATATTTACATGGCACCGACTGACAAGCGATCAGGCGTTTGTCTACGGCAGCAATTTTGCCTTCAGGAAACAGTTTAGTCTGTTACACAACTTAATTTATTGTTAAAGGGATTACGCACCGTGAATTTAGTCACACTAATGACATAGGATCCTTTAAGAATAGTTTGATGCCAATACCGTGTGCTTATTTTGATATCATTATCATTAGGTACATAGTACAAAACAAAATCGCTTTCCGCTGTCCCTATATATGCTTAGATATTTAAAACTATGCAATAGATTTTGATGCGTTTTTTTAAATAGATAGAGTGATTCAAGAGGAAGTTTCATATCTATAATATACCTGTACAAAGCCGGGGCCGGTCGCTAGTATTATTATACTTAAAAGTTAAGTAACATAAATAGACCTAAAGAAAAGTATTTCCAATTTACTAAGTGTCAAAAATGTTACTACCGCCATGATTTTATGAAATTAAAGCCATACACAATTGTTTACTTGGGCAACTTAAAAAGTGACTGTACTTACAAATTTAAATGTTATCAATCAAAGCGATGCATTTTTTGTAATTAACCTCAGGCACTTTTTTATCCTCTTTGAAATGTCTGGATTAACATGTTATCAAATATTTCAACTTCGTATCGAACTTCAGTATTCAATAACTTACGAGTGCGTCAAGAAACCGCTTTCCTTTAATGGAAAGCCTGCTCAAGGTTGCGGGTCAGTATTTTAGGTTACAAGTTTGCGGATTCATTCTGCCTCGGGATTCACAGTTGTGTAACTTTAATGAGATCCGATAGCGTTACTGGGGAATCAGTTTCCATTCTTTGGGTATTCTGAGTATTAATATGTACAATTAAAACGTTATTTCAGATGAACTCATTCGTAAGCTGTCTTTTCGAAGCTGAGTACGTATTTTTGTTAGCCATTTGTTTTCAACTGCTAAAATAAGATCGTTAGAAAACCTGCTTATCTCAGAGTTACCTATACACCACAAATATATCTGTAAAACTTAGGTAACCAATGTATTTGATCAGCGTGGGTAGTCTAAGGCTGATTTTAGTCTCACGCCGACGGCACGCGCACCGTCGGCGCTGAATGGCTGAGATATATGAACTTCTAGGAAGCGTTTTCGAATGACGCGTAGCTATCAGCGCACACGATGGTCGGTGCCGAGAGCGAAGTTCATAAATCTCGGCCATCAGCACCGACGGTGAGCGTGCCGTCGGCGTGAGACTAAAATCACACTATGGCCTAAAAACTCTCGTTTTGAGTACCGTCACCGTAGTGCGATATCAATAAACTAAAATTAGTTGCAATATTTTTAGCATTTTATATCACTAAGCTTGAGATGAATCGGCAGGAATCATACAAAAATGGCCAAACGCTAACAAACTTGTGGTAAGTAGGAGTGGTTAATGACATTTTAGTCTATAAGCCTATGGAAATTGGGTAGTGTCCCACCTAACCAGTAAATAAACGCAACACAAAGCGTAGAACAAAAAGCTTTCGAAATTTTAAACGCTACAAACTGTCAGCACTTGTCACACTGCTGCTGCATTTCTGCGATGATCGACTTGTCAATCTAGTCAGTATTATAACACACTATTACCATCCGATAACATCAACTTAGCTGCTGCCGCGTCATCATCACTCATTCGACCCCGCCTTCCTCCCACTTGGTATCCACGTCCTTATGTACATTTAGATATAGCAGATTTAGAGCCAAACTCTACCAAAGCTGAGCAAATCGAAGATGTGCAGATATTGACAGCTTTGCAATCCGTAGATCTACTCTATGCGTGGCCGATAGATGGTGACTGGAGCAGCGCATAATTATGTTACACAAGTTACTGCATTCTACTGATCTAGCAAAATACAATGATTGTGATTAAAATATGGTTAAAATACCCGTAATCTTTAATAAGGTGTTGCCACGATGTTATATATATTCCGTGAGAAACAAAAGACGTTCGTGACCAAACGGAACTTTTTTATTCTTTTCTAAGCAAATAGTACTGTACTTTGCTATGGGGGTTTACCTATAGACTACTGTGTACTGTTAGCTCCAAATATTTCCGCTATGCTTTGGTGGAGCCTGGTCCTTACGCGTAAATATAACAGATTTATCGCGATGCATGCGTTGTCACTATTGCTTTTAAAATGGCTGTCGGTCTCGTAGCTTTACGCAATGTTGCGGCTTGAATGCCTAAAGCGTCGTAAATAGAGTATTTATATCTAATGCACATAATGTGAATATCTACTTTAAGATTTCATTATTTTACGCTGGAGAAATAATAAAAGTCTATTAGAAGCAGTGTTAGGATAATTTAGCACCAGTATTAGGTTAATAAATTATATTCGGGTTTTTGTACAGAACAGTCAAGTAGTACTTAACTAGTAGATGCTGTTTAAGTATGAAACATTGAAATTTAGAGTATTTTTTGTGTAGCTATACAATTCTTAGAACAGAAAACATCACAAAAATGATAGTGAATTGCAAATAACGGCTCAATTTCAGTGCTTTACACTAAGTTTTCTTGAAGGTTTTTTTAACACAGAAAAAAGGACACAATAGGTTTTTTAGATCGGACGAAAGGCTAGGTACATGAAACATAAGTTGTTTATGCTTCACATAACCAGTAAATCTTAGCCATTTCAGAGGTCTTTAGGTGGTTTCAAAACTCTGACACCAGGGCTAGCCACCCGGTGTTTACGACCTTACTTTTAGTAAATTTAAGCAAACAAAATATTTGTTGAAGAACCCTAATTTCTACATAGCGCTATACTATTATATTAGAGATAAGCTAACAGTTTCTGACCTAATATGTTCATAAAAAACTCGTTTAACTATTATTGAGAAACAAAACCAAATACTCACCTATCAATAGTGTAATGCTCAATCTGCTAATAATTTGAATACAAACATGATTGACGTGACATTTTTGGCAATAATTATGTAAATAAGATGTCGTGTCGTGTGGCGCCAGGTGAAAGATTTGACGATGATGAATTAGTTATTGTTACGCTAACTATACTTTTTGTAGTCTTTGAATTATATTTGTTTAGTTTGACAGATCAAAAATCAAGATTTATCACATTCGAAATCAGATAAGTTTACTAAATTGTGTGTAAGATAATTTATTCCTCATGTTTTTGCATCATTAAGAATAGTTTCTATTGTGTCCCATTTTGTAACATGTTACCATAGTTTTTAAATCCCTTGTTTAAAATTAACATCTATTTTTTATCGCGAATAAGTCCGTGCTTGGCCACCAACTTGCCTGATGGTGAGCGACGTTGACAAATTATTGACAAAAACATTTTTGTAGCGCTTAGCGCAATCATTTATTGTTACTCCACTAAAAACAATACTTATACTCCTTCTACTACAATTTTTTTTTACTAATTCTCTTCTTCGATTTATTTTTCTATCTTCCAATATACGGAACTACACAATTCATAGGAACGCATTAACAAAAAAAAATAACAAATGTGCAGTTTTATTGATTACTAGCTGCGCGCCGCGGTGATGCCCGCGCTAACCCGAGATAAAAAGTAGCCCTTGTGTTAAATCAAGGTGTAAGCTACCTTCATTTCGAATTTCATCCAATTCAGTTCAGCCGTTTGTGCGTGAAAGAGTAACAAACATCCATATACACACTCACAAACTTTCGCGTTTATGATATTATTATTATAGTAGGATTTATTTCTTATTTCTGTTAAAGCCCTATAACTTGCAAATGCTGACCAAATTTGCTTTCGACAAGATAAATGCTGCAATTTTCTCAGACACCTTCCTTAATCTTACGACACGTTTCTTTGCCAGAATTCCTTACGCAATTTAAGAATTTCAAGCAACCATAGACAACCAAGCGTTATAATTCCATTATCCGATAGCCTGTTATAAATCCTTTACATAAGGAGCACGTAACCGATCTAGTTAATAGGGCCGAGATCTCGTGGACGTAAAATAAACTGAATAAGCACTTGTAGTGCCGTGGTACAAGTTAAAAGCAGATTGAATATAAATAAAATCGGCTAAGTATGAGTCGTACTCGCGCACGAATGGTTCCGTACCGTGAGGGAGGGCGCTCCCCTAAATATATGTACTTTATTTTGATTATTTATTTTTAAAGTGATTATACAACTAAGTATTCTGTGAATATTTCGGGCGTGTACTTATGCCGTTAATGGAACAAAAACTTATTTATTATCCATTTTTAGTATTTTTTGTTATAGCGGCAACAGATACTCGTATACCTACATCATCTAAGAAAATTTCAACTATCTAGCTATCACGGCTCATGAGTTACAACCTGGTGATAGACAAACAGGTCGGACAATGAAGTCTTAGTATTAAGGTTACGTCTTAACCTTTTGGGTACGAAACCCTAAAAAAGAAAATTAATAAACGTCTAATTATTATTTTATTGGTATACAGCTAATAATACTTTTGTATTAGTAAGGCAAAGACTCTATTCTGAAATTTTATTCTTAAAATAAAACATAACACTAGGTGAAATGTTGTCAAATATGTGTAAAAGCATATTTTAAATAATAAGTAGAAATTAATTGTATAAGAAATAATGAATTTCATTGTGACGCATGCTGGAGTTTACGCTTCATTCATACAAAAGACATCAACGGGCGCTCTCTGTAAGTGCGTACTTTGTTACTAAATAAGATCGTACACAATATGTTTATGGAGTTTTTTTTCACGCCAGATCAACGCAATGTGTCGTTGTGATTTTTGCAAATATATATGATATAACAATTACTAGAAACATTTTATTAAAATCTTATATTTCCCCGGAAAAATATACGATACATTTCATTTTCAAGACAATTCACACTGCGACATAATTTGACTTATATTTGTATATTTAATCATAGACTGAAGTAGAATTTCAGTTGTATAATAATAATAATACACAAAAGTAGATATGTTTTTAACTTGTGCCACACACCGATCTTGAAGGCGCGTGGCCAGGAACACATTACAATGGTTTATCTGCTCTCCACACCACGTAACAGTACTTCAATGGCCACGATAGACGGCTACCGTCGGTTTTATTGAGGAAATCGAATTTAAACTGTTCTTCGAGCTTAATGGGGAAACGACCATTTATATTATTGATTCTTACTAGAATAGGTTTTATTGAAATATACGTAAAATAAACTGAATAAGCACGTGTAGTGTCGTGGTACAAGTATAAAGCAGATTGAAGACAAAAAAAACATCGGCTAAGTACGAGTTGGACTTGCGCTTCGTACCGTAAGGGCTCCCTTACTACAAATTACCCTTAAATACATATTTTATTATATTTGTATTTTATTTTGATTATTCTTTTAAAGTGAATTTTGCTCTTAAATTATGATGATGATGATTTTTAAAGTGATTAGGTATAAAACTAATTGTTCTGTGAATATTTCAGACGTGTACTTTTTCCGTTATTAAAAACGTCAAAAATCACGTTTGTTGTATGTTGTATTTTTTTTTTCATTTTTAGTATTTCTTTATATAGCGACAACAAAAATACATCATCTGTGAAAATTTAAACTTTCTAGCTATCACGGTTCATGAATAAAAATTTGTATTTTCTCACTGAGTTGTTTTAAACGTTTGGCCAGAATTATTGTACTTATTACTACTAGTCATCAAAATGTACTAAAAAATTTATACGTAGAGTTTTTATTTTCTATCCACTATAATTCGTGCGCTGTATGTGCGCATGGTGCGGGTGACAGTTGCTTTTTTAAATTTAGGCTTTAACTTGCCGCGATTTACAAATTATTATTTAGTATTTCAGCTGTTCCACATTAGTAATGTATAAAATAATGTATAATATCTGTAGTAAATAAAACCCTAATTAAATTGAACAGAAGCAACTGTCACCGTGCACACAAACCATAGTAAAAAAACACTTCAATTAAGCATCAATTTATCACCTAACACATAAAAAAAACTAGTTCAGTGAACTTAACTTAGCTTTTTAATGCTTAGTTCCTTTACGTAACCAATTTAATCATTACTTTATAACTAACAAACGAAATGCAAACCAGTCTATGTAATCCGATTAAACATAGCTACACGGCAATTAAACACAAGACATCATTATCTTATTTATATGTGTAGAGCTATCTATAATTACATCTTGCTAATCGCTCTACTTAAACAGTTTATTTATTTCAGATTTATTCAAATTTATCTATTACTTTACTAGGCCACAACAACTAGCGTGTTGTTTGGTGCAGCTCACGAAAATTTGTTACATAAAATGTCGGTTTGCACGTTCACGACAAGATAAAATGAAGAAAAAAAATTGTAGAGCATGTATTAAACATCATAAAAGTGGAACACCTCATTACTCATCCATGGTTTGCAAAATTTGGTTCAGTATTTACGAAAATATTCAAGTAATTCCCGAAAATAATGTTTGGTAGTATAAATTACTGAAAATAGTTGCTATTATTATTAAAATTATTGTTATTTAGATACAAAATATGTGATTATCTATAACAGAGAGCACTTTATCCACCAATAAAAGTAGGTCAATTCAAAGTAATTATGCGGAAGACGTAAAAGGTTTGTTATTCATAAAAAACAATAATTACTCAAATAAATCCATTAAGTATCTCATCCACGTACATAAAGTTATTCATTTATTTGGTGCGTAATCTCACACGCTTTATATTATAATTAAAACTGAGCTACTTTTACATAATAACGCGTAAACATTGTCTGCGTGTGGTAGAGTCAGTACGACATATAAGCAGTAAGACATGATACATATTATGAGAAATAGATTCGAAAACGAGAGCCAGAATAAAGGTAGTGAGAGAGTTCTGTAATTTTTGTTTAATGAGACTTTTGAAGCCATCAAACATAAATACAATAGTTTAAAGTTGTATTCCGACACTATCGAATATTAATTATGTACAATCATTTTATTCACTATCCAGTATTTTTATAATACATTTAACGCAAATGCTTTTCGTTATGTGACAAAAAATAAATTAAACGTTTGCCAAATTTTGCGAAGGAAAACTTTTTTCAACCAAGGACGTATATATTTTGAGATTAAATGGTTTATTACTTAGGCAAATGCTAAATAAATATGTCGCAAAGATGTTTTAGCTAATTATTTCAATGAAGATATGTTTTTTCAGCTCACTATAGATTCAGCTCCATACTTAGTTATCATAATATCTGTTTTCTGTTATAGACACCTCGTAGGTCTGTACTGAGTGCCGTACATCAAAACTGCGTCCGTGGGTCCAGTACTGCATGCGTCATATTGCGAGTATAATGCAGATGTAGTGAGAGCTATATTAGGTTCAAAATTGCGTTCGTCAAATAGGCCCAGTTGTATGCAGAGCCCGTACTGTTAATATGCGCGAAACAGTACAGTTGTAGAGTCAATTACATCAATTGCATATTCGACGTAACATCAGACGTAATGTGATGAAACGCTTCGTCGGAATCCGGAATAGCGGCCTATGATTAGATGCACGGACAGTTCGTTTGATTCTGCTTAATTTCTATTTATCGAACTACTTTTGGAATAATTTAACTTACAAATTAGTACATAAAACATAAAACAAATTAGTGTCTTTAATTTATTATCGATATTTTAATAATTTATTAATTTTATTAGATAAAATATAAAAAGTCCAAATTGTATTGTATGTATGTGTGTGCTATGTGAACTTAAATTAATCCTGATATTTGTACTTTTTTATCCACAGTTTATTTTATAGGCAGCATTTATCCAAATCTTGTAACGTGTGTTAGATTGCTGTATTTTGTACATTTTTATTTTCGCAATGTTAGAAAACAAACTACGGTAAGGATTTTTTTCGTCTTAGCTAAAATGTAATGTACGTTTTTACTGATATACTTTCATATATTTTATTTGTATACCTTTGTGATAAAACTATAAATTAGAGTAAAATGTGTTACTACTGATTAAATCAAATTCAATTGAAGTCAACATAATTCACGTAGTTTTGCAACTCCAATGTAGGTGGTCTAGACGCTACAACCGAGATAGTAAATAACCTACTTATCTACCATGAGCGAAACACTATTTTAGCACACATCTGAAATCAGTATCATGATTTAGTATTATTTAGCTAAACACCATTTAAGTATCTTGTGTACTGAGATTTAATCAGTATTACGGATATACGTTGCGAATTCATCCACTTTATCGAATTAAACATTGGTGTGGCGTTTGTTGTGTAACGCTGTTTAGTTGGCGCGTGCTGGTTTTGATTTGAATTGAATAAGTATAATAGAGTAATGGGAAAATTATACTTAAATTAATTCTTACTTGACCAAACTATGCTGCGATAAAAGCTTCGCAGCTGGCGCCGTTGCAAAATCTTAGGTTATTTTGGTATCAATTTGAACTCGCAAGAATGTTGGGTGCAAATACGAATGAAATATGATGTGATTAATTTATAGAATATGCCGATAGGATATTAGGCATCTTTACAACACAAATTCTACACATTTGTGATGTTGTTCTGTAAATGTTGTTTCAAGATCTATTTTCACATATGAATTTATTTATGAGTAACTACTTTTTATATTGTATTGTAATATACATTTAAAATTATTAAATGGAACCGAACATTTGGGCTGATAAGTTTTCAATCCTATTTTACTCAAATTGGTATCGTGTTAAACAACTTTCCTTTTAACTTTAACAAGCATTTGCGATGTAACCCAAGTTACTATCCCTTGTTCTAACAACACCTGCTAAGTATTGAATCATCTGTTTCCACCTTTCTCTTAATAACAATAATTATACTAATACAACCACTCCATCAATCATTACAATTCGCGCTATATCCAGTTACGCCTTCGCAAATGAAATGACCATCCATTTGCTATCACAATTCGTGATCAAGATATTTGTTGAACATACTTGATATGCACTAAATGGATATAAACATAGTTATTTAAGTTAGCGCTAGTCACGATGGCCTAGTTCATGTGTAAGATATAAGACCATGTACTGTAAGAACATGTAAATTCGTAATTTAGCATTATTTTACTCAATTCTGAGCGTGGGTACGAGCTTAAAGTTATGGCGGTTTAAGATTTGTGGCTGCTCAATGGTAGTGACTCAATGTTGTTGCTATATAACCTAGCTTTGACTTAATCGAGACTATAGTCTGACCGCTTAACTTAGTCCTCGCCTGCGACGTACAGGGGCGCGGGGGTAGACGACAAAGGGGGATTGAGACAGGTGCGGGTGGCGGTTTCTTTATATTGAGACCATTCTAAAGCAGACAGGTCTATTACATTATTTTTCTTTAATAATTTACAATATGTTTTTTCTATAACTTGTACATATAAGGTATACCTGCAATATTATAGTTGGCTCTCATTTTGCGACACAAGATTTGCTTTGTGAAGTGCATCGACTTTTAAAGGTGTATACGTTTGCTCATCACTACGAACTACGTTTACTATGGGGCTACATATCTCAAAAATATTCAGGTGTTTTATACACCTTGTACTGTATTAGTAAAGAGAAGTAAGTATCTAAAACCTCTATGGTACAGGTAAAGCAATTAAAGTTTTCAATTAAGTTGACTTATTTAAACTTTTAGTTACTGCGAGAAATGTAAAGTGCGGATTCTAAGAATATGCAATGTTTTGCTGATGCTTTTCACCAATTAAAACAGTTTAAATTATGTAATACATACTTATAAAATTGTATTTACTCAGTCCATGGGTATATAGCCTTAAAACTGATGAAAATGCATACGAGGTATATTAATCGTATCGTAGTTACGCGGTTCAATAAATTATTTATTGGAATAAAAAACATAAAGTTTTAACTTTCAAGGTTTTATAATTATTTTATTGCAAGAAAAGGTAATTACTAAGTTCCCGAGAAATAATTATTGTTTAGCTCAAAAAGGGCAATATATGTCTATATTTATTTATAAAACTGTACAGCGTTACCTTTTTGGGAAAATTATGTTTTTCATTAATGATTTAGTTTTGGCTGTGGCGTTTAAGCAAGGTTGTTACAAGTACTTATTGGGTTTAAGTAAAAACCATGTCTGGTCTAACTTGATTTGCTTTCTGGTTTTAGGTGTGGTTTTTGTCATTCTTAAATCTAATTATATGTGAATGAGCAATCTAATCAAATCGTTGACTAATTTATGCGATTTATTCACTTTTAAACTTATACATTTCCACGAATTTGTGTTTTGGTAAAGTTAAGATTGGATGTACAACAGCTATTTCAGCACAGCGTAATAAAATTTAACTCCTTTTAGACCTAGTGAATAAATGCGGCTAGAAACTAAATATAATAGACAGCTTATATAGTCTATAATTATTTTGAAGATTACATGGATGAGGTAAAATACAGTAAGTTATATTACAAAGTTAGTACCAATGATAAAAATAAGTACATTATGAATTTGGTATAACTATGTTATTTTATCTATTTCCTAAGTTAATTTCATCGGCAGGAATCACATTGGTCAAAATGCTCTCGAATCAATATCACTGAAAATTAAGGTGGTTCTTAATAAATCCAACTGCTACTATACCTGGAAGGAATTGTTTTGAATGAGCGCTACTACAGCTTGGATGATACATTACATTGTAGTTTCCGATTGTTATAACCGTTTAGCTATGTCAGAGGCCTTCAGGCCACATAAAAACTAGAACACTAGAGCTACTCACGAATAATTTACTAATTATTTATTAATTTATGAATACGAACTTAATGATGTTAAAAGTCACACATGACAATAAATAATATCAACCGGATATGTTTGCAGGTGGTATTTATAACTAACTACTAACCATTCCTGTACATTTTCTGTGCCAGGTGAGCGTTTGCATTGAATAGCATAGGAAGTGAAAAAACGCAAGAGAACTGGTGACAACACGAGTGGCGACACAATGTAGGCATTTGTACACGAGTCATAGAAACATATGTGCATATTGTGTATTGTGCATATTTCTCCCGTGTACACTTCCGGGAATGTCAAGTGGTTGGCATCTAGTATGTTTTATTCTAAAGTAAAGTATGTACTTGAATGCCACAGCTTTATAAGTGGTAGTGCTTGAAATCGACACTAGGTAGGTAACTTTACTCAGTAAAACCAGACCAATTTCTAGAAGTAGAAGTTTGTATTTTTTTGTTTACGAGCAAAATGTTTTCATTATTTTGTCAATAAATTATTATTATAATAATCGTATTGATATGTGCCTTCGTAGCACGAAAAAAAACTGTCACTTTAAGAAATTCTACTTTTTAGAACCATTATGTTACAAAATCACACCAATCACACAAAAAAATAGATTATTTAATGTATTTTTTTATATTTTAGATATAACTTTTTTGGGTTCCGTACCCAAAGGGAAAACAGGACCCTATTACTAAGACTTCGATGTCCGTCTGTCCGTCTGTCTGTCTGTCTGTCTGTCACCAGGCTGTATCTCATGAACCATAATAGCTAGGCAGCTGAACTTTTCACAGATGATGTATTTCTGTTGCCGCTATAATAACAAATACTAAAAACAAAACAAAAAAATATTTAAGGGGGGCTCCCATACAACAAACCTGATTTTTTAGACGTTTTTCGCTCTATATTAATAGTGGTAACAGGTAGATGCTTGAAATTTTCACAGAATATTCAGTTTTATAATTTCTTCAATAGTAAATAATAAAATTAAAATAAAACAAATATTTAAGGGGGGCTCACATACAGTACGGAACCCTCTGTGCGCGAGTCCGACTTGTACTTGGCCGATTATTACTTTTAAATGAAATAGCAGTGAATAGCTAGTTTCATATAAAACCTCTCCCGTAACTACGACCTCACCTATCACCCCGTTGTATGGCCAACTAACCTTTTCTCCGTTAGGTAGGTACACTTGTAAACTTGCAAAAGCTTTTCAAGCTTACAATACCGTTACTAAATCGTATTCTGCAAAACTGACAGTCTTCGAAATATGTATTTATCTGACAGATTTTATTACCCACAAAATTATATAAGTGACATTTTACGTACAATAGTTTTCCTTTAGATGTTCTCATTTGATGTAGGTTAAAGATAATACAAGCCCTTTGACCATATCGCAACTATTTATCTACGTAATAGTTCCAAATGTCTAACTACTTTTGAATATTTTATAACGATATGGTTCTAAAGTGTTGTGTTTATTTTCGTAGTAGTAATAAAATTTGCTACGGTTATGATTGACTCAGGCATTTACATTTTTATGTAACAGGTCGGAGGTGATTTCCTGTGCGTCGACAATAGATATTTATTTATATACTAGCTTTTGTCCGCGGCTTTGCTCGCGCTTATTTTAATTTGTGTGCCATCCAATCAATAGGAATCTTTTTTTTTCAGGGACACAAAGTAGCCCATCTCACTTTCCGACCTTTAAACTATTTCTATGCCAAAAATCAAGTCGATCTGTTCTTCTGTAGCAGCGTGAAAGAGTAGCAATAAAAACACATTTAGATTAAATAAGTTTAATTAATTTATTTATATCTAACTAGGCAGCGAGAGTATCGAACAGTTTTTGTAAACATTATCTATATAAGTAGGTTTCTTCAGGTGTCCAAATGTACAGATTAGGTTTAGGTTTAAATAATTTTATTTATCATTTAAGATATTTCTGTCGCTTACTTGATGAAAATAGCTTTTATATAACAATCTAAAATTTTGTTGTCACATTTACACAAAGATAAAACCAAAGATAAACAAGCATGTTTCTCAATTATTAGATTGTTATAATGTTAATATTGGGTAAGATGGGCTCAAGCAACCGCTTTAAGAATCTTTTATACAAATGTAATTACAACGACAATCCATACATCCTTTCCTTATCCTTACATGGTATAAAATAAAGTCGCTATTTTTGTCTGTTTTTTTGTCTGTATGCTTAAATCTTTAAAACAACGCAACGGATTTTGATGCGGTTTTTTAATGGATAGAGTGATTCAAGAGGAAGGTTTATATGTATAATACACCTGTGCGAAGCCGGGGCGGGTCGTCTAGTCCTTCATAAATAATAATAATAAAGATGAAGAGTCTAAAATTAAGAATACTAAAATACCGTTTATACAAATTATTTTTCTACTAATCTAAAGTTAATTAACGATATTAAATTCACCTTTTGATCCGCTATAAATCCGTGTTAATAGACATGATGACTACATAAAATTGGCATGGATGTGCATTTACAACTATTTATTATACCGATATTCATAAAAAACAAGAAATATTAAGAACATAAGTCACAGTCGATAATAATACTCCAAATTATTTAAAGATTAATTGGAGTTTGAATGACAATGTGATAAAGAATTTTCATTGTTATGTAAAGTCGACGCTTGTCGATAATATTAAGCTCAATTCTTGATTGAGATAATTTAATAGTATGAGATTTACGGTTTAATGTTTCTTTTTTGGACATGACTCTACAATGATATACAATTGTATAAGTACTGTCATTACATAAACGGTAAATTAAATCCAAAGTCTTAGTTGATGGTGAGCGAAGATAAATAACCAATTTTAAGAATAGATAAATAGTAGGATAAAATTACGTACAATTCTGGAAAATATTTTGCTTAGTTCCCATTTGTTTCAATGTGAAAAAGTAGGAAATATTGTACTACTCACACTGAAGTTGTGGAATTAACTACATTGGTGTTTATGTGAATTTCTGATAAACTGTATTGTGCCATCAAGTAAATGGCAGTTGGAGACTATAATTAAGTAACAAGATAAAGATATTTTATAAGGTTCATTACATAAAGACACGATCAAATACAAAATAATGTAGCATCATTTTTATTGTTGCGATATTTGCACGAATCAATAAGTAACCTACTGTATTTAAAATCTTTAACAACACAATGATCAAAGACAAAAAGTACTGAGAGTACAGAATTTAAGCTTCTTACAAGTGTGCTCAAGCAACTCACACATCTTCAGATCTTGCTTATGAAGTTTGAGAATAACTGCACTGAACCTGTTTCCCAGCGGAATGCATCTGCTATGATATTTGTAAATAGCCGGGTATCGAGCTAAGCTGCAAAACAATAGGGGTCAAGAACTCGTAAACAAAAACTGACCGTGCCAATATTTGCTCCACATCAATGATCGAGTAGAAACTCTTAGACAAAATACGCTATCAGCGTAACGACTAGGTATTGCGGCCATAAGATATTTATATGTGCATTGTGTGAAGCGCCACTTCTGACTTCCCAGTGTTTATTGCCGAAGGTGTAAAGTTGCAACGGCTATAAGATGAGTCACTCAATTCGTTTGACCTGCAGGTCACCAGTCGTAGGTCAAACGTGGCGAAACCGCGGTGATATAATCTTTATCACATTGTCCGCGTTCAAAAATATCTTTCGAGTGCCATTTTGATGAAATCCGACCTTTGGTCATTAAATTTGGCCTTTGATTTTGTTCAGTTTTTCAGTGCTAAGGTCAAATTGAAGCAATTGAGCATTTAAATAAATAAAATTGTATGTGTGTATTGGCTTATTTTATTGGTATTTAAACAGATAATTTGCAGTTGACGATTTTCAATGCCTTCAGACAGCAACTATCGAATAGTAGGTAATTTAGTATTCAAATAAAATTGTGTTCCGTATAGGCGTTGTTTCCTGCACTAATAGATTTGTATTTATAAATTTTTAATGTTTTTACGAGTACAGTACATTGTTGTATAGGGTTAAATCGTAGAACAACAGGGAATGATCTGGATTGAAACTGCTACAGTTTTTATAGACAAACGTGATTATTTAAGTTTTACAAGTTTTTTACTCGTATGTTGTCACTAATTATAATAATAATTTAAGAAATAAGAAATATTTAAAGGATTAAGTTTCTGTTAACCTGTAAAAATATTTCAATTAATTTGTATTACTAGCAAATTACAAAGAAACACATTATTTAAATTTTCAACACGAGACGTCGAATGACCGATAATTGGGTACATATTCTGTAAAAATAAGATCCTTGAAAACAGCATCACAGTTCTAAACATCAGTTGTACAAATATATATCCATAAAATTGAGTTGTTATCTATAAAATAGAGCCGTTTGTTAGTTGTAGTCTATTTGCAAAAAGCGTTCCAGCCGAGTGGCCATGTCATTTGTGGACAAATATTTGTTGTGGTCACAAAAACTTGGTTCCTAAGATTTTTCACGGTAAGCAATGATATAATGATATCATTCGCAGCGATGTTGTCATGAAAGATGTAATCTGATGAATTAACCGGTTCCTCTTTTTATTTTTCCTTATATTATACGTGCATTTTTCCTTATTTTCCCTGCTGGCACGGCTTTAAAATTATCAAATAAAGTTCACTGAACTTAGAGAGGAAAAATTATAAGATTTTTTTTATAGTTCCAACAATTTTATAGTTGACTGCACTTTTGTTAGTAGTTTTCAAGAATAATTGTGAAAAAACCATTTAAAAAATTGTCATGACTGCAAGATTAGCTACGTAGACAATTTTACTGTCAATTATGAACTCTAGTAACAACAAACAAAAGAGATTATTAGCAAATAACTTTTCTCATTGTAAATTATTATGATTACCGATCTAATGAGTGTTAATGATATTTATGTAATTACAATTGTCAGCTTAGATAAATTATCATTCCAACAAATAGCAGTCCAAATATTTTGATAAACATCAAGTGTTATGTAAATGACACAAGTACTTTTTTTTGATTGCTTTGTTTGATATTTATTGCGATAATTACCTACAATGACACCTGTTCTATGATAATATTTAAAGACAATAAAATATTGCACAAAAGTTGTAGTAAAAAGATATTGTCATTTAATAATGCGCAATTAGACGGAGGTGGACAAAAAGATTTATTTATTTGACATCTTTGTGATTTCATTGACATGAAACAATCTAAACATGCTATGCAACAACGCTGAACTATTATGAGTAGTAGGTACAATAAAACAAATAATCACAGAACATGCACCATATATAAGACAAAGTTAGGTTTCGAGCAATGTGGAATAAAATTTGTAAATTCCGCGATAACGTCAACAGTCTGTTAGTTATTTAAAAAGTTGTTAACAGTCACGTATGACGGAATGAAAAAAGCTACCTAATGATGATCACAAAGTCTAATCATGCGGAACAACATTAGCTTGTATCTCATGTAACTTTATATAACTGGAAAGTGATACACTTTAAATTCAACTGGTCACGACGTATCACCAGTCCAGTGATAGGTCAGTGATAGAATCGTGATGGCTGCTGGCTGCTCCAATTACTGCTACGTAACGCTGTTTTTGTTTAATTGCATGGTGATTATGATTAGATGAATCTGGTTTATGTGAGTGGTGAAATACATTGATTGAGTCAAACGAAGGTGTTGAGTGTAGGGAAATTATAGGCAAACCATTTAACTCGCGGAACGCCCGCGGGGTAAGAAGGGAGCGGGGGGAGATGTAATCGGGTGGGTAAGAGGGGTGAGACCTTAGGTTGAGACGTGCGCTCTCTGCTCCGCGTACCCCTGTCACCCACCCGGTAACATCTCCCCCCGCTCCCTTCTTACCCCGCGGGCGTTCCGCGAGTTAAATGGTTTGCCTATAGTGTAGGTATTATTTTTTGAGTAAAGTTCAACAGTGGAGTAGGGCAGTGACAGAGTGGTGGCAGAGGCAAGGCAAGCGGAGCGTTGATCGTCCGGCTGCAAGATGGGTCGACAATACTGTGAAAATCGCGGTTCGAACCTGTACACGATCAGCACTGGACTGAGATAAATGCCACCGTTAGAGAGAGGCATAGCATCAGTGGGATAGAGAAGGCTGCGGATGATGATGACGATGAAAGTTCAACGATACACTTTTCTGGGTAACATCAGTTTAGCTAGAAATGTTCCAATGTTTTTTTTTTTGTATGACTATAAAAAGAGAGGAGTCATATCTCTGATATGACATCTCTGAGTGTCATTTAATGGCCAGATCACATCACATTCAATCATTTATGTATAAATTACGAGTATCTCTATAACTCTATTATATCTTTCCAATAAAGCAAAATTCACTTATGTTACAATTATGTTATCTTTTTTTGTTATTTTTAAGTTGAGAAACTTCAACAAAACACCCGCTGTAAAAGATTCATCGATTATGTTCACTCAACAAGTGTTTATTATTTGTTACAGGTAAAAAAGGGCGACATGAAGATCTTCCTACTAACTTCTATACCACATGAAGTAGAAAAGGCTTTACGAGAAATCAAATAAGACCAGTTTTGGTATGTAGTTATAAGCGGTTAGACAAAGCGAGTATTATTTGTTGCCATTTATCTTCCAATCGCCAACTATCGGAGAGCATTGACATATAAACAGTAATTCTCAGTTAAGTTCGAATGCAAATTGCATTCCGTATGCACAATGGCAGGCCATTTTCGGTTAATTCTAAACTATCAGTCATTAACTTCCCACTGCAAAATGCAGAACTCTATGCAATTCTGGTGCAATGGTAATTGGTCTTTTTATCTGATTTTGTGCTGTTCCCGATTTAAGTGACGCTTAGACCAATTGTAAGCTGACTACATACAACACCCACCTGATTAAACGTTTAGTTTGTAATAAATAATAATTAATAATAATAATAATAATAAATAGTTAGCGCTATAAGCATTTTTTCTGTTTGTGCGATCTGTTTTAGAACTGAGTATTGACAGTAGAAAGTAACTTTTTTATTCAATGTTATGAGTATTCGTAGAGCTGATTCATAGTTATAATTTATGATATTTCCGAGAGCAAAACGCATTATGCGCCTAAGGTAGATCGAGTTAGTTCTTATATTGATGAAGTGTTGCCAGAGTTCCTATTAACCCTTACCCCGATCTGATACGTTTACACGAGGTTCTCGTCGATAGTTCGAATATTAAATTGCTCTGATTTATGATTATAATTTCAACACCAACCAACTATATCAAAACTCTACGGACGGGCCAATAATTGGCCTAGCAGGCTTAAGTATCTACGGTATCTATGTTATGATTTTCTGTACTAAATATTATCAAATCATCTATCATTAAATCATCAAATCAATTTAAAAAAATGCAAAATCCAATGAAAATTTCCTAGTGTGCCAGAATAGAACTTTTTGTCTCTACAGGCATTCGAAACAAATATGACCTGCAGCGACGGATCAATCACCATTCCCAACTGTTATGCCCTTTAAATGATTGAGTGTTTACTCATTGATACCATAGTGGTTATAAAAACCACGCTGGTCTCTTATCAATATGGTTGTTATTTGATAGTGTAGGAGCAGGTTTTAAACCTGACTTGCCATAGAGATCTAATTTAAATCTAAAATCCACCAAAAGTGTAATAGCTAATATATTAACCCAGACAATTGGTGCACAAAGTTATGAAACAACACAATGTTGCATTTATTCAAATTTTGAATCAATTTGAAATTGAACTATAATCGTGCCTCTTACTCAACTATATATTTATTTTATAGCTGTCAACCAAAATCTAATTGAATACGTAACCAATTCAAGCCCATGTTCAATTGTCCGTTTGTGTTCCTGTATTTCTCTACATAGCAGCGGCAAGGCAATTGTCTAGCCTCTAATGGTTACGACAGTCACGACTGCGAAGTGTCGGGGTCCGGGATTGGAACCCACTGCCTACATGACAGGTTACCCGCTGCGCCCACTGGCGGAATGTCGGAAATGCTACGGTTACGAAATAGTCCAGTTGACTGGAGTGGGGTTGGACATGGCTGTTTGAATTAGAAGGATGTTATGTTATATTAGCTGTTATAGATAAACATTAAATAAAAAGAAGTTTGTAACTAGAGTCTGAAGAAATCGTGCCCAAGTTGTTTTTTATGACAAGTAGAAAAAGATAGGTAACTATAGGTATGTATTTTTTCTCCAATAAGTATTTCTATCTATAACTAGTAGCGCTCATACTCGTAGCATAGTTTGACTAAGTGTTAGCGATCATCGAAGTTAAGCAATGTTCGGCACGGTCAGTTTTTGGATGGATAACGGGATAGCGGGTGGCATTTACAACTGAGCGCTACCGTGGCTCGGATGACACGTAAAATTGTAGGCTCGTTTGTTTTAACCGATTAGCCATGTCATAGCTTACTTGTACATATATTTATTTTAGTCTCTTAATAATGTGTTACATATACCTACGTTTCCTAGAATCCAAAGGAAGTTGTCAGGAAGAAATCGCTTTTAGCGATAAAACCGTCTCTTGTGCCTTTTCTGGCTCTGTCTCTTCTGTTATATATTTCTATTTATTGGTGTCAAGAAAGTGTTAATGTATTGTATTGTACATTTTTACGTCCAGTTTTATTGCAAGTTTCAACCAAATTAATACACAAACAATAAGAGTACCTACTACTTGAAACTTAGATAACTAACATTTCTTAACAAAGCGATTTGGTACGAAGGTTAAAAGTAAAGAAGAGGTAACATTTAGAGTTTCGACAAACAATCATTTCCCATGATATTGTGTTGCTAAATATTCGACGGTGATGGTACAGTATATTAATATTAATAGGGGTATTATAGTTACGTTATGTTATGCTATACACCATACTAGGCAAATAATAATTGTTGATAAAGGTAGTGAGAGTTGGACTCGGCTAACTTATCGAAATATTTTATCGGTTTTAGTTTAAAGCAAGTCTAAATTCTAATTCGCAAATAAATATTTTGTATTAAAAATTCTAAACAGAATTGTAAAAAAAATAATCATTACAAATAAAAATGAATGTTTGTCTGTATGTCCTTTATAGAATCGTAAACTATGCATTTGATCATGCCATGATCTTTAGCAAAGTTGTTGTGCATGAGCTAAAAAAGGTTTCTGAGTGTCATTGACAGTTGACAGATGGCGAGACGAAGTTAACCGGGTCAGCTAGTTTATAATATTTTTCATTAGTCTTTATCGACAATATAAAAAAAATCTGGATAAAATGTTCTAAGCAAATTACACTTGCCGACGAAACTATATAATCCATAAAAAAAAAACATCCAAAAATCGATCCACTTCTCCGTTGCTGCCATAAAGAGTAACAAACAAACCAGGTTTCCAAATACGAGTAATTTCGGGCTTATGATATGAGTACGAGGAGATCCGTAGAAGAACCAAAGTTACCGACATAGCTCAGCTAATTGGCGAGTTGAAACGACAGTGGGCAGAACACATAGCGCGGAGGAGTGATGACCGATGGACTCAGAAAGTTTTCAAGTGGAGACCTGTCACCGGCAAGCGCGTCGTAGGATGTCCACCCACAAGGTGGACGGATTGCGCTGGATGCAAGCCGCTACCAACCGGTCTCATTAGAAATCTTTAGGGGAGGCCTATGGCCAGCAGTGGAAGTCCTATATCTGAAACGACGAATATTAAGTAAGGATTGTGCAAATATCTGCAGATTGTATACATGTACATGTACATGTAATTATGTACATTGCTCTTAAGCCTTTATAAATCTTTTTTCTTCGTTCGTACATATTTTACCTAAATTCTTAAGACAAACGATATAAATCTCATGGCTACAGGATATTTGTCTACATTTATCATGTTTGTTTTGTACTTCATATTTTAATTCGAGACAATTATATTATTTTTCTTTGTAATACGTGCTTGTATGGGCGCAGTTTTGTACAAAATGTCAAGGTAACAGATTGAACGTATCCGGTTACAAACCATAAAACAATTATTCGAAATGTACCTAATTTACGCATTTAAAGGTAGATAAATTATTAAGTCAAGGCGTAATACTGAAAGGCGTGAAGTAAAATTAGTAGCTATCAATTTTTCACAAAAATAGACCTTTGTCATGAATTTATAATATTGTATAAACCTACTAATAATATTTTCCAATATTATAAATCCTAAAACAATACACTTTCTTGGCAGTTGAGTAAAAAGTGTGTTTGATGGTTTGTTTATTTACTCTTTCATTCAACAACGGAGATATGTACATCGGTTTAAAAATTTGAATATATATAGAAACAACACAAATGTGAAAAAAAAGAAGTAAAAAGAAATAGTTAATTATAGTATATTAATAACAAGGGTCTTTTAAAAAACATATTCAATCAGTTTCAATGCTCTTCAAATCCAGTTATTAATTATTGATGAATAATTTATGTATTTATTATTGCTAGCGTGAATTTATTGCTTTTTGCACAGTTTTTATTATCTATACCTAATTTATAGTGCGTAAACAAGTGCTATCTCACTAAGCCCGATTACAGAGGCGCCAGCGTAATTATATTAGCTAAATAGCATAGTTCTGTTTCTTTTTCACTTTAGGCATTCGATAGAGAGAACGCTTTTTACGTTGCTATTTAATTTACGCTGGCGCCTCTGTAATCGGGCTTAGTGAGATAGCACTTGTTTACGCACTATAAATTAGGTATAGATAAGAAAAACTGTGCAAAAAGCAATAAATTCACGCTAGCAATAATAAATACATAAATTATACATACGGTAGAGCACAAATTAAAATCATTAGATTTCCCGTGTTAAATAAAACCACTTAAATTTTGTACATATGGTTTCAATAATCATAATTCTTCTTAATAATACTTACCAAGTAACAATCGTCTGATTCCATTGAATGTCAAGGCTCGCAAGTGTTCTATTAAAGGTTCCTAACGCAGGTAAGTATTATGATTATGTTTTCATATCAAAGTCAGCCATTGCTGACACATAATATTTATTATTTATTGATTTAATGTAGCGTTAGGTATGGTTTTGCTTAATAAGTGATAGTGATAGTGTTAAGCAACGTTCGGCACGGCCAGTCTTCGGATGGGTGACCGCGTGTGATATTAGCAACTGAACGCCGCCGTGGCGTGCATGACTCGTTAAATTGTGGGATCCGGATGTTTTAACCGTTTAGCCATTTCAGAAGCTTTCAGGAGGCTTAAAAACTATGTCGTCATTTTCATTCATTATTGTATTTTCATGATTTCAATATATTTTATGTTGCATTTTTGTAAAACACATCAGAGTTAAAAGATTTATTTATTGATAAATAATTACACGATTGAATTAACATTTGTGCTGAAAATAAAGTAGTAATTCTCGTTTACGTAAAAATAAAATAAATGTAATGCGCTTACTACGAATGCGTTTATGATTGCTTTATAATTACCTAACTCACTTTCTGGCTTGCCTACTATGTGATTTGATTATCTTTTCGTACTCTCCGATGAATAACTCGTAATTGGATGGCAAAGCAATAAAATATGGTACTTTAAATTTCTTCAAGTGCAATAATCACTCGTAAACAAACCCATTCCACGCGCCTAAGGTTTCCATAACTACGTCTAATGAATTATGTAACTTTCTTCTCTCGAAGTAGGAAATCGGTGCACTTGTTACTGGTCAGGTAATTAAACTTTGAAGATGGAAGTCATCATCATCTACTCAAATTACATCAAATTGCCCTACTGTAATTGCAGATGCACGCACGTGTCTTTAACATTTTTATTTCAATTAGAAACTAGACCAAATGAGGCAGCGTGACTATTTTTGTACTTTTCGCTCGGCTTGACCTACGTGGAAGAAGACCGAGACGCTTGGAAAGAAATGGGGCATCTCCCAGTGGCAGTACTTTTGCCCAGCAAAATGATACAAAAAACTGAGATTTTTTCAGTCTTTTTTCGTTGTTACAAAGGCTTTACAGAAAAAAACAGGTTTAGTTTTATCTGATCTAAATTTATGGGTTGAATTATGATTTAAATTTATAATATGGACCTAGACCCATCAATGTTTTAAAAAACAAAAATGTCATTTCACTTTTCATTCAGACTTTTGTAAATTACCCAACCCATGCATAAGTTAAACTTTAAACTTTTTGATTTACTTATAAGAAATATTAAGCATTACTAAGTCAAATATTACACAATTTCAGTAGGTATATTTTATGTGAATTGATATTATTGCCGAATGTTACGCCGCCCTACCTACGCGGATGCAAGACTGGTCTATAATTATGATTATGACTGATTGATTACACGTCTTTACATTATTCTGAAGCGTGTTTAGCTACTGTTTTTACACAAATATTAGTCTTTACTAACATTAAATGTACACCTAAAAATGTGTTTGTTGGTTTGTCGGTTTATTGATTTGATTGTTACTTTTTTACGTAGCTACAGAGCAGCCGACCGACGAGTTGATTTTTGCATGGATATAGTCCAAAGATCGGAGAATGTCGTAGACTACTTTTTATTCAGAAAAAAATAAGAAACTTGTGGAAAGTCGAAGGTTATTTATCAATAAATTAGTTTAGATTCTCATTATTAAATCTTTACTTGTTTGTGAAATTAGCGATTAAATTTGTCCACATGGTTCATAACAAAGTTTCAATAAAATACATCATCTGCATGGCTAGCATACACCTCACGATATTCGAGAAATGAACAATGATGTATGTATAGGCCGCGCCACACAAGTTGGCGGTTGTAAAGTTAGCTACAAGCTGCGCAATATCCAATCCTGACTGAAGCTCACATAAAGCCGCACGTTGATTGGCAATTTCGCAGTTTGTAGATAACTTCACATCAGCCAACTTGTGTGGCGCGGCCTATACAGCCTCGCTGGCACATTGTTTAATGCAAACTGTTCGAATTGTGTAGACGGTTGTAGTCAGCGCTGTAATTTTTGGCGAAAAATAATTATTTGTTCTTATTATCCAAATACAATAATTTCACAAATTAAACCATGAATTCGCGTTTTATCCTATCAAAAGATTAGTAGAATAGGCTCTTTCTTGACGATCAAATTCGCATTGCATACGATCGGACATTCGAAAAGCCCACCTACATAACGTTTATTGTTGAAACGAATTTGCTCCCAGTGAAGGGTACAAGGCCAGTTCTAATATATCATTAGGTACATTGTTCAGGGGAACTGGCAGTGGGCAGCTTGACGAAGTGATATTTGTTACAGATATGGCTAAAGGCAAAAGGTGAGGGAGGGCGAGCTGCACGACTTTGCTATTGTTTGTTAACTGCACTTCTAAATTATACTATATAGCCAGTAAATCTAGTAAATCTATTTTGATCGGCATTTGAAGCAAAGTAATTTTATTGGTCAGCTAAATTGTAAATAAGACGTAAGCATGTACCTTATTTTTTTTATTGTAAACGGATGACAACAAGGATCAAGCATCTACCTGTAAAGCGAAAAACGTCTAAAAATTCAGGTTTGTTGTATAGGAGCCCCCCTTAAATATTTATTTTATTCTCTTTTTAGTATTTATTTTGTTGTTATAGCGGCAACAGAAATACATCATCTGTGAAAATTTCAGCTGCCTAGCTATCATGATTCATGAGATACAGCCCGGTGACAGACAGACGGACAGACGGACAAACGGACATCGAAGTCTTAGTAATAGGGTCCCGTTTTTCCCTTTGGGCACGGAACCCTAAAAAAGGATTATTGAGTTGGGTAGCAGCCAATTTTTATCAGTAAGTATAAATCTTAGGTATAACTTTATATAGGCCATTTATGTACAATGACTTTATAAATTAGAAAATCACGATAGAAGTAACGATTTGCATCAAATGCATCAAATTATGCATTTAAATATTTTGTAACGAATAAAACTCAGTCACCATGATTCTAATTAGTTTAAAATATAAGATAGAAACACTGAGCTCAACCATAGTTTTGATTGAATAGAATTAATTAATTTACATGTTAATTCCTTGCTGACCAAAAGTAATTTAGGCAGAAATTGAATAAGATTTTAATGACGACCTTTTAAATTATACCCCTTATCTGTGTTTGGAAATAAGAACATTGACTGGCAGTCGTGAATTTAATTAGCAATAGAGAGTCGAAATCGCTTTGCATTATTTTGTTGAAAATTAAATACACTGAGGTAACTTACTTAAGTAGGTATACAACCTTATAAATGCATAGTTTAATAGAAAGAATAAGAAATACAATACAAGCAGTGAAAATCAGTGCGCAAAAGAAGACTCTCTAGAAGAGATCTCTATTAGCGACAAAGACGCCTTTGTGTCGTCATATTTTGTCTACTCTTATATTCCGAATGTTTCTTATTATGGTGTCAATAAATTCTTGTAATATAATATGTGTCATTTAGGTACTATCTTAATTTCCTAATAGTACTAATATTTACCCAGACCACTGTAGCTACCAGGATATAATAAATCGTGTACACAATCGTTCGCCCCCACAGTCCGTTCACCCTCATATCCTGGTCCACTTGCCTCCCACATAGAAGCGTACGCAGGATATGTAAACACTGCGATAACCATCTCTCCTGCCGAGAGGAGCCTATTACTCCCCTTACAAGACCTTTATAAGAGTTTTGCAAGAATGCAAACGCTATCGCGACTTGTTCCTTTATAGAATGTGGAGACAAAGGCCAGTTCTACATGTAAGATTACAATGCATTGTATTTGTTTAGTTGAAAAACCATCAACTTGGTTAAAGACAAAACAATGAAAGATCTTAAAAACACTTACTTTAAAGCTGGGGTATGGATTTAAAGATGTCGATGTTTGTTTGTAATCATACTTAACATGTTCAGTAACAAAAGTGCTCAGGCTTCTGAAAAAATATTATAGGTAACTTTCCCCATCGTGCTCAATAATACAAAAGACCATCAAAAACAATTCAAGTAATTTTATCATCGCCTACAAAAGAAAATTGTTCGTAAATCTTGAAATGTTAGTTAGTCATGAAATATTTTATAACATTTATGTCAAGTTAACAAAACCGCTCGTAACATATCACATTACTATTTTAGACTCCTAAGTGCTGATTCACATATTAGACAAAACTACATAGTGCAACTGATCCATAACTTGCTATACTGTCCATGTAAACTCGCCTTTACTTTTCTTTATATGCGGCAACAGGAGGTGCGTAATTCATGTTCGACTTGGACGATATTTCAATACAAGAATTTCCTGGACGATAATTCTTTGCAACGTCTAGCTGGCTTCGAATACGTTCCGGGATCAAAACAGGTTTCCATGCTACTGTATCTAAGATAATGTAGGTGTACGTACTGTGTAATTTACACATACCTACTTAAACTTTAAGCTTTCGAGAAAAAAATAAATTTGTAAATTTATGGTTTTTTTTTAGGTACTTTGTTATAGTTATGATACGTACCTATCTGAATGCAATCATGTAGTGTAATAAGATCAAACAAAGACTTCAGAAGCTCACTGGATACAAGCCAAGCTACTTCTGTTATCTTTGAAATCCATTCATAAAGCTAAATTGATTTTCTACGAGTGATTTAAAAGTAATGTTATATGTAGCTCTAGGCATTTTATTAAGCGCTTTAATAAATGAATACAGTCTGTTAATGATTTATTTAGACGATTAATCCATCATGATTTTGTTAAGTCTTGCTTTAATTAAATCATTATCGTGTTTATTAATTAACAGGCTAGTAAACTATTCGTTGTTCCAAAGTCAAATTTCCATTTTACATGGTCACTTCACTCCTAATGTCAAGTTTAATTAAAGGTTGTTTTATTTTATGGTACATTCTGCGTATTACCAATCATGGTGGGTGTTAGAGCACTCATCGGGCGGCATGCAAATATGTTCGCTACAGTCGTCGATATCTGATACCACCCACGTATTCTCTCTTTATCGCCTAATAGAGGATTCTTTTGATTTCACATACATGGAAACGCAATCAAATAGGACGGAATCGGAAGATAAGAAATCACGCACGGAATCGATGCACTTAAAATGGATTTAGTGCGAGAATATATATTATGCATTTAAGGTTCTTGTATTTATAGCTGAATGGATTCCACTAACTTAGGAATCAGGTTCGTTTTATTGACATTAAAAATTCTGTTTATGGTTCCGTAAACGTTTCTCGATCTGAAAACGAAAAACGTTGATGTTTCGTCTAGATTTAGAAGTTATCTCGGAGACGTCAACGTTTCCACATCTTACACAGACTTTACTACAGTTCCAGTATTTCAAAACTTCACTCTGCATTGTAGATAAATAGTCTATTGCTCGAGCATTTCCCACGCAAGCTGCTATTATTATGGATCTCATGTTTCATCGTCCGCGAGGAATAATTGTGGACCATTACCCTTGGGTTTCAACACCATCAGCCACGATCAAGGAACCGGTCAACTGATTAATGAGCTCAAACATTCGGTTGCGAAAACTGGGTCAAAAATAATACCACGTTTTGTGGTATTATTCGTGATTTTGTAGTTCGGCCGAAGGTAGCAGGGGCGGCATCCTAGCATCCGCTGGCAAACGCAATGTTTAGGTAATTGAGGATTCACTGACCTCCCTGATTCCGTAACGGCGATAAGTTTTATGGAGCAACGCTTACGATTGCACTAAATATATGAGGCATAACGTTGAATAAGTAATCTTGATCTAGATGCCGAAGGCTTATGAGATTTCATCATCATCATCGTCTTTCTAGTGACTGGAAGTTTGTTTAACGGGGAGGCCTTTCTTTAATAGTTTTCTAATCAGACTGACTGTAAATACGTTTACAATATGTCTTAATAGAAATTGATTGGAGATACATTTTGTACAATTTTGTAGTTCAATCACACTATTCACACATCTATTGATTGCTCGCAAAGCTACTACGCTACACTTGTCATAACGTGGTCTTCATTGGAGTACTTTACGATCCTATCAGCCATAGGTTCTGCGTACTCATCTATAATAGGTTTATGTAATAAATACTCTGCTCTATCTATTTCTACTGTTTAATACGCTGGAATTTTAATAAGAAATTAAAAAAACACAGAATGCGTCCACATTTTCTTAATCTGCAATCTGAAGGAAATGTTTCATCAGATGAGATTACATTGAGTCCCAGACGGGCAAAAAGTGATACGGCCATATTAGGAGAAGTTATTTAGCTGAATCTATTACACTTGTGAAGTGTGTGTCGTGCGGATAGGAGAGCGGCACAGCACAGCGCGTCCTAAGTAAATAAAACAGAATATTGAACGATAACATAAAATCTACGACGCACGACTGAAAGAACAAAAATTTCATGGCTTTTGTTGACTTCTCGGTTAGATTATACAAATTGTAGTAAGTACCTATACAGTCCATTGATTTATGTCATCTTATCCTAAAAGTCTCGATGCGTCTATTCCTAGTTTTTTTTTACCATGCATGCATTAAGAAAAAATATAACTAATTTGTTTGATATGTCATATTAAATTTAGTTTTAATCTAGTATGATAAAAGTTACATGGACTTTATTATAGCTAAGTTGAATTATCTTCTCATATTTCTTTCTTGATAAGTAGAGTGTTAATAAAAAAAAAACTGTTAAACTAAGCTTGCTCGAGCTATATAAATCATGCTATGATAAATAACTCATTTCACGCCCTAATAAGAAACTTGCAAACAAAATAACTAAAATAAATGATCATTACATAACTTACCCAGCATCTGAGAACGCGGTAATTAAAGCCAACTCGTGCTTAAATTATACTTAAAGTGTCTTTATAGCCACAGATATTTATGAATTTTCTCACGTTGACGTAATTTAAACTGCGTGGGATGAGATTTTAGTGAATATTTTTTTAGTCCGTACTAAATGATATACTATGGAGATAAGTAACTTAATGTTAGGCCACTTTTATTTATAGTCATGTTGCCGGTGCTATAAAGTACAGTAATAGCTTTAAAACATCGTAGCGGAACTTCGATAGTTACTTATACATTTGACCACCTCATTTGGCAAAACTCTATATAACCTAATTGAAAACTAAGCCTTCTCGTATGACTTAAAATGCTATTCTGCAATACTCTATATTGCAGGACTAATAACAAAATAGTTACCATAAAACTGAGCAGCTCTACTTAGCCAGCACTAAACTTTTTGCCTAAGTACTAAAACTTGCAAAGCTGGGTAATTTCAGAATAATTTAGATGCTAGCTTTACTCACGACTTCCTATAGCTCTTTGATTTTTCTGGGATAAAAGTTGCCTATAATACTCCGATCTTTAAACTATTCGTACCTTTATCCAAGTGCAAAGATCAAGTCAATCCAATGCTTCTCTTGCTGCGTGAAAAAGTAACAAACAAATAAAGAAACACACTTTAGTGATAACAATAAAATTAGTAAAGTTTTCAAAAATTGTCGAAGTAATTTTAACATTTTATATGTCCACTTTGCCGGTAACATTTATGTAATTTGCACAAACATAAAATAACTTTGGTGAACTTTTCTAACATATTTTGGGAGTAATACTTGCATATTTCAATTGGATGTTCCAAAAGTTAAAGTTAATAAAATTTACGAGAATTAATTAAACACTGAATTTACAGCGCTAATATAAAATTTGAATGCTAAGGATGGTCGTAAAGTTTGCAGTTGACAATCACCCTTCGAAACCAGCGGCCTTCTCCTTGTGCCCAAGGTTGTATTCCATTGTTTCGTGCCGCTTAGAGCTTGCGGATGTCTATGTGTCTCAGATAGGTATATTGCATGTAGCAATTACGCTGTTAAACAGGTGTAAGACAAATCACTGCTATCAACAGTATTAAGTACCTACTGCAGGGTTTGCGCAAATGATCTGGACTAGGATTGCGAATGAGTGATAAAAAATAATTTGGTGCGTACGAATTTGTACGAAAGGTTCAAATAAATAACTAAAACTGGTTCGATGGAAAATGTATTCATTCATTTAAATTTACACAGTATTATAGTCAACAAGAGCAATAGTAACAACTATTTCTCTTGTTAACTATAATACTGTGTAGGTTTTTTTGATGTTTTGTACAATCAAAAATGTTGAAATGTGCCCGCCTAAAACAATAGGAAGTGCAGCCATGTCAAGCAGTCTGAAATTTAATGGATTTAAATGAAAAAAATCGCTTTCCTTTCCTAGATACTCGTAGTAAGTATTATTAAAGTAATAAAACTCGCCTGCGTTTCTTTTATGAAAGTTGATACATATAGGCATTAACTGCCTAATTACTTAGGCGCATCTTAATTTATGTCAAATTATCTCTCTGCTCTCAAATTTAAGTTTGAGAAATAAATTAATACTAATTTTGCTATTACAAAATCAAACTCTCTTAGAGATATTGATTGCTTGTAATATTCTTGTGTAGAGTCCGAATGTAGGTACGCATCAATGTTGTTTTAGCCATTTAACCATATCAAATGCAGCTTAAAAGCCCTGACACTAAGCTAGCTAATCCACCTATACGAACTTACTAACTTTTTAGCTCCAAACCACTGATGCTTATGTGGGTAGGGAACTACATAAACCTCAGCGATCAATGTTCAAAATAACATTTCACAATAACAATCTAACAGAAATGATAGTTCCTCCACAACACGACTATGGGATTTATGCTCACCTGTCAGGCTCCGGAGATCTATGCCAATAGTCCATTGTATCAGTCTTCAATACATTCGTGATACGTGAAAAAACCACACACAATTCCTATTGTTATGGTTATGAAACGCCAGGGTGCGCTTTGCTTGCAAAACCGACTAGGAAACAAGTGGTGTGGTTAGATATACGGATAAGTAGGTACATGAGGGACTGAATATGATTTGACTTGCAATAACAAATTATAAACGAGATTAAGAGTAAGTCCGTACTGCTTTTGTAATAAATTTACATTTGGGTATAGGTACCTACTTTCTTTATCTTTAACATACTTATAAATTCAAGCAGGTACCTGCGATACTGTATGCAAATAAATGAGTGGAAATTGATATCACCATATGATAAAAATATAACTGATTATTACAAGCAATTAAACATAACAGTCAAGTTTGCTATCTTTGAAAAAGTTTCACTGAAAAACTCGATTGCTTCGTTTTATTCAGAAAGCAGTTTAGTCTTCCTCTAGTGGCTCTCCTAGTATTACTTCAAGAGTACTGTTAGTAATTCTTTTAAAATAAATAAGAAATATTAAAGAAGACTGACAAGTAAAATCTAAGCATTAGTAAACAGCTTCACGATTGCCTGTACGAGTATCTCATGACCTGTCGCGGCGATGTAGGGTAGTTAGCGATCCGATTTAATCTCGCAATGCTGACAACGGCGTGGGTCGTGTCTTTACAGATGAACTATAAATACTACTGAAATCTGCTTAAGTATTTCCTTGATGTAAACTGAATGACACGGCAAACAAGTTATGAAAAACATGAGACTTTAGTTGTTTTTGTTATTGTAAAGAAATGACCAACCTGCACCGAGCCAGCGTGGTGGATATGGCCCAGTCACCCTTCGTGGCAGTTTGTAAGTAGGCCTACGTCCTGCAGTGGACTACTGGTACAATACAGTAATCCATGAAGTTAAACTTCACACGCTTCTTTGAACTCATGACGTGCAGATATTGTCACAAACTACTTTTTGCGATTTTAATATAACAGCTGACAATGCTGTCCCCTACTTTTTTGTAGGCATTTTGAAGCTCTAAAATATCTCTTATTGTTAAAGCAGCGTTAGTAAGAAACGTTTTCGTTCGACCTTTTTTTCTCCAGCTTACCTACTTTGCAAAACATACTACCGCAAAAACTATAGATGACAATCTTACATCGTAAACATTGAACACAGAAATAATTATCTTCTTGAGAACAGTAGCTCTGATTTTGCGAAACAAAAATAGCCTACACATTGAGTAATCCATGCATAATAATGAATAATCCGCGAAATGATTACTAGCCTATTACCACCGTTCTGATTCCGTTTCCCGACCATTCGTGTACATAAATCAAAATAACTCGAAACTGTTGATAGTAATAGTCGTATTTAATGCCAGTGTTGCAACATGTCCCGGCCTTGCCTGGCTCGGTGTTTGTCGGTTCGCATGCATTGTTGCATTCTCTGAAATTTTACATCTGGATAATCAAGATTGACGTTTCGCACGCAACAAATGTTAGTACGAGTACCTAACTACTTTTAGGAGTAGAGGTAATGAGTGATGCTGTTAAGAGGCTCTAGTACTTAGTATAGTTTTAGGAGTTTCTCTCCATCTCATTGTAAACAAATTTTTAATGTTGTAAGTTTAAGGTGTCTATTATATTGTGTACTTGTAGTTATGCCTTCCGCTTATTGATGACTTCAATTTATCTAGGTTTTCCACTTGAATAAATTTAATTTTCCACCCTGAAAATTAATTGGATTTGTACAGGATTCGAAAATATATAATAAGATCAAACATTGTGTTCGATTGTAATTGAGTATAAATACCCTAACATGTAGTAGAGTAGGTATTGTGTCTGCTGCTTTCTAGATATTCAGACGTTTGAAAGATATACTTAAATATGGGTTTGTTTGTGGTCTGGGTATTAGATCTTCTTGTTTTTGTTCATTGGCATCTCCGACATAAATAGGAAATTCTACCAGGGCAATATGAGAATAAAGCCCTAATTTGTCAAACCTACATCATCAATATAATATAGGAATAATAAATACTCCTTTCCCCATTCCAGAATGTCTTGGCGCTTCAGACCGATCTCGGCAGCGATCGCCAGTCCGCAGAGTTCCCGTGGCAGCGGACATCAAGCGCGATGTGAACTACGATTGCCCTGAAGAGTTCGGCTACTACCCTCACCCCACCGACTGCGCGTTATACTACGTCTGCGTGTTTGGCGGCGCACTACTCGAGTCATGCACTGGTGGCCTTATGTACAGGTGGGATACCTTTAGTTATAGTTCCTTTATTTAAGAAATAGTTTGAACTTTGGAAGGTCCCGTAGCCTTTCTTGTGCAGGTCGCTTGAGTAATTCTAAAGGGGTTTGAACATTTGTGGCATATCCACCCGCCGCCATTACAATTTTTTTTAAAGTTTCCGCGCACGATTAAAGTAGTATGTATGAGTAGGGGATACTTATACATACAATAAATGTTTCGTACTATGGTACCCTAAAGTATGAGCACGTTTTCGAGATATTTGGATAAAGATCGCTGTACGAGGACTTTGCGATATGCCAGCTTCCATACAAAAATGTTCAAACCCCATTCTGACCCATCATCGATGCTAAGTAGGTAATTAGGGGTGTAGGTTTTGATCCAAGTAAAGCTAGCTGAAAACTACGACGTGGTAAAACAATTAAAACAACCTCGATTCATGTACCTACCAGGAAATTGTAGATTTTTATTATCCCTTATACGTATTCCTGTTTACTACTCTAGATTTTTAAACGGTCTTGGCCGCATAGTAAGATATATTTATTGTCATAAATAATTATATTTGACCGAGTGAAAGAAGTGAGAGAGAGTCTCAGTTTTGACTTTCTACTTTTTTTTCAGGATGTTGATTCTCGTCAAGAATCTTAAAGAAACTTGGTATAGGTACAGGTTTTATAAATTAATGGTTTTCTATTTTAACGTCGGTGATTTTTGATTGGGATATACAGGGTTATTTCTAATCAATTAGCATCCTTTTCGGGGCTTATTCTGTACATCAAAACTAACAACTTTGTTCTACGACTTTTATGAATTCTCAAAAAAAAGTTGTTGTTCCACAGAAACATATCGTTCCCCTTCGACAAAATGTATGGAACAGCTGATTTTTTTTGAGTTTTGACAAAAGTTGTTAGTATTGATGTATAGAATAAATGTAATAATAAGCCCCTAAAAGGATGCTAATTGATTAGAAAAAATCCTGAATATCCTCCACAAAAAGGCGGGAAATTTTCTGGCGCGCTTTTATCAACCGATTTCAATAATATTTAGTAAGATTGTTTAATATTTATAATTAAACAAGATTTAGGGCGCAGGATCCGAGAAAGAGGAGTTGACTCCAGTTCTACCTCGTTTCTGGTGCAAAGAATGTCCATAGCCATCCAACGCGGCAATGCAGCAAGTGTTATGGGCACCTTTGCACCGGGGACGATGAGGGGCGGGTTATTCGATTGATTTTCTAGCTAGATATATATTTTATTTACAGTCATTGTTATCATTTATATTACTCTCTAAGTCTTGTATAAATGTAAATAATCTCTGAAAAGTAAATTATATCCATGGAAAAAAAATGGATTAAACAAGATTCAAGATCAAATCAGTCAAGAGCGTGTCGAAATATTAGCTTAGGAAGATTCAGTTAGATCTATATTCTAGTCATGTAGGTCTATTGTTATTCAAATTAAAAATATACATATAGGTCTATTGTTCGGAGAACTACGAGTACTAGTCAATATCTTAGCAATGTGTAATATTTTTTAAAATGTGTAATATTTTTTAAAAATTCTATTGTGTTTGTATTTTTTACGTTTACTTGATAGATCGGCAATAAAATTTATTTAATTCCGCTTAAAAAGTAAACACATAAAAAATAACATTTCACATTCATCATTAAATTTTATTTGTCATGTAAATTTCAGCCACGAGCTCCAAACTTGTGATTGGCCGCGAAATGTAGGCTGTGATGGCACCAGCGCAGTCGGCGGCGAAGATCTGGAACGAATCAGCGAGAGAGAGCCCCCACCACCCCCGCCCCCGCGTCGCACGCCGCCTCCCCCGCCACCGAGAGCACAGCCCAACCCCATCGTCACTTCTAGAGGACAACCTAAATTTAGCCGCGATGAATACGAAAAGGTACCAACATACTACCTACCTATTTTTATATAACCATTTACTTACCTTCATTTTTATGAGGTGGACATAATTATGATCTTATCAAGACCGCAGGATCTCGCTGGATGGAAGCTGCTTCCTTGCGGTCTTATTGAAGATCTATAGGGAAGGGCTATCCAGACTATAGACGTCCAGCAGTGGACGTCACATGGCCGATGGATTTACCTTCAATTTTTTTTGTCATACAAAAAACTTTTTTTACTGAAGATGAGTTCGTTTTGGATCACATCTATCTGATTTAAAATGGAGGTCTAAGATGTAGCTCGCTTACCTAGACGGTATATGTTTACTCTAAATTTGCAGTGGATTCGAACCAACCAAACCAAGAAAAAAGTTCCACATCTTTACTGATCGTCGTATAAATCTGAATCAAACTTCAATCCAATCTTCCAATGTTTCAGCAACAACAGCTCTATGCCGAAGTTGAAGATTTCCCGCCTGCAGAAGAAATCGAAACTGATAGACAACAGCGCGTGTATCGAGGACAACCTTCAACGATCGGTCAGGTTCAGAAAGATAGAGACGGTTACAGTTCCCAGGTCAGCTCCGGAAGGAATTACAACTCTAATATCATCCCAGCCTCAATCCCTCAGAACAGTGGAAAAATTGGATCGTTCTCATTCGGAAGCCAAGTTGATGACAGAAGAACTGCTACTGTTACTCCTGCCCCGCAATCTTACAGGTGAGCAATATTTCTTTAACTTTTACTACAGAAATGACTATTGACAACAATTAAAATAATAGACGTTATCGTTATTTCAGTGAAGACAAAACGTTGACTGACTCTCATCATGACCAATTACTTGACGTTGAGACAAATGATATCAACAATGACGTGACAAAAACAACTGTACTAACCAGAAGAAAACGAGAGGTGGAGCAAATAGATACTAAAAATGAAACTGTTTTAAACGATACGATATCCGATAGAAGTAGCAGAGATGGTTTTTTTGATTTCGATGAAGTAGAACCTGGCAATGAAGACTTGGTGGACCGTGATGGATTGAACGATTCTGAAAGAGGCAAAAGGCAAATTAGATATTATGTCAAAAATGGATACAATAATCCAGGCAAACAGTGGTCTGTCTCAAAACCAATAAAATTTGTAGACAATGTACCACAATCCAGTTACAATTCGCAAAGCAATAGATATCAACAGAATTATAACAACCAAAATAATAACCATTATTACGATAGTAATCGGCGCCCATATTCTTTAGACAGCAATTCATATTCCGCTGCGAATCCATTTTTATCGCAACAAAATGATAATTCCCAAAATCAATTCAAACCAAGTTTTCCAGATACGTATAATTTAAAACCTGCTCAAAACCCTCTTAATGTTGCAACTCAAATAGTAACAAAAAGTCCGCCAATTTCATCTTTGAGTAATCAAAATCCATTTTCATCATTGACTGGAGGTTTTTACAATAACGTGCCACAAACATATCAAAACAATAACCATTTTTCTTCCCAAAATACTCCGGTAAATCAGCCAAATAATCAGTTTAATTTCAAAGATTTGTCATTACTTCCAAGCACAGTAGTAACAGGAAAACCAATCCGTATGTCAATGTCTTCTAGAAACCCTAACAATTATGACAATAAAGAACAACACAATTCTAACGATGAAGAAAATGATTCTGAAGATGAATACGATTCATCCGAAGAAGAAGAAGACGATGAAAATGTTGGACACAGTTATCCAAAGCCACCTTATGAATTTACACATCCGAGTAATAAGTATGCAAATATAGAAAACCCATTTGCCAATCCAAACTTTGATTTTGATGAGTATTTATCAAAACTGAGTAATGGACAGTATACCACTCACAACCCGAATAAAGTACAACCTATTGCTATCAAATCTGTAGATAGGCCTGTCGAAAGCTCCACTCCACAAAGCTCTGGTGTTAGATCTTCTACTTTCAATTATAAGGGAGTAAGCACGCCACGACCATTTAGTATTGTGCCAAATGGAGTATCTAGTACAGTGCTCCCACTTAACGGTGCCCAGTCTAGTTCACATGGAACAAATGGAGAAAGATACCTTCAAAGGCCACAACCTTCTGAACAGACGTATTTCCAGCAACAACAACAAGAACCAAATTCATACAATCAACAACAGTACCAGCATACAAATTTAAATGCAAACAATCAACAGCAGCATAATTCAAATCTAAATGTTTACAATCAACAACAACAGCAAAAACCCAAAAACCCATACAGTCATCATCCACAACAGTATTCAAACCAAAACAATGATTTTTCCCATCAAAATGCCGGAACTCCTTTAGAAGCCGTAAGACCAAAATTGAAACCACCAAATTTTAAGGATGACCGTCAGTTACCTATAAGCTACAGTTTTAGTAAACCTATTGAAATCACAACTAGGACAAATGGATACCTAAACTCACAGCCGTTATATTCCACGGCGAAACCGTATCTCTTTTTAACGGCTACTGGAAATCCTGTCATTTTGTCATCACCAAAAGCGCATTACGTTGTCAAAAATGAAAAATTGATATCTCAGCAGCCATATCAAGTTTCTACTCCAAAACCATATTTGGTTTCTTCACTGAATCCTCAAAATGGTTACATAACATACAAACAATCAACGCCAAAGCCATTGACAACTTTAGCAAACGAACAATTATCTGCACTACAACATTATTGGAAATCGACTACAGAGTCTATATTATCTCAGTCTGTTACATCTAGACCTACTACACCACCCGATGTTGAGAAATTAAAAAAGTTATTTGCAGAAGCAGTAAAAACTTCTATGCAAACGCCAACGAACAACCAGGATCCCAAGATAGTAAAATATTCTTCGACCACAACTACCACCAGAACTCCAAAACGTAGACTGATTCCAAAGCCATCCCCTGAAATGAATGATTATTATTACGACGATGACGATTATTACGAACCTCCAGTAAAATCTCAGTATATGCCGAGTACTGAAATAAAACCTCAGAGACCTCTTATGGCACAAAATTATAAACATTACGATGATAGTTACGAAGATTTCGGAGAAGAAGTTGTGAACATTGCGCCACGTAGACCAACTAAAGTTGCGTATAAACCAGAGCCAGTCACGATAAATCATAACGACGTTTCTATCGTTACAAAGTCGCCTTTGAAAGACTATCATAAAAATGCAAATTCGAAAATCCCCGTGCCTGTTTTAATAGATTTTGTTACACCCACACCAACAGTGGTAATTCGTCCGCAACTTGGGAATTTTGAAATTGTTCGTGGTTCTGCAAATAGGAACCGCACTGTGCACATGAAACGGCCTCATCATGAGAACGGCCCTAATACAGTTAGGCCACCAAAATATTTAAACCAAACTACGCTCAGACCTTATACTGTCAGGCATAGATTGGCTAAGCCTGGAACTGTTCAAGATCAAACTACCCAAAAAGATTCATTAGTCACTAGAGGAAGAGGCAAACATCCGAACATAGTTGCTCAAATGCTGACTACTCCACATGATAGCCATAATCAAGAGACTCGGATTACAAAAGCTAAATATGACGGTATAACAAACAGGTGAGAACTAAGAAGAGCAATATACTAACACTATTTAAAAAAAAGATGATCTGAAATGTAATAGCACTTCACTAATGCTACACCTTCTCTTGTAAATATTTATGCATACTATTTACTTAACGTTGCACTTGTGGATTGAAGACCTTACTAAACTCTGACGACTTCGACTATTAAAGACTGACTTTGTTAGAAGCTGGTGTGTTTCAGAGAATTTCATATTTTGTTTGGGAATTTTTGCTAATTTTTAAATTAATGGATTTCAGTCTTGAACCGACCGAAAGTGTGGCCCCTGTTTCTTACTCGCCCAGTCCTCGACCTAAGATGTTGTACAACGGATCTCAAAACTACAGCCCTGATCAATATGATCCATTCTATGCTATTTATGATGAAGATGGTGAATTATACAAAGACACTGGTAAGAATTACATTAACATTATTAGCCATGTTGAAAGTAAACATTTTATCTTATTGTATTGATGATTGATTGATTGATATTTATTCTGTTTTTACAACATTCAAAATAATGATCTATTCAGAAAGTATCTCTTTACTTTAACATTATCTAAACCTTTTCTTACGCTCTTACGAGTAGTATACACATTCACTGCTATTACTTTTTGCTGCACTAATTGATAGGCTGTCTATTTTATCTTATTAATTTTATTATAAACTGGAATATTTGGCACATCATAATGTTCAATTGTAATACTGATTTAATTTACTTATTTACAGCTTCTGATATTCATAATCTTTTTGCCAATAGGGTTTCACCCAGATTAATATTTACCACCAATAATAAAATAACAAACTCCTGAGAGTTTCTCAAAAGACATCGTTAATCCTTCGAGCAAATATTTACAGAGCCACAGTCCCTAAGTGAAAGTAGTAAAAAAATGTCCGAGCGCCGTCATACATACCGACTTAGATATTTACGTTAAATAATTCACAATGACCCGTTTTCTCGAATCTCGACGTGATGTCACCTAATTAGAGCTTGTAACCGAGCACTTTGGCATCGCGTGGCGTTTTAGTCAGCTTGCAATCGCCTTACGACTAACTAAAAAGCCTGCCCACTACGTAGTTTGGGCAGGGTTTTGGCTCGGACACTTTTTTTGCACGATTGTGACTTTATAGATATTTGCTCGAAGCGTGAATCACAATAATAGGATGATTTAACGCTTTCCCTTTAACTGTTCTCTATCTATTCAGTCTGTTCTACCACTGCTGGGTATTGACTGGGTCTAATATACCGATCGGCCTCGAGTTTAGGTTTTAGCGGCAGCGGCTGGTGGCGAGTCTACGAGCGCTCGGGGCAGGACGTCGTGGCGTCATTCGAACATTTTAGTACTCGTACATTGGTTTATACATTGGTAGCGAGCCGTGGTGGTCTAGTGGAGTAGAGATACCAACTCGCCTTACATACGTGAGGTTGTGAGTTCAAATCCCGCTCCCGTATCATGAGTTGGAATTTATGAACGGAATTTCACACCACTGGCTTTTCGGTGAAAGAAAACATCGTGAGACAACCTGCGGACGTCCGTAGAATAAATCCGATGGCGTATGTGAATCCACCAACTCACACTGGGCCAGCGTGGTAGATATGGCCCAATCACCCCTTGTGGGTAGGTCTACGTTCTGTAGTGGACTATTAAAAAGGCTGTTTACAGTTACAGAACATTGGTTCTTTAGTGCTTGCCGTCCTGCCCCCCGCTACTGCTCATAGCGGAAATATCGTGGTCGAGCGGTAATAGTAAAATCAACTCTATCTACTTGTATAATTTCAAACTCAGCACCATGCCTAATTCTAACACGTGGCACTAACTGTATACGTCGGTGGTGGTTTCGGCAGACTACGTTCAGCAATATAACGTGGCATCCGTCCGCCCGGCAGTCCAGCAGACGTACCGAGGCACCCCCCCACCAGCGAGACGGCCGGTGGAGACCTACAGCCCGCGTCCGGTTCCTGTGTCGCAACAAGACTATGATGATGATTTAATTCAGGGACAGGTATTTGTATTTTTCAATTATATGCATAAATCATAATTATTTGACTCATTGGCCTAGTGGTTAGTAACCCTGACTCCTGGGGTAAAGTGGCGTGGGTTCGATTCCCACCCAGGGCAAGCTTTTTTGTGATGTTTGCTCTGTGTCTGGATGTTGTTATCTTTAAAAGTACCTATATAACTATTTAAAAATAAGTATAAAATATACGTATTATATGAGTCTCCGGCAACCATATTATTACAAACTTTGGTTAGTTTGGGGTCAGAGACCGTGTGTAAAATGTAAAAAATAAAATTAATAAGTTTCGAGTACATATGTACAACGTGGTTCATTTTGTTTTTGAATGTACTATGCCAAAACTTGTTTTTACATGCATACAAATATTCGAATACATTATTAAAATGTCACTTGGCAATTGTCTCTTTTACAATCAAAAAAATTAAGACCATAAAAATATGATTTGTTTCGTCACTGAAACTCTTGTCAGAATGAAATTGTGCACAATGTTAATGATAATAATTAAAAACTAGTAGTTCTCAAAACAGTAGATCCCGCGAACTGCTCTTCATAAGCCTGTATCTCGACTCGCTATTGACCAATTCTGTTCATACTCGCAAATCTTATAAGAATTTAGATACAAAACAATTTTGCCAAATATTACCGATATCGGCTGATTAAGGGCGACAACAATTTCCCCCCCCTTTTTGAGGGAAATCAACCCCAATCAAAAATCACTTACTGTAAAAATATTTGTTTATACGAAACCAACATCTGGACAGACGAAAGCAAAATCGCCGCGTCTAAAACGGAGATCTTCGCTTACGCTCAATCGATTAAAATTATAAAAGTGGAATTTAAATAAAAATTAATGCTTCAGTCATCAACAAAAATTTCATAAACTTCAAAATTAAAGTCACTTAGTCAGCCCACTTTTAATTATATGGACAGAAAAATGTCGTATTATTTTTTGACTGCCTCGGTGGCTCAGTGGTTAGCGAACCTGACTTCTGGGTCAAAGAGGCGTGGGTTCGATCCCCACCCAGGGCTAACATTTGTGTGATGAACGTAGGTGTTTGTTCTGTGTCTGGGTGTAATTTAGGTACTATCTATATAAGTATGTATTTCAAATATGCATATGTAGTATATCCGTCTCTGGCAGCCATTTCACAAGCTATGCTTAGTTTGGGGTCAGAGACCGTGTGTAAGATATCCCCTAATATTTATTTTTTTATTTGTTGTACCTAGTTAATTGTACGTTAAATTAATTTTAGCATTTGGATTATCTTTAGACCTTCAAGAGTCTGTGGATGATCCAATGCTTTTTATGTAGTAGTAGTGTGGTTAGTTTTAGCATATAGTATTGTATTTTGTTGTAGTTAGTAAAAGCATTCTTGCCTGTAAAAAAATATGTTTTTATACATAGTTCCATGTATTTGTTGATTTTTAACACTAAATCTAAAAATCACTTAGTTAAGACTTTAGTTTGTAAGAACTTTTGTTGTAACAGTGCATTGTGCAATAAACGAATATATATATATATATATATATTTAAATACACTCACTTAAAATAAATGTGTATTTTTTTTTTCTTTTCAATACACACTTAACACATTTGTTTATCAATATTTCAGATAAATCAGAATCAATACCAATCACCCGTTCGCCAATCAACTAGGTAAGACATTTTGTAATGCTGGCTATAAAAATTGCTTTCTTTTCATTAAAATATCGATAAAATATTAATTAAATCTGCATATCCAGGGGCGAAGGTAATGAATTGGGATATGAACATATTCCGAGCAGTGTGAAGACGACTATTTACGAAGCTACCCCTATAACCACAACCCCTACAACGACTAGCACGAGCACTACCACACAACGTCTTACCACTGCACCTTTCACAGAAGCAATGACCCCGTCTCGATACACTCCAAGGTACTACAAAAGAGTTCAAAATTTAAATTTATCGTCAAATCATTATGCTTTTGTCATAATCATAATAACATCATCTATTTCGAATCATTTACTCACAGCAACCTTTGAATTGGAAACCTAACAACTTTACTAAAACTTTTTTGTTGGTTTGAAGGTTGTCGATAATGTATATATGATTTATAACTGTCTGAAATGTGATTAAAATTGGATTTCCTATCTATACAATACACGTCAAGTCTTGTTAGGCTTTTGTAGTATCTTTCAAGTTATTAATAACTATGAGTAACTTGAGTATCTTTGAACTTATAACATTCCTATTTCTTATAATACTAACGAAAATATTCTAGGTTTAGTGACTAAATATTGGAAATACACTCTTAAGTAGCAGCAATATTATTTATTTAAGTAATACGTTTATAAAGCTTGTATTAGAGAGATTTTTTGCTTTGTATTCAACAGATCATCCACCGATGAAAATCCTATTCCTAATTCTGAGTCCTTTTCTATCCGAAACTCTTCTGAAGAGTCTGTTTCTTCATTTCCTTCCACACAATCTCCAGCCATAAACTTTTCCTCTCTTGCCGAACCTTTTGAAAAGACTGACAACTTGGAAAGCCTGGAAGAGACTGTACCGACTACTTTGAGGACACCTAGTCCTCGACGATCTCCTGTGGCTAACACTAACAATGAAAACTTTGTGGGAGTGGTTAGTTCCGACTCTAATAAAGACAAGAAAAAAATTGTATCACTAACAACTGGTTTTTCAATACGACGTAATTCTAATAACACTAATAACCCCTATACATTGACAGTTTTAACGCGGCCTTTTGATGATTTTGATAAAAACTCTAATACTGAAGAAAATAATGCTAATTCTCAAGATAATGCTAGAAAGAATTATTTTTCGGAAAATGTTAGTAAACATAATGATAAGTCAGCAGAATCAGCTGTACATGATTTAAGCCAATACGAAAAATCTACTGAAAAAATGCGACGAAAAGATTCTCGTTACGAAATAAGTGATGATTATGATATACCTATTTATATCAGACCAAAAAGTAGGAGTAGGTCCAAAGTAGCCAAAGTTAAGACTACCACTGTTCCTTCAACTACCAAGTACTATTTGAAATCTGTTGTGAGACGACCTTCTCCATTTACTACTGATAATAACAATAATGACGAGTATACTGAAAATGCCGTAGAGAATGTTCAAACTTTAATTGATTCGGGGCTTCAAAATGTTCAACCTAAAGTAGAAATTTCGTCTACAACTAACAGAATTGTTGAAATAACCCCTAAAAGAGAACACAGCATTAGGTCACAATCAAGGTGGATTGAAACAACTGTTTCACCTTATAAAACACTAGATAACTTGAGAAATACAAATAAACAAGAAAGATTACTTCAAGATTCTACAACAAGTACAGTGTCAACTACGCGCTTTACCACTACTACAGCTAAAGATAATATATACTTTAAATCTAGAGATAGACCACCGCATTTGAAACCTTCTTATTATAGTTATCGAGTAGAAGATGAAGTTCCAGATCAAACTACTGAAGTTTTTAGTAGTGGAGTCAAAAATGTAATAAAAGCTTTCTTTAATAGTATAGTAAGCACGCCTATTCCTCAAGGATTTTCTAGTACATATAAACCTACTACCACCTCGTTAACATCAGAACAAAATCAAAAAGTCGTAAATATAGGTTATTATAAAAAACCTGCCATTTATGTCGACGACGATAAACCTACTCGACATAATGGGCAGCGTTTGAAAATAATCACAGAAACAACCCCTACAAACTTTGTAACTCCTGAACCGGATGCGTTTATTCAGAGGGAAAATATACGCAGCCAAGATTTATTACCGACAACTACGACAATGGCTCCTGTAAACAATATACGCCAAATCTTTACAAGTCCTCCAACAACGCCTATGATAAAAACATCAACCATACCTGAACAAGATTCTCCGTATCTAGATCATCAGAGTAAATTCAGTAATTTAATTTCTACTACTCCAGAAGTAATATCTGATATTACACCACGAGAAGTTGAGCCTTCACGCAAATTCCAAAACATAATTAAAGTAGACACTCCCTTAACGTACAGCGACGATGAGATTGTAAATGTTAATGACCCTGTTGTTACCAATCTCGAATCGACAAAAACTTCTGAAATCGAATGGAATAAACCCTCGAGTGAAATCGTAAGTGAAATAGCTTCGACCACAAGTACTACAAAATCGACTACGACATTGACTATTAAGATTGATCCGACTACAAAATCGACGACGAAAAGCGTAATATCCTATCCTACGCGAGCCTCTCGTGTCAATCCCGCCATAAAGTTGGCAGCGTCAAACCCTGCAAGTGGGCGCAGGAGTTACCAATCGTCGTCCAAATGCTCTTCAGACAACAGTCTGCAAGTGAATCCAAAATGCAACGAAATCAAATACCAGAGGTACATTACTCGCCGGCCAGTAAACTAAGTCTGTCGTATCTCACATTCGGTGGAGGCTTTGTCTATTAAAAGTCCTTATTTTCCGCCTCGCGACGTAACTAGCATGACAGAAACCTCATCGAATCGTTTAATGGCACCTACAGCTAAAACTCTTTCGCTTTACATACTGTTCTCATTGGGGGACTTCCAGTCGGTTGAGTTGAATTTCTGAATTGTTAACTCCTGACGCGACCTTATCCACATTTCCTGCACACTTTGAAATGTAGTGTATATTATATACATGTATGTTGTAGAAAGTTCCTCAATGTAGCCGTACCTAGTAGCACCCATAGTCTACCATTACCTGTTCCTTAATCGCACTTTTTATACCTTTAGTGTATGAAACGCTTATCACGATATCACTGGCACCAGTGCATGTGTTAATATTTAAATTAATTTGTTGTTGTAATCAAAATAATGAAACGTTATTACATTTCATTATTTTGATATCTGTTAACATCAGGCAGTATATAGTCAAACGCAAACCTATACGGAATAAAAAAAGTAAATTAAATACCTATTTTATGTGTAGCTATTACAGGTAAAAAAGACTTAATTTAGTAAGCTTTATCTTAATGATCACGCATACTAACAGTGCTTTGTGAGAAGAACGTTTTTATTGGATGCCTTTAATTTCAGGCCTACAACCAGCACCAGAGGTCGTGGTTCTGCTCATTACTCCAAGAGTGGATCCGAGTCAGCGCAGCCTGCGCCCAACCGAGGAACTCCACCAACGTTAGACAATAGAAAACTTACATCATCATGCTTTTTGTTTATATAGATTACAGTATTATTGCTACTTACCATAAACATTCACTTACTCACTCACACTATAGGCTTTAATTTGTATTTACTACACATTCCGGAAATACATTAGAGCCACGCTTTCATCCATTCATAATATTTTTTGATTATTACTAATCTCAATTTATTTATTTACCTTGTATTATTTTTGAGCAGTCGCAGCCGACCCACCCTCAAGCCGTCTACTGCCATTGTATCCGAAAATATTAAGTTTTCGGATGTCTACGACTATCCTCCGAGCAGACCTGCACCGGTGTATCCTCAACCAACTCCAGATAAAACTGCTGCTAAATGCAGAAAGGACGTTTGCTTGCTTCCCGACTGCTACTGTGGTGGAAAAGATATACCTGGTATGAATTGCTTTGACGATTTTTATCTAATCCATTGCTTTATCATATTTTCATTGTATAAACAAAATTTATGATATAGGAAATTTGCCCGCCAGCGAGGTTCCTCAAATTGTGTTAATTACTTTCGACGACGCTGTAAACGATCTCAATAAAATGTACTACGAAGAATTATTTCAAAAGGGACGAGTAAATCCCAATGGCTGTCCCATATCAGCCACATTTTACGTGTCCCATGAATGGACTGACTATAGTCAAGTTCAAAATCTCTATGCAGATGGCCACGAACTTGCATCGCACACCATTTCGTAAGTTTAGAAAAAAGCGCTTTCTGTCTAAGCTGGTTTTCTTCATCTTGATTTTAGGTTCTTGGTTGGACTAATCACTCTTGGCCGTCTCGATAAATATGTATATCCTATAATTATTTATATATTCTATATGATTTTACTAATTATTAATGAATATTTTTTTTGTTTTTCTTCCTCTTTGTCCATCCTTCAAACCTTTCTTCTCTCTTCCTTTTCCTGGCACTACTTACATAACCACATGCACACAACGTCCCGCGCCAAACAGGAGATCTACCGCTGGAACAAGTACCACAGATCGTGCTTCTGACCTTCGACGACTCTGTAAACGATCTCAACAAGGGTCTTTACGCTGATCTTTTTGAAAAGGGTCGTGTAAACCCCAACGGGTGTCCTATTTCCGCCACATTTTACGTGTCCCACGAATGGACAGATTACAGTCAAGTGCAGAATCTCTACTCAGCAGGACACGAAATGGCTTCGCACACGATTTCGTAAGTTGTCAAGAATGGTTTCTGCACAATCAAGAGTTACCAGCACCGACAATCAGTTGCTTTGCCAAATTATATCTGTCTAATCTTTGATGTTCTATTTATTCTTTCAAACTAAATAATATTTTCTCTCTTTGGCCTTTGTATATTTTATAAAATTTCCTATTTTCTAACTCACTCACTATTTAATACAATATTTACTAACGGACTGGACACGAGTTAATAACGTAATTTTATATTTTAGGCATAGTTTTGGAGAGCAGTTCTCTCAAAAGAAATGGAACAGAGAAGTGGGTGGTCAAAGAGAAATATTGGCAGCTTACGGCGGTGTTAAACTAGCAGACGTTAGAGGCATGAGAGCACCATTCTTGTCCATTGGAGGCAATAAAATGTTCAAGATGTTGTACGATTCCAACTTCACTTACGACTCGTCTATGCCTGTTTACGAAAACAGACCACCAAGTTGGCCTTACACCCTTGACTACAAACTGTTCCACGACTGCATGATTCCGCCTTGCCCAACGAAATCTTACCCAGGTAACGGATCAATGAATTGGAAACATAAAAATTAAATATATAAATAGAAAATAGAGCAATATAGACTATTCTGGATGTTTTCAAGTTGAAATTTTAAGTCACGTTATTTATTTTCAGGTGTTTGGGAAGTTCCCATGGTGATGTGGCAAGATTTGAATGGTGGCCGATGCTCTATGGGAGACGCTTGTGCCAACCCACCGGAAGCTGAGAATGTTTACAAAATGATATTGAAGAACTTTGATAGACATTACACAACCAACAGGTAAATAACTAATTTTGTTGATTAGTTAGTTTGTCAAAGTAAGAATTATTAACTAATAATAATTACCATATTGAAGAAAATATCTTGGAGGAGTATACAAAAGCAGTGTTAAATTTAAAGTAATTTAATAGATATAGGTACGTTCCTGCTTATTTTATTATATACTTTTCCTTAGCAATAAAATTTACAATTTAAATTTCTTGACATGCAACTGACGTATACATATGTGATTCGTGTGTGGGGAGGTAAAATAATTAGAAACCGGTGTCAGGTAGTGGTTTGTAATGACATAAATCTTTATTTTTAGAGCTCCGTTCGGTCTCTACTACCACGCGGCCTGGTTCACCCAACCCCACCACAAGGAGGGCTTCATAATGTTCCTGGACTTCATCAACCAGATGCAAGATGTATGGATTGTTACCAACTGGCAAGCTCTGCAGTGGGTCAGAGATCCTACTCCCATCTCTAGACTCAATAACTTCCAGCCGTTCCAGTGTAACTACCAGGTACGTCAGAAAATAATTATAAATGACCCTAACTTACACTTACAATCCAGGATAGTAGCACTCATAGCGTAGTTTTACTAGCTGTTTGTCAGCGAACACCGAAATCAACAACTTTCGATTCGGTCAGTCTTTGGATGACTGACCGCGGGAGGCATTTAGAACTGAGTACTACCGTAATTCAGATGACATGTTTAATTTTTGATCTCTGTAGGTTTTACCGTTTAGCCATGTCCTTCAGGCACCTTATGCGCCCAGCTCGGACTATACGCTAGCCTTGATAAGCAGCCTAAGTAGTAACTCTGACAGTTACTTACGTTCTAGGATGTAGTAGTAGCAGTAAACTAAATCAATGTTATCAATAAATTTCCAGGATCGGCCCAAGAAGTGCAACAACCCTAAGGTCTGCAACTTATGGCACAAGTCTGGCGTGAGATACATGAGAACGTGTCAGCCCTGCCCCGAGGTGTACCCATGGACCGGCAAGAGCGGCATCAGGTCTTCACGCATCGATAACGACAACGGAGAATAAACTCAATGAGTATATTAGTAAAAGTGACAAGGTAGTAGCTATAGCTAATATGGAAGATTTAATAAATTGATAAGATATCGGAAGCCAACGAGGCACGTATCAATAAACTTATAGAAATTGTTTTGTCACCAACTAAAGAGTGCCATTTAGTTTTCGATGGTCACAAAGCAAATAAGAAACAATTTCATGAATCATTGTGATTAGAAATTTCGGTATATCCTTCGTAAGTCGTATGTCGTTGTATTGGAAACTGTGATATTAATTGTTTTCAATCGTCTTGTGTGAAGATTGTCAATTTAGTAGTATAAGTTGCATGAAATATTTTTTGTATAAGTATAATTTTTGTTTGTGAATTGATGATACTCGTGCAATGTCAGTTGCAATATTTTCCTATTACGTGTTCGTATCATTTAGTTTAAAGTAGGCAATACTCGTACATTTTTAAATTTTTGTAATTGTATTTGCAAAATCACACAGTGAAAGTGATGCATATATAGCAACGATTTTTTTAATTGAGTCAAATATCTTTACTCACAGATTACCATTTTCGTAAGCGAAAGCCATATTAAAATTTAGAAAATACGTTTTTCTAATCTTGCCAGCTTCGTAGTTCACACTGCCTTTAATTGTAAATATAGATTAGATTAACTAGTATAATGTACTATTGCGTTTTTCAAAAATTTTGTATTATGTGGACCTAATTTAAAAATATTCAAATTAAAATCTTTTGTGATTAGCATTGTGTAGACGTCTGACAACATCGCTCGCTGTGATGTTGCACATGTCTATACAACTGCTTGATATTTTTAAAAACGTTTCCATTATGTATTTTTTATTTACTCTCGTACTATCGTAGTATTGTATTCTTTATCATTTTCTATATTATTTTGCTTTTGCTTAAGTATTTATTTAGGTTCATTGATTGATCAAAATATGTTGTAGTCATAAAACATCTTTCAAATGAACTTCTCATTAGCCTTAGTGTGCAAATGCAGCTAAGCTTTTATTGCGCTTTCAATAACTTAATTTAAATTAAGAAATTCCCTATTTATAAGAGTAGCTATTGTAAATATAGGTTAAATATTTAATAATTGGTAGTTTCCCTTTTTTAACTCGGCTATAGCTATAATATTTTCTACAGGACTTATTGCACTGAGGTCGTTTTCGAAATGTTTGGTATTTTATTTATGTACTACTCGTACAGTTATCAGTTTTGACCAGTGCAGAGCAAAATAAAGAGTTATAAATACAATACTTTTGTTTTTAATTTCGTTCCTGTTCTAAAAAGAAAAAAAATACGTAAATATTTCAACTGGATAATTAAACTACGTTTGATTAGAAAATTTCAACGAGTTTTTACGTTTAAAACATCTGATCACCTCATTTTAAAAAGTTCTTAAACAGAACACCACAACAGAACACTCGTGTTCTCAGATTATATAGTAGGTCCCTCAATATAATGACAAGTAATAGAAACCTTGCTAAATTTTACTCAAAAAAAAAATACGTTACAGCTGCCTGATTCATATCTGGTTGTACAGCATACGCAAGAGTGAGTGGAACAAAAAATAGCATTGTCTGTCGGTATACGTCAAAATCACAAGTTGGAAGGTCAAAATGGTTCAAATTTGGTCGAATTTGTCTTATGCGATATGATCAAAACTTTGAAACCTCTAGTTCCAGCAGAAGGTTCAAATCTCTGACCTTTTTGACTCATTTTACCTTCTTAATTTTTACCTTTTTTAATTTGGACAGCCGAGATAGCTCAATGCTAGTTTGTGAAACCCTTCGAAATTAGAAAGTCCGGGTGTGTGTGCATCTTTTTCTAACACTTTTTAAATTTCATATTTATAATGGGACAAAGCGATGTATGTCTCTAGCTATTTTAGTACGGTGTCTATTACTTTAGTTCTTATTCTGAGGTTAATGTAAAATGAATGATCAATAGTTATATCAATAGTTAACGTAAAATAAATGATCAATGAAAAAAAACATTATTTTTCTCTATGGCGATGTGACATCAAGTAAGTAATTTCAAAGCTATCAGAATCTTAGTGATACCAATAGAAATCAAGGGAAGGCCAGCTTCATTTTTCATGCCCTTATAACGAAGTAAAAAATAACCATTCGATAGAAAACAGCATAAAGTCAAGGTCTTTAGCCATGACCACGACATTCCGCGGCTCATCAAAAATTCAAATTCAATCATGACACCTGCTCACTGATATTTTCTTTAGCCAAGGTTCATTTAGATATAGGTATAAAAAGCGAATTTTCGTTACTTTCAGTCATTTCTCTTTCGAGTTTATGTACGAAAATGATCTTTGTGAATTTCGTTTACGTTTTCGGTATAGCACATTTTGCAGCAGTTTTCGGATATTACGATGTAGAGTTTTATCCATCACAGTCACTCTTAGGAGTTTCGCAATCGAAAAGATTAAGCAAATTTGTAAAAGATAAACAAATTGATGAAAATTCAAAACCTAAAGAGTATTTTACGATAGATAATAAGAAAATAGTCAGAGAATTTAGCGAAAATGTTGACTCGAAACCAGAAAAAAATATAACAAAACGAGCAGTTGATCCTGTATTCTATGGATATCCTAAAACTCGAGAAGAACTATGGCACGAGCATTTTCTCGATGAATCATTAGCTTTTGACCAAACACCATCTCTGATAAAACTTCTTCACAACGTTACATTGACTTATTTCAAGGACTGCACACCAGTAATTTTATACGACAATCGAGTAAAATCTAAAGAAAGTTATCTGTTCCAAAACCTCTTAAAAGGATTTCCAGTTTCGTTTGTTCACGGATACATAAACGACAAGGATAAGTTAGAAGAGCCCAAACTTTTAGTTCCAGTAAAATACTGTGTACATTACATTATCTTTCTAACTGATGTTACAGTGAGTGCAAAGATCTTAGGAAAGCAATCAGAGAGCAAAGTCGTAATAGTGTCGAGGTCTTCCCAATGGGCTGTACATGAGTTTTTATATGGAACCTTGTCGAGGATATTTGTCAACTTATTGGTCATTGGGCACAGCTCCAAAGATGGTGACGACAATTCACTTGTAAGTTGAACAATTGTGTTGTATTTATAGGGTTCCGTCGTAAAACGAGGAACCCTGATAAGTTTTTTGTATCCGTCCGTCCTAATATTACAAAGCCTTATAGCTACCACATTTATAAACTAAATTGTATGAAATTTAAGATTATGATAGTTTTAGTATTGATCTCAATTTTGAATCAGTAAAATTTTCAAAGCAGTATTTTTAAGGGGTAGCTCCCATACATGTAAAGTGGGGATGATAAATATTTTTCTACCTCACCCCTCGTGTGGGATACTGTAAATAATGTTGAATAGGGTTTTTAAAATGAATGTTAGGTTTCATTAAGCATTTTTGTCACATTTGTGAGATATACTTAGGTCGCCAAAGTAAAAAATGTATAATTTTTTTAATTAACTTCCCCTTAATTTCTGAAGTATTCAAGATAAGTATAATTCAAGTATTTAAGTTTTTAATAGACTACGAGTATATTAAACACTTTCTTTTAAAATTATTTTGAGCTTTGTGGCATTATAACTTTTACCTTTTTCTAAAAAGGAGGTACTATGTTCGTCTTTATATATTTTTTTTTGTGTATGTTTATTGATATTTTCGCCAATTGTGAACCGATTTCTAAATGTTCTTTTTTAGGTCATAAATAAATAATATAAATAAATTTTAACGAAATCAGCTGAGCCGTTTTTGATAAATCAATTATAATGTGCATGGATGTCACATCGATTCGTGCAAACTGTTCAAATTCTGTACACGGTGGAAGTCGATATTGCGATTTTTTGCTAAAATAATTATTAGGTTATAGAGGAAAATTGAAATTTTTAAACTTGCACACAGCTGGGTCATTTACCTCACAAACATCTTAGTCCGTAATGTTTTTAGGGTTCCGTACCCAAAGGGAAAAACGGGACCCTATTACTAAGACTTCGATGTCCGTCTGTCTGTCTGTCTGTCACCGGGCTGTATCTCATGAACCATGATACCTTGGCAGCTGAAATTTTCACAGATGATGTATTTCTATTGCCGCTATAACAACAAATACTAAAAAGAAAAGAAAATAAATATTTAAGGGGGCTCCCATACAACAAACCTGATTTTTTAGACGTTTTTCGCTCTATATTAATAATGGTAACAGGTAGATGCTTGAAATTTTCACAGAATATTTCTTTTATATTCCCTTCAATATTTAATAATCAAATTAAAATAAAATAAATATTTAAGGGGGGCTCCCATACTGTACGGAACCCTCCGTGCGCGAGTCCGACTCGTACTTGGCCGATTATAATAGCAGTTAACCATCTAATAACATCATTAAAATTGTTACCAAATACGAAAGCCTTTCATAGGCGTGTCTCGACACGCACTTGACAACTTATTTGTAATAACTCGGTAAAAATGATATTTTGAATTGTAAATCATACTTTGTGTGAATCAATTATAGTTTTTTAACCATTGTGTTAGTGATGACTCAAACCCTGAATCTATGAGTATGATTATACTTACGTAGGTATAATACAACTCTAAAAAAAACATTAAATCATGCTGACGCATCATTTACAATTGTATCGTTTTAAGGAAGCTCCGTTTATACTTTACACACACAAGCTCTACACCGACGGACTGGGAGCTAGTCAACCTGTGGTGCTGACATCGTGGTCGCACGGAAAATATTCAAGAGACGTTAATTTGTTCCCTCCAAAGATGACGAAAGGCTATGCAGGGCATAGATTTGTGGTATCTGCCGCAAATCAACCTCCGTTTGTAGTTAGAAAGTTAGTATGGTTTTTATCATAGTCTTGTCATATACCTAACTACTCGTATAAGTCTACTAATATGTAGTTGTGTTATTAAGTAGGGCAGGTGCCTCGGTTGTGGCCATCTTAGTATCATTTGTGGCCACTTTGAATTTTAACGATGAATTATACAAATTATATTAAATAATATTTAAAAAAATAAATATAATGCGAGATTCACACCAACAATATTTATGTAGTTACATTGTTTATAATGACCATGTATGCAATAATTTTGACACCAAAATGGCCACAACCGGGTCGGTTGCCACAACCGAGGCACCTGCCATACCTATATTAGTCCACTGAACAAAGGATTATCCTCAAAGTGTAATAGGCACATCCACCTTTGCTATTGTAGCTGTAAGTTGGTCGATTTGTGTCAGCATTTCTTTTTTCGGGCGTACCTATGCATGTTTCATCACGATGTTTTGGTTCGTCATTATGCATATCCGCACACAAATTTCAAGATCAGAAAAACATACAAAAAATCTTACATAAACATATTTATACCTATAGGTAATTCTTACTCTTTATATAACACTTATAATTCAATTTTAAGCCACTTCCAAAAAGGAGAAGGTTCTACGTTCGTCTGTATGTATTTTTTTTGTGCATGTTCATCGATATTTTTGCCAATTGTGAACCGAATAAAAAAATATTTTAGTTCAAAAGGGTGTATATACCTACTTCCGAGGTGGTCACATCCAAATTTTTGTGCCATTTTTGAAAAATCAATAAAAATGTATAATAATTAAAAATGTCGAGTTTCGATACAACAATTCAAGGGAACTATTCGAATTTGTACACGATGGAAGACGGTTATGCCATTTTTTGCGAAAAATAATTAATTAATTCATTGTGAATAGTTGGTTTACCGTTCTGAATTTCAGATTTATTGTACATGTGTGTGATAAACTTTACTTCAGAGACCTAGGTTTCTAAATTTTATCTGTCTTACATAATTACTCGAATAAGAAACGTATAAAATGACTCGATTGCAAAGCTTCTCTTTGTTATAACAACAACAAAATATTTTATTTGTACAGGGTTATTACAGACTTGGATGGTGGAAACCCCAGAGTCAAATGGGATGGAATTGAAATAAGACTCTTGAAAATGATGGCCGAAAGAAACAACTTTTCTATAGAAATAAGAGAGCCTCACGAACCTCAATTAGGGTAATTATATCCTGCGATTTATTTAAAAATTTCACAAATCTTTTATTAATTTAATTCATTTATTTTGTATTAGATCTGGACCAGCAGTCATGAAAGAAATCGTGAATGGTCGAGCCGATATTGGAGTGGCTGGGTTGTACCAGACAGTAGATCGAATTAAAGAACTGGATTTACCCTATTCGCATTCACAAGATTGTGCAGTCTTCATTACTCTTATGTCTACTGCTTTGCCAAGGCAAGTTTTGTTTTGCAAGACTAGTTGTGCGTAACTCACATATTACCTGAGCCCCACAAAGGATAGCACGAAACCTTCGAGCAAATATCTATCCAACAAAAACATTTTTATGTGAAATGAAGCCAAGTCTAAATCACAGTTCCCACTATCAAAAAGTCAGATCTCACGTAAAGCCAAGCTTCTAACTCTACACGCCTTACTCTACAAGTCCTTACTCCACAAACTCTACAGCTTAGTCAAAATATGTGACTTGGCCGTTGCTACTTTTAGGAGCATATAATTACTTATCTACCATACTATTATATCCTAGACGACGTACTTTTTGCTTAATATTACGACTAACTTTTACAATAAGACCAATTCTGTAATCTCGAATTAAACTAGCCAATATTCCTTCATACATTATATCAAAAACTGTCAAACTGTTAATACATACATATTTATATGTCTGTTTGTATTTTTTTGGAGACAATGGTGGATTTTTATTCGCGATTTTGAATTAGGGTTAATCCCATAGTAAAAAAATAGTAATAAAAATGACGAATGCAATAATATCCTAGAATATGTACGTCGTCTAGAGAAACGTCCCGTAATATGTGTAGTAATCAAGCAGTTTAAATTCTCAAGGCAACTGATAAAAAATACCGTTTATCAAATTTGTCCATCAACTTACTTCTGGTCAAAAATCTAGCCAGCCCTAGCCAAAGAAAACTTAAAACCCTTTACACTCGCTTGCCAAGAAGGGTGGTTTTTATGCTATTTATTTGAAGGGTTGTAAGTCTATAGGATCTAAGTGGCATTGGTGCTTAGGTCCTTTAGACTTACCATCTATCCATCAGCCGTAGGACGTCCACTGCTGGACATAGGCCTCCCATTAATTTCCAATAAGGCCCATTTGAAGCGGTCTGCATCCAGCGCTTTCCTGCTATATTTATTATATCGTCAGTCCACCTAGTCGGTGGACGTCCTACATTGCGCTTGCTGGTCCGTGGTCTCCTTTCGAGAACTTTACTGCCCGATCGGCCACCCGTTCTTCGAACTATGTGCCCTGCCCACTACCACCTACACTACTACTGCCTTTAGACTTACAACCCTTCATTAAATGAAGGATTAAGAAACTCTTAGCGCCAAATGGCACTTAGACCCTTTTGATTAGACTTACAACTCTTTATTTTAACCGACTTCCAAAAAGGAGGAGGTTCTATGTTCGTCTGTATATTTTTTTTGTGTATGTTCACCGATAATTTCGCCAATTGTGAACCGAATCGATAATTTATTTTTTAGTTCGAAAGGATATACTCCTGAAGTGATTACATTTAAATTTTACAGAAATCGGCTAAGCCGTTTTTGAAAAATCAACAATAATGTAAACAATTCAAGCAAAATATTGGAATTTTGTACACAATGAAAGGCGGTTTTGCCATTTTATGGGAAAAATAATGACCATAGCTATGTTCCAGGTATCGGGCTATACTTGGTCCGTTCCATTGGCATGTCTGGGTGGCATTAACGTTTACTTACCTTTTTGGTATGTTCCCTCTCGCCTTTTCCGACAAACATACTTTAAGGCATCTGATCAACAACAGCGGAGAAATCGAGAACATGTTTTGGTATGTCTTTGGCACATTCACCAACTGCTTCACCTTTGTCGGCAAGAACTCTTGGAGTAAAACTAATAAGCTTACTACTAGACTTTTGATAGGTAAGTACGTCTTAAGTAGAAATGTTATGGTAGTGTCCAATAGTTACCTGCCCAAAATCCTTAGAATATAGGACACGTAATGACCCTTGGATTGTTGATTTATAATTTTGAATAATGATTGGCTCGACCAATTTAAAAAAGGCCCAGTATTTGTTTATTGATATGAATTTTGATGATTCTCAGTCACCAATGTCAACATAAAACGATAATTTTTATGGTCTTACGTTTTACGAATTATCGACTAGCTGTATTTTGTCGAGTTAAACTAATTTTAACAATATATTGATAATTCTGAATTCAGAAACTGATTACTTAGGAAATTTTTCGCAATATACCTTTTCAGTGCTTATCTACTTCTATTTGGACATGATCACTATCATAATCAGAATCATTGATGACTTTCATTGATGGATTAGATATGAAATAATATTAGCCGTTAATAATTTATGTATAATAATATTATATCATTTTAGCTTAAGTACAGCATTGTTAAGTTTTTGTAAATATTTAAGGTTGGTACTGGATATTTACAATAATCATTACCAGCTGCTACACGGGGTCTATAATAGCGTTCGTGACTTTGCCTGTCTTTCCTGAGACGGTGGACACGATCGACCAACTGTTGGATGGTTTTTATAGAGTTGGTACTTTAGGTAAGTGAAACAGATAGATAAGTAATTTAGTTTTTTTACGTAAGTACTTCACACAAAGACCTTGTACTCTTTGACTTCACTTAATATGTGACATTTGACATAAAACGACAACAGACTTTAAACCATAGTACGGTTATTATCAAAAACCCAAGGAAGTTACATACGAGAACTATGGAACTTCCTTGCAAAAACCTGTAACAATGACATTTATTTGACATAAAACGACAACAGATCTTAAACCATAGTAGGGTTATTAGGTTATTATCAAAAACCTGTTACAGTGACATTTGTTTGACAAAAAATGACAACAGATCTTAAACCAGTACGGTTATTATCAAAAACCTGTTACAATGTTATTAGCTACATATAGCTAGTACAAAACTACTGACTCTAAATTTTGTATTGAAAATAGTGCACAAGTATTTCCTACCCACATAGCGGTTTGTAACTGACGTACCTAAATTTTACATACCTACCCTAATGAAGGTGAAATAAAGGAAGGAATTATCATAAGATCAGTGTAATACCATATGGGAATAGAACATTACTGCAGCCTCAAAACTAGCCATTGCGAACTAGTAATTGCTGCCCGCATCATTGATGGATGAAGCAATGAATGAATGATGCTATTGCTGATACCTTTTGATTGTTTTATTGTTATTTTGATTATTGCTCCTGTGTGTTCAGTTATTCTGTAATTTTATAATTTTATTTTATTTTATTGACGATTCTAAGCACATGTAATATGTAAATTGAATAAAAACATTTTGAATTGAATTGAATGAAGTCCATCAATGCCTAGTTGTGACTCCGCTGTCCGTCTGTCTGTCACCAGGCTTTATCTTATGAACCATTATAGCTAGAAAGCTAAATTTTTGACAGATGATGTAGAATTTCTGTTGCCGTTATAACAACTAATAGGTACTAAAAACAGAAAAAAATATTCGAGGGGGCTCCCATACAACAAACCGGATTTTTAGCCGTTTTCCCTCGGTATTAATAATTGTTACAGATAGATGCTTGAAACATTCAGAGAATATTTAATGTAAGTATTAACTTCAATGATAAATAGTAAAATTACAATAAAATAAATATTCAAGGGATATAATATTCAATAAATATTCCTATACAGTACGGAACCCTTTGTGCGCGAGTGTGACTCGTACTTGGCCGATTATTCACACGACAGATTTGAGTTTACGTAGTAATTTATTTGTCCGCAAAACACTACAGATATGGATTTTCATATGATTTTAGCCGGCCGGAGGCCGGCCGCTGCTCACATGTAGGTACTTGTCCAGTACCTACTGCAATGTCAATGTACTTATTCTGAAGAAGGTTGACAAAATAACTCTCACATTTCCAAGCATGTTAGAGAAAACCAATTTAAGACTATTTTTTTTAATAAACGAAGCATAAACAAGTCAGAAATATTTTCTAGTCTAAATGAAATATTCTTAAATCAATTTTAGACCGCGGAGGGTGGGAAACGTGGTTCATAAATTCGTCAGACCCAAAAACAAACAAGGTTATGAAGAAGTTGGAGCTTGTGGCTAGTGTCGAGGACGGTATCAGGAACACTACGAAAGCTTTCTTCTGGCCATATGCTTTCCTAGGATCTCAAGCAGAGTTGGAGTTTTTACTTCAGGCTAACTTCTCGGCTAGCAAGTGAGTTAACAACCGTTACGGTCTAGATCTAGAGTCTACGGTCGAATAGACAACTATTAATACGTATATGTTTGCTTATAATACATATTTTTAGGGTTCCGTACACAAAGGGGAAAAACAGGATCCTATCATACAGACTCCGTTGTCCGTCTGTCTGTCTGTCACCAGAATGTATCTCATGAACCGTGATAGCTAGAACGTTGCGATTTTCACAAATGACGGTTGCCGCTATAACAACAAATACAAATAATTATTTTTAGCAAAAAACCGACTTACCCGTGTACAGAATTCGCAAATATTTCGCACGGATCGATGTTACATTTTTCACATTGATTTATCAAAAATGGCTTTGCCGATTTCAATAAAATTTTAATGGGACCAATTTCGAAGTATGACCTTTCCAATAAAAAGGAATTATTGAAATCGGACTAATACGAAAAAGTTATGCGTGGTTATGCATAAATATATACAAATATATATAATTATAATTGAGTACCTCCTTCGGTTTGCTTCGTCGGTCAAAAATAGAAAAAAAGTTGAGGAGCCCCTCCCATTCGACAAACCTGAATTTTAGCCGCTTTTGGCTCGATGTTAAGAACGCTTAATGATGGTAGATGCTTGATATATTTCCAGAATATTAAGTTAAATATTTACTTTAAAAATAAATAATTAAATTATAATTTAAATAAAATAAATATTTAGGGGGGCTCCCATTCAAGAAACATTATTGTTTTTGCTCGAAAATAATAACGGCAACAGGAAGATGCTTGAAATATTCACAGAATATTTGTATATTCCCTTCAAAAATAAATAATTAAAATAAAATTATATTAAGGGGCCCCCTTCCATACGGTAAGTACGGAACCCTTCGTGCGCGAGTCCGATTCGCACTGTATATCTTGCATAAATAAATAAAGTAAAGTAAAGAACCTCGAAATCGCGTAGGTACTAATAGCAGCAGCTGTTCCTCACAAAAAATTCATTGACTCTTCGCAAAATGCTGACTTTTTCGTGATTTCGATTTGATTTTCAGATCAAAGAGAGCAGTACTTCATATTTCAAATGAATGCTTCGTGCCTTTCGGAGTAAGCATAGGATTTCCTAAAAACTCCTTATATTCAGCAAAACTAAGCAACGATGTCAGGAGAATGTTCCAAAGTGGCTTGATAGATAAAATCGTAAATGAAGTGAAATGGGAAATGCAAAGGAGCAGCACTGGTCAATTATTAGCTGTAAGTCCGTAGTTTATAAGATTTAGCAACCTGCTACAGTGAAACGCTTTGTTCAATATTCAATTAGCTTATTTTCAATTTTTTTTTATGTCAATCATCGATTGTACATATAATCTCAGACTGATACTGCGATATACAATACTTACTTACTTAATCAATTAAAATTTGAGTAGGTATTTATACAATTTTGTTTCACAAAATTGTGATTTAAACTATCTCTTAAGTAAGCGTGGGTTTAATCGAAAAAGATTTTAATGTAGACTGATTATTAAAAAAATAACTCTTTGGTGTACAGAACATAACCTTTTATTTTAAAATAAAAGCGCTTGTTGAATTTCCTAAATAATTATTCTAATATGAAGGTATTTACATACCATTACATATGTTAACGTAGACCTCATACTATACTCGTATTAAACTTTTTTGAAAAAGTCGGTCTCCGAGCGGTTTACTTACTTACATTTAGCTGGTTCATATATCAATATATTTAATTCGAAGCTCAGAAACGCTACTCTATGCCTGATAATAATCGGCCTTTAGACAATTCTAGAACTACAGTTATCTTCTAAATTGTATAAATCAATTTCATTATTATATTCTTCTAGGCTGCAGCAGGAAATTTAAAAATTTCTTCAGCTCAAGAGAAAGGTCTGACCCTCGCAGACACACAAGGCATGTTTCTGTTACTCGGTGCGGGGTTCCTTCTTGCTGGTACTGCGCTTTTGTCTGAATGGATGGGCGGCTTCACCAGAAGATGTCGATTTATTTGCAAACAGAGGAAAGAAAGACAAATAAATACTCATTCTCAAGAAGAATCGATACAGTCAGCAGATAGTGAGATGAATTTATCACGTGATACGGAAAGCCGCATTCCCTTCGACGCAAGAACTTTAAGTTCTGGTTCAAGAGACACTTTAGAAGGACAAATTATACATGTTACAGAAGAAACTATAATAGTACACGAGAGGTTAGGGACCGATGGCTGGGATTCAAGAAGGTCCAGTTCCGTTGATTTGGACAGAGAAGTTAATGAAATATTTGAAAGAGACAGAACCAGAAAAGGGATTGTTGTAGAAGATGTAAGAGATGTAGTTGATGAAGAGAGAAATACAACTGTTTCTAAAGGCGCTTTTGGTGATCACCTCCATAGTAGTAAGCAGTATTAGCTTAATTCACGCCATTGCAAAGTTATGTTGTATGTTCGATGACGACCCTTCAGTCTGTGTCAGGATTACATTCTCTCGCTGTGCAAACTATAGTAATAATTGAAATAAAAAACAAAATTGACATCCAACTCTTTATTATCCTTCGAACAGTCATCAAAATAATTTATAACAATTTTCTAACACTGTCGTTAAACATTTATATTCATTCAGCCACTGAGATGTTCTCATCCAACACACAGTTTATCTACAATCGGCAGGCATGCCATACAAACACAGGCGCCGTAAGACCTACAATAATGCAATATTTGGCCCGGCCTTATCTTAAAAATAATTACACAATGTGACTTAAATCTTCCCGAGCGGCACCGCCCCTATAACCGACGCCTCTCAAATTATCAGTAAAAATATCGAGAAAATACAACAGATTTTTGTATTCTTTGTAAATTCAAACGAAAATATACCTAATACCTACCTAAGCAAGTTTTCAATTTATTATGTATGTATTGCACATCTGCTGTCACGAGAAATCAAATTGAAATAGACTTGAGTATTCAATAAGGATATGTTTATATTCCTATAATTCTATATTGGTTGTTCACGAAGACTGTGGTGCAATAGCAAAAGGCAGGAGGGACATACAAGTAATATATAAATACTAATGTGGTGAAATCTCACCGATCTCACGTAATATTTTATACTTATGACTACATTTTTATTTAAATGCAATGAACTAGATAATAAAAATAACTGAAAAGTAAAAGCTCTTTGCTATTGTCACACAGCAAGTTAAATATAGATAAACACATACACATATAGGTATATCTACAAAACAAATCAAGCAAACTCTTTTTACAACACCACACAACTTTTGTTGTGCGTTCAAAAGAATAATTATAATATTATTAATATAATTATACATGAACTCATTCCCGATAGCAAAATTCACAACCTCGGAAATTATGCTCCCAATACCAGCTTAACTGATGAAATGTACAAGATATAGTTAGGTATGTATAGGTAAGTCGACAGATACACATTCCGTGCGATCTTACGTGATGTCGTATCGACTAACTATTTGCAAGATAAACATTAACCAAGTTTAGCCAATAACTGCTTTGTGCATAACAAGACTACCCAACAATCTTCAATATTTAGGTGTTATTATAAATCAGTGTCTTAACATTACAGGTAAGTATAAAGGTAACAGATACTGTGATGAACATTGCAGTAACACTATCCATAGAACCAGAATTGAATGTCAAACGATAGATTAACAAGAAACAATATGGGCATTTCGCTGCATCGCCAAAGTAGATACGATTGAGCAAATTTTAATACAAAGCACATCGACACCCCCGGAAGGAACTTTTAGGAACGAACGACCGAATTCAAGAAATAACGGAACTGTAGAATCTCAAAAACTGGGCCCGTAACAGGAGCTAGGATCGCCACGTATACAAAATTTGGAAAGCCTATAACAGCACGCGGTAGTCCCAACAAGCACCGACTAGACATAACAGAAAGGGCCCACTTGCAACAGTGTACTTTATTATATCACATCAAAATATTCTAACATTAAAGTGTAATTACAAGTTTCCTACAATAAGTTCCCTAAAATGGGTCAACACTCATTATGCTCCAGTAGTAAAATATTAATTCGTTTTATAACTAATCGTGTACCTTATTTTACAATGCGAAAATACATTTTTATGCGTTCAGACTTTTGAACTTCAAAACTGGTTAGCTCCCTGTACAAAATTTAACAAACGTACGCTAAAATTTTGTTATTGTGATTTGAAGGATTTTATTCTTGCAAAGTAGTTTTTATTCTAAACAGTTAGATATTATTTTATACTACTATATAATATATACATTTTAATATCCTTAATAAACAGTTACACTGCTTGCCTTAAAACGTGGTATAGCAACATTCATACAAAGTTACGATAGTATATATTATACTTATACTAAATGAATACATATTCTATATGATAAACATTCAGTGTAGTGTACTTTTTATAACGATTTAACATTTTGTAAGACTTATCTTTACCAGGATGTGAAAATATAAAGCAAAAATGCCATTGTAATTTACAAATTTGGTACAATATGGTACATTTAGGCACTGTGAGTAAGGCATCTACAGTGAGACGATATACGAGGGGAAACTTATCGTGAACCCAATTATAAAAATAAATTACTTAAATGACAAAGAAGTCAGAATTCTATTCCTCTAGAAGTACCTTAAAGAGATTTAACAATTTTATAAATAACTTTTTGACGAATCAATTTGCGACATATACGATGCTTCTTGAAAAGGTGTAAAACACGAAATTGTAATGTACAATTAGGTTCACGACATCAGTGCTCAAGTACAGGTAGGGATAGAAAATCAAGCAATAACCAAAATGATCTTAGCATGATTCTAAATGATACACCCACCAATAACTATCTATTAAAATGGACAGTTATTATTCTACACCTTATTCCCGAAGTCTGTTACATACTCTCTAAAAATAGGGCGGTTCGTGATAATATAGTGCTTTACCAAAATATTAAAATACTCTTGTGTAAAATATAATATTTGTATGTGCAATTAAAGCTGAGATTAATAATGTAACATTGTTTGTTTCTAATTAAGTAGTAGTATTTTAGCTTCAGATCACATTAACAAAACGGATAAGATGTATTCTATCGATCATCGTGTCCATATAACCCATTACGATAGCCACTAAATAAACCCTAACATACTTAACGAGTAAAATTACATTATGATATTCAAAATTGACTTGATATTTTGGTCTGCTGACGAGAAACGACCTTCTAAAGTAGCTACTGCATTAGTGTACAATAACTCTAAGCATGTGAAAGCAAATCAGTCAAGTGAAACTGAACATATTTTAAAAACAAAAAATGTTTTAAATACAATATTGATTATAATACGTAAAGTTAGATTTAGAGTTGCACCTATTGTAACCTTGTCAGCGTCGAAATTGAATCGGACTGATATGCTTATATGGCTGAAATTATTAATACCCGAGAAAATGATCATAGTGAGTGCGATATATCGACTACTGAATATTGATGATTTTGTTCAAGAGTTTCTACATGTACATTATCATATACAATGTGATTCACTTACGGTTCTGCTTAGAGTGCAAAGTGTTATCATAAGAAATTTTAAAGCTTCGTGTGGTACCTTTATATACTCATCTCTAGCTATTACCTAATTACTTACATAACATTCGTTCCTAAAGGGACGTGTATACATATTATGTAAATATCATGATTCTCATGTATAAATACGTCAATAGATATAATAGATTTTACAATACATAATTTATTATCTTTTGTGATGACACTACCTTAAATTTACAAAGATTCAAGTTCGGATGTCACACTAATATATTTTTAAAATGGCACAAAAAACTTTTTAAAACACTAGTATAACACAATGTCAACAGTCGTTTTCAAGTCTTTGACGCACTTTCACACTTTGAATAGTCTGTTCTATCACGCACTACGTCGCTCCCTCTAGCCGCCGAGGAACGCACTAAGTAAATTACATCGATACGTGCATTTCCATTACTAGTTTATCTATTATAGTCACTAATAAAATTGACTAACTTTAAACTAAACAGACAATGGCACGGATTGCACATTTAACATCTATTTACAAAGGGAATTAGAAGTCTATCTATAAGTTCAAAATTGATCAGAAGGTTTGCAGCTATTATTATGCAATGTTGTACTTAATTTTAACATTCATTATCACTAGTGTACGTGCATTACGATAATTACGTATAGTGTAACCTTGAACATTCAACATCGACTGAAGGAACCGTGACCGGGGACCGGGGCCGGGGACCGGGGCCGGGGTCTAGTGTCCGACAGAGTTTGACCGTGCCATGTGAAGCACCGTGAGTAGGGATGCACCTTTCCGTATCAGACTTGCGATCGCACGTGTCGTCGATGTAGCACTAGAGGGGTAGGGGTGTGCTGACGCAGGACGGTGGTCATCGAAAGCTCGATAGGGGTGGAGCGGCGCGGCCGCCTAGCAGTGCGGGTGGACTGGCCTCGGGTAGGATCCGAAGGCCTCGTGGCCTAGCTATGTGGCCCAGCCCTCGATCCGCGGCCGCTTGGAGTGCGGCTGCTCGTAGTCCAGCGGGCCCGCGTGCCGCAGGTCGTGCCCGCCCGGCGAGCCCATGTTGCTCGACGACACTGAACCTGCCAAGAACAGACCTATTTCATCGTTAAGGACCACGATATTTAGTTAGTACACATACTTAACTTAACATTAGATATTTATCAAACAAGTAGTTCTTAAAGATCGCTTGTATATTTCCCGCGAGGGAATGGAACAGTCTTTCTGCTTTCCTGTTTCGTAAGAGATATAATCTAAAGCTTTTCAAGGTCAGAGTGAACAGATATATTCTAGTTCTGCGTGCTTCATCTTTGACCACTACGTTGCTTATCATCAAGCGAGTTGGTGGTCAAGCGCGGACTTATTCGTGATAAAAAAAAAAAATCTAGATTATTAGTAGCGGCACGTAATTTTAGCGCTGAGCGAAGTGTGGAGAGGATGGCTACTCCTGGGTTGTCACCATGCTCAGCCATCCCCTCCACACTAACCTCAGTGCTAAGCTTACGTGCCGCTACCTTTACTCTGGTCTCAGAATTACTAAGGACTGACTCGAACACGGCATGAAATATTTGAAAAATATTTAGATATCATTTTCTAGTTTACAAAGCAATGTAATGAAGGCAAGCAAAAAAATCTTATGAAGAAATAGCTCAGTAACCTACCATCAATAGCTCCAGATAGATGCGCGGGCTGCGGCGCGGGCGCAGGCGGCGGCGCGCGGTGCAAGTGGTCCGGGGCTCGAGGAGGCGACACCGGCTCCGCTTTGATCTTCACATTACTGGGGGAGCCGGCCGGAGGCGGCGTGCCTCCTCCGAGGACTGGCAAGCTGCTACTGTTGAAAAACGACTCATTGAGAAATTACTGTCAAGGGACAGATCCGGCTAAAGCTTCTAGCGCGATTAATGAGATGGTAACACAAATAATGTGTAACAACAAACTGCTGAAAAATCAGCACATCCATGGTTGTTTTTCACATCATGGCTTTGTTGGTGAAATATGTAAATGTTAAACAAATTAATATCATAGAGTAACTATCAATTTATTATTTTGTTGGTCGTAAATTTCTGTACCTACGTGTAGAAACAGTACTCGTAGAATTTATCTTTTAATCAAGGTCAGCAATGAAGCATGCAAACGGTGTTAGATTACTTCCTAGCCTACCTACTTTAACATTGCACCGAATAAATCAAACACAAGACAATCTACTTAGACTTCAATTATCTCTTCAATCAAATCAACCATGCGTAACATTGATGGTGAAAGTATTGAAACCTTGATCGACACCACGAAGCCCCTCTCTCGCCTAACTTTGTTGTAAGTGAGGGACGCAGGGTAGTTTAACAAAACTGGTTATCGCGAATATTGCGGTGAATGTAAGAGTTGAATTCGATACAAGAGCTACAGCTCCGGTAGCCGTGATCGTCTAGTGGTTAGGACCCTACGTTGTGGCCGTAGTAACCCAGGTTCGAATCCTGGTCACGGCAGTGTCATACACTGTCTCGGCGGAGCATATTTTTATATCATTATTTAGGATATTTTAGAGCCCGCAGTAAAACGAGATATGGATGATATATACTGCTCTACGTTGGTCCTCATAATTGTATGGTTTCCATTTGGTTCTCAATTATTTATTACATTATTATTCTTTAGACATTCTGTAATGTATATAATGTATAATTTGCTTTCAATGAGCTTTTTTACATAAAAATTATACTATAACTTGCAAGTTGTAGTCACGCCATCTATGGAAATCAGAGCAAAATATTATCACCGAATATCGACTGCAAGGTCGATCTTATAAAACCGGTTGCTCCGGAGAAAGTTGCATAATTAAATGCAAAGGTAAAATTTGCTGATACCGTCACCAGCTCCGATAGCCGTGATCGTCTAGTGGTTAGGACCCTACGTTGTGGCCGTAGTAACCCAGGTTCGAATCCTGGTCACGGCAGTGTCAAAACACTGTCTCGGCGGAGCTTTTTTGCATCAAAAATATTTGAAATCAAATACTATAATAAATGTTTAGTTTTAAAAAGTTTTAACAGTAAAGAGATTTTATTTTCCTGTCATTTGTTTTTTTACTAATATCATCTTTAAAATAAACGGAGATTTTTTAACATTAAACTAAACAGAGATTTTAAAAATTTCAATTCTCATGAATTTTAGTACCATAATTCTCTCACTTAGCTGTCGCCAATTTATCGGTCCGATTGTGGTGGTTTGGTCACGTAATTCAATTTAATCTTTTTATTGCTATCTTGTAGGCACTCAACCGTATCTGTTGCGCAACTTTTAATGATACGAGCGAATATTTCGGCGACATCGTCACAGCTCCGGTAGCCGTGATCGTCTAGTGGTTAGGACCCTACGTTGTGGCCGTAGTAACCCAGGTTCGAATCCTGGTCACGGCAGTGTTAAACACTGTCCCGGCGGAGCAATTTTTTTGTGATCGAAAAGGAAATTGAGATAATGGTCAAATGAGCAAAATGATGGAAATGAAATGTAGCAACTGAATGCGATCCAGCAAAAACAACACCAATGGAACAATTCTGGTAACTTGACAGTCTAGTAAGTAGTGCATAAGTGGCACCAGTATTATACCTCTACATTTCTATAAACTAAAATGATACGATTACTTACATCTTACATAAATTTTGTTTTCCCATAAAATACAAAACGGTTATAAAAATATTCTCTAGTGTAACGAAAGTTAAACTATGGTTAGGAAATAATCAACAATTCCATGATTAACCTAACGCAAAACCACTCAAATGTTTTACCACTGAAATTTCTGATACGAACTCAATTTACGATAACAAATGAAGTAAACCCTTTGAATTGATAATATAAATCACCATAGATACATATTTTTATTGGAGCGTTTAAATTTAAAACAAATTACTTTTTTCTAAGACGTCAAGTCCCCAGAAAGTCCAAAGTAGTAATATAAAAGGCATACAGACATGTACCTGTTGTGCTGTAGCGTTTGCAGTTGATGCGCGCCCCATGTCAATCCGATTCCCATGTCTGATCCCATGCTGAAGTCCTGTGGTCCAAAGTTGCCGAGTCCTGAGTAGCTTAGCGGTGTCTGGAAAACGAAACGTACATTTTTAACCGTAATGTAAATAAAAAAATTGCTTATGTAAGCAAGCATAAGCAATAAAAATGCGATCCCCTTAATATCTACTTTTTGCCAAGCTCTGAAATAGAGCTTACAGAATGTATTACTTTATCACTGCAATATTCTTCGTAACTTCAATTTTGTAATACATCATTTCAGACGAGTTTTGCTTAAACTTGGCGTAAGCTTTGGATACGGTAGGAAAATTTTAAAAGGACTAAATTAAAATTTGTGTGCTTTTAACGTGCATTACAAAACTATATTTTTATACCTTTATGTTTTTTTTTCGTCAAATGCATGATCTTTTAAGAAACAACAAAAACACTTTTGGTGTACAGGTAGAGTTTAGGGCTCTTAGAGTTAAACGTCAAATACGAACTTATGTAATTTTAATTGTAAATACGTTTTTCTGAGATATGTCTTTATATAAATTAGGTTCATATTGCATAAAAGAAAACATATAATGTACTATCAACATTCTAGCACATAGTTTTAAACTAACGGGGCATAATTATGTTACTTTGATATTATTTTATAACCGTTACAGCAGTTATAAGGAAAATTACATTAATCAAATAATGACATCACAATGTAGGTAATCATTGTTCAAATATTGTTTACTTATCACAATTATTTCATTGTTAATTGTTATTAGATAATTCATATTAAAAATAGTTTTGTCTGTCCCCAGGTAAAAATGATTATTGGTGACCAGCAGAATGATCACAAGAGGAAAGTTGAAATAGGTACAATTGCGCATTAGTAGGTCATCAATCAGGTTTCCTTAAACAATTATTATGAATATCACTATCGTATTGAACGTACAAAAACCCAGAGTAAAACTCACTCACACAAACAGAAACTTGCGTATTTGATTTGCGCAGGCCACTACACGTACAACAACATACATGACAAAAAGAGAGATAACAATTTCCTCATATAAATTTTTCCATTGATCCATGGTCTTGGTATGTGATTTTAGTGAGTCAACATGCCACATGTTCTCGATATTAAAATTGATAAAGTGAATCTAAAGAATTCCTTGAGTAAATGTTAATTCGTTCAGAGCCCACATGAATATGTGTACTGAAAAATTTATTATCGGAATATGAACCCATTTTTGACTTCTTCGGCCATATTTTGGCTGCTAATTTTATCATCTTTAAAAAACTATAAACATCGTTAATCCGGAACGCTAATCAAGTAATGGCGACATTGGTGGTCAAAAGATTATAGGCTTATCAAACTTCTTGTCGGCTGTGATGTTGGCTACAAGCTACGGAAAACCCAATCTTGAATGAAGCTCGCTTAATCGCTACTCGAGGATTGGGTTTCGCGCAGATTACAGCTAACTTCACAGCCACTAAGATTTTTATCCTATCCATCCATCAGCCATATGACGTCCACTGCTGGACATAGGTCTCCTCTAAGGGTATCCAATAAGACCGATTGGAAGCGATTTGGCCTTACAACAAAGTCTACAGAATCCTCACCTCTCCTGAGTAAGATATGTCGTCCTGAGGCGGTGGCATCGAGCTGGGTATGACGACGCGGAGGTTGTTATGTCGTGGCGAGTGGTGGGGAGGAGGCGCGTGTCCGTGGGGCTTGTGCGGGTGTCGGTGCGGGGAGGGCGCGGGGCCGGGGGACGGGGACGGAGTGCAGCCCGCGCCTAGGGGCGAGCCGGAGCCAGGGTAGCCGTTTGACATTTCGAGCATTCCGCCGCTTGGGTATACTGAAAATATGCAAAAAACTGTTAGTTTTCATTTTTGATGAGGTAACGTCTTATGAATCTATGAAAGCCGGCTGCGTGCACGAAAAAGCTTGACTCCTTGTCACGTTCCGCCTGAACCGAGCGTGCAAGCGAGAGCGCGGAACAAGCGATAGAGAAACACGATCGGCCTAAGCGTTCGACTTGTGACGCATATGACATTATCACGTAAAGTTATCGTCCGTATACCGACTTTACTGATAACCAAATTTTTTACTAGAGTCGACTTAATTTATATAAGTGTAAATTGAAAACTATAATTAGTAAAAGGAATGAGATAAAGAGAATCTGCTATTCAAAAATAGCGGAAGATGAGGAAAACAAGTGAAGTGTGCTTGCTCTACCAACGGGAGCCTTACTCTTTTGAATGAATGAAATGAAACTGAGCCTTATCAAGTATCACAGAATTTTAGCAAATTAAAATGTTATTTCAGTATACTTACTGAAATATCGGTACCTATCAAGTTCGTCATTGCAGGTAAAGTCAGTGAACTTGTCAGACTGGCCTTATCTATTGTTATTCCTTATCACGATATGGTTAGGCATAATAATCCGCTCGGACTATCGTAATCTCATACAAAACAGATACAACGTCAATAGATCAATAATAATCACCTGAATCGGTTTCCGAAGACGATGGCCGTGGACTGATAGAGGTATGCATTTGTGGACTAGCTTGCAACAGTGACTGATCGTAGCTCCCCGCCGGTACGCTCACTGGAAGGTTGTAGTTACTTCCCCCCACTCCAACTCGGCTGCCGTTCAACTGGTTCCTTTGCATCATCATTTGGAATTCCTCGTCAATTTTAGAGTATTTGGCTTCGGTCCGTGGGGTCAGGTTGTATTCGGGTTCTTGCTCGGGGCTGTCCGGTGACATTACTCCGTTTTTATGCTCTTTCTTCGTTAGTGCCTGGAAGTGTCAGCGGAAACAGCTCAGGTGGCTTGACGAGCCAAATGTCTAAATACTGTACGGTATTAATAGACATGCAATTAGAACACCCTCGTTACACACCAAATCGGTTATTTTAAGAATTTCAAATTCAATTTCACTTTTAAAATAAGCCGAAGTGTTTTCAAACAGAATTTAACTAGAATTGATTTATTCACTTAAGATAATTGAAACAATCTGGATATTTTTTTCGAAAATGCCGTATTCTTTACAAAAATGTTTCTTTGTTGAAAGCTTTTAAAATGAAGCGCCTGTAGGCGGACATAAATGGCTATTAGTCAGAAGGTCAAAGTTTTGGAGGTGGATAAACCTTCATTTAAAACGAATTATGTTTTCGAATCTACAAATGTAACTAAAGGTCTAGGTCATGGTGTATTTGGTTTGAAACCACTTCGGCACTTGGCACAACTCATCGTTCGTAGTATAGTCAGCGTGTAGGAGGGCAAAATAAACAGTGCTATCATAATCTACGTGAACTATCATTACGTAATAGTGATAAAACTTTTTAGCGTACATTTGTGTGTAGTGTCGAACGCAATGATGCAACTCTGACCGTACCCTTGTTCCGACGGAGTCAGGTTAATTCAAATAAACACAAAATATATTTACAAAAACCCATGCTGGAAGGAAAAAATAACATAAATATTTAGGGCGTCTAGTCATAAACAGTTAGTAGAAAACGGGGGTCTGGTGTTTTGTTTTCATCTTTTATTGGTCTATCGGGGATAAACATGCGTTTTAAAACTTTACTGTTCTATGTCTATGTGATCAGGGATTGAGTCTACGGAGGTTGAAAGTTGGTTGGGATCTTTTTAGTAAGTTGTATGCATTAGGTTTGTGTAAGTAGTAAGCACGCGTTAATGGTAGAGTCAATATTGCATGGACATTGCATTGCGACCACGGGCACACAGATGACGCCGTACTTCATGTACCTCGATGATGTTGCGGTTGGTCAGGGACTCGTGCGGCTCGTTGTATTCCGTGTACTTTAGGAGAACCTGCAAATTCAAAATAAAAAGAGTTCAATAGATGTTCCAACAAAAGAACTGCCCCTTATTGCTTATAATATATTATATGCGTTCTGGCGTTTGGCTTCGCTTTTTCTCTCTCTCGGTCTCGTGACACGAGTAACTGGTGCGAGCTGGAGAAAAAGCGAAGCCAGACGTCAGAACGCGTACACAATAAGGGAGCGGGTACTGAGCATAGTAGGTACTATGCTTATGAATTCATCTTCAATTATGTTATAACAGTTATTAACATATCCCGACTGCGCAGTGCCAGTGTACTCCGCAGTCTAAGTACGGGCTTTTTCTAATTATTATAAAAGATTGGAAAGCCAGTCATAGTCAGTCACACTGGTCAGATGTGATATGCTTCCAGATATGTAATAGCCCGTTATCTTTTTCTTCTAAGTCCCACGACAGTTTTTTAGAGGATTTAAAAAAAAATTAGCCATTGCCACGAAATGATGATGATGAGAGGATTTACACATAATATGTTCTTTTTAAATAAATTAATATATGTATGTATAAGTAGGAGTAGGTAGGTAATTATGATGACGCCATCGTAAATTTAATAGCAACGTAAAAAGTTTTATCTCTATCGATTGCCTAAAGTAAAAAAAAAAAAAACAGAAATACTTTATTAGCCGTTATAATTACGATGGCGCCTTCATGATTGGGCCTAATATGTGAATTCAGTGAATTGAAATAATTGTGTACAGAATAATTAAGTCATAACATAATAAGCCCGATTACAGAGGCGCCAGCGTAAATTTAAGAGCAACGTAAAAAGCGTTCTCTCTATCGAATGCCTAAAGTGGAAAAGAAACAGGACCATGTTATTTAGCTATTATAATGACGCTGGCGCCTCTGTGATCGGGCTTATTGTGATCTTATCATAAGTAACCTAAAATAGTCATTACGCAGCAGCAGTAAAGTATTTCTACTTTCATATTTTGTTCAATGTTTCAAGAAATAAAACTTTTATGTGGTTTTGTTTCCTTATTTAAAAATTGTTAATCAACATCTCAATAAAAACTTTAGGTGTAATTATGGACTTCAAATTGATATAATGTAGAGAAAATTCGAAACAATTATTGGCAAAGTTTGTCCCGAGAAGTTTCCGTCTTTGATCGAAGTTTTCTAATATTGCCTTTCGATTTGACACTTTGTAGCTGTAAATTAATTTTTCTTTATACTTTTATTTTATTAAAGTTTGCAGGTTCTAGGAGATAACAGTTAGGTCAAAAGCATTGAATGTCTTTTAAGGTAAACTATTAATGGTTTTGTTGCTAAAATCAGCTGTTCTATACATTTTGTCGCGGGGGAACGATATTTTTCTATGGAACAAAAGTCGCAGAAAAAAAGTTGTTAGTTTTGATGTACAAAATAAGCCACTAAAAGGATGCTAATTGATTAGAAATAAACCTGTACATTCAATTAGCTTTTTTTATTGTATATTAGATTTTTATTCCGGATAAACCAAATAAACTCTTTCAGAATAAAGTAACGGAATTTCAAAAGAACTTTACTTATCTGCGATTTTTTTGCACAAATGTGCAGCGGAAGTACTGTTTAATGTGTCATTGATAAACATGAAAAATGCAATTAAATGCAGTTCAATGACCTCAATTATTTCATCCTGTAGCAGTATTTTAATTAAACGAAATACTTTGCTAAAAATGTTCCAATCGGTACTATGTTTTTTTAGAATTTCTTGCATTTATAACTATTTTAAGTTTGGCATTCTTTGATACAGATCATTAAGCTCAAATTTTGAATATAATCAAGTCAATGTGTGCTAACTGAATTCATTTTCTCAAACGGTATACATATTTATGTTATAGTCCGTTTAAGTTCGCTCTACTGAACTTGAGAAGACTAGTTTCTTAGTTTAAATATTTAAATTGGATATGAATATGATTGATTGATACGAAAATATTGCAATACATTTGAGACAAAACAGCTTTACAAAATAAAGAGAAAAGAGGCAAGCGTTAATGCATGATATCATAATGACGCTAATCCTTAACATTAAAATGACGGATTACTACCGTGGCTCGGATGACACGTTAAATTGTAGGTCCCGGTTGTTTTAACCGTTTAGCCATGTCAGAGGCCTTCAGGCGGCCTAAAAACTCTGACACCAGGGCTACCCATAGGCCTGTACAAACTTACTTACTTTACAGATTACTGAGGAGTTCATTTTTTTATTTTTCTCGATATTAATACTTTGTTAAATATCTATGTATTGATAGTTCTTTAGGACCATTTTCCTAACAAACCTGGGTTATCATTAAGGTTATTTGAACTTTGAAAACTAAGTAAGTATAGGGCGGAATCGGGATATCGCATTCAGATTGAGCACACATTCAAAGATTGTGGAGTCATGAAATTCGCCTACTTCCGGGTGATGAAGAAGCAAACCCTTCTCTCGGTTTTTCCTTTACATTACAAGCTGGAGCAGATCGTATTTGCCATTGTGTATATGCTCGTCCGAGGTACTGTCCTATTTGCTATATCAGTCTTTAATAACCACAGCTAAGCCTACCTCGGGCGATTATTGGTTTTTATCTTCAATTTGTCATCCGCACCTACGCAGATTGCCTCATGATATTTTTCTTCGGCGAAAAGCTAGAAGGGTGAAAATCCTTTCACAAATTCCAAAGAACTCTTGGTACCCCGGAGACTCGTGATTTGACCTCACGGTTGTAAGGCGTGCATTCTCCCTAGTAGGCCATCGCAGTTTTACTAACTAAGCAGTCTAGGTACTAGAACATCAAACATGGAAGAAACTTGAAGGACACTTTAGTTGCTTTTAAATGAAATGGGCTGTGTCCAAAATTAATGTCAATAAACAGAAGGGTGATCCGCTTTGAGAGATAGAAAGAAGCTGTTTCAATGAGGTACAAAATACTTTATTTCTGAGTAGTTTTGAGGTTTCCCTATTTAGAGATAGGTACTGGCCGAAGACCGCGAGAAGTGAAAGTGGTACCACCAAAAAGAGTAGCTCTTTGATGGAATTTTAAATGAATGACTACTTGAGTGGAAAGGTCCTTCTAGTTTTTTTCCGTGTCGGAAGAAAAAAGATTCATAATCATCAGCCTGTATCGATCCGCTGCTGGGTATAAGCCTCCTCTCCCTTGTGCCAGTTTGCCCTGTCTTGGGCTGATCTTATCCACGCGTGTCCCGCGATGGACCTAATGTACTGGTGGTCTGCCTACGGATCGCCTGTCTGCTCTTGGAAGCCACTCAGTCAGTCAGAAAAAAGATTAGCCTCACCTTATCCATGTCCGTGCTGGCGTACTGGTAGAGTTTGTTGTTCGAGCTGAAGATGATGAGCGCGATCTCGCAATCACAGAGCACGCTCAGTTCGTACGCTTTCTTCATCACGCCGAACTTGCGCTTGTTGAACGTAACCTGAAACATTTACAACATTTAATAAATTTACATGAATCCTGTAGGGTATACTACAGAACACTCCAATCCACATCCAACACCTAAATTCAAAACATAAAATTTATCGAATTTATCTTAAAATAGCTGCCCACCTCGGCTTTGCCCGGGTATAATTTGCTAAAGAAGACAGATTTTATAAATATTGTGCCCATATACCTACCACGTACCTTATGTAGGTATGGGAGTTTTAGAAATGATCCCTATTTGTTTTAAATGTCATCCGGGGATAGTGTAGCTTTCTAATAGTACAAGAATTTTTCAAATCGGTTTAGTAGTTTCGGAGCCTATTAAATGCAAACAAACAAACAATCAAATCTTTCCTCTTTATAATACATAATATTGGTTTAGATTTATTTCATTAAGTTCACTAAAAAAGTGACCTTATTATCTACCTAGCCGAGGAAAGTAAAATGAGAGGGATGCTTAGAAGATCATCAATAAAATGAGTTTATATGCTTCAAAAATAATTTTATCATGCATTTTACATAATTATATTACATGATGATGTTCATTTAGTTAATTTTAATAAATAGTAGTATTCATCTTAACTCCTTCAGCATTGTAAAAACTGCACAGATTTTAAAAAATATCGACTTAAAGTTTCATTACACATATTTTATTACAACTTTTTTTTATTATACATTTTTGTAGCTTTACTGTTTTCATTCAGATTATATATTACAATTTTTTCCTGCATCTATATTTCCTGTGTATAGAAGGAATAAACACATATTTTGAAAATGATTCATAAGTTTCTACATTCTACATAAGTACTATCAACATAATTATAAGAACCTTTTTCAAATTATTGTGTGATCTAACTAAGATTTAGATGTCTATAAAGCTAATCTAAAATTGTGAAATCAGATTTTAAGCGAATGAAATAAATAAAACTTGTTTGTAAGTCAAGGAATTCTTCCCAAAAACTCTTATTGTAATTTCCTTGTACGACAACAAGTTTCTACGACATGGATTTATGAGGTCATCTTTACCTACAGTTGCTACAGATTGGTTTCTGGAACTGGATGTGGCTGTTATGCGTCATCAAAACGTTGTAAATACGTACTAACAATGGCGTTGAAGTATTTTATATGTTTTATGTTGTATTTCGATCGAAGTTTTTCGCTTCAATTCGAATTTACACTACACCTAATAAACAAGAAAAGCCTGATTGATTAAAAGTGACGTTATTAAAAATATATCTATACCAATATAATAAAGAGGAAAGATTTGATTTTTTGTTTGTTTGCATTGAATAGGCTCCGAAACTACTGAACTGATTTGAAAAATTCTTTTATTAAAAATATATCTATACCAATATAATAAAGAGGAAAGATTTGATTTTTTGTTTGTTTGCATTGAATAGGCTCCGAAACTACTGAACTGATTTGAAAAATTATCTTATTAAAAATATATCTATACCAATATAATAAAGAGGAAAGATTTGATTTTTTGTTTGTTTGCATTGAATAGGCTCCGAAACTGGCTCTTTCGTGGTTTCGCCCCACAAGCTATTCGGCCCGCGGGGCGAATCAACGAAGCCTCTTTTTGAATGCCCTCTTTCGCCCCGTGGGGCGAAACGCCGAGAACGATAAAAGAAGAGGCCGTTTCGGTCCACGTTGATAAAGATCAATGTCCCGCATCAGTATTACGTATTTCTTATGGTACAGCCACGCATAAAATTACATGAGATAAAATAAAAATCCCACTACAAGTAATCAACAGATATGCAACGCTATAAAAAAACTAAACAAGAAAAAACAAACTACCAAAAACTTACTATATTGATATAACAGACATTATGAGCTGAGGGCTTAAGTTAAATTGAATATTGTTTGGTAGTAGGCGGGGCCCATTTGCAAACTATAAATTGTAAGAAAATTAACAGGTGTGGGACCTGTTACTCGTACTATGTAATATTTTCGATATTCATTTTATTCATAAAAAAATATTACACGTCATTACACAATGAATAGATTCAAAATTGCAGCAAAGTAGGTACATTGATAACAAATAAATATTCACATTAACTACACCATTATGTTTACAACTACATATTATAATTAAAATGTCAAAAAAATAAAATTAAAATAAATTACACCAATTACGTATGTCATTGTAATGAATGAAAACATTAATAAAACATGTCTTAAAAAATACAATAATAACAAAAACATTACATCATTGTAAATGAATCAAATTGATAGAAATAATTCTTAACCAATACATGTTTTATTATATTAATTGTAAACATTTAAACATATCGAAATAATGAAATGCTTCCTCGATAAGCCAGCGTTTCAGGCGGGCTTTGAAAGAACCTATGCTAGAACCGTTCCGTACTGCAGCACTGACTGCACGGTCGCGAAATAGCAACATCGGACCACTTTCGAGATAATATGGTTATTTTCCCAAATCTCTTGTGATTGTATTAGCTACCTAGGACTAAAGGGTAGTTCTAAAATTTCGAGCAAATCACATGTTCGAAGAAAAAAAACATGTGTCAACAGCTAAATGAAATCCAAATATTTTTTATATGGTGTGTTAAGTATATGGGACTATAGGTATACTTTGCATCTTTATATTTTTTATATTAATATAGTATTAAATTTATTAAAAAATATTAACTTGCCAAAAATTCATTACAACCGTCGTTCATAACCTAAACGTATAGATTTGAGAGCAAATAACTAATCTATTAGATGTACCGCATAAATTTCATCCTCTTATTTAGTTGAAATACTTATTTAGGAAGAAAACTGACGCTTTAAACTGGCATTAAATTTGGTATTTACTATCAAAGTAAAGCAAAATATTTTTGTACAAAAAATTCATTACCATAAATTCTTTATGCAACAAAAAAACAGCCTATAGATATGAGAAATAAATAATGCAAAATGAGATTTTTTCTAGCTTTAAAAAGAATTACACTGAACAACTAGTGCTCGCACTGTATAAAGGCTGCAAAATGAGGTTGCATATGCAACGACGGCCTCTTTGCCATGGATGGATTAAGCACCGGCCGTGAAGGAAAAAAAAAAGGATAGTGCGTGACAAGTCCCGCATTTATCGAGGGTTTCGTACAAATTCCGAAAATTGCATGAATTCTGGAACTACGAGTAAGTTGCTTAACAACGGAATTTGTGATTTGGAAGCAGCATGCATCCAGCGTAACTTTTAGTCCTAGTACCAAAAAATAACAGTCCGTCTGTCTGGCCGTCTTCCCATCTGTCCGTCCTCAAGTCACAAGCCCTCATAACTACCACAAAGAACCGAATTGCATGAAATATGACATTATAATAGTTTTATTATAGAATCTAAACTTCCATCGAATGAAAACAATGTGCCAAAATTGTATTGATTTAGATAGCATATTCAAGGTGAAGAAAACTCCTTTTTTTTCTTCACCTTGTACGCGGAAAGGTTTGACATTTCTCATTTTTTAAGCTTGATAACGATCATCAATCAATCATCAATAAACAGTTGCATTTTTGTTCATACACCCCCATAGGACTCATAAAATGATGCCCTTGATATAATGCAATTGTTTTTTTTCCATTAACTACTTTTCTACTTAAATGTACAGATAAAAAAGTGAATCGCGGGGCGAATCAACGAAGCCTCTTTTTGAAGGCCCTCTTTCGCCCCGCACTATTGGAGCGGGGCGAAAGAGGGCATTCAAAAAGAGGCTTCGTTGATTCGCCCCGCGGACCGAACAGCTTGTGGGGCGAACCCACGAAAGAGCCCCGAAACTACTGAACTGATTTGAAAAATTCTTTTATTAAAAATATATCTATACCAATAAAATAAAGAGGAAAGATTTGATTTTTTGTTTGTTTGCATTGAATAGGCTCCGAAACTACTGAACTGATTTGAAAAATTCTTTTATTAAAAATATATCTATACCAATATAATAAAGAGGAAAGATTTGATTTTTTGTTTGTTTGCATTGAATAGGCTCCGAAACTACTGAACTGATTTGAAAAATTCTTTTATTAAAAATATATCTATACCAATAAAATAAAGAGGAAAGATTTGATTTTTTGTTTGTTTGCATTGAATAGGCTCCGAAACTACTGAACTGATTTGAAAAATTCTTTTATTAAAAATATATCTATACCAATAAAATAAAGAGGAAAGATTTGATTTTTTGTTTGCTTGCATTGAATAGGCTCCGAAACTACTGAACTGATTTGAAAAATTATTTTATTAAAAATATATCTATACCAATATAATAAAGAGGAAAGATTTGATTTTTTGTTTGTTTGCATTGAATAGGCTCCGAAACTACTGAACTGATTTGAAAAATTCTTTTATTAAAAATATATCTATACCAATAAAATAAAGAGGAAAGATTTGATTTTTTGTTTGTTTGCATTGAATAGGCTCCGAAACTACTGAACCGATTTGAAAAATTCTTTCACTGTTGGGAAGCTACACAATCCCCGGGTGTCATAGGCTACATTATATTTAAAAAAAAATAGCGAGGCTGCTAGTTCTTAATAAATTTGATATATATTTATTTTTGTAGGACCTCAAAAATATTACAAAAATATTTTTTTAAGAAATGATCTTATTCTTAATCAAAGTATACATATTTTCATATTACAAACATTCATAGCCCTTGTTAAAAACTATACATTACTTTCGCGCTGCACGAAGATTTTACTACGTTGGCGCTATTATTTTTGTCTTATATTTTAAGCATGTATTTATGAAACGTTTTCGGTACTTTTACGTTTCATCCTAACTTAGTCAGTTCAGTTTTTCTGTTAGTACTTTTTTATTTACATTTTAATTAACTTAGTTTTTATACTAAAACAATTCATATCTTCCAGAGTAGGTTTCAACATTCGCAATCATCCGTGTAGTGAACTTGTAGCTTAGCATAGTACCTCATTGCGGTTACATCGTAATGTTTTCCTGTCAGTGACAAATACTAGGATTTACGGAATAACCAAATAAATTTATCCTGTGCAATATTTATATTGCTGGAATTCATTAAAGACAATTCAGTGTGACTTATAATACGAACAATGTCTACTACTATACTACGAGTAATGTTACAAAGAAAGAGAGCTTTTGTTGTTTTGTTTATGTATCCTATACGGACTGATTCATAAACAAAACAATTTATTAAGCTTACGTATTGGAGTAAACTTGGAAACGAGATTTTTAAATTGTAAATATATAAAAACCAGGCATTTTTGATTTTTGTTAAAACGCTACTTATGGGTACCTTCATCGAATGGGCCTCCTCAAAAGTAACCCACTTTTAATTTAAAGGGCCAAGTAAGTACAATGTATTACAGACCTTCGTTATTCAAATACATTGCTAAACACCGTAACCCACTTTAAAATACCAAAATTGAGTATTAAATAATACACCTACCTATCGATTAATCAATTTGGTCACGTACCATGTAAAATTTAATCCTATACTCAGTTGAAACTAAAGCAACAATGATTCAAGTTACCCTTTGTTCCTATAAAATGTGCCTATTGAGGACAGAAATAAACAAAGGAAGCTTTTAAGCAATGACTGTACAATTAGAACAGTCGAAACGTCACCAAAGCAAGTTGACCTTCGCAAGTTTCATTTCGCCTGTCTGCCTCCGACCAGACGAGAAGATCCCCCATCCCCTGCACTTTCTAAGGACGATAGTTCACAAAGGGGGCAATGTAGTACACTTCAGTGGCTCTAATTAATTTGGCGTACAGTGTAATCGTATAATTAATAAATTACAAGCGCCACAGGTCGTTGTCCCGCGCGATAATGTTTTGCAGTGGGAGTGTTGATACGCCACATCTGTTAGGTCAGATGCTAAGGTCATTTCACTCTTTAGCATGCTTTATGTTTAAAACGTTTAGATCGAACAGTCTCTTCTTGAGCCACGTGGGTGATCAAGTGTTGATTGAAATGATCCCGGCTTGATCTTTGCTATTAATTGATATCGTTAAAGTTGGTATGTTGGGCGATCTCGCGGAGACTCGTATTTTTAATCATTCTTCCGTTTAAAATTCTGCTAGAATATTTTTAGTCTAAATTATGTCGTTGTCTGTAAACATCATTATTGTGCAAACTTTGCAACGTAAATCAAATATTATGATGCAGACTTAATTTATCAATTCAGTAAGATTAGGTATCTCCTGAACATTTCCGTTGTTACATGGAAAATTCAGATTACTACGTTGCAGTTACAGTGAATCATGTAAATATTTTTTTTAGTATGCGAGACGATTCTAAAAACCGGACAAGTGCGAGTCAGGCTGCGCACACCGAGAGTTCCGTACCAATCCTGAAAATTGCATAAAATTGGGAAGTAAGTTCTTAAAACCGCAAGGCATAACTAAATTCATCGATTAAAGGTTTTTTTTTTACTTTTTGCGTCGTAAATCAAATGCTAATGAAGCTCTTTCATAATTTTGAAACCGCACATGATACAAAAAAGACACAAAATTATCCTATAAGGGTTCCGTTTTTCCTTTTGAGGTACGGAACCCTAAAAATATACGTTTCTTATTTTTGTTGATATAGTCAAGGTTAGTACACCCATAATAATTAATAATTCTAAGTCTTCTACGCTTTTAGTTGTTTGGTAAGTACTTATACTCAAATAAAAATAAAAACTTAAGTTATTCTTTGAACTTGATCGAATACGTCATCCTACAAAGAAAGTGTACTTAGTATTTTTAGAATTGCCTACTGGCCACACTTTTCCCCCGTCTTTCTCTGTGGTTATCATTTGTCATCAGGAAAGACGTGAAAAACAAAATATGAAAGATAGTACATATTAAAAGTCCACGAGGTTTGCCTCGAGTTGCATCGTTAGCTAAAATTATACAGATGAAAGTTAAAGTTTGTTAAACCAACCTGCCGATTCCGTTCGTCTGTGATCCGAGATATTTGTATTTTCTTCCGACCCATGGTGGCAGCAATCTTGGAAGGGGGTAGAGGGAGCGGGGTTAAGAACGAAAATTGCCGAACGGCTGGCTTCCTTGGACGTCAACAGCTGTTACCTGTTGACAAATGCAAAAATGCTTTTAAAATAGTGCAATAAATAAAATAAATAAATAAATATTAGGGGACATCTTACACAGGGTCTCTGTCCCCAAACTAAGCAAAGCTTGTGATATGGCTACCAGAGACTGATCCAGAGTCCAGAGTCCAGAAAATTAGCTGTAATTTTTTTTTTTCACTTTTTGAAAAATTACAGCTAATTTTCTGGACTCTAATTCAGCTATAAGAAATGAAACTGAATGATTTGATGATTTTCAAAGCAAAAACTGATAAAGTTTCGTTCAGATTCGTTTGATCGTGGAGGCTTTGAAACATTATAATAATTAAAGCAGAGCTTAAAACAATCGTGTCATCGTTCAATCAATGTTTATAATTTATTTCTGATAAATATGTACTATGTTATAGAACTAATTACTTATAGTCAACGTATGATTTAGTATGCTTCATTCGATGACGTCGTACACAGTCGTTAATATACGTGTACTCCAGCAATATGCATAAATAAATATAAAGCATTACCATATTAATCGGATATATTTGTGAGTAAATATTTATTGAGGTAATAATAGATATAGAATCTTTCATCGAACTATCTCTATACATATTTCAATTTTAATATCTATTAAAGTCATTATGTAATTATTATGACAGCACAGAAACTTGCTGGATGCAAGCTGGTTTAAACCGACCTTATCCACTGAGGAGGTCTATGTCCAGCAACATCCTACGGCCGATAATGAAGATGGAGGTCGCTATCCGTTAAGGTATTATTCATCTAACTTAGAGACCTCTGTCTGTTCATATTTAAAACAAATTTTAAAAATACACTTATTAAGTTAAATTAAATACTATTTTTGGAATTCAGATAACACAGCTGTTAAATTCCAAAATTTCACAAGTGCACACCGAGGACACCAACACAGGACGTAGCACATTCCATATTCTAACAGTTTAATATTTGTGATAATGACCACGATTACGTAATGGCAGCCGATAATGACGTAATCGGACAACAATCAGCATAGTATTATCCTTTAACGCCATGTCACAATCAGGGACATCTGTCATTCTTTTAGAATTTAATTCGTGAAATAAAATTGTTGTTATGACATGGTACTATGTCAATAGTTGATTATCTTGATAGTTTTGAAGTCATATTATGTTAAAAATTTAATCCGTTTATTACCATTAATTATTTCAGATCGATGCTATTGCCTATTTTAAGGAACTTTGTTCACTTCTGACCAAGAAAATTGCAGGAAAGTCTTAGGTCTAATAATTCTATTACCTTTTTAATTCCAATAATACAGACAGTAACATATCAAATATTTTATTTTGGGTTTAAACATATTATAGTATTTCAAGGTTATTGCTTCTGGGTTTTTATTACATGTAGAAGATTAGTTTACTTTATGTTAATATTGATTTTATGACCTGTAGTTAGGAGAAATATTTTTTGCTAGATGCAATACTTCGGGTTAGCTTTCTGGTGTAAAGTTCCGAACACAAAATGGTGCGATTTGGACTAAATACATTTTCTAACACGTTAGATGATATCTACTATTAATAATAAAACCAATTAATAACAAATATACTCTGTACTTCATATCGATACAAAAGGTACATTACAAAATCCCTATGATACCATCACACAATTGAAAGGAAAATCGATATGAAAAATAAGCTACAGCTTGACATCAGTAACAACGCAAAGTAGGTATAATTACCAAATCTGATTTCTACAGGGAAAGAGATAAAGCTTAGGCTATATCTACCTTATATCAGGCATATAAAAATCAAAATGTATTTATAGGTAAGTAACATAATATCATATCAAATAACTAATGATGCAGCTTTACTTTATATAACAGGAAATAACTCCGTGGTTTTTAGGGTTCCGTACCCAAAGGGTATTTTTTACGGGACCCTATTACTTAGACTCCGATGTCCGTCTGTCTGTCACCGGGCTGTATCTCGTGAACCGTGATAGATAGCTGACATTTTCACAGATGATGTAATTCAGTTGCCGCTATAACGACAAATACAATACAAAAAACAGAATAAAATAAATATTTAAGGGGGGGTCCCATACAACAAACATGATTTAAAACTATTAATAACGGCAAGAGGAATGGGCTAAGGGGACTCCAACACGGTACGGAACCCTTCGTGCGCGAGTCCTACTCGCACTTGGCCGATGTTATAGTCATAACGGCTAAAGATTCGTCTGAATTTGGCGGTCTTTGTCTCGCAAGACTTTCTAGTTGTATGCTACTTCTAGATAGTTTAAGAAAAGCTACCGCATGCAAACAAAACTATAATCGCAATGAATAAAAAACACAAGTTATTTCGCGTTATATAAAGTAAAATGTTATTTCCCATAATAAAATAACGATGCAGTGTCGGTATATGTATCGAGTTGATTTCTATAGGAAAAGAGTTGTGTTTGTACCTATACCTAGATACTTATACCTATACATACATGCACAGTCATTTAGGTATACAGCGGTACCATGTGGGTTGATACCAGCTCCGTTATGTAAATCTATGACCTACCGCGTCACCGCGTGACTGATACCAAGAAACTCCACACATTAGTTATGTAGATGTAGTCCCAACTTATAGCAATTGTTGGCTTGAAAATGTAGAGCGAAGAGCTATATAATTATAGTCATAGTTAAGTAATTATAATCGTCAGTATGTTACGGCATATTTACTTCATTTATTACTTCAATAGTTTAACTTAAAACTATTACGTGTATTTTTTTTTTTCATTTATATAGGTAAATGGCATTAACACGTTATCACAATGTTGATAACCAATATTTTGACCGTTCCAATATTTAGTCAACTGTGGGAAAGCCTTGAAATTTTTGCTTAAAACCTGTGGAGTAATTTTTGCTAAATACATTTATTGTTTTATTTCGAATATTTGAATAATACATAACATATTATTATCACTTTTTGTCTTTTCAATGTTTGAATAATTCGTATTATTAAAAAGTGCTCAATGATAAAAAATGCTTACCCGTCATATAAAAATAGAACAATGGCTAGTTTAAAATTGTAGAGATTCTATTATATTTATAACATATCCTAATTAAATTTTATGAAACGATTAAGTTAATTACCTACTCTTCTGGTTTCAAGAGGTATCAAAAGAATTAGTTCTCATAGAATAATTAATTTAATACAAATAAATACTTTATAAATTAAAAAACTTTTTTTTGTCTAAAAATTTTACACCATTGATACTAAATAATAATGTGGTCAAGACATAGTAAAAAAAATTAGGTAGGTAACCTTCAACTCTTAAATAAAACTTAAAACAGTAGTTTCAATATCGCAAAATTTTAAAAAGATTTATGGTTACTTCAATAATCAATTATTAAAATAAAATAAATAGTTAAGGGGGGCTCCCATACAGTACGTAACTCTTCGTGCGCGAATTCGACTCGCACTTGGCCGATCATTTATTTTATTTTACAGAATTGATTGTATTGCCGACACTTGTTTCAGCCCACAAATAAAAAAGAAACAATAGGTTTGTAGATTTTTGGCAACAACATGTATTTAAGGGCTTGTTCGACTACACCTAACAAAACACTAAAATTTACGAGTACTGAGCTACTACATTTAAACAAATTAGATCATACACAGAAAGTTCTGTTACTTTGTTCTTTTTTGTGGTGCTAATAAAGAATTGTTGGAGGTAGATATTGTATTGATGGATGGTCATTGATTCGACCACAATGCCAGTCGACAGCGTACTCAGCATACTGGCAGCATAACCACGCTGAATGGCAATACTTATAAATTTGAACAAGTAGGAAGAGTTCATAATAATTTGGAATATATAACACACCTCGTACCAAGGCTCTTTGAGAATTGTCATAAAATCATAATTATTATGCAAAGGCAGTTTTTTTCCGGGTCTCAAGTAGAATTTTATAATCTACGAAACTGGTTTTGGCAAATAGCTTAAAATTTATTAAGCCATTGTGTTAAGACTGTAAATGGCGTTAAAACTTGTTTCTTTTTTGTTGCTTACGTGTTTACATCGCAAGCAGGTTTATTTTTATATAGTAAAAACATTAGTGATTAAAAATCGCAGATGTACAAAGTTAGGACATTAGAATATTGTGAATGAAATCTAACTAAAGAAAAGTATATATGTATGTGATTACGTCCTATAATATGCTGCATTTTTCCAAAGAGTTATGTTTTAAAAGGTCCGATATTTATCACATATCATCCGTTATTTGTTATATAGATTATAGAGCAATCCCTAAACTCATAGTTTCAAGGCAACTAAAAACCCATGCTACTGATTTTCAAGAGGCCTAAAAACTAATTTTATGCCAAGCCTAAATTTAGAATTTACAATCGCGCATCGGTATCAAATGTATTACTAATCAAAACATTGTTTTCTATAAATACACATTATATAACATGGGTCAATAACACGTGGGTGTTCTAATTTTAGAATGATACAAGCGAGTTTGTTACTATTTACGTAATTGATATCCACAAGAGCTATATTTAGAAGTCAGATAACTGCTTAGCATTTATAGCTTAAATAATTATAACTACAAAATGTTTGATACTCTTGGGAAAATAAAAATTAAGAATAACATCTATCTAATCTTTTAAAAAGGTCAGTCAATCAAGTTTGATGTTTTGGTCTCTGCTCTTATACTCTACTAATGTAGCCTAACGTGGAAATACTATTCATGCTAAAGTTAAAGTGTATGCTACAAGAGCACAGTTGGTAGTTCTAGTTACCTACTCCGTCTTGCGCGCATATATTACATGTTCTGGGTTTGGGTGTTCCTTGTCCTGTATGGCTAGCATAAGCACAACGACATAATTTATCGACTTGCAATGAAAATGAAAAAAACTTGAAAATGTTACACATTACCTACCGCACTATCGTGTTGTCTCATTTTATCATGTCTATAAAATTATGACGTATGCTAGCCGAGTAGGTACATAAGGTAGGTAGGTACTAGGTATTATAGTACTACGTAGGTAGGTTTGGTATTTCTGTACTAAGCTACAACGTGTACATCGTATCGTATAAGCCATTGACTATGGACACTAAAAATCTTACTAATATTATAAACGTGAAAGTTTGTAAGGATGGATGGATGTATGGATGTTTGTTACTCTTTCACGCAAAAACTACTGAACGGATTGAGATGAAACTTTGCAGTTTTATAGCTTATATATCAGAATACCACATAGGCTATAAATTATAATGATATTGCGTAAATGTTCAAATGTCACTCCAAGAAATGTCAAAAAAGAACTGACGAATCGTTTTTTTTTGTTTTTTTTTTATTTTCCGCCTCCTTTATTAAGAGTGATAAGGTACGGCCTCAAAATATCATGCGGGCGAAGCCGCGAGCAAAATCTAGCGTTCTATAAAACTTTCACCTGGTACTCACACTTGTTTTGTTATAAGTTATTTGCAATTATTTCTACGACTATGTTCGTTACACATAACAAGCCTCGTGTTTGCCTTGACTGATGAGGCAATCAATCTCCGACTAAATAAATCTATACAACTAAAAGGTAACGGTACTACTTTTTGCACTAATTACGAGTGTAAAAACAAAGTCTTTCGGGTCGTCCTACACTGGCACGACATGTTTTTAGATAATTTTTCTAAAACGAATTTACAATAGAATACGTTTTGCGCACATATCATATTTCATTATCCTACAGGATACCTAAACTCCTATTATGTGAGTGGTATAATTTGTATCTGTATTACAATGGATCAGTACTTTTAATTTATTAGTAGAATGTTCTTTTCACCTTTACCTATCTAGTATAGAGCACCACATTTTCTGTTTCAAAAAATATAGGTATAGTATTATTTTTAACTGTCTTCGAAAAAGGAAGAAGTTCTATGTTCGTCTGTATGAATCTTTTTTGGTGTATGTTCATTGATAATTTCGCCAATTGTGAACCGAATCGAAAAATTATTTTTTAGTTTGAAAGGGTAAACTCCCGAGATGGTCTTTTTGCAATTTTACAGAAATAGGGTTAACGATTTTTGAAAAATCAACGATAATGTAAACAATTCTAGCGAAATATTCGAAGTCACTACACAACGAAAGGCGGTTTTGCCATTTTTTGCATAAATATTTTTTTTAAAACAATTCAAAGAAATTTCGTGGCCGCAGGATTGCACCTACATACTCGTAACTGACGGAGTTCGGGTTTCCGTTCCGGCGCTTTACCAATAGGCCACACTCTGAACCCTCACACCAACTTGGTTAAGTGTTTATCACAAAAAGAACTCAAAGAAATAAATGTGAAAAACAGTATAAATAAAAATCGGCCAAGTGCGAGTTGGACTCGCGCACGAAGGATATGGAAACCCCCTTAGCCCCATTTCAAGCGTCTACCTGTTGCCGTTATTAAGATGGAGCAAAAAACGGCAAAAAAAATACGTTTGTTGTATGGGAGCCCACTTTGAATATTTATTTTATTTTGTTTTTAGTATTTGTTGGCCGAGCGGCAACAGAAATACATCATGTGTGAAAATTTTAGCTGCCTAGCTATCACGGTTCATGAGATAAAGCCTGGAGACAGACAGACAGACGGACAGCGGAGTCTTAGTAATAGGGTCCCGTTTTTATCCTTTGGGTACGGAACCCTAAAAAGCAACAAAGCTTAAAGTTGGGTTTTCAATACCAAGTATAAAATGAAACTTTTTAATCTAAATTAATTAGAGGAAAAATTAATAAAATCGATAACGTTAGTAGGTAATTTATGTATGTACTACTAATAAAAAATATTATAGCATTAATATTTTGAGGAAAACTTGTTATATATGGCTGGGGTTATAATGCAATATTATATTCATTGATAAAGTTGCATTTTGATTTTCCTGTGGGGATTTCACTCATTAGTCTTATATGTTACAATAATATAAATAAGTAACATATTTTTCAAAGACTCCGTTCACTTTTAAAAGTAAAATGCAGTAAGATTCTATAGACCAACCACAAGGCTCATGCGTGACTTCGCCTAGGTTACCCAGGTATAGCAGCTAAGTAGTGCAGTCTAGATTTTTTGTATGACCTAATTTTTAATGCAGACAGCTTGGCTAAGCGAAAACTATTATGCATGGCTTTGGACAGTTATTTTTCACATTACATTTTATGCCAGGTAGATTTATAACAAAAATATTACACCTATGAAATAAATTCAAAATATAAATACTAACCATTAAATTAAATATTATTTTACCTAATCCAGGAATATTTTATGTACAAAATCCTTAGATATTTTGTTAAGCTTTTGACAATAGCCTAGAAACTGTATAATATGAAATACAAACTGAATTATTTATAATAATATTTAAATTAAAATGAAAAGACAATGTTTATCAGGCGAATTAGGTAGATTCTATACGACTTCTTGCCATCCGAACGGTTTTTTATAATTTAAACGGCCACTGAATTTAGGAGGCATAATATTTTTTAGACTTTTTCATCTAATATTTCACAATCCAGTTTTTTTGTTTTCGTAATAAATAAACGTAGGTAATATTTAATAGCCTGGTTGTTGTATAAAGCCGGTTACAAATAACGGATTCTATTCATTGATTGTAAAAGCGATCAAAACTGAGCAAGAAAGAGTATTGAAAACGTAATTTGTAGCAAGAGCAAACAAGATAACACAACGTTCCCAATCGACTTTGCATGGTACTTTGACTCACTTCGACTATGAAATATTTTCTTGTGAAAAGCGATATTTAGCTTTGGTGTCGTGTTGAATGCGTAAACACTTAAAACTTCTCCGAAGGCAGCAAATTGATATGTCATCGGCTCCGTTCCCTCATTCCTCTATATCCGTTGCCAAGAAAAATCTACTAGACTAGACTATTCGCAATGCCGCGAATTCAGCGTCGGCAGTGTGTGTGAGGCCGCCAGTGCAAGATATCTATGTGTGAAATATAGTTCACGGTGTCATGTTTGCCGTACCCTGCTTCCCCTATGTTCATGTGTGCGTGAGTGCACGCATGACGGTGCGCTAGTGTGCTTGGGTGAACTTGTGTGATGGCTCGTGTAGGTCAGGGGGTGAGTGGGGTGGCGCGAGAGGTCAGTGTGTTTGTAGGTGTCCGGCTGCCTCTAATCATGCAGAAGCACGTACGGGTTACGGCGCAGATTTCATAATTAATGTTAAAAAAATATAATATATATGCATTAAAATATAACTGTAAAACAACCCACAATACTAGTTAAAAGTTTGGCTCCAAAAATGTTAGACCAACATATACTCATCACGTTACTCAGGTTCAGAATTTAGAGCGTCGTGATTACTTACCATGCAAAATCTGTAAAAAGGAGGAACTAAGGATATTTTTCTGGACTTGCGTGTCCTCGTTAGAATACATTCATGAAAATTCACTCCGGTTCACATTGCTATCCGGTTACACATAAAAAAACATCTTCCAAACTGTACTTTTTATAATTATTACTATGTCAATCAAATTTACATTCTTACTGAAATACGACTTCTATCATATCATATTCATACAAAAAGCGGGCATATGTTTTCGATGGGTCTCATTTTTAAATCCTGCGTTTGTTTTTTTTTAATCCTGTGCTGTCAACTGCAAATAAGCACCATAAAGGACACTAGGCTCACTTTCTCTTCCCTTTTTAAGCACGATCCATTAGGTATTTTTCTTAAAAGGTTAATACAGGCGTAAGAGCGTGAACCGTAACATACTCGGGGTAAATGGTGAAAGAAACTTTAACGTTACCCGAGGGTGAAAAGTTTTTAGCACTGCTTCAGAGATACTGATTTAGAAAAGGGAAAAATTTACACTAAGTAATACAGAAAAATAGCTGTAAATGAATACTTACGAGTACGTTTGCGTAGAGAAAAGATCAATATTTTTGAAGTCATTCGCATTGTTAGTGGCTGCTAGTTTAAAAAGTCGATGGAAATTTCGTGAAAAATTTTATGACTGGGTGTTTATTTATTTTTTTCTCCTAATATATTTTACTAAAGTTTATCGCAATTGCAACTTACTTACTTAATTTCTATATCGTTGGTTGCATGACTTAATCAAATTTAATCAATGTATTTATTTTACTAAGGCGATGGCAAAATAAATAATGATAAACAGGTACCTACTATTTATTTTCAAGCAATATATTTCATCATTTATGTAGATACCTAATTTTATTTTGCCTTTTATAAATACAAATATTTGAATAATAACAAATTGTACCAGCCTCTACATATGTGTATATCGCCCTCTCACGAAGTAGGTACGAGTACTTTAGTATAAGACGGGAATTGTCATACCACGCACGACCACCATCAGGTACAAATCTTAAATAAACTAACCACAGTCGTCTATCCTCTTAAGTTCAAAGGATTTATCTTTCACATTTCCCAGTAAACATCACAGAGTGGCTGAACGTCTCGAACCATATTCCAGGGGCGGGCGGGCGTCAGCTCGTGGGCGGCCGCCTACGCGCTCATGCTTACGGATCCACCGGGCAAATAAATACATTATTATCTTTATTTATGTACTAAATAAACTCGTGGAATTATTTTCAACCCTTTTTAAGTACTTTGTGTACGTTTAAAACTAAGCATCTGTGAATTTTCCGTTATTGATAAAATTGTGTGTATTGTATTTGATACTTTGGAATTATGGCTTCATAAGATAATAAGATTGGTTTTATTCAATGTTTATCAGTGATACTTTTTACAATGCAATCAATTTGTTTAATGAGGGAAGTAAATATATCAAAATAACAGAAAATAATGTACTCATTTACGTGGTAGAAAATATTTTGCAATTAGGTTTGTTTTATCATATTATTTTGTTATTAATAGTTCACATTGACTTTTAGGTAGTCTATTCTACAGGTCTCTACACTCTGCGATGCGGCTCTTCTGGTTAAACCGACGACGACAAAAGTACCAATTTAAAATTAAATCACAGACGGGTGTTCATATCTGCTAAGAGTACTCATGTGGGTGTCTTTGAGTATGTACATCTGATAAAACCTAGTTTGAACTTTAACCTCTAGTATTGTTGTAGATCCAGAGCAAGTAAAGCATGAGTAAGGATTTCACTCAGGCTATACGGCTAAGCGATACTTCAATTTTCCTATCCAAATAAAAAATCTCATATCATTGGATTATTAGTTTTCGTGACCTGGTATTTTCATCTATCATCCTTCAACAAAAAGATCAGGTGAACAACTAGGAACATACGTCTAAGTAATACATACACATATGTACCAGATAGATTAAGACCGCTTTATAAATTTTACTAACGCTGATGATACTTGCAAAATAGAAAAATGCATGTGGAAAATGTCTTATGAACACAATAAGTCACAGAAATCAAATTATTCCAAAGTAATCAGTTCAATGAAAATTATAAAATATTTAGCTAAAATGAGAAAATACTCAACATATTTGTCATACAGTCACATATAGGTCTGAGTTCAGACAATACTACTGTAATATGTTGCGTATTTAAAGAAGTATTTGCAAACAAATAACATACTTTATACTCCATTATCATGACAAGACAAGTCTATATGTGACGGCCGCTAACAGATGTTTGATAAAACGTATGAATATTTAGGCTACAATGCCTACAATTCATAACGTTGAAGCTATTGTGAAAATCGTATACGGGGTGACTGAGAATTAATTTGCTTTACTTTAAGATGTAGTTATATGGTCGTCATTATGACCAACTATTAAGTACGAGGCTATACCTGATACCGCGAAAACTAACTAACGCGTACAACTTTACTAAGTACGAGGCTATACTCGTACCTGATACCGCAAATAAAACAATTAGCTATTCAATTCAAGAGATTCGTGGAACTTTGGCAAAATGTATGGAACGTATTTTTTTTTAGTAATTTCAGAGTTGGCCCCATAGTAAAAGTAGTCAAAACGTGAATCCTAGAATGTAGCTTGACGAAAACAACTACATTCTAGAGTACCTATTGCGAATTCGCAATCACCCCTAATAAGCAAACTAACACATTCCCTCTTTCATAAGCTTAACACGTTATATAGGTATAAATTAGTATATTATAATTTGTTATGACCTTTTCTTTGACAGCTTGATTGCAAGTAGAAATCGTGATATATTTTTATTGATAATTATCATTGGATAGCCGAATTATACTCGTAGCTGTAGCAACTACTTACAAGTGTGGGACATAAAAAAACCTCTAAAGTAATGATTCGTTTCAAAAATAATAATTAATAGAAATAATAAATAAATGTAAGCGGATATTTTCTAGAATTTCTAGTCCATCCTCAATAAAAAAGTTTACTTGAATGGCAAGTTTGGAAATTTGCGATATTATACTGATAACCTGCTAAATTCTATATTTTTACGATCGAAATGCGACATCTGATTTGTTTTAAATGTTATCTAGCTTAAAACCTGATTGATAATAGAAGAAAGTTTATATTTTTTCCATATTTACTGATTCAGTAAAATTTATACTTTTTTTCCACGATAATTGACCAAATGCTGTTTGTTGCCCATTACAAAACATAATGAAACAAAATGTGCCACATTGTATGTCATTGAACTTCTTCAAAACTTCGAAACGGCTTGACCAATTTTTGTGTTTTTATTTGTATGCATTTGGTGATTAGGGTGCAATATTTATTTTTATATGGTTTTAAAAAACAACGTTTGCCGGGTCAGCTAGTCTGAGTATATTTAAGCATAATTATCTCGAAATAACTAATCGGAACAAACAACAACAATAAGTCCCTTGAAATTGTTATTTTTCTTTTATAATATTGCTTGTCTACGAACCCAATCCCGGGTAACATCAGTTTATGTCAGGCACAGTCTCTACCAATACGGAGTGGAGCGTATTGATGAAGACACATCCACACACAGCCTTAACTAAGAAAACAGCTCAGAACGTTTTAGCCCGTAATCTAATGCACGCCATCCACTCGACTGCAAGCGGAACGGACCCAAATAGACTACGTCTAACTCGCAACGACAAAATTCATACAAGTGCTTCCAATGAAAATGGATGATTTCTATTAAAAGTTGAGTCCGTAATGGCTTCGTTTTGGTGGCAGTGAAAGGCAGCCATTAATTATTACAGAAATACCAAATTTGCTTAGCGATCAACAAAACTCTCGCCATTGTTTTGTGTCTCGATAAGCGAATAATTATAGCTGTACCGACAGTGGATTCATGCACTACAACACTTGGCCCGTCCCCGCACATTCCGCTCCGCTCCTTTTAGTAGAGTTTTGGTCTAAATCCCTGAAATTCTGCCGTGACGTCAAACTGCCCACGCTAGTCGGGATCAAATCGGGGAAAATTCGCGGAATTTTGTGTATTTTAAAGGTTTTAGTGGCTAGACTGTTATAATTTACACCCCTAGTTATTTTGAGTAATTTACCCGAACATAATCGAAAATCAGCTTACGAATTCATACTTTTGTAATATTATAAATATTTAATTATTCCGCTAAAAAAACGAAGTAAAAGTAAAACTAAAAAAGTATTTAGATATAAATAGAGATAACTGTTAGGCATAAACATGAATTAAGTTGGAACAACCATCTATACTATTAGTAGTAAAGTAAACTTTACTTTATTATTATTAGTGTCTCAATCACACTCTTCACCTTCCTTTCATTCTTAACTTTATCACCCTTCGTGGATAGGCATACTACGTCCTGCAGTGAAGTAAAAGCTTGTGCAGTGCAGTGTCTCAGTAGCTTTGTTGTATAATTGTCTCTCGCAATCCCATAGCCTTAACTAAGTACTATAGCCGTGGTTTGAAATGCTAAAAGCAAAATAATAACTAACTACATTAAGTCCACTTTCGACATGATAACACTGATTTTTACTTTTCACGTGACTGCCAGAAGTAGTCAACTGGTTTTGTAAGCAAAGTGAAGGTTAGAATTTAAATCAGTTTTACATTAGAGGCTTTCTTATAAGTAATGTTAGTTTGGCACAGTATATTTTTATTTTACAAGGAACTCAAGCCACATATAAAAATTCAAAAATTATTTGTCCAATTTATATGAGTCAATATTTTTTTTTTCAAAACCGATTTTATCAGAACCGCAGGATTAAGTTGAATGCAAATTGCATAGGCAACATTTATCCAGTCGCAAATATATCGGGCCTAATAGTAAGTTTTTTAGCTAGTTTTTTTTTTGCTTAAGTGTGTAGTATTGTATTTTGTTGTAGTTAGTAAAACCACTTGCCCATTCAAAAAAAAAATGTTTATTTTGACATACAATTTAAGTTAAACCAAAAGAAATCGTCAAGAATAAATAAATTTTGATTTACACAATAGATTTCAGTCAGTAAACAAATTGAAATCAAAATAGATGGCTACGCTGATTAAAATCTACATAGTGCCACCTTATGAACTACCTACATTTTTAGACACCTGCAAACTACATTTCTGATCCACTTTTTTAACATTGGTCACAAGGTTTTAGAAAGAAACTTAGATGTAAAAAATCTAGAATGACAAAATTATGCATTTAGATTTATACTTAAGGCATGTATTTTAATCGGTTTCAAGCTTCAGACATCGGAATAATATGTAAATAATGTTGGCAAAATATTTAAAATTAAAAAATACACCGTTATTTAGTCTGAATTTCTTATTAATTCATACTAGCGCACTCTTCATAGCCTTTATTGACAAATTAATGGATCTGCATCATCTGATTGAAATTTAATTACTTACTTAACCACTTTCTCTGGCATTAAAGACCTATCAATGGTGCTTCAAGTATTCTTTAAACGGATTACACTCTTTGTATAAAACTACACTTAGTCTCCTTTTCTCTTGTAGATTCGACTTTCTTTTAGACAAGGATGAAACTTACTACGGGATGATATTAGCTCTAATGGATAGAAGATTTAAAATCAATCATCAAATATTTACGTAAGTAAAAGTTGAGTCAACGATTATAAGAAAACAAAATGTTTACAGAACCTGCAACATAAGAATACGACGTCTACTTGTCTAATTTCATTGATCTTGTCCTAGATATGAAAGGGATACGAAATTGCACGTGACCATCAGTATCAAACATGTGGGTTTAAACACTTGAACAAAGTATTAAATCAGTGTTTGATATCCATAGGTGTATATTTTGACTGGCTAAGTCTTTAAATAATACTCCTACGCATCAAATGCGTGCATAATTTGAACATACATCATTTGCATAGACGCCCAATTGTGATTCCTAGTGCAGTTGATTATAAAAAAAAACAGCTTTTATGAGAACCGTGGTACAAATACGTGGTTCGCCAACTATGTGGGTACATTAATAATAATGAATATCCTATCAAATTGATTGCATTTCAACGTGGTGAGGGCGGGCGAGAAACCCTTTCATGAGCATTAACCCACACCAATAGCGGATAGCAAACGAGCCATTGGTTATTTTATTACTGATACACTTAAAAATTCAAACTGCATTTCTACAGTATTTCTAGCCAACTGACATATTCAAGGATATGCTATTATGAAAAACTTTTACTCAGACCAACGCTGAAACCGAACGAAAAGCTCAACTGTTCCGTAAAAAAAATTCAACGATATTTGATAAAATGTATAGAAAAGCTGTTTTTTTTTTCGCCATTTTTCCCATGGTAAGTAAAAATTGGTCATGATGAGTATACCGATATTTTAAAACAAATATATCGGTACAGTGAATTAATTATAATTGACTAAAAGAGGTCATAGCAATTATTTTCATATGCGTTTTAAGTTCTAGTAATAAGACTCCTCAGTGGCTCGTTTTCAGCGCATGTTTCAGCCCTTCCTTGGGAGGTACTGAGGGTAGAGGGTCCGCAGGGGGGCACTGGAGGCATGCATGGGCGGCATTACGGATGTGTGTGAGTGCGAGCACGTGTAACTCTCGAACTAATTGGCATCCGGTTTTGTTTATGACAATATCACGATTGTTAGGAACTGCTATGGTTACGATAAAACCTTTTGTTTTAAAAGGATTTCCTTTGCAAAAATAGAATAAGTGTAACTTTGATATTAGCTTCTATATTTATTAAAGGTGTTACTGTCGGCATGTCTTTATTACTTACGAATAGGCAGAATCATACAAGACGGCGGATGTGAAGTTAGCTGCAAGCTGCGCAATATCCAATCAACGCGCAGCTTTATGTGAGCTTCGGTCAGGATTTGAAATTGCGCAGCTTGTAGCTAATTACACATCAGCCGACTTGAATGATTCGGCCTATACTTTGTTTTCTAAAATATGCATCGTATCGTAATATCTTTTCTATTATATGCTGTTCATAATTTTGTACAAGACTTCAACTTAAGTACCTACTTTATTTTAACTACACTTATTAATACTTAAAAACACTTTTGGGCTAAACATGATAGAAAACCAGCAAATGAAAGTAATTAAATTTCAGAAGAAATTGAAAACAAGAAACCATCCGTAATATCAAAATATATGCTTACTTTATTTGTTTTAAATGATATAACAAAGTTTCTGATACTCAAGAACATAGTTATTTTCTCTACATGTTCGGGTTAAGGAACTAGTTTTGTGTTTTTAATTAATTCGTGGATCAAAGTCCTTGTAAATTGATATTGTCGCAAAAGCCATCATATGTGAATTTTCCCAGTCACTGTAGCGTAAAAATGGCAACAAAATGGAAAAATAACCCTTCACTTCGCGCCGCAATACAGGGTATAATCATAGAATGTCCCCTTTGTGTTAATGATAGGTCTCTTCTAATAGTCAGTAGTTAGACACACGCCTTTTCATTTACTCTAAGTGTATAAATTTGAGCACTAGGTAACTTAAAGCTATAAATTATTATTAACTACTATTTAGTTTCTTTTGAAACATATAACATTTTACTCAAAATAGTTTTTTTTTAGCAATGCAATGGTTAAAGACAATGTGTAATTCATTTTCAGTTTTTGAAGAAAAAAATATAGAGCTAAGAGTAAACAATCCTATCACTGCATTTTAATTAGCTTCAAAATTTATAATTATAAAAAAAGTTATTCGAACAATACGTACGGATGCAACTATGTAAGTACTTAAAATTTAACTTAAAAGTTTTCATAAAGACATGAAACTTAAATCGTACCTACGCATTCTAAACCTGTGGAAACCTTTATTTATAAAGAAGGGGTGTATATTTTTTATGTCAACGTTTAAAATGTAACCAATGAATATACAATTTGAATAAAACTATTGACGCAAGTGGGATTTCAATGGGATTCTACTAATAGGTAAACGAGCATAAAACACGGATATTTATGGTAAGATAACCTACAGGACAAATTTAACCCCATTTTTGGAATTTTGTCGTGCCACTACCTAAAATACTAATCACTTGTTTACACAGTATTTTTCCTCTGGAATTTGTAGTAAAAGTGTAAAGTAAATATATAGTTTGCTATTTTTTAGCGATAAAGAGTGAGAAGATTTATCATCTTCTAAAACAGATATATTTTATGAATATTATTTTTAAACTTTCGCGATTTGAATAAATAATTTAATTTTATTGCGCGATAAGTCCCGTGAAGTTGTAGAGAAACTAACCTTTTTGTTAGCTTCTCTACATTCAGACTCTTTCAACGATAACACTGCCAACTTACAATTCTAGTTATGAAATTCAAATTTCTTGGGGGAAATGTAGAGAAACTAACCTTTTTGTTAGCTTCTCTACATTCAGACTCTTTCAACGATAATACTGCCAACTTACAATTCTAGTTATGAAATTCAAATTTTTGAAATGTTTTCTTTGACAGGATCAGCGATCCTTGTTTTGTAAAATTGGGCAGTCTTGAGTTGGAAGTGATCTGGAAGACACCTTTTTTTTTTCCTATAATAATGTAATAAGTTTGAATTGAGTTTGCGTGGACGAGTCCTGTATACGGCATGAGCGTCGAGTAACAGGCAGGGTGAGAGGCTCCGGTTCCTTTGTCTTTGATTCCAGGAGGATCTCTTGTTTTGGGGCCACTGACCCCTACCTTGGAGCACTGAGCTGGCGCTGACTTAGAACCCTGTCGGCCAGTTTGGGCCGGCGCCTGTCGGCCGGTTTGGGCCGGCGCCTCCACCTCAGTCGACAGATGTCTTCACGCTAGCGCTCACCTAGCGCTACCTGGCTGGCGCCACACTATCGGCGGGTCCAGCTCAGGCTCTAGAAAATCCTCGGCCAGCCTCCAGCGTGGTTCTACGAGTGCTACCCTCTCCCTTTTGGCTAACTTTCCAAGGACACCTTCAAAATTCTCTCTTCCTCTCTCCGTTTCTTGAAGATTTAATTGACTATAAGTGCAGTGCGTGTTAGTGTAAATAAATGTGTAAATACTAAGGTTAGTCTTCTGTTTTAATCTCCGAACCGTTAGGAATCCTATCCACTAGGTAGGACTCTTAGGTTGGTTAGGTTTCTCTGAAGTCTCTTAACCTGTGGTGCTGCAACCGGCTTCCCCGCTTGCAACATTACGGGTTCCTCTCCAATTCTCTTTTAACTTGTGGTGCTGCAAACGGCTTCCCCGTTCGCAACATTACAAAGTAGTATGATAATATTTTATGAAATCATTAAGGACATGAGTGGCTGGCATTTTAAAATAAGTAAGTTCGTATAGGCCGGATGCGTAGCTCTAGTGTCACAGTTTTAAGCCGCCTAATGCTGAAGGCCTTTAACGAAACAATAGTAAAATGTATTACTGAGTTTTGTTAAAATTATTATATTTGATATAATTATGTTTTTTACCACCACGTGGTACAGCAGACAAACCGCAAAAAAATCGGCGTCGCTGCGTATCGTGTTGGGTTGCCGAGCAACGCAGCACGCCGCAAGATGGCGCGCGTGACGTCAGCCGACACCCAGAGGGGGAGGGGGGCAAGGTCTCTTCGCCGTCCGTCGACCGTGTCACTTCCCAATAAAAAAGACTGATCTGTCTGTCTGTCCTTGAATCGTACGGAAGACAACGTACAAGGCAAAGTCGTGGCACCAAACATCTATTTAGTTGTATAACAACTACACTCAATACGTCAAGTTCAAAAGAAAATGAAAGTCTTTCTTTTGAATCGTTTTACGTTTACTCGCATAATATTTATGTTCGCTGTTTGCGGCAACTGAGTCAACAAAGTCAATGTCGACTAAGAACAGTTTCTCAGTAGGTAATATTTAACCCCCGACGCAAAAGAGGGGTGTTATAAGTTTGACGTGTCTGTTTGTCTGTGTGTCTGTCTGTCTGTCTGTCTGTCTGTCTGTGGCATCATAGCGCCCGAACCACTGAACCGATTTCAGTTTAGTTTTTTTTTTGGATGAAAGGAGACTTAATCGAGAGTGTTCTTAGCTATGTTTTATAAAAATCGATTGAGCCGTTTAAGAGTTATGGTGAGTTAAAGTGGGGATGGAAGAACCAAAATTCTACAGTATGGGAGCCTCCCTTAAATATTTATTTTATTTTAATTTTTTATTATTGAAGTGAATTTAAAACTAAATATTCTGTGAAAGTTTCAAGCATCTACCTGTTACCATTATTAATATAGAGCGAAAAACGTCTGAAAAATCAGGTTTGTTGTATGGGAGCCCCCCTTAAATATTTATTTTATTTTCTTTTTAGTATTTGTTGTTATAGCGGCAACAGAAATACACCATCTGTGAAAATTTCAACTGCCTAGCTATCATGGTTCATGAGATACAGCCCGGTGACAGACAGACAGACGGACATCGAAGTCTTAGTAATAGGGTCCCGTTTTTCCCTTTAGGTACGGAACCCTAAAAATGAGAGCACGTGATTGGCACTCAATGTATTACGTTGGTTAGCGAAATACGGTTTGTTTCAATTAAGATGTAGGTTGCTAAGCAATGAGCCAAGTCTTAGCCGTCAGTCGAGTCGTCGATTAGATGCTTATTGGTAATTTTATTAGCAGTAATTCATTACGCCTTGTCCGTGAACAAATTAATAAGGACAATCTGTCAGTTCTTGTTAAATTCATACTAGAAAGCTTAGGCAGATATGGAAGATTCTGATTTGTAGAGATGAGAAGAATTTTCTATTTCTTTCGTCCTTTTAGGTTTTATAAAAATAAATCCTTAGTAATTAAATAAATAAAGTCTTAAAAAAAAATAAAGAAACAAGGATAGCCTTATAAAGTTTATTGAAAATACCTAGTTTTATATAAGAAAAGGGGAAAATTTCTTGTCATTTTATATTATTCTTTGCTCAGAAAAAACCTCTTTCTAAAAAAAAGTCTTTCTGTTTAAACACAGGTTGAGTCTTTAAATCGAGAGTAAACAAAAACGATCTAAGTAAACGTGCTACGCCCTAGACTGCATCTCAGGTCTCAGGACGAGGTCAAACGCGAACCTATCTAATCAAATAAAATAATGGTTCAATTAATGAGAGACAAAATGTTTATATACTTACTATGATACATCCTGCGTAGCAATTCTGTCAACAGTGGAATAAATACACACGTACGCTGAAAGTCTATAATCGATACTACAACACATTAAACTATGACCCAACCGACTTACATTTTACCTATACCTTGAACCCATAAAACATCGCACTATATAATTAACAAAACAACAAACATTTGAAACATTTCATGCAGAATCGAACCAAGAACAGTGACCGAATGTCGGCCGCTTGTTACTGATAGATGACAATTGCATGACGTCATCCACCAACACTACCACACCACTTGTACGATAAGAAACCACAAATGTGCGTGTGTGTACACACAACAAGTGTAGGTGTAAAGATTATGTTATTATTTGTAGTATTTGCCTGTGGTCCCATGTATTTGGATTTGCATAGAGGATAGGTTTACAATTTTAATATCAACGCAGGAAAGATTAAAGATTTAGTCACAGATTGAGGTAATTTTTGTTAATCATAATCATAAAAAAAGAAAGTTCATTGGGCCGTGTGGTCTATCTGATGTCAGGGTTCTTTTGTTAATTTGTTTATTTATTTGTAATTACAATTGAATATTTTTGACATGTAACTCAAGTCATGAATAAAAAATTGTACTTATTGTATTGTTCTTAAGCCACCTGAAGGCCTCTGGACATGGCTCATTAGAATCATAAGGGCTGAAAAGTGCAATTTGAACTACGTAAAATGATGCCATTTTTTCGTCAAGATATGGTCAAGAGACATGAAACAGTTTTTAAAACAATTATTTAAAAAAAAAGGCAATGTCTGTCAAATAAACATAGAGAATTGTTAGAACTCTACATAGCGCATCTGCTTCAGTGCAGTATATAGAGTCGAAATCAATTTGATCGATAATAGACTTTTTGTACTTTTGATTGTAAATTTTGCTGTAAGTATTGAAAGAATGCAAATGAATGTGTACAACGCTCAGCGAGACAGCAAACTATGGAAACCGGTCACAGGGTGCCCAAGATACAGGCTTTGCCTAGTTTGGGGCCCGTTAGCACTACATTGTAATAGTACACTCTTTAATGTTAAATAAATATATTTGAATTTGAATTTAGAAATGCTTTCGACGAAAAATAATATAAAAAAATACTAAAATTATAGAATTGCAACACCTTGAAGTTTCGAATGCAATTCAGTTTACAAACCAGAAAACAAGAGCAAAGTCAAGCAAGAAATATCGAATATCGTTTAATAAACGTTGGCGGTAATGCCAACGACATGTTTGGCACTGTTTACCGATTTAGCAGGAGAAGGTTGAACGATATCAGGTTGATATTGATTTATGCTCACACTGATTTTTATTGGAGCCAGTATGTATCAGAAGTAGACAGAAGTTGGCCCATTTGCTTAACCTAAAAAGAGCACGTCTAAATTTCAGTACTATGTACTGTACTGTACCAGCCTTTTTTTCAATAGTCCACTGCAGGACGTAGGCCTACCCACGAAGGGTAATTAGGCCATATCCACCACGCTGGCCCAGTACGGGTTGGTGGATTCACATACGCCATCGAATTTCTTATACGGACGTATGTATGCAGGTTGCTTCACGCACGATCTTTTCCTTCACCGAAAAGCCAGTGGTGTGAAATTCCGTCCATAATTTCCAAGGAATTCATTGGTACGAGACCGGGATTGAACACACGACCTTACGATTGTAAGGCGGGTGTCATTACCACTAGACCATAACGGCTTAAAAAATCAGAATTGTGTAATGCAAAGAAATAAATAAAGCTAGAATATTTCAGAACATGCCACATACAGCGAATTGATATCGTCGTCCGGCGATCAGATGAGTCGACCTTATTGCGAAAATTGCGGGTCAAACCTGAACACGATTTGCACAGAATTGAGACAAATGACACCGTAAAACAGAGGGATTAAGAAGGCTGCTATAAAACGTTGACGATGATGGCAAATTAATTTTATTAAAGTTAAATTGTATGTAATCGAAAGGTGTAATTGTATGTTATGTATATTTGTTATGTTATTTGTTACTTAATGTATCTGGCCTATTTCGGAGGAAATATTGCTCTTCTACTGGAAACAGAAATGTTTGCATCGCTGCTTGATGGTGACGCTTACCGTCGAAACCATTTTATGATTTGGTTGTATAAATAAAGTCAGCCGTTTCATAGAAATAGGTCATTGGCATACAACTAAAAATATAAAACAGATGATGTAGAATTCTTTTTATAGATCTAGTAAATTGTTAGTTCTCACGTAGATTGCAATAAATAGACTAACTAGCCTAAAAATGTAAATTATAGGAAACTACGCGATAGCTACAACCTCTACAACGTAAGTTAGGTATTTATGAAGGACTCTGTTAATATTTTAGTGACGAAACGTCGTTTAGCCGGTCTACTTAGAGCTTGTTACTAGTCTCTTTGATGGTTATATTGCCATCCATTTTCAGCTACATGAACAGCAATTAATGATTTTAACAATACGTTGATAGCATGTATAGGTACATAGTTACTTTGATAGCAGGTATCAGTTTTATTATGGACTCATTTGGAAAATTTAGCTGTTAAGAATTTTATCTCACAAACATTGAGATGTTATTTTTAGCAAACTGTTGAGGAGAGCTATATTTTTGGGTTGCATTTACATGTTTGTAAGTACCTTTATAATGACTAAACTACAATTGCTAGTCCGATTATATCCTTTTAACAGCATCATTTATGTAGATACGAGCCTAATTTTAAGCCTTAGTATTTCTAATCCTTGTTGCTGTATTTCCTGTGTTTTGTTTTCGTCAATAAAATATTGCCTATTGTCTATTAATTATTTGCTATAATTTTGCACTCACCTCACTTATTATTTTAACATTTGATGACGTAGATGTATATATTAGACGTCGTCACTTACAACATGAATTGTTAGAAAACTACCCAAACCAGACGTATTTATACTATATTCTTAAATTCCTTTTTACATTATTATTTCAGGGTAAATGTAGAGAGGGATAGTACTTCACCGTCATGCTATAATTATTTATAATCTTTTCCCGCTAAATATGTCAATCTCTATATTAGTGTCTAAATGTGAATGCACTATAATTGATAAAATATTATAAGACCAATGAATTACTTTACTGCACTACGAGTAGCTATGTATTATGACATCACAACACAAATGCAAAACTTAAACGTCCGACGCGTGTAAACGCCTTGATGTACTAACACAAATATTTTGGACTGCCTCCACTTTAAATATTTGAACGATTAATATAATTTGCACACTATTCAGATACTCAAGTTAATGCCAATAGTACGCATAGTGCGGAAGGATCGTGACTACTCAATATGAAATATGCAACCGATTCGCGCTACACCTCCCGCATACATTGCAAATGATCTGCGACGTGATTCTCACATTGAGCTGTTAAACTACGTAGATACTAAAGGGAACGGCGCACTTAATTGCGTTGTACAGTTGTATATCGTTGGTGCCAAAATTTAAAAACTAATTCAAGACTTACATAATCTAAAACTACAAAAACGACTACTACCTACAAAACAAGCAATTGGATCATCCTCAGACCCTGAGCCTGACCCTTGAATGTCTAAAGATAATCCAAATGCTAATGCTAAAAGTGATTGATGTTTGAAACCAGGCTTTATCAATAGTATTTATTTTTAACTCTCTGCTCTTTGGAGAGACATATTAATATTTTTTTTGTTATTTTAAACGTTGCAAAAAGAAATATTAACTTGTGAGTAGGTATTTGTAATTAAAATTTAAGGAATTTCGAATATTTTTTTAGAAAGCGTACTTATTTGATTAAGAATAGTTTTTTCTGAAAATTGATTGAATTTTTTTAGGCTTATTTTCGCTGTGCAAATCAGAAATCAACCAAGTGAAGCAGTCGTGTCTCCGTTCAATGGAGCATCGCAACATAGTGCAGTGCTTTCCTTACCAAGTACCGAGTAGGAAAACTATACAGTAGTATACACTCGGTATGCATAATGGATTTTAAATTTTATTTTTTAAAGTAGACATCGATTGACAATGTTCTAAGTTACTGACGTTGATATAACATTTTCCTTCTGTAACAGGATACTACAGCCGCAACAGCGTGGACATTTCATTGTGCTTTGAAATTGAAGGTTTCATGAACAGTGTAAGTTGTACTAATGGAAATATAGTAGTTTCTTTTAGAGCTTATATTAATTACGTTTGTATGGCAAAATGAACTTTTATTCCTTCCGTATTATATTTTATGTTAATAAAGTTTTGTTAATTGTTTTATGTTCAGCTACTTTATTACTTATAAACAGGTATTGATGACTATACAAATTTGGTATCAATGCAATAATTATACATGAACCATATTTTGTTTGATTATTTTGTTTGATTCCCGTTAATGCAAAGGTTAACATTGTTATTATAAATGTTATCCAAATAGTAAACATTGACTTGGATTGATAAGAAGTGGAGTAGATACCTAACGTTAGTCATAGTATAAGTAATAATTAATTCAAAGTTTTATACTGATATACCTCTACTTATTTGTATGCTAATATTAAGCTCTATTATATTCAGCTAGACAATTAGAATAGCGCAATCTAATGAACTAATTAGAAGATATTTCATCGCAGGTCCAGATTTGGTACTATATTTCAAAATAAACGTAAAAAACAGAAACAAAATTAATGGGCTGCATGAAAATCGACATTTAATTTATTTACTTTGTAGAAAAATATTTTGAAATTGATTTTTGTTTCTACGGCGCCCATAATTTACGATAAATGTCATACTGTATAGAGAAAATAATAGCATATAAATTTTACAAAACAAATAATGCTAATATTTAGTTACGATACAAGATCATCACTGAAGTGCCATACATTATTGCAATGTCTCTTTGGTGGAAAACATTGTCATTAAACCAGATCTGTGTATGTTATTTTTAAACTTTCGCGATTTGAACACATTATCATACTACTACACGGGACTTATCGCGCAATAAAGCTTGAGATATGAGCTAATTAAGTACCTCTTTTTCTCCTCAGATCTTTGTAATTTAATTTTCCGTCTACATTTTCGTAAATACATAAACATAATACCTACCGTTAAACCCTCAAAAGATTCCAAAATGTTTAGTGAACAGAACCACCTGTTGCTTTGGATTTTCGAATTCGCTCGCAAGGATGGCAGAGCTCTAATCACATACTTATCTCGCTATCCGTTTGAATATTAGAAACGCTTATTTCTGATCTGATTTTCTTTAGTGTTCCGTTTGATAGGTAAACTTCTATCAATCAAAAGGTGTATAATTTTATACTACTCGTAGTTTAACAGTTTACCTACTCTATGACATCATTATATTCATTGTGCAACTTTTGCTTCCTGGGACACTGGAATTACTAAAATCCGCTGTTCCATAGAAAAGTTGTCCACGACAAAACTGTAACAATTTTACAATTGTAATCGATTTGCAACTGTTTTTTTTTTGCTATTTCATGGCAAATTTCATAGTGAAAGCTATTTAGGTAATTTACATATTTTAAGGCAGTCAAGGACGCCAATCAGCGTCAATAATGACGTGATATGACTATAATTTTTGTTTATGTAAATGTTATACCTACATTGTCAAAGTGTCACCTGTGAATGTTTTTACTTTCCTATCGTTTATTTGGGTAGTACAGATTTTGCATCGATTGCAGCGTGGCAACTAAAAATCTCTTTAAGACAATTTGTTATTTAGTAATATTGCATCTCAAAGGTTGATCGTGTACAAGCATTCGACCACCACCACTGACTTTTTCCATACAATTTCGCACTAATATATCGGCTGGATGCGGCGTTTCGTGCCTAGATTTGGCGTTTTATTGCTCGTCTGTGTATACTAAGGAAGGCAACATATTACAGTATTTTATTTACTCACACATTTATGTGCCAAAACATTCCATTTCAGTATATGTAGATACTTTTAGCAACATTACTGTTGCGGTTCCTAAACTGCCTTATGATTTTACGAGCCAGTTATTTCTTAGGCTCAACGATTGCTTCTTTATCAGCCGAGTGAAAACGTCGGTTGGTATCGTGGTTCTGATAAGCAGATGTCAGGTCATTCCTTTGTTGTTAAAGATTACAATGTCAAAGCATGCGTCGCTGTTCAGATGCTAATGCTCGCCGGGAGATGGCGCCGGTGGAGATGTTATCAGCCCCCGACTGCTCGACTGGGACCGGGCCCGACTGGTTACAAATTGCAACTAGTTGCACGGGAACATTCTTATAGTTGATTGGAAATTTTTATAATTTGCTTCCAGTATTAAATCATTCTGGAATCTAGTTTCTCTGGATTCCGGATTCAAATCAGGGTGGAATCTAAGCTCTTTAGATTTTTGGTTGGTTAGAGAATAATAATCGGCCAAGTACGAGTCGGACTCGCGCACGGAGGGTTCCGTATTGTATGGGAGCCCACCATAAATATTTATTTTATTTGAATTTTATTATTTATTATTGAAGGGAATATAAAACTGAATATTCTGTGAAAATTTCAAGCATCTACCTGTTACCATTATTAATAAAGAGCAAAAACGTCTAAAAATTCAGGTTTGTTGTATGGGAGCCCCCCTTTAATATTTATTTTATTCTCTTTTTAGTATTTGATGTTATAGCGGCAACCGAAATACATCATCTGTGAAAATTTCAGCTGCCTAGCTATCATGGTTCATGAGATACAGCCCGGTGACAGGCAGACAGACAGACAGGCAGACAGACAGACAGACAGACGGACATCGAAGTCTTAGTAATAGGGTCCCGTTTTTCCCTTTGGGTACGGAACCCTAAAAACTACCTATTTTGTTAAGCGAGACTAGTGATGCTACTTTAAAGAATATTGAATTGGCATCTCTCATTTCCTACGAGTATAATGTCTACAAATACGTTATTGTTTAATTTTGATTCGGAACCATAAACGCCCTTTTTTACGTGCGATCTCTTCCAAGTTTATATTTCACGTTATCTTTTTAAAAAATGTATTTGTAATCAGATAAAGTGGAATTTTAGCGCTGCCATTTGTATGTTTTGGTTATAAAGTTATATATCATAGTTATCACAAAATCCTTCGCAATGTTTTAATCTGACGTAGGTACAATTATTATTTATTATTGACATGTCTTCTGCTACTTGAATTTCGTATAGATACGATTAATGTTGTACATATACCTAAGGTTTAAATAAAAATAATCGGCCAAGAACGAGTCGGACTCGCGCACAAAGGTTTCCGTACCGTATGGGAGCCCCATATTTTATTTTAATTTAATTAAATAACATAGTAAATATACTACTAAATATTCTTTGAATAATTCAAGCATCAACCTCTTGTCGTTATTGATATCGAGCAAAAATATCACGTTTCTTGTACCCCCTTAAATATTCTTTTTTTTTTTGTGACCCCTTAAATATTCATTTTTTTTTTTAAAGTTGTTTTACAACTATTTTGTGAATATTCCAAGCGTCTACCTGTTACCATCATTAATATCGAGCGATTAAACGGCTACAAATTCAGGTTTGTTGTATGGGAGCCACCCTTAAAAATAATTTTATTCTGTTTTAGTATTTGTTGTTATAGCGGCAACAGAAATATAATATCTGAGAAAATTGTTGGGTACGGAACCCTAATAAGATGCCTTAATTTTTTTTTTTTTTAATTTTATTTAAGCGTATGAGGTCTATTATGTTATATATATATAATTTGTAGTATCAGTAATAAAGAAACTGATTTTGTTTTAGTATGCATACATAATGTATTTACGAGTAAGTTTCAAATTTTATCTATATGTATTACAATTTCATTAAATTTTATTACAAGAAAAACGATCTATATAATTCTAAAATACACCAACATCTTAAGTAAACGTATCTGTAGGTTATTAGAAAAAATGGGTCTTTGTATACGTACGCGTGTATCAGGTGTCAATGATCAAGGCATAAAAGTTGTTTTTCGATTGAATTATTTCTTTCCAATGTTCAATGTGTCGTAACGGGCACAGAGCATTTTGTTTACTGCACTCCAGCACCCGTCTGACCCGAAACCTCGAATCTGTGTCAAGCAGTTTATTCAATCTGCGGGCTGAGACTCTCCAAGCACCTTGCAAAGGAATTTCACACCTATCCTACAAATCTTAGAGCTCTTTTCCTATTTTAGTGGTTATGGGGAACTTTGCTACGCTGGCTACGCCCTTGTAGGTGTATACTGTCCTTGAATGTAGCGCTAACAAAGTCTAAACTGGACTAAAAAAGTAAACTTGGTTTAAATGATCTAAACATTCTACTCTATTTCTAAATTGAAATAATGTATATTATAAATTGTATTTTTTTTAAATCTTTCATTCTTATCATTTCAAAGTTATGATAAATTTATTAGATAACATTAAATTGATCACAACAAAGTAATAGTGCCATAAAAACGTAAAAGTTTGGAAAAAACGCACTATTGGTATTTAATCATCCATCCATCAGCCATAGGACGTACACTGCTGGACATAGGCCTCCCCTATAGATCTCCAATAAGACCGGTTGGTAGCGGCTGGCATCCAGCGTGATCCTGCGGTCTTAATGAAGTCATCCGCCCACCTTGTGGGTGGACGTCCTACGCTGCGCTTGCCGGTACGTGGTCTCCACTTGAGAACTTTTCGATAATTTAATAATACGAGATAATCTTATTTTTTTAATGTTTGTACAAAAATTCAATGCCTACTATAATCATAACCAAACACATGACATAACATAAAACACAATTTAGTTTCAAAACAACTCACAAAATGTATCAATTCGCAACCAATTTAGAACATAAACATTAAACTAGATATATCCGAGTTACCTAAACCTTATATCATTTGAAGTCCGGAATAAGGTTCCCACTTAATTATTAATTTAAGGCTTTTTTAAATTACTGTAGATCCAAAATTACTATTTCTGTAGTATGCTTTAAAAGAATATTTTATTTTTTGTTCCTGCTAATCATATGCCTAACACCACAGATTTGCAGTGTATTTCTTAAAATAATTTACCTCCCAGACAGCTGACTAATATCTAATAACACCACGTGCACTCCCAAAACTCCTTACCCCGAATATCTTCGCCACAATCTTAATGCTCGATTACCGAATTCGCGGCTAAATCCCGCGAACGTGCTATCTCCACTAGGAAGCAGATTACTAAATTCTGCCAGCCGTGTACAGATAACAACTTAGGGAGATGATACACTCAGCTGCGAGCGTGCCGATGTGTGAGCATGAGTGAGCACGCTTGTGACGTCTGTGTCTTGGTGAGCACTTACCTATGTAGGCTGTGTGTTATGTAGATACGAGATTGTCACTTATTTAGACAATTTGTTTACAGATATCTGATACTATGAAGTATATTTATCATTCCTTATATTTAATGCAGCGGACGGTGGCCACCTTATGCCGGTGATGCAGCATAATGTAGCTATTTTTGTTAAGTTTTGCCATATTTAGGACTTTTCGACGAACCACAAACACAGAAATGCAAATAAAACTCATTAATTTTTCACAATAGCCTGACGATTGTCGGAAAATGTTTTGTTGCAGCATATTTTTAAGTGCTGCCACATTTAGGACTTTTCGACGAGCCAAAATTCAGAAACGCAAATTAAACTCAATAATTGGTAACAAAAAGTCATTAACACGTTCTTTGACACAACGTCATTTCAAGTAATTTCTTCGAATAGGTGATGTGACACAACGTGCAATCACGTCCTTTTTATTTTCAACGCGTATGGTCAGAACGTTTAGACACGTTTCATTACATTACAAATTTTGGTACTTACGTACTCTGTGTCACATTATATCAAAACATCAAGCTTCTTCTGTCATTTGGAACGGTTTTAATAGTACCTTAAACATAGAGGTGAAAATAGCTTGGCATGGGCTGCTCCCGCGACACAACGTTATTGCAAGTCGTTCCCCCCCGCACTCTGCCATAGACCTCAGTCTAGCTGTGTCACCGGAGGGAGAACCACGCGCATTTTACGCGGCAACACGTGGTTTATTATGAAGTTTTGAGAGAAAAAGTGAGTAATCTTGTTTATATTGTATTTTATTTATAGATCGAACCTTTTCTGATTATATCTTGTAAATTAGCAAATGTTTTCTACAAAATTTGATGATATACCGGATAAGTGTTGGTATTTGAATGGACTTCCAATACTGGTATATTTACCGATATTCCAAATCTACCTCAGAACAACAGTAACTAACTAGAAATAGAATGCTTGCTTCTTTTCTAAGTGACTGAGGTTTGGTGGTATTTTTATTTTACCAAAAACACTTTTTGTTTAGATGGACGAGTTTGAGAAACGACTGCAGAAGCTATTTGATGAAGCATCATCAGGTGGATCAACCCCAGATCCGTTTAACGATAGCGATGGTGAGTTTGGTTCAGACAAAGATTATGACCCCAGTAGAAGTTGCTTGTCAGATGATTCTGATACTTCGATTGAACAAGCAAATCCACCACGACTTGTGCATAGTATCCCGCAGGATAGCAGTGATACTGAATCTGATACTGGATCTGAAAGTGTACTTACCGCAACTGTTCAGAGTGAGTGTGAGCCAATTAATAACCATCTCCTCAATGATCTTTTTAATGAGCCGATGCTTGGAGAGCTAATTGAGACAGTAACTGGTTCTAATCAAGGTTTTGATCAAAATATAGTTATTTCAAGTTCTGCTAGCTGTTCTACCACATTAAATCACGTGGAACTTCACATAGAAGGCAATCCATCAACGTTGTCTGATTCTGGTAGCTTTGTGGCTCCGGCTGATAACCCTAAATCCGGTGATGACTACAATGAGCCGATACCAGAAGACTCGAGTCAAACAGTGCCTGTTGCTACTCGTAGTCTTCAACAAGGTAATGATCAAAATAATACAATACCATGTCCTCCCAGCTTTTCTCCTATGACAGATAGCAATAATTGTGACACACCTCCGCCAATAACCTATGAATGGGAAACTACCACATCTGATATACCACATTTTCCATTTGACCACGGCTCCACTGGGGTACAGTTCGTTATTGAAGAAAACTCTACTGAAATAGATATTTTTAATAAACTATTTCCAAGTGATATAGTGAACCACATAGTTCGATGCACAAATGCATATGGCCATGCACTGTGTAACTCTAACCGGCCGGTGACGAGGAATAGCAGACGATTTACATACAAAAACACAAATCCAGATGAATTAAGAGCTTTTTTAGGACTGTGCCTGTTACAGGGCCAAATGAGTGCTTGTCAAAAACGTAAACTCTTCACTTACTCGGATGTACTGTATTATCATCCAGTATTTACATATTGTATGTCAGGTAGAAGATTTGAACAGCTGTTGCGATGCGTTTGCGTATCGGAATTGAATGCTAAAGGGCATGAAAAAATTTCTCTATTCATAGAAGCTATGATGAAAATCTTCCAGGGCTGTTACAATCCTGATCAAGAGCTGTCTTTGGATGAATCCTTGTTACTTTTTAGAGGAAGGCTGTCGTTCAGGCAATACATTAAGTCTAAAAAAGCCCGATATGGGATAAAGTTTTACGAGTTAACTTCGTCCGATGGCTATGTTTTGAATATGAAGATGTTTGTCGGAAAAACGGACGATGAAGCAGGAACTAAAACTGAAAAACTAGTCCTACACTTAATGAATCCATACCTGATGCGAGGACATCATTTGTTTATGGATAACTACTATAATTCGATACAGCTATCTGAAAAATTGCTGAATTTTCGAACACATACATGCGGGACATTGAGGCCTAATAGGAAAGAAAACCCAAAAGATATGATATCGAAAAAATTAAAAAAACATGAACATGTTTGGGTTCGAAAGAATAAGATATATGTATCAAAGTGGGTTGACAAACGTCCGGTACACATGTTGACAACGTTGCACCACCCAAAACTCATCGATGTTTCCAACAGACGTGGCCAGTGGTCCAAAAAACCCCAAGAAGTGTCAGAATACAACAAATTTATGTCAGGAATTGATCGAGCCGATCAGATGGTCTCGTACTATTCTTCACCAAGAAAAACTATCAGATGGTACAAAAAAGTATTTTTCCATCTTCTAGACTTGACAGTATGGAACAGCTATTTTCTGCACAAGAAATATTGCAGAAATAAAGGTTTTCTGTCATTTAGAGAAAATCTTATAAGGAATCTTATCAAGATTGGTCCCAATGTCAAGCCAGAAAACTTGACGAAGTTTAACAAAAACTCCAACCGGAAACAAGAGAGTAATACACGAGTAGCTCAGGTGGAAAAATCTACCTCGGGAGTTGGATTTGGGCACTGGCCTGAAAAAATTCCAGAAACTGCTACAAATCCAACAAAAAAATACTATAAAAAATGCAAATTATGCACCACAAAAAAAATACGACGGGAAACCAGTCTAAGGTGCAAAGGGTGTATCGACAAACCACCACTTTGTGCCTTGTGCTTTGAAGAATGGCATATCTTGCATCAATTATAAAGTTTTACGATAACAAATATTAAAACAATAAATAGTAAAGTCAATCGTAAAACTTTATATTTGATGCTGGTTGCGTTAAAAATTGATTTGAGAATGTAAATTATAATTATTGTGTGATGTTTAAATTTTCCAAGTCTGCTAGAAGTTAGTATTTTTGTTTCTTTTTTTTGGCGAAAGCTTGTACTTTTAGTTATGTCTTTACTTTCGCCACATCATTTCAGAAAAATATGTTAGTTATTTAAATTACTTACAATTCTTAAGTTGAAGAATTTTTGTGATAATTAATTTTACTTTAAAAACAAATACCAAGGCTTAATTAAGACTAAGACTGTAAGACTGATTAAAAAGTACATAATGAAGGTTATTAAACGTTTTTTATTATTTTTATAAAAACTTTTTTATTTCGTCAATAAACGTTGTGTCGTTTTATAGATGATGTATTTTATGTTATCCGACACAACGTGTAATAAAGTCATAGAGACCAGGACGTTATCCGACGTTGTGTCATGTGAAGGAATCTTAATTAAACATAACTTGACAGAACGTCTGTTAACGTTGGACGCTATAAGACGTTCTGTCGTTATTTGCGATAATTTTGGGAATAAATACGACAAAACGTGCATAGTCGTCGTGTTCAATTGTATGGGCAAATTATGTGGCAATATGAGCAGTCTGAAAAAACGGCTTGCTCGCGTGAACGTGTTAAAACGGACTAGCAAAAATCTTAGTAACAAATGCTTTAGTACATTATTCAAATGTCTAATCATTGGTCAGTGTATTAGGTCTCTTAGACTGACACTTGATATTTCAAACACTGATCAATACGTGTTTTGCCTACACGCGATTGCAAAAATAATGATAAGATATATTTTTTATTATCATAATATATCGTATCCATTCCTTTCATGATGATCGCAGGTGTCGTGTTTGAACATTTTAGCGTAGAGAGTTATAGAGATACAGTTTGATATTGGGCTTTTTAGATAAGTATAATTTTTATTCAGATAAATAGGTAATACGGTCGTGTTTCAGTTTCATACCTAAACACAATGTTACCATTCCATAATCACAAACTTGCAGCTTTTAAATTAATTAAATGTTGGGGTAATGAGGCCAAAGGCTTATAATTGCAGAAATAGAGCGCAGGCTAAGGAAGAAGACTAATAGACTTCTGCCCCGGCTCGTACTTGGTACAAAGGATAGCCATAGCCAATGCGGCCAGCATTTTGGGCTCTTTTGCACCAGGTACGATCTGAGATGGGTTATGTGTTTGGTTTTTAAGTTTGACAATGTTCTGTATCTATTTATTATATAATATGAGTTAATTACTCGTATCTCTAAGCTCATATTTCCTCATTTAATATTTCAATCAAAAACAAAACAAAAGCTCGCGTACCTGAAAGAAGTTGCATAACAAGTTGCCATAAAAGAAAATGAAAAAGTGAACACTGAACGCACCGCAGGCCGTCAGGTTGGCAACATTGAACGCGCGAAAAAAAGGAATGGCCGCCGCCAAGGTCGCAAGAAGCTGTCCTAGTCACGGAGGGCATTTACATTTTTTTACCTCAGGGCTTGGAAGACTGGATTTTATACTTCATGTTGTATTCCAACCCAAGCGATGGTAAATCATAATTGTTGATCATTGCGTTTTTTTTGGCTCCGCGTTCCGTTGCAGCGATACGAAGCCAGTAATGGAGAAAAAAAATCGTTAATTGCAATATGTTAAAGTTATGGTTATGTGGGGACTGGTATTTCGAGTTGTATGTGGTCACCCGCAAGAGTGGGCTCTCGGTGATGTAAAATTACTCGCAAGATGATGCTGAAAAATTGTACTAAATTACTTAATCGCATTACGATTGATCGACTAGTGATAGGTATTCTAATATTTAATTAAAATGTACAAACAAGGCTCTAACTGAACTCCTCAATTTTTGTTAAAGTATATTTTTTAATATTCTCAAGGAATTTTCTAGCAATAAAGCGAATTTTATAACTATGTATTGCGGAAAATGATACTACATGACGTAAACTCAGCTGGTACCGCCATAATTTTCCGTTCTCACACAAAAGCAAGAGGTACTTGACTTAAAATCGAAATGGCAGGCAATATCGAAGACTCACTATCAAGAGATGCAACTTACCTTGCCAAACCAGAATCTTCACATTGTAGACCCGTTTCAGATAAAAAAAAATACCGATAACGTGTAAGATCGCATGGGAACGCGCATCGTCTTCCATCGACACCATTCTGCAGTTCTTACAGCTAACATATAAGGGTCAGAATGGGATGGCAAGTCTATTACATGGAAAAAACTTGGCAACGCCATAAACGGTATGGCTGCACCTGTCACTAGCCCAGTCCTAGTCCGGTTGAGAATTAGGTTTTTGAAACACTTATGGATTGTAACAGTTCTATAACTGAGAGAGAAATAGGGTGCATAAAGAGAAAGACAGGAACACCAATAGCACAGCAGCATATTACTAATTGGATACGGAACCCTGCAAATCAAGAAAATGCTACTTGAATTACCTACATTTCTTTACGTTCACCTTTGTACTGCAATAAGTGTAAGTCACTAATTTTCTGTATACTTTATACATTCTTGATATCAAGCTGTTATCACAATTTATGATGCTTAGTTTTTCAATATGCTAATATTGAATATTCATGCTATCTATAAAGATTAGACACTTATTATGAGTAAATAAGCATGATGCAGACAAAATAAATACTTAAAAGATACTAATATCAATTCTAATGTATTTTTGATGTTGAACTTTAATCAAAACAATATTGCCTACATTGATATGAAAAAAAACTTAATTGGTTTGTTTACCTCTCCTCCGACCTTGTTAAACAAAATGGCGAAATAATAATTTTATTATCAAGCAAATTACCGAAGTTGCTGTGTAGGCGCGACCCGTACAGAAATCAGATGTTCTAAGTTTTGATTGCTTAAAACTTTAGGTAGCTGTTTTGGTTGAGATTGGAGAAAAAGGGAATCTAAAACTAATAAGTATTTTGTAACAAGTTACAGAGAAAATGTTTTATCTTTAGCGGAAATTACATTATATTTTAATATTGGGTTGTTGGGCCGTGCTTCGATAGGATTGACAAGTTTTATATTTGAAAACTACTAACAGCAGAGGAAAAATAACAGTTAAGTGTTCTCTACAGGAAAAATTGGTAGTTAATAATAGTACGCAAAAAATAGAGACATGGGACAAAAAAATTCAAATGGAATTCATTTTGAATAGATAGACTCAGTATATGGGAGCAGTCTAGGCAGTATTTGCAGCAAATATCTAAAGGGTTTCTAAGAGAGAAGCTTAGCCGAGTTTAGGTTAATTAGTTTACTTATCTATTTTGTCAAGATGAGAAAGAGTTTGCATTGAAATTCGTTACTTTAAGTGTATTTATTCATTTTTATTTTTTCCCTTCGGTAGCATCTAGATTGAGCTAATCTAGAGCTCTTTGAAGTAGGTACCAACCAGATTATAACTTGCCAAGTATAGACAGTTTGGGAAAATTCATGTTAAGAAAAAAAATCACTTAAAAATGCATAATATTACTAGCGGTTTTTATTTCTTCTCGATCTTCAAGTGTATTTAAGAATTATAGTATTCCAAATAAGAATTATGTTATTGCAAAGGATAACGAAACTCTAAACATTTTTTATTTTAAATGTTATGTTACAAACACGCAACCAAACCTGTGAAACGCAGTAAAGTGCAAGATGAGTCAAATTAAGATAATATTTTTTATTATGTATGTAAGCTCATAATCGTAAATTCTGCGTTACATTTTAACGGTAGCACTTAATACTCGTCGATTATACCCCCATAGAGACAATTTAAACACCTAAGCAGATTACCAAGGCATTCGATACGGTACGATACGATAATTCAAGAAGGTTTTTGCAATATTTACGCCTTTAAGACAATCTAGGGTGTGACAAGCAGTATGACAATGGCTGATAGCCTCCGATATGATATCAGCTTTTTATCATAGCTTAATAAACAAATCATATGATTATTCTACGTCGCTGATATGCATCAAGATTGATCGAATGCGTGTGTGATAAAGCGAGTATGGAAAATCAGCAAACTGTTGATACATAAAGTACTTGTTTATTACACTATAGTGCATAAGGAAAAGGAAGATTTGAAAAACAATCCTACCGACTAATATTATAAACGCGAAAGCTTGTAATTATTGATGTTTGCTACTCTTTCACGCACAAACTGTGATTGTTCATGTATGTCACGAAATAAACGTTCTTTCTTTCTTTCTTCTTTCAAACGGCTGAACTGATATGAATGAAATCCGATATGAAGGTAGCTTAGACCTTCGATTAACACATAGATTACTTTTGTATCTCGGGCTTACGCGGGTAACACCGCGGGGCGCAGCTAGTTTAATATAATCCTCAGTCTTATTTCAATTTTGTAATTTCATCATCATCGTCATCATCAGTCGTAGGATGCCCACTGCTGGACATAGGCCTCTCTATAGATCTCCAATAAGCCCGGTTGGAAACGGCTAGCGAATTGTGTATTACGTTTATATGGAGTAGAATCGTCGAATTTATCATATATTCATTATCTAATAGAAATTGTAAAAAAAAAACTATCTGATTTCGTACCAGAAACTCTTTAATTGCTGGTCGTATTGATTCTAATCCCAGCAATTTCACGTAGCAATTCAAATAGTATAATCGCATGATTTTATCTGCATCGTTAAGTTCTGTTGACGTTGGTTCGAATATCTATTAAATCTAATGGAGATAGCCCTAACTAGTAGGTAGTCTGAAACAGGTATCGTTGCGGATCTGGGTTTCTTTTTACTCTAAACACCTGTATGGGTAGGGTTGCCACCCTTATCTACCTACTAATAAATAAATTTACACTGTCTTAATTGACTTTAAATGTTATTATCGTAGTAATTTTAGTGATAAGAAATCGGCTAGCTTTGACTTTTTCCTACTCATTTTTAAAAACTGACATATATTCAGGGTTACCTAATCAATTAGCAGCCTTTTAAGGGCTTATTCTGTACATCAAAACTAACAACTAACAACAACTTTTGTTCTACGACTTTTGACTATTGTCCTTTTGTCCCTAAAAGAATGCTAATTGATTAGGAATAACCCTGTATATACCCTATTTCAGCAGCTAGCTCTCTGCATCAGATGCGGCCTTGTTAAGGTGTTATGTCTATCTTGTGGGTGGACATCCTACGCTTGCTTGTACGTAGTCTCCACTCGACGACCCCATCAGTAACCGATCCTCCGGGCTATGTGCCATGACCACTGCCATTTCAACTCATCAATCCGCTAGTCAAATTATTAATGGTATTTTTTTTATTAGTCAGCCCTAATAGGCTAGGCCACCAATCAGGCGCCTAGCTACTGCACAGGCGCATCGCATCGTTTCACAGTCAGTAATTTCACGAGTTGCTACCGAACTAGCCTGGAACCGGTACGCAGCAATTATTATACGACGGGGACACAGGATAAAAAACAGCATGAAATAAACAGCGAACTTACAGCAGATAGATATTCTGGAGATCAAAGTTTTCTACTCTATGTATGACTCTATCTACCTATGTATAGACTGTTGCTTTGCAAAGTGCAGGGACTTGTACATACTCAAAGGTATGTAAGTACTCATCTTTATTAACAACTTTTACTATAGTAACAATCCCGAAATATATTTTGTCGAGAATCGATGAACTTTTTATATGGAACAGCTGATTTTCGATTAGATACACGTTGTAAAAAATTTGATTAACGATAAAATACTTTAGTGTTGACTTACAAACAGTTGAAACTATGTCGATCCAAGGTGAGGTGGTCTAGTAGGTACATACCTGAAAACAAACAAAAAAAATTCAGCTTTCTAGCTATAACGATTCATGAGATACAGCCTGGAGACGGACAGACAGACAGACAGACGGAGAGCGGAGTCTTAGTAATAGGGTCCCGTTTTTACCCTTTGAGTACGGGACCCTAAAAATAATCAATAAATAACTTAGGTATTCTATACAAATCAGGAAATATTAGATATTAGGGTAAATAGTATACTAGGATACATATTATATTTATTTATACATGCAATATGATTATTTCTTAACAGGTACCAAGAGAGTGGCAATAATTTTATTTTATTTTTAATTCAATTAAGAACTGGTAAGTACTTATTATTAACAAGCAGTACTTATTTAACTACAGAATTAGATATTACGGTAAATATTATACGAAGATATATTTGTATGCAATATTATAATTATTTCTTAACAAGTACTTACTAAGAGAGTACCAATAATTTTAATTCTTCAAAAATATTATGAGAAATAGGTACTTTTTATTCAAATAGCCATGTCAGAGGCCTTAAGGTGGCTTAAAAACTCTAACATCAGAGCTAGCTAAGTACCCGGCTTATAACAATAATTTACTTATTGAATAATGTTTGTAATATGAGTATTTGTGAAAGATTGCAGGTAATAGACATATCAAGTCATTGAAAACCACTTCGGTCTTGTTTCATAACAGACCAAATTAGGTATTTTGGACGAGATTAGATAAGCGTTCAAGTTTCAACTAAGTATAATTAGCGAAAGAGAAAGGCTAATTTTACATACGCTAAAATTATATCAACGATTCTTACACAATTTAGGCCAACTACTTAATTTTAACTTTAGAAATGTACTCTATTCCTTATTATATTTTTTGTGTATTTGCTGAATGTTGGAAATATTTTTATCAATAAATAAGACCTATGATAATATATTTAATTCATATTTCATTATGTAATATTAAATATTTTTCCCGTGTAACAAGCTAAACAAAACGTGCTAAGCCATTTCTTGTCAAGTAAAATAACAAATAAAAAACCTAAACGTTATCAAATTATGAATGGAAAATTCCGATCACACATTAATTAAAAGCGTATCTAGATAACGACAAAAACAAATGAGTTGGATAAAATTATTCGATAATATCCTACCCAGATTAAGTAAAAAAAACGAAACAGCAAGAAAAGAAAACGAAACAAAATACGCAAACCGAAAAGCAACAGACACTGACACGAAACAAAAACAAAGTCAACAACGAAACGTCACAACTGCTATCGGTCTCGACCACGTTATCATTGCGCGTAGACGATCCGTTTTTAGAAATATTAATACAGTTATAACAGCTACTATTTTTAGTCCGGCCTAGTCTAAAAATACAGTGGCCGCTCGATGACGCTTACTCGATAATACTAATGTTACTCATGTAATGTAACAGTGTCGTTGACTTGCAACGATATATTGTTCGCAATTGACGGTACGGCCGAGGTTATCGACAATAAATTGTCTGTTAGATAGGTCAACGCAATGAAAGTACAATGGCAAGTGATAGCGAGGTTTGAATCTTCGAAATATGCTAATGAATCTCATAAATTAAACCACCTTATCTTTGCAATATAGTAAGATTGGTAGTAACACTGGTAACAAACCTTAGTAACGACTCGAAGATTTATAAAAAAAAATAGCACAACTGACATCGATCGAATTTAAAATTCGAATAGTTCTCTCGAACAGATGTTTTTAAGGCATTTTTAGATTATTATCGATGATTTTTCAAAATTTACTCAACCGATTTCGATCATCAAAGTCTGTTCATAATTGGCGGAGTAATCACGTAACATACAGTCGAATTAAGATCTTTATTTTTAGAAGTCGGTTGAAAAATAAAGCGCTACCGCAAATTGTACTGACTTTGAATGGCGCTCCAAGATATTGCAACCAGTTTGAGCAGTAAATTAAAGGCACATTAGACGTACTTCTGAGGTATTAAATTTAATGAAAGAATTGTTCTCTAGTAAATTATAATGAAAAAGACAGGTGTATTTTAGCAGTAGAACTGACCACTAGAGCCTTCACAATCCAGATTTGAGTTTGTTCGCAAATATTCATAGCCTATTGGTTATATGCTTCGAAGAAGTAAAATAATGATCGTTACTCCGTTGAGGAACGACAGATGTTGCAAATGAAACTAATATCGCGATTAAACTCTTCCAAACGTATCGTACACTCAACGTTTGCCAATTTGAAGTTCGCTAATCAGCTTTCCGACCAATGAGCGTCGCCGGAGCAATTCGATTAGCACACGATTTGAATTCACCACGCGAGGATACATTAGCAAATTAATAGTTCAGTTACGTAACTCGTCGTCCACTATTCTGACTAGGTATGAAGCGAGACGTGCTCGAGTGCGCAGCAAGGCCACCTTCTCGACATTGACCGTGAAGTTACGACATCAACTTCAAAAAAACTTATTATGTTTCCGCAAATTGAGTCTGTTTCTCTTCGAATTAATCCGACTTCAAAGTACGTACCTTTACGTATTACAGTGTTTGAATTTTATTTACGAGTGAAACAAAACAGCTCTACCAATAGAAGAGTCATTTTACTGTATTCAGTATTTAAGTATATTTTCTCTTATATATTTTTAGTCCCACAATTTGATAAGCATAATTGGTAAGTAAATACATTTCTGCTAAACTCTCATGGGTTCACTATAAAGGAACAAACCACTAGTTTCAACAGTCCGTAACTTTTTTACCATCTTATACCTAACAAGTTTTTATGTACAGAATTAATCAAGATAGAACCATAATATTTTTGTATCACATGATTTATTTGTTTGTTTCGGACTTCCGTGGCTTCCTTGTACATTTTAGTTGCCATTTACGTCGTTATGGTTTAATATTTTTTCCATTGTGTTTGCGTTATTTTATAGGGACTTACAGGGAAGGAATGTTCAATTTGCGCGTCAGGGGTGACCGTCAAAGTGCTGCGGGTCTCATTTTCTAGCGTAACCTCGTTTTAGCCTCGTGTACTCATACTTACATGTTAGTAATGGCAAAACCATTACTAACATGTTTATTTTTCAAGTTACTCTTTCGTGTTTAGCCTTTCATGTTTCCACCCATATTCTTATGAGGGTTCCGTACCTAACGGCACAGGGATTGTCTGACTGTCGCTTACTGTCCGCCTCTCTGCTTGTCCATATTATGTTACAGGCGTCTTTGGCATGTGAACGGAGAAAACTATATGATTTTAAAAAGATCTAGTTCAGCTTAAGCAGAGGTAACTGCAAACCTATAGCGTGTAAGCTATATTCTAGCTATAGTGTGTCTAGAGATAGGAAGGTTAGCAGTCACCTTCGGTCAAACTGAGCTAGACCATGTTAAAGTAATATAGTTTTCTTACAAAGATTGCATTAAAACAAGTAAAACATGTTTATTTAACCTACTGATAAATGTACTTATAGAATCTAACAAAACGACCCAACGAACATTAGGTCAATTACCTTACAGCTCAACCCTTAGCTGTTTGTAAATTATAAAAACAACTTCGCAAGAAATATTAAGTTACACAAAAACTTTAGCGCAAAGACCTGCGCCAGAGAACCCTTACAGTTCTGAATGAATTCCTCCATTGGTCATCGACTTAAGAAAAAGTTATTAATAGCTGCTCCAGAATCCAAAATTGTAACAATTGGCCATGAGAAGTCGCAAGTCCGTTTTAATTAACAAAAATTATATTAATCTACGCTAGCCGGTTGGCGCCAATGTTGGCGCCGAGCGTGTCATGACGTTGCGACTAGCAGACGTGGAAGAAACCAGAATGAAATATCTCTCCAGATAAATTTGAAAGAAATGCGCCGTGTCCAAAATTGACATCGATAACACCCTTTCGCTTTGAAAGACGAAGAAAGCGCACTACAAACAATTTAAAAAATAAAGCAGTCGTTTGTGGCTTCACTTTTAAGCACGAAAGTTCTTCTGTTTTTTCCGTATTCAAATGTTGGGATGATGTCGCTCTCCGTTGGTGCGTGAAATAGTATGAGTAACAAAGAAACCAAGAAGTATTTATTATAAATCCGTAAAATATCCGTAAATAAAAAATCCATAAAAAATGTATTTAAATAAGGAATTTTAAAGAATAAGTTAATATTTTAAGAAAAATATTAGTTTAATTGTCATAGTAGGTACATGGTGGAGTGACCTTGTGCGGACTGTTGACCAACAGGCCAAACATTTAATTATTCATTAGATATTTAACATTTATTCTGTTAGAGCTTGTTTTTTATTCATCACAGCCATGTTTTGAATTTCGACATTTTTATTACTTATTTGTAGTTTTTATCTGTAATAATTACACTTCGTATCATTATTATTCAAATTTAGCTTTGGGAAACAAGTTCATAGCTCGCAGACTAGCTTTTTAGCTAGTCGTTGTTAAATTTTAGCAAAATTATTCAATAAATGACAGAAGGATTGTCAAAAACTTTATGAAATCGTGATTTAATTTTTAAACAGCTAAATTTATCAGCAAAAAATATATGAAAATATATAATATAGCTTGAGGCCTTGAAACTCGGAAGATAATATATCAGTTGGTACCATGAAAGTAAAATGTCCCTGCATTTAAAGAGATATTTTATACATAATTATGAACAACTTTCATTATGTGATCAACCCTGAAATCGTGAGAAAAATCAGCTGTTCCCTAAATTTTGTAGAGAACTAATTTTTTTGTATGGAAAAGCTGCGTTTTTAGCAAGCTCGGGTTTGGGTCCCAATGAACACAATGAAAATACTACTTCAAATCCCTGCATTTTGCAAAACGACACCTTGTGTATTTTAATAGTTATGACTTTCTTTACGTAATTAATCGAGCGTAAGCGATGATCTCCGTTTTAGAAACGGCGATATTGCTTTCGTCTGTCCAGATAGTAATTTTCGTCAACAGGTCGCATTTTTCAACGGATCTCGATAAATCTTGGTACACAGGTTCTATATTTAATAGATTTTTTTGTTGTCAGAGATTTGATAGAGTATTTCCGCTAAAAAGGGGGGAAATTTGCTGTCGCGCTATTTATCAGTCAATTTCGATAATATTTGGCAAGATTGTTCAGCATTTAAATCCTAACCAGATTTGAGAATATGAACCAAAGGGTCGTTCTTGTAAGTTCTGCTAGTAGAACTCGTCAGGCAGTATGCAGTTAAAAGCAAACCTATTTGGAATAAAAAAAAACTACCGGGACTAAATTTTCCCAGTAAGTTCTACGGTAGGAGTACCGGGACAAAATTGTAGCAAATGGAGATATAGGCTTATGCGTGTCGCGAGATCTACTGTTCGGAGAAATACTAGTGACAAATTGATTTTGTTTTGATTTAGCATAGCATCGGTCCGTTTTTAAGCAGTTCGATATTCGATGCACAGCGTCGACCGCGTCGTCACAGTCAAGGTTGGGCTCCGAGGAAGTGGCTAGACAATGCGCTCGCGCAGCTACGAGTATTTCACAATGAACACGGCCGGTTTACGCACAAGTAGGAAGTCTTCGGTTATCGTGACAATTGTACGATATTGCTCTACTGATAACAATGTATTTATCGCCTTTTTTTTTCATTATGATAACATAAATACCTATTGTAATTGATTATTTGTAATTTGCAATTGTTTTTTGGAAGAAATTTTCAGATTGAAGTACGCTACACTTTTAGCTAAAAGTGTAATCTTTTAGGGTATCTTATTCGACAAGTTAGACTGTTAGAGAATCTCATCCGAAAATTCTTATTTGAAACCTTTACTAAAATATCTTAGTGGAAAAATATTAGACAGAAAATTATTGATAGTAGAGAAAACAGACGGACAGACAGCATCTTAGTAATAGGGTCTCGTTTTTATCTTTTGGGTAAGGAACCCTAAAAAGTTGCAAATGGTTAACGAGACACAAATAAAGATATATGCTCTGGAAAAGCTGTCATCAATTCCGCCGCCAATAACACAAATACGAGTAAGTAGTAGTTTCCAACTGAAAACATTACATGTGTCATCAGAGCTCGTTAACTTGCAAATCAGTCATTATGCAAGTGACGAATAAGTACTTAATATGATTTAATGAATGACCGTCTAATAAGGAGCTCCGTGGACGTAACCCTCTACCTTAGCTTTAGATTAAGGAATTAAATTAACCTTTATTTTATCCAGTGTCAAGAACATTTCATTGTTCAAATATCAGTCATTGCCTTTTCTATTATTTTTTAATTATCACTAGCCGATGTCACGGTACTGATATCTAAGATATCATTACCGTGCCGATGTTTATTCTATAGTCTCTTGCAGGTGTGGACTTTTAATAAATGCAAATGAATTCTTTGAGATTTTAAAATAATTAATTTACCTTAAACGATTAATAGAATAAATCAATAATTATTAATTTTGAACCAATGAATAGTAATAATTTATTATTTTCAGTCTGCGTTGCCCCAATGCTTATGGATACGCTTCCCTTCTTCCAGACTGAAAGTTAGTAGTTTAAGGCAATCGTGAGGCGCCAACTTGTCCGTACAAAAACAATAAGCTTTTATCTACCTCTAAATATCCGATTTGAGCGTTTCTTTATGTATTAAGCAATTGAATCGCTACGATTATACATACGTCTTAGTTTTTACAGTTTTTTAGATGACTTTAAAGTTATAAGCCTCTCATATTTTTACACAAAAACTTGGCTGAAAAGTATACATAAACTAAAAACTTTTCTGAAAAAAATAAGACGTACGAGAGTGTTTCTTACTCAAGTGACACCAAAATCATAATGTTTTGTTACAATTTAAGGTGTGAAGAGTTTTCTCCCGGGACGTAAATTTTATCAAAATTATACCGAAAATTCTCTCGATGTTCTACAGAAAACGCGAAAACAGTGGTCGATTCACGATCCTCTTAAAATCTTTACTCCTTAATCATTTCAATTTTTTTCACTTTGCAGCATTATAATAGTTTTTGTGTCAATCACGAGGGGTCCTAGAAAATAATACCTCTTAAGTATCTTTAGATGAGATCTGTTTATCTTGTCTAAACCTGATTTGCAAATTTCGTTCACATTTAACATTTGATAAAACAGCAACTCGTTAACATTAAATGTTTATTGTAAAGCCTCGTTCACACAAGTTTAAAAGATGGTGTGAAATGTTGACTTAGCTAATGACTGGAATCTACTGTAGTGGGATACTATCAAATGATGTTATGTCTGAAATTTAGCGGCCGTGACTACCTTCGTGTAAGTAAAGCCTTAAGTATTTGCTGACGTCAAAGTCAATTCCAAAATTACACAAACAAAACACTTATTGAAATGTCCAATTTATTTTAAAAAATCATGACGGCGAAATTATACTTCAAAATGAATAATAAAAATATTTTTAAATATCAGAACGTTTGTGCTCGTCGCTATGACCAACTTTTACTATATAGCCAACTTATAGATTTTCACGCAAGGGTAGCCCATTAGAGCCCATGCCATTATTTCTTCTATGATAATACGATGCCAGTATCAAATCATCGATTACCGTACAAAACGGGAACAACTTTACCTGCTAATTAGAAGGAACGTCGAAAGTAAAATTAACATGCATTTACGGAGTTGTAGTTTGAGAACCAGATTACGTCAAACATAGAATTTTCTCTAAGACGTGAAACAAAAATTACAGACTAAACTAACGCGCAATTTTCAGTAAATACGTCTCATTACGGCAAATCATCGTGGTAACTTAAAAAAAAACTACTTATTGCTGACGTTCAAATGCCTCAGGAAGGCTTATTACAGAGTAAGGTAGCTTCTTTGAGTGACGTTGTGATTGGTGATGTTTTATGCAAAGGAAAGCGCATTGGAAAAAATATTTAGATATTATGAAGCAATTCTTTTGTTATGTTTTTTTTTAATCTGACAGTATTTCGAATCATACCTGGGAACGTACTTTTGATTTTATAGTTATTTCAAGAAAATTATTTTTGTTTTCTGCTATCAACAAATATTATATTAAAGAGTCTGCTTTCAAAAAATGTTACATTAAATTAGTAGCATATTGGCTAACAGCTCATTAATAGTTATCAAACATTAACTTGTACATTTAACATCTATTTTGATTCTTTTGAACACTTTCACATTCCATCAATATATTTTCAGAATTCTGAATACAAAACTGCATCGCATTTATTTTGTAGCTCTTTAGAGTACTTAAGATTTGATTAAAACTACTACTTGCTCCACAGTAACATGTGGACTTCAAGGGTTGAGTTTAGTTACGGTACCTCAAATAATTCGGTTTCTATTACAGTTAAGACAAATGCTTTCTAATGTTAAGGATGGTTTAAAGCCTTTCTTTTATGTGGTTTTGTTTAAGAAAAGTGACTAAATTGATATATTAGTCTGACAACTTAATAAAAATCTCGTGACTCTAATTTGCGGAAATAAGACAAAAAGTCTAACGATATCAACCCCAACAGGCGTAACATACCCAAGTCACGGAAACAGGCAATAATGATATGAACTTTAGCCGAAAACATGAATCACTTGACATTGAAAACGCACGTTGAAACCTAAACACCCCGAAATCGGGGGTAGCGCCGAGGTGGCCACATCGATCCCCTAGGAAATGGGGTCGGGCCCCCACCCCTGACCTTGGGCGGCTCGGGCGGCGGAGATAGCCGACCGTTTCCGAAACGAACCCGAACTTTTCATTCATTCGTATTTTCTACGCCCACGTGAAGAGCCTTCGGCGGATTTTGAGTATCGTCGGAGCAACTCCTATACCTTCCTTTAATGATGTGTACTTAACGTCACTTGGGCTTAGAACCTTCCAGAAGCTTCGGTGTCAAAAGTACTTACACTTTGTGACGCAATTCCACTTTTTACGGTTTAGGAAACATTTTTTGTCCTTATCATTACTGTTCTGTACAGTAAACACCCGCGGCTGTGCCGAAATTACTTTTTGTGACCTTTTATAATCGTCTTTACTGCAAAATTACTTTATAAGTTTCTTTGATTCTTAGAATAATTAAGGTTGGTTTTAGAAATGTTTTATTACGTAACCTAAACTTAAACTTAGGTAGAAGTAATCAATTTCTTACGTAGTACTTTCACCATACCAATAGTGATTTTTCTTAGAAATATATTGGCATTGAATCTAATATTATTCTGAGAGCATTATCTGAGGAAAGAGCACGGAAGATGAGATCAAGGCAATGCAAAAGTAGACAACAATGCAGGGTCGCTTTATCAGTTTCAATATTTGTGCACAACCTTATATAGGGCTTACTGGAGTGCATATTATGATGAGGTTGTATATCTATCTATGAGAAGTACCCGACCTCCTTTATGGCTGTAGCTGAGTGACTAAGTTTCAGAAAAAACAAAACCGCTGTAGGTCTCATTTCTAATTTTCTTAAGACTCTAAAGTCTAATCATAGTATTGTTTAATAATTATTTATAAAATAGATACATATCTAATAATAGTAGTAATAGTGTTAACATAAAGTAGTTTAATTAATTTTGCCAAAAATGGCAAAACCGAATTTAACCGAGTACAGTCTAATAACTAAATTCGAATAGGTAGTTAATGACTATTCTACTAATAGAATAGTTTGCACGAATCAGTGTATTTTGTATAATAAATCGATGAAGTAATGTTTACATTATTGTTGATTTTTAGAAACGACTCTGTTAATTTGTCACCTCTTGGAGTATGACCTACTCGTACCAATGTTGTTTTTTAAAAACTTTCGCGATTTGAACACATTATGAGCCCGTCGAGTCTACCCGTGACTACGATCGATGCAACTCGGTCGAAACGTCGGGATGATGAGGTAATTATTAATCTCTTAATTTTAATGCGCGATTAGTCCCGTAGTATATAATAATACGATCTACCAAACAAAAAAAAATCATCAAAATCGGTTCACAATTGGCAAAATGTCTTAAAAATTTACAACATTAAGTTAAAGGAACATAAAATTATTTTTTATAGAATGAGTAATTGAGAAGTAAATGAGAAGATTCGTTACATAAAAAGGCACTTTGACTATTATCTATAAAATATTCCAATCATGTGAATAATAGTTTGAAAAAATTATACTTATTTGTCTAAATTTTAATATCTATACCTATTAATTACAAATATTATATTAATAGGTAACAATTACTTAGTTTATCTTCATACAAGACTTCATGATTCCAAAGATTTAAATTTCATAATAGTAAGAATAGAAAGATATTATACATCAAATTAGTTTTTGCTCATTAATATCGCAAATCAAATCATTGTTTCACTTCCTAATAATGTAATAAATTTACTGCAAGGTAGGCATCTTTTAATCACTGCTTTTAAATTTCGCATTATTTGTTTAGAAGTTGCGAGAACATTTTCAATTTAAATTATTTAAACCTGTTATTTTAACATGAAGAATAACAGGTATTTCAATTTACTAGCCTGTCTCAGATCACTGAAGAGACAAGCTTTCAAATTAAATAGTCGATATTATAGAGAAGTCCTTGATGTAGGCAGGCAGTAGCTATTAATTTATGTTTGAAATCGAAACTGTTGTTTGGTTTCTATTTGGTTGCTATCCACTGACTTTTGTGGATCTGTAGGCGAGTGCAGAAACCGTTACCTATTCTAATATGAATTAAATTTATCAAATTTGCCTATTCACACTTTTCATGATATTAAGATGACATTTTGACATTTAGAAAATAACATATAATGAATAGATCAATAAAACTTACGAGAAGTGAAGTTCAATCTTAATTTTCGTTCAATAAGTTATTAAATAATAATCATTACGTATCTTTATTTTTACGCTGTCCCACAAAAAAATAGTATCGTTAAAAATAACACTTAATGTATGTAAGCACTATGCTTAAGTAATTAAACTTCATTTTATTTCAGGTTTGATTCGTCACCAGTGGGAAATTATGCGGGTACCTTTCTCACATTCCTTAGATTACTTTACCTTCTTTTGCCTCACTAATTCAATAAACCGATTTATTTATTTCATATAAATTACGTATAAAATGTGACACTTAAATAAATAAAAGTCAATTTTATGAAATCATACGGAACTCTATACAGATTCAATCCACTTGCATGTCGGGCTAAATAGCTCATTTGAAAGTCTGTCTCGAAATATAAAATCGAAATATTTCTTTGGTTCTGTTATTTTTATGGACTTGTTATATTTTAAAGTAATTTATTATTATTATTACCCATAACATCTCCAGTTTGATGTTTATTTGTATAAAACAGCAGTTGTCAAAACTCAAGTGGATTCTTGCTGCCGACTCGGTGACGTAATGCGATAGCAAAACAGTCAATATTTGATATGAAGCCATTAGCCACAAAGTGTGATAACGATACAAGTTCACTAATGAAAACGGGACACAAAGATATCGCGTTTGGTGCGACTTGTGGCGAAGAAAAGTAAGTTATTGTATGGCCCTGTGCTTCGACCAAATATCTACAGAGCCACAGTCCCAATGTGAAAGTAGAAAAAAAAATGTTTGAGCGCCGTCATACATACCGACTTAGATTTATTTACTTTAAATAATTCACAATGACCCGTTTTCTCGAATCTCGACGTTATGTTCTCGACGATAGTATGTTTTTTCATATGGGTTGTGTGCCTGAAATAAACGTTTTATTATTTATTATTATTATGTCACCCAATTAATGCTTGTAATGTAACTGAGCACTTTGGCATCGCGCGGCGTTGTAGTCGGCTTGCAATTGCCTTACGGCTAACTAAAAAGCCTGCCCACTACGTAGCTTGGGCAGAGTTTTGGTTCGGACACTTTTATTGCACGATTGTGACTCCATAGATATTTGCTCGAAGGCCCTATGATATTTACTTATCTTACTAAAATGAGTTGCTGTTAGGGATGCGCTGGACGCAAACTGCTTCCAAACCGATCCATTAGATATATGTAGAAGAAACCTTCAATGGAAATGTTCAATTGTAGACATTTCGCCTAAGACAGATCTGGTTTTCGTAAAATCCAAAAAAAAAAAAAAATCTGAAATAAAAAAGTACTAATAAATATTGCTGAAAAAATAGACCTGAAAGAAAAATTAAGTAAGTAAATGTGTGGAAAGTTTACACAAAAAAGTAAATAATTTAATTACAATTAAATAACGCAAATTACGATTTGCGATTAATGTATATAATAAAGTAGTTTAAGAAATGCTAACATACGTGCAGACACCAGAAGCCCGAAGGATTTAACTTTGAAATACCGGTTTCTATCAATTATAATGTTCTTAATTGAATTTTCCTTGCATTCTGTTTTTGAGGTTAAAAAACATATCCTCTCACTAAAAGACAACTTTTCAGTAATTATGGTTGTGATAAGGTCAGAGCGAGGACTTGTGACTGTCCCTTTTCCCAGAATTAAAATACGACAATTGAACAGATTCGATGGTCAAACAAAATGTTACCATGTACGAGGTATTACAGATAGGTTTTTAAGGAGGAAATACATGGTCGTCAACTATCTCATTCACAAACATTTTAAATAAAAATACTGAGGAAGATTTAAAAAGCGATAATTTATTTGAAATTATAGAATACTACCTGACCCGGTGAACTTCGTCTCACCATCTGTCGAAAATTGGTCGCACCAACTCAGAAACCTTCTTTGTCTCATGCACAACAACTTTGCTAAAGATCATCACACGATCAAATGCATATGTAGGTAGTTTACGATTCTATATATTATCGATTATAAAGGACATACAGACAAACATTCATTTTTATACATATAAGAATAGATATTAACACAGATGTTTCGGGCAAAATCGTTCTGATATCCTTTATTTTGTCGGAGATATGAGGGAAAGACAATACTTATAACTTTATATACACATAGGAATAAATCTGAAAACTGTACATTATTGTTTAATCTCAGAAAAATAGGGCGTACATGCAAAAAACATGTGCCCAAATTTCGAAGTGAGGTGACCGTACTCGTATCATGATGGGTATCTTATGAAAGAGCTTCATTAGCAACAGCTTGAACAGTTTTCTATTTTTATGATGTGTCATTTTCGTGTACGACAAGAAAAATTAAAAAAAACCCTTTATCGATGATTTAAGTAAGGTACACACTGAGGCTTAAACAACTTAGTTCCCAATGTTATGCAATTTTCAGGAATTGTACGGGAACCCCTTGGTGTGCGAGCCTGACTCAAACTTGTCCGGTTTTTTATATTTTTAATCAGATACCTATAGTGTGTATTGTATAATTCTTTAAAGTTTACATTAGATGCAATAATTTTACAAATGTTCGGTTTCCTACGTTACCTTCTAAATTATTTTTATTTTTTTTTATTTCCTTTGTATAATAAATAGATGATTTTTGTTTAGGTCAAAATTGAAATTATGTAAACTTTAATTAGGTACGTTAAATAAAAAAGGCAAATTAACATACATCTTCTTCATTAATATTAATCTTTTAAAATTATTCAGTTTAAAAGAGAATTCACGTTCATCTTCGATAACAATGTGGCGGTGGGAAGTTTCCACTCTTTTATCGGATCAAGACTGTAAGTTGACACATATTTTAGCATAATATGACAATAACTGTAGGCATTTTTATGATGCGCGGTTTTAAGGTGATACTCAAAGCCAACTTATCTACCTGAACGTTCTTAAACACAAATGATAATTGAATTGACGGCGTAACGTGAGGCAATACGTCGCGTCGTTGCTGTAATCCAGTAAGAGACATATTTCGGTTTGGTCCCATAGTAAAAGTTCTTTAAATTGGTGTCCTAAATCACCCCTTCTCGGATTAATACTTGATGTTGCGCGTTGCATTGTTTAAAGGCCCTGATCGACGTACAAAATAAAACCACGGTTTTAAAGTGTTCTCTATGGTATGACGGTTTAACGGTATAACCACAGAGAAACTTTAAAACGGCGGTTTTATTTTGTACGTCGATCTAGACATGATGTCTGACATGTGCCGCGTACTTTAAGGTATAGTGTTTCACGAAATATGAAATTTCCAATGTCAATTAATAGGTAAGCCAGGAAACTGGGCGAGAGCACCGTATGTGACATACTGCCAAAACATCGAGGCTATCTGTACTATTAACCTTCCTATGTAGATCATGATACCGACAAGACTTGCCTATTTCGTGCTACTCGACTCTTCCGCAAATATTAGGCATGCTGTGTTCTTCCGCCAAATCTCTGTATATGTCCACAAGCAATTACGTTATATGAATATTAATATGTATAGTTTTGAATAAGTATTACGGAATTTTAGAATATAATGCTGACATTATACAATGTAAAGTAAATAATAAACATGCATTGGGGAAGTAACGGAGAAGGCTGGCATAGCAACGAAAGGAATTAGGCGCTAAGTCGTATTTTTGTTGGAATCTTCTAACTGTATAAATATATTTTTTTCTGCACCTAGGTACGCTTTCCTATAGCTATTAGGCAAAGATATCTCCCATCTCTTTCATCATCTGTCAACCAACACTTGATTGAGTCAAGCTCGTCGCGTCGCACCGTTTTTCATTCTCTGCTATTATAATCAAAAATAGTTTGTTTTATTAAGTTTAAAAATACAAAATTATTTTTAAAATAAAACTTAAAAGTGGAACCTCAAACGCCATTATAAGAATATGCAAGATCGTAATCAACAACAAATCATTGTGTACAGAATTATGATATAAAATTTTAAAACTACCTATATTTTTTTTAGTGTAACTAGAGTTAGTAATTAAAGTTCGCTACGTAATTTTGTTACCATCCATCATTGTTTAAGGTCATTAACAAAAATTAAGACTATCAAAAATTACATAACATAGTTTTATAGTATCTACTTAATATACGTCCTATGAATTATACAGCATAACATACGGCTATTTATTTGTAAAAAAATTGTAATAGGCGTATAGTTTTTATATCCAATAAGTGGAATTGAAGCTCGAATATTGCTTTTAATCACCAAAAAGAATTTCGAATTAGGTATATCACGAGTAAGTATAGCGGGTTTTTCACTCATATTGTTATTTCGTACGATCACTTAACTCTAATTTTTAGGGTTCCGTACCCAAAGGGAAAAACGGGACCCTATTACTAAGACTTCGATGTCCGTCTGTCTGTCACCGGGCTGTATCTCATGAACCATGATAGCTCAGCAGCTAAAATTTTCACAGATGATGTATTTCTGTTGCCGCTATAACAACAAATACTAAAAGTAAAATAAAAAAAATATTTAAGGGGGGCTCCCATACAACAAACCTGAATTTTTAGACGTTTTTCGCTCTATACCTATTAATAATGGTACCAGATAGATGCTTGAAATTTTCACAGAATATTTAGTTTTATATTCCCTTCAATAATAAATAATAAAGTCAAAATAAAATAAATATCTAAGGGGGGCTCTCATACAGTATGGAACCCTCCGTGCGCGAGTCCGACTCGTACTTGGCCGATTTTTTAAATGTTTATTGAAGAAGAACGGGCCTAACCGTGCCACAGTTATCTGATTTGCATGTAAGAGTACATAAGTAGTAAATTGTAGATTGAGTACATAGTATTATTGAATTTCCGATAAAAATATACGTCGTATTTCGTCATACATAAGTACCTAGGTACATTAACACGATAGTAAAAAGTTTGTTTTGTTATTTCTTCTAATTTAACGGAATATTTTGAAGACTGTTAGGTATTTCTAATTTTTTCCTGTAAACTTGGTCAAATTAAAGGACAACAACATAATATATCTACTAAATTAAACATGGGTAACTTTTTTTTCAGATTTAGTATTTTTTTGTCTTCAATAATTATGACATTGCGCGATCGAGATAGAACTTAGCGATTGGGGTAGGTAGATGCACCGATTGTGGCCTCTGCCCCGGTTTTGGCCATTTGATGTCAAAATTATTACATAAATATATTGTAAACGTTTACATGTTTATGTTATGATATTATTGACGTATATTCATACAAATAAATGTGTATGAGCAAACGATGTAAATATACAAACACCTTAAATATTTTTTTAAAAGTCAAGATTGGTAAATTTCCTTAAAATATGATTGCACGTTAAAATTGTCTACACAATCATTAGAATGCAAAATGGCGAAATATTTCACTAAGATGGCCACAACTACTATATACTACACGTCTTAAACTCAGCATCTGCTATACACATTCATAAAAATGTATTTACATACATTTTTGTTGAAATACTCCATCTACCGGAGGGGGTAACGTGGGTGCGGGGAGACAACAGAAGGTTATCACACGTGATAAGAGCTCATCCATCACTCACTTCAACTGTCATAGGATACTCGACTACATACGCGGAAGATTTCAAATGCAAAGTAGACCTTACATTAATACCTATAACACAGGAAAAAGAACTATGCCGAAAAGAATACCTCAAAGTATATGAAAAGACTTTTACTTTTTTTGTAATTTAAAAAAAAACAGATACTTAAGTGATTTTAGTTCTAATAAAGTTGTTAATAATGGTGCGCACTAAAAGTACAGTCATTTAATTTGAGCTAAGTAAAAGCATAAATGTTTTCTGCCCTGTATTCAATGTATGCTGTATAAATATTAGTTGCTGAAATACCTCAAAGTAAGAAAACTAGTAGAAAAAAAATACTAAATAGACGCCGAGACATTAAATAACTACTAAGGAGATACAGCTAAAATATCGATAGAAAATCAAAATTAAAAAAAAAAATTGTGCATTTTACAAATAATATTTACAATCTACATTGATTCATTTACATCTACTCGAATAGCCCTCCGCGCGAAAGTCCCCGGCTCAACGGATTTTTCAAGTATGTCCCTCGGTTGATCATCGGGGGACAGATCGGCATTATTTTACTCCTCAACAGTGCAGTCAGTCCCCCGACTACACGCTAGCGGCGTTGGCTCGCTAGCCAGGGACATATGTTGGACCAGAAACTATCACGAGCGAGAGTCACCTCCTCTTCTTCAATATAATATTTATTATTGTAGATTTTGCTCTTTCACATTTATAGTATTAGTTATCAAAAAGGCAATGTAATAGATCCAGACCCAAATGAATTCTAAAATAACGCGAAGACGGCAAAAATGGCACTGGAGTCTTGGCTCTACTGTGCATCTAAAACTGTTACCTCAATCATACTTTAGGTATAGTTGATTGCAAAGAAGATCATTGTTTAGAAGTCATGTATTGGATAAAGCCTGCAAATAATGTTCTGTGATCTCCTTGTCTCTATTATCATGAACTTTGACATGTATTAATGTTAGACTATACTTTATAAGCTAATCTTTCTATAAATATAATTTAAGTGGCACACCACGGCATAGGTAGGTACACAAAATGTATACGACGTACTGTTAGAACAATGCTTGCAATACATTGCAATGGTTTAATATTCATGAAAGTAACAAAACTAAGAGATGATTTATTTACTCAATACATAATAATATAAATTAATTAAGATAATGTTTCTAAGTAAACTAAGAAAGCACAGAAAGTCAGTCTCGCCATTCAGCGAGTCAATGCGGACAACATTATTGGCGTTACCAAAAAATAAGACGCTCTTTAATCCTTTTCTTAGGCTACTTTAGCTGAGTTTAAGCAGCAGCGTCTATTTTTTTAGTTAGTTTAGTTCAGATAGATTATTTCAGTTTACTATTAAAATAATTTAGGTATTTAACTACCTATATTTTTAACATTATTTTTTCAAATCAGTAAAACACATAGCTAATCTCAACGATCCTAAAACATCAGATATAGACAAGATGATGAAGAAACCAAGAGAGATAAGTCTCTTAAATATTCCATGAATCGAAAACGAATGCCTTTAATTTCCTCAATCCGCGTTATCTGACCCTCGTCAAATACCAAATCTCTTAAGCGATAGTCTTTAAAATTGAATTGAGTCAATTTAATCTGATCCAGAGCCATTAAGTTTCGTTAAACCCCTGCGAATCATCTTCATAGAATATAATCCGGAGTAAGTGGTGGAGCATTCAAATTTGACGTTTTTTGAAGAAAACAATTTTCCGATACATAAAACGTCTAATAGCCATCACACCAAGAAAAAGATTATATCAATTTGATATTCAGCTTTACTATAAGTAGGATAACTTCTTTGTTTCCTATCTGTGAAGACCTTTCAATAACAACGTAACAAGCTTGGAAACCTGTGTTGGAAAACACATTAAGAACTACCTGTTCAATCTTTTAAAGTCCAGATAAAGAAAAAAAAAGATTGTAACAAGATATTATTAATTTAAGATATTATTACTTTTTTTAATAATGGTACGAGTACAAATAGAAAATGTAGAAGGGCGATTCCAAATCGAAATAAATCAGAATGACCTAGGATAAATGAAAGTACTCAATGCTGTCGATTCTAATACAATTAGCACACATTTCTTCGCATATAATAGTCTTATAGCAAGAGTTCTTGTACCTAATTGAAACCTGAGAGTCGTTAGAGATCGCGAGGGGCGCACCCACGCGCTTTTGGAAGGACTGATAGAGTGACGTAGAACGGAAAATTATCTACTTACGTGAAGATAATAATATTAGAAATTCAATTGATAACAGAACATTATTATCGTGCAAATTAGATAGCGATAGATATTGCAGCCACAAATATAAATCTTTTGTGTTATAAATACACTTATTTCCATGGTGTGAAAAATAAATGATTACTAATTGATGGATGTAGACTTTTTGGAGCCCTGTTCAATTCAAAGTATTTCCCAAATAACAATACAATTTTTGATACAATCTTAAAGTAGTATCTCCGTTTATTTTTATATTACTTAACGTCGAGTATTTTAAGATAATTTGATTCGCGCTGATATTTTTGAATTTTAAGCAGTATAATTGTATGCTTATCGCAACTAAAATAAATTACCATAAATAATCGTGCAAAACAATATTCTCAGGTAAAAGCCACCGTGCCAGCATTGTATCAACAACCTTACGAACAAAAATGCGTGCTAGGTGCTTTTTTGGCATGTTTTCGTGTCCGTGACAAATACCTACTTGACGAAAATTGTATTGAATTCTGAACTTGACATATGTATTTGAAATTATTATATTACATATCGACATTTATAGTTTTAATAAATATACTTAATTGAATATCTATATCTAATGTTATAGTTATATCAATTAAATTGGAACAAAAGTGTATAAATTAATCATGACGATAAAAACACGAAAAAATTCAGTTTTAGTATTCTACATGAAGTGAACGAGATTGTTCGCATTACGCAACAACTCGTGACTCTTATTACCGTTGTCACGACCAATAAACGTAGCAAGTGGTATCAAGATAAACAAGCAAATGTAAACCCTAACTTTAAACAAACAGTGAGCCAAATGCCATTAGCAATTTGTTTAAGTGCTCTTCATAATGAACTCTTTTTCCTAGTTTTAAATTATAGCTTTATTAGTTATAATGTTTCATTGATCCATTTGATTAATCATTTGCTCATCGTTGCAATAAGTCAGCGCTAGGAAACATGATATAAATTAAATATATGTTATCTTGTGAAAAATATATCGTTGATACTGATCTTCTACTTTTGTACTATAGAGTCATCCTAGTTATTAAACGATAGTAAACCTCTTTATAATTATTAACATATTTAAGTGCATCCAGTAAATAAATTCACATAACAGCTGTAATTCTACTCGTAGTTTAGATATAATTTGTTTGAAAATTAAGAATACTGATGGAATATTTTTACACAGAGCAGAACCGAAGTGGTTGGCACTTTGGCAGTAAACTCTACAGGGTAAAGAAAAAACGAAGACCTAGCAGGCAGATCCCACAACATAACCGCTGTCGACGAACACCGCACATTAACAAAAAATATATTCCAACATACAACATATACAAGTAAAAACACCACAGATGTGTTCAAGCAGCGTACCCGAGCAAAAACTGTGTCTTGATGAACGGTAGAACCATGAACCATCATAATCATTTTTGTTATTTTAATGTTTAATTCATTTAAACTCATTCTCAAATCATTATGCGTGGTATCTATGTCCATATTTTGACTAGGCGTAACATTTAAATCAATTATAATATTCATTTCCTAAACAAATTATTCCACCGCTAGATCATACAATAAGTTCTAGTCTAATCGTATGAATCTCCATAATGTATGCTGAAATCATTTGGAACAGTTCGATCATGCCGCTTGATGATGATAGAGGAAGTAAATAATTAAGTTTACGTTTACGGTAGTTGATTAACAATTCCTGTTTGATCAGGTAGTATAAAAGCTAGAGTTCGTAGAGTTAAATTAACCCAGATTGTTTTTTTTTTCAGTTTATTGAACCATAGTCTTGCTTCTCGGGTTCAGGGGTCACTGGACGTCCTACCCTATCTTAGTTTTACTTTTTTTCTCTAAATGATTTCGCCCATACCACACTGAAAACCTGTGCAATTAAAGCTTTATTATCCCTACCCCGAGCTGTAGTGGTAACTCGTTTTTAATTACATTTTAAGTACACACATACTTAGATAGCTCTCAAGATGTTGGCTGACATAGTCTGACTATCTCCATAACGGACGTCATTATATTAAAGACTCGACTGTGCGTGATAATAATAATATTTATGCAAATGATAACAATTATGTTCTTGTAATGCAGACTTAAGAAATTGTAAAGGTACCATTTTCGTCAAATTTGCTTTTTGTCAGCAAGCGCTGGGAAAATCAAGATGAATATGATATCATAGTTAGTGTTAATTATAAATGTACAACAAATATTTAAGTCTATAGCTACACAATTAAGTGCAGAAAAGATGATATAGATTGCATTTATTGGTTACAAAAAAGTGTGAATTGAAGAAAAAAGTTTTTGGCTAAGTTACTTTATAACTAAATTCCTACCAGACTCAAATTAATGTATAAAGAAAACGTCGGTAACAAACTAATACACTGAACTTATAGCTCACATAGAGCAAATAATTTCAGTAATAAAGCAACTACGAAAAATATGTGTAGTTTTTTACGCTAGTTTTGAATAAAATTTTGAAGTCTAACTCGTGTTTTTAAGTGGTTATAACGTAGGTACTTAACAAAACCTGTTTGTGTTTTGTAAATTTGGTATAAAATGTCACGCATGAAGGTCAGTAGTACGAAGAACCGGCAACAAACGAAGACTTCCGATACCTGTTATAAATTAATGTTTTCAGAATTACTTTGCTATAGATAAATCCTAATTTTCAGTACTATAATTTACGTTCTGCATTTATTGATTCCTTTATCAAGTGTATTTTTGACATCCATAATGCAGCAGCGGTATGTTCTCAAACGGACAAACAACTCAATGGGTTCGTGACAGCGTATTAAAGAAGCGGTTGGTACTGGATCACATATACCTAGTAAAATGAAGAGCTTGTTATGAATAATTTCTTAACAATCAAAAAGGTTTTTATAGCCGCTTGAGTTTATATTGCAAGGAATATATTTACATAAAACTGCAGTGCGTTTACCAATCACAGCTGCAGACTTGTGGGTTGTAGGGCAGGTCATGGCTGCATGCGTAAGCACAAACGGATGTGCAAACGATAACATTATCACTATTCCGCAGCTTGTTTGCAAGAGTCATTATGGAGAAAACCAATATTAGACCTCCAGTTTTATCTTTAGTAACGTGATCTTTTCAATGTTTGTTCTGGAATACGGCTGCTCTCGTAATCAGTGCAAGCCTTCGTCTGTCCTTGCCATCTGATTTTTTGTTACTACTCTACACTCCTACGCAAAAATGTTTGTTGTGTGCAATGTGGCGTCTGGCCGCTACTCCGAGTACCAGGCTAGCAGCGGATCGCGGCGGTGTCACGTTACGCGGTGGCTGTTGACACCAGCGCCTGATTAATATTTATGATACGGCTGAGCATCTCGCATGGCCGGTTCGCTTACTCGATGCGAATTATCTCCCTCCTGCTCACTCTCACATACAAGACTGATACACGCTAGAAAGAGTTCGCATGTTACACAGAATACTGCTCTTTCAACATAAGATCATATGCGTAAGTGCGAATGAGAATCCCAAATCTACTTTATTTTTGCTAATTCTCTTTTTTGTTGCCTTTTTGGAAACACAAACACGTCTCGACCTTGACGTACAAAGATTTGTATTAGTTTGTGTAAATATTCTGTAAGTAAATGTGTTGATAAATTTATAACCAGTTTTGAACGAGCCATCTGTTTTAAACCAAATGCTTAAGGTTTAGTTCTGCCGCAGTGTACAAGTAGAGTTCCATTTGAGAGGGCAATGTAGATCTAAAGGGCCCACTGACCACTTCGATTGCAATTGGAAAGAAGCAAATATGTGGAACGAGGCGTGGGACCAACACACTTCGAACTTGGCCGTATCGAGGTATCTCAACCGGACAGACCCGACTGGTCTGCCATTATAAGAAAAAAAACTACAGCGGCGGTAAAGGAAAACCATGCTGTAGAAATTACACCCATTTACAAAACAAGAACCACTGAAGGCATTTATTTTAAAAGGGAGACTACAGGTAAGTAATAATTTTATTTCTTCAGTAAGTATCCTTTACCAGAAACAGTGTGTTCATTTGAATTACTCATGGGATTGTTCAATTAGTCATTTGAGTAGCCTCGTTTGTTGTTAATTGAAACGCATCCAAATGTTGGGCTGATCTCTTTCGCTTCATCGGAGTCTTTACGACAAAAACAATGATTGTCATTTATTTCACGACTAAGTACGGCCCATCCAGCTTTATTAGTTTGTTATTCAGAGTGCTCGCCTTCTTTGTCATTCCGACTACTCGTGAGGACTTATTATTATTTCACGGCATATCCTGGCCTGGCAATGTTTTGCATTAACAGTGGGTATTATCATTGTGTTTGCGGCTTCATTATCATTGTTTGTCTGGACATTTTCCGTGAGCTCGCGCGCTACGCCGGCCGGTATTCGCGAGACTCCGCTCCAAGGTCACGTTATCGGGCTCTCGCCAGCCCTGAACCAATCCAAGGTTATCCGACTGTTCACTTTTAAATGCAAATCTCCATAGCCGATACTCCAACGACACATCGCTACGTCACGAGCACGTCCGTCTTACAGGAACTCGGCAATCTCGACGTCGCGAGCTGACTCTTTATTGTTAATTTGCGACCGCCAGTAGGGCTGGAGCGCGCCCGGATGGCCACTCTCGCTTTTAAGGAACACGACCGCGTATCGTTCTCAATCAAATTTGTTGCATGTTTACATTTTATAAATAGAGCGAGTTCACGTGGCGCCGAAACGAGATAAGCGACTGGCGGTACTGCGTCGTGAACTTACCGTATGCTGTAAACATCCTCCGCGGCAGGACGAGAGTTCCGTCGTCACACTGACACTCGTGTGGGATATAAAGCACTCACAAACGGCGCACTAAGTTCGGCGGCACACGCGAGGACTGCACGGCGCGACACCCACGACTAGAATGCGGGCGAGACGGCTCGTCGCGGGGCGCGGGGGGAGGCGGTAGACGGCGACACACGGCTCATACGAAGGCGCGGCGACGAGGACTGCGGCCGAGTGCGGGCGCGCTTCCCGCAATTGGTCCGATACCGGGTGACGTCACGCCGGCGGGCAAATCACGCGGCGGCGCGTGGTTCCTGCTCGCGACCGGTAGAGGCGCCGCGCTCGAGGAAGTCGCCCGCCCTGCCTGTGTGAGCTTTCTTCAGCCAGGGCGTATGCTTCAGCGGGCGGCCGCAGACGGAAATCACACTCTATGAATTATGTATTACGAAACCTCGACTAAACAGTGACACACATCACACACGGGTTTTATAGTTTCATTTTATAGAAGACGGGGAAAGTTTTCGTAAATATAAGATATCCAATTCTGGACATTTGCCAAATTAAAGGTCAACATACCAACAGGCCAAAGGAAATAAATCCGAGAAATATACAACTGACAATTCTTTATGGCACACAAAATTGTAAACTCAAAGAGAAAATCATTTCCTCATTTTAATGTAACGAAAACTATTGTTAGAGTTAGTATGTAGCTTTTGTGAATGATGTTAATCTCTCACAAAATAAAATTAACATCGGGTAGATAAGGATAGGTACTCTACAAGTCTACATTACTCTACAACTTCTACAAGTAATTTAATTACTTACTAAAGGTATCTTTTCAAGTAGGTAATTAAAAGTAATATATGTAGGTACCTACCAACATTATAAGGGTGCTGTTCTACATTACTGTACAATTCCAACAAGTAATTATTTAATTACCATGTAAAGGTAAGTAACTAACTAGTAAAGAAAATAAAATACCAACGGGAAATCCTTGACTTTTTGATTTTTGTCACGGCCGCTGTACCTACTTATTCAGATTTTTGTCATTAGAAAGAACTGTAAACAGAATGTTGGTGGTGCCCGAGGGAAGACAGCTGTCTCCAGGCCTGCGAGCGTTAAACACCCACACCGGATCACAACAACCCTACAACCCCCACTCGAAAATAAACCATCCCCCAAAAAACAAAAAGCTCAAAATTCCACGCACCCAACCAAAGCTTTTTCAAATAAACACTTGGTGTTAAAAATCGGAAATGAATCTTCAAGAAATAGTTTAGAGTCGGTTTTAGGTTGGCGTAAAGGTTTTATATTACAGGAAATTGTATCGGATATTGAAGTACGGGAAAAAGTAAATTTAAAAGAAACACGGTTCTCTTCTCTATTGCGTAATGAGATTATATTATTTACTGCTGATTAAATACAAACATTTTTAATTATAATATATTATTTTATAAAATACATAGGTACGATCAGAACCAGCTTTTTCTAAGATCGGAAAATAGATATTTACGAAAATTCATTACTATTTGCTTCCTTCTATCAAAAAAATGACAAAACCGACTTTCATCGTCAAAATTCGAATAATTGATGTAAAACGGCTGAGCCGATTTTATTTTTAGGGTTCCGTACCCAAAGTGTAAAAACGGGACCCTATTACTAAGACTCCGCTGTCCGTCTGTCTGTCTCCAGGCTGTATCTTAATTAACTGTAATAGCTAGAAAGCTGAAATTTTCACAAATAATGTATTACTGTTAACATTTATTTTTAGTATTTGTTGTTGTATAACAACAAATACTAAAAACAGAATAAAATAAATATTTGAGGGGAGCTCCCATACAACAAACCTGAATTTTTAGCCGTTTTTCGCTTGATTTTAATGATGGTAACAGGTAGATGCTTGAAATATTCACAGAATATTAAGTTGTATATTCACTTTACTAATAAATTATTAAATTGAAATAAAATAAATATTTAAGGGGAGCCCCCTTACCACAAACTTGAATTATTAGCCCCATAATTTTTTTCTTATACAATACGGAACCCTTAGTGCGCGAGTCCGACTCGTACTTGGCCGATTATTTAAATGGGACAACCTCGGGAGTATAGTATTCTTTCAAACTAAAAATGATCGATGAACATACACTAAAAAATACATTTTTACAGACGAACATATAACCTCCTCCTTTTTGGAAGTCATTTAAAAGAAATCAGGTAGCAATTTATTTGTACGCTAATTAAATTCCAAAGTTAAAAACTCATTAAAATACTTATTTATAATAATACATTAAAACTAAAACAAAGGAACACAAACATCAAAGTATCAATTAGGGTAATTAAATGAAAATCAAATTGTCGTCATTATATAGGAAACAAAGGCAAATAGAGGAAATAACACATTGGACTAGAGTGTCGGTTAGCAATTATAGAAATTACAAAGGACAACATAGACAACAATTGGTATAGGACCATGTTATTCAACTGAATAATTCTGAAAGAAAAAAGTGCTGAAAAAATGTGTCGTTTCTTTGCATGTAATGAAATCATGATGAAAGTGATCTCAACGTGATTGGGCCATATCTTGGCTAAGCTGGCTCAGTTTGGATCGGTGGTCACATACACCAATGTGCAAACGAATAAAGGTTGTCTACAATGTATCCCCGCACTGAAAAGTCAATTGTGTGTAAATCCGTTTATATCCAAAGATTAATTGGTACGGGAAAATGCATCCAATGCACATGCGGGATAGCCGAGCCTCTGTATGACATGTAATAGTAGTTTATGCAACTGTCATATAATGAAGGGTATTAAAATACGAGTGTGAGTTTATGAAACGAGCGCAGCGAGTTTCATAATAGTAACGAGTGTTTTAATACCCGTGTTATATGCAGTTGCATACACTACTTTATCTTCACTAATAAAAAAAAAAACATATTGCGAAACATTAAATTCACGCGTACGTGTATTGTCACAGTAAACTTGGCGCCATTAAAATCTAACCAATGAGAGCGCAGCTGCGCGCGCATGGCCAATCAGGAGCGAGCGCGCGATGTTATAATGAGATTTTACGATATCGATGTGGATATTATAACATCATGTGAAATTGCTTAAATTGAGTGTTTTGTTGTCTGCGCTATAACAGTAGTCATTATAAGTCAAGTATTGGAAACATAAGTAGAATGTTACAACATTAGTGTAGATAAATATTTTTTATTAATTCAAAACATAAGAACAAAGCTCTAGTGTCTGGTCGGTGGAGCAATTTTCACGGTCATTTGTTTGCTAGAGGCTTCAGCTCTATGTATGACATAACCTGAGTTTTCCTGAGCCTTCTCATTGATTAGACCTAAATAAAAATGCTCTTCTTTTTACAAGCTTTTATTAAACTTGCAATGGATATAATTATGTACATATGTATGTAAGTTCGAGTGGAATCTTGCGAGTTAAATTTGACCAACTTCCCGGCTGCCGATTGAGCTGAAATTTTGCACGCATATGTACCTATATCGCGTGACAATGCAATAATATGGTACCATGGGGCTGATCTGATTATGGAGCCGGAAGATGGCCATAGGAACTCCTGTACTAAACAAGATAGACCCGACGTGTTTGGGCTCGTTTTTCTTGTCTTGTCTAGCACTCTGCTGCTGCATGATATCCAGAATCTCAAAAGCTTGTATTTTAAAAAAGTTATATTTTTATAATAACTCATTCTTTTTCCTTCTATTATTAGTTCTTAATCTCCTTTCAACGCTCTTCTTGGCCTTCACCTTTCTCTTTTTTTTCTTTTAATTTCCTTTTTATATTTTTTCTGAGGTTATAACTTGAAGTTAATTAAAATCAAAGCGAAATACCTAAGAGCCGGCGCGTGCGCAATCCAGCACGAGCGCAGGAATCCATGAGGAGTCTATTTATGTACCGTTCCCCTCGAGACTGCGCCCTCGACTATATTGACTGCAGCTTCATGTTTTGACGATTTACTTTTTGTGCCTTTAGTAAGCCTTAGGTTGAGTTAATCTTTCGAACATTTACCATTTGCTTAGAGAAATTTTCTGTGCTATGAGAGAAATAAATGAAAAGGAGTACGCGTTTCATTTTTTTCTTGTACATAGGTAAAGGGAAAGTAAATGATTGTTGCATTTCGTTTTTTGCACTTATAATAGAGGTATACTATTTTTACTTTGTTTCTTATATATAGGTAAAGGGAAAGTAAATGATTGTTGCATTTCGTTTTTTGCACGTATAATAGAGGTATATTATTTATACTTTTTCTAATGCAGGTACTTATTAAAAAAAATTGGCCAAGTGCGAGTCGGACTCGCGCACGAAGGGTTCCGTACCATATGGAAGCCCCCTTTAATATTTTTTGATTAAATTTAACTATTTATTTTTGAAGGGAAAATACAACATAATTTTTTGTGAATATTTCAAGCATCTTCATGTTGCCGTTATTAATTTTGAGCAAAAAATCACGTTTCTTGTATGGGAGCCCCCAGAAATATTTTTTTTCTGTTTTTAGTTTTTTGTCATAGCTACAACAAATATACGTAATCTGTAAAAAATGCAACTTTCTAGCTATCACGGTTAATGAGATACAGCCTGGTGACAGACAGACAGATGGACAGACGGACGGACAGCGGGGTTTTATTAATAGAATCCCGTTTTACCCTTTAGGTAGTTTGGGTACGGAACCCGTAAAAAGTACCAACTTTGTTATATAGGTACTATCTTATGTTATGCGACTTGGTTTTTTTTCGTACATTTCACTTATATCTCACTATGATGCAGTTTGTAGTTGTCACCAAGCTTATTTAAATGTATAGATACACAATTTTAATGATGCAATAAATGCTACTATAATTATGTCCAAATCCATAACTGACCCAAGCGAACGAAATGAGAGAGGTATCCGTTTTAAGTTTACGATTTTGCTTTCGTTTGTCTGGATGTTGGTATTCCTCTACAGGGCGCATTTTTCAACGAATATCGACAATATCGACGAAGCTTGATGCACACTGCACAGGTTCTATATTATATTAATTTCAGGTTCTATTTTATATATATTTTTGATTGGGTATTTCCTTCAAACAGGGGGAAATTTACTCACGTTATTCATTAGGTTATATCGATAATAATATTTGGCAAAATCGTTTAGTATCTAAAATTCTAAATCCTAACAAGATTGGCGAGTATGAACCAAATCGGTCAAGAGCCGAAATAAAACGTTATGTCAATGATACCTAACCAACAAAAGCTTTATAACACCAGACTGAGGCTATCCTTCAATTATTATTATTTTTTAATTTATTTCCAATACAAGATACAACTAAATTCAAATGTTAATCCTACCAAAAAACCACAGTAGGTTTGTCTAGGGCCGTCCACAGTAGATAATATTTTCTCATAGACTTAAATCTATCTATCTAGTATACTAGTAGGTTAACATTAATATTGGGACAGAACTTCATTATATTTTAAATTTAAGGCAAATAATTTTCAGACGAGACTTTTGCGAATAAATGTTTGTTTTGTTAAATGTTTATTTTATTAGATAGAAACTCGCTAATTTTCTTTCTGTTGCCATTAAACTTTCTTTCTTTAAAAAAATGTTTCCATGCCATTAAATAAAATGCATTGTACAATATGGTACGCATAACGCTTAACCTTTTGCCTGTCCCATTGGAGTCTCCCACAAGGTAACTTGTCTGGACCAACATTATTCCAAGTATACATAAAGCACACTCAAAAACGAATCTTATTTCTAGAGAATTAAAGTTAATAATAGTGTAAATTAGGGTATAATCTTAAGATGTTGGGTTCCGGGCATGTTTGTTTGAGACCCACGTGGTGACACACATGTTGGGACCATCGCAACAGCTCCGACCCGGGAGACTGTGGAAAATAAAATTTTGAAAAAGTATACATTGGATGGATTATAAATGTTCCCTTTGTTTACCTTACTTTCTACGCAAAATAGCGTAATATTAGGTTGGGGGAAAAGTCTTTTCGCATTATAGTATGTATGAACTTGTAATAAAATCTCTTTGGCTATACTATTTGTATCTGGCTGGTTTTGGTATCATTGAAAGTTTAAATTTTAAAGAACATAATTCCAAATTCAAATCAGGAAAATGTGCGATTTTCATTTGTTTTTCGTACTGTCAAGATGAGTGAATCTAATGAAGAAATTCGATACATATAAAAAATTTTACTACAAAAAAATTAAAAATGAAACGCAAGCCGCGAAAAAAATTTGCGATGTTTATGGCAGTGTCTGTGAGAGTAGCACAAATTTGGTTTAAGCGTTTTCAATCCGGAAATTTTGATGGCAAAGACGCACGTCGCTCTGGTCGATCTATTACGGATAAACTGGATGCCATTTTTGAAAAAGTGGAGCAAGATCGGCATATCAGTAGTTACGACGTAGCTGAAGAACTGGGAATTGACCACAAAACAGTTTTGGCGCATTTGAAAAAAACTGGGTACACAAAAAAGCTCGATATTTGGGTAACTCACGAGCTCATTGAAAGAAACCTAATGAACCGTGTACTCATTTGACCTCACACATCTTTAGCCACTCAGCAAAAATTAAGAGAGTTTGGTTGTGAGGTGTTAATGCATCCGCCGTATAGTTCTGTCCTTGCACCTTGAGATTTCCACCTATTTCGATCTCTTCAGAATTCTTTAGGTAGTGTCAGGTTAACATCACGAGAGGACTGCCAAAACTACTTGTCGCAGTATTTTGATCAGAAGTCCTAAAGATTCTATGGCAATGGGATCATGTCCCTACCTACAAGATGGCAAAAAGTTATCGAACAAAATAGTACCTACATACTTTAGTTAAATGTAAACAAACTAATTAAAAAAATGTTTTGAATTTTTTAAAAAAAATGCGAAATACAGGCAAGCATATTATAGTCATTTAAGTCTTCGTTAATTTGTAATGTTTAACCCCAACCTATATCTACCTACATACTTAGCAAATGTATTGTTAAAATGTTCTGTTATTTTGGAGTTCAATAAGACAAATCTGACTATTTAAAAAAATGTAAAGCTTGGCAATTTTGGCTTGGAGCTATTTTATGTTTACTACCACTCTATAACTTAGTGTTAAACAAATATTTTTCCAAACTATGATACTATAATAATATAAAGTCAAAATTAATACATACTATAGGTAATATAGGGTTTACCCAAATGAAAGTTTTAATTTTATTGGAGGTCTGCTAATATCATATCTGTTTTTTTGTCGTACATGTGAAAATAATTTTTATTTTTAAATTGTGGTTGTAAATAAAGAGTTTTGTCTGTCTGTCTGTCTAATAAGACCCCGTGTTGTTCACAGGTTGCCCTGACACAGCCTTAGCCTAGTCGGAGAATTCAATAAGTTTTTTGAAGAATTTCCATATCTTGTTAGCATCTAGCAACTTGCTAAAAGTAAGTGAGTTCGTCATCATTATGTCAGAGTTTTTAAGCCCTAGGAGGCCTCGGACATGGCTAAACGGTCAGAACAACCGGGATGTCACTTGAGCCACGGTAGCGCTCAGTTGGAAACGCTACCCGCGCACACCCATCCGAAGACTGAACATTCCGAACGTTGCTTAACTTTGGTGATCTATGAGGGCTACAGCAATTTGCTAATAACTTTTGTAAAGCAAGTTGCTAGAACCATCTACGAACTTACTAACGTATTTTGTTTCGTTAGTTAGATCATAGGTATTCTTCAACAATTTTGTTGATAATGCCTATCCTCATAAATTATTTAAGCTTTCATATTTCTGTCGTGTTTTAAATGAAGAAGTATAATAGTTACATATATGTATGTCTGTTATTTTAACTCACTAAATATTTTAGACATTAAAATTCGATCATATTAACCTCGGTATATACCTACCTATATAGCCATCTTAAATCGTAATATTTTAGGTGTAGTTGACCTGAGAAAATGGCTACCAGTAGTCATCAAAGTTTAATGCAATAAAACAATAAAATAAACTTGAAACAATATGACAAAAGTAAATGAATCAGAAATTCTCATGAGGATGAAGAAGCGCGGGCGCCAACACATGCTACGCACATTTGTGAAACCCCCTCCCCCCGCCGCAACTTACCCCGAAGGGCCCTGAAAAAACGTTACAAAAAATTAGACCCTTATGTTGATAACGCTAAGGTTCCCAAGCATTTTGAAGATTCTAACGTTTCTTGAAACGGTATTTGAAAGGGACAGTTTTTTGTAGAGAATAAGGTCGATGACCGGCTCAAGTGTTTTTGCATGTTTTTTAATTATTTTCGCTTAAATAAGAATTCTTGAAATTTATAGTGAAATGTTGGCAGGTTTAACAGTGAGTTGTATTTTATATATAACATATAAAATAATCAGTGTTTAGTGTTATTACACAAAAAAATAATGTCGATGTACTCGTACTCAACAATTGATAAACCCTAAGAGCCTCTCTTTTATCTAAGAACTAAAATATCAGTGACCTTATCAGATCATGGACGAATTTCCACAAAAAAATTGACAAGTTGTGATATCTTTATCTAATCAAAAACTATTCATCTCAATTTTTTTCATCAGTCAGTCATAAACTTTACCGTGTAAAGCAACGATGTGGTTACTCTTGAGCACATTTTCACTTGTGATTGTCGGTACAATCGGACAATTACCAGATGAAGTTATAACTGAAGCCCCAGTTATTCCTGAAGATATCGGTAGTTCTGAAGAAATTCCTCTTCCAGAAGAAATAGTGACAATATCACCAGAAGATATAGATTATTCGGAAGAAGAAGAATTTCCAGACGATATAGGTAACCCTGATTCTATAGAAATTGGTGAAAATACAGAAGAAATATCGAGCATAGAAGAAGAAAATTCAGGTGACGATGAAAGTGATGACGATAATGAAAACCCAACCGTTGTTATCACACAAGGAACAGTCATAGGATCTTATTCAGACGATGGGTCTTTTGCGCAGTTCTACGGGATACCCTTTGCTGATAGTACATCAGGCAGAAATCGATTTAAGGTATATATTTATCAGTCAGAAATAAAAATGAATAAAATAATAAAGTATGTGAAAAATTAACATTCATTAATGAAAATTACTAACTATAAAATATGTTTGTGTTCCAGGCACCAAATCCTCCACCTTCGTTTCAAGATAGTTTTACAGCCAACCGCAGAGATATTAAATGTGTTCGCGCTTTGGGAGCTGGATATGAAGGAACAGAAGACTGTTTAGTTGCCAATGTATTTACTGCTGCGATCGGAAACACCAGACAATTCCCAGTAATGGTTTGGGTCAAAGGAAAGGAATTTGACAAGACTTACGAGTATGAACCGTCTTTCAAAAACTTTGTTGATCAAGACGTGGTTGTTGTGACATTAAATTATCGTGAATCAGTGCTTGGATTCTTATGCCTTGGTACCGAAACTGTGCCTGGTAATGCTGGCCTTAAAGATATTGTTGCTGGGTTACGTTGGGTTCGAGAAAACATAGCCCAATTCGGTGGTAATCCAAATGACATAACATTAGTCGGCCATGGTAGTGGTGCAGCTGCTGTAGATTTGGTATCACTTTCTCCAATGGCAAATGGTATGATTCATAAAGTTATTGCACAGAGTGGAAATGCACTTTCTCCTTGGGCTGTATCACGTGACAATGTAAACTACGCCATTCAAGTAGCTGAAGCTTTGGGACATATTATCACCGACATCGAAGAATTATCCGCTATATTTGAAAGAACAAGTGTGCCAGCTTTGATGGGAGTCATAAATGATCTTGATTTGACGGATAACTCTTTGGCTTTTGCTCCATGTTTAGAAAGAGATACTTTAGAAGACGTAGAGCCATTTATGGTTCGATCGCCTTATCAGATCCTCACGGAGGGAGACTTTAGTCCTATTCCTTTTATAACTGGATATGTTGATAACGAAGGCACTATAAGATCCACAGAAGCTATTGAAAACAACTGGTTAGAGAAAATGAGCGAATCATTCACTGATTTCATACAGCCCGATCTTAAGTTTGAAACCGATGAAGAAAGAACACAAATCGCTGAAAATATAAGATCTTTTTACTTCCGCGATGACCCCATTGATATGGAGCACATTGAGAATTATATCCATTATCATGGTGACTCGATGATAATGGTATCTGCGCTGAGAGAAGTTCGTTTACGAGCAGCAACAGCTCCTGTTTATTTGTACCAATTTTCTTATAAAGGATCTTTAGGAGAGCCTTTTGTGGGTCCTCTGGAGGTTGACAGTGCAGCGCACAGTGAAGAATTGGCTTACCTTTTCCATGATAAAAGCGACGATGAAATATATCCAAGAGATCAAACTATTGGAGATATTCTCGTTCAAAGATGGGGGTGGTTTTCCAAAACCGGGTAAGTAGAATGTTATAGAATATAAGATGAGAGTATTCTTTTTTTCGTATACATTGCTTTTATTATACTTATTTAACATACTCTTTTCAGACAACCCATGAGTAGTACGTCAAGAGTATTTTGGCGGGCATACACTACTTCTGTTCCAAATTACATTCGAGTTCTTGACAACGAAGAAATAAATGAACAGTCAGAATTCGAAGCTGATCTAGTAAATCCTCATCCGGAAATCGTGGCATTCTGGGATGCCATATATGAGGAGCATTTCTTAGATGCTGAAGGTAGATGGGACTGGACTGAGAGAGACGAAGACGAAGATGAAGATGAAGGAAGTGGTGAAAATGGCAGCGGTGAAATAGAACCCGACGAAGACGACGACGAAAACGACGACGACGACGAAGAAAACTCTGCGTCTTCTGCTGTAGCATACACATTTTCAATTATCGCTCTATTTTCCATTCTAAGCAAAATACATTCTTCTCAAATATTGTCATGAAAACTTTTCAGTAGAATTTAATATCTTCTACTGGACCAGTTTCATTAAATAATGACTAGCCTAATTTACTTCTTGAACAGATTTCGTTCAGAAATTCGTTTTAAGAAATTTTTAAACGTAATTATTTACCTCCAATTTTTGTGATGATTTTGATTGTGTAGTACTTTTAAGAATATTGTTAATTAGGGTTTCGTCTTGTTTCATCCCCATTCAGACTTTTCTTTAAAATCATCTATCTATTTTATTAGTCTTTTTTAATAAAATTTTATTCCGGACGGACTTCTTTCACTTTCAGATTATTTTAATCTTGAATAAGATGACTTATCTTCCAATGATGTTTTGTGATAAGCTTGACATTATCAGCAAAAGAAAACAACAACGCGATCGAAAAATGGATGACTTAAACGAACTAGTTCACTATTATAATCTATTGTTTTGCACAGATGGACTACCTGGTGTGTTCTTAAACATTCTAGAATTTATCAATCAAAGTTTTTAACAATTCACATTCAATTAGATAACCTTTCGAAATACAAATAAAAAAAAATTCTGTGAGTATTGTACCAAATCAATTATTGATTTTACCAAATAACTTCTACTTATAATGCCGAAAAAAAAAACACTATAGTACTAAAATAGTTATAGCTAAATTGACTAAATTTTTAATTACTTAGAGCGTTTTTGGAAGTTTTTCAGGTAGTTCTGTTCATCTATGTTTTATCATTTATTTGCTTAAAATGTCTATTCACCTTCTAGATAGACGCCATAAGACCTGCATCTTACTTCTAGTTCAACTTACCAATATTTTAAACTAAATAAGCTGTCAAGTGCGTGTCGAGATACGCGTATCAAGGCTTCCGTAGATAGTGACCATGTTTATGATGATGATGAAAACCAATTTTACGATTTCATTAAATGGTTGACTACTATAAAAACGTAATTGGGTATGAAATACGTTTGTGAGGTCAATGACCTATGAGCTATGTCCATGTTTAAAAATTTCAATTTTCTATTATAAGTAACTCAAAAAGTTATGATCCCACAGTACTCAAAATAATTTTCAGGGAAAGTTTTTGATGTTGTCTATAAACTCAGAAAGTTTTAATATTCTATCTTGCATACTTTAGAAATTAAGGGGGGACAATCCCCCATATGTCTCATCAGTGGTCCATGTAACAAAAAAATCGTTTAGGAAATCTTACATTAATTTTAGAAACCCTACTCAACGATACCCCATGTGAATGGATAGATGGTAGCTTCCATACATGTATAGGGTTGAAAAATATTTTTCACGCCCACTTTACATGTATGGAAGCTACCCAATAAATAAACAGTTTTGCTTTTATTAAGTATTTGAAATTGAGATTTATACTTAAACTATCATGACTTCAAATTTCATGCAGTTTGGTTGATTAATGTGGAAATTATAAAGCTTTGTATTAATGGGACGGACGGACGGGCGGCCACAACGAAGTTATAGATATAAGGAACTATTAGGGTTCCTCGTTTTACTACAAAACCCTAAAAACTTAGGTTTAACGGATCTCTTGATTTCGATTACATTTTCTAGACATTAACATAATAAGTACTAAATATCAATCGTTCAGAAAAATCTACATTTCGCTTATCTCTCCACATGATTCACTTATTTATCTGCTCAACTCTATCATAGTATCCTCACAAAACGGATTTACGTACGAGTAGAAGGTCTACGTGACATTTCTCGGCTTAACTGCATTTGCATATAAACGTACCAGGCTGCATTATATCTATTCTACATAACATTAGATTGTGCAGAGTAGGTACCAAGTTTTCCGATGGTTTTTGTGACAGTTAACTTTAGAAAGAAGTAGTAAAGAAGTGACATTTGAATACAACACACCTTGGGGCTCTATTTTTGAATCGGTAGCCCGCTATTTGTAATATATAAACGTATGCGTAAAATGGTCACGAGACCGAGCATAGGAAACCTACGCTGGTGCAAACAGGATAAGATAACATACGATTACAAAGTCTATCGTTTTAAAAAGTGAGCTCCTGATGAAAAACAATGACTGATGAAACCCCGCGACTGTGAAAAAAAGTCAGTTTATCCATACAAAAATTTCGTTTATTCCTAATGGTTTCAACATGATCTTTCTGAAGCGAAATTCTGTAGTAGTTTTTCGTATAGAAAGAAAATAAGAATAAGAAAATATCATCATCATCGACTTGCGGCATTTTTTTTTGTTTTCTAAATATTAATTTTTAAATGCTTTTATACCTTAATTTATCCTCAGAATAATAAAGTAGTATATGACAACAACACTGCAGTCTTAGGCCACCTGACCTTGCGACCTCGGCGCTGTGATACGCGCATCGCGACCTGAACCCATGCATCATCAACCAACACGCAACTTTATGCTATGCCAACAAAGACCTCAATAATAAGGATAGGCTTACCTAAATTTTCGCTTAAAAAACTGTATCGTCCAATTTCACTACATTTGATTGGTGTTTAAATAATTATGTATTTGAATTTGTGATAATAAATGAATAATTTAGATATTTTTGTTAAATTTGGAATAGACTCGAATCAACTGCTAGCCAATCGCACGCCGCGCCGCCGCGCCGAGGCCTACGTCACGCAAACGATAATCGTAGCGCCGATCAAACCAATATAAATACACACGGTCGAACAACAATCCCCAAGCATTACACCTAACCCAGTAAGATAACTTTTTTCTGAAATAGAGGATCTTTAATATGGATGTCACTTTCAATATCCTACAATATTCACGTTATTCAATATTTACGTAGGTATAGGTAAATAAAATAATCGGCCAAGTACGAGTCAGCCTCGCGCACGGAGGGTTCCGTATTGTATGGGAGCCCCCCTTAAATATTTATTTTATTTTAATTTTATTATTTACTACCTGACCCATTAAACTTCATTTCACCATCTGTCAACTGTCAATGACAACTTTTACATGCAAGAACATTTTGTATGGGAAAATTAAATTCACGTTTTTACTATTTTACTCCCAATATTTTTCTATTTTCTTACCGTTTATACCTTCCCTTAGCTTCCTCGGATATTTCAAGACAAAAATTAGCCAAATCGGTCCAGCCGTTCTCGAGTTTTAGCGAGACTAACAACCACGATTCATTTTTATATATAAGACTAGTTGACCCGGCGAACTTCGTTTCACTTCTCGCCTTTTAAACCTTCCCTAGACCTCCACGAACATATCAAGACTAAGATAAGATAAATCCGTTCAGCCGTTCTCGAGTTTTAGTGAGACTAACGAACAGCAATTCATTTTTATATTTATAAGATTATTGAAGGGAATATAAAACTAAATATTCTGTGAAAATTTCAAGCATCTACCTGGTACCATTATTAATATAGAGCGAAAATCGTCTAAAAATTCAGGTTTGTTGTATGGGAGCCCCCCTTTAATATTTATTTTATTTTGTTTTTAGTATTTGTTGTTACAGCGGCAACCGAAATACATCATCTGTGAAAATTTCAGCTGCCTAGCTATCATGGTTAATGAGATACAGCCCGGTGACAGACAGACAGACGGACAGACGGACATCGAAGTCTTAGTAATAGGTTCCCGTTTTTCCCTTTGGGTACGGAACCCTAAAAATGTGATTAGGAATATTCGCATAAAAACATTGCGATGTATCTAAAGATAGAGACGAATTTGATGATACAAATAAATCGATCTAGATGCTTGACTGATTTTAATTTATACTATGAAAATGTGTTTGTTGTGTACATTAACACTTAAATAAAAGGATGATTGAAAGAGTTCCTTAGGTATAATCCTTGCGAAAGTAGAAAAATAAGTCTATGGATGGTACAAACAGCCACGATTTCTTTGTGGAAAAGTGGAGAATAACAATTACACTAGAATAAGTTTATAAAATCCGCATTTCAGCGGATTCGGTACAATAATCTACAATATAATAAGTCGGACATTTATATTTCAGTTTTAAGATCAAGATAAGAAAATAATTTAAAAAAAAAATAGACTTATTAGTCTAATTCATTTACCAGTTGCCTACAATAATAAAATGAATAAAACATTAAAATAAATCGAGTGACATGATCACACGATTTTTAAAGCCACGCTTACATGAAACAAACTTGTTACCTTATCACATCTAATGATGAAGCTGTCTGTACATTGCATGAGCTTGGTTCGTGCTACTAATAAGGGCATGTGAGATTTTATGTTTCCTGCGCTAAATTACTCAGGTTAGGATCGTGAAAGTAGAGTAAAATTTTTAATTCATGTTTATGAAATCAATTTTCAGGTTTTATTTAAGAAACTGGACCTCGTTTTTACTCTCTTTAGAGCGTTTTGAACAAGGTGAAACTACATCAAAGACCAGGGATTACCAGAAGAGTATATGCTACGAAGTCGTGAAAAAAATCAGCACTACCATAATAGCATTTTGTCGAAATATAATGAACTTTTTGTATGGCTTTTACTGCGTTTTTTTGCGATTTTAGTTGGTCCCATAGTATAAGTTGTTCATTATTATAAGCACCGTTTCCGAAAGTTCCTATATATCCCACCTTGTATCTAGGTACCTACCGACTGTGTGGGACGCGACATGTGTTGACACACTGGCGTCGTTTCATCTTTCTGGTACAACAGAGAAGGCTGGCGCTGCTGCAGCTAAAGCCGAAAACCTCAAACGGTACAAATATGAGTCGTTGGACAGAATGAATCATTTTGTGCCGTTTGGGGTTGAGACTTTAGGTCTGTGGGGGCCGGACACTCATTTATTGTATAAAGACCTGGCTAGGCGTCTAGTAGAGGTGACACGTGACCATAATGCTGGCATCTACTTTGGCCAAAAAAATAGTATTGCTATTCAGCGAGGCAACGTCGCCAGCATTCTGGCCACGTTACCCTCTGCGACGGGTCTTTTAGATTAGATTTATTTTTATTTTATTATAAGTTTCTTCTTCTTCTTTTCAGCCATTGGACGTCCACTGCTGAACATAGGCCTCCCCTAAAGACCTCCAATAAGACCGGTTGGTAGCGGCTTGCATCCAGCGCGATCCTGCGGTCTTAATGAGGTCGTCCGTCCATCCGTTTATTATAAGTTTAATTACACTTTAATTTACACTAAATGTAAGGTTTTTAGTACAAGTTTTTTTTTTAAGTAAGTTAATTTTAATATTTATAGTTTCTGAAATGTTTTTTTAAGTTTTGTTGGAATTAAATCGTGGTACCTAAAAGCCTGGTACCTGGTAAAGCTTCAAAACGTTTCGTACATAAACTCAATGTTATTTTACTTATAATAGAATTACATGTTTGCTTTTTTAAATATTATGGGACATCTTACACACGGTCTCTGACCCCTAACTAAGCAAAGGTTCTGATATGGCTGCCAGAGACTGACACCCAGCCCTGGGTGGGAATCGAACCCACGCCTCTTTGACCCAGAAGTCAGGGTCACTAACCACTGAGCCACCGAGGCAGTCAATATATTAATTATTAATGTCATAGTACTAACCAGAGGTCTATGTTCATATTTTAATTACATATGTCTAATTTTAACCGATTTCAAAAAAGGAGGAGGTTCTATGTTCGTCTGTATGTATTTTTTTTGTGTATGTTCATCTATAATTTGGCCAATTATGAACCGAATCGAAAAATTATTTTTTAGTTCGATAGAATATACTCCCGAGGTAGTCTTACTCGTACTTAAATTTTACAGAAATCGGTTGAGTCGTTTTTGAACAAACAACAAAGAATTCGAGCGAAATTTTCGAATTTTGTACACAATGGAAGGCGATTTTGCCATTTTTTGCGAAAAATAATTATTTTAATCTGACCAATTAATTACCACACTATCGAAAAATTATAGATTTTTGTAAGGCTCAGACTGAAACGAGGAAAAATTCAAAAAATTGACATGTTTTAAAATAACAGTAGGGTAACACGTGTAGGGTCTTAAAATGTATTTTTCCCATTACCTTTTCTGACGTTTTCACTTATTTTATCTCGAATATTATTCATTTTGGACTTGTACAATAATATTAATTAAAAGAAGTCGTTATATAAGTGGTCATATTTTTATTTTATTTGCTATCAAAACTGCTATCGCACTTCTTTGGAGTCAAATTATTTTTTTAACCGAATTTAGTGCGAACTAAGTATTCGAATTGTCTACAGAATTCGAATACTTAGTTCGCATTAATCTGTATACTTAGTTCGCACTAAGATGTATCATCGATGTAATAATTTTTACAATATTGTTTATTTTTCAAAAATGACTCAGGCGATTTCGATAAAATTTAAATGAGACAATTTCTCATTCAAAATCAAAGTCAGAATCAGAAAATCGGTCCAGAATTGGCGGAGTAATCGCTTAACATACATAAAAAAAATACATACAATCGAATATAGAAACTACACTTTAAAGTCGGTTGAAGTCAGTTGTGCCAATTTTGGCAAACAATAATTACCTTTGATTTGTTTTCCAGCAGCTTAAGTGATGTTTATAGGAACGGTATTATGGTGATCATGAAACAGTATGGTGGTCGTAAAAAGCGCAAAACTGCAGATTTGCCGGGTTTAATGTTACGCGACGTTGCTTACAGCTGCAACTGCCTAAACAAATGTGCAATGTGTTTTAATTTTAAAAACGTGTTCCAATTATTATTGGAGATCGTGAACTTAAAATGATTGCTCCTTCTTGGTACTTAACTATTTATGATTTCGTTTTTAGGCTTTCAAAGCAATAAAGGGCAAGAGTTCTTTTATAGAAAGTTTTGGTACACAAAGTTGAAGATTTTATTACGTCTTACGGATTATTTTATTTCTTAACTCTTCTTGTAATGAAAAAGAAGTTATGCTCAGCAGTAGGACGCAATTTAATTCCAGGCCAATAAGGGCATGCACTTCATATTATTTAACTTGGAAGGGATGATTTATTTAGGACTGGGAAGGATGAGGATATTGCACTTCTTAAATAATTTACCGTTCAATTAATTTTATTAGTGTTTCTTTTTTATTGAAAAGCTTCGAATATTAAAGTCGAATATGGCAAAAATGAAAACCAAATTTCTACGCACAATAACTCTAAACACTCGATAACCCTTTAAACACCCTAACCCAATAACTATTATTACAGTTCGGCCGTTCAGAGAATGCGTTCCTGACACGTCATCTTGAAAAAATGTTTTTGGCCGATATCTCGGAAACTATGTACTTAGGTGCAAAAAACATTAAAATCATTATTGTAGAAAATAAAATTTCGCATCTTTTGTTTCCAGTAAACTTTTTTGTAAAACTTACCGTTTACGATTTATGGCTCATTTAATTAAATTTCATAAAATGGACCTTAAAACATAAAACTTAAAATGGTCCATAAATCGTAAACGGTAAGTTTTACAAAAAAGTTTAGTAGAAACAAAAGATGCGAAATTTTATTTTCTACAATAATGATCATGTTTTTTGCACTTAAGTACATAGTTTCCGAGATACCGTCAAAAACATTTTTTCAAGATGACGTGTCAGGCAGATTCTCGGAACGGCCGAACCATAATGAAGTGCTTTCACTATTTTGTCATTAAATTTTTTAAGTGTGTTAATATTTCTTTCTTTAGTTTTTAACGGATTAATATATTTATAAAAGAGTGAAGATCATTATTTTCTCTATTTTGTAATATTATGTTATTCAATGTATAATTTTTGTAATATTATTAAAGTTAAGGTTTTTTTTTAAACCGAATTGATTTGTTTAAATTATTAATTAATGTATTGAATAGGGCCCTTAAACTTATTTGCCTTCAACAACATAGCGGAAATACACTAAATATTTATTAAAAACAAAGATTTGAAGATGTATTTCCGCAAAGTAACGCCTGATTCGATTAACTAATAAAATTTCCAACCCAACTTACCCCGGCCACACGTTATGTAAATCACGGATCTCCCTGAACTCATAGCGACAGTCGGAACTCACTGTAGGCCGCGCCCTCGCGATAGGGGGCAGGAGACAGATTTTCTACTTCAAGGCTGACAATACCGACAATGTGGATAGAAATTTGGTAAAGACCGCAAGAAGCAAACTATTATTACAGGACTAATCGCGCACTAAAATTACGAGATAAATAAACGACATCATCGCGACGTTTCGACCGAGTAGCATCGATCGTGGTCACGGGTAGACTGTAATGTGAAACAGCAGGTACCGCCAATTCTACTTGAACTCGAAAAATTATCACCGCGTCACACAACACTGACGGTATCTAATAATGTTCTGCTACCTACACTACGCGATTTGCATTTGTTGAAATCGAATTAGAAATGAGGAGATCCGTGTAGGAACCAAAGTTACATACATATATAGCCCATCGGATTGATCAGTTGAAATAGCAATGGGCAGGCCACATAGCACGGAAGACTGATATGACCGATGAGGTCGAAAAGTTCTCGATCACGTACCGGCAAACGCAGCGTAGGACGTCCATCCACAAAGTTGACAGATGATGTCGTCAGGACTGCAGGATTACGATGGATGCAAGCCACTTCCCAGTGATCTTGTTGGAGATCAATATGGGAGATCTATGTCCAGCAGTCCTCCAACATTGACCTTCTTCGGTTGACAGGATTAATGTGATTTTATTACAGAAACAATGATGATGAAAAGAATAATGTTTCTATTACACATGCGCTCTGTACTTTAGCAGTTACTATTTACTGAGGCGTAGCAGTGGACGATATTTTGATATTGATTTAAAAAACTCCGTGTACTTTCGAGAACACTTAAATTCAATAGGTAACTACCATTCGGCTCGCTACATACTCGTACACTACACGTGCATTTGCTTGAATTACTGCACACGTGCTAGCCACCTCGATTTTTAATGTTACTCACGCACGCAGACTAATGTAGATACGACTTACTGGTTTTTTTCAGTGACTCTTGATCCAAGCAGAATAACGGCGAAGAAACAACTAGAAGTGATTTTGATTCCGTTAAGTCAACACACGCAATACGCATCATTAAGAAACTGTTGCCGAAATATTAAAATTTTAGTTTTTGAGGATCAAACTGAATTTTGGTTAAGCGATATAACTACTCGCTTACGCTTCGAAATTTTAAGTTTGGAGATCACGTGGCTACTCAGTGCAACAGAGTAGTGGAGTTCCAGGTAAGCTTAGCAACAAAAACTAACAATTCACAAAAGAGTAGAGAAAAAGAAGGCCCGCATGGGGCCTTCTTTGGGAGATTTAACATGAAAAAGTTTTTTTTATCGCGGGTAGTACTCCGGATAATCGCGAATCCGTATATCCGAGGGCCGGACAATCAAGGTTCTACTGTAATAAGATTATAACGGTGGAACAACCACGTTACACACGATGTGGTTCGACGAAATGTTATGAAACAATACAAGTTGGATGGTTCTAAATCAGAATGTGGAACACTTTGCCTGGGTCTGTCTTCCCGCTAAAGTACGACGTAGGTGTCTCTAAATCCCGAGTAAATAGGTATCTTCTAGGTAAGCGTGCTACACTCTAGACCGCATATCTGCTCAACATCAGGCAGTATGTAGTCAAACGCAAACCTATACGGAATTTAAAAAAAACACTAAAATACATATGGGGAGTTGCAGTTACATAAATAGGAGTATTTTTTTTGACGTAGTTAATAAAAAAGAAAAAAACATTTTTTTAAGGCGTAAGAGTCATGTCCACAGTAGTCTAACATCGATTCCGCGGCGCGTCTCGCACGCCCGTGCCGCAGCCGCCTATTGCGGGCCATGTGGCCCACATCCTGCCGCCCTGGAAGGTGTGTTCATGTTCAGGTTACCAACCATGGGTGCAGCTTTACTTGCCACAACTAATTCAGGTCCTATTGTCTACCCAAAGTGAGATCCAAAAGTTGTAGGAAGTTCAATATCAGTGCAATTTATAATTTTTTTTAATTAATTATAATAATAATTCAGTAAAACATAGTAGGAAGTTCAATATCAGTGCAATTTTTAAAGATTTAATTAATTTAATAATTCAGTAAAACATAGTGACATACAGAATGTCACTATGTTTTGATGTGGAGAACTGACGCCGATATTAAATGAGATCACATATTTAGCCTTCCGTTTGAAGGCTTTCGACATATTACGAATTTAATGAAAATAGCTGTTTACTTAGGTAGAGCAATTTGTATCTAAACAGAGTAGAGACATATAGGGACACGTACATAGTTAGCTCTCAACGCGCGTCAGCCTAATGTCAAAATGAATGAGTTTCTTTGACCGAAATATGCACAATTACTTGCTTTACTTATTCATTAGTTAGTTTGTTTTTATTTTTTTTTAATTTAAGGTTTTTCCATTTTGCATATAAGATTACTTGTTAGGTAATAATACTAGGTACTTGTGGGTAAAATTAATTTTGGCGTCAGCTCTCCACCCTGTATAGTTACCAGCGATCAGTGCATGTAGTCGGCAAGCGCAGAGTAGGACGTCCATCTACAAGGTGAACGAATGACCTCATTAAGACCAGGCAAGCAGGTTCGCGCTGGATGCAAGCCGCTACCAACCAGTCTTATTTATCTTCTAGGGGAGATCGGTTGGAGATCTATAGGGGAGGCCTATGTCCAGCAGTAGACGTCCTATGAAAAAAACGATGACGAACGACGACGGGTGCATGTAATTTTATTTACGACGACTCATTTAAACCCATTTTTAATACTTTGCTACCCTTGTTCCCTGATCTGTGTTCTCTATCCAAAAAATCCGTCCTTGTCAATAGTCCGTCCGTTAACCAGGAGCTTTGAAAATTAATTTATTTCTTAAACAGACATAAATTACAAACATACATAATTATTCTATACCTAATTAATCCAATTTTCTAAATCAACTTAATATTTTATTGATTATTAACTACTTTGTTACTATTGTTTTTATTAACTACTTCCAAGTAACATTGCATTTATGTAGTGTAGGTATTTAACTTAATTTTATTATGAAGGTACTTGTATTTATAGTAACTAGTTATCTTAAAATCTGCAAAATTATTCAGACGAACAATTATTTATCAAGGTTTTTAACGTCTGCACAGTTTTATTTAACTACTGAATATAACTAAAAATTTTAATTTTGTTTGTTTTCTTCTCCATGTAATACCTCTTCTGTTCTACGTAAGTATAATAATAATCTCTGCTCGTAGTTTCATATCAAAATCCATTATTTACTCCATACAATATTTTATTAAGCCAGGGCCGTCTGTGATTTTTCCTTACAATATGAATATTAATCAAGGAAACCCTCACAGCAGTGTTGACATTGACAATCGATCGATTGATCGTTCACTCTCTCCCTCTCATCCAATGCCAACCAAACTCTTCGAACAAAAAGTTAACCGTGACGAAAATTGAACTAAAAACTTTGTTAACTATTGATTAACGAGCGATTAACTTTTTCTGTAACCTTCTAAATGTTCTGTTAATGACAGAAGTGGGATTTTACGATTTGACACGGGAGCTGTCGTTTATGGCAGTTATAAAACTAATGTTTGGAAACAATGTCTGAGCTAAGTATAAAATAGAGAAGTGGAAGTTAAGTGATTGAGTGTTCACTGTTCAATTACCATAGACATTAAAAATTCAAAAGCTACTTAGGAATAAGAACTGAAGTGTTTTATTATAGACTGTTTTGAATCATCGTTCAACTTCTTAATCATAATTGATTTATTTGTTATTTAGATTAAATAGTTAAGACGCAGGTCATTAATTTTCATTGGTTAGCAAAGATCTTAAGCATGCACTTATTGACTAGAAGATTGCAGAGTGAAGTAAGAGGTTTGATAGAAAGTAAGTAAGTGGTCTAATAGAAACCTATCTTCAGCCGTAGCCGTTTTACGCTTGATACATACGATGTTGAAGATACATAATCAATCACTACACCTTCTCTACTGATTAACAATAGTGACAACAGTGTGAAAAGAAAGACAATAAAATAACAGGTGTTTGTTAGGCCCAAAGTATTGCGTTAGCATGTTCTTCATCTTAGTTTTGCTATCAGCCATAGAGTTATATCAGCATGCTGGACGCACAATCAACTGGCTTGAGACTTGAATCATAGAATAATTATTCTATGACTTGAATATTATTTTGGTTTACAACTACGCATTGTTCAGTTGCTTTGATTCAGTGGTATCTAAAATAGTTCAATTACATTTTTTTTTAGTTTATAAAGGCACTTTCTCTTAGGATAAATTAAATAGATGATATACATATAAAATCTAAATAAACAAACCAGTACAATATCGGTAAAATTAGAAAAGTTTCTCCTAGCCCCCAGTAATTTTTATGACATGGGTGTGGGTGTTTTCCTTCATAACAAAGTTTTGAAGGTCCACTATTCCCATTAGATAGTATTGTTGGGTGACACAGGAAATAAAAATGTAAATTCTGATTATATCTCTGGGCAAAGTTAATTACTACTTCTTTGTAGGAAATAGTAGTATTGTTAGCATATATGTATGTACTATAATTTATGGACATAACATTATTTGTTGTACTCCTTGTGCTGCTGTATTCCTGGTACTTCACGCTTTTAATCGCTGGTTTAAGACTTACGCAAAATGAATAGAAATGAAATTTCTTTTGGAAATCTATTATGAAAACTTTAGCGGAAGACGAAGTAGAGTCACTGTCATTATTTAATTTCGTAAAAAAATGCGTAAATCTAAGTTATTAGTTGTTTGAAGCTTGTCAAGCGATTTGACAACAAAATGCCTCAAAAGAGAGTGTATCCCATCTGGCCCGGCAAACTGTAGATACGCCCATATTTTATATTTTGTTTTGAGATATCAGGGGAATCACTTAAAGCGATACGGCACTCTGTAAGTTAAATAAAATAAATAAATATTATGGGACATCTTACACACGGTCTCTGACCCCAAACTAAGCAAAGCTTGTGATATGGCTGCCAGAGACTGATGTACTACATATACATATTTTAAACACATACTTACATAGATATAGTACCTAAATAACACCCAGACACAGAGCAAACACCTAAATTCATCACATAAATGTTTGCCCTGGGTGGGAATCGAACCCACGCCTCTTTGATCCAGAAGTCAGGTTCACCAACCACTGAGCCACTGAGGCAGTCGTTATATTACAGGTACGTAGAAAACAGTGGATTAAATCAACCGGTGCGAGATTTCCACGCATCTATAATGCGTAGGTGCCGGGTAGCCTTGTCGGCGATAGCGGCCCGCTCAATGATAAGATCTTTTTGTGTGAAAAACCCAGACACCTATGTTAGTGTAGGTACAGCTCAACGGAGCTCAATGACATATTTGGATCGTTTCAAAATTATTGCTTAAGTACATCAGTAAATAAAAAAATAATGTAATAACAAACAGCACATATACCTACCAACCAAATATCAAGACTGAGTAAAGCCGTGCTCTAGTGTTAGTGACACCCGTCTTACATTCACGAGGTTGTGGGTTCAAGTCTCGGTCCCGTACCAATGAATTCTATGGAATTTATGTACGGAATTTCACATCACTGGCTTTTCGGTGCAGAAAAACATCGTGAGGCAACCTGCGTACGTCCGTAGAAGAAATTCGATGGCGTATGTGAATTCACCAACGCGCACTAGGCCAGTGTGGTGGATATAGTTATGGCCCAATCACCCGTCGTAGTTACACCACAGATCAGGTTCCATGATCTGTGAGTTACACCTACGTCCTGCAGTGAACTATTAAAAAGGCTGGTGCAGTACAGTACAGAAAAAAAAAATGGTCGATTTGAAAATCATTTTGAAATTTCATTCATTTTTCATAATTTTTAGGGTTCCAATTTTCACAGATGATGTATTTCTATTGCCTCCATAACATCAAATACAGGAAAAAAAAAACAGAATAAAAAAATATAGCCCCCCTTAAATATGTTTTACAACAAACGTAATTTTTAGGCGTTTTTTTCTCGCTATTAATAACGGCAAGAGGAATGGGGCTAAGAGGGCTCCAAAAAGGTACGGGACCCTTCGTGCGTGAGTCTGACTCGCATTTGGCTGATTATTTCATAGATCTCTTATCAAGAGCAATGGCTTCAAACTTAGAGTAAGTACCTAGTTAATTACAAACTCTATATTTTAATCTTTATATTTTCTTAACATCAGGCGTAAAAAAGTTAAAATGGGTATGACATTTATATCCGACACTATATTAATTAATGATAATATCAAAAAAATTTACTCTGTATAAAAGTACGCCTACAGCTATTTTGGTAACAAACATAACTAAATCGAGACAGCATATCTACCTCTAAGTAGGACTGCCCTAATAGCTTAAAAACAATAATAAGCGTGGGCGTAAAATATAATTTTATTCACAAATTGTTTACTGCGGCTAATCTATTATATAAAAGGCTTCGCTGAGTGACTGACTGACAGACAGCCTACAGCCCAAACCGCTAAAGATACGAACATGAAATTTGGAACAAAGATACATTGGACCACGTAATGGAGCACTAAGAACGGAATTTTGAAAAATCGACCTCTAAAGGGGTAAAACGGGCCCTTTTCGTTTGTATGTAACTTTTTATTCCCTTTACCGATTGACTTGAAACTTTGTATACATGCTACTCAAACAAAATAAAAGTTACGTTTGTTCCTGTTTTTCCGAATATTCCTTATCTAAGGGGTCAAATTGGGTCCCAAAGTTGGTGAAAAAAGCGTCTATTACATCCGACGAGCTGAACGGTTATGGATGAAATCTGGTATGGAGGAAGCACACAACATGTTTCAACACATGAACTATTATTATCCCGGAAATTCTATGGGGATCCTTAGGGATAGCCAAAATTAATCAGTTTAGGCTACAACCCAATCCACTAAAGATAGATACTTGAAATTTCGAACATAGGTACAATGTACAACGTAATGAAGCACAAAGGACGAAAATTTCGAAAAATCGACCTCTAACGGGGTAAAACGGGCCCTTTTTGTTTGCATTTAATTTTTTATTACCTTTACCGATTGACTTAAAACTTTGTATTTATGCTTTACAAATAAAATAAAAGTTACGTTTCTTCTTGTTTTTTCCGAATTTTCCTTATCTAACGGGTCAGATAAGTTCCCAAAGTTGGTGAAAAAAGCATCAATAATTACATCAGACATGCTGAACGGTTATAAATGAAATCTGGTAGGTATGTAGAAAGCACACAACATGTTTCAATACAGTAACTATTTTATCCCGGAAAATCTATTGGGTTTCTTAGCAATAGCCAAAATAATCAATTATAAAGCTAAGATAAAAGGGGTAGATAAATGAATTCTAACGAAATTTGGTACGACGCTAGACAATAACACAAATTACCACTTGGGGTACTGCTATCCCGGAAAATTTCAGTGGGTCCTTCAGGATATCAATTTCCTAAAAAAGTACTAAATGACTGTTCGAAAACCGATGCAATATTGTTTGAAAATATCTCACCCTTTTAACTAACATATGACTATTAACGTCCTGGGAAAAGTCCCGGATTCCTTGTCTAACGCTAGACCAAACATCCTATATAAGCGTGAAAAATAACTTGATCGCGTTTTTTTTAAACGTAGTGAAATATCTAGAATTAAATTGAGATAATTTAGATCCTTCAATGGGGGCAAAATGGGCCCCTAATTGTTTATGAACGATTTTATTTTGTGAGCCAATAGACTTAAACTAAGGGTACATACGGATCAATAACTACTTACTTTACTATGGGAACTACCCTGAAGAAGCGAAAATTACCTATTCTTTACATTTTGTCGCGGGTCGATGAATTTTTTGTGTTGAACAGCTAATTTTATTTACGTGATTTCTGGGTTGGTACCATAGTAAAAGTTAGTCAAATGATGAGTATAATGGAATCCTAGAACATGCCTGTCGTCTAGATGTAGGTGCGCTATGTATTTTTCAAATAAAATGTACCTTCTTGTGTGCTACTTTTTCGTCTGTACTTGGTCAGAGAATGTCTGAAAGTCCTACAAGTGTCTCGATCACTTTTGACCGCGTAAACGGTTATGGGCGAGATTGTCATTGAGTTCAGAATAATCGAAATTAAATTTCTAATGACTTAATGAAACATGATGAATCCCTTCGGCCACATAATAATATGATACCAGAGTTTGGTAACCAGTATCACACGAAGAAAAAATGATCGTCTTAGGATACTGGTATCCAAGTGATAGGGATTTTTCGTTTTATGTAACCGAGTATCAGCTCAGGAAAATTAAATTTCTGAAAATGTTTTGTTTACTACCAGACAAGACACAGCAAACTTACGAAGTACTATTTTATATGATAAATTACCGATTCAAGCAATGGCTACCAGAAACAATTACTGTTGACTTCGAGTTGGCTTCAATGAAAGCTGTTCAAAAAGTTTTCCCCAACATTGATGTTAAGGGATGTTATTATCATCTGAATAGATAGGTGTTTATTTAGAAAAGCTAAATCGTTAAAATTAACCACAAGGGTAAAAAAGCACGTATTACGACAGGTATGCTGGCCTTGCACGTTTACCCATAGCCTATTTTCGAAAGGGGTATGAATATGTTATGTCAAAGAGTCCGTCTGGAGAAGAGATAACAAAATTTAACAAATATTTTAATAACCAATGGATGGCAAAGACTGACTTCGAAAAAATTTGCTTTTGTTCATCATCTAAAATACGTACTACCAATAATATAGAAGGTTGGCACAGTCGCCTAAACAGATATAATTATTGGACGTAAAAGACCGGCATTGGCTCAAATCTTAGATATTTTAAGAAAAGAAACCACCGTAGTGAATATATACAAAAGAAAATTGGAACTAAGCCGAGAGTACAAAGAAATTGATGCAGAAATAAATGACGCCATATCTCAGCTAAATGAAAACGAAATTAGTGTTGGACATTGTATCGAAATCATTACGCCATTTTATTCCAATGGGTTGTAGGTAATAAACGATTCACAGTTGAACTATTTTCTTGTTTTCTTGTATGTTTTCAATAAAGCCAGGGTTTTACAATAAGCGTAGGTACAGGATGCGATCTTCACAGTTTTGCCGAGTTGGTTTCATAAGCAGAATGTTATATTCCATGGATACTGGTTACCAAACATGATGAAGGGTATCAGAAGAGTAATAAATCCTATCACTTGGATACCAGTATCCTACGACGATCATTTTTTCTTCGTATGATACTGGTTACCAAACTCTGGTATCATACGTGGTCGAAGGGTGATGAATACCTGTACTGGCCTTTTTTAGGGTTCCTTACCCAAAGGGTAAAACCGGGACCCTATTACTAAGACTTCGATGTCCGTCTGTCTGTCTGTCACCGTAGGTACCGTAATAGTTGGGCAGCTGAAATATTCACAAATGATGTATTTCTGTTGTCGCTATAACAAAAAATACTAAAAATAGAATAAAATAAATATTTGAGGGACATGCAACAAACGTGATTTTTAGGATTTTTTTGCTCGCTATTAATAACGGCAAGAGGAATGGGCTCCCATACGGTACGGAACCCTGCGTGCGCGAGTCCAACTCGCACTTGGCCGACCATGACGTGCGAATGGAGTTGGATAAAATTTGGTATACGAGTGGGAAACTACATGGCTCAACTCATGATCGTCATATATCTCATCATAAATCGAAAAATATTCTTTTCTCGCTATAAAAAAAATCAGTAGGTATATTAAAATATAACTTTATCAAGTATTTATTTTATGACAAGTTATAAAATAACGCGGTCCAAACCGTGGGCTATTAAAGTCAAAGAACATTTATTGTTGAACTGTGTTACATTGAGATCTTACTACTAATCACAAAAGTATTGAATTATCAGTTAGGTCCAATATGGCCATAAAATAATCATTAGAACCTGAAAAAATTATACAATCATTATTATTAGATTAAATTCGAATATTTTGCAATTTATCATCTAAAAATTGTTTTACTCCATAATAAGCTTTAGATACAAGTAAATTTAAGCAAATACTGAGACAAAGCAGGCCAATCCGTGGGCTAATTATTATCCTTGCAAGTAATACGACAACGTGGGCTAAACCAAGAGCTATTATTTTAAGCAAAAAAAGTACTAAGACAACGCGGGCCAAACTGTGGGAAATTACCATTTAAAGTAAGTACTAAGAAAATGCGGACCAAACCGCGCGCCATTATCATTTTAAGCAAATACTATAACGACGCGGGCCAGACCATGGGCTATTATCATTGCAAGCAATACGACAACGCAAGCCATACGGCAGGCTATTGTAATTTTAAGCAAGTACTTAGACAACGCGAGCCAAGCTACGTACTATAAATTACCATATTAAGCAAGTACTAAGAATGCGCAGGCCAAACCGCGACCTATTATCATTCTAGCTAAACACTGGGACAATTAAGGCCAAACCGTAGGCAATGCCTACTACGCGCAGATGTAGCCATAGAAAAGATAATGCCTACTAAGCATTATCTTTTCAAGTAATACGTTATACGACAATGCAGGCGAAACCACGAAGTATTATTATTTTAAGCAAGTGCCAAGACAACGCTGGTCAAACTGTGGCTTATTATCATTTTAAGCAGTTACTCGAACAAAGCGGCCAGACCGTGGGCTATTATCATTGCAAGTAATACGAAACGCGTGCCAAACGGTAGGCTATTGCAATTTTGAGGAAGTATTAAGACAACGCAGGCTAAGCTGCGTGCTATAAATTACCATCTTAAGCGAGTACTAAGAATACGCAGGCCAAACCGCGACCTTTTATCATTTTAGCCAAATACTATGACAATTCAGGCCAAACCATAGGCATTATCCTTGCAAGTAATACGTTATACGATAATGCTTTGCTAAACCACGACCTATTATTATTTTAAGGAAGTGCCAAGACAACGCAAGCCAACCGGCAGCCTTTTATAATTTTAAGCAAGTACTAAGACAAACGTGGGTCAAACCACGGGCTATTTTCATAAGCCAGTACCTGTCTACTAAGACAACGCGGGCGAAGCCGCGGGTTTTAAGCTAGTATGAGAATATACGTTAACGGAAACAACATTAGTTTCCTTTTGGCTTCGTATATTTTTTTACAGATCCTAATTGAAATTGTAATATTAATTTACAAATTATTATGGTACTAGCGACCCGCCCCGGCTTTGCACAGGTGTATTATACATATAAACCTTCCTCTTTAATCACTCTATCTATTAATAATCGGCCAAGTACGAGTCGGACTCGCGCACGGAGGGTTCCGTACTGTATGGGAGCCCCCCTTAAATATTTATTTTATTCAATTTTATTATTAATTATTGAAGTAAATATAAAATTAAATATTCTGTGAAAATTTCAAGCATCTACCTGTTTCCATTATTAATATAGAGCGAAAAACGTCTAAAAAATGAGGTTTGTTGTATGGGAGCCCCCCTCAAATATTTATTTTATTCTCTTTTTAGTATTTGTTGTTATAGCGGCAACAGAAATACATTATCTGTGCAAATTTCAGCTGCCTAGCTGTCACGGTTCATGAGATACAGCCCGGTGACAGACAGACGGACAGACGGACATCGAAGTCTTAGTAATAGGGTCCCGTTTTTCCCTTTGGGTACGGAACCCTAAAAAAAGGCATCAAAACCTGTTGCGTATTTTTCAATATATAGGCATGGACAGACAGCGGGAAGCGACTTTGTTTTATACTATGTAGTGAGTAGTGAAGCATACTAGAAAGTGGCTTGATTATACCTTTTATCGCGAGGGTGAAATCTTCAAAAGATGCCCGGCTGCTTTGGGGTGCATCGGTCGGGTTATGTAGGAATGTACCCATTAAGCCCCCTCGGAGGCCAGCCTTTGTGCCCTCTTAGGAGCTCCGGGATCTCCAAAGGAACGCATCGGTGCTCCCAGTACTTTGTACGATTACTCGCCTAGTACTAGTACCTACTAGGCTTGTGCGGTCCTCTACGACAACGTTGCCACACATGCTGTCGTCCTCCCCGGGCTCGTTTGAGTGGATGGCCAGAGCCCCATCTCTGACCATTCACGAGCGCGAAGGTCCCCTTACTACATGCAGGGGATACCGATGCCGTATTTTAGTACCCCGGCATCCGGGCAAAAGTGAACTATACCTACATTTTAGAATAGCCTTTAAAAAATGCTAACGAAACTGATGTAAGATAAATTAAACGATGCGCATTAACATATTATGTATTTCTATCTGCTTGTAATTACATAGTCAATATAGAAAGTAAGAGCTACAATGTCTACAAACCGATTTACCGTTTGGCAGTACCTGATATAAATGTATTTAGTATGTGAATTATATTCAGGATCCAAGTGGGCCGCTGCAGGGATAACCTCGTGAAATGACGATACTCAGAGAGCGCTCAGTGCGAGTGTGGAGCCCCGGTGCAAAACATGCAGCACTTGCTAGCATGCCCTCAAGGCCCAACCTGCACTCTCCAGGACCTGTACCAAGCATCTCCTCGCATAGTGGCAGTGGCGAAGCGTTGGAAAAGGCCTTGTAAACAGACATTTGGATCATCGATACGACGAAGAAGTCACACGAAAACGATAAGAAACTTATACTAAAGCCTCAGAATGTGTTTTCAGTACAGACCGCATCTCGTTTGTTCAATTAAAAACTTCTCCTAACTGAAAATCGTAGTAGGTATGTATAGTATAGCTTTTGCGATATTAAATTTTGTTAGGATCTTGAAGTGTAATACAATTGTTGAAAACTAGTTACATATCAATTGTATGTGAGACGATACTCACTAATTCCCTTTACTTTTTGAAGCTAAAAGACTAAATTTATTACTATCGATTAACAAATGCACCAATTAAATATTAATTTTCTAGGTTTTGCATACTCCATCTTCGACCACAATATCGCTTGTCGTCAGATAAACAAATATAGAGCCATAATTAAAAAAAAATGTTATTAAATAAAGTAGGTAGGTATCTCTTGGTCTTTCCGCTACAAATATTTGAAGGGAAAAATGAATTAGTTTATTATTACTTCACTAAAATGAAAACTACTCATTGTTTTACTCATTTAAACTTAAATATCTATGGTCGAAGCATTTAAACAACAATTGTTGAAAATAATATCTCCTCTACCTCTAAATATCTATTTTCTGAGCACCACCTTCAAAAGCTGTAAGCGAGGTAATCTGATAGAAAAATAGCAGCTCAGTTCAGCTGAATTATGAAACCGCTTCACAGTCGTTCGACGTGCTCTCAGATAAATGAACAGACAGGTGAAAACGCACCGGGACTAAATTTGAGTCAAATGTTTCCGAATTCGAATATTTAAAGTATTAATACAAATGCACAAAAAAAAACTAAAATTATGTTATTTTTGGTTTAGCTAAGATTCATTAATCAATGAATGGGGCAAGTGTCTTTATTAACAAAATACGATACCACATACCTAAGTTTAAACTATACTAATCTAAACTACATAATAACCAGATGGATCATCCACAAACCCTTGAAGGTCTAAAGATAATCCAAATACTCAAACCCACCGCTGGTTGGCAGCGTGCCCAGAATGCTGACAACATTGACAATGTTGTGTTATGGATTGGCCTAAAACCCAAAAAAAATGGTTAAACGATATTAATATGTCCATTGTTTTCCTTGCCTTTGTATATTGTCTGGCAACATTGACATGGGCTCCTAGTGAGGCTACGAGTGCGGAGATCATATTAATTAAAAAACTTCAAATAAAATTCGGTACACCTGGTTAACAGAAATGTTCGTTTACGAAAAATTAAGATGGAGAAACAACGGTACGCGACACGATTCTTATAACACTCACAATATACTCGTAGATGGTTTTTTTGGTAGAACTTTGCACTACTGAGCATAAAATCATAAAATACTGACAGATCCAGGTGGAGCTTCAAGCGCCATCTTGAAAAAACGTTTTTGGCCAATATCTCAGAAATTATGCACTTTAGAGCAAAAGTCATGGAGACTACTATTGTAGAATATAAAATTTCACATTTTTTGGTTACAGTAAACTTTATTTGTAGAACTAACCGTTTACGATTTATGGCCTATTTAATGAACAAAGTTAAATTCTATTCTTACTAAGCTAGTAGGAATAGAAGTTTATTTACTGACTATCTCAGAAACTAAATCAATTAAAATATCGTTCCTACCTACTTTACGAAGCATCACGACGCACAGCACGATGTTGCAAGTACCAAGGCGTTTCCGTTCTGTATAATTTTACTAATTATACCTATGTGTATTTTTTGTACTTCATTCATGGCAACATCATGCATGGTACATTTTTCCTAGTTGCGCTGTGCAATTTCTCTAAGCTTCTATAAATTGTACAAATAATATGCCATTAATTTAACACCATAAATTCGTATCGTATTATTATGAGCCTAGTGCGATTGTGGCTCTATCGCTGGCATGTCGGTGTCTGAGATAGGGGTAGGTTAGGTAGGTACGATTCGTTTGAGTAATTGTGGTTATTTACGGCGAGGCTTCACTGCAATTGATACCAACACTAGTTTCAAACTTGCCAGAAAATAATTGAAAATGATCATTTAGCGAATGGGCAATTTTTCGATGCAAACTGGAATATTTGCTGATGCATCACACTCATCCTATAAAAGTATGCGTTTTATTGGTAATATATACATATTAATACAGGCTAATCATCATCTTTCTTCATTCTCCGAACTATGTGCCCTGCCCCCTGCCATTTCAACTTACTAATCCACTGGGCTAAGTCGGTAACTTTGGTTCGTCTGCGAATATCCTCATTCCTGATTCGACCTCGCAGGAGAATCCGAGCATAGCCCTCTCCATAGCGCGTTGGGCTAACTTGAGCTTATTCATAAGGCCCACAGAAAAAGACCACATTTCAGTTCGATATGTCATCACTGGCAACACACAACTGATGAAAACTCTCGACTTGAGACACTGAGCATTGACACAGGCTAATGTTATTTTAGAAAGTGCAACGACTTTTAGGGTCTATTATCATTATGAACAACTTTACTCCAACCATTTGCAAGCCGGACCCTGCACTTAGCAAAGCAACACCTCGTATGAATTAGTAGTCTATTTATAATTCAAGCAAACGTCGTTGAAGCAAACTTGTCTCTTCAAACAAATCAATACTTAGACATTCGCTAGTATACTTGTAATATATAAGTATCTATTTTCATCACTGCAATAAAATTAGAAACCGCCCAATATGTTTTCTCGATAATAAAATATAGCGCTCACAATTTTTTTTAATTTATTCCATAAAAGTCTGGTGTAATCTTTTTGTTAAACATGAACAACACTTTTCTAAAAAAACGTACTTATCTTCTTAATTTAAACCAAAATAATTCTAATCTAATCAAAATCAAAATTAGCTCTTATTGTGGGTGTAGGTGTTTGTCTTATTAATCAATAGTACTCGTATATGTACATATCATAATTTGATAAATACGAAATCATAAAGTAACAATAATAGAATCCTACAAAATTAACATCCCTATTAAAGTATACTTAACTTTTAGAATTATTTTTACTCTTTACCTCCAAAACAGAATAATCAACTGAGCTTTTAAAATATTACAGTCAATTGAATGCAAAAGCTTTTAATCAACGGTGACATTTTTAACCGGTTACATTAAGGGATGCATCGGCCAGCCGCTGATTTATTTTCGGACCGAATACCGGAACACAGAAAACCGCTTAACCCGGTACCTTTATAATGAAAATTGAGCGACATCTCGACTGCACTGCTGAATGCCTGAAATTAGACCTTAGTAATCTAGGACAAGTATTTCGGAACGGAATCAAGCCTATTGGGATTGAATTGTTTTTGGACTGTAACGAGGAGACTTTGGAAATTTAAATCTAATTTGTGGTTGATCGTGAAAGATTAAGGTTCAAGTCCTGCGATCGCGGCAAAAGGTTTAAATCCTGCATTTTTTTTAAATGTTTATTACAAAAATAACTCATTGAGATAAACCCAGTATGGGAAGCAGTATAAAATTAAACATGATTTTATTAATTTGTGGTACTTGCTCTGTCTTGTTCGTGATAAATGTAAATAAGAGAAAAAAAATCGACAATGTAAATAATATTTTGTACGACCAAAAGACACAAGACGACAGTGATTATAACTGATTCGGGTGTTGTGCTAATTGATATTTGTGGAATTTTGAATAAAAATATTTTTTGTTGTGTGAACTTTCTAATTCTTATTTTACTGCCGTTATTCAGAGTAACAGTTTTAGAATACCTGCTGTGTATTTTATACAAGTTTAAGATAAGTAGATTAACTATACAATATCATCGATCCAAAACCTCATGATTCGATTTAATTTACCAGAAAGTAAACGGCACAAAACCAAATAAAGTTGCGCCAAAAAAAAGCGAAATAGAGAAGTCTACACTCATAGCCCACGTGCAGCATAATAAAATTATAATTCGTCAAAATTGCACCCACCCTCTACGTGAGATAAGCTCTACAAAGTCCATACTCTACAAAGTAGTTCTACGAACTCTCCCATGGAAAATGCATGACAATGTGAGCGAGTCACGCGGCAGGTAGAGGCGCCCCGTGGCGACACGTGGGATTCCCTTGTTTACTAATTAATCTGCTCTACCTAGGCACTACCTGTAGAGTTAAGTGTTTACTAGCCGTTGGGATAAGCACTCGTCAATGTCAGTAAGGTACAGTTGGCGTAATATACTGTACTGTACTGTACCAGCCTTTTTAATAGTCCACTGCAGGACGTAGGCCTACTCAAGAAGGGTGATTGGGCCATATCCAACACGCTGTCCCAGTGTGGGTTGAGGGATTCACATACGCCATCGAAATTCTTATACTCGTAAGGACGTATGCATGTTGCCTCACGATGTTTTCCTTGACCGAAAAGCCAGTGGTGTGAATTCCCGTGCATAAATTCCAAGGAATTCGTTGGTACGGTACCGGGATTTAAACCCACGACCTCACGATTGTAAGGCGGGTGTCATTACCACTAGACCACCACGGCTTTTTTGACCACCACGGTTTTTTTCGGTGTAATATATTCATCAATAAATAAGTGATTGTGTTTATTGTCATCATTTCAGCTATTGGTCGTCTACTACCTGACATGAGCCTCATAGATCTACAATAAGACTGGTTACAAGCAGCTTGCATCCAGTGCGACCCTACGATCTTAATGAGGTCATTTGTGATGTGGTGGACGTTCTTTTACAAGCTTTTATTTCATTTGCAATGGATGTACCTATGTATATGTAAGTTCGGGTGGAATCTTGCAAGTTAAGTTTGTTATGTATATCGCGTGACAAAGCAATAATATGGTACCATGGAGCTGATCTGATGATGGAATCGGAAGGTGGCCATAGGAACTCCTGTACTAAACAAGATATACCCGTCGTGTTTGGGCTTGTTTTACTTGTCTTAGCTAGCACTCTGCTGCTACATGATATCCAGGATCTCAAAAGCTTGTATTTTTAAAAAGTTATATTTTTATAATAATTTATTTTTACTGCGTTTGGCGGTAACTTGTACACCTCTTTCTTGGCTATCGATCATTAAGCGGTACACCACGTGAACCACGGACCGTGTGTCAAGGCCCTTACCAGTCACTATTGCAGAGTTTCTGTTTCCACATGTCTCCGCATTTTAACTCACGAAGGAATTATCATGATGAACTTCTGTTAATTATTATTATATACTACGGGACTAATCGCACACTAGGACTGCTGCTTGCTAGCAAAATGCGAGATTGACTAGATATATTCTGGTTCTACATACTCATCTTCGGCCACAGCATTACTTCTTACCTAAGCAAATTGACGATTCATTCATTCATCTCGTGGCTATTTCTATTTTATTTTTATTTTTTTGACGATAATCCTATTATGTATAAAAAGAAAACATTCACCAGTTTATTGACCTGTGTTTTGCGTATAAATTAAACACAACTGATAAACGCCTCTTCTTCAACTATTTCTTGGTAGTTGCTGTATTTATCGAGCGCGTACACAAGTTATCGATGAAATAGTTATCGACTAGTGATGTGCTTACTTCTCCAATTCACTGGTAAAAGTAATTCTACCAAAATTGAACTTCTCTAATTCACTGGTAAAAGTAATTTTACCAAAAATTGAACTTCTCCAATTCACTGGTAAAAGTAATTTTACTTCAATCAGAGTACTTAGTACCTTATATACAACCTCTTTTAAGGTACCTAATTATACTTAGTGTGCTGATGTGACAAAAGGTAGTGAGCGTAGTAACTTTGAAGCTGGCTCAGAAGTGAGGATGTCTGAAAACACCCATAAGTAAGGGACGAAAGGTTTCCAAAATGCAGGTGACAGAATTAAACATGCAGTAAAAGTTTATTACTCTACTAAGCCCCGAGTTCACCAACGCTTGTTTAAGTTAAACGTGTGATTACTGATTTATTTATTTACTGATTTAACCAACGGTTTTTGCTTGCTGAACAGAAAAATTTCGTTTAAAAAACTGTTTAAGATTTAACCAACGGTCGATAAATTAAACAACTGTTGGTGAACTAGGGTCTAAAATCCGAGTTTAATCGTTGTTTGAATGCAGTAATCACACGTTTAACTTAATCAAGCGTTGGTGAACTTGGGTCTTACATCACAACAAAGTCACTGGTTAGATCACAATTATCACATTCAACAAGCAAACCACAGTTGTTGTAAAGCAATAGTTATTAATTATTAATCCAGTGCAAAACCACAGATTAGTTATCCACAATACAGATTATTTGCGGGACATCACTATTTGTATTAACGCTAAAGAGTTTCCACTGTTGTTGCAATAATTACCGATAAAGACCGTTTACAGTCAAGCTAAACTGCTAAGCAATTACTACAATAGTCACAAACTAGGCCTTCAGAAGTATAGACTCGTCGTAGGCACAATGACTGCCTATAGTCAATTAAATAGGAGAAGAAATTTGCCTATAGAAATGTCATTTTTCTGAAGTGTCATTTCTATTAAATTATAGCGTTAGCCTAGTGTGGGATGCACTATAAAATTAAAATAGTTATTTGTTATAGAATACACGAGTACAAAGTTTTTTTTAACCGCGTGCTCAATTTTGTTGACCGAGCAAATGATGGATTCTTAAATTCAAAAATTAGAATCCTGAGCGTTAGCGAGGGAATCAAAAGAGCACAAAGTGAAAAATCTTTGCACTCGAAAGCAACACGTAACTTTTCATCCCACCTCAGCGAGGAAATGATTAAAGTCGTCTACATATCGTACTGTTTCAAATACTTCTCGCGTGATTGTTGAGGGAAAAAGCTCATTTGCGCATCACCAACAGTTTCTTTCAATTTTGTTGGCGTCAAATAAACTTCCTCGTCGCTAGAATCACTCATTTTAGGTTTTTCACTTGTTTTCAAAGTTTTTTATTTTCAAAAATAAAGATTTAACAATATGACGTGAATAAAAAAACTTCGCGCGCAAAGAAAATAAAAAAAAATAGTACAAATTAAAAAAAATAGTAAAAAACATGTTGTATGATAAATTCGGCACCATGGAGGTACTCGTAGAAGTAAATAGGTTTAATGATGTTTTAAATTCACAAACTTAGTGTTAGTGAGATGTTCTAAATTCAATTTTACTTTACCCCGTTAGAACTTTAAACGGCTTTTGCACTGAGCAAAAATACTTTTTTCGAGATGGGGGTATGAAAAAATAATTTCATTGATATTTTTAAGACAAAGTAAAAAATATTGCGAATGTGCATGAAGAGATTAATTTCGCGTCGTCAAGGGATAATCACGACAGATGTTTCAGGTACGTACTTTTCCAGGTGAGAATGAAGGTCATAAAGTTTTAAATTAAAACATTATGATCATGAACAAAAGAAAGCTAAAATACGTAGCAGCAGTTAACAAAATATTCCCAATCGCTTTACGTTTTTCTTTCGACTATGTTGACCACTCGGCTGCCTTTTGTATACTTATGCTTGTACTAAACTGAAAAACAGCTTCCACGACGATAAATTCCAAAAAAATCCCTAAAAGTCACAATCCTACCCGTCACATGGAACGTCAATCCAACCCTACCCGTCCAGCGTAGCAAAAAAGTTCCTGAAAATGGCCAAACGACCTTGCATAATAAAGCATCCTAACCCAAAGGCCAATAGGTCTAAGGGTCAGTCCATAAGTGCCGGTGACATTTCAGCATGTGCATAATTGGCCAGGAAACTGACGTGGCCACCCCCTCCCGCTCCGGGAGCGTCAAGCGTGTCGACGTGTCAAGTCAGGCCCTGAATAATATATGGACAGTAGGATGGCTCTACCACTTAGCGTGCGCTGAATTATTTAGGCCCAGTGTGGCGGTCCGATTGTTTGCGCAGCGGAAACTTCCACTGTCTTGATGCAGTTTTGAAAAAGTGAGATTGGAGCTGGAAAGCTAACCGTTGATAGAAACAATCTTGCAAAACTTTGCTGCTACCTTATCTATATTTAGGCACAAAATGAATCAAATCGAAAGGTGTACAATTCTTCTCTGTTTCAATTGAAGAATAAAATGAGATCCATCAGCTCTATGTTCCGTAAACTAACGATCTCCAATAATTAATCGTGCGATAATATGATAAGGAAAACATCGTGAGGCAACCTGCATACGTCCGTAGAAGAAATTAGATGGCGTATGTGAATCCATCAACCCGCACTGGGCCAGTGTGGTGGATATGGCCCAATCACCCTTCGTGGGTAGGCCTACACACTGCGTAGACTATTAAAAAGGCTGATACAGTGCAGTACAGTTCAGTACCATATGTCTTTTACCTTTGTTGGACGAAACGAGTTGTTAGAATCTGAACCCGGTATACTATTGTTAATTTTTATTCATTTCAGGTCGTCTGAATAGAACATTTAATTTTCTTAATAACTTTCCGTTTTCAACTGATCTTATTAAAGATAAGAATAGATCAACTTTCAGCAGTGGACGACTTACGGCTGAAATGATGATGATGGTTAATTTTGCTGTCAGATACTTATGAACTAAATCACAGAACAGAGACAGATCTAAATAGAATAAATACGAGTACAACGACAAGTTTTCCAATCAACATTTAGGAACTTTAGAACTTCAAGTCGTAACTGTCAAATACAATACTAGAACATGATAGTTTTATATCGAAAACCATTTAAACTCATACTTTGAGTTGATAATAAACAGTTTTACGGTTTAAAATATTGAGCGTGAACTTGTAAAAACGAAAAAAGTTGTCGAAAAGCCCCAAACATTTACTTCACCATATTTCAATATTCTCTATCAGCGCCGTAAATCAAAAACTCCATTACTTAAACCGTGGAGGAGTGAATTAAACTCTCGTAACTCAAGTTGCGCCCGCGCAGGTGTTGTACCGGATGCTGAAACAGGCCAGAGGGGGAGGGAATATGGAGGGGACTGAAAGATGGGAAGGGAGGGAGAATAATAGAGGGTGCGTAATCCTCGTACAAAAGTGTGGGACAGAGCAAGCTTGCAATTTAGAATAGCATTCGTTTGTAATGTGAATAAGACGTAGATGATCCGCACTAAATATATTAATTTTACCAATGTTAGAATGTATTTTAGACATACGTATTTAACATACCGTCGGATAATGAGAGCCACCTGTTGTTTTTTTTTTTTTGGATTTTATTTGTGTATTTTTCTAACATACTTTTAAATTAATTATATTTTTTTTTTTTTTTTTCAAATAAAACAAGGATTTAGAACCTGTTGCCTGTTGACATTAATATAAGTTTTACTTTTGTCATACAATTAAAATAACTAATGACGTTGGGCGTATAAAAAATATTTGATTGAATTTATTAACACAAGAATATTGTACAACATATTTGGACACAGATTTTTTCTTGCAATCATACAACAGCAAACTTCATGTGAAAGCTTAAATACCCATGTAGGACAAAAATATTGATACCGCCAGAATCTCTCATCTAGACATTAAAACAAAAATCGTGTTACCTTTTCCTAGAAGAGAATTTGGAAAATTGTGTTGAATATCTTTGGCCCTTCATTAAAATAAAAATTATGCGTCGACTCGGCGTCATCGCATTATCCGAAGGGATTTCATCTTGTATTTTACTGGTAGGCGTAATTCGCTTTATGTCATTTTAGGGTAATTCTGTTGTTGATAGCCACAAAATTTGATACTACAAAATATTACATGAATTGTATTTTGGTCTGGAAATTTTATTATTTTGTTTGAATGTATCAGTTTAATGTTTCCGTTAAAACCACTTTTCATATAGTCCAGCAGCCCTCTCCTGTGATCTTAAAGTGATTAATATAACAGGCTGAATCTTCTTGAGCAGGTTAGGTTAGACAAGACGCCCAGATTAGTTTTGTAAATAAATGTCGATCGAGGTAGCTAAAGTACTGCGCAGGTATAAAACATGTCGATTTAAATATCGAGATAAAAAAACAATTGTCCAACAAAATGGATGGTATGGTATGATGTTTGGTAGCACCCTATGTACTAATTCAGTAAAATTCAAAGTTCATTTAGAACAAAATTCCTACTTGTTATTTCAGTACCTATCTAATAACATTTGTATTAAACAGATGAAATAAAAGTTCGAATGACTATTGAGTTCATAAACACGCATAATTAGGGAGAGTTAATCATCATAAGCGAGATCTACTGATCTAAACTTTTCAGTGAGCGGACGTAAGGGTGGTTACACACGGGCGGGTGAATGACCGACGTTTTTTCTCGCCGGCTGGGCGCGTTTCCTGTCACAATTTGTCTGTTTGTTTTTTTGTCGCCACACCGTTACAGGAGCGACGGTTTTTGTTGCATCCGCTATTTATTTGGTTATACGAAACCCGTAGTGTGATGCAATAAAGTTATGCTCGTGTTTGTTTTTATTGGGCTGCGTATAGTAACTGTAGCTACTCTTTTCTTTTGTTTTTAAGCTTTGCAATGTATTCGACTTTCATTCGACTCATCAAAATTATGAGAAACTTCTAATTTCATTACTTCACTACATAGTATAAAACAAAGTCAAGTCCCGCTGTCTGTAAATCCGTTGCGTAGTTTCAGCGATAAAAGCAAACATAGGGATGTATGCTTTTATCTTTAAAACTACGCAACGAATTTCAATGCGGCTTTTTATATAGATAGTGATTAAAGAAAAAGGTTTATATGTATAATACACCTGTGCAAAGCTGGGGTGGGTCGCTTGTAAATAATAAAACGATCTTAGTTTCATCAGCTTGCAGCAGCAAATGGAAACAGAACGCATCAATAGTAACACATACATAGTCTTATAGGTCAAACTATGATCTATCTATAATCAACTAAAGTACAATTAGTAGGTGTACCTATCTACTCGAAGATCTCTGAACAATCAATCAATCGCCGTGCTTAAAACGGAGACCTTCGCTTTCGCTTCCGTCAATAACATCACCTAAAGTACAATATGTAGGTGTATTCAAATACAGGTTAATCAGCACAACTAGCATACGCGCCACGACATAACTTTATCGACGTCTGAAAATGTGACAGGTAGGTATATCTGTCACATTTATCACCATATCTTTGTCTCATTTTAACATGTCAATAAAATTATGTTGTGATGTGTATGCTAGCCATGCTGATTACCCTGGATTTAAATACCCTTATACTGTACTTTAGACAACCTTGTATCTTGATATCTTCTAGGTAACAGTGCTACATATTAGACCTCATTTTTGGTGAACATCAGGCATATTATGATTAAACTCAAGTGTGTTATGAATAAAAAAACTTGGGTTATAAAATGAAGTCACTTGTAAAGAATAAAATTATAATCAAAAATAAGTGTACATATTATTATTATGGCCAATGAACTCTTAATTGACAGTTTTTTTGTGCAGTAGTCCGCTTTGCTTGGTGATGGGTAATTAATGGCAGGACAAACGCCCTCAATTTAAAATAGATTAAAAGAATAGTGTACGCTATCACTAGGTATAAGTATCTGAAGTTGAATAGATTTGTTTCCTGAAATACTCGTATAGCAACGATGAACTTAAATCTTGAGATGCGCAAAACAAATGAATAAAAACTACATTTCAATTATTGAAACCAAAAATGGAAAAAAAAAACTAAAGTCTCTATGAACTTTTTACCTGTTTTTACAAAAAGGAGGAGGTATTACTTTCGTCTGTATGTTTTTTTTTGTATATGTTCATCGATATTTTCGCCTATTGTGAATCGATTAAAAAAATATTTTTTATTTCAAAAGATTATTTATACTTCTGAGGTGGTCTCATTTAAATTTTATTGAAATCAGCATAGCCGTATTTGATAAATAGTAATAATGTAAGTACATTAATGACACCTCGATTTGTGCAAATTATTCGAATTCTGTACACGGTGGAAGTCAGTGGTGCATAGATTTACGAAACATGATTATTTGAGAAAATATTTCTAGTGATTTTGGATTTACCATATTGTTATGCACAGAAAAAAGAGTTGCCTCTTGCCCATAAGTACGAGTATAAATTCATGGATAGTATACTATATTTGTATAAGCAAAAACAGCTTTAGTATCACATTTTTTCCGTAGCGAAAAATTTAAGACGCCTAGTAAAAATAATGATTAAATAATATCTTTCTATTGCTCCATCATAGTTTGCCACTAAAAATACTCAACAGATCTGAGTCTAAGGTCTAGGTAAAATAGGTATACCTATTTCAACATTATTCATATTTATTCAAGCCACAGATTTCTTTATAGCCAACCAAAGTGTTACAATTTTATAGCAAAGAAGAGCTTTATGTTTGTGTCAAATGAAATATTTTGGATAATAAATGTTCTTATTGATAATGATTTTCTAGCAGAAAACCTTATTCAGTTTAACATTCTGAAAAGAAAAGATAAAAATAAAAAACCAAAAATTGTTTTTTTTTTTGAATTTTCACATAAATTTTAAGGTTGTGGGAAAAAAGTGTGCAAACAATAAATTTTGCTCTACAACTTATTTCCATAGGACTTGTAGTTTTGCCGGAAATCGAGATTGACCGTTTTTTTAAGCTTCTCGACCTCAGATCGCCCGTAATTTATTTTTTCTATAATTTTAGTTATATTCTCTTACTTTTACAATGGGTTTCATCCTACTATATTTTTTTTGTTCCAAAAATTATCTACCCTGGTCTACTAGCCGAGTACCGCGACTAGGAATCATTTTTTATTGTATTATAACTTTGTAATTATAAGCAAAAATAAAAATAGTTTTGTTTGGAAACTCATTTATGATCTTTTCACTTATCACAAAAAAATTGATTCAAAAGACCAATTCTAGTCTAATTGTTAGGTACCTACGTTTCTACGACCTACCACACTTATACAATTACTGAAGATTTCAACTATCCGCTAATTAAAATGGACACATCAGGCCAGACGAAAATACTCGCGCGGTCGGACTGTTGGAGGGGGGTTGGGTGGCAACCCCCCTTAACTTTGCAGCCGGAATGCATTTCGGTGTTGTCATAATGGATTTTGAAATTTATATTTGAAATATTGCGCTAGCATTTGAAGTGACGAGCATTTATCTTAAAATACTAGGATAAATATGGGAGAACATAGGCAGATTTTTGCAATCTATCGTCTTATAAACTCTACAATCGTTTTATTTAAGTATTTAGTTCGAATGTATTAATAAGTGTAATGTATTTAGCTATGTGATTTGGAATATCACCTGAACACTACTTTTTTTATATCGTTCGGCTATTATGGATATAAATGAACTTGTTTCTAATTTATATTCAGATTTTTATTAAATTTTTACACAAAAAATTAAAACTAATTAGTGATTATATTATTTTTGCCATGAAAAAGTATTGACAGGAAAAAAAGGAAGTTTTATAGATGTTGACCATAGTCAGTAGGTACAAGATTTATCAATAAGCTGAGTAGGCTGTGGAACTTAGAGCAGCAGATTTTAGGGGTCGGCAAATTTCAGACCATTTATCATTGTCAAAATAAAAGATTAATTTTTTACACTAAAACTTTACAGAGCACAACATATTATTAAACGTTTTACCGTTTAGAATCTATGTCTGAAATAATTATTACTACAATTTGCGTAGTCGCATATTAGAGCGGCTGATATTATGGGGGGCGGCAAAAATTCAGCAGCCTACTGGTGGAAAATACGAGAATCCACAACTACAAGTACAAGGGTAGAAGTCAAGTAATCAGAATAATGTTTACTAAAGTCAACAAATCTGATAGACGCCTGTTTACTGTAACATTAAGCACTAACTTCTACGAATCAAATAATCGCGTAGCGGCTACGACACGCTACGTCTACGAAGATGCTATGGTACCGTGGTCATGTTGTAGCACTCAAAAGAATCAATGGATATCATTTTGCAGCCAGTTACAGTGACTAAAAAAATTAAAGATCAGGACGATTTTGAATTCTTGTAGTCACAGTACACTGTATGCTACTTGTTTTTATTTAATTTAAAAAATAATGGTAAACTTGTGCAATCTAAGTACTAGTAGAAGTAGTCAGTAATTCTGGCCAGTATTGAAAACGAAAATCGAAATGAAAAAAGAGAAAAATTTGCACTAGTGTAAAAGTGAAAGGGGATGGTGCCGCAGCGCGCGCGTGAGTGGTCGCGAGCGCGTCCAGCTCCGCGCTGACTCCGGCGCGGAAACCCTCGCCATCAATGTATAAATAATCGTTTACCAATGCGTCCGAAAACACGCAAACCACCGGCCGTAGTACGATATTTCAGGAAGGTATTCCCCCGTCCGTCAGACGCAACTTCAGCACATCCTATTTATAAGCGTCTATGTATAAATTCACTAAAAGTTAACACCACAACACACGTAACGAATATAAACTCGGAAAAGCCTCTATTAATAATCGACCGACTGACTTTGCTACCAAAAATAATAGTCTAATTGTGAAAAGTTTATGCGCGATGGGTCGTGGACCGGGGCTATCTTGGGGCGGCTAAACTTAGTGGTGCGTGCCAGCCAGATGGTAAAATTAGTGTTGAGACGCCGTCTGCTGCGCTGCTGCTCATGACGCCACCTCGTGTCCATTCACACACCTCGCACCACGATCCACGTACTCGTAACTGCCAAACTTATGACATTCCATTTTCGAATTGGTCGCGAACCGTCATGTTGCCGGGTGACAGCTACCAGCCTGCCGCCATCTTGGTTCTTTGATTTATTGGCGAAATCACTCGGCGCCGTTGATTTGCACTGATTTAGGGGATTGCAAGTGGTGTGACTTGTCCTTGCTACGTTTTGGCGACCGCAGACGCATTTGTCACCATCTGAAATGGTGTATGACTTTTTGAACCAATTTTAATTTGTAATCAATTTTAGTCTGTCTCAGGTACATTTTATACATAACAGATATTGTATACTAATTTTTAGGGATTATGATTTTATTTGGTTTTAGAAAATCTACTAGTTAAATTTAACCACATCTATCATCTATCCATATCTATATTTTCAGATTTAACTAAGAAAATAACCTTAGTTGTGTTTTCCTGGTTTATTATGTTACATAATACCTACTTACTTATTGTAGAAAAATAAAAATAAAATCTTTACCATATTTCCATGTTCAGCGTTCCCTTGGTCGTGCCGATAAACTTTTCACCATGCGTAAAAGCATAATTCAGCCTCTCAAATTTCAGGCCCTATTGAGTTTTGAAGGCTTATGACCCGGGCAAATGTGGTGGAGCGGCAAATCAAAGGGTTTTTCAGGCCCTTTTGTTTTCACCGGTCCATTAATGGTAGGATAATTATCTGAAATGTCCAGTGGCTGCCCAGCGGCGACGAGCCCAAGGGTATTTTTCTCATTAATGTGCACTTTGGGTTCAGTCTCGTTGACTGACAGAATTTGGGACTTCACGTGCGGTGAGGTCTTTACACTCAAAGTACTTGTGCGTTGGTTCCGTAACAAATGCAGTGTTTTTAAATTGTAACAGAGTAAAAAAAAACAAATTAGAAAACAGCTTTGATGGCAACGGCAATTGCTTAATTAATACATATTGTGATATTTTTTGTTGAACTTGAAATAATTACATAAATAGAGTTGCTCAAAAAATTAATGGCTTGAACTAATTTCTGCTGTAGGTACTCTCGTACGTCGCGCTGTTATTTTTTTTTCTTACAAGCTTATGAATTCGGGACCAAAGCCTGATCTTTCGTGTTGTCAATACAAAGTACCTAGGTAATTAGTTATGAATTTACTTACAAAATACGAACTAATGAACTTCTTTAGTGACTTAGTTTGCGATATTTTTTTACGCAATGCACTAATGATAATTTATAACTAAATAATGAATTAGTGCAAATTTTACTTATGTCCTGCCGGGCTAGTATGCGCGCCACGAAATATTTCTTTCGTAGTGTCAGAACGAGACAGCGTTATGGCAAAGTATATTTCTATCACTTATTCACACGTCGAAACAAGTTCTTTTCGTGTATTTACGTGGTCGCATGCTTGACTAGCTGGATAGACAAAAAGTAGTTTTTAACTCAGATACGGTTTATCAGTTAGATAGGTCATATTTACCACATGTTAACTTAGTAGTTTAAAATAATAAATATGTAAATAATAGCAGTTCACACAACGACTCTATAATAATTATATTAATTATAATGATTACAGAGTCTTTTATATAAATACTATAAAATTATATTAATAAAATAATAACACACAACATGATTTTTTATCGAACATTATCATTGTAGTAATTCGAACAATGAAAACGCATAAACTTGCAATAGAAATTATGCTCACAACTCAAATGGGTCTTTATTTTTCAGCTTTCCGCTTTTTTTAAAACAAATATTGCAGATAAAATTTCTATCGCAACACACTGTATGTGTCACCATAGCGAGTAAAACTACATGCCGCTGCTAGTAATCAACATAACTTACTATGTGAACTCGCATGAAAAACACAATCAATACGAATTGAAGTTTTGACTACCCGGTCCTTGAAACGCGCGCTATAAATAAATCCTGGCGCCCGTCCAGGAGCTGGACCATCATAATAAAATGCCAAAGATCGAGACGAAGCGGTCAGAAAACTATGTTAACTCTTTTACATATATTGAAGTGGATTCTGACAGTAAACTTTAGTAGAAAAAAACCTATTGTAAACTCAGAAGAAATGCTGGAATACGAGTAACTTGTCCTTAGTGATTTGTCATCAGTTAATGTTGTTTAAAAAGACGAGCTTGTTATATCCTGAAACTTGTCCAAAAATCTAGTCACATATTCTGTAAAATACATTCAAATTCTATAAGGATTTAAACTAGACTTTAATAAGACACGCGGCGGACACAAACAATCAGACTTCTTTAGGGTTCCGTACCCAAAGGGTAAAAACGGGACCCTATTACTAAGACTTCGATGTCCGTCTGTCCATCTGTCTGTCTGTCACCGGGCTGTATCTCATGAACCATGATAGCTAGGCAGCTGAAATTTTCACAGATGATGTATTTCTGTTGCTGCTATAACAACAAATACTAAAAACAGCATAAAATAAATATTTGCGGGGGGTTGCCATACAACAAACGTGATTTTTAGGAGTTTTTTTGTTCGCCATTAATAACGGCAAGAGGAATGGGGCTCCCACACGGTACGGAACCCTTCGTGTGCGAGTCCGACTCGCACTTGGCTGATTTTTTTTCTATTCCGGCTTGTCTTTTTCTCCACATTCGTAATCAAATCCAATAAGATAAAGAACCGCTAGAACAAATAGAATACAAGTCAATGTTCAGCAGAGTTTCTTATTTACAATGATAAAATGATAACGTTAAATCTCACAATTAAAAAAATCACTAAGTTAATTGATTCTTTTTTAACCGTCTATAATCGTTTCAATTCCTAGCCTCACTCAGCGTGGCTCCTGTGGAAACGGCTTAAAGGAGCTATGGTAGTAGTAAATGATAGTAGTAACTGATTTTCCTGTGATTTGTTTTCCTTATGTAAATATCTATTTATCTATCTAAATAGAGCAATTCTTCTAATTCTTCGCCACGCATTTTTTCTGATAGAACCGCAGCCTTAGCCCCGAGTTCACCAACGCTTGATTAAGTTAAACGTGCGTGATTACTGTATTTAACCAACGGTTTTTGCTTGCTGAACAGCAATATTTCGTTAAAAAGCTGTTTAAGATTTAACCAACGATTGATAAATTAAACATCTGTTGGTTAACTAGGGTCTAAAACCCGAGTTTTATCGTTGTTTAAATACAGTAATCACACGTTCAACTTAGTCAAGCGTTGGTGAACTTGGGTCTAAGACGCAGAACTTATGGAATAACTCGACGCAATTCGTCATTTTATTTTTAATATAAGAATTACACTAATTTAGTCTAGGCATCTTAGTCCACCCGCCTTAAAACAAAATGTAAATACCTACACTAGTACGAGTATATCGATTTAGTACTTGAAGAATGTTACCGCATGATAGGTTACGTTTCAATCGTTTTTACCGTGAAGCTACGAAAACATTACAAGTACCTGTGACAGAAACATGTGTAAGTAAAAAAGCGAACGCAAATTTTTATTCGTATATATTACGTAAGTTTTTTACTAGATATGATGTTATTTAATCAACAAAAACCAAAGTTGAAATCTCAAAATATATGAGCTGCTCTGATTGCTGCTCCTTAAACATTTACTTAGCCTAAATACTCGTAAGCTGTAAGACATACGCGAAATGACATCATGAGAAAACTTGCATTCTGTCAATTTTCCATTTCCTCGAAATATGTTAATGAATACGCATGCTTCAACAAGCACTTGACACCTAATATTTTACGAGGGGGAAACCTTAGTTAGATACCCGACTGCTTTGTTGTGCAGCCGGGTTATGTGGGATTGTACCCACTAAAACCCCCTCAGTGGCCGGCCTTTGTGCGCTCTTGGGAGCTCCGGAATCTCCAGAAGAACGCACTGAAGCCCCCAGCGCTTTTTTGACGTCTCGAGCCTAACTAGGCTTGACGGTCTTCTTCCACAATTTTTTCGATTTTCATTTCTATTTTTGACCGACGAACCAACCGGAGCAGGTACTCAATTCGACGCGTATATTTTTTTTTTTTTTATGTATAACCACGCATCACTTTTTTCGTAGTAGTCCGATTTCAATAATTCTTTTTTTATTGGAAAGAATATACTTTGAAATTGGTTCCATTAAAATTTTATTGAAATCGGCTGAGCCATTTTTGATAAAACAACAATAATGTGACAAATGTAACATCTATCCGTGCGAAATTTTCCCGAATTCTGTACACGGGTGAAGTCGGTCATGCTGTTTTTTGCGAAAAATAATTATTACCAAATATGTTAACTTAAGTCAGATATTAAATCTTTTGATAAAAATAACACAAGTCGTCTTTCTTATCTTCGTAACTTCAGCGTTAGACGAGTAGCTACAAGAAGCGGACTAGCATTTATCATTTATTCAGCAGTTCGCGAGTGCACGACGGCGCGCGGTGGTTCGAAGCAAGTGTCGGCTTCAGGATGTCTACGGCAGACGTTTGATCGTTCGAGAGTTGGCTGGTGCATTTTGTATGGGATTGTTTGTTCGTTTTGCTCAGTTCTGATGGATGTTGCTCCGTTAGTTAGGGGCGTAGTTCTCGGCTATATAGAATCTGTGGATGAAGTTTGACAGTAGTAGTCTATACTTAGCATTTAAAAAAAATATAATTGACTCAATTTATGAAAGATTTTGGGAGCTCTAAACATGATTTTAAAATGTTGGTTGCTCTCATCATTTGTTGTTAGTTTTTGAACCGTTTTTGGCAGTAATTCTGTCATTCTGTCAATCATATGTAGGGTATTTCTTTAGACGACTGACAAATTTTAGGGTACTATTGTAATTGTCATTATAGTCAACTTTTACTATGGGGCCAACCCCGAATACACAAAAAAAAATTAGCACTTCATTCAAAAAGTTCATTGCCTCTCGACAAGAGATATGTAAGAGCTATTTGATTTCGCAATTTGGGTTTTGGCCTCGTAGTAAAAGTCCGTAGTCTTATTATGATGAGTATAATAATGTAATTATGATGAGTGAAATATTTGTCGTCTAGAAAAACTCTTAGATAACTCTAAATCTATATAAAGTTTGAAAATATAATCAAAATATAACAGCCGGTGCTTATCCCCCAAGCACTTTGTAAAACTTTATCTTTCGCAATACGTTTGTTCCCAGTGTAGTTAATGTCAAAGACCTCGCTTGTTAAGAAAAAGATCGATTACGTTATAAATTCAAAACAAATAACGCTTCAGAGGTATAGTTTCAACACGAAAGTATTGAAGATATTTTGTTTCGAGGACGCCATGGAATACACGGCCTACAAAAACAAGGACTAAATGTTATAATTCTGAATAGATTTCACTTTCAATATTATCAAGCCATTATTTAAGTGTACTATGCTCTTCAACGTTTTATCCATGGGTAATAGTATTAAGTCTAATTATGACTGTTGGAAATTTTTATCGTAATATATGGTAGATTTTCCATCCAGACCCCATTAACTTGAGCTACGGACGATAAATAAACCGAATCAATTATCCGTGCCTGGCACATAAAGGCGTCGCTTGCGCCTTTGCGCTTGCGCATACCTACGTGGTTGAAGATATATGTGTGGGTATGGCTTGCATCAGGGCACGCACACAAGCGCGCGGCGGCCATCTTGTCGGCGCGTGGGCAGCCGCGGCTGACGGCACGTGCGAGCTATTTTGGGCGGCGCCCGCCCTGCCCCGCGCCGCCCGCCCCGCTCCTTCACTGAATTGTGTAGACGCAACGCATGATTTAGCTTTGAATTTTATTTTATTTGTTGTTTAAGGGTGTGATATGTGACAGCACGATACAGACTGTCATGAACGCAGGTTCGTTTGATATTGATAGTTTAAATTAAAGATCCCTAAAACTATACATCTCGTAGAGCACTGAAAATGTTTTGATAAAATTGCATTTCTTAAAATTCACATAGATTCCTTACCGATCGTCGTCAATATGGACCAAGTTAGAACTAAAATTTAACTTAGAAATCGCTTACGTTCCGTCAAATTATCACCAGCGATCACTCATGTCACAACTGACCGATACTAAAGTATAAATAGATAATAAACTCCCAATATGGTCACCACACACGCCATCATGGAGCTGAGGAGTCAGCATGAGTTTATACATAAACGAAACTACAGTACTTCCCGTGTGGCTTCATACATTTTTGTACAGAGTCCCTCGCGGAAACTAAAACTATAGGCCGAATCAAATCTATTTACGTCTGTGAACTGTACTGTACTGTGTCAGCCTTTTTTAATAGTCCACTACAGGACGTAGGCCTACACACGAAGGGTGATTGGCCCATATCCACCACGCTGATTCAGTGTGGGTTGATAGACTCACGTATGCCATCGAATTTTTTCTACGGACGTATGCAGGTTGCCTCACGATGTTTTTCATCACCGAAAAGCCAGTTGTGTTAAACGTCTGTGAACACGAGACGAATACCTAGTAGCGCAATTATACATATTATGTTAGGGATACAAGAGAGGATGTGCGCAGCTTGTAGCTAACTTTACTAACGCCAAGAAGTTGGATTTGGGCTGAATCAAAAATGTATTCAGCGACACGAATTCGATAATAGTTTTCGTTTACTATGCGAACTCATACTAAGGCCTCCGATGGCTTTAATGGCGCGTTTACTGTAGAGATTTCATGTCCTGCTCCGTGTTGTGTAAACAGACATAACTTTATGTGTGTTTTTATAATGTTGACAGGTTATGTGGATCGTTAAATATTCGACGTTTGGTTTGATGGCAGTTCTCAGTTAAATCTTGCGTAACATGCCTATCTCGAAAGGATTGCTTATATTTTAGTTAGAGTTAGTAATATACTTGCTAATGATATATAAATGAAATGGTTGGCTGGCTGGATTGTTTTGGCTTCTGCTTAGAGTACATTAATCCCAGCCCAGCTCAATCAAATATTTAAACAAAACTATCGAGTATCTGTATTAATATTCTGTTTTAAGCAGTTTATTTCTATGCTTCGCTACGCCTGTGTGTTTGTCATAAAATTACATGTAAAAAATGCATTTAGTATTTATCTAATACATCCTATTCTTCATAGAGGTTTGTTTCATGCTACATTTGTTGTTTCAGATATATTTTATACAAGTATTTTATTTAATTTTCGGCTAAATAAGATTTATTTGTTACATTTATTTCTTATAGACCAAAACTCTATTATTGTACCTATTTATCTACTTACCTCACTTTACAGATTAATTTAATATTAAATTTCAGTTTTTAAAGCAAGTTTGAGTTTTATTTCCTCAAGCATAATTTCTAAAAAAAAAAACAAGGAAAATGATGATTCTATCTATCTCTTCAACTAGTACCACCCATTTCTGGGTAAACGTGTCTCTCTTGCTATTCTTTCCGATTCTGTGCTACCCTCTTCCATTGCCTTGCAACATGATTGATGACGTCATCAAAATGAGGATAAGTTGATTTTATGTTTAACCAATCATCTTTCGAATTGCTATCGAATAGGTATATGGCGTACAGTTTGCGCCATGTATAGTATAATGTAGGTAAATACAACTGCACTATTTGGGCTAAGTAAGACTTTTGTTTCTAACAGATGGTAAGTGGTTTGCTGTATTGTTCTTACAGTAAAGTTTCTATCAAAATCTGTACTGCATTTTTAATTGCTGCACCGCTGGTCCTGGACATAGGCCACCATGAAAGGTGAATGGGCCATACTCACCACAGTTGCCCAATACGAGCCGTTTTTTTCTGCAATAACTTATACCTACTTATACTTTCAAGAATCTTCAGAGAACCGGCATTATAAAAGTGCCCGAGTTGCCTACAAGTGCCCACTTAAAATGACTCAGTCCTGTATCATCCGATCATCACATCCTGTAGGTGGGTCGTGGGTACCTAAAGTCCACACATGTCTTCCAGACTTGCGAAAGCTTTATTGTTAATCACCTCTTGATGCGATGTTGCCATTCATTAAATCATGAAAAGATATTTCAGTATATTCCTGTCAAAATGTAGGCACTTTTCTATTATTAAATAGCACACAGTAGGAATATTTCTGTTTGTTACATCTCCGGTCATCGTATGGCATTTTTTTGCAGTAAAACAACACCTTTTTTTCTATTAATAACGAATCAATCACACTATAAACTTTTACTTCACTTAAATAAACTTTTATTTGAAATTTAAGATATACTCATTATAGAGCGAAAGGTGTAAAAATTTCGATATTTATTATATGATAGCTACACAATATCATAGTTGATGTAAGTATATATTATTATTATGTATGTATATGTAGCTTTAAAACGGATAAACAGATCATAATATGTTTTTTTTTTAATTTTCAAGGTGGCATACTTAATTATAATTTCTTAACCATAATTTAAGATTTTTTTTTCAGATTTTTAACTTTTGATTTTATATTAGTTTAGATACAGCAACACTGCTGAAAAGACGACAAAATATCACATAAAAAGAACGGCTTAATTTTTTGTGAATCATAAGAGCTTCGATAAAAAATAAGCAGGTCTTAAAACTTTTTTATGTGCCATCGGTGAGTGTATGCGTCAGGGATATAGCAGACAGCGGAACTGATAAATGGATTTTTATCATATGACATGCCATGTTGATCTTTCTAAAAGCAAAATGTGGTGAATTAGTCTATGAATGTGTGTAATAAAATGCAAATGAAAATTTGGTTCTCCGCATAGCTAACATATCTCAGCAATGGATAAGCCAATGGAAAGTTGGTAACTTATGTTTTCATAACTTCCAAAGATCCACAAATAGGAGTCACAAACATTTTGGAGTATGATATTAGTTTTACCAACTTACATAAATGTCAAACTTGTAAACTTTCAGGGGCTTAGTTAAGAAACTGGTTATTCGTAAACTACTGTATGGTTGTATATGTATACTGTATCATAATCAATAGCGTGTTTTAAAATTGTATCTGTGGATGGGCGTTTAACAACAAGCTCTTCTCAGGCTAATTAAACGTAAAATTAAAATTACTACAATTTATACGAGTATAGGTAATTATTTTATATATGTATTTATTACGTTCCTAATGTTTCAAATTCTCATTTTTTATCGCTGTGTAACAGGTCGTTATCGTAGCACGTGCTTCTACGAGTGTTAGTGATATTTAGACGATAATCCATACCTACCATCAAAAGAGCATCAATATCAAAATAACACCTATTAAAGGATGATAAAGGAGGATTGATAAAAAAAGGTTATAATTTTCGTAACATTTTCATTCACGTTTCAGCAAACTAATCTTGAAGCCCAACACAGGCAATAAGAGCACAAGCAAGTTCAGTGCTCCCCAGGTGGTAGCACCGTGCCCAGGGGCTCACGCACACAGGCGCGGGCGCGGCGCGCGCGTAGCTAAATATAGCCGCCTCCCGTAGAGCCGCGCTGGAGATTTCCAAGATTCCTGCCTGACCAATCATTGTTGTTTTTCTTTGCATGTGTTGGTTGATAATGCTATGATATGTTGATTTTGTCGGCTGTTAACACCTCCGGCTTTTGATTACGAAAAACGTAGGTAGTTTGCTGCATGGAGACGGGCGTAGAGAGTGATTGGCTTCTTTAATCATAACAGTAAGAAGTTTTGGTAACCTATTTCTTCATTAGTCGTTTTTATCGGTTCAATCATAAAATTTATTTATTTTATTCTATGCCACAACTATAATTACACAATTTGTGGATTACGATAAGGTACAAATTAGCGTCTTTGCACAGTGATAAAAATACCGTGTTTTTCTATATTTTACTTCTAAAATTAAAATGCAACCATGTTACTGCAGTATTCATCGCTACTTAGATTAATTTTATCTGAATATTTGATGCATTTTAAATAGGTATTACTAGCAAAAGTAAAGTAGTATTTGCAATTAAAATTTCCTATCCTAAACATGAATCTCTGACATATTTTTCTTCTCGTAGAGGTACACTGCTTGACATAGGCCTCTCCAATAGATTGCGAAAAGAGTTGGAAGCGGCTTGCATCTATGACATGTTTTGTATCAACTTCAATTAGTATTAACAATGACTCTACCACGGATGCATTGCCAACAATTCACAGAAATCGTAACACGAGTTGTCTTGGCTAATTGAGCAAACTTCGCGTCACTGTCTTCTCGTATTGTATTTTAGGTTCATTTTTCCGGCATAATTATTGCAATTGCAGCTGAATTTTCATTGACTTACTATCCTACTAAACGTAGCCAACATAATGTGGCAGCCTCATTTTAGTTCTCGCAATTACGTGAATTGTTTCACCAACTCAGATCGTGGGTGTTTTGCAACTAAGTATGTAACCAAGACATGAAATAACTTGCTATGTTTTTATTAGATTGTGTGAATTTGTGTGTCTACATATTATGTTTGCTTCTTACACAGGACGCTAGCTAGCATTCCATTCGAGATAAAGATGTTTAACTTTATCTGACGTTAGTTCTGTTTTGCCGCGAGTATATAAATCAATATTTCTAATACATGAATGAATTAAATAATCGTGCTGGATGCAAGCCGCTTATAAATAGGTTTTATATGTCTTAGCCACGTCAAAGCAAATTAAGAACTCTAACACAAAAGCTAGTAGTCCACGATTTCATATAATTACGTAAAAAAATGGTTTGAACCGTGTACGCTATGAGCGGAATGTTCTTGCAGTGGGATCTCGGACTAAAGATATCCGGCCTCTACGGACTTACTTTGTTTAATAGGTATCATTATTAAGTAAGTAAGTTCGTAAAGGCTAGACAGCTAGGCCTGGTACCAGAGTATCGGTCTCATTGGAAAACTTATAAGTCCAACTACTGTGCTCTTTTTTACTGAGATGATGATAAATACCTTTTTTATTTTATTTAACAGTATTCCTACGGTTAATAAAATAATTGCAGAACTGTTCAATTTAACATACTTTAAAAATAGACTAATGAAAAAATAATGAATGATTCCATTCAATAATAATTATTTAAAAGAATTGCGTTTCTTATCCAGTAGGTAAAATTAATTTACTGATACCCTGAGTTTGCGGGAGCTAGAACTCTTCCGGGATGCTGATAAATTAAAATTAAAATGATTTTTTGTGTATACTATATATGGCTACAGATATATTTTAGTGAAATATATGGCACAATTGTATTAAGTTTACGTAGCTTGTTTCTCGTTGCATCGGCAGCTGTGAGCGACAGCTGCGGCGCGCGCGCTGCTCGTAAATATCCGCGGAGGGCGACAAATGATGCTCAGACTTCACTCACTCTACTTATCTGATATAGAATAAATATAGTCTTGGAGGAGGAAAATACATTGTCAGTTAAGAAAATTTTAGTTAAATATGTTACTTATCTGATACTAGCTTTGCACCGGTGTATTATATAGGTACTATTAAAGGATGCGTCTGATTTTCCTTATTTTGTTAGTGGTCGATCGTGGGCGTATTATAAAGTCTGGTATAGCACCAATTACACTTTTAATCCATTCGTTATCAATATTACAAAAGATACTAATGCGCGCCATTGCTCGTTCCTGTCTAAGTCTGTAGCGTCGCTAGTGTTGTGCCCTCTCTTGGCGCGCGTTAGGGATGTGCCGATACCAATCGACTCGGAGAGTCGATTATGCGGCTAACAGTACATATATTATAAACATGTAAAGAAACATAATTACGTTTCTTCAATTTAAATTATACCGCGCTTGACTTTATAGGCTTTATTTAGTTCCTTATTACTACGCTACAAGTGATGGCGCGGTCCGCGGTTTGAAGTTGAGAGATCGATGTCATCTGTCAACTCACAGCACATTCTGTTTTATCGTAAAATTATAAAAGATTGTATAAAAGGAATTGAGAATCTAAGAAATAGACTTTAAATGTCGTTTCTTTGTTTTCAGGTAAGATTAGTGTAATTAAAAGCTAAAAAGTGTAGCATCGTTTGTGTACAAACTCTAATAAAATAAATAACTTTGTTTTCAGAGCAACGCAATCGTTTATTTAAAATCCACAATTCCTTCATAAAATTGAAGATATTGTCTTATAAAACGACATTTAAAGTCTATTTCTTAGATTCTCAATTCCTTTTATACAATCTTTTATAATTTTACGATAAAACAGAATGTGCTGTGAGTTGACAGATGACATCGATCTCTCAACTTCAAACCGCCGACCGCGCCATCACTTGTAGCGTAGTAATAAGGAACTAAATAAAGCCTATAAAGTCAAGCGCGGTATAATTTAAATTGAAGAAACGTAATTATGTTTCTTTACAAACATTCCTCTTGAATCAGTCTATCTATTAAAAAAACGCTTCAAAATCCGTTGCGTTAGACTTGCGTAGTTTTAAAGATATAAGCATACATAGGGACAGACAGACAGGGAAGCGACTTTTTTTATACTATGTAGTAATTGTGATGGAATGAAGATATTCTTGAAGGAGGAACATACGAGTACATTGTCAGTTCAGGAAATAAAAAAAATATGTATAGTGTATTCTCTTCTTAAATACTGAAGTTGCAAAAACGATTTAAATACGACTACCCAAAGAGAAAAACAATGCTTTTGAGATGTACGTATCTAAATGTAATATGTTTGTTTCTAGAACTGACTAGCGACAAAAATGTAATACTTATCAACTTACTAGCTTTTGGCCGCGACTTCGCCTGCGAAATATTTTAAATGTTTGTACTCTCCCATGGAAACTTTTTGTTTTTCAGTGATAAAACGCGTAGCCATTGTCACCTTCCAATCTTTGAATTATATCATTTCAATTGTGTAAGTAAAATTTTGGGCAGACCATTGTCGCAAATTAATGGCTACATAACAGATTTTATAGTCACACATTTTGTATAATATTTTAATCCTACAATTCTACGTTTTTTATTCATAGGTCGATTCAAGCTGATGAGAAAAATGATCATTCTACGTTTTTAAGTACTCAGTGCCCAACGCAATACGAATTGATATTTTTCGTGCTATGAATGTTCTGGATTTGCTTCATAAAGCTGTAAGTACCTAATCCGTAATTTCTTACGGCACATTCGCGATAAATTTACTAGTACAACAAAAGCCACTCTACCCCAATGACTCAATACTCATTTTTGCGTGTTGTTATGGTTAAGACGAGTGTACTGGTAGACGCAATAATGGCCAGAACACGTGCGCCGTGCGCAAAGTAAGGCGAGATCCTTTGGCAGCTGCGGGGCGGCTGTGACGTTGGCGTGACTCAGGGGGCTAGGTGCTAAGCAATTCTTCTAAGACTATCGATATTCGAGGTTTCATACATTATTCAATTAAGATGCATAGAATTACTGAATCTAAACAGTACCACATTATTACTGAACTGGGGCTGCAATCATAGCGGTGTTTGACTAGATGTCTCTAAGTCTGTCCTCAGATGACTAGAATGTAGCATGTGGTGGGTCTTATTTTTTAACCGCGTTGCCTTGTCAGAGGCCTTCAGGCAGCTTAGAAATTTCCACCAGGGCTAGCCACCCGGTCTATACGAATTTTCTTTTGTACCACTTAGTTTAATATTACTTTTATCTCGTCCACGTGTACTCAGGTTGCGTAGAGTACAATGCAGCACTTCGGAAGTGAATGTTTACCTAGCTTAATAAACACCCACGCTCCTCACTGTTTACCGCGATTTCTGTAAGAAATGCGTTTTCCTTTTTAAACTATAACTAAAACTAAATACTCCGAGACAGAAAATATCAACAAATATTAATTTAAGTACAGTTTCATAATCTTACTAACTTTATAAGTTACATTTGTACATTTAACTTCAATCAAAAATAATGTTATTTTATATGGACCCAAATTACTAAACAACTGCTGTTTTTATCGCCAAACTGGATTCAAGATTTTTTTATTCTAGATAAGTTCGCGTTTGACTACATCCTGTCTGATCAAGGTGTAGCACGCTTACCTAGAAGGTAAGTATCTGTTTATACTCTATTTGAAAGCACCCAGATTGTACTTGGATGGAAAAACAACCATAACCACATTTAAAATGCTTCCCATGTATGCAAAACCAAAGAATATATTTATTTTTCGCAAAAAATGGCAAAACCGCCTTCCATCGTGTACAAAATTCGAATATTTCGCTCGAATTGTTTACATTATTGTTGATTTTTCAAAAACGACTCAGCCGATTTCTGTAAAATTTAAATAGGTAGAACCTCAGGAGTTATACCCTTTCGAACTATAAAAGATTTTTTTTGATTCGGTTCACAATTGGCGAAATTATCGATGAACATCCGCAATAAAAAAAAAATATACATACGGACGAACATAGATCCTCCTCCTTTTTTGGAAGTCGGTTAATAATGGTTCATGGTAGTCTAATTAAAAACAAAACTTGTTTATCGAACGAAAACAAATCTAATGATCGTCTCCCCTACTTGTACAAATATCCGAATGACCTCATAAATTGTGCAAGCCGTCAACAGTAGACTGAGGAATTGCGAAGTTTCATAAATATTATTGCTGAAGTTTAAGTATTTATTCAGACCATCTGTGATTCAGACAGTCATGCTGATTATATTTACTATTATACACTTTATATAAGTAAAGTTTTAAACTTAAAATTCTTTACTAACTCATTTTAAATTAATAAATGCAGATAACACAAAATTTATGAATGGAATTGCAAATACGGATTGCCATAAAGTAGAGTTGAAAAAAATCTATAAGCTACTATTCATACTGGTCATGATGATGGTTATAGAAAGTGTGAACTTAAAACAGAGATGGAAAAATCAGATGACAGATGTTACTGATATAGGCCAAGAAATTAGCGCGTTGAAGTAGTAGTTATAATCATGGAGCACAGAGAGACTAATAAAACTTCAAATTCTCTACACAGTGGAACATTATCGTAACATTATTGTAGTTATTTAACAATTTTCTATTTCCATAGTGCGTTAAAACCTGTATAAGATATATAATAAATAAATATATTAAGGAAATCTTACACACCGTCCCTGACCCCATAGCAAAGCTTTTGTTTGATGTGGCTGCTACAGACTGATATATTCTTAAATGCATACTTACAAAGTATAAACATCCAGACACAGAGCAACACTTATGTTCGTCACAAAAATGCTTGCCTTGGGTGGGAATTAAACCCACGCCTCTTTACCCCAGGAGTCAGAGTCACTAACCACTGGGCCACCAAGCCAGAACAATCAAACCATCCAGATACAGTATCTAGACAGGGCTAGATTATTATTATTTGCATAGCTAGTAGGTACTTAAATTTACATCAAACATAAGCTACACATACGAGCTGTAGGTATATCGTAACTGTCTTCTTTTTCCATAATCGCCCAAACACACAACCCACACAACCTGAACTTTGGCATACTCATCTCACATCTATTTTTGGCCTTTACAAAAGTTAGCGAAAACTGAACAACTTGTAAGGGCAATCCCGAAACTTGGGCGACCCTCTGATTATCTCTCAACTTATTTGAATTACAGCTAATTGAATTGGGCTGACTTCAGTGGTTCCCTCTTATGGTTCAAGGAGTAGACGGGACTTCTCGACCACATGTTCCTTGTCTCTGTAGGCGGAGTATAGGCGGAGAGCTACAGGTGTATTTGGGAAGATGCTTTGAATTTTGAAATTTATCGCGTTATTATTTTCGATATTTTTTGATTTGGTGTTATTTCAATTTTAAATTAGAGGTTGGGATACTTACCTACTTAAACAAAAATTCTATTTTAAAGTAATCAATAGTTAGTAGTAGATAAAGTAAAATATTGGTAGAGTTCAAACTGTAAAATATATCAATAGCGTCAACTACCGAAATAAGCGATTACCGAAATTAAGCAACGTTCCGCACGGTCAATATTTGAATAGGTAACCGCGGGTGGCGTTTTTCAACTGAGCGCTATCGTGGCTCGGATGACACATTAAATTGTAGGTCCTGGTTGTTTTAACCGTTTAGCTATGTCAGAGGCCTTCAGGTAGCCTAAAAACTCTGACAACAGGGCTAGCTACCCGGTCTATATGAACTTACTTACCGAAATGAGTTTCAGAAATAAATTCGGCAATATCTTCTAAGCTTTGTGTAGCAAAATAATCCTAAATAAATGAATAATATAAAAAAAAATTGAAAATGCTTGTACCTACTTCAAAGAGTTTCAAAAATCCAGCCTACAGAGTTATAGTTATGTGTAACTCAATTATAATCGCTAACCGATAAATGAAATGATAATTTTGCTATACGAGTATCACTAGAATAGAATAGAATAGAGTAATTTCTTGTTCCAGAAATATTTTTGACAATTAGTACACTGTATGACGGAGCCAATGGCTTCTCCTTACATAAATGTTTACAATAATATACCTAGTATAAAACTCACAGAGACAGCGAGAAGCAACTTTCCCGTTGTCTGTCGGTCCCTATGTATTCTTATATCATTAAAACTACGCAACGGATTTTAATACGTTTTTTTAATAGATAAAATTATTCAAGAGGAAAGTTTATGTGTATAATACACCTATGCGAAGCCGGGGCGGGTCGCTAGTTGAGTATACTAAGTGACTTTTGTATCATGCAACAAAGATTATTTCTATAGACCAATTTGTAAATGCCGGAAATAAATATAGGTATTTCATTTATTTTAGTAAACAAATTAACAGACCTTGGTCAATTTGACGGCCAGCTCCTACTATTCAAATACCTAAGTGAATAATTCATCTTGAGAGGCAATAGAAAGTCAGTAGTGCTAGGTAGGATAATGACCATCCTTCCGTTAACTCAACATCCATTGAAAAAACGTTACATAACATTGATACCTACTAATAGTGGTATTAAGTGTTTTTTTTTTATGTGATAGAGTGATGAGATAAACTTTGCGTTTGCCAGATCAGATATCTTAGGCTTTCGTGGCCGCCTTTTTGATAGTTTTTTAGAGTAACTTTTTCGAATTCACTAAACTCATTCGATATTGAAAGTTTTTTTTTTCAAATAATCTAATTTGGGCACAGATCGATAGGTTTTCAAGTAAATGCTAAAACTTAATTGATACAAACAATTCTAGACACTCAAGCACAACGTAGACAGTAAACGGTAATTTTTACAAGATTTCACGTAACTACAGGAGTAAGCAATTATACTCTTTAACTCTTATATTCTAAACAGGAAGCTCAATAATCCTCCTGAATTAAACATTCTCCAACTAAAGCAATATTAAGCAATGCCTAGTTACGCTTAAAATCCGACGCCACCAGTTTATAAAACAATCGAGTATCAAGTGAATACATTTTCTCGACGAGTTCACTTTCGCCGCCGAACACCGGTTAACCCCTCACAGGGTGATTTGGCCGCTTGGCCGCGTGCCAGGCGGCGTCTTTGGCACGCAGCCAGCTCCGAGCACAGTGGAAAAAAATCGAGTCGCGCATCTTCGATATGCGTCAGACGCTCGTGAGCCATGCGTGCTTGTGAAAGGTTAGAACTGGAGCGGGTTGAACGATAGGTGTGATGGCATGAGCAAATATTGTTCGTGTCGATGCTTGTTGAACGGCGAGATCAACTATAACGTAGCTCTATGAATTTATTCGCTTGTTTGTTCAGTTTATTCGACTATACAAAGAAGAGGGTCATAATTTAACTTTTATATACCGTCTATTTCTCAATGAGTAGGTTTTAGACATGATAATGATCACTTGACATAGAAAATGAATGCTAAATGAAGGACCTGTCATATTACCCCAATTACATTTATTATGTACAAAGTAGAAACTACGTTGGATTTCTTTTATTATACCCGTCTATTCAATAAAACCTACGCGATAAAACAATTTATGAGTATTGAAAGTCGTAGGTATTACGCCATTGATCAATAAGCAGTCGTTTGAAACGTTCGTTAAAATCAATCGCATAACTTTCAAAATTATAAGATTTTAATGACATAACGGTTTTAGATCCACTAAGAATATGACTACTAAAATCCTTGTTTTTTTCTTAGCACTACTCAAGCTCTTGTTATTTTCTTCACAAACCAAAGTACATAATTTTCACGCAGTGAATTACAAAGCCAAAGAGCGTGCTATTATATAGCACGTTAACAGCGTGTAACCACTGGCACGCTGTAAACAAGAGCTGGCGTGACGCCAGGACAACAGGTCGCACTGCCACCTCACGGCAATACCTGGAAACTATATTGTCAAACGTGACACTTTCATGGAAAGCAGTAATTCCAAATTTCAGTAGTTCGAAACGAACGTGTCACCTGAAAACAAATTTTATCGACGCTAACAGAAGAAAACGAGGCTAAAGAAATAATCATTTCAATGAGCGATGCTTTTTACAAGCTTTTATTTAACTTGCAATGGATGTACCTATGTAAGTTCGGGTGGAATCTTGCAAGATAAGTGTGACCAACTTCCCGGTGTCCCATTGAGCTAAAATTTTGCACTCATATGTATATCGCGTGATAATGCAATAACATGGTACCATGGAGCTAATCTGATGATGGAGTCGGAAGGTGGCCATAAGAACTCCTGTACTAAACAAGATAGACCCGTCGTGTTTGGGCTCGTTTTACTTGTCTTGGCTTTCTAAGCTCTTGGCTAAGATTCTATTTAAAAAAATATATTTTCATAATAATTTATTTAAATGTATGTAGCATGTCGATGTTCCGTTTCTGGCTAAGATGACGCGTTCTTTTACGATGCTGTTTAGATTAAAAAGATCTTCTTCTTAGGGTGCCTCTCCTACTAGTGAAGGTTGGCAGTCAGCTAGGAATATTTGGTTTTGTCCTAGGCTAGGCAAAACAATTTGGCAGCACTCTTTATCCCCATCCAGTTTCGGATTTTGCAATGAGGATTTTCTTCTGCGGTTGGTTTTTATTTTCCTAGCAACTTTTCTTATCATTAACAACAAACAGTGGGCTTTATAAAAATCGTAGTTAAGATAACGTTTAAGTACCATTAGAATACTTGAACTAGGTAACTACACGCACTAGGTCTCATAGGAGCCTGTATGACAGGGCACAAATTGTATGTTGTAATTATTATGTTGTATTATTACTTGCTGGAGCGTGTATCTCCCACGGCTAAATATCTGATGGTGCAGATGATGATTAAAAAATAATAAATAAAACTTCGCTCTAAGTTCTCATTAGGATCTATATGTCACCGTAAACACATTCAAACACTAACATTCAGCTTCAGTAAAAAAAACTTAAATTCGTTCAAGGTACACTCTCATAATAAAATCATTATTTAACATTCATATACTTACTAACTCGTAAATCGCCCTTCTTTGACAGTTGTACAATGTTTCTAATATTTTAACTTGTGCAGATTTTTTGACGTGACATAACCTAGCACAGAGGCGCATCACTACTAAGACCATTTGGCGTGACGCCAAAGCAACAGGTCACGCTGCTGACGTCGCTAAGATTTATGGAAAAATAATATTATTCTTTATTCTCTGTGAGTGTTAACAAGTGTTACGGGGATAATAGCTGTGTACGAAGAATAATTGGTACCTAAGGTTATTTATTAAGTGCGATTTGAAGTCACAATTAGCCAGTTAATAATGTTTAGCACTCGGTTTGTTATCTTGTTATATATGGATGTTCGTCGTCGTTGTCTTCGTCGTTTCAGCCATTGGACGTCCACTGCTGGACATAGGCCTTCCCTATAGATCTCCAATAAGACCGGTTAGAAGCGGTTCGCAACCAGCGCGAACCTGCGGTTGATGAGGTTATCTGTCCACCTTGTGGGTGGACGTCTTACGCTGCGCTGGCCGGTACGTGGTCTCCACTCGAGAACTTTTCGATCCCGTTGGTCATCAGTTCTCCGTGCTATGTGACCTGCTCACTGCCATTTCAACTTGCCAATGCGCGGGGCTATGTCGGTAACTTTGGTTCTTCTACGGATCTACATAATTATGTATTTGTATGGTATGTTGATTATATTGAAATATATATCGAGTAAACAAGTACGCTGGAGATTATCTTGATCACTGATTCAGTCATAATAAATTACTTCGGGACAGACTTAGATAATGAGAGTGTTTCAGAGTTATAGGTACCTACATCCCACTCTCCCCACCCGACATAGATAATACATTTGCTTAATATTAACAAAAACTGAAATATATATAAGAGCAGATTATTGCTTTCTTCGTAGCTCAAATCGTAGCGCGAACGTAGAGGGTGCTACGCTGAGACCATACAATTATACAAGCCACTTTTACAAAATTTCTTTAGTTTTTAGACACAAACTCATGCAATTTTACCAGATATTGTTATTAAAATTTAACATAATGTTTAAAATGAATGCGCTCTCTAATTAAAATTTAAAAGTAAATAGCTGGATTTTCTTTTGTATTTCACTGATGCAACTCGAGTCCGTGCATTTGTTAGTTTGAATATGATAATGTGAATAACAAGAACGCATCACAGATAAGCAGGAGGCTTGGCGCTGAGCCAACTCAGAAAGGCAGAGATGTGTGAGTGCGTTTCGTACAGTCCGCCCGGAAAATTTCGAAGTACCTAAGTATGTGACGCAGTTTAATTTTAACTAGCGACCTGCCCCGGCTTCGCACGGGTGCAATGTGCAATATGCGTTTGTAATGTAAGCCCAATAAAACTATTTATTTATTACATCACATTCGAACCTATCAAATTATCAGAATTCCTTTACTTTATTATGTATGAGTGTATTATATCGACAAAGTTGAAAAAAGAGGGCCCCTTTTTTCAACTTTGTCGACTTATGGTGCATGTGACAAAAAAACCGTTTTGAAAACCTTACATTTATTTTAGAAATCCTACTCAACGATACCACTCTTGATGGGGTGAGTTCGAATAAAAATTTTCATCCCACTTTACATATGTATGGGTGTATGTAAAGGGTAGCTACCCTTCAAATACACAGTTTTGATTTTTTTAAGTATTTCAGATTGAAACTATTGTACTTAAAAATTTCATGCAATTTTTTGGATAAATGTGGAAGTTATAAGGCTTTGGACAGATGCAACGAAGTTATAAAAAGCAATAATGTTCTTCAAAACATTTTTCAATATTTTTTGTTCTGAAAATGAGGACACAAAATAAGTATTGAAAATTAGGAAAATCTGGTTCGGACGGTACGCGAGAAGAGACGATGACCTCGAATCGACGTCTAGCCAAATGTCGGCGTGCCGATCTTGCGTTACGCCCAAAGCTGATAAACAACAAACTGTATCGTTTGTAGGTCCCATACTTATGCCAACTTATTCTCAAGGCGCAGTTCCATGGACAGTTGAAATCTACAGAAGTTGCTGTTGAAAACTACTTTCTTAAATAACCTTATCCTTACTTCCTTACTAATCCTTATCCTTACATAGTATAAAATAAAGTCGCTATTTTCGTTTGTTTGTTTGTCTGTATGCTTAAATCTTTAAAACTACGCAACGAATTTTGATGCAGTTTTTTTTTAATGGATAGAGTGATTCAAGAGGAAGGTTTATATGTATAATACACCTGTGCGAAGCCGGGGCGGGTCGTCTAGTATTATATATCCGAGAGTGTATTTGTTGGTTTATTGGTTTGTTTCTCTTTCACGCAGCAACGGAGCAACGGATTAACTTGGTTTTTGCCATGGACGTAGTTTGAAAGACAGAAAATGGCATAGGCTACTTTTTATTATTTTCCAGAAAAAATGAAATATCTCTATGGGCATATTATCACAAATATTAAAATACCACGCGGGGGAAACTGCGGGCCAAAAGCTAGTAAAATAATTAATAACATAACAACTTTTTTGAGGCTAAATCAAACAAACAAATAAGCCATAATTCTGACGAAAACATCTTAATTTTTTTTTTTTTTATTCTGAATAGGTTTGCGTTTGACCACATACTGCCTGATGTTAAGCAGATATGCGGTCTAGGTTGTAGCACGCTTACCTAGAAGATACCTGTTTACTCGGGATTTGAAGACGCCCACATTGTACTTTAGCGGGAAGACAGACCCAGGCAAAGCGTTCCACATTCTGGCTGTTCGTATGAGGAATGAGGATTCGAAACGCTTGGTTCTAATGCGCGGTATGTCCACCATAAAAGGGTGGCGCTTTGGACGCGTCTGTCTAGCCGTACGATAGAAGAAAGGGGCAGGTGGGACCAGATTGTGCAACTCCTGGGCGCACTCTCCGAAGTGGATCCGGTAAAAGGCCGATAAACACGCTACCTTACGTCGATGCTCGAGACTTTGCAGCTGCGACATAAGAAAGAAAGAAAGAAAGAAAGAAAATCATTTATTGACATAATATTACATTTACACATTCTCATATGAGGAAAAGGAGTATAAATGGTTCTATTATGGACTCGTCATTACTTACAGTAGTTCTATTGTTTTTCTAATCTACCTACATTACAAAAAAATAAAGTGTTACGTATATAAAATATTGTTTGCATGTCATCGAAATTGAAATGTTAAATGTCGGCGGTTGCCAAACATTCGCAGTATGCTATGCCTACGTACATAAATCCTATAGATTTAAACGAGTCAGCTGTAAAAGGGCATTGTCAAAAATATAACCAAAATTTAAATAATAGTAATACAATTGAATTATGTTATAAGTAGTTAATATTAAAATAGAACTGTACATTATACATTTAAAAAAAGTAAAAAGGCCTTGTCAAAAAAATTATAAGAAGAAGTACAATTTACATTATTATTTTTTTTCTTCTCTATCATTATTATTTTAAAATAATTTATTTTAAAATAACAAAAATATATTTAAAATAATCAGATGTTAATTAAGCTAATCATACAATAACTTTATAGACTCAAAGTCATTCGAGAAAAAAAAAAAACAACAATAATAATAGATACCTATTCATATTAAATACCTATTCATATTTTCAAATCTATGAAAATAATTTTTGTAAGGCTAAATCATCAAATGGACAAGTACATGGGTCCGTCGTTATTTGAATTTTATGACCTACTCGTAGATTACATTAGCGATAGCCGTTCCTAGAAATTATTTGATGATCTAAATACCTAATTTGTAAAAAATAGCTGTATTGCAATTGACCCCAAAGGACGTGCTGCTAGGATTTAAACGTACACTAAGTAGTAACTATGCATCATTGTTATTTTATTAAGTTAAATAAAGAATTTTCATAACTAATTTTAAGTAAAAGCTTCTTCATTCACAATTTTCTTGCAAACAGCCTCAATCATAATACGTATGTTGCAAATTTTCTTCCGTGCAAATATTAGCTTGATCAGACCAAAATTACTTTCAATCATTCCTCAACGTCCGCGTCAGGACACATAATTGCTAAGTCTAATATTAATATTGAACTCCCTCAGCGCTTAAGACCAATTTTCAGTCACTCAAGGGAAAGCAATGAAATACTTAACTTGAAAGGAACCTTAGAAATGATTAGCTTTTTGTGCCTTTACAGGGACTTCGATCGTTTTCCAAATGAACAAACTGAAACGACTGGTACATTTTTTGTATTAAAAATGTAAAATGTTAAAAGTAAGAGTTTCGTATAAATGAGCATCATTTTATAGTTTTCAGGGTGAATAAAGACCTCAGCATATATGGAGAGGGCTATGCTCGGAGTCTCTCTGCGAGATCGAATCAGAAATGAGGAGATCAGTAGAAAAACCAAAGTTACCGACATAGCCCCACGGATTAGCAAGTTGAAATGGCAATGGGCAGGGCACATAGCGCGCAGGACTGATGACCGTTGGGGTCGAAAAGTTCTCGAGTGGAGACCACATACCGCCAAGCGCAGCGTAGGACATCCACCCACAAGGTGGACGGATGACTTTATTAAGACCGCAGGATCGCGCTGGATGCAAGCCGCTTCCAACCGGTCTTATTGGAGATTTCATTTCATTTATTTACTAAATATTCAAACATTTACAGTAATATACATACCAAAACATAAAATAGAGATAAATAGGGGAGGCTTATTTCCAGCAGTGAACTTCTTATGGCTTATGGATGGATGGATGGAAAAACCTCAGTCATGCGTAAAGCTAATTGCAAACGGGCGTGTCGCCCCAGCAGCCTTAAACGCTGACGCTAAAAGGAAAAGTTGCCACAGTCGTCAACCGTGCCTGTAATGATACGTCCGTTTTTGATGGCACTTACAGAGTGTCAAGTAGGAGTTTTGCAAATCAAATGGAATTACTTTTACGTCGCGTTGACCGGGCGCGCCGAGCACACAAGTGAGCACATTGACACACACGCTTGAGTTAGCCAATCACTGACGTTGCCGCGCTTGTGTTGGATCGGTTTGGCGCTCGTTACATTACCGTAAAAAATACTCACACTTAGCTATTCAGTTTTCTGTACGTGACATAAGATGGCGCCGTGCCATTTCCATAGAAATTTCATCAAACGTTAACGCGATCGAGTTCGAGCGAGAAACTCCCACTTAGCCCTTTGATACGCCTTACGTCTAGCGTAGCGATAAGATGCAAGTATTCAGCATAAATACTTCAAAAACATTCTTTATATCTTTATAACACTTTTCTGTATGCAACTTATCCAATCTTAGGCAATAACTTATCGCTTTGTGTTATTTTTTTACCTGAGAAAGAAATGTAACCTATATTAATATTGCACAATTAATTTAAAAGTATATTTAAAGCAACACGGTTACTAACGAAGGTGTCTCTATCGTGGCTTTCATTAGTTACATTAATTCATATTAGCAAAATGCAAATCTGAGACCATTTCAACACGGCAATACAACCTCAGCGACTTACAAATATTTGTGGAAATATTATGTAAACTTTCTTTGTACAGGATTTTTACTTGCCTAACTGTATAATTACCCACTTTATTTTTTCTTGTACCTCTTCCACTTCCTACTCTTCTTACTAGTAGAACTCTTCTATATACTTATCACGAACTTCAAAGCCAGGGACATTTGCCTAGCTACGTGGAGTTCTGTTTTAATAATGATCGGCCAATAACATTGCCTCATGTAAGTTTTAAAAGGATAAAATGTGAGCACACACATTATACAGGGTTATTTCTAATCCTTATTCTTATTCTGTACATCAAAACTAATAACTTTTGTTCTGCAACTTTCTGTTCTGACAAAAGTCGCAGAAAAAAAATTGTTCGTTTTGATGCACAGAGTAAGCCCCTAAAAGGATGCTAATTGATTAAAAATAACCCTGTATAGCACGTAACTAACTAGCAGTTCCTTCCCTTTTCAGTAAACATTTCATATCAGCTCGCACCTACAATATACATGTAGGTATATAGCGGCTAACCTCACGTTGCGCGTAAAAAGTTTATTTTCATAAAAATCCCATCAGCGACAGCGATCTGACACACCTATGACTGTTTCAGTAATATTTATGTTTCCTTTGCCAAGTGTAGCTTTGTGGGCGTCTTAGTTTAGAGCCACCATTAATTCCGGTTTTATAGGACAGTCCGATCTAAATAGCTTAGATGTTACAAGAGCATTATGTGCCGATAAAATAACCATTACCTCGACAGAAGCTCCCAACCAATTCGCATTAATTAGAGCATTAGTTTATGTTAATGTCATTTTGAAACATGTTTTGGGTGGCGACTGTGAAAATGCATAAAAATATGAAGTAATCAGTACCACGAGATGTGGTGACATTCTTTTGAATTTACATTATCTACACTGTGTAGGCAGTAATAATTTGATTTCATACATGGTTTTCATCTCTTTGAGCAAAAACGTTCGTTTATGGCAGCAATACAAAGTAACAAAGGCACATATTTTTTTACACCTAACTTTAATTAGCGTCTAACTTAGTTTGTGGTAAGATTCCTAACTTACAGAAGAAAATATGAATATTTCTATAGTTTCTTTAGAGCAAGTACAATAGGTATCTACTGCATTTTTTTAAACTTTAATATGTTTATAAATTCTCAAAAATGAAATTGAGATTTCAAACCTTTTTCCAAACAAAACTTATTTCTTTGGTCACACAAACTTATAACATAACTCAATATCTACTGTATTAAAAGTAATTTTGTTTAAAAGTATGAAATATCCTGACTTCTCTGAAATAACTGGTGAACCTTCACTGAACTGACGACAGAGCGACAAGTAAAATGGAGAAAGAAATTAAAATAATTCGTAGACGCCATTAAACTGTTTATTATGCTACAACATGAAAACGGAGATTCCATCTCAAGGTTTTAAAAAGAAGCATTAGATAAATATTCGTGTTATTGATGTAAAATTGTAAATCAAGAGGATTATATCGAATAAATGGTGTCACTGATTTGATGCTTCAAAACTTGAACAACATTGACTATCTGTCATGCTATTATATTAAGAAATGAAGATCTGTGTCCAACTATATAGCAGATATACAACTGCTATAGGCCCATAAAGAGTGTTTCTAACAATAGGATTTGATTGTACTTTTCATTGTGACCCAATTTTACTATAGGGTGTAATCCAAAATTTGCTTTAAGTTAGTCCTAATGATGAGTATAATGATATCTCAGAATATATCTGTCGTCTAGGAAAACACCCCTGTAACTGTTATAAGTACAGTGTTATTTCTTATCAATTAGCATCCTTTTAGGGGCTTATTCTGTACAAATCAAACTAACAACTTTTGTACTGCGACTTTTGTCAAAACTCAAAAAATAATCAGCTGTTCCATACATTTTGTCGAGGGTGAACGATATTTATCTATGAAACAAATTTTTTTTAAGAATTAATAAAAATCGTAGTACAAAAGTTGTTAGTTTTCATGTACAGAATAAGATCCTAAAAAGATGCTAATTGATTAGAAATAACCTTGTATAGATGTGTTACACTACACTAAATTCTCTATTTATATAACGCTTTGGATTAAAATTTTATGGTCTCACTGTAGTCACTGATTTTGTTACCCGAATATTTGAAAACAATTCTGAGTCTATTTCCTTCTGGCTTCCTTTCTTAATCTCTCCTGTGATTTATACCGTCAGCGTGCTTGTTAGATACCTACCTACCCAACATGCTCTATATTTTTTCTTCAGATAAAACCTAAAAACCTGTTGACAGAAATTACCTTAGATTCTTAAAAACAATTCTTAAACACAATTTATGTCATGGAAGTTTGACCTTATCTACTTTGATTTTATCGTAAATGTATTTTTTTTAAATGCGATGGTGTGCTTCTTGGATTTGTCGTTACTAACGCAGCAATAGAGCGACGCGGACGGATCGACTGGATTTTTTGCATATTATATAGGTAGTTTAAAAAGCGAGGAGTGTCATAAGCTTCGATATCTTATTAGATATTGATATTGCGAAGCTGCAGTACGCAGTGTGTGCTATATTTGTCAGTAATTAAAATCTAGTGCACCATATAGTAAGTAATTTTGGCGACATTGAATTGTTAATTCTTCAATTTTTTTCCGAAATCTCATTCTTCTTTTTACCATTTATTAAGTCTTCAACATTTTTCCGAACTCATAATCATGTTTTAGTCGGTGGCACAATTTCCTAAAATGAATTAATCGGCGGTAAAAGGCACGTGGTAAATATTTACCGTATCACTCGTGGAATCCATTCTGTTGGTGATGAGAGACGAACAGCAGAGATTTGATTCAGTGGCCTCATTAACGGACTTGGAAAATATACTAACATTGACGGGAGAAACCTTGTCGGAATACGCTTGGTAACTTGTGAACAGATGCAATGAATGCGTGTTTTTGTTCGGCGGATTTTCGAAGGTGTCTTGAAATGATGTCATGGATTATGACCTGGCGCTTGAGAGTACGCTATATCTTCCGCTCATCTGTATCTTCAACAGAACTACTAATCAACTGATAAATAATGGTGCAAAATTTGGAGTATTTCTTCAAATATAGTAAAACATTGTCTTCTTCCATCTTGTTCTGGAATCCAAGCTCTGGTATCCAAAAACATGTAAGATGTTAATATCAACATGTATCCTTAGAAGTAGATAAAGAAAATTAAAATGAGCTACCCTTATTCTACGATCATCAAGATATTTGCAGTATTTCTTCAAATTTAGTAAAACATTGTCTTCATCCATCAATTTTGTTCTGGAATCTGAGCTCTGTAGTCTCAAGGTATGTAAAATGTAACATCAACGTGTGCCCGTAGAAGTACATATACGAATAAAGAAGATAGAAAAGAGCTTCACTTGTTCCATGACCATCAAGAGCCGAAGACTGCTATTTTTCAAATATAGTAACACATTGTGTTCTTCCATCTTGTTCTGGAATCCGAGCTCTGTTGTCCAAAGGCATGTCAGACGTAACCTTTATCGCGCGTCATCGTTGGCCACACACCGGGTGACTAACGCTGGACCGGCGCCAGCTGCCCGACCTATATACCACCAGTCTTCCTACTAGAAACGCCACGCACTAATTGGGTTCATTTTATCGCTTTTTATGGTGCGTGTCGAGAAAAGCTTGCGGCGGATGGACAGCCGCAAGTGTTGGCGTGGTGGCAGAATAGTCGTAAAGAGGTTCCTTTCGGAGAAACTGTTGGTAAAAACAATTTCTTTTGAACGACGTCACTGCTTCAATGTGGGGCCCGCGTAGTAAACGCTGTAGAAGATGACGAGAACTTTCTACAGCAAAAACGTATTTGTTTCTTATTAGCTATATTTTTTGTTATTTTAGTCGATGTTGTGTGAAGAAAACGACGGTTTCATATTCATCAGCGTCGTCACCTCGTAGAGCTGCCGCTTGTCTACTCTATTTGAATTTATTGCGAGCACACTGCTTCGTAGTGGATTGTGCGACTTTTTTCATATCGATCAAACTAGTTGGTATTCCGTAAAATGGTAAGTTAAGTACTATTGTTATTGATGATATTGCTACAAAAACAATTCGCTATATCTATACAATGGTATTTTTAATGTTCTTTGTTATGTACTTACCTAATCAAGCGCTACAATGAACTACATTCTGTATCTTCCTAGATTTAAAAAAAACTTGTATAATATAGCATGTCGACAAAAGCTTGGTAAGTAACTAGTCAAAAAATATAGAAAATAACACACAGCTAGTAGGTAGGTATATTAACATTCAATGTCTTCCGAAGTCTGACAAACGATCTCCCAGAGATTCTTGACCTCATTTTCAACGGCTATTACTGCGAACTTTTGGCAAAACTATAACGTACGACTCGGGTGAGTGGCAATTGAGTATTGTGACAATTACGAGTACTACTCTACGTAATCAACGAATAATATAGTGGAAAATTTTCAATCCCAACTTTGACTCATGGTGTGTGCACATATTTTTTTCTGGCTTCAAGCAGCTTATTTCTAGTTAAACTATTTGGTGCTTCAGCCATGTGATAACACTTTAATAACTATAGCTGCAGTAGGTATTCGCCGTGTTTGAAATCGGCATGTGAAGAACAACAACACAATCAAGACAGATATTTTGCCCCCATATAGTAAGACTTCGCGATTCAAACCACATCATTTTCTATGCAGAGCAGATGTGATATTTGCATATCCGTATGAAACTTTGGAAAATGAATTGAAAATAGCCTTTGAAGGATTTTCTGCTCTAGTTTCAGTACTTAGGTAGGTAGTACTTATTACTCAAATCAGTGCAGAAAGAACTTTGAAGGTTCGTTCATTCATAGAACAAAATACTACTATTCTATAAAAAAAAATATGAGCTAGGTATTCTGTAATGAAATAGTAGTGTTCAGTTGGTCATTGGAAATCTCACAGTTTCTGCAGCCAGATTACAGGCGTAAACAAGGGAGATGTATGGGGCTCTCGAAAAAAAATTCGTATTACATTAGATTTGATCCAAAATTCGAATTTCAATAATGTAAAACTTTTGTTATACATTTTGGTTTTGCTACCTTACGTTAACAATTACGTAAATGTATTAGGATACGGTTGTATCAATCAAGGCTAATTATTTACGCTGTAAGACCAGTAGCTGCTGCAGACTGCAACAGCGAATGAAAACCGTGAAAAACAGGAAGCGTCTCATATTTCATCGACGACTTCTGAGTGAACGAGCGAGTGTGAAGACGGAATGGCGTCATATAACACGCACACAAATCTAACTTACCCATGTATGCTGTACAAGTAAGCAATACACACTAGTGTGAGTGGGCGGAGCGTCGCGTGCGCCCGACGACCGGCGCCCAGTACAGTCGCAGTGATAAATTGAAAAAAGAATTTTAGATTTTAGAACTGTTTGAAGTCGTACATTTTTCATGAGTGTACGTCTGCTGCTAGGTTGCTTTATATCTGCTATGGACTCCTAAATTAAGTAAGACTAACGACTTAATAACAAGCTGTAATTGAAAAGTCGAAAACAAATATGAACATCAGTGTATTGCAACGTAGGTAATATTCTAGGTACAAAGGTACAAAGTCTTAGGCATAATATTATATAATAGATATAATAATACTACAATAAGGAAGGGCCTAAGTAGTACGACACAGGACGCCTTAGTGTGGGATCGAGTGCACAACTTGTTTGTGTAAACTTTAAAGAATGATAAATGTTTCATTTATTATTATTTATTATAAAATTAATGCAGCACTCTGGCATTCTGTTAGCAATAAAAAAGAATGCTATTAAATTTTGAAAAACAAATTTCATATAAATATCAAAATTGAATTAGTGAAGCATCTACTTTCCATCTAAAAATCTTACAATTTTCTTTAAAATACCAAGAGAAACCACAAGGCGCAGATGTAGAGCCTAATACGTGCGCAAGCGCAAGCCATATACGGGCGCGCCCCTCCGTCGCCGCCCGCCCTCCGCGCGTGCTTGGCTCACGTTTCGCCAGAGAGCAACGTGCAGAAGGGCAAGACGTGTAATTTGATACGTTGAGATTACCTAATGTATTGATTTCTTTTAACTTGTAAAAGCTATGAGTAGGTTAAATTATGTGGACTAATTATTCTACCTTATTGTTTGTTTAAAATCTTCTTAAAAAATAAATATTTCTATTAATTCCACAGCGTCGACCTTGCACGATTTCGTGTCCCGACTCCCGAGACAGCATTTGAGTAGTGAGGGCGCGTGTCGCTTTAAGTTCCGCAACTATGGCAAGAACTAGTGTTGTCAAACCTACTGTTTTAATAGTAGATTTGCTGTATCCTTGGTTAAAACTAATTTTACAGAATTTTTGATTCCTAGTAACTAATAAAAGTAGATTTTTTTTTTAGTTTACAGAGGTTGGCAACACTGACGACATCTCGACCACAAATCGGGTGTGTGGACGAGTGAAATTTAAAGCAACTTGTCGTGGGACAGTCTTACGTAATATTCCGCGACTTATCGCGCGACATGTCGAGCGACTTTGTTCCCTTAGTGAATACAAGGCTTTATAGTTCCTCTCACTGAATCAGTTTTCTGACAGCTTAGAGGCGTATGACACTGTAGGTATTTTTTACAGTTCCTCAAACGGACTCTGACATCTGTTTCCCCTACTCATAATCGGTACTTAACAAAAGTTTGTTTACTCGCGCGCGCCGGCCGCATTGCATTTGTTTTTCTCGACGTGCGTCTTGGCTCGCCAGCACGATATAAAGCTATGTACACACCAACCAACATATCTGTATAATTAACAAGTAGGAAAGGGTAAAATAGTAATCATCTAACATACGATACATTATTCATAGCTTCGTTCTAGTATGTAGTTTTCAATGTCGATCAATTTTTAATGTGATAACTTGATAACAAAATCGGTGGTGGTTTGTGGCATCCTCGGGCGCAGCTAGGGGGTTTAGATTTTAATTTTTTCATTCAATAAATAATTTACAACTCCACGGACTGTGAGGTCCGTGCCATTTGTCAACATATAGTTACTTAATGATTTGCTAGACAATTTACAAATGTAAGGGGTTAGCTTATACCTTATTTTGAACTTAGACTTAAACCTTAGTAAAAGGGGAGTTTCCGCTTATGTAATCATATCTAAATCAGTAAAATCATAATTTCATAAAGAATATCTATAATATAGACGTGTATTGATCGATTTTTATTTTGAATTGGATTGAAAATTTAACTTGTAACAGTGGTGTTTTCAATAAATGACTATGACTATAGGGTTAAACGAGATAGATCGCAAGTTAGCATACAAGGTTTTCCTTTTCTTCTAAATATAGAAAAGACCACCACATAGATCTATTAGCTGATTAGCAAAGTCATCATCTTCAATAAATTGGATCCTACTTTAACATATTTTTTACATTTAAAAAGCCTTACAAATCATTTTATTAAATTTAGATTAGGAGTTAGGTAATCGTCCACATTTTATCAATGAATGCACGCCTTACTTTGCTTGTTATATATTGTATTGCAAAATGTCTGCACTAAGCCTTATGAGGTTTCAACCACAAACACGAAGGACAAAGGGTTTCAATATGACATTTAGTGGTTGGAGCAGATGGCGCAAACTGTTAAATTTTACGAACGTACGTCCTACGTGACCCCAATTCTTGATTTTGTCTAAAACATTAAATGATGTAATTTGTAATGATTACGAATTTCAACGGTTAAATCACTATTCATTAGTTTTGAACTGCAGTAAAAAACTGATGTTTGAGCACTTTGTCTTATACTTTATTTCAACACCATACCATGTGGCCATATCAACGGCCACAGCTAATTTTACTGTTACTGCAATTTTATGTAATACAGGATATTCGGGTATTGAATACTAAAACTTTTGCGTACTACATCTACAATACATATTTTAGGGTCTGGCATAATTTTATCATGACATTATTAGGTATAGGTAGGTAGGTAGGTAGGTAGGTAGGTAGGTAGGTATAAGTCAAATTATTGAAGTGATATTTATAAAAATGTGTTTGTTGTTAACCCCCATATTCTACATTGTAGTAAACGAATGTTAGTTAAGAATTTTACCTAGTAAATAGCTGAGGTTATAGGTGATTTGAGAACATATTTCAGTGTCGTTTCCTTAAAACATTCAATGTTTGATATTATTCGTTGGGTAATTCTGAATACCTACATATTTTATGAATAAAATTAAAATGTAATTAATTCATTCAATTACGGTCAATTTCATTAGAGAACAGTAATAATGAGAAGCTGGTGTTTGTTTTAGCGCGTGTTGTTTCTTCCGTCCGTTGCACCGCAAGCCTCACAGTTTATATTGCTGTTTATGTTCAAACAGGGCTGGACTTCAGAATTACTCCTTCGGGGGTATTGTACGGAAAACTCAAGCATCGAAACAAAACTACCTGGCGTGTCTTTATCACTGAAATTATAGAATGCAATCAGTTATTTATTCATGAAATATTTAGGGCATAATTTTACATACCTACCGTGCGCAAATGATTATATTTTTATGCATTTGGTACCACTTCCGAATTCCTTTAATTTTGCTCTCTTTGTTTCTCTCTTCTATTTTAGATTTTGTTGTTTCAAAACATTAAAAGCCAGGTTAGTTACAAGTGTAGACTTGAAACTGTCTTCGGCAAAACGAGATATTTCGACGTTCATTCATTATTATCGGTGTAACATAATCATCTGCACGTACTTGCGCGCATTTCACCCTCCTTAAATGATTAATTACAGGCACTTTATTTCACTCACACACCCAAAATTCTTAAAATTTGGCTCAATAAAGTCGAATTAATGTTGATAATAATCAATTAATCACTTAATTTCCTGGGATTCGGTGAAACACAAGTACAATACACAAGTAAACGACAGTCAATTTAACTTGTGTTTAAAACACAAGTGAATTAAATCTAATGGAGTTTTTAAAACGATTTATATGCTTTGACAAAGTACGCGCAGTTCCACTTACATTGTACGATCAGTTTGGCATGGTTTCAACTAAAATAAAGACGCTAAATCTCTTTGTCACATTCATTTCATCACTTGGACTTTACAAAACAAAGAGTACAGTGACTTGTGCCAATAAAACTATAAGATTGTAATACTTACTATTTACATAATAATAATAAATAACACGGGCATTGCAAAGAGGTTTTTATTCTATAAAATCGAACTGATACGGGCACCAAAGAGGTTTTATTCTGTGAAGTCGAGTAGAACCTCCTAACAATGCCAGTTGCCGTCCAAGTAAAGAAGTTATTTTTGAGTTTGCAAAATGAAACCTCTTTACGATGTCCTTAAATGTTCTAAGTTGTGAGATTTTAGTTATTAGACGTTCTAAATTTAAATCACTTTAACCCCTAGGCAGTTTCATACAACATTATTGGACCTGCCATAGCCTTCCAGATTGTGATAAGACACTAATGACTCGTTTTACGTTAAGATTCTATGACATATAATGGGTCATTTTCGAGCAGGTGGTATGAAAAATAGATTATACTACATCATAATTACCTTCGCCGTCATTATGTTTTAGACGTTTAACATTTGTTTATTTATATATTTTACATCAAGCTTTATAAAAGATGAAAAGGAAAGAAGTATGGATTATGCCTATATGTATCAAGGTTGTCAGTTGTTAACAGTTTTTTTTATTTCGTTGTTCACTTAAAATTTAAAGATTTCTTCAACCAATGCTAAAAAAAATACTGTAAAAAAACTGTAATGATGTTCTGAATTGAAAACAAACCTTGCGTCAAATATGATTACCTACGATTGGGAACGCAAACTATAAAAATCAAATCAAAGAAACCAAGCATCTATTAAGAAACAATTACCTAATAAAACTCATTAGAATCAGTTACAAGAAACTAATATTTAGGATAAATCTTGGTTACATCCCTGTGGCCATGTTTTCGCTTTTAACTCTGTTGTGTTATGGTGTTATAAAACGCGCCTGACGTCTGGTTGCAGTTGGTTTGGATATAATTCACAAATTAACGCTAATTAGTGGGTAATAGCTTTACGTGTTACTCACTCGAAATTCTGATTTAGTAGAACGCTGCATTATAGAGAGCATATACATACTACTTGGTTGCCTGGAAGAAATCGCTTAAAGCGAAAAGGCCGCCAGTTTGAAACCTTTAAATTGTATTGATTGTCCCTGTAATTTACTTTTTATGTAATGTGGTTGTCTAATAAAGTATTATTGATTGTTTGTTTGTTGTTTGTACATAGGTTTACAATAACAGCACGGTGTTTAAAAATCAACGTTTATTACTTACTATGATGAAATACGAAATGAGGAAAATGCTTCCCTATTTAGGTACAAGGCGAAAAAAAGAGGAAGAGAAATAAAGGTCGTCAATTAAATAAAATGGCAAATAGAAGGAACTAATTAATCTATAACACCATGTATATGCACTCTATTTTAGTGAAATAAATATTTCATTTCATTTCAAATAATTAGTTGATTTATCTCAACAACATTCAAATCAGCACAGAAATTATCTTTGGACCTCAATACAAGAGATACTATTTCGAGTCATGAGATAGGTATAATATCGCTTAAGTACGTTTAGATATCTTTTGATACACATGTTTTAGATTAATTTACTGCATCATTCCCTTACCCTACTGTCTTACAATTTACTGATTAATCTGTCGTGCGTGATATAACAGTATCTATTAATCATGAAATGACAGTAAATTTTTACACCAAAATAGATAATTGTTCTGTACCTATCTGAAGTACCCAAGCACCAATCTAGATAAAGACCAAACTATAGCCATGGATTTTAATAAAAAATCTTCATCATCCCTGTCACCCACAGCCTTCATTATCTCACTCTCTCACCTCTCTCTTGCAATGCCATCTGCCTCGGTCCTTTGCCAATCAATCAAATCAAATCAATCACAAAAAGTAGCGCTCTTAGTAGTGTCGTTTGATTAGGTGTTTGTCAGCGATCACCGAAATTAAGCAACATTCCGCACGGTCGGTATTGGATGGTTGACCGCGCGTGGCATTTTCCAACTGAGCGCTACCGTGGCTCGGATGACACGTTAAATTGTAGGTTCCGGTTGTTTTAACCGTTTAGCCAAGTCAGAGGCTTTCAGGCGGCCTAAAAACTCTGACACCAGGCCTAGCCACCCGGCCTATATGAACTTATTTTAATCACAAAAAAATATTTGGAATAGTATTGTTCTAAAATTAAATCAAAATGATAATTGCATTCGCAACGCAGTTCAATACTAGGCTTGAGTCATGCACTATGTAACACGATATGCGCATACGCAAGCCATATACGGGCGATATCGTCGACATCGACCAATGAGGCGGCCGACACACGCCCAGCATACCTCCTCGAGAGTTCAAGTAGGTCGATAGATATTTCAACAGAGAACAGAGCACTAAGTATATTATGTTGAGCAGTGACCACTTATTGTACATTGAAGAAGTAGATAATTGGATAGGGACGTTGGATACGTTACGATAGAGATTTCAATGGTGCGTATGCGAAACTTCGGTTTAAAATAATTATATTTCGCAAAAAATGGCAAAACCGCCTTCCATCGTGTACAAAATTCGAATATTTCGCTCGAATTGTTTACATTATTGTTGATTTTTCAAAAACGATTCAGCTGATTTCTTTAAAATTGAAATGGGACCACCTCGGGAGCATACCCTTTCGAACTAAAGAAAAAAAAATCGATTCAGTTCACAATTGGCCAAAATATCGATGAACATAAAAAAACATACACACGAACATAGAACCTACTCCTTTTTGGAAGTCGGTTAATTATGCGTATTTACTTCGTTTATGGTCTTAGTCTGTCTATGCACGCTTTTTTTTCTATTAGGTTTATGATATTACACATAGATCACGAACATACTCCATATTTCACAAAAAAACAATCTAAATAATTTCAGTTCTCTACAGCTTAAAGTACTGCTTTATACTAAGGTACAATAAAATTGTCACATTTTCTTTAAAGAAAGATGTTATTATGGACAGTCATACGTATAACAGTTGCAATAAATCTCAGCAATGAATAGTTTATGTGATCGCTTTAATTATTATCCATTCAAATAGGCCGACAACTCGACTATTATTCTATTTGCCGGACTGTCTGATATTAAAAACTGACGGGTTAAGAATCCATAACTAGTAGAGTGACCACTTAGCGTAAGGCGGGCAATAGACGGATTTCACACAAGTAGGTAAGTGTGACATTGTGTGCTTATTGCAATCCCGTCATGCAGACTGTAATTAATCTTTTTAAGAGCTTCAAGTCAGCAAATTTTTAGAGAAATTCAGAGATTAGAGGTGTTTAGTCTTATGAAGTTTGTAATAGGTACTTAATTGTCATAGATATAGTGGGTGTACCGGTCGTGGCCACTGTACCGGTTGTGGCCATTTGGTGTCAAAATTATTGCATTTATGATAATTATAAACAACTAGCGACCCGCCCCGGCTTCGCACAGGTGTAATACGCACATATAAACCTTCCTCTTGAATCACTCTATCCATTAATTAACCGCATCAAAATCCGTTGCGTAGTTTTAAAGATTTAAGCATACAGACAAACAGACAACAAAAATAGCGACTTTATTTTATACTATGTAAGGATGTAATACCATACATATTGTTTGTGTGAATGTAAATATTTGAAAAATGTTATTTTAACATAAAATTGTCTTATTAATCCTTAAAATTAAAGTGGCCACAAATAATACCTACTAAGATGGCCACAACCGGTGCGTCTACCCTACATTGACAAATGTCATAAAATTAATTTATTTACAGTTACAGTGTAGTTTACAGTTGAATTGGTTGAATTCATATTTATAGAATCATAGAAAAAGGAAAAAAACATATTATGAAATCTTTCGAGGATTGCTATGTAGGTATTTTATAGGTATTTTTTGAAGTGAAATCTTTTTAGAGGCGTTGTGCACTTTTTGGAATTAGTAAAAAAAAAAAAAACTCGCGTCAGGACACGTGACCTGATCGAAAATTTGTAAGACGGCGCAGGGCGCTTGCGCGAGTGTGCGTGTGTGATATTGATTTTCAAGTTTTCACTTCTGCCGGCACTCCCGGAGTGCAACCCGTTGTTTTTTTTTTAAATTTAAAAATACACATACATATTAATTGACGACTATAATTATGGTTTAGGTTTATGTACAGACGTTTTTATCAATCCCGTAGAGAGATGCGATGCAATTTATCCTCCTTCTATAACTCATTCAACTCATTGCTACAGTAAGTCCTACATTGAGTGAAAAGCAACGTTTCATGAACCATGTTAAAAGTGAAATGATGAAATATTTTATACTATTTGCGCGGTAGCATGGTGCGAATGACAGTTCCTTTTTTTAATTAAACTAAATTTAATTTGAACTAACTTTTAATTTAACTAATTTAATTTAATACAGTTATTCATTATCACTACATAAGATAGAATAAAGACGTCTGTCCCCATGTATGCTTATATCTTTAAAACTACGCAACGGATTTGGATGCGGTTTTTTTAGTAGATAGAGTGATTCAAGAGGAAGTTTAATATGTACAATATACCTGTGCGAAGCCGGGGAGGGTCGCTAGTTTAATATATTACGAATGTGGTTCAGCTGAAATTCAAATTCAAAATTCAAAATGTTTTTATTCAATAGACATATTACATGTGCTTAGAAACGTCAATACAATAAAATAAAATTATAAATTACAGAATAACTGAACACACAGGAGCAATAATCAAAATAACAATAAAACAATCAAAAGGTATCAGCAATAGCATCGTCAACAGTAATAATATCTAACTTAAGTAGTAAATTATAGTACAATTAGTAAACATTCTTAAACAGGGTTTTGTCAGATATAGCATCTGCTAATTTATAGTAACTCTTCTGTAGAAGGTGCTTTTTTACAAAACTTAGAATGTCATTCTTTGGACTTAGCTTGATACATTCTGGGATTTTGTTATAAAAATCAATACCTAAGCAATGGAAACTATTTGAGGTCTTTGTTAGTCGTCGTCGCGGCTGCACAATATTGTTTTTATATCTGCCATTGCGGCCATTAACACTAATCTTATCCAACTTCTCTAAATTCTCAGTCACATATAAAACGCTTTGGTACACAAATTCTCCCGTCATCGTCATAATTCCTAGTTCATTAAATACGTTCCTGCATGAGTCCAATCTCTTAAGTCCTAGTATATTACGCACAGCACGTTTCTGCAGCATAAATATTCTATTGGTATGGCGTGCAGCGACGGAACCCCAAAACAAGATACCGTAAGTTAAAAGGGAGTGGAAGTATGCAAAATAGACGGTTCTAGCTGCTGCTGAACCTGCTAGTTCCCTGATCTTTTTTATAGCATAAGTCGCTGGACTAAGTTTTTTGGTCAAATTGGCGACGTGAGTACTCCACATTAGTTTGTTATCGAGCCAAACTCCTAGAAATTTAACCTCGTTAGACAGAGATAGATTCAGTTCATCCAGAGTATCTCTTACCCCAGGTTCTAAATGTGATTTTGAGTTTGTTGACAGGTTAAAATTAATCATGTGCGTTTTATCAACATTCAATAACATGTTATTAACGGCGAACCAGTATTTAATTTTCTCAATTGAGTGTTTGATTTTCATGCCAACCTTATCAAAAGTTTTATCTTTAACTACGAGGCTGGTATCGTCAGCAAACAGGATCACATCCACATCTTTTGTAACTGCTGACAAGTCATTTATGTATAAAATAAAGAGCAGTGGTCCTAAAATGGATCCCTGTGGTACACCTAGGCTAAGTACACTCATGTCCGACCTGCGCCCGTTCACTTCAGTCACTTGCTGTCGATCACTTAAATAAGATTTCAGTAAATTTGCCTCTTTGCAGCGTATGCCATAGTGATTTAGTTTGGCTAGCAGAATCTCATGTGACACGCAGTCAAATGCTTTTGAGAGATCGCAAAAGATTCCAAAAGTTTTTTGTCCTTAAGAATGTCTACAATGAGCTGAGTTATTGCATGTTTACATGATTTTGACTTTTGGAAGCCAAATTGCCGTGCATTCAGGAGATTTTCTTCTACTAAATATGACATAAGTTCTTCAGCAATATACTTCTCGAAGATCTTACTGACACTGGGAAGAATAGATACTGGGCGATAATTATTACAATTTGTAACTTCCCCTTTTTTAAATACTGGGACAACTTTAGCTACTTTCATGTCATCTGGAAAAAATCCACCGCTAATGCAGTCATTGATTATGGACGTAATAGGGTCCATAATGACGTCTTCCAGTTTTTTAATTAGGTATGGCGAAATGTGCCAGAAGTCATTGGATTTTTTTGGTTTCAGTTGTCTTATTATTTTTCTTACACGATTAACAGTTATAGGTCTCAAGATAAAATTAGATTGATGATAAGGTATAAAATTATTTAGGCATGTCAGAGAATCATTAATTGAATAGTTCAGATTTTTCGTCAGATTATTGGCTATGTTTATAAAATAATTATTAAAAATATTACAAATCTCATTTTGATCATAAATGAAGTCACCATTGTCATTTAAAATCTTATCACAGTCAATATCACAGGTTTCACCTTTCCCAGTTTCTTCTTTTATGATTTGCCATGCACATTTAATTTTATTGTTAGCATTTTCGACCTTGCGTTTTAGATGGAGCTTTTTGGCGGCATGGCATACACCCTTAAATATCTTACTATATTTATTTAAGTAAGTCCTTGAAATGTTGCCCTCGTTGTTATATAGAGCATATAATTCAAACAGTCTCTGTCTAGAAGTATAAATTCCTTTTGTTGCCCAGTCACAAAACTTGGTACATTTGTTAGACAATTCTGTTACAGGCATAATCTTATTTAAGTTATTTAAAAACATTTCAAAGAATGTGGAATAGTCACTAGTAACGCCTGGATTTTTGAGTGACTGTTCTAAGGACAGTTTAAGCTGATAAATTTTTGCATCATTTATTTTCCTAACTCGTCTTTTATGGCTAGAAATATAATCAATTGCTATTTCAAATTTAACCATTTGTGCATAATGATCAGATTCAACCCCCGGAAGGACTTTTATACTCAGGGTGCTATCAGAGTCAGTGAATACATTATCAATGCAAGTTTTAGATTCGGCAGCAACTCTAGTATACTCATCAATCAGTTTTTTTAAGCAGAAGCTATCAAGAACATCGGACAATACATTTCTTGAAACCGTGTCCAAAGCAAAGTCAACATTAAAATCTCCACATAATATTATAGTTTTGTTATTATATCCAGTTAATTTATCCAAACATTTTTCCAAGTTAGCCGTAAATAGTAACGTAAATCGCGGGGAATTAAACCCTAATGAAATTTTAAATAGCAACTGTCACCCGCACCATACTACAGCGCTATTAGTGTACTGAAGTTCTTAATTATAATTCTAAATGGCCTAAGATCGTGGGATTACGCTGGGTGTATATTGTATAATCGACCATTTTAATCCAGATCTATAGGGAGCTGCCTACGTCAAAGAGACGAAGGACGTCTAACGACTTACATAATTAAATAAATAAATATAACTTTACTGTACACAATTTGACAAAAGCACATTACAAAAACTACACATTAAACAATATGTTGTACAAGGGCGGCCTTATCGCCTTTGGCGATTTCTACCAGGCTACCTTTGGATGGACTGGATTATTTATATTTCGAATAATCCAGTCCATCCATTATGATGATAAAGATTTTTTCTATGGCTACCCTTATAAAGTTACCCGTCTTACTTATTGGCACAAATTGTACCGAGGCAGTGCAAATCGTCGTTATTATAACTTCACTTTGTTCTCCCTTTGTTAGAAAGTTAAGGTAGATCGTTAAAACATTTTTGAAAAGTTTAAAGGAAATTGTAGAGTATGCAACACTTTGGTTAAGTTACTTTACATTGTTAACTAATTTACTAAAACTGACTTGCTTACTCAGGTCATTGTTTTATTATAACTCCACAATTACACAAGTGTTTGTTATCTTATCGTATCATTTTGTCTCAAAATTTTAAGTTCGGTAGTGGAAATTTTCAATTGTTTTTGCATTTTACTCGTAACAACGGTATCAATGAGATGATATCATTTGAATTTTCGCTTTTTTTACAAATCTTGGTTAGTTCATTTGATTAAGTCAAAGTTTCGTGTAGTCACTTAATTAAATAGAAACTTAATATAATTAAGGGCCAACTTTGAAATATATTTTTGAAATTAAAAAGTTCGTAGATTCTCGACTAGTATTTGCAACAGCTACTTAATTAATTTTTTCATACAATTTCGGGGTTAGTAAAATAATACAAGTTGGTACACAATGATGATACAGTGGTATGTAGTACTGGTGTATGTAGTTTTAGCATATAGATTAGTATTGTATTTTATTATATTAATGATGTCTTAGTCTTAGAATATGTCCGTTGTCTTGAAAACCACTCCGTTTTATGGTCACAATCATTTCTTACTAATATTTCAAATACAAAAGTGTGTTTGTTAGTTGATTGGTTTGTTCCTCTTTCACGCAGCAACGGAGCAACGGATTGACTTGATTGTTAGCATGGACATACTTTGAAAGACGGAAAGTAACATAGGCTACTTGTTATCCCGAAAGAATAAAAGGTTCCTATGGGATAGCAGTAAAATCAAAACCCCTGGTACGTACGTTCGTATAGGCCGGGTGGCTAGCCCTGGTGTCAGAGTTTTTAGTTTTTATATTTTTTTTTAGTTTTTTTAACCCCTGGTAAAAACTAGTTATAACTAAAAACATGTACATCACCACTTCTTGAATACTTTTTCTTACGGAAGCAATCTTAATAGAAAACCACTTTCTTTGAAAGTAAAGAAACACCGGACTTGACAAGCTTTAAAGTTTAGATTATGAAAAACTATATGCTTTAAATTACTATTTTCTAGGAGGTACCTATAACCTTTGAAAACCTATCAAAGTTAAGTTTACTTTGTTTAAGTCAGTTGACACTTTTCGTTTTACTAACAAAGTCAATGTTCATTTTATAGTCTCGTTACCTTTAAATCATTTTCGTTTAATCAAAATTTATTAAAACGTGGTCAATTTTTATTTTATCTTACAGTATCAAAGTGATCATGATAAGAGTGTATTTTTAGATTGTCAAAAAGGAAGCCGTTCCCAAGTCGGCTATAGAAAAACCTCGTACCTATTGATAATGTTACACGATTTCAACGACCCTTTTCTCGTAAACAGGAAAGTCGCAACTTGTTCCCATTTAAAAGTTAATTTGGTTTAGGATTTTGAAGGCAACCCCAAAATTTTGATGAATTTTCTGACCTCAAACTAGGCATAGCTTGTCATATGGCTGCCAGAGACTGATTTACCACATATACATATTTTTAAATAGGTACATACTTATTTAGAAAATACCTAAATAACACCCAGACACAGAGCAAATACCTAGGTTCGTCACTTAAATATTTGCCCTGGGTGGGAATCGAACCCACGCCTCTTTGACCCAGGAGTCAGGGTCACTAAACACTAAGCCATCGAGGCAGTCAATTAGTTAAAAATGTAAGTGAACAGTGAACACCTGCCATTGACGGTCGATTAGTGACATTGTACACTACTTACCTCGCTGAATATTAAAACAGTAGTCAAGTCAAGTAAGTACTAACGTAGGTACTTAATATCCTCGCCCACACCTGTCCAAAAAGCCCGCAAACTTTCCTCCTCACGCATCCGTCACACTCAATCAATACTTCCATCCAAAGGACGAGTCACAGCTGTTTACTGATTTTGCTGGCACGTTCCGGATGATCAACAAGTGTTGAAACTACCCAAAAACAAGCAATTTCTAACCTTACATCTCTAGCAATATGTCTGAAAATGCTGCAACGGAAATTTGAAGCAGCTGAAATGGGAGCTCGATTAGAAGGCTCCGAGAATTCTTGCACTTTCTGTCTTCGCATGTGGAGACACGGTTCAGATTTGCTCGGTAGAATCTTGAGCCGGATATCATTAAAACACAAAGCAAATTGCTCCTTATTAGGGAAGAGATAGAGTTGTATTTGAAGGAGTTTGGAAAAGTTTCCCGGGCAATGAGGCTGGGGTGGTGTCGCCAAGCAACTGAGTCGGGTATCCACTTCTCCTGCCCTTGATATTGGATGGATAGCGGTCGGCGTTGAATGTTATGTGAAATTACAAGAATTTGTTAAAACAATAGCACTTGCCAGAGACTTAGACCATCCTAATACCTTAGCAGGAGTACACTTATTTGTATTTCAGGGAATTTATATTAGAGCAATAATGCCTCGTGTACTCGATATTTCTTGTTATATTCAAGTACTTCTGATATTTATCTCTAGAAATTGAAAATTTAAAAATAAAAGAAATTAGACAATAGATGATGGGTATATCATTATTAGGACCGTGTATGAATTATTTTATTCGTTTTGAAAAAAAATTCTTTGAAACAATTTTTAACCGATGAAACGGAGGAGGTTTACAAGTTGACGCGTATATGTTACTATACATTTTATGTTTAACCATGCATAACTTTTTAATTAATTTTAATGGATTTTGGTAGATCATGTTTCAGAAGTGGTCACATTTAAATTTTGTCAGAATCGGCTGAGCAATTTTTAACCGATTTCCAAAAAGGAGAAGGTTCTATGTTCGTCTGTATGTATTTCTTTTTTGTGTATCGACAATTTCGCCAATTGTAAACCGAATCGATAAATTCTTTTTTAGTTCGAAAGGGTATACTCTCGAGGTAGTCTCATTTAAGTCTTACAGAAATCGACTGTGCCGTTTTTGAAAAATCAACAATAATGCAAACAATTCGAGAGAAATATTCGAATTTTGTACACGATGGAAGGCGGCTTTGCCAATTTTTGCGAAATATAATTATTTGCAAAATCAACAATAATGTGAAAATTAAAACATCGATCCGTTCGAACTATTCGAATTCTGTTCGGTTGAAGTCGGTTAGGCTATTTTTTGAGAAAAATTATTATGGACAACGAAAATGCAGAAAATGTTCGCCGTAATATACGAATGGAGCTTTGGTCATTATTGTCTGTACTGTACCTTTTTAATAGTCCACTGCAGGACTTAGGCCTACCCACGAAGGGCGATTGGGCCATATCCACCACGCTGGCCCAGTACGGGTTGGTGGATTCACATACGCCATCGAATTTCTTCTACGGACTTATGCAGGTTGCCTCACGATGTTTTCCTTCACCGAAAAGCCAGTGGTGTGAAATTCTGTACATAAGTTCCAAAGAAACTCATTGGTACGAGACCGGGATTGAACCCACGACCTCAAGAATGACAGGCCAGCGTTACAACCACTAGACCACCACGGCATTATTGTCTGGCCGTTTAATAAAAGAAAGGGCTAAGTGAAATCCTGAGCACGCACTCCGCAAAAAATGCAGTAACAAACCCAGGAGCTTCTCCAACACTGGAGGCTTTATTTGCGACTTAAACAAAGTATCATAGCCTCCCAGTAGCCTTAAAAAGTTGCTCAATCAACATTGCATATAGCTGGTGTACTCGACGGAACTCTTTTAACTAGATCTTGTGCTCTCAGCTTGCCCGATAAGGTGAATAATATGACTGTTGGATAAATATCAACGTAAATATAAAATTAAATTAACCCTAACGATACAATATAATACAACTTTATTATGGCACCAAAAATACATGAAAAGTACTTATTAGAATAGTACTTATTAATCAGTCCGATAGATTAATGAAATTGTTGAATTTCAAAATAAAAATCATATTTATTTTCATAATTTAACGTACGAATTTAGTAAAGTGGTAGATTAATGATTATTTTTTAAGTAGTTGCTTTGTAGGCCTTACCTGTGGTACAGAATCAGGGATCGGTCAATTAATGCCAGAGTTCACTGAGATGAACTTTTCACACGAACTTTAGCATTTAAACCGTTGCCAACTATTCCCATATTATTAGTCCATTAACAAAGCTAATATTTTAAGCATTTTATTCACATATTTTATTTGTGAAAAAGTGAACGCGAACTCAAATTTTTATCTTAATATTTCGGTTGACTAGTTCTATTAGGCACACCTCCACATAAATAACATGTGTTTTTATTTAAGATTGATTCGCATATGATCACATACTGCCTGATGTCAATGATGCCTGATGTCAAGTAGATTTGCGGTTCAGGAAATAACATGCTTACATAGAAGTTAGGTACCTGTTTTCATTAGATTCGAAAAAATCTAAAATGTAGTTGTAAAGAAAACAGTCCCTGGTAAAGAGTTCCACATCATTATTACTTTCTGTCGTAAATAATGTTGCCATTGACTACATTGGTGTTCAAATAAAAATCTAGATCAGAGTAGTTAAACTATTAATCTTGAAAATGATTCTATAATCTATTCATTGTGTTAGGAGATTTTCTACGTACTTATACAGCGAGAAAAGAGCTTTGGAGAAACAAAGAGAAAACCACGTACCTATTGTCTAGTTATTATATAGTTATCTAACTTAACAAGGGTACGTATTTAGATCCTAGCGGCGCGGCGCGTCGCCTTAAGCATACATAATAATTAATCGGTTTTACCGCGAAGAACCAATACCACCCACATTTCGGAACAGAAGCTTAATGATTCAATGTAATTATGTAACTCGATGCCTGTAATCGATAGAACTCTTCATCTGACAGGCGCCCACACGCACTCCGATGATCTTCCGCTGGAGCAGAAATTATCACACTGAAAATCGATTATACAGCTGTACAGCTCTAATTCAGCTACCGGTACGAAACTGAACTGGAACGATTGTGAACCTGATACCTATTTTTTTCCTTAGTGTTAGTTATTTGTTCCTTAACATTGTTCAATAGGTACTTACCATTGATGGTAAGACATTGAACACAACTTTATGTTACTAGTACCATTAAAGTACCCGCCTTACAATCGTGAGATCGTGGGTTCAAATCCCGGTCCTGTACCAATGAGTTCTTTGGAATTCATTAATGGAATTTCACACCACTGGCTTATCGGTGAAGGAAAACATCGTACGTCCGTAGGAGAAATTCTATCGCGTATGTGAATCCACCAACCCGCACTGAACCCGCAATCGCGCTTCGTGGATAGGCCTACGTCCTGCAGTGGACTATCAAAAAGACTGGTACAGTACAGTACCATTGAAAGGTACCTACTATCGACGCTGGCTTCACGAAAGTTGTCAAGAAACATTCTAGTAGTAGGAGAAGTTTTGGAATTTGGAAAATTCCAAATGGAGGAAAATTTAAAAGGTTCAACTCAGATTTGTCTGATCTTAGTGGAATTGACCCGCAGGTCTAGGTTGTTGATTTATTGCCTTCATAATATAAGATGAGACCTACTTTTTACGAAATGAAAATACTTTTTACGAAAATTGCGACATACTAATTTTAAAAGTAAACCTCGACGTTTCGAGAAGATATTAGCTTTATGGTGTATGTGAATCTAAAAACCTCTAGACTATCCAGCAGCGTGGTTGGATAGAATTCGCCAATAGCCAATCGCCTTTAGAAGACTAGCTATATTGGACGGACCATATTAAAGACATCACCTTCAACCGACGTACGAATCGTCATCATCATCATCCACTGCCTTCTTTACCCCACTGCTTGGTATAGGCCTCTCTCTTACTGTGCCATTTGCCTCGGTCCTGTGCCAATCGTGTCCAGGTTCAACCCGCGATTTCGACTAAATCGTCTCGCCATCTTGCAGCCGGACGACCAACGCTCTGCTTGCCTTGCCTTGGCTACAATTCTGTGACAGCCTTACTCCAACAGACGTCACTACAAATACCAATTTTTGACCGACGAAGGCGACGAACCGAACCGGAGGAGGTGCTCAATTCGACGCGTATAATTTTTTTTATGTATAACCACGCATAAATTTTTTCATAGTGGTCCGATTTCAATAATTCTTTTTTTATTGGAAAGAATATACTTCTAAATTGGTCTCATTAAAATTTTATTGAAATCAGCTGAGCCATTTTCGATAAATCAACAATAATGTGAAAAATGCTACATCGATCCGTGCGAAATATTCGCGAATTCTGTATATGGGTGAAGTCGGTCATGCTATTTTTTGCGAAAAATGATTATCAATTTGAATCTTCTATCTTGTTAAAGGAAGTTCACATTCTAACAGCAGGCTGATGAGCAATTTTCCTCCAACTTTTATTTGGGAAAAACATACGTACTTCACCTACTAGTAAAGACAAGTGTATTTTACCAATCACAGCCGTAATACATGCCAAATCACTTACCCCAGGGTTATGACCCCATCCACTCAGGCACTCGTCTGCCAGCTCCGATAAGCGAACAGAGGCCGACAAAAGCGTAACCGCGGCTGCGATGCGTCTGCGCACCTGAACCACTTGAATCGAGTGCCGGCTTCGGTTGGGAAACTTCCTGCGGTTCGAATTCCTTTCAGCGGAATGATGAGTTTCATTATCATTTCAGTCGTCTATTAAAAAAAAAACAAGTAGACTCATATCTATTGTATAGAACATTTGCTGCTGGACAAAGGTTCCTATGGATAGATAATTAATAATTATACTATAGGGTTATAAACAGCTTATACATTTAGCGCGATCTCGCAGCATTAATCAAGTTGCCTTTCGGTGGCTTGCTATAATTATGTTTATATATGAATCTCATAGATAGTTATTGCTATTTTGTTAAAGTAAATAAATATACATCGTAGCTTTACAAGGATCCTTTTGTAGTTTCCCATTTGTTAGCGATGAATCCGTTCACAAAATATCGAAATATTGTGATCTTTATTATTGTAATTCGTTAATCGAGATGTTTTGTTTATGTAGAATTTTGTAAATATTATTAAAATATTAAATTTGGTGTTGGTGGTGCGGATCCGTCATTTTCCAGAGTGATCCTCCTCCTTGGCCCAAAAAAATGCCGCCATTAGAGTGGGTGTAGCCAAAATTTGGTACAAAAAATGGCAGCCATGACACTAAAACTCGCGGCCATTACACTGGGTGTGGCTAACGTTTGGCACAAAAAACCGAGAGTGAATGAGTGGACCGAGGGTCAAACTAAAGGCTTCTCGGTCACACGCGACCTGGAGTGAAGGGCACAGTAGCGGTCGACTGTCGCACTCGTTACTGTCCCTAGTAAAGATTAATTTAAAAACCGTGCCTTTCGTTATGCTCACGCAGAGAGGGGCGTGGCGCCGGCCTGCGCGAGCGCACTTGGTAGGATTAGTTAGAATTAAGATTATTATAAGACCACTATTGGAACTGATAACATCTCTAATAAAAGATCGAACAAGTTTTGCATTTTGTCTTCAAGTCAACATAGATAGTTTAAAGTCTTCAGAACAGCAGTCTGTGGCACTCCCGTTTGTGCTGTCACATTAAGGGCGAATCGTTACCAGCGCCCGAGGACTCCGTTTCCTCGGCCCACTCCCGATTCGCACAACGGAAGCGGCGCCTTCGTGCACGACGCCAGAGCGCCGTATTCAACAGCTGGTCCTCCGAGCCGGGATCCTTGTGATATACTTACACGGAAACCGGTTGCCGACCGCTGTTCTGCGGAAGAAACAAGATGCCACTCACCCGAAGCCAGAAGAGTATGCAGCAGATGGAGCTCCTGCGTGACCCGATATCCGACGACGTGGATACGACGATAACTCCCACAACGCCGGACGCCAGCAGCTCCGGAACCGTTCTGTCTGCTACGACTTCACGTGACGTGACGTTGCGAAGAAACAACGAAGCTGTAGAAGATTCCACCTCAGGTACAGTGAAGCGAACAGAAAATATACCAGTGGATGGTGATGAAAAGAAATCTTTAGCAGCTAGATCTACGAAGACGAAAAAGCGGCAAGAACTTGAAGCTCGCGCAGAACTAGCTCGCCGCCAATTGGAATTGGCAAAAATCCAATTGGAGCTAGCCCAATTAGAGAGTGATAGCGATTCCAATGGGGAATGTGATGAACCTGTGAACAGAGAAGATAGCGTCCGAGATTGGGTTCAGTCGACGAGGGCTGGATCGTCCGGGAAGGGACATGCGGTGGAGTTTGAAGAGGAACAGGCGATGGCGTCGTCCGGGAAGGGACGATTTATAGAACGCTCTCCAACACGTCCCGCCGCAACCGATCGCGAGGAAGAAACTCACAGGGGAACGACGAAAGATTTGGCCGAAGCCATTGTGAAGGCTATAAACACCGTACCGAAGATGAATGCAGCGCCACCCGCGTACTTACACGAGCTGCCTGTTTTTGACGGTGCGAGTGCGGAATGGCTAGCCTTCAAGACCGTATACGAAGATACCGCGTCACTATTCTCGACTGTACAAAACATGGCACGGTTGAGAAAAGCTGTAAAGGGATCTGCGAGAGAGGCAGTCAAGAGCCTTCTCTACTCCGAGTGTCTACCGGAAGACGTCATAGAAGCTTTGCGTCGTCGGTTCGGTAGACCAGATGCTCTTATCCTCGCAGAGCTCGAAAAGATAAAAACTTTCCCGAAGATTACCGAGAACGCACGGGATATCTGCGTATTCGCGAGTACCGTAAACAATATTGTGACTACGGTTCGAGGTTTAAAGAAACCACAATACTTGTGCTCGCCAGAAATGATGAAAAGTATTGTTGAGAAAATGCCGGCTGTTTTGAGGTTCCGGTGGTATGATTTTGCCACAACAGAGGAAGATGCCGACTTGCTGCTGATAGCTAAGTTCCTGAATAGAGAAGCTGATCGATGTGGCCCATATACGTTTCTAGAAGAAGCCACAAAGAAACAAACTCTGCAGAAGCACGCTACTCACACAATGACAGAGCAGAGTAAAGAAAAACCGACGTGCCCTCATTGTGAAGACAGACATCATCTCTCCGAGTGCAGCAAGTTTCTAAAAGCTTCAGTTCAAGAAAGATGGGACATTGCCATGAAATCGAAAACATGTTTCAAATGTTTGAAAAGCCGCCATCGAAAAGACAGTTGCAGAAAACCTTCGTGCAAGATATGCAAGCGTTGGCATCATCACCTACTTCATGAAGACAAATCGCCAGAACAAAGCGTTCAGAAGCAGGAAGAGCGAAAAGAAGTAACGAACAATTTAAGGCTTTCGGTAAATGCCACGAAGAACGGAAGGGCGTACTTAAAGATTATCCCTGTGGAAATCTACGGGCCTAAGGGAACGGCTAAGGTTTTAGCCCTTCTAGACGAAGGCTCAACCGTCACACTTGTCGACGCAACCTTGGCAGAACAAATTGGACTCGATGGACCCACGGAACCTTTATCATTGGAAACAGTCGGAGGGAAAACGATAACAAAGAAAAACTCCATGCGCCTAGATGCAAAAATTCGAGGCATCCATCAAACCAGCAAGAGAGACATCACTGGAGCACGCACCATTGACGATCTAAATCTTTCACCACAGAACGTGGACAGATCGACCATTGAAAGCTGCTCTCACCTCAACAAATTATCCGAACAGTTGTGCTACGAGGGAGAGCGACCTAAGATTTTGATCGGGCAAGATAACTGGGAGCTGATTGTCTCAAGATCGACAAAAAGAGGAAAGAAAAATCAGCCAGTTGCGTCGCTCACACGCTTGGGATGGGTGCTTCACGGATCCGACGGGGGAGCGTCAGCACAAGTGAACTTTGTCACCTGCGCACATGTTTCGATCAGCGAGGACAGGATAGAGGGACTCATTCGAGAACATTTTGCGATAGAGTCGTTGGGAGTCCAGCCTCGTCGGCCAAGTATGGACTCAGATGAAAGATCGCTCAAAATTTTGGAGAAAACCACCAGAAAATTGGAAGATGGTCATTTTGAAGCTGGCCTTCTGTGGAATAGCGATGACATAAAGATGCCCGACAGTTATAAATCGGCAGAAACAAGGCTGAGAAACATTGAAAAAAAACTCGACAAAGACGTTCACCTTAAGGCGGAGTACGAAAAACAAATCTCTAACCTGCTAGATAACAGATATGCCGAGGAAGTGCAGCACGCATCAACGTCAGAAAGAAAATGGTATCTGCCTCATTTTGCTGTAACGCATCCAATCAAGAAGAAGATGAGAGTGGTTTTTGACGCGGCTGCCAAAGTGAGAGGAATGAGCCTTAATGACGTGCTCTTGACGGGACCAGACTTACTTCAATCTCTCTTCGGGGTCCTGCTGCGCTTTCGTCAACACCCAGTCGCCGTGGTTGCAGATATTAAAGAAATGTTTCTCCAAGTCAAAATCATAGAAAAAGATCGAGACAGCCTAAGGTTCCTGTGGAGAGGAGACAAGCGCACCGGAGCTCCTAAAGAGTATAGAATGACGTCGGTAATCTTTGGAGCCGCTTGTTCTCCTAGTACGGCTATCTACGTCATGAACAAAAATGCTGCCGAATCCCAAGATGAATATCCCGAAGCAGCTCGAGCAATAGTCCGAAACCATTATATGGACGACTATCTACAAAGTTTCGAGACTGAAGACGAAGCGATCAAGATAGCCAGCCAGGTGGACACCGTACATCAACGAGCCGGCTTTCAACTCCGAGGGTGGGCGTCTAACAAGCCCAGAGTAGTAAATAGACTTACTAACGAAAAGAAAAATAACGCCGAAGTCGAGCTGGGGTCAAAAGAAGAGAAAACGTTGGGTCTACGGTGGTTCACGCAAGAAGATGAAATCGGCTTCAGAACCCATTTGCGCAATGTCGAAGAAGACGTCGTCGAACAGAGAAAGATCCCAACTAAGAGAATGGTCACGAGTGCCGTGATGGCGACTTTCGACCCCATGGGAATGGCGGCGCCAGTCTTAATTCAAGGGAAGAAACTCATACAAGACATTTGGAGAAGTGGAATAGGATGGGACGAAGAAATCACACCAAAAAATCACATAATGTGGGAAAAATATCTTGAGAGTTTAAAGTTGTTGCAAGATCTTCGCATCCCTAGACTTATCACCTCCCGTGGATCCACAGGAGAGCTGCATATTTTCACGGATGCCAGCGAAGTTGCGTATGCCTGTGCCGTTTACTGGCGGCAACGAGAAGATGAAGGAAGATATTGGGTGACACTTCTGGCCTCTAAAGCAAGAGTCTCTCCACTGAAGCCAGTCTCTATTCCACGACTAGAACTACAAGCTGCTCTGCTAGGAACCAGGCTGGCACGATCGGTGGAAGAAGAACTAGACATCAAACCAGAGAAGAAGACTTATTGGACAGATTCTACCACCGTTTTGTCCTGGATTAAGTCAGACCCGAGAACGTTCAAACCTTTTGTGGCACATCGACTAGCAGAGATTGAAGATACTTCAAAGCCTCAAGAATGGCGCTGGGTACCAACCGCCATGAACCCAGCGGATGATGCAACGAGAGACGTTCCAGCCGGTTTCAGTCGAAACCACCGATGGTTTACTGGACCTCCATTTTTGAGGGAGCCAGAAGAATGCTGGCCAGAACCCCGTTCTTGCAAGGTCGAATCAACCGGGGAAGAAAAAGAAAAGTTCTCGGTAGCCACCATAAAAGAAGCCCACGCTTATCCAACTCCAAATCCAGAAAACTTTTCACGATGGAACCGACTATTGAGAGCAACAGCACGAGTACTTCAATTCGTTGACTTATGCAGAAGAAGCAAAAATCTTGTGAACGCTACAAGAAAACGTGAAAATGACCCGGAATGGAAGAATGGGCTGAAAAGAAAGAAAACGATGGTCAAATCTACCAAGACGAAGATTAAAGGTCGGAGATACTTACATCTTGAATCGTCGCATTTAGAGAGAGCTGAAAAGATTTTACTGATGAGAAGTCAACGCGACAGCTTCGGAGAAGACATCACTTGTATCCAGAGAAAGAAACCTTTGAATCGAGCTAGCAAGCTGAGAAAACTCGCACTAGAAGAAGACGATGGCGTATTTCGCATTCAAGGGAGGATTGATGTCGCTACAAGTTTTGAGAAGAACTTCAGACGACCTGTGGTATTAGACGGCAAGCATCACATCACGAAGCTTCTCATCGAGCATTACCACAACATCTTCAACCACAGCAACCACGCCACCGTGATCAATGAGTTAAGGCAGCGGTATTGGGTAATAGGACTCCGATCTGCGCTACGTTCTGCCACCCATCGCTGCCAGTGGTGCCGGGTGTACAGAAAAAATCCTCTAAGTCCACCGACCGGAGATCTGCCCAAAGAAAGATTGAAATATGGAGAGCCGCCGTTCACCTACATCGGGGCGGATTTCTTTGGGCCTATGACAGTAACGGTGGGCAGAAGACACGAAAAGAGATGGGGGGCTTTGTTTACCTGTCTCTCCACCAGAGCTGTCTGCGTTGAACTAGCATCGTCACTTACTGCAGATTCTATGATCTTAGCGCTTCGAAGAATGGCAGCCAGAAGGGGAATGCCGAAGGGAATCTTCAGCGACAACGGTACGAATTTTGTCAAAGCCAATAAAGAACTTCAAGAAGCCTTTAGAGAGATGAAGAAGGACGATGTCATTACCCAGGCAGAGCATCTGGGAGTCCAATGGAAGTTTATACCACCGGGGGCTCCGAACATGGGAGGAGCATGGGAACGTCTGGTACGCTCCATCAAGACAGCGTTGGCAGTGACTCTACGTGAGCGTTACCCTAAAGAAGAGGTTCTTCATACGCTTTTACTAGAGGCAGAGCACATTGTAAATTCGAGACCTCTGGTAGAACCCATCGGCGACGGAGAAGAAGCGCTCACGCCCAACCATTTCCTCATCGGGAGATCGTGTGGCGCGCCGAGATTGGGCACCTTCACTGACAGCGACATTCAGGGTCGAAGAACATGGAGGATATCTCAGCGTCTAGCTGATCATTTCTGGAGCCGCTGGGTGAAAGAATATCTCCCAACTCTTATTCCGAGGAAGATCGACGGAAGGGGCCAAGAAACCCGAGACCTCCAGTGTGGAGACACTGTCCTCATAGTGGACTCAACACTTCCGAGGAACACTTGGCCCAGAGGACAGGTTATCCGCACGTATGCGGGACCCGACGGACGCATAAGAGTTGTAGAAGTGCGCACCACCGGAGGCATCCTGAAGCGTCCGAGCTCGAAGATTGTGCTGCTGGTTCCTGCCAACCCCACCGGAGGCAAGGATGCGGAATGACGAGTCAGCGAGCTACAGGTCCCGAGGCGCTACGATTGAAGGAAGCAGGCATCGCTAGCCCAGAAGTTGTTGCTGCGCACCAGGGGGAGGATGTTAGCGATGAATCCGTTCACAAAATATCGAAATATTGTGATCTTTATTATTGTAATTCGTTAATCGAGATGTTTTGTTTATGTAGAATTTTGTAAATATTATTAAAATATTAAATTTGGTGTTGGTGGTGCGGATCCGTCATTTTCCAGAGTGATCCTCCTCCTTGGCCCAAAAAAATGCCGCCATTAGAGTGGGTGTAGCCAAAATTTGGTACAAAAAATGGCAGCCATGACACTAAAACTCGCGGCCATTACACTGGGTGTGGCTAACGTTTGGCACAAAAAACCGAGAGTGAATGAGTGGACCGAGGGTCAAACTAAAGGCTTCTCGGTCACACGCGACCTGGAGTGAAGGGCACAGTAGCGGTCGACTGTCGCTATTTCAGTCGCACTCGTTACTGTCCCTAGTAAAGATTAATTTAAAAACCGTGCCTTTCGTTATGCTCACGCAGAGAGGGGCGTGGCGCCGGCCTGCGCGAGCGCACTTGGTAGGATTAGTTAGAATTAAGATTATTATAAGACCACTATTGGAACTGATAACATCTCTAATAAAAGATCGAACAAGTTTTGCATTTTGTCTTCAAGTCAACATAGATAGTTTAAAGTCTTCAGAACAGCAGTCTGTGGCACTCCCGTTTGTGCTGTCACATTAAGGGCGAATCGTTACCAGCGCCCGAGGACTCCGTTTCCTCGGCCCACTCCCGATTCGCACAACGGAAGCGGCGCCTTCGTGCACGACGCCAGAGCGCCGTATTCAACACCATTGATAGTCGCTTTTGCAGCAGAAATTCAGTTGGCACAGATTAGATGATAGTACTTAGGTACCAAATATACTGGCATAGATACGTACTCGTATGTAGCATTATAATAGTTACACAATACTTATTTAATGATTTTAACTGATTTACATAAAATTAACAATAATCTAGATTTCATTTTGGTGATTACGAATCGGTCGATCATCTAATGAGAGAAGGAAAGGGTTTGATTTGAAATTAGTGTTTACAAAGACGCCACTTAAATGTATTTAGCGTAGTGCGATAAATGATGGACCTATGAGCAATGGTAAATGATCTAAAAGAAGTCAGTGCGTCAATCGTAATGGTTGATGTACTTTCGCAAGACAGAGTCGTTCAACCTTGCTCATAGAGTATGTGTAGCAATGGACAATATTCTGAACAAAATCAAAATAATCGGCCAAGTGCAATTCAGGCTCGCGCACCAAAGGTTCCATACCATGTGGAAGCCCCCCTTAATACATTTTATTTTTAATTAATTATTTATTTTTGATAAAACATATTCTGTGAATATTTCAAGCATCTTCCTGTTGCCGTAAATTATATCGAGCATTAAAATCACGTTACTTATATGGGAGCCCCCTTAAATATTTATTTTATTTTAATTAAAGTATATATATTTTAATTGCATATTTAATTAAATATTCTGTGAATATTACAAGCATCTATTAAAGTCGCCGTTATTAATATCGAGCGCAAAATGGCTAAAAATTCAGATTTGTTGTATGGGAGCCCCTTAAATTTTCCTTTTTTTCTGTTTTTAGTATTTGTTGTTAAAGCGGCAACAGAAATACATCATCTGTGAAAATTTCAACATTCTAGCAATCAGGGTTAAGATACCTATACAGCCTGGTTACAAACAGAAACACGGACAGACGAACGAACAGCGGAGACTTAGTAATAGGGTCCCGTTTTTATCCTTTGGGTACGGAACCCTAAAAAGTCGCTTCCCGCTGTCTGTCTGTCCCTATGTATGCTTATATCTTTAAAACTTTGACGCGGTTTTTAAAAAAAGTGAGTAATTCAAGGGTAAGGGTTATATGTATATAATAATACACCTGTGCGAAGCCGGGGCGTGTCGCTAGTTCTGAATAAAATGAATTGCGTCCAAGAGAACGCAGAATATATGGGTAGTTTAGTGTACCTATATCATAAATACATCTATAAATGTTCATAAAGCTACGGTTACAAGGGCTGGAGGTTCGATCTCACGCGCAGTGAGCAGTGAGTACCCGAGCACTGACCCATGCCAGCTTCGCGCCGCAGCCGCACGCTCCACGGCGCAGCAAAGGCAAGCCGCCGCCATTTTATACGCAAAAATAAATATAAATATCCTGGCGATATACCGGCAATCTTTTCTAAAAGTGGGCGAGGAAAGACTTAATTTTGGCGGTACTTAGGTAGCGTGTAATTTAAGAATTATTGAATATCCTGTGGTATAAAAATGTTCACTTATTTTCCAGTCGCAGATACCAATATATTAATTGTCCAATACGTATTTGATTAACCAATATAATATTGCTAATGGCTGAAATACCCGTAATGACTTCATTAAATGATTACGAAAATTCTGAAGCTCTGAACATAACATCAATTTAAATTCAGATTCAGAAAAAAATGTTTTGTAGTGGCACCTTTCTAAATGTAAAGAGTTGCATGCAATTACGGAATTATAGAATCAATGTTAAATATTATTGTATAAATCATTGAAAGATTTATTATGACATTTCATCGCTAAAACTCATCCAATTTATAAAACACATAATTTTTTTTTAAATATTCAATTTTTCTTTTAAAATCAGTAATAGATTTTTATTTTTAGTCTTTTTCGTTGAGGGCAAGCATAGTATTTCCTTAAATCTTTTATTGTATTTGTGTGTCTAAAAGTATTTTTGGCTTAAGTTATTTTCCTGATCCAACTTATGATTCTAATAGACCGATCAATCGAGGCAAGAAACCTATCGTTGTTTGTAAAATATATCTAGGTATCCAGACATCTAATAAGAGCATTAAATTCGAGGATAACATCGCTTACTATTAGAGAGTAGTCAAAAGCAAACTTTTTCAGAAAAGAAGATGGTTTCACTGCTACATATACATAAATAAAATAGCTACTATACGAATAAAATCACGAAAAAAGTCCAGCAATAAAAGACAATTTTCGTTGCAGGAGTAAAAACTCCTGCAACGAAACGGGCTGTAAAGGCTATCTACGTACATACTTGAAAAAACGAATGTATGTATCTAAATAAGGACGTGACGTGTAGGTATACTACGTTCTCGACCGATATACCTCAGTGCCTCAAGTAGAAAGTGTTCGATCAGTGTGTGTTACCAGTGATGACTTATATGGCACTGAAACGTGGTATCTTACTATGGGCCTTATTAATAAGCTCCAAGTACCTACCCAACGAGCATCAGTGTGTGTTGCCAGTGATGACTTATGGCACGGAAACGTGATCTCTTACTTTAGGCCTTATTAATAAGCTCCAACTAGCACAACGAGCTATGGAGAGGGCTATGCTCGGAGTCTCTGCGAGATCGCATCAGGAATGAGGAGATCCATAGAAGAACCAAAGTTACCGACATAGCCCAGCGGATTGGCAAGTTGAAATGGCAGTGGGCAGGGTACGTAGCACGGAGGATTGATGACCTATTAGTCAAAGTCGAAAAGTTCTTGAGTGGATACCACGTTCCGACAAGCGCAGCGTAGGACGTCTACCCACAAAGTGGACGGATGACCTAATTATGAACGCAGATCGCGCTTGATGCAAGCCACTACGATCCGGTTTCATTGGAGATCTTTAGGGGAGTACTATGTCCATCAGTGGACTTCCTATGGCTGACAGATGATGATGATACCTAGTACAATAGAGATAGGTATAGGGATAATAAGCTTTCATTAGGTATATTATTATCATTGCCTCCCCTATAGAATTCATGAACAACCAATTGTGGGCAATTATATTATTTATACTTATACCTATGTCGTATCAAATAACTTGTCTAATTATACACAGAAATGTTCTGTTCTCTTGATTTTAAACGCATTAATGTACCAAATGATAATAAATAATTAATGTGGTGTGACACCGCGCCAGTGTTGAGGTTCGTTTGCGTAAGTCTATAATTTTCCTGCGATTGATATTTACAATATAATTTCGATATATGGGATTAAATAAAACCTTATTTTCAGTTTGTGTCATTAACTTTTAACTGTAAATGTAAGTATGTATATTTCAGTTACATTTTTGTGATTTAAATAGCATGTTTTTGTATATTTTTCATTGGGAACTCATCCATCTATCATGTTTAAAATAAAAACAGACTTTGAATACAATTTTATTTATTACAAAATGGTAAAAACATTGTGTAATATTTTGATAAAGTTTATGCCAAGTTTAGATTTCTAGATTTTCAGCCCACTACATTTAAAGGCGTATCTACAGTTTTCTTTAAATATTTTTTATCGCGATTAAATCGGCGAATTACCACCAACACGCCTGATGGTAAGCAACGTTGTGGTCGAAGATGAAGCACGCAGACCTAGAAGATAAGGTTCACTCTGATCTTGAAAAGCTTTAGATTATATCTCTTAGAAAACAGGAAAGCAGGAAGACTGTTCCATTCCCTGGCGGTACGAATCAGAAATGTTGGGTCAAACCGCTTTGTACGCATTGAAAAAAAATCAACAGTGTATGGGAGGTAATGTGGCGTCTTTCTACTTGTCCTGTAGTAAAAAGAGGACGGTAGGATAAGGTCGTGTAGCTCAGATACACACTCTCCGAAATGAATCCTATAGAAAATGGACAGACTCACAACCCTACGGCGATGCTCCAGGCAATGAAGTTTTATGCAACTAACTTTTTATCTAGATAGATACTTAGCCAAGCCATCACAAGGATGGCAGCAGTATTTCAGACACGAATGGATTTGTGCTTGATACAGAGTAAGCAACTGTCCCGGTGTGAAATACCGCCTATACCCTTGTTCAGGATACCCAGCTTTAGAGCAGCCAATTTGGCCTCAGATTCTAGGTATGTGCCGTAGTTCAATGTGGAAGTAAGTGTTAGACCCAGCAGTTCAAGGTGATCTGTCACTGTTTCAGGAATATATCGAAATATAGGCGACAGTGCAAAGGGACGCTTTTCTGCGGAGAACAGATAGGCTTGGGTTTTCGAAGCGTTGAATTTGACGAAATTTTCGTCACCCCACTTAGAAACGGCTGCAAGATTCTGATTCATTCGCTCAAGCTCAAGCTCATTCGACACCAGCATAGGGAATCTTCTCTAATCCAGTGTCGACCAATATGCAGTAAACAGAGAAATCGGGCTTTTCAAGGTGGCGGAGACGTCTTACACAAATGTCGTCACGTACAAAGACACATACACCGGCACGAGGTCTAAATTTGTGCTCCAAAACATAGCCTGGATATAGTGTAGGTAACTGGTGTCAGCAGGACGTCTCCGTGAGTAGTAGTAGTGTGAAAACCTCTAATGTTAGTGAGGTGCACATGGAGTGAGAGGACGTGCTTCCACTGTTTAAACGGCTTACTATTTCTCTTGTTATTGACCATGTTATAGTGAAAAAGTATAGGAAGCAGCAGTTGAGCGAAAACTCTTACCATTTGTCCAGTAATACTCCTGAAAGACACCACCCCGGAAGGAGACTGGCCTGGAGACTGCAGGGTCAACCAACCGCCGCTAAATCCTCCCACCGGAATATGTTACCCGTTTTGCACCACCCTAGGGCTACGTGTAATAAACCTCCTATGGGCGCGGGTAACTAGGCCCTCATAAATTAACTGAGAGAAATTGCGAGAATAAAACTTTCGTCTCCGCCCGAAGCCTACAACCAAACATTAATGAAATATTTCATTGCTCTCTGTGCCTTGTAATATTAAACTTTTGGCTTCGCCAACCTCAAATGAGGAACTCGCAAGGTTCACCGATGACAAGGAATCCGCCTTTGATTTGTCAAGGAAGATACATTTAGATCAATAGATAAACGATCAACCTTCAGCCTTAGTAGCAGACGTAGCAGTGCTCTTAGTGTAGTTTAAATAAATGTTTCTTGGCGATCACCGAAGTTAAGCAACGTTAGTCACTGTTAGTCTTCGGATGGGAGACCGCGAGTGGCGCTTACAACTGAGCGCTGCCAGAACTCAGACGACACGGTAAATCCTGGGTCTCGGTTGATGTAACCGTTTAGCCATGTCAAGAACTTTCATGTGGCTTAAAACCTCGATAAAAACAAGGGTTAGCCGCCGACCTAAGCGAACTTACTTGTTAATCTTCTTCTTGTCGATAGGTCTATACAGCTTTAACCCAGAGGTTAGCGACTGCTACCTCGGTAGGAGAGGCCTTCATGAGGTCTTACTTACTTTTCAGTGACAAGTATTTTTACTTTCAGTAGAGTCACCTGTAGCGTGAAAGCAAGCTTGAAAATGCATTATTACCGGAGCTCAAACAAATGTGCTCTCACCGGTAATTGATTGAATACCTTCGCCTGGGCGGGCGGGGGCGGGTTGCCATGGAGACGCCCACGCCGGATCCCCCCGCACAGACCTTGACCCTCCAGCTGATCGACGCGTGTCGCTCGAACCGGGTGCCGGTACTGGGCTGACAACTTCTGTCTGCAAAAGGATGGGGGCATTACTAGCTTATTTTCTAAACAATTATTATTTGCTAAAAATGGAATTTAACCTACGAGTACTTCAACCGTGTACAGAGTTCGAATACGAGTAGTTCGGATCGATGTATCATCAATGTCGTAATTTATTATTGTTGATTTTTTCAAAAATGACTCCTATTTTGATATCCTATTTGACCACGCGAAGTGGTCTTATTTAAATTAAACGTGTAATATACATACAAAATTTAAACAAACAGTCCAATTAAGAAGATCCTCTTTTATACTCAAAAATATGTGTAGCAAAAAATCTACATTTTGTTTTAGGTTCTGTATACTAAAGACTCTATAAAATGTTTATGGCATGAAAATAAACTATACAATTAAGGATATTTACAAATTGAATCATTGTAATTATGTAATTATTTTGTTAGTTTTTTTAAGCTTGAGCGTATTGTATTGAAAATAAATTTTACTTTGACAAGATGATAAATATGTCAGTACTTCGGTACTGTACTGTACCAGCCTTTTTAGGGTTCCGTACCCAAAGGGTAAAAACGGGACCCTATTACTGAGACTCCGCTGTCCGTCTGTCTGTCTCCAAGCTGTATCTTATGAACCGCTATAGCTAAAAAGCTGAAATTTTTACAGATGATGTATTTCTGTTGCCGCTATAACAACAAATACTATAAAACAGAATAAAATTAATATTTAAGGGGGGCTCCCATAGAACAAACCTGAATTTATAACCGTTTTTCGCTCGATATTAATAATGGTAACAGGTAGATGCTTGAAATATTCACACAATGTTTAGTTGTATATATGTGTACAATTCAATAATAAATAATTGAATTAAAATAAAATAAATATTAATCCCATATAGTACGGAACCCGGGCGCGAGTCCTACTCGTACTTGACCGATTTTTTTAATAGTCCACTGCAGGACGTCGTATTGAATTGACTGTTGCTCATGCTACTCAAACTTGCGCCTATTTACATGACAAGTTAAGTTAGTACAAAACTTTTTAGGTAGTACAATATTTTTACGATTATTTTAGTTTTATAATTTGGTCGCTGCGCAGAATAAGGTTGTTGCACTGTGTGCTCGGTACATTGGTACGCAGCTTTTAAGCAAAAAGCTGGGAAAATTGGATTTTTCAGTTGTAACTTTATGAGCGGAAGCTCCTTTATCGTATTTAAGAATTATTCCAGTCTGTCCCCGGATTTGTTCCCCTGGGAACAGAACAGAGAAAAACTTTTAAAGGCATTGAAAACTTTTACAGTTTGAATAAATAGAATAAAGCGAAGTGATATATGACATTTGAAACTGAAACGTGGTGTTTTACTGTGGGCCTTATGAATAAGCTCAAGAATAGCTCAACGTGATATGGAGAGGGCTAGGCTCGGAGTTTCTCTGCGAGATCGAATCAGAAATGATGAGTTCTGCAGGTGAAACAAATTTACCGACATAGCCCAGCGGATTTGCAAGTTAAAATGGCAGTGGGCAGTGCACATAGTGCGAAGAACGGACGGCCGACGCGACGAGGCCGTAAAGTTCTCGAAAAGAGATCACGTACCAGCAAGCGCAGCGTAGGACGTTCACCGACTTGATGGACTGATCCAATCGGCTCTATTTGAAATCTATAGAGTTAGCCCTATGTCTAGCAGTGGGCGTCCTAAGGCTGATGGATAGATATAACCGCGAAAAAACAAAATTATAGATGACGATCGTGAACCTTAGCTATTAATTACCCTTCGCAGGAAATATTCCAATTCAGATTCTTTATTCACATTATAATGTTACGTTACATTAGGTAATTCAAGTACAGTAATAATATATTTCTCTTAAAAATAGGTATAAAAACCTAAAATATTATGAACACAACGATACCACAGAACGGATTTTTAGGGTTCAGTACCCAAAGGGGTACCAAACGGGACCCTATTACTAAGACTTCACTGTCTGTCTGTCTGTCTGCCACCAGGCTGTATCTCATAAACCGTTATGGCTAGAAAGCTGAAATTTTCACAAATAATGTATTTCTGTTGCCGCTATAACAACAAATACTAAAAACAGAATAACATTAATATTTGAGGGGGTCTCCCATACAACAAACCTGAATTTTTAAAAGTTTTTCGCTCGATATTAATAATGGTAACAGGTAGATGCTTGAAATATTCACTGAATGTTTAGTTATATATACAATTTAATAGTAAATAATCAAATTAAAATAAAATAAATATTTAAGGGGAGCTCCCATACAGTACGAAACCCTGCGTGCGCGAGTCCTACTCGTACTTGGTCGATTATTTAATTTCATTACCATATTGTGCTGTGCCTAAACGGCTCAAAATGTAATTAAACAAAAATAAATGCGGATAAGACGGCATGTGATATTTCGATCGAACACCTTTTCCATTAACGTCAAGCGATATCTTTTCTACGAGAAAACCACATAAAGACGAATAGAACTACAGACTAGACAAAGGCCAGACATTTGATTGGCATTGCTTCGTGATACAATGTAAAAACCTTTGGTAGCTATTGTCCTAAGTTATGAATATTAGGTATTAGTGGCCTAGAATTGTATACATAAGCCTCAATGTATTGTACCTCTTATTTTTGTTGCAAATAAAAAATTCTGTATTCTGTATTCAATGTCAATGTAGCGCTCATAGCGTAGTTTGACTAGGTGTTCGTTAGCGATCTTCGAAGTTAAGCAACGTTCAGCACGGTCAGTCTTCGGATGGGTGACCACGGGTGGCATTTTTAACTGAGAGCTACCGTGGCTCGGATAACACCTTAAATTGTAGGACCTAGTTGTTTTAACCGTTTAGCCATGTCAGAGGCCTTCCGGCGGCCATATGAACTTACTTTCTAATGAACTACCTATCTACAAAACACTGATGAGTTGTTTTGCAGCTAAAATAAGAAAATAATATTTTTCCAAACAGTAGACCTCGCATCTGTTTAACTGAATTTTGCTCTCGGCTCCGCCCGCGTTATATTTAGATTTTTGTGCTATCCCATGGGAACCTTTATATATCTGGGATAAAAAGTAGCCTCTGTCACTTTCCGTCTTTCAAACTAGGTATGTTCATGCCAAAAAACAAATTAATCCGATGCTCCGTTGCTGCGTGAAAAACGAACAAACCAATAAACCAACAAAATTATTAATGCACTTTTTCAGATTTATAATCTTAGTACTTAAGGATATCTCCACTCGCTCTTGACCGATTTCGTTCATATTATAGTTACTCGCAAATCTTGTTAGGATTTAGAGACCAAACAGTTTTGTCAAATATTATCAAAATTGGTTAATATTAACGCTACAGCAAAATTACCCCGTTTTTGAGGGGCCCCCAAAAATCAGAAACCAAAAATCCGCTGACGTCAAAAAACTACCCATAGAGAGCTCGTGTACTAAGTCGTCAAGATTATTTGAAAAATGTGACCTGTAGATGAGAACCAACATCCGAAGAGACAAAATATTTCTTTATTAATAAATTTATAATAATATATTTTTTTAAATATACGGGGTTATTCCTAATCAATTAGCACCCTTTTAGGAGCTTATTCTGTAAATCAAAACTAACAATTTCTGTTCTACGACTTTTAATAATTCTCAAAAAAAAGTTGTTGTTTCATAGAAAAATATCGTTCACCTTCGACAAAATGTATGGAACAGCTGTTTTTTTTTTGAGTTTTGGCAGAAGTTGATGTAAAGCCTTAACAAAAGACTTGAGGTTAATTCAGTACCTTCATTTATTTATGTTCATTTATCCACACAATATATTATTCCTCAAACAAAAAGGATCAAAACTAGGGACACTTTAAAGCTGCCACCCATGCGCCCCCTAAATAAGGGGGGCACACACGACGTGCTGACGTCACGCCAGCGTCATGCGAGCGGGCACGCGCCGCGCTTCAACGTCACCCGCAGCGAACTGTCACTCAAATAAGTAGTAAAATGAAGGTAAGGTGATAGAATTTTTCTCTATTATAATTATTTTTTCGCAAAAAATTGCAACACTGACTTAGACCGTGTACAAAATTCGAATAGTTTGCACGAATCGATGTAACATCCATGTACATTATTGTTGATTTATCAAAAAAGCTGATTTCGGTAATATTTAAATGAGACCACTTCGGAAGTACACTCTTTCGAACTAAAACTTTTTTTTAATCGGTTCACAATTGGCCAAAATTTCGATGAACAGAAACAAAAAATCATACAGACGAACATAATACCTCCTCCTTTTTCGAAGTCGGTTAAAATAGCATAACCGACTTCAACTGAGTACAAAATTCGAATAGTTCGAACGAATCGATATATCATCGAGGTAGTAATTTTCACGGTTACCTGGAAGAAATTGCTTTTTAGCGATAAGGCCGCCGGTTGTAACACTAGCTAGAAGTTTCACTAATCTTATTTTTATAGTTTATTAAAGTTTTGGTGTGACAATAAAGAATTGATCTATCTATCTATCTATCTAATATTCACGCTATTCTTGAATTTTTTCTGGTTTCGTTAAAATTTAAATGGGACCACCTCTGGAGTATGATCTACCAAACAAAAAAAAAACAAAATCGATTCATAATTTTCGGAGTAATCGCGTAACATACGTGCAAAAAAAACAGTCGAATTGAGAACGTCCTTTTTTGAAGTTGGTCAATAATACAGGGTTATTTCTAATCAATTAGTATTATTTTAGGGGCTTATTCTGTACATAAAAACTAACAACTTTTGTTCTACAACTTTTATTAATTCTCAAAAAAGGTTGTTGTTCCATAGAAAATATCGTTCATCCTCGACAAAATGTATGGAACAGCTGTTTTTAGGGTTCCGTACCCAAAGGGTAAAAACGGGACCATATTACTAAGACTTCGATGTCCGCGTGTCCGTCTGTCTGTCTGTCACCGGGCTATGTCACTTGGCTCATTTTTTTAGGGTTCCGTACCCAAAGGGTAAAAACGGGACCCTATTACTAAGACTTCGATGTCCGTGTGTCCGTCTGTCCGTATGTCACCGGGCTATGTCACTTGGCTCATTTTTTTAGGGTTCCGTACCCAAAGGGTAAAAATGAGACCCTATTACTAAGACTTCGATGTCCGTCTGTCCGTCTGTCTGTCTGTCACCGGGCTGTATCTCATGAACCATGATAGCTAGGCAGCTGAAATTTTCACAGATGATGTATTTATGTTGCCGCTATAACAACAAATACTAAAAACAGAATAAAATAAATATTTAAGGGGGGCTCCCATACAACAAACGTAATTTTTAGGAGTCTTTTGCTCGCTGTTAATAACGGCAAGAGGAATGGGGCTCCCATACGGTACGGAACCCTCCGTGCGCGCGTCCAACTCGCACTTGGCCAATTATTTTGTTTTGACAAATGTCGCAGAACAAAAGTTGTTAGTTTTGATGTACAGAATAAGCCCCTGAAAGGATGCTAATTGATTAGAAATAACCCTGTATATTAGATCAAAGAAAACAAAAGTAACACTCGTAATTAGCTTTTATTTTGTTAAGACCGCGCACGTTGAGTCTTGATGATATCGCAATGATTTAACTACATCCATACATCCTATTGCCTCAGACCAAATAAAAAATCTAGACAGAATGTTCACGGCGCTCTGTCTTGATTTTTTATATGGTCTGAGCCAATTGCAAGTAAAGTTTCCTTCTTTTCTTTCAATTCAAAGAAAGTTAATGATTTTTGCATTGTGGTTGTCAATAAGCAAATAATAAATACTTGCATAGACATCCGGAATATGCTATGACTGTAGCAAGTAGGATGTAATCATCAAATCTAGGCACAGTTGGGAAGTAACGGATGGAGATTTTTTATTTGCAAAATTTATAAAACATTTCATAAACTTAACTATATATATTACAACTACAATGCTATATGTACAAACCTAAACAAATTAATTAAAAAACCACTTGAGCTAAAAAAATGAGTATGTATAGATGACGATGAAAACCCTAATCTAAAAGCCCACTACCAGCGGGCACAGTTCCCAAAATGCTGGCCCCATTACCACGTTGGATAGCAATACTGATCCTTTGGCACAGTTCAGTATTTTGTTTCATAATTAAGTTCCATGTATAACTAGACAATATTCAAAAATGTCATAGAAGAAAGCTAAGATTTATTCAATGAATTTCTTCAGTTCAGAGGTAGGTGTTGTAAAACGAGTATTTGCGTACTTTACCCTCAAGTATTGTCCCCATTTCTTTCGTCATCATTTGCGCAAAGCGCTAAACATTATAATTTCTTTTTACGTTGGTCTTTTACAAGTGTTCCGCAACTTTACAACAGCCAACAAGTAAAAGTGAAATCGTAAAAAGTACCAACAAATATATCAAAAGGGTATGTTGGTAACAGAGTTATATTGTTTTTTTTTTCGGGACAGAACTATTTTTAGAATGCTTTACGTAAAATTAAAGCTAGTACCTACTTAGCTACGTACCTATTAATCGGTTACCAAAACATATTACCTACCTACATTAGGTATGTTTCGGGTTTTTTCAAGAATCAATAGAGTTTTCTAGTGTCGGAAGCCAAAACTCACTTCGGTCGCAAGCAGGTCTTATAATTATTTCGGCAAAAAAAATTGTTCTGTACCACTTGCGGGAAAAGTTGCCAATTCGTTATTTTTCCAACATTAAATAGCTAAGCAATAATTTTACAGAAAATGCCAAGTCGATGAATTTTCAGCTAATACATAGGACACTGACTGATTTAAATAAAATTGCTGTTATATTTTCGCGTTTCGTAAACATTGTATTAATTTTTAGAGTTCTTCTAGAGTCGTTTTCAATGAGTTTTGCCTTAGTAAATAGTAGTTATATACCAAGAGAACCAAATCGTGTCTTACGTCACGGGCGACAAATTGGACCCTGAGCGTAGCGAGGGACTCTACAGTCCGAGCGCAGCGAGGGTGTTTTAAGTTAATTCCCGAGCGAAGCGAAGGAATTATTTAGAGTCTTGAGTGAAGCGAGGGTATTTAGAGCGTACCAGTATATTTGGAGCGTATTTTATCATAAACCATCAAATTAAAATTTTCAGCTTGAGTAAAAAAAGACTAGGTACGGTAGATTAGGAAAAAAATTGAAGAATGGTCGAAATATGTCATATTTATATCTAAAATATTTTTATGTCCGTCCAGAATGTCAAGGCAAATAGTAAGTGTCTTTAATATGAGCCACAGTTAGTTTGCGGACTTCTTTCTACTGCGTAAACAGAAAATATGTAGGTAAGTAACCATTTAATCCAGCGTATAGTAATGTTTGCACACTTTTCAATAAAGGTAAATGGCGTGGGTTTTCTTCAGATATCTACCTAAGTAAATTCTTGTAAAGATTTCTAGTGCTACTGAAGTAACGACGGTTGCTACGCCACCACTTATTTTACAATTTATAATTTAGTTTCACCAGTCCCGTTGTCTGTCTGTCGGTCTGTAATCAAATCTTGCAAGTTAAATTTGATCTCATCAAAAAACATAAATGTGAAATGAGAGCCAAGCTGATGCCTCCAAAAGTATTGAGATCTACACGGGGGCCAAGTGTTCTGTAGAAAATCCTAAATCCTAAAATGTTAGCTACAAGAACATACCTACAACATTCTAAAGGGATTTACTTATGTAATTCAACTCGTGATTTGACTTGGCTAGTTTTAAGAATAAGTACAGTGCAAACAGAAAGTAGGTACATTAACTGTCGTGTGACTAAACAAAAGTGCCAAATTTCTTGTATGTAGGCTAAATAGTTTTCGAGTGGTTCGTATAATATTACACACGGCCGCTGCGTCGCCAGTTTTCTTTGAACACTTTGGCTGGACACGCTGCCGCGTGTCTAGATCCACTTTCCGGTTACCGATTGAGCTGAAATTTTGTATACATGTGTAAATCGCGTGACAATGCAATATTATGATGACATGGTGCTGATCTGATGATGGAGCTGGAATGTGGCTAAAGGAACTTAGCAATGAAACGACACAACCTCATCGAGTTTGGGTTCATTTGAATGGTCTTGGCGAGTAGTTTGTCTTTCAATGGTAACCAGGGTCTGATGATGGAGCTGCAAGGTGGTCATAGGAACTTCGTAATGAAACGACGCAACCCTATCGAGTTTCGGCTCGTTTCATTCGTCTTGGCCATTACCCTTTCAGTAAAAGCTTGTTTTTAAAGAAAAGTTTTTTTTAAGGATACAACATTATTAAAGTGCCTAGTTTTCAATAAGTAGTAATAACCGAGAATTTGGCTTGAGAATTCGGTGAAATCCAATAATGGCGTAATTATTTCCCTTACCAAAAAATAACTTACCAAAGTAAAGTATGGCTACAAAGACACGGCGATAAATTATTACGATACGTCAATGCTACATTCTATTCTAAATGTTTGTCAATTATTCTGTCCAAGTTATAAGACAGAGCGATTATAAATAAATAAATATTAGGGGACATCTTACACACGGTCTCTGACCCCAAACTAAGCAAAGCTTGTGATTTGGCTGCCAGAGACTGATATACTACATATACATATTTTTAAATACATACTTATATAGATAGTAACTAAATACACCCAGACACAGAGCAAACACTTATGTTCATCACATAAATATTTGCCCTGGGTGGGGATCGAACCCAGGCCTCTTTGACACAGAAGCTAGGGTCACTAACCACTGAGCCACCGAGGCAGTCAAGAGAGTCAATAAGAAAAGATTAAAAGAACTAAACGTCCTTCTTCATATTATTAGAAAGTAGATTTTATACAGGGTTATTTCTAATCAATTAGCATCCTTTTAGGGGCTTATTCTATAAATCAAAACTAACAATTGGTCCAGAACTGGTGCATACCTACTCTACTTTTCATACCTCCTGCGAGAAAATAAAACCCCACGAATCAAGTAATATCTACTTACGTTATAAGTGTACACACTAGGCAACTCGGTATTGTTCACAATAAAATAAAAAACAAATTAGAATGTACCTACGAATACACATAGAATCGCACAAAAAATCTGTAACAAAACAAAGAATATAAATACTACGTGAAAAACACAAGACTATGGCTAGCTCGATTACAATGGCCTAACACGGGCATTGCAAAGAGGTTTTAATCTATAAAATCGAATAAAACCTCCTTCCAATGTCCGTTGCCGTGCAATTAGAGGAGGTTTTATTTTTACGACATTTCATTTTCATTTTCGAGCAGGTGGTATAAAAAGAAGTTTTCACTTCAAAAATACAAGGAAAACGGACGTTTCACATTCGTTTCACTCTCGCAGGTTTCACTTGATTTTGGCCTTTGATTAAACGAATCATCATCGAGGGTTTTATTACGTAACTAGAAATATATTCGCGCTTCTAACTTACACCATGTAGTGCGTCAGTGACGTCAGTTTTACCCGCTTCAAATACAAATGACATGTATCGTAATTACTTGCAAGCGAAATCAGTGCACAATTGGGTTTACATTCACACTGAAATGAGTCTTGAGTCATACAAATCCTTAGAGCCATCAAACAATTACAGCCTGGAAGGAGGGAAGGGAGGCTTTTGCCCAGCAGTGGAGAAATGTTGACTGAAAATACATGTACAATTAACTTGAAGATTTTTGAAGACAAGTCAAAATTTAGACACAACCTAGCAAAGCTACCTATCAAGTTGAAATGACTGGATGAGAAGCCGATGGTTCTGTAAAGTTCTCCAACAGATACCACGTACCAGCGTGGCGTAGAACAGTCTGCCACCACGTCTACCTTAAGTCTATTGGAACGCCTTGAACTTTGATATAAAAAGCATAAAGTATCTACTTCATTTCTTTCAATCAAATTACAATCAATTTAATGACCGCACAAATATCTATAACCTTAAAATCCAATAAAAATGCGAAAAAAAATGTAGGTAGTACCTACGCAATCGGTTTTTTCTCAAATTATTCCTATTTATTACCGACCGACCTAATGAAGTTCCAAAATTTCGCCAACATATCAAATTAAAGCAATATTCCATCGCAAACTGACGGAATTCATGAGTAGGTACTTGGTAATGTTTATCGGCCTCATGAACTTTCTGAGTGCCTAAGGATGTTACTAAACGATCGACCGTCGATCAATAACGTCGCTAGTTGCCAATCTATCGCTCATTTGGTGTGGAAATTTTGACTGATCGATGAATATCAATCAACCAGTGAGATATACCAAAAGCCGTGGTGGTCGAGAGGTAGTGACACTCGCCTTACAATCGTGAGGTCGTGGGTTCAAATCTCAGTCCCGTACCAATGTGTTCTTTGGAACTTATGTACGGAATTTGGCACACCACTGGCTTTTCGGTGAAGGAAGACATCGTGAGGCAACCTGCATACGTCCGTAGAGGAAATTCGATGGCGTATGTGAGTCCACCAACCCGCACTAGTCCAGCGTGGTGGATATGGCCCAATCACCCTTTGTGGGTAGGCCTACGTCCTGCAGTGAAAAATACAATACTTCGATCAATATTATCTTCATGTCACAATCAGACTATAAGTAGATCGAGATCAATCTCTGGTAGACCAAAGCGTCAGTTGATCGCGCTCGATCATAGTTTATCGATCAGTTAAAACTTTACTTATGACACGTTGAAGACAACGTCAGCTACGTCAATCAATGTCGGCTATTCGAATGTCACATTTTGCTGTATATCGATTGGTGCGGTACCACTCGTCGATTTGTCTTGACTGAACTACCAAAATCGATCGGCTAGTGATGTAACACCCTAACGTTTATTGAAGTTCTGAACTTCAAAGCTCCATACAGCACTTCCAATCTCTCTTTGAATAAATAGAACGCGAATCTATTTCTCAGAAATAGTAATAACATGTATAAGTGCCTTCATGGGTAACATGTAAGCAGTTAGCTCCAAATGTTGTGCGTAGGTGTCGGACAGGGTTGGACTCGGATTATGCATGCTGCGGGGGACCTCGGCTAAAAAAGGAAATGAATTATAGCTATATAAACCTTCCGGACGAAACATTCTAAAAAATATTGAAAACCGCATTGCAATCTGTTTAGTTGTTTAGAAGATCTACGCGGGGATACACAGACAGACACACAAAAATAGCGACTTTGCTTTATAATATTAGATTATTATAGAATGCACTATTTTCGTAATCTTGATCAATTTTGGTGAGTTATAAAATAAATAATGAACTAAGAAGAAACAACGAGATTTGAGTAGTGTACAAGCTGAACATGATAAAAATAAGTTCCCAAGAAATAAATTACTTATCTGTAGATTTAAACCAACCGGATTAAGTTCTCACTTATTAAAATTAACGGAACTCAATAACCTACCTAACTATCCCGCGTAGGCATTTATGGACCTATCCTCTCTCACAAGCTACAAAGAAAATTCCTATTCACAATCTAATAACCAAACTCGGATATTTTTCAGCCTCTTTCCCAAAAATCCGTCACTGGCAAGCACCTATCGGACTGTGTCAGATCGAGACCTTTGAGATCCGCGCAACATTCGACAAAACGTGAAATTACTTGGTTTGCGCGTGACAGCTCGTTACGGCGGGATCAAACAACAAAACCTGTTATTACAAAATTCAATTGACGAAATCCGTTGGGAAGCCGGGATTGTGCGGTTTTCGGCGGAAATTTAATTTGATTAAAAATAATTAAATATAGCCTGGCGTAGGCTCTGCGTAGACGTGTCTGTGGGTCTACGCAAGTGAGGCGCGTTGGAGTGTAAAAGTGAACAGGGCTAAATCGCTTAAAGACTGCGGTTTTATGTAATTTGTGTTTCGAGTTTCTGAAGGTAACATCTACGGGTGATTTCCAGCTGTTTACAGAGACTTAATAGAAATTAAAACGTGTGTTGGCTAATAGAGCGTAGAGAGGCTCTACGACAAAGAAACATGTCACATTTAAAGTCATGAGTGACATAATTTACATAAATCAGATTTCTCAAAGAACTCGAAGAACATAAACGCTTAATATTCTTTGAGTGTTTTCACCTAAAAAAACTAAGTATATGAACGGGGTAAAAAGTAAATAATTTTTTACAACTGAACGAAGAGATTGCCAACTGTTATCGAAATTTGAATTATCTTTGGCTCTTTTTGATCTTTGCGTAATCCTATCTTGCAATTTACTTTTTTTCTTTGGTAATTGTTGTCAATTCAAATGTTTAAATTATCTTAATTTATCATGTTGTTTGACGCCACTGGCATTAGAAATGCAGTTGTAAAACTAGTTCGGAGCCAGTGGATTCAATTAAGTTTTTGTCACCTGTTTGATATCAATAAATAGACATTTGAAGTAGTTATATTGTAAGGATTTTGTAGTCTATTCAATCATATTATGATAAAAAAAAATGAGCCAGTGGATTCAATTAAGTTTTTGTCACCTTTTCGGTATCAATAAATAGACATTTTAAGTTGTACCTAAGTATTTTGTAGTCTATTCAATCATATTATGTTAGAAAATAATCGGCCAAGTACGAGTCGGACTCGCGCACGGAGGGTTCCGTACTGTATGGGAGCCGCCCTTAAATAATTATTTTATTTTAATTTTATTATTAAAGTGAATATAAAACTAAATATTCTGTGTAAATTCCAAGCATCTACCTGTTACGATTATTAATATAAAGCGAAAAACGTCTAAAAATTCAGATTTATTGTATGGGAGCCCCCCTTAAATATTTTTTTTTTGTTTTTAGTATCTGTTATTAACAGAAATACATCATCTGTGAAAATTTCAGCTGCCTAGCTATCATGGTTCATGAGATACAGTCCGCTGACAGACAGACAGACAGACGGACATCGAAGTCTTAGTAACAGGGTCCCGTTTTTCCCTTTGGGTACGGAATCCTAAAAATGAGCCAGTGGATTCAATTAAGTTTTTGTCACCTGTTTAATACCAATAAATAGACATTTGAAGTAGTTATATTGTAAGTATTTTGTAGTCAATTCAATCATATTATGATTATGATATGAATATTAGGTATGAATGTTAGGAAGTGAGTGCAAATATGACGAAGTTAGAGATATATGGAGGAGGCGTACCTACATGCTGTACGTACCGTCTCCATTAGTGGATGAAGGATAAACTAATGATGATACTAACTGGTATTAGAGCCACTGAGATATGTTTCTTATTCGGCCATATTGTGACAATAATAACTTAATATCGACACTACAACTGACCATAACCAGTGTCAGAGTTCAAATTCCTCACCTTCACACGATTACGTCACTAAGCTGACGGAATCGCCCTCGTACAACACTTTCGCGTATAATCCCCGCAGAGCCAATTATAGGTAGGGGTGTAAAGCACACGTTATGCCACGCGACCTCCGACTCGCACGCGACGTCTTACGGCGATGCTATGCGGTGATGATGTGAGAAAGAACGCAGGAGGCAGTCTTTTCTAAGTTTATATGTTGTTTTCATACATATAAAAAGCACAAAAATGTAACGAATTAAAGAAAATAACCAAAACATGACCTACTTACTTAAATATGGGATCAATTTTCTGAAAAAAGTTCTCAACACTAAATAACACGCGTTCTTGTCGGTTGCTACAAGTACACTCGTGGGCAGAAAGTGGTTGAAAAAAAATCTTTGTCTAATTTTGTATGGATAATTGAGATATACAGAATACAGAATACAGAATTTTTATTTGCAACAAAAATAAGAGGTACAATACATAACGACAAAATTAAATGATAAAACACAAAAAAAAACAACAGTATTTCACCAGATATTGACATATTGACATTTCAGATATTGACATTGTTTATTACAAAAAGTGGGAAAAGCGAAAATTCAAATACACAAAATCGGGTGACATACGGCACCGCTAGGTCATTCATAATGGGTTAACACGAACAAGCGCTTGGTCCCCAACTAGGTACGATAATGTAGGAAGGAGTAAGGCAGTAAGATCAATTTTGTCGCAACGCATAGGTACAAAGATTTTAACAACGACATTTTACGTCTTCGCCCACAACGTTTTTTACCATCAGACGAGATGGTATAGAGAAGAGCGGTCTTTTAAATGTTTAAAATAAAATAGGAACTAACATTTTAAACTAGATCTAGGTGGCAATGAATGCAGCAAATACAATACTATACATATGTGCGGTATTACAGTGCCATATTAAATAGCTGATTATTTTATGCTACGTTTTCAATTCTTTTTCACATCTTTTTTCCTAGACTCTACCACCTACAATTATATAATATCAGTCTCAAATGTATACAAGAAAAATAGGCTTACGCATCGCCTAGCAATTGTGATAGGTATTAACGGGCTTCCGCCACCGGTAACATCGTACTTGAGTTGCAACGTACCTAGGTTGCAACGTAACCTTAGGTACCCTACTTTCCTACATCCGCCTAACCAGTAATCTAATGATGTGGCTATGTTGCATAAACACACATGCTACCCACTCAACTCTACGTTGCGTACGTAAGTATTATTAGAAAAGCCTATTTAAAGGGTAGTTTTATTTCTGAACTAGGTATTGATAGAAGGCTGTTGTCTAGCCAGCTGGGGGCTATCGGGTAAATATTATAGGTACACCCAAATTGGAAGAAAACTGAAGCAAATTGCAGGCTTAAATTTTTTGGTGAAGTAAGTATACTCAACTATGCTGACACGTCTCACTTTACGCAGTGGCAATTTTTTTACCTTAACGAATTAGCAAGTTGATATGGTAGTGGACTGGGCACATAACACGCAGGATAGGTGACCGATGGGGTCGAAGCAGCGTAGAGCGTTCACACACTTGCAATGTGGACAGATGACCATTGCAGGATCCGGAGGACCGTGGTAGATGCAATCCGCTTCTTACCAGTCTCATTGCAGATCATGGGGAGACCTAATTTAGTCTAGCAGTGAAATATTGATGATAAAAATTTGATAATATTGAACGCATCATCTTATTATCCCCATCCAATTATAACATATGGAGTTGGTTTTTCAGTATTTGCGATTCTTCCAAAGATATCTTCTTCTCAAACTTATAGATATGGACACTATGTTATCAAATTGTTAACTACGGAATATGCAAATATAAGGTAATCTATGGTAAAAAGCAAGAGTTACGAGTTATTTTACTTGGTTATGGAATGTAGATTTACGCGGACTTTTATTATTATTTCCCTGATTAATATAGCGTGGACATGAACCTAGTTAAGCACTATTAGGTACCTATGATTTTATACTTCACTAGCTTTTTCTAATTAGGTTGTAGGCAGTGATATTTCTCAACAATTATTACGTTACCAAAGGTAATGGCTGCCCGTAAGGTTGGTTGTTAGGTGTAGTTTCTTTTCCAAAACTTATACTTACTACTTACTTGTACCAGCCATTTTCATAGTCCACTGCAGGACGTAGGCCTACCCACGAAGGGTGATTGGGTCATATCCACCACGCTTGCCCAGTGCGGGTTGGTGGATTCACATATGCCATCGAATTTCTTCTACGGATGTCTGCAGGTTGCCTCACGATATTTTCCGCCACCGAAAAGCCAGTGATGTGGAATTCCGTACATAAATTCCAAAGAACTCATTGGTACGTGTCCGAGATTTGAACCCACGACCTCACGATTGTAAGGCGGGTGTCAGTAGCACTAGACCACCACGATACGATACGATTGTACCTAATCCATCCATCCATCAGCCATAGGGCGTCTACTGTTGGACATAGGCCTCCCCTATAGATCTTCAATAAGACCGGCTAGTAGCAGCTTGCATCTAGCGCGATCCTAAGGTCTTAATAAATTTTAAAAAATCCCTTTTGATTCGAGTTATCGAGATTCCACTGTATTTTAAATCTGTGTAGTCCAATGCGATTGCCACACGCGCGGCGTAGCGGGAGCCACAGATGTGTTGACAACGTGCGACCCCCTGCCCTCGCGGGGGTGTCATTAGCTGTCTCAATGCAACTGGGTTACTTAACTGATTTATTGGAGACCCTGCGTGAAATATAATGTTTATACTACACCTGCTCGGAAAGTACCTTGATACTTTATCAAATTTACGGTAGAAAGTACGTCATTGCATACTTATCGAACAAATATGCGGGGAGAAAACGCATCTGAGCGGGAGAGAAAAGTGTATGAAAATCCATTTCTTACGTGGTTTTTTTTTTTTAATTTTGGGTAAGACTATGCGCTGGTAACCTAAATATCAAAAGCCAAAAAGTTTTTACAGTGAGTTTTTATCTCCAAGTTCGCAAAATGACACTGGCCACTAGCTGTGTGTTGGATGGTGTCAAACAATTTGAAAAAAGAACATGTGAAAATTGCAGACGCCATTGGCGCCATTTTCAAGTGTTACATTAAGCTTCACTAACTGCAACAATTTCAATATAAATTTCAAGTAGTAAAGATTTAGTTTTTTATTTTCGTCGTAGGTGTAGTATAAAGCACTATGTATCACTCGAGAGAAAGTGCGATTCCCGATCTCGGGTGTTCTAAAGCCCTCGCCTACGGCTCGGGCTTCAAACGACACCCTCGACGGTAATCGGTCACTTTCTCCTCTCGGTGAACAATGTACTATTTCATGTGGTAATTTCAAGCTACTACTTCACCTCGAACTAAGTTTGTGTAAGCTAGGTGGCAAGCCCTGGTATCAGAATTTTGAAGACCTTTGACGTAACTTAAAGGTTAAAACAACCGGGACCTACAATTTTACGTGTCATTCGAGTCACCATGAAGCTGCCAGTTCACAGTTGCCACCACGTTCACCCATCCAATGACTGACCGTGGCGAACTTAGCATATCGTTGGCATGTCATTAGCTGTCTCAATGCAACTGAGTTATCTAACTCTAGTGCAACCTACAACTTTACATGTAATTCGAGTCACGGTAGCCCTCAGATAGAAAATGCCATCCGCGGTCACGCATCCAAAGACAAACCGTGCCAAACAATACTTAACTTTGGTGATTTCTACACCCAGTCAAACTGCACTATAAGCACTACTCCGAACTGATACCTAGCGACATTCCGAGCTTTGTAGTAGCACTTGGAGCTTAAACCAATTTATTTACCGAGTTCTATATAATTTTCCTATGACCTGTTAGAGGTAGGTACTGTTCTGGTTGAGCAAAACGTACATATAGACAGATACACGCTCCTCATAAAGTGTTATTAGACTCTGAGACCTCGATACGCGCGATGACCACACGAAAAATAGTCAAGCCTCAAAGTGGCAGGTATACAGGGTCACAGTAGGTACTCAATACTCATAGCTATTAAACGCTAAACCTTTTAAGTGTGGGTCTAGTACATCTAAACAAACAACTTTTGTACTACGATTTTTAAAATTTCGCAAAAAAAATTCGCTTCTCCATACATTTTGCCGTGCGTTGACGAACTTTTTGTATGAAAAAGCAGATTTTTTTTCTTCATGATTTTCCAAAAGTCCTAGAACAAAAGTTGTTTGTACTAGACCCGCACTTAAAAGGTTTTGCGTTTAATACCTATCACCCTGAATATAGTTGTCTAAGTGGTTACGTAAATTAATTACTGCCTACGTGTTGATTACAATCGCTAGAAGTGCAAGCTGTGTTCCCGAATAATGTAATTATACAGCCTAATGACGACGTCCTGAAATCTGAAAGCGATGCCGTGTCGGCGGATGAATAATGGAGAGTATCGATCGGCTCTAGAATACTAGAGCTTGTTGCGAGCAATATTATATATACGTAGCTAGAGGGATTTTAAGCCGTAGTTGTCTAGAGGTACTGACACCCGCCTTACAATCGCGAGGTCGTGGGTTCACACCCCGATCCCGTACCAATGAGTTCTCTGGAATTTATGTATAGAAAACACATTGTTGAGATTATATCCTGTGCCAATGATGCGTGCTGATCTTGAAAAGCTCATAATGTAGCATTTATCAACGTTTAGTTATAGCCGATTTTTTTCACTCCACTTTTGTACAGAATTAAGGTCTCTTTGTAATGCCAGAATATCATCAATAGATCTTATATCTGCTATAAGTTTTACGTCTTAGTAATCGGGTCCCGTTTTTACCCTTTGGGTAGGGAACCCTAAAAAGACTGGTACAGTACAGAGAGATTTTATTAAAAGTAATTTCTTTTGGCCTGTATTGAGCCTTTCATTTCATTCTCTCAACAATAATTGCAAATAATCGGCCAAGTACGAGTCGGACTCGCGCACGGAGGTTTCCGTACTGTATGGGAGCCCCCCTTAAATATTAATTTTATTTTAATTTTATTATTTATTATTGAAGTGAATATAAAACTATGTATTCTATGAAAATTTCAAGCATCTACCTGTTACTATTATTATTATAGAGCGAAAAACATCTAAAAATTCAGGTTTGTTGTATGGAAGCCCTCCTTAAATACTTATTTAATTCTCTTTTCAGTATTTGTTGTTATAGCGGCAACAGAAATACATCATCTGTGAAAATTTCACCTGCCTAGCTATCATGGTTCATAAGATACAGCCCGGTGACAGACGGACAGACGGATTTCGAAGTCTTAGTAATAGGGTCCCGTTTTTCCCTTTGGGTACGGAACCCTAAAAACGGACCAGTAAAAAGGAGCATGTGTGAACGGGCTGAGTCGATACACGGCTGGTATCTTATTTTATAAGATTCTAAAGACTTCATTATGAGCATCGATAAACTGAAATAAAACTATATTTTAAAATATAACACTTTATATTTCCTGTTTTTTCTTCGATTAATACAATTAACTAACATGAGGTCCACACAATAGAAAATATTAGTTCGATAAATTACACTACACCCTCAACCAATGTGGTTACAATTTTACAGCTTTTACCATCAGGTAATGTACCTATCCTATAACTTTAAAAACCTGACATATTTATTCAGTTTGAGAACCAAAAGAAATTGATGATTTCTATAATTCAAAACCTGGCTGACCATAGAAATCGCCAAATTATTTTATCAATGAATTAAAATATCTTTTATGATTAGGTATTACGTCACCTTGTAGCATGTAACCACTTTAAAACCCAATAGTGTTTACTTTAAACATGTTTTGGCAATTTGACATGGTGAGGGGTAGTTCATTATTCGAACTATTCGAGTAGTAGAACATTTTGAACGCATTAAATGTACATTATCAATGCAGATAGGATACACTATTCAACATGTCCAACACTAAGGGCAACGATAAACGTCAAACATTTGTTATAGTCACCGCGTTACCAACTGAGACGTGCGGCCATAAATAATTTCTCTATGTCTATCTCGCTCGCACTTGTGGGTCTTATGGAGCCGCATAGTGATGTGCGTAAGATGGTTATAGTTATAGGCGCATATCGACAAGAATAAAATCAGATAGAAACATAGTAGATAGTATTATGGCCCTGAAAAGGTAAGGCCCACGACTCAGTTGGTACACGTAACGCGTACAGACTTAAGATGTTTTTTGTCTTATACATTCGCCGTCTAAAGTAGCTCTTAGAAACATACAAAAAAAAAACTTAAACTTATTCACAAAAATACACGCTTTCAGCTAATATAGACAATAAGATATGATATAACACCGATATTATTATGCTAAAACATTTATAATTCGATTATAATAATTTAAGTTACACAGATCTTACGTTTAGGACAGTTGTGTCGTGTCTAACACGCAATAGTATATTATTTATTATGAAGTATGAAAAATATTATTTTCTGTACCGTGGCATCCAATTTTGAGCGAAAGCAATTTTTATGGGTAGACAGTTCTGTGCGCTTTAAATTCTCAATCATTTTTCGCAATTTTTTGAGAAAATCAGTTTTTTTGTATAAATAAGACACGTTAACGTTAGATGAAATTAAATATTTAGTATATATTTGAATATATCGCAGTCTGGAAGGTAGGAAGGGAGATATTTGCCCAGCAATGGGAGAATACAGGCTCAAAATAATAATTATAATAATTTACCGTCTTTACAGTAGTTTCCCTCTTCCTACCCGTGATGTGAAAACTGAATAAATATTATAATTTTTTTTTTGTCAGCCTATTGTGTCCCATTGTTGGGAAAAGGCCAATAATAATAATATCTGCATAAAATTGGCAATATGGCGACTTAGTTGGCAGTTACTATGGGACAAACCATGAAATCATACAAACTATGGAAAAAATACATTTAAAGTATGACCTAGTTGACAAGCCAGCTAACATGATGATTTGTTTTGCCATTTTATACAATCATATTATACTATTTGAATAAGGAATGTCCGATTGTAAAATAACAGTATACCTAATTTGGATTAGACAGTATGGAAATCTTATAAACAATCTATTAAGTACATCAAATAATACTCGGGAAAATGTTGTACATTGTCAGCTTAGTTATTTACTACTTAGTTGGTAAATGTAACGAAGTTGAATTACAAATTTTATTAAAAGACTAGCTTTTACCCGCGGCTTCGCCCGCGTTATATTTTGATTTTGGCTAATGTTTATGTCGGCTGCGAAACCTAACCTAAGCGACAAAAATCAAAATACCTTAGAGGAATGCTTTTGTTGATTCAGTTACGGTTAGAGTGTATATACAACCCCCCTGTGTATTCCCGCCTTGTCGTGGCGGGGGAGGTCTAAGGCAGCTGAAAAGGCGGCGCTCGAAGTCTCCCTCTTCTTTGGGGCTTTCCCCCAAAGCAGCTCAGAGGCCGGCACTCGTTGTTCAGCCGCTTTTAACTAAAGCAGCTGAGAGGATGGCCCGTAGGTTGCCTGCCTTATGAGGAGTGTTGCTTCTGAGGCGGGCTGCAGTGCCGCTCCTGCGACGCTGCAACCGAGGATTAGGGGCTGCGGTGGGATGGAACTGGTTGTGTGGGTGCCGCCACCTACCCTACCTTCCGCTAGGCCGTCAACCTGTTGGCAGACGCAGTGAGGCTGCAGGGGAAGAGAAGTGTCGGTATCGCGATGGCCGTTCTCACTGCCCTATGCAGTTGAAGAGGCAGGCGCTGGGCTACTATGACTGACCCGTTGCACTGGGACCAGGGCGTTGGAATGCTGTCCGACGCTCAGTGCTGGTTAGTCCCGAGTGGTGGATGACGATGTGTCTTGTGCTCCAAAACACTCCGTCATTATGGCGGGAGCGCAAGCTCTGTTATGGAGCCTGAGTCTGGGCTAGCGCTGTTGAGTGCCGCGAAGGAGTGCGAAAAATGTAGGAACGTCCTAAACTTGAAATGACATGTTATTTCTGGCGCTTAGACGGCTGCTACCGCGGCCCGCTCGCTTAGTTTTTATCCTATCCTACGGGAACTGTTAAAGTTTTGGGATAAAAAGTGGCCTATGTCACTTTTCGTCTTTCAAACTATATTCATGCAATAAGCCAAGGCAATCCGTTGCTCCGTTGCTGAGAAAAAGTTATTGTCTTATTCTACGGGAACCGCAATTTTTTCGGAATGGAAAGTATCCTATGTCACTTTCCGTCTTCCAAACTATGCCCACCCCAAAAATCAAGTCAATCCGTTGCTCCATTGCAGAGAAACAGTTATCCTATCCCACGGGAATCACGAATTTTCCCCGGATAAAAAAGTATCCTATTATAACTTTCTGTCTTTTAAACCATAGGTATCCATACCAAAAATCAAGTCAATCTTTTTGCTCCGTTGCTGCGTCAAAGAGGAACAAACCAACGGATTGATAATATTAAAGTAAGGTATGATGATTCTGTATCATGAAGGTAGAATAAAGAAACATGTTAAACCTCTAATGATAGTAGATTTAAAAATATTTTTAATGTCAGACAAAATGACGGCCTGGTATTAAACGTCATAGTAACATGTGGCATGCAGAGGGAAAAAAACATTTTATCCACATTTTATCCAATTTTAATGTCAGTTGTCACTTTCAATCCATACTTTTTTTCCTCTTCAAGGGTATATAATGGTGGAAAAACAATTTGTCCTCTTGCCATGCTACCTGTGATTTATGAAAGTCTGCAGACAATGTCACCTGTCATCTAATTACGTTTCGCTGTGACGTTTCGTTAATAAAATATTAGCGTTAATAGAGGAATTAATCAATTAGCGTCTTTGTGATAGTGGCGACAGTTTTGCTTTCGATAGTTTTTGTCCTGTCCTACAGGAACTATGCAATTTTTTGCTTAACGTCTAACGCTTAGCATCTAAAATTCAACGCGCTTGGTTTTGCTCTTGAGTCTCAGCAGTTCTTTGCGCTGCGTGATGCTCAGCATCTAAAAGTCGCCGCGCTTGACTTTCAACTTCAGTCTCAGCAGCTCTCTGAGCTGCGTGACGCTCAGCATCTAAAATTCGATGCGCTTGGTTTTGCTCTTGAGTCTCAGCAGCTCTTTGAGATGCGTGGCGCTCGGCATCTAATGTCAAACGCGTTTAAGTGTGCTCTTCAGACTCTTGGCTTCTAGCAATTTTCTTTACGCGAGCTCCGCTAGAACTACGCGCTAGATTCGATTTGCGTTTTGTAGGCATACCTATTATAATGAAAACTACGTAATTAAACTGAAAAAATACATGTAACCTTCTCTAAATTTTACAGGAAAAGATTCATTGACTTTGACATTTGCAACTTGAGCAGCCTTGAATGGGCATTGGGCATAGAGAATGTAATTTGGAAAGTCAAGATGCAAATTACCATTTGTCATGGTAGAATAAAAGTTTTTTGTTCTAAGATTCTAGCCAATGCGTTTTCATCCCCCCTTTTCAACCCTTTAAAACTATTTTATCGAATCAAAAAGTAGCCTATGTCCTTTCTCAGGCTCTAGACTATCTGTGTACCAAATTTCATTCAAATCGGTTCAGTAATTTTAGCGTGAAAGCGCGACAGACAGACAGACAGACAGAGTTACTTTCGCATTTATAATATTAGTAAGGATTCATGTTTACGGAGATTTTGCAATAAAATATATTTGCACATTATAATATAATCACGATTGGCCTGAAATTGGTAAATTTCCGTTCCGTAATTTATTCCCCAATTTCTTATTTGTCAAGTAAAAGGTATATGTATTGCAATTATACATAAACATTATTTTTATAACAGATCTTGAATTCTATAACTTATTAAACTCGTCATTAATTAAAATCAAAACTAATTATAATTATTAAATGCCTACACTCTTCATTAAACACTTTAAATATTATTTACATCTATCGGAGTCCACTTTCACGCCTTGGTCATTTTCATTACTTACAGTTATTAGTTATTAGTACAGGTTAAATTAAAAAAAAAAAAAAAAAATATAAACTTCAAAAGTTGACTTCACTTCCAAATTAGTCAAAGTAATACTTTGGTTCTTTATAAGGCTTTTTGAAAATGATAATAAACCGTACTATTATAAATAACATACTAAAATATGCCAATATATACCATTGTACCACCGGAGTTGCCAAATGTTGCCCACTGACTTGAGTTTGAGCATAAATGTTTTTTAAGTAGATATGGACAACCATCTAAGAGTTTCCACTATTGAAGATTCTTCAAACATATTGTCAATAAAATGTTGCAACATGTTTTTCGGTGAACTTAGCCTTTAATACGAACAATTTTAGAAACTTTCGAAATAGGTAGATAGTCGTCTAAAGAACCAATGTATTTACATTGGGTAATTATACTACAGTCCATCTAAGGATTTTCATTTTTAATTACTGTCATAAAAATTTTAACAATCGGCTAGATTGACTTAGCTTTTTGTGTTTAAAATAGAGTACCTTCTGATTTAGCCGGTCGTAAAATTTTCACTTTAAATGATACCTAATATAATGTATCAGATCATTTATTTTATACTGGCACCTAAACAGATTGGTACAGAAAGGGAAAATAAATCGGCCATTCTTCGGTTTAGGCTTTTTTTTCCTCATTTCCGTTATTTGACTCAAACTGAAAATTTTAATTTGATAATACCGTCTGATTATGCAAGCCCGATACGTAAAAACTTGCTTATCAGAGAATAGCTATTAATTCAAAGCGATGAGAAATAATAAAGGGTACGGTAATTAGGAAAAAGGGGCCGAATTGAAGAATGACCGAAATGTTTTACTTTCAATTTTTAATTTAAATTCAAAATCGCCTTTATAACCCAACCAGTACCAACAGCTCAAAGCAGATCCTCGGCAAAATTTAATTATTTATCGTGCCATAAATCTGTATATGCATATGGCAACAATAGCTCACAGCTTTTCTTATATTTTACGTATAAAAATGCCAGTGTGTAATAATTGATCTGTAATTATTATATACTCTCTTAATTTGATATTAATGGTCAAGATAGATAATACACATAGTTTATAGTATATATTTCAGACATCTTATTTCCATTGATAAATAATTTATAGATTTTTTTTTCATCAAGGTTTTAAACCAAGGCAATATGATTTAGTTGTTGAATTGAACGAAAAAATAATGTATAGTATATACTATATATATATATATGCCTTGATTTCAAACCTTAAATACTACAATCTAAATTCATAGATCATTTCAATCGAGTAGGTAAGTCTTTCTCTTTATTTCTGACTAGAAACATTTTAATACATACACATAAAATGATATATAGAGGGTTATTCAAAACGGGTATACTAAGCCGGTAGGGGGTGATTCAGACTTTCAATATATACAACTTTTATTAAACGGCCAAACCTAAATTCGAGAAAAAAAAACATCTTTGCGATACATTTGTCGATTCCAAATTGCAATTTTGTATGGGCAATTGGGCACGTTGAAATATTTTTTTCTTGAATTACAAATTGGCCATATAATAATTGCAGTTCATAATGATGGACTGAATCAAGCTTTTGCCGTAGTATGTATTTTCATAATAACCCTGTATTTTACACATATTCGGTAATACATTAATTCAGTTTTAAGATTGTAATGTCGATAAATGTGACATCAGAAAAAATATATTAGTACCCTAAAAAAAATATAATTCATACTATGTATAAAAAAATTACAACAAAATTACAAAATTAAATACGAGTAAATGAATGGAATCACTCATAAAATATTAAAAAATAAGATCTACATTTCCAATCTCATAGAAACCTTGCAAATTGATATTACACTAAATGCTTATACTAATACTTTGTTTTCGGAAGATATAAATAACAATGTTTTACATTTTCTCGCTGGTCGCTCGCTGCGCATTACAACATTGGATAATGTGCGCAAAATCATTTTTCAATTAAATAAGAAATAAAACCAAGTAAAATAGTCTTTCGTGCGGAATGTAAAATATTAGCAGTCAAATAATTTGAAATTATCCTAAAATATATTTATGCTATTACAAAAATAGGTTAATATAATAACATAGGAAAAATAATTGTAAGTAGATCTGACTGTGTACTTTACAGATATTTTTGCGAGTATTTCTAAGATTAGCTAGCTTATAAATAAAATAATTTCAAACTCAATCTTCATATTGGAATGTATCAGTTGAAAGAAACATACTCGTATATTAGGAACTAAGTTCGGGATTCGTCAGATCATATTTTACTTTACAAGATGAGCTCGATTCCGTGTGATTTTACTATACTTGGTTGTATTACTGTCCTTTACTAACAGAAACATGAGACAGAGATAGCGCGCTCAAAAAGCCTGTAAAATAGATCGGATCTTAACTTTCCATACAAATTTAGATAAGACCGGAGACGTTGCCGTCAATACAAGGGCAGGCTTATAAATGTCGCTACTGTACGATTTTCTTCGTGGCTAAAATTGGTAATATGTGACGTATCATGTTATTCCGTGTTGTTACCAAAACTCCATAGACGCCCCTAGTAAAGTCTCCACTGCTTTACTGAGGTATGACTTAGACTATGTTTGGACTTGACCGCGATTTTATTGGACTATGACGTGACTACGACCGTAACTATTTTGATAAAATAATTATCAAAAATTATTAATAAATACTTGACACTGGCAAATGCACAATAATGCGACGCCAAAACATAAAAGAAGAAGAAGAAGAAGAAATTACTAGAAGTCACGTCAAACTTTATGGCGGCTGTGACTTGCAGTAGGTATTAGCTGCGAAAAACCCCAGCCCTCACCCCCGCTGACTCACAAATTTGCTACTACGCACTCGCCTCGTGTAATATTAGTAAATGACAGTGATACTTCGAGCAAATATCTATAGAGTCACAATCGTGCAAAAAAAGTGTCCGAGCCAAAACCCTGCCCAAGCTACGTAGTGGGCAGGCTTTTTAGTTAGTCGTAAGGCAAGCTGACTACAACGCCGCGCGATGCCAAAGTGCTCGGTTACAAACACTAATTAGTTGACATAACGTCGAGATGCGAGAAAATGGGTCATTGTGAATTATATAAAGTAAATATCTAAGTCGGTATGTATGACGGCGCTCGGACATTTTTTTACTACTTTCACTTAGGAACTGTGTCTCTGTAGATATTTGCTCGAAGCAGCGATAGCACTACGTTTTGTTCAATACATTGACAAACTGAATTGAGCTCATCTTATGTGTCTGGATATCTTACAGAGTGCTGGCTTCCTTATCCGGAATGCGGTTGAAGTTCTCCATAGCCCGGCTCCAGTAGTAGTAGGGCGGTCCGGACGAGAAGCAGTACTTCTGGTCGAGCGGGGTGTCGTTGTCCACCCAGTACATCAAGTAGAAGTTGCACATTTCGTCCTTGTTTGTCGCTCTGGAAACGACAAAGAGGGGAAATGAGTTTAAAGTTGTGGAGTAAAGTAAGTAAGGTAAGCGTGTTACATCCTAGACCGCATATCTGCTTAACATCAGGCAGTGTGTAGTCAAACGCATACCTATACGAAATAAAAAAAAAAAGTTCGTAAATGCCCTGCACGGGAAGCATGGCAAAGGGACAAAATAGTCTTTCTACCATTATATGCCCTCGAAGAGGAAATAAAGTATGGATTGACAATGACATTTGACATTAAGAGTGGATAAAATGGTTTTCTCCCCTTGCCGTGCTACCCGGGCTGGTGTCAGTTTTTATGCCGCCTGTAGGCCTCTGACATGGCTGAATGGTTAAAACAACCGGGATCTACAATTTAACGTGTCATGTTTAATCTATTTATGATGCAGCGAGCGGCCAGCACGTCTCCGTTGTGAATGGGCGCGGTGTCGACAACCGGATATAATAGTACAATTAAAAATTATAAAAACACCCCGACTCAAAATAAACTATGTCCTTTCAATATCATTGAAGTAATACAGTACCAAATTTCGGATCGATAGGACATATCATGGAAGTTATAGTCAGATCCCCTCATCAACTATTAAAGAGCTGATGACCTTCAAACGGCTGATCAGGTCATGGTTACCTTACCTTAAAATTTCCATATCATTGAAGTAACACGGTACCAAATTTCGAATCGGTAGGACATATGGAAGACAGTCAGATCCCCGCATCAAGTAGAAAAGAGCTGATGTTCTTCAAACGGCTGAACAGATTTTCATGAAATATGGCTAAGAACACTCGGGATAAAATTGTCTGACACAAAAAAAAAAACTATACGAAAATCGGTTCATTCGTTTGGGAGCTACGATACCACAGACCCCTCTCTTTATAAAATACCATCTAATGAAGCTAACTCACCCGATCTTGACAGTGTGGTCCAGCGTATTGTTCATGGTGCAGCGAGCGGCCAGCACGTCTCCGTTGCCAATGGGTGCGGTGTCGACTACCGGGTAGAACATCTGCGGCAGCTGGGGATCTTTCTTGCCGAGAAGCGTCCAAACGTCACCTGTCTCCTCTTGCCGGACCACGTAGCCTGACACCACTTTACCTGAGGATATAACATTGCTTTATTTTTATGCTATGCTTAGTTTTTAGGTAGACATGTTCTAGGCTTATTTACACTATCTTGCAAGCTCTGTTTAAGCTTAACAATTTTACATAGTAAAAGTACAACTTTGCCTTTTGCTCTCCATTAACTAGACACATATAAAAAGAGTAGCTACACTTTTTGCTGAAATGTTTTCAAGATTTTTTTTCTAGTTTTAAGAATAATACATTTTAAGGTTGTATAAAGAATAGTAATAAATTAGGTCCGTGTCAAAACGCTAACTGATATTTGAACATATAATAGATATGTAACGAAATGCTTGACAAAACAGACTCCATGTAAGGTATACAGAACACTCAACAGGATTATATTAATTATCTGTTCAGCTTTCAGCGTACTGCACTACGAACATCTTAAGGCTGCAGAGCACGCAGTGTACTGCCATCTTAATTAAGAACCGCATGTAAATTTCATATGTTGAAAAAAAAATTGAATTCATGATAATCTAATAAGCTTATTGCGAGCAGTCTTTATGAGTTCTACAGAACACCCAGCAATACTTTAAAATGAACCTTTATGGATTTTATACCCCTTTTCCCACCGCCTAATTCACGGACAGTGTGTCTAAGGTTCAGTGTATCAAGTGCGCGATGACCACACTACTACTATAAAACACCAATAAAGTAACGTATCATTAGCAGTGTTCATAATGTGCCTCGTTATATGTTGTATTACTTTCGCCGGTTAAATTTTCGTTGAAAATAAATTAACGTAGATCATAAGGATTAGTTTAAAATGATGTACAGACTGAATTTAACTTCTTGTCGGATGTGAAATTAGCTACAATACAAGACCCAATCCTGACTGAAGCTTACATAACAGTTTCGCGAGGATTGAGTTATACTAAGCGCCACACAAATCGGCGGATGAGAACTAAGCCCCAAGTAGTATTATTATATCTTCTTTGCCCCAAGGTAGGTACGTACCGAGGGCGTGCGTGTGAGTGCGGAACGCGAACGGGTGGATAATTTTGTCCTCTCGCATAGTACAGGCAGTTTCCATGTGCTCCACGGTCCGCGCTGGGATCGCGCCGCTCGTACCGAGTAGAATCACGCCCGCCTGTCGCGGCATGCTGAAAACGTTCATGGGTTTCTTTATTTTTTTTATTTCCACCTTGGAAGTGGAAAAGCAGATGGAAAATTGATAATAGCGTCTATATCAACATACCTCTACAGGGTTATTGGTTATCAATTATCATCCTTTTAGGGGCTTATTCTGTGCATCAAAACTAACAACTTTTGTTCTGCGACTTTTGTCAAAACTCAAAAAAAACAGCTTCCATACGTTTTGTCGAGGGTAAACGATATTTTTCAATGGAACAACAATTTTTTTTTTGAATTAATTAAAGTCGTAGAACAAAAGTTGTTAGTTTAGATGTACAGAATAAGCCCCTGAAAGGATGCTAGTTGATTAGAAATAACCCTTGATAAGAAATAGGCCTAGCTATGTATAGCTTAATGTTAGCACGCGGGCTACGCCCACTTTGCAGTTTCGCCTGTTTATTTTTCGACTGATTTTCCACACACTTATTCATATAAAGTTTAAGAGTAAAGGCCCTCTTCGCGGGAACAATTTAAACGCCTCGCTATCTTCTGCTGGTTTCATCTTCCCATACGACATAACATATGCCCTTTATTTAATGTGCTATTCGTGGCCAACATGAAGAAATAAAAGAAGTTGAAGAAGTTTTAAAAAAAAATAACTTGTCATGTCTGAGACTAATCTGACATCAAACGAAATGTATAAATTAATATAACTAGATATTTATTTTCTTTTGAAAACTTACTGTTGCCTTGTGTATTTCAAGAAAACGCCAGAGTTGTCGGTCTTGCCTTCTGAAATGAAAAACAAAATCACTTGTTAATTTCCAATAATTTAAAGATTTTAATTCAGTCTACCCGTGACCACGATCGATGCAACTCGGTCGAAACGTCGGGATGATGAGATATTTATTTATCTCGTAATTTTAGTGCGCGATTAGTCCAGTAGTAGACAGTAAAAAGTTGAACAATATATTGTAAAATTGAACTACTCTATAATTTCTCATAAACCAAATATTGAGTACTTCCACTCTGCCCCACCAAAGCGCCCCACTGGTGGGGCAGATTCCACTTCTTCATTTTTTGGAGTGGAATCTGCTAAATATTTCCAATAGATTTAAAATGCATAAACATTATTTTCAGTCCTTGAATTTTGATGGTGTAAAAATTTCAAAAAATACTACCCATCAGTACCTAATAAGTACGTAATCTTTCATGAATCTCTTAGAAAACTAATACAACACGAATGTTAACATAAACAACTAGTAAACATCTTATTTACAAATACCTACTAACAAAGCAAAGTTCTAGTCACGACCGCGGTAATAAAAGCAGATGTATCAGCATCCAGTAGTTTAACACTCATTGAAATACAACAATAATTGTTTTGGTAAACAAATATGGTTACATGTATTTATAGTCCCAGGAGTGACACAATCTGGTCCCACCTGCCCCTTAACACCAAAACGGGACCCTATTACTAAGACTTCGATGTCCGTCTGTCTGTCTGTCTGTCTGTCTGTCTGTCTGTCACCGGGCTGTATCTCATGAACCATGATAGCTAGGCAGCTGAAATTTTCACAGATGATGTATTTCTGTTGCCGCTATAACAACAAATACTAAAAAGAGAATAAAATGAATATTTGAGGGGGGCTCCCATACAACAAACCTGATTTTTTAGACGTTTTTCGCTCTATTTTAATAATGGTAACAGGTAGATGCTTGAAATTTTCACAGAATATTAAGTTTTACATTCACTTCAATAAAAAATAATAAAATTAAAATAAAATAATTATTTAAGGGGGGCTCCCATACAGTACGGAACCCTCCGTGCGCGAGTCCGACTCATACTTGGCCGATTATTTCTATCGTACGGCTAGACGGACGCAACCAAAAAGCCACCCATTCATGGTGGACATCCCGCGCGTTAGAACCAAGCATTTCGAGTCCACATTCCTCATACGTCCAGCCAGAATGTGGAACGCTATGCCTGGGTCTGTTTTCCGGCTAAAGTACAACGTTGTCTTCAAATCCCGAGTAAATAGGTATCTTATTATCTAGGTAAGCGTGCTACAACCGCACATCTGCTCAACATCAGGCAGTATGACATAGTCAAACGCAAACCTATTCGGAATAAAAAATAACACATTTTCTAAGGTTGATCGCAAACGAACCTCTCACACGCCACAGATAAAAACGCCCAGAAAAAGCGGTCACTGGCGACAACAATACCTTGTGCGATTCTTAGAGGTAACACTGACGGTGCTTCCGAATGTATGGCGTCCGTTCTATGTTGTCAATTTAGAGACGTTCCCCTAGAAATAACGGCTTTTTATTGTCTTAGCGTTGAAACAAAAATCTTTTCGATAAAAACAGTTTAGCAACTCATCTGATTAACTTCACACGGCTTGCTACTTGCGTTCGGCACCATCGGCACTGCTGAACGGTATATAAAATCGAATGTGTGGATGAATGCCGATTAAAAATTTAAAAGCTTAAATCGAATGTCGATTTATTAATCGCACAAAACGATTTAGGCCAAAGAAATGTAGTAGCTGTTTCGGGTCGGTTTTGCCGTTCGATAAATCCTGCCGAACTGAATACGAGTATGCGTGTGTCAACAATGACCTTGTATTTATCAAGAAGTATCTATAGGTACTGTAGTTTCGGTTACTATAATATATAATAATAATAAAAAAAATAATAAGCCTTTTCATTCCATATTTCTTATAAAAAGTTACATTTCAAATGTTTGTTAGTACTTGATTTTACTTATAGCTATTGTTAGTTTGTTAGTCTTCGTTGTTGGAAATATGGACCCCTTTTTGGGTATAGGCCTCCTCCAACCTTTTCCATAGCTCTCTGTCTTTGCCTAAGGTGATCCACTCATTTCCTGCGACTTGCTTTATGTCGTCATCCCACCGTTTTATTGGTCTTCCAACCTTTCTTTTTCCTTTGGGCCCTGGCCACTTTACGGATTCTATGGTCCATCTCCTGTCTGTGTATCGTGATATGTGCCCTGCCCACTTCCATTTCAGTGTGAGAGCGTGTATTAGGGCGTCTGTAATTTTAGTTTTTTGCCTAATTGTTTCCTTTCTTACTTTATGTATTTTTCTAATTTTTAACATGCTCCTCTCCATTGAGCTTTGGGTGCATTGGATTTTTTGTTTTATTTTGTTTGTAAATACCCATGTTTGGCAGCCATACAGAAGACAAGGTAATAGGCATGTATCAAATACAATTTTTTTCAAAGGTATGGCGTAATTTCCTTTCATGATCTCTCTCATTGACCAGTATTTGTTCCAAGTTGTATTAATTCGTCTTGTTACTTCATCTTCATTACTTGTCTTTTTCAATGAGATCTGCTTGCCCAAGTAGATGTACTCGTAGCTACTTACGTATTACTATAATATATACGAATAATATTCTGATTATTTTTACTTAACGGCAACACATTATAACTAAATGGTGACATAAAATGAGTTATCCGTAGCGACCTACGACTTTATGACCGCTATTAAATAATGACACGTTTTTTGACGTGATAACGTCTTAAAAATCGGTGCACGCACGGAAAAGCATGACTCATTGTCACGTTCCGCCTGAGCCGAGCGTGCAAGCGAGAGCGCGGAGCTTGCTCCGCGCTCTCGCTTGCACTATTATGTCGCTTGCGACAGAAGCACGATTGGCCTAACAACGGTGATTTAGATATCATTACCGTGGCCTAACCGTTCGCCTTGTGACGCATATGACGTTATCACGTAAAATTATCGTCCGTAAACGGACTTTACAGACAACCAATTTTTTTAATTAATTTTTTTCTCGTATTTTGATTGTAACGTATCATCAATACAGGCGCATAGCTATTTAAATCCGATTGAATCAATATTGAAAGTAATCGTGACACAATCACACAGATGGTGTAGATTTGTTCCGGTAGTTGTAAGCATTGGCGTTGTACTATCAGACTAATTACGATTTAATCGAAATGTTTTATTTCTGACTCTTTCTACACTTTAGAGAGCGAGACAGACACACGATAGCTACCATCGTAGAATCAAATTATACCTACGCGTAGTACATACCAAAGCCGTGGTGGTCTAGAGGTAGTGACGCCCGCCTTACAATCGTGAGGTCGTGGGTTCAATCCCAGTCCCGTACCAATGAGTTCTTTGGAATTTATGTACGGAATTTCACACCACTGGCTTTTCGGTGAAGGAAAACATCGTGAGGCAACCTGCACATGTCCGTAGAAGAAATTCGATGGCGTATGTGAATCCACCAACCCGCACTGGGCCAGCGTGGTGGATATGGCCCAATCACCCTTCGTGGGTAGGCCTACGTCCTGCAGTGGACTATTAAAAAGGCTGATACAGTAGTACATACGCTATTTTAATGTCTTTGCGAGACGAAAACACAGTGAAATCTAAAATGAAAAATAACCAAAACAGAACCAGCAGCTCCGAACATTAGCAAACTAACAATAATTATTTTTCGCCAAAAATGGCACAGCCGACTTCAAACTTACTTATGAAATTCGAATAGTTCGCTCAAATCGATGCATGCCATTTTGCTTGTAACAACTTCTCAACCGAATTGAAATATCTCCTTGTTATGATGTCGGTTGAAAGCGAAAGAAGGATGTCGACAGCTCATACATACGAATACCTGACAGACAGACAGACAGACAGACAAAACTCTTTATTCATAACCACAAACAATAATTAAACAATATGTACACACTAAGGACTAAACATGATTATAAATTGGCGGCCTTATCACCCATGGCGATTTCTTCCAGGCAACCATGCACGAATATTAACTAACGAGAACAAGAAATAGTGGCCTGTTGTGTACGAAAACACTCAGTTTCTCCCAAGCTCATTTCTAAAAATGTTATGTTCACCAGAGTAATTTATGACGCTTCTAAAACTGTTCTGATATGTACAAGTTTGTTTAAAATGAAGTTAAAATAAGAAAAACCGAAAACTATTTTCAAGCTATATGTACCTACTTTGATTTATAGAATTATAGACCATAGCAGTGCTGCCAACTCCTTTTGGCAAAAATTCGCTATCAGCACGTCAAAAACGCGCCAGAAGCGCTAAATGGTAACTACGACGACTGATACTACGAAAAAAAGAATGATAATGAATCTCGGTATTCATCCACTTCATTAGCAATAGTATAAGAACCACAACTTGCTGCTATTCGAACTTCGGCCGCAGCCTGCGGATGCAGATCGCGATTGCAGGTAACACACGTCTGAAATGCACTGCTTCCGCAGTCGGGAGTGATTCCGAGGTTGGCTCACGTGCTACTACGTTCTGCGACAGGCTACTACCACATAGATAACCAGTTGTACAGCCACAGCCGGCTTCGCGCAGCTGCTGCAAGTGCTGCTTGCAGCTGTAGCCTGCAGCCGAGGTTCGAATAGCGCCTTTAAGGATTATTACGAGTAATATTAAAATGAGCACGAATCTCTCGGATGACTTCAACTGCAGCTTTTTGTTAGTAAACATGAGTATTCTTTCTTTTTGATAATCTTGTATACAAAAATGTGTTTCTATAAACTATGTAAAAAGACACCTCTCAGTTCGTTAATATTACGAGTCGAAACGATTTAACGCAGGATTATGTGCCAATGGTTAAAAAAGAGAAAAAATTTAACGACACCTCCAAAAAATCGCTAAATCGGAATACCGAAAACGAAGTCTGGTAATACTGAATACGTCATCTGAATAACTGAAACTTTACCTTTATTTTTGACAGCAACAGTAATAAACTGATTCTTTTTTTTAATATTTCGCCCATTTTTGGGCAGGCTAATGTATTTAAGGACATACCGCCTCGTCTTATGTATGTAATTTAAAAAATAAAAAAAAGTAAAAACAATAAAAAATCATTGTAATTTTTCTGGTGGTCTTATATTAATTTTAATTAGTGATATGAAAACAGCAAAAAATCACTATATTTTTGAAGTACATATCATTTTTAGAAATGATGTTTTGTTTTCTACCTACTGGCAAAAAAAAAAAAAACGACAGGTCCATTCGCTGCATCCTTCTTTAACTCTGTATTAGTAAGAGTGAAATACGACAGTTACCTGGAAAACGATGCATGTAATGCACTTGAAGCACGAGGTATTTGATGGGCGAGTCCCTGCCGATGAGGAAGCCCACGTCTTTAGGCAGGTGCAGGCTCGGGGCGTCGCGGGCCCACGCGTACACAATCTGTGCATAAATGTACACAGTCTATAACTCTATACACTGTACACAGTCTTAATGTAGACGTACACAATATATAAGTAGACATATACATATCGTCTTCCTTGACGTGTCCGTCAATGGCGATCCCTGGCTAGCTGTTAACGGTTATGAGCTGGTATGACATAGGTATACAATTTGTAAATAGACGTACGCAATCTAAACATAACTATAGGCTGAATCAAACGAAGCGATTGCGATATTAGCTACAAGCTGCGCGAAACCCAATGCTCGCGCAGTTGGATTCGGCTTATACACAAAATTGTTTAGTACACAATATGATCATTGACGTACACAATCTGAATATAAGTACATACCTATAATCTACATAGTAACCTAATAATAGCGTTCACCATCTCAACATAGATATTATTATATTTATGTACTTATTTATTTTTAAAGGATTCGTAAGTCAAGACCAAGTCGACGCTTTTCTTATTTCTGAGTATGAGTGAGTGGTAACAAATACCTAATTTAACAGTAACAAGCCTTATACTCGGAAGTAATAGGTAAAATTTTATTGAGGAATAGAAATATTTGTGCAATATTCAAACATTTCTCTTCAATCATACCTACATCATTGTATACGAAATTACGAATATTACAGCTCATTAAATGAGAAAAATCGATTCGTTTTGTTTGCTATCGCAGTGTTTCCCACTTCACGTGAATCGATTTATAACCTTGCGCACGTCATAGATACGATCAAGTACTTTACACAGTACAGAACTATGTTATATTAACATTTCCTAACGCTGTTCGCGTTATCAACTGAGTTATGAGATCATTTTATTGCGACATGGTATAAGTATGTTGACACATTTTATGGCCAGCCGGGCTAGTATGCGCGCCACGAATTATTTCGTTCGTAGTGTCAGAACGAGACAGCGTTATGGCAAAGTATATATCTGTCACTTTTTCACACGTCGAAATGAGTTCTTTTCGTCGCTTTTCGTGGTCGCATGCTTTATAGCCTGGTGTAGCGTGAGAGGGTCTTCCCCAATTACATACTTTATTTGTAATTTGCAAAGGTTATCGAAACTGTTATTTTCGTAGGTATGAAGCTGCTCGGTTGAGCGTAGCATTATTACTCGTATAAGTATGCTAGATATTGACTACGGCTTTACTCTCGTGATTTTATGGTTTAGTGCTTTACCATAGGAACCTTATATTTTTTCCTGATATTTTTTTTACATTTTTATATTTTTTTAGGGTTATTTCAAATCAATTAGCATCCTTTTATGAGCTTATTCTGTACATCAAAACTAAAAACTTTTGTTCTGCGACTTTTGTCAGAACTCAAAGAAAAATCAGCTGTTCCATACATTTTGTCGCGGGTGATCGATATTTTTCTATGGAACAACAATTTTTTTTTTTGATAAAATGATATCTAATCAAATTGTGTATTATGAAATGATTTTATAAATACCTGTATGTGTAGATAATAATTATATTGATTGATTATTGTGGTAGCTAATAAATTGATCATTTTTAACCGATGAAACGGGGAAGGTTCAAATTAACACATGTTTTTTTAGTATTGAGGAAAGTCGCAGAACTATAGTTGTTAGTTTTGATGTACAGAATAAGCCACTAAAAGGATGCAAATTGATTAGAAATAACCCTGTATATCCATGAAAAAATCAAATCGATTCTTCCATCTGTTGCTGAAAGAGTAATAAACAAACCAACAAACACACTATCGTATTTATAATACCTATTACCTATTAGTAAAGATTCTTTTGTTCAGCTCAGCTACCTATGTATGTTTAAAGTATTAATTAAAGCAAGAAGGATTATAGATTTTGTTTTCCTTTTTATTATTTTTTTAATTAAAACTGTAAAATAGTGATGGCCGACCTGGACATCGCTCGCCTTCAAACGTGAGGCGTGGATTAAAACTGATACCAATCAGTTCTTTAGAATATGGATTTACAAACCACAGACTATTCAGTAAAAGAAAACATCGTAAGGCAACCTGCATACAGTAAAAGAAATTCGATGGCATATGTGTATCCACTAATCCGCACTGGATAGGCCTATATTCAGCCTTGAACTATCAAAGGCACTGGCACTTGCCTGCGACCCCGAGCGGCACGGGCTGGCCGTGTCGTAAACATTATCGATTTCGTTGCTCTGCATCTCTCCACAGCTCCTGTGAACAGTTGTTTCATACATTAACAAAGAAAAAATACGGTTTCACATAAAGCAATGACAAATCAGTGTGATATCAGCGCCAGTTAAAGTAGAAATTCGCAGCTGGCACCACATTTAAGCTGCCTTTCCACTTTATTCTCGAATTCCGGGTTGGCTACAGAGTAAATTTGTTCATAATGATGGTCTGAAACGCCCCTTTCATACAACCCTGTAGACTGGTAAAATACCCCAAAGATAATTCAGATTGCCTTGCACACGCTGCGCTATTGGAGCTAATATTATAATATCTGACTAATATTCACGTGTCACGTGGCTGAGATTTTTGGTTTCAAAGTCCATTTAATATGCTGGTGTTTCAGCATTGCCGGTTGGCAGCAGCGTTGATTTTTCGGACAGCCTGTTTATTTTGCCGCATACTTCAATGATTCTAAATTGATTATTTTCACCTTTTGAGATTACAGAACAATAAATAATAAACAAAAAATGCTAGAGCTCTATATCTAGTACAAAATTTTCGTACTCTTAGCGTAACGATGGCAAAATAATAAGTTGTTATGCTACGCTACTGTTGAATTCAGGATCTCCATTCCTTTGCTGGCAAAAAAATGCCTAAGTTTTTTAGATATTTAGCTAGGTCTATGACTCTATGGCATAGATGATAGGTATAGGAAAGGTAATATAACGCGAAAGCCGCGATAAAATGCTAATTGTGTGGCTGCTGTGGTTACTAATTAACATTTGAATTTGAAAGACACGTTATAATACACATTAGTGATAAAGTTGCCTTGAAATACCTATTTATTTTAAACCGGCTATAGTCTATACCTATTCTAAATACGCCTTACATATTATTATGACTAACCTATACATAAGTTTCTACGAAATTATCTAGCAGCAGTATTTTTTCAAATGAGACAGCATAATTTTGGGTGCCCAATTATGCTGTTCACACAGGCTTTACTGCCTAGTTTAAGGTAATATGAAGTGGCCATGGGCAGGGCGCATATTGCGTAGAACAGAAGGCCACAAAGTTCTTGAATAGCAATCACGTGTAGGCAAACGCTACACAGAACGTCAACTGACAAAAGGGACAGACGGACGACTATAACAAGATTGCAGGAAACGCACTACACCCCTACACTGTCGATTTTCCTTCGATACGTACGAAGCGGTTTGACTCAACATTTCGTACCGCCAGGGAATGGAACAGTCTTCTTGCTTTCCTGTTTCCTAAGAGATATAATCTAAAGCTTTTCAAGGTCAGAGTGAATAGGTATCTTTTAGGTCTGCGTGTGTTAGAATAATAATGTTATAATAATATTAATAACGATTACAAAATGTATTAAGTAATGTAAGACTAATTGTAAGTAGCTAAATGGAACTGAGAAATAATATGACGTTCGAATGTCGGCCATTGTTGTTTACATACACCATTTATTTAATACTGTGATTTCATAATGTTATAGATGACTTGAAACGTATCAATAATTGTTCTAATAATTCTAATAAGTATGAAATACAGTTTAAGATGATTTTATGTTTAACAATTGTGTAAAATGGAAGCTACCACCGTGCCCGCCATCTTGCTCGTTCCCTATTGGTTGTTAGTTATGTTTACATCGAGCAGTGGTGGTAAGGCATGGTGGGAGCTTGTGAAATCAGTATAAAACGGTCTGTTGGCGCGGCTTCGTCTCTTAATATCTCTTAATATCTCTTAGTTCTCTTAGTGTTCTCCCGGTATTCTGATAATAACGTTGAAGTCTGGCTTAGCTAGTTATGCTGAGTGTCGGTACTTTTATATTCGAATCCAAGTCGAGTGGACGTCGCCATGTTGCTAAAGTTGAGTACTTTGTGTAATATCTAAATTAAGGTGACTGATCAAAAGATTATACTGATGGCGTCTTGAGTTTCTTGCCACTTCTTCTCAAAACGTCTAGGGCCTTGCGAACGTGGCATAATTATTGCAATACATGGTGGTACCCTCGAGGGACCCATGAAGTATAAAAAATATACAAAGTATACTTACTTGTTTGTTTCCTTTACTAATTTAGAAACCTCAAGTTAGGTAACTACCCTCACAAACATTTAATGGATCAGATTGAAGAGTTTCTTTGTTATTAAGTTAGAATCAGGGTTGCTGCATTAGTTTAAAGTAAGATTTCCATCCTAACAGTGATATTTTGATAGAAAAGAGACAAAGAAACCGCCTCTTTTAACCCTGATCTAACATCAGAAGTGGTGCCAAAAAGACCCACATTAATGCCGTTCATTGTATTTCAGAGAATCCCGACAAGCTTTTTGCATATCCATGCTGAAAGGCTGCCTGTGCAGCGGCTACTCGATTTCCTGGCAATGATTGCCTGGGAAATTCTACAGCGTGGCTCCAGATCCCAGAACTACTGGGTTTCCTGGCCAAGTAAAGTGAATCGGTGAAAAAGTAAGGTGTATCAGTAAAATAGTGAAGTGAATACAGTGTTCTGATGATAAAGGAGGTAAGGGGCTGAGCCCTGTTATATATAATTAGAAATGTTTTGCATAGTTTTTCTATATTGTAAGGTAAGATCAGTTGACAAAACCAGAAGAATTTTGCTTAAAAAATATTGCAGAAGGTTTCTGTTCATTTTGTAATTATTTTTACCTAACGACATAAAACGATACATACTACACAATTATATATATATTGGAAAGTTTGAATGACAACTGTTTATAAATGTGTCAGAATAACCGAGCGGTATATTAAAAAAAAAAAAAAAAGTAAAACTGAACTAAAACATCGGGATCACAGATTTTGTCAACAGATCTCACAAAGAGAGTATGAATTATCCTTTTTCTTAACCATCTTATAGTGTAAGAATTTTAAAAAACGATTTATATGGCTAAAATAAGGTTGTCTTGAAAAAGATGTGAAACAGAACGAAATGTAAGATAAAATAACAAGAAAAGACAAACAATTTCAATATTATGTTGACAAAAACAATGCTGATTGTCTGACTATAATAGATAGTGTATTAGATTAGATCGCTGGAGGACCGTGACCATCCAGTGACACGGTGAGGCTATTGCCAGCGAGTAGGTTGCGTTTGCTTAGTCGTGTACTGGGACTGAATATCGACTACGGCCATGACTCTGACTATGACAACGGTGCGGTCAGGTACTTTTCCTGTAACTAGTTGGTTAGATTTGCAGGAAGGGTAGCCTTAAGAAAAAAAAAAACGTAGCTTAGGTCGCTGATGGGCCGTGACTTGGCAGTGGCACGGTGAGGCTATTGCCAGCGAGTAGGTTGAGTGTTCATAGTCGTGCCACTGGGACTTAGATTGTGATAATAATGACTATTAATACTACTGACATAGACTATGACTATGACAGAAAGTGCGGCCGGGGACTCTTCCTTGTAACCGCTAGTTGACCTACTGTTGGTGCCGATATGTCTCAGGAGTAGCGGCTGATTGCTATCGGTAAAAGGTTCCGGAAGCAGTAGGTATTCTACAGGGAGGGTAGCCCAATAAAACAAAGAAAATAAGAACAAAGAAAAACATGTTGCTGTTATTATAGTCAGACGGGAATCAATATAGCAGTGCTTATTGAAGTTAATAACACTGTATATAAGTTATGCAAATATACTCGAATAATAGATTACTATTTAAACTTATTATTTTTGTACTTCGGGAACTAAGTACGGTCAGTATAGTTGTATTAAATAGGTTGTAATATTTTTGACTTCTTAATATTTCAATGTATGAGTCATATTGTTGTTTGATTGGTTTTATGCTATCATGTATATGATCCACGATATTCGTCATTACTGACTGTGCTTAGTTAAATGTTTAGAATAGCGTTTATGTTGTATAGCCTTAAAATAATCATAGTTTAAAATTATCCTACTGTTTTTAGAAAATTATTGTAAAAAATAACTAAGTGTCATTCACTGTATGTGGGTACTTGATAAAATGAAAATACTTCGTGTTTGCTACTGTTCGTTTCCGATGGGCCGGTCGGAGCCGGGTAGTGGTGACACGGGGAATCAAATTAGTAAACTCCTAGTTTACTTTTTATTTTGTTGTCCATAGAATGTATATGTGTCCATATAATATGACGTTAAAATGGACTTCAATGAGATAACTTGTTTACGAATCCTACAAATAATAAAATTGTTATTGATTTGTTAGATGTTCTCCACGTAATCATTGGATGGTTTGAGTGGGAGATACATTTGACATTGAAAATAAAAAAAACATTGTGCGTGGAGTCCCTCCGCGCGGAAGAAGTGAAATTTAGTAGTTAACTCTTAACTAGAGGTAGATGGCGTTGGCGTCAAGTTAGCCCGCGGTATTTACTTTCTCCGTCGATGTACGAGGTGTTTTGGTTTTTGTTTGATTAATTTAACTTATAAATTCAACTAAATCTAACTTATTAATTTAACTTATAACGCAACCTTGTTGGAAGTCGTATCAGAAGTTTCATCTCAATAAAAATAATAAAATATGATATGAAATAAAAAACACAATAATATATCATCAACAATACAATATGGTATTAAGTTTTATTGTAGTGTAATGGTGGAGATGAGGTTGTTTGTACTTCGAGGACGAAGTACTGTCAGGCTGGCCGTGTTAGAATAATAATGTTATAATAATATTAATAACGATTACAAAATGTATTAAGTAATGTAAGACTAATTGTAAGTAGCTAAATGGAACTGAGAAATAATATGACGTTCGAATGTCGGCCATTGTTGTTTACATACACCATTTATTTAATACTGTGATTTCATAATGTTATAGATGACTTGAAACGTATCAATAATTGTTCTAATAATTCTAATAAGTATGAAATACAGTTTAAGATGATTTTATGTTTAACAATTGTGTAAAATGGAAGCTACCACCGTGCCCGCCATCTTGCTCGTTCCCTATTGGTTGTTAGTTATGTTTACATCGAGCAGTGGTGGTAAGGCATGGTGGGAGCTTGTGAAATCAGTATAAAACGGTCTGTTGGCGCGGCTTCGTCTCTTAATATCTCTTAATATCTCTTAGTTCTCTTAGTGTTCTCCCGGTATTCTGATAATAACGTTGAAGTCTGGCTTAGCTAGTTATGCTGAGTGTCGGTACTTTTATATTCGAATCCAAGTCGAGTGGACGTCGCCATGTTGCTAAAGTTGAGTACTTTGTGTAATATCTAAATTAAGGTGACTGATCAAAAGATTATACTGATGGCGTCTTGAGTTTCTTGCCACTTCTTCTCAAAACGTCTAGGGCCTTGCGAACGTGGCATAATTATTGCAATACATGGTGGTACCCTCGAGGGACCCATGAAGTATAAAAAATATACAAAGTATACTTACTTGTTTGTTTCCTTTACTAATTTAGAAACCTCAAGTTAGGTAACTACCCTCACAAACATTTAATGGATCAGATTGAAGAGTTTCTTTGTTATTAAGTTAGAATCAGGGTTGCTGCATTAGTTTAAAGTAAGATTTCCATCCTAACAGTGATATTTTGATAGAAAAGAGACAAAGAAACCGCCTCTTTTAACCCTGATCTAACACGTGCTTCATCTTCTTTATTCGCGATAAAAAAAAAATTGTGAAAGAAAGATTACTCTACAGTGCCACATTTAGAAACTCGGGTGGAACCGCGTCTCTACTAGGTCTCTAGGTCGTAGGATTTGTATTATAGGCCGAATCATACAATTTGGCGGCTTACATTTTTTTATAATTTACAATGTGTCTAGGAAATGCATACAAAGTGTGTTCAATTGGTAAAAATGCTTTATAATAATCATTAGAAGGTACTTAATCAGAGTTGCCTAAAATAGTTTATTGAATCAGGCGTTACTTTGCGGATTTTTTTTATTCAAAACAATAATTTGTTGCCTAAAATATAAAAAAAAATCGGAGACCTCTTTTTTAGGGTTCCGTACCCAAAGGGTAAAAACGGGACCCTATTACTAAGACTTCGATGTCCGTCTGTCCGGCTGTCCGTCTGTCTGTCTGTCTGTCTGTCTGTCACCGGGCTGTATCTCATAAACCATGATCGCTAGGCAGTTGAAATTTTCACAGATGATGTATTTCCGTTGCCGCTATAACAACAAATACTAAAAACTGAATAAAATAACTATTTAAGAGGGGCTCCCATACAACAAACGTGATTTTTAGGAGTTTTTTGCTCGATATTAATAACGGCAAGAGGAAATGGGCTCCTATACGGTACGGATCCCTTCGTGCGCGAGTCCGACTCGCACTTGGCCGATTTTATTGTTTTTAACTGATATAATTGACCCAGAAAAACATGTATAATCTCGAGATGTAACGAGTGCTGTAGTTAAATTTTTGAATTATTATTATACCAGCCTCCATACATTTTGTGGACATGTCCTTTAATTAATGTATACGTAGATTGCTTACCATACGGAATCATTCAATCCTGGTTCAGAGCATCCGTACAGCAGCATGTGATGAGCAGTGTGCATCGAAGCATTCGGCTCGAAACCAACTGCAGGAAGATAACAGTAAGTAGAAGCAACTAAAAGATCTGGGGAGCGATTATTGAACTTCGCACGGCTCGGTCGTATACGGAACTTGTATGGCGCACTCGCAATTTGACTGCCTCGGTGGCTCAGTGGTTAGTGACCCTAGTTTCTGGGTCAAAGAGGCGTGGGTTCGATCCCCACCCAGGGCAAAAATTTGTGTGGTGAACATAAGTGTTTGCTCTGTGTCTGGGTGTTATTTAGTTACTATCTATATAAGTATGTATTTAAAATAAGTATGTGTAGTACGAGTATATCAGTCTCTGGCAGCTATATCACAAGCTTTGCTTAGTTTGGGGTCAGAGTCCGTGTGTAAGATGTCCCCTAATATTTATTTTAACTTCCATAGAGTGTTTTCATCCGATTTGTGAAAGTTCTGTATTCGTTCCGAGGCGTTCGAAGTTCAAAATAGGGCCCCCGTAACAGCCCTCAATTGTTATAGTCCACTGCAGGACGTAGGCCTACCCACGAAGGGTGATCACAAGGACAGCATTAAACTTTAGCCGTCTTACCACAAAAGTTTTACGCACACTTTAGTTTAACAGTACAAACTGCACGAATAAACAGTGTTTAAAGCGTGTTTAAATATTTTGTGGTAAGGCGGTATGTATACAGGGTTACTGATATTTACGTACAACTTTCTAAGGGTGACTCTGGTAGTTAAATCAGGACGAACAGCAAAACTTCAAACGGGTGACTGGTGGTATTTACAACTGAGCTCTGCCATGGCATCAACCACAGGTCAAATAGTGTGTCCCCGGTTGTTTTAACCATTTAGACATGATATAGGCCTTCGGGGGCTTCGGGTAGCTTTAAAACTTTAACACCAAGGTTGTTTATTAAGATGAAATATTTCTAAGTACTAATAAAGGATGTGCCTGATTTCCCTTATTTTGTTAGTGGTCGATCGTGGGCGTATTATAAAGTCTGGTATAGCACCAATTACACCTTTAATCCAATCGTTATCAATATTACAAAAGATACTAATGCGCGCCATTGCTCGTTCCTTTTCTCAATCTGTAGCGTCGCTAGTGTTGTGCCCTCTCTTGGCGCGCGTTAGGGATGTGCCGATACCAATCGACTCGGAGAGTCGATTATGCGGCTAACAGATTCGGCCATCCTGATCACAGTCCACGTCCCCGTGGCACTCTCAGCAACTGGACTCCTGCACTGAACACAGGAGTAACTGGGCCATGGGCAGCAACTGTACACAAACAACAAACGTTAAACACAGGTCCTCATTCTGAAGAGGTTGTGAACTCAGCCTTCAAGCCTCAGCCTCAATGGTGCTGTAAGTGACATCAGGATACACTTTTCGGTCGATTAACATCATTTAACAAGACTGAATGTTTTGCGAATCTCGAGTTACTCAGACGAACCAAATCATTGCAACATCAGGAATGTATTTTGGTTCGTTATGTCGTGGACTTCTTAAAGTATCTCCCTTTTGACTTAAAATTGTCAGAACTTGAATTGAAATTCTAAACGATATCCAATTCCAGGGTTAGAAAATAATGTTATACAGACCCACAGGTGGATGTTACCATACAGTATAGAACAATGTCACCGTATCGCTCCAAGCGTGCATTGTAGTCGTGTGGAGAGCCGTGGTGCAGTGATGCAGTCTCGTCCAGATGTCGCCGCAGTCGACAACCGCTCTGGAACAGCATCACCGGCTCGGGCGCTGAAGCGGATGCAGCGCCTCTGGACTCGCCAGCTGTAGTTGAGCAGCTGTGGTCGCGCTGCTCGAAGATATTATGACCAGATGTCTGGTTCTCGCTTTCCAATGTTATTAAAACGGTATCGGAAACAAGATCGTCAATATCATAGCTGACAGCCTCAATCTGACTGGGAGATTTGGCTACACGTCCTACCATAGCTGGCAGACTGTCTCGTGGCAGAGACATCAGCTACACGTCCCGTCCGATGAAGGACAGACTGTCTCGCGGAGAGACACTTCAGGTACACGTCCCGTCCGATGAAGGACAGACTGTCTCGCGGAGAGACTTCAGGTACACGTCCCGTCCGATGAAGAACAGACTGTCTCGCGGAGAGACTTCAGGTACACGTCCCGTCCGATGAAGGACAGACTGTCTCGCGGAGAGACTTCAGGTACACGTCCCGTTCGATGAAGAACAGACTGTCTCGCGGAGAGACTTCAGGTACACGTCCCGTTCGATGAAGAACAGACTGTCTCGCGGAGAGACTTCAGGTACACGTCCCGTTCGATGAAGAACAGACTGTCTCGCGGAGAGACTTCAGGTACACGTCCCGTTCGATGAAGAACAGACTGTCTCGCGGAGAGACTTCAGGTACACGTCCCGTCCGATGAAGGACAGACTGTCTCGCGGAGAGACTTCAGGTACACGTCCCGTTCGATGAAGAACAGACTGTCTCGCGGAGAGACTTCAGGTACACGTCCCGTTCGATGAAGAACAGACTGTCTCGCGGAGAGACTTCAGGTACACGTCCCGTTCGATGAAGAACAGACTGTCTCGCGGAGAGACTTCAGGTACACGTCCCGTTCGATGAAGAACAGACTGTCTCGCGGAGAGACTTCAGGTACACGTCCCGTCCGATGAAGGACAGACTGTCTCGCGGAGAGACTTCAGGTACACGTCCCGTTCGATGAAGAACAGACTGTCTCGCGGAGAGACTTCAGGTACACGTCCCGTTCGATGAAGAACAGACTGTCTCGCGGAGAGACTTCAGGTACACGTCCCGTTCGATGAAGAACAGACTGTCTCGCGGAGAGACTTCAGGTACACGTCCCGTTCGATGAAGAACAGACTGTCTCGCGGAGAGACTTCAGCATCAGGTAACACGCCTCGTGAAGATCAGGGACCTTCCTACCACAGTTGCCATAACCACTCACCAAGTTACTCACAGAGAGCTAAAATTATCATGACTACTCACCAATGTGTTTATAGAAGGATCACGCTCACAGAGGTTCAAAGCGCCCATTCAATTGATCTCGATGCTGTAGATAGGCTTACACTATACTATTAAGCATGGTCACCTTAAGCTGTCCAAGTTCGATTCTGATTACAGCCCCACTCATACAGGACAGCGATCATCATTTTGTCTCGAGCTAGGCTCTGCGTATTACGATCAGCCATGACCACCGAAAATAATTTTTCAGTTAGCGTGATCAATGATGATAACCTTAACACATTCTAGTAGGCCACAGTCGGTACTATCGACAATGGTCATCATCGACGTTGAGTACCAAACGCACAGGATAGGCAACAATTCGGCAACCGCCTTTGTGGGTAGGCTATGTTCAGCAGTAGGCTAATAAAATTCAGTACAGTAGTAAAGCTATTAGTAATATATGGCAGCTCAAATCCTGATCAGCTATGATCACCACTTGCCTTTGTAGGCTTTGTTCATAATCAATGATTACCTCATGCACGAGTCAGCTCCAAGAATTACAATTCACCAACTGTATTCGTGTTAATGATGACTGATGACGTACCCCATACACCATGCTCCTTACAGGCCCTGACGATAATAACAATGTTTACCTTATGTGATGCTATGCGTCACACACCCATACTGTCGCTGAGGATGATCATGTTGATGGTCTCGCGCTGAATCGGTGCTCTGTGGTATCAATCAATCAATGTCAATTCTGTCGCAACTGATAACTCGACATAAAATAAATCCTGTTTGAAGGACACTACATTTTATAGTAACTCACTGGTTTCTATAGTCCATTCCATACTTAACCTTCGAATGTCCTTGCTGATAACTTACGCCTCAATCGTCAGAGGAATATGCCGTCATAGTGTCTCGCATTCGGTGAGGTAGACACCGTCCATCCACTTGATGCTCAAGGTCCATTCGCTTTGGTGGAGTATATTCCTTGGTATTGTTGTCATAACATATTTCTGTACTCCGCTCTCGTCCGTTGGACATGAAAATGATAAACAAAACATTATAATGTTGTCAAAAACCATCATACACTGTTACTGTTCATTTATGAAACATAAATAAAAATTTGAAGACGCCTGTAAAAAATATTACAGCAAATCACTTCGCCCATAACGTGCCCCATTTCATTGTTAACACTGCCACATTGTTTTGTTAGCTTCTAATCTGACTAGTCATGGAACATTCAAAATATTTACATGATACATTTCACCATCTGAAATTCTGACACTAGGACATGTCAGTCAGCCCATTGGGGTCAACATTTTGGCTCGGTCAAATAGTAGTAGTTTTACAGCCCAAAGTGTTTCAGGTTACTCAAGGTACAACAATAACATGATGTCCTTAAGTCGTACACCCTTAAGAGCGTACAGCCTTAACAAATGAAAATGTTGAGACACATGGACTACAAATGATATACAAAATTACCAATAGACCTGTCCACTAAGTCTATCTCAACAATAATATGTGCCTTTGCAATTTCACATTTCACTTACCATGTTTACAGATGTACCTTTTTGGATGGGTGGCCATGGAATTTCAGTCAATAGTATTATAGTTGTGTGACACTATGATATTGGCAATACATAAAAATGATATACTTATGTGCAGACAAGTATAAGCCACATTATATTAACTTACTTTTGTAATTTTGTATTTCACGGTCAACAATCAAAATTCTGAACTTTTATGGATGGGTGACCAATAGTGACCATATAATTCAGTCACATCAGAGTAGGCTGAAACTATATAATAACAGTCATGCACATGGTAGTTTGTGTGATACACAGTAGTCAAACATAAATTCTCACCCCGGGTAGTAAATGTGTCTTGTCCGGACCAACGTTCAGATGAAATTGCATTTTTTACTAATGTATTATCCGGACCAACCTTGACATGAAATTGTATTAGAGATGACAGTATAATCATTAGTGCCACTACTCACATTTAACAAGAATTAACAACCATAGGCAGGAATACTTTCAGTCACTGCTTGTTACCAGTCAGCCTTAGCAGGTCATGCCAGTGAAGTGTGCCTTGAGACCTCCGCAGTACAATCATATCTGATTTTCATACTGTGACTGAGTATCATTCCACGTACCTAATATAATTCTTACCATGTTATCTCCACAATGTAGTGCATTATAAATGACACAGCTAGTTCATGCTGTCACTGGCTATGTTGGCCAGACTCCAGTCCAGTATTTATTGGTAATAAAACACTTCTACTTACATTATCACGTTGTTAGGCTAGCACTGGCAAAGAACGATACATATAATGCAGCACGGATGCAACTTATAGCCCAGTCTATGGCCCTTTATGGTCATTCTGCAAGCTTGGAAACAAACACCCAGTTGACCTTTGATAATGAACTGTGTAGGTCAATGACCCCAGAATATGTCAACAATCTAAAGTTTAGATAAGTACAGATATCTCACTGTTTGCACTTTGGTATCACTAATACCTGGTTTGGGGGTCATACTACGTAAGTAATTCAGAAATTTACCTGTATTCGATGATATTGCGTCATATTTCAGTACTTACAAGCCACTGTGATAACTAATGACGCAGTTAGTCGTAGTTTACTTTTTTTCCACACATATTTCACAGTATTTCGGGTTCCACAGCTAGCACACGGCAACACAAGACGAGATAACAGTTTTCACGTACTTTCTTCACGATTTCAAGGCATTTTTACCCATACGTTTTGAACATTTTGTGCCGGTCTATTCTACGACGCAATTACAACACAGCTTCACATCTTGCGTGTTACGTGAAGTAAATGTTTACTGTTTTCGATGCTTTTTACAGCTGGTACCAACAGTAATAGATGATTTCGTAATCCATCCATCCATCAGCCATAGGACGTCCACTGCTGGACATAGGCCTCCCCTATGAATCTCCAATAAGACCGGTTGGTAGCGGCTTGCATCCAGCGTGATCCTGCGGTCTTAATGAGGTCATCCGTCCACCTTGTGGGTGGACGTCCTACGCTGCGCTTGCCGGTACGTGGTCTCCACTCGAGAACTTTTCGACCCCATCGGCCATCAGTCCTCCGCGCTATGTGTCCTGCCCACTGCCATTTCAACTTGCCAATCCGCTGGGCTATGTCGGTAACTTTGGTTCTTCTGCGAATCTCCTCATTCCTGATTCGATCTCGCAGAGAGACTCCGAGCATAGCCCTCTCCATAGCTCGTTGGGCTATTTGGAGCTTATTAATAAGGCCCATAGTAAGAGACCACGTTTCAGTGCCATAAGTCATCACTGGCAACACACACTGATCGAACACTTTCGACTTGAGGCACTGAGGTATGTCGGACGAGAAGACGTTACGCAATTTTCCGAACGCTGCCCAGCCGAGTTGGATTCGGCGATTGGCCTCTTTCTTGAAGTCGGACCTACCTAACTGGACTACTTGTCCTAGGTAGACGTACGAGTCAACGACTTCAAGAACCGAGTTCCCAACAGTGATCGGGGTGGGTACAACATGGGAATTACACATGACCTTCGTCTTGTCCATGTTCATCTTAAGACCCACCTGTTGAGAAACCCGATTGAGGCTTTCGAGCATCGTGCTGAGCTCTTCCATCGATTTTGCCATGACTACTATATCGTCAGCAAATCGAAGGTGAGTGAGGTATTCGCCATTGACATTGATGCCGAATCCTTTCCATTCCAGGAGCTTGAAGGCGTTTTCCAAAGTAGCCGTAAACAGTTTCGGAGAGATTACGTCTCCCTGTCTTACGCCTCTTTTTAAAGGGATCGCCTTGGTGCTCTCTTCCTGTACTCGGACCGACATAGTGGCGTTATTATACAAACACTTCAACACTTCGATGTACCGATAGTCAACACGGCATCGTTGGAGAGACTCGAGCACAGCCCAAGTCTCGACCGAATCAAAGGCTTTCTCATAGTCCACAAACGCTAAGCAAAGTGGCAAGTTATACTCTTCGGTCTTCTGTATAACCTGCCGCAGCGTATGAATGTGGTCCATGGTGCTAAAGCCCTTTCGGAAACCGGCTTGTTCGGAAGGCTGGAAGTCATCAAGCCTGCGCTCGAGACGGTTCGTAATGACCCTTGAAAACAGCTTATAAACATGGCTCAGAAGCGAGATGGGTCTGTAGTTCTTCAATAAGGTGTTGTCACCTTTCTTGAAAAACAACACCACCACGCTTCTGTTCCATGCTTCTGGCGTGATGCCCTCGAGGACGACGGTGTTGAAAAGCTTCTGGAGGACTTTTAATACCGGTGTTCCACCCGCTCTCAGAAGCTCTGATGTGATACCGTCATCACCCGGCGCCTTGTTGTTCTTGAGCTGATTTAGGGCCATTCTAATCTCGTACAGGCTGATGTCCGGGATATCTTCGGTGAAGTGTCGGGTCAGCTTGGCTCTTGGGTCTTTGGCTGCGCTGTTGACAGGCTTAGCGACCGAAGCGTATAGCTGTCCATAGAACCTTTCGATCTCCTCCAATACCTCTGCCTTGGTCGACGCTACACTGCCATCTTCTCTCTTCAGCTTTGTCAGCTGGCTTTGCCCAATAGACAAATTCCTCGCGAACACTTTGGAGCCTTTGTTCTGCTCTATGGTCTCTTTAATATGTTTAGTATTAAAGAGACGAATGTCGCGCCTCACGGATTTCGAAATTTGTCTATTGATCAGCCTATATGACTTTGCATCATCGGAAGACTGCAGTCTCTGTAAGCGTCGTTCGGCCATGAGATTTAGAGTTTGATCGGAAAATTTTTGAGGTCTATTTGTACGACGGGGTCTAAAGAGTTTAGCACCCACCGTCTGGACAGTTTCTACGAGCCCGTCGTTGATCTCGTCCACTGACGCAAAGTTCTCCAGGCAAGCAAAGCGATTTGAGAGCTCGAGCTGAAAGCTCTCGGGGTTTTGGATATCGGAAGGTGTAGGTCGGAGCGTGGACTTCATCAAGCGTGACCTTTCGAGTTTAACGTTTATATCCAACGTGCCTCTTACGATTCTGTGATCACTACCGGTTTTCACCCTGTGTATCACGGAGACATCATTGAATATCCGTTTCTCGGTGGTCATGATGAAATCTATCTCATTTTTCGTGGAACCATCGGGGCTCATCCAGGTCCACTTCCTGTGAGGCGGCTTCTGAAAGAAAGAGTTCATCATGAAGAGTTCCTCTTTCTCCAGGAAATCAGCCAGCCTCTGGCCCCTGGGGTTCCGTTGTCCATATCCAAATTTCCCCACTCTCAGCTCATCATCGCTTCTTCTGCCCAACTTTGCGTTGAAGTCCCCCATAACAACAGTGAAGTGGGTCTTAGACATACGTATGGCTCGACTTACGTCCTCATACATAGTCTCCACCTCATCATCTGGGTGTGACGAGGTCGGTGCGTATACCTGAATGACCTTCAGCGAATACCTCTCAGATATTCTGAGAGGTATTCAACATTAACATTTCGTAATAAACAACCGTATATTCACCTAAAACAGAAAGAAAACGCAAGCGCCGAAAGCCGCGCTTATTAAATCATTGGTTCATTTCACTTCTGAACTAATAAAGGATGTGCCTGATTTCCCTTATTTTGTTAGTGGTCGATCGTGGGCGTATTATAAAGTCTGGTATAGCACCAATTACACCTTTAATCCAATCGTTATCAATATTACAAAAGATACTAATGCGCGCCATTGCTCGTTCCTTTTCTCAATCTGTAGCGTCGCTAGTGTTGTGCCCTCTCTTGGCGCGCGTTAGGGATGTGCCGATACCAATCGACTCGGAGAGTCGATTATGCGGCTAACAGTACTTACTATAATAATGTGGTCTCTCACTATGGGCCTTATTGGTAAGCTCCAAGTAGCCCAACGAGCTATGGAGAGGGCTAAGCTCGGAGTCTCTCTGCGAGATCGAATCAGAAATGAGGAGATCCGTAGAAGAACCAAAGTTACCGACATAGCCCAACGGATTGGCAAGGTGAAATGGCAATGGGCAGGGCACATAGCGCGGAGGACTGATGACCGATGGGGTCGGAAAGTTCTCGAGTGGAGACCACGTACCGGCAAGCGCAGCGTAGGACGTCCACCCACAAGGTGGACGGATGACCTCATTAAGACCGCAGGATCGCGCTGGATGCAAGCCGCTTCCAACCGGTCTTATTGGAGATCCATAGGGGAGGCCTATGTCCAGCAGTGGACTTCTTATGGCTGATGGATGGATGGACTATAATATTAAGCCCGATTACAGAGGCGCCATCGTAATTATACCTATTAGCTAAATATCATAGTTTTGTTTCTTTTTCACTTAAGGCATTCGATAGAGAGAACGCTTTTTACGTTACTATTAAATTTACGCTGGCGCCTCTGTAATCGGGCTTATTATAATCCTCAAGATCGTGAAAAAAGCTGTTCCTTAGTATAGGTTGATTGGCTATCGACAAAATATTTACCTATGTAAAAATTTTCTCTCGGCGAAATCCTAATAGGTGTGCAAAGATAGAGTTCATCCTGCAAATAGAAAGAGAATGCTCATGAACATAATATCAATCAATCATTTATTTCACAAAAATTAAATTACATCAAATGTTGGTATTTACAACATTAACATTTTTAACTAAATTTTAAATTAGAGTTATTATAAAAGCGGTAGGTTACAGCGTCTCGTAAGCAGCTGTACTAGGAAATCCTGTGTTACAGCTGCTTAAATTCCTGTCTCCGGTGACACACTATAATTTACATTTATTTAACTAATAAAACATTAAAGATTAATAGGTAGGTAGGTATTATACATTAAAGTTTGTAAATATATATTATGATTATAACAAAATGATTTTAGAATATGTTAGCAGTATTCTTGCGAGATTTAAATAAAAAATTAATATTATGCATATATTATGCATCTAATAAATAATGTATATAAGCAGGCATCTAATACCATTATCTCTGTGTCACTGTCCATTTTTATAAAAGAAAAAAAACCACTTAATAAATAGAAGTTACAACCCAAAAATGCATTATTAATTTGATAGTTTTGCTAAGTCTATTTTTTTTTTGCTTAGTAGTAGGTAGTCAGAACAGTAGCTGCAATGGTGTATGGTCCAAGGTACAAAAATTCGTGTCTTTTATTTTTCTACTCATGGAGACATTATTTTAAAAATATAATTCATGGATAACAATTGATTAAATGTTATTAAAAGATTTTTGAAATATATTATTAAATGAAATAGAAGATTAATCCAGTTAATTTTCTTAATTTTACTGAATTCAATTATACAAAAAAATTACAATTAATTGTTTTTAAAGTCAAAGGCCTTTTGTTCCTTTTGTTGAATTATGAGTTAATTAATTAATTAATATACACCATTGATTAACACGTTGATTGCCGTATCACGCGACGTCGCGTGAAGCAAACATAAACATGTTTATCTACACTAATGTTGTAACATTCTACTTATGTTTCCAATACTTGATTTATAATGACTACTGTTATAGCGCAGACAACAAAACACTCAATTTAAGCAATTTCACATGATGTTATAATATCCACATCGATATCGTAAAATCTCATTATAACATCGCGCGCTCGTTACTATTATGAAACTCGCTGCGCTCGTTTCATAAACTCACACTCGTGTTTTAATACCCTTCATTATATGACAGTTGCATAAACTACTATAAGAGTGGACCAGATGTTTGAAATTACGATACAATACATTACTATAACAATAAGCTTTAAAATATAAGCTCCGTTCATTAGTTCTAGTGTGATCTGAGAGAAGACTTTAGGTGCGTTTGTGTTAAGTGCGATGGCATTTTTAGCATTTACAAAATTAGCGTTGGTGTAAACCGTTCGGTAATTTCGCCTATTTCGCCAATAAATACTACTTTTGCTCACTACTCACTTAGACCAAATAAAAAAATCAAGACAGAATGTTGTGAACAGACAAGTGAGGCCGGTTTTTTATCCATGTGGTCAGTGCAGTATTGCGCCGCCACGCCATAGTTCGACTCACAAGCCAAGGCGTAGTTTCCTTGTACGTGTATATGTGGTATATGTATGTTACTGTGTCTGTACACGGCGAGGCATAGTTTTGCCTGCCTCACTTGTTTTGTTCACAACATTCTGTCTTGATTTTTAGGGTTCCGTACCCAAAGGGTAAAAACGGGACCCTATTACTAAGACTCTGCTGTTCGTCTGTCAGTTTATCTGTCTGTCCGTCTCCAGGCTGTATCTCATGAACCGTTATAGCTAGAAAGCTGAAATTTTCACAGATGATGTATTTCTGTTGCCGCTTTAACAACAAATACTCTCAGTAGTCTCAGTAATAGGGTCCCGTTTTTACCCTTTGGGTATGGTACCCTAAAAACGTTGATTTAATTTTCCCACACAAAATGTTCCTACCATTAGTGGCGTTAAACGTCATTGAAATTAGGAATCGACCGAATTAGTGATATGAAGTTCACTGGGCCAGCTAGTATTACATAAATTGACACATGAGTAATTTCAATTCATATAGTAGTTATTGCTTTGAATTAATTAAAAGGTTTTATAAAAAAACTCAGTGATCATTTGATGAAAGTGCTTTATGAATGCACATTTCCATGACATTTTATTTATCCTACTTCAAGTCTTATTGGCATTTGATAAAATGATATCTAATCAAATTGTGTATTATGAAATGATTTTATAAATACCTGTATATGTATTATGTTGTAACTGATCATTGTGGTAGCTAATAAATTGATCATTTTTAACCGATGAAATGGGGAAGGTTCTCAAATTGACACATTTTTTTTTGTTACCTATGACCACGCACAAATTTTTACAGAGTAGTCAGATTTCAATAATTCTTTTATTTTTTGGCAGATCATTCTTCATAGGTGGTCCAGTTTAAATTACTTATATAGAAATCGGCTGAGCCATTTTTGATAAATCAACAATAATGTGAAAATTACTACATCAATCCATGCATACTATTCAAATTCTGTACATGGGTGAAGTTGGTTATGCCATTTTTTAGGAAAAATAATTGTTATATGAGACCCCTGAATGGTAGTAAGTAGGGGGTTGGAATATTGTACATCATGGTATATCTATATAATAAGGTATCATTCGGTCATAAATTCGAAAGCTTTGGGGGCAATTTTCTCAAAGCTATTCCGCTATATCCCTTTGCTGTTGCGCTATTTATCAGACGATTTCGATAATATTTGGCAAGATTGTTTAGTATCTAAGTTCTAACAAGATTTGCGAGTATGAACCAAATCTGTCAAAAGCGAGTAGAGATATAGGCTTATAGATTCTAAGAGGGTCTTCTTAAAAGGTCTACTGTTCGGAGAACTACTAGTTACAGATTTACAGGTAAGACATTAAAAGGATACCTTGTTTATGCTTGTTTTCTTCTTGTTTAGTTACAATTTCAGAAGTTTGCTTCTAAAAACTTACCTTGTGAGGATAGACATCAGGCATCAGTAAGTCATAAGTATCCACTTCAAATGCTCGCACTTTTATATTAGAACCAAAAATACCAAGCATAATACACAGAAAACCTCCTAATTTACTCATTTTAATTAATAACCGAGAAAATAAACAGGAAAAATGGATGTGCGCGAAGACTACACTTTAACGTCTCGTATCTGATATCACAAGATCTAAATTAAATAGCTCTTTTTTACACCTTTGCGTTGATTTCTATAAAACTACGAACTGTAGTGCGGAGCGGTCTAACACAGACACACTACCAGTGTTTGTAAATTATTTTTGCAAATAAATTCGATCAATACACAAGTTTTCATTAGCAACCTACGTCATTGTCTGGGTTACCAGCTTAGACTAATACCCTACTTTTGTTCATGTATTTCTTGCATCTTATCAGTTCACTACGAGATGCTTGTTAAGGCCGCTGCATATTATGTGTGAGTTTTCATACGGTTGGGACGGGAGGTTTTAGGTATGGAAATATTGTTTCATACAAAATGTAGGTATTAAAGGTGCGTTCGGATAGCCTACTGGTGGCAAAAATAACAGTTAAAAACGCTAAGAACGATCACATTCAGCGTTCGGTTTGGGAAAAAGTGTGCAAAAGTTGCATTTTTATATGTTTTCATTCACCGTTCGGATAGCTCGAAAACAGCTAAGAATGCCATCGTGAACTGTTAATTTTGACCCACGTGCGGAGGTGGGTTCTTTGTGATCGTTTTCTGACATTTTAGAGTTTGACGTTTGAAACTTGCGCGAGTAATAGTTTAAAATAGTTTAAATGGTTTAAAGCTTTTTAATAATTTGCACGGTGGTATACAATAATTATATACGTTGTTTCAGACAGAACAAATCAAACAATTAATAAATAAAATAAATATAAAGTAAATAAAAATTTATTAAATAAATTTAATCAATTCAATTCTTCTTGGCTTCTGTCACAGATCTCTATTATTTTTAATTTTACTACTGCCAGTGCCCTATTCTATTCCTATTGCCACGAGTGACGCATGTAATGATAGATCGGAGTGTTGAAATTATGTTGTTTGACATTTGACGCACCGCTGTTTGTTACTATTGCGTTCGTTTTGGGAAGTGAGCAAAAGTAGCATTGTTGCGAAATGGGCGAAAATCCCAAACCGAACACTTTACATCAACGCTAATTTTGCAAACGCCAAAAACGCCACCGAGCCCGAACCGAACGCACCTATAAAAGAGCAAATGTCTCGGAGACAAGGACGGGACGTGAACGTGACACACTTGGGGCAGCAAAAATTTCGTCACTGACGATGTGTAGGTACGTCCCGCCGCACTGCAAAGGCAATCCATTTGTTCCATAGAGAAAAGTGGTGAATTAGTGATACCTTAATGATGCAAGTGTCAAATACCTTAATGATGCAAGTGTCAAAACTGAATGAAGAAAAACGGTTTGTATGCATTTACACCACGTTCTGGTTTTGATCGAAGCAGTCACGTCACCGCTCCGTCCCTTTCACGTCTTATATGAAGTATTATCTCGTCAGATACGCAGCGACCTTAATGTTATGTGTCTTTTGAGTCGGAATCGGAGTATAGCATATTTAATATAATATGTAGTCCAACCCATATCATCAGAGGGGTGGCTAAGGGGGTCAAACCTAAGACATGTATTGCTTCCGACTCCACCTCTAGATAGAATGTTGATGTGTTGTTTTAGCACTTCTAAAAGATACGTCTATAAGTGGTACGAGTATATTATAACACAGAAAAAATCTAACCTAGACAATTATTATACAAAAATTGAATGTGCCGAGACATCAATAATGCACTGTGAACTAACCGCGATTTTTGAAGCCTTGTTATATATTGCATCTTTAGAATTCAATAGATATGTTATCATATCCGATTCAAAGATTCTTTTTTTTTTTTATTATTTTAGTTTATTGGACACTTGATTTGTATATTTCATTATTAAGACATTATTGTATATTTCACATGCCAAGGAATGGCAAAATAGATTGGACAAATACTACAAATAACACCTTGATTGTACTCTATTTTTTGTGAAATAAATATCATTTCATTTCATTTCATTTCATTTCAAAGAGTGCCCTTTATCATTTGGCTCGGTTACCCTCGAATTTTCGAGGACTCCCGATAGCCTATAAAATCCTGGAGTCCATTTGTAGACTTCGTTCGTTAAGTAAGGAGGTAGTAATCCAATGGATACCCTCGCATGTAGGCATCCCAGGTAACGAAGAGGCAGACAAAGCGGCCAGAGAAGCGTCGACGGACGGCGTACCATCCCATTGTCTTCCATTAATGAATGAACTGCTGAGTAAAGTAAAGATAAGTTGTAGATTGATTTGGAATGAGTATTTCGACGAGCGCTCGATGGCAAAAGGAATATGGTATAGGACGATTCAGAGTCTGCCTCCTCGTTATCCGTGGTGTGATGATGTAAAATTAAATAGGCTAGATGTGGTACTGATGATGAGACTTCGCACCGGACATATTCCATCGAATAAGTTCAAACATCTAATGGGGATATCAGATTCTCCCAACTGTGATGAGTGTGAAGTAGTAGAAGATGTGCAGCATGTGTTGATGGAATGTGTCCGGAACGAGGCACAGAGACAGGATGTAATGTACTATATTAATAAGCTTAATGTAGGCTTATGCAATAGCATTTTAGCTTCCCCAACGTCTGAGGAAGCGAAAATGATGTTAAAGCTGTATAAGCGACTGCTATAATTAAGTCGCAATATTTGATCTGTATGTCATTACGGGGGTGACATAGTCACTGCGTGACTAAACCCCTTTACAATTAATAAAGATTTAAAAAAAAAACAATTATTATGTTTTACATCATTTGAAAGCTTCTACTATGTTTCTTGGCTCTTTTTTGTTTTGAACTGGTGAAATGACTCAGAATAATATTCATGTACTTTATTGAGATGCAACGAGTGCATTAATATGTTTTTTGGTTATTATTTTACCAGCCTCCATAAGTTTTGCGAGCGTGTCCTTTCATTTCAGAATTAATGAAGTCCTTTATGATTTTTTTTGTCGCCCTTAATAAATTAACTAACCTAAAAAGTAGATTCAGATATTTTTTTTGAAGTCGATTGCCATTTTTGGGAGAATTTTAATACTAGTGATGGTAATATATGTCGTAACTTGACACTGACATTGACATATTTATAGAACAAGATTTTTTTTTTATCGGTGTGATTGCGGTCACGAAGTTTTAGGTAAAGGTGGAGAGTGCACTCCTAATACGGTGTAGCGTCCAGCCCCAGTAAGGAGGTTCGCCTCGAAGCTGGTTTCCTGACTCCTATGTATAACAGGAGGAGAAGATCCCAAATGGAAAAAAACTCCTAATACCTATTTGAGTCAAATACCTACACATTGCTATCTCACTCTCTGTGGTCGGAACTTGCTTTCTAGTGTGGTGTATGGTATTTCTATATATAAACTAAAAATTCCCGAAAATGGGTAAATTTAATTTCAAAGTTGCAACCCCAAACTATGATTTACATGAATTTACAGTGTTTGCAGATTAAAAACCTTTACCAGTATATTTATTAACTGTACCAGTATCAGATCCATATCATAGAAAATTTAAGAAATAATGACGTTATTAAGAAAAATAAGTATTAAGTTTGTGTTGTGTAAAAATTAAGTACGGCTGTAATTTTCTAAATTACTAACACTTGAGAGAATTAAAAGAAAACCCTAATTTTGGGAGTTCCCTAATGCGGCAACACCCGTCACCAAAATACTAGCTGTCATGGCCGAATTATCAATTAAATCGTAAAAATGCAGTAGGGTAACCATAAAATATTTTTTGAGAATAATTAACCTTTATTATTGTTTATGCAATGCGTAACTAAATTTACTATAGACTGTCGTACAGACAGTGTGTGTGTGTATTATTGAGCGCTAATATTTGTCACAATTAGTGCAATTCTTTAAACACAATTAAAATGAACAAGAACACTAGGTATGTGATTCACATCTTTATAATTTGTAATCTATAGTTTTTAGGTACCTTCTATAGGTTATTTGAATCTTTATTTATAACAAAAAATCATTATAGTAACCTTTTTTTACTATCATATTATCATTTGGTTAAATTATTATCATATCTATAGTATCATTGTGTTCTTTTTTCAGGTTTCCCTAAGACAAATCTCAAAAAACTTCGTGCTTAGCAATTGTACCACTGAAATACCATTTTTTTAAGAGTTCCAGGAATTTGTAGCCTACACTTTAAGGCAACAGATAATTATGCATCAAGAAAACGATTGAAGTCAACAACATTAATTAACATTATCATTGTCATTAACAACCCTGCAGGACGAATGATTTGATTTTTTTGTAAATAATTGAAAATATGTGTGTTTGTTAATAAACTATTATAATTTGAATTACATTGTTTTTGGTTACCTTTTTAGGGTTCTGTACCCAAAGGGTAAAAACGGAACCCTATTACTAAGGCTCTGCTGCGTGCTGTCGAATTACATATATTATGCCATCAATAACAGGCGCAGTATTTCATCATAAAGCATATAAATCCAGAGCGTAGCTAGTTGTACACATTTATTGACTTGCAAGATTCCATTTATTGAAGAATTAGTTTTTTTTATATCTGCGATGCCCTATAGAACAAGGTCCTTAAGTTTACTTTGTATTGTTCATATACTAATTGTGTATTTTCATATAATTGTTTACTCAACATTGTGAATAATATCTGTGCGTCCTAAATTTAGGCAAAAATGTAGGGTTACCCTATTAGAAAGATAGTTCCGACCACAGAAGAGTGAGATAGCAATGTGTAGGTATTTGACTCAAATAGGTATTAGGAGTGCACTCTCCACCTTTACCTAAAACTTCATGCCAGCCCATGATTATAATACATAAATGTCACTTATAACTCTTTTGAATGTTAATATCATATCCAAAAATGGTTTTATGACGAAATATTTTACTTTCATACATACCGTTGAGGTTATAAACTTGTTATAAACATACAACAAATATTTATAGAGTGTGTGACTGGTTTTGATACTTTTCACATTATAATTACTTATTATTTACAGGTAAATCCCAGAGTACAGTGCGACGAATAGTTTCGAAAGGATCTAAAAATAAAAGAAAATTTAGTACTCCTGCTAAACATAGGAGAGGACGCCCAAGAAAAGAGTTAGATGATTTTGACCAGTGTGCAAAAAAGTGCATTACTTCTATAGTGTAAAAAAAGAAGTCCCTACACTTAACAAAATATTTGCCATGGTAAGGGAAGATCTTGGTTTCAATGGAAGTCGAGCGCAGTTACACAAAATTTTAAAATCTATTGGTTTTAAATACAAAAAATGAAAGTAGTTATGTGAAGAACTGAGTTACCTTAGTTTCATTACAAAAATTAATGCCAATATTACATTCAAAACAAGTATCAAAACCAGTTATGACATAGTATTGGGGATACCAGGTGAACGACAGTGGCGCCCTCATTTTTTGTCAACTCTTTTTGGACAGACTGTATGTACCACAGCACAGCTACGCTGCTATAATTGATTATTTATGATTTGCAAAACCTCCCACTCGGCACTGGCTGGACAAACGAAAGCAAAATCGCCGTGTTAATCCGAGATCTTTTATAAGCGGGGAATCGGAGTTCCCGTGTGGGGAATTTCACTATTTGGGTTTTGGGGAATTTGGGAAATGGGTGACGGGCACCCACAGAGATGACGGCCGATTGGTAAAGATAACGCTGATTTTGAATTTGAATGTTTATACTTTACCAAACGTAGTATCCATTAGTTTGTGTTTACCAAATACCAACACAAGTTAGAACGTGTTTTGGAATAAGTTTTACGTTTTGAATAGTTTTGTTTGATTTTGCAAAAATAGGTATAAAATATAAATATAAAAATAGGCCGTCCTTCCCTTTAAATTATACTCTTCGGTAGTCTTGTTTGGAAAAAGCGGTGCGGCGCGACTGATTATTTATTTCTAAGTGAGTGATTAATTCCTCTATGATTTTATCTAGAGTTCTGGCCAAGTTCTGGCTCTGAAGAAGAATCTAGTTCTGCTGTTCTGTGGGTTTTCTGAATAATAAGTGTCAAAAATATCTGCAACAACCTAACAATATTTATCTGAGGTGATAATAACTATTCATAGGTGGTAATGAGTATTTTAGACAAAGAAAGACATACCTACAAAGACCACATTATAATAATTATCCTTATGTATTCAAAATCTTTTTCCAAATGCATGTGCAAATATCAGCTGAAATCCTCTAAGCTTCCAATCCTAACCTAAATTTTTAACTCAATACCAAGCTTACAACAGCAATGTAATGTCAAATTTTGGGGTTCCATACCTCAAAAGGAAAAAACAGAACTCTTATAAGATCACTTTGTTGTCCGTATGTCCGTCAAGACGTTTTATCTCGGGAACACTTGAAGTTAACGAGTTGAAATTAAAACCATACACCTTTGTACATTTATAGTTTCATGTAGTTGTGAAAAAAATCAAATTTCTTAGTTATAATAGAAATAAGTTAGAGCTGTTTACGTCGTAAAAACTTCATATTTTGATACTCACAAGGGAATCAAAACCTTCCCGTTGACATAGAACTATACAAAGGGGCATTGTCTTAACAATGCTCCTTGCTGAGAGTACACTTATAATAGGAATAAATCAAAAAACTGAATTTTTTATTTAATCACAAAAAGGCCTAAATGCAAAAAACTGTGGATGTAATTTTCAATGTGGGGTATTATATGTATGAAAGAGATTCACTAGCGCAAAATAAAACAGGTTTTTTATTATTTTTAGTGTGTAATTTTCAATGAATGTAGAGAAAAGTTAAAAAAAATCTCTTTTATGGATGATTTTATTTACGCCCAGAGGTTTTATTTACTTAGTGCCCAATTTTGTGCAATTTTCAGGAATTTTATGGAACCCTCCATGTGCGAGCCTGACTCATACTTGTCCTGTTTTATTTTACTGTGATCTGAAAGTGAAATTACCTCACATACACCTGTTTGTTTTTAATGTTTAATATTTTCCCTGGGTAGCATATCAAGCTAATGTGATTAAAACCTAATGTGATCATTCAGCAGTAAGACAATTCCTAAGTAACAAACTAATTGACCAGCTGGTGTTGCTTGCAAGAAGTGGTTCACAAAGTATACAATTACCCTAATTAATAAATTCATTTTATCAATTTTTATGAACAGATATCCCGGATACACTGAGAAATCACAAAAGTATGGAGGGCAAGGAAGAGACAGCCGCGACCAGCGCCGCTCAGCGCGCGCGCGCCGAACGCAACAGGCTGCGGGCGCGCGCGCTCCGGGAGGCGCGCCTCGCCGCGCGTGCTCCATTGCTCGCGTGAGCATTTTTCGCAAGTTGCTATAAAAATCCCATCTACAGCTTAGGGGCCATTCAAGTATCACGTAAGCACTATAGCGGGGCGGGGGGGTTTATCCTTTCCTTATTTTTGATGACATGGGGGATGGGGGGTCTAGATGGTGATTACGTCAGCAATAGTTTTTTATTTTTTTACGCATAAATGTGTGTAAGAGTCCACTATCCTAAATCTATTTTCTTATTTCTAGAATTAAACCTGCTGCTCATGAATCAATAAAAAAGAAAAATGAATACAATAATACTTGAACGGCCCTTTAAAAACTGTTATCTCATTCGGCAGGGGCGGCGGCGGCGGGTTCACTGCTGACACGGGCGGCGGGTTCCTGCCCGAGGAAGCGAGCGAGCCGGCGCCGCGGGCCGCGCCGGCGCCCGCGCCCGTCGCCGACCCGAGCGAGCGGCCCGAGTGCCTCGACTGCGGTCGCACCTTCGCCCAGTCGCACCTGCTGGACACCTTCGAGTTCGCCGTCTGCGATGACTGCAGGTGAGCGAGTGCGACAGAGCGCGCGCGGCCCCGCGCGGGCCTCGCGCGCTCACTGCCTGCCGTGTGCAGGGACGACGAGGGCGCGCACTCGCTGCTGACGCGCACGGAGGCCAAGGCGGAGTACCTGCTGCGGGACGTGGACCTGGACGAGCGCGGCGGCGCGCTGCCGTGCGTGCGGCGCCGCAACCCGCACGCGTCGCGCGGCGACATGCGCCTCTACCTGCGCGCTCAGGTGGAGGCCCGCGCGCTCCTTATCTGGGGCTCGGAGGAGAAGCTCGAGGCGGAGCTGGAGGCGCGCGCGGTGAAGCGCGCGGAGGGGCGCGCGAGACGCGGCGCGAAGGCGTTGCGTGCGCTCCGCATGTCCGTGCGCTCCAGCTTGTTCACGGGCGCGCGCGCGCCGCATCAACACTCCTGGGGGCCGGAGACCTACGACGAGGCGACGGCCACTTACGAGCGCGCCTGCGCCTGCGGGCACAAGGAGTCCTACGAGAAAATGTAACAGCCGACTGCGTCAGCGTGTCAGACCTTACCAATCATTTACATTTCCTGCAGCTGTCATTTATTTACTGTTTAGGCTGAAACTTGGGACTATTGAAATTGGCATGTAGCTATCACCTATAGTTCGGCCGTTCAGAGAATGCGTTCCTGACACGTCATCTTGAATAATGATCTTAATGTTTTTTGCCCTTAAGTACATAGTTTCCGAGATATTGGTCAAAAACATTTTTTCAAGATGACGTATCAGGAACGCATTCTCTGAACGGCCGAACTATAGTCAAAGAATATATAATAATACTACGTATAGAACGGCCACTCTTTACCCCCCACCCGTTTGAGTCTTCCTCACTTCCACCCCGCGTCTACGTACCGCATCGTGCACTCTGCGCGCGGGCTGCACTGGTCGGTGAATTTTCTAATAAAAACTACCTAGACTGTGACAATAGGGAAGACTTGTACTTTGTATGGTTGAATATCAATGATACGTAACAAAACAAGAAATTTTAATGTTTCCCTAAGGATAAATAATAGGAACTTATTTTACATTATTTGGTAACTTCCTCTTGATATTATCTTACAAAAGAAGTAGATCGGTCGGATCAGCTTTTTGTTAATATGCTTCCAAATTAAGTAATTGTTATACTATTTTAAGCACTAGATTAATATTCATTTTTGCAAATTATGTACGCAACTGTCTCACTCACGCGGCATGACGTCACGATGTGGTGATCGCTGACAGCCATAGACGTTCCGCACACAAATGCGCGTGTAGCGACCGTGCGTATGTGTGTTGTCTGTGAGTAAGTACTGTGTAGGTGTGCGTAAGACAGCAGATTTTGTATGAAAATCGCGGAGTGTGCGGGCTGTGCTATAGCAAAGAATATATAATAATACTACGTATAGAACGGCCACTCGTCACCCCCCACCCGTTCGAGTCTTCCTCACTTCCACCCCGCGTCTACGTACCGCATCGTGCACTCTGCGCGCGGGCTGCACTGGCCGGTGGATTTTCTAATAAAAACTACCTAGACTGTGACAATAGGGAAGATTTATACTGTGTATGGTTGAATATCAATGATACGTAACATAACAATAAATTTAAATGTTTCCAGGATAACTAAAAGAAACTTATTTTACATTATTCGGTAACTTCCTCTTGATATTTTCTTTCAAATGAATTACATCGGTTAATTTTTACTAAAATACTTCCAAATTAAGTAATTAGTATACTTTTTAAGCACTAGATTTATATTCATTTTTGCAAATTGAATACGCAACTGTCTCACTCACGCGGCATGACGTCACGTTGTGGTGATCGCTGACAGCCATAGACGTTCCGCACACAAATGCGCGTGTAGCGACCGTGCGTATGTGTGTTGTCTGTGAGTAAGTATTGTGTAGTGTGCGTAAGACAGCAGATTTTGTATGAAAAATCGCGGAGTGTCCGGGCTGTGGCTATAGTACTACCCTAGACCTCTCTCTATATGCCCACAGCATTCCATCCTCAAAGTGTGTTTATAATAGTTATTATATCAAAAATGAAAGAAATCAATGAAAAAGCCTTTTGAAATATGCCTGTTGTAAATATTTTTTAGAGAAATGAGAAAAGAAACCTGTGAAATTAGATAAGTGCTGTTTTAGTAGAACATTAAGCTTAAACTGTAAGAAACTGTTGAACAGATTCAAGTACCTGATTTTATATAATATGTAGAATGGAATGTAATCTAATCAGTTGTATCAAGTAAATGTGTTTTTACCAGTAATCAAATTATTTTATTTATTCTATCTAGAATAATTATTAGAGAATGAAGATAATAACTTGAATATAACAATGCTATAATGTCAATAGCTATGTAATGCAATTTAGTGATAATTCCTTAAAATTTACATTAATAATTATTACTAGATTTTGTACAAAAAGGACAGTTATATGTATGTGTACACTATATAAAAGAATATTATTTAAAAAAATATTTTACATATATTAGGTACTAAAAGAAATAAGCTCAACCTTAGATATTTATGTCAATGTAAATTACATCTTGCTATCCTTTTTCCACAAATCAGATATGTAAACACTATTGGTACATGTTGACCTTGTACAACCAGGTGTTTTACTTGTCTTGGTTTAATTCAAATAAAGTAAACAATCAAGCAAGTGCTCATAATCATGTAGAGGTAGTAAACCAAAATGCCTACAGAAAAGACTAGAGAAAATACCTAATACTGAGTACCTCTGAAGCAAATAGGTTTACATTTAGTTTCTTTAGATAGTAAGTATACAAAGGGCTGTCAAAAGGCTGTCTAGCTATCTAAAATTACCAGCTCCCTATAGCTGTTTTAATACAGTACAGTTAACCTTTTACTTTTAAATGGTACATATCTGATTTTATTGTCAAGAGACAACAAACTAAATGTATCTCAATAATGATAAATTAAGCATATAATATTTCACCCTCAATTGACTTATAGAATTAATGTTTGTTTGCAATGCAATCTTTAACTTTAAATCAAACACTTAAGATTTTTACAGAGAATCTTATTTGTTAAGAGCACCTAATATTAATTTGCATGAACTTGAATACTAACTAATCAACTTTGTGGCAGTGAAGTACACTACTCACTGCACAGAACCCCACCCCTTACCCCCACTGACACTAATTTGATACTGCACAACAACTCATCTCATGTTCAGAGCTGGTTTGAATTATACTGTACAATGAAATTAGGTTTAAATCAAAATGCAATAGTAAACTTCTTAATATAATAGGCAGATCGGATAATGCTCCACACAACCTTAAAATTAAATAGCTTTCAAGTCTTCAGGTAGATCATTCTTGGGATGTTTGTTTTCAAAATGCTGCTTGTATGTTTTTGGATCTGGCATTTGCGCCTGCAAAGATAAAGGAAGTATTATAGGTATGTGTGATTAGTATAGACTTTTACTGTTATGTATAGGCCGAATCATAGAAGTCGGCAGATGTGAAGTTAGCTACAAGTTGCGCAATATCCAATCCTGACTGAAGCTCACATTAGTTAATTTCGCTCAAGTTGTAGCTAACTTCACATCCACCGATTTATATGATTCCACCTATTTACTCATTGAAGTGTTTAAAAGGAATGTTTCATGAACCCAACAATGTTCAATGACAGACTCGTATTTTTTTTATTTATTGCAATTAAGTCTACATTTTATCACCACATTCATACTAAGCAACAATGTGGTTCAAGCTGAAGTATGCAGACTTAGCAAATAGTCATCAAATAACATTGGGTGAACATCTAATGATTTCAGTGAATGTAGCTTATATTTTAAACTACTCTAGTACTGCTAGCAGTCTGCACAAGTATTCTAACTTTCTTAACTTTTCTATAACTTTCTCTTAGTAGTGGTGGAAGACAGTGTGCAATTTTTCTTTCAAATTAATACATTGGGAGGTACCTACTCTTTGTCTTTAGCAAAGTGATCTATGGTATAATCCTAACCTCATAAAAGATTTGATCTTAATTTGCACAAAACTGCAATTATTAGGGTAGATATATATATCTGTGAGGTAAGGGGATAGCATGTTTTTTGAAGACACAAAAGAAATGAGATAAAGAACTCAGTAAATAAGTGGATATCACCTACCTTACACACAACACAAACATGTACAAGTGCCTTCTGTGCTGCCTTCTTTTGGTCTGTAGCACTGTGACCTTGCTGCTTTTTTAATTTGGACTGCTTTTCGGCCGCTTTCGCCTGTGATTGGAGCTTCTGCTGTCCACGAGCCATGATGCTCTGCAATAACGTGTAACTTTAGATAAATAGGTGTCTACGTATGACTCATGCACTGATTAAGACATAATTACGATAATTAATATTTACATTGATTTCTGTAGGTATTTTATTATACCTAATAAAACATCAACACCATATTGTAATGTAAACCAAGAAGTGTGCGAAGTGGAGTGTGTAGTTCTAGTTGGCAGCTACATCATAGGTTTTCCAAAAGTTGTAAAGCATACCTCGATATTCTATTAGCTATACTAGATGTCGAAAACAATGCTGCACAAATTAACACAACGTTGCTTTAATTATAAAAAACAATTTTCCTTCATGTATACGAGTTTTTGGACCGAGGAAAATCGGAAAAGGGAAAAGAAAAAAAAGCAATGGACTTTGCGATGACAGTGACATTCACAACGTGTTTGAAATATTCATAGTGTACGAGCATATTTTTTATTTTTTGACTTAACTCTCCAGTGTCTACACTACATACACAACAATTATTATTATAAAATAATAAATGCTTTGACTTCTTTGCAGCATTCTAGAGCATACCTGAGACGTGAGCTGAGCGTGACTTTTTGGAAGTAGACTTTTGGGTAGGTATGACTGGGCTCTGGAGCATTATTTATTATGAAAGAGACAGACATCAAGAACTTAGTATCCAGTTGGATTGCAGTATTAAAAAAAAGTAAGTTTCGATACGAATGTTTTGATTGATAGCTCTGTGTTTTGATTGAATAATTTTCTTTTTCATTTCCAATTTTAATTCGATTTATTTACCTAGATTTTAAAATTGAAAAACTCACAGTTACTGACATTACAGAAATAAATTAACCATCCTTTTGCATGTAAACCATTACAGACATATATTATTTTGGTTATTATAGGTTATAAAATTCCAAAGAGCGGTAAGTATTTTCTTCTTTTCCTAGATGTTAATTTAATGGCTCGTGAAAATTGTATTAAAATTATATAACATTAACACTCTAGTATTGTATAAAGCAATTTACTTCAACGCCCTGCACATACCTACTTAACAGGTCGAAGGACGACTTGACACAAGATCCTCAGGATGCAGGCGGGACGGGCGTGCAGGAGTTGGACGCGGCGGTTATGGGCACGGACTGGTGAGACGCCACTACGGCGGCTGCTGGACGAGGCCAGCGCCTTCGGTGAGCCGGCGGGCGACGTAGACCCCGAGCTTCGATGGGCCACGCAGCCGTACGCCGACCGGCCAATGGTGGCGCCGCCGCCGGCAACCGACCCGCGTCACACCACCGTACTGCTGTTCCCGGGACAGGGCGCGCAACGCGTTGGCATGGGACTGGCCCTGAAAGATCTGCCTACTGCCAAGGAACTGTATGAATTGGCCTCCAGCATAGTCGGGTGAGTTTACACTACTACTAACTGACTAAATCTATTAAAGAAGAATGCAGGGTCTCAACTTGTCAAAACATTTCTATGTTATTTTTTTGTAATCATGGAATAAAACATCTTTTCCAATATATGTGCTTCAAAAATGTAGTGATTTTTTGTGTCGCCAAATATTTTAAAACTTCATTAAGAACGAACTTGTACACATCAGATCAGTTTTAGAAGCGTAATAAATTACTCTGACAAACATAACATTTTTAGAAATAAACTTGGGAGTAAATGAGTGTATTTGTATACAACAGGTATTCATATGTATGAGCTGCCGACATCCTTCTTTTTAAAACATGATTTTTAGTTCTGACAGAGTAATAGGCTGATCACAGTAGTAGATAATATAAGCTTGCAGAATAATTCACAACTATTTATGTACTGTATTGTCAAAATTATATTTCTAGGTACAGTGTTGTCTAAATACCTACAATATATCCCAGTTGTTTTCACTGCAGGTCATGTCAAATGTTCACTAAAATTCCGATTTAGTCTCTTCTGTAATAACTGTATTAGGCCCCTGTTTACTACTGCCATATATAAATACAGTGATGTTTTGTTTGTGTGCAGGTGGGATGTATGGCGCACATGCACAGAAGGCCCAGCTGAGGAGTTGGAAGAGCGCTGCCAGACGTGCGTGCTGGTGACGTCAATAGCGGCGCTGGAGCGCGCGCGCGCCGAGCGCCCGGCGGCGGTGGACCGCGCGCGTGCCGCCGCCGGCTTCTCTTTGGGAGAAATCTCCGCACTTGTGTTTGCCGGCTCGTTGACATTTGAATCTGCACTAAGGTAATCAACTGAACAATGTGTAAAAACTCAAGATCTCTAGACATGCACACATGCACAGAAGGCCCAGCTGAACAGTTGGAAGCGCTCTGCACGACGTGCGTGCTGGTGACGGCACTAGCAGCGCTGGACCGCGCGCGCCGCCGCCGATTTCTCCTTGGGAGAAATCTCTGCACTTGTGTTCGCTGGCTCGTTGACTTTTGAACCTGCATTTAGGGTAATTTTATTTAACTGAGTAATGTGAAAAAATTTATGAAAAACTACATTGCAAAAGATTGCATCAGTTGCATTTATTGTGAAACTTTAGCGCTCGTAGCGTAATTTGATTAGGCTGTCAGCGATCACTGAAGTTAAGCAACATTCTACACAGTCAGTATTTGGATGGGTGATCGCTGGTGGTATTTTCCAACTGAGCTCTACCGTGGCTCGGTTGACACGTTAAATTGTAGGCTCCGGCTATCTTAACCATTTAGCCAAGTCAGAGGCCTTCAGGTGGCCTAAAAACTCTTACACCAGGGCTAGCCACCCGGCCTATACAAACTTACTTTATTGTGAAATGATCTGTTTTTTTTTATGTATTTGCTAAATCAAACCAAATACCCTTAAATAGATAACCAAATCGTGGTAGAAGCTCACATTACAGCTGCGCGAGGATCGGGTTATCCGTAGCTTGTAGCTAACATCATAGCCGCCAACAAGCTTGATTCAGTCAATAAATAATTTAATTAATGATTCCATTTCTATAATCTAAGGTAACTAACAATAAAAAAATAGAATAATTAACTATTTTATACAAGCTTTTATTTAGTTTTACCTGGCCCGTTATCTGTCCGTCGGTCTGTAATCAAATCTTACAAGTTAAATTTAATCCACTTCCCTGTTACCGATTGAGCTGAAATTTTGCATACATGTGTAAATCGCGTGACCATGCAATATTATGATGACATGGTGCTGATCTGATGATGGAGCTGGAAGGTGGCCAAAGGAACTTAGCAATGAAACAACACAACCTCATCGAGTTTGTGTTCATTTGAATGGTTTTGGCGAGTAGTTTGTCTTTCAATGGTAACCAGGATCTGATGATGGAGCTGGAAAGTGGTCATAGGAACTCTGTAATGAAACGACGCAACCCTATCGAGTTTCGGCTCCTGATTCGTATTGGCGAGTACTTGTTCAGTAAATGCTTGTTTTAAAATAATCGGCCAAGTGCGAGTCGGACACGCGAACGAAGGGTACCGTACAGTATGGATGGAAGCCCCTCATAATAAATTTTATTTTAATTTAATTATTTATTTTTGGAAAATATATAACAAGCATATTCCTGTTGTCGTTATTAATATCTAGAAAAAAAATTATGTTTCTTGTATGGGATAATCAATTTTAAAATACATACTTAACTAAATATTCTGTGAATATTTCAAGCATCTACCTGTCACCATTATTAATGTCGAGCATAAAAGGGCTAAAAATTAAGGATTTTTTGTATGGGATGTATCCATCCATCCATCAGCCATAAGAAGTCCACTGCTGGACATAGGCCTCCCCTATGGATCTCCAATAAGACCGGTTGCAAGCGGCTAGCATCCAGCGCGATCCTGCGGTCTTAATGAGGTCATCCGTCCACCTTGTGGGTGGTCGTCCTACGCTGCGCTTGCCGGTACGTGGTCTCCACTCGAGAACTTTCCGACCCCATCGGTCATCAGTCCTCCGCGCTATGTGCCCTGCCCATTGCCATTTCAACTTGCCAATCCGTTGGGCTATGTCGGTAACTTTGGTTCTTCTACGGATCTCCTCATTTCTGATTCGATCTCGCAGAGAGACTCCGAGCATAGCCCTCTCCATAGCTCGTTGGGCTACTTGGAGCTTACTAATAAGGCCCATAGTGAGAGACCACGTTTCTGTGCCATAAGTCATCACTGGCAACACACACTGGTCGAACACTTTCGACTTGAGGCACTGAGGTATGTCGGACGAGAAGACGCTACGCAATTTTCCGAACGCTGCCCAGCCGAGTTGGATTCGGCGATTGGCTTCTTTCTTGAAGTCGGACCTACCTAACTGGACTACTTGTCCAAGGTAGACGTACGAGTCAACGACTTCAAGAACCGAGTTCCCAACAGAGATCGGGGTGGGTACAACATGGGAATTACACATGACTTTCGTCTTGTCCATGTTCATCTTAAGACCCACCTGTTGGGAAACCCGATTGAGGCCTTCGAGCATCGTGCTGAGCTCTTCCATCGATTTTGCCATGACCACGATATCGTCGGCAAACCGAAGGTGAGTGAGGTATTCGCCATTGACATTGATGCCGAATCCTTTCCATTCCAGGAGCTTGAAGGCGTTCTCCAAAGTAGCCGTAAACAGTTTCGGAGAAATTACGTCTCCCTGTCTTACGCCTCTTTTTAAAGGGATCGCTTTGGAGCTCTCTTCCTGTACTCGGACCGACATAGTGGCGTTATTATACAAGCACTTCAACACTTCGATGTACCGATAGTCAATACGGCATCGTTGGAGAGACTCGAGCACAGCCCAAGTCTCGACCGAATCAAAGGCTTTCTCATAGTCCACAAACGCTAAGCAAAGTGGCAAGTTATACTCTTCGGTCTTCTGTATAACCTGCCGCAGCGTATGAATGTGGTCCATGGTGCTTAAGCCCTTTCGGAAACCGGCTTGTTCGGAAGGCTGGAAGTCATCAAGCCTGCGCTCGAGACGGTTCGTAATGACCCTTGAAAACAGCTTATAAACATGGCTCAGAAGCGAGATGGGTCTGTAGTTCTTCAATAAGGTGTTGTCACCTTTCTTGAAAAACAACACCACCACGCTTCTGTTCCATGCTTCTGGCGTGATGCCCTCGAGGACGACGGTGTTGAAAAGCTTCTGGAGGACTTTTAGTACCGGTGTTCCACCCGCTCTCAGAAGCTCTGATGTGATACCGTCATCACCCGGCGCCTTGTTGTTCTTAAGCTGATTCAGGGCCATTCTAATCTCGTACAGGCTGATGTCCGGGATATCTTCGGTGAAGTGTCGGGTCAGCTTGGCTCTTGGATCTTTGGCCGCGCTGATAACAGGCTTAGCGACCGAAGCGTATAACTGTCCATAGAACCTTTCAATCTCCTCTAATACCTCTGCCTTGGTCGACGCTATACTTCCATCTTCTCTCTTCAGCTTTGTCAATTGGCTTTGCCCAATAGACAAATCTCTTGCGAACACTTTGGAGCCTTTGTTTCGCTCTATTGTCTTTTTAATGTGTTCAGTATTAAAAAGACGGATGTCGTGCCGCAAGGATTTCGAAATTTGTCTATTGAGACGCCTATATGACTTTGCATCATCGGAAGACTGCAATCTTAGTGAGCGTCGTTCGGCCATGAGATTTACAGTGTGATCGGAAAATTTCTGCGGTTTATTTGAACGGCGGGGTCTAAAGAACTTAGCACCCACCGATTGGACAGTTTCTACGAGCCCGTTGTTGATCTCGTCCACCGACGCAAGGTTCTCTAGGCAAGCAAAACGATTCGAGAGCTCGAGCTGAAAGTCCTCGGGGTTTTGGATATGTTCACGAGTAGGTCGGAGCGTGGACTTCATCAGGCGGGACCTTTCGAGCTTAACATTAATATCTAATGTGCCTCGTACAATTCTGTGATCGCTGCCGGTTTTCACCCTGTGGATCACGGAGACATCATTAAATATTCGTCTCTCGGTGGTCATGATGAAGTCTATCTCGTTTTTCGTGGAACCATCAGGGCTCATCCAGGTCCATTTCCTGTGAGGCGGCTTCTGGAAGAAAGAGTTCATCATAAAGAGTTCCTCTCTCTCCAGAAAGTCAGCCAGTCTCTGGCCCCTCGGGTTCCGTTGCCCATATCCAAATTGCCCCACCCTCAGCTCATCATCGTTTTTTCTGCCCAACTTTGCGTTGAAGTCCCCCATAACAACAGTGAAGTGGGTCTTAGACATATGAATGGCCCGACTTACGTCCTCATACATAGTCTCCACTTCATCATCTGGGTGTGACGATGTCGGTGCGTATACCTGAATGACCTTCAGCGAATACCTCTTGGATATTCTGAGTATTAGGTATACCACCCTGCTTGACACACTTTCGATGGTAATAATGTTGTTGGTGAGGGACTTGTGAACGAGAAAACCAACACCACCTTGGGACCGTTGGTCACCTTCCCGGTAGTAAAGCAGGTTGCCGGAGTTTAAGGTTATCGTGTCCTCCCCCTCTCTACGGACTTCAGACAACCCCACAATATCCCAACGCAACCTACTCAACTCTTCTTCCAACTCAGCAATCTTCTCGTCAGTCCTCAACGTGCGCACGTTGTGTGTTACCAGGGCCAGTCGTCGTTTACAGGAGTGGTAGCCGGGCGTCTGCCAGCGATTCTTAGCACCCCCTTCTCCGCCGTTACCGGGGCCGCTACCGTAGCCCCGGGCTAGCGGAGCTGCTGGGGACTGGGGGCCTGGTCTGTTTGTTTTTTCCATATTGGGGTTTTTGCCCATAATCGCCGCGCTGGGCAGGCGTGGTGGCGATCGCAGAAACGTAGCTTCGCGACAGGGATGCTGCTCCCCATCCCTGCCCTGTGCCATTTATCTACGTTTTATTCGAATGGTTATACCGCCATTAGTCGGTTCCGCTGTACCTCAGTCGGCTCTTACGACACCTGGTACTAGAGGGGGGGTGCTATTCTACTCTGCCGGCACCCCACGGCCAATGGGATGTATGGCCCCCCTTAAATATTTGTTTTTTTTTCTGTTTTTAGTTTATTTGTTGTTATAGCGGCTACAGAAATACATCATCTGTGAAAATTTCAACATTCTAGCTATCACCGTTCATGAGCTACAGCCTGGTGACAGACAGACGGACATTGGAGTCTTAGTAATAGGGTCCCGTTTTTACCCTTTGGGTACGGAACCCTAAAAAAGAAGGTTTTTTTAAATATAATACTTGTTTAATTCTAGCCATAAAAGTGGCGACAGACGCCGACACCGGCTACAAAAAACGTTGCCTTCTGATAATGTGCAAAATTGTATGAAAAATTTCGGTGGGTGTGGCGTGGCGCTCGTATGTACTTTACATACGATTGTATGTACTTTATACACTTTAACTTTACATAACTACTTTGTCAATAGTCAATCGTATATTGCAACTTAATTATGTTTCGTTTACATGCAGGTCTTAAATAACATGTTCAGTCTAAGTTACACATATGTCCCTATTAGGGAATAGAAATATTGTGCGGAGCGATTTATTTCAGTTTGCTGTTTTTTGTTTGTCCAAGAGATAATCATTTAATGTATAATAGCATTTCTTGATAAGTAGTCCTTCAATACTTTTGCGAAATCGACCTCGTCTTCAATTTCCTTAATTTCAACCGGAAGTTTATTTAAATATTTTAACAGCCATTGAGCTTGGTTCAGAGCTGTGTATTGATAATTTTGATTGGAGTAAAGTCAAATTACGTATACAATGCTCAGAGCTATTACAACTAGAGAGATAGCGCTGTTGTCGCTTGAGGCAATTCTCATCCACAAAAAAAACTGTCAAATATGAACTGGAATTTGACACTACTGAGAGAAAAACACGGCACCTAGCCACTCAATCGAGATATTTTTCATGTCTCTTTCTAACTCATGCCATCTTAAATAATGGCATCGCTTTCTTTCTTTTCTCGATCGACCACATTATCCCTCTGGCATATCTGTGGTACAATGTCATTATCATGTATAGGCTGGTGGAAGTGCGGGCGACGGCGATGCGCGCGGCCGCCGCAGACCGCGCCGGCGGGATGCTGACCGTGTGGGTCGCGCCGGACGCGCGCCTGTCGCACGCCATGTTCCAAGCGCGCGAGCACGCGGCCACGCGCGGCGTGGTGGGCCCCGTGTGCCAGGTGGCCAACTACCTCTACCCGGGGTGTAAGGTCATCGCGGGGGACGAGCAGGTAAGTAAGACTCTACATCATTTAGTCTGGTGGAAGTATGAGCATGACGCTTATCCGAACGTAGCCGATGAAAATTAAGGTGTTTACTAAGGTGCTGACTCTGTGTGGGTATATACCTAACCACTTTATTTAGAATTGGTATGGTAATTTGGCGAGGCGAGCTGTACGCGGCCGCGAAAATTCTTTTCATGTCACTGACTATGTAAATATTTAAAATAATCGGCCCAGTACGAGTCCGACTCGCGCACGGAGGGTTCCGTACTGTATAGGAGCCCCTCTTAAATATTTATTTAATTATTTGTTATTAAAATGAATCTACAACTAAATATTCTGTGAAAATTTCAAGTATCTACCTGTTACCATCACTATAGTATAAAACAAAGTCGCCATGTCCCCATGTATGCTATATCTTTAAAACTACACAACGGATATTGACGGACGGCTAAAAAACAGATTTGTTGTATGGGAGCTTAATAATTATTTTTTTTTCTTTTTTTAGTATTTGTTGTTATAGCGGCAACAGAAATACATCATCTGTAAAAAAATCAGCTTTCTAGCTATAACAGTTCATAAGATACAGCTTGGAGACAGACAGACAGACGGACAGTGGAGTCTTATTAATAGTCCCATTTTTACCCTTTGGGTACGGAACCCTAAAAACGAATGCGTCACGTTTCAGGCCTTGCGATGGCTGGAGCAGCACGGCAGCTCCCTCGGCGTGCGTCGTAGTGCGCGAATCCGCGTGCCCGGCGCCGCGCACACTCCGCTAATGCTCCGCGCAGCCGACGCGATGAAGCAAGCGGCGGCCGCGGCCGGCGCCAGTAACCCGAGCCTTCCCGTCTTCTCGTGCACGACGGGACGCGTGTTACGATCAGCTGGCGACGTAAAACGTGCGCTTGGTTCCGCATTAGCCACGCCCGTGCGATGGGAGCAAACGCTACATGCGATGTATGCAAGACCGCGTGGCGCTGCTTTTCCAACGACGCTGGTGCTCGGCCCGGGAGGAGCGCTACGTGCCACGTTGCGGCAGGTCAATGCGCGCGCTTGGGACTCTTCGCTACAGATCGACGTTTAGCTTAGCGAGTACAAAAGGTAGTCTAGCTGCTAGAGTAGGGACGCCTGAGTATTGAAAGCAGACATTACGCTCGTACGCGTGACCACGTGGCGACGCCTGCCCGACGACGATACAGCAGGTCAATGCGCGTGTTAGTTACTCTTCGCTGCAGATAGACACGACATTTAGCCATTAGTGGGACTGCCCCGGTGCGTTGAGAGAAAATTATAATAGGCTGTACTCGTGTCCGGGTGGCGAACAATGCGCAAGCTATGTTGCGGTAAATCAAGGCGCTCGTACAGGACTGTTGCAAGTCGGAAGTGTAGCCAGTGCAAAGTATAATTAACGGACACATTTTTAAGTGAGCAGTGATGTCGAATCACTCTTAATTGGTTTATCCACAGCTTGTAGGTAAAATCACAGCCGCCAAGTTGTGTGATTCCATCTATACAAGGGTTGGTTGGTTCCAGTTATGTGAATAACTTTTGCTGATGCAACTACATAAGTGATGTTATGAACATTGTGACTTTATACCATAAGTGTAGATGAAAAATAAATGTTTTTGTAAATATGTAAAATAAAAGACAGATTGTGGAATAATCTTTGTTTTCTTTGCAAAAAAAGTTATGTTGCCTTCAGTTCTTACGTAGTTTTGTATTCTCTTTGCCTTCAGTGTTCGTGTGATAGCAGATATTGAGGTTTAATATTTACTTATTTCTAAAATAATGGCTGAAGCTAATAGAGGTATCGAAAAATAATACTTCTGTAAATTATAATGGTTTCGATTTATTTTTTACAGTAAAATATATGTACAATCATTACATAAATAAATAATATCTCTTATAACTCTGATTTCTGCAAAGAGCCTCACTAGATATCGAGCGGATTAAACCTTAACTTTAGCTGAATTATTTTATCAATTAAGTATTTAAATTAAGAATTCATATTCGAGAAATAAAACAGCTATTTCAAACATCGGTTTTACGCGTTCGTTGGTACTCTCATTACCAAGAAAAACTATTTGAGAAGATAGATATCCAGTGTGCTCCTTTTACAATTTCTAGATTACAATTATACTATTGCGACATTCAGATCTGCGTAATAGGATGCGTACGACGCGAAAACAGTCAGTTGTTTTGTTACTGACTTTATTATAATACTACAATACAATGCAAGAACACTATGACACCACAAGAAATATAAAAAGAAAAAAGAAAAAAACGAAAACAGAAAAGAACAAAAGGCGGTCTTATCGCTAAAATTGATTTCTTCTAGACAACCTCTGATGGAAGGAAACGTGTAATGGACATGGACGGTGGTGTATAACTGAACCTGTACCAGCCTTTTAATAGTCCACTGCAGGACGTAGGCCTACCAGCGGAGGGTGATTGGGCCATATCCACCACGCTGGCCCAGTGCGGGTTGGTGGATAAATAAAGTTTTCCAAAAGGACAGTTGCGGGCGCGGCTTCGATCTAGTATTCGACCAATCACAAAATCCGAAAACTTTAAATCTAGATTTCTGATTGGTAGGTGACCAGGCCGCAGCTGTATGTGGGTACTTTGTACGGAACTAGAATTGTATCAAAATTAGCCAAGAAAGTCACTTGGTATGGAAATAAAGTGGGTAACAGAACAACTCGTGGACTACGTCAAACTCAGCTTAGATCTGATCTATTAGAGCTATGTGAGGTATCAGAGAGCGAGACAGCTGGGCGCGGGCTGGCCGCCGTTCTCTGCTACCGCAGCGCCGAGCTCCGCCAGCCGCGCTGAAAAAAAATCAAAATGTTTATTTGATGAAACAAAATATTGACAAAGCATTTTTTGAGCAGCACGACCTTATCCTACCATCCCTTTTCTACTACAGGACAAGTAGAAAGACTCCACATTACCACCCCTACACTGTCGATTTTCTTTCGATACGTACGAAGCAGTTTGACTCATCATTTCTGATTCGTACCGCCAAAGAATGGAACAGTCTTCCTGCTTTCCCTTTTCCGAAGATATACAATCTAAAGCTTTCCAAGATCAGAGTGAATAGATGTCTTCTAGGTCTTGTCGTGCTTCCTCTTCGACCACAACGTCGCTTACCATCAGGCGAGTTGGTGGTCACGCGGACTTATTAGAGATAAAAAAATAAACAAAATATTTAACATAAGTATTTTTAAGTTTATTGTGATGGCTCTCGCCTTTGCATTATGAGGTCGTCGTGGGTAGGTATAAACTATAAAACACCGGTCTCTTTGCAAAGAGTTTTTTGGAAACATCTGATAATACATAGTAGGTTATGCGACATAGGGACAAAATACTAAGTCTTCTGTTGTGGACGATATGTTGGACCCTGAGTGTAGCGAGGGACTCTATGGTTAACTTCCTCATCGAAGAAAAAATCTTTGCAAGGCCCGTATCTGTTCGAAGTAAAGAACACGCCGTGGCCAGGTAGCTCGCGGTCGGCGCCGGGAGATAGTACCGCTATGTTACTAGGTACCTTGAGCCTTGATAGCCTTGCCACTGCTGGTGTCGGCGAGGATCCTAGGCGCGCGAGCCAGAGCCTCGTCCGCCCACGCCGTGGCCAGCTGTAGCTCGCGGTCGGCGCCGGGAGATAGTACCGCTATGTTACTAGGTACCTTGAGCCTTGATAGCCTTGCCACTGCTGGTGTCGGCGAGGATCCTAGGCGCGCGAGCCAGAGCCTCGTCCGCCCACGCCGTGGCCAGCTGTAGCTCGCGGTCGGCGCCGGGAGATAGTACCGCTATGTTACTAGGTACCTTGAGCCTTGATAGCCTTGCCACTGCTGGTGTCGGCGAGGATCCTAGGCGCGCGAGCCAGAGCCTCGTCCGCCCACGCCGTGGCCAGCTGTAGCTCGCGGTCGGCGCCGGGAGATAGTACCGCTATGTTACTAGGTACCTTGAGCCTTGATAGCCTTGCCACTGCTGGTGTCGGCGAGGATCCTAGGCGCGCGAGCCAGAGCCTCGTCCGCCCACGCCGTGGCCAGCTGTAGCTCGCGGTCGGCGCCGGGAGATAGTACCGCTATGTTACTAGGTACCTTGAGCCTTGATAGCCTTGCCACTGCTGGTGTCGGCGAGGATCCTAGGCGCGCGAGCCAGAGCCTCGTCCGCCCACGCCGTGGCCAGCTGTAGCTCGCGGTCGGCGCCGGGAGATAGTACCGCTATGTTACTAGGTACCTTGAGCCTTGATAGCCTTGCCACTGCTGGTGTCGGCGAGGATCCTAGGCGCGCGAGCCAGAGCCTCGTCCGCCCACGCCGTGGCCAGCTGTAGCTCGCGGTCGGCGCCGGGAGATAGTACCGCTATGTTACTAGGTACCTTGAGCCTTGATAGCCTTGCCACTGCTGGTGTCGGCGAGGATCCTAGGCGCGCGAGCCAGAGCCTCGTCCGCCCACGCCGTGGCCAGCTGTAGCTCGCGGTCGGCGCCGGGAGATAGTACCGCTATGTTACTAGGTACCTTGAGCCTTGATAGCCTTGCCACTGCTGGTGTCGGCGAGGATCCTAGGCGCGCGAGCCAGAGCCTCGTCCGCCCACGCCGTGGCCAGCTGTAGCTCGCGGTCGGCGCCGGGAGATAGTACCGCTATGTTACTAGGTACCTTGAGCCTTGATAGCCTTGCCACTGCTGGTGTCGGCGAGGATCCTAGGCGCGCGAGCCAGAGCCTCGTCCGCCCACGCCGTGGCCAGCTGTAGCTCGCGGTCGGCGCCGGGAGATAGTACCGCTATGTTACTAGGTACCTTGAGCCTTGATAGCCTTGCCACTGCTGGTGTCGGCGAGGATCCTAGGCGCGCGAGCCAGAGCCTCGTCCGCCCACGCCGTGGCCAGCTGTAGCTCGCGGTCGGCGCCGGGACATAGTACCGCTATGTTACTAGGTACCTTGAGCCTTGATAGCCTTGCCACTGCTGGTGTCGGCGAGGATCCTAGGCGCGCGAGCCAGAGCCTCGTCCGCCCACGCCGTGGCCAGCTGTAGCTCGCGGTCGGCGCCGGGAGATAGTACCGCTATGTTACTAGGTACCTTGAGCCTTGATAGCCTTGCCACTGCTGGTGTCGGCGAGGATCCTAGGCGCGCGAGCCAGAGCCTCGTCCGCCCACGCCGTGGCCAGCTGTAGCTCGCGGTCGGCGCCGGGACATAGTACCGCTATGTTACTAGGTACCTTGAGCCTTGATAGCCTTGCCACTGCTGGTGTCGGCGAGGATCCTAGGCGCGCGAGCCAGAGCCTCGTCCGCCCACGCCGTGGCCAGCTGTAGCTCGCGGTCGGCGCCGGGCGAGTTGCTGCGCACGGCGCGGGAGGCGCGCGACAGCACCGCCGCGGTCGTGTACGCGTCGATCGTCACGTCTGCGAGCCGGGATAGCATCTGCAACGAAATTAGATTTGTTTCTATTAAAATTAAATTGTTTTTTTTTTTTAAATGCGTGGTGATCTAGTGATAAATGTGGTAATGACACCGGCGGCCTTACAGTCGTGAGGTCGTGGGTTCAAATCCCGGTCTCGTACCAATGAGATCTTCGGAATTTATGTACGGAATTTCACACCACAGGCTTTTCGGTGAAGGAAAACATCATGAGGCAACCTGCACACGTCCTTGCCGGCAAGGCGCAGCGCGGGCGCCACGTGCTCTGATACGAGTACTTGCCGGTATTCTATGCTATTAGGTTAGGGTACAGCTAAAATGACTGTGCATACCTGTTGCTGGTCTACGACTGAGCGGCCGTGACGCACGAGCGCGGCCTCGACCGCGCGTCCGCATTCAGCCGCCAGCTTCCCGAGCTCGGCTGCGGCAGGACGCAGCGCGGGCGCCACGTGCTCCGATATATCAGGAGCAGGACTGGCCTACCAATATCTTACCTGTTGCTGGTCAACGACGGAGCGGCCGTGACGCACGAGCGCGGCCTCGACCGCACGTCCGCATTCAGCCGCCAGCTTCCCGAGCTCGGCTGCGGCAGGACGCAGCGCGGGCGCCACGTGCTCCGATATATCAGGAGCAGGACTGGCCTACCAATATCTTACCTGTTGCTGGTCAACGACGGAGCGGCCGTGACGCACGAGCGCGGCCTCGACCGCACGTCCGCATTCAGCCGCCAGCTTCCCGAGCTCGGCCGCGGCAGGACGCAGCGCGGGCGCCACGTGCTCCGATAGATCGGGAGCAGACGATATGCCGACGACGGCGCCGGCGCGCCTGCCAGCCTCGCTGAAGATGAGCCCGAGATTCGCGGTCGGGTTCTTGAACGCGCGCTGCAGCTCTTGTAAGTGTGAACCCGCGTATTGGATACCTGTTGATGACAAAATCCTGAAATATAGTTCTTCTAGTTCGGCCGTTCAAATAACAAAGACGTGAAATTTCATTAAATGGACCTTAAAACATTAAATGGTCCATAAATCGTAAACGGTAAGTTTTACAAAAAAGTTTAATGGAAACAAAATATCCGAAATATTTTCTACAATAATGATCTTAATGTTTTTTGCCCTTAAGTACATAATTTCCGAGATATCAGCCAAAAACTTTTTTTCAAGATGACGTGTCAGGAACGCATTCTCTGAACGGTCGAACTATAGTGCCATCACCAATGAACGCGTCACCAGAAACCAACGCCGCCACATATTATGTATTTTTAAAGTGAAAACATCTTTAGTGGTGTTGTGCACTTTTTGGGATGGGTTAAGAATGTTAAACTCGCGTCAGGACACGTAACCTGATCGAAAATTCGTAAGACGGCGCAGGGCGCTTGCGCGAGTGTGCGCGTGTGATATTGTATTTTACCACATAAATGATAGTATGATGTTCATGTCTTCACTTCTGCCGACACTCCCGGAGTGCAACCTGTGGTTTTTTGTTTTTTATTTTAAAGAATGTACAGCACACGATAGAACCGGAAGAATACATCGCGGCTATAAGATCTTTATTCCTCTCAATATTTTATTCTATAAAATATATCGACACAACATTATTCACCACAGAGATACGGGCGCCGATTGTTGCATTAGCTCAAATAGAAATTATCATCGCATCACACTTTATAGCGGCACTAGAAGCTGCGCTGAACTCTATTCTCACCCGCGCTGACCTATCAATTTGTTATTGCGCAGCGACTAGCCTTGTATTCCGAACCGCCAATACCGCCATTGCGTTTGAATTCAATTCCAATTCAAACAACTCGTAAAGAGCATTAAAAAGAATACCCCCACAATCCACATCATGCCAATATGATCTCTCAAAGGCGGGTTGGCAATGTTGGAAAACAGTCGAGTAATGACTAATGTCAAATACGCAATGATGATTCTACACATCAATAATGTGTAGAATAAGAAGTTACCTTATCTGATCTAATAGGCATGAAGACTAAATAATCGGCCAAGTACGAGTCGGACTCTCGCACGGAGGGTTCCGTACTGTATGGGAGCCCCCCTTAAATATTTATTTTATTTTAATTTTAATATTTATTATTAAAGTGAATATAAAACTAAATATTCTGTGAAAATTCCAAGTATCTACCTGTTACCATTATTAATATAGAGCGAAAAACGTCTAAAAATTCAGGTTTGTTTTATGGGAGCCCCCATTAAATATTTATTTTATTTTGTTTTTAGTATTTGTTGTTATAGCGGCAACAGAAATACATAATCTGTGAAAATTTCAGCTTTCTAACTATAACGGTTTATGAGATACAGCCCGGTGACAGACAGACAGAGGGACAGACGGACATCGAAGTCTTAGTAATAGGGTCCCGTTTTTCCCTTTGGGTACGGAACCCTAAAAAATTAGTCCGTCAGATTGACTATCAAAAAATAATTAATATTATTTTACACGTATTTTTTCATTTGCCAATTATTATTAAACAAAAATTGGTGAAGATGTAGTCTGTCAAAGTGTCGCGTGACGTCACAAGTGTCATACAAATGTATAGACTTCTGTAAGAGAGGTGACGTCACGACCTCCACTCCCAAACTTTGACAAGGTTTATCTTTGTCATTTATTGTATGATTGACAAAAGAAAAAATACGTGTCCATTATTTTTTCATCATCTAACTCATGGACTAATTACAAAATAGTGATTTTTTTACCCAGTCATCATACCTATTGTCCTAAGTATACGAACCTGTAAGAGCGACGAACAGCCGCAGAATATCGTTGGTTCCCTCGAAGATCCTGAAGATGCGAAGGTCCCTCAGAACGCGCTCCAAGCCGGTAGCCCTCATGAAGCCCATGCCGCCGAGGATCTGGATCGCCTCATCCACCACCGTCCACGCAGCTTCTGACGCGAACACCTGGAGTTGTACAAAACGTTTATAAGTTTATTTATTTATTTAAGTGACGACTGACGAGATGAGCTGCTCTACATTCGCCTGCAGCACGGGTAGCATGGCAAAGGGAAAAACCCATTTTATCCACTCTTAATGTCCGTTGTCATTGTCAATCCATACTTTATTTCCTCTTCGAGGGGATATAATGGTGGAAAGACAAGTTGTCCCTTTGCCATGCTACCCGGGCTGGGCAAGCACGGCGAGTGGGAAATTGCTCTTTCCACCGTTTATTTCCCTAATCGGTGGAAATACTTTCCTTTTCCACATCTCAGAGTATGGCTAAAGGAGAGAGAGGGGGAAAGCGGGGAAAGGGATAAAACTGACATTTGTAAGGGAAAACTAGTGTCACTACTCCACCTCTAAAGCATGGCCTCGAGAAATAGGGGATTATTTTTCTCTTTTTGACATTAGACCTTACTTTACATTACTTTTGGATATGAAAAGAAGCAAATCTTTTCGTTGACGGCACCGCATTCACACAGCTGTATTTTGCTGTATTACCTATTACCGTATGACGAAGAAAATAAGGTCACATTTGAGACAGCAGCCTCCAAATGATAGTCCATAGCGCCAGAGTCCATATTCCCAGACACCATGTACGCGACAGATTCCGTAGCGTACTGCAAGGCGGCCATTTTGGCTAACTTTTCCTTGACGGCGCCAAACTCGCACAAATAACGGCCGAATTGTACGCGCATGGCCGCGTGTTCGGCTGCTTAACTTTATACCTTATGATATAGAAAATAAAGTACCTTTGAGATAGCTGCCTCCAAATGGTAGTCCACGGCGCCAGAGTCCATATTCCCGGACACCATGTACGCGATAGATTCCGTAGCGTACTGCAAGGCGGCCATTTTGGCTAACTTTTCCTTGACGGCGCCGAATTCACACAAGCGCCGGCCGAACTGTACGCGCGTGGCCGCGTGTTCGGCCGCTTGCTTCAGCGCCGCACGCTGTGTGCCCGCCATGGCCGCGCCCATGCCGAATCGACCGTTGTTCAGAATGTTCATCGCCACCTTGAACACAATAAGGAATATACATAAGAATTAGGCCATTTAGAATGAAGCCATTTTTATTCAGTACAAACCTTATGACTATTAGAATACCTGTAAGAAAACATTTTATTTTATTACCATCAAAAATAATAATCAAAAAGTCCGAAAAATCTCTACATTTAGCTGAACGGAATACCGGAATGAATTACATACACAGAATGACAATGACATGGACGTTACGATAAAAACGAAGCGTAAGAAAATTGATCGTTCGACTTAGTGTTAATTATAACACCCGAATTGCGTAAGCTTTTATCCCAACCCGTTGAATAAATTTAATGGCAAATGGCAAAAAAAAAAAAAATATGTTGAGCAAATGCTCCCTTTAAAAGTTTAAGAACCCTGGCAATCTGCTGTGTATTTTAGAACAAAAATTAAAACCAGCATATCTATTCAAGTAACGGTGAAGTAGGTGGATCGCTAGTATTTGAAGAAACAGTAAAATTATGCAGACCTTGAATCCATTGCCGACGCCGCCGAGCACGTTGGCCACCGGAATCTTGACGTCCTCGAAGTAAACCTCAGTAGTGTTGGAGCACTTGATGCCCATTTTGTTCTCGGGCGGGCCGGAGGAAACTCCACCAAACGCCCGCTCTACTATGAACGCTGTCACCTGCAAAATACAAGCATATTACTTTATACTACACCTGCTCGGAAAGTACCTTGATACTTTATCAAATTTACGGTAGAAAGTACGTCATTGCATATCGAACAAATATGCGGGGAGAAAACGCATCTGAGCGGGAGAGAAAAGTGTATGAAAATCCATTTCTTACGTGGTTTTTCTTTTTTAATTTTGGGTAAGACTATGCGCTGGTAACCTAAATATCAAAAGCCAAAAAGTTTTTACAGTGAGTTTTTATCTCCAAGTTCGCAAAATGACACTGGCCACTAGCTGTGTGTTGGATGGTGTCAAACAATTTGAAAAAAGAACATGTGAAAAATGCAGACGCCATTGGCGCCATTTTCAAGTGTTACATTAAGCTTCACTGACTGCAACAATTTCAATATAAATTTCAATTAGTAAAGATTTAGTTTTTTATTTTCCTCGTAGGTGTAGTATAAAGCACTATGTATCACTCGAGAGAAAGTGCGATTCCCGATCTCGGGTGTTTTCACCTCTCGGTGAACAATGTACTATTATTACTGCTAGCTTATTCAAAACTCAATTTTCTTGGTATTTTGCCATTGAAATGCCACCAGTCTGATGAATATTTTCAATGTTAAATTCATCTTTCTTCTTTATTTGTACAGGGTTATTTCTAATTAATTAGCATCCTTTTAGGGGCTTATTCTGTACATCAAAAGTAACAGCTGTTGTTCTAAGACTTTTATTAATTCTCAAAAAGAAAAATTATTGTTCCATAGAACAATATCGTTCACCCGCAACAAAATGTATGGAACAGCAGATTTTTTTTTTTGAGTTCTGACAAAAGTCGCAGAACAAAAGTTGTTAGTTTTGATGTACAGAATAAGCCCCTAAAAGGATGCTAATTATTTACCAGTTACCCTGTAGAGTTACAATCGTGCAAAAAAAGTTTCCGAGCCAAAACCCTGCTCAAGCTTAGTGGGCAGGCTCTTTAGTTAGTCGTAAGGCGATTGCAAGCCGTCTACAACGCCGCGTGACCGAAAACGGGTCATTGGGAATTATTTAATGTAAATATCTAAGTCGGTATGTATGTCGGCGCTCGGACACTTTTTTACTATTTTCACTTAGGGACTGTGGCTCTGTAGATATTTGCTCGAAGGTTTTTTGCCATTTACAGCTGTCCTATAGGCCGAATCATACAAGTTGGCTAATTTGAAGTTAGCTACAAGGTGCGCGAAACCCTATTAACGCGCAGCTTTATGTGAGCTTCAGTCAGGATTGGATATTGCGCAGCTTATAGATAACTTCACATCCGCCGACTTGTATTCGGCATATACTCAGAGCAAGGGAATGTTGAGTCTAATGAGTATTTTTCAATTTCAAATTCATTTATTATATTATGATAGTTCTACAAAATGTGTCATTATAGTAGTTTATGCAACTGTCATATAATGAAGGGTATTAAAACACGAGTGTGAGTTTATGAAACGAGCGCAGCGAGTTTCATAATAGTAACGAGTGTTTTAATACCCTTGTTATATGCAGTTGCATACACTACTTTATCTTCACTAATAAAAATAAAATAAAAAAACATATTGCGAAACATTAAATTCACGCGTACGTGTATTGTCACAGTGAACTTGGCGCCATTAAAATCTAACCAATGAGAGCGCAGCTGCGCGCGCAGGGCCAATCAGGAGCGAGCGCGCGACTTTATAATGAGATTTTACGATATCGATATGGATATTATAACATCATGTGAAATTGCTTAAATTGAGTGTTTTGTTGTCTGCGCTATATCAGTAGTCATTATAAGTTAAGTATTGGAAACATAAGTAGAATGTAACAACATAAGTGTAGATAAAAATAGTAAAAAGTACATGATTTATACCCCCTAAAGCGCACAGCGCCATCTAGCGGAAAGTGAGGAAGTGGCACGGCCCCTCGCGAATTTTTTTGCATTTCCGCCGCGACCTACTAAAATGGTGATTTTTTAGAAATAATGTATAGAATCGTAATGGACTAGCCCTACTATTTCTATATTTGCTATCTGTATATATTATGTTAAAGAGGGATGACACGATCCCGTCAACTCTTCCTTCCTTCCTTCCTTCCTTTCAGCCATAGGACGTCCACTGCTGAACATAGGCCTATCCAATAAGACCGGTTGGTAGCGGCTTGCATCCAGCGCGATCCTACGGTCTTAATGAGGTCGTCCGTCCACCTTGTGGGTGGACGTCCTACGCTGCGCTTGCCGGTACGTGGTCTCCACTCGAGGACTTAACGAAGACGTCAACTCTTATTAGATTATAATCAAAAGACGACGCGCGTGCCCAGATTCTGAGCGCCTGAGCGCAGTGCCACTTTCTAACAAATTTGTCCCGCCCAGATTCTAGTTGCGCGCCGCCGAAGGGATACATTAAATTTCTATTACTATGACTATTTGGTTAATAAAAGGCACATTTACCTTATCTACAGTCTTGCCATCTTTTTCGATGGGAGTTTGTGCGAAAACAGTCATGATTTCTGCAACGCCTCCATTACTGATCCAGATTTTGGAGCCGTTCATAACGAAGTGGTCGCCGCTCGGGGCTAGCACAGCACGAGTCCTGTAAAACACAATAATCATATTTATAAAATCAGCCAAGTGCTAGTTACGCAACTTTTTCATGAATGCACAAAAGTGCATTAACTAAAACTATGGTAAAAGTTGTTGATGCACTTTTGTACATAAAATTGAATGAAAACCGAATTTCGGGCTGACCGAGAGTATCAAACTTAATCTTAGTAGCATTAGTCTGGTTAAATTACGTTCCTAGGCGTGCGATGTTGAAAAATACCGTGCCTGGGCTCTATTTTTGAACCTATATGTATGCGTAAATGGTCAAGAGATCGAGTAAGAACAGGAACAAGCATTGAATATCTGTATTAGTGCGAAAGCGATAGAGAATTTTAAAATTCAAATAGTCAGTTTCTATCGGTTTCAAAATTCAGCTCCTCTAAGGTCTCATTTGTGGACAAATGCCCTTGTATCTGTATCAGAAAAAAAAAAGAATAAAAAAACAGTGCGAACGCGATAGCGAAGTACAAAATTCGAATAGTCAGTTTCTATCAGTTTCCAAATATGACAGCACTACTGAATGAAATGTACATGCTGTACTCATCTTTACCGATCTCACTTAAATGTGAGGAGGGTATACTAAGCGCCACACAAATCGGCGGATGAGAAGTTAACCGCAGATGACACTTCGCCGTGATTCGCTAATTCTTGCGCATGTGTGCACAATGCTGACACCGCGTAGCGTAGTGTTTAGTACGGGCGTAGGGAGCGCGCCGGAGGAGTATCTCTGGCTCCCGCGCATACCTATGCATATTTCGGCTTTTGCGCAGCGTTCTGCGCATAACTTCCCATCCGCCGATTTGTGTGGCGCTTAGTATAGGACAATTATATCTGAGGCATAATGGCAGAGATATTCAACAAAAAAAAATCCAAATTGGGTTTTCAATATAAAATCTAAATTCTAAACTCACTTGATAGAACCAGCATCCGACCCAGACGAGGGTTCGGTAAGCGCAAAGGCAGCATACTCCCCGCCCGAGACGCGAGGCAAGTACTTCGCTTTCTGCTCTTCATTACCGAAAAGCAGTATGCCCTTGAAGCCGATAGACTGGTGTGCACCGAGTGTGATCCCGACGCCTAAGTCATGCGCGCCGACGATTTCCACCAGGCGTGCGTATTGTGTGTTGCAGAGCCCTAGGCCTCCGTGCTCGGCCGGGACTTGCAGGGCGAAGGCGCCGAGCTCCCACAGCCCGGCTAGGGTGCGCTCCTCGATTTGTGCCTCGCGGTCGTTGCGATCGGGGTCGTTTACCTGATGACCAAACCTTTTCAGTTAGTTATCATTTCAGCTCAATTCAATAGCTAATTTTAAATGAGTATAAAGGATTTAAACTATTGTTACATAAAATAGTAGCGTTTAAACTGAGACTTTCGATCCGCTTCGGTCAACAATAATGTAATAGTAATGTTTAAGATTTTGAATGAATATTTTTTTTAATAATAATTTTTCGCAAAAAATGACAATACCGTCGAAATAATTTTCCATCGTTTGCAAAATTCGAATATTTTGCTCGAATTGTTTACATTATTGTTGACTTTTCAAAAACGGCTCAGCCGATTTCTTTAAAATTTAGATGGGACCATCTTGGGAGTATACCCTTTCGAACTAAAAAAAAGATTTTTAGATTTGGTTCACAATTGGCGAAATTATCGATGAACATACACAAAAAAATACATGCAGACGTACATAGAATCTCCTCCTTTTTGGAAGTCGGTTAAAAAATAATTTTATCTTCTACTCGAGAATAGGATATAATAGATAATAGGATATTGTGTGGGAGACTCATTCCAGTACATTAGTCATACAATATCGTTTATGAAGCCGTGGTGGTATTATCTAGTGGTAATGACACCTGCCTTACTATCGTGAGGTCGTGGGTTCAAATCCCAGTTCCGTACTAATAAGTTCCTTGAAATTAATGTACGGAATATCACACCACTGGCTTTTCGGTGAAGGAAAACATCGTGAGGCAACCTGCATACGTCCGTAGAAGAAATTCGATGGCGTATGTGAATCCACCAACCCGTACTGGGCCAGCGTGGTGGATATGGCCCATTCACCCTTCGTGAGTAGGCCTAGGTCCTGCAGTGGACTATTAAATAGGCTGGTACAGCACAGTACATACATCGACGATAAATCCACTCGACGTCATCATAATAATTAGTCACCTCTTCAAAGAACTTCTCTACTGGAGGTACGAGTTCGCGCAGCATCTGGCGCTGGTCTTCCGACAGCGGCTCGGGGAAGGGGAACACTTGCGCGGGCTCCACGCGGCCGCGGAACAGGTTCATTACGAAGGAGGCGCTCTCGCGGGCGCGGGGCTTGCCGCCGCTCGAGTCGCTGCTAGCGTGCCGACGACTGCTCCTGGATTAATCACACGTGAATACCTCAACTAAAGCTTAGAATACCACAAGGAGCTACCGGCAAGATATCAGGGTATACTAAGCACCACACAAATCAGCGGATAACAAGTTAGCCGCAAATGACACTTCGAAGTGATTCGCTAGTTACAACGCATGTGTGCACAATTCAGACTCCACGTGTCGTAGTGTTGAGCACGGGTGTAGGGAGCGCGCGGGAGGAATGAGGTTGGCGGGCGGGTGTACCCCGACGTCTCGTTTCTCTGGCTCCCACACATACCTATATTTCGGCTTATGCGCAGCGTTCTGCGCATAACTTCCCATCCGCTGATTTGTGTGGCGCTTAGTATAATAGTGCTCATAGCATAGTACAACTAGGTGTTTTTAGCAGTCACTGAAGTTGAGCAAAGTCCGGCACAATTAGTCTTCGGATGTGTAACTGCAGATGGCATTTAAATTTGACAGATGGCTGGCATGGCTTGGATAAAATGTTTGCGCCATTAAGCCATGTCAGAGGCCTTCAGGTGGATTAAAAAATCTGCAACCAAGGCTAACCAATGGTAAGGTAGGGTGAAAGAGCAGAGCACTGCCCCATAGTGTTACGAGTATTTTGAATAATACAGATTGTTTTGTTATTCAAACCAACATGCAGTCTCCTTGGACTTTGAACTCCTTGAACTTAAACTCCATGAAGAACAAATTTTTCTAAACAAAACATGGCAGTAAAAACAATTACTGTGTATAATGTATTTATGAATTTTATGAGTACATACATCATGGCAAAATCATTTAAGGTTTTACAGTATAGTTTTATACTCGTACCAAGATTTTTAAGAAAAAAACATTTTTCAAAATTATGAAGGATTTTAGGCAATACTCTAGTTTGACATATTGACTTTTTTTTGATTTTGCATATTGAATATTAGTTGATAATATGCTTTGAATTTAAAAAATATTGGCCAAATGCTAGTTGAACTCGCACATTAATGGTTCCATACCATTTTGTCTTAATTTATTTTATTTTAACTATTTACTTTTTAACTGAATATGACTTCATATTGTCATTATTTCAAGCATATAATGTGTTGCTGTTATTAATATAAAGCAAAAAAAAAGCAAATGAATCACATTTCTTGTATCAAAGCCCCTCTTATTTATTTTATTCTGTTTTTAGTATTTGTTGTTATTCCAGCAATAGAAATACATCATCTTTGAAAATTCTACTGTCTAACTATCATGGTTCATGAGATACAGCCTGGTGACAGACAGACAGTTGGACGGACAACAGAGTTTTAGAAATAGGGTCCCATTTTTACCCTCTGGGTACGGAACCCTAACAATATCATACATTTTATCTCAATGAAGTAAGACTTCCATAAATATTCTAAGCTAGGTCAAGTGTTTCCATAATCAACATACTCTCTTAACTCTTCATTCAAAATTATAAGTTTTGCATAGTCAGGCAACTAGCCCTGGTGTCAACGGTTTTCATGCTGCATATTGGCGTCTAGAAATACTACAGTAGTTTTAGCGCAAGTAAATAACACTAAATCGGTAGGTAGGCAAGAACATTTTCAAAAATCTCAATGAATCAGTCTAAGATATTTCCATAAAACTTCATGCAAACATTAAAATCTAATGTCTTTAGCTATGTCTGGTATTAAAATTATAGAGTTCAAAGTCAAAACAAATATAGTAATCTACAATAGACATATATATGGACCATTCTGTTTATTATTGGCATGCCCTACATTTCAGATTGAGGTACAAAGTCCAAGGCGACCGTGACCGCCGTTACTAATAGGTTCCTCTTTAAACTCACCTCACCAAGGGCACTGCCGTGGCCCTTCCTGAGCCGCCCATTATGCACACGTTGGCGCATTTCAACAGCTTACCACTCTTCATATTGAGGCTGTGATTATGATCAACTTCGTCAGGAGATTACAAGTTTTTGGACCAGTAAACTTCACTTAAAACACAAGAGTACGACTATTATATTATGTTACTATTACTTGTATTCGTAATCAAAATAAAATAGAAAAGTAAAGCCAAAAAAGGTCTCAAACTAGGTATAATGAATTTCGTGAATTTAGGCCGATTCCGATACGAACGAATTTCGAAAGTCGGACAGAAAACCAACCAAAATTCAGTCAGCTGGGCTGGGTAGGGATGTCAATTCAGTGCTAAAAACGCGCCAGAAGCGCTAAATGGTACCTACGACGACTGGTACTACGAAAATAATTCTCTAATTAGCTCGAATCAATGATTAAAAATTAAGGGTTATATATAAATATGTCATATATTCCCAAATCGTCAAATCGTGATCCGGAAAGTTTATTAATACTATAATTACTTTTTTTTCAATATTTTTATCGGAATGTGATAAAACAAATGCCTTTGACAATAAATGAATTAAAAATAAATCGAAAATGCAGTATGACATTTATGATGTCCAAGTTCAAAAAAATGCGTTACTTATTTTTAACTACAATCATGGCACAGGCACTCTATGTCAGAGTCAGACTTATGACTTATGGTAATGAAAATACTTTTGTTGCTACGGATACAAATAATAGTGGATGTCATGTTATATTTCAATGTTTTTGTTTATAAAAAATAGTAGTAATTATGTTCTGTTTTACGCTACTGTGGCATTATTTCAAAAAAGTCGCCAAATTTAGCGCTTTAATAGTCGCTAAAATGTGCTTAAGGCAAAAAAAAAGCGTTAGGTCTGGCGCCGAAAGCGCTAAGTTGTCAGCACTGGTTGTCATGTTTATTTTTTGAAGTTATTTCAAAGGATATCTAAATTGCACAATAAAAATGGCAACCTGGTATAAATATATTCTAATATCGTAATTTATGTAAAAAAACAATCAATCTTTTTTCAATCAAAAATACTGTCGACCGCATTTTCCTAGGCAACTTTGTATATTAATAAATATTCTCATATCATTAAAGGTAAATAAAAAACAAATGAATTACATGTTTTCATATTAATTAATTAAGCATTATTTTTCAAATAAAACTTGCGGCCACATTGCGCAAGGACGTAATTGTAAATGTACAATACATAGGAATTATCCTATAAACTCCTATTCATTTAAGTAATAAGGTAAAAATGGTTCGAGCCGTGTGTGCTATGAGCGCTATGATCTTGCAGTGGCATCTTGGACTATAATTAAAGGAACTATGTATATAAACCGTGCACTAGGCTATGACTTGGAACAACATGCGCTAAGCATTTCATACAAACGCTAAATCTGGCTTAAAAAAGGCAAGAATGGCATCATTTTATTGACAGTGACATCTTAAGCCGACTGCTGTCATATAATGACATTGACATGACTTTGACTTTACTTTCATTTTTTTTTACTTCGTTATTTGTCGAACTAACTCAGCTATACCTATACTATACCTACTTCTCTTTCATGGTTTCATTGGATGATCGAAGGGTTTCAATAGAAAACTAAAGCAGAAAATGTACTAAAAATAATAACTAGAAACCATTTTTGATAAAATTCACTATTACAAACATATTCTACGACTTTCTTCGCATCCTTTTAGTTGTGTTCGGCTATCCCAAAAACAGTGGGATGGCAGTATGGGCGTAACTACATTAGCGTTCAGTTTCAGCCTAAAAAAAATTTAAAAAAAAAAAAACAGTCGAACGAAACAAGAAGGAAGGGGCAATTTGTTTTTATTTTGTTTTTAGTTTCCCTTATTTCTCTCGTAATAAATTACTATTCTAAGCGAACAAATATGATCCCAATACTGTTTTCTATATTAGAAATAAAGCAGGAGTTTTTAGTCTGCATTTCTGTAGGAATATTGTACGTAACCTATTATCTACTGGAGGCAGTCAAGGTAATGGTTGGAGGCGAGGTGTGGGAGTGGAGTGATTCTATAATGAGGTTTCAAGAGGGGTGCGTGTCGTATTGCAGAAGCCAGAATTGATATGCGGTAACTCGGAGCTGGGCGAGGTGCTGGCGGCTGTGCCGGTGCTGCACGAAAGATACTGGCCAACGCCATGGTGCGTGGAGGCAAGGCTACAGACCGTCGTGGGCTCCGTTCTACGCTCAATACTGCTGCCACCAGTTTCATTCACCAGGTAATGTCGTTAACCAACCAACGTAAGTAATGGTCACTTGAAACAGCTGTCCAAAGGATGTTACATTTTCATGGTGCATGCATCAAATTATATGCATATTTCAGTATTGACTTTAGATTTGACAATGATCTGGCAATAAGTTATTTTACTGTTTTTAGCTGTAACTTTTACAAGAAGACAAAACTTCAGGCCATGCTTCTATTTGCTATTTTTCTCCAAAAGATTATTACATGAATCAGTTTTGAATTAGCGCCAATATACTTAAATCTAAGAATAAATAGTAGTATTATTCAGTACCTATCTAATATAATAGACTATAGGTTCAGGTTTTATCAGCTATAATAGATTAATAGGTTCCGGTTTTATCAGCATTTCTTATGGCCTTGTATAAGGAAAAGATTGAATTAATTATTCATAATTACTTATGTACATTTTTAAACCATTCATACCTTCTTGAAATAATGTGGCTGAAAGAGGTTTTATCTGTTTAATCTTAAAGGTTTATTATTATACATTGTAATGTGCTTGCAATGAGTATTGTTTTTATGGGATTATTTAAATGTTATGTTAATTAAATGACTTTTGTTTTGTTCTTCAATGTTGAAAGTTAAGTCAAATTTGTAATTAGGTACCTACCTATTTTTAAAGAATATCTGACTTACCACAAAAGTTTTATGCACACTTTAGACAAAGTTTACACAGTACAAATTGTATGCTTAAATCTTTTGTGGTAAGGCTGTATAACTCTATTTCATGTTAAGTTAAAAGATTATCTAGACTTTCTAGGTACCAATATGCTTCATTCTATGATAGACAATAACTAAAAGAACTAGAAGTGAAATTAATACTTCACATTAATAAATCTATCATCTTGGCAGCAAACTCAAGTCAAGGTTATTTTAATAATAAAAATGACCTAATTGCAATGATGACATAGGTGGAAATAGGAGTGATTCTAGTTTAAAAAGATTAATAATTATCAATTGTCTTATCTAAGTCCACCATACAAAAAAAATATAGTTCTTTCTGTAAAATACCTACAGTTCTACTGCTTTTTACATGTTCTTGTTTCTTATGTAAGTTTAATTATAATAATAAATAAAATAATAAATATCTTTATTTCTCAAAACTTAGCCAATAATAATAATTACATAATCAACGAGCAAACTAATTTAAATAATTTACTATACTAAAACTATTCACCATTGACCATACCATACCTACCTTTATTATACGAGTACAATATAAATACAAACTGCAGATTAATTTATTTTAACTAGGTTTTATTAAATTCCTCGAGTTGGTGTACCCAATCCTCATGCAGCTATCATGTGACCTTCAGTCAGGATCGGTTTTCTGCAGCTTTTAGCTAACTTCACAACTGCCAAGGTTTCGGCTTATAGCAAGTTGAAATCATTGCAACTAGATCAGCCTAATTCTTTTATTTAGCAATAATGCAATGGCAAATTGATAGATAAATAATTATTTTTCGCAAAAAACAGCTTGACCGACTTCACCCGTGTACAGAATTCGCGAATATTTCGCACGGATCGATGTAACATTTTTCACATTATTGTTGATTTATCAAAAATGGCTCAGCCGATTTCAATAAAAATTTAATGGGACCAATTTCAAAGTATACTCTTTCCAATTAAAAAAGAATTATTGAAATCAGACTACTACGAAAAAAGTTATGCGTTACACATAAAAAAAAATATACGCGTCGAATTGAGTACCTGCTCCGGTTTGGTTCGTCGGTCAAAAATTGGTGGTTCAATGTCAACTCTTGGATAATAGAATGAAAGAATAGGTATTATGGTGATATAAATTGAATGCTAGACAATACTAGGTACTTACCCATTAAATAAATTGTACTTAATTTATTAATTATGTACTTATAATTATAGTGAAAATCTACTCGCTTTTTGTACAATAGTAGCTGTAGATTTATTTATTTTGTTGTTGCTAAGTTTTACTTGCGCTGCGCGAAAAGCCTCTACTATTTAACTAAGGCTATAATTATTTGATTTTGACTCATTTGTCTAGAGTTTGGACTGCGATTTTATTTTTATATTGATCGAGAGAACTATACATACTCTGAAATTATTTGACTGGCTGATCACTGGCAAATACAACCAAATTACGCTAATGTGTATACACGCATGTTAAAATGAAAAAAAAAAAAATATTTATCATATTTTGACTGCTGTCAATTTTGATTAGCTGTCAATGTCATTACTGACGCCACAATTGCCATATTAAACATTTTCCTCTGGCAAAGAGGAGATTACGTTCTACAATTGAAAAAAAAAAGATAACTAACGACAGAGACCAAAGTAAAATATTCTTTCTTGAATTCGTGTAAATAATCTTCGCTGTTTCAATTAAAATATATTTCGTTTTTTTTTTGCACAGTTTTTGTGTGACTAATTCGAAGTGGGGGCGATAAGTCCTGTACTGACGTCCCGCATGGGGTGTTTTGTGCATTTCCCCCTCTAGCGTCTACCCGAGCCAGCCCAGCTCCTTAAAATAACGGAGCGTGGCTCCGGGCCGCTGCGCTGGCATAACTGCTCCAGTAGCTTAGATTTATTTATTGTGTGAAAAGTTTGTTTGTCTTTGCTATTTTATAACTTTATTGTTATTCATTGTTTTAGTGTCTCAAGAAAAAAACGTATTACCAGTGGGGAGAATCTATTCGAGAATACTTATGGGAAAAAACGATCACACTACCTTGCAACACTTTATATTTCAACAACAATACAAGACAAGCTCAAGGCTGATTTCATAATTTCTTTGTTTTGTACATTATTCGAAGTTCTTTAATCTATTATCGTCTTGTGGTCAATTAAATTAGACCTCACATCTTAATATTTCAGTTTGCCAAAAATGCCGTTACCCAGAATGTGTTGATAGCAATTTGAGACTCGTAAAATTACACGATCAAGTTTATCATTTGGATTTGTGTTTATGAAACAGAAGATTGACGATTACAATGGAGGAGAGTGGTTCATTTACATCGCTAATGGCTATGGTGGAAAGTCACCTGTCAAGGACCAGCGTCAGAGAGAGCGAGCAGAGCTCTCAAGGAGGCGCAATGCCTTCATTCTCGCTGCCTAACATTTGCAGCGTACGCAATACCAACAGCGAACAGTTCCTGCTCCCGCCGCCGTCCACTGTCTTCCAACTTCCCCGCTTCGATGTGAAAAACAGTGAGATAACAGAGGTAGTGGCACATCAAGTGAGAAATATGCTTGTTGCCAAAGAAACTGCACGGAATGAAGAAAACGAAAAGCAAAAACTGTCAGACAGATTAAAAAGTATGAAATTGAAAAATGACGATGATGATTATGAAATAGATTTATCGGCGTCAATAATTAGGCCTGATGTAATGGAACATTATTCTGCAAAAGAAGTGGAGCGCCCCATGCTGAGTATGGCAAGTTCTATTGAGTCTTTACTCATGGAAGATAATGTGGTAATGCCTACAGAGCCAACAAATGTTAAAGAAGAGCCATTACCATTATGTGATGACATGTCATACATATTATACAAGCGAGTCAAACGAGGAAAATGTTCTGTTTTTGGGCGTGTACTGGGATCAAGACTAAGGACAGTGGCAGCTCCGTATTTGCATGTGCGAGTGATAAACCCTGACATAGTGCCGTTTGACTTTTCTACACCTTCCCCATGTGATGTGAATAAGCAACGTCGCTTGCATCCCCCACAAGACATGTACTCTCACATGAATATGGTTGACCGTTTCATGGCCATTACCAAAGACGAACTATAATTTTAACTGAACAAAACACTATCATGCATTTTAAGCATACTTATAGGAATAATTGATGTGGAATGAATTTTGTATTTTAAATAATCTATACCTGACGGTATGGAGTTATGCTTCATTATTTCCCCCTATGGGGGATAAATGGAAGTACAAATCGTTACATATTTTAATTCAATGGTGTTTGATTTTATTTAGTTATAGATTGAAATACATTAATTATTTCTCAGTTAAATTTATTAAGTACATTTTGTCTTTGTGTCTATGATTTTGTAAATATTTTGCTTTTCTTATGATTACACTGGAGTATGAGGAATTGCATCAAATCACATATTATAATTAGCTGCTCAATGCTGATTTTTAATTTTATGATTCTACAAACTATTCTGTATTCATTGAAATGCACTGTCATCTCAGTACATTATTGTGTAGATACAATAGCTGATAGACTAAATAGACTTAAGTTCAATATTTTGTCCAGAAAATAGACCCATTTTTTTCTTTTCAGTAATTTTACACTGGAAACATTATTTTTAAATAGATATTACAAATTATGAACAATAAAACTTATGACTTTGTAATTGTTTGTTCAGTCATTAAAACCTGATTTTATTACCTATCCTTTTAGCTTTATCTACAACATGTATGTGCTATGTCAACTAGGTGTAAGTCTTCAGTTTAGTGACTGCTACTACACTAGAACATAATCAGCTCTATGCCATCTGCCCACTTAGAAACAGGTCTGTCGCTTTTGATAGAGTTTTGAATCAAATACTGACTAGAACTATACTAATAGACTCATGTACGAAGTAATTTTACTGGAAGGAACAGATTTTGTAATTCGGAACAGTAGTGCATATTGCTGCTTGATGGTAAAGGAACGCGTCCCATTTAGAAGTCGTTAGTTACAGTAGCGTAATAGGGCGCAAAAAATTAAAAAGTACCTATAAACATTTGCTATCCTTTTTTGCATCATATTGTTATAATTTTATTCACAATCAGTTTTTTTTACTAGATAATATTACAGTTTTCCACTTCCTCATTTACCTAAGATCTATGGCAAACCGTACCGGCGTATCACCGTAGCCACATACGCCGACGCTAAAGTAAGCCACTGGCGATTTTTCTTGCTATGAACAACGTCGGTGGCGGTATTTGAAGTTGATTTTTCTAAGTGTGGCGATACGCTGTATTGCGATGGCATATTTTGTTTATTATTTTCTCGAGATAAAAGTATGATATTGAGCAACGTTTCCGTGTCAGGGAGGTGTTGGTCCTGTCGGACGGCGGGCAGGCGGCGCTGGACTGGGTGGAGACGGGCGCGGGTGGCGCGCGCGGGGTGGTGGTGGTGGTGCCCGGGCTGACGGGCGCCACGCACGCCGAGTACGTGCGCTGCCTGGCGGGCGCGGCGGCCGCGCTCGGTGCCAGCTGCGTGGTGGTGAACCACCGCGGGTTCGGCGCGCCGCTCACCTCGCCGCGCCTCTACTCGGCCGTGTCGCACGCCGACCTGGCCGAGGCGCTGCGGGCCGTGAGCGCGCGCGCCGCCGGCCGCCCGTTGCTGGCCGTGGGCGTGTCGCTGGGCGGCCTCATCCTCGGCCAGCACCTGGCGGCGGCGGGGCCCGACACGCGCGTGGCGGCCGCGCTCACCGTCTCCTCGCCCCTAGACGTAGAGCGCGCCGCCGCCGCCATGGACCGGCCGGCCAACGCGCCGCTGGCGTGGCACATGGCGCGCAACCTCCGCGCCGCCGTGCGCGCGCAGCCCGCGCTGGCGGCACACCACGGCGCGGTAGAGAGCGCGCGCACGGTGCGCCAGTTCGACGCCGCCTTCACCGCCTCGCACTTCGGCTTCGGCTCGGTGGAGGAGTACTACGCGGCGGCCACGCTGCGCGACAAGCTGGGCGGCGTGGACGTGCCGCTGCTGTGCCTGTGCGCCGCCGACGACCCGTTCCAGCCGCGCGCCGCGCTGCCGACGGGCGAGGCGACGCGCGCGGCGCGCGTGGCACTGGCGGTGACGGCGCGCGGCGGGCACATCGGCTTCCTGGAGGGGCTGTGGCCGGCGCGCCGCGCGGCTGACCAGTACATCGCGCGGCTGGCGCACCAGTACTTCGCGGCGCTGCTCGACCGGCCGCACCTGCTGCACGCGCCCGCGCCCGCGCCCGCGCCTCTGTGACGCCCGCTCCCCGCCCCCGCGCTCTCCGTACGACTTCATGAACCCATCCACATCTGTTACTTTAGTAGGGCGTGACGCAGCACCGTTTGTGTGTTCGATCGCGTTTATCGATCGATTTGTTATCTAACTTTGAAGCATATCACCCATATATCGCGAGCGAGCGCCGTGCCGATATGCACCGACCGTCTTATTATCTCGTATTGAATCGACGACGCGACGTTATAAAACGTTTACGAATGAATTTAACCAAATCATTGACCAAAAAAATCAGGTAAGGTGCGGCGCTTTGTGAAACCTAGTTTGTAGTAAAATATCCGCTTAGGTAGGCATAAACGAATATATTACAATAAGTGAATTAATATTTCTTATGGTAACGTATCTCTTCGACCACGAAGATGTACGGAATCTTTGCTGTGATTTTGAAATGCCTAATATTACTACTGATATCTAACGATATACATGCGTGATAGTATACTGTAGTGATATAATAATAGGTATTATTGTAAAGTATTATTTTGCTGCGGCGTTTAGCTCGAATCAGAGATGGACGCCGCGACCTACCTCAGATTACTGTGAGAGGATTGTTATGATTGTTAATTTTGTGAATTATGAATTCACAATTGTATGGCACAATTTTTTAAATTAACCTGCAAGACTTACATTACATCATATATTAAACCTTTCCTGCACTAGCTTACATCGATTGAAAAAAAACATTGGTTGATAATATAACGTCATAAGAAAACCTTGTTGAATCCACAACTAAAACAAACCGACCGCTCAGGCCGATGTTGCCTTTCTATCGCCTTGTTGCTCGGCTCAGGCGAAACGTGACACTTTTTCGTGCGTGCAGCCGGCGTTTATCGATTTATAAGACGTTATCACGACAAAAAAGATTTCGTCCTTAGTGGCCACTTGCCCACCTAAGCGAAAACTTGGTACATCCCATCTGACCAACAGTAGTAATTCTAGCAATTTATAAAATAAAATAAAAAATATTTCTGCACAGCACTATAATAAAATAAAAGCAGAAAAGTCCAGTGTAGTCTTGCAGATCAATTTCAAAAACTGTGGCCATGCTTTTGCAAGATGCACACTTGAATATAGTTTCAATATTTTAGTATTAATGTGGTATGATGCATACCTATTATATACCTAATGTTATATAATATTTATATTGAGCTTATGTGGTATATTTTTAAGTTTCCATTATTATCTAATTTTACATTAATTAAGTGAATGAAACATATTCCAGATTAAGAAATAACTGACGAACAAGATTAGTATAAATGCTGCAATCTGCTTGGCGGTCTTGAATTTAGCTAAAAGCTGCTCGAAACGCAACCCTCGCAGCTGCTAAGCGAGCTTGAGTCAAGAATGTCAAGATTGGGTTATCCGCAGCTTGTAGCTAACATCACAACCGCTAACAAGTGTGATTCGCCCTATAAAATTACTACTAAGAATTTGTCCGGCCGAGTTTTAATTTGGCAAACTCATTCTCAGTTATTAGGTTGTGTTCTAGGAACTATTGTTAAAATGTCTTATTATCTTACATTGTAAGAATTTATTATAATAGAAGCGCGGTTTATGGATAAAGTAATGCTATTAGGCTTGATGCACACTTGCTCGCTTCGGAAAAAAATGTTTAAACAATGCCGACCGGAAGAAGTTACTATACATATAGGCTGAATCATACAAGTCGCCGGATGTAAAGTTAGCTACAAGCTGCGCAATATCCAATCAACGCACGGCTTTATGTGAGCTTCAATCAGGATTGGATATTGCGCAGCGTGTAGCTAACTTCACATTCGCCGACTGGTATGATTCGGTCTGTACTTAGCTCCCATTCCATTCGACATAATTACGGGTGTACAAAAGAAAACATACAGTGTTTGTGTGTACAACACACTGTACACAAACTATATTCTCACTATTTAAATACAGTAGAAGAAGTAGAACGCCGATTATCCGAATTAATTGGGACCGGGGTTGGGGGTTGATTCGGATAATCGGACATAGACTGGTAATAAAGAATAATTGGCCAAGTACGAGTCGGACTCGCGCCCGGAGGGTTCCGTACTGTATGGGAGCCCTCCTTAGATATTTATTTTATTTTAATTTTATTATTGAAGGGAATATAAAACTAAATATTCTGTGAAAATTTCAAGCATCTACCTGGTACCATTATTAATATAGAGCGAAAAACGTCTAAAAATTCAGGTTTGTTGTATGGGAGCCCCCTTAAATATTTATTTTATTTTGTTTTTAGTATTTGTTGTTATAGCGGCAACAGAAATACATCATCTGTGAAAATTTCAGCTGCCTAGCTAGCATGGTTCATGAGATACAGCCCGGGGACAGACAGACAGACAGACGGACATCGAAGTCTTAGTAATCGGGTCCCGTTTTTCCCTTTGGGTACGGAACCCTAAAAACTAACTGTCACACGTAGAATAATAGGCGCCGGACGGCAAGAAGTTGCACACCGTCGTATTCGGGTTGCCGCTCCATTCACTTGAGGGCGTTATCGAAGCACATAAACACCTCGCTGTGAGATGGCACACTTTGGTCTTGTGCCTCTTCCCCTTCGGAGGACCGATTCGGATATCGGCGTTTTACTGTACTAGTAAATTGCGCGGTTGAGTTGCAAATATATATAGCACCCAGATTTGATATTCATTCCGCCCAACGTGCAGTTTCACATCATTTTTAACCCCCGACGCAAAAGAGGGGTGTTATAAGTTTGACGTCTCTGTCTGTGTGTCTGTCTGTCTGTCTGTGACATCATAGCGCCCGAACCACTGAACCGATATCGGTTTAGTTTTTTTTGGATGAAAGGAGACTTAATCGAGAGTGTTCTTAGCTATGTTTTATAAAAATCGATTGAGCCGTTTAAGAGTTATGGTGGGTTAAAGTGGGGATGGAAGAACCAAAATTCTACAAATGTGCCCAAAATGGTTGTCAATGTGTCGGGGTTTTTTTTAAATTTTTAATTTATAGTTATAGTTAATTACGATGGGCGATCGAGGTGTACCTACTCGATAATTGACCGAGCAAAGCGAAGGTCTCCGTTTTAACACGGCGATTTTGCTTTCGTCTCCCAGATGTTGGATTTTCAACGTATATAAACGACACTTGGTATACTAAGCGCCACACAAATCGGCGGATGGGAAGTTATGCGCAGAACGCTGAGCAAAAGCCGAAATATAGGTATGCGCGAGAGCCAGAGAGACGAGACGTCGGGGCACACCCGCCCGCCAACCTCATGCCTCCCGCGCGCTCCCTACGCCCGTGCTCATCACTACGACACGCGGCGCCGGAATTGTGCACACATGCGCAATAATTAGCGAATCACGGCGAAGTGTCTTCTGCGGCTAACTTCTCATCCACCGATTTGTGTGGCGCTTAGTATAACGGCTATACTTTTTTTATAGGTTGTACCAATTTGTGCCGAGCCGTGCATGTATGTAATACGCCTTACTCAATCGAATCGCGAGCTATAGAGCAATCATGCTTGCTAATACTAAACTTGGCTCTTTGTTGTTGGAACCAAAGAATCACAAAGCGAACAAATATTTTTTTACATTAAATCATAATATTATTCTATTAAGGCATGAAATTCATGTAATACTAAATTGTTACATTTTCATTTTAAATTTTATTGCTTATGATAATTTAGTTGATGTAAAAGACGAATTATGATATTTCCAGGCGTGTTAGACACGGCCTGGGCTATTGTTATTATTATGAAGTTTTGTAATTTGCCTATGCTTAACAGAACAACGATTATGTGCGTCATACTTAACTAGCTAATAGTTATATGCACGATTTATTATATGTATTTACTCAGTGCCTACTCGTAACTGATTTTAATAAACATCTGAGGGCTAAGTGGGAGTTTCTCGCTCGAATGTGATTTCTATGGAAATGGCACAGCGCCATCTAGTGTCACGTTCAGAAAACTGAATAGCTAAATGTGAGTATTTTTTACGGTAATGCAACGAGCACCAAACCGATCCAACACAAGCGTTGCAACGTCAGTGATTGGCTAACTCAAGCGTGTGTCAATGTGCTCGGCGCGCTCGGTCAACGCAACGTAAAATTCGATTTGATTTGCAAAACTCCCACTTGGCACTCAGGCATGACTGTGTTAGCCAAATATTCCCTATCCAACCATAGGGATGTATGACAAGCTCTGAAACCATTATTTTACAGGCTATAGAGATTTACCTTTACAATCGTCATTATGAACAACTTTGACTACGGGACCATCTGCATAATCTCGAAAAAATCAACAAAAAGTCCCATGTCAAACAAAATGTATGGAGCAGCAAATTTTTTTTGAGATCGCAGTTATATGTAGCTTTAAGACCCTGTTATTAAAAGTTGTTCGTAATGTTGAGTGTATTGTATAAATCTCTGTAAAAGCAACACACCTTCTATAGGTAGGTATCTGAACACGACCAAAGAATATATAATAATACTACGTATAGAACGGCCACTCGTTACCCCCCACCCGTTTGAGTCTTCCTCACTTCCACCCCGCGTCTACGTACCGCATCGTGTACTCTGCGCGCGGGCTGCACTGGCCGGTGGATTTTCTAATAAAAACTACCTAGACTGTGACAATAGGGAAGACTTGTACTGTGTATGGTTGAATATCAATGATACGTAACATAACAAGAAATTTTAATGTTTCCCTAAGGATAAATAATACAAACTTATTTTACATTATTTGGTAACTTCCTCTTGATATTATCTTACAAAAGAAGTAGATCGGTTACTTTTTGTTAAAATGCTTCCAAATTAAGTAATTGTTATACTTTTTTATGCACTAGATTTATATTCATTTTTGCAAATTGAATACGCATCTGTCTCACTCACGCGGCATGACGTCATGTCGTGGTGATCGCTGACAGCCATAGACGTTCCGCACACAAATGCGCGTGTAGCTACCGTGCGTATGTGTGTTGTCTGTGAGTAAGTACTGTGTAGGTGTGCGTAAGACAGCAGATTTTGTATGAAAAATCGCGGAGTGTCCGGGCTGTAGGCCGTAGAGGTGTGGGTTCGATTCCCACCCAGGGCAAGCAATTACTTTGATTTTGATTGAAATAGTGTGCTATTTATTTGCATTTAACTGCATTTTTAATACTTACTCCTGCTCACATTCGCTTGTAGTCCTTTAAAGTATATATCATAATAATACGGGTGCTGTATAGAATTCAACAGGGTATCGGAGAGTTTGTGGGTTTTATCTATTGTAGAATTTATAAATATGTATGAATATTGGTGTTTATTGGAATCAGTTGCTATTTTTAATTAGCTTGACCAATATGTCCATTTTAGAATTAGAACATGTAAGTGATAAGGTTTGCACAAAATTGACATTAATATTAGGATTTTACAAGGCTTGTGGCTATGATTGTTTACTTAGTACAAATTTTATTGAAACAAAAGTAGTAAATCTGCAACACCTAATATTAGGTATATGTATAATTATGGCGATAAATAAGTATGGCGATTGCTCACGGGCTATAATGGCTATATCATCAAATGACGAAATCGTATAAATAAAAATTATTGTGTTGTGTTTTGTTAATAACTTATATTTTACAATTTTATTACATGTTGCAGTTCCTTATTCTAGAGGTGCCTACATTTTAGTATTGTAAGAATGCCTTTTTATAACGAAATATAACTTTATTATGTTACTGTGGTCTTGTCATTTTTTTGTGAAATTTTTACAATGGTTTAGCCAACTTCCCTACAATTTAGCACGCGCCATGTAAAGAAAATTTAAATCTGAAGATTTACATGAACGTATCGCATTATACTGACCACAACGTTGATAACCATTAAGCGACTTGATAGTCAAACGCGTACTTGGTCGCGATAAAAAGGAATTGATACTTTTGCTCTTACATCCACAAATGGATAGATTTCTATCAATAACATCTTTCTTCAAACAGTAAGAAATCCTTTGAAGAAAGATTTTGTTGGCCTAATAGGCCCAATTATGAAGACGCCATCGTAACTATATATAGCATATTTTTGTTTCCTTTTCATCACTTAAAGCTTTCGATAGAGAAAACACTTTTTACGTTGCTATTAAATTTACGATTGGCCTTCATAATTGGGCCTATAATCTTAATAACGATTAGAGATATTTAACTATTGGTGTAATACGCATATAGGCCGAATCATACAAGTCGGCGGGTGTGAAAATAGCTACAACCTGCGCGAAACCCAATAAAGTTTTATGTGAGCTTCAGTTAGGATTGGATATTGCGTAGCTTGTAGCTAACTTCATCCGCCGACTTGTATGATTTAAACACACCTTGTAATCTAAAAATGTAATTCGAAAATGACAGTTCTATTACATGACAAGGTTCCATCCTATAACTTGGATAGTTCTTTATAAAATCTATCTTGAAATGATTCCACTAGCACTTTATGTTGCTATAAACATATCACAGCGTGTCGAGGTCCTCGCCGAGCGCTCGGCAGAAGGCGGCCACGAGTTGCTCGGCGGCGAGCTTGCGTTCCGCGGCCGGGAGCTGCCTCACCGCTCGCGCCGCACCACCGAGCGCTCCTAAAGCCGTCGCCCATTGCTCCGCGCGCTCTACATCTTCCTCCGAACCGGAGTGTGACCGAGACCGAGCGTTGACTCGGCGCAATCCAGGCCAAGCGTGCGCGTGTAACGCAGCTCGCGCCGCTTCTATTCCACAAGGCTCTCCTTCGTTCTCAGTTTCTCGTAACGCTACTGGTTCGAGGCAGGCGTGCGCCGCCCACGCGGCTAATGACGGCGGTAGCTCTGCGCATTCGGCAGCGAGCACGCGTACTTCAGCGTCTTCGCCGACGCTTTCTCGTGCGGTGGCTGCTTCCACTGTGCACTGTAATGTATATTTTTTTTGTGAGATCTTAGACTAAAATACAGTAGAGCCACGATTAACCGGACTAATTCGTGTCGTATAGCTTTGGGATAATCGAAAATCCGGATAATCGAATTAATTAAAAATTGGTTTATCTTATAATCTTTTTCCGGATATATAACGAGATAACCAGATTTTCTCCTTTTTAATGAATCAATAATAATTATTTTATAGATAAGCGACACCACTCTCTCACGCTCCAATATGTTTTTGTTCAGAGATCGCGCTGAAAGTGCTGAAACTCAGCGCAGGCGCAGTGTAGTAGGTACACTGGTCCGGCTGGTACACTTATCCCTACTGAGCTATCCCCCCTGTGTGCTTAGCATACAAGACCACGACAAGAGTTTATCGACGTGTGCAAAGGTGACAGATATATGCTTCATCATAACTCTGTCACGCTCTGACACGTCGATAGTATAATTTTATGGTCCTTATGCTAAGCCCGCTGGTAAGGATAAGTCCACTTTTTGTAGATTTAGTTCTACCAGTTTATCAACAAAAACAATTCGCGAAGAGCACAGACAGAAAGAGCGGGGCGCGGGCAGGTTAGAAATCTTCTGACATGTCTGTCTATGTATGGATTTAACATGATTTTTTTTTTATTGATAGCGAGTAGGAATCCGGATAATCGAGAATCTGTATAACCGAGAGCCAGGTAATCGAGGTTCTACTGTATTTATCTATTTTATTTACTTTAGAGAAACAACCTTTACAATTTAAAATCTATAAACAATATTAGAACAAGGAAGCGAATGTGGTCCGCTGGCATAACTGCTCCAGTGGTTTGAATGGTATATGAAATTAAGGCAATGTAGATGATGAAGCTAATGATAATGCAAAAGCTTGTAGCTGTTCTAGTGTCTTCTGTGGCTCTGCAAAGCCATAGAACATGCTCTATAGTTTTTGTTTTCGAGATTTTAGTGGACAGCTTGAAACTGGATCAACTGCTTCAAGCTATTGACTGCATAGTGGAAGACTTCAAAATAAATGTGTAGCATGTTCACCCAGAAGGTATGAATCTTACCCTCTTGATGATTTAGAACAGTATGAATGTCACTCACCTCATCCTCAGCAAGGTAAATGATGTGTCCCTCTGGGGCACTGTGTGGTGGTGGATCGCCATCAGGCGCAGGCAACAGTTGCACATCTGCCGTGTAGTATTTATTCTCAATATGCCATACTCGTCCCTTAGCTGAGCCACCTTCAGTCAAATCTTCTGGAGGAGGCTCTTTATCAATCAGAGCTGTAAAAAATTCACAAAAATGTAATCTATAAATACACTAATACATATATACCAGTTAGAAACCTAAATTGTATTGTTTTGTCCCTGTAATTTATTTTTTATGTAAGTAATGTGGTCGTCTAATAATGTGTTATTGTTTGTTTGTTTGTTTGTATATAAGGAGGTAAAGTTTGTGATTTGTGAGGTTGCAGGGGATAATCTTTGGATCTACTGAATCAATTTTAAAAATTATTTTACCAATAGAAAGCCACTTTATTTGCGAGTGTCTTAGGGTACAAAGTAGTGCAGGCGAAGCCTTGGGCAAGGGCTGGTTGGTTATAAATTGTATTTGGTTATATTTTTACAGTATTTGTAAATCAAGCCCAATATGTTTTTTTTGTGAATTTATTATGTAATTAAGAATAGAAAGTATTATTTTGGACTTATTGTACCTAGGTACTCTGTTTGAATTTTGTATTGTTGACTCATCACACGCCTTGGTGTGGCTGTTAGTGTAACAAGTAATGCAATGTAAATAAAATAAATAAATGTATTGTATTTTTATAGAGAATAATAATTGCACACATTATAGGGCTGTGAGTAAAAGTACCAATTCTTAAGTTTTGATTCTACATCAAGATAAATTAACAACTTTTACTGTAGGTACCTACTATAGCATCACGAAAAATAAATCACCTGTTCCACAGAACAAGTGAATTGAGTATTGACAATATGTATGTCGCGACATTACCGACATAGCCCAGCGGATTAGCAAATTAAAGTGGCAATGGGCAGGGCACACAGTTCGGAGAACGGACGGCCGATGGGGCAGTAAAGTTCTCGAATGGAGACCACGGACCAGCAAGCGCGTTGAAGGACGTCCACCGACTAGCTAGGTGGACTGACGATATAATAAAGATCGCAGGAACGCACTGGATGCAGGCCGCTTCCAACAGGCCTGATTGGATATCCATAGGGGAGGCCTATGTCCAGCAGTGGACGACTTACGGCTGATGGATGGATGGAATATGTATGTATCCCAGGGAGTATACTCCTAGTAGGAGGGAGTTTCCTTCTTCCAGAAAGTTTAACACAAATTAATTGACATTTAAACTTGTGATAACATTGACTTACCATTTATAATGTTCAAAGCAGCAGCCTCGGACTTTGCGCTTACTAAAATAACGGGCAGCGAAGACATGGTAAGCGGCAAACCCTTAAGCAGAAAGTCCTTGTCTTGTAGCTGGAAGATTTACATTATTTTATTTTGTATCGCAATTACAATATTTTAGGGTGTTATCTTACGAAATGAGTAATATTCGCCCGTTATGAGCCTGGGCGTAAAATACTGATAAGATACACTAAAACACTATATGGTACTAAATTACTAATAAACTAGATATTTACCAATTTATATTTCTATTTGTTAGTTTTGTTGTTGTTGTCTTGTATTATTCGGAAATTCAGCCAGTCGGCAAAAGGGTTACTAGATAAAGTGTAGAATTGTCCCAGTAAATAGGGAAATGCTTGCAAAATGAATTCCCGCCCGAGTCATAGAAATGCAAAATAAAAAAATAATTAAATGCATACACTATTTCATTTACCTTGTATTATTTTTTAAAAACCAATTTTATAACATGTGAAAATAACATAAATATTATGGCCTGAGTTACAGATTTCCTATAACAAGATTTGTAAAGCCTGTAACTAGCTGCTGGCTGCGGGATTTAAACATACGACTGTTTTCGTACTTGACTTATGTGCCACTTTCTGCGGGAGTTGCAGATGACATAATATCACCGCACGCTCGAGTATTTTGTTTATATAATTATAAGTATAACTGCTCTCTTTGACACCGATAAGCTATGCGACTTCTGAAAGTGTTAGATTCCATTCAGTATGACTGTATGACCAATTTACCAGATTTATAATAATTCAAACATTGTAGCAGATTAATTGCAACTTTTGAAACAGAAACTCACATATCAAATATTTCTCCTAATATTAATTTAATTCAACTTTTATATTAAAAAAACACCAAAGTTTCACAATTTTCATTTAGTATAACATTTTTTAACAATAACGGTATTTATGATATAAAATTGTAATAGCGCCAGGTCCAAAGCCAAGGCGGACTATTAGTACTATTACTCATACTATTAGTATTACATACCTCATACTATTTAAATACGTCTCCAAATGTGTGGTGTGGATGCTAATAGATAAACAATTATTTACCTACGTACGGAAAAATACTCCAGCAATAAAACCATTTCTCTTCCAGTAATTTGAGAAATCATACTGATACTGGCAGCTCTATTTAGAATTTTTTTTTTTGCTAGGAGGATTATCACGTCGAAACATTGTGTATTTGTCATGGTTCGGCTACATCTACGCTCAGCAGCGAATATTCGTCAATGGGAGCTCATTCAAGTCAACGGTAGGAATTGGTAGTTCAATTTTCTTCAAAAGTTGTCGGAACAAAAGTTGATTGAGATTTGATTTTTTACAACTTTGATTCTAAAAACTTTTTGTAGGATCGATATTTTTTTAAATAGATAGTTGTACCATTTTGTTTCTTTAATAACTTGTGTTATTTAAATTTTTCATGAGAAACTATCAAAACCAAAGTTGTTTGAAATTTGATTCTCTACAACTTTGACTCCCACTTATTTTTTCTAGGATCGATTTTTTTTGAATAATATTGGGTGTCATTTTTTTTCTTCAAAAACTTGTGTTATTTCAATTTTTCATGAGAAATCATCGGACACAAAGTTGTTTGTTTGATTTTCTGCAACTTTGATGCCCATCTTCTTTTTTTAAATCAATATTTTTCGAATAAAATCGAAGTATCAATTTGTTTCCTCAATACGGCAATGCGGCAATGCAACTACATTTTCAGGCCCTCACTGGACTGATCTGATGAATTGATGCGATCATCGCATCGTGTGTGCCCAGCTTCAGGTAGTAGTTCAAATTCTGAACAACCAATTCCTACCATTGAATTAAAAATTGAATGAGCTCCCAGTGACGATAAATTCGCCGTTGGGTGTAGATGTAGCCGCACCATACGACTGTGTGGTCCATAGACGGTGGTGTGGTCCAACAATAATTAGTACATTTTTCACGGTGGATTAGCTAAAGAAAAACAATAATAGATAAAAGTAGGTATTACATAATTATACATCTCTTGCCACGACCATGTACCTTTTGTTTTTTTGTGAGTTGGAATGGACTAGGTATAAAATAAATAGTGTCCTGTGCGAAGGACCAGTAAGAAAAATATAAAAATATTGTTATTGCTGTCGCATCCTTGGTTATGTCATTGTCAATTCTGAATTTAATAATTTTCATTGCTTTTGCGGAGTAAAGTAACAAAATAAAGTGTACGAAAAGCTGCAATACAATACAAATTAAAGCGAAGCGGTCATTTGAAATAATTACACAAATTTCTAAATTATTGGTTGTATCAGAAATCACAAGTTTATCAGTAGCTAGTGCAATAAATCTCATTAGGTGCGGGCGATGTTACCGCAGTAGCGGTGAAGTATAGCGGCAGACATTGGGTAGCGAATTTCTTGCAAGCGCCATGGAGAATCTAACGACGTGGAGCGCTGAGGACGAAGCTATCATAGCGACCAACACGGACGCTACGGAGTGCAAGCGCTGCGCCGTGGAGCGCGGCTACTGGAAGGACGATTACGTATCGCTGTTTGCGAAGCACGCTGACCGCAAAGCGCCCGAAATCAACCGTGGATACTACGCGCGGGTCCGCGCTATCGAGCTCTTCATACACCAGTTCCTGGAGGTACGTTAAAATATCACAATCACCTAGATGGAAAATTAATTTTATATCCTCAGACCAAATAAAAAAACTGAATGTTGTGAACAAACAAGTGAGGCCGGCCAAACTACGCCTCGCTGTGTACAGACAATTACACACACACACTTACGAAGAAACTACGCCTTGGCTTGTCAGTCGAACTATGGAGGTGCAACACCAACACTCACCACATGTATAAAAAATCAGCCTCAGTTGACTGTTCAATGACATTCTCTCTTGATTTTTTATTTGCTCTGAGTTTATATCATAGTTTTTCCTTCCTGGTGTTCTGTATACCTATTCATTTCTTTCATTTTTGTTGTCATAGGACTGCATTAAATCTCTCTCTTCTCATCAAAATATTATTCATCATACATAAGTATCTTCTAGGTAAGTGTGCTACACCCTAGACCACATATATTATCAGCTTAACATCTGGCAGAACCTCAGAATGTAGTCAAATTCAAACCAATACTAAATTAAATCTTATAAATCTGGGAATCCTATTGGCAGACTGAGTGTGAAGCATTATTGACCAAAGTGAACAGTTATGCCAGCGGCCCAGAGCCACGCTCCGTTACTTTAAGGAGCTGGGCTGGCTCGGATAGATGCTGGAGGGGGAAATGAACAAAACACCCCATGCGGGAGGTCAGTGGAGGTTTTAAGCCCCTACTTCAAATTAGAATCAGGGAATCCTATTGGCAGACTGAGTGTGAAGCGTTATTAACTGAAGTGAACAGTCTGCATTTAGGTCAATTATTTTGCTTTCGTCTGTTCAGATATTGATTTACCTCTACAGGTTTCATTTTCAACGATTCTCAACTAAATGTGGTAGGTACAAAAATCTATATCCACCACATCCTCTGCAACAGAGTGGTTTACAACTGGAACAGGTTGCCTGAGGATGTAATCTCAGCAAAGACTATAAACACATTTAAGAATAGACTGGATCTTTGGATAAAGAAGGAAAAAAATCCTTGACAGATAAATACTAATTTTATTCGACTCTGCTTGGTATAGGCACATCAGTTTATACTGCTCGCCTATTAACAAATAAATTATTACGGCTTTTTTGTCATCGGCAATTTTCCCCAGTAAGGGTTAAATTTGTTGTAGTGCTATTTATCAGCCAATTTCAAAAATATTCAAACAACAAAAAAATTCTAACATGATTTTCGAGTATAAACCGAATCGTTATAAAAATATTCAGTTAAAGAGATGTGCTGCGAGGTCTATTAGGAGAAATACTAGTTCATTTAATTATATCTAACATAATGATTTTTCAGAGGTGTGACACAAAATGCCAGATCATTAACTTGGGTTGCGGATTTGACACGCTGTACTGGCGCTTAAAAGACACAACACAGGCTGTTGGCAACTTCATTGAGCTCGACTTCCCTTCGGTCACTGCTAAGAAATGTCACGTCATCAAACGAAACAAGCAGCTGCTTGAGAAAATAAGCAATGAAGGTAATAAATAAACTTTATAAACACCAGCTTTTGAGATCCTTGATATAATGTAGCAGAAGTGCTAGCTAAGACAAGTCAAACGAGCCCAAACACAACAGGTCTATCTTGTTTAGCACATGAGTTCCTATGGCCACCTTCCGACTCCATCATCAGATCAGCTCCATGGTTCATCCATAATTATGCATTCAAAATTTCAGCTCAATCGTAATCCAGAAAGGTTGAATTGGTCATGCAAGATTCCACCCGAACTTACATACTTACATAGGTACATCCATTGCAAGTTAAATAAAAGCTTTTATTAATCACATTTTATTTTTCCCTTATTATACTTATTAGGTGTGATGTTATACCAATCATGACTTTAGTCTGAGCTGGTAGTAGGAATTAGGGTGTTCATAACTAATAAATGAAATAAACATTTAATTTATTTGTTGCATAGTACAATTTGTGCTGGTATTTTACACTTAGCAGTATTTCAGTGTTCTAGTAAATTCTATTTTCATTTTTGGTAATGATTCGCTCAAACCCCAAGATAGAAGCCTAGAGCTTTATGTTTGATGAAATTAACTGAATTAAGGAAAATTATGAGGAAAATTTACAATTGTGAGGTTATGGGTTCAAATACTGGTCCCATATCAATAAGTTCTTTGGAATTTATGTACAGAATCTTACACCACTGGCTTTTCAGTGAAGGAAAACATCGTGAGGCAACATATGTCCATAGAAGAAATCTGATGGCATTAGTGAATCCACCAATCTGCACTGGGCCAGCTTGGTGGAAATGGCCCGATCACCCTTTGTAGGTAGGGTTATGTCCTGAAGTGGATTATTTAAAAAAAGGCTAAAACAAAGGAAAATTGTAAACTTTTTTTCTCCATGGTTAATGGTAAGAAAATATTTTTTGGTTGTCTTTCAAAGGACTACACATCTAGTATGTTCTGACTTCGCAGAAACTAGGAAAAGTGTATATACATGCTGGTGTAGGCCGACTCAAACTTACTGGCTTTTATGAACACAAGGAGAGTCCTTGCGCAGTAGTAAATTTATGACAGTAATTCTGTGAGAAGTTAGGATATGGGCAGCTTGTAGCTAACTTCACAAAGGCCGTTAAGTTTGTTCGCTCTATAATGTGAGTTTGTTCCTAATGTAATTTAACTGTGATGTAGTTGCCTGTTGTTGAAGGGAGGTGTTTATTAGGTTTAAACCATTTTTAGAGTTCTGTAGTAAACTAGGAAGTTTCTTAGAATTTTTTTTTTTGAGACAAAGAAAAATTGAGGTTTTTAAACTTGCACACAACTCAGACATTATTGACCTTAGAAACATTTCGTAGCCATTTGTTTTTCTAGTAGTTAACAATCTAATGAAATGATAAAAATTGCTTTTTATTATCATCATAATCACCGTCATCACGGAAGCTGAAATGTTGCAAGCAGGGTAGCCGTTTGCAGCACCACAAGTTAAGAGAAATCAGAGAACCTACCTAAACAGTCCTTGCAACATTACAAAGCTTATCTTTCATGTGTATCGACACTTGACAAATTATTAAAGAATGTCTTTGTTATTTTCAGATGGCGAAGTAATCCTGCGTGAAGGAGACTTGCACTCGGATGGTTATCACCTAGTGGGATGTGACCTGCGCTGTCTGGGCGAGGTGCGGCGCAAGCTGGCGGCGGCGGGCGCGCGCGCTGACGCGCCTACGCTCATACTGGCCGAGTGCGTGCTGGTGTACCTGCGGCCCGAGGCGGCGGCCGCGCTGCTGCAGCACCTGGCCGCCGCTTTTACCCGTGCCGCGCTGCTCGTGTATGAGCAGTGCAATCTTGGAGACAAGTTCGGAGAGGTTAGTTGTTGACGGCGCGGAATTGCGACTGTGCGCTGCTGCATCACCTGGCAGCTGCTCGTTTATGAGCAGTGCAATCTCGGACACAGTTCGGAGAGGTCAGTTGTTATCAGGCGTTATCACTGCATAAATGTCAAGAAATGTATGTAAACACTAATTTTAAATGGAAATAATTTTATTTATACAGAGTTGTTCGGAATTTGTCTACCAAACCGAAAAGAGGTGATTCAGACCATCATTATGAATAATATCTTTTACTGTGGGTCTAACTCGGAATAACAAGTTGAAATGTACATCAAAACAATGTGCTGCATTTTCATTGTTTTGGAAATATTTTTCTTTTTCACTCATACTTTCAATAGCTAAAAAGTACAGGTGTAATACTTTAGATGCTGGCGTTGCTGCATGTCATTTATAAGCGTAAAGCGTCCACCCTTCCATAAATGCCTGTAAAATTCTAGTTGGGCTTTGGCCGCGAACCGTCAAGGGAACTGGTTAAACCCTCCACATGCTGAGAAACAGTAACTATTATATAATTGTACCTACTTTTGCAATACAGCAACTACGTGATTACTTTAAACAACAACACTACTGTTGCAGGTGATGGTCCGCAACTTAGGCGCGCGCGGTTGCGGCGGCGCAGCGGCGGACGCGGCGCACGCAGGCCCGCCAGAGGCCGCGGCCGCGCGGCTCGAGGCCGCAGGCTGGCCGCGTGCTCGCGCCTGGGACATGGAGACAGTCTGGCGCGCCCTCCCAGAAGAAGACCGAGCGCGCGTCGAATCACTCGAGATGCTCGACGAACGCGAGCTACTCCAGCAGCTCCACCAACATTACGCCCTCGCCGTGGCCACCAAAGGCGACATCTTCGCGGATATCGACCTTAACGCGTAACGCCCCTGCCCTCGCACCCTCTCAGCTTATCCGATTGAATTGTATTTACTTAGTCGATTTTATCATTATTACGTACGTAAGTGTTGAATATTTATTTATGGTATAAATACTCTGAAGATTAGCGGGTTGTTTTAATTGACTCCGTGAGTTTCTCTTTTTATGCTACTGTTCCACCTGCGTCTCAATGCGTAAATTACCGTGAATGAAAAAAAATATTATTATAATTAGTCCGTGAGTTAGATTATCAAATAATATTGGATGGTCTCGCTCTGCTAGACCGGAGAGAGGCCCATAATTCATCTATGATTGGACACATATTTTTTCTTTTGTCAATCAATAAATTACAAAGAAAAACCTTGTCAAAGTTTGGGAGTGGGGGTCGTGACGTAAACTCTCTTACAGAAGTCTATACATTTGTATGACACTTGTGACGTCACGCGGAACTTTGACGGGCTATACGAGTATCTTCACGTGATCTTCACCAATTTTTGTTTAATTGACAAAAGAAATACATGTCTAATATTTTTTGATAGTACATCTGACGGATTATATTTTTTTAGTCATGACTATTAATTCGCTTAACACAAGTTGGTGGAAATGAAGATAGCTACAAGTGGCGCAATATCCAATAAACGAGCGGCTTTATGTAGCTATAACTTCAGTCAGGATTAGATATTGCGCAGCTTGTAGCTAACTTCATTTCCGCCAGCTTGTGTGATGCGACCTATACATAAAGCTTAACGTGGTTATGTCAAGGTTTTCATGCGTTAGTTACATAGGTGCAGCAGTGGCAAGGCAAACACAATTTAATGCATTAATTAATGAGTAGTAGGGCACTAATACCAGTTTGGACTATGAGGTCGTCCACACGACGATGATGACGATGTTAGGATAACCGCTCACAAAGGAGTACTCCACCGAGCGAGGTGTTGTGCTCGGGGATAGCTATCCGACAGTGTATTCTTAGGTCTTGATATGGTTCGGCCGCCGCTGTAAATTTCGTTTGTGCGATGCAGCCCTCGGCTTGTGATTGGCTGACGTTACTTCCTTGAGGCGCATGTGCTGGCGCCACATGTAGCGAAGTTAGTCGCTACATCACTCCCCTTCCAGACGAGTAGTCGATGTGTACTGAATGAGCTGCAGCGTCGGGTCTTGAAGCACGTGCCAGTGGTGCAGACAGGTTGCTCGCGGTCTACAGTGAGTCGAAACCGGGCAGGATCCACGGTGAGTCGGGATTGTGCCATCCACAGTGAGTCGGGACCGAGCGTGTGCCTGGTTGAATCAGGATCCAGGTAGCGCGGTGAGTCGGCTGCGTTGGAGCTGATGATGAGGCTGGAGTGCTGGCTGGTGATGCGTCTGCTTGATGTAGTAGTTGATGGAAGGAGAGGATGCGTCTGCCTGATGTTACTGCCGATGATGTTGTGTTCTTCTTCGTGAGGTGTGTTCAACACGTCGGGGTCACCACTTTGGACTATGAGGTCGTCCACACGACGATGATGACGATGTTAGGATAACCGCTCACAAAGGAGTACTCCACCGAGCGAGGTGTTGTGCTCGGGGATAGCTATCCGACAGTGTATTCTTAGGTCTTGATATGGTTCGGCCGCCGCTGTAAATTTCGTTTGTGCGATGCAGCCCTCGGCTTGTGATTGGCTGACGTTACTTCCTTGAGGCGCATGTGGTGGCGCCACATGTAGCGAAGTTAGTCGCTACATCAGCGTCAAAAGTAGTATCATAAGAAGGTATAATGCCAGACAACACAAATACATGGTATTTCATAATTTTGCATCAACAGTTAATATAATCAGTGCACACTTTACTGGATATGTAAGTATGTTGAAATGAGAGTTATTGAAACTTAAATATAGGCCTCGTCACACAAGTTGTGGGAAATGAAGTTAGCTACAAGCGCAATATCCAATCCTGACTGAAGCTCACACAAAGCCGCGCGATGATTGGATATTGCGCAGCTTGTAGCTAATTTCATTTCCGCCAACTTGTGTGACGCAGCCTATAAGTGGCATTGAGTATATTCTTATAAGATAATATAATTGATAATAATTGAGATGGTGCGGTCATCTTGTACGTTTGAGTGACTCCAGGCTGCCTAAAGCTGGCTTCTACTCACAGCTGAAGAAGGGGAAGCGCACACCTGGTGGTCAATACCTATACTATGGATGTCCGAAATCGAGCTAAATAAGAGCTTGCGTAACAGAGGCAAGAGGGGCGCAACTCTGGCTATAAGGTTGTCGCCAACTTTGAGGAAAAGCGTCTACAAGATCAGGGCGCCAAACGCCTTATCAACAAGACTCGCCCAAAGCCAATACATTATACATTACATTGACTAATAAGTTGAATTTTGGCAAGATGACTAAGATTCAGGAATCACAAGCGAAATATCATTTGGTCCCACACTAGGCTTTAGTACATGGTATATAAATAAATAAATAATCAATTGGATTGGATTGAACATAATAAGAATAGTGAAATAAATAATAAAATATGTACCTATGACCACAAGTCGTTGAGTCACATGTACCCTTCGTGATTTATTTGCACGATTCATTTCTTAGCGCAAAGTAGATCCAAGATTACGTAAATAAAGCAATTAGCTCGTGTTACGAATTGACGGTGGCCTGTAATTTTTATTACTATTTTTTTAAAATTGCTTTCTACTATTAATTAGTTTTCATTATTACTACTTAGGTATAGGTCGAATCATACAACTTGGCGGCCGTGATATTAGCTAAAAGTTTTTTATTTTTTTTTATAAATATTTGAAAATTTCGCCCTCGTGTTCACAGACGGCATTAACACTTTCACTGCTGAAAACACACACGGCTGTGTTTTCGATTCTCACGCCCCGCGGCTACTACACACACCAGGCGTGTGCGGTAGCGTCTTCCCGCGCCTTGCGTGTGCGTTTTAGAATTAGCAGGCACCTTAAAAAAAGTACCTCAGCAGTGAAAGTGTTAAGTTTGATACCACTTATGACTGGCACTGTTAAATACCTTCTACTCAATTACTGTAGGCACCTAAATAAAGATACCATTTTCTAATATGAGGGTATTCGTATTAGAACAGACTCTTTTTAGGTTCGATCTTCGAGTCGCGTCCTAGGGATGTGTCGACTGCTGCGAATCGACTTGGCTGCTAACACTAGTAGAGGAAGTATATTAAAACGATAGTTTTAAGTTATCGTAAATGTAATATTAAGATTATTAAGTATTCGAATCCTATAGTAAGAGATGTGTTCGGCGCGTGTCGGTGGGCGCGGTCAGGGCGCGTGCGGCTCGAGCGCGGCCAGCACGGCCGTGCGCAGCGCGCGCCGCACCGCCCCGTCCCCGCGGCAGAACACGTGCGTGGCGTGACGCTCCAAGTGCACCAGCGCGTCGTGCGCCGGCAGGTGCACGATGGCGCCGTCCGGCCCGCGCTCCACGCGCGCCGTGCCCGCGCCCGCGCGCGCCAGCTCGCGCACCAGCACCTCGGGGTCGGGCGCGGCCGCGGCCGGCAGCGGAGGCGGCGCGCGCGGACCGCCGCCCGGCGTCGCCGCGGCCGCCGGCGCCAGCTCCACGCGCCCGTCCCGCACGGACAGCGCGGCGGCCAGCGGCGCGGCGCGCAGGCCGGGCCGCAGATCGCGCGCGCGCGCCGCGGCCTCCGTCGCCAGCGAGGCGTCCAGAGTGCCGCGCGCCGCCCGCCGCCGCACCGCCGCCCGGCGGGCGCCGCCGCGCCGCAGCGTCAGCAGCGGGCGGTCGGCGGCGACGTGCGGGCGCGGCGCGGCGCCCGCCGCCGGCGGAGCGTACTGCTCGGGCAGCGCCACCTCGCGCGGCCGCAGCTCGCGCACGAGCTTGTTCGCCTGCGAGTAGTTGAGCGAGGTGTCGATGGGGCAGTGGTAGGCCTTCATCTGCAGCGGCTGGAAGGGCGCGAGCGCGTCGAGGTGCGGGAAGTCGGGCTCCGTGAAGATGATCGCGTGCTGCGGGCTCGAGCCCCACAGCTCGAGCAGGTGCACGGCGGCGCCGAAGCGCAGGCTCGGGTGTCCGGCGAAGACGACGCACGGCTGGCGGAACTCGCCGGCGGCCAGGTCGTGCAGCGCGGCGGCGGCGCGCAGGCGCGAGGCGCGCTGCAGCGCCGCGTGCGGGAAGGGCTCGTCGGGCACGCGCGCCGCCTTGCCGGCCGACACCCACTCGGCCAGGATGTTGCTGTAGGCGAGCGCGGCCTCGGCCGCCGGGCCCACGCAGTACATCGGCACGTGCGCCAGCCCCGCGCCCTCCAGGTGCGCCGACAGGCACTCGAGCAGGTCGTACAGCACGCCCGACGGGTACACGGGCAGCAGCACGCAGCCGCCGGCGCGCAGCGTGCCCGCGCAGTGCACGCACAGGTCGCCCAGCATGTGGTCGGGGTTGTGCGCCGGCGTCTGCGTCAGCGCCGCCAGGATGAGCAGGTCGGCGCCGCGCAGCGCCGCCTGGTTCACGGGCCGCGGGTGCGTGGTGAGCGTGCTGGAGCCCGACACGTAGCACACCTTCTCGTGCGCCGAGCGCAGCACCCAGTTGGAGGAGCCAAGGCAGAAGCCCGAGCTGACGGCGGTGGCGTCGAGCGCGCCGTGCAGCGGCACGCGCTCGTCGTAGCCGACGACGCGCACGCGGGCGAGCGCGCGCTCGGCCGCCGCGCCGGAGAAGAGGCGGCGCCAGGCGCGCGGGCGCTGCGCGTGCGCGAGCGGCGCGGGCAGCACGTGCAGCAGCTCCTTCCAGCGGCGCGCGCCGGCCGCGCCCGAGCCGCCCGCCTCCAGCCACTCGACCAGCTCGCGCAGGTAGAAGCGGCCGATCTGCAGCGTGGGCTCGGTGGCGTACACGCGGCCCTTGAAGCCGGTGCCCTCGGTGATGAAGGGCAGCGCCAGCATGCACGTGTAGTTGGAGACGAGGATGGCGTCCAGCTGCGAGTACTCGACCACCTTGTCGAGCGGCGGGCAGAACTCGGGCACGGAGTCGACGAACACGCGGCCGCAGCACTCGCGCAGCTCGCCCTCCAGCAGCGGGTCGGTCACGTGCGGCGGGCAGTAGTTGGGCAGCGCCGCCAGCCGCGGGGACGCCACGGCTGCCAGCGGCAGGAAGTTCAGCACGGTCTGCGCCGACAGCCCGCAATCCAGCATTATCATCAGCTGCTTGAACGACAGCACGAAGCACGGCTTCGCCGCATCGCTACTCAAGCAATACTGGAATCAATACCATCCCAGCTTATTCTTACCACATCTACCAAAACCAGACAATAAGTAAAAATAGAGATCTATCTACAATGATTATTGTAGGAAAGTAAAATAAAGCCTGAATGTCTGCCACAAAGACGTAACTTCTTTTTTTGGGCCATGTAATTATTTTTAATATTTAAAAGTCTAAGTTTATTCAATAATCTGATTCATTAACAGCGTACTCTCATATATTTTCGTCATTTAACAGAAGCCTTTACTGGTATCAATATAAATCAGTATTTCTTTTTAAAATTTAGGACTACTCCTGAATGTCACCACTAGATAACTTTCTGTATGGTACCCACAACACGGGCCTCGAGCCCAGTGTGGGACCAAAGGATACTTCGCTTGTGAATTCTGAATCTAATTATCTTGTCAAATTCCAACTGTTATTCATGTATTTCAATTTTAGTAAATAAATATCTTTGTCTTTGAGAGCATAACAAAAAATAAATAGGAATACAGAACTTCTGTAGGCCGAATCATATTTCTTGGCAACTGTGAAATTTGCTACAATCTGTGCTAAACCTGATCCTCGCACAGCTGATAAGTGAGTTTAAGTCAGGAGATTGGAATTTGCGCAGCTTGTAGCTCACTTCACAGCCGGTAAGAAGTTCTATTCGACCTATAAAATCTAGATCCACAACAATCTAAGACTAAATCTCTGATTAAGAAGAACACTCTTGTATTCAATAGTTCAGATCATTTTGATAAGAGATTTCACAGAGATTGCTAAAAGAAGAACCATAATTCATATCTAGAGAATATTTTGATGTGTTTTGTGATAATGTTTATCCTTATTAGTATTATAAATCCGAATGAGTTGTTTGTTGGTTTGTTTCTGTTTTACACAGCAACGGGTGAACTTGCTTTTTCTTGGATAAAGTTATAAGGTTGGAGAGTGTCAGGCTACATTTTATCACCGAAAAGTAAAGGATTCTAAGAAAAGTCCCGGGTATAATTAGTAATTTTATTGATATTTGACTGACAAATATTACTGAAGGTCGCATTTGATTCAATGGTTGTCGGCACAAATTACATATTGTAAGCACACGGCCCCAGGAGCATTCCGGGTATGTAAATATTCTTATCTTTCTATACAGTCATAAATAGCGTATTTTACTTGATAAATTACTTACCAGCTTCATAGTGATTTGCTGAAATCTAACCTAACCTAGTTTACAGTTACCGTCATGAATTATGGCATTAATACAAATTATAACGTAAAACTAAAGGCTGAATTAATTTGTAATTAGTAGTGGAAATTCTATAATCACATATTTCTTTCCAAAATTGCTTTGAATAAAAATACACGTAAACGATACAAAAATAAAAACAATGAAGCAATGAATGAACGAAATCAATCAAGAACGATATTATGACAATGAACTCCACAGATAAGTAATAAATTTGAAAAAGTCGAAGAACGACAGTGCTGCCAAGTTAACGACGTACATTATAGCTTCTTCATCATACAGGGTTACTGCTTACTGAACCTATGGGTTATGGGGTTATTATCAACAAATTCGACCCGATAAACCCCTATGCATAAGTTAACCATTTCTGAGAAAAATTGAATTAAAGTTTATTTTCCATTTGTCGATGCAAGGTGACATAAGGCTAATAAAAAAAAGTTTGATGTTATTGCACAATCATTTATTTATTTTTACTCAGCAAAGATATCTATCTATATCTTTATGAGTAGGTAAAAAAAGTTGAACTCAGTGCCCATATTAGATAATTATCACGTGAAAGCATTAAAAAAAGGTAATTATCATTGTTAATAATTGATATCTTTGAACTACAATTATAAAAAAAATGTCGGCACCTTTGGCGTGCAGATTATTTTAAATACAACTGCACACTTTTAGCTTTCTAATGAGGTATTTAAGATTTTATTAGGTTTAAGATCGATCACAGGGTTAAAAAAAAAACGTTTCACAAAGAGGTCAAGGTAGAAAATTTTAAGCAAAACGTTATTTATTACTTGCTCCAGATTACGTCCCCATCTATCAACAAACACGCGATTTATCTCTTCTTAGTCGTATATTATGCTCTTGACAGAGTGGTCGTGGTCATCAGTTCCGGTGGTGGCTCGCTTTACAATGCGTCGCCATTCCTCTCGTATGGACGCCTTTCTCGTGCACATATTGAATGGCCACGTTTAGTGCAGCCTTTATTTGGTCGGTCCAACGTAATGGAGATCTACCGCGCGGTCTTGTACCTTCAATCTTTCCCTGCACCACAAGGCGTTCTACAGAGGTGTTGATTTATAAGGGATACGGAATTAATAAGGGTCCTTATTACCTGCCACAAGCTAAAGCTAAGCTACAGCTGTCATCCGAAATGTAGATCTTGTCGAGCTCTATCACGTTTGTGAAGACAGCAATGATCTACGACCGATAGTTACCGAAATAAATTACTTTGAAGTTTGACAGCTGTCATCCAAAATGTAGATCTCGTTGAGCTCTATCACTTTTGTGAAAAACATCAATGGTCTACGATCGATAGTTACCGAGATAAATTGCTTTGAAGTTTGACAGCTCGCCACAAGATGTATGGAACAGCTGTTTTTTTTTTAGTTTTCACTAAAGTCGCAGAATAAAAGTTGTTAGTTTTGATGTTCTCTGTCTGTTAGACAGCTGTTACTATGACACCTGTCATACAATACTAGTATGAATTCCAGAATATGACAGCTGTCACTTTGACACCTGAATATAACATCTGACAAAAAAATTGTTAAAGTACCTAATAAAATGTTATGTCCTGACAAAACCCTATGTTATATTCAACGTAATGAAGGTCTCTGACATGGCTAAACGGTTAAAACAACAGGAACCTACAATTTAACGTGAACCACGGCAGCGCTCAGTTGGAAAATTCCACCCGCGGTCACCCATCGAAATAGGTACTGACACTTTAGGCGGCCTGAAAACTCAGACACCAGGGCGAGCCGCCCGGCCTATACGAACTTACTTAACGTACAGTGCGACACAAAAGAGATGAAATTAATTATTCGGGAACTATAAATTATCACTTTTGCTGGAACCACAACCTGAGCTGTCAAAATCATAGTTAACATCCTAGCGTTTTTCTCGTTTTGTGTTATTTTATAGATTGTGAACAGGAAAACAGTATCATTATGCAAAAAATAATGGAAAATATGCTTACAAAGCGATAGTGGCGACCTCATTTATTTTCAAGTCTTTTATGTCGCACTGTAATGAAAATTACGTTTATTACACAGACGTATAAGAGTAAGGTTTATTATTATTACTTTTAAGAACTGTAAAAACATTTTTAAGCGTTATTATTTTATAAACCGTTAGTTGTGGAAAATCAAAAAAAGAGAAATAGGTAATTTCTACCATTTCTACCAAACCAAATAATTGATGATTTATGATGAGCTGGCAAGACGTCAGATAAGGACACAGCAACCACCGGGATCCCTCTCGCTCCGACCGGTTTCTAATTGTAATTAGCTGAACAAAAAATGTTAGTGCACAGCACAGACTACTATAGATATAGATGGCACCATCTACAGTCGAGTTAGTAAGTACAAGGTCTTTGGCAAAAACATCAAACTTTTTTCACCTTGCATCAATAAATGGAAAATAAACTTTAAGTAATTCATTTTTTCTCAGAAAAGCATCATGATCTTTTGCATAGGGTTTCATGGGGTCGAAATTGTTGATAATAACCCCCCTATAACCCACTAGAAGTAATAGGTTCAATAACCAGTAACCATGTATTCAAGTTTTACTATGGGAGCAACTATGAAATCTTCAGCTGATCTATACTTTTTCTTTGTTGCAAGCCAATGACCTTTTTGTAAACAATAGCTGATTGTTTTGTGGTTGCAGGGTTGATTCCACAGTTTCACAGGTTAAAAGTTGTTAATACGAGGTTTCTTCAATGTTAAATTATTCTGAAACTATAGTCACTAAAGTAGAAAAACAGAGTTACGTTACCAACCCCGAATTTGCGAAAAAAATTAGCAGTTCCATAGATAGCGTCCATTGACAATCGACTGTATGGAACAGCTGACTTTTCGCGAAATCAGGGTTAGCCCCGTAGTAAAAGTTGTTAATTTTAATGTTCTAACTAAATCGTCCTTGATAGGTTGTGCGCAAGTTGCCAATTGCACTGTATTGGTCCATTTTTAGCCGACTTCCAAAAAGGAGGAGGTTCTTTGTTCGCCTGTATGTTTATTTTTTTTGATTATGTTCATCGATAATTCCGCCAATTGTGAATCGACTCGAATTTTTTTTTTTAGCTCAAAAGGGTTTAGGTACTCCCGAGGTGGTCCCATTTAAATTTTACAGAAATCGGCTGAGCTGTTTTTAAAAATCAACAATCATGTGAACACAAGCGAAATATTCGAATTTTGAACACGATGGAAGGCGGTTTAGCCATTTATTGCGAAAAATAATTATTTTCTTAATCATGCAGCCCAGGCCCACCCTTGAAGAGCGGTTGAGCATACATAATATAATAAAGTATACTTACCTAGGCCGCGCCACACAAGTTGGCGAATATGAAGTAAGCTACAAGTTTTAATCCATGACAAGCCAATCCGTTGCTCTGTTGCTGTGTGAAAGAGTCGCAAACCAACAAATAATAGATAATAGCAGGCCGAATCATACATGTCGGCGGATGTGAAGTTACCTACAACCAGCGCGAAATCCAATCAACGCGCCGCTTTATGTGAGCTCAGTCAATTGAATATAAATGAGGGGGGGTCCGAGGGGTCCGGCCACCCCTTATAGAGTATAGACCGACTGGTTAGACTCAGTGCCAGTTTTTAGGTCGCCTGAAGACCTCTGACATGGCTAAACGGTTCTTACAATTTAACGGTTCATCCGAGCCAAGGTAGCGCTCTGTTGGAAATGCCACCCGCAGTCACCTAATCTGAAGACTGACCATGCTTAACTTCGGTGTTCACGGAGTAACACCTGTTAATTACATAAATAAGCTTCGTAATATGAACGCTCAAAGTTTTTTTTGAAGAGAGAAAGCTTAGATGATAATGGGCACTATTTCATCTCAGAGTCAGTTTCAGCTTTATAGGTAGAGGGTACCTACTCCTCAAACGAATAACATACATACCTGCCGGGCTAGTATACGCACCACGAAATAATTCTTTCGACGTGTTATAACGCGAGACAGAGTTATGGTGATATATATATATACTAGCTTTTACCCGCGGCTTCGCCCGCGTTATATTTTGATTTTGGCTTATGTTTATGTCGGCTGCGAAACCTAATAACCTAACCGACAAATATCAAAATACCTTAAAGGAATGCAAGGTTGGAGTGTATATGCAAGGGTCAGGGGTCTTAATTACAAATGAATAAAAACTATACCTATATTTCAATGTTTTTGGCTGTTTGCAGTTATAATAAACATTACAATGGTACAGCAAAGTTTATACCTACTTGTTCCTAATTATTGCTTTTTTACAAATATTTGTGCAAAAATCGATAAATTTGTTTCTAAGGTTTTTACGTGTTAGATTAATTCCAATTTTTTGTTCTAAATAAAATCTCTGCTTTCCATAAACTGGGCATTCCAAGATTATTTGCCACTGCACATGAGTCTCCTCTTTTGTGGGTTCACAGATGCACGATGGGCTTTCCCTCAACTTAAATCGATGTAAGTATTGGGAAAACCCACCATGCCCCGTCAGCACTTGAGTTATGATTCCCACTGGTGCTACTTACGATCTTGTATGCCGCCCTTGCATCCGGAAAATATGTTTTGGTTACCGCCGCTGTGTGGCCATCCTGATAACGCCGGTTCCACTCGTCAAGAGAGTCCTTTCGGATTTCTCGCTTGACGAATGAAACGGGGCAGTTATCGTAAATAGGTCTGCACTTCGAGTGCAGTGCTGCTTCCTTTGCTAGCTGGTCCGCTCTCTCATTTCCCTCCATCCCCGCGTGTGCTTTAATCCAATAAAGTTTCACTATTTTATTTTGTGCGTGTAGCAACTTTATGTTAGCTTTGAATTTACTGCTAAGGGATGGAGGGAAGATACGCCAACTACCGTTTCCAGTGCAGACCTGGAGTCACAAAAGATTTTTGCTTTTTCGGTAGCCTCAAGAAGTGTCAATAACTCGACTTGGTACACGAAGCACCAATCGGCCAATTTCAGCTTGCGGGTACTGATCTCAGTGGCATCATCCCAAATGGATAATGCCGCCCCAACTTTCCCTTTAACTTTGCTGCCGTCTGTAAATATGTTAATTTCTCGGTTAAGATTTTGCTCTAGTGCTGCTCCGTCTGCCAGGCATATGAACTCCAGCTCCTCCTGCTGCGCTGGGTGTGGCTTCTTTTCTGTCTCTCTATCTCCAGTTACTTGCTGGGAATAACCCTTCTCAGTTTCATAAAGCAAGGCTGCTTCCTGGACTCTGATATGACAGCCGCGGATTAGGGACCGCGGAGGGATATATGGAACTGGTGGTGTGGGTGCCGCCACCTACCCTACCTTCCGCTAGGCCGTCAACGTGTTGGCAGACGCAGTGGGGCTGCAGGGGAAGAGAGGTGTCGGTATCGCGATGGCCGTTCTCACTGCCCTCTGCAGTTGAAGAGGCAGGCGCTGGGCTACTATGACTGACCCGCTGCACTGGGACCAGGGCGTTGGAATGCTGTCTGACGTTCAGTACTGGTTAGTCCAGAGTGGTGGATGACGATGTGTCTTGTGCTCCGAAACACTCCGTCATTATGGCGAGAGCGCAAGCTCCGTTATGGAGCCCGAGTCTGGGCTAGCTCTGTTGAGTGCCGCGAAGGAGTGCGAAAAATGTAGGAACGTCCTAAACTTGCCATGACAGGTTATTTCTGGCGCTTAGACGGCTGCTACCGCAGCCCGCTCTCTTAGTTTTTATCCTATCCTACGGGAACTGTTAAAGTTTTTGCGATAAAAAGTGGCCTATTATGTCACTTTTCGTCTTTCAAACTATATTCATGCAATAAGCCAAGGCAAGTTGCTCCGTTGCTGAGAAAAAAATATTGTTAAGTCCTACGGGAACCACAATTTTTTCGCGATGGAAAGTATCCTATGTCACTTTCCGTCTTCCAAACTATACCCACCCCAAATATCAAGTCAATCCGTTGCTCCATTGCTGAGAAACAGTTATTGTCCTATCCCATGGGAATCATGAATTTTCTCGAGATAAAAAAGTATCCTATTATCACTTTGTCTTTTAAACCAAAGGTATCCATACCAAAAATCAGGTCAATCTTTTGCTCCGTTGCTGCGTCAAAGAGGAACAAACCAACAAACTTTTCGTATTGAAAATATTAAAGAATGATGATTCTGTACCATAAAGGTAGAATAAAGAAACATGTTAAACCTCTAATGATAGAAGATTTAAAAATATTTTAAATGTCAGACAAAATGACGGCCTGGTATTAAACGTCATAGTAACATGTAGCATGCAGAGGTAAAATAACATTTTATCCAATTTTAATGTTAGTTGTCATTATCAATCCATACTTTATTTCCTCTTCAAGGGGATATAATGGTGGAAAAACAATTTGTCCCCTTGCCATGCTACTTGTGATTTATAAAAGTCTGCAGACAATGTCACCTGTCATCCAATTACGTTTGGCTGTGACGTTAGTCCATATTAGCGTCATAGAGGAATTAATCACTTAGCGTCTTTGTGATAGTGGCGACAGTTTCGCTTTCGATGGTTTTTGTCCTGTCCTACAGGAACTATGCAATTTTTCGGGATAAAAAGTATCCTAAAGCTCCTTCCGCCTTTTAAACTATGTCCGTGCCAAAAATCAAGTCAATCCGTTGCTCCGTTGGTGCGTGATGGAGTAACAAACCAACAAACCAACAAACTTTTCGGATTTATAATATTAGTAAGGATAGTACATCTGTTTACTTCGTATTTTAGAAGTTAATACCTACCTATAAAACTGGCTCTAAGATGAAATAGATAAGTATTATCTATAGTGCTTCCACCGTCATCTAAAAGTAGATGCGCGTAGATTGGGTTTGGCGCAGCAGCTAAGTAGGTAATTTCACATCAGCCGACTTGTATGATTCGGCCTGTAGTTTGAGATGACCATCTAGAATTGACGGAGTTTGCTTTGGTGTAGACAAAATGTGTACCAAAGTAAAGATCGTCAAAATAAGACCGCAGTCCTGCCTGCGACGTCACGTACTTACTTAATATCCTATACCCCTCGATACATTGATTTCCAATCCATGATGTAAGAAAGATGTGAGTTAGGTGCCTACCTATACGAGTACTTATCTAGGTATCTACCTACTGTTTATAGGTACTGTCGGGTGTCGAGGACTGTCCTAACACATATAAGTTCATGCTTGTCATCGTGGGACGTCATTGGTTTACAAGGCCTCTAAGAGGGTATTTCTAATTTTATACTTGAGTAGATTAGCAGCGATTGGTTTGTTAAGTAACAACTTACTTTACCTACGGGAATCGCGTGTTTGTGTGGGTGCGCACGCGCCGCCACCGGGCACCGGCCGCCGATCGCTTTTCAAAGCGACAGTAAGCTTCCGTCCGTCGAGCAAACAGCGCGCCGTCATGGAAGGCGACCGCATTATCCCGCGCGCCTCCATCGAGAGCCGCAACACCCGCGAGAGCAACGTCATCATCATCGACAATGTGGTGTACGACGTCACCGAGTTCCTGGACGACCACCCGGGCGGCTCGCAGGTGCTGCTCGACAACGGCGGCAAGGACGCTTCCCGCTGCTTCCGCGACGTCGGCCACAGCGACATCGCGATCGACTGGCGGGCGAAGTTCCGCATTGGAGTGGTGCCCGAGGAAGAGCGCGTCCCGGAGTTGGCGAGACTCGTCGAGATCTCAGCTCCCGCGGCTTTCTCGCTGACCGCCTTTATAAAGGCCATCTTCCCACCGTTAGTGTTGGCCGTTATAGCCACAGTAATCTACCAATACTTGTTCTAATCTGTGCAAATCTCGGAGATGGGGCTGTGAGTCCGGCGGCATGAAGACAACGGACATGGCGCGATGCTCCGGTCGCGCACTCGATCCGTCTCATGTTCGCCTGCCGCCGATAAGCATAGAATAAGTAATGCGATTCATAGACGGTGCAATAAACCCTCGTATCGCAAATAGCAACGATGTGTCCATCGGCATGCACTATGTTTTGTGACGCTCGTGATCGTCGGACATTCAACGTTTGTGTGTAAATTAATAGGTGGATAGGATAGGTACTTGTGCGGTGCTTTAAATATAAATAAGATTAGATATAACGTGTATTTGAGGTTGGAATAGAATAAAGGTTGTGATTTGTATAATGTGTTTGTTTGTTTGTGTGAGGGAGGCGTGAGGCTCGCAGTCCGCGTTTTCAAGGTGAGCCAGAGTCCGAGTGGCGCGGACGACCACGAACGATCACAGAATATTATAACAGTACGTGGCACAGTCCGTTACTAAACGAGTTCGAGACGGCAACAGCCTCTATGCAACTCGGTATACCTACTTACCTATTTAGCCATGCAGATAGTACAGACAGACAAGATCTCTGGGATCCTTTTAATCTCTATTAGCTAGAAATCTGAGGAATTAATATATAATAAGTACTTTAATATGATGCGTACTGATATAAATGATTTGATATAAATGAGGGTAGTATCCTAATTTGAATTCTGAACCTGAGCATGCAGAATTTTCACTGCTTCATTGTCCTGACCTTGACTTGTTAATAGAAATCTCGTCAGAGTTTCAGCTCTACAGCTCATTGCACCTATCGTGACCTATCTAAAGCATTTTGTTCAAGGTACCTGTGTAGTCAAAAATAAATTAAAAATAATTTAGTAGCATCGGCAAGGGAGAGAAGGGTGGTATAAAAATGTTGTTCAAAATATCTTCTTTTTAATTTATGTAGGCTACCTACATAATCTATTTTATTTAAGCAAGTCCAAGTACCTATACTAACAATAGGTTTTCGATTGTAATACATTGTAGGAAGCTAATAGACACATGCCTGAATGAATTGCAAATACTTAGGTACATGAATTTCTTGTAGGTTCGTACCTAATCGGATATGAATCAAGTACCAAGTAAATGACATTATAGGTAACTACGTACACAGCAGGTAGGTAAACTAGGTATCTAAGTATATATTCCCACAGGGTAGAAGTGTCGATGGCACCAGTTATAAAACCTGGCAATATTAGAACTAGATAGATTATATATTGTTTAGCGTTTTTCACACATATTCAAAATAGTAAATTAAAAGAAAACAGTTTGCATATCGTGCATTTATTCCAAAAAATGCTATTTACTATACATGAACTTGGATCAGTTTACTTCTACCATCGTCACCGTTTTTTTTTACCAGGGAAAATCCTTTTTGTATACCACCACACCTCGAGGGCAGGCGGGTGGCTATGTGGGAGTCCCACCGACTGGTCGGTATTACTAAAAACCCTGGGCCTCGTGACGGGGCTACGGGCATGGTTCCTCACTCCTCCGCGGCACCCGACAGCGCTGGCCCAACTCGGGCCCTACCATGCAGCTTGCGCTACATCCACAATGGCGATGTGTCGGAACACCAGACAAATCGTCATCCACCACTCGAGACCAATCAGCACTGGGAGCCGTCAGACAGCGCCCATGTCCGAACGCCCTCGTCTGGAATTCGATGCAACGCAACGGGTCAATTAAAGTAGCCCCACGTGGGGACAATCGTCACCAGCCCCTACTTAGCTTGCCTTGTATAAGTAACTATGAATTATTCCAGTCTGTCCCCAGATTACCTGTTTACAAAATTGGCAGGTATGTACCTAACTGCCTATAACAATACAATTGTTAGCATATGACCTTAATTAAAAAACATTTATTACGCCATTACGTACATTACAAAATTAAATAGAAACGTCTCGGTTCATATTGTAAATGGCACATGTTTACTTAATTACTTATTTAATATTCTTATAAAATACCTACCTACTTTAAAAAAAAAAAATACCTCACTTCAATACAGGGTTATCTGCTTGCCCTGTACTAAGCCGAAAGAGAGTGATTTAGATTATCATTTTGAACAACTTTTACTCTGAAGTCAACCAAGAATTCCAGAAAAAAAAACAGATGTCCCAAATAAAATTGCAACTTGGAATCGACATAACGTATAAATCCTAGCTGTAGGCATAGGCCGCGCCACACAAGTTGGCGGATGTGAAGTGAGCTACAAGCTGCGCAATACCAATCCTGACGTGACGTGAAAGCCGCACGTTGATTGGCTATTGCGCAGCTTGTAGCTAACTTCACATCCGCCAACATGTGTGGCACGGCCTAGGCGTAAACATGTTCAAAGTAGCCCAATGAGCTATTTTGCTGTTATGTATATAGACGGCTGTACTCGGAGTCTCTCTGCGAGTTAAAATCAGCAATGAAGAATCCGTAGAACGAAAAAAGCCCATTGGATTAGCGAGTTCAAATGACTGTGCTGGGCACATAGGAGGATGACCAATGAGGTCGAAAAGTTCTCGAGTAGATACTACGAACCGACCCTTGCAGCGTAGGACGTCAGTCCATCTTATGGCTGGCCTTATACAGGAAGGGACTAATATCCTAAACACAAGGATACCTAGCTGGGAGTTCGAGCTTAGCCATACCACGGTAAATATCATTACCTTGGCCATACATACGCCATAGAAGCCGTGGTAGTCTAGTGGTTGTAACGCTGGCCTGTCATTCTTGAGGTTGTGGGTTTAATCCCGGTCCCGTACCAATGAGTTTCTTTGGAACTTATGGTGCGGAATTTCACATCACTGGCTTTTCGGTGAAGGAAAACATCGTGAGGCAACCTGCGTACGTCCGTAGAAGAAATTCGATGGCGTGTGTGACCACCAACCTGCATTGGGCCAGCATGGTGGATATGGCCCAATCACCCTTCATGGGTAGGCCTACGTCCTGCAGTGGACTATTTAAAAAAAGGCTAGTACAGTACATACAATACATACGATCAAAATTTACTTTAGCTGTTTATTTCTATTGGTAAAATAAAACATGAGCCAAGTTTGAAACAACAGCAATAATACTGTTAACTTTAATTTCCTTTCTAATAAGGTAACTTATTGCATCCTTTTTAAAAATTAAATATGTTAGAGGGTAACCTCTAATAACAGAATCTGCCTACTAAAGTAATTCAATTTTAAATAAAATATTCACCTACATTTGTTAAATGCTGAGAATAGCGCGATCCTGCGGTTTTAATAACAAATACAAATATCTTTCTTTATTGGGTCTTAAAAAGGTTTGGTTTGCCGCTGGGCGCAAGGTGCGTCCAGCCGATCTTTTTAGATATCTATAAGGCCTACGTCCGGCAGTAGACGACCTAGGGATGGACTATGACGCAATGTAAATAAAATAGGTAGGTAGGTATACAATGTAGAGTTGTTTATCGTCAGCACACTTCAAAGAAAATATTAACTTCTAGCAGAGGCACACTTCCTCGAGACTTTTTACTGCTCCCAACCCTGTAATTGGTATTGCTCGAACAGGTACATACTTAAACTTTATATGACGTGCAAGATAGATGTTTGTGACGTAAGTAGCACAACAAATAAACAAGATCGTTATAATTTTTTTGTTCGTTGTCGTTCGTACATTTTTTGGATCCAAAGACCTTGTATTTATTACAAGGTCTTTAGTTGAATCGTAATACCGACGCAGATGCGCAGAGAAAGAATACTCCAGGGTTTTAAGTGGTTAGGTAGTGGTGACATAGGATGGTTAGGTGGGATTCCCACATAACCATCCTATGTCTCCCCGGGGTTGGTAAAAAAAAGATCTCTTGGTAGAAAAATCTTTCGTGTAACTAAAGTTTTTCGCAAAATGGCAAAGCCGACCTTAACCGTTTACGCATTCGAATATCCTTACATAGTAGTATATACAAAATAAAGTCGCTATTTTTGTCTGTTTGTTTGTCTGTATGCTTAAATCTTTAAAACTACGCAACGGATTTTGATGCGTTTTTTTTAATGGATAGAGTGATTCAAGAGGAAGGTTTATATGTATAATACACCTGTGCGAAGCCGGGGCGGGTCGTCTAGTTTCGTATAAATTGATATGTCTTCCCTGTCTGTCTGTCCCTATATGTAAGTATGCTTATATCTTTAAAACTTCCCAACGGATTTTGATGCGGTTTTTTTTTAACAGATAGAGTGATTCAAGAAAAAGGTTTATATGTGTAATACACCTGTGTGAAGCCGGGGCGGGTCGCTAGTATTACATAAAATTATAATAATAATTCGAACTAAAAAAAAAAACTATTTGGTTCACAATTGGCGTAAATATTGATGAACATACATAAAAAAGAAAAAAATATACATACAGAGGAACATAGTAGGTACCCTCCTTTTTGAAAGTCGGTAAATACAAAACGAAATAGATGTCTACCGAGGTATTGTAATTCATTCAGTGTCACAAGCATTGACCCATACAGACATGCCACATTGGCGACATCGGTCGTCGATAATCCATAGAAACTGCTACGTAATTTAGACACAAATGACACTTGAACTGCTGATCAAATGTCAAATTTCATCGTCGCGGCGACCGATGTCGCCAATGTGGCATGTCTCATACACGTCACAAGTTATGCTGAGTCCTCACGGCTCTATTCTCACATGTATATTATCCTTCAATCACCTCTAAAGAGACTGCATAGCTCCTTTATTTAATTCACTCGGTTGCAGAGCGTGCTCTGTCGCGTATTTTTTCACAATTTTTAAAGTTTTTTTTTTTGTACATCAACACACTTCCTTTACGTCATTGGAGTTCAAAGTAGAGACATGGTAACATTTCACAACCTTTACATAGATGCAGAGCCTTAGAGGAAGGACCAGCGTAGGACAGTTTTATCTTTCTGGGACTTCCATAATGACATCGATCGAGGCTTACCTGTATTATAATGATACCTAATAATTCCCTTGATTACATAACTCATCACTGCATAGTGTCACCTCCGGGCAAGGGAGGGACGGATTGAGTCCCTATGCAGTCTCATTCTCGGTGATTTCGGATAATTATCATCAATCTTCACTTAACAGGTAAGCTCGATTTATTTGACCAAATACAGTGATGTAAACTGGTTCATTGCCCATATTTGCCTATAACAACGAGAAAAACGAATACGCTTAATACGCGAACTCACGTAAAATGTGATTTCATTTAATGGCGGCGTCACCCTTTATATACCTACACTTTGAACTTTTTTAGGGTTCCGTACCCAAAGGGTAAAAATGGGACCCTATTACTAAGACTCCGCTGTCTGTCCGTCCGTCTGTCTGTTTGTCTGTCATCAGGCTGTATCTCATGAACCGTCATAGCTAGACAGTTGAAATTTTCACAGATGCTGTATTTCTGTTGCCGCTATAACAACAAATACTAAAATCGTAATAAAATAAATATTTAAGGGGGCTCCCATACAACAAACCTGTTTTTTAGCCGTTTTTCGCTCGATAATAATAACGGTAACAGTATCGCTTGAAATATTCACGGAATATTTAATTGTTTGTTTACTTGAATAATTATTTATTAAATTAAAATATTTTTTTAAGGAGGGCTCCAATACAGTACGGAACTCTTCGTGCGCGAGTTCGCCTCGCACTTGGCCGATTACTGTTTTTATTTATCACGTATTTATCTGACTGCATTGTAGAATGTTGCTCAGTAACAGTTCGCATCGACCTTGTTGACCAGTATCAAAATGATATCGGTAACGGTACAGCTAGTTCCTGAATATGGAATGCAGTAGGTACCTACTCGGCCATAGTTGTCATGTCTACATAGCCAAGTGACTAACACACTGCACGCACCGCTTTCATTTACTTTCACTACCGACACACCAGCTAGATATGCGACTGAGCATACGACCACGAAAAGAGTTTTGTCGACGTGTGACAAAAGTGACAGATATATATTTCACCAACTCTGTTACGTTTTGACACATCGAAAGAATAAATAAATATAAATATAAGGGGACATCTTACACACGGTCTCTGACCCCAAACTAAGCAAAGCTTGTGATATGGCTGCCAGAGACTTATATACTACACTAGACGACCCGCCCCGGCTTCGCACAGGTGTATTATACATATAAACCTTCCTCTTGAATCACTCTATCCATTAAAAAAAACCGCATCAAAATCCGTTGCGTAGTTTTAAAGATTTAAGCAAACAGACAAACAAACAGACAAAAATAGCGACTGAACAAGTCCTAAGGGTGGGTGTGTGAGGGAGAAAGAAAAGATTTGTTTGTCTTTCCCCAGTGTTGGTTCGTTTTATTAATTTTCACAAAATAGCATCCCAAGTAACAAAATCTGGTACTATAAAAGACCTGAGAACGTTTTGGAGCGTGCTAATTAGTGTTCATGATTGGCACTATAATAGTCTTGTAAACGTTTACAGAACCCCGAATAGGCCCTAGTATTATCACTGATTTATTCTATAATCATTACATAAAGGCTGTCACGGTGATAAATCAGCTCTGTAGTTGAGATGTAAAAGTGATAAGAAACGCTTTTTAGTACCAAAATAGCTCTACTTGCAACGTTTTTGACACAAATTTGCTCCATAAAAGTAGCCAAAAACCTATTTATAGTGTTATTGTGCACCGAAAACGATTCCAATGATCTTTTTTATTACAATTGCTTGCAATTTGTGAGTTTTCTTCATGAAAACAAAAATCGGTTAGTTTAGGTTTTATGTCACTACAGCCATTGTTGATAAACGTAGGTAACACGTAATTAAAAGGACATAACGACAATACATGGACTATAAATTTGCGGTTACTTGCACTTGCGAAAATAATTGTGTCGCTAAAGTCATTATACTGATTTCAAATTTAAAAATGCGCCCTCATAATTTTCATGTTTTAATTAATTTTTAATTAATAAAATAAGAACTTCTTCCGACTATGGCTGCTATAGTGCTTATTGGCTCCAGCCGTGCTGTTAATGAGCTACCATGACAAAAAACGTCAGCCATTTTTTTCACCTAACACAAATTATAGCCCGGGAGGTAAGCGGAAAAAATGCAACTACTTCCTAAAAGCTAAATTTTTGGTATTACGCTATCAAGGTGGTGTACTAAAATACCACGGAGTCAGTCAGCTGGGACGTTTAGCGGTTGGAGGGAAAAACTGAACTGTATGAATTAATTAAAAAAAAACATGTAACTGAGCCTGTCAGTTAGGCTTTATTTAAAGCGGCGCTGCTTTAAGTACTGCCCGACAGAGATTGTAAGTAACAAGGTCTGTCAAGCAGGCTTTAAAAGTTACAGGTAATTTTTGGTAATTAAACTTTTTTAAATTATTTTTCTACCCGTACACCAATTTTCAGCTATTAGAAGTAGTTGCAAGATACTTTTTTTTTTAAATAATTCTAACAGGTATCCTCAACAAACGCTAGAATACTAGCTGACTGACTCTCGCGTATTCTTGTACACCATCATATTCGTAACATACCGAAAATTCAGCTTTAAGAAAGTACCTAGTTATATTTATTGCACTTACCTCCCGGGCTATTAGTTTTGTTATCTAAATATGAAGTCCATTTATGAAGTACTTGTCATATAAAAGATACTGAAAAGCTAGTATAGATCTAATTAGTCCATTAATTGTAGATTTTAGTACATTTATAGTATGCTTTAGTTGTGTAGCAGTAACACAAACTCACTTATAGAACTATTTAAAATATAAGTTATTTATAAGATGCGCCAGGAGTCCTTTTGGTACTATTTAGTACTATAGAAAAATGTTCATGGCTTTTACAGAACTAGCACCATAGACATATTTAGGGAGCTTTTAAAACGCTAAAACGTTACGAAATTGTTGTACAAGGTACTTTTACAGTGCAAATTTGTCTTGTAATAGAGTTTTTGACACTTCTACAGTACTAGTACTTTAAAAGTAACTTTGACGCATTATTAGTGCCAAATAGATACATAAAAGTGTCCTTCAGGTTGTCTATAGTATTAAATAGCACTATGATCGCATATTTTGTATCCATTATAGAGCAACACTTTAAGTATTCTTTTGTATGGTCCTGTAGACGTTTTAAGAGCTAATTTATAGAACCTAAATGCTCTTTTGTCTTATAGAACCAAACCGATCTGTTGAAAACCTTTATAGTACAAGCAGTGATAACGGTTACCACTATAGCTCTACTATATTACTGTTTGATGATAAAAAGCCCTGCTTATAGAAGCTTATGTTACTTGGGATACTCAATGTTACAAAAATAACATCATCGCGATGCAGAAACAGTACCGTGCGACGCTAGCGACATCTAGTTAGTGTCGAGTGTAACTAAATTGTACAGCGACTTTATTTTATACTATGTAAGGATATACATATTTTTAAATACATACTTAAATAAATAGTACCCAAATAACACCCAGACACAGAGCAAACACCTGTTGTTCATCAAAAAAATGCTTGCCCTGGGTGGGAATCAAACCCACGCCTCTTTGATTCAGAAGTCAGTGTCACTAACCACTGAGTCACCGAGGCAGTTAGAACTATTTCGTGGTGCGTATACTGCCCGGCAGTAAAATTAAACTACTCTGTATCAGTTCTCTGCAGCTTATCTGGAATATCCTAGAACCTTAAATGAAACCTGATTGAAACATCGTCAGTAAAATTTGTGAAATTCTCATTTTTATGCCAAGGAGAATATAAACGTATTTTTTTTTATTGACAAGAATTGAATTTTTCTTTTGGTAAGAAAAGAGGTGTATTTAAACTAATTATTAGGTAGGTTGTACAATATTGTACATAATCCTACTCAGTAAGTTAACGTAAGCTAGACAGATAAGACATAAATAAATAAAGTAATGTAAATTATGACTTGCTTGTATTGTAACGATTAATCTTATTTATGGTTGATAAATATTTCTTACTCATACTCATTTATTGGTACAAACATGTATACGTCAATTATAACAAAACAAAAAAATGCAATTTAAATTAGACAACTTAGTACAAATAATTATAAGAAATGTCAAATAATTCAATAATATAAGAAATAAGAAATATCTTATCCTTACTAATATTATAAATCCGAAAAGTTTGTTGGTTTGTTGGTTTGTTACTCTTCCACGCACAAACGGAGCAACGGATTGACTTGATTTTTGGCATGAACATAGTTTAAAAGGTGGAAGGAGCTTTAGGATACTTTTTATCCCAAAAAACTGCATAGTTCCTGTAGGACAGGACAAAAACCATCGAAAGCGAAACTGTCGCCACTATCACAAAGACGCTAAGTGATTAATTCCTCTATGACGCTAATATGGACTGACAAAACGTCACAGCCAAACGTAATTAGATGACAGGTGACATTGTCTGCAGACTTTTATAAATCACGAGTAGCATGGCAAGGAGACAAATTGTTTTTCCACCATTATATCCCCTTGAAGAGGAAATAAAGTATGGATTGAAAATGACAACTGACATTAAAATTGGATAAAATGTTATTTTCCCTCTGCATGCTACATGTTACTATGACGTTTAATACCAGGCCGTCATTTTGTCTGACATTAAAAATATTTTTAAATCTTCTATCATTAGAGGTTTAACATGTTTCTTTATTCTACCTTTATGGTACAGAATCATCATACTTTAATATTTTCAATCCGAAAAGTTTGTTGGTTTGTTCCTCTTTGACGCAGCAACGGAGCAAAAGATTGACCTGATTTTTGGTATGGATACCTATGGTTTAAAAGACAGAAAGTGATAATAGGATACTTTTTTAACTCGAGAAAATTCGTGATTCCCATGGGATAGGACAATAACTGTTTCTCAGCAATGGAGCAACGGATTAACTTGATTTTTGGGGTGGGCATAGTTTGGACGACGGAAAGTGACATAGGATACTTTCCATCCCGAAAAAATTGTGGTTCCCGTAAGACTTAACAATAAATTTTTCTCAGCAACGAAGCAACTTGCCTTGGCTTATTGCATGAATATAGTTTGAAAGACGAAAAGTGACATAGGCCACTTTTTATCGCAAAAACTTTAACAGTTCCCGTAGGATAGGATAATAATCGGCCAAGTGCGAGTCGGACTCGCGCACGAAGGGTTCCGTGCCGTATGGGAGCCCCATTCCTCTTGCCGTTAGTAACAGCGAGCAAAAAAACTCCTAAAAATCACGTTTGTTGTATGGGAGCCCCCCTTAAATATTTATTTTATTCTATTTTTAGTATTTGTTGTTATAGCGGCAACAGAAATACATCATCTGTGAAAATTTCAGCTGCCTAGCTATCACGGTTCATGAGATACAGCTCGGTGACAGACAGACAGACGGACATCGAAGTCTTAGTAATAGGGTCCCGTTTTTACCCTTTGGGTACGTAGCAGCCGTCTAAGCGCCAGAAATAACCTGTCATGGCAAGTTTAGGACGTTCCTACATTTTTCGCACTCCTTCGCGGCACTCAACCTAACCTAACCCAGACTCGGGCTCCATAACGGAGCTTGCGCTCTCGCCATAATGACGGAGTGTTTCGGAGCACAAGACACATCGTCATCCACCACTCGGGACTAACCAGTACTGAACGTCAGACAGCATTCCAACGCCCTGGTCCCAGTGCAGCGGGTCAGTCATAGTAGCCCAGCGCCTGCCTCTTCAACTGCAGAGGGCAGTGAGAACGGCCATCGCGATACCGACATTCTCTTCCCCTGCAGCCCCACTGCGTCTGCCAATACGTTGACGGCCTAGCGCAAGGTAGGGTAGGTGGCGGCACCCACACCACCAGTTCCATATATCCCACCGCGGCCCCTAATCCTCGGCTGTCATATCAGAGTCCAGGAAGCCGCCTTGCTTTATGAAACTAAGAAAGTTTATTCCCAGCAAGTAACTGGAGATAGACAGACAGAAAAGTTGGTCCCTTTTATTAAGAAGCCACACTCAGTGCAGCAGGAGAAGCTGGAGTTCATATGCCTGGCAGACGGAGCAGCACTAGAGCAAAATCTTAACCGAGAAGTTAACATATTTTAACATAATTTACATAAGACGGCAGCAAAATTAAAGGGAAAGTCGGGGCGGCATTATCCATTTGGGATGATGCCGCTGAGATCAGTACCCGCAAGCTGAAATTGGCCGATTGTTGCTCCGTGTACCAGGCCGAGTTATCGGCACTTCTTGAGGCTACCGAAAAAGCAAAAACCTTTTGTGACTCCAGGTCTGCACTGGAAACGGTAGTTGGCGTATCTTCCCTCCATCCCTTAGCAGTAATTTCAAAGCTAACATAAAGTTACTACACGCACAAAATAAAATAGTGAAACTTTATTGGATTAAAGCGCACGCGGGGATGGAGAGAAATGAGAGGGCGGACCAGCTAGCAAAGGACACAGCACTGCACTCGAAGTGCAGACCTATTTACGATAACTGCCCCATTTCATTCGTCAAGCGAGAAATCCGAAAGGACTCTCTTGACGAGTGGAACCGGCGGTATCAGGATGGACACACAGCGGCGGTAACCAAAACATATTTTCCGGATGCAAGGGCGGCATACAAGATCGTAAGAGAAATAGCACCAGTGGGAATCATAACTCAAGTGCTGACGGGGCATGGTGAGTTTTCCCAATACTTACATCGATTTAAGTTGAGGGAAAGCCCATCGTGCATCTGTGAACCCACAAAAGAGGAGACTCCACTGCACATAATCTTGGAATGCCCAGTTTATGGAAAGCGGAGATTTGATTTAGGTTGTATATACACTCCAACCGTAACTTAACCAACAAAAGCATTCCTCTAAGGTATTTTGATATTTGTCGGTTAGGTTAGGTTAGGTTTCGCAGCCGACATAAACATAAGCCAAAATCAAAATATAACGCGGGCGAAGCCGCGGGTAAAAGCTAGTTTCTTATAAATATATAAATTAATTATATAAATTTCCTATAAATCTTCTTCGTTGGCACTCCATTATACAAGGTAACACATTGTGAAAAACAGGAAATTTTAGTTGTTTATATGCTTATCGAACAACTTTTACTATAGGATTGGTCCTACTGCTGATATAAAAATATCAGCAGTTCGATACGATAAGTTCATTGCCCCATTACAAAATGCATGGAACAGCTGATTTTCACGATCAAAATAAATATTACTTAGCTGCTCGATACCTACTAAAAGTTCATTGTCTGTAAACAAAATGTATGAAACAGCTGATTTTTAAACGATTTCTCAATTTGTCCTATAGTAAACGTTGTAAACAATGATGAGTGTAGGTATTACACAACTTAAAATTCCTACCATCTCCTCTTTACTACAGGACAAGTAGGAGGACGCCACATTACCACCCCTATATACACTGTCGATTTTCCTTCGATACGTACAAATCGGTTTGACTCAACTTTTCTGATTCGTACCGCCAGGGAATGGAACAGTCTTCCTGCTTTCCTGTTTCCTAAGAGATATAATCTAAAGCTTTTTAAGATCAGAGTAAGGTACTCGTATCGTCTAGGTCTGCGTGCTTCATCTTCGACCACAGCGTCGCTTATCATCAGGCGAGTTGGTGGTCAAGCGTGGACTTATTCGGGATAAAAAAAAGTTCGTATAGGCCAGGTGGCTAGCCCTGGTGTCAGAACTTTTAGGCCGCCTGCAGGCCTTTGACACGGTAATGATTACCGTGCCTTTGACTTGGCTAAAAAAAAAAACAACAACCGGGACGTGAAGTGAAACTTAGATACATTATATGCAAGTTTCTGTACGACTATTTCGTTTTCAGTGATTTCACCTTGGCACATACAGGGTTATTTATACTGAGCGCCACAAAATCGACGGATGAGAAGTTAGCCGTAGATGACACTTCGCCGTGATTCGCTAATTATTGCGCATGTGTGCACAATGCGTAGGGAGTGCGCGGGAGGCATGAGGTTGGTGGGCGGGTGTGCCCCGGCGCGAGTCTCTCTGGCTCCCACGTTTACCTATATTTCGGCTTTTGCGCAGCGTTCTGCGCATCACTTCCCATCCGCCGATTTGTGTGGCGCTTAGTATACCTGCTTGCCGTGTACTAAACCGCATGCGAGTGATGATGGCTATCATTATGAACAATTTTTACTATGGGGCAACTTGCAACTCGGAATCGACAAAATGTATGAAACCTAGCTGATTTTTTTCTCGTGGGTAATACAGTTTGGCTCATAGTAAAAATTGTTCATAATGATGGTCTGAATCACCTCTTTCCGGCTTAGTACACCAGTTCTGGACAACCCTGTACTTATAGTAGGTAGGCATAGGCCGAATCATACAAGTCGGCGGATGTGAAGTTAGCTACAAGCTGCGCAATATCCAATAAACGCGCAGCTTTATGTGAGCCTCAGTCGGGATTGGAAATTGCGCAGCTTGTGGCTAACTTCACATCCGCCGACTTCTATGATTCAGCCTATTCCTACTCACATTTAAAAAGATGTTAAGCTTATTAATAAGCTCCAAGTAGCCCAAACAGCTATGGAGAGGGCCATGTTCGGAATCTCTCTGCGAGATCTAATCAGGAATAAGGAGATTCGCAGAAGAACCAAAGTTACCGACATAGCCCAGCGGATAGGCAAGTTGAAATGGCAATGGGCAGGGCACATAGCGCGGAGGACTGATGACCGATGGGGTCGAAAAGTTCTCGAGTGGAGACCACGTACCGGCAAGCGCAGCGTAGGACGTCCACCCCAAGGTGGGCATATGACCTCATTAAGACGGCAGGCTGGATGCAAGTCGCTACCAACCGGTTTTATTGGAGATCCATAGGGGAGGCCTATGTCCAGCAGTGGACGTCCTATGGCTGATGGATGGATGTTAAGCTGACATCAAGTTTATTGCGTAGGTGATTTATTAAGATATTTTACTATAGAACAGTAGATAACATTGATTTCCGCAATTAAGTATGAGGTTTGCGAGCCTGACAAAAAATCACAGACGTCTACGTCCAAGGCTAGCTGTGCTAATTCAATATTTGCTTTCAATTTGGTCAGCTCCAAATCCAATACGATTATCAATAGCCAATTTGATGTTATTGGTTATTGGATCGAAGAGTCCAATAGGGCTATTAGATATAGCCCTAGGCATATGTACTTATACATACAATTGATCCGCGACGGCTTTAATATATTTTTTTCTGTTTAAAATGTTCTATTATAAATGTATATACTTAGTTTATAAAAATGAATCGTGGTTGTTAAACTTGTTGGTCTCGCTAAAACTCGAGAACAGCTGGAACGATTGGGCTAATTTTGAAATATCTGTGAAAGCTAAGGGAAGATTTACCGGTGAAAGTATAATAAACATCAATTTAATTTTCCCATGCAAAATGTCTTACCTGTCATAGCTGTCGTATTTGATCGCTGGTCGCGCTAAACGCCATTACGGTGATATGAAGTTCACCGGGTCAGCTAGTACTTTATAATTAGCACAATATTATAGAACAATAGGTGTACGTCACGTCTCATCAAGTGAATGAAGTCATCGCTATTCGCTACTAATTTCCAAAGGCACCTTTGGTCTGCAAACGTGATCTTTGTACCACCATTATGTAATACGCAGTGAAGGACGTTACAATCGTTGAGTTTTACTGATTGAGGTATTCAGACACAAATTACATAAGATAAGATAAGATAATATATTTATTAGACCAAAAATTTTTTACAATTGCTGTTGGAAGATATGCCATAAAGTAAATTAAAGACAAGAGTTTTAGACTTTACAGTGGGTTCCAAACTCGGCTGGGCCTGTTTTTTGGTAACCCATGAAGTTTAGAATTACCGGAGTATAGTTGTGCGCGCTCTCGTTTACAGTAGTAGATAGGTATATAGTGTAATTATAGTGAACCGTTTTGGATACAATAATAAAATAAATTAGATAAGATAACATTATGATAATAGGATAGACAACTATATTATATTAAAGTTCTTGAGATTATTGCCAAAAAAAAGTAACTAAAATTAAGAACAGGTACATAAAAAAATAATAATAAGACTCAAAATCTTTCAAAAATTCAAGAAGCATTCAATCCACGGGCATCTGCCCTTAGGCATTAAACCTATAAGATTACAACCAATATCACGAATGGGTATGTATGTTGGAGTAACACTGGCAGGTTTGCAGCGTTACTCCTATGATACATAGATTGTAGTTGTCTATATTGACAATCGTTTACTATGTAATAGCAGTTGAAAGTTGATTCATGATATCGTAAGTCTTAAAGTACGTAATTACTTTTAAAAGGCGTTATGTTTAACGATATCGTGACTTAGTTGCAAAGCCAAGAGCATTTACGTGTTTTGTAGGAAATGTTAGCAGGTTTTTGACAGGATAATTATATTTATAACAGTTTATTTTTAGGTGGGATCACCGACTACTTTGTATCTAATTGTGGTTTAGAAAATAATGCACCTACCTTTCCAAGTATAAAGATGACCAGAGAAAAGTATTCTCATACTGCAAAAAAGTAGGTAACAGGTTGCAGAATTGTTACAACTGTTACATACATCATTGCGATGACTTGGATTCGAAATCGAGGTAGTTGACTAAAATAGGTCGGTACTTAGTTTTAATTTATCTTCGAACTTAACATTCAAAGTACAAAGTCGAAAGGTTTGAAGGTTGCTTGATAAAATAATCCTGTCTATCTAGTTTACCTATACGTAAATTGTCGGCGATTGTTGGTTGCTTACGGAAATAATTGAATTTGCTATTCCACCCATAAGGTTAAAATTTTGTATCCGTGAAAAAACCTCGAATTCACTTACGGTTTCTACCTGTACTGCACTGCACAAGGTTATTGAAAGTTACATTGCTCTTGCATTCGACGTGACCGTCTCGGTTCGTTTTCATCAGCTGACTGCTTTGCTTCGGGCATATTGTACTACTGAGCTGCGACTGCGACGAATGTTTTGTTTACCGCCGAATCATTGCAGATAAGTTTGTACCTAATAACGATGATAAGATAAATGCTCCACGGAGGTGCGGGAGGAGAGCGGAGAGGGCACACTAAGAGCGACGTACGCGGCCTCGAGCCACTAGTCGCCCGCGAACCGAGCCAGAACGCACGCGCATTGCTAACAAACATGGCCGAAGAACAGAAGAAGTTCAAGCGTAAAGAGGTCGCTGAGCACAACACGCGCAAAGACGCAGTATTCATCATCGACAACGTCGTGTACGACGTCACTAAGTTCCTGGACGAGCATCCTGGTGGACACGAAGTCCTAATCAACGTGGCCGGCAAGGACGCTTCAGAAGATTTCGACGATGTCGGTCACAGTTTTGACGCTAAACAACTCATGCAGAAGTTTGTCATCGGCGAGGTCGTCGACGAGGACAAGGTGGAAGTGAAGAAGCGCACGATAAATTGGGAAGAGACGACGATCAATAATGAAACCAGTTTCCTAAGCTCGTGGAAATTACCCCTTGTGCTGGGCGTGCTCATGACTGTGCTCTACTCGTATTTATTCTCGTAGGTGTCGGCTGAAGTGTGTGTGAGTTCGGATACTTGATAGATTATCGGTGATATGCGTGTAAGACTTTGTACTATTATGTGATAGTAAGATATATTTTGTAATTAAAGCTGTTGTATATTTACGTGGTGTTTGTATATTGAAGCATCTTGAGGGAGTTGATAATTTTGTATTTACGGCCACAGTTTGTGGCTATAGCTTGTGTGATGTGCGCACGGATTCCAAACATTATAACTTCGCACACGCAAGAACCGGTCTCGATAGTGTTATGTTAGTTGAAATCTTCGAGCCACATTTATGGCATTGCGTTAAGCATCAGTAAACCTCTGAAGTAAACAAAGTATTTTGTTAGTTAGGTACTGTCAGTCAATTTTAAGAATAAGCCCACGACATAATTATGATGTCTAATTTTTTAACGCTTGGTATCTCCGACGTCATCATTGTTTATCTGATATTCATAAGGTCGATACCTAAATAACAATTATTATTATCTATCTACATATTGGTACAAAAAATATCATTGCCTTTACTCGTAATGATAAATATTTGTTGAGCGCTTCGTTTTAAGATCCAACACTATGAATAATGAGTAGGTAGGTACCTACCTTATAACTGCTAAGTAATAAAACAGGTTGATATAGTTGTTCAACTATATAACTCTTATTTTTAGCATGCGCAACACATGTAATTTGCATTACATAAATATGTGCTGCTGCTTATCTTCGTTTACTTTGACTTCATTTTTATGCAATGATATTTTTTTTATTTCGTGAACAATCCGGTTGTAAACACGATTACTGGCTTATGTTTATCTGAGTTGGTAATATTCTGGTAATTATAATAATATTTACTAAATAATTATGAGGTTTGGTGTTTATGTATTATAATTTAAAAATTTAATGCAATATATAAGGTACTTGTTTTTACCCGCGGCTTCGCCCGCATGATATTTTGATTTTTGTGCTATCCCATGGGAACCCTTTATTTATCCGGGATAAAAAGTAGACTATGTCACTTTCCGTCTTTCAAACCCGAGGTTCTACTTTACCACCCTTAACAAAAGAGGTGAAAAATTGAAAACGATTTGACGGTTGTTCGATTCGACAGTTGTTTTTTTTGACATTTCTTGAAGCGCACTCTAACTACTTAACACTTATCGTTATATTATGGAAAATTTACGCAATGTCTTTATACTTTATAGCCTATGTGTTATTCTGATATATAAGCTATATTACTGCAAAGTTTCATCTCAATCCGTTCAGTAGTTTTTGCGTGAAAGAGTAACAAACATCCATCCATCCATCCTTACAAACTTTCACGTTTAAATTATTAGTAGGATATCTCCTACATATATATTATATGAATCCATTTAAGTTTGGTGAGAAAGAAGTTAGAAAGAATATCGTTAGGGATTCATTTAACATATACCTAAGTATGTGACAATTATATTTTCCACTTTTAAGTAGGTTGGTATATAGGGTACCTACTCGTTGTTGAGAGTGCTTCTATTGTCATATAGTCATTTATTCATAACACCATTTGTTACAAGTCAAAAAGTAAACATTACATTAGGGCACTATACAATATAGCACGAAATAAAAATAGATAATACTTGACAATTTCCAAATTAGTCACTAAATCTTAATACAATTCAGGTAATTTTAAAAAGTCATTTCAGTTGTCAAACTTGACCGACGTTTTGTACCTTTATTAAAAATCTTCTCCATATTCTATGATAAGTGCTAGGTATCTTGTAGAATGAATTTGACCTCCTAATAATAAAATATCTGAATCGACCAGTGTTTTCGCGCTTTCTGTAGAAAATCGAGAAATTTTTCAGTGCATTTTTGATTAAATTTACGTTCCGTGAGAAAACTCTTTTTATCCCTTAAATTGTTACAAAATGTTGTTTTTAGTGTCTATAATTATAGTTTAAGTAAGAAATATTCATATTCATTTTATTCATAAAAATATTACACGTCAAATAATGTTCGTTTAAACACAAAACCAAAATTACATTCAAAATTATAGAAATTACATACCTACACATTGATAATAATTTAAATTAAAAATGTCAACAGTCAAATTATAATAAATAAATTAATTATGTAACAATATTGAACTAAAAATAAAATACCTTGACATATGTAGGTACAGGTAAATCAAAAAGCATATACCTAACTAAAGTAGGTAGGAAACAAAATTAAATTGGAATCTAAAATCGCACAGAAACCACAGAATAACAATATCATCACCAAATATTAAAATTAATATCATAGCCATGGTGACGTGTTAGGGAAACGCTCTTGTTACAATGGGTTCAAACCTTTCTGAAAAGTTGAGAGTTGTTTAAAATTTCTGTGCGAATTTACACTTCGCTGATTTTTCGATGAAGAGTAACCTGAATCTATCTGTAAAAGAAATTTGGTGGCATTATGTGGATCCACCAACACGCACTGGGCGAGCGTGGTGGATATAGCCCAATTGCCCATTGTAGATAGGTCTGTGTTCAGCGGTGGACTATTAAAAAGTCCGGTATACACCGTGCCACACAAGTTGATGGATGTGAAGTTGAGCCACTAGCTGCGCAATAGCCAATCAACGTGCGGCTTCCACGTCACGTCTTGTCAGGATTGGCTATTGCGCAGCTAGTGGCTAGCTTCACATCCATCAACTTGTGTGGCGCGGAGTATACATTACACCAAAACATTCGAGAACTTTGATTCAACGTTATAATCCAAGTAAGTATTGAACCCGGAGATTAGATAGAGTAGTATTGAAACTGGCCAGTCATTGTGACCATTCGTTATTCGTGTCATTCGTTAATCATTAAATATAAATAGATGTATGCAATGTATTTGACGAAACACAGTCATTAGTAGATTCAATCCCTGTATTCTTAGCAATACGTATTAGCGTACCTAGAGATGTTTTCTAAGAAGGCAGCAATAGGCCGAATCAAGTCTTCTTGGTCTCCCGTAGGATAAATCGGATTTACGCAACTTGTAGCTAACATCATAGCTGCCAAGAATTTGATTCGACTAATTATCCATATTTATTCACTCCACAAAAATAGAAAGTATAGCCTTTCAATTTTTCAAAGGTGGGCAAAGATTTTAAAGGGTAGGCACCACCTTTCTGCCTGTTTAGACAGGGGGAAGAATTAGTCCTATTGCAACAGTACGTTTGCTGATGCCATCGTGAACTCCTGTGTACCTATATCAATCATTTTTACTGGATTTACGGAATTGATCAGTAAGTATAACTTATTCGTAACAAAAATATTTTTAAGGGCATCTTTACACACATATTTTTTTGTCTATGTTTACATTTTAAGCTTACATTTTTTTGTACTTAGGTTCAGTTACCTATCCATGTGTTTGGGTTTCGTATTGAAAATTATTTTATCATTTTTCGTACCCGGATATCAATCTCGAAAACTTATCTCAATATTGATAAACAAATTGCATCAGTCGCAGTCGAGTTCTGACCCTCGGCAGCGAGTTACAGACGGAAGTGTCGCCGAAACGAGTGAGCTCACTCGTGAATTCTTATATGGCCGAGTTCAAAGCTCGAAAATTAAATAAAAACTTACTTTGCATCGGTTGGAAGATAATTTTCGATCTGCGAGATCGAATCAGAAAAGTCTAGGAGAATTAGAAGAACCAATGTTACCATCAATATGAAATTTAAAACCTTTGAGCCAATATCTACAGAGCCACAGTCCCTAAGTGAAAGTAGTAAAAAAATGTCCGAGCGCCGTCATACATCCGACTTAGACATTTACATTAAATAATTCACAATGACCCGTTTTATCGAATCTCGGCGTTGTCACCGAATTAGTGCTTGTAACTGAGCACTTTTGCATCGCGCGGCGTTGTAGTCGGCTTGCAAGTATATAGTAAGCCCATTACAAAGCTTAGGCAAAGTTTTGCCACGGACACTTTTTTTGCACGATTGTGACTCTATAGATATTTGCTCGAAGTTTAAAACAAAAAATGCCAAGTCGATGAATGTTACCGACCTCGCTGAATACCAAGTTTAAATAGCAATGGGCAGGGCAAAAGAACGGGGATCTGATGATTGAAGGGATTTCAAAGTTCTCGAAAGAAACCACGTACTGGCAAGAGTAATGAAAAACACAGCTAGATTTTCAGTAAGTTTGGACTTGTCGAGATAATGAAGTTCTCGATTCGTGTGTATTTACGAAAGTCACCTTGAAAGTCCGTCATTTACCAATCGATTTAGATTTATCCTTTGCGTCCATATTAATTGAATAATTTTAAAGACATACGACATCGCTTATCCGCTATCCGATGACTATCCGCTTATTAAAAAGTTGCTGAAATATTTAGTAGAGAGCATCGACTTCTTTCTTTGATCGCATCTTTGTTTTGATGGTAAAACACTTTAACACAAACTGACAACACACAAACTAGTTGTTTGCATTCCTGTAACATATGATCATAACATAACATTAGGTAGGTACGCTTAGGTAGGTATTACTATCGGGTTAAATATGAGCAAATGGTAAAATTTAATACAAATTTAATATTATCATATATCTGTGAAATTCCTACTTTACATAATATTTGATACGCACGGTTAGGTTACTTAGCATAAATACTTACGCAGAGTAAGTATTTACTAATTATAATAACAATATACAGGTTGTCATGAGGGCTAGTGTTAATAATGATGAAATATCTGTGTCACTACGTACAAGAAAGCATTATGAAATATTCGTTAGCTGTATTATCTTGAAGATACCGTATCTTTGATATGTACATATAAACAAGACGGATTCAATGCCTGATTACAAAGATAGGTAAGTTGTTTCTAGAACAAAATAATTATTTTATGTATATTGTATAGGTCATATAGATACGCAAACGTATTATTTACTGACTAGCATGTGTCAGCTTTTTGGTCAATTTATTCGAACAACGTTTTTGTGATTAAGATCTTCTGTAATATGATAATTTTTGATTTTTGATAATTTTTCGCCAAAATTGTATAACCTCATTGCAGCCTCCCTAATTTAAAAAAAATAGGTAAGTAGATAATTTAGCCTATGACACCCGGGGATTGTGTAGCTTCCCAACAGTGAAAGAATTTTTCAAATCGGTTCATTAGTTTCGGAGCCTATTCGATGCAAACAAACAAACAATCAAATCTTTCCTCTATAACATTGGTATAGACTTCAACCATGTACAGAATTCGCATGGATCGCACGAATTGATGAAATCAGACTACTCTGTACAAAGTTATGCGTGGTTATACCTACATAAAAAAATATACGCGTCGACTTGTGCACTTTTTAACCCCCGACGAAAAAGAGGGGTGTTATAAGTTTGACGTGTCTGTCTGTCTGTGTGTCTGTCTGTCTATCTGTCTGTCTGTGGCATCATAGCGCCCGAACCACTGAACCGATTTCAGTTTAGTTTTTTTTGGATGAAAGGAGACTTAATCGAGAGTGTTCTTAGCTATGTTTTATAAAAATCGATTGAGCCGTTTAAGAGTCATGGTGGGTTAAAGTGGGGATGGAAGAACCAAAATTCTACAAATGTGCCCATAATGGTTGTCAATTGAAAGTTTGTTGTCAAATATTTTTGTGTCGGGGTTTTTTTAATTAGGTATATTATTTTCATGTGTATAATGTATGCATAAATAAATAAAGAATAAAGAACCTCCTCCGTTTCGTCGGTTAAAAATACGCAAGGAATCCGAGAATGCAAATTGGCTTTGACTGAATTTTTGTATCTTTATGCATTTTTATATGAAACAAGATATTGTTTTACACGTTTAACAAAGTTTTTTGAATTTAAATAAAATTCTTTTAATTATAAGTCTACCATCTTACCACAAAAGTTTTACGAACGGCTTAGACAATGTTTAACAAATTGCTCGGTCAAACAGTGTTTAAAGCGTGTTTAAATATTGTGTGGTAAGGCGGATAATGTCTGAAGATATTGCTTAAACTGCATATTAATATTATTTTAAGTTTGGTGCTTCTGTAAGGAAAAACACGTATTCCAAAAAATTTGTAACAAAGTGGTTAAAATCAAGAGCTAAAGTTTTTTCTGCTGGTTATTCGAAGAAAACTTATGCAAATATAGCTTAACTAGCTGATCTGGCGAACTTCGTTTCACACCACATCTTAATTTAATTTAATTATAATTAAATTTAACACACAGGGTAATTTTATTTAATTACCCTGTGTGTTATTCTGATGTATAAGCATTATTATTGGAAAGTTTCATCTCAATCCGTTCTGTAGTTTTTACGTTTAAGAGCAACTAACATCCATACATACAAACTTTCACGTTTATAATACGGGTATTAGTAGCATAAAATATCTAAACTACTTAGAAATAGAAAACCGATGATGACGATAGCTGTTGTAGTCATGTAAAAAATGCGATTATGAAAATGCGAAAATCCTTGCATTTCACAGTTAAGGACGCCACAGCCACAGCTACTAAGTACAACAACAATATTAGACAACAACATATCATGAAAAAACAAATTACAGGCACAAAAACAATACAATGAATAGGTTTCTAACTGGCGCGATGGCAGTCTTATCACTTTAAGCGATTTCTTCCAGTCAACCAAGTACCTACGTCATAAATAAACTGCAAATAATAAGGCAAAATCAAGCTAACCATGCCTATACAGGGTTATTTCTAATCAATTAGCATCCCTTTTAGGGGCTTGTTCTGTACTGTACATCAAAACTAACAACTTTTGTTCTGCGACTTTTGTCAAAACTCAAAAAAAATGTTCGTTGTTCCATAGAAAAATATCGTTCACCCGCGACAAAATGTATGAAACAGCTGTTTTTTTTTAGTTTTGACAAAAGTCGCAGAACAAAAGTTGTTAGTTTTTATGTACAGAATAAGCCCCTAAGAGGATGCTAATTCAACTGCGGCCACAAGCAGCACCAATGACAGAACGCTCTTGTTTATTTGGGCGGTTAAATAATAAATATTTTTCGCCAAAAAGGCACACTGAACTTCAATCGTTATTAATCTACGTAAAAAAATCTAATAATTCCCGCAAATTGATCTTTGCTATTTATAGATTATTGTTGATTTTTCTTAAACCACTAAACCGTAAAATGTAATATTTAAATGGGACACTACCCCTGAGGCATATCTACCTACCATATAAAACAAAAAAATCATCAAAATTGACTCACAATGAATTGGCGGAGTAATCGCGTAACATATTCGTACCTTTATACACAAAAACATACAGTCGAATTGAGAACTTCTTTTTAGGGTTCCGTACCCAAAGGGTAAAAACGGGACCCTATTACTAAGACTCCGATGTCCGTCTGTCTGTCACCATGCTGTATCTCATGAACCGTGATAGCTAGACAGCTGATTTTTTAAATTTTTTTTTAGTTGTCGCTATAACAACAAATACTAATAATCGGCCAAGTACGAGTCGGACTCGCGCGTGGAGAGTTCCGTACTGTATGGCCTATAACATTTATTTTAATTTTATTATTTATTGTTGATTTGAATATTCAACTTAATATTCTGAAAAAATTTCAAGCATCTACCTGTTACCATTATAAAATATCGAGCGAAAAACGGCTAAAAATTCAGGTTTGTTGTATGGGAGCCCCCTTTAAATATTAATTTGATTCTGGTTTTAGCATTTGTTGTTATAGCGGCAACAGAAATACATCATCTGTGAAAATTTCAGCTTTCTAGCTATAACGGTTCATGAGATACAGCCTGGAGATAGACAGACGGACAGCGGAGTCTTTGTAATAGGGTCCCGTTTTTACCCTTTGGGTACGGAACCCTAAAAACGGAATTAATTAAAATACTAATGGCGGGTTCCCATACCCAACAAACTTGATTTTTAGGAGATTTTTTCCTCGCCATTTAATAATAGCAAGAGGAATGTGGCTAAGGGGGCTCCAACACGGTACCCTTCGTGTGCGAGTCCGACTCGCACTTGGCCGATTTTTTTACGAATCGGTTAAAAGAATCGATTCATTATTTTTATTCACTTATTTCGGCATCTTAGTCATTCGATATTTTATAACAGTAGTCTAGGCTATAGTTTTGTTTGTTTCCTTGTTTCGTCAGTTAAAAGTGAAAGAACTAGGTAAAGTACCTACAGTAATTATTATTTTTTAACATTTATTTTTAACATTATGTATTGTTATTAATATTTTGACATCAAGAAAGCAATCATTTAATTAATCTGAAACGTATAAACAACACTGTAATATGACTTATAGGCCCAGACCATAATTAAACTTAACATACATTATTATTATTTTTTAGTTTAGAATTTTTAATTTCCAATAAATATAAAACTGTACAATTCTTAATGATGTAACTATTAGGTAAGCTATTCATCAAAATACAGGTGTTCTCACACCTAGTTTGATGGCCATGGCTACATATTTCATGTATTGTGTACTAAAAGAAATAAATTATTTTTCATTTTCATTTTTTCATTTCAAGTATATCTATCGAAACTATGTCGAACGGACTATGGCCTATCCTACACAGGAAAAAATTCAAACAAATTGTTATCGTAATGTTGACCAAGCTAAATAAATATAATCAGATAGGTAAACAAACATCATATTGACGTGGAAGTAAGATAAGTAATTAATAAGAAGTTAGTAGCTGCGATAACAAATAAATAATATAATTGATAGCTATGTGTAATGAAATTGATACAATTATCATTTATTTATAGGAAAATTACGAACATGACTGAACATGTAGACCTAACGACAGATCTCTTTATATTCACATACCTATACCAATCACTACATACCTAGTATAAAACAAAGTCGCTTCCCGCTGTCTGTCCCCATGTATGCTTATATCTTTAAAACCACGCAACGGATTTTGATGCGGTATTTTTTAGTAGATGTATTATTAATACACCTGTGCGAAGCCGGGGTGGGCCGCTAGTTCTTATACAGGGTTATTTCTAATCAGTAAACATCCTCTTAGGGGCTTGTTGTGTACATCAAAACTATAACAACTTTTTGTTCTACGACTTTTAATAATTCTCAAAAAAAAAGTTGTTGTTCAATAGAAAAATATCGTTCACTCTCGACAAAATGTATAGAACAGCTGTTTTTTTTTTGAGTTCTGACAAAAGAAAGAAAAATATCGTTCACTCTCGACAAAATGTATGGAACAGCTGATTTTTTTTTTGAGTTCTGACAAAAGTCGCAGAACAAAAGTTGTTAGTTTTGATGTACAGAATAAACCCCTAATAGGATGCTAATTTATTAGAAATAACCCTGTAAATCCTTTCCTATACTAAGCGCCACACAAGTCGTCGGATGAGAAGTTAGCCGCAGATGACACTTCGCCGTGATTCGCTAATTATTGCGTATGTGTGCACAATGCCGACGCCGCGTGGCGTAGTGTTGAGCACGGACGTAGGGAGCGCACGGGAGGCATGAGGTTGGCGGGTGGGTGTGCCCCGGCGTCTCGTCTTTTTGGCTCCCGCGCATACCTATATTTCGGCTTTTGCGCAGCGTTCTGCGAATAGCTTCCCATCTGCCGACTTGTGTGGCGCTTAGTATACCTATATCTCGACTCGCTCTTCACCGATTTGTTTTATTCTCACAAATCTTTTTAGGATTTAGATACTTACCAATCTCGCTAAACTTATCGAAATTGCCTGATAAAAAGCATTACAGCAAATTTCTTCCCTTTTTGAGGACATCGGCAATCGAAAATTGCCGATTCAAAATATACGTAGTACGAAAACACACTGAATGTATCACTATGGAAACTAACGTGGTTTTCGTACATTTTAATTAAGTAAAACACAGGTGTTACTCACGTTTGATTTTTAGTAGGATACTACTATAGTTTCGATCGCATTTGGCGATCTTTCTCAAGGTCGGAGTACTAGCTTGCGAGATGGACCACCTCTACTATAATACTTCTACATAAAAAAAGGAAAACTGACGACATTGCTTAGTTTTCCTTTTTTTATGTAGAAGTATTATAGTAGAGGTGGTCCAGCCCGCGAGCTAGTACTCCGACTGTTCAATATAATTGAACATGTATGTATTGCAAAACCTTCAAAATGCCGAAAACACCGTCCGCGACCCAGATACGCCGGGCATCGACACCTCCGCGGCCAGCGCACGTGTGCTGACGGTGCTTCACACCGATACGGCACACAAATATGGTTTTTTGTATGTAGATTATAAGTGTTTTAGTATATAAGTTGTTTAGTTTTAAAATAAAATTAATTACTACCGAAGACTGGTTTTAATTCACCACCTCCGAGAAGACCCCACCTGGAGCAGCCAAGAAGAACCCAACTACCTGGAGCAGCAAGAAGAGCTCAGAGGGAAGCCGCCCGCCCAGCCAACCGGCTGTGACCAGAGGCTCCACCGCCTGCCCTGCACGAGGTTTCTGCCCGCCCTACGCTGAGCGCTGCTCCGCCCGCCCGCCTTCCACGAGGTCACGTCCGCCCGCGACGAGCCGACCTCCGCCCTGACGCCGAGCGCTACTGAGAGCGGCCTCCGCGCACCGTCCAGCACTCCCGCTGGACCTAACCCTTTCCCTCCACTGCGGCATAAGACACCTTGTAGCCGTTGCCATCTGCATCGTTCACGTGAGCCTGCGTGAACGGCAGTGGAGTATCATTCCCTGCGCACATTGCACGACGTGCGTATCCCTATTACCTTCCCCCATTCCGCTTGTTGCCTTAGGTCGCCGGCAACAGGTTTTCCCGTACCTATCTGTATATATGTATATATCGCTCTATGGTTAGGGCTAGGTATTATAGATAGGTAGGTAGGTTAGCTAGGGACCCAGTGGTGAGTATCCTTGTATAGGAGAGTAGGGGTCTCTAACTTAGCTAGGGAAACCGTAGGGAATAGGTAAGTACTGATTTGAGTTAGGACCTGTAGGGATAGGGTCCTGTAGGAAATCTAGGGAATCTATCAATAGGTACTAGTTTGACATTGTCATACTAGATCGTAGGGTCTTGTAGGTAATGTTAGGTACTACAGATTGATAGGCTCCCTCTTAGAAACTTGCAGTTTGACTGTTACAGTACTCAGAGCTCACGCTCTAGTGCTTTAATAGTTTAATAAGGCGTTTAGGTAACTGCCAGTAGCCCATTGGCAGGTAGCTAAACGCTCTGAAAACTGTTAAGTCGCAACCAACCTAGAGTAATACAGATTTACGACCTGCATTGCTCTGGGTTTTCCGTCAGGCGTTAGAGAATTTAGTAGTCGGCGACTATTATTTAACCTAACGCCTGTACACCGACCTTGAGAAAGATCGCCAAATGCGATCGAAACTATAGTAGTATCCTACTAAAAATCAAACGTGAGTAACACCTGTGTTTTACTTAATTATAAATACACTGAATGTAATTGCTAAGTGTGACCTTTGAGGAAATATTGTGTGACACGGGACAATCAAACATGTGAAGCTAAGTCTGGCGCCGGCATAAGGCGCTTCCAAAGTTTCAACTGATCTTATCTATAAGATAAGCATACTAGTATGTCTAGAGCTGTTCCTCAGCAATATACGGTTAATAAAATATGCTGACGATAATGATATTTAAAAAACGTTCATATCACAAAGCAACACCGAAGTTATTACGCTGCGGCGACCTTAAACAACAAACGAGTTTTGTAAATAGCACCCAGCGATAACAATACCTTAAATAAAATACTTTACCCACATAAATTATACCCCAAAAATATACACCAGTTGGTGTCATATAAGAACAGATCTCGTGATATGTGTCGTGTCGTTGCGATCGCGACGTGCAGTCGCTAGTCGGTTGCGAGATTCGCCTGCTGTACCGCTCCTCCAACTCCCTGGTCTCGGCGGCGAGAGAGTGGGATTCCAGTCCCCTGCATCGAACGTGGAAAGCGTGCCACGCTCCCGCTATTTAGCTTTTTTGTTGACATTTTAATATTTATTTGTAATTTTATTTAATCTGTGTAATTTATTGTGGTCATTGTCTGTTGAATAAATAATTTCATTAGAAAATTCGACTCGTGACTGTCTAATTTCGCACGAAATTATCTGGTTAAATCACATCTGCGCGTAACGCAAATAATAATTAACTATTACTTACAGAGTATAAGACAAGATTAATGAGGCGGGAGACCCTGCACAGACGTCCCTCGTGGGGTGTTGCATTGTGTGTGTGCATTTCCCGATCCAGTGTCTACTGTCTACCCGTGCGAACCCGGCTCCTAGGCTAGACTGCCTCGGTGCCTCAGTGGTTAGTGAGCCTGATTCCTGGGTCAAAGAGGCGTGGGTTCGATTCCCACTCAGGGCAAGCATTTCTGTGATGAACATAAGTGTTTGTTCTGTGTCTGAGTGTTATTAGTAATATTGTTATCTATGTAAGTATATATTATATTTAAAAATATCTATTTTTTTTTCAGAAATGGTTCACTTTTGCATGGGGGCTTATGGGGTCAAATTTGTTGATAATAACCTCTCTACAACCCACAAGAAGGAATAGGTTCAATAACCAATAACCCTGTATGTATAACAGTCTCTAGCAGCTACGAGTATATCACAAGCTGTGCTTTGTTTTGGGTCATTGTTTTTTTGGTTCCCTGCTATTACGAGTAAATATATTATTTTTTAGATTTTTCATAACTAGGCGTGGCTTTGGTATGCTGGCACGACTGCGCTAGAAGCTTGGATGGAAAAACGTCATTTATACATATGCGCCCGCACAACACTTCATTCTGTAATCACAGATTACAAACATACATTACATTGTAATGTACCTATGTTTCGTATAAATGCATCTTGCGGTGTTTTTGCTACATAATAGTAAGTTTACGCGTGCCGGATAAAAAAAGGTTTCTCTATAGATCTCTTTGGTCAAAAGGGACAATAAGAGTACAATGGAGTCCGATAAACGAGGAGTCACAGCCGTGATGCCGACTGATATCTAATAATATGTTTAGTTACATTAGGTATATAATCTATAGTATATCTATGTAAATACTTTACATTTGCACGTGTACTACAGTATTATTCAGAAAGGGATTATTAAGCCAAAGGAGTTGATTTAGAATATCATTTTGAACAATTTTTCATATGGGACCAACACTGAAATCAAGTAAAAGAAATCGTAATTTAAAACTCAATAATCGGCCAAGTACGAGTCGAACTCGCGCACGGAGGGTTCCGTACTGCATGAGAGCCCCCCTTAATTATTTATTTTATTTTAATTTTATTATGTATATTTAAAGCGAATATTCAACTAAATATTCTGTAAAATTTTCAAGCATCTACCTGTTACCATTATTAAAATAGAGCAAAAACGGCTAAAAAATTAGGTATGTTGTATGGGAGCCCCCCTTAATCATTAATTTTATTCTGTTTTTAGTATTTGTTGTTATAGCGGCAACAGAAATACATCATCTGTGAAAATTTCAGCTTCCTAGCTATAACGGTTCATGAAAAACAGCCTGGAGACAGACAGACAGATGGACAGACGGACAGCGGAGTCTTAGCAATAGGGTCCCGTTTTTACCCTTTGGGTACGGAACCCTAAAAATGGAAGCCACATTACCTACAGTGGGCGCGCGAGTTGAATGCAGAGCTTAGGAATGCGGTAGTGCTGTTATAATATATAATATATATACATATATATAATATTGTAGTATATTATGTATGTTTACATAATATACTACACTGCACGCGCGTGAGGTGGGGCGTGCGGATAGCGGGGGGAGATGCTCCTGCTCTTTACCTCAGATCCCGACTGCATTCAACTCGCGCGCTATCTGTACTATTTCATCTATACTATTAGGTGCTACTATGATTACTATGCAACCCTAAACAGGTTGTAATATGTAACGATGTATCGTTACGGCTTAATATGACAGATGCCAATGCACTTCACGTATCTCATTATGTTAGAAAGGAAATTCTTTGGATAATCCCTCAGAAGAATGACAATTAGTCAGTATTCTATGGACAATCCATATTCAATGGCAGTATAAATAAATACAAAATATGTTTTTGAATGTTACGGCATCTCAAAGTTCACTTACATCGAACAAAATGAAAAGTTGTTTTATTACAATTTAAATGATTAAAACCAGGTTTATTTGCCTTACAAATGATATCTGTGAGTATAAGTACCGATACTTAATAGTTAGCATTTAAAAATATCAACGAAAAAGTACAAGGAACAAGCGCCGTGTAAATTATTCATTTAATTAAATCCATAAAGTAGAACATTCGTCATGACCTATGGCTTAAATTACGCTAAGTGTTGTTGAAATGACTACATTTTTGTAAGCAACGTTAATTACCTTGAGGCAATGAAAATTTATAAAAAGTACCTACTCTTGCGGTTGGGTCTATGAAACGCTGCAAGACAAAAAATATTTTTTTCTCTTCTCTGAACAGACTGTAGTTGTTTATCATTATTTCAACCGTCAAAAAAAATTGGTATTATTATTATTCATATGAAAAGTGTATAATTACGTATTTAGCATGTACGAGTAGGTAGGTACATTGTAATAATATTTAGAGGTTACGTACAAGCAATATTACAAATGGATATAAATCTGCTGTACTTACCTATTTATAGCAGGTATAATAATAGGTATTTTATTTTTTCGACATATCATAAAATTATTTAGATATCTACCTCTACGTCAAGCACTTCTACTCGAATTGAGCCAAGTACACGAGTACTCGTATTTTAGACGTAATAACGTCTTATAAATCGATGAACGCAGGCTGCACACACGAAATCACAGAGATACCAGAGGGATAATGTGGTCGATCGAGAAAAGAAAGAAAGAGATGCAATGATTTAAGATGGCATGAGTTAGAAAGAGACATGAAAAATATCTCGATTTAGTGGCTAGTAGCCGTGTTTTTCTCTCAGTAGTGTCAAATTGCATTGCAGTACATATTTGACAGTTTTGACAGCTCTGAGCCAGATTTTCCATACATTTAAATACAATATGTACATTGTGGATGAGAATTGCCTCAAGCCGACAACAGCGCCATCACTCTAGTTGTAATAGTTCTGTGCACGAAATAGTACCTATCACGTTCCGTCAGAGCCGAGCGTGCAAGCGAGAGCGCGGAGCAAGCGATAGAGAGGCACGATCGGCCTAAGCGTTCGCCTTGTTTCAGTTGTTGATTCAACAATGTTTCTAAAGACGTTATGACGTAAAATTATCGTCCGTAAACCGAATTTACAGACAACCAATTTTTTTATTGTTTTACATCTACGTAATCTTTGTTTAAGATAAAATATTTTGCCGCAAGATTAGGTCTATTGGACGACGTGGCCATTACAATGTTGGATACAGCTAGTTACGATGATCATACAAAAATTGGTCATCTTCACGGTGACTGGCAAAAACTTAATTCCTCCTTATTGTCGATAACAGCACCTACACATTCATACTTAATTGGGTAAACAGGTAATCTACATCGCACTAAGCATGCATAGGTAGACTTATTATGTAATATTTTGTCAAAATGTACCTAACACTGGCAAATGTTTAAGAATAAAATATTCAAATGCCGCGAGATGAAGTAACTCTTGAAAAAAATCATTTATATTTATGACTTAGCTCACAGCACTCAACATGGCACCTAAACCTACCAGTATAGGAATTTACTCGTAATAAGTAATTACATCATACCATGACAATAATACTTTAAAATAGGTATAGGTACTCGTACGCTCACTAGGTTTAGGATATTTTGTGAAACCTCACTATTGCCTTGTCTTGTGTTTTGTTACTCTTATTAACATTAAGCTCTAATATCTTTTATTAACCGACTTCCAAAAAGGAGGAGGTTCTATGTTCGTCTGTGCGTATATATTTTTTTGTGTATGTTCATCGATATTTTCGCCAATTGTGTACCGAATCGAATAAATATTTTTTTTTAGTTCGAAAGAGTATACTCCTGAAGTGGTCCCATTTAAATTTTACAGAAATCGGATGAGCCGTTTTTGAAAATACCAACAATAATGTAGGCGATTCGAGCGAATATCCCAATTTTGTACACGATGATCATCGATAATTTCGTCAAAAAATTGTGAACCGAATCGAAAAATTCTTTTTTAGTTGGAAAGGGTAATAGATTAATTATAAAGGGTCTAGGGAGTATTCCCTAGATGGTTTCATTTAAATGCATTATTTGCGAAAAATAATTATTATAATAAAATACATATGAGTTCAATAGAACTTTTGGAATGTTAACACAATAAAAACATATTTTTTTGTGGTATTTGCCTCGGCAAATAAAATTATGTGAGTCCATGACTGTTTTATAATTTTACTGTATTGTATTGTCAGTCATAAGAACAGTTTAGTGTATTGTTGCAAGATTTAATATGAGTAAAATTAATTACTACATAGTATAAAACAAAGCCGCTTCCCACTGTCTGTCCCCATGTATGCTTATAACTTTAAAACGTTGCGTAGTTTTGATGCGGTTTTTTAATAGATAGAGTGATTCAAGGGGAAGGTTTATAGGTATGTATAATACACCTGTGCGAAGCCGGGGCGGGTCGCTAGTTAAAAATATAAAATACCTATAAACAGTTTCTACGTAAGGCTTATTGTTTGCAAGTTGCAAGCAATATGATGCAGAGTTTATGTCTCAAAAAAATATTAAAGGCGCATCAAATGTAAGGTTTATCTATCGACAACTATAATATGCAAGTATTGTACATATATTTCTTGGTAAATAACGATTGGTTTTAGTTGATTTATAACTTATTACTAAATGTTAAGATTCATTATTAGTTTTCTGTAATCCATAATAACGGCAACAGGGTAATGCGGCCAGTGTTTTGGGGACCTTTGCCCCGGGAACAATTAGGGGCGGGTTGTTTACTAAGTTTATTTTTGGACATGATTGTATTGATTTTTAGGGTTCCGTACCTCAAAAGGAAAAAACGGAACCCTTATAGGATCACTTTGTTGTCCGTCTGTCCGTCCGTCCGTCTGTCAAGACCCTTTTTCTCAGGAACGCGTGGAGGTATGAAGCTGAAATTTATATCAATTACTCAGGTCTACTGTCCCTTGAAGCTGTGAAAAAATCAAACTTCTAAGCCAACGCAATCAAAAGATACAGCCGTTTATGCCGCAAATTTTCGACACTTGCAAGGGAATCAAAACCTACAGGGTGCTTCCCGTGAACTCAGAATCTTGAAATTTGGTACGAAGCAACGTCTTATAGCATAGATAAAGGAAAAATTACGAAAACCATAAATTTTTAGTTACATCACATAATATTTTTTTTTTAATAATTTTAACCTTACAACCCATTTCCTCATAAACGCGTAGAGGTATTAAATTGAAATTCATACCAAATACTCAAGTCTATAATACCTTTAAGCTGTAACAAAATCAAACTTCTATGTCAACGCAATCAAAAGAAACAGCAATTTAAGCTGCATATTTTGAAACTCGCAAGTACTCGCAAGGGAATCAAAACCTAAAGGGTACTTCCAGTCGACCTAGAATCTTGAAATTTGGCATGAAGCAACGTTTTATAGCACACATAAAGGAAAAATTCCGAAAACCTTAAATTTTTAGTTACATTACAAAATATATATTTTTTAATAAATACAGTCAAACCTGGCTAACTGAGAACTGGATAAGTGAGAAACCTCTATAAGTGACAGTAAGAGAGTCGTTTTTCCCTCATGGACCTCTATAACTGAGAGTACTACTTGTCTAGTTGCTTGTCTTGTTGAGTACTGAGAGTACTACTATAAGCGAGAGTTGAGGGTAATGAAACATCTGCACTTTACGATCCATTCTTAAATTTCGTGGAACTAACTACCATTGCTTTCGGATCGTGTTCTATTCAAACATTTTTTTTGTATTTTGTGGAAATAAGTAACATTGTTTTTGTTTCATTTTTTTGGAATGGCCACACGTGCATCTAAACTATCCTGTTTGTTAAAATAAAGTTCTATTTTAAACTATTTTGTGGTTTTCTTTAATCTATTAACATTCATTGTATCACATTCTTTTGGAATAGCTACACGTGCGTTCACACTATCTTATTGGTCAAACTTACTCCAGTTGATAAGTATCAATTGAGGAGAAAGTTTGGGTGTTAGTAAATAAATCTTTAGGAATAAATAAAAAAGTCGTTAAGCGATAAGATTAAGATAGTTAGGTATTGTATGCGTTCAAAAGTGGAAAATCTCGAAATTAAATACGCAATGAATTTGACTTATCAGAATTACTTTTATAAAATTATAAAATCAAAAGATAAACGGTCCCTGGTCTCAGTGCTCTAAAGGGCATGGAAATATTAAAAAAGTCGATCTTTTTAATTTTCCCAATATTTAAATGTGTCTTTTAGAATGAATAAAACAAACTATCATCTATGTTCAATTCTAATCAACACAACCCAAACAATTAGTACCTACCTATATATACTATTTATAAACATATTTATCATTCTTCACGCATAACCTCTATAAGAGAGAGTAGCCACTTCCGAAACTAGATAAGTGAGAAACCTGGTTAAGTGAAAAACCTCTATAAGCGAGAATGAGATGGCGGTCCCTTCAACTCTCTCTTATCCAGGTTTGACTGTATAAACTTATTACTTTTTTTGTCGTAATGAACGAACTTTGTAAACCTTGCAGGTTTGTACGGAACCCTCGGTGCGCGAGTCCGACTCGCACTTGGCCGGTTTTTAATTTTGTAATCCATAATTATTAGTTTTCTGTAATCCATTAAATATTACTGTTTAGTGTTTACATAGCTTTAGGTACCCACCTAGTTTCGGAAAAAACGTCCCATCTAAACCTACATGCAAACATCAGAACTTTGGTAAATACACATATAGTATAGGTACTCGTAGTTGAATCATTCCTAATTTCAGGACCAGGTTTGAGTCATTGCTGCTTATTTTTAATAATTACTTAAACAATTGACTGAAAAGCAATTTGATGCTGCAGCTGTTTTACCAACATGATGACGTATTGCATATAAATAGATAATTTTAATTAATCTGGATGGCTAAAAGGTATTTTTTCAGAAAAAGTCAAAATTCTACATGTAATCAAAAGAAGTCTCTCGTTTTACACCTCATTAGTGCTTAAATAAATTAAATAGTGAATTTGAATTTACTGAATCGTAAATATACTTAGCCGCGGTGGTCTAATGGCTATGACACCCGCCTCACAATCGTGGGTTCAAAGCCCGGTCCCATGCCAATGAATTCTTTGGAATTCATGTACGGAATTTAACACCACTGGCTTGTCGGTGAAGGAAACATCGTGAGGCAACCTCAACCTGCATACGTCAGTAGAAGAAATTCGATGACGTATGTGAATCCATCAACTAGCACTGAGCCAGCGTGGTGGATATGACTCAATCACCTTTCGTGGGTAGGCCTATGTTTTGCAGTGGACTATTAAAAACACGTTGGTGATCCTAGAAGTATACCTATATATCTAAATAGTTTAATTTAAGTGCTACTAACCGAGTAAGTAGCATTTGGATTTGATTGAATCAAAATTATTGAGCTATTTTACCATCAAGAGTATTTCGAGACCGCATGAATTGCCGAGGAATATGACGTAACCCCTTCAGAGTTGAATTGTAAACTTTATAGCAGCGGTTCTAAGAGTCAATATTGAGTAATGTTAAGTCAGGAAGTCGGCCATACAGTCGGCCTGCAGCGGAGGTCGTCATCAATCTTGCCTTCTCGGTCTCTGAGAACACTTTTTTCAACAATATTTCGACCATTGACATTTATTTTCCCAAAATAATATTTGGTCCTTGCAATTTTTCATGTGCGGTTATTTATTATGTCTTGATCGCCGTAACCGGCAGGCTTACAAAATACCTAATAGATATCGATAAGTATGTTCAACGGAAAGGTGCTTTGGAGTCAATGATAAAACTACAATTAAAATCTATACTAATTTGATAAAGAAAGGATGCTAATTTAATTAGGTATTTTGTTGTTCTAACCATTTGAATCTCTTCTGCACCCTTTAAAAAGTTATCTTCTTTTATATATTAGGCCCAATTATGAAGGCGCTATCGTAAATTTAATAGCAACGTAATAAGTGTTCTCTCTATCGAATGCCTAAAGTGAAAAAGATCCAGAAATATTCTAAATTGATAATTTAGCTACGATGGCGTCTTCATAATTGAGCCAATTAAGTATCTACATTATTCTACAGTGTATGAAATTGATGGAACTGGAACGCACGAAAAGACAAAATGGCTCAAGTGCATGGTCTTATGATTTTAATTGCGGCATTTTAATGATGATAGACGTAAAATAAAAATAAGCCTCTTATCAATTTCTACCTACTCTGTTTTGTGTTCCAAATGTATGATAACAAGCCAAGTGCGAATGGGACTTGTGCACTTATGGTTCCGTATCTTGTGTTGTCGAACATTATCTTTTGTATGGTCTAGTCTTTCAAATGAAAATAAATCAGTTGTTATATTAGATCGATGCGAAGCAAAGGTCTGAAGGTATGCTTCCACACGACGATTTCCCTCAAAAAGGGGGGAAATTGCTGTGGCGCTATTTACCTGTCATCCGATTTCGTTAATATTTTGGCAAGATTGTTTAGTCTCTAAATATAATAGAAATATAAACTACTAGCTGACCCGGCGAACTTTGTTCACGCAATATTTTAATAAATTATAGCCTATGTTTTATTCTAAAGAATAAGCATTACTATTGCAAAGTTTCATCTCAATCCGTTTAGTAGTTTTTACGTGAAAGAGGAACAAACATCCATACATACAAATTTTCGCGTTTGTAATATTCGGAAAATATAAACTACTAGTTTATATTTTTTCCGAACACTGAACTAAAGTGGAGTTATTTTAATAGGTAACTTTTGACAGTTAATTTATGCAAAGAAAAATATACCTTACTCCAAAGGAATAAAACTCCAAGCCGTCTTCGAGAACACTTATCGGTCGTCGTCAATATTGTTTTCATGAGTTTTATTCCTTTAGTGTAAGATATTTTTTTCTTTGCACAAATGAACTGTCGAATGTTACCTATTAAAATGACTCCACTTTAGTCCTACTTATTACTATTTGTAGAAAAGATCTGAAGGTTGGTTGCGTTGTAAAATTTGATCAAGATCATAATAAGCAGTTCAGTCATCCGTAGAATATCTCTATTAAAAAAAAACAGTACAACGAGTATTATAAAGCTTAGCATTAGCTTAGCAACAGTTTTGTCCTTGAGGCACGGAACCCCAAAACCTATTTATTTATTTACTTAAAAAGCAGTTGACTCTTATTATCTGTATAATAATAATTGTATTAGTTATTCGATACGAAAATACTGTGTAAATCATTATTCGTAAATATACTGACAAGCTTGATTAGTCTAGACGATGAGACTAGTTTGATAAAATTTTGCTTTAGGTAAATTTGTTTCAGATAGTTCGAAGTAACTGTTGGATATTCCACGAAAATTGTATTGTAGAGCTTTTACAACTTTAAAGTGGGTTTTAGAACTTAAATTGAGAGACCTGCGACCTCAAATGACCTCTTTGTTGCATATTTTCACCCTCACATTGCTAGCGTTTGTTTGTAAGAGTGTTTGTTCTCCTTTAGTTGTCGTTTCATTTATGTTTAATCTATGAACTGTATAGAACAATAAATTGAATTTATTTACGTCATCATAGTAGTAGTATTAATAATGAAGAAATAGATAATTTTTCACACCACATTGCTTGTCGGTGAAGGAAAACGTCGCGAGGAAACCTGCATATGTACGTAGAAGAAATTCGATGGCATACCTATGTGAATCCACCAACCCGCATTGGGCCAGTGTGGTGGATATTGCCCAATCATCCTTCGTAGCAGGCCTACGTCCTGCAGTGGACTATTAAAAAGGCTGGTGCAGTACAGATAAATTTAAGTCAAGCAAAATTCCGACCATCATCATCATTAATAGCAGCTTGGTTCAGTTTGGCAGCTCATTCGCCGATCTTCCCTGAATCCCAAAATATCAACCACAATCTTCATTTTAGTCGTAGAGCTTTCCTGAAGTTTCTAATAGGATTAATGATAAGCGATAAGAAGAGTTAAGTCCTATGATCAGCAGTGAAAATTGTACAGTTCGTACAATTTACTTAAAATACTCTATATAAACAGGTCCGAAAGACAATGCTAGTGGTGCACTCCAACATGTTTCTGTAAATGGGTTCAGTTACAGGTATCATGTGAGATCGACGCGCGATAGGCGGCGGCCGCTGGCCATACTGGCGTGCGATGTATCTGCTTAGAACCCGTGAGATGAGACATGTTGTCTCAATTTAACAAGAATCTGAACAAGTTTTGGTAGCAAATAATTTCGCCCCCTAAACTTGAAAATCAACAAGGTGGTCAGATGATTTTATTTAGACTGTACGATCGTGAAGAATGCAAGCCGCTTCCATCCGGTCTCATGGGTAGTCAAGGAAACCCTATACTCAGCAGTGGACACCCTATGGCTTAGAAAAAGAAGAACTTTAAAAATCACAACGATGAGTAAAGAGAACAGGAACAATTATTTTATTACTCACAGAGAGTACCTACGACAAATCACTTATTATTGTTATAGGTCCTGCATTGACGCCTCCGATACGGTGTCTCATGCATGCTCCCCTCTAGCGTCTACCCGAGCCAGCTTTGCTAAAATTAGCTAAGCGTGGTTCTGGGCTACTCTCTAAAATCACTTAGGTATTTCTAACGCACTCACACAACACTGAATTGTATATTTTAGAAACATCACATGCATAAAGCGGCGTGGGAGTCTATGAGTATAAGTGTCTTCATTTAAAAGTCTCCGACGCCGGGTACAGACAAGGACCTTCTATAGATCTCCGTGGTCGGCTGTCTAGACGTCCTAGACTTCAGACACCTAGGTAATAGTGTAATGGACAAATGGTACGTTTACCTTGCGTTGCGGTTAAAGTCAAGCGTGGTTGCTGACGACAACTGCACACGCGATTTTTTACGATTCAAAAATTAATAAAAAATATTATTCTCAGGTTATAGCCATTCGGCTCGTGTTTGCAGACAATTTTTTAGAAAAGGTTTTTATGAAACTGCTTATCGTTGTAACTTTATTTTGGGTATTTTTGTACGTTTGTCTTTTTATTCTGAAAGTTTTGAGTTATAGTTTAATGGCCTTGTAATCGTGGGCCAATGAATTGAGTCGAATGAATATTCGAATATTTAAATTTAGCTGCAAGCAATTACTAAAATCAATGTATGTAGGTAAGTATACGCTAGGTCGACTGTGAATCAACTTTATCCAGCATAAATAGTTAAAAAGAGATTTTTGAAGAAGTGTGGAAGAAATTATGTTGGTGCAATATATTTCATTGATCATACTTCCCAACAGATACCTAAATGTGTAGAAGAATGTCGATAAATATCATTATATTAAACTTGGATATATTATAGGACTGATTTATGTCTTAGTACCGAGCGTAATCAGGCAACCCGCACTAGGCTAGCATGGTGTAGGTATACTCAACAGTGGATTATTAGGTGGTTATTAGATATGATCTCGAATTGTACATAGTGTATGTACAGCCCATTTTAACCCCCGACTCAAAAACGAGGGGGTGTTATAAGTTGACGTGTCTCTCTGTGTGTGCGTCTGCCTGTGGCATCGTAGCTCCCAAAAGTATGAACTAATTTTGATTTCGTTGTTTTTGTTTAAAAAGTGAATTAGTCGGGAGTGTTCTTAGCTTTGTTTCATCAAAATCAGTTCGGCCATTTCTAAGTTATCAGCTCTTTTGTTAGGATTATAAGATTGCTACCGCAATTTTATTTTGATGTTTTTTTTTTAATTTTTGAATTAATCTTGCACAATAAAATATAGTATGTCACTATATGCAAGTAAATCTATCAATCGATCAAAGAGTTTCCACGTGCGCAAACATCGACAGAACGCTTGGCAGTGCGACGGGAATCGAAGCCAGATTAGCCGGCTCATCCTGCAGCTTGCGGCCAATTCCAAACGTGTTCTATTCTACCCACCCTGTATCATGCATACGATGAACTTACTTCCTGAATCGACATAGAGCTCAAAGCAACTACGAAATGCAACAGATCGACCATAGAAATTTGGTTCTGAGAGCTTATTCATGCTCAACTGGACGTTGCGCTGTAATCTCATAGCTACTCGTAATCAGAGCTTCATAGTATTCAAAGAGAACTTGATTGCGTATTTGAACAAACGAAACATATGTTTTCAATATCATTTAATTTGTTGTTTAGTTATTAATATCATGCTATTTATTGTTCTGAGATTCCAACCATCATCATTGACAGCCTAGTGTAGGGTATAAGCCTCCTACCACTTTTATCAAAAATTCCTTATGTGTAGCTATCTGACCTCGGTGCTTCAGCATACATATATATCAATCAAATAAGTATAATAATGTTTTTAAAATTTTAGGGTCAAGCGAGTGTTGATTTGTAATGACAGTGCATTAATTGTTCTCCAGTCTTTAACAAATTGTATTTCTGTTTTATCATCGTGGATTTGCAAATACGTAAACATGTAAACAAAATATGATGCACTGCGGTTTTAAATTTTATGTTTTTCGTGTCACGTTATTTTTACCTTGTGATAAACATCACGTGGTCCCTAAATACTGAATATCAGACAGCTCACATACTAGTTATCGATTCCGATACCGTGAACAGCTTGCGGCTGCATACGCTGGGTGATCGCTGCAAATCCAGCACGTTGCATTTCCTCAAAGCTTTGATTTAACAAGCTATTTTAGCCCACTAAACGGTCACGTTTCATACATTAAAAGGTTTAATCAACTGGCAAATAAACATATCCGCAGATGTATCTGTTGAGCTTTTTAATATGATGTATGAAGTTGATCTACAGAATGTATTTATGTGTAGGTAAACACTCTATATCTCTATATCTAGAGAATAGCGGTTGCGAAGCGCCAAGGTGGATGTGGTATGGTTGTGTGTTATGTTGGTTCTGTATTTAAAATACCTATGACGCACGGGTGGGAAATAAATTAAAGTAGAGAGTGTTACACTTGCTGCTCCATCGCCATAAAACATCATAACTTAATGAACTGTAGGCCTAATTGTGAGGGCGCCATCATAAATTTAATAGCAACGTAAAAAGTGTTCTCTCTATCGAATGCCTAAAGTGAAAAAGAAACAGAAATATTCTAATTAGCTATTATAATATTACGTTGGCACCTTCATAATTGGGTCTTATGTACTCTTAGTATAATGGTAGGTGCGTGCTAGTTTATTAGACCTTGTTAAAGGTCGCCAAACGCGGTTGAAACCATAGTCGTCATAGCCTCTGGCTTCAAAATTTTGCATGAATGACACCTGTGTTCTGTTTTAAATAAAAAAATGTAGATGCCACAATTAGGTACCTGCTGCGTTAGGTACGTAGTGCTTTGGTTAAAATTATATTTTTGCTAAATCCTAGAATAAATAAAGTTGTTAAAAATAAAATAAGCATCTTAAATAAATTGCTTGAAGCAGGCGCCGGGTTGAGAGCAATTACTCCAAGTAAGAATTAAATTAAACAAAGAATGCCTGCAGACGCAATACTTTGTTTCCGAGAAATGCGACAAATAATAATCAGCACGGTGCGAGATGCGGAGTGATGCGGAGCGTGGCGCGGACTGTTGCCTGAAATTTTCACATGCTACCAAACACTACAGCCTGTTTTTGCGCTGGACATTTTTGGGCTCCGTACCCAAAGGGTAAAAACCGGACCCTATTACTAAGATTCCGCTGTCCGTCTGTCTTTCACCACGCTGTATCTCATGAACTGTGATAGCTAAAACGTTGAAATTTTCAGATCAGATGATGTATTTCTGTTGCCGTTAAAACAACAAATACTAAAAACAGAAAAAAAGTTTAAATCCCATACAACAAACCTGAATTTTTAGCCGTTTTCGCTCGATATTAACAACGGTGACAGGTAGATGCTTGAAATATTCACAGAATATTTAGTTTGTAGAATCATTGACCTCAAATCCAATATCTCCGCATGTGTGGCGTAGTTGGCTTTGTAACTATTAAAACAAGGTGATGTAACTTCAATAATTGTTGTATAATTTTTCGTTAACAATCCAGATAATATCCTACTGCTCTAAATGTAAAATCCTTTCCTCCTTTTTCCACAAACTCTTCTTTCCGAGTGCCCTGTCATGTCTGGTGTTGCCCGGTCTACCAAATCCAATTTCAACCAAAATCGACATAGTAAAAAAATATGATAAAATACTGAAAACCTTACAAGTTGTATGTTTACTTGAATAATTAGGTAATTATTAAATTTAAAAAAAAAAACTATTTAAGAGGGGCTCCCATACAGTACGGAACCCTTCGTGCGCAATTTCGACTCGCACTTGGCCGATTTTTTTTACTTAATGTAGGTTTGTGTTTGATTACATACTGCCTGATTTTAAGCAGATATACGGTCTAGGTCGCCTGGTTAGTCCCGAGTGGTGGGTGACGATGTGTCTCGTGTTCCGACACATCGTCATTGACGCGGAGAGGACCGCAAGCCTAGGTACACTGGTGGAACGCCCAGGGTTTTTAGTGGGTATACCGACTAGTCTGTGGGGACTGCCTTCCACCACCACCACCCGTCTGCCTTCGAGGTGAGGAGATATTCTTTATGAATTATTATGGAAAGGATTTTCCCTGGTAATAAAAGGGTGTAGCACGCGCTTACTTAGAAGATACCTATTTACTCGAGATTTGAAGACACTTATGTTGACATCTATGTCGCAGATCCCAAAAAGACATCTCAAAAAGACAGCGTTCCCTACAAAAAGTCCAACAATTTTCGACGAAATTTATGGATTATAAATATTCTGTTCAGGCTCGTGGTTCTTAAATTGATCTTGTAGCTAAAGGCACAAACACGAATAGAGTAATAATAAGTAATGGTAGTACAAAATATGTCCATTGCATAAAGAAACATGCTGAATATTCCACGAGAGAAAACTATGTATTTCAGATAGAGATTTGTAGTATTATGTAAACCAAAATGTTTTTCTACGAAGTAAATGATAAGAAAATAATGTCACCATTTTGTAGTTTCAGTTTTAGAAGTAAAAAAATGATTTTACTTCAGGATCTCCGCATTAAATCTAAGTGTAAACTGTTGTCATCTAAGTACCACAATAACAACTTGTAAGTTTATTTATTGATTGATTTATTTATATAGAAAAAAGGTTAAATATTTTATATGAAACTAAATTCCACGTATTTCTTAATAGTAGTAGCAGTTATGTGCCCTAGACCCTGCATTAGGCTGTTCATTACACATCAAAAATATTTCAATAATCAATATCAATACATAGTATAAAATAAAGTCGCTATTTTGTCTGTTTGTTTGTATGTATGCTTAAATCTTTAACACTAAGCAACGGATTTTGATGCGGTTTTTTAATGGAATAGAATAGAATAGAATAGAAACGCTTTATTGTTCACACAATCGAAATTATTACAATAAAAGAGTACAATATAATAGTGCGACAATCGGCGGCCTTATCGCTTAGAGCGATCTCTTCCAGGCAACCTGATTTTGAGAGGAAAGGATTATAGAGGAAGGTAAAGGAAATGGATAGAGTGATTCACCTGTGCGAAGCCGGGGCGGGTCGCTAGTTATATTATAAAAGGTTATTTTTAAAGCCACGACTGCCTCCGAAGTTTTTTCTACCGTATTTACTTTAATTAGATTATGCAAAGAGTACCACCTCACGATGGTTTTATGTAAAAACGAGTTTAAAAAAAATGTGAGCAAGCCATTAAAACGTCGGTGTAATCCGCCCTGCAAACAGGGTCCGAACTTTCGTTTCCCAAGCGGAACTCATGAACAGCATTAATTTTAAACAACTCCATGAATACTCGATGTTTACGAGAATTTTTCCTCTTTGTAACCGAGAGATTCTGTAATTTAAAGTTTGAGTGGACCGCAATAAAAACGTCGGCGGCATAGGGACTGAAAAACTGACACTTGTTTATCATTTTCATGATACAGATAAAACAGGACAAGTGTAGGTAATAGTAGATAGGGTATGGTTTAATTATTTCTCGCAAAAAATGGCAAAAACTCCTTCCATCGTGTACAAAATTCGCAAATTCCGCTCCGCTTGCTTACTTTATTGTTGATTTTTCAAAAACGGCTAAGCCGATTATGATTAAGTATGCCCTTTCGAACTAAAAAAGATTTTTTTTGATGCGGTTCACAATTGGCGGGATTATCGATACACAAAAAATACATACAGACGAAGAAAGAACCTCCTTCTTTTTGAAAGTCGGTTAAAAATGATTGGGTAACTGCATTTCTAGACAGAGATCATGAGAATTTAATTAAAGTATATAGCCATGCCAAGTACTTTACCTATAATTTTTGAGTTATTCCACATTTAGTGCGACGAAACGCAAAATCGTGTACTTAGATGGTATCTGAATGAGAGTAGCTGACACCGGGAAGTTTGGCAAAAGAGAAAACAGGCTTATGCCTAGCAGTGAACTGAACTAAACCATTTACAATAGTAGGGATAAATCTGCACTTTTACAAAATCTAAGAAAGCGATATTTGCTACGCTAGTTTATGTGAATACTAGTCTTTACCCGCGGCTTCGCCCGCATGATATTTTGATTTTTGTGCAATCCCATGGTAACCCTTTATTTATCCGGGATAAAAAGAAGACTATGTTACTTTCCGTCTTTCAAACCCGAGGCCCTACCTTACCAACCTTAATAATGGAGGTGGAAAATAAAAAAAACGATATGACGGTTGTTTTTTTTGACATTTCTTGAAGCGCACTCTAGAATAGCTTGCAGATAACAGATTTTTTCCTACTTACTTAACACTTATCATTATATTATGGAAAATTTACGCAATTTCATTATAATTTATAGCTTATTTATTATTCTGATATATAAGCTACATTATCGCAAAGTTTCATCTCAATTCGTTCAGTAGTTTTTGCGTGAAAGAGCAACAAACATCCATCCATCCATCCTTACAAACATTCGCGCTTATAATATTAATATTAAAACGATGATCATCGTTTTACAACAGTAAAATGAACATCGAAGATTCGGTTGTCTAATATTTCGTCCTCGTGTAAAACATTTTCTCCTGAAGCATTGGTCTTGCCTCACGGCGAATTTGGTTCCGGAAGTAAGTACATCTATGTAATAGCAAAGATGAGCGTGGTAAATATACAGAAATCTCTCTGTTTTAGTGGTAATAAAGCTCTCATTTGTAGCGCTGGAGCGATGAAACACGTTTCAAACAAACCAATTACCCTGCGATGCCTATAATGAAACAACATTACCCGTTCTCCCCCGCTCGCACCTCTCCCCTCTCCTCTCGCCCTGTGGTACTATCCTGTCTTATTACCCACTATTTCACTTTGCGGTAAGAATCTCTTGATGAGTATATCAGCGCCTTCGTCTCGCTTTATTTCGGGATATTTTAAGGAAAGAGATTAGGGCGTGTCAATGTTATATGATCTAAGGAAAATCAACAAAAACGCATTGTTTATTGGTCTGTTTGTAGGTGTATATCATATATTAGTGGACCTTCTTCTTCGGCTGGCAGCTAGAAAGTTCAAGGACACAGTGAGAAAGGTCGTATGGGCCTGGTGGTTAACCTCGTTAGAGTTTTTTTTGAGCAGCTTTAAAGTATCTGACATGGCTAAACCACGGCAACGCTTAGCTGAAAATGCTACCCGCGGTCACCTATCCGAAGACTGACCGTGCCGACTGCTGCTTTACTTCGGTTCTCGATGACAAACAACAAGTCAAACTACGCTATGAGAACTACGCAACAGTAAAGACGAAACAAGCAGCGCCCACCAATAATGGTTCTCTTCAGCATCAGCCATCAGCTCTAATCAAATGAATTTTAAATCGATCCTAAAAAACTAGAAGCTGATCATTCGCAATGCGTACCAATGGCGTAGGTAAGTGAAATATGAAAAAAAATCATCGTTTTGTACAAGTTTATCGTTTTTTAGTCAGAAATGTATAGCAGTGTAAAGTACCTACCAACAGTGAGCTATAGAAGATCATTGCATGCCAATAAAGGTTTAATGTCACGTGAATCGATTGATTCAGTGAGCGCGAGATGGCACTTGACGACGCGGCGTGATTCGGCTCGCCTGCCCGGAACGCATTGCTTATTTAACACAGAATATATCATTGCTTATTTACATGCTAGATCTACAGAGGAAAGAAAAAAGACGTATAAACAGAAAATAAGAAATATGAATTTAGTTTCCCATAGTTTTATCTTCAGTGACGTAGCTGGTCTACGGCGTAGCATATCCGTAGGGTTCTCGATAGTTACGCGAAGCTACATTGCGCATTGGGCGGGCGGCGTAGCAAATCATTGTATTGTTATTTAAACATTGTGTTTAATTTATTTCATTATTTAAAAAATATTTTAGTTCCGTCCATAATACAGTTAGTACTACACGAATACTATTTTTTTAAATTCCGAATAGGTTTGCGTTTGACCACATACTGCTTGATGTTGAGCAGATATGCGGTCTAGTTTGTAGCACTCTTACCTAGAAGATACCTATATCTATACTAGGATATACTAGGACAGAAAAAATCATAACTAAATAACAAATACTCTCCTACGTCTATCTTACTCTAAATCTGTGCTAATGACAGCGTCTTATTGTATTGCAAAGTTCCTAAATGGATTTTAAAAAAATACGTAAAAATGGTAAAAGATTTGAGCCTCAATGTCAATATAATAAGTAAGTAGGTACATATATACTTCATTTCCTTCCCGTAGCAACCCTGAGAACAAGCGATCCCGATTCACGCTCACCCGGTTCTTTATTACGTGCATTAATCGTTGCCAGCTGAACTCGGCTGAAGCGATGAGCGCCACACTTATAATTAGCACACATTATTATGCCGCGCCACGCCTGAATAGAATTACAAATCTGCAGTCATGGGGAAAACGGCATCTTCGTTTTGGCGCAAATGATAGATTACAAGGATATCGTAGTACATATTATGTATATTTTATATGACTACGATATCCTTGTAATTATACTCGTTTAGAATATATTTTAAATAAGAAAACAAGTTTAATAACAATAAGAAAATCGTCACTACATAGTATAAAACTAAATCGCTTCCCTATCTGTCCGTCCCTATGTGTGCTTATAACTTTAAAACCACGGAACGGATTTTGATAAGTTTTTTTAATTGGTAGAATAATTCAAGAGGAAAGTTTAAATGTATAATACACCTGTGCGAAGCCGGGGCGGGTCGCTAGTTATTATTATATAAGACAATATCATTAGCAAAAATAAATTGGCGTTACAGCCTGTCCCTTGTGCAAAGACTACATGGAGACAGAGGAAACAGCCGTGTACTGGTTACTAGAATGTTGCAGCGTGTCAGAACAACGTATAAAGAACCTCGGGTCGCCAAAGACGCTCCGGGCTGTTTACAATCCTGAAGGACCCGGTGGCATCATCATGCAATTAAGAATCTGCAGGGGGGCATGTTACGGAAAATGCTCACCCATCAAGTAACACCGGTTGTAGCCATCTTAAATAAATAAATCGTTTATTTTGGACATCAAATAAACTAGTTGAAAACTGTATTTTAGGCTTCTCCTTAAAGTATAGACAATACATTTGTTAGTGTTCTTAGTGTCACTTGTGGCCGCTTTGAATTTTAATGATTAATTAGACAATTTACTGTTGAAATAATATTTTTTAAAGTAATTTTCTAACTTCACACGAGGCACGATAGACACGAGATTCACACAAACAATATTGATGGTGTTACATTGGTTATAATTATCATTTATGTAATAATTTTGACACCAAATGGCCACAACCGGGTCAGAGACCACAACCGGCCCCTCTATTATATCAAGAAAGTAACAAAATAAAATCACAATATAACATAAATATTACTTGGTTTGTAAGCTAATATTCAATCTAAGAGTCAAGTAAATATTTAAGGCCTGAGAAGTTATTACAGCACTTTGTGGTGTAGTTGATGGAAAATAAAACCCGAGGGATGCAACACAAATTCAATCCGATAAAATTAGAAAGTAATTGGATTTTGATAACGCAGACGACCAGCGGTCATATCACGCCGAAGACCTAAACAATGTTATACTCAATTATTTATTGCAACATAATATGTACCTAGTTAATATTTACATGCGGTTCTTAAAAAACATGTTTTGAATAGTTAGAATAATTATGACCCTATAAGCGTCAGGTTCATCGTTTTTAGTGTTCCGTATCCAAAGGGTAAAAACGGGACCCTATTACTAAGACCCCGCTGTCTGTCTCCAGTCTGTCTGTCACCAGGCTGTATCTCATGAACCGTAATTGCTAGAGAGTTGAAATTTTCAGAGATGATGTATTTTGATTGCCACTATAACAACAAATAAAAACAGAATTATGTAAATATTTAAGGCAGGCTCCCATACAATAAACGTGATTTTTTAAACGGGCTCCTATACGGTACGGAATCCTTCATGCGCGAGTCCAACTTACGAGTTTTTCTTGATTTTGTCGGCAGTGAGCTAAAGATTAGAGAAGAAGATTGTGCACAGGGTTAACCAGAACTGTAGTACTAAAACGAAAAGAGATGATACAGGATACAGACCATCGTTATGAACAACTTTTGCTATGGGACTAACCAAATATTCGAGGAGAATAATTAGCTGTTTCATACATTTTGTCGATTCCGAATAATATCTATGAGTCCATATTATTATTACCTACTCTATTTGAGGTTTGATCTATAAAATCAGACCAAGTGAAACAAAATCCCAAGTAGCAACAACAGCAGCAAAAACAAGAAATACTTACTCATTGATGGTAGATCGTTGTTCAGGGGTCGTAACTCGAGTTGAGATGGACTCCGAACAACTGCCATTGTTCGGATAGCTTGCGATACCTGTTAATTGAAGTTTGTTCTTACGTGTTTCACGTATAACTTCTCTACTTTTTCTTGCTATCTAAGTGCCTAAAAAGATATTTGGAATAAATGTATATAAGACTACGTGTCTACATGTCCTAAATGACAAAAATGTTACTAAGTTTTTAGCAAGCGCAATTTTGGCGATTTAGCTTTTATTATATATTTTTAAGCAGCTGTACTAAAATATAAGAACTAGAAATTGCATCTCCGAATTTAAGAGTAATACTTTTTCGTAACCAAAATACAATCTGAATTAAGAATGATTTGAAGGTGAAGGGTCTTCGAATTTGCGTAGGAACGGGCCCGGTCTCTTGTAGTAGGCTCCTTGATAGGTTTCGGTGTAACCAGCATTAAGTCCATTGTACAATTGTACATACAAAAGCATGATAGATATTAGTAAGTAAGTTCGTATAGGCTGCGTGGCTAGCCCTGGTGTCAGAGTTTTTAGACCGCCTGAAGGCCTCTGGCTTGGCTAAACGGTTAAAACAACCGGGACCTACAATTTAACGTGTCATCCGATCCACGGTAGCGCTCAGTCGGAAAATGCCACCCGAGGTCACCCATCGAAATACTGACCGATAGATATTGGACCATACCTTGTGCTCATTCGTCGCCCACTGCCTGTTCAAACATAAATTGTTCTATAATGAGAACTGAATAGAAACACGTCGGTTATTAAACTTAGTTCAAAATAGAGGTACTCGTAGTAAAAGAGTTGGAGAACTCATTAAATGTGCTTAATTACTTTATAACACGGACATTGGACTCGTCGCCGGAGTCTTAAATACTGCTCCTTTGTGCCAGCGGTGCGCAGCTGGCCCTCCGACCCTCTGGGCGCATCCCTCACTTAATTCCGGTGCTCAACTTAATTTGATTACGTTTTAATTTCACGTTATGTTTAATGTTCATGGTTATGGCATGGGGATTGTTTTGACACAAACGAGTTGGCCGATGATAGGTACGTTTGGAAATTGCTCGATTTTGTTAGGTATTTTGAAAGAAATGTTGCATGGATCGCAGTTTTTAACCGACTTCCAAAAAGGAGGAGGTTCTATGTTCATATGTATTTTTTTATATATTTTCATCGATAATTTTGCCAACTGTGAACCGAATCAAAGAATTCTTTCTTTTGTTCGAAAGGGCATACTCTCGAGTTGGTCCCATTTAAATTTTACAGAAATTAGCTGAGCCGCTTTTGAAAAATCAACAGTAATGTAAAAAATTCCAGCGAAATATTTGAATTTTGTACACGATGGAAGGCGGTTTTGCCATTATTTGCGTAAAAATAATTATAGGCTTTATACAGCTTTAAACATAATTTTGAATTTTTCCTTTCTTTGTCTAATAGATCACAAAATAAGATACTTAGATCCCAACGAAAAGTATGCTTAGAAAATAAAGCTTTCAAAGTATAGGAAATATTTTCATAGCAGTTGCTATTTAGAGTGGCATAATAAAGGGAGCTTTATAATCTCACGTAACTTAAACAAATACAACTTTTCTAATCCCCTGTGATATTTCCCTAGTGAGTAAACAGGCTCTCTCACATCCTTCCAAGTAACAAGTTCCACAAAACTTAACACATAAGTAGTTAAACTTTTAAATTGCAAAGATTAACACTTTAATAAGTGTACGTGTAAACATACAAATCCATAATTTTATATTAGAAGGAAGTGCATCTTACTACAGGATATTGAGAACCTTAATGGAAAGAAGCTCAAACATGGGTTTGCATCGCACAATGCTCAATATAACTAATATTAAGTAAGTACTAACAGCTTGTTTGCTAACTGATTCAGACACGAACGAGATCAACTTTGCTAATGCTCAGGCTTAGGTATAAACTCATTGAAATTAATAGATTTAATTAATATGCTACACAAAATCTTAATGATATTGTGCTCCCTGTAATTTTCTCCGCCTTTTTAAAATATTTTAGTTAGATATATCTAAAATATTACGATTCCGTGTGTCTTGTTGAACCTACGAAATCGTTATCGCTCCACGTGTTCCATCGGTCAAGTGCTGGTTTATTATCATCATGACAGACATTGGACGTCGACTGCTGCCTGTTGTACTTAGCAATGTTTTCTTATTCCGTTTGAAGCTAATGGCGATTAACCATACGCACGTAACCTTCGCAAATACAGAGTTTCAGATCGGAATTTAAGGCTTCCAGGTCTGGAATCCTACGTTCTCCAAGTTAGGTTGCCGTAAATTCTGTAAATTATATAATCCGCTTATTTATGGGAAGAAATATTATTTTTGTTTGTCTTTAAACAACGTCAATCTGTCACCGTTTATTGATAGCAAGTAAACAAATAACACGCAGAAAACAAATTCGGACGAACCCGTTATGACCTGAATTATTTTAGTGATTTGAATTGTTTAATATTTAAATATATTGTTGCTGCAGGTCCATTTAATAATTTTCAGTAGTTCACGTATTGTTTTTGTTATCTACTAATTATTTATTGTGTAATAAATCAATTTCGCTCATTTACGTTACACGTTCTGTTTTAAGATTACGTATATTTTTATTAGCTCTACTATCATAATTTAGATGGAATGAAATGAAAGGTATGATGATCTGAATTTTTCTTTATGTTATTACGTATTTCTTACTATATGATAAGTAAAGTCATTTAGCTGAGTCATATTTATGTTACTAACAAAAAATAAATGTAGCTACTGATTCTAGAGAACAAACTTTGATTATGAATAATCATAAAGTATCAAAAATTTTGGATACTATTAGATTAGATATGTTTATCAATTTAGCGCGATAATGATGATAAAATACCGAACTGATTAAAATATTTCAGTTTCCTTTTTTGTTACGTAATCACCAGATAGTGGGATTTTAAATAAGAGGTTTATTAGGTTACGTGGCCAAAACAGCAGTTTTTCTAACTTAGCGCACTCAGTGTCTTTGGCGTTTTTAGGTGCTATTTTCTTTCTTGGTCGAGTTCTTCATTTCTGAAGGTCGTGTCTAAGTTGGAGCGGGTTGATCTTGGATCACTTTTTGGATATTTTTTTTCAACTTGGACCTGTCTGCTGCGGATTTCATGGCGTCAGGATGCCGATCAAAGATCGTATTTGATCCGCACATATTGTAGGCGATCGACCGCGTGGTCTTTTATCTCTCCTTGTAGGTTCTACAATACATATTTCTAAATAGAACACCAAATTATTTTATTATAATCATCACGTCACCGGTTAGGTATAGACCGCGCCACACAAGTTGGCGGATGTGAAGTTAGCTACAAGTTACGCAATAGCCAATCAACGTGCGGCTTTATGTAAGCTTCAGTCAGGATTGGATATTGCGCAGCTTGTAGCTAACTTCACATCCGCCAACTTGTGTGGCTCAGCCTATATTAGTATTTCCAATAGATTTTTAATAAGACTCGTAGGAAGCGGCTTACATTCAGTGTGTCTCAGTGGTTTTTATCACATCGTCCATTCACCTTGTCGGTGGATGAAAGTTAATAATACTTTTATAATAAAACAACTTGGTAAACAGTAAGTAATTGTTTTACTTGTACCTATTTATAATATAATATTACAACATAGTACTGAAGACTGAAGAGTACTCGAGTCCCCATTTCATCAGCGTCATGTAAACACGTTACAACAAATATTGCCTCAGTAAGTAGAGTATTTTATTACAGCAAACATTTAGGAACACGAAACTAACTAGTTTCATGAGACTAGGTCGTTAAATTCGCCTTCATTGTAATCATCATAGTCAGCCGATTTCCACTGCTGTGATTGGCCCAGACGCCAGTAAAATGTCGTTGAGCTGGGTGGAGCGTTGTGGTCTGTGAGTCCATTGCATCAATACCATTTTGTAAAAGAAAAAAAATACACAGTTGTTACCGGAGTGGAGCTGTACCTATTTAGTTCTTCGCTATACAAATATGGCACTTCTGCAATTGGCTTACAGAGTACAACGCTCTACCCAGCTCCGCCCATATCTGTTCTGCTTTGGTGGAGTCTGGATCTTATTCTCAGATAAAAAGATTTATATTTTCTAAAATATGACAGCGATATTTTGACAAAGCTTCAACGAATTTTGTTTCTGGAAACAACAACCTTAAAACTTCCTGTATGTATCATGGAGGTGCTAAAATTCCCGAAATGTCATAAAATAAGCGACAAGTTGGAGTAAGCACACTCCATAAACTGTAGCCTTGTATGTTCCCTCCGCAACTGTATCACCTTTACAAGTACATCTCGTAAAGCTTTTTGGCATGAAAAAATATTCTCTTCTACAATACATCTTATCATCACGCAATATTCACCTTTTGCTGTCAGATTTAGAGCAGATATTGGCTTGGCTGGTTGTCTCGGTGCTTGCGTTGTTTTAGGATGGATTAAGGTATGGAAGTATGCCTTTTGTTGGTGTAATCTCGTGCTATAACGCAGCATCATCAATCTCCGGCTGTTGCAGGCTGCAGCTTTTACATGTTCCGAGCTGAATTAAGCCGGTACAGAATGGATTATTTAATGTCTTGGCCCGTACGCCGCGTCGTCCGTGATTGCTTCATGTTTCATACGAAATTGTAACTAGAGTGAGACAATTCTCATTAGACTGAACATTTGTCTAGGTACCTTTTCACATTAGATTACAAAATTTGTGAATTCCTGATTTTGTGAAATTCTGATCGAGAAAGAGGGCTAAGTAGTTAAATGTTTTACTTGTAAATATAACCCAAACCCACCTAGAATACAAAAAAACAGGTTGCACTCCAGGAGTGCCAGCAGAAGTGAAAACTTGAACATAATTATAAAGTACTATCATTTATGTAGTACTGCGCCGTCTTACGAATTTTTGATCAGGTAACGTGTGCTGACGCAAGTTTAACATTTTACCCATCCCAAAAAATGCACAACGCCACTAGAGAAGTATTTTACTTAAAAAAATTACAGTGATATTGGTGAATATGATGCGTTTTTTTCAGGAATTTTCCTAAGAGATTTACTTAGTTAGAGTGCGTATATGTGTCACAGAATAAATTATCCGGTCTGTTTTTTCTTATAATATAAATATTAAAAAGCCTACTTTTTACATATACGGCAAATATAAGAAAATGCTCAAAACCTTTAAAAAATAATACATCGACTGCCTAAAATGTACAACCTAATTATTTCGTAACCCACTCACACAGCCCCAGCTGCCTTCTATCCTAAAATAATAATCTCATTTTGGTCCCAAACTCTGTAATTGTTTCGCTTCCTCTTTTTGAGTTGCCGATTTCGTAAAATTAATCGTTTCATACCTACTGCCTTTATAAATAACTTTTCAGAAGTGGGATGAGCGCAGTGACAACATTTACTTACAAACAAGCGAAGTTATTGACGTAATTATTACAAGAAATATATACTAGTCATTTTTGAATATTTTGCTAATTTGTTGAGAATGATTAGAGTGGTTTTAGTTATTGCTCTAATTGTAATAAAGACAAACGACAGATCTGGTTCATCTTCGTTCTACGAAACCCCAAGCTAGGGGGAGGGTAGCGGAAAGCGCCTGCTTGTCATGACGCACAATTAACTATGCGCTTATTATGTATTCCGCAGTAACAATGACAGCTTCTTCGGGAGAATCTTTTTGTAAGGAAATGCAGAGTCTCCATCTAATTCTGTCGCAGCAAACTCGTAGAGATTTACCCAGAAATTACGCAAATAAATATTTGAGTAGGTTCTTATTACAGTTTAAATTCTTATTAGATCTTCAATAATTTATTACAGTCAGCTCAGTGATGAAAGACAACGGATCGACCCTTTTTCGATTAAACTGATTAAGAAAGGTATTTGACTAAAGTTCACTTTGAACAACCTTTTGTAATCTAATTCATTGACCTCGGGTATTTCAAAGTCTTAAGTATTTCTTGCCAAATATCCAAGAACTACGAAGTTGTTCATAGCTTAAATACCCATAGGGGAAGGAACTTTAAAACAACAGCCTCCGCAGGGTTCAGGGCTAGCAAGTTGTGTTTAAAGTCTGCAATATATTTGTGTAAACGATCGCCCCCTACCTGCTCGTTACACACATAACACGAGACAGCCATTTGTGTAAGTTGCGAGTTAAGCAAACTTGGTAAAGTTAGGATTTGGTATCGTCGTAAATAGAGTATCGAGCACATGCGTATCGGGATCGCAGGCACGTGCCGAGATCATTCCGAATTAGCTACATTATCATGTATCAGAATTGCTTGTACGAGTTTTTGTCGTATGTACGTGTTTATTTCCTCTTTCCACTTGGATACACAGCTAGGGTCCACTGGCTATGAATAAAAATAGCGTCATCTGGTTAGCATATGGAAAAAACATATTTAGCCACTTTTTCTTTTCATATTGAAAGCAGTAAGCTGAAAATACGAAATGATAGAAAATAAAACAAATCATGCTAATTGCTTGTACAATACTACCCTTCCGACGTACCTTTGCCATCGGTGCAAGGGGTCCCGTGTGCAACTCCCAGATATTGGGGTATCGAATTTAAATACCCATGAGTTTAACCTCTTGTACTGACAACCCCGCAGGGCGTATTACCTCTCTGGCACGAAGGCCATCAAATTACGGTACGATCACCGTCACGAATGCAGCACTTGCGCCGCTCACATTATCCACAATTGCATATTTATTCCTCAAATAGCGTCATTGCTTCAACAGCAGGGGTAGAATTAGAACGGTACTAACCCCCAATCACCGCTTCACTGTGTAGAAAACGGACTCCCCATATATTCTGTCTCTCGATGCTATAATTACCCTTGTCTTTATTTGTACTCCATGGCTTTCCCAACACAGGGACTTCTCCAGAGGCTCAAGAAGAAGAAAAAGAGTGCTTTATTGCATCCAGTAGGTAATCCATCCATCAGCCAAATGAAGCCTTCAGTCAGTAGGTAATAAATAGACTACAATCCCAACGCCGGGGACCCGCCTCCCGCACCTGTCTCAGTCCCCTTTGTCGTCTCCCCCGGCGCCCCTGTACCGCGCAGGCGAGGACTAAGTTAAGCGGTAGGATTATAATAAGATTACGAATATTTAAGGGTGCGTTGTTAGTTTCAGCACACCAAAATAGATCGATGTTTATTTTATAAATCATGCCATATACGCGAACTGTACTTATTTTTAAACATAATAAAAATTATTTATATTATAACAATTTGCGTGCACCCTCGTTGTTGCGCTCGCAAGTAGTTAGTGTCGTGTATTTGTGTAATATACCTATTATAGTCAGTGCGCTCCCGCGGCGTGGCGTGATCTCACCGAAGTCAATTAAATCACAGATTACCCTATGAATACCGTATGTCGATAACCTGGTAATTGGGTCAAAATTCACCAAGTTAGAAAAAAATTCCATGTTTATGTTCCACGTATTATGGGACGGATAGAGCTAGTTCTAAGCACTTGCAACTTACTTTTTCAATATTTTACTTTGTCTTCTGTCTATAAACGTAAAGGAAGGATAGGTTTTTATTTTTATGTATTTTATGTTACAAAAAGCCTGCTATCTTGTTTTGTCTTCTGTCCTCTGTAACTACCTGATCGCTACCATGACTCGGATGACACGTTAAATTGGAGGTCCTGGTTGTTTTAACCGTTTAGCCATCTCAGAGGCCTTCAGGCGGCCTTAAAACTCTGACACCTCACACTCAGCCACCCGGCCAATACGAACTTACTTACTTACCTACGACTATAACGTACAGCCATATGTAGGTAAATCATATCATCATGGAGTTGTTTTTGTGATAAACATTTAAGAAAATTGTCGCGAACACAGGGCTCGAAGCTGCCTCTCTCAGATTACTAGCCCAACGCTATCCCAACGCTAGTTCGCCTCCCGACGTCATCGCCAAATTTTAGAAGTGTTAATCATTTTTCTACCAACTTTTAGCGTTGGCAGTATCTACCAACGCTATAAGTAGGTAGAAAGTTCAAATATGAGATAAACCTAGCGTGGAAAGCAGTATACAATAATAATTAAAATCATTTCAAGTGTTTCTTGAAATGAAATGAAATGAAATAATTTATTGCTTAAAACTGTGTACAGTAAGATCTTCACAATTTTTTAACACCAAGCACTTTAAAACAGTTTTGTCTTTACAGACATGCAATTTAGTGTTATTAGTACTTTACCTTTAACTTAGTTCATAGTTTTAATTTATTAATTTGGTTTATACACAGAGATACTAGAGGGATAATGTGGTCGATCTAGAAAAGATAGAAAGAGATGCAATGATGTAATATGGCATGAGTTAGAAAGAGACATGCAAAATATCTCGATTCAGTAGCTAGTTGCCGTGTTTTTCTCTCAGTAGTGTCAAATTCCAATACATGTTTGTCAGTTTTGACAGCTCTGGGCAAGATTTTCCATACATTTTTGTGGTTGAGAATTGCATCAAGCGACAACAGCGCTATCTCTCTAGTTGTAATAGCTCTGTGGGCTTATATTGTTTATTTTTCTTTTTTGAAAAAAGGCACGCCTTTGAGATATCTTTCGTCATCGATGTTCAGCAGAGTAGGATTTAGTACGCTTACGTTTACGTTGATATCAATCGTTGCATGTGCGGAGTCTACAAAACATAACTCGTGGTTAAAAGCGATCTTTCTCCATAACGGGAAATTGATACTTGCAAGTTCGAGACAGCTCTATTGTTTCGCTTTATAGCCCCACTGAGCGGTCGTTGAATTAGATTTATAACACGTTTGTAAGGAATTATACTCGTACTGAGCTGAGCACTAAAGCTTCCGAGTAGCTTGCACAAGTCAATCGATTCAGGTTTAGTCTCTTCCTCCAGCTCTAGCTGTTACTGAAATAAAATTGTCAAATGCCACCATGTAATACTTTTCATACTTGTCAGCTAGTTTATAAGAGTAAATGTAGACTTTTTGTAATTTTAATTGGTGGTTTAGATGAGAAAACTTATGTTGATTATGTCATATTACATGAGGCCTTCAGGCGTCCTAAAAACTCTGACACCAGGGCTAGCCACCCGGCCTATACGAACACACACACACACACACTTTTACATGCATCAACCTTAACTACAATGAAACGTTAGATATCAAATCATACTTACTCGCAAGATCTTGTCGTTATACTTGTAACATTGGCATTATTTGATTTATAGCGAGTTTATAGCTATCTAAAATGACAGAGACCGTCAGTGCGTTTGTATACGGAAGTTTTTTTTACCGGTCAAGGACCGTCAATAAACGGATACCAACATTTTTGATCGACGAAACGGAGGAGGTACTCAATTCGACGAGTATATATATATATATATATAATATATATTTATGTAGTAGTCCGATTTCAATAATTATTTTTTTAATTAAAAAAAGTATACTTTGACATTGGTCCGATTTAAATTTTGTAGAAATCGGCTTAGCCATTTTTGATAAATCAACAATAATGTGAAAAATGCTACATTGATCCGTGCGAAATATTCGCGTATTCTGTACACGGTTGAAGTCGGTCATGCCATTTTTGGCGAAAAATAATTATTCACCTGATGGATGTCCGGTTATTCACATTTATTATAAACCATACACTACTGCGAATCCGCTGAAATAAACGGTCCGTTCTCCGGTGGAAAAAATGGCCGTGTACAACGCGCTCTCAGGCGCCTAATTCAAAAATTCTGACACCAAGGGTAGCCGCACGGCCCGTACGAACTTACAGGTAGGATGCATTCATCTATTTTCAGTTCAGAAAGAAAACTCTGATACCAGGGCTTGCAACCCGGCCTGCAGATTGATTTTGAAAAGCTTTTGGCGTCGCCGTATAATTTTCACAGCCAAATTCTGTAGGATATTAGTAAAGAAGCTTTATTAAATGTACTTGTGCCCTCTAAGCCTAAGATTAGGTACTGCTGAATTCGCAGGGATCTGTAATGTGTAATGTCGGGCTTTGAATGTCTAGATCGTTCATTTCAAACGATTGAGTGCCTTAGGAGTGGAGTCTAAGGAAATTTACGGCGTAGTCATTTTTTCTCTTGAAGCGATTAACGAAAAAAAGAACGGAAGGGTGATGTAGCTTATCCCAACAGCTTATGAAGGGGGTAACGTGTTCGAGGTGCAGCTATACCTACAACGTTTTAATAAGGGCCTAGTAAAAAAACAGCTGTTCATTACATTGTCAATACATTTTGTTGAGAGTTAATGAACTTATTACAATAAGTATTACCACCGTGTAATTCCATACATGGATCAGCTGACTTTTCTTTCGCGATTTCGATGTTGGTCCCATAGCAAAAGTTGTTCATAATGTTTTACGTGACACGTGGTTTCAGTATAAAGAAGTTTTACAGGTTGTAAGGGTAAACTACGAATGTATTATTATGTATCGATGTTATGTTTCTTTCTTGCCTTGGACAATACAAGTGGCTGAACCGATTTTGATAGATGGGTTGTAGTTAGATACTTATTTACAATCGGGAAAAGCTTGTGACGATTCACAATCATCTCTAAATTCAACCATCAAAGTAAATGGAAAACTATGGGATCCACATTTTGAATAATTCAAATCAGCCGTTTGTTTTCACCACTTCTATAATTACATAACTTTAGGGCTTAGGCTTTTTCTGGAACCGCTAAAGTAATTACTAAGCTCTAATGATCTTATTTATTTAACAGCTTTTGTTGTTCAAGGTTTATTCAGGGTAAATGAGGCGTGGTAGCGTTTTCCCAAACTTGTGGTAGAATATTATCTATACCTACTTAGTCTTTCCTAATGATAGTGGCATATTTTTAGGGTTCCGTACCCAAAGGGTAAAAACGGGACCCTATTACTAATACTCCGCTGTCCGTCTGTCTGTCTCCAGGCTGTATCTCATGAACCATTATAGCTAGAAAACTGAAATTTTCACAGATGATGTATTTATGTTGCCGCTATAACAACAAATACTAAAAACAATAAAATTAATAATTAAGGGGGCTCCCATATAACAAACCTGATTTTGTAGCCGTTTTTCGCTCTATATTAATAATATATAGTAACAGGTAGATGCTTGAAATTTTCACAGAATATTTAGTTGTACATTAACTTCTATAATAAATAATCAAATTAAAATTAAATAAATAAGGGAGGCTCCCATACAGTACGGAACCCTCCGTGCGCGAGTCCGACTCGTACTTGGCCGATTATTTAAATTAAAGGTAGTTGTTATGACATTATTATCATCATCATCATTATCATTATCAGCCGTAAGACGTCCACTGCTGGACATAAGCCTCTTCTATGGGTTTCCAATAAGCACGGTTGGAAGCGGCCTGCATACAGCGCGTTCCTGAGGTCTTAATAATATCGTCGGTCCACCTGGTCGGTGGATGTCCTACGCTGCGCTTGATCTCCATTCGAGAACTTTACTGCCCCATCGGCCATCATTCTCCGAGCTATTGCAGCAATTTCTTACAGACATTAGTTGACTGATTGACTGACTAACCTGTGACTGTTTAGTTTTCCCAGAAATTAGTCTATTAAATACTTTGTTTTAAATCAGCATAGATACGTGATCTTCCCTTAGTGAAATGAGAAATCAGCTTTTTGCAAAAACAAAATCTTCAATCGTTACAACAGCGGCAGCAAACAGTATTATATCCCGTGTTTCAACGATTTAATTAAATTAGCTAAGAAACGCTACCTAGACCTATTCTCGGTATTCTTTGTTCAATTATAATTATGTTCAGTTTGTTTACGGTTGTGAAAATATTTACCTAATTCCGCATTCCGGCTAACCCTCTAAGAACCCTTGCGTGGGACAGCCGAGGAGTCCAATTAAGCCAAAAATCAGCCCCAGATGATGGAAGAATAACAGCAGTTATTATTTCAGAGCGTTCCGGGAAGTTCCGCGCGGATTGGAACTCTCGCCAATTAAAACTCGGCGCTCAGTTATTTCATTTGCTTTTTACGGTCTCCGGGCGATCATATTCACGTTCAAGAGACAGACAATACTGTATCGATGGAGATATCATTCGGATATGAACACAATGTGCGGAACTGTGGGTGGATGGGCGTAATTGGCTTTCGAGTTTGAACTGTGACTAGAACAAATTTAAGAGTGTTTCGGTATATGTATAGGTATTCATGAGTAGGGTAGGTATATTTGCGTCCATTGAGGCCACATTTAATTTTAATGATTAATTGATAATTTAATGTTAGGTATTTAAAGAAATTTTCAAACTGAGATTCACACAATAAGAATTTTTGTGGTGTTAAATTGTTTATAATTATTATTTATGTAAAATCTTTGACACCAAATGGCCACAACTGCGTCAGTGGCCAAAACCGGCAAACCTACTATATTCTTCGAGAACCTAATTCAATTTCGAGAAAATATATACAGAGTCACAGTCCCTAAGTAAAAGTGGTAAAAAATGTCCGAGCGCCGTCATACATACTGACTTAGATTTTACATTAGGCAAACAATTAACAATTACCCGTTTTTTCGAAACTCGACGTTATGTCACCTAATTAGTGCTTGTAACACTTTAGCATCGCGCGGCATTGTAGTCGGTTTGCAATCGAAAAAACCTACCCCTACGTAGATTGGGCAGAGTTTTGGCTCGGACACTTACTTATCGCACGATTGTGAGGACACTTTTCGCACGATTGTAACTCTTTAGATATTTGCTCAAAGACTATACTCTATCTTTTTCATCCGTCATCCGTAAACGAGGACGTTTTCAATTAAACATAGTTTAATAAATGTGGCATGCACATATGAAATTGAAAAATGAGATATTGCAATTATGCATAGAAATTGGGCCACTAAAGGGTATTTCATAATTTGCTTTGTGTCTTTCGGAAAATGATTTTCCCGTTATTTTTTACATTAACAGTAAGCCCGATTACAGAGGCGCCAGCGTAATTACATTAGCTAAATTGCATAGTTCTGTTTCTTTTTCTCTTTAGGCATTCGATAGAGAGAACACTTTTTACGTTGCTATTTAATTTACGCTGGCGCCTCTGTAATCGGGCTTAGTATCCATTTAAAGTAATTTCGTGTACTCGGGTATTAAGGTTACATGTGACCAAAATGACAGTAATTCAATGACTGAACAAAAATCAAATTGGAAAATGTGAAATTACTCAAAAATTTGGCATTTGATGCGGTTGTTTTACTCTGCGCATTTATTTATTTATCATAGTTTAATGGATATTTTGAGCTACTGCACCTAGTCTGAGCCCATTTTGCATTATCACCTTTGTGAGTAGGTTGGTATAATGATCATACATGTACGTTCACAGAGAAGCTATCGTGGATATCGGAGGATATTCGTGAGTCAAATCTCGATTCCATACGGATTACCTAATATTTTTAGTATGTAAAACCAATTACCTAAGTTTTTTAATATGTTTATAAGACAATTTTAACTCCACTAGTTTTTCGATAAAAGAAAATATCGTGACAAAGAGACTTCGTCATGATATTTTGGACTCCTCGGCATATGACCGTAAAAGAAATTCGATGCCGTACCTACTGTGAATCAACCAACCTGCTTTGGGGGTCCGCGAGGTGAATATGGTCCAAATGCCTTGTGTGGGTAGGTTTATGTTCAGCAGTAGGCTATTAAAATACACTTAGAATTGATAAACGAAATAATTATGTAGGTATCTCTATTTGCCTCAATGGATCTAAGTCTTAAATTAAACACAATTGTAATATTAAATATTTTATTTGAAAACAAACTTATACAGTTTATGTATACATATAGTTTTATGTTTTACATACATATAGTCTCCGTATCATACAACTCGTAGTGTTCGCGACCTACTTAAATCAATTTTATTGTAAAATTTCATCTATTTTATTATTTACAATTTTTATTTCTATACAAAAACGAGTCGTTTCGAATTCATTTATATTACAATTTACCTACGAGTTATTTTACTTATTTGCGACGTTCAAATAAACGTCGAAACAATTTTTATAAAGTATAATTTATGTACGAAAGTACTCGTAGCTAGGACCCTGAGCGGGGCGAGGGCAGGTCGCGGGCGCTTCAATAAAATTGAACGTAAAATGTTTCCCAATATTTCATTTAGACGCGAGAATGCAATTTATTTGGTATATAGCCCATAGATGTTCACAAAGTATCGATAAAACACAAAATTGACAAATATTCGAGCTGGCCGCTACGATACCGCTACACAAAGAAACAAACAACTGCCAACCGCCATTTGGGTCCCGCTGTAAACGGCAAAACAAGTTAAATTCTTCGAACACGAAAAAAAACAGGACTTTCACATTAGAAGCTTCAATAACTACTCTAAAACAGAGTAAAACTAAGACAAAACTACTTTAAAATAGAGTAGTTCGTTTTTCAAAGCAGAGTGAGGGGTGTAGTCGATGTCAATTTTGGACACAGCGAATATCCAACTGAGTCTTGATTTGCTCCATGCCCGTTGGCTTCTTTATTCTCCTACTGGTGTTGTTCAAGATGATTTTTTAGTAGCAGGATAACTGAGTACTTATTGCTGAATATTGTTTCTAACCTTTCGAAGAAGTTTCGATGAGTTGACAGCAAAACATAATCTAACATTTTATGACTGCATAATGCTTATTTAATGTCATAAATAAAGACAGGATCAATGATTATAATATAATTATTACATCAACATTATACAGTCCAGATTTGCTAGCAATAACTAAGATATTCTGATTTCATATAAAACTAGACATTATAATGTAATTCATTCAATGAAATCAGAAACGTAAAATAAACTTCACGAAAGAATTAGAATTATTATCCCAGACACTAAAAAGTACCTAGCCTAGATATAAGTATTGATTCGAATCTTTAACACTCTTCTTGTGGATGGATTTACCTACTCTGAAGCTTTGGAAAATTTATTTCAATATTAGATTAAATCAATATATTACTCATTAACAACAGAAATCAAAGCAGAATCTCTTTTAGAAATCAGTTAAATAGCTTTTAACGAAAATGGATTTGTTTGGAAAAAAATGATTACAGTATGTTTTTTAAAACGGAAGCTCTCAGCTTTGTAAATATTTAACCATTTATTTTGAGAATGTTGTAATTCGACAAATATCTGTTTAGATAATAATCGGTGATTATAATCGGACTCCGTGAAAACGGTTCTCATTCAAGTTTTTTTTTTCAAAATTAAGCCATGTGATTTCTTTTAGTTCATATCAAAGTTTGCTGCACCTTGCATGGCAAAGGGATTTAACCATTTTATCTTCTTCTAAAGTCAGTGGACAATGTCAATCCCTACTTTGTTTTCTCTTTGAGGGTGTAAATTGGTAGAAAAACAATTTGTCTATTTGCCATGATACACGTGGCTGGTATATAAATCGCAGTTTTTTTACAAAAAAAATCCACGGGAAAGTTTAATAACAAAGCTTCCTGCTAGTCTACAACTTGTTTTAATTACAAACGTTATGATAGACGACCCTTCTAGAAAATTAATTTCAAAAGGATTTTCTTGCTCAGTGACAAGGTGCAAAAATGCTTGTTTATTCAATAAAATAAGTAATTCATCTCGAGGAGACAAAGGATGGCAAAATTATATTGCTTACTTTTCTCATAACACCTAATTTTATTTTGAATTATTAGTTTTAGAGGTGATCTAACTTTAAAACTGAACCTTCAACTTTTTATGAGGTAATAAATTAGCTACTTTATTACAAGTAATAAATATTCTAATAACATAATGGTTTAAAATTGTTGCCTACTTAAGAAATAAATTGCACAAACAATTAATAAATATCATTTCGACATAAAATATTTTAATAAGTAAACAATAATCGTCATTTCAATTTGTTAATGCATAAGTAGATCTTGATAGGTAAATAGGTACTAGGGGAGGTGTGCCAAAGCCTTTTACACTTTTATTTAAAATAGACAAACAACACACCGTATTGACCAATTTTACTATTGCACTAAACCAAAAATGCAACAGATACTGTAAAAAGTCGATCTTCTGTCATTTTGTCGAACACATTACAGATTTTCATTTCAGGGTTGGTCTCATAACGAAAGTTCGATACAATGATATTTTATAATATCTCCATCGTCTAGGGCTACCACGAGATTTTCTTTTCTAATTTAAGAGATTTTGAGGCTCTGCGTTACTTAGTTTTACAGGTAGAAAGTTGTCCTTAAAAAGAAAATGTTTAATTAAGTACATTTGATGACAATGACTTAAACTCTATACATTTTGTGCATTAAAGTCTATGAGTTGGCTTTTCTTAAATAATTTAACATAAAGTTAAAAGGTCGCTTAAGTAGATACATAAAAATGACGTGGATCTCTAACAATGTTAAACTTTATTTACTTACTTAATTAGATAACTTAGCTTATCTTATTATTAAAACAGTTTCTCATAATTATTTACAGTTTCGATAGAACAACATGCGCTAAAATATCTTTAAAATGTCAATTCATCGTTATTTCAATTTTTTTCATTTACATCACTTGATTTACAATTATTTTACAGAAATCACTGTGACTAAACATTATTTAAGTACCCTATTTGGGCCAGTGGTAAATAATTGGAAATTATATAATCGATTCGCATGTAACTGTTAGTTTTCTTATATTATCGCTATTTTTTAATAGATCAGTTGGTTTCTGAACAAATTTGGATAAATTTGACTATGTTTACTACGGCTTAAATAAGTACAACAATATGGTACAAATCATGTAAAGGCGAATAAAAAACACAAGGAAACAGAAACTTATATCAGGAAAATATCGTCATTTTAGCTAAGATATACAGAAAAATATTTTCTATCGATCAGAGAGAATATCTTTAATCTTCGTAACTGAACAATACTGTGGCAAAATGACGGTGTGTTTTTTTTAAGTTTCGCAGTCAAGGAAAATGAAATACAAAACTCTTATTGTAATGGAGTGGAAGATATACTCAGTTGAAAGCGGACACAATGATCCAGTAGGACCATTATGAAACTTAGGTGGTTCTGATTGGAAATAGAATGCTATCCCGTTTGCTCTACTTTACATTTCCAATGCTTACTCCTACTCGCATTCGATATCTAGAACACAATCAAAATAATGATCCCTGCTCTTTTTGTTTTAAGGTTGGTTATTCCTACATTCCGTTTCACACGGTATTGCTCGACGCGGTTTCGCACGAAATTGCCTACAGAAAAACATGCTCAACATTAATCACAGCGATTTGACGCTACAGTTTTCACCCATAAAAACCTTAACTAGACTTTATAAATAGTTCGTTGAAAACTTAGTTTTCAACTTAAAACTGTAAGTTCACATGACGCTGGAAGCGTTCGTATTAAGCGTCGTTGTAGATCACTCACACGCAGTCACTGGTGAAATCCTCAACTATCGACTTTGCTAGGAGAGTGAAGTTCACGTCGCGGACACTATAGATCACGCAATGTAATTTACAAATAGTGACAATCGTTGCACGGTAAAGTCACGCGGTGCACTCACTCTATGCAGTCTCGGTTGTCACTCGCGTTAAGACGAGTAGTACACTGGGATCGGGCGAGGCTGCCGCGCGCTGGTCGCGGCAATCAACTGGCGAGCAGCGCGCGCAGCAGACGGGCGTGCAGCGCGCACGCAGCAAGCAGCGCAAGGATGCAGCGTGAGCTGTTCGACAGCCCTGCTGAGCCAGTCTGCATCGCCGCTGGACGCTCGCCTGCAATGCACACGACATCTGATGTAATACGACACTAACAAAAACAACAATAAAAGGTGTATTATAAACTTATTACAGAAACTCTGCGATATTGTAATTACTATGGGAGCAATACCGTGATGGCAAAAAAATACTGAGATAAAAACTAAAAAAAAGCTAAAATCTCTGAGACCAGGGCTAGCCACCCGGCCTATACGAACTTACTTACTTAGGTAATACCTCAGTATTAGGACAATGGACGTGTTGTTATTTGTTTCCAGAACATTATTCAATCAGAATTGCGTAGGCAATGATCTTTTATATTCAATCTCATTGCTCGTAGGTATTTAAAGTTTTATCAAAAGACAAACAAAATTGATTTGGAGAACTAAAACTTCTACAAAAAGTTATAGACGTCAGATCCGCTAGTACTCATATTGCTCGTTGTTTCCAAACTCAGTGAGGCGAGACTGTACGGGAACAGCGTCTTTGTGTGTACAGTTGTATACTTGTTCCACAGTAACTTTTGTGCCGTTGAAGAAAGATATTTTACAAAATAAGTTAGTGGCAAGCCCTGGTATCAAAGTTTTAAGGCGCCAGAAGGCCTCCTACATGGTTAAACGGTTAAAACAACCGGGACCGACAATTCAACGTGTCATCAGAGATAGAGAATAAATTAGTTCAAAGATGTTCTTTTTATGGGATCATCGACTCAGTTTAAAATCTGAGTCCGATCTGTCACCCGGGTTAGTCAGCTAAACAGCTAGCTTCTCCATTTCGCTGTCTCCTATTACCTGCTCAGAAATACCCTTTTTTATTTCTTAGAGAATTTCTGATTGCAGGACTCTCAAGTCTAATGGATGCATCCTGGCAAGTATAAAAGCGCCGTTCAAAGGCACGTTCCTGTAATCTTTTATCATTTAATGTAAACGATAAGGCTACAGATGGAACGGAGTGAAGAAAAACAATTTTTTTTTTTTTATAAACGAGTGACAGATGAAATATGTAGTTAAGGAGTGAATAAGGTTTGAACTGTCCACTCGTATATAACAGATCAAACTATTTTTGTGCCCGGGAGTAGAAATTCGGGTGACAGTTCCGAATAATTAAATTTTAAATACACCCCCAAGCATGTCTAATTGTCTATTGGTAACTTCGGAAGTGATTCAAGTATATTGAATTTTACGTTGAATTTTTTTATGGTTTGATGTAGGGTCACAGATTGTGTGAAATTTGTGCTGGATAATCAGTACCATTCTTTCTTACGTTGGCTGTTAGTGCGGCAAACATTTTGGCGATAGTAAACCTACATAAATATATAAGAGTGATGGAGTTACCATTGAGTACGTGCACGCGCACAGTGGCGACCTCTGCATTGGAAGGCGCGCACGAGTACCGGCCTGAATCCGCGGGCGCGGCGTCTTGCACCAGCAAGTACGAGGTGGTGGCAGCCCCCTTCTCCGTCACAACCGACACGCCGCCGCGCGACGAGTCGTATGATATCACCTGCTGAAACAACCACAACGTACCGGGGTGTCGCACGCTCGATAACGTGCACAGAACAACAAGGGGTTAACATAAAGGCGTGGTTCCACTGGAAAACGTGTTTGCCATATTTGTTGTTAACAAGACAGCAGAGAGTCCAATGGTAGACGAATTTGAGTTGTTGATAATTTTTGTTTATCTTCACCGAAAGAAACATTTGTTTAAGTAAGACAGTTGGTGACAGTAAGAAACTCCAGTGGAATCACGCCTTAATATACGCTCGAGCTGGGAGGAGTAATCCTAACAAAAAATCTGTTGAACATTTTCCTATGTAAATATAAGAAGAATATATTTGAATTTCAGGTATATCTTTTAATATATTAAACACTACGCTTCGCAGTGCGTAAATTTTGTACTAAGAAAAGTCTAGTAAGAGCCTGATGTATTTAACATAGGCATAGATGAATGCCCAAAAGTTACATGAACCGTTCAATTTTATCGTTTAACTACCTGTCAATTTTAACTAGATCTGAATATTTTTAATCATCATCGATCATAATATTCATGAAAATATAACTCATAGATTAAAACATTTATAAAGTAAATAGCAGTAACGATAACATCCACCTAATAAAGCTAAAATATCTTTCCATAAAAAAATTAAAACTTTTGAACTTTCCAAATATTTATCCATGCAAATTCAGTAAACAGTCTGTTAATTTTCTTTTTAAAATAAAATGTAAATTTTTATTCCGACCCCGCGTTTACGATTTATGTAAATAAGAAATAACTTGTTTACTGTTAAGTGTATCCTTTGTTTTAAGTGCGACCTAAAAACATCGCCAGGAGCCTGTTTTGACTCGCAAAATGTTACGCAATATCTGAGCAGGTCAAGGTTAGGTTTTATAGATGTTAGGGTTTGATTCAATTATGAATTTACGAGGCGTCGTCGCATAAGTGACGGGCGGCAGACGTGTGGATAGTGGCCGTTTAATAAGTTATTAGCGAGCTTGTAATCAGTTGTGGAAGTAATAAAGGCGCAACGCGACGCGACGCGGCGCAGATGACGCGCGTAGCACGCACGTGTCGTATAATTAATTTGAGAAAGTTTTGACGCGACACGACACGCGGGGTTCGAGCTGTGAGCGACCTCATTCGAGACCTTACGCCCTTAGGATATCATCAGCTTAGGTAGACAGCCGCAGCTTTCAGTGAATTTGGGAGTGAAATACGTCTAACAGGTACAGACTTAATGGCGTCTGTTCATATGTCTGCGGCGCAATGAGTGGGGATTTGCGCAGCTTGTAGCTAACTTCACAAATGCTATTAGTTAGCCAGTTTGATTAGGCCTATTCCTATTAGTTAATTAAGGTGGACTAAACATTTGGCGTAAACTGTGTTCATAATGAGATACTTACAACTTTATTGATTACTAAAAATAAAATATGAGTAGGTACACAACAAAAATCATTTTTACGAACAGCACGAATCGAGAGAACTCAGTTGCAACGAATTACTTTCAGCGAAGATATGCTAAAGGCGCTACGCTAATTACAACCCGCCCGTGAACACCGATGGAGTTGAGAACATTATTGACGCGGGGTTTCCGCTACTTCCCGCCGCCGGCGGCAGCGCCACTTCCGACCTTCAGTTTTCACCTGTACGTTTTTCAGCCCTTTCTGAAGGGTGAACTAAGCAGCGATATTAATTTACACGGCAATATTGCTTTATTGCGACCTATTATGCCGAGCTAATTAAGTTAATTGCTTTATTTTATATTTAATACGGTTACAGGTAATGAAACGTTTTCGCATTAATTGTGTAATTTGTGCGTAGGTGTTATCGTAGTGAGAAATTGCGGCGGGTGATAGAGGCATTGATGAGGGTAGGCGAGGGATAACGTTATCTAGCGGCTATTACCCTGAGAGCACAGAGGAAATCCACGCGTTTTTCCCGCTGGACGATTTCGGGTACAGGTGAAAAAATATTTTTGAATATGTTAGCCATTTTGAAAATGAGAGAGACTTTAAAATCAACGCTTTTCGCTTGTCATATATTGAAAAATTTGAAGCAAATAGATATTGCTTTGTATACTTTGCTATTAATATATTCTAGAAAAAGGCTGTTTTGAATCGATTCAATACCATTATTGATTTTTATGCTTTAGAGCTCAAACAGAAAAACGCACCAAAATCGGTCCATTTCTCTGAAAGATATTATTATATCTTACTTGAAATATATCGCAGACAGGCACACAGAAACACACACGTAAACTTGTGCACACTTCCCCTTTTGCGCCTTGTCTAAAACTTGACGTATACGTTCTGTGACTACTGAGCTTTATTGTAGAACGAGATCTCTCACGTCGAACTCCAAAGTGCCTACCCGTAACTAAGTAGAGTTTCTTTTTAATTTAAAGCACGTTTAGTTGCCAACACAAACAGCGGGTAGCTACACGTGTTCAGTAATAACTTTGCTCAATAGTTTCATATAACATGACATGCGTCTCTCGGGGCTCGTGAGACACATACCTACAGTCATACATGCCTGTAAAATATGTAGCTGTAGTGTATTTACCATGATGTAATGTATAAAGTTGTATTTTGTTACATTTTAGAGGTCTCTGAAGGCATGTCGTTTTAATTTTGCTGCGTGTATGCTGTATGGTTAAAGTTATTTACTAAAGTTACTAAATGATTAGTTAACGCAAATAAAACGATAAATCTCAAAAAACTCTTTCTAAAATTTCTAAAAAATATTCTATTTATTTCACACACTCCAATGCTTGCATACAACTAAATAGATGGCAATTACAATACAATTGCGTCCCAAAAGCTTTAGATATGAGACCTATTCAGCACTAAATCCAGCTTCTTAGAGCTTAATTCAAAGCCCAATCAATAACCTCAAGCCTGAAAAGATTTAGTTATAAATATCTTTTTAGGCTGTCCGGATACATGCATGTTACCTTTCCAAGTAACTTACTGTTTCTAGGTACTATTTCTAATAGGTATACGTTATTTTGTTTCAAGTTTCATAATTATATTGATATGAAACTTAATATTTCTGCTCTGGGTTTTCAGTTTTTCGTTGCGTTTTCGACGTTATGGTCCCGATTCAAATGATTTACTTTATATACAATATGAATTATTTTTAATGAAATTAATATTAAAGAATACATTTCGAAATCCAAAAATGTATTCTATAATTACCGTACTCCCTTCCCGCTAAGGCAAATGAGGCCAACCAATTACCATCTTAATTACGTTACTGGTCTCTCACGAGTGCTTGGATCTAACTACGTCGTGATTCGGCTCGCGGGTCGCGGCGTACTAATAATAATAGAGTAACAGGTGGAATGTGATCTTGGCGTATTAGTGGCGTATCGATCAGTACGCCAGAGGGCTTAGTTTGATATTATTATGTAAACGTAAACTACAGTAGTTTCCGTGTGGCTCCATACCAAATCCGTGTGGTTCTTGTAAGCGCCCCCGATTGAAACGCGGAATATAACAAAAGTGGAGTCACACTAAAACGATACAGTTTTCGTTTACTATACAAAGTCATACGTCAGTCTCATTACGTCATAGGTAGAATAATCTCCATTTGTTAGGCGTTACTTAACGTATACGCGACTATAAAGAGATGCGCCATTATAAAGTGTTGTGATTGTGAAAAACTTGTCACTGAACATTTCATTTACGAGAAATCGCTTCTATTAGATCAAGTCGTGGTGGTCTAGTGGTAGTGACTCCAGCCTAACAATCGTGAGGTCGTGGGTTCAATTCCCGGCCAATGATTTCTTTGGAATTTATGTACGGAATTTCACACCTCCGGCTTTTCGGTGAAGGAAAATATCGTGAGGCAACCTGCATACGTCCGTTGAAGAAATTCGATGGCGTTTGTGTATCCACCAACCCGCACTGGGCAAGAGTGGTGGACTTGGCCCAATCACCCTTCGTGGATAGGCCTACGTCCTGCAGTGGACTGTTAAAAAAAGGCTGGTACGTTTATTTGAGTATTTGCAACTGAAACATAACAATAATAGTTAATGTTATGATTACTTATACGAGTACTTATTAGCACAGAGTCAGCTATTATTGTAACTAATGAAACAGATAAATATAATTAAACGGTTAGTGAGTCATATTTTCAATTGAATTTTGTGACTGATGACGGTATAATATTTTTTTACTTGTTAAAATGTTGATTATATTGCTAACAATTAAAAAACAATCTACTTGATCTTACTTTGATACTTGATTATCTTTTTAACAATGTTTTTATTCTTGTGCCGCGCGTAATTTATTTATGTAGAGGCTTATCCTGTTGGCATTTTCTTTATGGTATACCTATACATGCCTATAGACACTTGTCTAAAGGTGAGTACCTAGTGTCCTAATGGTTCACTTCTATGGTGTCCTGGTTACTGTGAAATGAGACTTGATATATCTCCCTTAATTATGTGGTTTTATACAATTCATACAAAACATAGGGTCAAAATTACAAGATATTACTTGTATGTAGCCTTTGTTCTTTTCCGCATGCTAATAAACTATAAATTGAATAAATAAATTTGAATTTAAATGACACCATGTATGTACATACTTACTCTACTCGTATTTTAGTGGAATATGTTTTACAAATTTTTGATTTCAATTTCAATTCAATGTAACAGTTACTCTCAGATTATTTACTAACTAGGTCCTTAATAAACAAAGTTGCCAGGCTAAATTGAGTAAAAATAAAAAATAAACTATAAATTGAGCCGGACAACTCGCGTCCATCGAACATGGAAAAACCAGAAGGACTCTTTAATAGCTTTTTGATGAGAAACACCGTGACATTACGCGACAGAACGCTGCATTTGAAGAATTCATTCGTTTAGTATCTCTCTGTAGTAAACGAACGCAGTCCAAACAGCGTACCTAAAGCTAGACTGCCATTCTAGTGGAAAAATTATGGTTATTTGTTATTAGTCTAAACTTTAATTAAAAAAAAAAACAGATCGTCGGTATGTACCTAAGTGCCATACCCAGCCTTAGTATTTAAGAAGATTAATCTTCTTCTTTTATCCTCTCTTCTTCTTTGTCTTTACCAAAGGCTAAGTAAGAAAAGGAATAGATAAAATTGCCTCAATCACGTACGGCTCACCTACCTTTAATATTGTTTTGATTGAGTTTATAAAGGCATGATCATACTTTTTACATTTAGAAGTTTTTTAACCTAAGTGTTCAAATTGATCTATTTTTTTGCAATGAGTCACTACGCATAGAGATCCTGTCTCAACTCATTGTTTTTTTGTTGTTACAGTATTCAATACTCGATGGACTATGGCTGTAAAATATTGTATTTAGGTACTTAATTACTGTAGCAAATTCAATTTAGCAAGGTGTGTAGCAAATTCAAGTCCTGATTTGTTCCGTGTTCGAAGCTCGCGTCTAATGCTAAAGAAGTAAATGGTTGTATAATTACTTTGTGACCGCTCACCTGCTCCTCGTGGTACCAGAAGATGTAGGCGGGCGGCTCGGGGCTGAACTGGATGAGGCAGGTCAGGTTGATGGTGGAGCCGATGTCTACGTGCAGGTCCGGCCCACCCAGGATGCGCGCTGACGGCACTGGAAAATGTAGAGGGAGATCTTTAGATCACGATGATGATACAGCTAGCAGTTGTGGGTAGTTGCAATGTAACCTACCCATGTGGGGATATTTGCATGCTGCAAAGACGCTTATTTTTATTTATTTTAAAAATATCCTTATTTCCTTTTTCTTATCCTGACTAATCTTACTAATATTATAAATCCGAAAAGTTTGTTGGTTTGCTGGTATTTTTAAATCAGAAAGTGAGTTTGTTGGTTTATTAGTGTGTTTCTCTTCCACGTAGTAACGAAGCAACGGATTGACTTGGTGAGCCGTTGTAAAAAAAAACTATCCACGGTCCACCCAGGTGGTCACAGGAGGTGGACGGTGGGAAAGAACTGGATTTTTCGCATACACATAGTTTGAAAGACAGAAAGTGACGTAAGCTACTTTTTATTCCGAAACAATGAAAGGTTCCTATGGGATAGCACAAAAATTCAATTATGTAGATAACCAATTTTTAGATACGGACTTTTAATTGTGCACTTCAACAAAAATACTCAAAACATCAATTACGACCACGCTTCACGTAGCTATCTAATTACTAAAAGCGATCCCAAGAGACCAACTGGAGAAATCTTGTAAATCTAATTTCGATTTATGCTTTGCTTGCTTTGAGTTTTGTCTTGCTATTTAAACTGTAGAGGTTTGATTTGAAACTGAACCGCAATCAAATTTCAGAGAGCAGATCCTGGAACTACCTTGGAAGTAATTTCGTGAGGTATTAGAAATACGCTTTTGCCGTTGAAATGATAGAAACATTTCATCAGTATTCCCAGAAATCGAGTAGGAAACTCACGGCTCACCAGCAACGAGAACCATAACACTAAAATCTTACCCATTCAACAAACGAAGATAGGGTTACAGCTTCAACACCATGTTAATTGAAGCAGATGAACTCAAACAAGATTTCCATTACAGCGCCAGTGTCAATAATTGGCTCAGTGACATACCCAGCATTATTCATTCAGATAAAACGCTTCAAACGTCCTTGCGAGCAAACAAATACAACGGAAGGGATCTTTTACTACCCAATTGAATATTTATCTTCAGCGAGGGATCCTTGAAAACTGAATACGCCGCTTAAACTACACGAGAGAAATGAATAAAGTTGGGGATCCATCGTAGTGTTGCCGTAAAGTTCAGTCGTAGAAGCTTAGTTACTATCGCTCGATCTATGGCGTAGCTAGAAACGTTATCGCGAGACTCTGATTTATCGGATTACATTTTTCAGTAGACGTTTGACTAGACTAGACGTCTAGTAAGTCTAATCGGAAGGTTTAAGGTATGGTTGAAGTTTATTTTCATTTTGTTATTATTATTCTAAACTACTGTGCCACGTAGTACATATACACGTCTGTAGTGATAAATTATGGTTATAGAATATTGTTTTAAGGTAAACTGATAGTCAAAATAATTACATGGTGCCACAAAGTGTCGTGTCTCACCTATTAACCTCTATTTATATGGGTTACAAGCTCATTGCAATGAACTATCATAATGATTGCAAGCTATTGATGAAAGAAAAATAAATTGATGCATCGTGACGTGCACGACATCAATTTATTTTTCTTTCATCGATAGCTTACAAACACTTAGAATCCATATTTTGATAGGTGCAATGCGCTAAATGCTGAGCGCGATTCTTTGTATTTGAAAAGGAAATTTAATACACAATGTAATGTCCGGCAGGAAGTTGGCACAGGTATCTACCGACCACAGTTTAATTTACGGGAAATATGCATTATGCAAGCGCCTAGCGACTGATGAGTGGAAGGGGAGTGGAGGAGTGCTAAGCATATTTTATTGTAAAGTAGTAAGCACCACGTAGTCACGAGTGTTTGCGCTCTATATTTTATTTTAAAGTAATTACGAAAATAAACTTTTTATATTGTAGTAGGAACTGTTTATGTTGTATTTTTTTTTTAGAAACAGCCAAGCCGGTTTTATCGACTAAGGCACGAAGGTGCTGAGTTTGTGATGTAAGAGCGTAGATAGTTAAACACTGTAGATGTAGAGTTAAAATTTAACAAGAAAATGTCTTTTTTTGTGGGATTCCATTTTTTAGGGTTCCGTACCCAAAGGGAAAAACGGGACCCTATTATTAAGACTTCGATGTCCGTCTGTCCGTCTGTCCGCCTGTCTGTCTGTCTGTCTGTCTGTCTGTCTGTCGGTCTGTCTGTCACCGGGCTGTATCTCATGAACCATGATAGCTAGGCAGCTGAAATTTTCACAGATGATGTATTTCTGTTGCCGTTATAACAACAAATACTAAAAACAAAATAAAATAAATATTTAAGGGGGGCTCCCATACAACAAACCTGAATTTTTAGACGTTTTTCGCTCTATATTAATAATGGTAACAGGTAGATGCTTGAAATTTTCACAGAATATTTAGTTTTATATTCACTTCAATAACAAATAACATAAATATTTAAAGGGGGCTCCCATACAGTACGGAACCCTCCGTGCGCGAGTCCGACTCGTACTTGGCCGATTATTATTAAGGAATCTTAGAGAAAAAAGCATTTTTTTAAATTACGTTATGAACAAAATGTTTTTTTTTTTTAATCAGTGCAGCAGAGCTTTACTGCATGTACATTCAAATGTACAATAGCTTGTAATTGTAACTGATCTGGCATCTATGGCAAGATTAATACTAAATATTTAGTTTCCATTTGCTACGAGATTTTCTCGGAAAAGTTGGCTGCCCTAGGGTACACTGCCATATTTACCGTGCACCGTCCTCATTACGGCGGTGAATGCACTTTATCCCAAGTGCACGTTCCGCCTAACCCTGAATAAACGCTTGAACTCTCTCCTAATCCAACGCAAAATGAAAGCGTGCTTCAAAGTGCGTGACGTAACGACCAACGTCCGGCCACAGTTCCTTTAATTAAATCTGTGGTACAACCACAGAATACAGTTAAATACAATCACAACCTCAGAGCACAGAATATCTATTAGGACTAACGTTGAGGAAGTTGTGTTTAGCGTATACTCAGAATCTTCTATATCTTGTAAGCAATTGCACACTATTAGCTACAGGTCTCTGTTTTCGGTTAGGTTTTAATTCCTTTTTTCTTCAGGAGAAAACTATGGCCTGATTTTATGGTAAATATCAAATAACTCGATAATACCGGGAAAGATCTTCTTTGGGGTGTAGCCAAGATTTTTGGGGTTAACTCAGAAAAATCATCTTGCTGAAGTAGCTTAGTGCTTTGTTGTGAGCACCCAGATCTTAAGATTGCGTATCATCATGCACTTAGTCATCACCTTTCATGGGTAGGCCTATGTCCTGCAGTCGACTATTAGATAGGTTGATACAGTACAGTACAGTATGCACTTAGTATAGGCAGGTTAAAATAGAAATACTTCTTGTTACACCGTTCAGCGTTCCCCAGTTATGATTGGTTGCACGTCCATGGTAAACTTTTGGCATTAGGTGAGCGAGAATTTTTTGAACTAGACGTCGCACGGCTCGTCAAATTATCTCAAGCCCCGATGGTAAGTTTTCATGTGAATCGTTAATTATGTGCTTAGATGCCGACTTCTCATCACAAAAGCTATAAGACTGAGTCAGTAAGCTTGACCGAGATAGTTTTGAGCGCACGTACATGAGCCGGGGCCTTGGGCGGCGTCATCCGGAGGCGCTTCAGTTTATGAAGTGGCGCGACATTTACGTTTTATTATGTTGTAAGAAATAAACGTTGGTTTACGAGTGCGGAGCGGCGTGCATTTGTTTACGGCCGCCATTGTCGCCGTTTGCAGAGTTTACGCACGTCACACTGCCTCGGAATGCGGTGGAAATTATTGCGCCGGTCATAGAGTAAGTATCTAATAGACACGGCATTAGTTTAGATTCTACAAATAACATAATAGCAAAAATATATCCGAATTTCTTGCCCAAAATCGGATAGTGCAAAAAGTCCGATAATTTTGTTAGCAAAAAAGGTCCCGAGAGCCAAATAACATTATTCTAAAGTTTATAGAGCATTTAGAAACTATTGTGCGTTTATTGTGTTATACAAAAAACCTGGGATACCTATACCTAATAAAAAAAAATAAGTTTTTAAGATATTGCCTGCTTCGCAGCGCTTTATTGATGTTAAAAACGTGAAACGATTCGAGAAAAATGTTAGATTCATGTTGCCACATGAATTTTCCTAACACTAACAGGTGATGAAAGACATCAAAACGCTATGAGTCAACGCATTAGGACGTTATAGATAAAATGGAAGCAAATGTGGATTCCAACGATTTCCGTGAAAGCCCTGATGAATGAAAAATATCGAGAATTCCCCAAATCATAAATCCTACTCTGCTGGCTGCACACCGGTCAGATCTTCGGTAGAATACGAATTGGAGATGCATTTTAAAGCAGATATCGTATTATACATATAGAGAAGGAAAATGTAAAAACGCAGGTTTGTACCTGTGACTTTTTTTTTGTTTTAGTCATACATAACAGAATTTTATACATAGTGTTAAACTAAATATAAAGGTAAATTCTTACTGGATGTAATAAATTGTACTGTATTTAGATATTTCTTCTTATTTGATTAATTGATTATCCGAATTTAACTCCATACTAACTATATATCTTAACTTTGAATTTTCTAATTAAAAGAAGCTTGTTAAGAGAAATGTTGTAACTTTCTTGCATTTAACTTTTTCTGTTTAAAAAGACTTCTACCATGGTTCTTATGTACCTCACGATAAAGAAGATGTTAAGTGCGTGTCGACTACTTTTTAGGGTTCCGTACCCAGAGGGTAAAAATGAGACCCTATTGCTAAGACTTTGCTGTCCGTCCGTCTGTCACCATCCTGTATCTCGTGAATGTGATAGCTAGAACGTTATTTTTCAACTTTGGATACCTATATCTCGTTTATCTCGTTCGTAAAAGTTTCCTCATTTTACGGAGCCCTAAGAATGCGAGTAACTAAAAATATGTACCTATGAATAATAATTCTATGGTGTGCTTTCAATAATTTGACGTTACTAACTGAAAATTGACTGAATCTATAATCTAGATATTGGCTGGCGTTCAGATTAGAGATTTTGATGAATGCGTCTGTTTAGTAAAACACGTGAAACGTGAAAAAACGTGTCTAGGAAGAGTAAAACATTTAAAAAAATAGGCGGCTAATACTAATGGAATACCATCTTCATTTAATATTTGCAAATTACAGTTAATAAAGAATTAGATTTTGAAAAGAAAAATACAGGTCATAGGTATTAAACGGAAAACCTTTTAAGGGCGGATCTAGTACATCTAGACAAATTTTTGTTCTAGAACTTTTAGAAAATCAGAAGAATAAGTACAATAAGTAGAATAAGAATAATAATATGTATAAGAAGTAATCCCGTGAAATGATCTAAAGAAATCTTTCTTTTCTTTCTACGAGGCTAACGTTCCATGTCGCTAGGGGCTTACAGCTCTACACCACACCGCGCGCCGCCAACTCCTCTATAGTCGAGGATGGCGCGTGAACGCACTCGGTATTTCCGCATTTTGCTCCCGCACAATGTCGTCAGCGCCTCTATAAAGACATTCTGCAGACTATGAACACAGAGAGATAACTTAAACTCACAACAAAATAAATAAAAAGGTAATTATTTTTCGCCAATTATGCCGTTAATGACTTCAACTGTGTACAGAATTCGAATAGTTTGCATAGATCAATTTGAATTTGGGGTTCCCGATGGAAAAACGGCCTCAACAGCACCAGAAACACAGAATTATACGATCACTTGATTTTACCTAACTCACCGGTTTAGACTTCAGCGGGTTTAGTTAGTTGTTCGGAGACGACTCAACTGACATATCAAACGCGCGGGGAACCATCGCGTCTGACACTGACAGTTGCTTGCCTGGTGACGTCATGCAGTGTTGCCGCGTTAGGCGAATATTACGCGAACACAATGTGTCTTTGATGTAATGATTTTCACGTCATTGTTGTTTTTTTAATAATGACTCAGCCGATTTCGATAAAATTGAAATAGGACTATTTCTGAAGTTTGATCCACCAAAAAAAAAAAAGAATCATTAAAATCGGTTTACAATTAAGTAATCGCGTAACATAAATACGAAAAAAAACATTCAGTTGAATTGAGAACTTCCTTTTTTGAAGTCGGTTAAAAAGGAAGGATGTATTTTGGCGGTATTATTTTAGGGGATTTTCTACATTAAGTACTTAGTTGTACGTTTTGTTTCTATATTATAAGTACAAAGTTGGTTAAGTACTTAATGATTTTCTAGGACATAAATAAGTTGATGCAATTCAATACAGTGCTGAAGGTTGGATATTATTATAAAGCTATGACATGTGGATATAAAAGTTATACAGTAACTATTTATTAGGTTATAGTTGTTTCCATGGAGAAATAATAAGCTGTACCTACTTATTACGTTTTTTCAGTCATAATTTCATTAAGTACTATTGTGTGAATTATACTACCATTATAATACGATAGTAGGTAATTAAAACATAACAATTATTACGCTATTGTAGGCCCCGGTTGTTTAACCGTTTAGCCAAGTCAGAGGCCTTCAGGCGGCCTAAAAACTCTGACACCAGGGCTAGCCACCCGGCCTATACGAACTTACTTACTTTTTATTACGCTTAATTAAAACATAACAATTTTTTTTTGTTAATATGAAATACGCAAAGCTTCAAAGTTACTCCTCTGTCCTTTCACAGTGTGCGCCGTCCCGCTTAAAGTTCTCGGTTCCCGCTATTCGCCGGAAACGCCTTGTTCTGACTCACGCGACGCAAACGACAATAACACTAGATCCCATTTGTGATATAAACTTTCTCCTGCCGTGAAATAGGCTTCCGTTTTTACAACGACCCTATTTGCACAATTCTCATAGGTGGCGCTGCCGACCGTGCGACCGCACTAATGCCGCACGCCCTCTCTTGATTTATGAGAGTAGACATTAAATCGCAATTAAACGGCATTGAGGCCGCGGCCCGAGCGATGCCAGGCGGCGCTAGCTGTCGATAGAGATTTAATTTCCGTCTGTGACACGGAGGGTCGAAGATGTGTCCCGTTCGAGAGCTGAATACGGAATGAGGGCCATCCATGGGGCGGCCATCGACGGGTGTCTCATTCGAATAACCTCGTTTCCCAACTCTCATTGTCTCTGTTCTGGGAAAACAATTGCTTTAATAAAAACGTTTAAGTACGGCTGTGATTTCCTTCGCTCAAAAACAACTAATTATTTTGTTTGTAACTTTAACGCAATGTTAATCTGTTTGGTTCGATTTTACTGCGTTATATATTCGTAAAATGATGACATGCTCTACTCGTCATTTCATTTAGAATAATTTTCTTATACAGCCAACTTCATTGTGAATAAAATAGCTTTTGCATAAATTACAGTGAATGTCCTTTTGTGGATGTAACTAGTTAAATCAACAATTAAATACGCTGCAGCGGGCAAATACAAAGTTAATAGGTAGATCAGGAGTGGTGCCGGAGCGGGGCTTACGACGTCTGTGGGTAGTTATGCAACGAGACCGCATCTACATTCAAAGTACAGCTCTCGGTGTTGTTGTTGTAGCTTGTTAGAGTAGAGCGCCTGATTGCGGGGGCTAATGGCGGAGCGCTGTTGCAATCGGAATTACATCGTCCGCCTTGTTAGACGCGAGCGTGGTACCCCACTCTGCGAGCCGGCAATGTAAACCAATTACCAACAATTGATAATCACGGACGGTTCATTGCGCTCACATAATGAGATAGGGTACGATCGACGCGTGCGGGATACGTAAACAGCCAGCTGGATGTGGACACCTGGGGCGGGTCCCGTCTGGCTCCGAACATTCGACCGATATAATCGAACCGATATAGAACGGCGCGAAGATAAAACAATCGCACGTGAAAATGTACCTAGAGCCGAAATAAAAGAGGTGTAATCATTGTACGGACGGAGGCTGGCGCGGGCCATTTCAGTTAATTCCCTACTTTATGACGTCATATTTCGCGGCGCGAGCGAGCGCCGCTACACAAAGAATAGTACGCCATTTGGAGCCACTTTGTGTAAGCGAATTGCTTTAATGAGCCCTCGTCGGTGTATCGTTACGCATTTTTCACGTTTTCGCTGTCTTATGTGCTAGTAAAACGGTCGGATTGCTTTATTGCCCTTTACGCCGGCGCCGCTACACTGCGAGATAAAGTTTTATTTTTTCAGTGGATACGTGACTAATTTGTTTTCTTTGTATCGGGTCGCGCGGGTCGCAGCTTGCTCGCAGGAAGCGGTCAGTGGAGCGCAATCCATTGGCTATGTTTTTACGGCCCGTTTTCCGAGAGATGATTGATCGGTTCGCGACTGTTTCTGTGTGCGAGGGACGTAGGTAAGGGTTTTATGGTTATTGTAGTATGTTTTTATTTACTTCCCTATTTAAAATTTAATTTAGCTTTATGGGTAGATGTTGCATAGCTATAGTGTAGGTGTTATATGCACCTTACAACAGTGCATGGTAAATATTAATTAACGTTGTGGTTGACGCGGTGTGATGAAATGTTATCGAGCAATAAATTTCTCAGAAAACTAATTTCTATGGATCTACCTTTCTTAACGTTTATTTTGTTACGGAAATGAATGAAAATTATTAACTGTTTTTTGAAATGAAAATGTTTATTGTCCAGACTTACGTCCATAAAAAATAAATTACAAATTATAAAACATTACACTTCAACTCCTAAATATAAACCATTACATAATGAAATTTAGAAAACAAGGTTTATGTTAAAAAATACACAATAATAATAATAATTGAAAAATTATAAAAATATATTTATATTAAGCCTCTGCCTTGTCTATCTAATAAAATAATAAAATATACTTGCACGTACCGCAGAGTATAAAAACAGTCCAATCAACGTGGATAGTATATAAAATAATAAATTTTCAGTGCATGAAAGAATGAGTTTAAACCAATTTGTTCTTGCCCCTATCTCATTCATGTGTACGCTGCAGGTGCAATATGGATTTCAATTAGTGCACTTGCATTTTTGCACATCAGTGTAGATAACTACACGGACTGGTTATCAAAAGCAAATTTTGACGGTTGCCCGGGAGTTATTGGTACAAGAAGGACTCGTAGAATGATGCACTCGATTTAATGCAAATTGTTTATTTTTTCCATTCACTACTTTTTTACTTAAATGTATAGATTAAAAAGTGAATCGCGGGGCGAATAGCCCATGACTCTTTTTGAATGCCCCTTTTCGCCCCACTCCAAACAATGCGGGGCGAATGGGGGGACCTTCAAAAAGAGTCATGGGCGATTCGCTCCGTGGGCCGAACCGCTAGCGGGGCGAAACGCCGCAATTCCCGAATAAAAAAGCTGGCAGATTTTGATATCGGAATTTGTACTATTTGCATTGCTGCGTTAGTAAAATAATGAGCTGACACTCTGGTCTAGCTCCGTGAGTGCGGTTTGGCGTACGAGTATGACCGCAGAGCACTTAGTTTGTCTGGTTGTTGTGACTGCCGGTCGTACCGAGTCAGTAATACTCAACAACTATTCATTTATCACACACAGATGACGTTTTAATGAAAAACTTGGATGGCTTTAATTTGACTGATTGTTTTACACGATTAGTGAGATTGGCATAACATTGATGTTAAGGCAATAGTGAAAAAAAAATTGTGATGTGCCAACTGCCATGCAATAACAGTAAGCATTACCTCTAAATATTATCCGATTTTAAGATTTTATTTTTCATGTATTTAGCAATTCTATAGCGGTTTATCTCAAGGTTTATACGTCTTAGTTTTTACAACTTTTTAAAATGACATTAAAGTTAAAAGCCTTTAAAAAGTCACATTATTACACAAAACTTTAGCTGAAAAGTATAGATAACGAAAAGCTTTTCAGAAATAAATAAGACGTATGAGCGTGCCATAATATTTCTTACTCAAGCGATTGACACCAAAAACGTACCATTTTGTTACAAATTAAGGGGTGAAAAGAGTTTGTTCCCGGAACGTAAATTTTATCAAAAATGTATCGCGATTTTTTTCGATGCTCTACAGAAAACGCGAAGACACTGTTTGATTTAGAATCCTCTTAAGCACCACGTATTTTTAAAGACTATAACGTACAAACTTTGACATTTGTTTGTAATAAAATTAAAAATTAACGCACTGAGTGTTCTCAATTTTGATTCCAAAGAGCATTAGGATATAATTATGTTAAACTCATGTCTGTTATATCTCCTGATACTCTTAAGACTCTGACTCTGAGCTTAAAACAAACAAACGACATAAAATATCAAGTAAAAAATAATTGTTTAAATTGATAAAGAAAAAAAATACCCACCTAAATCCAAATCTCAATTCAAACCTAGACAGAAAAAAGTGGAACTTTTTCAAAATAGAACAAACGTGTGGTCACTTACAATTACACCACCTGTCGGCGAGTGACGTTGCTGTGCAAACACTCCAACGGATGTGTATAAACCTGCAGTCGCGGTCCCCTTGCGACACGTTGTCCCCACGCCATGCCACGCTACTTGACACACTTTACTATTGAAAGCTAGAATGGCTTCGCAAACCAACTCTTTAAGCAATCTGACTGCTTGTAGTTGAAGTTAAGTATATCTGCTACTGGACATTGGTGTTTTATACAAAGGGTTAAAACCACTTTTTTTTCAGTAGGGTTACCTCTCTGTTTTGATGAATGTTTCTGCCATACAGATCTGATCTTTTTATAATTATGTTTTGTATCGAATTTTGTAACATGAGTAATATATTCTATAATCTGTTCTTACTTAAGAACTAAATTCCAAATTGTATAATTTTAATATTATTAATCTCTTGGCATTGTATATTTATCACATGAATGTATTTTTAGAATTAATTTTTGTTTTTCAGTTTTCATTTACTTCAAAATTAAACTTTATTTAGCACGTTGGAAGACGTTAGCATCCGGGAATCAGAAATTCTTGTCCGGGTGCACATCTTTGTATATCACATGTATTTTGATGTCAATAAAGATTATTTATTATTATTATACTGTGTTAATGTCTAAATTTAAAAGGATCGGTTGGATCTTTTACTCGAGTATCAAGAGGATTTCTACGGCGATTTTAGGAAGACTTATCATTACAACCGTCTTCAGCCTGAGATGACCCATGGCTGGCATAGACCTGTTTGTGTTAATATGTCATTCACCTCAGTTTTTAGGGTTCCGTACCCAAAGGGAAAAACGGGACCCTATTACTAAGACTTCGATGTCCGGCTGTCCGTCTGTCCGTCTGTCTGTCTGTCACCGGGCTGTATCTCATGAACCATGATAGCTAGGCAACTGAAATTTTCACAGATGATGTATTTCTGTTGCCGCTATAACAACAAATACTAAAAAGAAAATAAAATAAATATTTAAGGGGGCTCCCATACAACAAACCTGATTTTTTAGACGTTTTTCGCTCTATATAATTAATGGTTACAGGTAGATGCTTGAAATTTTCACAGAATATTTAGTTTCATATTCACTTCAATAATAAATAATAAAATTAAAATAAATTTAAGGGGGACTCCCATACAGTACGGAAACCTCCGTGCGCGAGTCCGACTTGTACTTGGCCGATTATTTCCTAATCGGTACACATCATACTGCTTTCCTGATGTCGTCTGCCTATCTTATTCTCGGCCAGATTGGAGATTTTTAACATTAAACACGGTGACATAATTACAGTCATCTCATTTCCTACTTAATGTCAAAAAGAGACAAACCCAGCAACAGTGCCTTATCAGCACCATCTATATTACAAGCCGTGTCACTCTCCAGACACTTCACCAAGCCATTACTAGTTATGCAAACTCGTAATTTGTTACGACCTAAACTTAAATTGCTAAGGCTCTACCAGTGACCGAAAATTGTTTGCAGACCTAGAATAAAGATGAGTTTATTTAAATCAAGAGATTAGAATCGCACAGTGCTAAGCAGGGAAGTTAAATTAAAGGTATAATTTATGACAGGTTAAATTGGACATAACGGGGGTTTGCGCTGAAGGGTCATAAGTAGTAAAAAGGCGAGGGCGCTCGTAAAATTATTGCTGAGTATTAAGGGATCGCGGCCGCCGTAAGTGCTGTAGATATCGTGTAATAAGATAATTTTATGACGTCATGAAATAAAATTAGGGAATCGACGGTAGCTCAGCGATCGAATTGCGCTCACTCCACCGAATATTATTCATGTTGATGTTTATCTGAAATTGCGTAGAGTTGGGCTCGGGGATGTGTGCGCGATGAGGATTTAGATTGCCTTATGTCATCATTATTTAGTATTTAGGTGGTTTCGCGAGCTTTACAAATAGGTAAATATGTGGCTGGACAACCATATACGATTTGAAGGGATTTTAGAAACCAGTGGTATAAGTTATGCTAAGAGTTGTGCATTAATATTTACAAATGAAGCTATGTTATATGTAGCTATTTTATACATACTTATTTTAAATTTTGGTTTTGATAATGATATTGAGTGGAATAAACCATATCCAAAACCGCAATTAAAGTGTGCGTTAATTTGGTTTGTGTACTTTTTCAAAGATTAGACTAGATTATCATGAATGGAATTTATAATAAGAGTTGCTTTTGATTCAAATTAAAATATCTGCCATTTACCTAAAAAATAAAGTTTTTATAAAAGTGTCCGCGAATCCATGTGACGCAGCTAGTTAAGATGAAATAATGTCAAACTGTAATAACAAAGACACCAAAAACATAAACTAGGTTTCGTTCTATGATCAAAGAAGTTCCATTAAAACCCGCGAATACAAACATACTTCTCCAATTCAATATCAGTACAAAGCTAATGAAGTAGTTAATGTAATTCCGCTATAACGAAATAGTCTCTTTGTTATTTGCTTATATATAGAGCTAAGTAACACCGGTAACGACGTTAAATTCAAGTTACACGAGACCTTCAAGAATGTTGTGTTGAAATTGGAACTTCTTAGAACTAAGTAAAGCTTGTATTGATCTGCTTATTCGCTTTCGTGGAAATAAATCTTCTATTCTACTAAATAATGGTTTGAATGAGACGAAATATGTTTTGGTAAAATTACACGTAAACAACTGACTATTACTTGATACGATTTGTATGAGTAAGTATCAGGTAATGAAATATTTCAGATTAGATATTTATTTCAATGGAAGGTTAGATGTATCTTTGCTTTGCTTGTAACTAGCTGATAATTCGACTACCGACATGTTTTTTATGCCACCCGATGTAGCGGCTAAGAACATTTGGTTGTAAATTTTGACTAGTGTTTTTTTTTACTTTCTTTATATAAAACTAGCGACCCGCTTCGCACAGGTTTATTTTACATTTAAACCTTTCAATTGAATCACTCTATCTATTAAAAAACCGCATCAAAATCCGTTGTTTAGTTTTAAATATATAAGCATACATGGGGACATGGGGACATGGGGACAGCGGAAACGACTTTGTTTTATACTATGTAGTGATAAAATCGGAAAATTTCTTAGAAGGTTTTTGATTTGTTCCAAACACGGTTCCTCAAAAATGATTTGTACGGTAGTCTTCACCGACAATGTAGTATTGTAGTACTGTGTTAGGGCTCGCATACATAAATACGATACGATGTCGCATCGTGCTACGACGCGACATCGTTTCACGTGCGATGTCGTACTGCGGGAACGCGGTTATATTTCTCATAAAATAACTTTCATCATTCATAATCAATTGAAATAAATGGATGTATCCTGTATCCTCTGTGTAAGTATCTGTTTCTTCTTTATACATCGTTTAATTTTTGCTGTTGCGATGTGGTATTGCTTGCTCGACGTCGATGACGTCACATCGTGAAACGATATCACGTCGTAGCACGTTGCGACGCCGTATCGTGTTTATGTGTACGAGCCCTTAGTGAAATAAGTACCTACTTAATATTTTCCTTATTTACACAAAAAATACTTTAGAAGACCCCATTTTGAAGCTTTGAAAATTTCCATATTTCAAGCTATGAAGTGGAAAGTTTCCCCTCCATTTTGCCTTGTTTTGTGAAATCACAAAATGACTTGTTCGCACTATTCGAGTGTTTTACGCAAACAGCCGCCTCGCACTCACTGAGCGTTAAAAGTTAAACCGAATGGAAGAAATATACAATCAGCGGTTCTTGTATCTGTACAAATATACATCTTACTACTTTAGCTTAAGATTGAAAATAGTCTGCTTAGAGAGAGAAATTATCTGAAGGTACCAAGGAAACATTTGGAAAGAGAGACATTATGCAAACTATATGTACGTCTAACTTACTTGGGGAACCAGACCGCACGACAGATTCGTAGACATTCGTAGCCTTACACTCTAATAAGCAGTCGTAGGCTTCGTAGCAAATGCTACGACATAGTATTTGGGATGTCCATATGTCGTTACTATGAGCGTTGGCGTCATACGAAGCTGTTATATCTTATTCAAATTTAATGGGGCACAGTTTTCAAAGTTAAAGTATTTGTTTCACAATACAACATTAACGCAAATAAGCTACAATAGATATGAAGTAAATTACAATTAGTAAAACTTGACAAAGCTTGCCGGATTGCTTGAAGAGATTTTAAGTTGTCTAACTTCTAACATTACTAAACGAATAAAACAGCTTAGGCTAGCAATTGAACGTGCAATCTAAGCTATAAAGCTCAGTTGTAAATGCTACCCGTGGTTACTCGTTCAAAGACAGACCAGAATGGTGGTGGTTCAGAATGAATTCAGCTTAACTTCAGCGATAACCAGTTAGAAATACTTAGTTTAACTACAGTATCATCATCAACAGGCTGTATCGTCCCTCGGCTGGGTATAGGCCTCCTCTCCCTTGTGCCATTTCTGTCCCCACCTCTGGCTATTATCGTCCATGTATGATCCGCGATGGTACTGATAGCGTCAGTAGGAAAGTAAGTACCTATAGAATGGACCCGGTAATTTAATTAGAGTATTAATTTATACGCTTTTTTAAGCTTCATAGCAATGCGTCGCAGTCAGTAAAAAAAAACGTTTATACGCTTCATAGAGAAGCATTGCAGTCAATAAATTTTGTAAAGGACTTCTCAATTATTTCTTTTTTTCAAACTGCATAAATTTTTCAACCTCAACTCGAGCTCAATGCAAAAATCGTTTGTCAAGCGAGGAATCTACTATAAGAAGTGATTTAAGAACGTGACTTGCGCTCTTTCACGATCATAGCTCTGAATAGTTTGCTGTCGATGCTTGTCTCAATCAGGACGCACTTTAAACCGAGCTGCTTCCATTATTCATGGGGAGAGCGGGGCTAGTCGGGCCGAGAAACATCCGTCAATAAATCATAATATCGTTATAATATTTGAACTGAAAGTTTCGGTGTTTGTTGATAGGAAAGTTTGTCCTTTGTTAGTTATAGTGTTTAAAATAGGCAACTAAAATGCGCAGCAATGTAAAGTTAGTGTTAACGACGGACCAAAATACATTTTGGGCTATTTGTTTCATCGGACATCGCTACTCATTCTTTTTTAGGGTTCCGTACCCAAAAGGTAAAAATGGGACCCTATTACTAAGACACCGATGTCCGTCTGTCTGTCTTTCTGTCACTGGGCTGTATCTCAGGAACCGTTATTACTAGAGAGTTGAAATTTTCACAGATTATGTTTTTTGGTTGCCGTTGATAACAACAAATACTAAAAACAGAATAAAATAAATATTTGTGGGGGGCTCCCCTACAATAAACGTGTTTTTTTTTGCCGAGAGGCTCCCATACGGTACGGACCCCTTCATGCGCGAGTCTAACTCGTACTTGGCTGTTTTTTTATACATAAGTTAATAAACTACTTCTTTCAATTATATTCTTCAGAAAAACGGTTGAAATGAAAATAAAAGGTGAAGGTGATTGAAAAAGATCCCTGATTTATTATAGTTCAAAAGAAATAAAACAAATTTGGAATTGTTTTGTAGCTAATTAAACGAATGCAAAAGAAATGGTTCACAAATGGCGGAAATATCAAAGCAAATACGTAATTATTTTTCGCTGGAGTGAAAATAAAAAACAATCAGCCGATTGCGAGTCAAACTCGCATACGAAGAGTTCTGCACTACATAGGGAGCCCCCCTTAATATATTTTATTTTAAGTATTTATTTTTCAAGTGCATACACAACTATATATTCTGTACAAAAGAAATACGTCATCTGTGAATATTTCAACGTTCTAACGTCACGAGAAGCTATAAATTTTGTAAACAAGTGTTCAGGAGTTCACAACATTTGGACCAACAAAAAAAATGTTTTTTTTAAGATTTAATAAATTATTAAGTAACAAATATTACTTAAATACATAATTTAAGAATAATTTTTCGCTATATAAGCTAAATCTCCAGGTATACCAATTAACCTAACCAATTACTTCACAATTTAAAACCTACTTCTAATATTAACCTTAAGTTTCCAAAGATTAGCGCGTTTGAACAAACAACTCTTTCTTTTTACTTACCTTATATGTTTTAGATAAATTGTATTACGCACCTTTTGACGTTTTTTTCGAGGCGAATTTATTTCCTTAGATGTACTGGCTACTGGCTCGATTATACGTAATAACAAATAAAATTAACGCAACAATTAAAGTAACAACAATAAAAAAAGTGATAACGAAACAATAACAAAATTAACAATAACAACCAGATCCGCGATTACCTATATGCAAAGCAATGAAACAAACTCGTACGCATTCGAAACTCGAATGACGCGTTTATTTCAAAATGGCGTCCCGATAGTTTACAATCCCTGCGACGGACGCTTTCCGGTACCAAGAAACACAAAACGATAGCGCTTTGCGTCGTTAAAATATGATCCGACTAAATTAAATAGGTTGTTACTTTCATATAACCCGTCTATATTTCGTGTCGATTGAATATGGTCAATTTATTATTATCTCGCAGTATAAAATGTTTACTTAGTAAAAGATGTTTGTTTACATAATTTATAGCTTCTCGTGACGGGGACTTTATCTATCACCGTTCATGAGACGCCTGGTGACAGACAGACGGACAGCGGAGTCTTAATAATAGGGTCCCGTTGTTACCGTTTGAGTACGGAACTCTAAAAATATCAAAATGGCAAATGAAACGAAATGGCACAGCCAGTTCACGAATCAGCCGCCCGGGCGCCACCAGTCTGGGTAGAGCGGGGAAGTGCGACGCACAATCCATCATCTCTTTAAAGTCGACGTCACCGCTCGCTTCTTCGCGAGGGCGTTATTGAATATCCAATTTTTCTTGTCTGTTTGTAACTATTTGTAGTTTGGAGTACACCTTCTTAAAGGTAAGAAAGATGGATGGAACAACACATTTTGTGGACATGTTTTATAAAACTTAAATAAAATAATAAGTTATCCTTCACACTTACAGGCATCATGATTGCAAAATGAATGTAATCGCTTCCTCCACGCAATTTTTGTATTATCGTTAAGTAATTTTCTATGTTATAAACAAAATTTCAAGATGTAAAATCCCTTATTTTTCATGTATAAAATATACATAGGTATGATCTTAATTATTATAAAAAATTACAGGATTTGAAAACAATAGGCTCTATGAGGTCATTTCTATTGTAGAGAATTAAAAAAGGTATTGGTTTTTGGGTGGTTTTGTAATATTAATTCGATTTGATAATAATAAATTGAGCTGCCAGTAACGTTGTACGCCTTGAATAGGCAAGTTTGTATTGAGCCATCATTATATATTTATACCACCAATGTAACGCAATAAAAAATTTGACTTTGTATAAATTTTATTTATCTGCAGTTAAGTTGAAAAGACCGAAATAACAAATGTCATAAAATCAACATATTTAAAGAACATACAGATGATTTGTTGTCGAGAGGATTTACTGTGTCAAAGGTGTCATTAACTAACACATAATACCTACCCAGAATAAATTCATGCATCGGCCTTTTAATAGTCTAGTGCTGAACTAGACTTTACTTGAAAGAGTACCTAATTAGGCCGTATTATCCAATCTGGCTAAGTGTGGATTTGTGGCGGTGGTAACTGTATTATCCTGGATTTAATCCTCCCTCTGAGTCTGACCTGTTTTTGAAGACAAGTGACGTAACTACCAATCCATTATGCAATATTCCCATAACATACGTACGTATGTAATGCGTATATTAATACTAATATAACGCGCGCGACTCTACAAAGTGACATGACATGTAATCTCGTCCCTATGTGAGTGACTTCGTAATGAGTTGCTCCCTATGGCGTCAAAAAGTCACGTCCCGTCACTGAAGACAAATCATTTGCTTTGAACTGAAAGAAACGGGAGTTCTAGTTTACTATTTATATTTACAGATAAATTGAAGACACTTAAATGGTAAAAGTATAAGTAGTGGCAGCTTAAATCAGAGATCATGATTCTTACTTAGTCCAGCAGTTGTGAGTTCGAAACGAAAACTTAAATATGATTTAAGAGTTCTTTATTTCCTCAATTAAGTGTACAGACTGTCCCAAAACTTAACGTTAAACGTAATGTTAAATGCTGCAACATCCTGCATTTAATAATAATACATTGAATAACATTCAATGACAGAAAGGCCTATTCCTCAAGACACAAATGCTTGAGTGTGCCTAGTTTAGGGAATAGCGAATAAATTTGTCTTTATGACAACTGTATGATACTGATTTTACAATAATAAATGATTTTGATTTGACTTTAAAACCATGAAGGATCAGAATTCCTAACATATTTGAGATATAGTCCACCAACACTTATTTAGCTAGTTTGATGGATAGCCTAAACTACCTCTTTTCAGGGTTCCGTACCTCAAAAGGAAGTAAAAAAACAGGACCTTTATAGGATCACTTTGTTGTACGTTTGTTTGTAATTTCAATTTAAATTTTTCAATTACACTTCTGTGTAACTTCACAGCAGTGTCTATTTTGCCACAATATACGGCATACTGTAACTGTTTCTATAGAAATAACAATTTGTTTTGTTTATTAAAGTCACGTCTTCATTCCGAAAGGAACATTTGGCATGTGCAAACATTTTTCTGAGCACCCAATGAAAACATGCCGTAATACGGCGGGCAAGAGCAGCGTGCGAGAATAGAAACTCATTTCTATTTATAAGGGTTATTTTAGTTTACACAATCCTGGCTATATTTTGGTTGCATATTGAGTATTGTAGCTTCGTTTGTGAATCTGTCACGTTCGCAATATATCGTGACAATTGAGACTCGAAGTTAGAGACAGCCCACGGTTTCACCTGCTAACATTACATTGAAGTATGATAGATACATACGAACATGTAGAGCTGTGCTACCGAGTAATACAGTTATTTAAAAAGGTGTTATAAACCGAAAGAAGTGATTCAGATCATAATGATGAAGAAATTTGACAACGGGGCCAACCAGGAATTCAAGAAAAAGAATCAGCTTTTCAAATTGCAATTTGGAATCGACACAATGTATGTAACCGCTTATTTTGTTACTATTGAGTATTATTATTTTGTTACTATTCGTTTGCATTTTTTTTATATTAGGGAACATGTTACACACGGTCTCTGACCCCAAAATAAGAAAAGCTTGTTAAATGGCTACCAGAGACTGATATACTACATTTACATATTTTTAAAACCATACTTATATAGATAGTACCTAAATAACACCCAGACGCAGAGCAAACACCAATATTCATCATATGTATAAATGCTTGCCCTGGGTGGGGATCGAACCCACGCCTCTTTGATTCAGAAGTCAGGGTCACTAACCACTGAGCCACCGATGCATTAAAAGTAAGCTTATTGAGTTTGACCAATGACCCCAAGTACTGCACTGTGATTGATGACACAGCATTTTGAATCCGTCCATTTGTAGAGACGCAAAAAAAGATCAACAAAAATATAAATTGTCGCATTTGTAATTCCGTCGCGGTTTTACGCCTCTAGGCCAAGTTGTCTCGAGTGGTATACGATATATCTCTTGTAAATACGACACTGTTTGACGAATACGCTGCCTCGAGCACAGATCGTAACGAAAATACGCAGCCTTCGTAGTTATTTGATTTTAGGAAGGCATGAAACAGGGCTTGTAAACGGAGAAAACAATTTGAACAAGATAAATTCCAAGAACTCAAGACAAGAACATGAACATTCGAAATACGAAATTCACTAGAACAAGAAAAGTTTCCACATTTCTGCCTTATTTTAACGGGTTGTACGATAATGCTGATATAATTGATTGGCATCGGCAAGTGCAGCGCTCAACAGTAATGTAAATGTTCTTACGAGAACTACATGGAAATATTGGAAGATTAGAAGCAAGCCGCTTCCAAATTCTAACAGATTTGTTAGAAATGTACTTATTACCTACCTATATGATTTAGTAGAAATGGTATCGTCTAGTGGACGTCCATTTATGGACATGATGATATAATAACAAAAAGATGAATAAAGAGGTAAATATATCGGTAAAGTAAGTAAGTTTGTATAGGCCGGTTGGCTAGCCCTAGAATATGTCAAATTGACTTAGAATAGTTTAAACAGTCCGAATGTTTACAAAATTCTAAAACCAGTTGATTTTAAACGTCAGTCGAATTCTGGAGGCACCACTTAGAGTATCTTTCAATTTTATTTTTAGGGTTCCCAAAGGGTAAAAACGGTACCCTATTACTAAGACTCCGATGTCCGTCTGTCCGTCTATCTGTCACCAGGCTGTATCTCATGAACTGTGAAAGCTAGACAGCTGAAATTTTCATAGATAATGTATTTCTATGAAATAGATGTAAAAATAGAATAAAATAAATATTTAAGGGGGCTACCTTACAACAAATGTGATTTTTTAGGATTTTTCTGCTCGCTATTGATAACGGCAAGAGGAATTGGGCTTAGTGAGCTCCAACACGGTAAGTACGGAACCCTTCGTGCGCGAGACTGACTCGCACTTGGCCGATTTTTCATTTTGCTATCCGTAATGCACGGAAGTATTTTCGACAGAATTCGTGCTAGGGTAACCGATTTACACATCATACAGTATGCGTCTGAGAGATGAGGTGACCTCGATAGCTTGACCTGATTTGATTCACGTTACAAGATGAGTTCGTACATTATTGTTATTGTTATTGATATGTTTTAAAGGAATTTCGCCAAAACCAATTATTATAGAATAACAAACTTAAAGTACTTCTCCACGATTTATGTAGGTAATGCTGCAAAAAATAAATAAAAACAGTTTCTTTATGCGTGAGATAGGCGACATTTTAATCGAAAGACATCAAATGCCTAATGTTGCTAAGTGGACTGCTATTAACAATGAAACGTCTACTTATTTCACTATTTCTAAGTTTACCTTCTTTAACTTTAGAAAAAAATTGGCCTTAAATTAATATACTGTACAAGGTGACTGCGAATTTACTAGCTATTCTAGTAAGTAGTTGTACGTATCGTTGTGACTAACTGAAATTCCGAAGAAAAAATCAGCTATTTTATTTTGTCGAGTCTCGACGAACTTCAGCGATTTCGGGTTTGATCCCATGGTGAAAGTTCGTCATAATGATGAGCACAACTACGTTCTAGCTAGAATATTGCTATCATCATTTCGTTTCAATAGCTAAGTTGTGTAGATTTTTTTAATAGGTTAATTATATTTATATTATTTACATAGCTATAATGAATTCGCACTCACTCCGCCACAATCCTATAAGATAGAAAATAAAGTCAGTAATTTAATTAATGTTTATATAGTAAATGTTAATATACCTAAATGATTAAATCGCAATAAATAAACGTACCTACTAGTATTATACCCGTACTTTATATTCTTCTTCTGGTGCCAAAGATACGCGCAAAGACTTGGTCTTTGCATTTTCTCATTCCCATTCGAAATGGCAACACAAAAGTACTAAGTGCAGTTTGGTAGCGTTTATTAAAACACCTGCAGCCGTAGTTTCGTTGTAAGTTGGTAACTAATGGCCGCCTGGTGTCGCCGACGCGTGATATATCGCAGTGTAAACTGTCCTGCAAGCTGTCTTGCAGCTTTGGGCATCGCCTAGCTGTTCTAGATGTTCCGTAAACTGTGATCTTCTCGCTTACCAGCTTCGCTTAACACTCGCCACTTCTGTACCGATGGGTCGTAATGGTTTTGTTCACAGAGCTATTACAACCAGAGGGATAATGTGTTCGATCGAGAAAATCTGAAGGAGGTGCATTGATATAATACTCATACTCATTTATTTGTACAAACATGTATACGTCAATTATAACAAAACAAAATAAGGCATGAGTTAGAGATAGACATGAAAAATATCTCGATTCAGTGGTTGTTGCCGTGTTTTTCTCCCGATAGTGTCAAATTTCAATTGATATTTGACAATTTTGACAGCTCTGGGCAAGATTCTCCATATATTTTTGTGGTTGCCTCAAGCGACAACAGCGCTATCTCTCTAGTTGTATTAGCTCTGTGGTTTTGTTGATCTATCTGACATTTGTCTCATTCATTATACGTTTGACGTACGCAGCAAACGCTACAATAACTGACATCCATAATGATTATTTATAGGTCACATTAGATTATGTCACAAATCAGGCCTTTAACAATTTGATATCTTGTAATCTTAACACTTTAGACTAATATGCCGCACCGCAATCGTCGTATTCATAATATAATTATTGTGCTTCATTATCATAAACTGATCTGTCGAACAGCATCTTATTAAGTAATCTCGGCTTACACTATTGATCTATTGTGGGTGCTATAAAAAAATAATTTCGAAGTGTTCCATTGAAACATGCTAATGCTACAAATTGAAATGAAATGCTCCCGCTTTTATAAATCAATAGCCGTGCTTTAGTACTTAAGTTAAACGGCAAATAAAGTTGTCACTGTCTCCCGCGGAATATTCTATTCAAACGCAGCCTACCCGCGAGGGCCGTTTCTCGCCACAACTCGTATAAAAATAAACCTTGCAGCGCTATTGGCTTCATGTCGCGCTGCGTCACGGCGTCTCCGTGTTTTCTACTAAATCCGCCTAATACTACCATCGCTCATTTACCGCCGGGACGTGCGGAATCAAACCTTATGCCTTATGTAACAAGCGTCGTAAAGCTCGCAGCGGTTCGTGCCGCATCCCACAGCGATCCCGTCGCCCTCCAGGAGACGACATAAATTGCATCCATTTTCTTTTTCCTCTGTAGTTTGCACTCTGGCGACGCGTAGCGTGGCGTGACGTGACGTGGCGTGGCGTAGCGCGGCGTGGCGTCGCGTACAGCAGGACTCCGCGACGTGGCGTGCAGATCGTATAAAACGAAACGGCTATAGTTTTATTTCGCGGTGCCGCCGCTTTCAATTCGATATGGAATGATTTCCGATTTCCGTAGTGGGAGTGGGGGCGACAGGTACGGCTGTAGTTCAGGATATGAGGCAATTCCCTCTTTTTGATCTACTTGGAAGGAAATAACTTATATTGGAATGTCTTTGAAGACAAGGTTTATCGAATTTTCAGTTATTTGACCGTACTTCACGGATTGTTACGTATAGGGAGCGTTTTCCGGCATTTGAAGAAGCCTCTACGATGGCATGTTTATGATTGTTTATTTTTCCTTAACCGGCTAAGATTGTAGGAGAGAGGAATTTTCGTTTTCTTGACAAAGAAAAGTAGGAGATAAGGAATAAATTTGTTGGGAATGGCGTGCCAAGTTGTTGTTTTTGCGCAGAGTTCCCCGGCCGGCGCATCCGCCGCGTAGGCGCTAACTACACGTTAATTTGTTTAACTGCCGCATAAATTACTCGCCGACAAAAATACCTCGAGACGCTGTCTAATTAATATCGTTCGGGGTAATTCCCGCGGAGCCGGTAACTTGCTACAACAACTACTCTAATTAATGCCGGGAGGTTGCCATTGAAATATGGCGCGTAGCGATCTTAGCTGACATTTATCTGAATAAAATTTACAAAATCCATATTTAACATTTTCTTAAAATTAGTATTTATAAATTTTGAGGTTGATGGTGTTAATAGGAAACAGTACGTACCTATACAAAGAAATTAGATTTTCTAATTTAATAAAAGAGCCTAAACGGAAAAGAAGCAAAAATAGTTTAGAAATCAGGGGACGAAGAAACGAGCCCATGGTCTAACTTTCCTTCAACTTGGTTATGTTTTTACATTCAAATTACCTAATAACATCTTTGAAATTCATTTGAAAACCGTCTCAATGAGACAGTAAAACCCCCTCAATAGCCCATATCTTTACAAGGTTTTTGAACACATTTATTCAGCGTACGCTTTTCACAACTTCTCAAAGAATTTTCCAGCAAAGCACAGATTGAAATCAGGCTAATATTTCAGGTCGTAGCCCATGAATGCTGTATTGAAATAATTCCGCAGCGTTCCCCGGCAATATAAGTTTGACCTTGTTATTCAGATTGGCCCACATTGTGAATCAGTGTGAACATTGTGTGCGCCACAGGAATATAGGTAGTGTTTGTGTTCACAACTGAATGTGGGGAGAGTGTGTATCTGAGTACTAAAGTAATAACGTAGAAACTAATTTAGACAATTAACACTCATTTCTTTACCTGAATGAATTAGTATTTTACTATTTAGTTTAGTCATGTCATATGTTTTTATTCCTTACCCCGCTTACCTTTAAAGGGTTCCGTACTCAAAGGGTAAAAACGGGACCCTATTACTAAGACTTCGATGTCCGTCTGTCCGTCTGTCTGTCTGTCACCGAGCTGAATCTAATGAACCATAATAGCTAGGCAGCTAAAATTTTCACAGATGATGTATTTTTGTTGCCGCTATTACAAGAAATACTAAAAACAGAATAAAATAAATATTTAAGGGGGGCTCCCATACAAAAAACCTGATATTTAGGAGTTTTTTTGCTCGCTATTAATAATGGAAAGAGGAATGGGGCTCCCATACGGTACGGAACCCTCCGTGTGCGAGTCCGACTCGCACTTGGCCGATTTTTTATTTTTTATTGAAAATTTAGTAACCACAGACTCCAGGTTCTGTGCCCTTTGCTAACTAAACACAATTTTTTGATTTTACTGTTTAAAAAGTATTATTACATAGTTTAATCTTAGCCTTAGTTATTTAGTCGGTGCATTGCGTGAATACCACAAGCAGACTAGCGACATGTGCCAGCCACCCCCTCGCTTACTTTGAATAGGTATACTAAGATAATTAAATACTCAAGTGAAAATTTTAGCCAAATTGCTGGTGTATATTTAGCTCAACGTATTAGCATTGCCATTAAGCGTGGCAATGCTGCCAGCATGCTGGGCACGCTGCCAACTGGCAGTGGGCTTGACCATTTGGATTATCTTTAGACCTTCAAGGGTCTTTGGTTGATCCAATTTCTTTGTATGTAGTAGTAGTTTAATTATGTAGATTTATAAGTAGTGCTGTATTTAGTTGTAGTTAGTAAAGTGAAAATTTTATGTCTTACAGAGATTCTGTGGTACGAGTATTTGTTGGTACCTATGTCATCGATACATTTTTCAGTATACAATTTACTTCATTCACTGATACACTTTTGTCATCATCACCAGAACTTAAAGGCAAAGCTGTTGTCGGTTGAGCAACTTCTACTTCTCGCGGTCTTTTATACAGAACCATTTTAACCCGACTGTTTATTGCTATATAAAACCAATAGGAAGTTGTTTGTCAAATTCAACTTAAGCCTGCCTACAGATGCCTATATTCCTAATTTGATCTCGTAAAGGAAATACTGAGAACCGTCTCAATAAGCTATTTTGGGCTCACTAATAAGGCACAAGTAGGTACGAGATCACATTCCAGTTTCATAATACTGGCTGTATACACTCGTCGTTCAAATACAGCTAATTTAAAGTGCCTCGTGGCAATGGTTTTATTCTGTGAGCGTGAGTGTGAGACACAGATCTCGTGAAAAGAGGGGTCTTTTCGATCTAGTGTAATCTCTTCCGATTGACTTTCCTAAATTAACACAAAACTCTGCTTAAAATCCCAACTATGCGTAATGCATACCGTCACACAATTTAAAAATATTTTATTTTTATAGAGCTTTTTCACTAGGTTTATCTGAAAGAGTTCCTTGTGACAAATATCGCCAATCTTCAATTTCTAGTACCATCACTATGTAAACATCGCCAATATGAACTGCCCAAAAGCCTGTCTAATACGGGTTTCGCGAGTGGTGCCAGTTGCCACCGACGCTGTAAGCTGGTAAAAAAATAAACACACAATTATTCCTCAGAGAGCACAACAAATCATCTATGTACAATGTACATTTTTTTTTACGTTTTTTTATTGGGCAAATGTGCCATTACTAGCTACAACAAAATACAATAGTACTTTATATGCTAAAACTACCTACACTACTACTTCTACAAAAAAAGCATTGGATCATCCACAGACCCTTGAAGGTCTAAAGATAATCCAAATGCTCAAGCCCACTGCCAGTTGGCAGCGTGCTCAGCATGCTGGCTGCATTGCCACGCTGAATGGCAATGCTTATGCGTTGAGCCAAAGCCATGTACATGATACCTATTGATATTCACTCAACACTGCATTGTGCAAAGAATGTTACGTAACCACGCATTTTGGCGCACTTCATAAAAATTGACTGAATTGATGATTTTGCTGCATATATTTTTGTGAGTAGGTATAAGTGAGTGTCTCATGCAAGTTCTGGGAAAAAAGAAGTTCTCTACACCTCTATAGTGTAAGTTTCAGGTAAGTAAATGCGAAGGAGCAAACGTGTTGAGTGCAGGCGTTATTGGATTTGTGCTCCCAGGTGCCATCACCCCTGTCGTATAGGGTTGCATCTTATCTTTTACTACGAGCAGTCTATACCTTAGTAAATGTTTCTCAACCTTTATAAAGTAAAACCACTACAAATAAATTAGCCTGGTTAAATGACCTCATTAAGACCGCATAGATCGCGCTGGATGCACGTCGCTTCTAACTGGACTTATTAAATATCTATACTTATAAAAAAAAATACTAGAAATAGTTATCTACCTTTATAAATTAAAACCACTATAAATGAAACAGCTAGGTTAGATGACCCCATTAAGACCGTAGGATTGCGGCGGATGTAAGTCGCTTCCATCCGGTCTGATTGAAGATTCAAAGAGGTGACTTATGGCTGAAACTATGAAGAAGACGACCAATTACTCGGGAATCAGATAACATAATATTTTTAGGGTTCCATACCCAAAAGGGTAAAAACGGGACCCTATTACTAAGACTCCGCTGTCCGTCTGTCTGTCTCCAGGCTGTATCTCATGAACCGTTATAGCTAGAAAGCTGAAATATTCACAGAAGATGTATTTTGAAAAAATACTAAAAACAGAACAAAATTAATAATTAAGGGGGGCTCCCATACAAGAAACTTGATTTTTAGCTGTTTTTTGCTCTATATTAATAATGGTAACAGGTACGAGTAGATTGAAGTTTTCACAGAATTTTTAGTTCTGTATTCACTTCAATAATCAATATCAAAATTAAAATAAATATTTAAGGGGGCTCCCATACAGTACCAAACCCTCCGTGCGCGAGTCCGACTCGTACTTGGCCGATTATTTAAATGACTGCTTAGCTCTTTCTAATGTGTTACTGACAATAAATAAAATACACCTACCCTCGATTCTGCCAAAAGAACGTTCTATTTCAGCCATTACGTAACTTCGCCGTAGTACGGCAGACGTGCAAATTTTTGTCATAATGGCGGTGGCTGCAACGCATTTAGCCGTAAGTGTTGTTGTTTGGAACTTGCCAACAACGGGATTTTATTCCACCTGACTTACGTAACTAACATTGGAACTGTAAAACATTATAGTTACTACCCCACTGGTAGGAAAACTTGTGTGGGACTCGTATACGCTTAAAGAAAATGTGGATAAATGTGACAAATATTAGGTAGGTACAAAGACAACCAGAATCAATTTAGTGCTCAATTTATTTGTTTTTTTTTTGTGTGTTAAGTCTAAAATTGCAAAATAAAGCTTCAAGCATTTTCAGCTAACAGCATGATACCTTGTTTTGTTCATCATGTCAAAAAATTAAGTAGAATTAATGAGGTAGGTAAAGATCCTAAATAATCGGCCAAGTGCGAGTTGGGCTCGCGCACCAAGGGTTCCGTACCGTATGGAAGCCCCCTCTAATGTATTTAATTTTAATTACATTAATTATTTATTTTTGAAGGAATATCCAACTTAACACACTGTGAATATTTCAAGCATCTTTCTGTTGCCGTTATTAATATCGAGCAAAAATAGACTAAAAGTCAGATTTGTTGTATGGGATGATCTTTAGTATTTTTTTTTGTTTTTAGTATTTGTTGTTACATCGGCAACAGAAATACATCATCTGTGAAACGTTCTAGCTATCGTGGTTCATGAGAGCCTGGTGACAGACCGACCGACAGACATACAGACAGACGGACGGACAGCGTAATCTTAGTAATAGGGTCCCGTTTTTACCCTTTGGGCACGGCACCTTAAAAAGGTAAAAAAAGGCAATTACATATGTAACGAATCTATAACTACCACGCAATTTGCACATTTCTCGTGTAACTACTAGGCACACAATTCGCTCATATTTTGCCATTGTTGAAATATATGAACTTATTTTCTTGCTACGCCTGCGCCGTACCTATATACTTGTACATTTATTTTTAACTTCCTACAAATATATTTTTATTACTAAGCCTCCTTGGTCCCATCATCTTCCGGAAGCACAGACTATAAAGAAATAATGCGCTTCCGCACACTCAGATAATCTGCCACTTTATCAGCGAGGTTACCGGCAGGATTTGTAAGCAAATGGGATATTTTACGGCCGCAGGCGCCTGACGACCGTATTTATCTCAACGATCAGTTGATTGCATGTGTCCAATCATATCAGGTATTATGTGTGAGATAAAGCATGTAGATTTGTCATAGAAACCGATGGGAAAGAGGTTTATGTTACCAAATCAAAACCGCTTTCGCATCTAGTCTTGACAGGTAAAATGGATCATCCATCAAGCTTTTGGTTAAAGCTTGATGGGATCATCAGATAAATCAGACAGTAACATCTTTAATGTTAGGTATGTATAGCAGGTGCTCCGGTTGTGGCCACTGACCCGGTTGTGGCCATTTTGGTGAGAAAATTATTGCATAAATAATAATGATAAACAATGTTACAACATAAATATTGTTTGTGTGAATCTCAATTTTTTTTTTTTAAATATTATTTGAACATTGAAAGTGGTCACAAATGATACTAAAATGGCCACAGCCGGTGCACTTGCCCTATTTTCATAATCGGGTAAACTGTAGGCACCTGTAGTAGGCACTTAATACCAAGGAGAAATAGGTAGGTACATATTATAATTTTCTGAATAGCCGTGGTGAAACTACTAAGTTTTACAGTTTATTGTTAGGCATGTTATAGTGAAAATATTAAACACAAAATCTAACAACAATGTATAAGTAGGTAGTAAATTAATAAATATAAGAAAAGGTTTTATTTTTACCTAATGGTTTGAAATTGAACTAAAAACAACTAAGTGAGCGTGGACTGAAAAGAGTTAGGTATTGGTAAATCTGGCAAATATTCTGTAGAGATCTTCTGATTCCACCATCGTACCAAGTAGAAATTGTTAAGTAGCTCAATGTGTCTGCTGTAAGTAGCAATATTTGAAAGAAACAAAGAAAAAAAAACATAGCCTTATCTCAATAAGCCTTTACTCAGTCAAGATGACTTTTATGGCATTAACTACGAGTACATTATAATTCTACCTATTATTATGGTGTTTGACCTGAAACTTTCAGGTTCTCAGACAAAATATTCAAATTAATACCCTACGCTTACGTTACTAGGTAGCTATTTTACAGCCGACAAAAGATACTGGAGGCGTGAAAATGTCGCCAATTATGACAACCTTGAATTAAACCTTCATGTTTTTTAATAAACATTTGAAACCACCGATCATGATAACGAGCCTTTTCAGGAATAACATCGTGCCACATATAATGCATTTTTTATAGTTTTTCGCTTTATCACGCTAACCTAACTAAAATTTCAAAGTTATGACACTTTTACAGCAGTGAGCAGTTTTTATCGTAAATGAAACAAAAAACATTTTCTATTTTAAAGCCCAATTCACACCACCGCCTTGTGAGACACACTGTGAGATATTCCAAAAACAATTTTAAATAATATTTGTCTAAATTATATGTGAACACAAGTCATTAGTTTTATTGAAGTGTAATGAGAATGAATGAATTCAGACAACGTTCGTTCTCGATCAGCGACAGTTTCATTCGCCACAGAGAATTAATGTGTTGTAAAATAAGAGCACATTTTACAATCGTGGCTTCATTCCGTGAATATTTTACGTCATAACACTGAATCGTTTACTTTAATGGGCATTGTAAATATCAGTCATATTTGGCGCTTTAAATGAATGTTGTTTATCAGTTTTAAAGGGAAAAACAATATGCAAATATCCTGTATAATTTTTTTTGCAAATTTGAAGTCAATTTTATTTACATTGCAGCATTGTAATATGAGTACATTATATGAATGTTCATTAAGTATGTACATTATTTCGAAATTTAAGATTGTAAATAGTAAAAAGTAAATTAAAAAAACCTTTAGTAGCGATGTAGTTTCGATAATGTTTGCGTATTTCAAAACAATTCGAGTCATAAATGAAAACATCGAACTCTTTCACCGAAAATCTAGAAGAGGCAGGCATCACTATAATAGGTACTCTAAGTTACAGTTACAGTTGCACTTAGATTTAATACAAAAACCTCTTTTCTCAGTTCTCCGAACAGTAGACCTCGCGACACACCTTTTTAACTGAATTTTCATGAACCTTTTTTTAACGCAAATAAGTCCGCGCTTGACTCGCCTGATGGTAAGCGACGTTGTGGTCGAAGATGAACCACGCATACCTAGAAGATACCTATTCACTCTGACCTTGAAAAGCTTTAGATTATATCTCTTAGGAAACAAGAAAGCAGGAAGACTGTTCCATTACCTGGCGGTACGAATCAGGAATGTTGAGTCAAACCGCTTCGTACATATCGAAGGAAAATCGACAGCGTAGGGGCGGTAATGTGGCGTCTAGCCTAGGTATATCTCGACTTGCTCTTCAACGATTTGGTTCATACTGGCAAATCTTGTTGAAAAACTTAAACAATCTTACCAGATATTATCGAAATCGGCTGATAGCATCGGGACAGCATAATTATTTCCCTTTTTTTTTTAGGGAAATATCCAAAATTGCCGATGAAAAAAAAACATTGATAAAGAAACTGTGTACCAGGTTTCGTCGAGATTCGTTGAAAAATGCGACCTGTAGACGAAAACCAACATTTAAAAGCAAAATCGCCGTGTTAATCTGAAGACTTTCGCCCCGCTTGGTTTAATAACTTACATCGATATTAAAAAAATACAGAAACATAATTATAAAAACACTTCTAGTTTTTAAGAAAACACTAAGTAGCCACCTCTTACACTTAGAGCCACCTCCATTGTTTGACGCGTTAAACAAATGAAGGCGACCGACTAAGTAATAGGAGACATTAGTGCTACCAGCTTGTACTAGTCCCTGAGCCAGCTACAGATTTTGAGAAGTTCCTTTCGGGTGATATAACAAATCTCGGGGACAGAAAAAAAAACATTAAAATCGGTTAAAAAGTTTCGGAGGAATTGAATTGAGTTTATGAACAGGGTTATCTGCTTGCCCTATACTAAGCCAAAAGGGGGTGATTAAGACCATTATTATGATCAACTTATACTGTGAAGCCAACCCAGAATTCGAGAAAATAATTTTCAAAAACTTAAATTAAAAATTTAAAAAACCCCCGACACAAAAACCTACCTAAAAAAAAGTACGAAATCTTATATTTCATTTGACAACCATTTTGGGCACATTTATAGAATTTTGGTTCTTCCATCCCCACTTTAACCCACCATAACTCTTAAACGGCTCAATCGATTTTTATAAAACATAGCTAAGAACGGCTCCTTTCATCCAAAAAAAAACTAAACTGAAATCGGTTCAGTGGTTCGGGCGCTATGATGCTACAGACAGACAGACAGACAGACAGACACACAGACAAACAGACACGTCAAACTTATAACACCCCTCTTTTGCGTCGGGGGTTAAAAAACAGGCTTTCCACATAAAATTGGCTCTTTCGTGGTTTCGCCCCGCAAGTTGTTCGGCCCGCGGGGCGAATCAACGAAGACTCTTTTTGAAGGCCCTCTTTCGCCCTGCATTGTTTGGAGCGGGGCGAAAAGGGGCATTCAAAAAGAGTCTTCGTCGATTCGCCCCGCGGGCCGAACAGCTTGCGGGGCGAAACCACGAAAGAGCCATCAAATTCCAACTTAGAATCGACGAGATGTACCTATAAAACAGCAGATGTATCAAACCAATTCATCTTTCGAATGTATTTTTATTTATTAATCAAAAGCTTAAAACAATAAGCGATACATTAAATTTGTCTAAAACCAAGATATTATGATGACCTGAATATCCTTTTAGCTTAGCAAATCAGTTCCAGTTTCAACCAACTCTAAATAATCGGCTAAGTACTAGTCGGACTCGCGCACGGAGGGTTCCGTACTGTATGGGAGCCTCCCTTAAATATTTATTTTATTTTAATTTTATTATTGAAGTGAATATAAAACCAAATATTCTGTGAAAAATTCAAGCATCCATCTGTTACCATTATTAATTAGAGCGAAAAACGGCAAATAAACAGGTTTGGTGTATGGGAGCCCCCCTTAACTATCAATTTTATTATGTTTTTAGTATTTGCTGTTATAGCGGCAACTGAAATACATTATCTGTGAAAATTTCAGCTTTTTAGCTATAGCGGTTCATGAGATACAGCCTGGAGACAGACAGACAGACGGACAGCGGAGTCTTAGTAATAGGGTCCCGTTTTTACCCTTTGGGTACGGAACCCTAAAAATTGATTGTTTCAAAGTTAAAGGCAAGCAAACAGCACCAAACAAGCAATAAATGAATAAAACATTGTGTTGTTACATATTTTATTTAACACAATATTCTCAACGTACGTAAAACTACGTCCACGGTATTAACTGGTAAAATACTGTTCTGTACTAAAATATGTCTTCGTACTGTTCATACGAAGATCGTTTCAAAAATGTTATAGGAATAAGCTTGCATCCAGCTTTTAATCTTGCGATCTTGAAGTGAAATGCAGAGTCCGAGAGACCGTAAAGAATGGCTGCGACAACCACTTGCGCGATGTAGAAACCGTGACTGCGATACTAACGCCATCTAGTTTTAGCTGGGTGCAACTTCAATTACTACGAGCGAATGACGTTATGATGACGTTGCAAGTAACTTTTAGGTAGAAAATACTTTACTATAGGCGGGAAAATTAAATTGGTCTTATTATAATTTTTTTCCAACTTTTTATACTGTATGTTTTTACGCGGTTACTCCGCCAGTTATGAACCAATTTTATTTACTTACAATTTTTTCATTTGGTAGATCATGCTTAGGAGTTTGTCGTACTAAAGTTTTACTGGTTTTCGATAAATAAATAGTAATCTAGAAATGGCATATAAATATATCGATTCTAACGAACTATTCGAATTTTATTGTTCGATTGTGTCATTTTTGGCAATAAATAATTTACCTACCTCATTGTTTAATTAAACCTTCGTCGGACTTCTACAAATAAGTAATTGTAAACTAAAATTTGTTTGTCTTGGTTACTAATTTTAGTTCAAATTATATCACCAGCCGTTCTAGAGTTTTAGTGAGACTAACAACAACGATTTTTAACGGTAAACTTTTTTTTTATATTTCTAGCTGACCCAGAAAACGTTTTGCCATGTAAATTATTCCTATCACTTAGGGGTATCGAAAAACAGTTTACGAACTCAGTAGAAAAAAATCTCAAATCTACCGAAAATACACAAATTAAAGATTTCATAAAAATTGGCCAAGCCGTTTTGCAGGAATTTTCGGATGTACATATTATATACCCAATAATATTGCAATAGAAAGTCATTGAATATTTAGTGAGGTAAGTAAGTTCGTATAGGTTGGGTGGCTAGCCCTGGTGTCAGAGTTTTTAAGCCACCTGAAGTCCTCTGACATGACACACAAAAAAAACAAGACCTACAATTTAACTTATCATCCGAGCCACGGTAGCGCTCAGTTGTAAATGTCACCCGCGGTCACCCATCCGAAGACTGACCGTTGACCGCGCGGAATGTTGCTCAACTTCGATGATCGCTAACGAACATCTATAGGTAGTCAAGCTATGCTATGATCGCTACATAATAATATACATTTATTTACGGTGATAACTGACAAAAGTAATCCCTGACTCCAGGACTATAATGTAGTTACCCAAACAGACAATTTGTTCGTGTCTCTACCTGCGCTAAATCCACTTCCAAACATAAATTAACTTGACGGAGATTTGTAATATCCGAGAGTTGCTTAAATCATACCTGTCTACAGGCAGCTCTGTACCTGCACAGTGGCGCCCCCTGCCTCCTTCGATTTCAACAATGTTACGTTATAGGAAAGTTTTTAAATTGTTTGCTATGGATCTACTTTTGTTAAATACTTTTGGTCAGCGAAATAAACTTCTGGTCAGAGAAATTGTAGTAAGTGATATCTCGAAAGTAAGTGATCAACACTGAAGTCATTAAAATTTATTAAGTACTGCAAAGCACAGTGTAAGTAACAGCTGGTAAGTTCAGGATTTTCTCGGTGTTCATCAAGAAACCATTCTGATAATAGATTCGAATAAGTCAGTTATTTTTACAGTATTGCATTAATTGAAATCTTAATACGGGCTGTTTACTTTGTTAAGGGCAGGACTTTTAGAGGTTTGCTAATAGAAAATAAGTACTATCATTTTGAACTACTTACCTACTTTTACTTTGGGGCAAGCCCCGAAATCATGAAAAATATCAGCTGTTCTGCTGAGATTTTTATAAGATCATGTTTTTTTTTTTTTATTTTTGACAAACGTCGCAAAACAATAGTCGTTAGTTTTGATGTACATAATAAGCCCCTAATAGGATGCTAATTGATTAGAAAGAACCCTGTTTACTATATTTTTTTTTTCAGTCCATAAATTGCATATTAAATCGTTCTTATTTGCTGATCAAAGCATCGCTATCAAAACATGTTTTTATTACACGCTGACCGTATAAATTACACCGAAACGTTAACCTGATTCCCGCGGGATTATAAGTTTTCTTTCATGAGTACATTCGTTTCGTTCTGTTGAAATACAGATGCATCATGGAATTGTCAACCGCGAACGGGATGGGAGAGTTTATTTTGTTACGTGATATTTTCATTTTAAACTTTGTGGAAATGTTTTGTTGGTGGTTTGTTTTTGAAGGAAAATACACCTAAGCAAATTATTATACATACGCTTTATCTGGTGTTGTTTTGTCCAAGAAAAAGGTAAAGCAAATGCTAAAAGCTAAATCGCACTTTAGGCAGTGCCGTGATTGCACGTACCTACTTATATGATTAAATGCAGAGTACTGTGTATTATGTATGTGTAATGAACAAGTTGTTCATTATGATGAGCATAATATTATTTATAAGAAAGAATATTCAGTAGTCTGAAAGCCTCTATACTTGGTAAAGAAACAACCCGTAGTAAGTGATTTATTTGTAAAATTAGGTTTATATTCAAACCAGATTTAGCCCGCGACTTCGACCGAAATTTCGAGGCCCTACCTTACCACCCTTAATAAAGGAGGTGGAAAATAAAAACGATATGACAGTTCTTTTTTGACAATTCTTGGAGCGCACGCTAGAATAGCTCGCAGATGCCAGAATTTTTCCTACTTACTTAACACTTATTGTTATAGTATGGAAAACTTACGCAATGTCGTTATAATTTATAGCCTAAGTGTTATTCTGATATATAAGCTATATAATGGCGAAGTTTCATCTCAATCCGTTCAGTAGTTTTTGCGTGAAAGTAACAAACATCCATCCATCCATACTTACAATCTAGGATTCGTTAAAAACGAGCGCTTTATTGTTGCCATATTGTTTGTGAAAATGTGAAAAATGGACTTTGACTAATTCTTTGATTTTGTCGATCTAAAAAAATCACATCTTCAATACATTATATTTTCATCTTAGCTTTATGCTGTTTTTGTTTTCACATATGAACTATTTATGAAGTACAGAACATGAAGTTTTAGTACACCTTTTATAAAGATCTAAGTCACATTATTATATGCTGCTTTCGTTTGCTAATATCGCATCCTTGGTTTAAGTACTTAAAGAAAGACGGCCGCAAGTTTTCAACTTTCCAAAGCAACTTACTACAGTCGGAATAAACTTTAAACCTTATTGCTATGCGAAAAAGAAAACTTTTTGCAAATCTAGGAAAACAATGGCTTTTTCGCTCGCCACTGTGGTTGATTTGTTGTTTTCTTATAATTGGGCAAAGTCGTCTGTCTGCAACTTTGGCTGCGTGCATTTATTTGGGAAGACATTATTTTTAGGCTATTATTACCATCGAACATAGAAGTAGCCACAACGAGATACATTTGAATGTAAGCGCTGTTAAAAAAATGAAATAGACAGCAAAATTCTATTTGCTTTAAAAGATAGGAATAGAGGAAATAGAAAACTCACTCACTCACCAACATGCACCCTACACACACATACGATCAAACTCACAACAATAAAGAACACATTAGAACGTAATTGTATTTGTGGTTTATAAAATACACAGATAGAGCGAGCGCTATAAACTATTCTATTTTCGCGTAGTGTTTGTGGCTTCACTATTCCGCCTCAAAGTTATAGTTAATGAAAGCAATTAATAAAGTTTCCAAAACCTACAAAACATGCCAAAATATTCAAAAAGTAGACCTCGAACATTCGCAAGTTACATAAAACCGCTGGTTCAGAATCGTTTACATTCGGCAAAGTTATTGCAACTGTTGAGTAATTTGCACTACTGCGCTTGAAAGATTACCTCAGTTCAGTTTTGGATAACATTCCAAGTAAAACTTACATTGTTTTTAGCTCATTGCAAGTCCAAAAGGGCAAAATTGTACGTGAGAAACTAAATAAGTTTTCTTTTCTTTCATCAAATATTTTCGCCTTCATGCCGTAGCGTCTGTACAATTGTAATAATTGCCTCGATTTAATAGCTAAGACTGCGCCTAATGCTATGAAATAAACAGATTTCACCCGCGCTTCTTGCATCACCCACTATCATCTACGTGGCTTTGTTTAGAGTCGAAAATAGCATGCACAGTTTATGATGATATTGGCTTCGAGCTCCTGCTTATATTTTTAGGTGGGATTTATTATTATTATTTATTCAAAATTTAAGCATGCAATAAAAAACTTATTGATTACTCGGCTAGAACATTAGCCTGGCTGATAATTTCGAGCATTTGAAATAAAATGGTTTTTATTTATGGTGCGAAATTTTAATTTTTTACTACATTAACCATATTATTTTCCAAAATTCTAAGCGATTACTCTGCTACTTTAGGTTTATTTCTTTCTTATATTATACTAGCGACCCGCCCCGGCTTCGCACAGGTGTATTATACATATAAACCTTCCTCTTGAATCACTCTATCCATTAAAAAAAACCGCATCAAAATCCGTTGCGTAGTTTTAAAGATTTAAGCATACAGACAAACAAATAGACAAAAGCGACTTTATTTTATACTATGTAGTGATTTTTAATATGGATGTTTATGTTCGTTACATTTACACCACGTCTAAAAGTACACCTTTCGCTTGATTTTGGCATTAGGCGCCCCCTTAATGAAAGCAATTTAGTAAAGTTTTCAAAACCTACAAAACAAGCCAAAATATGCAAAAAGCAGATCTCCGATAGTCGCAAGTTACATAAAGCCGCTGGTTCAGAATCGTTTACATTCGGCAAAGTTGCTGCAACTCGGAAGTTACGTAGGTACTCGCAGTTCCGAAAGAACGACTGAGCTGTCGCCGGCAGCTGCCCTAAGCTTTTTATGTATACTGTTGAGTAATCTGCACTGCTGAGGAGGACACTGCGCTTTAAACTTATCTCAGTTCAGCTTTAGTTGATATTTCAATGAAAGTTTCAGTTGTCTAGGCTAAAAGCCGAATATTTTAGTTTCCACGTTCCATTATACTTAACCAGTATATTTGTCTCCATAAAACGCTGTTTCATTTAGTCTCTCATAACACAAAAAGAGACGCAATTTTACCGTACCGTACCGTAACCAGCCTTTTTAACAGTTCACTGCAGGACTTAGGCCTACCCATGAAGGGTGATTGGGCCATATCCACCACGCTGGCCCGGTGCGGGTTGGTGGATTCACATACGCCATCGAATTTCTTCTACGGACATTTCATTTCATTATTTATCATTAATTACACCTACCATTACAGTAAAAAAAACCAAAAACATATACAGGTTGCCTCACAATGTTTTCTTCTAGTGGTGTTATATTCCGTAAATAGGTTCCAAAGAACTCATTGGTACGGGACCGGGATTAAAGCCCACGACCTCACGATTGCAAGGCGGGCATCACTACCACTAGACCACCCCAGCCTTACCAATATCAAGAGAATATCTATTAGAGATCCACGATACCTACGAGTAATATCTGACAAAAGCTTTTTTGTCTACTTTACTTGTTGAATTGCCCTCAGAAGCATGGCATGGAATTCTTTTGAGGATTTGCCTTTGTAACAGAATCCTAAACGAACGAAGCTAATGCAAGTCTAAAGCAAATTGGTAGGAGACACAAAGAGAACATACTAGATAGAGTTTTCATAGTTGGCGCAAAGGGTTTATTAATAAATACTCGGGTACCAAAATATCTTTAAATTCTACTCTTTTTATATAATCAGAGCGCTGATTTTTATAAACAGATAAACAAAATTTGTTTATTTATATATTCTGAGTAGTCTTCAAGTAATATAATGGTAAAAATCTCTACTTCAAATATATTTTATTATATATCCCTCAAAGCGATTGCTTTACGCGTGTACTTAAATAATTGCGAGTTGGCAGATTTTACATCTTTTAGAGTCAGAGTTTTTAAGCCACCTGAAGGCCTCTGACATGGTTAAATGGTTAAAACAACCGGCACCTACGTGTAACGTTTCCTCTGAACCACGGTAGCGCTTAGTTGTAAATGCCACCCGTGGTCACCCATCCGAAGACTGACCGTTCTGAACGTTGCTTAATTTCGATGATCGCTAACAAACACCTTGTCAAACTACGCTATGAGCGCCACATTTAGATAGAATGACCGAAGTATTTCAGCATGTTTACCTAGAAACATTTGCTTATACCCTTTACAACCGGCTCAATACAATCGTGAGGATCGATAAAAAAATTGGCGCAAAAACCATATTGATTTTGTAAACACAACCGGTCTCATACGTTCGTGCGGGATGAGCAGATAACCGCACGATCGTATGAAACCGGTTGCGTTCACAAAATCACCATGGTTTTCCCGTCAATTTTTTTTTGATGATTTTATGCCTATATTGAGCCGGTTGTAAAGGGTTATGATATTTTTCCCAGCAATTAATTATTACATATTTCAAAAAACACAGAACTGGACTTTAAATCCTAAGAGTCGTAAATATTAAGTTGCACATACTCGTAAAAGACTCAATCATTTTGCTGCAACAGGATTCCTCCAATTTACTTTAGTGGCCTCCAGACTAGCTTTCCTTAAAAAATCTGTAACGCTGGATTTGAAATCGAGAATCGTGGGTTAAAAACTAGAGTAACGTAAGGGCAAAATTAAAACTTTATAGGAGAGCCGAAAAAGAAATCAAATTTACCTACCGTTATCTTATATTATAGCTCTTCTATGGCAAAATTAATAGTAGTTAGATATCGGATTGTTGCTAATAATATAGCTTTATTTATCGGCTACAGAATAATGTAACTTGTTAGGCAATCTTTAACGTTTTTATTTAAATAAAACATATTTTTCGAGAAATGGTTGACATAAAATGTACGTCATTTTGGCTTTTACATAAATTTAATAATGTATATAATGCAACGGAACAAATGGCTTTAAATAACGGTACTTTACGCTTAATTGCCACGAAAATACTTAGTTTTTATAATTAAACTTTCTGCGTGAAAAACTATGACAAGATACGTTATTTGAACAATTAGAATTGGCAACACGTTTAGAAATTGACGAATCAAGTATTTGACGACCGTCTGCGTAATCCATTCAAAACATCTTCGGTGTCCTATTTTAGACAAAATAATGTCAAGATTATTGTAAGTACCTACTTCAATTTGGCAGTAAACAAAAATCTTTTTTTTTATAACGTTATTTTTGTACTAAGCAATCTACACACTAAAAGCTCCAGTTTTTTGGCACATAAAAATATAGAGATCAAAAATGCGAACGGTGTTTTTTTTTTTGAATTTTTGACCTTACGCTACTCTGGTTCTTAACCCACAAATTATTAGACTGCAAGAAACAGCGAGAACTCTTAAATTTAAGATGGCGCTAGAACAAAGGAAATTGAAAGAGGGAATAAATCAGTCAAATCAATATCCGGATTACAAAATTTAGGTCACTGTGTAAAGTAATTGAAGCGGGAAATTAAGCCTTTTCCTTTGAAGGACAATTTCTCATGCTCACTCGCTTTCGGTGCGCACTCCATCAACTTCCTTCCTCTTTAAGGCTTTAGCAGTTGCTAAATGAAAAAATAATTTAGTTGTTCAAGTAGTGAACCGAAGACATAGTTAAGACCTCAACCGGGATTATTGGAAATCCGCAAATAATAACGATGATTGAATTCATACCGTATACATAAATCACACGAATTAAAATTGTATTCATTAACTTTTTTCCTTGAATGTCCAAGATCTGCGTGTTTAGTCTGTCAGTGGTATGACTGGCGTTGTATTTTTTAACTGCTTGTAGAATGATGGTTTTATTCAAAGTAGTAGTCAAGTCAACCACAATCAGGCGCTCACCATTTGGTCTTGGCTTCAGTCGGTAAATGTCTCTGATGATTCCACGATTTGAATCCAATTTGAGTTTCTTTTGTAGTTTTTCTACAGTGTTAATAAGCTCCATTTTTGTTTCATTTATTTTAGCCGGTACACCCCTGATTTCAATGCATGTAATTTTCTCCTCCTCAACTTTATTTTCTAGTTTCTGAATGTACATCTCTTGATAGCTCTTTTTTTCTAGTTCTGTTAGCCGTTCATTCATGTTTTTTTGCAAAAAAGTTCATAGAATTTTTAAAAGACTTTTCCATTTCTAAATTGCTTATACGTAACTCTAAATAAATTATTGACTAGCTGCCCGTCCCGGCCTTGCCCAGGTACGATGGTCTAAAGAAGACAAATTGTTAAGATCCCAATTTTTGTTGAAAAATATAATATAGCATACGTTGTCCGGGGATAGTGTAGCTTTCCAACAGTGAAATAATTTTCCAAACCGTTTCAGTAGTTTCGGAGCCTATTCGATGCAAACAAACAACCAAATCTTTCCTCTTTAATAGATGGATGTAAGTTAGTTCAAATGCTAAACTATTTTGGTAACCAAAACTTTTATTCAAAATGTCTAACTAAGAGACTAAAACTTTGAAATCAGCCGCAATGGAGACTAAATCAAAGCACTGAAATATGAAGTTCCGAGAATGCATTTGGTTTCTGAAGCGCAGCAAATATGGTCCTGAAGCAAAGAGCCAGTGAACCAATAAACCGTCACTACTCGAGTTCACGGTAAATTGACAACTACCCGGGTCTAATCAATACTGAACTGTTCAATATCTCTGTAGAATCAATCAAATCACAGCACGGAAATTTCAGTATAGTATGTAAGTTTTATGTTCAAAGAATGGATTTGATTTCTAAAGTGCAGCTGATACGAGTATGGCCCCAATGCGATGAGCCAGTGAATCAATAAACCGTTCGTAGAACCACTCGCTACTCGAGCTAACGACAAATTGACAGCCACCCGGGTCTAATCGATACTGACCTCTGAAGAAGGAAACTAATGGAAATGTTGCAAAAACATATAGTTACTTAGAAATGAAATAGTGTAATAGTTTAACACTAATCCGCCATGTTGTGTTGGGTAGATATGGAGATTTCGTAGTTAGGGCAATTCCATTAGTTTCCTTCTTCAAAGATACTGACTTGTGCCAGTATCTCTTTAGTGTTGATCGAATCATAGCACTGAAACTTTAAAATAGGATAGGGTGTAGGTAAGTACTAATTAAAATAAACACACGGCTACATATATACACAGCCAAATATGATTCATATAACTTTAAACACTTTTAGTACCGGTAGCTAAAAATTAATCAGCAAACAGAATTATTTAACAAAGGCCAAAACGCATATTATTTCCCAACCCATTTACTTTCAATCCTAAGTTGCACTTTTAATCAAGATTTTGAAGTGAGAAAAATAGAAAATAAATGGTCTTTAATGCTTATAATTCTAGACTTAAATAATACTGCAGATAGAGCTCAAATAAGTAAAACAGAACTCGTCAGAAAGTGCCCATTTCCATACACAATATCTTGACTATGCGCTTCGCTATGAAGTATAAAGCTTTAGTACAATTGTGAAATATTTAACCTCTGCTTCTTTAATGTTGCTTCACATTTTCTTCTAGAAAACAGAATTTGTTCATTGTTAGAAATCCGTAAACAGCCCGTGTCGTGTGAACTTTCCAGATGTATCCAATTAGTACTAACCGAAATAAAAAAGTTCTAATCACGAGCTCTCAAACGAGAGAAACGCCTAATTGTAAACGTACCTAAGTTTTTTTGCCACTAGCTGAACCGGTGAACTTCATCTCACCATATATTAACTGTCAATTTGGTCGCACCAATTCAGAAACCGTCTTTGGCTCATGCACAACAACTTTGCTAAAGATCATCACATGGTTAGTTTATTGAATCAGGCGCTACTTTGCGGAAGTTCATCTTCAAATTCTTGTTTTGAATAAATGTTTTGTGTATTTCCGCTCTGTCGTAGTCATATAAGTTAAGGGTACCATTCAAAATCCAAATTAAATCACGAACCAAATTAGTAATTAATCATCAACCTGTATCATGGTGCGACTATGGTTAGGTTAGGTAAGATAAAAAAATAAAAATTTTGTTATTAAAAATTCTTACCTAACATTTTTTTTTCTGATCTAACCTAACCTAACTTTAACCTAACCATACGTACAGACAAAAAAATATTTTTATGTAAGTAAATATGTGTATATTCAAAAAATGGTCTTTATACCTACGTGTTTGCAAACCATCAAAGAGTTAAATCTGTATTAGAAAGAAAAATATGCAGAATTCCTCAAAAATATTCTAAGATTTATTCAAAATACGAAATTTTCTTGGTTTTCCCAGACGTATAAAATCCAATAAACAGCGATTACTTCTCTTCGCCTAAAAATGCCATCCACTCATTAAAAGTCCGGAACTCCGGACTCAACTGCACCAATCTCCGGACGTCTGTTCTGAAACTAGAACGCCGAGTACAGAGGAATAACGTAGAGCTCCACCTGCGAGCACATATTCACTCTGCGCACGTCGTCGTAAGCGGATTTTCCTAAAACTGGCCATTTCTTCGTTACTTTATTGCACTACCGCACAGCGCAGTCGTATGCTCTACGTAACCTACACATGTATGTAAGTTTGGCGTAAACTTTGTTACATATGCATTCAATTGATTTTATTTTAGCTTAGAAAGTTTTTGAGCAGCAACTAAACTCTGCGTACTCGTAAATTTCTCAAATAAACTGCATAATTTGCTTAAGTGTAACTGTATAAATTAAAAGGATCAAAAATACACTACTAGGCATGGGGAGACCCAAGTTTGTTTACGGCATTTACGAGTTTGCCAATTGCATCAATTTGATTCTCGCTGCTCGTTTATATACTCGTGGTTATCATTGTATCCTAATTTAAATATATATTTTTACGCTTCTAAATGTTACGGTTTTTACGTGACTACTCAAAATGAAAGTAATTTTTATAAGTGTACTAAAAATTCATTTATAAGTACATTTGAAGTAAAATTCTAAAATGTAATAGTTTTAGCGACTAGTTGGGCTCTATTTTGATTAAGATAACTTTATTAAAGTTGATACCTGCCACTAAGAGGGCTAAGTACCCACTTTATTAAAGTTACTTTGTTCAATTATAAATTTGAACGCGTTAGTAATGGCAGATTGGATTACTAAGTAATTCACCTGATAGCTAGAAAATGTTAGCTCTTTAAGTCATTTAAGTCGTTTACGATTCGTGAATTTTTGATGCTTCTATTAAATTTGTCGTTAAGTACTTTTATTCTCTTAGGACTATTATATCAATATATTCAAAACTGTAACATTAACTGCTCAAACATTTTAAGAAAAGCATTAAATGGCAAATCCACATCTACAGGTACAAATAGTCCATCTTTTATCCAAATGATCATAAACAAACTTACACGTTCCCAATCTTTAGTGTAAAGAAGAATAAGGAAATTTATTTACAGAAACAAATCTAAAGAAAGTGTGTTGGAAAACAAATAAACCCATCGCCGTTATCTGCGGGTAGTTCGCAAAGAAGGGTGATCAAAGCCGAACTTGAGTCATGATTACCAATCAAACAGGGTAGTTGAGAACTCAATAATGAAGGAATCGGAAGGGAGCTGTGATGGGCCGTACTAGTATAAGGCCAGACCGGTAGAATGTATTCTCAGAGCATTAGTCATATAGAGAGCATTTATACTTTTCGTCATCTGACAGCGTTAAATTGTAGGCCTTGGTTTAGGATTAAACTAGGTAGTTGAGAACTAAACATTGAAGAAACAGAAAGGAAGCTGATGATATGGGCCGTACTAGTATAAAGTCAGGCCAGTGGGCCGTATTCTCAGAGGAATAGTTGTATAGATTCAGTGTTTATACGTTTCGCATATGATACCATTAAATTGTAGGCCTCGGTTTTGCAATTAAACAAGGTAGTTGATAAAATCGGAAGGGAGCTAAAGGCGTATCATCCATGTAAAGTTGTAATAAGCGACTAGAACTGAGTGCAATCCTTTTCTATCCACCTGTCAACTTTGTGGGTAGACCTCCACAGGCGAAATGATTTTTATCAATAAAATAAAACCATTTCTATGGATTTTAATTTGCAAATCTTTAAATAAATTGAGAGTATTGACATTGTATGTTTCAATATGTTCTTTAAGAACAAAAATTGTAGAGCCACAAAAATGTACAATTAAAAATATTCCTTGTTATTTTAACAAAGACTACAAAGTCAGCATTAGTGCTAGTACTGATAAATTATTTTGTACAAAGTAACCGGGGTCTAAGAAGGCTATGATACCGCTCGAATAAATCTCGTGATAAGTTGACACAATGCGCTTTATGGTCTGCAACTTCATTGTGTAGACATACATTGCAAACATTGTCACGAGCACGCTGTACCGTTCCATTGCTACTGTAACGTCGATGGCGCATTAAAAGTTGAGTAGATTCTTAGTATACTTAATGGTTTCTAAGAAAGCATTTTCTAATGAATATTGGTTCCTTCTCTCTCATCTTTGGTGAAGGATAACACCGTACACGTCCAGGATAGTGTAAGTGAACACTGAATTCCCATCTGATACAGAGTGGTATACTTGATTCTGTTTTACTTTGATGGTAGGGATCTCAGACCATATAAAAAAAACAAGACAGAACGTAGTGAACAGACAAGTGAGGCCGGTTTTTTATTCATGTGGTGAGTGCGTAGGTGTTGCGCCGTCATAGTTCGACTTACGAGTCAAGGCGCAGTTTCCTTGTACGTGTATGTGTGTGTAATTATGTCTGTACACGGCGAGGTAAACTTTTGCCGGCTTCACTTGTTTTGGTCACAACATTCTGTCTTGATTTTTTTATTTGGTCTGAGGGAAGTGGACTGTTAAAAAAGACACAGTATAGTACCGTTCGCATCTCTAAATTTATGGTCGTACCATAATCGTCCCGAAAACTAATATCAAATCTGAAACTAAACCTAGCTATATCGTCCTTTGACGGCAGGCATGTGTTCAACAGTGGACTATTAAGAAAGATCATTGAAAGCAGAAACTTTAGTTACGTTTTGCGCAAGCTCCCCGCATCTCTCTATATTTATGGCCATACCAGAAACGTTCCGATAACACGATATCCCTAAACTCGTCACTCTGAAACTTTGCTAATTCCATCAAATCTGTCAGATCTTGTTACAAAATGATACGTAACATAAGTTCGGGAAGTTTTCGAGGCCCAAATGATCCGCTAACCCACTTGACATCAAAGTCGTCGTTTTTGTAAAGTTTGTGTGTTCTGCGAAATTGCGTCGCCAGCAAAGAGTAATTAGCTCGCTAATCGAGAGAAACTTAAATTTAATAATAAATTACTAGTTGTTTGGTAGTTGTAATTTATTTTGTAGTTGGAATGTAACTTAGATTTCTTTCCAATGTACATATCTAAGAAGAGGTTAAAAAAATTGGTTGCCTGTAAAGTCGGTATACGGGCGAAAGTTTTACGTGACAACGACTTTATGTCTGTCTCTCTCGCTCTTAGGCGGGCTAACCATGCCCGAGTGGAAGGGACGCGTGCCTCTCACTCGCTCTCATTGTGAGCGCATAACGTGAGCGGAGCGTAACGCAGTTTCTTGAAGTGTCACCCGGCAAACCAATTTATAAGACGTTGTCACGTCAAAAATAAAGCGATGAAGAAAACTATTGTTTAGGAAAATAATTACGTCAACATAATTTGTTGTCGGGGTGACATTTTCAATGGAGTTTACTTTATTTACAGATGCTTGAATATAGCGCCTACTTAATACGTATTATTTAAACTCGTTTATTTAACACGTGTTTGATAAGAACAAAAGTTTTAACTACAATTTTCATACGAAATAATTAGTAGGTACGTTTCATTCTATTATTACTGCGAAAGTTTGCAAAGAAGCAAAAAGAGCTTCGCCCGGGTTTTGCGCTCCCTTCATTACAAACCATGTAAAAACATTTTCATTTAGAACTCGAAAGCAAACTTTTCTGTGCCGGAAAAAGTTAAGTATAGGGAAGCAGCTTGAGAGAGACTTGTATTATTTATGGATATTACCGGTGGTACTTTTTAAGGTATTTTGCCCACAAAGCTCGTAGAATTTAAAGGTGTTAGATTTTATACCGCTGTAAACAAAAATACACTGTTCGGATTGTTAGTAAAAACTGCTATTTTGAATTGATTTGATTCTTACCAATAGGTTTTATTTTAAATTAAAACAGAAAACAATAAAAAATCTAGTTCATATTGAGTTTGGTTTTACTCGTATTAGCTGAAATCGGCAAAATCGCAACAAGGTAGATGTTTGTACCTACAATACCTACGTATAATAAGTTATAATTCGGACTGGGTGTTACTTGCATCGTCGCAAAGTCCCAGCCAACTAATAAATAAGGAACATTAATGTATAATAATCGGCCAAGTGCGAGTCGGACTCGCGCAAGAAGGGTTCCGTACCGTAGGAATCATAGGTCATTTGTTTTATTTTAATGTAATTTTGTATTTAATTTTGAAGGGAATATACAACTTACTATTAAATTGTTGTTTATAAGTTATTTTTATCATGTAAGCGACAGAAATGTCTTAAATGTCTTAAATTCTTTGCTGGAGGTGGGCGTTGCTATCTGTGACACAGTCTTCGTGACTACTGCGGGTAGCATCGTTTCTTTGTTTATGTAACCTTATGTTGTTGTACAAAATAAAGAATTAGGAATTTTTGAATTTGATTTTTTTTTTGAATGATAAATAACAATTCTTTAAACCTATATCCTGTTAATATTTCAAGCACCTTCCTGTTGCCGTTATTAATATCGACCAAAAAAATCACGTTTCTTAAATGGGAGCCCCCATTAAATATTTACTTTATTTTAACTATTTGTTTTTTAAGTTAACATTTAACTAAATATACTTTGAATGTTTCACGTATCTATCTGTCGGTTAAAAATGGAGGTTTGTTGTATGGGTATCCTTAAATATAATTTTCTTTCGATTTTTAGTATCTGCTGTTACAGCGGCAACAAAAATATATCATTTGTGAAAATTTAAATGTTCTAGCTATCTCCGTCCATGGTAGACTGCCTGGTGACAGACAGACACACAGATAGACAGTGAAGTCTTAGTAATAAGGTCCCGTTTTTAGCCTTTGGGTACAGAAACCTAAAAAGGGTAAATCCTGACTATACGTTTTATTGAAATATAGCTTTATAGTACATTTTATAGCAAACCCACTGCAGCTGGGTTTGATTATTTGGATTATTTTAAATTGTCAGGGGCTTGTGGATAAATCCAATTGCTTATGTAGGTAGTAGTATTTTTGTATTTTTTTACAAAATATTACAAGACTGTTGTTTATGTTTCAAAGGTTAAAAAATCCTCCCCAGAACTACCTCATGAAACGGACGAAAAAAAACTTTGCGACGGTTCTGCCACAAGTTTCCATGAAGCCGAGCTCGCAATGGCTTCCTAGTAATTTGAATTTGTTTGCGAAAACGTAAGTAAGTCAACGTTTCCGCGTTTTGTTTAAAGTTTTATTTTCCATCTAAAGTTCGGGCAAACACGTATTACTTTCGCCGCGGGACCCTAATGGAAATTGGCTTGAGAAATGTGATTTCGAAAGAAAAATACAACTGGAAATAAACGGGAATAACAAACTTAAAAGTGATCGTATTTAATCTGTGAGATGAAAGATTTTGTGAATTCTTTTTAACTCTAAAAAGGTTAGCGGTCGGTCAACAGTAATGCGGTCTAGGCTGTTGGTAGCCATCAGAAATTAAAAAAAAAAATTAATTTATTAGGTATTACAAAAAGTGGAGCTACTTACAAATAATAATCTTAAAAATAAGGTGCGGTGGAATGTCGCAAAAGTACCTTTAAAATATTTGGACCTTACACTAGGCTCGTAAGAGCCTACCCCCCCGAGTGGGTTCCCGCCTTGTCGTGGCGGGGGGGCTTAGTAGCCAGGTCTTCCCAGCCTGGTGAACGAAGAGGAACCCGAGGTGGGGCCGGCCTCTCCGGGTCTTGGGCCCAGACAAGCCCGTGCGGAGGCTGGCCAGTAGGTCGGCTTGCGACTGAGGTGGACTGCGGTGTCGCGCTTGTCGCGATGCCGCGGCCGAGCCCATCGAGGCGGGGGCGGCGACGGGATGGACGGGCGGCGAGAAGGCCGCTGCCTATCCGTCCTGCCAGCGGCCCTAACGGGTGCCGCCAACGTGTTGGCGGAGGCGGTGGGGCTGCAGGGGAAAAGGAGTGTCGGTATCGCGACGGCCGCTCTCCCTATCCTCTGCAGCCGTAGTGGCAGGCGCGGGGCCACTTTAATTGACCCGTTGCATCGGGACCAGGGCTGTCGGATACGGGTGCTGTCCGACGCCCAGTGCTGGTTGGTCCCAGGTGGTGGGTGGCGATGTGCCTGGTGTTCGGCACACCGTCATTCTGGCGGGAGCCGAAGCTCCGTGGTGGGGCCCAAGTTGGGCCAGCGCTGTCGGGTGCCGCGGAGGAGTGCGCAAGCGTGCCCGTAGCCCCGACACCAGGCGCAGTGGTGGAACACCCAGGGGTTTTGGTGGGTATACTGTCCAGTCGGCAGGACTCCCACATAACCACCCGCCTGCCCACGAGGTGTGGTGGTATCTATAAAAGATTTCCCCTGGCTAAAAAAAAAAAAAGGTCTCGTAAGGTTGTTAATTTACCTCAGCAAATCTAATATAAGTCGGTATCCCTTTCATTTTCAGCGATGTTTACTATTTCGGAACTCTAAAGCGATAGGAGCGTGTAATCCATTGCTATATTTATCTGACCCTTCCACACCTCGCGTCTCTGTTAACACGCTAACCTTCGTATACTGAAACGTTATTTATCGCTACGGGAAGTACGAGTAAATAATAGAATATATACTAGCAGAAAAAATCGGCTAAGTGCAAGTCGGAATCGCGCACGAAGGGTTCCGTACCGTGTTAGAGCCCCCTTAGCCCCATTCCAATTATTACGAGGGGTGATCCAAAAATAATGATAATCAGTTATTTCTACTGCACACAAAAATACAAAAAAAATATCAGTCACTTGCTCAATTACCAACTAGTTCAGGAAAAAAAAATCATATAAATAGGCCACGATTCCCGGGAGCTACATTCATTTGAATACGGGCTGTCGAGGAGTGAACATCAAAATGGAAAAACACGAAATCAGAGCTGTCATTAAATACCTCTGCTTGAAAAAAATGTCTACCAAAGACATACATAGCGACTTGGTGGAAACATTAGGGGACTCTTCTCCTCCATATTCCACAGTTGCACGCTGGGCTAAGGAGTTTAAGCTGGGAAGAACATCGACGGAAGACGAACACCGCGAAGGACGCCCATCGACGTCCCTCACTGAAGAAAATGTGAAAAAAGTTGAAGAAGTTGTATTGGAAGATCGAAGAGTGACTATCAGGCATGTAGCTGAGGTCACAGGAATCTCATATGGCAGCATTCAAAGAATCCTTGCGAACGAATTGCATATGAGAAAGGTCTCCGCGCGTTGGGTACCGAAAATGTTAAACGACGAGCAAAAGAAGAAACGAGTCGACATGTCAAGAGCAAATCTCGAAAATTTCCAGGCAGACCAGGACAATTTTTTGTCACGTTTTGTGACCTTGGACGAGACCTGGATCCACCATTTTGATCTTGAAACAAAACAACAATCGATGACATGGAAACGATCCGATGAACCGACGCCGAAGAAATTCAAAGTGTCAAGCTCAGCAGGGAAGGTTATGGCGTCTGTTTTTTGGGACGCTGAAGGAATAATCATAGTGGACTACTTGAAAAAGGGGGCCACTATTACAGGCTCCTACTATGCAGAACAAATAAGAAGATTGCGGGAGGCTATTAAGGAGAAAAGGCGAGGCAAACTGCGGGCTGGAGTGCTGTTCCATCAAGACAACGCACCGGTTCACAAAGCTGCAATTGCCATGGCTGCCATTCAGGAAGCGGGCTTTGAGCTGGTGGATCACCCCCCCCTATTCACCAGATCTAGCCCCCAGTGACTTTTATCTCTTTCCACGACTCAAGGAACATCTCCGAGGCAAGAAATTTGACGATGATAGCGACGTGATGGCCGCGGTTGAGGACTTTTTTGAGAGTCAAGATAAAGATTTTTTTTCTAAGGGAATTTTAGGTTTAGAAAAGAGACGGACTAAATGTAGACTTGCTGGGAGACTACGTTGAGAAATAAATTTATTTTTTTATTTTATTCATTGTGTTTGTTATTGATTATCATTACTTTTGGATCACCCCTCGTATATTCTTGCCAATATAAATAGAGCGCAAAAAAACTCTTAAAAATAACTTTTTTTGTAAGGGGGCTCCCTTAAATATTTATTTTAATTGATTTTTAGTATTTGTTACAACAGAAATACATCATCTGTGAAAATTTCAGCTCTCTAGCTATCGCGGTTCATGAGATGCAGCCTGGTGACAGACAGACAGACGGACAGACAGACATCGGAGTCTTAGTAATAGGGTCCCGTTTTAACCCTTTGGGTACGGAACCCTAAAAGGCAATATAGAAACAAATGACAACGAAAGTGTGTTTAGACTGCATTAGCTATTATTGACTTCCAAAAAGGAGGAGGTACTATGTTCTGTATGTATTTTATAATCATAACTAGCTGACCCGGTGAATTTCATCTCACCATCTGTTAACTGTCAATGACAACTTTAACATGCAGGAACATTTTGTATGGGAAAATTATATTCATGTTTTACTATTTTACTCACTGCATTTTTATATTTTCTCACCGCTTCCCTTAACTTCCACGGATATTTCAAGACCAAAATTAGCTCAATCGGTCCAGCCGTTCTCGAGTTTTAGCGAGACTAACAACCACGATTCATTTTTATATATATATGTATACTAGCTGCCCCGGTGAACTTCATCTCACCATCTGTCAACTGTCAATGACAATTTTTACATGCAGGAACATTTTGTATGGGAAAATTCAATGAATGTCTTTATTATTTTACTCACTATATTTTTATATTTTCTCACCGTTTAAACCTTCCCTTAGCTTCCACGGATATTTCAAGACCAAAATTAGCCCAATCGGTTCAGCCGTTCTCGAGTTTTAGCGAGACTAACAACCAAGATTCATTTTACATATATATTTATATATACTAGTCAATCCGTTGAATTTCGTCTCACCATCTGTTAACTGTTAATGCGTCAATATATCGTTTTAAATCAAGTTCTTCTCAAAAAGGAACAGTTAGCGAAGAAGTAGCATGCAAACAGTGGTCGAATAAGCCGTAGTTTTGAAGTGAAAACTCCTTTAGCGGCTTTGTGCACTTTTTGGGATGGGTACAAAATATGTTACACATGACCTGATCGAAAATTCGTAAGACGAAGGGAGCAAGTTTTTGCTTCTACCGGCACTCCCGAAGTGCAATCCGTTGCTTTTTTAGGGTTCCGTCCCAAAGGGTAAAAACGGGACCCTATTATTAAGACTCCGCTGTCCGTCTGTCCGTCTGTCTGTCTCCAGGCTGTATCTCATGAACCGCTAAAGCTAGGAAGCTGAAATTTTCACAGATGATGTATTTCTAGTGCCGCTATAACAACAAATACTAAAAATGCAATAAAAATAAATATTTAAGGGTTTTCGGTTTTCGCTCGATATCAATAATAGTAACCGGTAGATGCTTGAAATATTCACAGAATATTTAGCTGCATGCTTACTTTAATAATAAATAATTAAATTAAAATAAAATGAATATTTAAGGGGCTCCCATACAGTACGGAACCCTTCGTGCGCGAGTCCGACTCGTACTTGGCAGATTATTTTGAAGTGAAATCTTCTTTAGCGGCGTCGGACACTTTTGGGATGGGTAAAAAATGTTTAACTCGCGTCAGGACACGTGACCTGCTTATCGAAAATTTGTAAGACGGAAGGAGCAGGTTTTTACTTCTGCTGGCACTCCCGGAGTGCAACTCTTTTTTTCTACTTCATTTCAAGTGGTGGATCAGCCATTCTAACTAAAACAGACTACAATTATTCTTATACATATTCTTCTGATGATCGGTGGGTTCGAAAATTCTATGGATACCACGTACTTGCACGACGCGCGACGTAGGATGTGATGTATTCAACCACAAAGTGGACAGACGATCCTATTAGGACCGCATGATTGCACTGAATGCAAGCCGCCTAACTGGTCTGGTCTCATCTATAGGGAAGGCTTATCTCGAGTAGTAGACGTCTTACGACTGGAACTACGACGCTTTTCAATGGGCAGTCCGATAAAAAAATGCAATATGCGAAATACCTCCTCTAGGAACATACATTGACGGAATCTAGTGAAGTTAAAAGCAATTCTACATCTTTTAAACACTTGTTTATTTTAGTTTAGAGCGTTAAAAATGCAGTTTATCCCACTGGACGACCTCGGTGCAGTCGGCGGCTGACTTATAGCAGCTATTGCCCCAGTGAGGGGTCAGAGACATGAGATTTAGTGTTCCCGCACGTGGAAACAGCTCCTAAGGCTCCAGCTGAGAATGCTGGAACACAGCAGTTTGCTTCTTTAAAGATGCAGTATAATGAGTCACTATGATGTACGCAGTATAGAACTACTGGAATTTAAATTGAGTAACGAACTCCTTGTAAGTTTCTAATTTTAAAATCTTGATTTGAAGCTCAACTTCTGTGAAGTAAGAACACATCGCAAAATATTTTTTTTGGTAAGTTGTAGTAAGTTTTTTTAGTATTGTTAGTATTTTGGCAAAAATAATAAACGGGCAGTTAGTTATCTAGTGCAAATGTTTTAACAACCTATCGTTGACAGTAAAATGCCGTGGAGTAACTATGGCATCGGATGTAGTGTCGTAGCGCGTATATAGACTTTCCACGTTAGGTTTGGTAGGTTGATTGGGGTACAGTACTACAGTACAGCCTTTTTAATAGTGCACTGCAGGATCATAGGCCTTTCCACAAAGGGTGATTGGGCCATATCCACAACGCCGCCCCAGAGCGGGTTGGTGGATTCACATACACCATCAAATTTACTGTAATGACGTATTCAGGTTGCATCACGATGTTTTCTTTCACCGAAAAGCCAGTGCTGTGAAATTCCGTATCTAAATTCCAAAGAACTCATTGTTACGGGACCGGGATTCGAACCCATGACCTCACGATTACATGGTGAGTGTTACTACCACTAGACCACCACGGCTATACTAATCTTCAATAAAATTAAACCGTGTAAGTTCGAATAGACCGGGTAGCAAGCAATGGTGTCAGAGTTTCAAGGCCGCCTGAAGGCCTTTGACAAGGCTTAGCAGTTACAACAACCGGGACCTAGAATTTAACGTGTTATTCGAGCCACGGTAGCGCTCAGTTGGAAAATGCCACCCGCGGTCACCCATCCAAGTACTGACCGTGCGGAACGTTGCTTAATTTCGGTGATTTTCCGGTGATGACAAACACCTAGTCAAACTACGCTATGAGTTTCACTATGGAGACTAACATGGTTTTCGTACATTTTAATTAAGTAACACAGGTGTTATTCACGTTTGATTTTAGTATGATAATACTATAGTACACCTGTGTTTTACTTAATTAAAATGTACGCTACAAGTGCTACGAGCTTATTGACCCGGGTGTTTAAAGCGTGGTTAAATGTGCTTTGGTAAGACGGTTTATTCTTTGAAGTTGCCTAAAAATTTGTAATACCTCGTGGTTTTAGTAGAGACTCGGGAACAAGTGCAGCAGAGTGCGGTGCTAAGTTATCGCTGCCATTAGTTAGGCTGTCTCCGCGGTAGAGCCCGGTCCAATATGGGCGAAGACTATCATTTCGCAGATTTACCGTCACTTTAAACCCCTATGTATGACTAATCGACAAACTGGTGGAGTTAGATAGCGTACTGAATTAGTGGTCGAATTTGCACAACCGGATTGTACTAATAGGTAGATAATGATAGTGGAAGCTCTTTTTTTTAAAAAGTAATACTGTACTGTACCAGCCTGTTTTTTAATAGTCCACAGCAGGACGTAGGCCTACCCATGAAGGGTTCTTGGGCCATATCCACCGCGCTGGCCCAGTGCGGGTTGGTGGATTCACATACGCCATCGAATTTCTTCTACGGACGTATGCAGGTTGCCTCACGATGTTTTCCTTCACCGAAAAGCCAGTGGTGTGAAATTCCGTACATAAGCTAAATTTCAAAGAACTAATTGGTACGGGTTCGGGATTTGAACCCACGACTTCACGATTGTAAGGCGGGTGTCATTACCTCCAGACCACCACAGCTTATCAAAAAGTAGTGTTTACATGCTATGTAATTTTTACAGTATTATAGAATACTAGCGACCCGCCCCGGCTTCGTACAGGTGTATTATACATATAAACCTTCCTCTTGAATCAATCTATCTATTAAAAAAAAACCGCATCAAAATCCGTTGCGTAGTTTTAAAGATTTAAGCATACAGACAAACAGACAAAAATAGCTACTTTATTTTATACTATGTAAGGATAAATATTGGGCAGCATTTACGAATATTATAAATCCGAGAGTATGTTTGGTGGTTTGGTTGTTACTCTTTCACGCAGCAACATATATAAAATCGACTTGATTTTTTTGAACGGATATACCTATAGTTTAATGGTCAAAGAAAAGTACACAAATTGTAAAAAAAACCTTCGATTACTTAATTATAATGACATTCAATAAATAGGAATATTAAAATATAATTGCTTACTTTTCCCCTGAAAACTGTTGCGTAACACAAATGAAATTGGCGAAAAACTAAGAAAACTTTAAATTGAACGCATGGATACTATTTTATAAAATTATGGCTATGAATATCGCTCTTTGGCCCGACATTTTGGCTTGAATAGTAGCCCGCAAGCATCAAGCGTTCCTCAAACAGCTGCGGCCTACTTGCGGCTGCGACTACGACCTAATGCTCTACCAATTACAGAGCTTGGCTAAGTGATTGGTGAAAGCTAGGCCGCCACCACAACCGAAGCCAGGCCGCATCTGTCTGAAGGACGCTTCAGTCATGAGCGTCTACCGTGACCCTCGGAACTCTCGACCTTAAAAAATACTGCGTCCCAGTAATAAAATAAGAATAAGTATAGATGTGACAAACCGCAGTCGCGTCTTGCTGGCTCCCGTAACCTTGTATCATCAATTTCCGTTCCATTCCGTTCCACAATTCGTTTTGTTCTGAGCATTGTAACGAAATTGCCAATCGTCTGGATTATGTTCTGCGGATTCGATTACCAGCGAACAATGTTTTGTGACGACCGGATGTTTTGAAAATGCATGTTTTTTTATTAATTAAAAATGTTTTATTCACACTTGAAGCTAAAACATATATCAATTAATACGTGCCGTGTGCCAAAAAGTGTCAGTCAAATAGGTTTATTACCAGTGTTACTACCAATCTTACTACCAGTTGTAAGAACAGTAAATTAATAACCGTTGTTACTACTGAAGTTAAAAGTTGTTAGAACAGCAATAATAAATTACCCGTATTACTACCGTAACACTAAAATAACAAAAAGAAACAAAATATGACCTGTCATGCTTGAGTGGCATGATAGGTGTCAAAGTGACAGCATTTAAGAAGTAGAATTATAACCTTTTAGGAAACCGTACATATACACCGTACCTTACATACCTTACGTATACCGTACATAAGGAATAATTTTACATTTCGATTTTAGTGATTTTTTTTAGCTTTCATGTGAATTACAGTAATATCTATGACAATGTATGATAATAATGGCAATACATTAAGCTAAAGTAAGAAATTGTACTATTCAATGGTTAAAACTTTTTTCATTACCTATCCTTTGAATTACATTAATGCCTATTTATGACGATTAATTTTATTAAACACATTAAACGAAAGTAAGGTAGGAACTCAATAATTATTTTTCACAACAATGGCAGAACCGACTCGTGAACGAATAAACGAAGAACAAATGTATGAGTAAATAGTTTGCACGAATCAATGTAAAATATTATCGATGTTTTACATTACTGTTAATTTTTCAAAAACGACTCAGCCAAATTTGATAAAATTTAAATGGAATCACCTCTGAAGTATCATTGAGTCCTTCCTTTTTTCCGATAGTCAAAACTACTCATGAACACTGTTTAAAAACGAATTATGTTAAATATATAATCCCTGAAAGTTTGATCACGTAATTAGCATCGTAAACCATTCCGCGGTAATCCAGCACATTGTTGGCTCAGGGGTGCTGCACTCGGGTAACAAAATACCGGATATTTAGCGAGCTAACATCTCGCGACGACGGCTAATGAACGACGAGCGCGGGCATAAAGAGCCTGTCTTGATCCACGTTCAGCTTACTTGAGATCACGTCAGATTATGCAGAATATGCTAGAAGTTGTGTCAAAGAATATTGGAGTACTAAAATGTGTTAAATCAAGACACGCGGCAGCGTGTCCAACTTGAAAAAAAAGAAACTGGGGACGCGAGCCGTGTGTAATCTTAAACGAACCATTTCGAGCCACTTTTGACCCCTTTATAAACTCAAAAACTATTTAACCTAAATATATGAAATTTATTAAAATCTTTTAGATTGTCTAGAATACATAATATCATCAATTTAACTCCAACAGTTAATGATATATTAACGTTCAAAAACCAGGGTTTCATTGACTGATTCACTAAGTAAGTAAGTTCGTATAGGCCGGGTGGCTCGCCCTGGTGTCAGAGTTTTTAGGCCGCCTGAAGGCCTCTGACATGGCTAAACGGTTAAAACAACCGGGGCCTACAATTCACTGACTCACTGACTTATATCATCAAAAAAGTAACCTACTTCCAGATGACCTAGAAACTTGATATTTGGCATCAAGGTAGACTATCATGCATATACAAAGGAAAAAATCTAAAACTTAGAACTTTTACCCCCTAACCCCATGAACTAGGGGGATGAAAGCTTGTATGAGACTTCCACTAATTTTCATGTCAGAAGTCTAAAAAATGATATAAGACTCTTTGTTGTAAATAATAAAACACGTAAGTATTTCAGGGTTTTTAATAAATCACCCCCAACCCCTAAATTTGGGGGATGGAAATTTGTATGCGACTTTCGAAACTTTTATTGCTAGAAGTCTGAAAATGGATACAAAAACTCGTTGAAATAGAAAATATCAGGAGTATACAAAGGAGAAGATCTAAAAACTGAAAATTAATGATAATTAGTACTATTAATAATAACAAAGACCATAGATCAACATATAGAATAGAGAATTACATATAAATCTCAATCCTTTTGTCGGCGAAGTCGTCAACGACGTATACTCTTGATATTGAACTTGGCTCTCATTTCATATTTATGCTTTTGATAGGATCACTGTTTCTGGAACTAGCATTTGTTTCAAATGCAACCTTTGGAAGGCTGAATGATGTCAGATAATCGCATTAAAGTAAAATAAACATTTCAAAGAACGTTGCCCTGAAAAGTTGAAGAGTAATCACGTCATTAAAAATTGATTACGTAATTATCATTCTAACCCATTTGTCGGTAATTCCTTGTAGTGTTTGACTCAGGGGTGCTGCACTCTTGTAACAAAACACCGGATATTTAGCGAGCTAACATCTCCGACGACGGCTAATGAACGAAGAGCGCGGGAATAAAGAGCCTTCTTGATCATTGTTTAGCTTACATAGGATTGTAGGCGAGAATAATAATTAATATGCGACGTGGAAAGAAATAGGCAAGTTGAATTGGCAGTGGGCATATAGCACGAGGGACTGATGACCGATGGGATCGAAAGGTTCTCGCCAAGTACCGGCAAGAGCAGCGTAGGTCATCCGCCCACAAGGTGAACAAGTGATCGCATTTAGACTGCAGGATTGCTCTAGATGCAAGCCGCCAACGGGTCTTATTAGAGATATATGGGAGGCCTATGTCTGTGCAATTTATTGAGAGCCAAACCTTCAAATCGCAAAAAAAAAAAAACAATTTCATACGTTTCGTCGAAAACCTAGAAAAGAAAGTTCCTTTTTCCCTATATCGGAATTTGTTCTATAATAAAAGTGAGTCGGAATGAGTACAGCAATATGCTAGACTATGCCCATCTTAAAGATGGTTTCAATAGATTTATCTTGAAAATGTTTTACACTACACATAATATTAGTGCAGTGTCAAAGACGTGGCAAGTCGTGTTCCGTTAGCGTGTCACAAAATATAATTAGCTTCACGTTCAAGCACTTTGTGTCGTGAAGACGTGAACTCACACATGTCTACCGTCATACCCCTGCCAGTTTTGACACGGATTTGAGATTGAGATCATGCCTGGATTTTGTAACTATGATAGTCTCAGAATAACGAAAAAACAGTAGGCTAGAATTAGTTTATATTGTCAAAAATATTGCACACTTATTTTTTCTTTCCATCAAAACTATATCAATCCAACAAAACATGATAAAGATATAGCCCGTTTAAGTTCCGTGTGACGTCACGGTTAGTGAAAAGTTTACTTTTTACATAGAATTCGTATCGCACAATCCCCTTCCCATCTCCAAATTTCAACGCGACTTTTATTTGTCATATAATTTTTGATAATAAAATAAACATGCTATAATGATAGCAATCATCATCCATCCATCCATCCATCAGCCATAAGAAGTCCACTGCTGGACATAGGCCTCCCCTATGGATCTCCAATAAGACCGGTTGCAAGCGGCTTGCATACAGCGCGATCCTGCGGTCTTAATGAGGTCATCCGTCCACCTTGTGGGTGGTCGTCCTACGCTGCGCTTGCCGATACGTGGTCTCCACTCGAGAACTTTCCGACCCCATCGGTCATCAGTCCTCCGCGCTATGTGCCCTGCCCATTGCCATTTCAACTTGCCAATCCGTTGGGCTATGTCGGTAACTTTGGTTCTTCTACGGATCTCCTCATTTCTGATTCGATCTCGCAGAGAGACTCCGAGCATAGCCCTCTCCATAGCTCGTTGGGCTACTTGGAGCTTACTAATAAGGCCCATAGTGAGAGACCACGTTTCTGTGCCATAAGTCATCACTGGCAACACACACTGGTCGAACACTTTCGACTTGAGGCACTGAGGTATGTCGGACGAGAAGACGCTACGCAATTTTCCGAACGCTGCCCAGCCGAGTTGGATTCGGCGATTGGCCTCTTTCTTGAAGTCGGACCTACCTAACTGGACTACTTGTCCAAGGTAGACGTACGAGTCAACGACTTCAAGAACCGAGTTCCCAACAGAGATCGGGGTGGGTACAACATGGGAATTACACATGACTTTTGTCTTGTCCATGTTCATCTTAAGACCCACCTGTTGGGAAACCCGATTGAGGCCTTCGAGCATCGTTCTGAGCTCTTCCATCGATTTTGCCATGACCACGATATCGTCGGCAAACCGAAGGTGAGTGAGGTATTCGCCATTGACATTGATGCCGAATCCTTTCCATTCCAGGAGCTTGAAGGCGTTCTCCAAAGTAGCCGTAAACAGTTTCGGAGAAATTACGTCTCCCTGTCTTACGCCTCTTTTTAAAGGGATCGCCTTGGAGCTCTCTTCCTGTACTCGGACCGACATAGTGGCGTTATTATACAAGCACTTCAACACTTCGATGTACCGATAGTCAATACGGCATCGTTGGAGAGACTCGAGCACAGCCCAAGTCTCGACCGAATCAAAGGCTTTCTCATAGTCCACAAACGCTAAGCAAAGTGGCAAGTTATACTCTTCGGTCTTCTGTATAACCTGTCGCAGCGTATGAATGTGGTCCATGGTGCTAAAGCCCTTTCGGAAACCGGCTTGTTCGGAAGGCTGGAAGTCATCAAGCCTGCGCTCGAGACGGTTCGTAATGACCCTTGAAAACAGCTTATAAACATGGCTCAGAAGTGAGATGGGTCTGTAGTTCTTCAATAAGGTGTTGTCACCTTTCTTGAAAAACAACACCACCACGCTTCTGTTCCATGCTTCTGGCGTGATGCCCTCGAGGACGACGGTGTTGAAAAGCTTCTGGAGGACTTTTAGTACCGGTGTTCCACCCGCTCTCAGAAGCTCTGATGTGATACCGTCATCACCCGGCGCCTTGTTGTTCTTAAGCTGATTCAGGGCCATTCTAATCTCGTACAGGCTGATGTCCGGGATATCTTCGGTGAAGTGTCGGGTCAGCTTGGCTCTTGGATCTTTGGCCGCGCTGATAACAGGCTTAGCGACCGAAGCGTATAACTGTCCATAGAACCTTTCAATCTCCTCTAATACCTCTGCCTTGGTCGACGCTATACTTCCATCTTCTCTCTTCAGCTTTGTCAATTGGCTTTGCCCAATAGACAAATCTCTTGCGAACACTTTGGAGCCTTTGTTTCGCTCTATTGTCTTTTTAATGTGTTCAGTATTAAAAAGACGGATGTCGTGCCGCAAGGATTTCGAAATTTGTCTATTGAGACGCCTATATGACTTTGCATCATCGGAAGACTGCAATCTTAGTGAGCGTCGTTCGGCCATGAGATTTACAGTGTGATCGGAAAATTTCTGCGGTTTATTTGAACGGCGGGGTCTAAAGAACTTAGCACCCACCGATTGGACAGTTTCTACGAGCCCGTTGTTGATCTCGTCCACCGACGCAAGGTTCTCTAGGCAAGCAAAACGATTCGAGAGCTCGAGCTGAAAGTCCTCGGGGTTTTGGATATGTTCACGAGTAGGTCGGAGCGTGGACTTCATCAGGCGGGACCTTTCGAGCTTAACATTAATATCTAATGTGCCTCGTACAATTCTGTGATCGCTGCCGGTTTTCACCCTGTGGATCACGGAGACATCATTAAATATTCGTCTCTCGGTGGTCATGATGAAGTCTATCTCGTTTTTCGTGGAACCATCAGGGCTCATCCAGGTCCATTTCCTGTGAGGCGGCTTCTGGAAGAAAGAGTTCATCATAAAGAGTTCCTCTCTCTCTAGAAAGTCAGCCAGCCTCTGGCCCCTCGGGTTCCGTTGCCCATATCCAAATTGCCCCACCCTCAGCTCATCATCGTTTTTTCTGCCCAACTTTGCGTTGAAGTCCCCCATAACAACAGTGAAGTGGGTCTTAGACATATGAATGGCCCGACTTACGTCCTCATACATAATCTCCACTTCATCATCTGGGTGTGACGATGTCGGTGCGTATACCTGAATGACCTTCAGCGAATACCTCTTGGATATTCTGAGTATTAGGTATACCACCCTGCTTGACACACTTTCGATGGTAATAATGTTGTTGGTGAGGGACTTGTGAACGAGAAAACCAACACCACCTTGGGACCGTTGGTCACCTTCCCGGTAGTAAAGCAGGTTGCCGGAGTTTAAGGTTATCGTGTCCTCCCCCTCTCTACGGACTTCAGACAACCCCACAATATCCCAACGCAACCTACTCAACTCTTCTTCCAACTCAGCAATCTTCTCGTCAGTCCTCAACGTGCGCACGTTGTGTGTTACCAGGGCCAGTCGTCGTTTACAGGAGTGGTAGCCGGGCGTCTGCCAGCGATTCTTAGCACCCCCTTCTCCGCCGTTACCGGGGCCGCTACCGTAGCCCCGGGCTAGCGGAGCTGCTGGGGACTGGGGGCCTGGTCTATTTGTTTTTTCCATATTGGGGTTTTTGCCCATAATCGCCGCGCTGGGCAGGCGTGGTGGCGATCGCAGAAACGTAGCTTCGCGACAGGGATGCTGCTCCCCATCCCTGCCCTGTGCCATTTTAGCTACGTTTTAGTCGAATGGTTATACCGCCATTAGTCGGTTCCGCTGTACCTCAGTCGGCTCTTACGACACCTGGTACTAGATAATGATAGCAATATTTTAGTAAAAAAAAAAAAAATTTGATGATGGAAATCCCTTAGTTTAATCTATTAATGGCATAATATTAACAAATGTATTGTGAATACTTTAAGGAGAAGCCATCGGCTCCTAAAATACAGTTTTTAACTAGTTTAGGAGCCTTTGGGTCAATTATTACTAAGAACATTGTTATCTTATGTCCAAATAAACGATTTATTATTATTATTAGTATAGCCACTGCTTGTTTCACCATTTGTAATTTGGTAAAATTAAGTCAATGAAAAAATTACGCTAGGATATTAAAAAAAAATGAGTACTTATCATTTTGGTTTTTTCCTTCACAAGTGTTATTATGCTTGCATTTACTATGTATGAGCATGTGAGTTTCGAGTAGCTAAATAGAGTTTTACAACTAAAATGAAATAGAAAAGGGGCGAGGATTATTGAATTTTTACAATGTCTTACGGGCAGATCATAGATATTACATTCAAATCATAGATTTTACTTATGTAGGTATTATTTTTTTTTTTTTTTTAGCCGACCTCCTCCACCAAGTTTCCTCCAAATGGTTAATTGGAGTACTTTTCCAACGTACAATTTATCGACTTGTAAATTATTATTGTACGTGGGATGACGTTCTTTAAACAGTATATTTTTACATTGAGGTTTCTATTTCCAAATATTTATTTAACAAACTTATGTAGGTATTGATGACATTGATTATACATATGTTTAATAATTTTATTGTGAGTTTTTGATGAATTATGCTCAGATATGTTATCTTTATACAAGGATCAATTTTATGATAATTATTACAGGTACAATACCGTACCTTTTTTAAACGCTTGATTGCAAATACTAACAATGTATGAACTACATACTTTGACCTGTAACCATTGTTACCAATATGTTGAGTATTATTGTGATCTCATATTAGTGTTCTAGACTAAGCCTTCCAGCTTTCGTAAAGATTTTATCAAAAAATACTTTATGGATACGAAAATGTCGCGGCAATATGTCGCGAAGTAGCTTAAATTGTCACTGTTTTTGGCACTAAGACATGTACATAGGAAATGTGACTAAGCTTTTTGAAAATATGACAATAATTGTCTTGTACCAGTGATATTTTGGCAATTTGAAGATAAAATAATTGATATTTCGCAAAAAATGGCAAAACCGACTTCCATCTTGTACGAAATTCGAATAGTTCGCTATAATTGATGTATAACATTTTTACATAATTGATATTTCTAAAAAACGGCTCAGCCGATTTCGAAAAAATTTTAATGGGACTACCTCAGGAGTAAACCCTTTCAAATTAAAAAAAATATTTCAACGTACCTACACAAAAAAATAAATACAGACGAACATAGAACCTGCTCCTTTTTGAAAGTAGGTTAATGACATTAAAAAACTGTGTGACGTATAAAACTGTGTGACGTATAAAACTGTGTGTAACTCAGTGTGCACCTTTTTAAACAAAAAAGTAACATTCAGCATTTCCAATGCTAGAGTATCTATCATATTAAAATGTCGAAAAAGATTGTATAAATAAATACATTTTCACTTCATTGAAACTAGCGTGAGGATTCATTATTAAATTATTAGTATTCCCTGATGAAGAAATACTAACTACTTCGAAACCGGTCGGGCGCATAGCGGCTCGGCCGTTTCAAATATTATCGTGAGTGTACCCGATTTTTCATATAAAAAATACATTTTCAATAAGCAAGTGTCTTTATTGTGTGTGTGTGTAGTGTGTTTATTATTTACAACAAAACAAGTAAAATAGATAGACATATTTTATAAATAAATGTTCATAGATATTTGAGCACTAAATACTTACACTTAGACACAAAACATTCCATACCTATTCCAAAACGGCATAAAAACGCACACGTGACAGAAATAAACAGCAAAATCTCATAAAAATAAACATAACAAACTTTTAAGTGGGATGTGAATATTTTTTTTACAAATCCGGATGTAGCGAGCGACATGTAGTTCCATCTACTGTGTAATTATGTTTGTTTTGCTCGACACCGCAGCGGGCGGCAGGGCGGGCGGGAATCTACATCCATTAACGTCTTTGAATTGTGGCTTTCCGACACATTCAGAACGAAATTCTACACAAAATCGTGAAAATGTTGTTCTAGCTTTAATAAATAATGCTTAACGATACAGTGTCTCTACAGTCTACACTCTCAAGGCCACGAGTCAACACACGCACGCTCCCTCATTCTGCTTTCATGCTCAGAGCTTTCCCGTATCAAGTCATCTAATTAAAAACTAACTTTATCTCTGTGACATAACGCTCAACTTTAAATAGAAATATTTATGAGATGGCTTTTGAACGTGCTTAGTTTAGCATACGTTGTGAACTTTATTTCGTTTACATAAGGCCGAAGTTGAAGTAGCGCGATTTGTTACAATTTCACTAGGTGTTCGGCACCGGCTCTTTATGTGTCTATTCCTAAGTGGATGCGTACATTAAATTATATCATAATTACGTCGGTGGAGCGCTCGAGACGTGAGATATTAATTTATCCCCGCTTTTGTATGGTAGGCGTTAAAATTATTGCTCGCGATAAACTTGAGTACGTTATAATTGTTTTTATTTGAGTAACAGGCATTGTTTATGGGAATCGTCTCTTTTTACTACGTACCTAACACATACAAATATACTTATTTTCTTAAAGAGTCAATTCCAAATGTAGAAACAAATGTACGTGATGTTCAAATTCACTGGCATGTTTTTTTCACTTTTAAAGCTCATGAACAAAACAATTAAGTAAGTAGCTTATACGAGTAGGTGCGCAAAAGGTCAGCGTAGATACCTAGGTCTCTAATATGTTTATTAATAAACAAATATGTTTATTAATAAACAAGCATCACTTCGCAAAATTTACGACCATCATGTCTACAGTCCGTTATGTGACATAGCCCTGAGTTCACCAACGCTTGTTTAAGTTAAACGTGAGATTACTGTATTTAACCAACAGTTTTTGCTTGCTGAACAGCAAAATTTCGTTAAAGAGCTGTTTAAGATTTAATCAACGGTTAAAAATTAACATCTGTTGGTGAACTAGGGTCTAAAACCCGAGTTTAATCGTTGTTTAAATACAGTAATCACACGTTTAACTTAATCAAGCGTTGGTGAACTTGGGTCTAAGACCAACACAACAAATAAAGTAAATTTCAAAAACCTACATTTTATTAAGTAAGTACGCTTCTGTAGCCATGTTAGCACAGTACGAGTAGAAGCAACTCTTGTCTTGTAATCGTAAGGTCTGTTGAAGTCTAGTCCCAAACCAAAAAGTTATTTGTAACTCATGTACCTACAGATATCTTCACCATTAGCTTTTCAAGTAAGGAAAACATCATGAGGAAATTTACATACGTCCGTACAAAATATCTGATTGCATATACGAGTATGAATTTGGCAATCTATGGGCTAGCGTGCTGAATATGGCCCAATCGTCCTCCATGGGTTGTTCTGTGTTTATTATTGGGCTATTTGTACAGTTCAAACGAAAACTACACTTCCCTCCAAATCCCCACGCAATTCAATGTACAACAAATACTGACAGTTAATTTTAATGCACAAAGTCAAACATAACCAGTAGATATGCGGTATGAGCATGACAATACGAGTACAAGCTAGCGTCATTAGAGCGGTGACACGGAGTGCACATTACATTAATGCGTGCACGTGGCATGCCGGGTAAGTGGCTACATTTAATGAGCTATAATAAGCGGGGCCGAGTAGAGGAGCCCTAGAAGAGATTTTTGTATTACTCTATCGCGAACATAGGGAGATTCTTCGCATCCCGTAGAGTAAGAACCTCTACCGCACTGGGATAGCTTGTTAAATATGTCTCAATGGCCTTTCGTGGGTATAATGCGTGAATGCGGCATGGTGAGTACGAGGCTACATTTAATGAGCTATGAGCAGGGCAGAGCGCTGTGGTAGAGGAGCCCGAGAGAGAATTTCTGTGTTTACTTCCACATGGTAGATTAACATTGAGGAAATTTCTTGTATCTCGTAGAGTTCCTCCACTGCATAAGTATAGGTACGAATATATTATGTCTAATCTATCATAGTAAACTCCAAATAATCGTCAAATCAACTGGCGCAATCAGGGACAAAATATTGAAACTTTTTAAAAATTTGACACGCTTGAGTCGCATTAGCCGAGTCGCAATTTAGAAAGATTTTTTTACATTTTCAAAAAATTGTTATGAGTTTGCGTTCCTAATCGTCAATTGTTTGAACAAGTGCATTTTTATAGTTATTTAACATCCTTTCAGAATATCTGACAGTTAGTCGTATTAAGTTACTAAAACCTAAGCCTTAGTACAGCTGGACTTACTCCCCCCGGCAATGACTTAATGTACACATACCATAATAATACTCTTTTACTTTTTCTTTCTAACATATAACTATTTATAGAATACAATAGGTCTCTATTTCTACATTTATAACCATGGGCTCCCTTACTATTTAATGAGCAAAATGAGCAGAATGAGCAGAACGAGCGCATTACAATGAGCACTCGACAAACGACTAATCGGTGTGAGCGACATTCATAATGTGTGAAACTGATTTATATTTTGTGCGCAGTACTCGTATATGTTATGCGTTTATGAATATAGTAGGTACTTCGAAATGCGTCTGATTCACAAACAAATTTAAACTGATAATTTTGATACATTAGTGTCGCGAAATTATTCAGGACACTTTATGTACACCTGCTCAGTCCCTTAGAGTAAAAATGTTACTTATTTATTCCTATTTGGGTGATATATATTTCCATACCTACAAAGGAAAAAAAGCGCATCTGCCAGTATATAACGCAATATCGAAATTTTTAGATGTGTTCTTTCCACTCTCTGGAGCAGTGCGATTTGTTAGGAATAGCTCATTACTGCGAAACCAGTGTGTTTTCGGTACACTGCTTATGCGTTACCTTTTTTCACAGTAAGTAAGTACTTACCTACCTCAGAGCTATGTCCTGTAGGTACTTGCCTAAAATATTATGTCTTATAATAAAATTAACTACTTGCCAAAGAGGAATGGAGCGCAGCATGTTACGAGTAAACATTAAAAAAATTCAAAAGATAAGACATTCAAAAATAAGATCCAAGACCAAAGCAATAGATGCTCTATCCCACGCCCAAAAATTAAAATGGAAATGGGCCGGGCATGTAGCGCGCCTGGCAGACCGTAAATGGACCAAAACTGTTACGACATGGAAAGGACCACCGGGTAAGCGCTACAAAGAAAGACCCTACACGCGATGGGAAGACGACGTTAAAAGAATTGCTGGATCAAAATAGCACGAAATAGCCCAAAATAGAGAATTATGGAAATCTTTCGAGGAGGCCTTCACCTGAGAGGGGTTCCTGAGTTACACGACTATTTTTAATTATGTAAGTTTTTTAATTGTCAATTGTGTAACAGCTGGAAATATAAGGCTTTTTATTTTATTTTATTTTTATTTTATTTATAATAAAACTATTACTAAATTGCAAATATAGTGTTTATTTGGCTCAACATATATAAGCATTGCCATTCAGCGTGGCAATGCTGCCAGCATGCTGGGCACGCTGCCACCTGACAGTAGTCTTGAGCATTTGGATTATCTTTAAACGTTCAAGGGTCTGTGGATGATCCACCTGCTTTTTATGTAGTTATCTAGTTTATGTAGTTTTAGTTTAAATAGTTTTCTATTTTTTTGTAGTTATAAAAGACACTTGCCCTGGTAAAAAAGAATATAGACTAATTGTGAAGTTGGTAACATTTAAATAGCTCCTATTTGAGCAGTCTGATACAGTATGAGTCGACGCGACTGAAATCCCGCAAATTCAAAACACTCTGAAGTTCCCACGAAAGGTTAGTGTGATGTGTATAGAAATGAGAAGCACTAAGCTCGCCCTTCGCACAAAGCGGCGATATGTTAGCCAAGTTAAAGGTAAGATAAGGATATATTCACTAGGGGATAAACTTGTTCTAAGACATATTGTACGATGTTGCGAGACATTCATATAAATGTCATAACCTAAAAATATTGCGTAAATAAAAAGAGTTATGTAAGTACTATTTTTCAGATCTATTTTAAGATTTAAGATTTCTTATATATACTGTATCAGCCTTTTTTTTAAATAGTCCACTGCAGGACGTAGGCCTACCCACGAAGAGTGGTTGGGCCATTTCCACCACGCTGACCCAGTGCGGGTTGGTGGATTCACATAAGCCATCGAATTTCATCTACGGACATACCTATGCAGGTTACCTCACGATGTTTTCCTTCACCGAAAAGCCAGTGGTGTGAAATTTCATACATAAATTCTAAAGAACTCATTGGTACGGGACTGGGATTTGAACCCACGACCTCACGATTGTAAGGCGGGTGTCACTATCTCTAGACCACCACGGCTGTTCTTATGTATGGTTGAAAGTAATGGTAAGTATATTTCTGTCACTTTTTCTCACGTCGAAAATACTTATTTTTGTGGTCGTACTCGTATGCTATGCTGGTAGGGATATTTATTTCTGTGTAAAATATAAATACTCGTAACTAAACATTTTAAATGACAGTATACACATATATTATGTTGTTAAGAATGCGTGACAGTTATTCCTCATCTAGTCATAATCAAAAATCGCAATTTTTTACGGTTTCTGAGTAGGTATTGTAAAAGTAGTTCATAGTAATTAGTTTAAATACCTCTGTACATGTGTATGGAGTACCAATATATTATTTATCTTGCTTCGCAAAGTTCATGGATTACAAACGAAGTTCTTGTACCTACTCTGCAAAACATAACATTGCAACCTTGTCTTGCAAATCGAGTTAAGGAACGTAATTCCACATACATTTTACGAGATAAAGACATACCTATTTGTCCCTCAGCTGTATCAAAGAATATATAATAATACTAGCTGTATGTTCACAGCTTTAAAATATGTTTATGAGATAGAGCTAGGATCACGCTTCTAGGTAAGGGTGAAGTGCTCCTTGTTTACACTGAGATGTTCTAGCTAACATTTACATAATGCTAAAACACTTTCCTTGTCGCAGAAAGTACGACACAGTTTTTCCTCCTCCAATTTTTATAGCGAAATCAAGTCTTTACGAAAACTTTGATCATAAATCACTCTTTGTCTTGGACGTTTTCATCGAGTATGGGTCGGTGGTTTTAAGCAAATTAGGTGAGATAAATAAAAGGTGCGTTTTTCGTGGTGACGAAAATACAATTTTAAAGGTATTTTTTTCCTTTTTTTTTCAAAAGGTTATTACAGAAACAATGCGTTCATAAATTCGAGATTTTGTTTTTCTATTGCTCGTATAATAGGTAACTTATATACTGTACCTGTACCAGCATTTTTAATAGTCCACTGCAGGACGTAGGCCTATCCACGAAGGGTGATTGGGCCATATCCACCACGCTGGCCAAGTGCGGGTTGGTGGATTCACACACGCCATCGAATCTCTTCTACAGACGTATGCAGGTTGCCTCACGATGTTTTCCTTCACCGAAAAGCCAGTGGTGTAAAATTCCGTACATAAATTCGAAGAAATTAATTTTCAATTGACCGGGATTTGAACCCACGACCTCAGGATTGTAAGGCAGGTGTCATTACCACTACACCACCACTGCTTATACACTATTTACACACTTATGTACTATTTATTTTTAATTATTTTCCGGTCACTTTCTAGTTCTAATTTGTGGACATCATTGGGTACCTAAATGAAATATTTTAACTAAGGGATCAACACTGAAAAAATACCAGCTCCATACATTTTGTCCAATGTCGATGAGCTTATATAGGACAGCGTTTTTTCGCTTTCGGCCGCGTACGCAACTAATGTTCGCAACTGGTTGCGTACGAGAAGTTTTTCCTCTTTGTAGGCAACTATTTCAGTTTATATTCCTAGGTCCCCAGGGTGGGGCAGAGGGCGTCTACAGAGACTCTCCATCGCAGCCTGTCTTGAGCTTCACGCTTCACCTCCGGCCATGTTTTGCCAATTTTCCGGATGTCCGCCATGATAGAACGCCGCCAGGTGTGCTTTGGTCGGCCCGGTCTTCTCTTGCCTTGCGGGTTCCAGTCCAAAGCTTGTTTTGGAATGTGGTCTGGAGTCCTACGGAGCGTGTGACCAATCCAGTTCCATTTACGGCGTTTTACCTGGTCTTCAATTGGACTTTCGTGGCATCTCCGATGTAGGTCTATGTTAGAGATTTTGTTAGGCCAGAAAATCCGTAGTATTTGGCGAAGACATCTATTGACAAACACTTGGAGCTTCAGCATACGGTCTTTTGTCACCTTCCACGTCTCGGACCCGTAGAGAAGAACGGTTTTTACGTTGGACCGGAAAATCTTCAACTTTATCCGTCTGGTCAGTTTTCGTGATTGCCATACGGGTCGAAGTTGAGCAAAAGTGGCTTTCGAAGTTGAGCAAAAGAGCCACTTTTGCTCAACTTCGTAGGCAACTATTTGCTAAGAAAGAATATTTATTTCCCGCATACCAAACCAACTACTTTTTACATTACTACACTACGTGCGATAGACTAAAATCGGTGGTTCGCTTATCCCCCATGGCACTACTGAATTTAGGAATGCGAAATAAGAATTTGTTCACAATTTTGAGGTTAGGCTTATAGACCTACTAAAAGATATTCCTAAAGATGAGTTTCTATAAGTTTACACCTGTGACTACGTACGAGTAGTACATACACAATGGAAACAAATATTTTGTATTTACACAATCAGCTTTTGTCCGTGGCTTTGCCCGCGTGATTTTTTGGTTCTTGTGCTATCACATATTATTATTATTATTATTATTTTGAGCCTGTATTGTCCCACTGCTGGGCAAAGGCCTCCCTCCCCTCCTTCCAGACTGCGCGATCTACTGCGTTGGTGGCCCAGTGTTTGTCGTGCGAGCTCAGCTATCACATAGGAATCTTTAATTTTCCGTTAGGTCCGTAGGTTAGGTATAATAAATAGTCTATGACACTTTCTGACCTTTCAATTGGATACTATGTAAAAAATCAAGGCGGTGCTTTGATCTGTTGTTGCGAGTAACAAACCAACAAACACATTTTCGGATTTATAATTTTAGTAAAGTATTTTACTGCAGTAATTAATTTCTGAATGATAAATATTAGGTGAGGGTGAATAATACAGACACATGAACCAAATTCCCTAACACAAAACTCAGGTAGATCCGAAAACGATCTTGTTCGAATAGGTAAACAATTTGGTTCGATCGGTAACCCTTCACCTTTAGTCCTTTGCTCACAATCGAGTTCTAAAGTGCTGGGACGATGGGACCCGGCTCTGTGTACCTGGGTCGCTTGCCAACTAGTTATATCTACAGGTTATACCCGCGCAGATTTTAATTTAAGGAATTATGTTTTAAACGTACTGTTTATCCACAAAAGAAAAAAAGTTGGAGTGCAAAATAGCACTCGAGGATTTTGTGCGAAGATATATATATATTTTTTTTAATGATTTGCAGTCTTCCACGAAATTCCGTCAAACAAAATCATTGTAAACTACGACTTCGAAACAACATTTTGCTACTACAATGCTTGGCAGCTCAATAACTAGCAAAAGTAACTTCTGGCAAATTTTGCTAGAGCTTTGGAGCTTTTAAGCTGTTTTAAGGCCCCGAGCATAGCAAAACGATTAAAAACCGTGACGTGTGTGTTGTAAATGCCACCCGCATTGACCAACTTGCGTTTCTTTATTTCTGAAAACTTGCGTGGCGTAAAACGTTGCTCAAAATCGCTATCGCATGATCGCTAAGGGACATTAAGTCCACCTTATCAAGTTACAATATGAGTATTTAAAATGAAAACGGACAAACAAACCTACCTATTCACATCCCAGTATCGTTACTTAAGTCGGGTTGCCCGGGCTACATTACCGAAGCCCTATTGATGCCTTCGCTGTGATTTATCAAGATCATAACTCTCCGGCTGAAATGTGACGTCGATACGTGTTGTTACCTCATATTTATGACACTTTTACCTCTCTTTCTACTCGAACTTTCGATGTAGAAAAAGGCTTGAGACGACAGGTTTGTGAGTAAAGTAGGGTTAGCATAAACTTTACGTACCACGTAAACGTAGTTTAACGATGGCAAAATATACGGGAATAATCGGAGAAGTACGAGTCGGACTCACGCACGGATAGTTCCGTACTGTTTGGGTTTCCCTTAAATATTTATTTTATTTTAATTTTATATTTTTTTATTGAAGTGAATGTATAACTAAATATTCTGTGAAAATTTCAAGCAATTTTAAAATTATTTGGTTTGTTGTATGGGAGCCTCCCTTAGTTATTAATTTTATCCTGTTTTTAGTATTTGTTGTTATAGCGGCAACAGAAATACATTATCTGTGAATTTCAGCTTTCTAGCTATAACGGTTCATGAGATACAGCCTGGTGACAGACGGACGGACAGAAGGACAACGGAGTCTTAGTAATAGGGTCCCGTTTTTACCCTTTGGGTACGGAACCCTAAAAAGCTTTTGTTGCTCATTAGGCAGAATTTCTGATGGTGCAGTTTGGGCTCAGTTTAAGTGGAATCATCATAAAGCTGCTATATTATCTCACGCAAGCTAGAATCGAATCACTTCAGATTTTGTCTCGTGGTTTCTCAAATCAAAAGAGCGAGACCAAAGATAAAGCGTTGAGATCTAAGCCCTTAGTTCAGCTTTAGCGTAGTTTATTTAACTTTCGTGTTCGCGTGTGGCTCCATACATTTTGGTTAGATCTTCTTTGTTTCCGTCAGGGCTCTGTACAAAATTGTATAGAGCCATATAGAAACAGCTGTACCTTAGTTTCAATTTACGTATGAACTTCTACTAACCCCTCTGGACGCGCTAGGAACGCGTAAGAAATGCAAAGCGATGCCCAAGGTCTAGTTTGTTTGTTTTTAAAAGGTCTTTATTTAATTTCAAAGTATTACAAATTGTATACATCTCTAGTGTACATTAAATCCTAGAGGTAACAAGAAAATACAATAGGTACGTTTGCAAGCTAGAACAATTAACTTATATAAACTTATGTCAGGAGACTAAACAAGATTTTAATTAACATTGGAAAGTGAATAAATTGTTTTTTAATTAAACATGTACTTAGGATTTTATGCAATCTTTAGGATTAGAATTGCATTAATTGCGGCAGAATTTTTGACTAAAATATATTAAAAAGCTATTTAAACGAGGGTAAGCACTTAAAATAAACAGCGGTTGGCGCATCAACAACAGCAGAATAACACATAGTAAGCGAGCCAAGCATGTCGAGCGTGAGGCACAAGCGCACGCCGCCCGCGCCGCGTCGTACGCACCACTTCGCTCCGCATATCCCAGGATAATACGGGCGATAGTGGCGCGCGCAGCGGCGACCAGCGGCGGCGCGCGCTTGCGCTGCGCACTGTACCTATTCATCGCAGTCGAGGAACCAGTGATGTGGTAACTTATATCTGGCCCAAGGTCTAGTAAAATTCTGATTACGGGGGTAGTTTTCAAAACAAATAAAAATATTTTTATCCGTCAAGATACCTTATTCGGTGGCACTGAACTTTAGGTAACGTTACCAACAAGATGTTTCAATAACGTTACAAAATGTGATTTGGTTCGTTTCTTTCTATAAGTTCTTTCACCAGTAATTGGGGAATTTGTAGAACTGGGCACTTTTCCTGAAACAGCTCGTGATTCTGTTTCAAAGAACTGTAATTACGTGGACAGGGTTATCGGACGGCTGTATACAATAAATATGTAGAAAATAAATAGTCAGAGTTAGGTAATACATATTTTTAGATTAGAGAAAAAATTACGAATTGTACGAACGTGTGAAAAGATACCTGATGTGAGTCAACTTGCACAATAGAATTGTATGTATTCTAACATACCTACATAAATATTAAATTTAAAAAAATCATAAACTATTTATTGTCACAGGATACAAATTATGCAATGGTTACAGAGTCACTATTCCCCAAACTGGGTACAATAAAGCACCCGTATCTTGGGATCACCCGTAAATTGGGATCGTTACTTAAATCCTTTTGGTAAACTATTATTATATTCATGCTAAAACAATGGTTTAGGAGGTTACAAGGTGAGACTCGTCATATCGACACTATTTGCCTGTTGAGCAGTCAAAAATGGTTTTACAAATTAAGCTGTCGTTACATTTATATTATTTTTACAGTAGGTATACAAAGTGTCAAACAAATGCACAGGTTTTCATATTTGGACCTCACTTTTGGCTACAAATGACAGCTAAGCAGCATTTGACTTATAAGGAGAAGGTTTTTGTCATAAAATTCACTTAAACCTTTCCCTTAAATCAAGAAGAGTGATAATACAAACGAAAATTAACGTAGGCACAAAAGTACATTTACTTTTTGAATTCGTAACTTGTATTATCTTAGTATAAATCACTTTATAAAAATATCTGCCACTGCAGTCTCAGTATGACGGTTAAAATTTAATTTATCAGCTTTAAGACTCTGCTCCGTACACTGTAGAACTCGTACACATGTATTGCACCAGAGTATAATATCCTCTATCATTTCTTATTGCAAATCCTCTCAGTCCACTGCGTCCTGTTCAGACTGTAAGCTACCAAATGTATGGATTTACTGACGGGAGCTTCAGATATCTACATAGATATAAGTATACAGTGCAGAGAAGCTTGCATGTTAGACTTGCTGCATCCGTTTTGTGTCTTTGGTAATCATACAGGAGGATTTTAATATTATATTTTGGTCAAAGTCAAAGGAAAACTAGATTGGTTAAAATTCGAAGACCGGTGGTTTTGATTGTCGATTTTTTATGAGTAGTATTTCAAAAGATCTTTTGATTTTCCAGGATGATTATTATTTTTCGCAAAAAATGGCATAACCGACTTCAACCGTGTATATAATTAGAATAGTTCGCATGGATCGATTTAGCAGTTTTTCATATTGTTGTTGATTTATCATAAGATTTAAATAAAATTTAAACAATTGTGGGATCACATTTTAAACGATATAAAACGGGACTCACTCACGTGTTCGTATAGTCATAACACGACTATAGTTTCGGTCGCGTTCGGCAACCTCTCTCAAGTTGGCGAGTGCTAGCACGCGGAGCCGTCTCGCAATGCACTGAACTCCGTGCATTGCTAGACGGCTCCGCGTCGTCGTGTTATGACTATACGAACACGTGAGTGAGTCCCGTTTTATATCGTTTAAAAAGTGTGAAAACCACGTAAATTTCCATAGTAAAATTGTGGGATCATCTTTTATGTATGATCTACCAAACAAAAAAGAATCATTGAAATCGGACTCTATAAAAAGTAATAGATTACTTTTAGTGACCTAAAAAAATTATAGATTCGCGTCGACCGGTAAACCTCCTACGTTACGTCGGTTAACAATAAAATATACATACGTGTCGACAGACGTACCTCTTTCATATTTTGTCGGACAAAAATTTGTATCTAAGCGATTTCACCAGTTGAGCTACTATAATTAAAGCAAGCAATACAAGCTTTTACTGAGTCTTTTTATAGTTCTGTCCTTATTTATACAAAATTCATATACTCATGACTCTTGCAAGTTTTACTTACACTTAGAAGTGAGTCTCCACTATCCATATGAAATAAACTGTACGAAGTTCGTGCCTGTGTTTACTTTACACTCTGCCAGGTGCAGTCGACTTGAAATTTGCGGAGATAGCATCTGGAAATGTAGTTGAAAATATAAGAAGGCAAGAAATGCGTATGGAGCATGATTTCAGAGTTAAGAATAGTAATAATTATAAATAAAATTATTTTCGTTCTTGGATATGTGTCTACATTTAGTAAGTGTTTGCCATAATCATTCATAATTCACATTTTTAACAACCAAACAACAAATCATATTTATTGTCTTATACTAAGGTATCGCTATTTGTATGCTGTTTCAAAGTTTATGTAAAAATTACTTACCTGTTGCTGTAATTTTTAAACATTTAATCTTAGAAGGTGGTTAAAATTGTTCATAAAAGTCGCTACGACAAGCTTCTAACTGTATATCTAGAGTAGATGATTTTTAGCGTCATTTTTAGGGTTCCGTACCCAAAGGGTAAAAACGGGACCCTATTACTAAGACTCCGCTGTCCGTCTGTCTGTCTGTCTGACCATCTATCTGTTCGTCTGTCTGTCTCCAGGCTGTATCTCATGAACCGTTATAAAAATGAAATTTTCACAGATGCTGTTCTGTTGCCGCTATATCAACAAATACTGAAAACAAAATAAAATAAGTAATTAAGGGGCCCCCCTTAAATACTTATTTTATTTTGTTTGTCCCATACAACAAACTTGAATTTTTACCCGTTTTTCGCTCGGTTTAATAATGGTAACAGGTAGATGCTTGAAATATTCACAGAATATTAATTTGTAAATTCACTTTACTAATAAATAATTAAATTGAAATAAAATAAATATTTAAGGGGGGCTCCCATACAGTACGGAACCTTTAGTGCGCGAGTCCAACTCGCACTTGGCCAATTATTTTATTTAGTAGGTTTCTATTCGACTACATCGTGCCGAATCAGCGGCTTAAGGCTTAGGCTGCTTACCTAGAAGGTACTCGTACATATTTATTCTCGATTTGAAAAATCATACATGGACGGAATAATATTTTTTTAGCAAAAAATGGCAAAACCTCCTTCCATCGTGAACAAAATTCGAATATTTCGTTCGAATTGTTTACATTATTGATGATTTATCAAAAACGGTTCAGCCGATTTCTGTAAAATTTAAATGGGACCACCTTGGGAGTATACGCTTTAGAACTAAAAAAATTTTTCGATTCAGTCACAATTGGCGAAATTATCGATGTTCCATCGTGTACAAAATTTGGATATTTCGCTCGAATTGCCTACATTATTGTTGGTTTTTTCAAAAGCGGCTAAGCCGATTTCTGTAAAATTTCCAAGAAAACACTTCGGGAGCTTTTTAGCTAAGCTAAGCTACTTTTGAGCTAAATCTTTAAGCTTCAATTGATTACAATTGACGAAATTATCGATGAACATACACAAAAAAAATACATACCTACACACGAACATAGAACCGCCTCCTTTTTGGAAGTCGGTTAAAGAGTCCAGCAAAGATTTCCACATCTTTGCTGTTCGTACTAGAAATGTGAAGACAAAACGCTTACTGAAATAAAACATCAAGTTGAAGTAAGCATCCTGACCAGTACATAAAAACTCCAAAACTTCCAAACTCGCATCGTCATAAAGTCCGTCGGCACTGGCGTAGTTTCTAAAATGAAATACGGTAAATTAAAACGATATAATCGAGTCGGAAAGTGGAAACTCGGAGCGAGTGGCGAAACGTGTTGTTAGTTTAGTTTTAACGCAGGTTTTAATATCAATTTAGTTGGGAGTAGAACCTCCCCGTTTAATGGGGAGGGGATGGAGCCTGCGGTCATCCTCGGTAAACACGGGTTGACCCAACATCACAGATGAGGCAATAGTATAACAAGTAGAAGCTATTGAAATATGAACCTTACATCATTATATCTACAGTAATATTTTGAACGACAAAAATCTGATACTACAAAGTAAAATCTTAACATAAGGAATATTACCACTTCTTTTCATTATAAAAAGTTTACAAAATGATTAATTTCCAAACTCAGTGTTCTATCAAATAATCCTGCGAACAAAAAGTACCATAAAGATTTGCACTACCTACCGATACCGCAAATCTTTGAGGTACCTACCCGTGAATCCTTATTATATAATTATTTTTCGCAAAAGATGGCAAAACCTCCTTTCATCGTGTACAAAATTCGAATATTTCGCTAGAATTGTTTACATTATTGTTGATTTTTCAAAAACGGCTCAGCCGATTCCTGTAAAATTTAAATGGGACTATCTCGAGAGCATACCCATTCGAACTAAAAAAAGATTTTTTTTGATTCGGTTCACAATTGGCGAAATTATCGATGTTCATCGTGTACAAAATTCGGATATTTCGATCGAATTGCTTACATTATTGTTGGTTTGGTCAAAAACGGCTCTGCCGATTTCAGTAAAATTTAAATGGGACCACCTCAGAAGTATACCCTTCGAACTAAAAAAAATTTTTGATCCGGTTTACAATTGGCGCAATAATCGATGAACATACACAAAAAAAAGATACATACAGACGAATATAGAAGAACCTCCTCCTTTTTGGAAGTCAGTAAAAAATCATGATCACATCATAATTTATATCATTGTTTGTTTTCTACAAATGATAATGAAACACTAAGTTTATTAACGAAAATAAAAATTGAATTTTTAAGCCAATTTATAATTTCCAGGTGCCAGAATTACCTTAAATCTTATTCAAAAGATATAACGACGCGTTTGTCTTTTGTTTATCATGGGCCACGTGCTTGATCTGTCTTTTTAAATCCTGCTGTATAGTGTTCGGCTTTTATATTCGGTCTAGTGTAAAACCGGCGGCGGCGTAGAGCTAGAGACAAATTCACTCTACGGGCGGCGCGCGGCGTCCGCCATTGGGGTGGGTTTTGCGGTTTCGGACAAACACAGGAAAACAAGGTTTATAGGGCTCAGCCTCAAACTCTACCAAAGCGAAACGGACCGGGTGGAGCTAGGGGAAGCTTTGTGGACCGTGAGATCATTGCAGAATTACAATCTGCTCAGCTAGAAAGAGTAAAACATTTATGCGAGGAGCGGAACTGGGCTGGCAGTGTTGTGACGTTCTTATGTCTGTGCATGGGCCTCCTCTCTTTCTTGCTATGTGTCTTAGTTAATTTACGCATTAGGACGCAGGTGGAGCAGAAGCAGTAATAGAGCTTGAGCGCACGACGGCCAGAACTTCGTTATTTTATAAAAGTTGAAACTTTCTCTGTGTATGTCTCCAATACAGGTAAAAACAACCCGCAAAAATAGAGTTTCGATTTTGGTTACTTAAGAAGATAACAGGAATTAGAGGTTTAATTGAAATTTAATTTAAAATAGTAACTTAAATTCGTTAAAGAATAAAGTTCAATTTGTTTATATTTTCTTCAGAATATCTTTAGAAATCACGTTATCCATTGTCGGACACTTTTTGCAGTTGCTACCCCTTGCCAGACACCCCTAAACTTTAATAAGCAAATATTGCATTTATACAGTAAGCTAACAGATTACAACACTTGCCAAAACTAGCTACGTTTTACATCGAATAGCTTAGTTTTGGTGGAGTCAGGGCCTACCCTGGGTTTATTTCCCCATTTTACGGCCCTCAAGAGCTGACAGTTATGAGCTCGGCTCCAGTCAAACATGTCATAGTGCAATGTTCTGCGAGATTCTGCGGAGTTGAAGAAACTTTGGCTTCATTTTGGTTTGGATTTTGTTTATCTATTGCGGGTGCTTTGTTCTGTAAAACCAAATCCTTTATATTTATACCAATCAAGTTTTTCTATTTCAATCACTTGTATTGTTATGTGTACCAATGTACCTATAGTGTAGGTGCTCATTAATGTGGTGAAAAATATTTTTGTCTTGTTTTATTAAACTTGATAGATAGATAGATAGATAAACTCTTTATTGCACACCAAGAAATAAACAAAAAGAAGAAACAAAGATACATAAACAGTATAACAATGGGCGGCCTTATCGCTGACAGAGATCTCTGCCATGCAACCTTAGGATGTGTCCTCTCCATCCTAAGGTAAAGCGTATAAATAATGGACGGGGTGCACATTAATTAAAAAAAATAAAATTAGATTATACTTGTCTTCATAAACATACACATCATAAACATACAAACTAATAAAATTATTATAAATACTTAAAATACCTAAAAATAAAGAAAACATTACAAAAGAAAGAAATTATAATAAAAGATACCTATGACTAAACAATAAACTAAAACATAATATATTAGAATCAGATAGATTAGATATAGAATAGACAACTTGATTGGATTAAGAAAACTATTACTGTTTCCAGCCTTATGCCACGGTAATGATATCAGTCTCTTATGATAGCACAAAAATCAATTAGTAATAAAATTGCAGAATTTCAAAATATATTTTATTTTCAAGAATATGTCTAGTTTGGCAAATTTTGGTCTTGAAATATTTGTGGAAGTTAAGGGAAGGTTTAAACGGTGAGAAATTTTATAACAGTTGCGAGAAAAATAACAACAACATGGATTTCATTTTCCCATACAACATTTTCGGGCATGTACAAAATGTCATTGACACTTGACAGATGGTGAGATGAAGTTCACCGGGACCGCTAGTTTATTTATAAATATACTAAAATTAAACAAATGAAAAATTAACATAAACATTGTTTTGAAATTGTGAGTAGCAACATGAGAAATAAAATAAACTGAGCATATTATTTATACACAACAGAAAACTTCGAACGAATCCGTAATTTTTCCTATTTCCATTTTCAGTATTTCCTCTCAGTACCTCCGCGTTTCTAAGCAAGCATTACGCTGACTTTCAGAACAGCAATTATCTCTAATTAGCTTGAGTTACATACAATTACTTACAATGCGTCTGAGATAACTCGCGTGTATTCGGAACTTTCACCCTTTAGACTGCGACATAACGAGTACGATGGCGCGGTTCAACGAAAACTAGATTTTATGTCTTACCACAAAAATTTTACTCACGCTTTAGACAATGTTTAACAGTACAAATTGCACGGTTTAACAATGTTTAAAGCGTGTTTAAATCTTATGTGGTAGGACGGAATGTATCGTGTCTGAGGGCTTTCACCATCTATTTTGGCAGCTAGAGACACCAAAATCTAGTAGTACTTAGAAAAGTCAACATAAAATATCAATATTCAAAAGTCAACATAAAATATCAATATTCAAAATATACAACACTTGAGTGTTGTATATTTTGAATATTGATATTTTATGTTGACTTTTTTAAGTACTACTAGATTTTGGTGGCTCTAGTTTGATATACGACCCCACCTAACGTGGGAATGAGCAAAGAAGAAGAAGAATACATATTTTCTTCTACTCTTCTACTTACACTATACGAGAAAAAAAGTGACATCACATTATCGTAATAATACTTCACGCACAATACAGTAATCCAATACAGTTAAGTAGGTAAGGATAGTTTCCAATTGTATAGGACATTTTAATAAGCAACGTTGTTACATTTTGTCGGCGTGATCTATAAACGGCATTGATCTTTCATAATATAAAATTATTCAAAAAGGTATTTAATGTAATTTATGTTACCTACAAATTTTCTCCTACTTTAATATAAAAGGGTATAACAATGAGTCTTCATTATATTATATCCGACGGATGATTTCAAGATTTGAGCAAACTCTATAGTGGAGGTACTTATTTCGATTTGATTTGAACAATTTAGCTTTAATCTCGAGAGTAGGGTCTCAGAATAAGTAATAGTTACTAAGTAAGTACCTTTTGTTAAGAACAAACTATTAGTTAATCTGTGCCCGAGGAGCGGGATCGAGAGTTTATAATTAATAGCCTTTGGGTAATTGGATTTCGTGAGCGAAATCAAAACAAACACTTTTCATTCGCTTTTGTTCACTTCCAGAAACAATGAAAGTCTATTTATGAATGCTAAAAGATGATTTGGACGATCATTAATTTATGTGATTAATAATTTTGATGGAAATTAAAAAATTAAATAGTTTAAACACAAGTTAGACTTACACTTTTTGTCTAATTTTAATAAAATTTTTGCTATTTGTAGACATTATTATGCGTAATTTTCTGGTAACATTTACCTATATATTATGCCTTTTTAAAAACATTTCTAATAGAAAAGCTTAATTATGTCGTTCAATGCATATAGCTCACGGCTGGTATTATCAATTATCAGAATTGATTACAAATTACTCGTCCTAAAAAGAAAGAAATAAATTCTTTCATAAAAACTGCATCTTGTCACTTTCTGAATTTTCTAGATGGTTTACGCTTCCGTTTCGCGTCTTAACTTATCAAGTACAGTATCAATTCAGAGTGGAGTCATGCCAAAAGCTGAAACTTAATACACCGCTTGAGAATTCGTCGTCGTTTCAGCCATAGGACGTCCACAGCTAGATTTACCTAGGTCTCCCCTATATATCTCTAATAAGACAGGTAGGAAGCGGCTTGCATCCAGCGCTATCCTGCGGTCTATATAAGGTTATCCGTCTACCTTGTGAGTGGACGTCCTACGCTACGCTTTACGGTATGTGGTCTCCACTCAAAAACTTTCCGACCCGGTCATCAGTCCTCTGTGCTATGTGTAATTGGGCCCAATTACCATTTCAACTTGCCAATCCGCTGGGCTATGTCGGTAGCTTTGGTTCTTCTACGGATCTCCTCATTCCTGATTCGATCTCGCAAAGAAACTCCAAGCATAGCTCTCCATAGCTTGTTGAACAACTTAAGAAACTTTGAGAAGATAATAGGCCTTAGCACTACTCGTATTAGACCAAAAAAACCCACGCGGGCTTACGTAGTGAGACGAAACGGGCTAAATAAAATAAGAACAAGCTAACCCTTAAATAACGCGGGTTTCTTGTAGTGCGGCGGGTAGATCGACCTTTCCATATCCGACCCTCTCGATTCCGATCCCGACGCATCCCACATCCCGATATCCCGATATTCATAAATATTGATGTATTTCCAATGGCGAAAGGAAAATTGTAACGACTAATAAAAACTGTTATTTTTACGACGCCCGCGCCGAGTGTTGATTATTTCATGAAATGGAGCCTGAAAATACAGAAGGATGCGCGGGGCTTCGGTTTGGATGATATTTGAATCGTTTGCTGTAAAAATGGCTATCTTGTTCAGCAGTTCAGAAAAATTAACTGCTGAGTGCTTAGTAGATAAAGTAGTTTTTTTATCGTATAAATATAAATATTTGAGGACATCTTACACACGGCCTCTGACCCAAAACTAAGCAAAGCTTGTGATATGGCTGCCAGAGACTGATATACTACTTATACATATTTTTAAATACATACTTATATAGATAGTAATTAAATAACACCCAGACACAGAGCAAACACCTATGTTCATCACATAAATACTTGCCCTGGGTGGGGATCGAACCCACGCCCCTTTGACCTAGAAGTTAGGGTCACTAACCACTGAGCCACCGAGGCAGTCAATATATATAGATTGGTACTGTCCATTAAAAAAAATACAGCTTTTGAAATTTTCAACCACGTAGCTCGTTAAGTTTGGTCGTGAACATTTATTATACATAGGTAAGTTAATGAAATACTACTTAAAAACGCAACGTAACCGTCACGGTACATTCAATTACATACCTAGTTTTTTAACCGACTTCCTAAAAGGAGAAGGTTCTATGTTCGTCTGTATGTATTTTTTGTGTATATGTTCATCGATAATTTTGCCAATTGTGAACAGAATCTAAAAATTATTTCTTAGTTTGTAAGGGTATAACTCCCAAGGTGGTCCAATTAACATTTTTTAAAAATCAATGATAATGTAAACAATTCGAGCGAAATATTCGATTTTTGTACACGGTGGAAGGCGGTTTTGCCATTTTTTGCGAAAAATAATTATTTACATAAATAATCATATATGTACGACAGTACGGTGACATCTGAGAATATAATACTTATATTCTCAGATACATATTATTTACATAAGTATTTTGGCTATGATTTTTTAAGAAGATTAACTTATTTCAGTAATAGTTTCAATGTCGTTGAACTTCCTTTTTTCCACAGTTGAGCTGGTGACTTATATTAATAGAAAACATTATTTTATGGCGGTCCAAAACCTGGTTTTCTGCTGACCATTTGAACAATACCTGTTTTACTGCTAGGCTAGCTACTGATGAGTGAATATCATACAGACGGCGTAATCTTGCTTTACGGCCTGCTTTGTATGCTAACAGCTCGAAGGCGCGATGATCGGTGAACGGTTCGTATTCGTTCGTTCGTTCATTCTTTATATTCGGACTATTTCATATTTCAGTTTCAAAAGACTTAACAAGTATAGTAGGTGTACCAGTTGTGGCCATTTGGTGTCAAAATTATTGTATAAATGATAATTATAAACAATGTAATACCATACCATATAAACAATGTAATACCATACAAATTGCTCATGTGAATCTATATGTATAAAAATTTCTTGAACATTATTGTTTCAACATAAAATTGTCTTATTAATCCTTAAAATTCAAAGTGGCCAAAACCGGTGCATCTGCCCTACTTGGACTCTATTTCAGTAGTCTTAAGACTGTATTTTATAATATTGATAGGTAGAAGGTTATGTTTACTCTTCTAACCCGTATGAACTCCAGCTCAATCTGAATCAATGGCTAAAATTTAACGATAAAACAAATGTTATAGTAACCGAAGTACCATACAATAAGCTTTTAAACGAAAAGAAACTAAATTATGAGCTGAAATTCATATGTGGAAAATTTCAGTGTGCTACTTTTCTCGATATGAATTACGAAAATCAGAGACCACTTCGTCGCCGATTACCTATTCATATAAGTCAACTGCTTTTAAGAGAAATACTGCGAGCAACATATGCCTATGAACATTATCTTTATGTAAGAAAACAAAAAACGCAGTCACAATTATCGGGACAATTAGTACACAAAAGCACTCAAACAGACGTAGGCGCTTGTGACCAAACCATCTCTATAGCATGCATAAATACGAACTACAACATTCCAACCAACGAACCTGACATACAATACAATAACAACCACGATGAAATCCCAAATAATGATTTTGACCTCCAGAACAATAATATTAATGATGACATTTTAAATAATGAACCTGACATACAGAACAATAATAATAACAGCCCTTCCAATAATGTTAACATCCTGACTTTAAAAAATGCTGACCTGAGTAATAACAACAACTTTTTTCGTGTTTAACTACATTAACATATTGCATCAAAATATAGATGGGTTGATAAACAAGGCAGATAGAATAACAGTAAGTTTGGAGAATTTAGCAGCACAGGGTAAGACTATCGACATTCTATGCTTTACAGAGCACAATATGATACAAAGTGATACTGAACACTTATCAGTGCCTAACTTTAGACTGGCATCACAATTTTGTAGAGCTCAGCGGCGTGGAGGAGCATGTATTTTAGTAAAAAATGACATTGAATTTGAAAATATATCTAGTTTTAGTGATTTTTTATCGGTTCCTAACGTCATCGAATGCTGTGCCATAGAATTAAAAAAACACAAAACATATATATTATGTGTATATAGACCGCCAAGAAATAATGCCAATGATGTAGAATTATTTTTTCAACAGTTTGAAAATATTTTAGATCAATGTTGTTTCAAAAGTGATTACAAAGTCATCGTTTGCGGAGATTATAACATCAACATACTTGAAAAAAATTCTCGCGTTAGTAAGTTTTCTGAATTGGTAGCAAGCTATAACCTGAAGTTTTGCTTTAATGAACCAACTCGTTCAACTAGTGGCACATGCATCGATAATATCATACACAATGTCCGAGGGCGAAATGGAGAGATAATCGAATTAGCGCTGTCAGATCATACGGCTCAATTTTTTAAATGTCCAATCAAAAAAAGCTGTCGGATCAAATCGTGGTATGTTATAAAACGTGACTTTAGCTCTGAAAACAGAAGTAAATTTTATAAGTGTATTAGCAGTCTTAGTTTTCAGGATGTGTATGACGATCCTGACCCAAATTCGGCCTTTAAAACCTTCTATGATCTATTTCTCCTTTTTTACAACTTATGTTTCCCTGAGATTAAGGTAAAATGTTTTCATACCAAAAAGCCAAAATGGGTTTCAAAAGGAGTAAAAACATGCGCGAAGAGAAAGATTAGTCTGTTATGGAAGCATAGAACATGTAAAACTCCCGCAACCAAAGAAGCGTTCAAAACGTACTCTAAAAGATTTAAAAAAATAATCAATTTAACTAAAAAATCGCAAAATAATTATTATATTAAAAACGCTCAAAACAAGTCCAAAGCTACATGGGACATCATAAATAATCAAAAAGCCTGCTACCCTCCGGAAACTATCTCTCATGTTTGTACTTCTGAAGGTGAAACTCTTACTGAACCTACGAAAATAGCAAATCACTTCAATGACTATTATGTTAGCGTAGCACAAAGCAGTTCAGCCTCCATCAATAATTGCACAGATGATAGGAAATCACTTGGGAATCAACATTCAAAGACGCTCTTTCTAACACCGACAATTCCTTTTGACATATTAAAGATAATATGCGGACTAAAAAATACGAATAGCGTAGGGGTAGATGGCGTTACGACTAAAATAGTTAAAGATGTTTCGATACTCATAGCCCCAGTGCTCAGCTATGTCATTAATACCTGTATGGAACATGGTGTATTCCCAGAACCTCTCAAAACATCAATAGTGAAACCACTTTACAAGAAAGGTAACAGAAGCCAGGTTGAAAACTATCGCCCCATTGCTTTGATTCCGGTATTTTCTAAAATTATAGAGAAAGTAATGTTTGGTAAATTATATTATTATTTTGAACAGCAAAAACTATTTACAGAAAAACAATATGGATTTAGAAAAGGGAAATCTATTAACATGGCCATATTTGATTTTCTGAAAGCGGTTATGACTAATTTAGATAAAAATAAACAAGCAGTAGCATTATATATGGATATGTCAAAGGCGTTTGATAGAGTTCGTCATGACATTCTCTTAAAAAAACTATATAGATATGGAATTAGAGGAAATGCATATTATCTAATTAAATCATATTTGGAAAACCGATATCAAATAACACAAATAAACAGAATGTGTCCAAAGACAGCGACTATGATGACGTATAAATCAAAGGCAAAACTAATCCAATATGGTGTTCCCCAGGGTAGTGTCCTAGGCCCTTTATTGTTTTTAATTTATATTAATGACTTTCCAAACACTATTGACCACCAAATGACATTATTTGCTGATGACAGCACTATATTATTTATAAAAAATAAATATGACGACTTAGAATCTGACATAAAATCTACCTTGACATCACTCTTGACATGGTTAAATAATAATAATTTAAATATTAATTTTGACAAAACACATTTCATGGAATTCAGGATAAAACAGAATAATTTATCAAGACTTAACATAAATTACGAAGGTCACAAGGTTACTGACGTAGTACATACACGATTTCTAGGTTTGACAATCGATAACAAACTGACCTGGACAAGTCACGTGGACAATGTTTCCAAAAGGCTGCACAAATTTGTGTATGCACTTTTTCAACTTAGGAAAGTAGTCAATGAAGAAGCTTTGCTAACGGCTTACCACGGACATGCCGCGTCAATACTTCGGTACGGGGTAATGTTTTGGGGAAATTCCGTGGACCGCTTAAAGGTTTTTAGAGCCCAAAAACGCTGTATACGGTCGATTTGTGGACTAAAAAAGAAGGATTCTTGTAAAAAGCATTTCATTCGATTAAAAATCTTAACATTACCTTCCTTGTACATTGGTGACATTGCTATGTTCGTGAAATCCCACCCTGAGCTCTTTAAAATGTGGCCTGTTGGTAGTAGACATGAAGGTAATGTGTATTGTTTACCGTCCAAAACGGCATTTCTTAATAAAAGTGTGTTCTGCATGGCATCTATTATTTATAACAGGATACCAAAAGTCATTCGATGCAAACAGGACATAAATATTTTCAAGAATCAATTGAATAATTTCTTAGTTGACAAAGCCTATTATAGTGTAAATGATTTTTTAAATGACAAGAGCATCAATGACTATAAATTGTAATTGTAATATCCTGACATTATCGAAATATTTTGACATTATATAACTAAAATCCATTGACATTATCATACTTTTAACATCAATTTACTAATAATTCTATTGTTTAATAATATGTAACGTTAACGTCTGTACACCTATTTAGGTTAAAGCTAGAGAGCATAACTTTAATTTAAGACCTTTGTATTTCACCTAGTTTTACAGACAAATAAATCATTCATTCATTCATTCATCATTCATTCATTCATTCTTTTACTATGTCATTTTAAAGTTACCAATTTCACTTAGTGCAAAAACAATAGTTGTACGATTACCACCGCAATTCAGTTTTAATATTGATATTAATATTGTCAAATAAAAACAATGATAAGAAAGTAGGTATAAGTTAGATACTAAGACTTAGATAAATAATTTAGGTTAAAGAACTCTTTTATGCTATAGGTAATAATAGGCGCGACTGTCGCGAGATTGTTTGTTTATTTATGGTTTCTGGCTAAGACAATAAAAAAGTGAATTTATTTAGCACCAAAATACTTAAACATATTGATTAAATATCTTTAATATCTATTTACTTACTAAAAGGAAACTACAAGACATGATGTTCATTCCTTAAGTATCCCTGAGACGGTCCCGAATGAGATAGGTTCGTTCAAATTCGGGAGGATGGTTGCGCCATTAATATTAATAAGGCTTGCAACGCTTTACCAACGGAACAGATCTGAGTTTATAGTATGACCATTTAACTGAGTCCTCGCCTGCGCGGGTACAGGGGCGCGGGGGTAGACGACAAAGGGGGACTGAGACCGGTGCGGGCGGCGGCCCGCCGCCCCTTTGTCGTCCTTGTCCCCCCTTTTGTCCCCCCTTTGTCGTCTACCCCCGCGCCCCTGTACCGCGCAGGCGAGGACTAAGTTAAACGGTCAGACTATAACTAATAATGGTTTAAACACAAAATAAGGAAAAGTTTCTGTATTTCAAAGATTGGACGGTAAAGATTGGTTTTTACTGATAAGATGACTGTTGGCACTTACCATAGTTCCAATTGTCTTCATTGTTGAAATTTTTACCGTCACAATAAATATTTATACCTGATGATTTGGAAAACAATGATTGTGTCAGAATTTTTAAGTATATACTCATAGAAAAGTCTTTAATATGGTCCATCAAAGTGCGGTAGGATGTTGTTGGCATTACTAAGACTCGGCGCAGACGGCCACCGGTGGCCAGTGATAATGTAAGCAGTTTACACGATTTTTCATACATTTTCTTAAAATGCGGCGCACACGTGCGGCAGGTGGCGGTCACTCAGTACAGTAGTGTTCGCGATACATACATCCCGCCACATGGTATATTTGTCAACAGATGATAATTTTCACTACATGACGTTAAGTCTCTCCTCCAGCAAAATACAGGCTTATCTGCTTACCCTGTTTTAATTCGAAAGAGGGTAATTAAGACTATCATTATGAACGACTTTTACTAAGGAGCCAACCCAAGATTCGACAAAAAACAGCTGTTCCATACAAAATTGCAACTCGGAATCGACGAAATGTATAAATTTTATTTTTTCTCGAATTCCGGGCTGGTCCCTCAATAAAAGTTCTTCATAATGATGGTCTGAATCATCTCTTTTCGGCCTAGTACACCAGTTCTGGATAATCCTGTATATGATACGGTTCCAATGAGGTTCGTCCGGATCCGGATTGGTGCCTTTAATATTAATGCGACTCGCAACAACGCACGACTAACGCAGCGGATCCGCGCGGTTCCCTAACGGCGTTCATTTCGACGCAATCCGCACGTGACCGCGTGTAGCCGAGCTCGGGGAGGAGTTATGCTTATGATGCGATAGGAGTAAATACTCCGCGAATTCAATTAATGATGAGATAAGAGTATGTTTATTTTTAAAATTTGAGCAATTTATTTATCTTAATAGAATAATAAAGTAATTATTATTTTGTGTGGTGGTGACAATTTCAATTTGGCACGGCTTCGCAAGTCTAGACTGCCCGTGACCACGACTGATGCAACTTGGTCGAAACGTCGGGAAAAAGAGGCATTTGATAAGTAAGTTCGTACAGGCCGGTGGCTAGCCCTGGTGTCAGAGTTTTTAGGCCGCCTGAAGGCCTCTGACTTGGCTAACGGTTAAAACAACCGGGACCTACAATTTAACGGGCCATTCGAGGCACGGTAGCGCTCAGTTGGAAAATGCCACCCGCGGTCACATATCCAAATACTGACCGCGCGGAACGTTGCTTAATTTCGGTGATCGCTGACAAATACCTAGTCAAACTACGCTACGAGCGCTAGGTATTTAGTTATCCCATGTTTTATTGCACGATAAGTCCCTTAGTGTTAGGATAAAGAGTGTCATTTACCTATTTTGAGGTTTTTATTAACTTTGTAGTAAGTTTTATTAACGTTTAACTCATACATAGATACTATAGGTATATTTCAAATAATATTTGCTGGTCAAAGGCCTCTTTTTGACTGTTATGTTTGACTACTGTTAACTTGAAAATATATTTTTTCCAATACCACGTAGCTAAATAGGTAAGTCTCTTCCTTGTCACATTGCTTTATTTCTTAATAAATGATTTTACAATTTTTAATAGAGTTTTTGATAAAGTGAAATTCACCAATGTTAATGTACGGATCATACCAGAAATAATTGTTCACAAGGGACTTGTTGCTAAGTTGACACTTATTTAATTATCTCAATAATCTGCTAAAATATACTTGCGGTGTGAATAATTACAATTATTATTCTGTTACAATTCAGTCATACTTTATTCAAAGCTTTCTTTGATTCAATCTACTCAAATTGAATTTTGAAAATAGTTTTTCAATTTACAAAGCAGAGTTTCAATGAATACCATAATTGCTCAAAGACAGAAGAATAATTTTAAATAATCAGCAAATTGTAAGAAAAGCCAATCATTTTAAATATTCTGTGCTACATCAGCTGTTCATTCGTTCCGCTACGAACGGCCGTTACGTCGTTAGTACTCGTTAGATCGTTAAAACGTACGTCAATATTAATCGACCCTTTGAACCATCACGCCGTATCACCCTTTATTTCCTCCCTTAGAACGTAATTTAGAACAGTGCGTGAACTTGAGGAAGAAGGAAGGAAGGTTGCTACGAGTAATATTTTACGGTAGATAGGTAAACGTGCGCGTTGGGACTTTGTTTTGCTTACTGCATAATAATGTCTAATTTCTTTAATATATCTTTGTATATAATTCTATTGTACGTGTGTATGTCCCTGAACTCATCCTAAACGGCTAGACCGATTTGAATTAATGTTTTTGTAAGCGTTCCTGGATGGTTTAGATTCACAAATCAGCCCGGCAGTGAAACGAAGTTCGCCGGGTCTGCTAGTATATATATAAGTCTGAATATTTTTTACTAGACCATCACAAGAAACATAATTTAGACAAATGATGTGTTAATTATGTTAGTCTAATAAAACATCTTCTTAACACATAATACTTACTAAATTATACATAATTAAAGGCTCGGAGGCATTTTAGTTTTCATCATCATCATCGTCATCCGCAGCTTTAGTTTTAGTGTGAAGAATTAACAACTTAAAATATCAAAATAACAATAAAATCAAACCTTTGAAAATCTAAATTTGCCGTCAAAACTTGTATCATACTTAAATCAATCTAAAAATGAAGCTTATAATCTGAACTTATTGATAAAAATAAATCTATTTTTATTTTGTAGCTATTTACGCAAAAAAAATAACGTGATCATGAAATTAGAATATACAATAGATTAAAAGTAAGATCACATCTGTCATTCAAAGCCCTCAAGATGGCTGTAGGTATTATATCCCCATAGAAACTCCTTCAGTGTGTTTCAAAACCGATTTAGTAACAGGTTAGTGAACAAACAACAATATAACTCCGTTAGTAGGCAAATAAATCAACACTCGCGACGCAAACTTACAACAAGGATCAGGAGAACAGTTTTACTCTTAATATGCCCTTAGACAGATCGAAAGCTATTACGATCGAAAACTATTACTTACCTGCGCCTTGCTAACTGCACATTCATTCTATATTTTGTTATAAAGAGTAACGAAGCTTTCTCATTTAATTTCAATTAGGTACCTAATAGAGACTTTAAAATTGAGGTGTGATTTAAAACTCTACGTGATCAACAAACAATCTTGTTGGCTTTAGGTTCGGAGACGCGGCAGGGTTATGCTTAGATTCCACATTTTAGCAGTTTGTACATACATTGAGATCGAAATGTTTTCTATATGCTCACGAAAAATGTCTACCATGTACACGTTTTCATGACGATTGCTTGGTAATCGGATAAAAGATGAGGTGAGTAAAAGTTAAGATATTCAGCCAAAAGCTACAATCCGCAATGTATCCGAAAAATAAGTTACCATCAATTCTTAAAACTTTGCTACGTACTTAGTAGGTATATTTAATTGACTTAGATCGTAGAGAAAAGTAACAATTTCAGCAGATTTAACTTATTATGTCTCGACGTGGAGAAGGATGAGAGCCGATCAAGCTATCATGAAAAATGCCTCAGCGTAAAAACACAAAGCGGGAAACTGAAAGGTCAGAATTTTGGTTTGAAAAAAGGGCCTCAAACCAAAATAGGATAAGCAGAAGAAAAACATACTGAGGTTTTAGAATAATTTGGCTTACAAAAGCACAAAACACATTCTTTGTTTTATTCAAGACATACAATGATACAATCAGAAGGTCCAGAGTGGAACGATGTCGTTAAACAAATACAAGGTTTATTTTTCTGTCGTAAATGAAGATAAATAACCTCGTTACAACTCGGTTACAAGAAATGGGGACTGGGAACGAAAAACCAACTTTTTAATGACTTTTACATACCTACCGATATTAAAAGAGTTTCAGCAAGGCCATTCAAAGTTTGAATGCTCTGTTTTACTTATTATAAGAACTTAGTTTCTTGGGTAAATATAACGTAAATAGACCGGAACAAAGTTAGTAGCGGTTAGTAAACTGCACACAAACATACAAACGCACAAACAAAATGGCGACAGACCTTCCCCGTCGGAAAACATCCTCTGGTAAATCTCGTCGCAATCTGCAGAAAAACAATATTGGTTACTACGCGTGACTGTACGGTACAATTACAAACATAATCACATAGATACGGTAATGATTGAGTTACGAAGTTCAGCGGAAACGGCCGAACTGCCGCGAACGCTTCCGATACCAATCTAACACGTGTGGTGCGGAAACGTACTCTAATGAAGGCAAATTATGCTGAAATTTTGATGCACGAAGCAGCTAACTTGTTGCCAAAAGTAATATTATATTTCTATACAGAACAGCCAAAAATCATGGGTTTTATTTCAATTTGAGAGCTCGCGACTCGCACTCGAAGATACAGTGCCAAGAAACGTTTTAAAACTGGAGAAAACTAGTTTCTACGCTTGAACGGTTCAAAACGCTCCAGAGACGTGAAGTAGTGCCTGGGTTTACACCTAGCCCGAGTAGGGTATAATTTCTGGAGAGGCTGCATAGAGGCTGGCACGGCGCCAAATATACGAGCGATTGAACTACCGAGCTAGCGTTCGATGCCTCCAGTGAATAGAAAATTCTTATAAAGATATTGCTTTTATTAAAGTTTTCAACCATGTTATTTTTTAATTTTCTTTTGTTTTGTTTATTTCTAAGTAAAGACACTTTTATAGTAAACTGTCACACCATCATCATCATCATCATCATCATCATGTCTCCCAACCGATTTCGGCCTCGGCGACTTTACCTCTGTTTAATACATAAATTCATATCAAGGCGAGCTTAGGTGACGTGCTCTTATATGGCTTATATAGCCTATTTTATCAGTAAATGTCCTTGAACAGTCGACACAGGTTAATATGCCATTTGAGTAATTGTATGTTATGTTTGAGGGAGGTCTACTCTTGACTGTCACACCATTGAACTATTGACATGAGTAGGAGCAGAAGATTACTTCATCACCTCATTATCATGTCAATAGAAAAACTGTAGTATTCGTTTTGCATTTCTATAACTTATATTAGTGTAAAAGGAATAAAAGCATTCGTTTATACTTATATAACGCTATTTAATCTTCTACGAAAAGTGTGATTTTAAAATATCATACAAATATAATGTAACAATATTTAAAAATAAGAAATATTAGTCGTTTCGGTAAACGGCTTAATAGCGAATGGTATCGACCACCATAAGAGGTTCTCGCTAGATGGTTGAGTCAAGGGTAGATGCAGAAGGTAGTCATCCTGGACACGGCGCGCATTGCCAGGAGGTTCTTCTCTCTGTAGCCCTAACCACCGCTAGCTTGGGCTCTGCCCCGTTGCCGGCTGCGCCTTAGTTTCAAGTTTTTTTATAATTTATATTTTTTATTGTCATATAGAAAACTTCAAATATTTATTTAACATCTTATTCTTAAAGTTTTTTATTCCGGTACCTAAATAGGTAATAGAAAAGTATTATGTAATGGAAAATACAAGTTGTTTTTCTGGAAGATCTCCCTAATCAAAAATGCAGGCCTGCATCCAGAAGTCAAGTTATCATTGGTATTCTTTGTTCCCTCTAGTAATGAGATTATTCCGGCTAGCTCTTAGCAAGTGAAGAGAAAAGCCACGACTTTCTGACATGTATTGATCCACGGTTAAAGCCAACCGTCAATTGCTGAATATCACTTTGTAATACATTATTATAAAAATAAAACTTTTCAAATACAAGCTTTGAGATCCTGGATATCATGTAGCAGCAGCGTGCTAACCAAGACAAGTAAAACGAGCCCAAACACGACGGGTCTATATATCTTGTTTAGTACAGGAGTTCCTATGGCCACCTTACCGTCTTCATCATCAGATCAGCTCTATAGTACCATATTATTGCTTTGTCACATATCATATATACATTGTGATATACATCTGCGTGCAAAATTTTAGCTCAATCGGAAACCGGGAAGTTGGTCAAATTTAACTTGCAAGATTCCACCCGAACCCTCATAATATATGTACATAAATACATACATCCATTGCAAGTTAAATAAAAGCTTGTAAAAAGAATTGAAATTTTTACGCTCTGCACTCTTCTTATAGTTACTTTCAACGGATCTTCTAAAGTAAAATAACTATTATTCTTTGAAACTTTCTTCATAGTATTATTATTCACGGTGCATACTTTATACAAGCACTTTATATTATGGTTCACGTAACAGACGTGTAATTTCAAAGTTTGAAAGTATAATATCCATAGCACGATACATTGAACAGTAATTCTGTCTCTATTATTGGTAGATTAAACTATATACTCTTAAGTTTCAGCAAGAATATGAACAAGAAAATATTTTTCTTTGCGCAAAGTTTGCAGCTTTTTCTTTCTCCGTCTGTACTCTAGTTAAATTAAACTTAAATAAATGTTACTAAGATAAGGCACGGGCGGCAACTTAATGAGTTCCAGTTAATATTTAATCTTATTATTCTTTAAGAGCTTTCAAATTATCCCAGAGTTTTCATTGAGGCCATAAAATAAATCGAACTTTACATTGAAGTCTGAAGCTAAAAGCTAAGTTATCGAAAATAATAAATGCGTATCGGGGACGTTTTATGGCTGAATATTCGAATAGAAAATCGGAATCGTGTTTCCGTCGAACACGAAAATCAATTAGAACCGTTAAACATTATCGCGCTGAACAATTTTAATCAAAATTTGCTGTGAATGTAAATAAATTCACGGCTTTTATTTTGCCGTAAAGTCCGTAAACAAAATATCGTAATCGGTTTACGATAAACGGCGTGCCGCGGGTCGGTGCGCCGATTTAGGGGGCCTACCTCGATCTCACTTTTCCCGAGCTGGTTCCTAAATTTATTTCACTGTAAGAAAGGCTTTCTAACATGTCTTCGAGGACTTTTAATTTGGTGCGCCACGGTAACCGCGTTCATTAACGATCTGTAAGTCACAAGTAAAGTAAAAGTCAAGCTCATGTTGCTTAGTATCTTATGTATTTAGGTTCTGTCTTAGTGTCTAGTTGATAGTAGTTCCATCATTATTAATAGAATTTTAGTTTAGCCAATTGCATATCTATGTCATTCTTGGCCTACTTAGTTGGTATCTGTAGGGTGGGGGTCCCGGAGTTAAGCAAATTAAATATCTATTCTCTTAAATATTTAAAAAGACTCTTTATTTAAGTAAATTCATTGTTATTCCTTCTTTTTTTCTATTTGTTTTTTAATGTAATTGACCATTATTGTACACCCCGTCCCTTACCTTCCTCTATATGAATCCTTTCCTCTCTTAATCAGGTTGCCTGGAAGAAATCGCTCTAAGCGATAAGGCCGCATATTGTCGCAATATTTTAATATATTGTACTTTTATTGATATTTTGTTGATTGTGTGAACAATAAAGCGTTTCTTTTCTATTTTATTCTTGAATTTAATCGTAATTGACCTCATTTTACGTGTTTTGTGGCAAGTGCTCCTGTATAGAGCACAGAACATTTTAGTGAGAGCTATGAGTAATGTATGAAGCGTTAAGTTGGTAGTATCTGCGTGGGCTAAGCGAGTTTATATCCGGGTGTTATCTCCCGGCGCAGCATAGGACATTAATGCAGGGCACGCGCCGCTGCCCAATAAATATGTTAAAGCGTTCCGTGACGGTAGGCCGCGGCTTGGAGAGACTCGTGATTCGATCTGTTACAAAGAGATATTCTAAAATGTTAAGTGTGTGTGTGTAATTGAGATTAATTTCTTCCTTAATGAAAACCAAGCGAACCCATGGAACTAAATAAATTAGTAACTAAAGTAATTAAATTAGAATCATTTATTATTATTTTCTCCATGCTTCGTACTACGACGAATAATACAAATAAAAATAGGTTTTGTTACTACTATAAATAAGTTTTACTACGAGATCAATCCAACAATAGTAATGAAGAAATGAGAAATCTGTTCGGTAACGCTAATTAAGTAAAGTGTCTATATCTATCTATTTAAGTAATTAGTGATTCTCAACCCTACATGGATTACTATAATATAAAGTTGGCCTATATCTGCTACGTCAAAATATACGTAGCATCACTTTTTTATCGGGCAAAAGTGCCTTTATTAACTACAACAAAACTACATTACTACTACTTAAAAAGCCTAGGATCATCCACAGACCTTTGAAGGTCTAAAGATAATCCAAATGCTCAAGCCCACTGCCAGTTGGCAGCGTGCCCAGCATGCTGGCTGCACTGCCACGCTGAATGGCTTATGAGTTCAATCATACATACATCATTTTCAGAAGTCTTTCTGAGCGTCTGGTGGACGCGACGCGTGACCAAAATGCTGGTGTTTAATCGTAACATTTCTGTATTACTACTACCAATTATTGTGATCAATAACTATTGGGCAAACGCCCAACTCTGGAAAAAATCTAGGTGTCTTTATGTTTTCAAAAAGTTTGTTGAATTTGGGAAAAAAAATATGTTTGGAAGAGCCATCTATACCCCATTTTAGAGTCTATCCCATAGTAAAAGTGATTTATAATGAGTACCATTATTTCCTTTCGGGTTTGTTCAGGGTAAACTTTTACGCGTTTTGTTTAGCAATTTCAAACTTATTTCACAAAATAGTAATTTTTTTTTTCTCAACCCATGCTGTCCCACTTGTGGGCAAAGGTCTCCCCCACTTTTTTTTTTTTTTTTTTTTTTTTTTTTATTCTCTTTATTTCGTAGACACATTACATGTTCTTGAAAACGTCCGATAACAATACTTTTAATAATACTTATTATAATTATAGAATTATTTCTTAAAATTAAAATTCATTTTAAAACACACCTAAAAATTATCAAGATTCAACAAATTAAAAATAGAACAAATTATTTAAATACCAAATAAATACTAGACAAGCAAAAAATAAATGTCAGTGTCATTTGAGGTGACAATTTGGATATCAACAGGTACCGGTTGGAAACAAGTAGCATATTAATACGTTATGTTATCGTTATCAACGATAACATACTAATAGCAGTTACGTTATCGGCAACAGTATGTTACCATGCAATATGCCAGAAATTACTAATAATTATTAAAAAATATCATGTCAGAATTAGAATATAATCAGAATTAGAATTAGAATAAACTTGCTTCCATTTATCGCGTTCTGTAGCCAAATCCCGCCAACCTTCCCGGAAAGTGTCAAGATCGTCACGCCAGCGTCTTTTAGGTCTTCCCTGCTTTCGTCTGCCCTCCGGTACCCACTGTGTGACGATCCTGGCCCATCTCTCGGGGTGCATACGAACCACATGACCCGCCCAATCCCATTTTAATTTAGCAGCTTTTTGGCCCACGTCAACTACACCTGTGATGGAACGCAGTGTTGTGTTTCGAACTCTGTCCGTCCTTATGATGCCCATCATACTGCGCTCCATCATTATAAAATAGTCATTATTTTTTGTAATCCTATAATACTGCTAATCGAAATTACGCCTTAACTACTTATTTACATTTGACAGTTATTTTGATACTAGTAACATTACAAGTTTGATAACATCACTATCCATGAATTCAGCCTTTTAGTAATAATTCGGTACTTACATTCACAGTTTCGTAACAGTATCTTAAGTTTAGAAAGTGGCCAGAAGTTTTAATTGACTTCTCGGTTATATCTGTTTTTATAGTTTAAGGTTTGATAATGATTTTCGAAATGCGCGCGCTATTGAAGTTTAATGCTGTTTTTAAGTTACTTCAGTAAATGCTTACAGAAATAGTTGTTATTGCGATGTAGATTACTGACTAGAATGAAAATTAAATTTTACATTTATTTTATGAGTGTATCTTAATATTATTGAATGCAAGTAAAAATGAATGAATATTTCATGGAGACTGTAAAGAAGATGAAAATTTTTAGGTGTACCTACACATGTTTGTACTATTTTGTATAACATATTGTTTGTCTAACTGACAGACAGACAGACAAAACTCATTGTTTACAACCACAATTTAAAAATAAACACTATTTACACAAATGTGACAAATATTATAATTAAAAAGTGGCGGCCTTATGCCGCCGTATGGGCCGGCACCCATGGCAATATCTTCCAGGCAACCGTGAACTGGAAGTCGGACAGCTTACCCCATTAAGATCGCTGGATCACGTTGGATACAGGCCGCTTCCAGTCGGTTTTATTGAAGACCTCTTGCTGTTACTTTCATATTTTACTTGTATTAACTGGCTACTACTTATAATGTTTAAAATATCATCGCTATAACAATATTCCTTAAATTAATAACATCGCTATAATAATAACCATTTAGTGCAGTATCTAAGTGTATTCCCCTGTAAACCACACCAATAACACGCTGTGAATGAAATGAAGGGGAATTCCCCTTTTCGGCACTTCACAACAAATTTGAAAATGGAATGGAACGCAAATATTGTTCGCGTCGTTAATCCATGTAGGTACGATACGCGGATACATTACGATACGCAATACGAGTATAAATACGCGTATAAATAAGATACAATGGGTATGTGGAAACATAAACATGGTATAAGTACTGGAGCAGTATATTAACTTCCAGAAGATATAAGAAGAAAGTCACGTATGGAACGGTCATAAAAATATATTTTTCATTACTTTCTAATGTCATTGTTTTGGAATTTTTCGCTTTACGAGCTTTAATACTCTAGAACTCGTAAATAATGCTGATTATTTTATATGTGGAAATATTCTAACGCCAAAATTTTTTGGGATAGTTTATCTCGTAAAAAGTGTAATATCTCTCTCTCTCTCTCTCTAAGTTCTAGTAAGCAGTAGTAATTTCGGCAAGAACTTAGGTCTCTGATATTTCTAAGAAAACTAGTTCTAAGTAATTTATATTATGCAAGTTCTTGGGATCTCTGTATATATAAGAAGGTTTCTAGGTATTATAAAAAAGTTGTTTTTGCCGTCCGTACCTATGCTACGCTTAGGTCTTTTAAGCGACGGTTTTATTGTAGTTTTCGTCAAAGATAAAGTATTCTTTAGAGAAAGGCTTACATACATAATAGAACCTATAGAATATGCTTATTGTAACAATAAAAACCTTTCATAATGATACCCGGAGCTAAGCAAGAGTAGGTTGCTGATGAATAGCAAAATACATAGTCAAAAACTGTAAACGTTTTACAATTCAAGCTAACTTCAATACCTAAGTCATGATAATGCTAATACCATTCTTTCGGATTTGATATCGTCAGGTTAAAATGGAAGCTAGAGCTGTAACATAGGGTTTCAGGGCCGCTAGCTGGTCCCGATAAGCATAATGTAGCCAGAAACCTGGCTTTTACGAGGTCTCGAGTGCAATGACAACTCTGATACTAATGCCCAAGGAAGAAGCTCGTCGCATAATATCTACGTATCCTAGAATTCTAAATATGATAATGATCTCCTATTCATGCATATGTTGTGACTCAGATATCAGAAATATTTGTCCAGTGGACGTATTACATTTTTTTTTTAATGTTAGGGTTAAGTCTTAAGGCAAAACATAGAATTCTCGTCAGACATAACTTTACGTGCACATCAATCTGGCTAGTTCCTGGCTGGGTCTACGCTGAGTTTCCACAAAACATGTGCAAGAACGCGTGGCAAAAGATGTATTTGATAAGAATATAACCTAACCTAACGCTAAGCCGTGTCCATAGGAACTTCGCTAGAGAGTTAAGGTAAAAGACAATGGAGCGATGGAAGACTTAAAAAAGATGCATATGTAGTACGGCAATCTTTAAAGTTTGTGTCAGTTATAATTATTTTCTTATAACTGTAACTTTTTAAAGGAATATTGTTCACGTTTTTCATCTCTTATGCTATCCGCCATTATTAAGAGTCGCATAGCTTCGCGCTATTAGTACGTATACATCTAATTGATACTACGTTAATATTATGGATCATATTAAATTGAAAAAAATAATCTAATGATAAATGTCTGGTACTTTAAACGTTAAGTACATTACTATATGTTGTTTTTAAACTTTCGCGATTTGAACACATTATTATTAGGTATGTACTACGGGACTAATCGCGCACTAAAATTACGAGACAAATAAATACCTCATCATCCCGACGTTTCGACCGAGTTGCATCGATCGTTGGAGATGATCGAGACGATCTCGGGATGGAGAGGTATTTATTTATCTCGTAACTTTAGTGCGCTATTAGTCCCGTAATACATAATAATAATAATAATACATTACTACATTTTCACAGAAACATCACAAATGTTGGATGTTAAATTCTGTTCTCCACTGCGTATACGAAACATTACTTGTAAACGTTAGAATACATGCGTACCACGTATCAGATTAGGTACCTAATCTAATTTTCTTCTACTGAAAGTGATGAAAACAACCCGACCCGTGACATTGTTTGATCTAAATATAATCAATTTTCTTTACCGTAACCTTTTTTCTTAGAAAACCTAGGAGAATAAAAGGTCAAAGCATTCTCTATTCAGAATTTCAGGAGAAAAGAAAAGGTATTTGTGCAAGCGAGTTCCGCGAAAGTCTCGTAAATTTCAGCGACTGGAAAGAAGGAATGCCCAGTGGTGATAATATATGTTACTTTCCGTTGTGCAAAAACTGTTTGAAAGTAAACAACACAATACTTTCTTAATTTAACTTTCCACCAGCGCAGCAGCTGTATATTTCTGGTTGTAGTATTTTTCGTAGTCGGATGTAAAATCTTTTGTGAGTTGAGAAGTCAAAGCATACAGAAGTATGTATTGTACACTATAAAATAAAGAATTGCTACTTATCTCGTGAAAAAATATATCTTCTTATAAACTTCGAATCATAGTCAATCCTGTTGAAATTTTAAAACAAGTGTTGAGTTACCAACTACAAATTAAATGATGGAAAAAAGCGCATTAGCGCCTGGATTACAAGGTAATTTTTCTACGTGATAAGTTATAGTGTAGAAGAGTAGCGTAACCGTAACGAAGCTACAAAACGTCGTGACGTGAAGTGATTAGGTGCATTTCTTTCTCTCCCATTGTATATCTCATCTCTGATGAATAAAGATGTATCACACGCTAGATAAAAAGAAACCCTCTTGATCTCTATGGTAGCCTGGAATATAACAGCTAGTAGTTCGTATATAGCTAAATTTGGGACACAGAAAAATCCAAAGTTTCACGCTCAAAAAGAGAAACTACAAAACGACTCTAATTTAGAGTAGTCTAAAGCGCTCTTTTTTTGTTGGTCGGAGCATGAGGGTCCGTTGGTGGCTGTGTCCTTGTCTGACGTCTTAAAGACGTCTAACGTTGAAAGAGACACCGCTACCTTGGAACCCGCTGACTTAGACCGTTTTTACCGTCATTCTTGCGCAGTCTAGTTATAAGTACAAGGTCTTTGGGGTATTTAGACTCACCAACTACGTGCAGAGTGACGAAGAAGGAGCGCACGGGCTGTGTAGAGACCTGGCACTCGTAGACTCCGGCGTCGCGCTGCTGTGCCCACTTGATGTGCAACGTCCAGTCGTCCGTCTGCGGAGCATGCGTCGCTTGGAACCGCTGGTCGCTCGTGTACGTGTACCCTCCAACCGTCAGGATGTGCAGGTCGCGGTGGCGGATCCAGGACACCTGAGAACAAAGGGCCATTTGAGAAATTGAGGCTTTTTGCACTTAAACAACATAACTAAGACTGCATGGACAACGCTAACCCATTGTATAACTTTCAATCTATTGTAGAACGATAGAGGAAGCTTGTGTTCAGCAATAGACGGACGTTTTGCGGTGTGTACAACTGATCAAGTTCAAGTTCAAGTTCAAATATATTTATTTCAATTAAGTACCAAAGATACACTTTTGAAACGTCATGAATTTAAGCACATTTCAAATTATTAACAATAAAGTTAAAAACAAAAAAAATAATAAATAACAATAAATAACCTTAGATTAATGATTGGTCGCGCGACCATTCATCACAAACTAACCAATCAGGATCAGGATCAGGTTATGATAGGGTAGAAGTATAGTACTTCTATATTTACTACTACCTACAATATGCTAGATGACTAAAAATATAATTAATCCGTCAGATAGATTTAAAAAAATATTAGGCACGTATTTTTTCTTTTTTCAATTATACAAACATTGGCGAAAATATAGCCCGTTAAAGTTTCACGTGATGTCACGAGTGCGCTAAAAATGTACAGACTACGTCGCACTAGTGACGACACGAGCCCCCATTCCCAAACTTTGACAAGGTTTATATTTGTTGTTTATCGTTTAATTGACAAAAGAAAAAATACATGTTTAATATTTTTTACGATCTAATTATCGGACTAATTATAATGATGGTTTTTTTACCCAGTCGTCATGCCAATTACAGTTGCCAAGTACAGAAGTTTTAAGATATCATTATTGTACCATACAGAGCTATGGGGAGGCTTGTATACAGTAGTGGACGGACGTCCTCCGATATGTAAAACTGATGATCCTAAGACAAGACAGAAGTACTTAGCTTTCTTAGGTATCTTAAAACTTCTGTAGAACTGTAGGTTTTATTCCACCACTGGTTATGATTCCCCATTGGTAGAATAAAACAACTTTGAAGAAATGTAATAATAACTCAATTACTAAGATGGCGAATTGTGGAGAGCGTTAAGATAATTTCTATATACATACATCTGACATAATATATGTACCTAGCAATATTTGACGGAAGATAATTACTTCCTCGGTAATAATACGAGTATATTATTCGTAAGTATACAAATAATTTATTAAACGTATACTAATACACGAGGCTAGGTTTACAATTGTCGGAAAACATGGAGTGAGTCACTTTTTGCGATAATTGTGTTATGTAAACTATGAAATATTACATGGCATTATTATTGTTTTTATTAGAATAAGTAAGTTTGTATAGGCCGGGTGGCTAGCCCTAATGTCAGAGTATTTAATTTTAAACAAACCGCCGTCCAACTCTACATACAATTACTTATATGGAGTCTTCACATGTAGCCACTGTCCTAGGACATTCACCGCTAAAATTGGGTACATCAGCCATGTGAGGACCCACATACGGAAAATGGTCGCCGTAGCCGAAATCGTCGTGGAAGACATCATCATCATCACCATCATTTAATTTCGACTCAAATTAGAAGAAAACTAATAGGTCATCTATACAGATATGCTTCTATTCTTAGAATAAGGACTAAGGTAAAAGTCCTTATTCTAACCTTTTATCAATTTCGACCCAACATTTCATCTGAACTTTTTCATTTTGTAACAGAATACGACTCAAGGAAGATTTTGTTATTCACTGTCACATACAGTTTCCTTCATCTCGAGTTGAAGTTACATCAAAAAGCTGTTATTTTTTCTCCATCAAAATGGCGGTTGTTTTAGGCGTTCGGCATGCAAATGAGGCCTATGCGGCCTTTATGAGACATTCCTTTTATTTAGCGAGGGCATGTGCCCTTTAATTATTACGCTGTACGCTTTTTACCTTAGGGTTATTTCAGAGAAGCATGACTGGGGGGAAACATTTTTGGATGGATATAGTGTAAATTATTGAATGCAGTGAATATTTAATTTGATTACATTTCATTAGTTGACTGAGCGAACGAAGTGTGAGAGAGTCTCAGTTTTGACTCGATAATTTTGTTTTGTTATTTCCCTCAAAAAGAATGAATGAAATTCACTGTAGCAATAGCGTATATGAAACGTTTTTGATAATATTTCACAAGACTGTTTAGTATCTAAATCCTAACAAGATTTGCAAGTAAGAACGAAATCGGTCTAGATCAGAGGTCGTCAAACTGTGTTGTCGCTCGCGGGCCGCATGTGGATGGTACATGTGGAGGTCATGTATTGTGTACTATTATCATATCTGTTTTCTAACTACTAAAAAGCGAATAACATCACGGTAGCTTCACACGCGTATAATTAAAATATGAACAATGTTCATACTTGCTTTCAAATTACCAAAAATACCGAAAAAATATCCATGCTCGCTACATTTCCGCATATATGTAGTAATGTGGTCTGCTTTGTTCATGCCTGTTTTTAAAATACAAAAAAAAAACAAACGAAATCTAAATTCACTGCGGTCGCGCTTGATAGCAGTGTGGTTAGTCTGCTTTATTCATATACCTATCTGTTTTGAAATTACTGAAAAAAGCCGAAAAATTTTGGCGTTCGCAGCGCTCGCGGATAATGGCAGTGTATAAATCTGCTATGCTCATGTCTGTTTCGAATTTACTGAAATAACCTAAAAATTTTGGCGCTCGTTTCGCTCGCGCACATTTTTATGGCTAGTATGTCATAATCAAGTTCATCAGTGTGCAGCCTGCAGTGATACTTCACACTGTCTTATGTGGCCCTTGATCAGAAAAGTGTGACGACCACTGGTCTAAAGCGAGTCAAGATATAGGCATATGAAGATTCATTTAAAGAGATGTGTCGCGAGGTGTACTGTTCGAAGAACTGCTAGTTGAATAAAGAACTTGTTTCAATTAAGTAAGTAATTAATATTATTTGGGAGTTGGTAGGAGGTTGTATGGGATCGTGACTTGGGCAAAAATATGGCTGAGAGATTGCCCAGCAAAGGGAAAGTATAGGTTAAAAAAAAGTAAGCATGATTTGTAAAATATTATCTACTATGCTCTCTTCGATACCGAAAGTTTTCACATCTTCGTTCCATCTTGTGAATGTGTTCGAGATTTTTTACGAACATATTTACGTGGGTAGAGTACTCTTACTTCTTATCAAACTTACCAGATCAAATCAGAAGAAAAATCCAGTAATACTCCTTGCCAAGTATAAAGAAAAACAAGCAAATGAACTTTACCATTTCCGGAACTAACAAGAAAACACCACAACATTGCATATGCGTACCTTTTCACATAAAATGTCCTTTCTTATTATATAGCGCGCTTCTGTACTAAAAGGAAATACAGTAGATAGATAGGTAGGTGTGTATAGGTATCCTTATCAGAAGTATTGGGACAATCGTCGTAAACAGCTGAATTAGTATTCTGGCAGCGTCGGTCGCGGGGCGGGGGAGGCCTATCGCATACGACGAGCTGCTTTCAGGAACAGTCTCTTTTACAGAGAAACAGCTTTGAGCAGAACTATAAGTATACGCGAATACGGCAACGTGAGCAGCGTGCGTTAGTTTAGAAAAAATAGAGAAAAAAAGATTGCATTGATATAAAGAGATTCCCAGAGAGCGCGGTTTTTGCTCGAGGAAATAATAATTCTCAACCACAAATATGTTTGAAAAATCTGGCCTAGAAATGTCAAAACTATCAAATGTGTATTGGACAAGATAAGAATGTTTTATATTTTTCATGTCTCTTTCTAGCTCCTGCCATATTAAATACAGGGTTATTCCTAGTCACTTAGCATCCTTTTAGGGGCTTATTCTGTACGTCAAAACTAACGACTTTTGTTCTGCGACTTTGTCAAAACTCAAAAAAAACGCTGTTCCATACATTTTGTCCCGGGTGAACGATATTTTTAATCGACTTCCAAACAGAAGGAGGTTCTATGTTCGTCTGTAGGTATGTATTTTTTTTTGTGTTTGTTCATCGAACAACTCGCAATTGTAAACCGAATTCAATTTCGCCAATTGTAAACCGAACTGAAAAAATATTTTTTAGTCGAAAGCGTATACTCCCGAAATGGTCCCATTTAAATTTTACAGAAATCGGCTGAGCCGTTTTGAAAAATCAACAATGATGTAAACAATTCGAGCGAAATATTTGAATTTTGTACACGATGGAAGGCGGAAGGCGGAAGCACAACATTTTTTTTTGGGTTTTGACAAAAGTCATATGTGTCAAAAGTTTTATGGGACCGAGCTGCCTTCGTCCGTGGGTAGGAACCCTCTTAATTTTTTGTCCCCCACACGTGGTCCTGGGTGGTGCTAACCAGGCAGCAACCATACTGGTGGTAGGCTATGGCCGCGGCGAGAGACCACCCACCAGACTAAGCCGCGCCGCCAAACGACTCTCTTGAGCTCGTGTTCCGGCGCGAAGTCTGGTGACGCCAATCTGAAAGTCGGGTCGGAACAGTAGCGTCCTCTGGTGGATCGAATACGGTGCACGCATCGATTGCCGCATCGGCCGACTAGTCGTGGAGGGCAGCGGGATCCGAGGCACGGTTTGTCGCTGGCCGACCGCAGATAGTAGGGGGCCCAAGTAGTGAGCTAGCCACTCATGAAAGGCTGCCCCGCCATCTGTCGAAAAATCCCAGGGATGCGCCATCGTGCCGGTTGGCGACCGGACGAGAGGGCCCGATGGACATCCTTGGGGGGGCTCGGGCGTCCCCGCGGTCTCCAGGCTAGTCTACCATGGATGTGTGTGGTTTGTGCGTTGTACCACTGGATCTGCAGAGTGACGTCTCGTTCCACTACCGACTTTCTACCTACTTTACTCCGCAAATAACCATGAGAAACAGTAGAAGCAAAAGAACGTGTACACAGCGGCAGCACTCCCTCTCACTTAAAGTGCACCTGTGCAATATTCGGGGCCTGCACTCCAATCTCACACCTGTCCATCATCATCTTGAGACAGATCGACCCCACCTATTGTTTCTCACGGAGACGCAGATTGCTGGTCCATCCGACGTGTCGTATCTTTCCTACCCAGGGTATTCCCTGGAGCACCGTTTCAAACCACGTGCGGGTGTATGCGTGTACGCCCGGGATGACATTTGCTTTCTGCGCCTTCGTAGGTTTGAAGACCCCTCTTTCTCAGTGCTCTGGGCTTTGGCGGACACTGGCCTAGAGAAAATTATCTACGCTTGTGTATACCGATCACATAGCGGGGACCAGGAGACAACCAGACTCACTGAATACCTCAGTGAGGCGGCGGATGCTGCTCAACTCAGCTACCCTTCGGCCCAATTAGTGATCCTGGGGGACTTTAATGGCCACCACTAGGAGTGGCTACACCCATACCTAGACACTAACCATGCTGGGCTTGAGACGCGCAAGCTTGCCTTGACACTAGATCTTACCCAGCTGGTTCAAGGCGCCACACGGGTACCTGACGTTGACACGCACACAGCCTACTGCTTGGACCTTCTGCTAACCACCGATCCAGACCGTTATTCAGTGGCGATTTCCTCACCGTTAGGTTCATCTGACCACTGTCTGGTGAAATCTGTATCCGTCTACTCCCCATCAGACCCCAGCCCCAAAGGGTCACGGCGAGTGTGGCGGTACAAGTTAGCGGATTGGGATGAGATGCGGTGTTTCTTTGCATCTTACCCTTGGCAGTCTGTTTGCTTCTCTTCCGATGATCCTTCTACGTGCGCGGATGCCGTGACAGATGTGCTTCGTACCGCCATGGAATACTTCATCCCATTTTCGGACGTGCCTCTGTCTAGCAAAGCTCGGCCCTGGTGTGGACCTGAATGTGGACGCGCCGAAGCGCAAAAGCATCAGGCATACCTGGCTTGGGCCGATGCTCGAAACCGTAAGTCGAGGGACATTCGTCTGAGGAAGAAGGCATACAATAGGGCTGCTAAGTCCTGTAAAAAGGTTATGCGGAGGGCTCGCTTTGATCACATTAGTCGAATAGGCAATAAGCTTGCTTCTTACCCTGCGGGTAGTAAGGCATTCTGGTCCCTAGCTAAATCGGTTGAAGCGAACTTCTGCCGCCCCTCACTGCCTCCGTTGCTGAAACCCAATGGTTCGCTGGCCCATACCGCGGTTGAGAAAGCAAATTTATTTGCATCTCAATTTGCTGAGTCTTCGCGTCTGGACCCCGGTAGTGCGAGACCTCCAACCTTGCCAAATTGTGGCTCTGTAATGAGTGATATACATATCCGGCAAAAGGAGGTTCTCAAGGTTCTCCGCAGTCTTGATATGAACAAGGCCAGTGGCCCTGATGGTATTCCGGCCATTGTATTGAGGACTTGTGCGCCTGAGTTGTCGCCTGTGCTGACTCGCCTCTTTCGCCTATCTCTGAAGACAGGTCAAGTGCCCAAATCTTGGAAGCTTGCTAACGTGCAGCCTGTACCCAAAAAAGGTAGCCGTGCCGACCCTGCCAATTACAGACCGATTTCGATCACGTCCATACTTTGCAAGAGTATGGAACGTGTCCTTAACAACAGGCTCCTGGCGTACCTGGAAGCGAATGACCTACTCAGTGACCATCAGTACGGCTTTCGCCGAAACCGGTCTACTGGGGACCTTCTGGCGTACGCCACACACATCTGGAGTGAGGTCATCGAAAAGCACGGGGAGGCGCTGGCTGTCTCCTTGGACATCTCCAAAGCTTTTGACAGGGTCTGGCATGAGAGCCTAATTGGCAAGCTTCCATCTTACGGCCTGCCTGCTGATTTCTGCGCATGGATATCAGATTTCTTGAGGAATCGGTCGATACGAGTGGTCGTAGATGGCTGCTCGTCAGATCATATGGCTATCAATGCCGGGGTTCCTCAGGGGTCAGTGCTCTCTGCGACCCTCTTCCTACTGCATATCAACGATCTGCTAAAGCCCGGAATCTTTGGGTACGCAGACGACAGTACAGTCGTGGAGAGCTACACATCCGATGCAAGAACCAGCGGGCCACAGATCGAGTCTCACAGAGAGGCTATGGTCGAGCGGCTCAACTTGAGTCTGGAGGCGGTTTCTGACTGGGGTGATGCTAACCTGGTCAAGTTTAATGCCACGAAGACTCAAGCCTGTCTGTTTTCGGCCAAAAAGAGACCCTTCCAATTGTCTCCCGCTTTCCGTGGTGTCTCCGTTCCGGTAACTGACAGCTTGGAACTATTAGGCGTTTCACTCTCATCGACTCTTAACTTTGGCTCTTACATAGAGTCAAAGGCCCAATTAGCTTCCAAAAAACTTGGTGTTCTTTCTAGGGTGAGACGGTATTTCACACCTGAGCAACTGCTTAGTCTGTATAAAGCTCAAGTCAGATCGTGCATGGAATACTGCTCTCACCTTTGGGATGGCTCCGCCAAATATCAACTGGAGGCTCTGGAGTCGATTGAGAGGCGAGCCAAGAGGCTGATCGACAACGACACTCTGACTATGTCGCAGCTGCAAAGTCTCGAGCATCGACGTAAGGTAGCGTGTTTATCGGCCTTTTACCGGATCCACTTCGGAGAGTGCGCCCAGGAGTTGCACAATCTGGTCCCACCTGCCCCTTTCTTCTATCGTACGGCTAGACAGACGCGACCAAAGCGCCACCCTTTTATGGTGGACATACCGCGCATTAGAACCAAGCGTTTCGAATCCTCATTCCTCATACGAACAGCCAGAATGTGGAACGCTTTGCCTGGGTCTGTCTTCCCGCTAAAGTACAATGTGGGCGTCTTCAAATCCCGAGTAAATAGGTATCTTCTAGGTAAGCGTGCTACAACCTAGACCGCATATCTGCTTAACATCAGGCAGTATGTGGTCAAACGCAAACCTATTCAGAATAAAAAAAAAAAAAAAAGTCACAGAACAAAAGATGTTAGTCTTCTCGATCGACCACATTATCCCTCAGGGATCTCTGTGCAAGTATTTTTTAGTAAGGATGTATCTACTATTCATAATGTTAGTACTTAACTAAAATGATGATAAATTTTACGAAGTTTTCTATAGGATCATGAATGTGATGTTGAACAGAAGTTAAAGTTCTGAGAATCGATGATAGCATGTTAGTGTCACTTATTTTTTATTTTTTTTATTTTGTTTATTAGGCTTAACATTGACAACTGCATCAAAACAAACATCAATTACTTCCATATATACTAACTTAGACTAACTAACTTAAATGCGTCATCTTTCTAAGGAAGCACCACATGCGCCACATACTTAGGTGCGTATATACCTGGGAACTGCCTTATCTAGGACTCTTCATCCGAGGTCAATAGGTGTAACATTACATTGGTGTATTTTAACCGACTTCCGAAAAGGAGGAGGTTCTACGTTCGTCTCTATGTATTTTTTTCTGTTTTTTTGTGTATGTTCGTCAATAATTTTGCCAATTGTGAACCAAATCAAAAAAATATTTTTTTGTTCCAAAGGGTATACTGCCGAGGTAGTTCCATTTAAATTTTACCGAAATAAGCTAGCCGTTTCTGAAAAATCAACAATAATGTAAACAATTCGAGCGAAATATTCGAATTTTGTACACGATTCAAGGCGGTTTTACCATTTTTTGCGAAAAATAATTATTTCATATCTTTATTGCTCCACTAAAATTTCTATTTTCACATTTTCCATCTCACATCAATTGATTACTTTCATGTTCTGATCATGTCCTAGCATAATATACAATCGCCAATCAACTCATAAATTGAACAACTCTAAAAAACACATAAAATAATTAAGCATTATGTGAGCTGTATCTCTGACAAAATTTTCTACTTAACATTTTAGGGTAACGCGGGCGAGCGACTTCATGTGGGGACCTGATAACAGGTATTACGGAGATAATTTGCCTTTTAATTTGACAAAACGTCATGTTTCACGTAAATGAGGCTGTTGAAATAACGTCCCTATTAATTTAAAATTCATGTGTAATTTTTACGTACTCTGTTATAGGCGTACGTAAAATTTTCAGACGTTATTTTAGAACCAAATGGGTTACCTTCAGAATTGTTATTTATAAGCTCAATAAATCTAAATTTAACACTAGAATTTATTACAATCTAAAAGGAGAAGTAGTTCAAAACAGCTCGATATGCATGATGATAACTCGTAGGCGCGATTGTAAAATGTTTATTACGCATAAAATAACTATCAAACTCCTGTTATTCATCTACTATTAATATAGTTACCGCCTCGAGCAATTTCGTGTTTCGCAAACTACAATAGACTTGAAATAAACACGTAAGAAGGTAAGAAAATACGGAAATTAGAACAGCTCTATGGTAATTTGAGGCTTCCCAAATTGAGTTTTAGCAATCAGAAAAATAAAGCGTAGTTCACATTACAGTCACATTAATATCTGACTATGGAGAAAATTGTTGTGCGGACAGTACAATGTACTTGTGTGTCTTGATCACATATATTTATTTGACACTTATAGATCGATTATTATCACTGAAAGTGTTTATCAGTATTGCGAACGACTAAATCAGTGTTCGGATGATGCAATACTGGTAACATTTATAAGTAGTTAGGTATAGGTAGGGTGTGACTTAGAAAATGTAAATCCCTATGTCAGTTTTAGTTTATACTATACCAACTACTATTTATTAAATAAAAAATTAAATAAAAAAGGGTCGTACCATGGCCCCCGGTGAACTTCCACGTCCCTCACTTTGGACTCTGAATTACAACTATTTTATTATAACTGTCCATTAATTTATTGCTTCTGGCGTGTATGAAAGAATCCTTAGGAACCTTGCTCCGAACACTCAGATAAGAATACAAATATAGATACGAATTTGTATCTACCGATACCTTCGATACAATCGATTCAATACCTAGAGGGCAAGATACGAGTACCAACCAGTCTAGTCACGCGGCAAACGATCGAGTAATCGAATGATTTTTCGATATTCGTACTCTTACAATGGGCACTTATCGGAAAGGTTTCGATTGAGCCTAAATACGCTTTAATGTAGGCAGTTGCCGGCCCGAGAGGGTTGTACAAACGTCTCTGGGAGCCTATAAGGGTCTGGAACAACGAGATAAGGATTATACCTATTTTTAGAACAACGATCATACTCGTATTATTAGGTGCCGCCCGTGATTGGCGTTGCCCTACGTTACCAGAATTCTAATTAGTATAGATTTTGCTCTAGTAAAATGTAGGTAAGACTTTTGTCTTGTAGAGCTGTGTTTTGGCGTATAAACTAAAGGTTAATGGGTACTTGGGCGATTTAGTAATTGTACTGTACTTGATATTTATTGTCCAAATATTGTTAAATAAAAACAATTTATAAAGTAGGTTCAATGGCCTTTGAAGAAAACTCGAAAAGGCAGTCAGTAAGATTATTGTATTATCATATCAATTACCACGGAATCTGTTGATTTGATTGGTTCATTAATATCATATCATGGAAATTAAATTATAGTATGTGTATTAAAAAGCAGTAAAAGTGAATTAGGTAAAAAACCGTTTAAAATTAGGACTAAAACCGTTCGAGTCGACGTTGGCGTAGGTCCAGGTTGGATACAAAACATTTAATAACACACGAAAAGACTACGACTTAAATGAACTTAAATTTTCGCCTTCACTAATTTAAATTAGACAAGACTGATATCGGTAAACACATGGTACATGTTAATTAATTATAAATTATGCATCCAACCGCGCGGTATGTTAATGCCATAAGTTTATCTATAATGCACAGCATATCGTAGCGAAGGCGGCATCTTATGAACACATATACTTGAACACACAGTATTTATGCATACATGCAAACAAAGTTATATCGCTTCAAAACTACACATACGAATGAGTTGATTGTGAATTAATTATTAGTTTTGACGCAGGTCTTGCGGCCGCCATACTGAAATGAAGGGTTCAGACCTCGTTCGAACGGCTGCTGAGACTTAAATTATGCCCTTCGTCTCGTTCAGCTGTCACAGGTACTATAATTAAAGCAAAATGCTTGTTTGGCATCAACATGGCAGGTGTGTTTAGCTAGTTGTTCTTGCTATCTTGAAGTGCAGCTCTATTTATTTTGAATAAGTTTGCTTTTTCCAAGCTTTAATAATAATTTAACTTGCAATGGATGCACCTATGCATGTAAATATGTTCTGGTGAAATGTTGTAAGTTAAATTTGGCCAACTTCCCGGTTTCTGATGATGGAGTCGGAAGGTGGCCATAAGAACTCCCTAGACCCGTCGTATTTGGCCTGTTTTACTTCTCTTGGCTAGCACTCTGCTGTTACGTGATATCAAGGATAACAAAAGCTTCCATTAAATAAAAAGTTTTTTTTAGAAATAATTTAATACTGGGTACAGTTTGGTTTTAAGCAGATGATATTTAGAGGTGTACTTTTCTAATAGCTAGCTTACCTAGCTTGCTTAGCTAGCGAACTAGACTGCCTTTTACATACAGATTTGAAGGTTTTGCACCCTGTAGGCGCTGAAGCGTAATCAGTAGGTACTATAATTTACTTTAATTTAATCATTTTTACATACCGGTTCACAGCAGAAATATTCTTTCGTGTTTCAATATTTTATATCCTTGCATGTTTAAATTTGGTATAAGTAACGGAGTTTCACATAAAAATTAAAGGAAAAAAAATGTTATTCTGAAGCAATTTAAGTCGTAACCCTAACCAATTAATGCGGTTGCAGAAACCGAATTCAATGCAAATTCAAGGTAGCGGTAATTTGTTGTCATACTTATTTAGTTTGTATTGAGTTACACAGTGATTGATTTAGTGTAATTACTTACATGCAATAATTAAGACCTTTACGCGTTGAAGCTACGTTCCATTAAAATTTATTTTATTCTTGAAAGCGCCGTGATTTCGTCGCAGCGTCTAATATCTGGTATAATTAATTTGTCAAGTATAATGAATAAGCAAACAATGGCGTTCATTCTCAACCTCCTGGAGTTCATTAATTCACGTTCAAAATGAACGAAGAGACTTCAGCTTTATGACAACATCTGAAAAAAACATTTTCATCGTTTACCTAAATTCAGGGCTCAAATTGAATTCCAACTTTTAATTTAAACTCTCGAACTTCGAAAACGAGATTTTTTTAAGTCAATTTTAATTACTCACGTCGAATTTATTTGTCGACATACTTTCTAAAGGTTTTCCAAGTTTTAGAATTTAAAGATAAATAATATTTTGTAGTCTAAATTAGCGAAATTGTAGTATTTATCTTTAAATTGCATTTAATTTTAAAATAATTACCAAACAGTAAATACGAATTTCTTTCATATCAAACACTCTTTGTGAAAGAAAACTTTTAATTACTAATTGAAAATTAATTTTACTAAATATGGCTATTATTAACAGCTGCCTGATTTAAGTTTGCCTATATATCTATGTTTTTTCTTTTTCAGTTTTCAGTTAAATCTGTGGTAGTAAGCCTACTTATGTTTGTATGTCACGATCAATGACCTGAAAATATTTAGACAGGCTTAACTTACTGAGTGCTTTCAATACGCTTTTGCATTTTATAAATAAAATCACAAATATTAAAACTATTTCACAGTAAAAACGTCAGTTCCAATCCAATATTTCATACGAGCTCGTTATTTTTATTAACCTGTAGATTTAATAGCCATTTTCAATTTTCATTACAAGTAAAGCTTCAACGGAGAGCTTCTATCATAAAAATAAATGAACGTCTTTTAGACTAGCTTTTAGTGCATTGCCTTAGTCTAGTAGGTGTAGTTCGCAGTTGAATTAATCCTTGCGAATTTTATAAGAATATATTTTATGGTTATCTATCGAATAAATGTGACGCGTAAGTAAAAATAGTTTAGTCAAAGAATATAGAACACGCGTTTTTTAATTTGCCAATCAAACAAAAAATGTCTTACAACATAATAGTTCATGCATACAAAACGGGTTTTGCAAAGTAACTATAAGACGCAACCTTTTCCAAGGCAAACATTGTAAAACAAATACCTTTTTAGAGGCGTACTATTTCACTTATGCAAAGTAGCTGACTTCAAATGGTACGACTGTTTGCATAAGGGGGTTAGGAGGGAAGGCGGAAGACTTAACAGTTACGAATTTATCTATGTGCTTGTTGACGATGACGTCACACATCTCGCTATCACCCATGCAAACTTACGGCGAATGTGTTTGTTTCATCCGTACAAACAACGCAACGTAAGCGTAAGTAGATGTATATAGTTCTAGTACGAATATTGTGTAAAGCTGCTCTTGCACTAGATGTGAGATGTGTAGAAAAGTTGCGCGGAGATGGGCAACAAATTTCTGGACTTGTTATGTAAATATTTTTCTAACGATTGAAAAACAAGACGAGCCATAAACGGTTGTTTTGATGTTAAATGTTACATAAGTTCTTGACAAATCTGCACCACCAAAAATTTAACACCTGTGCGATTTCAAACTCTGAGCAGCACAATACTGCGCTTTTCACTCCAATATATAAAAATATAAGATCTTATATTATCTTGATATACTGAAATACAGTACGACCGGAGCTGGGAATCGTGTAGTACGGGAAGTAATTTTTTAAGAAGCAATTTTTTTCAGCTCTCTATGTACATATTACCATACTTTCCCTGATGGAAATGTACCCTAAATATAACTCGTAATGAAATACATTTTGATGGAGCTAGTAAAAAGTTTCAGAAAGTGCAAAAGTATGTACGACATGCAACTAGTGTATATATAGGTAGTACTTATTCTCTATACGATGTTGTCACTTGATATCTCAGTGGACTATCAAGTGATTAATGTGAATGAACACGACTTTACTGAGAGTTAAATACACATCTGAGGCCTTGGAATGAGTATGTATAGTAAACGAGAACTAAAGTGAATGTTCTTCCTACATACTACATACAAGAGAAAATGAGGAAGAACTAACAAAAATGTATGGCGGCATACTGTAACAGCTGTAGTTTTCGTTTACTGTACAAACTCATAGTATGGTCGCGTATTTATAAATAAATCTCTAATGTGAATGAACACGACTTTACTGAGAGTTAAATACACATCTGAGGCCTTGGAATGAGTATGTATAGTAAACGAGAACTAAAGTGAATGTTCTTCCTACATACTACATACAAGAGAAAATGAGGAAGAACTAACAAAAATGTATGGCGGCATACTGTAACAGCTGTAGTTTTCGTTTACTGTACAAACTCATAGTATGGTCGCGTATTTATAAATAAATCTCAGGAAAAATCCAAGCATAAATATACGGCTTGTTTCTTAGTATCGTACCAAAAAAGGAAAATAACATATTTAGGAAACCTTACATTGATTCGTCTCTGATGTATATAACGTTGCTTCCTCGTGACAAACCAGCTGTCAAAAACACTCAGGTCAGAGACTTATAAACAGTAGGACGTTACACTACTAAACATATTTATTTTTGTCACTATTTTCAGCTAGTAGGCTAGGTGAAGAATATGAAAGAAAAACTAAGATTTTTACTAGCTAAACAGTATTATCATCATTGTATGCGCATAGCATGTCCACTGAAGTCTTATATAAATCGTCAATCGGTGGGCGCCCTACGCTATGCTTGCTTGCTTATATCTTAATATCATGGTGTTTAATTTTACGTTTAATATTCATTGTGCCTTGATTTTCTCATGAGACACGAGTAAACGAGCAGGCGATAGGCAGCACCCATCGATAGGAAATCATCTATCAACACAGCGTAATGTAACTAGCCGGCGTTTTTTTATTATCGTGAATCGCTTAAGAAAAAATATTTAAATTGCAATTGTAACGGTAAAATTATACAAAATTAAAATAAGTTAGATAATATTTGAATTAGCTCTATGTTGAGCTTACGATAATATATAATCAAATGTAGATAACGCGTGTGTTTTCACAGATAATCACCCTATAGATGGATGGACTACTAGAAGCTACTTAATCTTTAAGGGCCAAAGTTTTTAAAGTGAAACTTTTATTACATCGCCTCAAAATTTTTCGTCCATCTATTATACGTCGCGTGACGGTCGGCCGCGGACTAGGGGTAAAGTGAAAGGTGTTCGACAGAGTAGCCGACGCCAATATGGCGGCGCCTATGGTTCGCATCAGCTGACCATGTGTAGTATAGACTAATACCTACTCACTTATGCCAGAAAGTTTCACTTTTACAGTGGTTTCGTGAAACCACATGGTATGAGTATTAATTTTTTATTTGTCACCTTTAGTTCTATATCTAGAAATACAAAGTATTCTAAGTGTTTTATGACACACCTATCCAGAAGATACTCGTAACATAAACCTACATTTCAAGAAACAAGAAATTCATACTGTGCTGTTATTCACGTCCCCACGTATTTTATCGCTTCAAGTATCGCCCCTGGTTGCTCTGCCTTTTTGTGGAAAATTTAAATGAAGTAAGTTATGAGAGTTTTGAGTTGAGCAAAACCAAGTCCCCCGGGACTTGCGACAGCCAAAAAATGGGGGCTACTACATTTTCTTGGCATACTTATGCATTGGTTTTCGTTTTGAACTTAAGTTTAATAAACGTTCAAGACTCGGGCAATAACAATTGGAAGTAAGAATAACTTCTTACTTTTTTGCACTACTCAAACAAAAATAAAACTTTTTTTAAATGTTTTATGTAGACCGAGACCGATGATCTGCTTTGTGTTACTGTTTAGTTATAATATAAAACCTTTCGTTTTTGGTAAGTTATGTTTTGAAATAATGATTTTGGGCCTTGTAAAGAAAAGAACAATGTTTGAGAAATGAAAAACATAATGACGTTAAATATTTCGTGTAGTCATAGCTCAAAATGTAGGCATAAATTAAAATAAATTATGATTGATAATTCTAATTTCATAATAAATAAATTAAATAAAAACAGTCTTTTTATGTAAATATAATTATTTTTCGCAAAAAATCGCAACACCGAGTTCCACCGTGTACAGAATTCGAATAGTTTGCACGAATCCATGTACATTGTTGTTGATTTATCAAAAACGGCTCAGCCGACTCAATAAAATTTAAGTGGGAACATTAAATCGATTCACAATTGATGAAAATATCGATGAACATACACAAAAAAATACTTATAGACGAACATAGTACCTCCTCCTTTTTGGATGTCGGTAAAAAATAGCTAATCTTATTTCATTCATTTTTTTTATATGAACAAAAGCCTCGTAGTAGTCCCCTGGAAAACTTTGTTACTTCTCTAACAGCGATGTTTATAGGGAAATTGAAATTCGAAACCATAACATGGTAATACTTAATACATTTCCCCGAAGACTTATCTAAAAATTTTCCTGTTTGGTCTCCACTCTATCAAACTCTGATAGTCAATCAAATTTATCACTACATTACATTTTTCTGCCATATTTACCTGTTCGTTTTTCTATCACAATTTTTTATTTTACGTAGACTAGAAGAGAAATGGAGATAATCACATTTTTAATGTACTATTGCCTGTGTCTGTTCGTGTATATTTGTTCATAAGTGGGTTTATACATAATTATTACCCCTTGTAAGTAGGACTATTTTCAACAGTGAAATATTAAAAGGCTGGTATAGTAAAGACGCTTTAAGAATTGCCTTAATTTAAAGCTAGCTTGATAAAATTATGTATTGTACCATTTTGAGATGGGTCCCACTTTAAAAGTTGTCCATTTATACGAGTGTGTATTAAAGTAGTCGTTAAGTTACCCGTAACCCCATATAGTCGGAAAAGGAAGATGTGCGTATAACCCTTGAAATAATCGAAACAAAATAGTAATTAAAACCATTTACATTTGCTCAATAACTAATATGATTAAATCACAAATACGTAACTGTATTAGAATGTAGGATTCTCATTACGCCAATTTAATCAAACCACGGGCGCGGCCCCAAATCAAATCAAACTTAATAAGCTTAACTGTGACATCTATTAGGACTAGTTTACATAGTCGGCAAGTTGCTATACCGGGAGCTGAAGACGGGTTTGTTAGCATTAAGGCTGTGTATTCATGAGATGTATCTTGATGAGTAACGTGAAAAAAACGTGATTTTTGTAGGTTGATTTTCCTTGAATACTGTTCATCTAGCTTTATATCTAATCTGTGTTGGAAAAAGCAGTCGACTAGCTATTTTTTTGTGTATTTCTTTTGGCAATATATTTGAATATGTATGTTATCTAAACTTTGACCTACGGGGCAATTCTGTTAGCCGATCTCTTTACTGAAGTGATACGTTCTTGAACCCCTCTCGTTTTTCTGACAGTTCCGACAGCTTAAAACTGTAAGAAAAACGAGACAGGTTCAAGAAAGTGCCACCTTAGTAACGAGATCGGTTAACAGAATTGCCCCGCTAATCTTAAACCAAAAGAAAAGTAATAAATTTGGCATGTGCATAATACGTGTATCTGTTTTTAAACAAATGGGCAGATTTCGATAACTTTTTTTGGTTTCAGAATTATTGTTGTAGTCATAGAAAGTCGTTTTTCATTAAAATCTGCTGTTAAAAGCAATTTGAAATTTTCAAGGTGTTTTACGGACAGTAAAGCTTCATAAAGGAACAATAAGCACGATTAAAGCGGCGCCAGCGTAAATTTAATAGCGACGTAAAAAGCGTTCTCTCTATCAAATGCCTAAAGTTAAAAAGAAACGGAACTATGCTATTTAGCTAATATAATTACGATGGCGCCTCTATAATCGGGCTTAAAGTAATACGAAAGACAAACTACCTTTTTCTTTTCTATTAAATACGTAATAAACTCATCACAAAAGCTTTAATCGTGTCTGATTTGTTTAATTTTAGGACTTCTTCAATAGGAAACTTTCATCAACTATTTACACACTTCTACTAGGAAAATGCGGTGCGATCGTAGAATATGTATGAGGTACGATTAAATACTGTATGCGGTGACGTCACTAATGGGTATTAAATCAGGAATGCCGGTAATGAGGTGTATTTGGTTAGTGATGTGTTGAGAGGCTTCAATACACGTATAATTGTGCGGAATTCGTCAATATTGAAATCGTTAAGCATGTGATTCAAATGATTGTAAAGCAGTACATTACTATAACATATTTCAGTTACTGAAAGATTATTTAATAGTCACAAAAATAGCATACGAAAAAAGATGTCACAGTACGTAATCTACCACGCTGGCCCAGTGTGGGTTGGTGAATTCACATACGCCATCAAATTTCTTCCACAGATATAAACAGGTTGCCACACAATGTTTTTCTTCACAAAAAAAACCAGTGGTGTGAAATTCCATACATAAACATCCAAGGAATTCACTGGTACGGGACGGGGATTTAAACCCACGACTTCACGATTGTAAGGCGGGTTTCATTATTATTACCACTAGACCACCACGGCTAATAATAAGATAATGTACTCAAATACAGTAGGCAGTCATCCTGGACACGGCGCGCATTGTCAGGAGGTTCCTCTCACTGTAGCCCCAACCACCGGTAGCTTGGGCCCTGCCCCGCTGCCGGCGGCACTCTAAGTTAAGGTTTTTTTAGTATTTTGTTCTTTTATATAAATATTGTAAAAAAACTTAAATTTAAGACAATAAATGAATATGTATATAATGTTAAGTATAATAATATCCTTCAATATGTCCGTCCTTTATACATACACCCGGTATAGGGTAGATTTATTGTTTACACATGGGTTATAAGGCGGAAGCCTCGTTTGCATATTACCATAAACATCGCCCTTTCAATTTATGCATACGATTCCTTGAAGTGTTACAACGATGCATAAACACAATAACAGTGCTGTGTAATTTATATTCAGTACATAATCATCTGCCTATTCATATTTCATTTATTTTGTAAAGACAGTGTAGTATTTTCAAAGAATTAACACTAGTAAATGGCATTAATAATATGTATGTAATAAATGAGCACTTTTTTGGAACGATTTATTTAACAGCTTAAAACAAATCAAAAGTTTTATCATTTTCTTTGAAGTCCTTTTTTAGATGATGGGTATTGTGTTTTTTTTTTAGAAAATCATAACGGATTTACTTTTTTGGCAAGTAGAGAAATACCCGAAATAAGTTTGGTCACAGATTTTAACTATTATGAAAAAAATATCTACTTTGAGTAAAATTGTCTACTGCGCTCTATCTGAGTCATAGTTTTCTGGGTTAATTGTACTTTAACCCAGAAAAGCCAGACTCGGATAGTGTCTTCACGTCTAGAGCAAAGAGCTATCTTTTAGACGTACATGTTCATTATAAATTCTAAATTTTCGGCAAAACGGGACAGATAAATCAAGAAACTAGAATCCTTACTAATATAAATCCGAAGATGTGTTTGTTGGTTTGTTTTTTTTTTTTCCCGCAGCAACGGAGCAACGGATTGACTTGATTTTTGGCGTGGACATAGTTTGAAAGACGGAAAGTGACATAAGCTTTTTTTTTCGGAAAAATAAAAGGTTCCCATTGGATAGCACAAAAATCAATATATTAAACGGGCGGAGCCGCGAGTCAAAGCTCGTCAAATATAAGTAAACAAAGACATTTCTAACAGACAGTTCAGCAAGTTAAAGTGACTGTGAACACATAGCGCAACGATGGCTAGTGTTTTGCAATTATTGTTGTATTTCAAATTGAAAGGTGGTGGTAGAAAGGGGATCGAATAAAAGGGAATTTTAGGTGGCGAAAGCTAAACATTTAAGTTTTTACTTGGCCGAGCTCTAGGTTAGCACAAGACTAAAAATAATTACATGAAAAAGATAATGCATATACTCAGTAGTGGGTGGACACAGGCTAATTAGATAGATAGAAAATCTACGCCAATTAATGTCAAATTATTACTTTTTGTTTCTGCAATTAAAATTAATAAGAAATATCATACACATACGTAAACATATAAGAAAAAAGCCAGAACAAATTCACCGCACCAAACGCAGAAAGTTGTTCGAAACATGACTTCGCAAATTGGAGCAAAACAAACTTCAACGCAAACAAAAGTAAAATATTAATTAATTCACGTACTCATTCTGTTAATTCATTAAAACACTTCGTCTTCATTGGGCAATGAAATTAAATTTTATTACGCATTTCTAGCAAAACTTCTGTATTTATATTCGGTAGGTATTTACTTAATTACTTATAATTTACTACGGCTATTGAAACTCATGCAAATGAGATAATTAATGTAATTATGCTTCTGTACTTTAATATGAAATTGTTGGGTACAGTTGACAAAATATTCTCGATTAGCAATGATGGTAAGAAATTCAATATCAGAAATTAATGGTTCAATTTCGCAATATTTCAGTTCTTTAAGCATAAGGAATATTTTACATTGTTCATTTTTTTTTTATGTTTAAATTTTATTACTTAATTGGCGGTTAACGCATAGGTCGAAGAAGTAGACTAGTAGAATCAATTAAAATTTAATTCTATTTTTTTAAATATTATCACTCCTTTTTAGGGTTCCGTACCCAAAGGGTAAAAACGGGACCCTATTACTAACTAAGACTTCGATGTCCGTCTGTCGGTCTGTCTGTCTGTCACCGGGCTGTATCTCATGAACTATAAGCTATAAGCATGAAATATAGCTAGGCTGCTGAAATTTTCACAGATGATTTATTTATGTTGCCGTTATAACAACAAATACTAAAAACAGAATAAAATAAATATTTAAGGGTGGCTCCCATACAACAAACGTGATTTTTAGGAGTTTTTGCTCGCTATTAACTGCGGCAAGAGGAATGGGGCTCCCATACGGTACGGAACCCTTCGTGCGCGCGTCCGGCTCGCACTTGGCCGATTTTTTTATTAATTACCGTTCTGAAAACGTCAAAATGTACTAAATAAACTCAGTTTCTATTCAATAACAAACTTTATTTGCTACGATGCCCGCTACGACAGCTACGTTGTAGCACTATCAACAACTAAACGTAGCAAATAGCTACGGCGTAGTTTCTACCGTAGCGGCGTAGTAACGAAGCGGTAGTACGAGTTTAGCGGCGTAGTCCTATCGCATCCGGTTTCCGGTCGCTAATAACTTAGGAAGTATTAAACTAACAGACCTTAGCGACCAGCTTATCGAAGATTAATTTCGAAGAAATATTGGTTCCGAACTGATAATCCTTATAAATGCATTTTGCTATTGTAAGGTAAGCCAAAGTGCTTATAAACAATGTTTTGAGTTTTGCTACAGTTATACAGCGACTAAAGAGTATATTACAAGAGATAACATTAGTGAAAGCGTTCGCTCAGGAGCTATGCTTCATTGCAGTGCACAGCGTTGCTTTGTTGGGCTTAGTATTTTTTTTTTATCGGGAAAAAGTTAATAAGTGCTTGTCCACTGATACTGACTAATGGTAAGCGAATATGAAGCAGACTTCGAAGATACCTTTGACTTTGTATCTGTCTGCATAATCAAAGGAAGATACCCTTCCTTTTTAACTTTGAAAAGATTCAGATTACATATCTCAGGAAATAAGAAATTCGGTAGTCTATTGCATTCATTGGTCGTACGGATTGAAAAAGAGAACATTTTTAGTATATTATTAGTTAATTAAATCCTTTCCCGTGACAAAAAAAAAACGTTTTGACATAAAAATAGTAGTATTTGTAAAACTTGTACATTAATGATTATGTTATCAATTAAATGAGCTAAGCATAGTACAAACACTCTCAGGTCCCTGCAAAAGAGCTCGACAAAAACAACATAAAATCCACCCGACAAAATCGAGGTCGATAAGTTAAGTGTTTGCCCAGTCTTATGAAAATAGGACAAGTGAAATAGAAATTGTATCTCAGTACTAAAATAAGTCAAGAATGCTTAAATAAACTCACAATATTCCCTCTGGAGAGGGCTCGTCCCTCATTGAGAGCGCGACACAATCCCGCCAAAAGACGGCGCGAGCGGTCATCAGTGCGCCCATTTTCATAATCTCTAGACTTTTGCAACGGCACAGTGCGGCTTACTGCCTTATAATACGGTCTAAATTTGCATGACAATGCTCTAATTTAATTTATGACGTCAAACGGCTCGGAGCACGGCTTTGTTGGTAAAAAACGGGGAGCATTGTCCCTGGCCCAGTTCGACCCTACGCAGCGCGCGCCGTCGACGAGGATGCAGTAGCGAAGATTTAGATGAACCAGGACGTAGATCGGAAAAAATGTAATTATTTTCACTAAAACTATAATGACTGCCTCGGTGGCTCAGTGTTTAGTGACCCTAGCTTCTGGATCAAAGAGGCGTGGGTGCGATCTCCACCCAGGGCAAGTAATTATGTGATGAACATAGGTGTTTGCTCTGTGTCTGGGTGTTTTTTAGGTACTATCTATTTAAGTTTGTATTTAAAATATGTATTTATAGTATATCAGTTTCTGGCAGCCATATCACAAGCTTTGCTTAGTTTGGGGTCAAAGATCGTGTGTAAGATGTCCCCTTATATAAAAAATGCTATGTAATCTGGCTTGCTAGAGTTAAATTAAGTAAGTTCGTATAAGCTTGGTGGCTAGCCTTGGTGACAGAGTTTTAAAGCCGCCTGAAGGCTCTGACATCGTTAAACGATTAAAACCAGCGGGACCAACAATCAAACGTGTCATCTAAGCCACGGTAGCGCTCAGTTGTAAATGCCACCCGCGGTCACACCCATTCAAAACCTGATCGTGCTGAACGTAGCTCAGCTTTCTTCGTAATTTGGTCAAACTATGATAGAGATGACACTTATGGTTATAATAATCATACATTTTAATTAATTTTATTTATAGATATAGTCAAACATTTTCTCCGATTCAACATTTTTTTTCTAAATAAGACCCATGATAAAAGATTGTACAATGAGAAAATAAAAGATTGATCTTGCCAGGAATAAGCGAGCATAAACCTGATGAGACAGTAGCCAAATAATTTTGACCTACGTTAATACAAAAATAGCGTACTGCTCGTTTCAATAGTAAAAAAGTGATTTTACCCGATATTCAAAGAGAGAACTTGTTTAATTACATAATGGACACACTTGTTGATAAATAATTACTAGGGCAGTAACTACTACGATGCCGTCGCTTAATCTTATGGTAATAGTCTTTCACATTACTTGCTTTTCGGTGAAAGAAAACATCGTAAGGCAACCTGCATACGTCTGTAAAGTACGTCTGTGAAGGAATTCGTAGGATGGCGTATGTGAATGGTCCAATCACCCTTTGTGTGTAGGAAAACGTTCTGTAGTGTACTATTAAAAATTCTTTAGGTAGCAATTATAGGAAAACAAACTATTATTTTATTTTAAAAACAGACAACTGTTATACAGTGTGTTCTTTGGTACTTACATATCGTAAAATGAAAGACGAAACACACAAATACGAGTTACGTTATCTCAAGCATTCTTTGATCTCCGCGGGTGGCTTTGATTTCCTTTTTCGCCCAGAATGCGGCCAAAGCTAGCTATATTCGCTTGGAAAATAAAAATAAGAAGAAAACTTCACTGTTCTGAGGGGTAAGTACAAGTTTTTACGTAAACGGAAACCATAGAAGTTTTCGTGTGGTACATACATTTATGCACAGCACCACTGGTGAAAATGAGAAGGAACTAACAAACATGTCTGGAGCTACACTAAAACGGTAATAGTATTCGTTCACCTTGCAAACTCATAATACCTAAGTTCTCTAGATACACGTGATGTGACACTTTGAATAGGAAAACAATTTTGTTTACACATTTGTCGAGTCAATTAGGTTGGAGTAGTAAATATCGTTTTTAGGGTTTCGTACCCAAAGGATAAAAACGGGACCCTATTACTAAGACTCCGCTGTCCGTCCGTCTGTCCGTCTGTCTGTCACCAGGCTGTAGCTTTTGAACGGAGATAGCTAGAACTTTGAAATTATATTATTATGAATATTCAATAAATTTATTTTATTTTATGTTTTATGTAAAATAAATGCACATACATTTTACGTTTTTCACTCTACATTAATGACAGTGACAGGTAGATGCTTGAAATATTCCCAGAATATTTAGTTAAATATTCAAATCAAAAATAAATAGTTGAATTTAAATAAAATAAATTTTTAAGGGGGGCTCCCATACAAATAAAGTGATTTTTGCTCAAATTAATAAAGGCACCAGGAAGTTGCTTGAAATATTCACAATATATTAAGTTCTATATTTCCTTCAAACGCGCACGAAGGGTTCCGTACTGTATGGGAGCCCCCCTTAAATATTTATTTTATTTTAATTTAATTATATTTATTGAAATAAACATACAGCTAAATATTCTGTGAATATTTCAAGCATCTACCTATTACCATTATTAAAATCGAGCGAAAAACGGTTAAAAAATCAGGTTTGTTGTACGGAAACCCCCTTAAATAATATTTTATTCTGTTTTTAGTATTTTTTGTTATAGCGGCAACAGAAATACATCTGTGAAAATTCCAGCTTTCTAGAACGGTTCATAAGATACAGCCTAGTGACGGACAGAGAGGACAGCGGAGTCTTAGTAATAGGGTCCCGTTTTTACCCGTTGGGTACGGGAACCCTAAAAATTTTTGAAATCGGCTTATCGAGTTCAGAGGTATAAGCTTGTAAACATTTTGGTAAAGATAAAGAGATTAATCGGCTCTATTTCAACCAGAGCGATAGCGCTGATGTCGCTTGAGGCAATTTTCAATCACAAAAACGCATGCAAATCTTCCAAGGTGCTATCAAAACTGTAAAATAAGTATTAGGATTTGATGTTCCTTGACTAAAAATCCGACAACATCCACCGAATCGTGATATTTTTATCTCTTTCTAACTCGTGCCATATTAAATCGATGCATCTCTTTCTGCAGATTTCTCGATCGACCATATTATCCCTCTGGTAACTTTGTGATTTATGGTGAGCCGTTACAAGAGGATATCAAAAAAATATTGTCAACTAGCCTATTGTCATGCCAGTGAAGTGTATTTAACAGAGAATTTAATAGTTTTCTTCGGTTTCATAGAGCCAACACTTAAGCTATACATTAAAAAGTCATAATTACTATCAATCGAAATACATCTCAATCCCACGTCATGTACTTAATAGTTTTAAAATGTTGCATGTTTTCTAATAAAATATCTGTTTTAATGGAAACACAGACCATTATTGTTTATACATGAGTAACAGCGAGCTCTAGTGAACGACCACAGACGGCGTTCAGCAACACTGAAACAGCAATAAAACTGAATTAGACGAAGGATTTAGTCAGCGGTGCGCTGGTGCACTGTGGTGTGAATCCGAACCGGCAAGGGGACGTCTACACTATGCAATCACATTAATAGGCCAGGAGGTAAGCGCAAAAAATTGCAACTACTTTCTAAAAGCTGAATTTTTGGTATTACTTTGTCATGATGGTGCACAACAATACTCCGGATTCAGTCAGCTGGGTTGCTTAGTGTAAAAAATTCAATCGGGTATCCCCAACAAACGCTAAGCATCCCAGCTGACTGAATCTGGGGCATTGTTGTACACCACCATGACAACGTAATACCAAAAATTCAGCTTTTAGAAAGTACTTAGTTGCAATTTTTTGAACTTACCTCCCGGGCTATAATGTATACCTACAGGTCAAATAAATGTACGACAATGTATTATGATCTTATTCGTGTGGAATATGTTTAGAATCCACCAATCTACACTGGGCCAGCGTGGTGAAAAAGGCCCAATCATTTTCTGTAGTTTCTGTGTGTAAATAGGTTATGAAGATATAGTTAAAAAGATGTGCCGCGAAATGGAACCTCGCAATTACTTAAACTAAAATGTTTTTGCTTGTACAAATTGTGTGTTTATCAAAACAGATTAATTGAAAATGCCTCTTTATACTCCCGAGGTTAACTGTTCCGAAAACTACCATTAATTACATACATACTTCCTGACAAAGCTATCGTAATATTGTCTCTTTAATCAACCTATATTTACCCAGTGCTGGGTATAGGCTTCCTCTATTTCACATGAAGTATTTGGGTCGATCAACTTTTACTTAAACCAGACCTTCAATAAACAAAATCAATGTAATTTTAAATATATAAATTTTTTTTTGTTATTGAAAAATATAAAAAACATATCATAGATTTCAATGATAATAATTGGCGTGAAGTAAGTCTTAAATGAAAACCCTGTTCAAATAAAAATCAAAGATGAACCACGAATTATGTCCATTAGGAAAACCAGTTTGAAATCAACAATTTTCTCCGTTATTAATAGTCTTTTGTTAGACATTTAGCACTTAGAGTTTTAATAAGAGTCTAAAACGACTAATGCGGAAAAAATATATTTACAAAAGCTAGTGCATTTTTTGAAACTATTAATTTAATGTCTTTTGGGTAACCAATGATAAAAACAAATATTTTTTTGTTCAGTTCTGCTGTTAAAGTCAAATTGTTTTATTTAGATTTTAAGTCTCTGTTGTTAGCGGAAAGCGGCTGTGATTAGCTACAACATGTTGCGCAAAACCCAATCCTTACTAAAGTTCAGTTAACAGCTGCACACGCAGCATTCTTGTGGTTTTGTGCAGCGTGTAGCTAACTTCACAGCCACCAAGAAGATTGGTTCAGCTTATAGCGATAGTTAAACAGAATATTCCATCACAAAGCAAATGCCTGTGAGACACCCTCTTTAACTAGGTCTAAGCTATCTCCCACAATAGGACTCGTAGGTCGTTCGACTAGATAGCGTTCTTAACTTGTAGATCCGGCCATATCGAGTGTAAGTGCGCCTTAAGCCGGCTACAGTTTCCTTCGTGCGGATTGAAGATTTAAGGTTCTGGTTTCTGGACAGACTGTCTCTTTCACATAATTGTTTTTGTTGAAGATTGAAGTTTTGACAACAATAATTCAGATGTATTGAGTTACAATTGTACACACTTATGTTTGTACGTATTGTTATTTTTTTTTATTTTTTAGTGTTGTTGTAAAATTAAACATAAAAACTTGTTCTAATTAACCACCATAAATTTTTTGTAAAGGTAATTGCTCTATAATGTGTGTTTAAAGTGTCAGCAATTTTTTATACGTACTTACACAATTTATAAAATGTATGTGCTACATGTTTTAGCCTTAAGACGATGACTGCTTGCCGTCCGCTCGTGCGGACTGTAGATTTAATCGAAATTTCCAAAACGCGGGAACCCTTGAGAATTGAACGCACAATATTAACAAAAGTTAATTGAATTTTGGGCTTAAGATTGTCTTCTCTGGCCGTTTCATTGAGTTAAGTTTAAGGAATAAGTAAGCAGGCTCGTGTAAGCTGAGTAGCTACAGTTATTATTCAAACTGAAATTTAAAGAAATTTAATAACATTTAAATATGTATTTTATGGGATATGGTTTTTGAGGTATTGAATATCGCTTAAATTACTTAAGTATCCTCATGTATCTATTCAGGCTACGGCGAGTACAGGCCTTTTCTTTCACTTGCTATCTTTTAAGTCTTATGCTAGACTTATTTGTTGCCTTCAAACATATTTGAATATATCATCTCGCCGCCCCCGGAGAACAAAATGGCAATCGCAAAATCACAACTTTCCAGGAAAAAAAAAACCGTTTTTCGTTGATTGCTGATGATTCACTGAACAGTATTGTAAGTGAATGAGCTCATATGAAAGATATTTTTTTTAAATATTTTTTTTTGTAAAAGTATTGTAATTAACAGTAGTATAATTAAATAGATATTAACAAAATAGGATATTGATAAAAATTAATCAACGTCATTTTTTTTCTATGTCCGTTGTCTTTTTATTCTCGGTTCATCTAAGCGAAAACAAATATTGCAATATTGTATAATAATTTTATTCAATGATTATTAACAGCTCAATTGTCGAAATTTAATATCACTTACCATTGTATCCTCGTTATAATTTTTCCATTTTTGTATGGTAATAGAACTTTGGACTGTTGTTCTTGCCTTCAAAATGAAACAAATTATTGGTAAACACGATATTGCCAAACACGGTATATTTTTACTAGAATAAAATGACAACATCCATAGCACTATTTTTATAGACTCGTTTGCACGGGAATATTGTGGCTATCGATATTATCATTTTGATACTAGTTGAAAATGTTTACTATTGTTATCTGGCAATTTTATTCGCGAAACTATTTAGGTAATAAAAAACTTCGAATACTATTGCATTATTACTTCATGAGTAACGACAAAAAAATTATGAAAAAAATTGTATATATGTATTAAGCTCCATTAAAGTCGAATATGGTATAACATTAAAATCAAGACAATAGCGATTGTCATTTTGTTCTCCGGGGGCGGCGATTCTGACGATCGGACTGGTGATCTCTATTGCCGTCCAATTTTTGGGAACCACTCGGTGAGTGTTTTCAAACATCCTGTCTAGCCGAATGCCCTACCTGGACTGTACTATACCAGCCTTTTTAATAGTCCACTGCAGGACGTAGGCCTACCCACGAAGGGTGACCACCACGATGGCCCAGTGCGGGTTGGTGGATTCACATACGCCATCGAATTTCTTCTACGGACGTATGCAGGTTGCCTCACGATGTTTCCTTCACCGAAAAGCCAGTGGTGTGAAATTCCGTACATAAATTCCAAGGAATTCATTAGTACGCGACCGGGATTTGAACCCACGACCTCACGATTGTAAAGCGGGTGTCATTACCACTTGACCACCACGGCTTCTACCTATCTTCATTTTATTCTGGCGATGTGTGTACCCCCTCATACAAGTATAAAATTAAATCTGATAACAGATTTTGATAGAATTCTGAGTAGAGTCACTTTCCAATAAACGTAAAAGGTGAACAAGTTAATATAAATAACGTAGATACAGAACATACGAGTATCCAAACAAACGAACGCACATGTGAAATTATCACCCTTTTGCGTCTCAATAGAAAAAAATACATACATTAAGTACATGAAGCTAAATAAATTCTTTCAAATACTCCGCCAGGGCGAAACAAACTCGTAAAATAATAGTACCTAATCTTCTGATCCTTGCGTACCATAAGTTAAGGTCCACAGCTTTACGACCTACATTAACTAGGTATTGGCTCTGGGACAAATCAGACCCGAGAAATAAATGTATTATAGTCGTGCGAAAGAAATCAGAAATCACAGCCACAAATATTTTACTTACATCCTAAACATTTTCTCACCGGCTTATTTCTGAGTCCAGTCTACATCAGATAAAAGGCTTTCAGGATATTAGGTGGTCTTACAAGGCTGCTTACATTCACTGTGACATTTGCTACAAGCTTAGAATACGATTCTATATATACTCGAAGCAGTGCTTCTATAAGTTGACTGAAACGTGACATACTCGTATGTAGTAGAAATATTAAAATCGCTACTTCAATTTTGGAATAAGATTCCTGAAGAAAAATGGAATGAGGCAGGTACATACTGTACTGTACGAGCCTTTTTAATAGTCCACTGCAGGACGTAAGCTTACCCACGAAAGGTGATTTGGCCATATCCACCACGCTGGCCAGTGCGGGTTGGTGGATTTACATACGCCATCGAATTTCTTCTAAGGACGTACGCAGGTTGCCTCACGACGTTATCCTTCACCGAAAAGCCAGTAGTGTGAAATTCCGTACATAATTTCAAAATAATTCATTGGTACGCGACCGGAATTTGAACTCACGACCTCACGATTGTACGGCGGGTGTCATCATCATTAGACCACCGCGGCTCTCACGGCTCAGGTACGAACATTGAAGTGAATTAATTATATGAAATAAGAGTCTAGATCTAGAATTAAAGAGATGTTAGATGTCATGTCCTAGGTAGGTTAAAATACTAGTAAATGACCGTGAAGCGTGAAAAGTGTTTCACTTACAAAGCCTTGTTTTTAATTATTTAATTTCAAGAATACAAATATGTGTATACCTACATATTAAAAAGTTATAAGATATTATTTTTTTTCCTACTGTTATGAATTTGACATCGATTTTATTTTTAGTCACTTTTAATGCAAATGTAATCATATAGGTATTTTATCATTTAATATTGTATGGTGTTCAAAAGTCACATGCAAGTTACTGATGAAAAATACGTCGTAAAATAGGAAATCCTGAGCACTGTTTTAATAAATTTCCCTGAGAAAAAAAAAAGCGACCTTTTGTTTTTCTTTTTATGACTCCAAAGCAGTAATTCAAGTCTTAGGTCCAAACTCCATCAATATGGAGCAGAGCGGAGTAAAACCGAATTGAATAGATCACTGGAGTCCGTAAAGTAACCAAATATGGCATGCCTACATTAGGTTACGGCGTAATACGGGTAGGCAAGCCATATTTGGTTCGTGAAGAACAAAACATTGTGCAATCAATCAATCAATATTTATAATTTAAAAATAGCAATGTCACATTTTGTTGTTCAACATTAAATCGTTAGTCATATTTGCCGCTCAGATGCCTAAGCTAAGAGTGCTGTATTATGGGCATTTGCGCTTCCTTCTTAATGTCCACTACTTTCAATTGATTCTAATTTCTGTGAGTAGTGCGATCTGTGTTTCGTTAAGCAATTATAGCATTTCTGCATTGAGCACAAGGTCTAAAATACCCCGTCCAGCTCAGTTTCATTCCGTTTTGATGGAGTCTAGCCCTTACAAATGGCGTCTCCCGATAGGTCACCGACCCCGGAGGAATACGACCCAATCCTTCGAGATCAGCTCTTATGTAAATAATCTGTGAAAAGGTTTTCTGGAAAAGTTTTTAGCATTGTTTGCACAATAAAGCACTCGAGTCAGTAACGCTAAGTCTCGTGTTACATGTTCTGAGTAAGTGGACATAATATGAAGATTTATTGTTCATGAATTATCTCGTCTAATTGCGTGCAAAGCGATTGTCTGCGACAAACAGAATTTACACGTTTTAGTATTACGGTACTAGTAGTCGTTAAACATCTACCGCTTATGCGTAGATATACACGTACGATACAATTTACTATGTACATACAGGGTCTTTCGTCATTTCGCACCACGAGCTGTTCGGACCGCGGGGTGAATCGTAGACGTCGTCCTTTTGAATGGGGCCTTGGCACCATGGTACTAATTGTCTATGAAATTATAAGACGGTAATACGGTCGGGCCTTTGTCAGTGCTGGCGTCCCGTCGGTCCTAGAGCCTAATGGACTGTTGCGGGACGACGGTAAAAGACCCGACGGAATGACTTTGGTACCATTTAACGTTAACCTTTGGTGTGGGACGCGACGTGCGTCGACACACTGGCGTCGTCTCACCTTCCTGACACAGCAGACAGGGCTGGTGCTGCTGCAGCTAAAGCGGAAAACCTCAAACGTTACAAATATGAGTCTTTAGACAGGATGTACCATTTTGTGCCGTTTGGGGTTGAGACTTTAGGTCCGTGGGGGCCGGACGCTCATACTCTTTACAAAGATCTGGCCAGGCGTTTGGTAGAAGTGACACGTGACCAGAGTGCTGGCATCTATATCGCCCAAAAGCTGAGTATTGCTATTCAGCGAGGCAATGCTGCCAGCATTCTGGCCACGTTACTCTCTGCCGAGGGGCTTTTAGACTAGGTTTTATTTTGTTTTGTGGTTTTTTTAAGTTTAAGTTTTAGTATTAGTTTAGTCATAGCGTAAAGAGTCATTTAAGTTTTTTTGTTTTTCTGTGTAAATAATGAATTTTCAGTCAGACGGTAATGGTAGGCAGGCATCATGACATTTTTTTGTAAAAATTATATTCTTATTAAATTGATAAATATAGATGATTTATTTGTTTCGTTTGTAAAACATTCAATGTAGGTTTGTTATTTGTAGTGATTTCTTTTAAAAATTGTGTCATATACGAGCTATTTAAACAAAATACTTATCTTCGTTCGTATAAATAATTCTAAAAGATTTCAAGTAGTTTATTTTGTCTTCAAACCAAGAGCAAAAACAAAATAAATGTATGAAGCGCAAAACCAGAAGCAGGAGTAAAACATCTTTCAGAAATGTACTATTTCGAACCGTCCAGGTTAAAATAATCAAATGGTGTTTGTGTTCTTGATGTAAAATTGACTGACTGATAGCTAATAACCCACAGTTGAATTATGAATACTACTCTATTTGCAGTTTAGTGTGGTATGATCTTCAATATCACCTACCTACCTATCAGATTCTGTTAGAAAGTTTCATTAAATCAACAGATTAAATTGCACATTGAAGCGACGTGTAATATTTTTTATATGACTTACTGAATTTAGATATCGAACAGTAATAACAAGTCTGCACATCGATCTCTATTACTTAAGTTTCACTTTACATAATTAATAATTAGCTAATCAAATAAAACTAGAAACTTGTACAAATTTGCCATGTAAAGTCACACAAGCTACACAATAGGTGGGTATATTAGTGCGAAGGCAGTGTAGAATAGTTTTGGAATCAGATGCTCTATTTTTTAGCCTGTAACCTGTTAAGACTTATGCGTGATATGATAACGAGAAGGAGCAAAAGCAAGAACTCATCTACTAAAGAGTTAATACAAAATTCATTTTCTAACATAACGAAAATTGAGCTTCAGAATAGTTGTATCTTTATACGATTTTCTACTCGGTACCCACAAATTTGACCATGACCAAAGTGAGCGAGAACAATTGTTATTTCGAGCTAAAGTGTTTTGTTGTTCTAGCATTTTGTTTAAAGAGAAATATCTGGGGTAATGTAGAAAAGAGAAGATTAATTACCTGTTTGTGTCGGTGTTATTATTGGAAGAGCAGTGGCAAGTTGCGTTAAAATTTGGGTAAATTGTATTGTATGTGAGTAAAAATAGACGCCCATAGAGGTTTTTTCAATTACATTATGCTGCATTACTTATGTTTTAGATGTTATTCCTATTTTTGTGACTGCCTCGGTGGCTCAGTGGTTAGTGACCCTGACTTCTGAGTCAAAGAGGCGTGGGTTCGATCCCCACCCAGGGCAAACATTTGTGTGATGAATGATCATGAATGACATAGATGTTTTGATGTCTGGGTGTTATTTAGGTACTATCTATAATATGTATATGTAGTATATCAGTCTGGCAGCCATATCACAAGCTATGCTTAGTTTGGGGTCAGAGACCGTGTGTAAGATGTCCCCTAATATTTATTTATTTATTTATCAATACGCTGCGGTATGTACTGTATAATAGTTTATATAAGTAGCAAAAAAAATGTTGTGAATATTCGTTACAGAAATACAGATATTTTGTTCGGGAAAAAACAATTATTACTACCCCACCCTTGTTTTTAGGGTTCCGTACCCAAAGGTTAAAAACAGGACCCTATTACTAAGACTCCGCTGTTCGTCTGTCTGTCTGTCACCAGGCTGTATGTCATGAACAGTGATAGCCTCGGTGGCTCAGTGGTTAGTGACCCTAACTTCTAGGTCAAAGGGGCGTGGGTTCGATCTCCACCCAGGGCAAGTATTTATGTGATGAACATAGGTGTTTGCTCTGTGTCTGGGTGTTATTTAATTAATATCTTTATAAGTATGTATTTAAAAATATGTATAAGTAGTATATCAGTCTCTGGCAGCCATTTCACAAGCTTTGCTTAGTTTGGGGTCAGAGGCCGTGTGTAAGATGTCCTCAAATTTTTATTTATTATTATTATTTAGCTAGAACGTTGAAATTTTCACAGATTGTGTATTTCTGTTGCCGCTGTAACAACAAATACTAAAAACAAAAAAAAAACTATTTAGGGGGGCATCTATACAACAAACCCGAATTTTTATCCGTTTTTCGATCTATGTATATTATCAACGGTGACAGGTAGATGCTTGAAATATTCACAGAATATTTACTTATATATTTACTTTAAATATAAATAGTTACATTAAAATAAAATAAATATTTAAGGGGGGGGCTCCCATACAAGAAACGTTATTTTTTTGCTCGATATTAATAACGACAGCAGGAAGATGCTTGAAATATGCACAGCATATTAAGTTGTACATTTCCTACAAAAATAAATAATTAAAGTAAAATAAAACATATTAAGGGGGCTTCTATACTGTACGGAACCCTTCGTACGCGAGTCCGGCTCGCACTCAGCCGATTATTATTTTTAGATTCCAATCGAAAATAGAATGTTCCAATGTTTGACTTGTGTGTTTATTTATCTATCTGTGGCTCTATTTCAAAGCGAGTTTTTATTTCAATCCTGATACAATAATATTTGTATTAATTTACATTTTCTAAAGTGTCTATGAATAAATAATCATAAATATGCTTTAGCGCGGGTCATCAACATGAGACAACAAAGAGCGCCTTTAAGGAGGCTGAGATTTGGTCAAAACAAGGAGTTTACAATTTAGCGCGCAACATCGACACGAAAAAAAAGAGGATAACGTGATATTGTGTTTTAAGATAAGTGACGTTAAGTAACGTTCGTCACGGTTAGTCTTCGGATGGGTGACCGCGGGTGACATATTTACAACTTAGGGCTACCGCGGCTCGGATGATACGTTTAATAGTAGGTCCCTGTTGTTTAAACTGCTTAGCCATGTCAGAGGTCTTCAGACGGCTTAAACATTCTGACACCAGCCCGGGTAGCACGGCTAAGAGAGAAAACCATTTTATCCACTTTTAATGTCAGTTTTCATTGTCAATCCATACTTTATTTCCTCTTCGAGGGGATTTAATGGTGGAGAGACAATTTGCCCCATTGCCATGCTTCCCGTGCTGGGCTAGAGATACCCGGTCTATACGAAATTACTTAGTATTAATTACTTAATATGTTTAAAGAAAATTATGTGGAGTAATAAGTAAATTATTTGACGGCTTGATATCGACTATCCGTAGTTGAGAGATGGATTATTGTTCTTTACTTATTGTTTACGACTTTTCTTGCCTAATTAGTAATGAGATATTAAGGGCGAAATATGAGCAGATTATTTTCCGCGGTTTTGTTATTTGTACAGTATTTGGGCTAATTAGTCTAATTTCATAACTGTCAGAATCAATTGGAGAAGTTTGCCAAAGGAATGTAAATTGAAAAGCAGGAACATAAACTTGTTCGCAAACTTATTAATTTACTTGTAAAAGACAACTAACCTCAACCTGAATCGTACAAAAAACTAAATCATTTACTCAAACCTTCTACTTTTTTATTTAAATTTGGATACAATATTAATTTTGTTAACACTAATCTCAAATTTTTGCTTGAACAATCAACAATAAATATATATATTTAATGAAATAAGACAACTCCCCAAATAAATAAGAATAAAAAAAATATAAGATATCTCGGAAAATTAACAAATTGCATTGGACTTTCATTGACATTTTAACCTAATTAAGATTTAGTAATTTTATTTTGTTTTAACTATAACATTTTACTATCTTTCTGATACATTTAATCTTTCTTATCGTTAAATGGACGGGTTGCACCAAATTTATTTCGACCAATTTTGAATTTTGACAAATTTGATGTGATTATACGACTGGTTATGGTTTGGTTATAGTTAAAATTCCTAGTTACGTCAAATATGTGTTTGGTTATCATTAAAATAATTTGGAGCAACCCACCCCTATATCGTGAAAAAAATATGCGGATTTACAAAGATAGCATTAATAAATGAAAAAACTGTTTAAATAATTTTCATCATTCGTACGCTAGTGTTCCCCATTTTCCTCTATGGGGCTGAGTCATGGACCATTAAAGCTGGTGACCGACGTCGCATTGACGCTTTTGAAATGTGGTGCTGGCGGGCATGCTGCGTATTCCGTGGACGGCTCATAGAACAAATGTATCAATTTTGAAAGAGCTTAAAGTAACAAAGAGACTCTCAAGCATTTGTCTACAAAGAGTGTTACAATACTTCGGCCACATCGCGCGTAAGCCCTCCGACAACCTGGAGAAACTCGTGGTAACCGGGAAGGTAGAAGGGAAAAGACCCAGAGGGCGTAGCCCAGTAAGGTGGTCCGACCAAGTGGGTAAAGAACTGGGTATACACCAAGCGGAAGACCGTCTGAGATGGAAACATATATGCCATGAAGTACTACAGAGGCGGGATATCACGACGCTCAGCAGTGAGCAAACGACCTGAAAAGGAGGAAATAATTTTATACAGGGACAAAAACTAAATTAATACTAAACCTATCACTTTACAACTAGCCTCAAAGTCAGTCACAACTATCAACGAAGGAAAACGGAGTGTTCCTGTTAAACGAGCAAGTGAACAAAGAGATAATGAGCAGGTGAACAACTGAATAAGTTGAACAATATGAACATTGAACAATGTGAACATTGAACAGTCAGGTAGACGCGGGATAGTTTCTCGGGCCCGGTTTAATTGGCATCCGGATATGGAGTTAAGGTCGGCGTCCATTTGTTTGTAGCGCTCGTAGCGAAGTTTGATTAGGTGATTGTCAGTGATCACCGAAATTGACCGTTCCGTTGCTTATGGTCATTATTTGGATGGGTGATCGAGGGCATTTTCCAACTGAGCGTTACCGTGGCTCGGATGTCCGTTAAATTGTAGGGCCCGGTTGTTTTTACCATTTAGTTTAATGAGATAACGTTTCATAATTAACTACCTATTTAACCAATATACATGTATTATATTTGTTAGATATGGCCCAAGCACCCTTCGTGGGTAAGCCTACGTCCTGCAGTGGACTATTAAAAGGCTGATAGAGTACCTATTCAACCACAGTAACGTTTATTGTTACAATTATAATTACTTCTCATATAAAATTTACAAATGCTTGGCGATTGAATAACTAATCGAAGTACTTCATAATTCACATTCTATTTTTATACATAATTTTCAGTCCTATTGCAGAGTGAAGGCATTCTTTTCTTTTTATCACTAACAATTACTTGACCATAAATCCTTAGACACTATTTTCATAAGCGACACTACAAAATAGTCGTACATAAAAATAAATCGCTTCCACTCGTGTCGACATCTCATAAATCACATCCGACAACATAAGCCCCCGAAGAGATAAGCAAAGTTTCTTTCAAGCGTCAATGTACCAAACATTACTTTTACAGATGGTAGTGCTAATTTTGTTTTACTGCGCAAGTGCGACAAACACAGAATGAGAAAACATAAAGCTGAAGGTCTGAGGGTTTAATTTTCGTAAGTTGTCAGCTAAGTTGTGAGGGGGGCTGTAAAATTAAGATGTAGCAGACTGTTAAATGGCTATATTCTCGGGCTTAGCTTCGGCAGGCTATTTGCGTTACGCCCTTACGGCTTTACGAGCAAAGCGAAGTGTCGCAACACGCAATGTGCTGTTAGGCCGACCCAATAAGATGCAGAGTCTAAATGACACACAGCGTAGATATTATACCAACCCTCATTGGGCCAGCGTGGTGGATGTGGTCCCGGTACCATCGCCTTTCATGGAATTCAATTTCCTATGCTCAGAGTGGCCCATTAAATAAGTTTAAAAAAACTTTTAAAAAAAACAAGCTTTTACTGAACCAGTACTTGCCAAGACGAACAAACGAGCCAAAACTCTAAAGGGTTGCGTCATTTCATTACAGAGTTCCTATGACCACCTTTCAGCTCTATCATCAGACCCTGGTTACCATTGGAAGATGAACTACTCACCAAGACCATTCAAATGAACCCAACCTCGATGAGGTTGTGTCGTTTCATTGCTAAGTTCCTTTGGCCACCTTCCAGCTCCGTCATCAGATCAGCACCATGTCATCATAATATTTCATTGTCACGCGATTTACACATGTACGCAAAATTTCAGCTCAATCGGTAACCGGGAAGTGGATCAAATTTAACTTGCAAGATTTGATTACAGAATGACAGACAACGGGACAGGTGAAACTAAATAAAAGCTTGTAAAAAACGGTACCGTACAGCAGAGCAGATAAAATTTGTGTATTACTGTTATATTATGTGACTTTGTGTAAATAAAATACATACATAAAGCGTGTCCAAGATAGAAAACTCCCACCACGCATAAAATATTTGTCACTAAATTAAAATACAATAACACGGTTGAATGCTTTGCGACAGATTTTCAATTTGCCAGTTCACCTTAGTAGGTCACAATAAATTTAAACATATTTAAATACACTTGTTACAAATAAATATCTGAATCAATTTAACTAAATGAAGTGCAATGTCTCTTGTTTTTATATCTACACTTTTTTCTACATTATCTTAATAACTCTTACTAATTTTATCGCGGAACAAAGAGTTATAAATAACAGAGATGTATCGAGCAACAAATATAGGTGATATTTTATAGCTAAGTAAAAATTGTCTTTTAAAGTAATTATGAAAAATGAGGAAGTCAAGGGAAGTACTTAATCCGCTTACGTCATTTCCTGGAGTTCAGCGGCCGAGATTCGTTTAAATATTTCGTTGATTAAAAATTCAGTTATCTACGACGACGCAAAAACTCTTTTCAAAAGGGTGGAATTAATGTTACGCCCACAACGAAAGGCGGCCATACTTCGATGTATATTTGACCACATTTTCTCTAAAAAGTGGCCAAAAGCGGGAACTAAATTACATTAGTAAATATTTAGATGTTGCTAAGGATATTCAACGGTGGCTCCTACAATCAGGTTTACAAAAAATTTGGTTCCACAATAACGAGATGTTCTGAAGGATATTTACAAGTTAACTGTTCAAGGTCTTGACACTCTTCTTGTTTCAGCATATTTTTTGTTCTGAGCTAAAGGTTTGAGACTAAAGTGTTGGACTTCACTTTGAGAAACATAATTATGATTTTATAAAAGAAAACCTTTTTAAAAAGTAAGTTAAGTATTATAGACAGAATGCAACTATCACCAGTTGAACTGTAAACAAGGCGGAAAATATGATCGCTTTTAAATTACAATTGTTCAGTAAATAAAGTACATCTTATTAGTAACGAATATAAAAAAAGCTACCCCATGGTTTACGTGTGACTAGGATTTAGTTAAAAAGTTCGAAACAAGAAACTAAGAGCGTTCTTTTTATTTTTTTAAGTAAGTAAATATTTCAGAATAGGCCTATAATGGATAATAAGTAATGAATATCTTTATTAATGTTTTTAAATTGACACAAATTTAGAGGCACTTTTTAAAATTAAGTAAACTCATAAAATGATCATTCTCTAAACCGCTTTCCTTAGCGTACGTTGCCCCAATATACTGCAGAAATACTTTTAAAAGCACCTTCGACCTCCTTATTTATCCCTTATTTATATTCGAAATAAAATACGAACATTCGTATAAAATAAAACCGTCGCTATACATTACCTTCACCTTCGACAAATCGTAAGTTACACCGTCATAGCGCGCGTGAAACTGAAACATGGCGTCACAAAATAAAAAGAAAAATACAGATGGAAATGCGTCCCGAGAGGGCTGTACAGGCGCGACGGCATTTGCCAAACTAGGAGTCACTATACAGAGTGATTTCCGTCTGCTCTCTTTTTCTAACTTTGTATTTTACAGTTGACTAGAAGCATATTCCAAATGGAAATGGATCCCAAATAAATAGGAAAATGTGATTGTTACCGTTTGTGGTTAAACTGTACAACTCAGCACGCATAAAAAGATGTTAAGACAAAACCTGTTCATTTAGTCACTGTCAAGATTTCAAAGAGATAAATGATATCCTACTAATATTATACACAGGAAAGTTTGTATGTATGGATGTTTGTTCCTGATCCGGCGAACTTTCTTTCACGCGATATCTTTATAAATTACAGCCTGTGTTATAATAATGTATAAGCATTACTTTAACAAAGTTTCATCTCAATCCGTTCAGTAGTTTTTGCGTGAAAGAGCTAGTATTGAATACTTTTATTTAAATATCCAGTGTAAAGTTTTTATTCAAATATGACTCACGGATGAATCAATGATCACGGCCCAGTAGATCTGTTAACATTATTAGTCTAGCGATTAGTGTATTGAAATGCTCGTGTTGGACAAAAATATATTCTAAAGAAATTTGATGCTCAATTCAGTAATTGAAAATTGATCTACCTAAGTAAGTTTCTTAGATCTTCATTCCCTGAATTATTGATCATCAATTTTTTCCTCGTCAAGGAAGCCGTGGTCAAGCCGTGGTGGCTTAGAGGTAGTGACACCAGCCTTACAATCGTGAGGTCGTGGGTTCAAATCCTGGTCCCGTACCAATTAGTTCTTTGGAATTGATGTTCGGAATTTTACACCATTGGCTTTTCGGTGAAGGAACACATCGTGAGGCAACCTGCATACGTCCGTAGAAGAAATTCGATGGCGTATGTGAATCGACCAACCCGCACTGGGCCAGCGTGGTGGATATGGCCCAATCACCTTTCGTGGGTAGGCCTATGTCCTGCAGTGGACTATTAAAAAAAAAGGTTGATACATACAATTTTTTTCCTTGCTAGCGTAAAGAATAACGTGTTTTCACATATCACATACCGATTGGTGATGTAAAATTTCCTGCTTAGCAAAATGTTGAAGACAATTTTATTATTTTAAAAAAAAGAATATCAGAAAACTCGCTTTATTTACTAACTTAATTCATTAACAATTTACTGTAAACAAATTAGGTCACAGTAATTAATATTGGTTACCTTTGAAGTTGTTTCCAGAAATCTGTGGTTTTATCTAGAAATCACGCTGTATCCCCGCCAGTATCGGTAAAAGGCCGCCTTCGAAACGAAATACCTAACGAGAATTGCCTCTAGTTAGGTCTCAGGCACGGAATATTGAAAGGGCATCAATTTTGGAAACTGAGGGAAAACAAATAAGCCGCGAAATTTTAGGCGTCTAGTGTACGAGTCCTTGGAGTTTCGTTTGATCTTTTATGAAAAGCGGCTGTAAATATTAGATTTTACAAAATTATGAATATTTTGGTGTCGTTTGGTGTCGTCATATTTTTTGGAGGAAACAAAAATTTGCGTAAATACGTTCGAGTAAGTAGTGCTCGTGTGGGTGACGACACGTGTAAGGTGGTTTCTTTAATAAAAGTGATCGTTCAGAATCAATCATGTATGCACATACAAACACGACAACGCACAATACACGTCCCTACTTCACAATTCCCATTGACATTTATAAAAGGAGATAAAATTATTCAAACACCTTTAGAGAGGCGGGTCGCGTGAGCGGCCCGTGAAATATTTACGAATAATGGGTATAGTACAATGCAGCAGCACAACACCGGATTGACAGGAAATGGTCCTTTAAATGGCAGTTCTTTACAATCTTGACTGCATTCAATTTGTATAAAAATTAATAACATCCGATTGCAACTAATACTGAACCAAGGCGGAACACAAAAATACCAGCGCAAACACGATAAATTGAAGAAATTTTACATACGCGATTTAGTATGTCAATCGCTATTACTTGGATACTTTTCAAGCAAAACTGCCCTGGAAAATATTGATATATTCTCTACTCTTCTACTATTTCTACTATTTCTCTTTCACAAATTAGGAAAATTGAAGCGTTCGACATATTTTCAGTAAATTGTTTTGATGTCATAGCGAACTACGTTAACTCAGCTACCGTAGTTTGCTGTGACATCAAAACAACATCCGCAATCGGAGCGTCTGTCTGTTTGCGCATCATTGCCTCCAGCCGCCGGCGCCGCCTGCACCACATTATCATAACAATGAAAATTAACATTTCATTACAATATCCGACACGAGCGCGGATTCAGACATACTCGTAACAAGGCGTTCTTGGAACGCGAGGCTCTAACTGATATCATCTTGACTCGAGATGTTTAATTTACGTGAATGTGTTAAGACAAAGACGAGTCGTATCTAACTTTTCAACTTAACAAATTGGCGTGCGGTTTATACTGAGGCGGAGCTGTAAGACTGTAGCCACCCACGAGGCTTATAAAAGGTCGCGGGGTAAGCGTTCCCATTCCGATGCCATTAGTCAGCGCTAAAGATAGCGTTCATGCACGGCCTACATGTAAACAAGGCGTGTGGTTACATGTTTCCGCGCTCGATTACCACCGCGATCATTTACCGTGCGCTCGTGCTATTTGTCAGGGGTAAAAACGTCCGCCATCTAGCCGTTCTGCCGGTCGGTCGGCGGCCGCCACCGCCACGTTCCGGATTAATGATGCGCCGCGACGCTCTGATGAGCAAAAATGAGATCCGTCTTCATTTGGCGGGGCCGGTGCCGGCGATGGGCGCAATTACCCCGCTTAATTTTCGACTGCAGCGTCAGGTTCGCTCGCTCGTGCGGGGTAATCCCGCCCGGGGTGAAATGAACACTCAGTGCGAACCGCACATGATTTGCGTAAAACATTCGCGGTGATGGCGGCTCAATGAGTTTGAATTTTTTCGTGTAAAGCTAATTACGGTCCGTAGCTAAGATGATGGTGTTCACTAACCTCGTAAAATTTTCCTGAACCTATATAACTTGTAAAGCACAATAAAAGGAAATGGAGTTCTAAATACGGACTTTTCTATTCTTAGAAAGTCCTTAATTTCCTGTATCGTATTATGATTTGTTTGTCAAAGAACTGCTGTTTGTTTAGCTTATAGCGTTCTTCGTATAAATCTAAGATGTAAAATGGTTTCCAAAATGTAAAAGGCAAGTCACGGTTCCCCGAATAAATTCCTTTGGTTTACATAGAAGAGATAGCGCTATCTGCGCGGCCAGCGCCCGCCCGCCCCAGGCTAGGGCGGGCGGCGTTAAGATTAATTTGAAGGGATATCATACAAGGACATATGAGAGCGGCGATGGCGTTTTTTATGGAAAAAATATTGGAAGACGTCGGTAAGAAAGATCGCAATACTTATAAAGATTTATATTGCAAATGGGATACCGCAAAAATTGCTCATGGGTATTTTCAATAACACGTATCAAATTTAGCCGCGTTACTTTCGTAAGAAATGGTATTGTGTTATGTTTTCATGCGTAGTTTGTGGATATAAATATTTTTCGTTTGATCTAAAAGTATGGAGCAGATTTACATAGTATTTCGTGAAGATGGCAACGCGTCTGCCATCAACTTGGCATTTTTTCTGTGCGTCTGCATATTTCTCGAATTGAGACTGCGTGTACCAGCCAAAAAGAATGACATGAGATGTTAGCTTGCAAGACAGACATCCGTATTGTTGTTATATACTCGTAAGTTAGATTTCAGAAACTTCTTGATGGTGGAAATTCAAAAGAAAAGATTATAAAGAAATATGTACTGAGGAACCTTAGTTACCTGAATCAATTAACGTCACATGTATTCGGAGGATTTTATCGGTGTTCTTTCTAATACACTGATCGGATGATCAGAAGACATCTCTCTGGTAGAAAATCGGACTTGTTGGAACCCCAGTGTCGACTTTAAATAATTATTTTTCGCAAAAAATGGCAAAACCGCCTTCCATTTTGTACAAAATTCGAATATTTCGCTCAAATTGTTTACATTATTGTTGATTTTTCAAAAACGGCTCAGTCGATTTCTTTAACTTAAATGGGACCACTTCGGGAGTATACCCTTTCGAAGTAAAAGATAATTTTTTGATTCGGTTTAGAATTGGCGATATTATCGATGAACATACACAATAAAAGATACATGCAGACGAACATAGAACCTCCTCTTTTTTGGAAGTCGGTTAAAAATATACATCATAGCTAACTTAACAGTTCTTGTATAGGTACATATATGACATTTTAACTGAAAACAAAATAGGTATTACGAAGAATTACTGAAGTAAGTTTCACTTAATGTTTTCGGAATAAAATGTTATATATTGGTGATTTCCATTAATAATGTTACATTTCAGTAAACTCCAATCGCTTTTAGCTCTGCATGGAGCTTGTATACTAAGTAATTAACTCCCGACCTCGTGCCATTTACATGCAAAATAAATCCAGCTCTTTCATATCGCATAAATTGATGAACATAATTGAAACGTGACATTTATGTAAGGGTACATCATTGCATTATTTCACAAAATATTGTTGTAAGTAATTGTTGAAAAGAGACATCCACAAACGGCATATTATTCAGAGAAAAATCTAACCAAGAAGATTTATACATCATTTGAAAGCTTGGTTTATGGGCTTTTTAAAAATATTGAATTTATATTATTTCATCCCTCGATTTTTTAAATGATATAATTAATTTTTATTGAAAATGGAATCACATTTTATTCTGTTTTAGCCATATTAATGTGCTTGTATCGTTCTTTCACTGCCATTATCACCTGATAATTTATAATTATTACATATTTTTCAGAAATTACAGAATTTGTAAAAAGTTGCCACATCCAGTTAGAGCAATATTAAAAAAAAACATTAAGAATTGGGTTAAATTTATAAAAAATGCTTTTATTTAAACTATTTCAAGGTTTCTTAATCATTGTTGCCAGAAATAATCTACCTATTCTGTCAAATTTATATATATTTATCCTAAGAAATTCAACATAACTTTAAAAAAAATCGGAGATCTTATATTTGTTTATAACTTATGCAATTAACTCAGAATAACATGTAATCGAGATGTAATGAGTGCTGTGGTTTGTTTTATTTTGATTATCATATATACATCCATACATTTTGTGGACGTGTCCTTTATATGAAGTAATTTAATCCGTGCTTAATAATTTGATAAAAATACACAATGAATAAAGGCATCAGTGCATATTTTATTATTCTTCCCTTAAAGAAGTAGTTTTGCTATTAAGACCTTTAAGTACATGATGTGTTTTAATCTTAAAGAAAAATATACCACGAAATATAGATTTTCTACAAAAATATCATAAAAAGAGCATAACGCTTGATTAAAGTACGCAAATACGAAAATAACACACGCTCGCTCATAAAAAGAGCAGAACACGCGTAACTTACTTAGTATACTTGGCTATTAAACCGTTACACCAACATTCATACGCTCCTACAATTTGCGTAAAAGCCCCGCTTAAGAATTATGATATCTCACTTCTGGTTTTATCAGCGAAGTAGACTCAACGCCGCACACACTGGGTCGTGCAGCCTCTGTAATATCCTCACAGAATAAGTCACCTGTCCTACGACGCTCAGCTGGCGATAACTGGCAATTTTCTAGCTAAAAAAATATGCTATTTCCAGGAATAACTGGACCTACAGATTGACGAAAACAAGTGCGTTTGGGAATCAAGATGAGATGATGCACGTATTCCGGAATTCGTACAGTCGTTTTTGATTTTGATGGTTATTTTGCAGCTATTTTTTTTTCTCAACCTATGCTGTCCCACTTCTGGGCAAAGGTCTCCCCCACTTTTTTCCATTTATCGCGTTCTGTAGCCAAATCCCGCCAACCTTCCCGGAAAGTGTCAAGATCGTCATGCCAGCGTCTTTTAGGACTTCTCTGCTTTCGTATGCCCTCCGGTACCCACTATGTGACGATCTTGGGCCATCTCTCGGGGTGCATACGAACCACATGACCCGCCCAATCCCATTTTAGTTTAGCAGCTTTTTGGCCTACGTCAACTACACCTGTGATGGAACGCAGTGTTGTGTTTCGAACTCTGTCCGTCCTTTTGATGCCTTTTGATGATTTTGATTTTGCAGCTATAACTTATACAAAGCACTTTTAGTTGCATTTTAATTTGCATGTAACACAGGTGTTACTCTCGCGTAGTTTTTATGGCAGACCGCAAGTCTAATGTAAGAGCGATATATATTATGAATAACTTCTACTAGTTAGGGGGTTCTACTGGGGTTGGTCTTACCCCAAGATCGTGAAAATAAATGAACCAAAATAAAAATAAGCCGAATCAAATGAAAGGCATCTGTGAAGCTACGCAAGTCGCAAATCCTCACCGCGCCATTGCTGACATGAATTTGCTTCTGCGTAACGACTCAGCTAGTTTTTAACCAACTTCCAAAAATGAAGAGGTTCTATGTTCGTCTATATGATTTTTTTGTGTATGTTCATCGATAACTTCACTAATTGTGAACCGAATCGAAAATTTTTTTTTAGTTCGAATGGTTTTAGTACTCCCGAGGTTCCATTTAAATTTTACAGAAATTTGTTGAGCCGTTTTAAAAAAATCAACAAAAATGTAAGCAATTCGAGCGAAATATTCGAATTTCATACACGATAGAAGGAGGTTTTGCCATTTTTTGCGAAAAATAATTATTACATAAAGTTTGATTCAGCCTGTAACTGCATTTTGTTCGCTTAAGCTCCTAGTTTTTCGCTTATAAGCTAAGGGTAGGACAGCTGCTTATTCAACGGGAAAAAGGCCCTCACGAGCGTGACCGCCAATTCATCAGGGCTGCCATAATTAAGCGATAAGTAAGTAGACGCGTCAGCCATCGCCGCTGTCCGGCCATTTGTCAGCCGCCCGAGCTACGTTTCACTTATTACTAGCTAAGGTTTGTGGTTTTACTTGCTGTTTAATTTTCAGAGTAGATATGCATAACAATAATGTTAAGTGAGTAAAGTCAACAAGTTTCACATCAAAATCGTTGTAGTCCATACATGCATTGCACAAATGTCATTTTCGTGTAGTAAAATAGAGTTACATTAAATAACTTACACACATTAAGACTTTTAGAAAAACGGTCTTACCGAATTAAATCTTAAAACTAACTTTGAATTTCAAAATACATGATCAAATGTAAAATATCAAAATAATAACTTTAGAAAGTGTCAAAACATTAATCCTAATCTAATCGAACACTCCTCCTGGCAGAGCAGTGCTCTCGCTGAAGTGCCCGATGGGCTGGTTACATTGCCACGCTGGAATTTTTCGACTACATTTTGATATCTAAATTGCTAATAGAACTATGACAGAACCATTTAAACTGAGCTAACGTACTTATTTTGTGAAAGCTTCGCAATTACCCCGCCAATTATGAACCGATTATGATGATTTTATTTTTGTTTAGTAGATAATACTTCAGGAATGGTTCCATTTAAGTTTTATCGAAATCGGCTGAGCAGTTTTTGAAAAATCAATGATGATGTGAACATTATTAGATCGACGATAGATTGATCAGGAAGACGTTAGTGCCCAGGATTCAGATTTTCTTGTCTGGGTACTAACTCACATTTAATTTAAGTATTTATTCTGTATGTACACATAGCTTCATCTTATTAATTTACCATACATATATCAATTTATTTGTGTTGTGTACTGAATTTCAATAAAGTTTTATTATTTATTATTATTATTATTATCAGCACGAACTATTCGAATTCTGTATAAGGTTGAAGTCGTTTACACGATTTTTGGTGAAAAATAATTAATAAAAAATAACATGTACGTCACTTTACTGCGGCAGCCCTAATCGCCCTTACCCTGTTTACACTTAGCGCGCTTTCGCTGGAATCTCTCATTTGCGCCAATATCAGACAATGAGTTATTGTTGTTTTTGGGCGCGGACGATGATAAGTGGCAACCTTGAACTTTGTTTTCGAGGGTAGTTTTCTGTTTCAAGTTCCTCTTTTATTAAATAGCTTGCTGCTGTCATAGGTTATCTTTTTCATAACTTTCTAGCGTTATTGGAGACTAAAAATAAGTCAGTAGGATGAGAACCACAAAAGTTCGGTTTGTTGATAGGATTTAGCAATTTAGGTTTTTGGATCTCACCAATTTTCAAATTGATTTTGTTGAAGAAACATAACGGGTATCTATTTTGAAATCATGAGCTCAATAATTCATTTTTTGCAATAATTTGGCTTCTGAGTTTTTTCCCATTAATAAATTCCTATACAGTGTTTTTGATTATTCGAAATATACGCACCTCCAATACGTTAGATTTGCAATAAACTAAAGTATACCAGCCAGACTGATAAGGTACTTTATGCTATTTAATTACACAAAACTGATAAAACAAATTAATAATAGCAGTTTCACTGGCTATAGATTTTTTTTTTAACCTTTGAACACAAAAGCAGCCGAAGTAATGAATTCGAATTTACTATCGAGAATATTTTTTAATCACAGATGTTAAGCCGCTTTATGAATGTGCAAATAAAGCCCATTTCACATTATTTATTCGCGCGTAAAACACGGATACTGGCCGAAACAAAACGGGATCGTAAAACAAGATTTTTATCGTGTTTTGAAATACAATGTCGGAATGAAACAAGTTGAAAAGTTTCGTGACAAAAACATCATAAGCGAGGGTACGACTTTTGTGTTGCGGGCGCCGAAAAAAAAGGGGAATCAGGAGGGGATGGGAGGGGCCGGAATTCTACTTTTTCCTCCTTCCGGCGCGTTCCTGTGAGTCTTTGTCACTTTTTCATTAGGTTGCGGCGAGTGCTCCCCGGATTAAATACTTTGAGGCGGGTCTCTGGGCCGGTGAAGGACGAGATTTCGCGGAGCCCTTCAGTGCCTTTTACTGCCGCTGTGTTTTATACCGCGCTGTTGTTTCCACGGTTTAATCATAACAAATGTAATCCACCCAGCAAGACTGGATCCTCTTAACAGACAATAGGTTCAAAATTATTAGTGGTTCATAAACATGGGAAAGGGACGCTAATGGCGTTTGGGTGAGCAGAAAAAAATGTAGAAAAGGTTTACGGTAAGATTTTTTGTTTAATTAATCCGAAGAAAGATTGCGTTCTAATTTTTACTGTAGCATTAGTAAATTCAAACGAAACGACCTTTATCATCAAGTACTTGCTATTTTATTAGAGCCTCTGAATATTATCAACAACTTTTTGCCCAATATTGAGTACGGTATGATTATTTTATAAACAATATAGATTTGCATTTTTGTCATCAGATATTTCATTCTTCAAAACGCTTCATCATTATGATAGGTAGGTTACATACCTACACTCACAACACATGAAGCCATATCTTTACTACGTTATATTTTGCGTGTACACGATATACGTGCCAGTTTAAACCGCAGTCGACGATGTGATGTAATCAGTGAGGCTCAATGTGATGAAAAGGCGCAATTTTCGGGATACGAAGCCGAGATAGGTTATCTTTTTGTGAGTTCTGTCGCTGGGCGGCGGCGGCGCTGTGGGCGGGCGAGATTAGGATGCCCTCAGTAAAAAGAACCTAGCTCATTCACCGCTGAAAGTTCAGATCTCATGACTCGCTGTCTGAACTTGAAACGTCTCGGCCTTTTGACGCTACTATTTAGAAAAGAAATTCTCTTTTGCGTTTGACATCTCAAAAGCTCGCGTAGACATCGATTACTCTCGCGGCTACGCTATGTCGCTACGCAAGAATATTATTTATTTCCATATGACAGGATTTATGTCTTTATCTCTATAATTCAATTTGTCGTGGTATAGAAAGCGATTGAAACAATATCGACCACACTTAAAACTTGCTAAGAATTATTATCTCATATGTTATTATCTCAATAAAATTTATTTTTTGTCATCAATAATAATAATACTAATTGAAATATGTTTAGTAAAAATTACTAACCAAATATACTCAAAAAAGCCTTTTTGCCACAATTTTATCCAAACACATATACTCAAAAACACCTTTTTTGTCGTAACATTTGTAATTAGGCAACTTCGAGCAAATATCTTCAGAGCCACAGGCCCTAAGTGAACGTAGTAAAAAAATGTCCGAGCGTCGTCGTCGACTTAGATATTGACATTGAAAAATTCACAATAACCTGTTTTCTCGAATCTCGACGTTATGTCACCTAATTAGTGCTAGTAACCGAGTACTTTGGCATCGCGCGGCGTTGTAGTCGGCTTGCAATCGCCTTACGTCTAACTAAAAAGCCTGCCCACTACGTAGCTTGGGCAGGGTTTTGACTCGGACACTTTTATTGCACGATTGTGACTCCATAGACAATTGCTCGAAGTTAGACAAAAATAATCTCAAAAGTTCAGGAATACAGCCCGGCTCTACATAAATAGTGTTGTTATTACAAACAAGGCTGTAATATCATAAAAATCACGATAGTTACGAATATGAAAATCTGAATGTTACACAAAAAATGTGCTATAAACACGCGTACGCAGTTTCCAGCCGCGATCACAGATGGAGCCACATAAAATTGGCACGTTATTTCTTTATGACGTTTTGTTTCATCGAACGTATAGCAAGGACGTTTCGGCCTTTTGGCCCGTTTATTTAGTCAAAGTCTCGTTGGAACGAGTGCGTGATCCCGCATGAAACAGAAAGTAGCTCCAACTTTAACAATAAATGGAAGAATTTCTTTGCTCACGTATACTGCAGGCCTACTTTTGGCTGGAGCATTGACCTTGAGATAATGGGCGCTTTGTGTTATGATAACGCGGGAGACACGCACATACTGTACGTTTACGTACTAGAATATTCACTGCTATGAATTTTGGGCTTCGGGTGTGTTATTGTGTTCTGAAACTTACGTGTGATCATCACCGTTATCTTTGGCAGTTATTTATGAAAGAAAAAATAAAATGAATCAATCCCTGAAGACTTTAGTTTTTAACCGCTTTGCCAAGTTAGAGGTTTTTAGATTTAATAACATTGCAACCAGAGCTTACCCATCACTACTTAGTTTTCTAGAGGGAGTTTTCTGTACACACTGTTCGTTATCCTGAGGTAACATCGCTGAGTTTTAACCCATTTAAAATGTAATAAAATGTTTTTTTGAGATCTTAAGAAAACAGACATCTTTTAAGCGTGCTCTACCCTAGACTGCCTTTATACAAACATCAAGCAAGCTACGGTCAAATGTAACCCAATTTCAAATAACCAAAAAAATACGATTGGCTATGAATCTACAATGGTCATTATTGCCATTACAGTAGAGACTATTTTTCTGTTGGAGTGAATTTTCCGATGACACTATTAGTTATTCCATGGCAGCACGGAATCAGCACGGCCGCGTCCTCACTCACTCGGAACGTGAGCTCTCGCATTAAATTGTCGTTAGGTTTTACACATTTTTGAAGAACCGCCATTCTGCGGTTTTTACGAGAGTCATCGAAAAAAGTTTTCGGCAGACTAAATATTGGAGGAAATGGGTCGAAGTAAAAATACTATTTGAGTACCTGCAGTAATTTATAACTTAAAGACTTCGAGCAAATAGCTACAGAGTCACAGTCCCCAAGAGAAAGTAGTCATAAAATGTCCGATTGCCTTCAAACATACCGGCTTAGAATTTACATTAAATAATTGACAATGGCCCTTTTTTCGAATCTTGACGTTATGTCACCTAATTAGTGCTTGCAACCGAGAACTTTGGCATCGTGCGGCTTTGTAGTCGGCTTGCAATTACGAGTAACTAAACAGCCTGCCCACTACGTAGCTTGGGCAGGGTTTTGGCTCGGACCATTTTTATGCACGATTGTGACTCTTTATATATTTGCTCGAAGCTTGAAGATGGTAAAGTAATACCATGGTTAATATTCAATTGTTAAATAATTATTTTTTGCAAAAAAATGGTAAAACTGCCTTCCGTCGTGTACAAAATTCGAATATTTCGCTCGAATTGTTTACATTATTTTTGATTTTTCAAAAACGGGTCTGCCAATTTCTGTAAAATTTAAATGGGACCACTTCGGGAGTATAACCCTTTCGTACCAAAAAATGTTTTTTGATTCGGTTCACAATTAGTGAAATTATCGATGAACATACACAAGAAAACATACACACGAACATATAACCTCCTCCTTTTTGGAAGTCGGTTAAAAATGATGGCGCTCTGCCATTCAAAGGTTGGATTACGTGCTTATTTTGATTATATGTGTGAAAAAAAAATGCAGACTGTAGAGTATTTTTGCTGTATTTGTGTAGAAATAAGTTTTTAAAAGAGATGAACCCTGAACCAGCAATTCAAGAATCGGCCATGTGCGAGTCGGACTCGCGCACGAAGGGTTCCGTACCGTATGGGAGCCCATTTCCTCTTTCACGTTTGTTGTATGGGAGCCCTTAAATATTTATTTTATTCAGTTTTTAGTATTTGTTGTTATAGCGGCAACGGAAATACATCATCTGTGAGAATTTCAGCTGCCTAGCATGGTTTATGAGATACAGCCCGGTGACAGACAGACAGACAGACGGACAGACGGACATCGAAGTCTTAGTAATAGGGTCCCGTTTTTACCCTTTGGGTACGAAACCCTAAAAATGACGTAGCTCTTAAATACAATTTTGTTCAGTGAGTCACATTTGTCATAATATTTTTGATACTTTGGGGTCGGTTCTTTACTATTAGTAACACCCTGCACTTTCAGTAGCAGATTATACCATGGAACAAGTATCTAAAAGTTTTATGTTAATGACGTTTAAATTAAACATGAGTACAAAGTACATTTTAAGGTAAGGTAAACGTACCAATGTACGGACGTTTTTGAACTTCGCTGACTTTGCAGTAATACTACGCTGATACTAACAGACTTACAACAACAAAGTGAATATGACCATGTAGAGCATTTATCTGAGTTTTATAATAATTAAATTTTATCTAATTTGTTTGAGCTGTAAATGGGAATTAATACCCAAAATATAAAAAAATACCCAAATGTACCAAACCGCGGACGATTTGTCCTAATGCGCGGAATGTCGTCCCAATTCCTGGACGCTATACGAAATTGAACTCTATTTGTTTTACATTAGAGTTTAAATAGCCTTTCTACCGTATTATTATTTGTATGAACTTTAAAATCGACCCAAATCTATTACAAATCGTCCTAATTCACGGACGCTATGCGAATTAGAACTCTATTTGCTTTACATTAGAATTTAAATTGCCTTTATATTGTATTATTTCTTACTATTATTAAAGAATATTTTAGTTAAAGCCATTCATGGTGTCTTAAATCAAAGAAACAATGGTTTACATGCAATAAATTATATTTCAAACAAAACAATAATCACATTATGATAAAAAAAAATGATGAAACGTTAGGTAGTTAGCACAATAGCATTGGAATAGGAACCGTATTTAGTCCGTGGCAAGATAATCGGCTTAAATGATCCCCAAGGTAATGTGTTCAGTCTTCCCATGCAAAATAAAATGCGTTCTTTTTTATAATTATATTCCACAGGTCCGTATAAGGCACCTTAGGTGACACATTTGCATAATGATGATTTCACGGTAGTTAAATTGGATACCAGTCTCTAAGGCAACCTCAGTAGTATATTTACCTTTAAAGCTCGGCGTACCTGGATATCGTAGAAGTGGCGCAACATCTGGCAGTCGAAGAATTAATGCTTTCAGTACAAGAAAAAAACAAGAAACTAAATTAGGGTGTGACTCAAACGCCCACTGTGTTGTCTGGGAATGTCCCAATACAAATGAGAGGAGAAATGACGTACTTGACTCCATCTTCAAGCATTATTCAAATCTACTAAACCATGGCTCTGAGTTTATTTTCGTAACGTCTTGGGAATCAATTATCGACATCATACCTGCTACGAGTAATATCTCTAAAACAATCAATGAGTGGCGTGTGGTAACTGATGAATACTCTGATTCCGAAGCTCGAACGTGAAGCATACCGATATAGCAACTTTTAGAAATAAACTCAAAATAGCTATAAAGAGGGAACCTTTACAATAGCTAGAAAACAACTCGAGAGAGAAAAGCATGAGCTGACTAGCTCATGCTTTTCTCTCTCGAGTCTATGACTATAGAGAACGATGTATCTGACGATATATTGCTATCTTGGAACATATACGCGGATAGTGCAAAAAACAAGCTTGGACTAAGAGACTCTCTTGCCCTGAGTAAAACAACATAAACTTTGCAAGCGGAAGCCATGGGCCTTTTGCTAGCCGCAAAAAAACTTAAACTTTTATATGAACTGAGCTTCTAACAGCTACTGGAAACAGTGAGGCCAAAGAAGTGATCATGTTCACAGTTGACAGTGCTGCTACTATCTATGAACTCAGAAGACCTATAACAAGGTCAAAATTAATCGCTGCGCGTCATGCAACATTCCAAACTCTATCAAATAAACAGTGCGATGGAAAAAGAGTCACAGATCATGTTCAGGCAACAACATAGCAGATACGCTTTCCAAAGAGAGAAGATTCAGTTGTTACTTAGAAAATCAAATTGTTTTATTATATTATAATCTTAATCATACAATCTTAATCCCAATTTTTTAGTACTATAGTTGATTATTATATCGATACAATAATCAACTTTTACAAAAAAATGACTCAATCAAGAGACAGATGTTTACTCTGATACCAGGACTAGCCACGCGGCCCATACGAACGTCCTTATTTACTTTTTAGTACCTATTTATAAAAAATTAAATGTTTATTATTTTCTATGAAACACCAAAAGTTTAGTATTTCATAAAAAATAAAAACATAATATCAAAATCTGAGAACAATAAATCTTACTTAAGATAATCTTTTAAACACAATGTAATATTGTTTAAAATATATGTTGTAAATCGATCAAAAACAATTGTTTTTGTCATGCACAAAAAACAGTTTAAACAATACTAAAGCAAATTGGACACGACTATTGTTTGAACCAGTCCAAAACAATTCTTAATTCCTTTGAATGAGACGCAACCTAATTATAATAATTGCTTTTTCACGGTTTTGAAAACGACGTTCTTACATGCAAGGATAAATGAGACTTATTTCAAGGCAATAAGGTCGAGATCCAACCTTTGGTACAACGGGTTTTAAAGAACTGATGTGTGTCCCACTTCTCGGACGAAAAATGTGATTATTGTCCGTGTATTGGGACAAGTACGGGTTTTGTGAGTACCATTAGGCGGATACGCAAATATTATAAATAATCAACAAGATTACGTCTAGATTAAAGGTTATAATATTAGGTAATTTATCTAAGTATCGTAATAAAATAGCACACTTACCGTATCACATTACACAACTAAGAAATGATCTGAAGTTTATGACAGGGTAGACACCAAATTCAGCTACTGAATTAACAGATTAACGAAAATTTTACGACACCGCACTTTTGAGATCATTTGGTTTGGACACCATTACACTAAGTGTACAGTTTTTCTTGTATAATAGTTTGAAATATAACCAAGAATTTATTGTCATTCATAAGATTAAGTTAAACTTTCGTTAAAAATTACAAAAATTAAAAAACCGAGTAACGTCCGCGTTCTGGGACTCGTCCGCAATTACGTGCGTTTACCTTACTATTCGTATACCTACAAAATATTGAAAACTGCCGTAAAAGATTTTGGAATCAATTAGTCACATAATTTTTGGCCCCAAAATAAAACTCAATCGAAAAAATAAACTACATTAAATAAAGCACACTACAGTAGTCATATACAACGTATTGACTCATAATACTTTTACATTGTTCCGAAATTCTAATCTTCCTGTGTACGTGTCAAATATATTCCACGCGTCGCGTTATCTCACCAACAAAGGGCTCGGAAATAATACAAGCGTAAATGAAAAATACGCACATTCGACATATCGAGCGGCAATAAAGCTCCGGGCACAATGGCGTCCTCGATACGCGTTTTTTTCTAACCTTATCCAGGCTCCGCTCGCTCCTTGCGCAGATCTTTACAATACACCGGGGTCGCCGCTCTATCATTGTTTTCCATCTCTATTTTCCTATTCGACGTTTTTATTGCCAAAGCGTTATAGTTTTGTTTGGAAAAAAATTAACTGCTTTCCGAATGCTTCGTTTATTCAGCTTTGTTGGACAGAGAAGTGCGCAGGGCAGTGCAATTATGTAAATACTCGTAAAGTCCCGCTGTCACTGTCATTTTGCTGCCGCTACCCATTTAGCAGAAAAAGAAAGAGACTTCATAAACCAGCCAGCGTCTCATCTCTCTAGCTCCCACGCATACCTATATTTCGGCTTTTGCGCAGTGTTCTGCGCATATAACTTCCCATCTGCCGACTTGTATGGCGCGTAGTATACTTATGTTAAAACTACATACTAAAACTACTGCTACATAAAAATAAATAGGATCATCCGCTGACTCTTGGATATCTAAAGATAAATCCAAATACTCAAGCTCACTGCCAGTTGGCAGCGTGCCCAGTATGCTGGCAGCATTGCCACCATAGAAAAAATGCCAAGTGGACAATTGCCACGCTGAATGGTTATACGTTGACCCGAATAAACACCAGAACATTAGCGACTTCAATACGCGTTTTCTTTTTAAAACCATATCCGGGGTTTTCTCACTTCTTGTGCAGATCTTTACAATACACCGGGGCCTTCGTTCTATCATTGTTTCCATCTTTTCTATTTTCTTACCTGACGTTTTTATTCCCTCCGGCCGCTTAGATAACTGACTTTCAGAACTAGTTGTCTAAAAATAGTACTCCTCTGGTTGCTATGTAGTATTGTTAGCTTAGAAGAAAGTTTATTTTGATGGACGAACAATTTTATTTGGCTGGTAAAAATAACGCTTTGTTGATTGTTAGATACTTACAAATCATTTGATATTCAAACCTTTCTCAATACCACAAATTAACTTTCAAATTTGGCTGTATGCCTATTTGTGTGTAAGTACTCATATTGTGACATGATATATATAATAATAACCTATTTACCTAAGTAGTTAGTTGCAAGATATTTGCTATTTATACCTAGTAAATATGTGTTTTGTGTGGCCTCTTTATTTTTTTATGTGTGTTTTTATTGCCGCGAAACCATATAAACTAGTTTTCTTTAAACAATATTTTTTAACCGTAACTCCGATAATCGGACCCAAAAACCGGATGAATAATTCATTCAGTTCCTCTCATGTCGTAGTTTTATGAAGCTGTAAAACGCGGCAATGCGGTTGCCGCACAGCTTCAGGCACAGACTCCACCAAAGATGAACGAAGCGGAGTTGAGTAGAGCTGTGTAACACTACCATATAAAGACCATGCCGCATTTACTAACCGATAGCAAAACTTCCACTCAGTATTGCTCCGATCACGACTGTGTATTGTTCTGACCATGGAAAAGCATTTTTACATGTTCACTGTCTACAACGCTCGCCCATCTCCACTGCGCTCCGCTTTGGTAGAATCTGGGTATAACCGGCAATAAAACTAAGACAGCAAAATTTTAAAGCTGCCAAAATGTGTAAAGGCACCTGCAAGTGCGCCGCCACTGGCAATAACATGTAATGCTTACTCTTATAGCACACTGTCGCAAGTCGCAGCTAAACGCGATTTGTTCTAGAAAAGATAACACCATTTCAACATTGCTGTCGAATTTGGAACTTTTGTTGCAGTAAACCCGTGCTTTATATGCTGGCAAAATTATTACGCTGAATGTTCTGCTTATATATTGTTAGATAATCATCAGCATTATGTTCACGCACTGCGTCCAATGCGTTCAGATAATTATAACCTAATAGATGTGACGTGACTATCATACAACTGTATTAATTTGTGCATTGACACTGATTTAAATTGCTAAAAGGATGTACTTTCTACAATGTTATTTCAATTTTAGAATATCTGAGCAATATAATGCATGTACTTAGCTACACATATTTCTGTTTGCGCGCGATGCAGCTTGCAATTCCATATACTAAAAGCATCAATGCGAACTTACGAATACCCGCGGCGGGAATTGTAAAATTTTTCACAAAGAGCCACGCTGTTTGCCTGCAAACAGGTGAAACGAGAACCAACCGAGATCTCGAATAAGTAACGCTCTGAAAATTCTTCATTCGGCAAAATGTAAACGTCCGATACAACGTGCAACTTTTAAATGAAATTCCAACTTGTACCTCAAAACTTGCTAATGCACTTTCTTGAGCGCAAAGTGACACGTAAATCATGCCGTCCATTACAAGTGGCATACTCTCACAACGTGGGAACGCGAAACTATTGCGATAATTCACTAGCAAAATTCCACGAGACCCGAAAAGCAACGCAAGCAAAGTAGATTCCGCCTTACACTTGACACAGCGCGATTTCAAGAATTTCATTTACCGCCTGCATTGCTGGGTACCAGGTTTCAGGTATCCGGCTGTGTGAACTGGCAATCCGACCGTTCTTAACCATTAAGACTGAATACAATTGGAGCGCAGGCCTCGGAATGCGGGTCGAGATTTGAGTGTCTTCAGTAATGAAACGGTGCTTTTGGCTGTACCTAACTTGCCTATAGCTTGCCCGCAGCCGACGCGTACGGTGGTGTGGGAATGTACCTACACTGATTGCTATAGCAAACATACTGCTATTGCTGAGAGTGGTATGGTCATATTGTGCACCGTAGAATATAGTTCGATAGAACTATGGATACATACAGGAATACCAAACATTCCATTGTAGAGAGCTGGTTACAGAAGTTTCTATACTGTAAATTTAGATATTATTGTCAATTTGTGTTATAGTCAATGCAAACATGTATGTGTTTATGTTAATTTCTACTCAAATTCATTGAAACCACTCGGTTTTGGATGTATGGCTAATAGATGATGTCCCAATTTGATAGGATTCTTAAGTTTTTGAACGAATAAATAAACACTTTATTGTTAACACTAAAATACAATACAGAAAAATACACAGAAAGGAAACAAAGCGACTTAAATTAGTGCAACAAAGGGCGGCCTTATTGCTAATAGCAATCTCTTCCGGGCTTAAGTTCTCGAATCGAGACCATTCATCGACTAATGTGTGTGGATTATTCACTCATAAGGTGGACAGACAAACTGATTAGATTGAAGGATCTCTATGAATAAAGTAACTACCAACAGGTTCTATAGATAATAATCTAAAGGGGAAAAACAAAGTCAAAGTGTTGTTTTTGCGGAAACTTGGATGGCATGTAGGTGTTAAAGTAATTATCTACTTTATTATGAGCACCTTGCTCTAACATGACGGCATGCAAAGTGTCATGGTAGGCATCAGTGGAATTTCTACGACTGATATGATCATGATAATACTTTATTCCTATATACTACTGATTAAAATAGAACACAGTGTCAAAACCACAGATCCCGCAATCAATAACTAAAAATATTTTCGCTTTTTGAATGACATTTATTTATGTCTAACTTTGCAGTTTACAGAAACGTTGCAACAGTTTACAAAACAATCCTAAACTACGTAATTCCATTGTTTGTCAAAAACAGAACAGTTCACTCACCTTTGTTTAACAAGTACAATAAAATAACCACCTTTCCACGTAACTTCAATCCAATTGCAGATTCAATTTACCCTAAAATAGGCACAAATAGAACCACTCAAAACGCACAATACCTTCGAACTGATCAAATCAATGTTTCGAGAATTAATTTAGTACCCACGTGAGTGGCACTAGCGATAAAATTAATCCAATATCGACTTGAATCGGGAGAATACCGCTTTGTCGGTGTATCTGATGAGGAAAACTGTGAATGGAAACAGAAAATGTCTTTTCCTTATATCTTCTTATATCTGTTTTCCGGTTTCCGTCATTAAGTGCTAGATACGAGTCGAGAGCAGCGCTCGAACGGAGATAGATGGTCGATTAATGGGAGTCAGGTCTTGATACCAATGCCGTGTGTAGGTAGTTTTATTTTGTTTTATTTGGTTTTTAAGTACGAAGTAATGTTACGTTATATTAATTGATGCTCTGTGGTTATAGGACCTGTTACAAGATTATCTCTATAAGGTAAAAATAAGTACATTTATTTGGAAGCTATTGTTAAGGTCTATTCAGTCTAGGGCATGTAAAAATATATGGAAAAAGCTCCAAAAACCTAAAAACAATTTTTGAAATTAGTAGATAACTGGACGACCCGCCCCGGCTTCGCACAGGTGTATTATACATATAAACCTTCCTCTTGAATCACTCTATCCATTAAAAAAACCGCATCAAAATCCGTTGCGTAGTTTTAAAGATTTAAGCATACAGACAAACAAACAGACAAAAAAAGCGACTTTATTTTATACTATGTAAGGATTTTTACAGACAGCGATCATGATCACCTTATTTTCCGGTATTTTATTTTTCCGTTGTTTAAATGTGATGTTAAAACAAAAGTACCCAAGTCTTTTTTGCTTTGTAGTTTCTCTTTCTGCACTCAAATCTCCTATTTATAGTAAGTACTAGCGACCCGCCCCGGCTTCGCACAGGTGTATTATACATATAAGCCTTCCTCTTGAAACACTCTATAAAAAAAACGCATAAAAATCCGTTGCGTAGTTTTAAAGATATAAGCTTACATGGGGACAGACAGCGGGAAGCGACTTTGTTTTATACTATGTAGTGATTATGCGGAAAATGTTTTCAGTGTAGGTTGCGCGTTCATGCTCATACTTAGACTGTTATCACTTGATAGTTACAATTCACTACGAATATTTCACTCTTTTCTCATCTAGTTCTGTTTCGTCCCGCGAGAATTCGATCTTCTTATATCGCGCCTTACAGAGACCTTCACTTACTTGGATTTATTATTTTTTCTTATTGTTTGACTTACTCTGACACACGGTCTTTGTCGCTCCTGTGGGAAAATGCCTGTCACACAGTGAGCGAACGAAGTCTTCTTAACCGACTTGCATAGAGGACGTTTTCAGTTCAAAATGAATCTTTTTTATTGGCAGCCTCGTTGGCTCAGTGGTTACTGACCCTAACTTCTGAGTCAAAGAGGCGTGGGTTCGATCCCCACCCAGGGCAAGTATTTATGTGATGAACATAGGTGTTTGCTATGTGTCTGGGTGTTATTTAGTTAGGTACTATCTATATAAGTATGTATTTAAAAATATGTATAAGTAGTATTGTCTCTGGCAGCCATATCACAAGCTTTGCTTAGTTTGGGGTCAGAGGCCGTGTGTAAGTGTCCCCTAATATTTATATTTATTTATTTACTTTTGATTTCTATATATTTCAGTAGTTTGTGAAGCAATTTACGTGTTTCATTTTCTGTTTTCTCGCTGTCCTAGGTGATAACACGCAAAATATCGCGAAGCAACTTGTTCATTACAACCATTTAAAAAAAAAAAAAAAAATTGCGACGACTTATAGTAAATCACTTACAGATATCTATTTAAATACATTCTGATAATTACAGATCGCGTTGCCTGCGTTTGTCACTCGTTTAGGATAATCAGTAATGCAAAAACATGCAAAATGATTCCTTGAATTATTCACTGCATTCCAGCCATCAGCCATAAGAAGTCCACTGCTGGATATAGGCCTCCCTATTGAATTTCCAATAAGACCGGTTGGAAGCGGTTGCATCACTACATTTATTTAAAAGTTTTTATCTGGTCCAAAGTTCTGATGTGAACAGGCGTGAAAATAAATTTAATATAAATTTCAATTTATATTTAAATTTGTATTATAATATACATACATCATAATATTATTAAAATAAAACATTAGCTTTCATTCGTATGAAACTGAATTACCTATAGACGGTCCATTCGTGTAGCAGCAGGCTATGGTGTGACATCAGGAATAAAAACACACACACACACAAAAAACTATTTTTGCCGTTGTTCGAAAGATTATTCACGCTTTCGCATTACGATTACCTATCTGAGGTTAATTAGAATTTTGTAAACGAAAACGCGGTTCATAGAGGTGAAGATAGAAGGAACCAAAGGTTATAGCGTGGGTGATTGTTTGTTTCAAAACAAAGGCAGCGGCCGCAATAGCAAATACTTTAGAAAGTTTCTAATAGGATCATTTAATGTTTTGAATGCGGCTTTTATTTCAGGAATATTCCAAAAGGATTTTCGAATTGCGAGATACAAAAGAAAGTTTCTGTTATAGAATTAAATAATGAATAAAATTAGCTCTGCGAGAATAGAAATAGTAGCAAAAAGTAAACAGAAAAAGAATTAAAACTTTTATCTGAACTGAAACGATGCTTAGGTTTTACCGTCAAGTACCTAAATGAAATCATTATTTTCAGTGGAAAAAATTAGCATTAATTGGTTTGTTGAAAGTATATTTGCAGTTTTGTGTTAGTATCATAATAATTGCAAAGGTTTAATAAGTCATTTTTGAATGGAATGAATGGGACAAGGAAATAAATAATTTTAAATATGTTAATCACTTTGATAAGGTACCATGTGTCTTGATCTTAATTGCTCTCGATACATAGATTCTCATGACGCTTGTACTTACATAGCATAGTTGACATTCTCCTGCTTGGGAAATCCAAATTAATTACAACAAGCGCGAATCTACACGCAACTAAAAGGTATATCGATATTTTCAATGCCTAGAATTAAGTTTGAGCATGTACGTAGATACATGACCGTAATTGTATCTACCTTAATACAATAACGTAGGTTTCAGAATTGAGTCTTAACGTGCGCAATTGCCTTATTCCACACAGCCTTAGCTAAATAATAAATAACCCCCGGGTCGGAAACCCACGTTATTCAACCTTAAAAAAACCATAAAACCGAGTTAACGCCTACACGTGGATGCCGCTATACTTATTTGTTTATTCACTCTGTATTTGCATTTGTTTAACACTTTTTAGATTCACGTACTAAGCTCTATTGCTGAGAGTTTTATTAGGGAAGTTTCTTCACCGAACGGTTTTCGTTTGTCCTTAACTAAAATTAAATGATTATTAGTTTAATATAATTTCATTACTTAATTGTACATTGAAACCATATTTTATTAATTGTTAATCAAGGTTTTTTCACATTGACGGACAATAGATAACACAAGGCTGTCTTTGTTTTATACTATAAGAAATTGTTATCAAAATGTGACTGTAGCTTAGTTAGTTAGCAGAGCACATGTTCTTATCAGTACAGAAACGTATAAATTTAGTTTTGATTGCTATAACTAATAACTCAAAAATTGTTGTTATTGCTTATTATTTGTTATTGTTATGACTTATGATTTAGAAGATCATGTGTTAAACCGACGAAATAACGAAGGAAGTTTTCAAGTCAACGCGTAGGTATAAATATTTTTTTAATCAGACTACGCATAACTTTACAGAGTAGTCCGATTTCCATAATTCTTTTTTTAGTAGATAATACTTTAGAGGTGATTTTGTTTAGAGTTTATCGAAATCAGTTGAGCCATTTTTGAAAAATTATCAACGATAATGTGAAAATTCCTGTATCGATCCGTGCAAACTATTCGAATTCCGTACAAGATTGAAGTCAGTAATGCCATTTTTGCGAGAAATAATTATTTAGTAGTCTTCCATGAAAAAAAAAAGCGTTTCCTTTTTGATTACGGCTATGTTATTCATGTAAGGGGTTAGTATATTATGCTACTTGTTCTCTAATAATGTCTACCTTACATTTTTTTCTCGACAGTCTATTACGAATTTAGCTTTAAAACAGACATAATAAATAGGCACATTACCATCTCAAAGTCATTAAGTACGCACGTGACAGATACAAGTGTAACAAACCTAACAAGGGCAGACGAATCACCTTTTTATTATGCATTTGTACCAATAAAGCGTGAAACATATACAATATGTATGAGTTATATTTATGGATGTCTTATATTTTATGCATACGAAAGAATTGTTTTGGAAATTTTGTGGACATCTATCACACAAAAAGAACCAATAAGTTCTTTCAATTTAATATTTACACAAAGCAAAAAAAGTTGAGATAAACAGTACTAGGTACTACTTAGTAGTTTTCCGAGCAGCAGACCTTGTATCAATACTATGGAGTCACAATCCTGCAAAAAAGTGTCCGAGACAAAAGCCTGCCGAAGCCACGTAGTGGGCAGGCTTTTTAGTTAGCCATAAGGTGATTGAAAGCCGACTACAACGCGCGCGATGTCAAAGTGCTCAGTTTCAAGTACTAATTTGGTGCCATAACGTCGAGATTCGAGAAAACGGGTCTATGTGAATTATTTAATGTAAATATCTATGTCGGCATGTATGACGGCGCACGGACATTTTTTTACTACTATCACTTAGGGATTGTGGCTCTGTAAATATTTGCTCGAAGATCTGTTTAACTGAATCTCCACAAGCATATATTTCGACTCGGTTTTCACGACGAATAAAAAAATACAAAATATAGAACCCGCGTACCAAGTTTCATTACAACTACAAGGTGTAATACAATTTTATAAATACAAGTCAGTACTAGACAAGATTGGTTCTAGATGTCCGTCTGTTGTAGAAAAAACAGTAATACAAAGCTTTCTAGGGACACAATAGACTCGAAGTTCGATTTCATTAACGAAATAGAGTCAGAAATCGAGGTATAAATAATGAGACTTGGAAGAGTTTAATTTGAAAACTTACCGATATAATATGGAACTAAAAGCAAAAGGTTGATGAAGGTTGAAAATAGCAGCAAGTTTGAAGCATTTAAAATATTGCTTCCTACTCCTAAGAAAGGATATTTATTATTTTTCACCAAAAATTACATATTTTTACTTCAACCGTATACAGAATTCGAATAGTTAAAACGAATCGAAGTTTAACGATTTAATTTTCACATTATTATTGAGTTTAAAGGTAGAAAGAGAAACTTTTTAATTAAAAGTGAAAGCTAAAATTACCAATAATAAGGAAAATTAAATATTGTTTTGTTAAAGTTATTGGTAAGTAATTTGAGACGAGTAATTTGAGTAAGTTAATTTGACTATGGTTAAGTTTTAATTTTAGCTAACTCAACATTGAAGTGGTGAAGCTACAATTAGATGATGATGATTTTTAGGGTTCCGTACCCAAAGAGTAAAAATGTGACCCTATTACTAAGGCTCCGCTGTCCGTTTGTCTTTCTGTCACCAGGCTGTATCTCATGAACCGCGATAGCTAGAACGTTGAAATTTTCACATTTGACGTAGGTATTTCTGCTGCCGTTGTAACAAAATATCCTAAAAACCGAAAAAAAATGTTGCATTGTTCCCACATAGCAAACCTGTTATTCGCTCGATATTAACAACGGTGACAGGTAGATGCTTGAAATATTAACAGAATATGTAGTTAAATACGCACTTTAAAAATAAGTAATTAAAATAAAATAAACATTAAAGGGAGGCATATGGGACTACAAGTACCTAACGTAATTTTTTTGCTCGATATAAATAACGACAACAGGAAGATGCTTGAAATAATCACAGAATATTAAGTTGTATTTTCCTTTCAAAATGAAAAATTAAATTGAAATAAAACATATTATATTCCATACGGCACAGAACCCTCTGTGCGCGTCCGACTCGCACTTGGCCGATTTTTTTAACCATTAGAATCCATGTCCCCTCTAAAGTTAGACAACATAATTTTGGAAATATGTAATAGGTAACTACGAAATAAAAAATTGAGCACTCGAGGCGTTAAGTCTATCGAACTTTAGCTGTGGTGGCGCGGAGTCGGTAATATGAATAATTAAAAAATGCCCAGAGTCTTTTTATAAATTACATACAGAATGTTGCATTGAAAAGAGCAGAAATTCAAAAAGGTAAAAGTAGATTCAAAATTATAGATATACTTATTAATATGAACAACTTTTGTAATGCTATCAACTCTGGAAATAAATCAATTCCGTACATCACCTACATCGAGAACTGTAATGTGAAATATTTTTATTTGTGGTTTCGAGATTGGCCAGGTGGTAAAAATAAGCCATAAAGATGCGTATAATGATAGCTTAGAAAATGACCGTAGTCTAAAAAACACCCAGTATATTACTGGTCAGTAAACTTACAGTACCTACACAACTACGTAGTTCACGAATTCCTTTGTCACACTGACGCGCCATGACATTCGCAGACAACAAAAACAACGAAAAATAGACTTTTAAATCGGGAATGCAATCCGGCGACGGTTTGTATTTGGCTTAACACCTCTCACTATTTTGCGTCGCCAAATTTCAATTTTGTTTGTACGCTCTGGCGCAAAGCGGGGGCTCAAAAAGATTTTATTTTAAAACCCGTTGAGGTGAGACACGGAGTTCCCTTTGTGCTGTGTTTAGAGATTGTGTCTCGGTTCTATTGTCAATGTTGTGTTTTGACGGAACTCTTGCTTCAACTCTATTTTGTGATAAACCCACGCACACAAGAGAAGTATAGGTATAGTAGATATGTGTGTGAAATTGATAATTAAATGTAAAGGGTCATAGGTATTAAACCCAAAACCTTAAAAGGACAGGTCGAGTAGACGTCATCTAGAAAAACAACTTTTGTACTACGACTTTTGAAAATTCGACAAAAAGAAATTCATTTCTCCATACATTTTTTTTTGTATAAAAAGCTGACATTTTCTTTGTGATTTTCCAAAAGTCCTAAAACTAAAGTTGTTTGTCATTTGTTTATATGTACTAGACCCGCCCTTAAAAGGTTTTGCGTTTAATACCTATAGTTACTTCAGTACCTAGTCGCTTTCAACATAATACTAACCGTAAGATATCCACTGTTAAACAAAGGTCTCCCGTATAGAATACCAATAAAGTCGCTAGAAACCTGCTTTCCTCAGATCATCTATCCTTCGTCTTTCGTCACCCGGTAATTATAATTTAGGTTAATCTATCCATCTTGGCGATGCTTTGCTTGCGGTACGTGGTCTCCATTTGAGAACTTAACGAATCACTATATGTCCTAACGAAGAATACGCTTAAAAATGCAAATGGATGTAATTGGAGAGGGACAGAGGTGATGTTAAAAAAAAAAAATTGGTTGACTGTAAAGTCGGTTTACGGACTATAACATTAGCTACGTGATAATGTCATAAGAAAACATTGTTGAATCAACAACTGCAACAAGCTGAACGCTAAGGCTAATCGTGCCTCTCTATCGTTTGTTCCGCGCTCTCGCTTTCACGCTCGGCTCAGGCGGAACGTGACATTTTTTCGTGCGTGCGTCGTTATAAATCGATGAACGCAGACCGTTCGATTTATAAGTCATTATCACGTCTATAGATATAAGTATATGCCCAGGAAGGTCATTGCCAATCATAGAATTATCATAAGCTGATGATGGTGAATGAGCTGATGAGTTTCTAAACCTGTGAAAATTTTCATTTGCAAGTAGCTGAAATTGAGCCAACGTCAATTCGCGAGCACGTACGCAAATAAACAGAAATTGTACTGACGCCATAAATTGCGAACACTCAGTAACAGTACACCGAGACAATAAAGAAGTCATAACAAAGTGACGTCAAACAAATTGTCATCGGCAAATAAACCCGCGTGAAGGAAGGCACTCACCGGAAGAGCGTGTAATGTAACAATGCGAGATTCGGCTGAGCATTACGCTAAACTGCAAACTCGACACTCTCACTAAGTCTCTCTCTATGGAAATACTAATTGTCATCCTCTGCGTTTATGCAAGAGGTTCGTGTGTTTATGTAATACATCCATGGCTCAATGTCATTCATTGCTCAAGTGAACCTTCGTGCTCACATATTATAATACTTAGAAACGCGCAGTGATAGGCATTAGTTTTTCGTACTCATTTATACAGACTCATTAATTGAAAATGCGAGATTTTACGTCCCATTTTTATTGTAATGCGCAATACTGATGTTACATTACACGATTTACACACACATCCTGCAATGTTTGGACTAAATTACACATGCAATACTCCTAGTAAATAACTAGTAATCATCAGGCAAAAATTCATCTCGCGTGTGCTATTTGCGACGTCAAACAGGCGTAGCAGACGCCAAACTCTCGCGTTCAGGTCTTGTTCAGGTACACCAAACTTACGAATTCAGCGGTTTGGCGGCAAACTGCCTGAACTTTGCACTTAAGTACTGAGTTACATCTGCAAAATTCTTAAGAGCCGCGTTTCATTATTTCGGAGTCAAGTTAGGAAATAACTTTTATGAAGTAGTTTCCGTGTTGAACTTAAATAGTACCGAATTATTTGCATTACTTTTCATGCCGTTACTCCTAACAAATCTTCTCGAATAAACTAAAATAACTTTGAATAATAAAACATCAATTGGCAAAATTAAGTTCAGGGTCACAAATTAACGATAAGCAATCTGGAATAAAAATGGCTTAAAGTGAAGTTATCGTCATCCAGATCTACATTATAACACATAACTTATACAATTCTACGCTAAAAACAAACAAGGCTAACTACGAGACTAATGAGAAAAATAAATAGCCTCAAATGCTGGTACGAAACTATTCTGAATGAATTTAAACACACCTTTAGCAGCCGAACACACCAACTAATATTCAATCATCGCTACGATACGCTAAAATTCATTCCAAGAACTGCTATCCTCTATCAATCTATAAATGTAAATGATAGATACAGAACGAGGGTAGTTGTAGAGCCCGTATAGCCCGCGTTGCGGCTGACAGCGGGCGAGATCCGAGTAGGAATTTCATTTCCTCCACCTGGGGCGGCAGGCCACGCGGTGTCACGCCAAGCGACAGCGGAATCTCACGCTTTTAATACACTCACGGTTGTTTATACAGGGAATTCACAATGTTGCCTCAGGTAGTGTTTGAAGTATTTCTAGGAAACTTTAAACAATTGTCCTACGTTGACGCGTTTTAACATTTTAGAAAATTATCCCTTTTTTTGGTGAAATTTATTTCCTCCACCAGCACGGGAAGCATGGCAAAGGGAGTAATGGTCTTTCCACCATTATATCCCCCCGAAGAGGAAATAAATTATGGATTGACAATGACATCTGACATTAAGAGTGGATAAAATAGTTTTCTCCCCTTGCCGTGCTACCCGGGCTGGGGCGGCAGGCGACGCGGTGACACGCCAAGCGACAGCGGAATCTCACGCTTTTAATACACTCACGGTTGTTTATACAGGAAATTCACAATGTTGCCTCAGGTAATGTTTGAAGTATTTCTAGGAAACTGTAAACTATTATCCTACGTTGTCGCAAACATTTTAGAAAATAAGAATATGCAATATCCTTTTTCTTGGAGAATTTTATTTCTTCCACCTGAGGCGGCAGACCACACGGCGACACGCCATGCGACAGCGAAATCTCACGGTTTTAATACACTCACGCTTGTTAATAGTACAGAAATTTCACAATGTTAGTTCAAATAATTCTAGAGTTTATACTCTGTATGAAGTAATTTAAACTAACGAACTGTTTGAACTACCGCACAAGTACGGTACAATGTAAGCTTTTTGATCTTCACCACCCAGCATTGGTATGAAAATAAGACTGTATGTGTATTATAAAACTACAGAATTATACACTAGAAATAGGTAGAACGATTGATTCCAAGTGTGCAAAAATGTGGACAGCCCAGTGCATTGTATTTTACCTCGAAGTGATATACCTAACATCCGAACTATCAATATCAAGAAGTCTATTTTTAGTCGCTGGTGTAAAAAGTTATTCAAATTGGAATCATCTAGAAATATTCAAAACATTTTTCTTTCAATAAGGAAAACCACTGAATTGTAAGCACCATGTCTTAACTTTAGCATCCGGATAAATGAGCAGGCGAAGAGAGCGGGATGGGTCGATTCCACCGCATCTACTATTATGGCAATTTTCTACCAACCGCAGGCGGTCTACTATACTCGTAAGTCTACCTATATTATTAAATATAATGCCACCAAACGGGCAAGTGATTCTATTAACTACAACAAAGTATACTGTTTTATTTACATAAAACAATCAATGAATCTTCTTCTGAGCACTGAAGATCTCGAAATTTTTAAATACGCACTTAAGTGGACTTCAGCGAGTGTTTAAAAATTTCGAGAAAAATTTGAGAAAGTATCAGTTTGCAGTATGTTCAGCATACTGGAAACATTACAACGCTGAATAGCTATGTATATAGGTTGAAAAAAATAAACAAAAACATTTTAGTCAGGCAACATGTTTGTTCAACCGTTGCTTCTTATATAAAGTAATATAATTTGCAACAAATGATTGGGTATTGAGTATGAGAGATATATTTTAAAACCTTATTTCAAAACGTTAACAACGTTTTTTTAAAACTTAGAACACGAGTAATCACACGTTGTGCGCAGCACCTATATAAGTTTTGATATGAGAGCATTAAGTTTGTTGCGCTACGCTCAGTAGGTGTTAAGAACGTGTAGTACCTACCTGTATGTCTCTTCTCTAAACTATTCATAAGCCAGGAGGGCTTAGGGCAGACTAGAAAGGCAAGTTCGGTGCTCTCCGGGATAAACGTACCGTTATAATTTGATGTCTAGGGACTTCTGGTAATTTTCCTAAATCTATTTGAGTGCCTATTCTTGAACGTGTCTATTTTAAAAAAGGTCTCAGGTTATTACATTATTACCTTTCAAGATCCAAATTGTAGAAGTACAACAAGTTTAGCTTTCATATTTATTTTTTATCACGCTAGCGAATATTTTTAGCCAATTAAAATGCTGCTAAGTAGCACAATAATACTACGAGTATATTCAATATACTTCTCATCCATCAGCCATAAGACGTCAGCTGCTAAACATAGGCCTCCCCTACGGATCTCCAATAAGAGCGGCTTGCTTCCAGCGCGATCCTGGGATCACCCGTCCACTTTGTGGGTCTACGTCCTACGCTGTGTTTGCCTGTACGTGGTCTCCACTCGATAACTTTTCAACCCCATCGGTCATCAGTCCTCCTCGCTATGTGCCCTGCTCACAGCCATTTCAACTTGCCAATCCGTTGGGCTATATGTCGGTAACTTTGGTTCTTCTACGGATTTCCTCATTTCTGATTCGATCGCGCAGAGAGACTTCGAGCATAGCCCTCTCCATAGCTCGTTGGGCTGCTTGCAGCTTATTAATAAGGCCCATATTAAGACCACCTTTCAGTGCCATAAGTCATCACTGGTAACACACACTGGTCGAAAACTTTCGGTTTGTCCTAGGTAGACGTACGAGTCAACAACTTCTTCTTTAGTATTCATATGAAGAACTTATAGCACATTGAATACCGTATTGAAAGTTTCTTTATTACAATCATCACATTCCTTGAATTTCCATTATTGGATATAGGTTAGATTATAGATTTTCAACAGAACATAGAACAGCATCTAACGCGATCCTGTAGTCTTAATGAGGTCATCTGTCCACCATGTGAGAAGGCGTCCTACGCTACTCTGGCAGATTATTGTAATGTTATTTTATTATCAATAGTTTTACGAACATCTCTTCTACATTTTAGTATTCAACGTTAAATTATGAATAAATTCCAACATACACAATTTTAGATCCATCTTGAAAGCAAACAAACTAGTGCAATTGGCCTAAACAGAATTATGTTCATGAATACCTTGATTTGCATAACGCCATCCAAGACGCGCTTTAGATGTCGTCGGCGCTGTTGCCTGACGCCGTCCTTAAGGAAGCAACTCACTTAAATTTTTATAAAATCGTCTGATTTATATTAAAAATAAGTTGTCAAGTGCGTGTCCAGACACGCGTATGATAGGTGGACCACTGACGATGATTATGATGATGATGATTAAAACCAATTTTATGATGTCCATAGATGGAACATTTTGTGCGGTAAAATTAAATTTATTATTTTCCGCGAAATTTTCTTTTTTTTTTTTTCATAAGAACTTTCTCCTGACAATAACAAATACAACAAAAAAAAAGAAAAAGCCATGTCGGACCAGCCGTTCACGCGTGATGTCGTGACCAAGGGAAATAGGGATTCATTTTTATAAACGTACAAAATTGTGAGTGAGAAAGCAGCCAGAGTAGATCTCCCCCTTAATAAGTCCTTGCATACATTGCATAAGGCGGCTTTAACTTACTGGATGCTACGAAAGGCTTTGTTGTGAGTTTACGGCTTGTTTGCTACTTTGGAATTTGTTGAAGCTGTTTTAAATGCTATCTTATGCACTCGTACATATGATCTGATGTACATTCATATTATAGGCCCCATTCACCATCAGGCCAAATGAATGACATCCAAATGAATGTGGCTAATGTTGCCAATGTAGTGTATTTAAGTTTAGACTTATTTTTTTACAGAAAGAGTTTGAAGATATAGGTAGCCAGAAACACTTACTATGTACGAGTACATAAAGATAAATCCACAGATGATTTCTTCTTAGTCGTATACACTCTTGACAGAGTGGTCGTGGTCATCAGTTCCGGTGGTGGCTCGCTTTACAATGCGTCGCCATTCCTCTCGTATGGACACCTTTCTCGTGCACATATTGATGGGAACGTTTAGTACAGCCTTTATTTGGTCGGTCCAACGTAATGGAGATCTACCGCGCGGTCTTGTGCCTTCAATCTTTCCCTGCACCACAAGGCGCTCTACAGAGGTGTTATCTCGTCGCGATACGTGCCCGAAGTAGGTGAGAATGCGACATGGATGCGTTTGGACAATTGAAGATAGACGCTGCTTGATTGACAGATGATTTAGTTTGAAGGTAATCAGACAAGTTGCTAAACTATTTTTGACGCAATAAAAAGTCGCCATTTCTAACGACGAAATCGCATACTCGTAACATGGAATGGATGTCATCCATTTGGCCTGATGGTGAATGGGGCCTATTAGACACAGCAAATATTTCTAATATGAATGTACGAGTACATAAGACTAACGCCAATTATGAACTGAAATTGATGATTAATTTTGTTTGGTAGAGATGGTCCCATTGACAATTTGACATATTATATTATTATCGAAATTGTCGTTTTAAAAATATCAACAATCATGTAAACATGACTTCATTAATACATCGATTTGTCCAAACTATTTGAATTCTGTAAGTACATAGCTGAAATCGTTTGTGCCATTTTTGGCGAACAATAAAGTTTATTTATTTATTTTGTAGCCAGTGCCTTTATTAAAAGTGAAGCGTTGGTTGTTTGGCAGCACGATAGGTCGACGATATCGTCAAAATTATTGGTTGAATCTGGCAACGATTGGCAAAGGGCCGAGGCAGACGGAGGCAAGTAAGGAAGACTGTAGATGATGATGTCTTTATAAATTACACTAAATCCATAGGTAATAAACATAACACAAAAGGTAATCAAATCATCTATAAATCACAAGAAGTCTAGATGAAATACAAATGCCGAAGTACCTACAGCTACTGCATGCATATGCTGGCAGTATAGCCACGCTGATTTGGCAATGCTTAATACATTGAGCCTAGCACTTTTAAACGATAAAATGATGAGATTTAAAAGTCGACGCATCTATTTTTTTATATATTTTTTTATGTATAACTACGCATACTTTTTTACAGAGTAGTCCGATTTCAAAAACCCTTTTTTAGTTTGGTAGATCATATTTCAAGAATCACTACATCATACTTCCATTTAAATTTTATTGAAATCAGTTGAGATATTTTTGATAAATCAACAATAATGTGAAAAATTACTACATCAATCCGTGCGAACTATTTAAATTCTGTACAGGGTTGAAGTTGACTAGGTATGCTATTTTTGCGAAAAATAAATATTTATTGTCATGTAAAGCGTTCACCAAACGCTTGTTTCTATTTTGTTATAGAAATGTAACTTTATTCTTTGCCCCATATCGATAATTCTGCCTGCGCCAACTTTGTGACATAAAAATGACGAATATAACCCTGCAGAATATTAATTCTGCTAAATCAGAAAAATACAAACGAAATAAAACAAACCTAACGATTTTCTTTTTTACTTCCACGAGTAATGGATGTTGCAGCTTTTATAGGTAAAAACTGACAAAGTAAATTGAAAAAAGCCATATCAGGTAGCATAAGCTAACAGATTTAGTATGTTGCTGGAAAAAATCTGACTATTTTATGTAATAGGAGTAAACGAATACAAAACTTATTTGACTTACCATCAGGCCAATATTCCCTGAATTTCAGGCATTGAAAATATTATCCACTCAACATTAACGTGAGATTTTATTATGTTCACTTTTTAGGGTTCCGTACCCAAAGGGTAAAAACGGGACCCTATTACTAAGACTCCGCTGTCCGTCTGTCTGTCTCCAGGCTGTACCTCATGAACGGTTAAAGCTAGAACGTTGAAATTTTCACAGATGATGTATATATGTTGCCGCCACAACAACAAATACTAAAAACAGAAGTAAATAAATATTTCAGGGGGCTCCCATAAAGCAAACCTGAATTTTTAGCCGTTTTCCGATCGGTATCAATAACGGTGACAGGTAGATGCTTGAAATATTCAATATTTAATTAGATAATCACTTTAAAAATAAATAATTAAATTAAAATAAAATATAATAAGGGGGCCTTCCATACTGTACGGAACCCTTCATGCGCGAGTCCGGCTCGCACATTGCCGATTATTCTATTATCGCATCTCATAAAGCTCTGCTTATGAAAGAATGCGGCAGCAATTTTTTCTTTGACTATCATTTATTTAAACTAGTCATTATTCTGAGCATTTCTTACACAGAATTGCATACAAGTCAAAGATACAAGTAGATAGATTTACGAAGGTAGCGCTAGTATACCAACGTAGTTATTTTGTAACATCCTAACAATTTTGCTACGTAGAGACCCTTTAAAGAAACACTTTCATTTATATCTGCACGGAAACCTGGCGAATCTTGCGACCTTCAGTGACAACTATCCCTTCATCCTCACGTATCGGCTACACGGCATCTTCGCATTCGGAATAGCCCTTAAATTCCTGAAGGTAGAGGGTCGCCTTTAAAAATGCACGCAAATTGTAGTCTCGGGGGCCCTCCGAGGTCCCACAGTCGCAGGTAGGGGCCACTGCCCTAGTTTCGATATTGAAAAAAGGTCGGAAAACGGCACTTTGCTTTACTAAGGATAACGCTGTGATTAAATTCTCCAGACCCTTAATTCTTGATTTATAATTTAAGTATTTAATTCAACTGGTCACTAATCTTTACTTTTTAAATTTCTTGAATCTTGCCTTCTTACCGAATTCTAAAAAGGAGGAGGTACTATGTTCGTCTGTAGGTTTTTTTTTGTGTATGTTCATTGTTCATCGATATTATGCACCGATTTAAAAAAATGTTTTTTAGTTCAAAAGGGTATACGTACTTCCGAGGTGATTCCATTTGCAATACATCGAAATCGGCTGAGCCATTTTTGATAAATCATCAATATTGTACATAGATGCCACATCGATTCGTGCAAACTATTCGAATTCTATACACGGTGGCTTTGCCATTTTTGCGAAAAATAATTATTGTAGCATTAAAGGTTACTTTTGCCTTTTTCTTGAGCTTTTTTTCCGATTTTTACACGTATTCTCATGAAGCTCTCTTTATGGGTAGTTTTAGCAATGGACTATTAAGAGGCAGGCATGTAACATAATAATTGGCCAAGAGCGAGACGAAATCACGCATAAAGGGTTCCGCACCTATGGAAGCCCCTTTCAGTATGTTTTATTTTATTAATTATTTTAGCAAGGAATATATACTACTTAATATTTCAAGTATTTTCCTGTTGCCGTTAAAAAAACATTACTTGTATGGGACCCCTTCCCCTCTTAAATATTTATTTCATTTTAATTTATTTATTTTGAAAATGCATATTTAACTAAATATTCTGCAAATATTTAAAGCATCTACGAGTACCTGTCACAGTTATTAATATCGAACGAAAAACGTCTAAAAAAAAATCAGGTTTGTTTTATGGGAGCCCCCTTAAATATTTATTTACTTTTCTGTTTTTAGTATTTGTTGTTATAGCGGCAACAGAAATGCCTCATTTGTGAAAATTTCAAGGTTCTAGCTATTACGGTTCATGAGATACAGACTGATGACAGACAGACGGACAGCGGAGTCTTAGTAATAGGGTCCCGTTTTTACGTTTGCGTACGGAACCCTAAAAAGTAACAAGTGCTCTTTTAGTATTTCGTTCTTAGAATTGACGTGGTTTTTGCATTAGCTCACTCCTAGCAGAATTCTGTTGGAGCGCAGGTGATTCTGTTAGCGCTGCAAATGCCTGAATGTTCTAAAACAAACAGTGGTTTAGTTACTCACAGTAGCACTGGCACCGATCGAATATCGAGCTGAGTTTCAGGGTGCTCGGGTTCCTGATTTCACGTTTGTGTTTACTAAATGTTTGCGATAAAAACACACTTACGTAATATGCTAGACTAGTATTAGCATTATATCAAAATAATAGTAATATTAATAAAAGCAGAGATAAATTTTAAACGAGCAATCTAAAGCTCTAAAACATGTATTTAAAATTTTATTTAATGCTTAAGGTGGTTTAATTTTATAGCTTTCAACATATCGAACTGTTAATGTAAACAAATTGCAGAAAAACAGTTGTAAATTTTCTGCATACCTACCGACCAAAAAAGATGGCCGCAGTACGAGCTGTTCTTAAAATTAGTCTCATAACTCTAATTCCGTTCAGTTGTGCAAAAGTAAACTTTAGAATTAGTTCACTACTGAAGTAATTGTTAAATAATTCATGACTATTGTCTTCATTACTTCTTTAAGATTTTCTCTAGCCTGTGTCTATCGGTATCCTAGGTCCCTTGAATGCAGTCCGAAGTCGCCAACGTGGCGGAATAAAGCAAGCGTCTCCCAGGAGAATAAATTGTGAGAGTTACGAACAAAATGCTTCCATATACCAATCTCAACAGTAGTATGTTTTAAAAACATGTGGATTTTATGAAATCAATTAATAGTGTAATAATTTTTCAATTTTTAGGGTTCCGTAGTATAACGAGGAACCCTCCTTACTTCGTTGTGTCCGTCTGTCTGTCCGTCTGTCCGTCTGTTCCTCCGTCTTAATATTACAAAGCCTTATAACTACCACATTTATGAACCAAATTGCATAAAATTTGAGATTATGATAGAGTAGATCTCAATTTTCAGTACTTAAAAAATCAAAACTGTGTATTTAAGGGGTAGCATACAGGGTTTCTAAAATGAAAGTAATGTTTCCAAAACGATTTTTGTTACATGTACCCTTGGAGAGATATAGGTCGACAAATTTAAATGAGTGTTCCCCCCTAATTTCTAAAGTATGCAAGATAGAATGTTCAAACTATCTAAGTGTATAGACATCAAACACTTTCCCTGAAAATAATTTTGAGTACTGTGGGATCATAAGTTTTTAGTTATAAAGGAATATTGAAATTTTTAAACATGCACATAGTTCAGAAGTCATTGACCTCACAAACATATTTCGTGCTCAATTATGTTTTTCTAGTAGTCAACCATCTAATGACATCTGGTTTTTGTTATCATCATAATCATCGTCACCATCTACGGAAGTCCTATCATACGTGTGTCTCGACACGCACTTGACAACTTATTTTGGTCTAACTTATCAGTATCCTGAGATCAATGGTTGCTAGTCACCGATACGGCGCAATGTACCAAATGTCCCCCCGGAGAGATAAACTGTCCCGCATTTACACAGAATGTGCGGTAGAACTCCTCGCTCAAGTCAACCGTAACAAGAAATTTAACCGTGGAAAATGCACATCAAAATTAACACAAGTAAGTCTCTAGTCTATTTTCAAAGTTTCTAAATAAATCTAAGTCTAATTTTAGGATTGCAGAACTTAAAAATTTCCCAGTTTGCCTCTATCAGCGTCCCGAGTTCCCGAGGTTGTAAGTCGCCGACACGGTGCAATGAAGCGATTGTCCCCCTGGAGAGACAAAATGTCTCGCAATTACACATTTCGTGCGGTAGAACTGCTCGCGCAAGTCAACCGTAACAAAAACATTAACCGAAGAAAATTCACCTTTAGATTATTAAAGGTAAATTCTTCTGAAAATAAAATAAAATATCGAGTCTATTTTCTAAATCTATTTTTGGTACTGCAGAGTCTAAGAATTTCCCAGTTTGCGTCTATCAGCGTCTCGAGAACCCCAGGATGCAAGTCGCCGACACGGCGCAATGAAGCGAATGTCCCCCGGAGGGATAAACTGTCATACAGTTACAAAGTTTGTGCGGTAGAACTACTCGCTCATATCAGTGGTAAGTAACAAGAAATTGAACCAACTTAAGTTCATTAAGGTAATTGTCTAGTCTATTCTCTAAATTTCTAATTCTAATTTTAGGATTGCTGTCTAGGAATTTTCCAGTTTGCATCTATCAGCGTCCCGAGGCCCCCAGGATGTAAGTTGCCGACACGGCGCAGTGAAGCGAATGTCCCCCTGGAGAGATAAACTGTCTCACAGTTAGGTACACATTTCGTGCGGTAGAACTGCTCGCACAAGTCAACCGTTACAAATGACCGAAGAAAACACCTTTAGATTGCTCAAGGTAAATTCTTTAATTAAAAATAAAATCTAGTCCATCTTTAGGATTATAAAATCTGAGAATATCTTAGTTTGCCTATATCAGCGTCCCGAGATCCCCAGGATGCAAGCCGCCGACACGGCGCAATGAATCAAATGTCCCCCCGGAGATATAAACTGTCTCACAGTAACACAGTTTGTACAGTAGAAAGTAGAACTACTTGTGCAAGTCAGCCGTAACGGATAGTGTAGTTGAAAAGTATGCACAATGTAGGTAAGATTTCTTAAAACTTTGCTACATCTTTTTTAGGGTTCCGTACCCAAAGGGAAAAACGGGACCCTATTACTAAGACTTCGATGTCCGTCTGTCCGTCTGTCCGTCTGTCTGTCACCGGGCTGTATCTCATGAACCATAATAGGCAGCTGAAATTTTCATAGATGATGTATTTTTGTTGCCGCTATAACAACAAATACTAAAAACAAAACAAAATAATTATTTAAGGGGGGCTCCCATACAACAAACCTGAATTTTTAGACGTTTTTCGCTCTATATTAATAATGGTAACAGGTAGATGCTTGAAATTTTCACAGAATTTAGTTTTATAATAACTTTAAAGTAAATAATAAAATAAAATAAAACAAATATTTAATGGTGGCTCCCATACAGTACGGAACCCTCCGTGCGCGAGTCCGACTCGTACTTGGCCGATTTTTTTAAATAGTATTGCAAACGGGTTGATGCAGTACATACATAATTTTACAACTTTATTTTTAATAATTTACTTGTGAAGCTGATCAACCTTCTTAGATAAAACACCTTAAACCTATTTTTATTTCTATTTAATTTTTCTTACTTGATTTCCGACATAACAGTCAAACAATTCACAATAGTATTGCGGTCGGGTGGTTGGTTTGAGTTTTTTTCATTCAGCACAAGACACTTATAGGTAGGTACACTAGATTAAAGCAGTGTAAAAGTATACTTGTAATTATTTCAACATTTGACTGTTCTTAACATGCTTAACCCTTAACTGGTATCGTGGGGTCCGCGCAGACCCCACCGGTAATGTTTTCCTAACAAACTAAACATCTGACGCATTTGTGATTTTGAGTATTCTTATTAGGTCACTACTCGCGGCGGATGCCGGACTTTCAGCGCTGCAGCACTTATCAGAACGAAGATACGTACACGTTGAGAACTGAGTGAAACCCACGATAACAGTTACGTTAGTTTTTTGGCACAGTACTTTTCCACTTATGTGATTGAAAAAGGACGGGAAATCTTCTACATAATGAAAAAATTGTACGAAACTTATTCGAAAGATTCGAACAAAGATTCGTAATAATATTCATGAGTCCTGAATTTCTATTAAAGAGATGAGATAATATGATATCAATGCATGTTTTTTTTTAATTAACATGTATTAGAGATTTTACATTTTATTTTTTTATAAGTTCATATATTACAGATTTCATATTATTTTAGCAGGTAAGAAAATTTGTTTCCAAAATGTAGTTTCCTATTTTGTAATCACTTATAAGTAGCTAGACTACAAGTAAGAAGACTTAAACAAATAAAAACTAACAGGTTACAATAAAAACCTATTATTTTTCATGTATTAGCATTTATTCAACCACATAGTTAAAACTTGCATTCTATAAGAAATATATCATGGGCACGCACAGACCCCACGAAACCAGTTAAGAATGTCGAATTAACGATACCAGTTAAGGGATAAATTATTAATAAGTACTACCTATAATAAGTATACGAAAAATATAAACAATTCAGTCAGTTTATATCTTGCTAACTTGTACCATACAGAAGTCAGTTTTGTAGAATCACATTCTAATAAATCATGATACTAGATACTAATAAAAAACTTAATTGAACTCCCATCAAACTTTTCTCGTTACCAACATTTGCAGTCTAAACGTAATGAGTAAAATAAATTCCTCCTCTCCGACTCGTAAACAATAAGAAAGCGCTAATGAAATGAAAACAGGAACAAAAAGAAATCATGCCGCGAAACAGGCTTACGTTGTAATTTACGCCTCAACCTAAAAGCAAGTCGCCCTTTAATAGACGCCTCAACCCTTCCCATTCCTTATTTCTTTCTTTATCAATATTTCTCCAAGACCCGACGGCGTCTTAAAATAATCACTTTAGATCCCTATCAGGGAGTTTCCGCTAAAAAGATGAAGTAGGTACGCGATAGAGTCCGAATCAGAAAACAAAAGAATAGTAACTGCTGTTTGTCTGTGACTGTCCGTAGTATCTATTGCTTGATCTGGGTCAAAGGATTGTTATTCGCAATTGTTGAAATGATTTGCTATTCCGGAACCTTCTTTGATCAGCAACTAGCATTATTGGCATCTGTTTTTCTGTTTTATGTGTGTGTGAATGTGAATTAATAAAAAGTATATCTACCTATCTAACTAGTTCAAATATATGTGTATATAGTTGATCAGGTATATTGATTTCGATAACCAATTGGTGATTGCACTTTTTCAAGTAACAAAAAAAAGTTTTGAGGTTTATAAACTCAGAAACACCGATTACTAATGCAAATCACATTATAATAAGTCAAGCTCTTTGCATCAAAAATAACTTACTTTCAGCTGCTAATTATTTATTTATTCCTTGTCAACGATTTCTTTTTGATACAGATTTCAGTCTTTTATTCGACTATTTTTTCACTGACGATAGAGTTGGCTTGTCAGCTTTAAAAAGAATAAAAAACAAGGATATACAATTTTATATCCTTCGTGGATAGGCCTACGTCTTGCAGAGGACTTTTAAAAAGACTAGTATAATAATGTATTTGTTAACCAAAATCATACATTTAAGAAAAAAAAAGTTAATCACGCTCTTTTTTACAGCTGATCGTTTAAATCACACCCATTGACATCATCCTCTCGCGTTTTCTACTGCCGTCCCATCCCGAGTCTCAAGTAATTGATGTTATCTAGGAATATCGACGTTTTTAGCACTAATGAATAGCTAGCCTAGACTCCGTTTGTATTGTCCCTGAAACAGCGCACAATGATTTATACTTCTTGCTTCTTTGAGCCTTTAATGTAGGCCGCATCGACAGCTTCCTATTAATTGAAAACCTGCCTTTGTCCTTTGTCAATGTTTCTTGGCGTTTGTTTAGTCTGTTTATCTTTCTCGCTTTTTTAGTAATATTTCCGTGAACCGTTTAAGTTTTTTCCTCTGAAAAAATTGAAGGGTGTCCTGATTTTTTTTTACTACTGCAATAGGTTTGCTTTTGACTACATTTATCTGTCTAAATAAGTACTACACGAATGTTCAGTTTACGGACGATAATTTTACGTGATTACGTACGATTCTACCTCTCTTTCGCTTGTTCCACGCTCTCGCTTGCACGCTCGGCTCAGGCGGAACGTGACAATGAGTCATGCTTTTTCGTGCGTGCAACCGGCGTTCATTGACCTATAAGACGTCATAACGTCAAAATGTGATTTAGATCATCATCATTAACAACGTTAATTATGGAACCTGCTTCTATGTTCCATACAAAATGACAACTCCAAATCGACAAAATGTATGCAACAACTGATTTTTAGTAGTTGACTTTTCGGCTTTGTACTTACCTACACCCTTTCTGAATATCCCTGTGTACAAAAAGGAAAACCTTTAGTTAGGGATTTTCATTCTTTTATTTTACAAATGCGTTCCAACGTTATCACGGGAGTAGCCACTTTACTACCTAGTTAAAAAATCGGCCAAGTATAAGTTGGACTCGCGCATCAAGAGTTCCGTACCGTATCGGATCCCCTCGGCTAAAAAACACGTTTGGTGAATGGGAGCCCCCTTAAATATTTATTTTATTCTGCTTTTAGTATCTGCTGTTATAGCGGCAACAGAAATACATCATCTGAGAAAATTTCAGCTGCCTAGATATCACGGTTCATGAGATATAGCCTGGTGACAGACTGACAGACGGACGGACATCGAAGTCTTAGTAATAGGGTCCTGTTTTTACCCTTTGGGTACGGAACCCTAAAAAAGGCCAATTCGAGCGTATTAAACAAATGTATGTTTACTCAAATACTGTTTTTGATATTCCTAAAAGTGGCGTATCTGTTTTACGTGTTGCCGCCGGCAGTCGAAAAATATTCAAACGCTGTGAAACACAATTTGTACAATTCATGGAGTCCAATTACGTCCACCAACCAATATTTGTTTTACTGATGCTGACTACACAGTGTAGGCGGTAAATACGCGAAAGAGTATTTGTAATAAAAATTATTAGTTTCGTTTTTCCGTGTATTTACTGCTAATACTGCCAAAAAGGTCGATGGCATGACGTTGGGAATTCAAATAGCAATGTATTTATCAATTTGCTGGTGCATATTTCCATTCTAAATTTATCATCAATTTCTAAATTCAGTTTAATGAATCATTAAACTGAATTATCAAACATAGACGTTCTGTATCGATTTTTAAGCAGACCAAATCAGTCAAAAGCTACTTGTATCCATCATTTTTAGGGTTCCGTACCCAAAGGGTTAAAACGGGACCCTTTAATACCAAGACTCCGCTGTCCGTCTGTCTGTCTGCCACCAGGCTGGATCTCATGAACCGTTATAGCTAGAACGCTGAAATTTTCACAGATGATATATTTCTGTTGCCGCTATGACAACAAATACTAACTAATAAAAACCGAATACAAATAATATATAAAAGGGGCGCCCATACAACCAGCCTGATTTTTAACTGTTTTTCGCTAGATATTAATAATGGTAACAGGTAGATGCTTGAAATATTCAGAGAATATTTAGTTGTATATTCGATTCAATAATAAATAATTAAATTGAAATAAATATTTAAGGGAGCCCCCTTAAACTGGTCCAGTTTAAATTTTATCGAAATTAAGAGCTGAGCTATTTTTGATAAATCAACAATGATGTGATAATTACAACATCGATCCGTGCGAACTATTCGAATTCTGTACACAGTTGAAGTCGGTTTTGCCATTTTTGCGAAAAATAATTATACATTTACATTTCAGCCTTTGATCTTCATTCCAAACAAAACAAAACAGCGTACTTTATTATTCTCATTTATACCACCATTGTGCGAGATTCGCAGTACATTACAATGACAGGCTCTGGCGTGCCGAGACAACCGCACTACGATTCAACGCGAGAGTATTATTCAACAACAAACATGTTTATATAGGCAATATGAAGCGAACAAATAAGATTAACATCCCCCTCCCCGGTAGAATGCTACTGGATTCGTACTAAGCCACCTCCACCCCCTCCCGCAGAGCCATTATAAAATCTAGCTGCCGTTTTAAAAACGCGAGTAAACAGACAATGGACAATACGGATCGTTTCATGGGCTGAGGGAGACGAGGGATCTCCGCGGTGTACGGATCAGAACACTTGGAGAGGATTAACTCAGGAATGGCGTAAACCTTCCGTTTTAAGGTAATATTTGAATGCTTTTGATAACCATTTAACCTAAAGTATGAGTAGATACTACATATTCATACAAATTTAAAAAGCTAAAAACTACACAAATATAGAAGTCTGTTGAGGTCTAAAAGTTTAAAAAGCTGCTAGCTAATGAATTAGTGCAGCATTCACAACAAACATCTCTGTGCTACTTTGACATTATTTTTCTGCATATATAGGGTTATTCCTTATCAATGTCAATAAATCAATTGTTTTAATGTCAATAAATGAATTTAAATTTGAATTAGCATCCTTTTAGGGGATTTTTCTGTACATCAAAACTATTAACTTATGTTCTGCGACTTTTGTCAAAACTAAAAAAAAAATCTGCTGTTCCATCCATTTTGTCACGGGTGAACAATATTTTTCTATGGAACAACAATTATTTTTTTGAGTTTTGACTAAAGTCGCAGAACAAAAATTGATAGTTTTGATGTACAGAATAAGCCCCTAAAAAGATGCTTATTGATTAGGAATAATCCTGTTTAATCTTAATCGTTTATGCATCATAATTTTCGTTATTATAACTTTAATTCAGTGTTATATAATCCTGGAAAGAAAATCCGGGGATAGGAGCCACAATAAAAAAAAAAATTTAATTCAGTCATATAATGTTTATTGTGTTGTCTGTTTAAAAATTTAAGTACTTACACAATTTACAATTATTACATTGCAAATAACTATTAAAAATGTAAATAATATAGAGACATACTCTTTGTGCACTGGAACTGTTTATTATTTTAACTTCTATAATTATCTACCAACTCAAGACGGGAAGTTTTCGAACAGTTATTCCTCTGCTTGATTTAATTCTCTATGAGAGGATCGCGATTATTTGCCGGGAGCAGCAGCTCATCCGTACTGTAAACATGGACAGCCACTGTACCGGATAACATTACAAATTGACTCGTGTATCAATGCCACGAAAGAATAGCTAAATCTAGATAGAAATTATTCGGAATAGCGGCGATCTTTCGAAATTCAGACATTTTTACGACCCATCGTTTTGTCACAACAAGCTCAGTGGCGTTTTGTGAAATTATGCTTATGTGTAATTTTTAGGGTTCCGTACCCAAAGGGTAAAAACGGGACCCTATTACTAAGACTCCTCTGTCCGTCTGTCCGTCTGTCTGTCACCAAGCTGTATCTCATGAACCATTACAGCTAGAAAGCTGAAATTTTCACAGATCATGTATTTCTGTTGCAGCTGTAACAACAAATACAGAATAAAAACAGAATAATATAGAAACAGAATAAAATTAATATTTAAGGGGGGCTCCCGTACAACAAACCTGACTTTTTAGCCGTTTTTCGCTAGATATTTATAATGGTAACAGGTAGGTGCTTGAAATTTTCACAGAATATTTAGTTGTAAATTCACTTCAATAATGAATAATAAAATTATCATAAAATAAATATTTAAGGGGGGATCCCATACAGAAACGGAACCCTCCGTGCGCGAGTCCGACTCGTACTTGGCCGATTATTACATATGTTTATACCCAATTAATATGAAATTACGTAACATATACAATATACATACAATGTATATGTTTATTTTATGGTGTAACTATTAAAACCTTCGACGATTGACGCAATTTTTGTGACTTCATTATTATACAGTTCATATTATAGGCATTATTTTACTCAGCACGTTTGAGTGATTGAACATTGTGTACTTCAAGTGATCTAGAATGATGATCTTGCATCTGTACCGTTAGACATCTCCCAACAAGGTGTACAACTGGACAGACTTTATGATAGTGACCACTTGGTCGCGATGGACGCAAGCAGCTTCCAATCGATCTTATTAAAAAAAATTGAGAATGTATAATTATGCTTAACAGTAGTCGTGCTACGTTATGTTAGTGATTTTTTGTGTTCGTTATTTATTTATTTATTCAAATACCTGTAAATGTAATGTTGTGTTAAGCAATATTTTCATTACCAGTTATCAACTAAAATCTAATTCAAAAACGCACGTGACTCGAGTATTTTTTTATAAATATAATATCTATTTCCCTCTATATCACACAGTTTGCATGTGTCGTACGAAAATGTGGAAAAAACACGTCGAATATTGTTATCGCGGTACAATGTGTAATATATCGTTTTCATAAATTTCGCCGCCAGATGGTGCGAGTGCGTATACGGCGCTTGTTAGAATGTATGAAAATAATGCAATAAATTGAACGGTAAAGGTCCTAATGCCGCGTCTAGACTCATAAGAGACATTCCTAAGAGTACTTGTCTTTGACTCGAATAAGAGTATCTGATTCTGTTAGATAGATAATTCTTATATTTTTCTCTCCCTCTCTTGGAGAGTCTCTAGGTCTGATATTAATACTTATTTGCCTATCATAGCTTTTATACGCTATGCTTTCCTTGATTTCTCTATTTGGATGGTGTTTTGAACTTGTACCTACTTACTACTACTTGTACTTATTTTTTATTTTATAGTAATTTTTATTTTCTAAGCCTTCAAGAATAAGAATACATCACTCACCTTCGGTTTGCCGACGATATCGTGGTCATGGCGAAATCGATGGAAGAGCTCAGCACGATGCTCGAAGGCCTCAATCGAGTTTCTCAACAGGTGGGTCTCAAAATGAACATGAATAAAACAAAAGTCATGTGTAATGCCCATGTCGTACCCACCCCAATATCTGTTGAGAGCTCGGTTCTTGAAGTTGTTGACTCGTACGTCTACCTAGGACAAGTAGTCCAGCTAGGTAAGTCCAACTTCAAGAAAGAGGTAAATCGCCGAATCCAACTCGGTTGGGCAGCCTTCGGAAAACTGCGTGACGTCATTTCATCTGATATACCTCAGTGCCTCAAGACGAGAGTTTTCGATAGTTGTGTGTTGCCAGTGATGACATATGGAACTGAAACGTGGTCTTTTACTGTGGGCCTTATGAATAAGCTCAGGATAGCCCAACGTGCTATGGAGAGGGCTATGCTCGGCGTCTCTCTGCGAGATCGAATCAGAAATGAGGAGATCCGCAGACGAACCAATGTTACCGACATAGCCCAGCGGATTAGCAAATTAAAGTGGCAATGAGCAGGGCACATAGTTCGAAGAACGGATGGCCGATGGGGCAGTAAAGTTCTCGAATGGAGACCACGGACCAGCAAGCGCAGCGTAGGACGTCCACCGACTAGGTGGACTGACGATATAATAAAGATCGCAGGAACGCGCTGGATGCAGGCCGCTTCCAACCGGCCTTATTGGAAATCCATTGGGGAGGCCTATGTCCAGCAGTGGACGTCTTAAGGCTGATGGATGGATGGATGGATGGATGGATGAAGCCTTCAAGTTGCAGTGTCAAAATTGAATCACTATCACGACATCCTTACATGGTATAAAATAAAGTCGCTATTTTCGTTTGTTTATTTGTTTGTTTATTTGTTTGTCTGTATGCTTAAATCTTTAAAACTACGCAACGGATTTTGATGCGGTTTTTTTTAATGGATAGAGTGATTCAAGAGGAAGGTTTATATGTATAAAAATTCCCGAAATTCCCACGGGAACGGGCACAACGCGGGTAAAACCGCGGGGCGCTGCTAGTATAGTATAAAACAAAGTCGCTTCCCGCTGTCTGTCCCCATGTATGCTTATATCTTTAAAACTACACAATGGATTTTGATGCGGTTTTTTCAATAGATAGAGGATTCGAAAGGAAGGTTTAAATGTACAATACACCTGTGCGAAGCCAAGGCGGGTCGCTAGTATTTTATAAACACAAAATGGGATTTTATGAAAGATGTCATAATATAATAATCAATCGAGATTAAGAAGAAGAGAGACGTCTCTCTCTTCTTACTATGGCACCAACTTCGGATTCGTAAAAAAGTTTGGCTGTTCCTTAAAGAGAGCCGAGAGTCGATTACATTTTTGTACGGAATAACTTATTTTATGCGATATTTTTTCTGCGAATACCTACCTTCGTTTTGCAAAGCAATTTATGGTTTATTTTGGCGTATTTTAAGTGAAATGACGGGTAGCTACCTAGTAAAATTATAGATATATAGCTTATCGTCCCCATGGTCAAAGGGTAGGGAAAATTTACCTACTATTAATTAGCGTACTGGGTAAATACACTATTAATTTTATTGCTTAGGTTGAGCTGAACATTTTAATTATATTTATGCCTGTGATATGATGTGATTTTTTCAATTTATAGCTCACACAATTGCTGTTTTAATGTGTTGTTAGAACACATTGACGATATCAAATATTATAACTGTTAAAATGTGTTGTTAGCCAAGGTCAAACGAATAAGATACTAACTTTAAATTAATGTGACTTTTAATGAAGCTTAATTTGCCAAAAGGTTATTAATGTTATCATTAAAACCGAGTAATTTTAATCTTGAATTTATTATAATAAAATCCATGAGCCGTGGTGGTCTAGTGGTAGTGACACCCGCCTTACAATCGAGAGGTCATGGGTTCAAATACCGGTCCCGTACCAATGAGTTCTTTGGAATTTCTATAAAACACTAAACACTATCGGCTTTTCGGTGAAGGAAAACATCGTGAGGCAACCTACATCCGTAGAAAAAATTCGATGGCGTATGTGAATCCACCAACCCGCACTGGGCCAGCGTGGTGGATATGGCCCAACCACCCTTCTTGGGTAGGCCTACGTCCTGCAGTGGACTATGATACATGCTGATACAGTACAGTACAGTACAATCCATGAATTTGTTGGGAATATTATCCACTGTGTTTTAATTCCATTATTTTAGTGTCATTAATTTAGATTGCAAGATCTATTTTACATTTCATGGCTCAAATATTTACCTAATGTAATCGGCTATAAAACAAAACTAAAATCTTATATGTACTTATGTAAAAATGAATGTCTGTATGTGTTTTAATAAATCGTAAACAAGCATTTGATCAAGTGGTGATCTTTAGCAAAGTTGTTGTGCATGACCCAAAGAAGGTTTCTGAGTTGGTGCGACCAATTGCGTGAAATGAAGTTCGCCGGGTCAACTAATTAGTAAAAACATTTTTTTTTTATATTTTGTTACTTAAGTATCACTTTGTAACAGTATCCTTACTAACAAACAATCACTATAAAATAATAAAGTTATTAATAATACTCTCTTAGGTTTATTCGTTCAATACTGTACGTTAAACTCAGATAATTAATAGCTAAAAATAAGTACTTCCAATTAAAAAGCATCGTGAAAATCAGAGTCATAAATAAAAATAGCCATTTAACTTCAAAAATGTTTTGTCCTATCAATGAATCCAAATACAATCTTAAATAAAAATGACAAAATATACATTTTTGTACAAAAAAGTAGCAGTTGAAAATTTAAACTAACCTCATTTTCTTTTATGAAGGTTTTTAACCGAGCAAATAAACTCTCTGTCTCTCTTCTAAATCTTATTTTGTAAAAGTAAAAGTTACAGCTAAAATAAATTAACTTTCACAAACTACCCCAAGTAAAATCCAGATGCAAGAGTTACATTGGTCGATAAGTCAGCGTCCTTTAGCTTGTTTTCCTGACCCCAATAGAATCGGATTAAATAATAAAACCGAAGTGCACTCCACGTTGGAGATTTCTTTTAAATTCTACATTTGCATTACCGTTCCCTGGTTTAATGCAAAAATATTCGCTCTCGAGCGCTCACAAAGGACAAATTGATTCGCTTCCGATTCATACCTCTGTGCTTTGCTGGACGGAGATAGTATTTCATGCAAGACTGACTGTAGGACAATTTTATTTGGATTTAAGTACGATGTTGTTATTTTTGAAATAACGCATTTTGCTTTTTTAGAGTGGGCCCTAATCTCAGTAGTGTAATAGCATATTACGATTTCAGTTACCACATAATAGTACCTGAATGGACTAATTTACGTTCGATAGAGCATGGTTTGAAATTCGGTAAACAATAATTATTCCAAACAAAATATCCGTTACACGCAACATTATGTTAAACAATATCCACTAATTTTACGAATAATAATTAATGGCAACACAATGGAAATTCCCGTTCGGTTTCATACGTTTAGTGCGTACTAGCCAAAAAAAGTTTGCAGAAAATTGAACCTAATCTAATAGAAATACGATTTAGTCTCCTTTATGTTATGTTGTGGGCGTGTGGCAATACGTGTCTCATTACTGGCAAACCGCATGCTCTCGCCATAAAAGGGGAAAAGGGGGTAACATAGACATCTATGGAAAGGCTTTCTCTCGTTCGGTGCGGGACACTTATATGAGAGAATTTATCACGCTGTAAAATGTACATTAACGGTACAAATCTACGTTGCAGGATGCCGAGTGTGTAAGCGTGTTTATGAATCATCATCTTATTTCGGCCTCTTTATATAAGCCTCTTTCCTCAAACGTCAATTATCTCAGTCCTGTGCTAGTCTCATCCAGGTGTTGCCGCAAAACTTTAAAAAAGTTAAACTGTTTATGAATAGATTGGGATATTAGATGTATTCATGTCATGAGTAAATGTAAATAAGTATTATCTAGGTAGGCGTGCTACACCCTAGACATCATCTCTGCTCAATCAGGCAGGATGTCGTCAAAAGCAAAACTTTCCTACATAAAAATGGGTTATTTATTTTGTGTTCTGTGAGTTATCATTTCCTAGTTATAGGCTTTCAGCGTAGTTGTTAATTTAAGCAGATATTATTGTGGAAAATTAGGTCTCCGCTATATCGACACAACATGTCCCATCTCGCAAAATCTGTGGCAGCCCTGTATTATTGAATGTACGCGATATGAAGAGGAGGGAGTATGGGGAGTGTATTAGATGTGTAAAAACGCTCCCATAAAAATATATGACGATGACTCCGTATACTTATCACGAATACGTTAGCTATACTTTTTAAAAAATATTTATTTCAAAACATAAAATGTGATTTTATTTTTGCGTACTAAATACGCTTACGGTTATTCTATGCAAATGCTAGAATTTTATTGTAATAACAGTTTCACCGTTCAGCAATTTGCATTAAAGTGACAGTCGGCTGCGCCAATGCTAAACGCTCTTTTATTAGCCCCATCAAGTTAGAAATACGAAAATACCTGCAGAAATACATTCCCAGTCGTCATTATAAAACACGTTTACAATAATGGTCAACAATATTCTGAAATTGAGATATAAATTACACCATTCATATAACCCTGACTTTGCAATATCCGTTACGGCAGGCCAATGTTGGACGACGTTGGCTGCGGTGGCGCGCTGGACGGATTTGGCCCAACGTCAATAATGCCGGACATTTGTCGTTTTAATTATGTACAGGCGAAATTCGGAGTGGTTATTTCCCAGCGGCGGCGGGAAGGATTCAGGCGGCCTCGTAAATTTCACATTTTTACTACGAAGGAAAAATTACGTCTTTCGTTATCAACCGCCGAAAGCGAAGTTCGTTATGTGGCCCTCGTGTATGGAGCGAAACTTCCGCTCGTAAAAATCACTTAGCCGTAATAACGCAGCGGGAGCATATTTTACTCTACCTTTCACTGACATTAACGTCTGAACTTTAGGGTTTGGAAAGGATTTCGATTTATCATCGCACTCACGAAAATGGAAGCCTCCGTCTCGTCACGACACGTACCTGAAACAAAATTAATATAATAAGCCTTGGAAACATGTAAAGAAGCATCGAATGATTGAGTATCTGAAACTCGATTTCACATTCGATTTCTACGCGAGTTTATTTCATTGATCCGGATGAAAGTAGCAATAAAACGACCGTGAGCGAGAGCGCATCAAAATATTGTGTTAGGACGGATAACTTTGTTACGAAGCGATACCGCGGCGCCTGGAGCTGTGTAGCGCGGCTACGATGCTAAAAACGCCACTAGGCAGTTGTGTGCTACGTAGCTTTACAAAGCTTAAAATAAAATAAACTTAAGGTTTTTATAGCGTAAAGTGTTTGCTGCGTACCTGTGCGCTACGCAACTTCGCCACGCATATTAACTAATTTTTCATGCCACGATTAAAATAATGCTACGCAGCTGAGTGCTACGCAACTTTACAAGGCATAATCGCTACATTTTCATGCCACGAAGTGCTACGCAAGCTACGTGACGCTACACTAAGCAGCGGGCAAACTTTAACTGTGAAGGCAGTTATAAAGTTCGAGGGTCGTCGTGTCAATATTTATAGAGTATCCGAGGGGAGCTCGATATGAGCAGTTACGTTCATCTTCATTGAATACCGAGACGTTACTGTGGAATTTACGACTTTTTAAGGCGGATAGTGGGTTATATCTCCCGCTTCAACATTCCAGAGGCGTTTCTTGAGCAAACAAAAATCTGTGTAAGAATTTTTCACCTTTTCAAAATGATGACGCAAAAGGAAAAAGAATAAGCTTTTACCGGATGGTGTTCAAGCGATAGGAAAAGGGAAACTAAAATTGGATACTGCCAAAGGATTTGTGAAGCGGAATGCGATGAGAGGTTCGCCTGCAATCTGCGTCGTTCGAAAGTGGGAATTTTTGACATCGGCAGTGTCAAAGCAACTTCGTGGGTGCGATATAGGTTACAAGGCGGTGCATGTGTGCAGGAACCAGGTCGCCGGCGAGGTCTGCGGTCTTATCGATTGGCAGACGCCGCCGCGCAGACGCCCTAGGTCTCGAGCGGAGAGAGAGCACCTCGTCCACCGCTCGGCGCGTGCCGTTGTTCCGGCATCTCGCTGTAGTGAGCCGGCGATGTAACAGCTACCAGCGATGTCGCCGCCAGCCTCCGACCTCCAGCGAAAGGTGGGACGAAATTAAGTCGCCGTAGTATATCCGATTTGCATCGGAATCGAAGTTTGCGACCGACCGACGGAAACGAAAACGTTAATGTCGCGTGGTATGCGCTTGCTGCGAAATGGAATGAAATAGTCGTAGTTTGGCGTTTACAAACCGATGTTATTTGGTTTCGTCTGTGGGCGGCGATTCGCACCGTTATTGAATTTGATTTATTTTATTCAATTTGGCCGCGGGGCGTACGTTTGGAATTTAGATCGGTTTGAACTTTTTTCCTTTACAACGGTGCTTTGAACTCGATTTGTATTTTATTTGTGTATCTTTGAAAATTGAAAAAGTATTTAGTATTCGTATATAATATTGTTTCCAAAAATATTTAAATGCTTATTGACTCACGATTTTTATAAAATTAATAACAAATACAGCGTACAATTTTAGGTACTCGGTATTTAAATTTTACAAAATAAAAAAAGTAGATATGTAAAGAAATCTCTTGGCGAGAAAACCCCTTTGTAAGAACGTTTTATTACATTATTATTCGGTCATTTGAACAATAAATTGTGTTTTTTCCTGGTTAAAAAAAACATGTTACTTTGGTAACATGAAAAAAAAAATCACATCTTTTACTCTAAGGCCAACTAAATTGCGAACAAATCGGCTGTTCCTTATATAATATTTCATTTACTCTTAACAACGTTAATCGCTCGCTCGTAACAGCCATAGGATATGTACTTCTGGATAAAGGTCACCTTTGTAAGTCTATACCAATATTTTAAAGAGGAAAGATTTGATTGTTTGTTTGTTTGCATCGAATAGGCTCTGAAACTAGTGCACCGATATGAAAAATTATTTTACTATTGGAAAGCTACATTATCTCTGGATGATAGGCTATTATAAATATATAAAATAGGGATCTTTGCTAATACTCCCATATCTCATTACGTGGTAGGTATACCTATAGGCACAATACTTATAATATCTGTAAAGTAAGTAAATCGCATCCGGGCAAAGCCAGGGCAGGAAGCTAGTCTCCAATATGATCGGTTGGAAGCGGTTCGCATCCAGCGCAATCTTGCGATCTTATGAAGTCGTCAGTCCACCTAGCGTATGGACATCCCATGCTGCTTTAGACCTTCAAGAGTTTGTGAAAGATCCAATAAATACCTATGTAGTATTGTTTTTAATATTGTTAATAAAAGCACTTTTAAAAATTGTAGATTTGTAAAAAAAAATTGGTTATTGTAATGTCTGTTTATGGACGATAATTTTACGTGAAAACGTGATAAGAAAACATTGTTGAATAATAAACAAGCCGTTCTCTCCAAGGTGAGACGGTATCTCATCTTTGGGATGGCTCTGCCAAGTACCAGCTGGAGGAGCCAGGAGGCTGATAGGCAACAAAATTTTGACTGAGTCGAAGCTGCAGAGTCTCCAGCATCGACGTAGCGTGGCGTGTCTATCAGCCTTCTATCGAATACACTTCGGTGAGTGCGCCCAGGAGTTGCACAATCTGGTTCCACCTGCCCCTTTCTTCTATCGTGCGGCTAGACAGACGCGACCAAAGCGCCACCCTTTTATGGTGGATAAGCCCGCGCATTAGAACCAAGCGTTTCGAGTCCACATTCCTCATACCAGAATGTGGAACGCTTTGCCTGAGTCTGTCTTCCCGCTAAAGTACAATGTAGGTGTCTTCAAATCCCGAGTAAATAGGTATCTTCTAGGTAAGCGTGTTAAATCCTAGACCGCATATCTGCTTTACATCAGGCAGTGTGTAGTTAAACGCAAACCTATACGAAATAAAAAAAAACGCTTCAGCTGATCTTGCCTTTCTATCGCTTGTTCTACGCTCTCACTTGCACGCTCGGTTTAGGCAGATGATACTTTTTCGTGCGTGCAGTCGGCATTCACAAAATTACTAAAGTAGACAGTTAAATTCACCAGTTGTTAAAACCTAAAACCCAAAGGGAGCTTACTACGTACTATTCTAGTTCGAATGAGGATCGCCCTCGGGAGGACATTAATGTATTATTAGCTATTGAGCGTGTCCCAGCGGTTCGTTCCGTGAAAATGAAACCTACCGCAGCTATGTCCAGTGGAGGGATTTTAATTGGTTAATGGATATAACATTTTTAATTTTATTTCAAATCGTGATATTTATTCTATACTCTTTAATTATAAGCCCTGGTTACAAGTCATTAGCATACAGAAAGTTCAAATTATCACACTCAAGAAAAACGTATATAAAGTAAGCAATTGACACTTATGTATGTTATAATATCAAATATCATTCGTGAATGAAGAAACTAAATATAAATTAGATTCATTAATTTTCACAATTAATTTCACTCACGTCAAAGTAAGCAATCTAGTTTTTTAACAATTTCGTCGACCCAACGATCTGGACGACAAGACCCACACGTCAAAAATACCTACTAGATATACTCGTATTCTCATAAAAATAAACTAACAAAATCGTCTTGCACTCAGCAAAAATCCCTTCAATTTTACATTCAAGCATGAGTAAAGAACGATAATATACGTTTACTTCTGACATGTTTTTTTAATTTATCATCAATTTTGTTCACACTCCAGAGAGCTCTACAACAATTTGGTACAAATGTTAGACAGAACTATCGAAAGTTTTAAGTTAATTTAAAGGTTTTTGTTAGCGATATAAACGAATAAATCATCCATTGAAAAAGTTAAAGTTGGTTTGCGAAATAGCTAATCTAATTTTGTACTTATTCAACTCTTTCAAAGATAAGTTGGTGTTGAATGTTGTGTTGATTATTTTGTACAATTTAAAAAAGTTGATGTATTCTAGGGTTTCACGTATTCTATAGTTAACACTCTATTAAACAGCCATATTAAAATATAATAAATTACAAAGACAGAAAATTAAAATTATGTTTCCTAATGACGGCCTTATCGCTCAAAGCTAAAGTATATTTTTCCAGGCATTCAAGGTTGGACAAAATTAGTAGATTAGCAAAATCCCTATCAAGAGAAAAATACATCAGAAACAAACACTTAAAAAAATGTAATGAATATTAAATAAATACACAATAGTTATAGAAGCAAATCTGTATGTACAACATAAAATAAAACAATCAGACCGCTATTCTCCTTTTAGGTTAAAATAAACGAATTAAAATAAAAAATATTAGGGGACAGCTTACACACGGTCTCTGAACCCAAACTAAGCAAAGCTTGTGATATGGCTGCCAGAGACTGATATATTACTAAAACATATTTTTTAAATACAAACTTATATGGATAATACCTAAATAACACACAGACACAGAGTAAACACCTATGTTCAGCACATAAATGCTTGCCCTGGGTGGGAATCGAACTCACTAAGCCACCGAGGCAGTCACTAACCACTTAGCCCCCGAGGCAGTCTCTGACGATAGTGACGACAGTGACGGGATGGTGGCGATAGTGACGAGATGGTGAAAGTACCATCTGATTGTTACATCTTCGTAATTTTTGTTACAAAACTCAGCCCAACTCGCACTTTACCAATTATTTGCATATTTGCTCGGCTAAACTCAAAGAAGCAAGAGTAAATATCTCATTAGCTGAATTTCAGCGGCGCAGTTGAAACGCTTGTAATTGTTTAGCGAAGTAATCGAGTATTCCACTCAGCATCGCGAAGTTCTCTCTATTTTTCCAAGTGTCTAAGTTTTTGGCTTTATTTAGCTATCTTTGTTTGACTTATAAAGTTACACAACTGTCTATCCAGTCACTGCGAAGTTTTTTTTGACTTATGAATTTGATATTTATTTTTATGTGAGTGGTGAAGTTGGGAAAGTTTGTTTAGTATATGACTGAAGAAAGATATATGTGTGTGTTTATTGGTATCCATTTTCATTAAGTTGATGCTACTACACACGCTATCTCTACTGGATCTTTTATATATATTTAATATTTATATATTTTTAATTATTCTAATAAATTTCAATACTCTTTTTGCCTGAATAGTGTTGGTGAACACATTCTAAATCATTATAGTTATCTAAAAACTTTAGTTAATTAATGTTGCTTAGCATATGGATAGATTGTAATTTTTTTTTTTATTTTTTTTTTTTATTAGGTATTACAAAAAGTGGAGGTACTTACAAATAATAATCTTAAAAATAAGGTGCGGTGGAATGTCGCAAAAGTACCTTTATAATATTTGGACCTTATACTAGGTCTCGTAAGAGCCTGTATAGCATGGTACAATTTAAAATGAATGAATAGTAGAGATGTTTTAAAAATTGGGCCAAATAATAGCGTCCATGACGGCATAATGTGTCGTGGTAGACACAATGAGGCGCGGTTAATGCGTCTGCGGTCTAAACACATTATTAGACAATTATTTCGATAGATCACGTGTGCAGCAGCCATAATATTGAACAGTAATACGCTCATTATAATGTGCGCAGAGAATTTTCAATAAACAAACACTGGAAAATACTTTGAAAGTTATGCGGCAGAATGCATTGGCGAAGCTAGAAATTTTCTCTAAGGCATAGCAGCTGTCCAGTTTTACCCACTCCAGAAAATTGGAATGTATTGGCTTTCAAGTTTTCTGTGGTGGGCAAAGGAGTTTCTAGGGTGGGTAAGGACCGCCCGTGCCCTTTTTGCTACGCCCATGGTAGAAAACTTTCCGCCTGTCCACCTTAGATTTTGTTTTGAATCTCGCTAAGTAAATGAGGAAATTATGCTAGAGACTATAACATAATATAAATAAACATAATATAAGTAAATTAGGAAATTATGCTACAGAGTCTGTAGCATAATATATAAGTAAATAAGGAAATTATGCTATATACTCTATATATAATTTATATATAGAGCATAATTTATAGCTTCTCTATAGTATAAAGCCACGGACTAATATCCAGACGTTGAGCAAACACCTCTGTTCATCAGAGAAATAGTTGGCCTGTGTAAGCCAATCACGCAAAGCAAGCGAATCCTTTTAGCACAGGAGTCAGAGTTACTACCCATTGGGCCACCGGCCACCGAGGCAGTCAGATAAGAGATGCTAAAGCCGTAGTGTTCTAACCTAGTTTTAGTAGTGTCAGATCAGATAAAATAATTATTAAAACATCTTAATTTTTGTATCCGTTGGTGAACTTTTAATTAAAGTATGCAGAGAACCACAATATACCACATATAAACACAAAATGTTATAGGTCTAATACCATGGATGAAAATAGCTCAAACATAGTAATTTTCTAATTCACCATAAGAACATATATAACCACCATGTAGTTCCGTAAGTGAAAGGGCAAAATAATCCCATACAAGTTCCACAATAGTCCCTAATATTAAAATAGGTCCGTCCGGTTATTGGCGGCGTATCAAAGCGCCTTTGTGCTCGGCGGCGGCTGTTGGGACTGCGATCACAAAAGGAAGTGCCAATTACTTATTATTCGACTATCTATTATGTATGTCCATAACATGGATGACTTTTACAGGATATGTGCTGTTTGCACCGTTGAAAGAATTGTTTATGGCATGTTTTGGTCTTAGTTGTGGGATCTTGAAAAGGATGTAAGTCATAAGGTGAGAGTACCGTAGTGTATCGTATATGCCTTTCAATATTCCAATCTCAAATATAGGTTTGCTACCGATGGGCGATTAAGCAGTGTTGCCAACTCTACTGTTAAAACAGTAGATTTGCTGTTTTCCCATTGATGACACAATTTTCTGTTTCACGCCTAATTTTAACTGTTTTTCAATTAGCGTTCAGCGCCACGTAATTACACCAAGATAGGTTTATGGGAAAAAGTCTGAAATATTGAAGATGACGCAATTGAATATGCAAGGGGAAAATAAGTTTGCTTTAATTTTTACAAGGTTGTAACCCATAGTTATAGGCATACTCGTAGCTAATACTCGTATAACAATGTTTGTACATCCTAGTAACTAATAAAAGTAGATCATTGTTTTAATTTTACAAGAAAAGTAAGAAATCGGTCGCTTTTCACTATATCTACTATTTTCTCCTGTTTTTTTTTTTATTAGTGAGCTGCTGTTTTTTAGTTCTCTGGGGTTGGTAAACACTGGATTAGGCCCAGCGGCCGTATTGTGCACGCGTCCTGACGTTCAGCTTCGCTTTTCTTCCCGCTTGCTTTTAAGGAGCGAGTAACTGGCACGACCAGGAGAAAAAGCAAAGCCGAATGTTAGAACGCGTACACAATACGACCCCTGGTCATAATAGAGACAAGTAAGTTTTATTTAAAAAAAAAAAAATAGGTTTGCGTTTGATTATTTTCTGCCAGATTTACGGTCGAGGGTGTAGAACGCTTACCTACAAGATACCTATAACCTAGATTACCTATTTATTCAGAATATCTAAAGGAAACATATAAATAAGGTGTCGTTTTGCAATGTATACAAGAACTTTCAGAGGTGTAGAGTGTATACGCTCTTCATTATGAACTACTTTTACTATGGTAGTAACTGCAAAATCGCGGTAAAATAATCATCTGCTCCATACATTTTTTTGCAGAGACAATGAAATATTTGAAGTTGGAAATTCTAACAGATGTGTTCGCATTATGATAAACACTATCTGAATTAAACTGATTACATAGTTTGATCGTAAATCCCGAAATATAATCGAATCTGTGTCATTTAATAATTTATTTATAGGAATTCTTAAATACATTTTTTATTTATTTATCCACGACAGTCAACAAAACATGCTAATATTGCGTAATGGTAATTCACTTCCACGCAGCAATAAAAGTCAATTTCCTCACTGTCCAATGTATTTATAATTCCCATTTGGACCAAACACCAATTCCAGCAGCATTGTAACGAACAACTCTTTGGAACTTGAGAACAACTTATTGGTTTCGCGCAGAGTTATGTTTCGATGCCCCATTTGACCAAGGCCAGTTGCTGGACTCGTAACTTGAATCATTCACTAGTCATTCGTCACGATACTCACTGTCATTGTGACTTGACATTGAGCACGGATTTATGAGATACAAGCTAAGTTTAGTCCAAAAATTACCATGAAATAGTTAGTAGCTGGTCATCTGATAAAGTACGTAACTATGTTTATGTTGGTCAGGTATCTTAGCCCTGGTGTCCAAGTTTTTAAGTCTCCTGAAGGTTTTTGACGTATCTAAACAGTTAACACAACCGGGACCCACAATTCAACGTATCGTTCGAGCCACGGTAGTGATATAAATTCCACCTGCGGTCACCCATCCAAAAACAGGTAGTGCTGAATTTCACTATAGAAACTAGCGTGGTTTTCAAACATTTTAATTAAAAAGATAGTGCTGAAAGTTGCCGATCGCTAAGAAACATGAGCTGCGAGGGTTATGTTTTGTGGAATTGTAAATAATTTATATTTTTGAATTCTCTATTAAACTGAGGAGTATTATGAGATTGATTTTTGTATCTTTATTATGATACTAGCTGACCCGTTGAACGTCATCTCACCATTTGCAAAATGTCAATAACAACTTTTACATGCAGGAGCATAACATTATATGGCAACATTAAATTCTAGTTTTTTTATTTTTCTCGTCATTTTTTCACCGTTTAAACATTCCCTTAGCTTCCACTGATATTTCAAGTACAAAATTAGTCAAATAAGTTTAGGCATTCTCGAGTTTTAGCGAGAACCACGATTCACTTTTATTTTACCAATTTAGTAAGCAAAGGAAGTAACGGAAGTAAAGTAGACAAATTCAAACAGAGCACAGATATTGAGAAATGGCGGAAAGTTGTTGTTAAAATATTAGAGGGCGCGCAGGAATGCCTCCGAGGGAGCTGTGAAATTAAACCCGGAGTGCCGCCGGAGGGCGCTGCCGTTTCAAACGTCAATTGTACTTCTGTTTTCGACTAATTTCATTTCAAATCGAACTTTTCATAATTGACCTAATGTTTATTGGTTTTATGTTGCTCATTTTTAGAATTGGTTTGAAATTACGACAAAGTTTTGAAGTGCTTATTTACCGGTTCAGTTCGTTAAAACATCATCAGCCTGTGTATAACATTGAGAGAGCGAGTTGATTTTTGACCGACGAACCGGAGGAGGTACTCAATTCGATATACTTATATAATTCGTATATACTTTTTTTAAATTATGTATAACCACGCATAACTTTTTTTATAGTAGTCCGATTTAAATTATTCTTTTTTTATTGAAAGCAGTATACTTTGAACTTGGTCCCATTTAAATTTTATCGAAATCGGCAAAATTTTATCGAAACTTTTGATAAATCAATAATAATGTGAAAAATGCTGCTTCGATCCGTGCAAAATATTCGTGAATTCTGTTTATGGGGGAAATCGGTAATTTTTTTTTTTACAAAAAATAATTACATTTGTTTGTACGATCCGAATTATCTCTGGAGTATTTGTGAAAATCTAAAGTCATTTGAAAAGTGCGTTATTCTACCTCTAAAAATGTAGTCAGTGGATTCTCAGAAATTTAAGTAGTCGCAGTTAAACGGGCCGCTAATATTTCCGAATTATGTTACAAGTTATGAATTATCACCCTTTCGTTGGTATGCCTACGTCGTGCAGTGGACTATTAAAAAGGCTGGTACAGTTACAAGTTTTCAATTTTGCTAGTATTTGTTTTTTTTTACAAAGATACTCTAATCTAAATGTTAAATTGTCCAACTTATATATGAGCAGTAGTGACAGCTCGCAATTGGCGTCGTAGACTATGTTATGCCTAATGTAACTGGTTTATTAATGTGGATGCATTTTTCAGCAATACGACACGGTTTACTAAGGGCTGCTGAGTATATGTCTATTTGTATAGGTATTGTAAGGTTTAATTTATTTAGTAGGTATTCCGTGCCTGCCATGGATACATTTTATTTAATACTAAATGTATTAACTGGAACATGTGTAATACGGTTTTAGCAACAATGATATTCTGTTTCAGATAACAATAACGAGGTTTATATTAAAATGAAACATGTGTAATATAATATGTACAAACAATTTAAATAATTATTCACTGGCTTTGAAATTTTCATGCACAATTACTCGGACGCGTTCAAATCAAACATTAACTCTGGCACTGTGAGCTACATTTTAATCAAACGCGGCATGTTTTCGACCACATGGCCAACGTTGGCCAGCATTGGCTTCAAACACCATGATGTACCGCCATGATTAAGGCCACTGTTGCTGTGGCTGTCACTTGGTGTCACCCATTAATGAAACACGGCATGAGAAAATTGGTCGATAAACCTACCAAGTCTCATTTAAAGCGTATTCCCGTACTATACAAACAGCTACAGCTGTGCATTCGTTTTCTAGTTCTTATATCAAAATAAAATTAACAGAAAACTTTTATAAAATTGTTTTAATAATATATTTTTTGCCGGATGTATGATGTGTAAGTAATTTCCAGCTCAACTAGCAAATGTGTGACTAAGGATTCGCCATAGTGCTTTGTCTTAAGTAACCGATTAAGTCGGCAAAGCGATGAGACGCGAAACAATTCGATAACATCAAAAGGTTTTTTACATCTCCAAGAGACCTCATTGTGGACTGATTGTGCGATTCAGTTGAAGTATACTTAAAGTTGTTAGTGTTGTTACTTATCTATCGGTTTTAGTAGCTTGTAGCCCCTCAACCTTAGGACGAAAGGCTAAAATTGCTATTTTTTAGTTATAAAACAATATGGTGGGGCATTATTTATTGCGAATATGTCCGCGCTGGACGACCAACTTTCCAGATAGTAAACGACTTATTTTTAGCATTTTAAAGTATAAAATGACTAAAATAAATACACCATATTAAGTAAATTGTGAAGTACCAGCAACAGCATGTTACGTGCTGTCGTAATACGTTGTCTTATATGGTTTAGCTGTGCACAAAGCATTAGGATCCCAATGTACCTACAGAATGTAATCTCATAGAAGTAAGTAAAGCAATAACCACGTAGTTTTGCGTCATAAGTCTTAGACTCCCTAGTTTCAGAGAAGTAGGTCAAATCTTGGTACCAATGAAACGTGTGCTTCAAACGTTGGCCAAATCGTTTCATTGCTCATTTGGCGAATTGAGGGCTGTTTTACGGCGGCAAGCGGAATAGCCGCGCACCTCTTACGCCTAATCTTTATGTTGATATAAAACGAAACACTAAATGTGCGTCTTGAATAAATGTGAGAAGGGGTCGAGCGTTTCCGGCCAGCGACGTAAACGACGAATACTGCGCATTATAGCTGATCGATGAATGGAGGCCTGTGATCGGAGTGGAGGTTAAGGGCTGGTTCACACTGTGCGGTGCAGCGCCGCAACATGCTCTGCAACCGGACTAGCGCGGCGTCGCGACTCGTGCGGCGTCGCGACTCGTGCATATAATTCTCCTTGTTTCGTCTCATTACGACTGAGTCCGTCGCGCGTGAGGAGTAGCGTTGCAACGTGTCGTGTGGCTTACCATCAATATACAGATTTAGTTAAAGGTTGAATTAAGATTTTTTAGAATGTCATCGTACTCATTATTAGGATTAAATTTACTATGGGACCGACCTTGAACTATCGAAAAAAATCATTTGTCTGTGCCCTTATAGTTTTTATCAGTCAATGAACATTTGGAAGTAACAGCTTTTTTCGCAATTTCAAAGCTGTTTCCATTTTTAAAGTTATTATGATGAGTACAATGATATGCTTGATTGCGTCTAGAGAAACACCCGGTATAGGACGCCAGAGCTGTACTGGGGATCTATAATTGACTTTCAAACGACTAGGACGTATACGGAACTTTAAGTGTAATCCATACAATCAGTCGAAGTTCCGTATACGTTCCTCGAAGTTTCGTATATGTTCGAAGTTCAATTAAGTTCAAGTGTTATTTCTAATCAATTAGCATCCTTTTAGGGGCTTATTCTGTACATCAAAACTAACAACTTTTGTTCTGCGACTTTTGTCAAAACTGAAAAAAAAAATCAGCTGTTCCATACATAACAGCTGTTCAGCTGTTTTGTCCCGGGTGAACGATATTTTTCTATGGAACAACAACATTTTTTTGAGAATTAATAAAAAGTCGTAGAACAAAAGTTGTTAGTTTTGATGTACAGAACAAGCCCCTAAAATGATGCTAATTGATTAGAAATAACCCTGTATAGATCCTCTGATCTGGCGCCGCGCAGCGTTGCCGCACTGTGTGGACCACCTTTAAGTCAGTAAATGGAGGCGTATTCTCGGCCCTACCGAATGGCATCGTGCACTCGGCACAGATTTATTATTTGTGAGACGACGAGCGTCGTTAACATCCGTACGGAGCCTTCGGTTCCGGGCAAAAAGGTTTTATCAAAACATTACAATAATGTTACTGGAGAAATTCGAGAAAACGATCTTAGACTATTTCTTATTTATCAATGTTGATATTTGCGATGTGTATTTACTCTGTTATTACTCGTACTTGAGAACTGTATTGTAACTAGATTTTTATTGTGCGTAGAAATTTATCTGGTGATAGAGTTCAGTGGACTTAAAACTTTATTGAATAGTAAACAAACTAAAATAAAAACATAACTAAAAAATCGGCCAAGTGCGAGTCGGTCTCGCGAACGATGGGTTCCGTACCGTATATATTGGTGCCTCCTTAGCCCCATTCCTTTTGCCGTTATTAACAGCGAGCAAACAACTCCTAAAAAATCACGTTAGTTATATGGGAGCCGCCCTTAAACATTCATTTTATTCTGTTTTTAGTATAAATTGCTGTTATAGCGGCAACAGAAATGCATGATCTGTGATAATTTCAGCTATCTAGCTATCACGGTTTATGAGATAATGCCTGGAGACAGACATACAGACGGACAGACGGACATCGGAGTCTTAGAATAGGGACCCGTTTTTACCCTTTGGGTACGGAACCCTAAAAAGTGTCGTAGTTGGTAATGGTACCTATGAGATAACACTTATAATGTTTTGTTTTTCTGTCCACGAGCCAGGCTACTTTGAGAGAAAAAAAACTCTATTATGAAGCTACATAAATTCACAACAAGATAAAAATTGGTGAAATAATTTAACATATAATTATAAATAATATTTGAAAGTTCCCCATCTTTCCCCTGTATGGATTTTTTTATTCAAGTTCAAAGGTAAAAAAATGATTAGTTTGCAATTTTCAGCAAAACGGTAAGATTTATCATAAAAATACCTGTTAAATTGTAGATCATAAAATAATCTATAAAAAAATGCACAAAGACTTTTTTCCTACCAGTTACCGTTTTTGAGATAATATACAACGATTCAAAAATTTGTAAAAGTTGTACTCACAGATTTTGATATATAAGGGACGTTTAAAAGTTGGTACGTCCCTTTTATATCAGAGTATCGCTAAGCTGCAAGTCTGTGGTAGGTACGTTGGTACAACTCTCCAGGTAGGTCTGGATACCCTAAAAAGCCAAAAACAACTCTCGAAGTTGATCACAGATTTCACTGGAGCTTGACAAGGGACGCTGACACTCATATAATGCTAATAACAGACCCGTCTAGAGTGACAGATTGGTTGATATAGAGGTGATGTAGAGACCGATAGGGGGCGCCCTGGTACTGACGCCGATATTAAAATCACGGCCGAGATTTGTCTCAAATATGTGATAGCCGCGGGGCGCAGACTATTGTAATAAAATAAAGGCGATAGGTCTACACTAGATATCCAGTAAAAGGGTTGTTATGATTTATTAGTCTGCTCTATTTTTTGTACTTTTATGGCTTTATCTAGTGCTTACTCGTAAGTGAAGCTTGTTTAGTGACAATCACTTACTAACCAAATTTTTAAAAAGAGAAAGTCCTCAATTGTGCTTAATTTATAGTTACCCTCGCAGAGACTGCGCGACATTTCATTGGCTGCCTCGGTGGCCAGTAATTGACCCTGACCCCAGACGCCAAAGAGGCGTAGGTTCAATTCCCACTCAGGGCAAGCATTTATGTCATGCACATTGGTGTTTGCTTTGTTTCTGTACATTATTGTTTATATGAGTGTTTTTAAAATATGTATACCTACTATTATATACATTGTCTGGCAGTCATACCACAAGTTTTTCTAGTTCATGGGTCAGAGATTGCGTGTCGATGTTTACTCATATTTATCTACTTATATAAAAAAATATAACTTTACAGATAGTACCCAGATTAAATCTTATAATAACGGTAAAATAGTTTGAGTGTCCATTTCAACTCCGCTATTGTAGTTACTAACCACAAACTACCAGAAGTTTTCAAATAACATGAAAATACTCACCCTTACAAAAAGTTTCTTCGATAAAATTTTAAATATCTTAAAAATTTACGCAACTAAGAGCCCGAACGAAAATTTGAAATATTTAGAAAAATGTTGAAATACCTGGAGCTTATCTAAAACTCGTACGTAAATTTTTAGCACAGCCATAACCGTTTCCGCCCAACATAACTGTCAATGTTGATGTAAGCACGTGACACGCGGGTTTTTCACGCACACTTTATCAGCTGCCACTTAAATAGGTTCGGTATACTCCCGCGTGACGCTGCTTGATGTCACGCTTAAGGGTTAAGTCAAACAGTTGAAGTGAAAAAATTGGGCGGCGAGACAAAAAAATGGAATAAATAAATGATTGATAAAATTTATTAAAATCTGTACTTGTTATTTTCGATTCATAATAGATTCAGGCAACTACGTCCCAATGGCTTTGAAAAACAATTTCTGACTATATTTTTTTACAATAAAACTGGCTAACAACGAAGCACAGAATATTTAATTTAAAATCTATACGATTACCTCGATGTTCATAAAATTACGGCAAATAAAAATATTTTTAGTAGTAGTTAAAAGCAAAATCAATACCTAACCCTGAACCCTGATCTTAAACCGTGAAAAAAAAACTAAAAAAAGTAAATTTTTACACGGTCGTAACCGTTTCCGCTCAACAACATAACTGTCAATGTTGACGGGGGCACGTGACACGCAGTTTTTTCACGCATACTTTATCAGCTACCACTTAAATAGGCTCGGTATACTACCGTGTACCGCTGCTTAAAGTCACGTTTAAAAGGGTTAAGTCACACAGTTGACATAAGCGGAGCTGCATGTCACAAAGCTGAACTGCGTGAAAAATACTTTTGACATTTGACCAATGTCACCATATACTAAAGTCACCATTGACATAACATACAGTACAAGCTTTTTGCCGCATTGCTGTCACGCCGTCGCGTGTATGACCGCACCTTAAGCGTGACACGAGCCGTTATCACCAATAACGTCAATGTAAATAAGCGATACGTTTTTAGATCAACATTTTCACGCGATTGATGCCACTTTATCAGCGACTGTCACTTTCAATAAGGTTTTCGACGAATCATGGCGGGCGTGACATCGCGTGACGTAAAAGGCGAGCGATACCGGCGGCTGTTGATCACATGGTTAATTATTGCCTTCTGATATTCATTTATTGATCTTTATTGTGTTTTAAGTGCCTAATTTATTTAGCAGGTGATATTTAAATGGATATAATACCATAAACAGTTTCTTGTTATAGCTGGTTTGGATTTCAGATTTGTGGTTGAAAATTTTTATTTTTCAAGGCTGTTATTGAAGTTCACCTGGTAAAATGCATTTTAGTTATCAAATAAAATCTTTTTTGAGTAGCTGAAATTTAAGTATGAATAACTTCTTATGCTGTGTGGTTGCAAAGTAAATGCGTTTAAATATCGTGAAGATTTCCATGAGTCGATTTGAACGGCGTCCTCATATAAACATAAATAGTTATCGTAATGTTCAAGAAGATTTTGCTCTGTACCTGGTTTATTTTTCAACCATATTTTTTTGATGTCAAAACGTATTATTTGTCTAACAATGGGTGTTTTCTTTTACATTGCAAACGCTCCAAATAGATACCAATAAGTCATCCAGTGCGTGTCGAGACACGCGTATGCTTCCGAAGATGGTGACGATGATTATGATGACGATAAAACCAATTTTTATGTCATAAGATGGTTGACTACTATAAAAACGTAATTGAGCGTGAAATATGTTTGTGAGGTCAATGACCTCTGAACTATGTGCATGCTTAAAAATTTCAGTTTTCCTTTATAACTCAAAAGTTATGATTCCACCGTGCACAAAATAATTTTCAGGGAAATTTTTAATGTGGTCCGTAAACTCTAAAAGTTTGAACATTCTATCTTGCATATTTTACAAATTAAAGGGGGTAAAATGGTACATGTGACTAAAATCGTTTAGGAAACCTTACATTCATTTAAAAAATCCCTATTCAACGATATCTTACATAAAGGGGCGGGGTGGAAATAAAAATTTTCATCCCCACTTTACACATATGCAGCTAACCCTAAACAGTTTTGAAAATTTTAAGAGTTTAAATTGAGATCTATACTTTAACTATCATTGTATAAAATTTCACGCAATTTTGTGGATAAATGTTTTGTATTAAAGGGACGGACGGACGGACACAACGAAGTTATAAGGGTTCCTTGTTTCACTACGGAACCCTACAAACGATGCCACAGCTGAATGTATCGGAAATAGATTACTTAGACTATAAATATACCCACTAACTAATACGTCTAAGTACTGACATTATGACACTAACATAAACTCTCGCTGAGTTACGGAAGCTAAAACAATAATTAAGTGGTTAGACCTCGTTATATCCCTTTGTTTCCTAACTGCGTAATAAGTATTTAAAATTTTAGACTGTCATAAAACGCAAGAACTCGTTAAGTTTATTACTTCGAAATTTACGAGAATAATAATAACAAAACTTAAATAAGCAAATGAAGTATTAAGATTGTATCTTACTCTTACTTTATGGACTAAAATATTATAGAAGTCTTATGAAATTATTATTGGTAGCTATCTCGTAAAATATAGTTGAGTTCTGTTCTGAGGATAAATCAAGGATAGTGATGAGCCAAAATCGGAAAAATAAAACTGAGATCAATTAAGTCCGCATCTTTGTTGGTTATGCTGTATACTGTATACCTATATATTTTTCTATTTTCTAATCGAAAAAAATCTTATATTGTTTTTTTTTTCTCTTTAAAACGATGCTTTGAAAAACTTTGGCAAAGTTATAGTTTTGAAAATGCGCGACCGGGTCATAATACATCTAGGTTCTCTCTCCTGGGACTCTGGAACATAGAACTAGCTCTCGTTAAATTATTTCAGGTCAACATGCCTCAACTTTCGCGGGGCCCAATTACTGTTCATATTTTTATTCTTTGCTATCAAAGCAAATTTGCTAATCAAAGCAAAGTTGTTTTTGCCAAATCTGCAGAAAAACTCATTTCTGTACATATTTGTACAAAATGTACTACTTTAACATTTTGTAAAAATATGTACAGAAATGAGTTTTTCTGCAGATTTGGCAGAAACAACTTTGCTTTGATTTCGGCGCTTGATGCGTTTATTTGAGTTTTTTTTTTGTTTTTTCAAAAATATGTTATTAATAGAATATGTTATTAGAAACCACATGAAAAAACAAAAAAACGAACACACAAATAATGTCTCATTTTCTAAAAAGTTTGCCTGTAAACACGCTGATGCGGATCCGCACGAGACTGGACAAGCCGGATATAACTCCCAAAATTGTCTACATAGAATTAGATATTTACTATCTCGGTCACTCTCACTCTCTACAATTTCTAAGGAGAAAAACAGTGATGGATATAATATCGAGCATACAAACCTCCAGGTAGGAGTTATAAACGGCTGCGGTCGGCAACTTTTAATGAGCACCGTCGTCGCTCGGCGATTAATCATAGCTTTCTGTAGCGAACGAGGGTACAAATAAACTACCAACTCTATGAAAACAGCCTCCGGGATAAAGTGCTCTAACTCCCCGTAATAAAGCTCAGATTTCACAACATTCTCTCACAATGCATCATGAATTTAAACGTATCAAGCCTTAAATTTAATCAAAGAACATCAAGGTAAATAGGTACGATTACTTAACTTAAGCAATAGCTTTTAGAACAAGTAACGCCCAAAGTCAACATTGTTACTAAAACATGCATGAAGTTTCGCCTGAGCTTAAACCCTAATTCTAAGAAAGCCATCGCGCCGAGCCAATGTGTTTCATCTTACAGTGGGTAATTCTGTTTAACTCCTTAATGGCTTAACCGTGTGCACGCCAAGTGTCCCGAGAGTCACCGAGGGTGGCCCTAAAGAGCCCTAACGAGACGTCAAACTGTTATGTGTTTCATTTAGTAAGACGAAGCGAACATCGACCCTTCAGAAATGGGTATGACGCGCCTTTCTCCTCGATTACACTGCCAGGTGAGTTGAACTCCCACCGGTTCACCGACCACTTAAAAATAGCGAAAATAAAATGTAGGTACATAATAAAAGCAGACGAAAGTGGCACCTGCACTCGGTCTGTTTGCGTTCAATTTCGTTGAATAAACAGATGATAACCGGTTAAGTGGCAGCTGACGCGTCGACTGACGAAGAACAGCCGAAATTCATAAACAAACTTATGCAAATATCTGTCAGTGAAGTGGCTCAAAACGCGGCCGGCGGAGGAGAGGCCAATGAATGGCTCTCTTGTTTGTCAACGACGCAAATTGCAACCCTGTGTCTTATGCGACAAGACTGATTCTTCCTTGCGCAGTGATACGCCGGCTATCCCGACGTAGACAAAACGGAGTGTTTACTTACCGCCAAAACTCGATGTTGTTTGCTTATTCTTACCCGATAATATCCGGATCAATGGTAATGCGTAAGACGGCAATAAGAGTCTACTCGATTATCAGTCTTAAAACGAGGAAGAGAGTAACGCTTTTCCCTCAACAGACTGACATTTATAGGTTTCTCGAGGACTTTTTCAGGACGGACAACTTTTCAATAATGCTAATGGAGTCTAATATAAAGAGTGCAAAGTTTCTTCTGACGTTTAATATACGGGTCAATATATTTATAAGAATTCAAACTTCTGTTTTGATCTCATGTAGGTACTTGTATTCTTCGGAGAATTCAATCTCAAAATTATATAAAAGTTAGGAGAGTAATTTATTTTTAGCTTTTCGTATTAACATATTTCATAGATGGTTTATTCCCATAAAAGTTTAAGAAGATCCATCATCATCAACAATTTTCATTATCGCACAGCCTCGAGTAGTCATCTCTTTACTTACTTACGTGTCTAAGTTCGACCCGTAATTAAGAAAATATAAAATATACATACACATACAATGCATTGACCAAAAATCTCAACACAACATGAATGAAAAAGAGAAAGAATAAAATACAATTTTTTTAAACAAGGTAACGCCTTAACGACAAACTCTGCTATTGATTATACAAAGACCCTCGCTGTATTTGGGTGCAGCCAATGTAAAGAATTTATTTAATTTCTTTGCTCGAGTGCACTGAAAGCTGCGTTTAGTTCACGTGAAGTTATTTCTTCGCTCGAGCCACTTGTTTTACTGGTTTCTCTTAAAATTCTGTTGCACTAGGCAGTAAAGTAGACTATATTTTAGGGCAAAGTTCTTTACTGGATAGTGTTTTTGCATTTAAACAGGTAGATATGCGATATGCGCTCGTAATTGAAACTTTGCTTGTGATATAAATCCTGATGTTAAAACTCTACTATTTATTGACCCTCTTTCAAGATTTTTCTATGTCTACAGAATAAATAAATAAGTCTACAGTAAAACTTAAACGTTGCTACAGCGCCGTTTAACGGCTACGGCGCGGGCAATGTAACTAGTATATATAGCTTCATCATCTCCAAATCAGCCTGTATCGACCCACTACTGGGTATCTAGACCTCCTCTACTTTATGCCAGTTTTCCCAGTCTCAGGTTTATCTCATCCACGCTTGTCCCGCGATAGATCTAATGTCGTCGGCCCATCGGGTTGGTGGTCTGCCTTCGGAACGTTTGTCCGCTATTTGAAGCCACATTGTCAGGAATCTATTCCACCTACCGTAACTACAAATTTAGTTTATTATTACCCAATAATACAATATCTTCCTTGCTACAGTACCTTAAGACTTAAGGTACAGTAGTTAAGGTAGGTTAGAGCTTTTCCAGAAACACATCTTCACATTAAGTACCAAGATACGTGCTAACAGAGGTATACGCGGCAGTCATAGTTTAAAATTGAATGCCATTGATAATTTTTCTGAGATATGCTACAGTAGTATCGATCAGACGTCGCGCCGCTGTCGTAACATATCGTGTAAACCGTCCCTATAAGTGAAGTCTGACCAGCTATCTTCATAGCATAGCGCGCTAATTTACCGCATTATTTTCACTGCATACAATACTGTTTACTACCATACATTACAAGCCGAAAAACAGAAAATCCTATGTTGGCAACAGTAAGCTTATTAACTTAGAGCTAAGCTAAGTAAGATTGATCGCAACGCAAGTCGGCGTCCTTTATTCCGAACTTAGTGCGAGTGTAGCCACGGCCGCGACAAATGGCTTTGATATATTATGTCGTAGAACACGCTTCCGTTAGATATACCATTGTCATTCTTTAGGCACAATAAAGTTGTCTGAATCAAATAACTTCAAAATTTGTTTTTGTGTATAGTTTAACTTTCGTTTATTTCATGAGTGTTTAAAGAGTTATCGTTCAACGATGTCGCAATTAATGTACTTAATTATTTTTCACACAACTGGCTGCTGTAGTAACCAACGGATAGTAACGCTCACCTAATAATCGTGTGGTCGAGATTTCAAATCCCGGTCTCGTACAACTTATAAGTTCTTTGCAACTTATGCATAGTTTATAACACCACAGGATTTTTGTAAAGGAATACATCGTGAGGAATCAGCTAACGTCAGCAGACCAGTATTGAATCCACCTGCATTTCAATTTCCGAATTAGATTAGGTCAGAGTGGTAAATTACGGCCCAGTGGCCTTTTGTGGCGACGCCTACGTTCAGCAGTGGACTATTAAAAGGTTGGTACAGTACAGTGAAGTACAAGTTTAAGTATCAACTGTGAATCGTAAATCAGCTGTATAAACTCACATTCATTTATAACCGAAACTTGAAAACAAAAACCTCGCACACCGCACGTTCCAAATAACCGAAAAATAAGAGCATTCGAATTTTATACGTGCTTGTTTTTCGGTTGCTCAGTCCTTGGACCCAGCGAACTGAGAAAATCTGATCGGAGACTTACGAAGAATTTTGACGATTCTGGTTTCAGGAAACACAATGAGTGATCGGATGTAATGGAACCCTTTTACGGCGATGATTCGTTAGAACCTCCCTGATACGGTAAAATAAGCCTTGTAAACAAAAATACCGTTCGAAAAACGGTATTCTTACCTAATGTGATGTTTTACATTGAAGTGTGCGTAAACATGTCAAGTGTTCGTAAAAGCACGGCTACAAAGTTAAGGTTACTTTTTAAGCTTTATGCTTTCTCCACGATAGTACAGTAAAGTATTACTATCATAGAAGACCGCTGGCTCTTAGATGACACGAGTAGGTACGTGTGCTCAGAAAAAGACATAAAATGTTGCCGCAAGAAACATAACATAATGTTTTAAAACTGAAAAGTTTAGCTGCGAAAAAGTTGGGGTTTGATAAAGAAAAAGATAGGAGTAATACTCGAATCACATATTATTTCCCCCGAGAAATGTAGCAGTATTTTTTTTAAAGATTGTTTTGCTTTTATGAAAAATGTTATTTATATTTACTTACGAAATGTTTCGAAACTAAATTTTTCCATTCCAATTTTTGAAATGGACAACTAAATAGTGTTACAGTAAAAAAAATTAACGGGTTGCTCTCCGGGAGTGCTGGCAGAAGTGAACACTTTGCGGTGTCAAATTACACGATTTCAAGTAGGTACGCAGTGCCATAACATAAATGAACATTCATCAAACGAACATCCGGCGAGCTATGTTGTTATAAAATACCGTAGTATAGCCTAATGTAAATATAATCTTATCTTAAAATCTTATTATAAAGGTATAAGAGAAATAAAAGTAAAGAAATATTAAATTCCTAATTGCACACTGCGCCGCTTAAACGAAACAGCGCGGTAGAAAGAGAGAGGGATATCGGCGGTCTACTCTTCCTCAATCTTACGAATTTTTGATCAGGATACGTGTCCTGACGTGAGTTTAACATTTTTTACCCATCCCAAAAAGTGCACAACAGCGCTAAAGAAGTTTTCACTTCAATAAGTAATAACTTTTCGCAAAAAATGGCAAAACCACCTTCCATCGTGTACAAAATTCGAATATTTCGCTCGAACTGTTCACATTATTACTGATTTTTCAAAAACGGTTTAGCAGATTTTTTCGATTCGGTTCACAATTGGAGAAATTACAGATGAACATACACAAAAAAATACAGACGAACATAGAACCTCCTACTTTTTGAAAGTCGGTTAAAAATGTTTACGTGATGAGTAAAACGATGTGTTTTAGAGATCTATTTAGGATACAATCAATCCTGTATAATGTGGTTTACAGCTTTTATACCTACATAGAGCAAATAACTTTAAAACTTTCCTTCAAACGAGCGAACTGCATTATTACTTTCTCACTGTACGAGTAATTAAAACACGAGTTCAACTTTTCTTGTTCCATTCGGATTCTATTTGCTTCCACTGAAATACAGTAATTTGTGAATGTCCGGCGACCACAGCACTTATTCAATCTAGAAGTGATTTACTGCGTTCATGCGTGTGGAGTGGCGAGTTGCGGTGTGTACGCCCCTTTATCAGGCGTATCTACTTACCACTTCTAGTAATTAGCCCACTTTTAGAAACATTTTACGTTCATATTTTTACGCTGTTAAATATTTTTATCTACATTTTTATATTAACAAACTTGCAAGAATTTCGGATGGTGTATTGGAGTCATCGACTTGGCATTTTTTTAAGACTCAACACTACACGACACTTTGTGATACAAAGCATGTAGATTTTCTGATAAAAGCCACTGGAATGGATTTGATTGGATATTCCAAGCGGTGATTCTTGAAATCCACACACAGAAGGCCTAAATTTAGTAATGGCTATCTCTTAGCTGAATAGACTTTCATGCATCGCGTAACAATTTGTATTAAAGTTCCAATAGTAGCTACAATCACAAAACTTTTGGATTAACAAATATTATTCATTAGTGATCATTTTATGTTGGTTAAAGCACTGAACTTTTGAGGTTACACAGAGTTTTCGTTCGCTGAGCCGAAGCGAGATGATTAATTGTTCGCCAGAGGTGTTTCGGCTTACATCTCGTCTGGAGGACTCCGTCACCTTCAAAGAGTTAAAAGTCCGGACGAAAACCAATTTGGAGAAAGATAATTCCATACGCAAAAAAGATAGGAATGATCAGATTCAAACGCGAGGGAAAGTGGAACGATTTTCATATATCAGCGAGACCCTCTCGATGACCTTGTAATGGCGTTTGCAATTAATATAAAAAGCTCTTCGCCCTTCTAATGTGGAAGGAATTGCCCCCGCAAGGGAGACGCCCATTCTCCACGCTTGCACACAACTTCCGCCCTAGTATGATAACAGTAGAGTTGGTATTAGAGTAACGGCTCGCTCCGGACATTGGTAGCGGCCGATGCTTCGACTTTTCACTCGATTTCACAAACGTTTTTACCATTTCTATTCGGAACAGTTTTCCGCTAGTCAGATTCGTAGACTTGAGTTTCCTAGAATGTTTTTTTGCGTCGGGTCGGATGGGAGTTTTTTTTGCCCGGCCCAGGTGGACCCGGCTTCGTTTCCGGCGCTCGGTATTCATGCCGCGTTAGATTCTCTCTTCGGAAGTTACATTAGCACTCACATTGAGTCTGATTGCTGAATCCATAATCATATCTCACTTGTTTCTATTCGCGTAAGGTCGTGAATCACTTCATTACAAGGTGGTTAGATTATTTCTTGATATTGTATTGGGTTGGCTTTTTATTTTGTGGATAAAGTTGGTTGTGCATTTGGGTTCTGTTAATTGATTTCAGTAGCAATGTTTACGTTCGTATCATTTTGTGCATGAATTCACATTTGGTAAGAGTTTGATCAGCTTTAATCAGTAGTGGGGTCTATGAAAATTTGGCTACAGAACATAAAGTGTGCTTAAAAAAATTGAATTGAGTTAGACTCCACTAGTGATTGAACCTGATCAAACTATTACCAAATGTGAATACATGTACAAAATGTACCCAAAATTTTTGAATATTCGGAGCTAAACATTTTTTCTCAACCATTTTTGTCCATAAATAAAAAAAAAAACAACCCAATACAATCTCAATAAATGATCCAAGCTCCCAGTAATGAAGTGATTCACGACTTAGCTCTCGGCGAATAGAAACAATAGAGTAATGATTATGGATTCAGCAATTAGACTTGATAAAAAAAATATGGTGATTATTAAATAACCATATTTTTTACGAAGCTAGCTTCTCAAGCAAATGGCGCAGTAGCAAAAATGGATATAATATGTGTAATATGAAATGTTGTAATATGTGATCTGTCTGAAATTCAATGAAATGTGGTCTCGAAGCCAAACATTTGCTCCAATATCTTAGTTCGTTACATCGAACAGAATACCAACAAGTCACAAACATTTCCATGCCTAAATAAATAGTGAAATGTGAGTCGACTCAAAGGTTGTACAGTTTCAGTGTCGTTTTGGCAGGTTGCAGCAAATTGCGCAGTTTGCACACCGTGGTCCCCGGGGCTTCGCCGACGCTCCGCCGTCACAACTTACTGTAGGTAATTGGATTCTGCATCGGTTCTCGATCATGAAAGATTCAAATATTGGATACAACAGTAGGTATAATGTTGTTCTGTTCACACTGCAGAAGTTTCAAAAGTTTGAACTAGTTTTTTTTGCTGATTGCTACTACATTGTATTACTGTTGTTATGAACGACAAAATGTAAAAAAAATTGGAGGAATAAAATTAACTTACTCTTTTTCTATAACGATACGGAGTTTATACAGTTTTTTTTCTTGTAGGTACTCGTACATAGTTAAAATATCGAATTAAAATTTAAAATTTGAGTACCTATTTACCTCATTTAAGAAACATTAAAATTTAAGTCTACTCAAAGGTAGCTTCGTTTTGGCAGGTTGCAGCAAATTGTGCAGTTTGCACACCGCGGTCCCGGGGGCGCCACCGACGCTCGCCGCCACAACTTACTGTAATTGGATTCTGCATCGCTACTGATTCATGAAAGATTCAAATATTGGTTATTATGTTCATACGACAAAAGGGGTTGTACTCGTGTTCTTGCTAAACTAATGCTATTAATAATAATCTCGTTATAGTTGACAAAAGGAATAGTCCAACGAGCTATGGAGAGGGCTATGCCCGGAGTCTCTCTGCGAGATTGAATCAGAAATGAGGTAATTCGTAGAAGAACCAAAGTATATAGCCCAGTGGATTGGCAAGTTAAAGAGGCATTGGGCAGGGCACATAGTTCAGAAGACTGGTAACCGATGGGGTCGAAAAGTTCTCGTCGTGGAAACCACGTACCGGCAAGCGCAGCGTAGGACGTCCACCCACAAGGTGGACGGATGATCTCATTAAGACTGCAGGATTGCGCTGGATGCAAGCCGCTACCAACCGGTCTTATTGGAGATCTTTAGGGGAGGCCTATGTCCAGCAGTGGACGTCCTATGGCTAAAAAGAAGAAAAGAAGAAGTCGACAGAATGCTCATAGATTATAAACTTATTGTTTGAGGTCTGGAGGAAAAATAATTGATTTAATAATTGTCTTAAACGATACCGAACCAATATTACCATAATATTTTTACGGCGTAATATTCACAGCATCTGTAGATTCAGTATTTTTTATTTTATTTAAGAAATAGTGAAATACGAGTCGTCTCAATGGTTTAGTTTTGGCGGTTTGCAGCAAATTGCGCAGTTTACACACCGCGGTCCCGGGGGCACCACCGACGCTTCACCGTCGCAACTTACTGTAATTGGATTTTGGATCGCTGCTGAATCATAAAAGATTCAAATTCTTGTATTAGATGTTTGTGTGATGTAATGGTCTTTGAAACTTTAGACTAGAAGTTGCTGTCGAACTAAAATAATAGGTACGTTATAGTCCTATTGTTACGATTTACGTTATGAGAGTTATTAAATACTTGACGAATGAGTGAATGAAAATAGATTATAGATTTTTAGATTTAATGAGTTCAATTTTGTTGAGCAAATTTTAAATTTCAATTCCTATTAACAAAATTCTAATACGAGTATAATATCTCTTCAGCACTTTCTCAAAAATATTCAACATGACGTATTCTAAAATTAAATAAAACTAATACATACTTTAGATAAATTAACATAAAGATTATTCCTGGACATTAAAAGTACTCAGACACTTAGCTGCTTTAAACTTCTATAGATACAAATATAGACAGATAATATGCTTCTTCACTCAAAACACTTTCAGCAAAAAAACCAAAATTTATTGAACCTAAAAAAAAAACAGTTGCTAAGCTGATAAATCAAAAGTAGCATTACAAGCATCAGCATTCGAGTCACATATCCAATTAGGCTCATACATTCCCGTCGCGAACAAGAGAATCTAGGCCTCAAATGGTTCACAAATTGGTGCTCACCCAATATCTGTCTCCTGGAATCCTCTCACGAGTAGGGTGACCACATAGAAAGTTTAAAAGTCGGGATAAAAAGCCTGATGTTCTTTAAAAAGTAAGAACGTTTGCAGGGCTTGTCATTCGAGATTTAAAGGTGTCCGATAGAAGGCTTCTTATATGGGAATGATATGATTTTACGGTAACTTTTTGTTGTGAAGACCACCCACCGTCACTTATCTGAACACCTGAAGACTGATCGTCGAACATTGCTAAATGTCAGTGAATTAAGAAACATCTAGTCATACTACGCTATGAACAATACTCCAATACGATCTTTAAAAAACTCAGGAGGAGATGTCTCTTATCCCCTGGTTAGAGCTATAGTCTGTTTCCATGACGTAAAAGTAGGCTAGAGACAAAGCTATATTCTATAAGTATAAACGGAGGGAGACAACGAGGGTGGGGGTTTATCACTGCAATCTGGATGATGTAATACGTTGAAAGTAAACCGGGGGATATAAAACTCACCGGAGGGTCTCCGTAGTGGAGCCCAGATAGACAAATACTGATATTTCTTAATATTTTCCAAAGTCCGGGCGGAAGCATGAGGCGAACCTCAAGCCCAATGTGCACCAGTCCACGCCCGCTGCAGGATCCGTACACGGCGCAGTCAATAAATGTGGCGAGAATGAATGTGAATGTTTGTGTTCGCGGTCGCCAGTTCTACCGACCTCCGCGCGACGCGACCGACCTCCGCCGACCGCGCGCGCGCTGTTCAAATTGAGAACGTGATCTTCTTTTGTTTTCACAATCAGAGAAAAAAAATATCTTGCGGTGAATTGAACAATTTATTTTTACTTAATTATTATTCAGTGAATTTTAGTACATAATTATTCGTAATGTTGTTGATGTTTATTAATTTCAACGCCTACCTCCACTAAAAGTGAATCTGAGATAATATTACTTCAGCGCAATTAATTAAAGAACAATATTAGCGCTGTTTCCTGCACGCTTTGGTTCCTGCGGCGTTGACTTGTAAGTATTCAATATCGTCACTTTAGCCATTGTCATAAGACGTAAGCCCATTACTAGATATATGCCTTCCCTATAGATCTCCAAAAAGACCAATTGGCAGCGGCTTGTGTCCTACGCATTTCTTCAAATAGAAAGCGAAAAAATCCCGAGATATGGTAACCCTACTCACGAGTAGCCTCCAGCCAGCGCGCGCCATTAATAAGAATTAGGCGAGAGGGTAGACACAATACCGTTAGTTTTTACAACCACTCGCGCCTCCATATGCGCCGACGGTCACTTCGGAAACTATTTATGTGGTTAGCTGGATATCTGCTTTGGTCAGCAACTGTTTGATACTCATACCTTTGAAATAGAGACTGTCTGATACCTTTTTGTACCAATTCGTTCACGTTTGACCATTCAAGTACATATAAATTCTTCCTTTTATGAGATTCTATACGTATGATATTAACCCGCCGTTTGTAACCTATATGTCTCAGAGACCGGGTGGACAGAAATACTTTTTGTACAAAATCATTCTAGTTTGACCATTTAGGTACATATAAATTCTTCTTTTTGTGAGATTCTATTCATTTTTTTTTAATATTATGACATTAAAAAATGTTGGCGTCTAAAACGTAATACAACGCGGCATTGTCGTTCGTATGGCTTAAAAGTAGCTCTAAAGAATAGTGCCAATTTTAAAATGCAGTCTAAAAACATTCATTAGTGATTAAAAATAAATATTGACGGTCTGGGCTATTTTGTTTACAAGCCGAAACCATGTAGTGGTCAAATTATAATTTTAAGAAAAGCCAGAAACTGCATGATTCCACCAAAATGTATATGACCAATATGAATTTTACGAACCAATCACATATCATCCACTTTAATTATTGACGAAATTTTTTCTTTGTCATAAGTTTTGAGGAAACAAATTAATATTATGAATAGAGAAGGCTATTTTGTTGCTGACCGTTAAATACCACCCACGAACCAGCACTCGCGCCTCCACATGCGCCGACGGTCACTTGTTTTCCACCACTGCGGCAAGAATATTGAATTTAATAGCCTTTATTCTAGTGTTAATGTCTTCAGCTTGTTTTGCCCTTTCCTCCCCAATGGAGCTCCATATGGCTGGAACGTGCGAGATTGCAGCTCAAACTTACTGTTATTTTGGCATTTATTTACAGGATTTTTTTGGGATTAGCCATTAGCAAAAGTACTGTGTATGGTGGTATGTTTGCTAAAGTACCGACGGGTTGTTTTCTTTTCCGGGGTTTTCGATGGGACGCGAAAAACGTTGGGCAACGTTTCTAACAGGAATATTATTCGGCACCGAATTAATTTCTTTGTGAAACTTGTGTTTAGCAATAAATCAGTGTATCCGTCCGAATCTAACTTCTTGGCGAGTGGTTGCACAGTCTCTCTTCTAATCCTAAGGCCCCACATCGGGGCAGAAGGCAGATACAATACTTTGCCACTCGGTTCTGTCTTGGGCAGCCCGCTTCACCTCGCTCCACGTCTTGCCGATGCTCTTCGCCTCTGCCACGACAGAGCGCCGCCAGGTCTGCCTGGGACGACCACACCTGCGCCGGCCCTGTGGATTCCAATCCAGAGCCTGTCTTGGAATATGATCCACGTTCCTGCGCAGAGTGTGACCAATCCAACACCACTTACGACGCCTGATTTGCAGATCTACTGGGTCTTCGTGGCACAGTCTCCACAGGTCGTTGTTTGTGATTGTGTCCGGCCAGAAAATTTCCACAATTTGACGAAGACAGCGGTTTATGAAAACTTGGAGTTGGCGAGTAACTTGGCGAGAGTAAGTTGGCGAGTGGTTGCACAGTACCTAGCTATATATTCATATGTTAGCGGCGCAAGAGAGGATGTGCGTAGCTTCTAGCTAACTGTATAGCCACCGAAACATTCGAGTCAGTAGACAAAAAATTTTTGCGATCCTGTGTTGTCTTCTTTAAATACTGGCAACATAATTATTTTTCGCAAAAAACTGCAAGACCGACTTCCACCGTGCACAGAATTCAAATAATTTGCACGAATCGATGTGACATCCATGTACATTTTTATTGATATATCAAAAACGTCTCAGCCGATTTCGATAAATTTAAAATAGAACTACTTCGAAAGTATTCTCTTTCGAATTATTTACTTACTTACTTACTGCGTGTTGGCGCAGCGACCCATATTGTGTCAATTGGCCTCCGATACTATGTGTCGCCACTCTATTTATTTTTAATATACCTTAATATAGAAATATAATACAACATAAAAAATATTTTTTTGTTCGAAAACTAAACTTCTCCAAAATTAAGTTTTTGAACTCCTAAAGATTTTTTAAAATCGGTTCACAATTGACGAAAATATTACCTTCTTTTTGGAAGTCGGTAAAATCCAGTCCACTTTTTGATGTCGTCCAGGTTTTTTAAATTGCTGTTTGAAAATTTTACAGATGTTTATGTATCTCTAGTTTTGACATTTATGGTGCATTTGTTACCCGTGCTGGACTCTTACTTTTTGTTGTAAGTAATTTCGTATAAGTAGGCTGACACGTACTTTTAAAACAACCGGGAACTTTTTTTTACTTTTAACGGGACAATAGCTTTAAGTTTATTTTTAAATAGTGCCACTTAGTATAATTTCGAAGGACTAGGAATGGAAGTGGCAACATTCCTGGGGTAACGCTTGTAACAAACGCTGCTGATTAGTTCCAAGGAGGTGACAGTGACATCGCATTTATACTGGTTTAAGTTGAAACGTATATTTTCCCGTTGCCACCAAAACTCCAAAAACTTTGAAGTTTTGTTAAGCATTGTAAGTTATTTAAGCTATATAAAATATTCAGCTATCAGCAATTTGCCGAACCGAGACAAACCCGTTGTTACGATACGAAATAAAATTGTTTGTCACGAAATTGCGACCATTGTCCTTACACTCGATAAAATCGCGTTCTTTAGACTTGTTATTAAATTATTTTCGCTCGAAAACTATTTTGCTCTCCAGTTTATTATGCTGTAGAAATTAAATTGCAAAATTGGACGAGTCTGGTGAAGAAACATTAACTTAGTTAAAATTTACCATTTTGTTTTCATTTAATTTCGTGAATTTTAACTGCTACGATTTAACGAGTTGTTGCAGTGAAAATAATATAATATAATGAAATTATTTGAAAGAGTTAATTGTGTATTTATGTTATGAAGAAATTCATACTTTTAACTGCTATGTAATAGTTATTTATACAGATACATAGTAATATAATTTCGCTACTTAACGCCAATGAAAAACGTCAATAATAATGTGCTTAATGTCTTACTTATAACACAGAGAGATCATAATATTATAATACAAGTATAGATTTACCGATGATAAGTAATCGTATCTTAAAAAACTTACTAGTTCAAAATATTCTTTGAAATTCCTGCCTCTTTGCTCCTTACCTGAAAAAAAATATTATTTTATTAGATAAGTGAAATAATGTTATGAGTCTCATCAAATCTTAATTATATTTAGACACTCCAACGATAAAATAATTAGGTATAAAAAATCCAAAGGTTCAGAAAATTGAGCTCGCATACCTAATTATCAGTGCTAGTAAAAAAAATGTTTGAGGAATAAGAAAAAGTGTTGTATTTTAACCAATAAGTTGCTATCAAATCATTCAATTATCATCCAGATCAGATTTCTGTTCAATGCTATTTTCACGCAATTTGCTTACACGTTGTGACCTTATGTGGCACTAGTCAGACGTCTCGGACGATATAAATTAATAGTTTAAAAACAATACAAAAATACTCTTAGTCCATTACGTGGCCTTTCTCACAAATACAAACACGACTATGATACGATATTCCATCATGAAATGCCAGTGCCTATTTTCCGGATTCATCATCCGAGCTTGAAACCTAATCGTAGTCAAAGTTCTTTACAAGACTTTTTTAAGAAATCCAAAACAGCTATGATACAATTTTCCATCATGAAGTTCCAGTTCATATCTTCCGGCTCCATCATCAGATCAGTTTGACAGTACCATATTGCCAGCTGCCAATTTTCATTACGCTACGACCCTTGGAAGATGATTAAATTAGTTACCTTGGATTCCATTACATGTTAGTTATATACACGTCGACCTAATATAAGCGTGTTAATAAAACAAAGGACGTATTTTAGAATATGTTCAACTCTGAAATCGCAAAAATATATTAAATGGATAGACAATTATCGAAAATCGAAAATAGTATCACTGACCCGAATCAACCCGACCCGCAGTTACTTAGACGAAAAGTAGCTCAAATATCACAAAGACAAGAACACAAAAGCTTCAGTTTAAACCAGTTTTAAACAAATACGTAGAAATTTGCTACGAGGCGGACCTGGAACGTTTTTCGTGGACTTATTTCGGTCGGGCTTTTGTTACTTTCAAGCTAAATTCGAGAAGTTAGTTATTTAGTTTTCTTGCAGTAAGTTCAATCAATGTACGGCGAGTGTGGCTTAAAGTAGGTACCTAGATTGCAGGACTGGTTTGGTAGTAAACACTTTGAAAAATTAGAATGAAACAAACTGCAGGTTTCTGCAGAGCAAAGCTGCAGATTATTATCTCTAAGGAAATTCCTATTTCCTTAGAGATAATAATCTGCAGCTTTTCCAAGTCAGAGTGCAATAAAAAAGTCAGTTGGTATAGGCCGGGTGGCTAGCCAAGGTGTCAGAGTTTTAAAGCCGGAGGGCCTCTGATATGGCATAACGGTTAGAACAACCGGGGCCTACAATTTATCGTGTCATCCGAGCCTCGGTAGCGCTCTGTTAAAATGCCACCCACGGTCACCTATCCTAAAACTGACCGTGCTGAACGTGGCTTAACTTCGATGATCGCTAACGAACACCTAGTCAATCTACGCTATGAGCGCTACGAAGTCGCTGTCAGAGTGAATAGGTATCTTGTAAAGCGTGCTTCATCTTCGACTACAACGCAGTTTACTATCAGACAAATTGTTACAATTTAAAATACGCAGAATCTTTTCATCAATTAGGTATCTGAATTACCCGGTCTACAATCTACAATCGTCATTACGATCTACAATCGTCAGTATGGTACATTGGAAAATAATCCATTACTGCAAACGTTTAATAACCAAATTAGTTTAACTCCAGCAGAGCTCCAGCTCTCCCAGAGGAGCTTTCCAATCTCATTATAGAGTGGCCTTCAAACCTATTACGGGTGCTTATTAAGGTATTTACATAAATGGATCCATGGGCGGGATTTTTACAATAATGAGCGGACATTTGGGGGAAATATTCAATTAAGGTTGAAAGCAAGAAAGATGTGTCTATGCAATAAGGACTCTTTTTAACCGACTTCTAAAAAAGAGGAGGTTCTATGTTTTGTCATTTGGGGAAAATGTTATCTTTTAGCAGGAGAAATCACTGTTCCGTAAAGTACCTACCTAGGGCTACTCGTGCTTATATTGCGTATTTATAAAAAAATATCTTAGGATTTTAAAATAAAATCGTCCAAGTTCGAGTCGGACTCGCGCACAAAGGGTTCGGTACCGTATGGGAGCCCCATTCCTCTTGCTGTTATTAATAGCCAACAAAAAACTCCTAAAAATCACGTATGTAGTTAGGCACGCAAAAAACGACTAAGTACTTAAAAAGTGAATTTGTATACCAAAAAACTACCGTTACAACTATCACAAATCTTTCTCAAGTTTAATTGTAGTCCTTCAAATAAAATAAATAGTACCTAATAGCATACATACTAAAATAACTGCAATAGTTTATATCATATTCTTAACTTTTATTTCATTAATTAGATATATTCCAAAATAATTAAGTCCTATATAAACATAAACCCTCTCGACATCAAGTCGAACAATTCATTAAATAATTTTAACATTTTATTCGCAAATCCAATTAAGAAACTCGAAACACCAGTACAAAACTTGTTTCATTTTCTCCAGAATAACGTTTTCTCAACGACATCCCCGCAAAGCACAACATACATTGCTGATTATGTTCCACCGTTACAGTATTCACAGGTCCCAAGGGAGCAGTGCAGCGCGGTTGTGCCCGTCCTGTTGAATATTTGATCCGCGCGCGGTGCAGAGGCGTCAATGTTTCATTATAGATTAGATCGCCTCTACTTCTAGTTTTACACCTATTACGTAATGTTAATAGGAAATAATTAAACGAGAAAAACACCCCTATTTTTCTTTGGTAGAATAATAGGCATGCTTACTAGGTACAAGTTTAATTCTTATAATTGTTCTGTTAGTTATGTAGATAATAAAAAAATATTGGTCACGTATTTTTCTTTTGTCAATTAATTAATAAATGACAAAGATAAACCTTGTCAAAGTTTGGGAGTGGGGTCTCGTAACGTCACTTCTCTGACAAAAGTCTATACTTTTGTAGTCTAGTCGTGACGTCGTTATCAATTTTTGTTTAATTGACAAAAGAAAAAAAACGTGTCTTATACTTTTTAGATAAACAATCTATATAACAGACTAATGGACTAACTTTTAGTGTCGGAGACCAAGATCCACTTTGGGGTCACAGCGCCAACGCAGTAAGTAAGTAACTGACTAATTATTTTTTTAGCCATTGGCCTATTGGAGGATTGTGCTGGATACAAGCCGCTTCCAACTGGTCTTATTGGAGATCGATATGTCCAGTACTGGACTGGCCATGTCTGATATGATGATGATTATACAGATAGTAAAATAAGTATTGGTCATAAAATAGCAACTAAGTACCTACCTACTAATTAACTGACACTAAACGTATACCTATGCATTAATGTAATATATACGTATTATAAATAATATAATCTATCGTTTGGGGTTAGAAAAGCTGATTTACTCGATTTCATCTAATGTGACTTCACTTGAACAAGTTAAGAATAGTAGGTAACTACTTAAAATTATAGAGGTCTTCGCCCACGTAACCACGATTCAGTCGCGATGCAAACGCGACTGTCGCGCGTCTGTCGCGATTCAGTAAAAAGTCTATACCTTTCACATCGATAGGTACCTACAGTCGCGATGCTGTAGTTAATGTTGTAATGTTTACATCGCGTCTGCAGGATTACGCAGACGGTCGTCAAATACTTGATTCGTCAATTTCTAAACTCGTCAAATCTAGCGCGTTTGCATCGCGTCTGTCGCGTGTTGCTAATGCGACTAGCGCGCGTTAGTAGCGATGCAATCGCGCGATTACGAAACGCGCGTCAGACGCGCTACAAAAAGACGCCCCGTGGTCGTGGACCCTAATTGTCGTCGCAGTATTTATATAGTAATAGAAGATATACAAACGACTATTTGTCTTTTTTTGCTTTGTAAAACGTTATTTTTGTGATCCCATAAAATGGAAGCTTAAAAATATCGGTGTGGTATACCTACACATTTTTAAAAATACCTTTCTCGCACAAATATTTCCCAACATTTATAACTCAAACACTCAATTTTTCACGCAATATTTCTGAGAGGAAACGTTTTTAAAACATTTCAATTATCCTTCCTATTCTTTACAAGCAGATTACGCAACAAATTCAAATTACCATGAACAAAATAAACAAGGTCTGTTTGAGGAGGATGAAATATAAATATTTTTAGGGTTCCGTAGTAAAACGAGGAACCGTTACAACTTCGTTGTGTCCGTCCGTCCGTCTGTGACGTACGGACAGACGGACGGACGGAAGTTCATGTAATAAAGCCTTATTTATAACTTCCACGTTTATTAACCAAATTTCATGAAATTTGATACTACGATAGTTTTAGTATAGATTTAAATTTTAAATAGTTTCAATTTTCAAAACTGTGTAATTAAGGGGTGTTGTTTTTAAACTTTCGCGATTTGAACACATTATTATTATGTACTACGGGACTATATTCGCGCACTAAAATTACGAGATAAATAAATACCTCATCAAACCGACGCTTCAACCGAGTTGCATCGGTCGTGGTCACGGGTAAGTCCCGTAGTACATAATAATAATATTCAAGGGGTATCACTCATACATATAAATTGAGGATAAAAAAATTTTTTTGACCCTACCTCCACATGTGGAGTATCGTTGAATAGGGTTTCTAAAATCGATGTGAGGTTCCTTAAATCATTTTTGTCGCATGTACAGTGAGATATAGCTCGCCAAAGTTGAAAAAAATCGGCCAAGTACGAGTCGGACTCGCGCACGGAGGGTTCCGTACTGTATGGGAGCCCCCCTTAAACATTAATTTTATTATTTATTATTAAAGTGAATATAAAACTAAATATTCTGTGAAAATTTCAAGCATCTACCTGTTACCATAATAATTATAGAGCGAAAAACGAACGGACGAAAAAAATCAGGTTTGTTGTATGGGAGCCCCCCTTAAATATTTATTTTATTTTCTTTTTAGTATTTGTTGTTATAGCGGCAACAGAAATACATCATCTGTGAAAATTTCAGCTGCCTAGCTATCATGGTTCATGAGATACAGCCCGGTGACAGACGGACAGACGGACAGACGGACATCGAAGTCTTAGTAATAGGGTCCCGTTTTTCCCTTTGGGTACGGAACCCTAAAAAGAGTGTCTCCCCCCTTAATTTCTAAAGTTTCTAAGATAGAATGTTCAAACTTTCTAAGTTTATGGACCATACTTAAAAACTTTCTCTGAAAATTATTTTGACCACTGTAGGATTATGAATTTTTAAGATAGTAAAAGATTTTTTTTTTTAAATTTCCATATTTAAGAATAGAATTGGCCTCAGAAACTTATTTCGTAAACAATTATGTTTTTCTAGCACTCGACCATCTAATAGCATCATATTTTTTTATCATCATCATAATCATCGTCACCATCTACGGAAGCCTATACATTTGTAGACCCGTGAAGGTCTAAAGACAATCTAAATACTCAGAAACTCAACCCCGCTGCCAGTTGGCAACTCAACATGCTAGCAATACTACCAAACTGAATAGCAATGGTTATAAATCTTATAACATTACAGAAATTACTTCAAGTTTGAATGAGAAACCAACATACCTACGCGGCAGAAAAATTACGCAGCAAAACGGTAAATATGTGGGCTAGGTAAGCCGGCTTAGTCCTAACTTAGGTCATTAGGTCCGGGGGAGCTCGCGTAGCTCATTGTATGAAGTCTAATGACTAGGTAGGAATTAGGTATGCGTGAAATAGCTTTCGGGAATAACTAACAAAAACACATTACGTGTTAGTTATGACTTCGACCTTTATCCTTAATTAATAAGTTGAGTAAGTTTCGTTGAGAATATTTTAATTATTGTGAATTTATTATTTAACTGATAGAGTTTGTACCTAAGGTATGTAATAACTACAGGCGGTTGCTTTGTAAATTGTAAGGACTTTTAGGGGTGTATATGGTTATCGTTATGAACACATTTTTCTATGGGTTTTATCAAAAATGTATTAACTTTCGACAAATGTATGGAAGAAACTCGTTTTGTGTGTGTTTGTTTTAACCATAAAGCTACGTCAGAGACCGTCAGGCGGCTTAGAAACTCTAACATCAGGGCTAAACGTTAATATGCACTTACTTACTTACCATTGACTAACATAAGCTTTGCTAGTTATTTTTGAGTTGTTGGTTAAAAATGAGATCTGACTTTTAAAGCAATACAACCTGATTAATTCCATTCTTTAAAACAATGTTTACTGTAACTGTAAGTATAGTCTTATCTACTAATGTAAACTGTTAACTGTACTGTGTCAGCCTTTATAATAGTTCACTGTAGGCCTACCCACGAAGCGTGATTGAGCCCTATCCACCACGCTGGTCCAGTGCGGGTTGGTAATGTAAACATTGCTGGTAAAATCTACTTTATTTTTCCTTCACAGCAAACAAAAAGGCTACATTGAAAATCCCGGATATTCAGCCAGTATCATATCACTGTGTAGTCTCGTGCCTTTTACTTTTCCCGTCAACGTAACCAATTATTACATCCATTTCCGGTTTCCACAAAACCTTTCAATCGATCCCTCTCAAGTGGTCACAGATAAAATATAGTAGGTATACGTAGTGATTATATTTTGTTTGCATGGGATTGGACAGGATATCATGTTATACGACTTTGTTTTATTCTTTATGAATTATTTTGTGGTTCTTAGTTAAAATATTTTTCTTAAAATAAATGTAGGTACCTACTTATTTTTATTTTTTTTACAATGACTCTTGTTGGTCCTATACGTTTTCCAAAATGTTGGCCTATAAATTAAAATTATACATAAACAAATCCTAAAATTAGATTAGTTACGAAAAACTGTAGATTTCAGGGTTGCTCCCATGGTAGATTATAAGTATTGAGTTGGATGTAATGTGCTTATAACTTACATTTACAAGGATTTTGAGAGACTAAAGCGCTACCGTGGCTTAGATGACTTGTAAAATTTTAGGTACTAATTGTTTTAACCCTTTAAACATGTGAGAAGCTTTCAGTGCAGCTTAAAACTTTGACACCGGGGCCAGCCACCCGTCCGTATATGCATACGAACTTACTAACTTACTGAATACACGCAACAGAGTACGATATAATAATATGTTCGTCGTTTAGAGAAACACTCTGTTTTTTTCAAACGGGATAGATGATGGCAAGTACAATGTGACCTTTATGGTGGATCGGGCATCGCCTCAGGGTTCGCGTGGAAAGTAATATGAGTTCGGCGGGACTAAGGACCAGTATCCATCAAAATGATGAGCAGAAATCGATGTGGTTTTAACAAAAAGGATAAAACTTGTAACACTGAAAAAGAGCTTCTTTTTGTAAGTCCATTTAGGCCGAGTAGGTGGCTAGCTGTGGTGTCAGTTTTTAAGCCTACCGGGACCTACAATTTAACATGTCATCCGAGCCACGGTATACGTTCAGTTGTAAATGCCACCCGCGTCACCCATGCAAAGACTGGCCAGGCTGTGCTGAACATCGCTTTACTTCGAAGATCGCTAACGATTAACGCCTAGTCAACCTACGCTATGGGCGCTACTTCGTTTTGTGATAGACATTTAAATGAAATTTCGTGATTGCAGGATATGAACCTGCATAACTGGCTCGCAGTTCAACTTTCCGTTCCGATGCTTTACCAATACACTAGAAGTTAGTACCTATATACAATATATCATTTAAAATAAATAATAATAAATAAAATAAATAAATATTAGGGGACATCTTACACACGGTCTCTGATCCCAAACTAAGCATAGCTTGTGATATGGCTGCCAGAGACTGATATACTACATATACATATTTTAAATACATACTTATATAGATAGTACCTAAATAACACCCAGACACAGATGGCATATCCTTTGAAAATAGAGTTTGCGCATAGCCGTTTTTTTTTTCTGAAATCCTGAATTCTAAGAATTGTGTAAGTTTTTCACCATAAATTTTGTAAATTATACCTATATGTTCGTAATATATTCTGCTAAAAGATATACTAGAATTTATACTAATGCAGTTGCACTATACACCGCTATGCGCCGTAGCTATTTCCGGCAGCCCTCTACGTCGTAGCTTGCTACGCTGTAGCTTGCTACGCTGCAGTTGACTATAGCGTAGCAGGCTATATGTATAGTCCTACTATCCTACTAATATTATAAACGCGAAAGTTTGTGAGTATGTATGGATGTTTGTTACTCTTTCACGCATAAACGGCTGAACCGATTTGGATGAAATTCGGTAAGGGGGTAGTTTAGACATTGGATTAACACATAGGCTTATTTCAATCTCGGGCTAATGCGGGTAATACCACGGGGCGCAGCTAGTATAAAATACAGGATGAAAATAGTTTTTTCCTCTAACCAGGACAGTTATAAGATGCACATCCCAAAATAAAATAAAAATTTGATATAAGTCGGCTCTAGCTGGTGTTTTAAAACTCTTACTGGAGAGGTTAATTCTAGTAGCATAACGTTTGCGATTAATATTTTAATTGCTGTGACACAAAAATGTTGCCTAAATTGAGGGGAGAGTCACATTATCACTTTTTGACATACATTATCCTAGAAAATGGACAATGCACATCTATCACCTCAAGATTACATTCATATACGAGTACACGACATTAAGTCAACATTCTCAACTAGATATTAAATAAGATTTACCGACCCCAGCAGTTACTTAAAACAAATAATTGGCCAAGTACGAGTCGGACGCGTGTCTGGACGGAGGGTTCCGTACTGTATGGGAGCCCCCCTTAAATATTTCTTTTATTTTAATTTCATAATTTATTATTAAAGTGAATATAAAACTAAATATTCTGTGAAAATTTCAAGCATCTACCTTTTACCATTATTAATATAGAGCGAAAAACGTCTAAAAATTCAGCTTTGTTGTATGAGAGCCCCCCTTAAATATTTATTTAATTCTCTTTTTAGTATTTGTTGTTTTAACGGCAACAGAAATACATCATCTGTAAAAATTTCAGCTGCCTAGCTATCATGGTTCATGAGATACAGCCCGGTGACAGACAGACAGACAGACAGACGGACAGACGGACATCGAAGTCTTAGTAATAGGGTCCCGTTTTTACCCTTTGGGTACGGAACCCTAAAAACAAACTACAATTAATTCAACTCCTATCTCGAGTGTTGTTTGGAAAGATTCCTCCAAGACAATGGAACTCGGTAGTCGGTTCTCAAGCATACAATCTAGTAACAAAACCTGCCTCTCGTGGCTTACGCCGCCAAAGTCAGCGCGTATCCTTTCTGGCTTAGGAAAAACTCCACGTAAACGGAACGGAGAGAAGATAGTAGATACAGTACTGTCATGAGAAGAAAGTTGGAGTTAGGTGTTTTATACCATATGAAATATGGTATATGGACATAATGATTATGGTAGTAATGGTCAAATATGGTAAGCTCAAAATTATTGCCCATCGGGCTGTGGAGAGAGCCTCGTTACGTGGTCAGATCAGGAATGAGGAGATTCGTAGAATAACTTAGTTACTTAGGATAGCCTAGTGGATAAGCAAATTGAAATGGTATGGGAACATAACATTCAGAACTAATAGGTAAAGAGCAATATTTAAAAAAAAAAACATTAAAAACCATTCACCTGAAAGAACTATAAATTTATCATAATCCACAATAGCTAAAACCACTGACAAGTTAGGCAGACGATTTGAAAAAGATTGCAGGGACGTGCTGGATGCAATCCGTTTCCAACCTTCTTCCTTATCGTTTAAGACTTTATTAGAAATCAATTCAACAGGAGTCATGCCGCTGATGTGATAATTATGAAGCAAACATGGTATTCGTGCCATTGTCCAGCTCTGCTTAGTTCAGCACATTTCGCAAATTGTCTATGCGTTCTGTTCTGGTGATCGGCTTCGCTTTTCCTCCCGCTTGCTCACGTGGCGCGACCAACTGGCGCCAACAGAGCAAAAAGCGAAGCTGAACGTTAGAACTCGTACACAATACGGCCGCAGCTCTGATCCAGTATAGTGGAGACTGAACCTAACACCGCCAAAGCCTGCGTGTATCCATCCTGGCTTAACGTGAACATTTACATAAAGGGCCGGCCGGGAGATAGCGAGACCAACTTACGTGCAAGAGGCAAAGTTACGCACGAAGGCGGAGGCACTACTTGTCATACTAAGTACTTTATTTGGTTTTGATTGTGAATTTGTGATTGTATCACATAATCATTTTTCGCAAAAAATAGCATGACCGACTTCACCCGTGTACAGAATTCGCAAATATTTCGCACGGATCGATGTAGCATTTTTCACATTATTGTTGATTTATCAAAAACAGCTCAGCAAATTTTAATGGGACCAATTTCGAATTATACTCTTTTCAATAAAAAAAGAATAATTGAAGTTTGAAGTTGAAGAAGTCTGACTTCTATGAAAAAAGTTATGCGTGGTTACACATAAAAAAATATATATGTAACAGTCATAGTGATTAAATAGTTATTATACATAGTGACTGGTCATTATGTATAATATCTACTCAATTTAGATAAAGTGATAATTGACACAAAATTAATCACATTAGCTATTTTATATAATATCTTCGAAGACTTGGATAATGTAATAAAACAAACTCGTAATAAGGACAGATTGTCTCTGGCGCTTCGCCGGCCGCTGCCGCGGCACGCTCGCTTCGCTCGCTCGGCTCGCGCGTTGTTGTCACTGTTCAAACCTAACCTGTTCAACCTGACCAGTCATTTTGTATAATATCCAGATTTATTACTTTGGCTGTAACATATATACACGTCGAATTGAGTACCTCCTCCGGTTCGGTTCATCGGTCACTTAACTTTAAAACTAACTGAATATATAGCTTTCTTTTTGATTGCGGTTTATTAGACAAAGAGAGCAACAGTTTAAAATTATATTTAGAACTGTCAAACCCTTTAAAATTAATCAGATAATTGGAATAAAAAAAACCCTATCCGTAAAAATTAAAACACGACTACTGAAAAATCACTCCCTAAATATAAGATACAAAAAAATATTCTTTTCCCATGTAACAAAATACAAACTATTCAATTTGTATCGTGTGTCAAATAAAACAAGTTACATGACGTAATATACATTATCCTTACATAATATAAAATAAAGTCGCTATTTTCGTTTGTTTGTTTGTTTGTCTGTATGCTTAAATCTTTAAAACTACGCAACGGATTTTGATGCGGTTTTTTTTTAATAGATAGAGTTATTCAAGAGGAAGGTTTATATGTATAAAAATTTCCGAAATTCCCACGGGAACGGGCACAACGCGGGTAAAACCGCAGGGCACTGCTAGTAGAGTTATAATCAGAGAAGCCGTTGACTAGTTACTTCTTCGAATTTATTTTGTTACGGTCTTATTTTGATAACATGATTTTAGTTGCAACAACATTATCCTATTGACTGTATGATAACACTATTACCAATAAGGCCGACGATTTTCGCTTTGACGTCTAACCAGTTTTCTTTTCTTGCATTTTTGTTTTCATTATCAAAGTGAATTAAAAAAAAAAACATATATCTGCCCACACGTTACTTAGTTCCGAATTTTTCCGACCGCAAACAATTTATGTCTCAGAAAACGCGGCTCGCACAAAAGGGTCTATCTGCGTATCTGTTGGGTCACCGGCTTATGTCACCTTTCCTGGCGTTATAACTTGATGTTTGCCCAGCGACTTTGTTGAGAAAACTGGAAAGACTTGGGGGGAGGTAGAGGATCGTACTTAGCGAGTTTCTGTTGGGCTTAATATCCCTTATATTTACTTCATATATTTTTAGACCACTGCCTATGAATTGCAAATGTAATTATTGTCATCAAAATCACTGAAACTTTTAAAACACTAACGCTTAGTTAGGTACTTTGAAATAAAAAGAAACCAAATGAATTCTTCAAAGTTGTCTGTTTTAGACAACATATATAATAAAATCTAAAAATACATTTTCTAAATTATTTAATAAATGTAAATATCATACAAAAAATAATCCAATGTACATAGCATATAAACAGCTCGAAATATAACGCATTTTGTCGAATTTTTCTTTGTGCGATTTGTAAACTGTATTTATAGCGTTTCTCTTCATTACTGTTAACAACAAAACATCCTTCAGTACGTGAGTCCAATGTGTAGATATACGAGTACCTACAATAGTTTTACTTTCGACAAACTAAGCTACAAACCACACCACAGAATATAGAAAGACTCATCTGTTGCCTACACTGATTATACAAGGTTATTTGCTTGCTCTGTAAAAAGCCGAAAGGGCGTGTTTCAGAACATCATAAATGGGGCCAACCCAGAATTCTAGAACTAAAATCAGTTGTTCCATAATATAATAATTGCAACTCGGAATCGACAAAATGTTTGAAACAGCTATTTTATTTTCTCGAATTTCGGGTTGGCTCCATAGTAAATGTTGTTCATAATAATGGTCTAAATCACTTTTTTTCTGATCTGTACACCGATTCTATATAATCTTGTACAACAAAACGATGAAAGAAAAAAAATGGCATCTTTATTAACGCACGCCTACACAAAGAACTGATATTTCCGAGAAATTCAAATTTCTTACAAATTTCACGATTATTATCCCAAATAAACTTACCTAACAAGCTCCACGTGTATGTGACGTCTCGACTTGTTTACCATGCCTTGTGTAACGATTTATGGGAGCTACGATGGCTGGCATAAAGTTGAGGAAGATGCATAGCTCGCATAAATCTATCAATGTATTCCTGTACTCAGTGGAGGGTGCTTGCGTACTAAGCGGGCATAATATGCCAAGGCAAACGTGCTTAAATTATGTGCTTCTTTATCAGTTATTGATTAAACTAGCTATTTTGCTTAGACGAATCGGTGGCAGCATTACGAAAAAATAATATAAAAACATGCCCGTTCCGTCGATGATATTATGTAAATCGCGGGTTGGCGCTTGGTTCTACAAGACAAGATTGGCGCCAGAATTAAGGGTGGCGCTGAAGAGAGGACTGTGATCAGCAGTGGGCTATGATCATAAGCTATGCATAATGATCATTATGATTTGCATCGTTGTCATATTACTTAAAATGAAGTTGATAAAATGAATCATCGTTATAAGCAATTTTTAGTAATTTATTTTGATAAGGATATTGTAAAATTATGTGCACAAACTTAAATAACATTGAAAAAGTACTATTTTCTGCTACCTACATAATAAAAAAAACTTACACTAAAACACTAAACTTAAACTAAGTTCAAAATTTTAGTGTTGTTCATAAAAGTAAACAAGTAGGTACTTACCTATATCTAATATAAAAAAAAAAAAACTACAGTTTGAGTATTGTGATCTGTGTGCCTTTTATCAATTCTTATATTGGTGAATTTATAAACGTGACTGGAAATGTAAAATAGGAACTATTAGTATTTTTTACGAATTTTTAAATCTTAGCATTTATGTATAATTCAGGTGCCATTATTGTTTCCATCAATTCTAAAAAAAAACTTCTATATTCGTATAAATAATAAGAAATTAACTGTTTTAACTTGAATATATTGTTTTGTATTTTGGTTGTATCCTGTTATTAATAATGTTACAATGTGCAAAAGCTTACCGTCTTACGAGTACAACAAAAGATTTAAACACGCTTTAATCTCTGTTTAACCGTGCAATTTGTACTGCTAAACATTGTCTAAGGCGTGCGTAAAACTTTTGTGGTATGACGGCTAAAGTTAATTCAAACCAGCGTGTAAACACGAAAAACCAGCATCTGCGAAACAAAACAACCACAAATATATTATGCAAGGAAATTTTCCTGTGATCTCATAAAGTGTGGACTATATAGAGGCAAATATCTTAAAACTTGGTATCTACAGTGGCACGAGGTGGCCTTGAATGAATCAATTGCTGGAATGTGACTTTTACATCATTACATCCGTTGGTGTAATATGTACACCTCTCTAAGGTGAGACGGTATTTCACACCTGAGCAACTGGTTAGTCTTCATAAAGCACAAGTCAGGTTTTGCATGGAATACTGCTCTCACCTTTGAGATGGCTCTGCCAAATATCAACTGGAGGCTCTGGAGTCGATTGAGAGGCAAGCCAGGAGGCTGATTGACAACGACATCTTGACTAAGTCGCAGCTGCAAAGTCTCGAGCATCGACGTGAGGTAGCGTGTTTGGCCTTTTATCGGATACACTTCGGAGAGTGCGCTCAGGAGTTGCACAATCTGGTCCCACCTGCCCCTTTCTTCTATCGTACGGCTAGACAGACGCGACCAAAGCGCCACCCTTTTATGGTGGACATTCTGCGCGTTAGAACCAAGCTTTTCAAATCCTCAATCCTCATACGCACAGCCAGAATGTGGAACGCTTTGCCTGGGTCTGTCTTCCCGCTAAAGTACGACTTGTGTGTCTTCAAATCCCGAGTAAATAGGTATCTTCTAGGTAAGCGTGCTACACCCTAGACCGCATATCTGCTCAACATCAGGCAGTATGTAGTCAAACGCAAACCTATACGGAATAAAAAAAACCTTAATTACTTATTCACAATACAAAAGATCTGATCTTCAGTAGACTGTGGCCCCGTAACGAGGATTTCTAATCAATATTCTCACTTGTTTTTTTTTTAACATAATAGGTGTACATTTGGCCACCAACTCGCACTTCACTGATGGAAAGTCATATTGTAGCCGAAGATGTAGTATGTAGACTAGAATATATCTATTCACTATAATAAATACTTAAATGTTCCTTTAAAACCAAACTATGACGCGTTTCAAGACAACTACTAGCGGCAACATTTTTTTTTTTTAAAAAACCATAGATACCTAAATGCTTACGAGTATACGAGCGCTTGATGACGGCAATTTATTTCACCAGACAACGGAACGTTTTTAGGGTTCCGTACCCAAAGGTTAAAAACGGGACCCTATTACTAAAACTCCGCTGTCCGTCTGTCCGTCTGTCTGTTACCAGGCTGTACCACATGAACGGTTATAGCTAGAAAGCTGAAATTTTCGCAGATGATGTATTTCTGTTGCCGCTATATGATGCGCTGAACGTGCATCCGGCGTAAATCTTGCCGGATGGATCCGGTGCGTCAACACACGTTCATTATAAGCCATACACCACCATGAATCCGGTAAAAAATGGTCCGTTGTCCAGTGAAATAAATAGCCGTTAGCAAGCGCACTTAGTCTTTTAAAAATGCAATTATAATGGGTCAAATATTTTACAGGAGCGCAAAGCAGAACCAATGAAAAAACTTGTTATAAGTACTACTCATACATAAACATATATCTACGTGGTATTAGAACGAAATTTAAAAATGTAGTAGTTATAATACAGCGCCGAAAGTAAAGTAGCAATAAATTTCGCCTTCTCCTTTCCCCGCGAGAGCCAAACGTAACTGTATTAGTTTTTCATGTACTTGATAAATTGTTAGAAAAACTCACGCGTTTCACATTCATCCTTTAATATGTAGAGGCGCCCTGTTTGTAACATTAGACACTTTGATACGAGGTATATATAAATATAAATCCATCAATGTAGCTGTCTTTCTGTTTGTTCACAGCCTCAGATTACGTCACTGTCGACCATGTTTGTTTACTCGGTATTTGGTCATCGAACTCTGAAATTCTGTATTTGAGGAGAGCTCTGAAATAGTTGCCTTATTTAAAATTGTGTAGTGACTCTTGTATTGGTTTAACATAAAAGTCTAACTTAAAATTTTCTTTACCAATTTTTAATTGTCCTTTAAAAATAATTATCCTCAATAATAAATTCGTATCGTATATCCACCAACTCTCACTAAGCCAATGTTGGTGGATGTGGCCCAATCACCCTTCGTGGGTAAGTCTATGTTTAACAAACGTTCGAAGATTGACATGGCTGATAAAGAACAGCAAATAACAACAAATTATTTTCAAAAATTATAATTATCTCAGCAATGCTGCATTGTATAACAACATATTAAACTTACTGTTATGTAAATACTTTTCCAATTGATTAATTGTAAAGTTTCGGTTTCCAGAACAGTGTAGCGTTCTTCTTTTTAGGGTTCCGTACCCAAAGGCAAAAACGGGACCCTATTACTAAGAGGTTTGGCTTTCGCCGAAACCGGTCTACTGGGGACCTTCTGGCGTACGCCACACACATCTAGAGTGAGGTCATCGAAAAGCACGGGGAGGCGCTGGCTGTCTCCTTGGACATCTCCAAAGCTTTTGACAGGGTCTGTCATGAGAGCCTAATTGGCAAGCTTCCATCTTACGGCCTGCCTGCTGATTTCTGCGCATGGATATCAGATTTCTTGAGGAATCGGTCGATACGAGTGGTCGTAGATGGCTGCTCGTCAGATCATATGGCTATCAATGCCGGGGTTCCTCAGGGGTCAGTGCTCTCTGCGACCCTCTTCCTACTGCAAATCAACGATCTGCTAAAGCCCGGAATCTTTGGGTACGCAGATGACAGTACAGTCGTGGAGAGCTACACATCCGATGCAAGAACCAGCGGGCCACAGATCGAGTCTCACAGAGAGGCTATGGTCGAGCGGCTCAACTTGAGTCTGGAGGCGGTTTCTGACTGGGGTGATGCTAACCTGGTCAAGTTTAATGCCACGAAGACTCAAGCCTGTCTGTTTTCGGCCAAAAAGAGGCCCTTCCAATTGTCTCCCGCTTTCCGTGGTGTCTCCGTTCCGGTAACTGACAGCTTGGAACTATTAGGCGTTTCACTCTCATCGACTCTTAACTTTGGCTCTTACATAGAGTCAAAGGCCCAATTAGCTTCCAAAAAACTTGGTGTTCTCTCTAAGGTGAAACGGTATTTCATACCTGAGCAACTGCTTAGTCTGTATAAAGCTCAAGTCAGGTCGTGCATGGAATACTGCTCTCACCTTTGGGATGGCTCCGCCAAATATCAACTGGAGGCTCTGGAGTCGATTGAGAGGTGAGCCAAGAGGCTGATCGACAACGACACTCTGACTATGTCGCAGCTGCAAAGTCTCGAGCATCGACGTAAGGTAGCGTGTTTATCGGCCTTTTACCGGATCCACTTCGGAGAGTGCGCCCAGGAGTTGCACAATCTGGTCCCACCTGCCCCTTTCTTCTATCGTACAGCTAGACAGACGCGACCAAAGCGCCACCCTTTTATGGTGGACATTCCGCGCATTAGAACCAAGCGTTTCGAATCCTCATTCCTCATACGAACAGCCAGAATGTGGAACGCTTTGCCTGGGTCTGTCTTCCCGCTAAAGTACAATGTGGGCGTCTTCAAATCCCGAGTAAATAGGTATCTTCTAGGTAAGCGTGCTACAACCTAGACCGCATATCTGCTTAACAACAGGCAGTATGTGGTCAAACGCAAACCTATTCAGAATAAAAAAAAACAAAACTTCGATGTTTGTCTGTCCGTCTCTCTGTCTGTCTGTCACCGGGCTGTATCTCTTGAACAATGATAGCTAGGCATCTGAAATTTTCACAGATAATGTATTTCTTTTGCCGCTATAACAACAGATACTAAAAACAAAATAAAATAAATATTTAAGGGGGGCTCCTATACAACAAACCTGAATTGTTAGACGTTTTTCGCTCTATATTAATAATGGTAACAGGTAGATGCTTGAAATTTTCACAGAATATTTAGTTTTATATTTACTTTAATAATAAATAATGAAATTAAAATAAAATTAATATTTAAGGGGGGCTCCCATACAGTACGGAACCCTCCGTGCGCGAGTCCGACTCGTACTTGGCCGATTATTTATCAGATCTTTACCTTCCAGTAGATGTTCTACGCTACAGTCCTTCATAATCTTATTTCTTCATTTTTCATAGACATTAATAATAGTACACGAAAATAACTGCAGTGCGTAAAATAAGGTGCAAATAAATTGTATCATCTTAAATACAATTTGTTTTATCCTTTCAACTAAAATTTAAATCTTTGTTTGTTAAATGTTACATGAAAAAATTGAACCCAGTTCATTGCACTGTAAAGCCCCAGACACAACCTACATAACCTTCGTTATATTGTTAACACAGAGACAATTAATTACGCAAGTGAGTGATTGTCTCATTAGCTATTTGCACACCTACATATAGCTAATTCACGTGCCATTGTCACGGGCCATTACACGATCGTGTGACAGACGAGGTATGTCTTAAATGCTGATAACGACTTCGCTGAGTGTGCGCTGCGAGTATGCTTTACAGCTCTTCATATTAGGCCACTCGGGGAAAGGCAAATGAGCGTATTTTTAACCGACTTCCAAAAAGGAGGAGGTTCTATGTTCGTCTGTATTTATTTCTTTTTTTTTGTATGTTCATCGATTATTCCGCCAATTGTGAACCGAATCGAAAAAATATTTTTTAGTTCAAAAGCGTATACTCCCGAAGTGGTCCCATTTAAATTTTACAGAAATCGTCTGAGCCGTTTTTGAATAATCAACAATAATGTAAACAATTCGAGCGAAATATTCGAATTTTGTACGCGATGGAAGGCGGTTTTGCCATTTTGTACGAAAATTATTATTTTGTTGTAACTCGCATAAAATGAATTGCAGACTTTACGCTAAATGCGATTTCGTTACTAAAGTCCTGTTTGTGTCACACAGTGACCGAAATGAGTCGACTCATACGACTTATTCGACTCATTTTATGACTTTTTAGGAAACAAAATAGCGCTCGCTTGGCCGAACAATTGCCACTTTCCTTAGTCGCACGACTATCGTTCTGTTTACTATTGCAATTGTTACTTTTCAATAATGGCTTATTATGTATTCTCACTTCCATACTTAATTGACACTAGCTGCGCCCCGCAGTGTTACCCGCGTTAGCCCACATAGACAGAGCCTTGAATTAACACATAGACAAAGGTATGAGTTTATTCAACCTTCATACTGAATTTCATCCAAATCGCTTCAGCCGCTCGTACGTGAAAGAGTAACAAACATACTCACAAACTTTCGCGTTTATAATATTAGTAGGAAGTAGGATGTCATTGTTACGGACAAGGATTTTTATACATCCATAGTTACGGACAAGGATTTTGTAATACATCCATGGTTACGAATTATTACGCGACCGTATGACAGATGCGGTATGTGTAAATGCTGACGACGACTTCTCTGAGTGTGCGTTATGGTTCACGCTATTTGTGTATACTTGGGAACGAAAAAAGAGGCTTCGCTGATGCGACTTTGCACACCACTATCTATATTAGTACATGCTACGCCACTAGGTTCAAGTCCTAAGTTAGTGCTACGTCTGCACAGAATCCCGATTTGATTAATGACCTGATCTAGACTCAGGTGCTCAGAACTCCTGATTGAATATGTTCTGCCAAATTAGTTCAAAGGTATTACAATGGCATGACTTAATCAGAATAGATTTATAGACGCCAAGTAAATTAATAAACCTAACGAAGTACACTAAGAAATGAATTAGACAATATAATTAATTAATGTTACTTGTTAAGATGACAAAGACAAATAAGCTTTGAGCTGTTACCGTAAATCCTTATAGCTTTTTTCAAGCTTTTATTTAACTTGCAATGGATGTACCTGTAATGTATGGATGTTCGGGTGGAATCTCGCAAGTTAAATTTGACCAACTTCCCGGTTTCCGATTGACCTGAAATTTTGCAAGCATATGTATATCGCGTGACAATACAACAATATGGTATCATGGAGCTGATCTGATGATGTAGTCAGAGGCCATAGGAACTCCTGTACTCTCAAAAGCTTGTATTTTTAAAAAGTTGTATTTTTATAATAATTTATTGTCGTTATTGATTGTAAATTATTCTCCTTTATTATTAGATATGTGGTGCGATGTCCTCACATATACCTCTTCTTACTCTTTTCTTAATTTATTTTCCTGATGCACTTTCCGTTTTGAGGTTGCCTCGAAGAGATCACTTCCGTCGACAAGGCCGCCAATTATTTTAATGTATCAAAATGTGTTGCAACTTATTTAGTTTATAATTTGAACGAAAACAAAAAAAAACTACTCAAATTACTCCAGTTTATAAATGTGAATTTGTTTTAAATGATTTTTTTAAATATTATAAAGGCGTCATCGTAATGATAATAGCTAATTATAATATGTATGTCTTTTTTTCACTTTACGCATTCGTGAAAAGATTAGAACACTTTTTAGGTTGCTATTAAATTTACGATGGCGCCTCCATAATTTGGCCTAGTTTCCTTATAATCGAAATGAAAAGCAAGGTAGAGCACCTATTAATTATATGATCAACATATGCACGCACCTTCACATTCTTCCCTTCACTTCAAATCTAAGTGTGCAAAGGATAGGTATTTGTCCTTGGTAAACAATCTACAATTTGCCTTCCCTTTCATTTTTCTCGATACTCTTGTTTCGATTGAAAAAACAATCTCAATGAACTCCGAGCTTCTGAAACCGCTGAAGTTGAAACGACCCGGCCTCTCTCTCTGAAAGTACAGTCCAACGAGAATTCTCCTTAAAGTTTTAAGTTCTTGTTATCTCCGGTCCTTCGAAGCATCAAACTTTTCAACTCCGACTGCCATTGTACTGCATTCACGGCGATAAGCCCGCGTCATAAAACTTGTGCCTGTTGTTTGTACGGCGATCCAGCGCTTTGTCTGATGTAAAGTGCAGCGTAAGAGCTCGGAGACGAGGGCAGCTTTGGGCCCTTATACTTAGATCTTGTTTTGTAACATTGCCATATTTCCAAAGGTAGAAAATGTCGCTTCCTGAGCGGTTGCAGTGACAAAATATTGAAAGAAAACTATATTCGACACTAAGAAGAAAACGAAGCTATATTTATGGTTATCTTTATAATTTTTGCTATGGGGACAACCCTGATTTCGATAAAAAAGTATTTTGTGTTTTCAAGCGCTGCAGCGGAAATCGGTCCCATGCGGGTTACATTGTAAAGTTAGGGTTTAGTTTGGAGTAGAGTAGTTTTCGCCGTTAGTTTTTATTGTTGGTCGATTCTCTGAAATGTAAAATGTCTCCGAAATCGGACGGATATGAGTTTTGTGAAACAAAATGTTTTTAAAAGCTTTGTTCTTGTCGCAGAGCTTAGAAAGTTTGATGTTGGAATTTCGTTTGTCGTTGCTTTAGCACCTATTAGGTGTAGTAAAAACAAAACAAAGGTCGATGTAGAAATTCAAAACATTACAAAAGTATATTTTTTACCCCTGATCATAAAAAAGTATTTTATGTATGTTTTTAAGTATCAAAATGTTAGTTTGTGGCATCAATGTGATGGCACGCTTTTATTTAAAAACTTTTAATTGAGATTTTAATATCTTACAATACAATCTATAGAGAAAGGATTTTCATAGTTTTTGTTATTTCACATTTTCACTTAGCAATTTGTAGTGGATTTTTCGAACAGCATATTTCATAGAAAAAAGTTTTTTACTATTTCTAGTTCATTTTAATCAAGTACGGAATGTTGTACAGAAATATTGATAATACAAAAAAAAGTACACAACTATTTTGTTTTGTGATGGTTTTGCAATAGCAATCAATGTTTTTTGCATATTTGCGATGTAATAAATGGTATCGCTTCTAGTATTGAAATAATATTTGTAAATATTTGCAGGAACGTTCACAAAGTTTCATTACATTTTTAGAAAAATATGTGGTACTCGTATGTTTCAGATTTTCGCAGTTGAGGTTTTCTTTTAACTTGTTATTTAAGTTTTTCCAATTATTCATGACAAACCTTATAATGGGACTTACGAAATATACATAACATCTTAAATGCTAATTTTCAATATTTTTTAGATACAATTTTATATTTCAGTACGAAAACAGTGAATCCTACTTCAAAAAACACATTAGCAATTACGAATTAAAACCGTACTTTCGTAATAAAACTTATTATGTACTTATCTAAAAACACATGTACCCACTCATTCACAAAAATTCAGTAAGTCAAAGCAATTATAGTAAGTTAGTACAATTACGTGAGTTAGCTTAACAACCTAAGCAGCTTGAGTTGTTAACAATAAAATTATGAAAGTGAATGCTTAGGGAATAAATGAAATATAATTGACTTTACAACTTTGCTAAGACTTGCTTGTTGAATTATAGGAGTAGAAGTGTACTCGTAAATACGCTGTTAGCTACAGGTCAAAGCGGCCAGGGATGTTTCTTTCTCTTGTAGACAAAGTGATGTACAAAGACTGCTCCTGAGTGAGATATGAGATCTATTCTCTTGTAGACAAAGTGATGTACAAAGACTGATCCTGAGTGAGATATGAGATCTATTCTCTTGTAGACAAAGTGATGTACAAAGACTGCTCCTGAGTGAGATATGAGATCTATTCTCTTGTAGACAAAGTGATGTACAAAGACTGCTCCTGAGTGAGATATGAGATCTATTCTCTTGTAGACAAAGTGATGTACAAAGACTGCTCCTGAGTGAGATATGAGATCTATTCTCTTGTAGACAAAGTGATGTACAAAGACTGCTCCTGAGTGAGATATGAGATCTATTCTCTTGTAGACAAAGTGATGTACAAAGACTGCTCCTGAGTGAGATATGAGATCTATTCTCTCTTATAGGCCGAATCAAACATCTTGGCGGCTGTTTTTAACCCCCGACGCAAAAGAGGGGTGTTATAAGTTTGACGTGTCTGTTTGTCTGTGTGTCTGTCTGTCTGTCTGTCTGTCTGTGGCATCATAGCGCCCGAACCACTGAACCGATTTCAGTTTAGTTTTTTTTGGATGAAAGAAGACTTAATCGAGAGTGTTCTTAGCTATGTTTTATAAAAATCGATTGAGCCGTTTAAGAGCTATGGTGGGTTAAAGTGGGGATGGAAGAACCAAAATTCTACAAATATTTCGTACTTTTTTTAAGTATGTTTTTGTGTCGGGGGTTTTTTAAATTTTTAATTTAAGTTTTATATTAGTTACAAGCTGCGGGTAGCACAATCCTGATTGAAGCTTCCTTTAATAGCTGATTGGATTATCCGCAGGTTTTATTTCACAGTCGCCAAGCAGTTTTATTCGGCTTCAAATAAAAGTCATAAAAAGATCAAAAATAATTAAAAAACATCATTCGGTCAAGTTACAAAAATTAAATAATCCTGACCTAAAAAAAGATTATATCTGCAATAGCATTGTCAAAAGCACAAACTATTAATAGTACATTATGATATAAGTGCGGTAATTTTCAAAGCGCACGTATGTCATACGACGTTTTATAACATATTTGCGAGGAAATTAATAAATCTCTGACTTTGAGTGAAAGTCGTGCATCAGTCGAAGCATCGTGCGTTTTAAATTACGTTACCGCACAAGTGCCGTAATGTATCTCACTCTCTTGAGTGAAAGTAGGAGAAACGAGACCATAGAGTTCTGTAGTCGGTGGCGGCGTGCGTTTTACATTACAATAAAGCACAAGTGCGTAACGAAATACATTACGATATTGAAATTGGTGTAATTACAGCGACTTTACGAGCAAATATGTTATAAAGGCTTATAACTTGTATCGTACAAAGTCAAATAATTATTCACCTATTATAGTTGAATAATAACCACCAGTTACATATGCGAAAGGCTTTACCACTCTCGCGCTTTTCTAGATTTTTAACGATACAAGATCATCTAGATTTCTTAACCGACTTCAAAAAGGGAGGTTCTCAATAATAATTCGTCAGAATATTTTATTGGGGTTTCATTAGATTATGTGTACTTAAGGAAGCTACTGTTAGTTAGTTAGCAGGTAGCCAAATGGCAAAGAAATAATCGGCCAAGTACGAGTCGAACTCGCGCACGGAAGGTTCCGTACTGTATGGGAGCCCCCCTTAAATATTTATTTTATATTAATTTTATTATTTATTATTGAAGTGAATATAAAACTAAATATTCTGTGAAAATTTCAAGCATCTACCTGTTACCATTATTAATACAGAGCGAAAAACGTCTAAAAATCAGGTTTGTTGTATGGGAGCCCCCGTTAAATATTTATTTTATACTCCTTTTTAGTATTTTTTGCTATAGCGGCAACAGAAATGCATCATCTGTGAAAATTTCAGCTGCTTCAGCTATCATGGTTCATGAGATACAGCCCGGTGACAGACAGATGGACAGGCGGACATCGAACTCTTAGTAATAGGGTCCCGTTTTTCCCTTTGGGTACGGAACCACATGTCTGAGTTTTTATGTATTAAAGGTATGTAAAGTTTGCTTGCCATTATGAGGGGCTATGGCCTAATATTTTTCTTAAATAGTTAGCAGTTTTATACAGCTAAATATGAGACAGAGACAAAGAATACTTACTAACAAACATGTATGCATTTACTAATGAGTTAACATTTTTGCCTTTTTAGTTCTGTTTTGTTATATCGCATGCTATTTCTGGAATTTTTCACAGAGCTCTACCGAAAACTATAGCATGAGATGTAAGAAATTACTGCATTGTTTCAAGCTTGTACGAAGGAGAAATAAATAACTTTAGCATTGATAAAGTGCATGGAATGCAGGCTCGCAATTCTCTCGGCGCTTTCGTTCCGTTCAATTTTATAGGTCTTGTCCACGAACTGAAAGGCAACTGTAAACAGTTGCCTCAGTCAGATGTTAAAACATCTGACTGAGGCTTAAAATAATCACACAACGTTACCAAAACTTCACAGTTCATGATGATATTTGTTGGTCGAAATGATTACTAACCCCTGACGCAAAACGACTAGGTTTTATTAGTTCCACATGTCTTTGTGTGTGTCTTTCTATGGCATTGTTCATTTGTTGGCATTGGCATCGTTGAATCGGATTATTCGTACGGGAGCTCCCATACGAATAATCTGATTCTGTTGTTGTTTTTTTTTTAGTTTAAAAGACGAATTTTTGGGAGTTTGTTCTGAGCTATGTTTCATCAAATTCTCATCTCAGTCAGTATCAGTCGTTTCAAACTTATCAGCTGTTTTGTTAATTGGCGTGGAAATCTTATTGTTTTGTTAAATATTATCTTGTATAGGTGACCACAAACTGAAAGGCAACAGTTTAACATTTATCTGAGACTTGAAATAATCAAGTTTTATTTACGATATTTTTTTGTGTGTGATATTTTGGTCTGTGTGCAAAGGCGACTTTTATTTTCCGGAATCAAAAGCGGCTAATATTGCAGTTTTCAATCTTTGATCTATATCGATGTCCAAAATGAAATTGGTCCATGGTTTTGTTGTATAAAGGAGTAATAATCAAATTATGTTAAATTCTATTTTATGTTTATTAGCAAATTGTAATTATTTGTGACAATAAATCATTTACTATTAAACCAATAAACCAACAAACAGACTTTCAGACTTATAATTTTAGTAGGGATAGTATGGTAAACATTTAACTTGAGAGAAAAAAGTACTGTAAGAAATTTAAGTTATACGATACAATTGGAAACGCTTGAGAGCATATTCAAAAGCTAAAAGGGGTGTACTCGTAACTTCAAACTGGATGTCTAGACACCTGAAAGCTTATGACGATATTATGGGCCCCGGTGTTTAACCGTTTAGGTTAAACACCGGGGCCCATAATATAAAGTTGACGTTCAGTTGTAATTAACCCATTCACTGGCCACTTGTCATGTTATCCGTAGCATCATATTAGTGATCATTAAGATATACCATTGTAATCTACCTACACAATGACTTTGAAATCATTGGCTAAGTATAAGCGCTACCTAAAAAAAAGCAATCGTTAAAACTCTAGCTGCTACTATAAACATCACAGTGGCTTCATGTCCTCGTGTGCTCCAACTTAATTAGTAAAAACTTTTTGTTTTTAATAGGTTTTTGCCCGCTCATTAATATGCTAATAGAATGGATGAATCCTCGCCGTTTTAATTACTGATTGTTTAATTTGGCGACGAGCTCGCTTTGTAAGAGATACGGGCGCCTTAACGTGCCGTATTTGAGTTACATTCGGATGTTCTAAATGAGGGCCTAATGTTGATTTTTGAAAATGTTCCTGGCCTGTTGATGAGAACATGTATCGAGTTAAATATTGTAAGTGCAACATAACTATTTTTAAAGTTTTATCTCAGAAATTGACTGATATACGTACTAAATATGATCGTATTTATTCTAATTGTATTTGTAAAATATTAATACCCGACAGCCCAAAATAAACTACCCGGTATTGCAGACTATACCAAAAGTAGTAACTGAAAATAGCTTTACCTAATTTTTTTCATTTAAATGCATAGATATTGTAATGCACACATAGAAAAAGCCTTAACAATTGTCTTTATGACATCAACCCGAAACTCTGCATTGAGTTTTTAAAATGCTTAGTCTTAACAGTTAAGTAAAATGAATAATTATTACTAAGACTAAAAAGTTATTTAATGATTTTTATTTGTTTTTCAATGATAAAAAAAATTAACAAAAAATCATTCTGAAGTTTGACTATCTCAGTCCGAAATAACATTCTGTCTGATCCTGATATCTGATTCCATAAACCAAACAACAACTTCAAAATACTCGTACCAACACCGTCATAACAAGCTTTAGTACTTTGCTATCGTATGCATATTACAGCATTACGGAGAGGCGACAAATTAACTTGTAACTCATTTAGCTGCAACCTTCTCCGTCTTCCCTTGGGACTAGAGGGATAATTAGCATGCATTTACCACTTAGCATAATAGAACCACAATTTAGAAATGTGGGATTTCCGAGCTTTGCATTTGGTCAATGGTTTATGCTTGATGAGCATGCTACGCAAAAATGCAGTCGGCTTGCCTAGAAATATTCTTCTTTATTCTAGACTGGAAAGTAAAACTTGCAATATTTTTTAACATAGACTACATTTGTTCTACTTATGCGATACATCTAAGGTTTTTTACGACTACTACATAAGGTTTTTTAAAATAAAATAAATATACCTATTTGTTATCCTATATTCTGATTTAAAAAAGTGCAACAACATGTTGTTTTACATAGTAAAATTACATAAGGGTTCTATAGGGTGTTTGTATAAAAACGTAGAATGAAAATATTTATAATATTAACACGGAAAATGTCCAATCTGTTAACGGCCGTTGAGGGTAAATTTAATCACAAACAAAAATCCTACTTTAATATTATAAACGTGAAAGTTTGTAAGAATGGATGGATGGATGTATGGATGTTTGTTACTCTTTTACGCAAAAACTACTGAACGGATTGAGATAATACTTTGCAATTATATAGCTTATACATCAGAATAACACATAGGCTATAAATTTTAATGATATTGCGTACATTTTCCATATTATAACAATAAGTGTTAAGTAAGTCGGAAAAATTCTACCATCTGTGAGCTATTCCAGCGTGCGCTCCAAGAAATGTCAAAAAAGAACTGTCGAATCGAACAAATGTCAAATCGATTTTTTTGTTTTTTTATTTTCCACCTCCTTTATTAAGGGTGGTAATGTAGGGCCTCGAATTATCATGCGGGCAAAGCCGCAGGCAAAATTTAGTAAAAAATAAATAAATCATAATCATGGCATGCGTAACAAACTCATATCATATACATAGTTTTATCCTAAGGTCAGGGTAATCAAACGACGTCCAGTATTTTCCATACATGATGTATATTTTCCATTTTATACACGAGTAAATGAGTTAATTTCCATTTTCACATGATGAGTAGAGATATATCATTATGAGTTAACTACATGACCATTTAAACCGTTGTGTAATTACTTAAAATATTATATGCCTTTTGTAGAACAGGCACGAGCGCCGTCTACTCCGTCTAGTAGTTCCAATGCTATGCTGCCCAAATTATCTAAGCCCTCCGATTAAGCTATAGAACAAAGAGGCATTAAGCCATAATGTAAACAGTGTGAAAGAAAGAGAAATACTCGCAAACATTACATGTTGGAATGAGATAGAGTAGCCTTCGCACAGTAACCCAACAGCTCGGCCATCCTACTTCTAGCGAGTCCCATCGCTATGAATGAGAAAGCAAACGTTTTAAATAGTAAAAATCAAAGAGAAACGGCTAATTAGCGGTCCAATTGTATAAAATAGTAAATGCTCCATTCAATGAAAGGTTATTACAGTCCTAATTATTCGATGTAGTTTCAAAAATGTACTGTTCTGAAATGCGAAATTCCTATTTAGTACTAACTATTCAATTTACGCTTTGATTATGATAATTATTTATATCAACTATAACATATACAATCATGTACGTATTTTATTTTAATTCAAAGTCATTTTTCTATCTCTTAATTTGACAGAGGCAATATTTATATTCTAGGCCACATAACATCGTATGAGTCAGATTAACATCAAAATCAAGTAGCAATGATAATCATTAACATATTTATAATCATATAATATTATGATTGGCTATATAAACCAGATAGTCACTAACTTCACTAAATTATATGTATAACCTAAATAAACATTACAAATATAGCTATAATGCAGTAGTTTAAATCAAATTGGTTCACCATAGAGACTTAATAAATTTCAATTACAATTTTACAATTGTCATTGTTTTCCTTATATTCGCGTGCTTTTTTTACTGAAGACTCACATCTGCTCGTTATCATTACTATTGTTATCATACGATTTGATTACCAAATCTCTATTAAAAATCGTCTAAAGTTAAATCTTGTCAACTGCAACTACGGTTTTCAATTCTATGCCTTGCTTACGAGTTAGAAGTGTGCCCTCAGTCAGAAATATGTCATTGAGGAGAATTTCGGTAATTCGGTACGGTCCATGATATTTAGTGTTAATTTTTGAGGCTTACCATCATGCGGCAGCTATCTCTCCACTCTACTATGTCTCTCTCTTACCAGGTCTTTTTCGTTGTGCTGGTTTGGAGTCTTTCTGCGCCTAATATATATAAACAGCGCCTCTTACCTGTCACTCCTTAAACTTTTCTCCTGCTTTTCATCTTCTTTCAATTATTCCATGGAAGCGTTATTCAAAGTTTGACGAATTACCTCACCTTTTTGTTTGGCTTATGAAATACGGCAGTTCAAGACTTTTTTTGTAGTTTTATCTTTTCCTCTGTTGATATCTACCTGTTTGTCAGTAATGTGTTCTTCCTAGGGTTGGTCGTCGTTTCCATGACTAGAAGCTGACAAAGCGTCTAGTATTATCTCTTTAAATCCATTTACCTGCTCATTTTACCAAAAGGTAGATGTTGCATTTTAGACCTACCTGAATAGTATGTGATAAAGTATATAATAAAGTCTTGCTAGTAAGACTAGTACTTTTGTCAGTAATAAGGCGCGAACTCCAGAGTAAGTAATGAAATTCTTTATCTTTCGCACCAAAGTCGCTGATTTCGTATCCTTCACGAGATGTGCAGTTAGGTACTTTATAAACCCATCAACCAGTGCTAGTATTAAGTAATAATTCTTATATTTTTTTCTTAATTTTACCCCATTATCGGACAATTGAATCGGATGTACTGCTCAACTATAGAGCTAGATTTCTGCTGAGGTCATCTGCGTTCGAGCTCCAAGACGATATTCTATTGTGTAAAAATTCCTAAAGTTAGGAATTTACTACTTTACTAATTTAGGAGTAAAGGACCTACCATCATTCAATTCCGGATACGAAATCTCGTTTTGCCAGGGATAATCTAAGTAACAATCTAAAGCCACCTCTCCTCGGAACTACTGGGCAAAGCTTCTCTAGATAGATCTCACTTTAGAACCATCGACATAAAGAAGAAGAGAAGCATTCCAGTCCGTCAAAATTAGTTTCTACGAGGTAGATTCTAAACCGGTTTAGCGAAGTGATAACCGCTAATGTAATTCCAATAATTCAATAATTAGGAATAATGTTATTGTATTCCAATTCGTAGAAATGCCACTAACGTTTGTCGACTGTAGTTTTATGGCCAAAATAGGGCACTAGTTGCAGCGCGTCATTCGAGTTCTTTTATAGAAGTATTCCTGCCAGACCTTGTTCGCAAACATGCGTATGGAGTTCCGTTCCAGCTGATAACAGCATGATCGATATAGAGCGAGGATTAATATATTAGTAAATACTTAACCCTTTTTAATTTACTAACTGTTCAGAGCCACTCGAAGTGTTATTTCATAATTTTTGACAAATCGTCTGAAGAATTCTAATAAACTCAAAAACTGACGTAAGTACCTCATGTCTATTGTGGCTAAAGAAATTCGGAGATCGCTTCCACTTTCACCTGCCTGGACGTCCGTCTACGAATACCGTCCGCGCTTACATAAATTCCGAGTAGATCTATAAATTCGAGAAAAATGTGGTACTTACTTTCTTTTAACTCAAGCCTCCCTTTATTATTAACAAACGTACTTTCGTTTAATCTTTGTGTCTTCATCGACACCTTTAGACGGTATAAGCACGTTGTCCATGTATAGTGTATACGATAGCGTATTTTATCATTAACTATCTTACCTTAATCCCTGGAGTATCTTATTGAAAAAGTTAACATCCTCGACAAAGCATTGTATAGCGAAACCGCTCCATGTTCGTTCCTGATCTTGTACTGACCGGGAAATAAATAATAAACCTTACCTCACCTCAAAACCTCGTAACCCACCATCAATAAAATCATTACCTGACACTCAGCCCTTTTCTGCTTCGCTTCCAACGCTGTTCCTAGAACAGTTAGATGTTTGATGCCCGAAACAGTTCTTGACAATCGAAACAACTTATGTCCGAATTCGTCAAACTGGTACCTGGTTTGAAAAATCCCGTATAGTTTGGATTGGGTCCAAACTTTCTTTCATTTAGCCTGCGTGTAGCGCTCAGAGTTTCTCTCGCCTGACCGACCCTAACGGTTCGAAAATATTTCAATACCTGTTCCAGATCCTTGAACTGATCAGCAGGGTGTGGACACTAACCTTTACCGTCCGATCCTCAATGTCATTTAGTACAAATTTACTGCCTGCCAGCCTACTATAGATTTTATAACTATTTAACAAATTCATCTTCATATAATTAAACGTTTCTAAAAACTCTCCATAGTTAATTTTCCTTTTCATTCCATCTGCGAATGTAATATCGAAGTTGGAACCTAGTTCTACGTTGTTTGAATACCAATCAGTTTAGGTTTAGGGTAGTAGATAATTTCTTTCTTTATCCATAAATTTTGTAAAACCATGTCATAGATTGCTATTTAATCAATAGGTCAAATTCCGGTATCGCATTCGCATTGAATATAATTTTATGTTTGTCAGCGCTTTTAACTTATTCTAAAATTAACAAAAACTTATCAATTATCTTACTATTAAAATCATCCATTCTTCAAATACAAAAACTTCGGTGGACTTGCCCTCGTCTGGAACTATGCTCGTTTCCTTCCATGCTGTATGCATTTCCTGAACCCGATCCCTCGGGTCCTCCGGCATATAAGTGTATGTCCTATCCTTGGACTTACGTACATACCTCCTGGACCCAGTCCTTGGGTCCCATGCGCTTATGCGCTAGTCCTGTCCTTGGACTCTCCCTCATATCCTCCTGGACCCAGTCTTCGGGTCTTACGCGCTTATGCGCTAGTCCTGTCCTTGGACTCTTCCTCACATCCCTCCTGGACCCAATTTTCGGGTGCTGCGTGCTAGTCCTGTCCTTGGACCCACGTATATCCCTTCATGACCTCAAATTCAGGTCATTCACTTCAGGTGCATCCGTCGTTATTCTCCGTTTGATTGAAATCTGAAACTTTCACGAACAGGCTTAATAAAGTGTTTATAGGCATAATCTGTCACCCTATTATTTATGTAATTATGATATTATGTATGTCGTCAGGGGAGGCCGCTTATTATTACTATCCTTATTCGACATAATTTCATTCAGTTGGTGGGAAATATCACTAATCACTTATTGTTCATTGTCTGTCACATAATTTTATCATCACTAATTTATTATCTTCTAATTAGCACGGCAATTTATCCATTGGTTAAGGATTAAATTAGGTAAGTAGCATTCATTAAATAGGTCACTCCGAAAACGTGAGACAGTTCCTTGGTGCGTAAGCGACTGCTCTCCCAAGTATCGGCCACCGAGACTCTGTCCAAGCGTCACTAAGGGTGAGTTAGCGTTTTGGAGTGCCTTCAAAGCGCGATCCTGATAACATGTAAAGCTTCATAGTAACACGTCCTACTCTTTCTATTGTGTTTTGCAGTACGTCGTAATTATGTGCACTGTTACAGTACGCGCATCAAATTAAAATACGTTAAATAAATATGCCGTATAAAGTCAGCGTATTAACTCGGTAGCAAATATTTCATCCATGCCTGCAGTGACATAACTGCAACATCGTTATGATATTAATATCGTAATCATAACATCCGAAAATATTTTTTCTTTTATATTCTCCCAATACCCACACTGGTATACAAATTTTGAAATTTTCGTGTACATTTGGCTTCCATTTGGCCCCTTTTGACCGTCCAGCAGTAGTTGCTCAACATCCTTGGACTCTAACCTTGATACCGCTTTTCCATTTTAGATATGTCCTCATGAAAACTTATTTGTTCATACCTACTCATAATTTACAGCTGCCAAATTTTTAAGGAAAACTCCGGATTTGCGTTTAATTCTCAGCGATATCGTGCACCCCAAAGTTTCTTCTGTGCCAATAGAGGCTCTTTAGAAAATTTTTGATCTCTCTTCAACTCTATAAATATTTCCGAAAATGAACCTCATCACAAGAAAAGTGAGTCTAATTTAAAAATATTAAGTGTGTTCTCATAAAGAAGATAAGTATCTACTTAAAACACGATCGGCTATCAGATTTCCCGTAACAAAACACGTTGACCAGTAGTATCAATCAATGTAGTACATATTTCCTCGATCAACGTAGCACGTTTGTCATAATTATTCACACTAAGGATTACATCATGAGTAAAACAAAACAAGTAGGTAGGTACCCAACAAAAGTATTTCGACGACACGGCAACATATATAAACACAAGCCTCAACACAACAGTTATAAAATAAACTCTGATTACAAAGACAACACTCCTTTGTTCTAGCCATCTAGCTTTAACTTCGTCGTTTATGTTATTGAGTAATACGATGTGTTATTTTAGTAAGAACTAAAACCATGGATGTACTAATATAATGGATAAGAATAAAAGTCCCTTCGAAAAATGATCTCTGCCTTTAAACTGCCCCCCATAGAATCGACTGTGACATTTAGATAATCAGCACATTAGTTATATATATATATTTTTATTAGAATATTTACTTATAAGTAAAAACATCGACATGGCGTATCATGTCGCCACCAAAGATTCATGCATTTTGGACAGTGCCGACGCCATTCCAGAAAACATATTAGCTTTAGATATTCTACTTTATTTCCCACATCCATGATGCTATTTCAGAAAACATTTCGGCTTTAGGTATTCTACCTTATTTCCCACATTAAAGGCATTCTAGAAACCATCTTGGTTTTAAACATTCTGCCTTATTTCCCACATCCACGACATGACATTCTAAAATAAAACATCTTGACTTTAGAAATTCTACCTTACTTCCCACATCCATGACGCCATTCCAGAAAACATCTTAGCTTTAAATAGTCTACATTATTTCCCACATCCATGACGTCGTTCCCGAAAACACATCTTGGGATTAGGTTTAGATGTTCTACCATATTTTCACATCCCTGACAGCAGTACGCATTACTTGAATAAACAACAGAATAATGATTTGCTTTCGCCAACTTCGTTAGGATCTATATATTATGATTATCAAAAAGCACATCACCATTAAAACTTTTTTTTTACCATCATAGTTATTTTTTTTCTTTTAGTTAATTAAAGCTAGGTACAAAAAATTTCGCGCTTCCGTTCAAACACGTAAACATCCAGTGCGATTGAACGAAAAGAATATTAAAGTAAAATTGGATGATACTTAATTGAATTACTCTTGTAATTTCTTTGCACATTTCGATCACAGTCATAGACAGGACCTCCTCCTTTTGTGAGTTGGTTGAAAGAAAGAAAAAAAATAACAAATTCGCTGTTCGGTTATAGTAATGTGCTGAAGGAAATGACAAAACACAAAGAAAAATCCAGCGTGTCTATACGTATGGGTTAGTCAGAAATATGCAACAACAACTTACGTTTTTCCGAGCGAGCGAGCGTGGCAAGAAAATGATATATTTTCTTGTTATCCCCTCTTCTGACCTTTTATCCTAAGGTCAGGGTAATCAAACGACGTCCAGTATTTTCCATACATGATGTATATTTTCCATTTTATACACGAGTAAATGAGTTAATTTCCATTTTCACATGATGAGTAGAGATATATCATTATGAGTTAACTACATGACCATTTAAACCGTTGTGTAATTACTTAAAATATTATATGCCTTTTGTAGAACAGGCACGAGCGCCGTCTACTCCGTCTAGTAGTTCCAATGCTATGCTGCCCAAATTATCTAAGCCCTCCGATTAAGCTATAGAACAAAGAGGCATTAAGCCATAATGTAAACAGTGTGAAAGAAAGAGAAATACTCGCAAACATTACATGTTGGAATGAGATAGAGTAGCCTTCGCACAGTAACCCAACAATAGTTAAACTGTTATACAAGATGACCAAAATTTTATGAAAATAAGATAATTCCTTATCCTCCTAATGAAGGAATTTCAGCTATGGTATGGCGATATACATAAGTTATGGAAGTCAGAACATAAACAATGCAACTACGACCACAGACCCAACTATGAGGAAGTTTAATCACGTAATGTCCATAAGCGCATAACTGTAAGCTTCCTCAACCACAAGGGCCCCCACTAAGGGCCCCAACTTAAGGGCCCGCGACTGGGGCCTCCGAGCATTCATGGTGACTCGGATATTACGTATTCTATTAAAGAGGAAGGATTACTGAGGATTATTTTGTAAGTGTATGTGATATTTCGTGTAAGATTATGAATTTTCTATGACTTGCTTTTGAAAGGAGCATTTCGAACTGGCAAATTTTTAAGCAAAAATAAAATTACTTCGAGCTAACTATGTGTGTAAATCAGAAGTTTTATAGACAAGAAAAGCGCATTTAATTTAATGAAATGCTTAAAATAGAATTTAATTAACTTAATAAACCCATAAACACTATTCTCGTACCGGAAATATCGGGCAAAAACCGATTCAGCTAAGAACTACAGCGTATATCGCCCCGTGGCACGCATTGCATGTGTGTGAACGATGCAATCGCAGAGAAGAGACACACAGAAGTACAACTCTTTTGAAAAACTTATAAAAAATACAGTGTGATCTATAAACAAAACTACACGGTTCGCAAACCTTGTACTAATGATTTTAATGAAGTTCTACAATGTGGAAGATACCCCAAATCGCATTGCATAGGAGAAATTATGCGAACAAAACTAACTTTTTTTCATAATTACACAAAATATACTCACAAATTATTTAGTTTTATGTCGTTTTTTGCAAGAAAGTGAGTTCAGTTGGCAATACGTTTCTTTCACTGTGGTTTGTTAGGTGAGTTTTTAATTTTAAATTTATGAACTTAGTTACATGATACTCGGAATTAAGTATTATATTTTTAGAAATCATGTTTAAAAGCTGCTTCTCTGAGTGTATTAATTCCTCTGCAACCAACGATCAGCTCGCATGTTCGTAATGAAGATATCGCGGTATCAATTTTAGTTTTTGTAAGTCGTCAACTGAAGATAGGTTTTCCCATTTTGTTAATGGAGCTCTCTGATGGGCTAAGTTTAATAGCCGATTTGGTCTCTTCTGAACTCTAGCACGATTTGAATTAATTAAAAGTAGCTTTAGGCGCGACCGAAACTATAGTCGTGTTATGACTATACGAACACGTGAGTGAGTCCCGTTTTATATCGTTTAAAATGTAGCTTTAGGCACTGAAAATGTTGAAATCGAATGATTTCTTAACTTTTTTAACTATTTTAATAGACTGTTCTTAGTTTGCTAGCGCATACTTTGTTTTTTTTTTTCAAATTTTGCAAATAAATTATGAAAAATCGATTTTATCATTTTATGATATCAGTACCTTTTAATTAACTACGGATTTTTTTTACAAGCTTAAAATGATTTGGGTATGCATGTATGAAAAGTGTTTTTTTCCTTTTGGTTGTTCAGTTGATCATGCTATAGACACCTACCATCGTAAAACTATGCATAATCTGTCACAATAAAACAAGTATACAGTTAGACCAATTGTTAATTGAAATAGATTTTTTAACTTCATTTTTTATCCAGTGCTATAGAATTCTGTATTTAATAGTATTAGTATTAAAATTTACAGCGAACCTAAAACATATTTCCAAATTTAGTTTTTTGCGTCCCAACAAAATATGTAAAAAACCCCGTCCAACAAAGAAAAAAATCTAAATTCATCGTCTTAAAATTTTAAACGCTGATCGCGCAAAATCACTAAATAATTTCCAAACTGGGTGCAATTTATCACAGCGCGGCTTCTGAATACAAGCTGGCAGCTTAATTTCCTACTATCAGGGATCTTTTTGTCCCATTTCCCCATAGCGGCGGTTAACCTTGACTTTTTATGGAGACAAATCTCCTTATATTTTATGTAGCACAACAAAACACCACGAAGCGTCAACTGACGCTAAGCCGCGGCTCGTAAACGCTTTGAATCCAAACACAGCGTGAGTTGGCAAATCTTTTGTTATTTATTTAAAAGACTAGAATTTTTCACGCGCAGTTTAGCTGCTGTGGTCATTTTTCTTTCGGGAGAGTTTTTATGGTGGTCACATTTCTCGTAACGACGCTACGACGCTTGGTGTGGTGGAAATGCGTTGAGTTGTTTTTTTTTGTATCTGAATAATGGGAACTTTATGAAATTAGGTCAGAATCAGAAATGATCAGCTTCCATACAATATTAGTCAAGGTTCGACGGCCTTCTTGTTTAAAATAGCCCAGTCGTGATAGTTTTGCGATTTTAGGTTTTCTCCCATAGTGAAAGTTGGCCATAATTACAAGCGAAACTAAACCCCAGTATTGAACAAAAGAATTTGCAGCGACCCCGTACCTATAAGTAACTTGAAAGAAAAACATTTGTGTGAAATGAATAACTTGTAGTCGAAACCTAATTAGAGAATTTTCTTGTTTTTTTACACACTGACAGATAACGCCGACGATAGTATTTTTAAAATGTAAACAAACTTGTCCATCCTCCATCCTCTTAAGCTTATATTTAAATCTTAAAAGCAAAGTTTAAAAAGATAGCGCTCCGTCTCCCGGATCGAGATTGCATAAAAATGGAAGCCTGCAACTGGCGTGCACTGCTTTAAAATAATGCATACGGTTTTGTACAGTAGTGCTTTAATGGAGAAAATAAAAAAAAGCAACGTTAAAATTATAGATCGGCTACCTTTTTTGAAGGTGCGATGTGCAGATCATAACTTTTTGGTGCAGATATAAAAAAAAAAATATTGAAAGACGAGAGAATTGCTACGGATCCGATTATAATACGGCCAGCATGCTATTGACTCAAAATTCAAGTATTTCACTCGAATCTCTACAATCATTGATCTGTTTGCCATTCTACAGAAAAGTTTGGATGATTTGACTATGGCGGTATGTGCCACATAATGCTGAAAATGTTTTATAATGTGGAGCATGAGCACATATCGTTAAGAACTTCTTAACCAAGCTACGAAAAATGTTTTAGTTATTAGCAGATTAGAAATATATATTTTGTGGTGATCGCCAAGAAGTTACAGTATTTTATTCCACTTCCGCTAGCTAGAAGAACACGCAAGATGATTTAGGGTTGACGATAAGTCCGCTAGAAAATGTCATATTTAGCCCCCATTTTAGGGTTCCGTACCCAAAGGGCAAGAGAGGGACCCTACTAAGATCCCGCTGTCCGTCTGTCTGTCCCTCTGTCTATCACCAGGCTGTGTCTCATGAACCGTAATAGCTAGAGAGTTGAAATTTTCACAGATTATGTATTTAAATTGCCGCTATAACAACAAATACAAAAACCAGAATAATAAAAATACTTAACTTATGTGAGCCCCCAAACAAAAAACGTGTTTTTTTTTGACGAGGGGCTCCCATACGGTACGGAACTCTTTATGCGCGAGTCAAACTCGTCCTTGGCCAATTTTTACTGTATTTATTACATAATAGTTTTTATATTTTATATTTATAGGTATACATATATTTGCGCATCTACCGGCTAAGAGAGGCAGATCATCCGACGATCAAAACTTCTACTTGTCTTTCTTAGACTACCAAGTAGGTAAAAAACAGTGTTCATTTTCTCATAAAAATACAAAGATTTGGTACGATACGCACATTTTGTTGTGTTCACGCTTAGCCATAATGCTCAAAAGCCAGTTTAACACAGACTTTCTTTGTGGCAACGAGAAAAATAATCTTGTTTACGTCTTATTCTGTCTTCTGATAAAATACCTAGGCTCAGCGCGTACCTTACTACATACCTAAATGTGTAATAGGAATTTTCATAAGACTAGAAATCGGAACACCTCTCTGGAGAGCGTCTTACTCTGGCAACCCAGTTATTTTATGAAGGGTTGCAGGTAAGGGGATGATAGTGGGTAGTTACCTTACTGGCTAAGTAGGCATATACCTATATGTCGGGGCTTATTTTGACCGCAGGGACATTGGGAAATGGTTTATTTATAAAGTTACGCTCCTAAAATGGTAGTAAAAGTTTGAGCCGAATTCACACAAATAAGTTTATTAGGAGGAGGACTGTGCGTTTACAAAATTTTTGCGGTCGGTATTTTTTTCTTGATGACAATAACTTTATACTTTTTCTCAATTTAACGACATATAGAACAAAAACACAGTCTACGCTAGAAAACTGTGTATTATTTATTTTAGATGTGATGACGTCGATGCGGTAGGATTAGACATTTAATATTTCATACATAATTATTTTTAACTAAGGTGCTTTAGGATAATAATTAGATACATAATTTTATACGAATTTATTCGATTGTAAAAATTGTGAGGAGTTTAGTTTAGTACCTAAGTATGTGGGTAGGACGTCCACAGGATGGACGGGATGGACTGATGGTCAGATTCTCGCTAAAAATAAGTCGCTTATAATCGGTCCTATTAGGAATATATAGGGTTATTCCTAATCAATAAGGATGCTAATTGTAGCATCCTTTTAGGGGCTTATTCTGTACATCAAAACAAACAACTTTTGTTTTGCGACTTTGTCAAAACTCAAAAAATAATTGTTGTTCTATAGAAAAATATCGTTCACCCGCGACAAAATGTATGAAACAACTATTTTTTTTTTGTTTTGACAAAAGTCGCAGCACAAAAGTTGTTACTTTTGATGTACAGAATAAGCCCTTAAAAGGATGATAATTGATTAGGAATAATTCTGTATATATTTGTCATTAAAAATTTAACGTCCAGAAGAAACAGAACATACTTATGGGTCGAAAGACCCAATTGTTCTAATTTTAACTTGCATTATTACCCCAGGAAAATTGATAAATAGACTTTTTTTTTGATGGTTAATTTTGCACTAAAATTCCGATCCAAATTCTTTCCCTAATCGGTCCTATTGGAAATATATAGAGTAAAATTAGTCCCATTGGAAATACATAGAGGAAGCCTCTAGCCAGCAGTAAACGTCCTATGGATGAAATGATGATGACAATCATGATGACTAAAGTAGTTAAGAAAACAAGCGAGGTGCAGAAAATAGATATTTTATACCGTTCAAAAATAACATTACCCTAAATATACTCGTATCTTGCAATCATATTCTTCTAAAATTAACCAAACTCATTTTAATACATAATTTCTTGGCAAGATTTGTACCGCGCAGTAATTACGGTTCTCTAATTTGGAGCAGAATTTGGTCCAATTCACAAATTGATTGAGATAAATCTTATTTTGATGGAACAGTTCCTGCGGAAATCCATTAATTGATTCATCTGCGATTGAGATTTAAATTGTAAACGCAATAAAATTAGGAGGTGCCTAGTTTAATCCGTGTTTTCCTCTTAATTATATTGGAATTGCTTTGAAATCTCCAGTTGTTCTACCGAAGTAAGTCCACTGTTGATCGCCGGTTTGATTATAGCACGAAATGGCACACAATATACACATACTAATTTGCACTAACTGAGGCTGAGATTGCACTTAACATTCTTTATATAATGTTCTTTATGTATAGTCGTATCTTAGCTATTGTACATTTAAAAAAAAAAATTAGTTGACAAAGAGCACAAACCCTGGTTACTATAGTGTAGCATCGTAAATAATAAGATCAATATTATAAGCTCACTCGTAGACCAGTAAGAATCTTGCAAAAAAATGTTCATACTGGTACATGTGCAACATATTGATTGATACGCACCGGAGGAACTGAATTGCGCCTGAAACACTGTTGGTAACCTACGTCTATGATAGCATTTCACAAACTCACTCGGTGTGGACAGGTGCGCAATATTAGATAAGATTTCATGTAATGATTGGAGAATGCGGCGCGTTTGGCTTCTTCGGGATGTGAAAGGGGACGATTAGCTATAGTTGGTTTGCGGCATGTGCTAAATGCCGCATATACCCAATACATCGTTCGATATATCGTTCCGAACCAGTTCAATTAGAGTATAACACAGGTGTTAGTCCACTATAGTTTCGACCGCATTCGGTGGTCTGTGTTATATTCTAATTAAAATGCACAAAAAACAACGCTAGTTTCTATAAATTTTCTGTGGTGGGGTTTTAAGGATATGCTGTCTAAATATGTGACATTTAAGTTTATAGGTACTTAAATGTCACATGGCCATTGCCTAATGGTTCAGTTCTGAAGAGTAACGTTTGAAAGCAATTAAACCTTTTTCTGGAAACTTGCAAATGAGGTGCTATTCTGGACTTTTACCATTATATCAACAACTTCATATTCACTTTAGTACTTAGAAATAAAAAATCTTAGTAAAGTTACAAATTATTATCTCTCTTAAAATTGGAAGCCAGAACTACTAAAATTATTAGCAAATTTACAGGCGAATAAAAATTTACCGACACAATTTCAGCAAATTTACCGACGTTGCATCCGAGTCGGGTGGACACTCAATTTGCACTTGCGATGTAACGGAGCAAATCTTCTGTCGCATTTATCATAGTTTACATTTTAAATCGAATACAAACTCAGAGAACATTACAGAAACGAATTTACATTAATTTATCGATACGAATGGTAAACGGTATATTCGTAACTGACTATTATGAAATGAATGTGAATTATCGTTGGTCATTTATATACATGTGTGTAATTGGTTTCTTTATAAATGGATACTGTATTGTAGATTGTTATCGACCATTCAAAAGTGTGTTGTTTACTAAATAAACAAAAAAAAAATAGAGTAATCTGAAAACTATTCTTCAATTAGAAATTTACAAAAAAAATACTTGATTAAACAGAATGGCACGGAACCAAAGAAGATGGTAGGTACTACAAGAGAGAAAAAGAGACATACTCATCAGTGGGATAGAGAAAACTTCTCATAAAGATAATACTTAAGTATGCAAGCGGACTAATGACTGACAGAGCCTTTCAATTGCTACAACGGTCCAGCAAAATTCAACCACAATTTGCAAACATGTAATCTATTAAAAATAAACCTGAATACAGGCTATTTACAACCTGCTTATCAAAAATCAATAGCCAAACTAAGACCCATTCTCCACCAAAGCAAAATAGAGCGGAGGTCCACGAAGATGATCATTGCAGATCGTGAGTCTGCTACCTGGATGTCATATCTAAGAATCCCAATGAGAAACAAAACACAATCCTAAGCAGAACGGAGTCTTTTTTGTTCTTTTTGATATGAAAGTTTGGCAATTTTGCTATGGGCTTAAGATCTACTAAGCTCAGAGCAACTCAATAAAAACTTTTTCCTTGCGCTGTACCTACTTTGGTGGAGTCGAAGCCTTAGGTTGAATAAACGTTCTATGCCTGACATGATGAAGTATGATACGTATTGTAACCTACACTCCCATTCTTGCCCTATCAATAATCTGACTGAGAAGTGGCCCAGAAACCTAGACAAAACATTGTTTACTAGAAGCTAGACATCAGATCGTGTTCTTAGCATTATTTACACGCCGCGTATTGATCTATTCGCCCACACTTTGTTAGTCCATTATTGTTTACCAACATTTTTCCTCTCTTTGTTCAGGAGGTTTGATAGCACTGAGCAGACAATGGTCTGTATTTGGGCATAGACGGTAATATTTTCCATGGCGATATCTCGTATAAGTATCTTTTAGATGTCTTACAACGCCAAAGGACACTTAGGACAAGCAAACAATTTTCTTTGTAAAGACTCTAAAATTCCGTTATTGGAAAATAACATCGTCTATGGATTGACGCTTAAACTTACGTGATTTTGTTTTGAAATCAAAAAGTAGCATATTTAAACAAAATATTTTTTAATGGAAGATACTGAAAGTAAATAATCGGCCAAGTACGAGTCGGACTCGAGCACGGAGGGTTCCGCACTGTTTGCGAGCCCCCCTGAAATATTTATTTTATTTTAATTTTGTTATTGAAGTGAATATACATCTTAATATTCTGTGAAAATTTCAAGCATCTACCTGTTACAATTATTAATAAAGAGTGAAAAACGGTTAAAAAATCATGTATGTTGTATGGGAGCCCCCCTTAATTATTAAATTTATTCTGTTTTTAGTATTTGTTATTATAGCGGCAACAGAAGTACATCATCTGTGAAAATTTCGGCTTTCTAGCTATAACGGTTCATGAGATACAGCCTGGAGACAGACAGACAGACGGACAGCGGAGTCTTAGTAATAGGGTCCCGTTTTTACCCTTTGGGTACGGAAACCTAAAAAGAAAGAACATTCCGACAAAAGCAAAATATGTTTTCACTTACGGCCGCCCCTTACACTTGTAAAATATACTCACGCTAATGACTTACGTAATTAACTTACGAAAAATTTAAAATATAATCACTTTTTATAAGTCGCTTATTTTGCGACTTCCAAAGGCGGGCTGCATTAAATTACTCATAAATTTTACGAAAACAACACGTGTACAGGAGGTCTTACAAAAAGTGGGTTAGCAAAAATGAAATTTTAACACACCCTCACGTAAAAGTTAAATCAGCTTCCCATAGCAGTAGGCCCATGGGTCACCGACGGCATCAACAAATATTTGCGCCCATAAAATGCTGCAACACGCCTCGCGCCAATTTCACGAGAGAGATATCGCACTTGCCAAATAAACACATAAACCGTGCATTTAAAACTCCACAACGAGTTTTATTTGAGTGGAACGAGGCACATTTTATTCGACGTTTTGGCCGCATTCCAGCCGCCTCATGCCTCACGCTGCCTTATGTGAATATTTTGACGGGAAACACGAAATCTATTAACGCAATGTCCGATAAATACTTATTTGGAAGAAATTATTGATATCGCCATCTCTTTGGGGCAATTTGTTAAGGTTGGTGAATTTATTTTCATTAATTCAAGCCATATGTACAATGTACATTAACATTGTACATTGCAGGGACAGTAAGCAAACGAATCAATTTGTTTTTGCTCTATGCTCATTTTTGGTAGGTACCTTCTAGGTCCACATATTCCGTCCTTTACTACATCGCTTTCCATCAGGCGAGTTGGTGGCCAAATGTATTTATCACTATCACTACATAGTAGAAGAACAAGTCGCTTCACGCTGTCTGTCCCCATGTATGCTTATATCTTTAAAACTACGCAACGGATTTTGATGCGGTCTTTTTTTAATAGATAAAGTGTTTCAACAGAAAAAAATAATGTATATTGTGCGAAGCCAGGGCGGGGCGCTAGTTACGTATATAAAAAACCTTCCGATTTAATGTGTGATTAACGACATTGTAATATATATATAACGAATTGTATATTTGATTGATTTCTTCGTACCTAAAATAATTCTGTATTCAATATAATATTCTGTATACGAATAGGAAATAAAAATCAATGACAAATTAAACATGTTTTGTGTGTACTGAGAGATTTTTATAGATCTCATAAATCATAAATCACATAGTATAAAACAAAGTCGCTTCGCTGTCTGTCCCTATGTATGCATAAGCATACATAGGGACAGACATATCTTTAAAAATACGCAACGGATTCTGATGCGGTTTTTTTTTTAATAGATAGAGTTATTCAAGAAAAAGGTTTAAATATTTAATACACCTGTGCGAAGCCGGCGAGTCGCTAGTTCTATTATAAAGCACTTATCGAGACAAGATCAATTATCGAGACTTAAAAAAAGGTTTTTATTGATGTAGCAATATATTTTACGCCTCGGGGTCTGTCATAATTTCACAGATTATCACATCGATTTGTGCTTAACAAAACTTGCCAAGAATGTAAAATGACCATAAAATATCAGCTCTCAAGTAGCTGCACAGACCAAATACACTTGGCAGCCGCTTAAACAAAGGCTTAAACCCACAATACGTGCCATGTAACTAGCCCATAAATAGCGTTTACAGGCTCTAAACGAAGTGTAAATCGCCTCAATAGCCACAAATTCACAGCCGGTACCACGGCAAAGTGCATTTTGAACGCAGCGTAACAAAGCAGAATTGTAAATAGACCGCTGGTTTTCTTGAGCTCGCACTCTTTGTGCCCATAACGAGGCGGCGATGTACCTCGTGCGGCGGGGGACGTCCACATCTAGCTCTTTATTACGACTCGAGGAAATGTTTCGTATAATTTTCTTTTCCTTTACAATTCATAGTGGGTTTCGTGTTTGCTGTCGGTGCAGACGATGTATTAAATATTCAAGCAATTCGTACGACTCTATTGTAGTCTGCCAGTATGTGTTTTATCCCTATGTAGAGACGGTCAGCTTTGAAATTTGTTAACGACGTATTACTTTCTGATTAAGCTTAAGGAAGCTTAGTGAAAGACACATTTTTAGTGAATGATGTATAATTTTTTAACGAGATGCGCTGGTTATTTTTTTAAATCGTATGAAACCTTTTTACAATAATAACAAGCGCTTACGCAAATCTACCTAAATCTGTAAGACCTATAACGCTTGAAATTTTATTAATCTGGTCCTTCTGGCTTGATAAAGTTTGAGCCATCCAATTTGAAATGATTGTCATCATCATCATCATCATCAATCGTTGTGTGAACAATCATTATGCATGTAGCCCAATTATGTTTAAGACCGTTGACCATAGGAACCAAAATGTATCGGGTAGTGACCTCCAAAACCACGTTAAGCACATTGTGGGATATGTAGACACAAAGTGAATAGATAACCTCATCAAAACTTCGACATAGCGCTAGAATCCGCTAGACGCAAGTCGATTTCAATTGATCTTCTTGAAGATCCACTAGGGAGCTCCAGCAGTAGACGTCGAACAGCCACTCTGGCCCGTCACATGAAATAAATATAATATAATGGTTAGATATTGTTTATAGTACCAGCAGAGATTCGGATGAAATAAATTAGCTTTCTGGTCTACTTCATAATTGTGGCAGGGAAAAATGAAAAATACTAGACGCAGAATGAAAACGTTTTGCATTTACGTCACCACGGCAGAAAGCCATGTTTTTGTTTTGCGCCACGGCGCTCCTTTATTTTTCGTCCTTATCTTTACGATGCCGTAACCCAGTAATATATCCAGCGTATTATGTAAATGGTCGCTCCACGATAATATTTCATTAAACGAAATCACGAGCGGTTCTAAATTCACATAACATTATCCACAGGTAGGGGTTCGTTTTTTTCCACATAAATTTCTTGTACTACCAGTAAACAGAGGTAAATAGTGAATTGTCGGAGCCAGAAGGTTTTCCTTTTCTTCGTGGATGGGTTTATAATAGTTTCCTTATTACACTTTTTCATTTCATTTTGACAGGTCGGCACCAGACGTGTCGCTTTGCTAAAGTATATTACGAAATACGCGTTCTCCTACATAAGGAAATCATGTTCGCTTTTATGTTGGTAAAATGTGACGTCAGCCGTCTAGTGACTTATTATGATTATACGTGATAGGGGAGCCTATCCCGCTTTCAGGGCGCGGGAAACTGATGATCGCAATTTGTGTGGGATTTAAAATTTACTTCCTTGAATGTACGAAATGGCTTACAGTATCTTTGGGGATTTTTCGACGCAGCAAATTTTCAGATAGGTACTTTTCTTTTCAGATCGTATGAAGCTTTGAGAGAAAGCAATATAATATAACAGTAATGTTAAGAATGTGCGGTAACAGCTGTTCTCAGCATTGTCGTCCATTAAGGTCCCTCTACACGCCACTAGCAAGAGCGTGAAGCTCACGCGTTGATACATGCTGGATAGTTAGAGTTGCTAGTAAGAGAAAATCAAAAATCTTAATAATACTAACAATTTTTATAGGTAGGCATAAAGATGGCAATATTTTTGATATGGCTGGACCACGTTTCTGAGTCAGTTAGTGTAATTATAGTATTAGAAATACCACAACCAATTTCATATACATATCATCCGTTGAGACACATTATTATACTTACTAGATCTTAAAATACATTTTCTGTTCAGAGGTTAATTTTCTGTCAGAGGGATCCATATCATCCATTGCGACATAAACTAGATCTCACATTACATTTTCTGTTTATTAACATTTCACTGCGTTTTGCTGTTTCATCCGCGTTTCTCCCAAAACGACTGACTATCTGACTTGAGTTAATTTTCACCCCCCGAGGTAGCCAAGTGGCGAAATTTGTCTCGCGTGGCAACACTCAGATCAGAGCCGCGAACGGGCCGTGCGGGATTTACGGCCCGCACCCTGCTTTCGATTCAAGGGGCATAGCGAGCGCCTAGCCAGAGTGCCCCTATAAAGATATAGGGCACACTCGGTGCGGTTAATGCTCCACCCATATTTATGTTGTTCAATGGCGTGGACCTTTTTGGAAGTGGCTGCGTGTTACACATGCACAACCTTAGTGCATTGCTGATTCGGCATCGACCTCGATACACAATGCGCGCGGCCCAGCGACACGTGTGCCACCGCAGCGGAATACCATTGCGCAAGCGCGGCAACCGAGGCTACGTGCGACGCCCGACATCGGACACCGACACACTTTGCTTCCATCATTCTTCGATGAAGTAAACCTTTTACTTTAAGTTTTAACTTGTAATAATTAGTTAATAAATTAATTTTTAAATTACATTTTGTATTTTTTTGGATCCTTCGGCTGTAGCCTTTGTAATTGGCGCAGTCGGTAGGATACCTGTAAAGTAGAGTCAGTGAATCGATCACCGGCGCGGGTATCCTGAACCTACAAGAGAGCTGCAGCAGGAGGAGTATCAAGACATAGATACGCCAGAGAGATACAAATGTGGTGAGTACCTAGATCTTACTAGAGTCGCTCTCCTTCCTTAACCTTAGTTATCCTTTTAATTTTTTTTTAGTCCTTGTTCCCTATTTAATATTTTGTGTGCGATTTCGCAGAGTGTTAATTTCTTCGGAACATTAAAAAGTTTCCAAAATTTTCCACCCACGAAATTCGCTAGTTAGAGGTAGGAATAGTAGGGCAGTGCGAATCGACGCAAATAGGAATTTAGAAATTATTATAGAGGATAGTATTATATTAAGAGATCCATTAGATTTAGGCAGAACTTCAATTCAAAGCGAAATAACAATGAGCGCGGAACAGGTAGACCAAGTCTATAAGGCTCTCCGCCTATTGCCAGAGTTCGACGGCAATCCCAATGTATTGACTAGATTTATACGTCTGTGCGACCAGTTAGTTGTGCAGTTTATTAGGCCAGAGCCTGGGTTTGAGCTTAGTAACCTAGCTCTATTGAACGGAATATTAAATAAAGTTACCGGGCATGCTGCCAGAACAATAAATTCCAATGGAATACCTGACAACTGGCAGGGTATCAGAAACGCATTAGTCAATAACTTCGCTGACCAGAGAGATGAGACCGCTCTCTACAATGACCTAGCCCTCCTGACACAGAGACATATGACCCCACAAGAGTTCTATGAAAAGTGTCAAAGTCTCTTCAGCACTATTATGACCTATGTGACTTTGCATGAGACCTTAGCTACCACCATAGAGGCAAAGCGCACTCTCTATAGAAAATTAACTTTACAAGCTTTTGTTCGTGGCTTAAAAGAACCATTAGGCTCCAGGATTCGCTGCATGCGACCGGAAACACTAGAGAAAGCGTTAGAATATGTACAGGAGGAAATTAACACCCTCTATCTACAGCAACGTAACGACCACCTTACAGACAGAAGAACGCAGCCGACGTCTTCATTCGATTTTAGCACTAATACAGGCAAACCGTTTAACTTCAACTCGCCACAAGCGAGACCAGCTTTTTCTAGCCCTTTTAACTCACAGCCAGGACCATCAAGGCCCCCGACTTTTGCCCAGCCACCAAGGATGCCAATTTGGAGGCCCCAAATGTCTATGAACCGAGGCCCGTCAAGGACCCAACAAATGTTTTCTGCCCCTCCGCCTAATTATAGGCCGCAGAGCAATGTTTTTAGGTTGAATCAGAATAGGACCAACTATCAACCATCAGGCCCTCAGCCAATGAGCGGAGTTAGCCACTTCGTTTCAAGACCAGCACCCCCAGCTAGAATATTGCATGATTGGTCGAAACAAGGGAATCCACCCCCAAGCAATTATTTTAAAACAAGGGAACTGAATTTTAATGACGGACAATACTATGACCAATTTGACAACTACTATGACTACGATAGTGCTGCTTATCCCGACTATGAGCCGACTTATTACGAAATGACTTATGACGTTGCACCCTACGAACAACCCTATGAATATATTCCCGCATATGTCGAGGAGACTTCAGACGAAGCCTCCCCAGAACAGCAGGATTTTCAGAAGAGCGCGAAATCAGACAAGCCAAAATAGAAATTAATTTGCAAACCCAAAGGCAACTTCCCTTCATACAGATAGGAAATCCACCCCTCAAATTGTTAATTGATACAGGTGCAAACCAGTCATTTATCAGCCCCGACGCAGTAGAAAAATACTATTCAAACATTCCGTGTAATTACGACCCGTTCGAAGTGACCAATATCCACGCGACCACCCGTAATAACTATTCGATAACCGTACCATGCTTTGACGAATTTAACGAAGATTGCGACATCACGCTCTTTGTATATAAATTTCATAACTACTTTGATGGGTTAATTGGCCTAGACTTATTAGAGAAGCTAGAGTCCAACATAGACTTAAAAGATAAAGTCTTAGTAACCCGGAAATCCACCAACCCTTTGCGAATGTATGATTCACGTAACTGTAACCTTTACGAGGATATAATACCCGCAAACACATCCAAAATGATTCGAGTCCCAATCAACTTTCACGACGGCGATGCGTTGGTTACAGAACAATTCATATCAAACTGTACCATTCAGGATTGCATCACCACTGTTAAGAACAACCGTGGCATTATAGAGGTTACCAACCCGACAAAACACGACGTAGTATTTTCTATGGACCGACCCGTTAGTGCTGAGCTTTTTAACGAACAATGTACGCGTACTCAGAAACTCAGTGATCGCGCCGCTGAAGTGCTTTCACGATTACGTACTAACCATCTGAATCCAGAAGAGCGAGCTAACTTAGAGTCCCTTTGTGCGCAATACGCTGACGTCTTTTATATCGAAGGCGAACCCCTTACCTTTACCGACAAGGTAAAGCATAGAATCAACACTACAGACGAATTACCTGTCTATACTAAGACCTATAGATATCCTTTCGTTCACAGACAGGAAGTTCAAGAACAAATCGCAAAAATGCTTGAACAGGGTATCATTCGCCCCTCTCAGTCTGCTTGGAGCTCTCCCATATGGGTAGTCCCAAAGAAATCAGACGCGTCTGGCAAAACCAAATGGCGAATTGTCGTTGACTTTCGCAAACTCAACGAAAAGACTATCGACGATAAATATCCTATTCCCAATATCAATGACGTATTAGATAAGCTTGGCAACTGTCATTACTTCACGACATTAGATCTTGCCAGTGGGTTCCACCAGGTCGAAATGGACCCGCGGGATATTCCCAAGACAGCTTTCAATGTAGAACATGGCCATTTCGAATTTTTGAGAATGCCCATGGGTCTAAAAAATTCTCCATCCACCTTCCAGCGAGTGATGGATAATGTCCTCAGAGACCTCCAAAACGTCATCTGTCTAGTCTATTTGGATGACATCATAGTGTTCAGCGTCTCCTTACAAGAACACATGGTGAACTTAGAAAAAGTTTTCAAAAGGCTTAGGGAATCGAACTTCAAGATTCAGATGGACAAGTCAGAGTTTCTCAAACTAGAAACTGCGTACTTAGGTCATATCATAAGTAAGGATGGTATAAAACCGAACCCTGATAAAATATCAGCCATCCAGAGGTTCCCGATTCCAAAGACAGCTACCGAGATTAAGCGATTCCTTGGCTTACTCGGATATTATAGGAAATTCATCCCGGACTTTGCGCGTATAACCAAACCTATGACTCACTGTCTAAAGAAAGGTTCCAAAGTGACTTATAACGACCCTAAGTACATTGACTGTTTCAAGAAATGTAAAGTGCTTTTGACAAATGACCCGATACTACAATACCCTGACTTCACAAAAGACTTTGTCCTGACAACCGATGCTTCGAATTTCGCAATCGGTGCTGTCCTGTCCCAGGGACCAATAGGCAATGACAAGCCAATAGCGTACGCATCCAGGACTCTGAACTCGAGTGAAACCAACTATAGTACAATCGAGAAGGAACTACTAGCCATAGTTTGGGCTACCAAGTACTTCCGACCATACTTATTCGGGAGGAAATTCAAAATAGTGACGGACCATAGACCCCTTCAATGGGTAATGAGCCTTAAAGAACCCGGCTCTAGACTTACGCGTTGGAGACTAAAATTGAGCGAGTATAACTTCACCACCATTTACAAGCAAGGCAAACAGAACACCAATGCAGACGCTTTGTCTCGCATTGAAATTCATAATGAAGACACTAACTCCATCGTAGTTAATGTATCAGAGAAACCTCCTTCAGAAGTAGGCTCTGAAACCTTAACAGCCCCTACGAATAACTACGAAACATCGCCCCAGCAAAGTAACTCAGAAACTGAAACCATTCATACCAGTAATGAAATGCCAATCCTAGAAGTCCCGATTACCGACGACCCTCTAAATAGATTCAATAGACAAATATGCTTTGTATTAGTAGGTGACATTAAGAAACGACCGACAGTGACGAAACCCTTTGAGACTCATACTCGAACGACTATACAACTTTCTGAATCCAACTTGGCTCATGACGTAGTTAACGCCATAAAGGAATTTGTCAACCCTAAAGTTAAAACAGGAATTATCATTCATCCCGCTCTCGCAATGTATAAGATTATCCCCATCATACAAGAAAATTTCAAGAGCTCTTCCATGAATCTCGTCCTCACCAAAATCGAAATAGAAAACGTTAAGGAATACTTACGTCAGCAAGAGATCATAAAAAAATATCACGAAGGCAAGACAAACCACCGAGGAATAACCGAGTGTTATTTAGCTTTGTCTTCCAAGTACTATTAGCCCAAGATGAAGGAATGCATAGCAAAATACATTAATGAATGTAGCATTTGCGGGCAGGCTAAGTACGACCGAAATCCTATCAAACAACGATTCTCGATCGTTCCACCCCCTACGAAGCCATTTCAAACAGTCCACCTTGATCTTTTTACTGCCCAAAACGAGAAATATCTTACCATAGTGGATGCCTTCTCAAAGTACGCACAGGCGTACCACCTCAGAGATAGTACTGCCTTAAGTGTCGTACAGGCGCTCCTTGTATTCTGTACGCACCACGGCGTCCCGTTCACTATCGTCACGGACGGAGGCCCTGAGTTCACAAACCAATTGTTCTCCGAGTTTGCACGAATCCATAAGATTCAACACCATAAAATACTAGCACATTCCCCGAATGACAATGGCATAGTAGAAAGATTTCATTCTACTATACTTGAACATCTAAGGATATTGAAACTCGAGAAACGCAATGAACCCGCAGTAAACCTCATGCCTTATGCCATTCTAGCTTACAACAGTTCCATCCACAGTTTTACGAAATGTAGACCCCTCGACTTAATAACTGGACATTTTGATCCGCGTGACCCCATAGACATCGACTTAACCGAACATCTATACCAACAATATTCCCAAGACCATAGGACCCAAATGACTCAAGTGTACGACCTTATCAATCAGACTTCTTTACACGACAGGACTCAATTGACTGAGAATCGTAATAAGGATAGAGAACCTGAAAAGGATTACTCCCCTGACCAACAAGTGTTCATTCGCAACCCTATAGCAGCCCGACAGAAATTAGCCCCACGCTATACTCAGGACACTGTTCTAGCAGATCTTCCCATACATATTTATACCAAGAAGAAACGTGGTCCGGTAGCTAAATCACGCCTTAAGCGAAGCCCTAAAGTCCCCACATTGTTGCAGGATACTACTATGGCTGACGTTGACGCACCAGACACTGGGACAAGAAATGACGCTTGACTCTCTTGACACTGGACCCGGACTACTCCCTTTCAAGTTAGGAACTGCAAAAATTGTGTCACACTACCATTCCTTCCTAAGTCATATCGATCTAGAAAACATCCGAGTTCAAATAGAATCAGTAAAGTCACAGACAGACGAATTAAGACCTTCATTGAATAATAAGACACTTTCCCTATTTGACCCTCACTTAGAACATCTTAGTAAGAAAATTAAATCAATTACGGACAAACTTAGTATATTTGAATCAGTCCGTAGCAAGAGAGGTCTCATTGACGGATTAGGTTCTATAATAAAAAGCATATCCGGTAACCTAGATTACACCGACGCATTAAAATATGAACATGCCATTAATATCTTGCGCAACAACGAACAGAAATTGGAACTAGAACTTAATAATCACGTTAGTCTTAATAAGCAATTTATTTCTCAGAGCTCTCAGCTAATAAGCAATATAGTCGCAAATCAAGACAAAATGAGTAAAGCACTTAATGCTATTCTAGATAGCGATGCTAAGTACACGGACATGGTTAAATATGCCCACCTGGCACAACACTTATTAATACTAGGAGATAATATAGAAGATTTATGCGAAGAGTTACAAAATTTAGAGAACGCATTAGCTTTTATTCGTGCATCGAGCACTCCTTATTCTATAGCTAGTATAGGTAATGTTAGGGATATGTTAGACAAGCTAAGGATTTTATACTCAAGTAATGAAATCCTTGATATAGAAATTAGGAACTTTTATGAAATAATTAGACTAGGATATTTCTACTTAGATAAAGAAATAGTGGTAGTTATTAAGGTACCGATTGTCATTCCTTCAACCTTTGACTTTTATAAGTTATCCCTTGCTCCCAATAGAGACTATCAAATCCTTATACCACCCTCACCTTATGTAGCGCTCTCTAGCCAAGACACTAGGTACATAGAGACAGAATGTCCGAAGCTAAACTCTCTGTATCTATGTGAAGCGAAACCCAGTTTCGTGGTCAAGAACGAGACAGACTGCGTGCAACGCCTAATCAAGCACCAGGAACTCCAGCCAACCTGCAAGATGACATCCGTGACCCTGACACATGAAGCCCTAGAAACACTGGATGACAAACATTACACCATAAACTTCCCCACTCCGACCAAAGTCAAGATATCCTGTGGACAAGAACAATATAGGACTCTACAAGGAAGCTATTTGGTCGTCATTCCACTCAGCTGCAATTTGAAAACGCCATCATTCACCATCTCCAACACAAATGACCACATCAAAGGTCACGTTATAAGAATATTGGAAATACCAAGACACAACGACTCCGGCCTTGAAGATTATCCAAAGCTCACCCTCAACTCACTGAGCTTAGAGAAACTCCACACACTGAACAAAGACGTATTAGCCCAGTCTCCAACTCATCTGGACGACGTCACCGATCCTGCCATATATCACACCACAATACCGATATATCTATTAGCATCCTTGGCAGTAGGAGCATTCATCCTGTCAAAATTACGAGTATATCGCCGGCTACTCAAAAGAAGTAAAGAAGCTACAGAGACCGACAACAGCATTCCAGCAGGAACATATGCAGTCCCAGAACTCCGCAATGTCAACCCAAGTCAGATAAGGGTTGACCCAGGATGCTTCCCAGCGACCATCTCGACCCGGCTCTGCGATAGTCGCCGTTCAACGGGGGGAGGTGTTACACATGCACAACCTTAGTGCATTGCTGATTCGGCATCGACCTCGATACACAATGCGCGCGGCCCAGCGACACGTGTGCCACCGCAGCGGAATACCATTGCGCAAGCGCGGCAACCGAGGCTACGTGCGACGCCCGACATCGGACACCGACACACTTTGCTTCCATCATTCTTCGATGAAGTAAACCTTTTACTTTAAGTTTTAACTTGTAATAATTAGTTAATAAATTAATTTTTAAATTACATTTTGTATTTTTTTGGATCCTTCGGCTGTAGCCTTTGTAATTTGCGTAATGTAAGCGGTCTCGATGTTTGCAACGAAATATGTGCGATTGAACTGCTATCGGGACGGCTTAGGAGATTACGCGCTTTTGCGGTGTGAGGTTTTATGTGATGGGCCAGGATACGGTTTGGCCGTGTTGATTCAAGTGACTTATATGTAACAGTAAGAAATTATTATCATTAAATTATACGAGTATAACGCGAAATCCAAAGAAATGAAAATCTCTAGAACAAATTCATCGTTCTCTGAAATCGTTTTTGTGACGAATAAGTCCGTGCTTGAACCATAGGTCTATCTGTAAGCTACAAAGCGATCTCCAATGAACCAATTAATTTTAAATGTAGTCAGATGTTTTGGAAATAAACATTTACTGCTGAGAATATAAACAACAAACGTTTTTGTATAATATTTTTTTAAATCTTTCTCAAAATTTTATTCATCTATTTTGAACTATCTAATTTGAAAAAAATCAAGTGCTAAAACATTTCAAAAATTGCACGTCTAAAACAAAAACTTTTAACATGATTTATTTCAGTCACGCGCTAAATTTAAGCGACGCGTTTAGTATAAAACAACAGTTCCTGAAAGAACTGAGAAATCACAGAACAATTAATACTTACTATCGTCCGAGAAGATTGTAACCGTGTAATTGTTCGAAACAGCTACAAAGGCCAACATTCGTCGTGCGTCGGGCTTTATTAATAGCTGTCATAATAGCCTAGGAGCTGTCGCCCTAATATGTGGGGTCATCTCTCGTATTGTTGTTATGGAACATTAACGTATGGGAGGCGATCTAATGGCGGAGGCGGTGATTTAAGATCCTAAACTATAGCTGCTTAATTATCTAGGAGTTAGGTTTCCGCTGCACAAGTTATGGTACCCTGGTATTTCATATGCGGTTATTAAAATTATGTATGTACTGGCAACACAATTTGGTTGCTATTAAATCATAACGCAGTCCCCTTGTGCTATTATTCATCTTGAATATGTCTCGTCCTAATGCTTGAGCTTGGGTACACCGTACCTTTAGATTGTTAGGGTTCTGTAACCAAATGGTAAAGACGGGACCCTATTACTAAGAATTGTAAATAAGATGTCCGTCTGTCCATCTGTCTGTCTGTCACCAGGCTGTATCTCATGAACCGTGATAGCTAGACACCTGAAATTTTCACAGATGATGTATTTCTAATGCCGCTTTAAGAACAAATAAGATAAAATCAATATTTAAGGGGGGCTCCCATACAACAAACGTGTTTTTAAGGAGATTTTTCGCTCGCTATTATTAATGGCAAGAAGAATGGGGCGCCGTGGATAGATAACTGTCGGCTCTGTAGGCAGGACCTAGTCTTATTATTACGGCTTCGTTCCGGACACATTCCATTGAATATGTTTGCCCACCTCATGCGCAAGACCGATTCGCCGCTCTGTTGCGACTGCTTGAGAATAGAAGATACCTACCATATTTTGATGGAATGCGTCCGGAACGAGGCGCCCTGACGCCTGTTATTCCAGGACAGTTCCATTGGTTTATGTAATTCGTATTTAGCTCAACCTACATCTGATGAGACAAAGAAGATACTAGCCATGGTGAAAGCAGGTCTAGCTAATAGGACTAATTTACTGTAAATATTTAAGATGTAATTGTTTTCCCTACTAGTGCGACATTTTCGCTATGCGAAAAAGCACTTAAATAAAGATTAAAAAAAAAAAAAAAAAAAGAATGGGGCTAAGGGAGCTCCAACACGGTACGGAACCCTTCGTGCGCGAGTCAGACTCGCACTAGGCCGATTTTATTTATTTTATTTAATTGTCAATGATGTTATTACCTCTATAAAGTAAGTCCGTAGTAGTAAATTGCGTAATTGGTATATATCTACCTACAAAAACTCACATCTTCTAAAGACAAAGAACTGAGTAAAAACTTATAAAACAATCTGAGAACTCAGAATTTAAGTTCCTTCGTTTGTACCACACAGGACGCCTACTGTAGGATATAATCCTCCCTTCAAGATCTCCAATAAGACTTGTTGAAAAAGCCTTGCATCAGGAGCGTTCTAGCAGTCCAAGTTTATGTATAGGCAGAATCATCCAAGTCGGTGCATGCGAAGTTAGCTACAAGCTGCGCAATATACAATCAACGCGCAGCTTTTGTGCGAGTGTCTCATAAGATACTGTATTTGTGTATGGGGTTCTGCTGCGAAAACACACATTATAACAGCCGAACGTGCGCAACGTGCTATACTTAAAGTAATTATGTTTTTGCCCTTCAGGCACCCAACAACTGAAGTATATGTTAAAGCCAAAGTCCTTAGCGTCAGGAAATTATTTATCTATGAGAGCATACGGCGATACCATAGAAAAACAGTACCTTTCTTGATTAACGAAGCGAAACGAGATCGTCGCTGTCCTGTACCAGGTGCGAAACGTAAATTTGCTCGAAATAAATACGATGGTATTGTTCCACTCTTATACAATAAAATAGATAAGGAGTGTAAAATAAAGAAACATAATAATAAAGAAGTTAAGGCAACTTTATGGAATTGGCTAGATAAATTTGATTACAATGATATTGAAAATGTCTTAAACAATATTCATATTTCATAGTATATAAGTAATAGTATTTTATCAGATAAATTATATAATTATGTGTATCAAGAACAACACTTACACACACACGCACACACACACGCACTCACACACATACACACACTCACACATACATACTTTCACGTAAATAGATTAGTCGCTTGCGATGTTTAATTGTATTGCTAGTAGTGTACTCGTATATATTATTCAACTAGTTTATACTATTAGTATTTATTGTAAACATTTATATAAGAAGAAGCCATTGACTCCGTCATACAGTGTATACTAGTTCGGAGCCAATGGATTCAAAACAATAATTGTCAAAAATATTTCTGGATCAATAAATTATTCTTATTCTTATTCTTAGCTTTATGTAAGCTTCAGTCAGGATTGGATACCACGCAGCATGTAGCTAATTTCACATCCGCCGATTTGTATGATTAGGCATAGAGTAGTAGTTGATGAGGTAGGTAGTATTTAATACAAAACTATTTAATTTTTCTTCATAATTACAAAGTAATACTGCATTAAATATTGATTCCTAGCCGAATAGGTACTGAAGTCTCGCCATCCTTACATATCCTTACATACTCGTAGTATAAAATAAAGTCGCTATTTTTGTCTGTTCGTGTGTAAGTATGCTTAAATCTTTAAAACTACGCAACGGATTTTGATGCGGTTTTTTTTAATGGATAGAGTGATTGAAGATGAAGGTTTATATGTATAATACACCTGTGCGAAGCCGGGGCGGGTCGTCTAGTATATTATATTTACATTTGAAAGATTTTTTTGAAAAAACAATTATTCATTAGTTAGACCAATTGTAGTCAACCTTATTATTTCCAACATTAATTTCTCTCAGCTATTCTAAATTGCTTCACCAGCGCTATCGCTATAAATAACTGAAGCATTTCATTTAGTTGGACGGACATTGTTACCGTTGACTCGACATACTAGGTGCATTCGCGACATTTGTAGGCTAGGAGCTAACGCCAAGATGTGTTACATGTCATCATGATAATTACGGGGAACATAATTAAGTAATCAAACTTAATAAAATCATTGAAGTAATTATAAAATTGCCATAATTTATATCATTATTGATTTTAATCGGGCAAAAGTGCCTTTATTAACTACAACAAAACTACACGACTACTACATAAAAAGCATTGGATCATCCACAGACCTTTGAAGGTCTAAAGATAATCCAAATGCTCAAGCCTACTGCCAGTTTTTTTATTGATTAATGTTATATCATCCGTTATCTGACCATTTATTGGATACCTATCAGGACAAAAAAATTAAATCATTGTGACATATCTACTTTTGACAAACTATCGTCTCGGCAACAATACTATGTTCCTCTAATGCGGTATTTAGCCTTGCGTTTTTATTTTAACTGCTACTAAATTGTCAGTATTATAAATAAGCTGAAAAAATCACCTAAAAGCTTCAAACATGCACTAGTACTTAAACAGAATTTAAACAGGTATCTGAGTCAGGGTGTGGACAAGACGCCTCGCTGTTTGAAGTTAGATGAGCATTTCGCGTGTTAGCCAACAAAAATGGATTTTAACATTAATCATTTATTTCAACAGTCTAAACAAGTTTAAAGCCTTTATGGGCCAGTGAACTGTGTTATTTCGCGATTTAATAAACCTGAGCTCGAAAAATAAAATGAAAATTGCTTTCGTTATTTGAACACGTTATTTAAATTATCTAATGGGCGTTATCGCGTTTATTTTTAGACGTATTAACCATGCTGCGTTAGTCATGAACACGAGTGATTTTATTCTACTAGGAGGCTCTACCTATTAATATTATGTGCTACTTACAATTATTATGTATTATAACTATAAATTTTTCAGATATTGTCAAGATAAATAAGTACACGATATTATTTTAGCATGAAAATTAAAGGTCTTGTCTACGCTTATATTTACTGAAACAAGACGAAATGGGAAAGATTTTGTCGTTTGCAGTCTATCAAAGGATAGACTACAACTTTGCAATGAAGTGACGTTGGATGCATATTATCAAATATTTTATACACCACCATTAAGAATGCCTCATTTTTCATTTTCACGGCCATGAACTAAAAGCTGCGTAAATTAGACTCGCAATATTTACAATATCGAAGATGTGTCAATATTACCAGTTGTGGATAAATTATCTGGGTTTTATGCAGGTTGAATTATCGATCATACTATTAGTAAAAATGTATATTTAAAAATGTTTAATAGTTATCAATATTCATATCTGCCTGACTATACACATGCCGTCGTTTAACTCCTTGCCAAGACCGATGGCGCGTCGTAGACCGCGCACGACAGCAGCGACCCATCGTCGTAAATAAAGCATCCGGGTTTTATGCAGGTGAAATTCACGAACCCACAATTTAAAAAAAAAAAATATTAGACAGTTATCAATATTCATTATCTCCCCGACTACACATGCCGTCGTTTAACTCCTTGCCCTGCATCGCGCGACAACCGCGCTTGTCGAGCGCCTGTCGCCTGCCGCCGCGACAAGACGGATGGCGCGTCGTCGACCGCGCGCGACAACGGTCCGTCGACGTAAATAAACCATCCAGTAATCGCCCGGCCTCTTTCTACCTACGTAACATGTTCTGACCGTAAATTGGGCTTTCAAAAGCTTTTGTTTTTCACATTTCGTCTAATTAAAGTGAGTACATTCGTATATGGCGAGTGGCTAGCCCGTGTGAGTTTTTAAGCCGACTAAAAGCCTCTGATATGGCTTAGTGGTTTTACATTGGGTCTTACTATTTAAAATTCTGTTTGAATGCGGACAGCGAACAATGCTGGTTGTTTCAGGAACAAAGAATTGTAACATGAAGTTGCCATATTTTTATATAGCCGGCTTTTATTACAGATTTTCTGCAAAATCATTGGAAGCATTGGAGCATAAAAGTTAAAATCAGCTTAGTCCAGCGTGTTCCTATTTTCGGTATTAGTTTCAAATAATTTAAAAATGTACAAAGTATTCCTTTGTAAGAAGATAACAAAAAAACTATTACTTACATAGTTGATTGTGAAATAAGAGCACTTAGTGCTCTCAATTTGAACATATGAGGCCGTTATCCACATCTAAATACTACTAAAACAATTTTGTAAGAATTTACGGCTCATACAAAATTGCTCTAAAGCAGTTTAAAAATAGCTTTTGTTCGATTTAATTTAATTTCAAAGACATTAAGTGCCGTCTTTGATACTATTGGTTTAACAGAAATAGGCCTTTTTAAGAAATGTGCGCTACCGTTTCGGAGGACAAAGGCTATTTGAATTCAAGATCGCGGAACAAAGCGCTATCTCTTTATATTCAAGGGAACGATCTTCTATTTTCTTACGCATCACAATTACCCTAAGCCGTCTTAAAGGACCCAATTCTCGGGCTAGTGCCAACAAAACCAGAGGTTAAACCGGTTTAATATGATAAAGAAACAGTGACCCGGGCGAATCCGGGATAATCTCGTGACAAACGGCTAATTGGTGCCCGGGCGTGCCGTGTCCGGGCTCATTAGGGCGTTGGCACACTAGGTGATTGCGAGCGTGGCGATAGGTCAAATGCTCGATGCAATATGTGACGTGTCTATTTAACCCCCAAATTAAAATAGGAGTGTTGTAAGTTTGACTGCCTCAGTGGCTCAGTGGTTAGCGACCTTGACTACGGGATCAAAGACAAGGCAAGTATTTATGTGATGAACATAGGTGATTTGATCTTTTTCTTGGTGTTGTTTAGGTGTTATCTATATATGAATGTATTTAAAAAATTGTTTATGTAATATATTAGTCTCTGGCAGCCATATGACAAGCTTTGCTTAGTTTGATGTCAGTAACCGTGTGTTAGATGTCCCCTAACATTTATTAATTTGACATTTTATAGCATATAGCTAGAGCCAATATGACCACTGTAATACTGGCTTAATACGATAAAAATCTTAGATAACTTTGTGACAGATCGTTATTGGTAATATTAAATAAATACATGAATATTAGAGGACATCTTATACACAGTCTTTGAACCCAAAATAAGCAAAACTTGTGATATGGCTGCCAGAGACTCATGTACTACATATTTTAAATACATACTTATATGGATAGTACCTAAACAACTCCCAAACACAGAGACCTATGTTCATCACATAAATGCTTGTCCTGGGCGGGGATCGAACTCACGCCTCTTTGATCCAGAAGTCAGGGGCACTAACCACAGAGCCACCGAGGCAGTCATACCGAGCATATGGTAGTATGATATGGTATTTGAAAGAAAGAAAGAAAGAACGTCTCTTTCGTGACATACATGAACAATCACAGCTAATAACAAAAAGATGAAAAAAATTTGGCAAAATTATTTGGCATGTAGTGTCCAGGACATTAGGGTGTTGGCACACTGGGTGATTGCTAGCGTGGCGATCGGCCAATGTGCTCGATGCGATGCGGTGACTTAACGCGATTTCTTTGCCACTGCAATGTTGTTTTTTTATCTTTAGTACCTACGCAACACTTGCAAATGCAAGTTAGAATTTTTGAAGAACCTTTAATTTAATTTCAATGTGAGTTTATTATGTCTAAATGGCGGTCAAAACGGCGGAATATGAGGTACCTATTTACTCGTATATATCTCATAATCATTTTAACTGCACGATTAGTCCCGTAGTATATAAAAATAACATAAAACAATGGTAAAATAACATTATTATTGTGGCGTTGTATATAGCATTGTATCGCTTCAAATTTTACACTAATTTTGTCCTAATTTTACACGTCAGGGACACGGCCCGGCCCGCACGTGGGTTTCAACCGATTACTTCTCCGTCTATTACTTGAGGTTTCGTTAGCGTAGATTGGATTTATGTCGTTACGATGTAAACCAATCAATGCTCGAGGAAACTCGAAATTGTGACTCGATCATGTACGAGTAAGTCTATGTAAATACGAGAATGTAATCATATATTCAAACACTGTGGTGTTTGTTTGAGAAGATTAGATTATATTGTTAAGTTAGATGATTAAGTGTAGGTTCATTTCACAAACATTAACTAGCATGTTTCATAAAAATCACTATCATAACTTTTACTATCGTAGTTTATTTTAAGGTATATAATTTTTTTTTTTTTTTTTTTAATTTTCTATTCACTTTAATAATAAATAATAAAATAACATTTATATCAATTAATTAGCTAGAATACACGTCAAATATCATAAATATCATACATTTCGAAATCAAAATTCTAACAAATCAAATAACCCACCCCTGATGGCCCCCGGTGCAAAGGTGCCCATAATGCTAGCCTATATATATATTTTAATTATTTTACCACATTAATATATTAATTATCACTTTCCCATTTTGTGTTAGTCCACTGCTATAATCCTACCGCTTAACTTTGTCCTCGCCTGCGCGGTATAGGGGCGCCGGGGGAGACGACAAGGACTGAGACAGGTGTGGGCGCCGGGGAATTTGGACCCTTTTAAAAGTAAGTTTTACAGTACAATATTTTGCCATCCACATCTCTCCATTGCCAGGCACCTTTGTCAGGTCATTGTTTCATTCTATCAAACTTAATCATACTTATTAGTCAAATATTTGTGGTACCTATTTATTTTAATTCATGTACATCTTCGTTTATATTTACTTGCTGTCGTTACAGGCTGCAAACACTTCCTAACTTTGAAGAGCCAAGGATTCACTGCATTTTGCATCTGATCTTGCCAACCTCCTAGCGAAAATCACTAATCGATTTATTATTATTACCTTCAACACTAAGGGACTTATCTCTACAGCTTAAAGGGTATTCTGGGTAGTAAATGAAAGCGCCCAAAACTATTTAAAACTTACCCTTCACACTAACTACTTCTAAATCGGGTTATGTTATTGTTTGGATGGCGGGATGAGAGCCTGACCTTTAGTTTGATATTAAACTTCGCTCGGTAAATATTTTTAATTGGTAAATTGTGTTTACGGTCGCTCACCACACTGCAAACTATTTCAAAGTATCTATAGTACCTACTAAAAAGTTTAGAGTAACTTGAGATCAAAATAGCTTTTTTAAATAGTTCAGATTGAACTATTGTCTTCATCATTACTTCAACTAAAGGACGTCTACTGCTAGACATACTCATATTCAATTTATTCATAAAATATTTCATTTACATGTCAATACGATAGGTTTACATAATCACTATGAAGAAAAATAGCTAATTATTGACAAACATTACACTTCAGTATGAGGATGTCAATTAAAATACATTTAAAAAATAATAAAAATATTATTGTCATTATACAAACAAAAATGTCAAAATTCAAATTAAATGTCGATATTGTAAATTAAATATTACATCTCATACTCGTAAGTCTTCTTTATAGATCTCCTGTAAGAACGGTTTGAAGTGACTTCCATCTAGAATGATCTCGCATTCTAAACGAAAGTTACTATTGAACTTATGGATGCAGTTTTTAGGGTTCCGTACCCAAAGGGAAAAACGAGACCCTATTACTAAGACTTCGATGTCCGTCTGTCTGTCTGTCTGTCTGTCAGCGGGCCGTATCTCATGAACCATGATAGCTAGGCAGCTGAAATTTTCACAGATGATGTATTTCGGTTGCCGCTATAACAACAAGTACTAAAAACAAAATAAAATAAATATTTAAGGGGGCTCCCATACAGTACGGAACCCTCCGTGCGCGAGTCCGACTCGTACTTGGCCGATTTTCAAATGTTGCAAGCCGTTGTTATGTGTAATGAGTAGTATGTATGTTAGTGGTGCAATGATCATCTTAGCTGGAAGATGTTGACTGTATACTGTTGACTGTATATCTATAGCTGTCAGCGACTTACATCCAGTTCGATCACAGAGCTATTACAACTAGAGAGATAGCGCTGTTGTCGCTTGAGGCAATTCTCAACCACAAAAATGTATGGACAATCACTAGTTGTCAACTGTCAAAATTAAATATATGTATTGGAATTTGACAAGAATTTGACACTATCGGGACAAAAATGCGACAACTAGTAACTGAATCGTGATATCTTTCATGTTTATTTCTAACTCATGGCATATTATTTCAATGCATCTCTTTCTTTCTTTTTTCGATCGACCACATTATCCCTCTGGTATCTCTGCGAGTTCGATCCTAGTGTCTTAATCAGTTCATATGTCCAGATTGTACGGATATCTAACTCTGCGGTTGTTTATGCTATAAATATTAACCTATTTCATCAGAAAGCTAACGTCCTCCCCAAAAACTTAATGAATATTATCAAACACGTTAATACGTACCTGAAAAAAACCAAAATGCGGCCGATTTGAATATTTTTTTCATTGAACCGCTGTGTTTTGGGCGTGTTACATAAAACGATGTAGGTACGTATGAGCAATTTAGCGGATATATTCCGGTATCGCCAAATAAATGGATGAGTCGTTTGAAACGTTAAAATAATGCTCGCAGTGAGCTTCCCTGTGAGTGTAGAGGAAAAGAGATAGCGACTTTGCAATGGAAAATATTCCAGGACTTGTGTACGTACCAGTAATTTGTGTTTAGGTGCCTATTAAATAGATATAGACAGGTAAGTAGACATTTGAGTGTTCCTATTATCATTCTTTTTTATCGATATTATCATCATCTACTGCCCATGATCGCTCACTGCTGAGCATAGGCCTCTCTTCTTGTACGCCATTCATCCCAGCCCTATGCCAGTTTTGTCCAGGTTGGATGCGCAATTTTAGAACCGAGCATAACGAGCCGGCTATCAATAACCGGAAACCTAAAGACTACTACAACGTATCAGGATTTTCGAATTCAACTGTTAATTTAACAGTAGAGCAATCGGGCCGTTTCCTACATTGCGCATTACCCCAACCTCGTGTTTGTAGAAATAAAATTAAACAAATAGTGTAAGTTACATTTACAAGTTCTGTTTTGATTAGTAAAAACACGTGTGTTTTTAACAAAGTTGATTTGAAATGCATGTTACTTTTATATACGAGTAGTTTGGAAAAGGTAACATATTCTAGCGTGGGAAACATAAATAATTAATGTTTTGGATATTTTAGAAACTCACGATATATCTGGGTTGATCTTAGAGGATTATCGTCTAGAATTATTATCAAATTACCACGTCTACGCTTGAATATAGTTTTAGACAAGTGATAAGTAGTGTGATGAGAGTAAACACGTTAATAGGTTCAATATCTAGGGATCATATTACAGCAAGTAAGTTTAGAGATGGAATATTTTTGCTGTTCGTACTAACAAAATTTATACTCTTTACATAAGTGTCAAGTTCTATTCACAATGCAATACGGCAGGATATCATTTGCTATGGTATTTTTGTCCAACTTTCAAAAAGTAGGACGTCCTATGTTCGTCTGTTTGTATTTTTTTTTTGTTTATGTTCATCGGTATTTTCGCCAATATATCTTAAAAAAAGATTCTTTAGTTCGGAAGGGTTATACCTACCCTCGAAGTGATCCTATTTAAATATTATTGAAATCGGCTAAGCCGTGTTTGAAAAATCAACAACATTGTTTCGAGTGAACTATTCGAATTTTGTGCACGATTGAAGTCGGTTGTGCCATTTATGCGACAAATCAAATTTAAATTGAATTATCCAAGTGATAACAGATTCAGTTTTGGAGTCCACACGTTTTCTAAATTTCTCCTTACGTTATTTTCACAATTGATACTCGTGACTAATGGTCAACTTTTGTCTCTTATCTGCTAAGTTTCAGATGTTGGCGTACAGACACTTAAAAACACTACAAAGACGCGTAAGAAAGACAACAAAATATTTTATCACATTGAAGTTAATATACATATATAGGTAAGTACTTGATCAAAAATACATCGTTTCAGCAACTTGTTTCCTCGGAGATACACTATCAAAATGAGACTCAAGCTCACCACAACACCAACTAGTTACGAGTATTTTTTGTCCAATTTTTGTCACGAAAATAAAACGTGTAAAGGTAAACCGCTCGCAACTTGTGCCACAAAGTTATTTTTATTATTTCCCAGAGTAATGTTTATGGTTGTACTCTCGCGCGTCGCCCGATAAGCGAGCCCGCGGCAAAACATTATACTACCCACTTTTTATTCCATCATTTCACCCAACTTGAAAAGTCACATAACTACTTGTATTTTCGAGAAACTTTACAGCTGATGGTCACGAAATATTTTAAGCTAACTCCCAAAACGAGGATCCTCCTTCTTTTTGGAATGCGGATGTATTTTTATTATTTTGCGGCCATTCCGCTACGCTATTTGTAATCTACGTTGGCTGCAAGCCGATTGAATGTTTATTTTTTCATCTGTAATGGAACTTTACAAAACCGTTACTAATTATCCGTCTTATTATTTTTTTAATTCAAACAAAGTTTGTTGGGCAAACCAACAAATGTTTCGTTTGTTACTTTGAGAGTCATAGGCTTTTATCCCGGACAAAATAAATAAATATAGCAAGCAAAGCCGCAGTTAAAAGATAGAGATCTCATGAACGAAAAATTTTTGCATTTACAAAAAACAACAGGGCGCGGTTCTTTCGTAATTTGAGATTGGTTTCAAATCGCAATTAAAACGAGTAGAATCGTTTGTATACAGTCCGTTTTTAAATTTTTGCTAAAAATAAAATAAAATATTGTACTGAACTCAGCTTGCTTTACTACTTGTAATTTAACGAGAAACTTTACAACTGATGGTCGTGCAATATTTTTTTTATTTTATTTTTACCTGGCTGAATGTCGACGGCCGTGGCCAGTTACGACCTTAAAAAAAAATATGGGCGGTTCAGTGACGTTAACTTTAATTGTCATATTAAATTGAGCTGAGTTGAGAAACAGCCGGTTTTATTTCATTTGTGTGGAAAATGATTATAGTGCAAAATTTTATTTCATACACTTATTTTACAGCAGAATAAGCACAATTTTTCATATTTTTCATAAATTCTCTGAAATTGCTCGAGAATAAGTTTTACTTTTGACTAATACTATTTTCAGCACTAAAAATAAATATTACTTAAGTTTACTAACTTTTTATTACCTACTACATTTATTTATTTATTTTTGTCACTATCGTCCCACTGCAGTAGCAGGGCTTTACTTGGCCGAGAACTATTGCACTTGTAATAATTGTAGCTGAAATTTTCTGTTACACGCTTAAATCATTTTGTCTTGTATCTTAATAAGTTATGTCATGCATCTTACATAATGCTGTGTATTGACTGTTAGTTTTTTTCTCTTGTTTTTAATTTTAGGGATAAAAATTGTTTAGTCAAATTTTTTTTACATCCCACGCGACAAAAACATTATATATTTATTTAGTCCCGAGTTGACCAACGCTTTTTTAAGTTAAACGTATGATCACTGTATTTAACCAACGGTTTTTGCTTGCTGAACAGCAAAATTTCGTTAAGTAAGTTCGTATAAGCCGGGTGGCTAGCCCTGGTGTCGGAGTTTTTAAGCCGCCTGAAGACCCCTGACTTGGCTAAATGGTTAAAACAACCGGGACCTACAATTTAACGTGTCATCTGAGCCACGGTAGCGCTCAGTTGGAAAATGCCACAAAATTTCGTTAAAAAGCTGTTTAATATAAACAGCCAACAGTTGATAAATTAAACATCTGTTGATTAACTAGGGTCCAAAACCCGAGTTTAATCGTTGTTTAAATACAGTAATCACACGTTTAACTTAATAAAGCGTTGGTGAACTTGGGTCTAAGCTAACAAAATGTGACATTAATTTGTTAATTGTTGTTTTAGCTGTTTAGCTATGCCAGAAGCTTTCAGGTGGCTTCAAAACTTTGATATCAAGGCAAAGCTCCTGGTCTATACTTATTTAACGTGACAATAAGCCCGACAGATGCGCCAGCGTAATTATATTAGCTAAATAGAATAGTTTTGTTTCTTTTTCACTTTAGGCATTCGATAGAGAGAACGCTCTTTACGTTGCTTTTAAATTTACGCTGGCGCCTCTGTAATCGGGCTTATTGTGTGGTAAAACTAAATAGCTGAGCATTAAAACTGAAAATAAACTAATTTCAAAAAGCTTCTACGTCACTTTTAACCTAAGCTCTTGTTCCACTAGCACGTAATTCTGATTCCAGTAAAAAATTGCCACAAGCGAAGCGCAATTAGTGGTTTTTCCTCAATTTCCGGCAGCGACCGTGGGCGCGACGCAAATTGAGTTTTTTCCTTTCACTGTAGCCTGTGTGTAGCTAGAGCCTGTGTGTAGCATACATGAGCAGTGCTTGCCAAGATCGGACTTTGTACGATTCTTGATAACGCTCTAGCCTTGAATATGAATTTTATATCTACCTATTTGTGTTAAGACGGAACTGAAATCGTATTTTTATGGTTCCGTACCTAAAGGGTAAAATAGGACCCTATTATTAAAACTCCGTTGGCCGTCCGTCCGTCTGTCACCAGGCTGTATCTCATGAACTGTGATAGCTAGACAGTATGAATTTTCAGAGTTTATGTAGGTATTTCTGTTGCCGCTATAATTATACTGAAAACGGAACAAAATAAATGTTTAAGGGTTGTAAGGGAGCCCCCCATACAACATTATTTTCTGTCCTATTTTGCTCGATATCAATAGTGGCAACAAGTCTACCTGCCGTTTGTAATATTCACAGAATATTTGGTTGTATATCCACTTCAGAAATAAATAATTAAAATAAAATCAATTAAGGCTCCCATTGGGGGCTCCCATACGATACGGAACCTTCCGCGCGCAAAACCCATTTGCACTTGGCCGATTTTTAAAGTTTAAATTGATAATAAAAAGTCATAGACCTTCCTTCATATATCGGATATGTCGTCTTGATCTATCAGAGACCTAATTTCGAACGACACTCTTTGCTTAAAAACACATAATTTTACCATAATCTTTCTAGATATCACTATCACTTCACTATCACTACAAAGTATAAAACAAAGTCGCTTTCTCTGTCCCTATTTCCCTATGTATGCATAAATCTTTAAAATTACGCAACGGATTTTGATACGGTTTTTTTAAATGGGTAGAGTTATTCAAGATGAAGGTTTATATGTATAATACACCTGTGCGAAGCCGGGGCGGGTCGCTAGTCTAAGCATAAAGCCTTAGTGTCTTGTTGTAATTACCTGGGGAGTGAAAATAAATAAGAGATTTATTTTTCGTCACTTAGAGAGTTCATCATATATGTATGTAGAGACTACTATCGTCGTTGTAACGTAAGTATTGAATATGGTCAAAATAGATTTCTACTATAAAAACTCTTGGACACATGGTTTGTTTACATCGTATCAAGACTGCTACAAGCTAAAATTTATCATAATTATTATATTTAATTTCCACGCAAGCTACAATAAAGTGAACGTAATTAATTATAATTATCTTTAAAACCTTTGTCAACCGCAAGTCATTGCTACGCCGTAGCCATACCCAAGCTACGCCGTAGCGATCCCCGTAGCGGCTCAATCTTTTTCAAAAGATCCCCTTGTAATCAAGAAACTCTCCATGACACGGTATTTTCTCTCTCTAAACTCGAAGGATAAAATATTCCCTCTCTCTCTCACCGGAACTAAACCCAAAGGATAATCAATCATACATAATATTTGCATGGGAACTCCGAGGAGATGAATATTCCTCGTTACCTGCTACAGTTTTTGTATGAAAGATTGATGTCTTTCATAATGTGGAAGGCGCGATGTTGGATTAAAATGAACTTTTGTTTTCATAAAGTATGAGAAGGGAATGGTACAGAAATTGGACATTTATCATAGAGAAAATTATTAAAATAGGGTAGTTATTAACTAATTTTACTTCTAACTGGCTAACTTTTGGGACTTTAACTTGTCTAAAAAGCGATCTGAATACTATGGGTTCGATCCCCACCAAGGGCAAGTATTTATGTGATTAACATAGGTGTTTGCTCTGTGTCTGGGTGTTATTTAGTTACTATCTATTTAAGTAAGTTTTTAAAATTATGTATAAGTAGTTAATCAGTCTCTGGCAGCCATATCACAAGCTTTGCTTAGTTTGGGGTCAGAGGCCATGTGTAAGATGTCCCCAAATATTTATTTATTTTATTAAAATATAAAAAAATTAGTTATGCATACTTATCCTATCGGAGGTATTTATTTAGGTGTGAATGTGGCGTAATGATATATTTTCGATTTTTTACACACTACTCAGTAAAAAAATTGTAAACTCTAGTTACAACATGCACTCAACTACAAGGTAATTAATTATTTTCGCTAAGTAATTATTTTCTTGTCTGCACGAAAAAAAAATTGTTCATCAATCGGAAACTACTAGATCCAATCTTACAATAACCCTTTATAGCAATAGTTTTACATGTAACAATACATCACGTTACCCAACCAAATAATAACCTTTGCTTACCAACTTAATTATCACAAACTACGGACAAAGTACCTACGTAATTACCACTAAGAAGGTGTATGGACCCATATTGACAAGTTTCAGAGACTCAAAGTCTTAGCCAAACTCTGTGAGACTGGGACGAAACTTTGCGACATTATGAGCTAGCAATATATCAGTAAGTAACAGGAATATAAACGTATTACTTGGCTATACATGGCGAGTATTGACGTTGATGTATTCAATAATACTAAGTAGATTTGTACAGGGTTATCTGCTTGCTCTGTACTAAGCAAAAATTTCAACTCGGAAGCAGCAAAATGTACGAAACAGCTGATTTTCTTTTCTTGAATTCCGGATTGGTCCCATAGTAAAAGTTGTTCATAATTTTGGCTTAGTACACTAGTTGTAGATAACTCTGCATAGCCCGTATTATAAAAATTTTACGCGACAAAATTTTACAAAACTGAATAGTTAAACTACCAGCGGGTCATTTTCACTAAATTGAGACAAATTCAAACTGAACTTACCATTTATTCCACTCTGGAAAACGTCGAAACATCACACGCTATTACACCACCACAATATTTTTTTATTTATACCAAGAAATCCAGGAAGTGGCATAATTAAATCGCAGGTTCGCGCTGGATGCATGCTGTTTACGACTCTATTGGAAATCTACAATGGAAACCTGTCTGTATTGAGGCTGAAACAACCCAGAAACAATTTTTAATCAACCACGTTATACACAACGTGATAAAACCTTTATACCTCTATTAAATGAAACCTCAAATCCCGTATCTATTTCCTTTTAACGATTCTTTAAAGTGGTAAACCATTTAAGGCCGGAGCCATAAAGTCTGTTGGCTTGTCCAGGTTGGCTTCAGAAGGTCGGATTTACACCAACGATGCGTGACCACGTCCGCTCGTTAAAACTTCACCAGGGCATGTGGGAGCAAACATGGGTACAATCTGTGTGTCTGTGGGTGTAGAGGATGCGTGGGTCAAGGAACTTTGAGACAGGATTTAAATATGACACAGGTACTGTAACCGTCGTTATGTATCTATATACACATAACGTCTGTTCCATGTACTTATGCTATATGTCGACTATTTACTTTATAAATTATTAACTAAAATTTTCTGTCTCTCTCAGACTTAGTAAAGTTGTTGTGTTTGCTATCCTTTTCATGTTAATGTTGATCTTTAAATATTTATTGTTCTTAAAAGATTAGAGTCGTGAGAAGTTCTAGACAAAATACCACGACAGTTTGCTGGTCAGTGTTTGTTAGAGAGTCTAAAGCACTAAAGAATAAAGTCCAAAATTGCTATTCTCTGACACAGGTCAACCGCAAATTATTAGAAGCTTTAAACTTTCGAGTGTCTGAAGTACTGGGGTCTCTAAAATTCTGTAGAACATGTTAGGAAGTCATATTTTTCCCTTTTTATTTACTGCGTTGACAGAAATATAGTATTGAAATAAATCGAACACTGAAGACAGGGTTGTCACTGTTTCAGAGATATTTAATTATATGTAGTTTGAATGAGATATTAATATATTAAATAAGTAAAGAAGTAAATATTTGAATATGAGAAAGTAACGATTCGAAAATCACTGTTTTTCTGTTATTTTACATACATTCAACTTTTAGTCGTTTTACTTATTACCATGCTATTTTTGTATTGGGATAATTAGAATATTCATTTTAATTTCTGAATTTTTATGAAAACATTAATTATAGAAGTTTTCATGTATTCCATATCAATATCTTGCTTACTTCGATTTTATGTCAGATTAAAATATTATAATTATAATCTTACGTATTATTCTGAATACGAGTATGTAAACTATACTATTTTCTAGTAATATTTCTAAAACAGTTTATAAGAGAGCGAAAGTATGTACAAATTGAGAACCTCTCTTCTTTTGTTAGTTGGTCAAAAATATAAATGTGTTAACCCTAGTTGTTCTTTTTGCATCTATGCTGACTGCCATAAGATATTTTGAGTGACAACTGTCGCGTAGAGACAGTATAAACTTAGACAGTAAGACAACTTGGTACGGTATTACGGTATTTCATTTCATGGCGAAAATAACTTTAAATTAATGAAATAATGGTAAGTTATGGTTAATTACGAGTATGTGCTGATTGATAATAGTTTGAAACAGTTTTACGAAATAAATGAAGTATTATAGGACTGACGGCAGACTGTAATGTAAAAACCGGCCAAGTGCGAGTCGGACTCGCGCACCGAGGGTTCCGTACAAACCTGCAAGGTTTACAAAGTTCGTTCATTACGACAAAAAAAGTAATAAGTTTATATTTATTAAAAAATATATATTTTGTAATGTAACTAAAAATTTAAGGTTTTCGGAATTTTTCCTTTATGTGTGCTATAAAACGTTGCTTCATGCCAAATTTCAAGATTCTAGGTCGACTGGAAGTACCCTTTAGGTTTTGATTCCCTTGCGAGTACTTGCGAGTTTCAAAATTTGAGGCATAAACGGCTGTATCTTTTGATTGCGTTGGCTTAGAAGTTTGATTTTTTCACAGCTTCAAGGGACAGTAGACCTGAGTAATTGATATAAATTTCAGCTTCATACCTCCACGCGTTCTCGAGAAAAAGGGTCTTGACAGACGGACAGACGGACAACAAAGTGATCCTATAAGGGTTCCGTTTTTTCCTTTTGAGGTACGGAACCCTAAAAATAAACCTTATAGCAATATAAGATCAAATCACCTAATAATATAGGTACTGAAATACAAATAAAGTACTATGTTTATATAGTAATCACATATTAGGTTTGTTTCTGTCGAAGACTCTATGTTTGTGGCTAGTTGACTTACTGGTGAAGGGAATGATAAATAGCGCCAGAAATTTTGACAAAAACTAAAGTGATTTCAAGAGGTTCCATTTTTTCGTTCATTTTGCCAAAACAAATAAATATTTCTATAATTATTTTTTGAAGTGTTTGACAGGAATGGGATTCGTAGAGATTAGAATAATTTTGCTGGAAATTTACTAGAACTTTAGGGACAGTTCGGGTTTGGTCGCGGTAAAGAATACTCGCTTTTGAAAATAGTTCAGGTGTTAAATTATAACGCGTGTGAAAATTTTGAAATTAGAGCTCGCTCGCTTTGCTCATTTCCCAAGTGTATAAGTGAAACAAAAGCCTTCGTCGATTAAGGCTTATTATAGTGTTTGTGTTGTGAAAGTGATACATCATAAATCTCTTTGAGACCTTTGGCGATGCCTTTCAAGGATTCGTTTTTGTAGTACCTGATAGCTTTGATCAAATCACATATTTGATGATGTTATCTTTCATCTAAAATAATATCTAATGTAATATAATCAATTGATAGCTACTTCCTGCTGTTCTCCAGTATCAAGGATAAAGTTTTGTGTTGCCTCAGGTCTCAGAAAGATTTCTAACTAATACATATTTTTTTCAAGGTATTTATTTTCAGGCCTAATTTTCAAAGTATTTAACTTTCAGGTGGCGGTACTATAAGTACGGTTCTACCTTAGACTCCGTTTCTCTCCCATCATCTTATCAGATTACTTGATAGGCAAATTACAATAGTGGTAGCGTAAAGTCCTTTTCTTTCAGAAGCAGCGCGCCACTACATTGTTTTGGGCCATCTAAGGGTAGACTATTTATTAGTTTTCCTTACGTTAGGACTCATAAGATGTATGTTTGGAAAGACTGATTGGATGAGTGCTACTAAACATTTAAATTCAGCAACATATAGCTAGGCTGTTTTATAGTTCCGGTACAAACAAAACAATAACATATTTGAATGAAAACTTTTGATAGCCTCATATTGCACATCTGCTGACTTTTTTAACGGGCAAAAGTGCCTTTATTAACTACAACAAAACTACACTACTATTACACAAAAAGCATTGGATCACCCTCAGACCTTTGAAGGTCTAAAGATAATCCAAATGCTCAAGCCCACTGCCAGTTGGCAGCGTGCCCAGCATGCTGGCTGCATTGCCACGCTGAATGGCAATGCTTATGCGTTGAGCCAAATAAACACCAGCATTTTGGTCACGCGTCGCGTCCACCAGACGCCCAGAAAGACTTTTGAAAATGATATGAGCTCCCGGCCCCCACGGACCCAATGTCTCAACTCCAAATGGCTCAAATATGTAACCACTACCGAGGTTAGCATATTTGCGCCGCTTGTGCTGCTCCGCCGAATTGGCCGCCGCTCCAGCCCTACTCTGAGTCTCAGAAAGATGTGACGGTGCCAAAGTATCGACACAAGTTGCGTCCCATACTAAGGGCCGTCCACACTTCCATGGGACCAGCGTCATGCCGTCAGGCCTTTTGCCATCACCACGCGCGAGCCCACTCGGTTCGAGTACGGCTGCGATATTGGCGGTGGCAAAAGCCCTGCGAATCACATCGTTAAGGCTGGCGTGGCGACCAATCCGACCAGCGCTTCTTGAGCAAGAGAGACCGTGGTGACCGAGCTGGTCAACTGCAGTACCACACTGACAGCGATGGGCCTCACAACACCTTGCACCCAAGCGTAAGCTGACAGCTAGACGAAATGCAGTTGGGTCTAAAAGGTTACCAGTATTGAAAGAGGGCCAAGCTTGCAACCAAAGACCGGACTCCCATACAGAGACCGCAAGGATACGAGCGCGATCCGCGACGCTAGAACACGTATCTAGAAGAGATTTCCGTGCTAGTTCGCAGATCGGCCGATCCCACAGTCTCTGCGACGACAAAGTCTTTGGAAGCTCGGTATTTGGGCTAGCGACCCTCCAAGCATTCGTTGCCTCATTCAAATGAGCTACATCTACGCCGGAATGGCCTAAAGAAGGTGCGAGGATTTTTTCAACTAATTTATGTGTACTATGAATGGAGGACAAGAAAGCTGGTAAAGCAACACTTGAAATTTGGCGGACCCCTAGCCCTCCAAGCCTAACAGGCAAGGAGGCTTGTAACCACGCCCTTTCACTCATCTCAATATTCAAAACCGATACTAGGGTCTGCTTTACAACATCGTCTAAGCTCAAAAGGAGCTCATTGTGTTTCCACAATGGACTACAACGTAAAGCGTACATGAATTTTGGAATAAACAGACAACATCTTATAATGGTAAACGCCATGTGGGCGTTAATTTTGAGTAACCTATCAGAGGCATTCAAAAAATTTTGAATTTTTTCTTGAACGAAAGGCGGAAAAGACTCATCTAGTATCGGCGAACCCAGAAGGCGAAGAGAACACTTGTCTACCGATTTGATATAAGGTGCCAAATCATTAAATTTGTTAATTACCAAATCTTTATCTGGACATGAGTCGCAAACGAAAAGTTCGCATTTCGAAAAATTTAGCTCCAAACCAATTTGACGAAACTCGTCAATAAGAATTTCCAAATCACGTAGGACTGTGTTCGCATCGCCACCCAAAGTCCCGTCATCCAGATACCAAACGTTGAGTTTTGAATGGAGACGTTGAACAATTGGATGAATGGCCAGGCTGAAAATGGCTGGTCCGAGAGGGTCACCTTGTTGACAGCCAACGGAAGATAGCAGAACATCATTTTTGTAAATTAATTTAGTGGGTTTGCCGTAGCATTGCCAAAGAAAATTGAAAAGATCGGGAATTTTTTCCTTGACCTGTACCAACAAGGCGTCTCGATTAACCGAATTGAAAGCATTTTTGACATCTACCTTGAGCAACACCTCTCCACAATTTTGACCGAGAAAAGTACGAAGGGAATGAACAGCAGCCTCACATCCACCCCGCGAACCAAAGCCAAGCTGTATTGGTTGAAAAAGGTTACTCAAAAGAGCAACCTTTTTTCTACAGCCGGCTTTGGCTGCGAGACGACGATATGTGGTGCCAACCGCAATAGGTCTGATGCCACCATCTTTTTTGACAAGTGCGCATAGGTTAGCGCCATACAAAACTTCGATGATGTCACCATTGACCCGCCCAGATAACATGAGATTAGCTGACTTATTCTCATGATATTTGGATATATGAACACATTAAGCTGTACATATATTATTATGCTGTTATAAAGAATATAACAGTATTTACTTCATTCCGAGGATAAGGAGATCAAAGATCTACATAAGAAGATCAAACATCTATGTAAGGAGATCAGACATCTACGTAAGGAGTTCAGAGTTCGTGCACCTATATTGAACGAGATCCAAAATATTTATACGTTCTCACTGCAAATTCGTATTTCACGAATGCAGTACGAGACTTGGAATATTTATCTTTACATGATTTCATATTTTTAAACATTTAAACACAATGTTTATTGACAAAAGTATTCGGTTATTGAAGGTTTTCATCATAAACTAACACAAAACGGAAAATAATCTTATTGGAATTAGGTCTCTTTTCCCCAAATAAAAATGTATATGAAGAATCACTTTCTTACACACGTGCACACTAGATAACTCGAATAAGAGTCGGGCGAAGGTTTAAAGCTGGTCAGATGTGAGAGTCGGGCCCTTCGAACCCCACCCTTCCAGCAGGGAAAGCCGGCCGCCAGGAGCAGCAGTAGGGAGGGATACACAGGATATCCGGCCGAAATAGTGACCTGCTAGCGGTTGCTATCTCGCAACTGGATATCCGAACATGCACTAGGTACACACACCACACGACCATGATATTCCTGTAGGGATCATTTCGAGTCATGAGGAATCTCTGGTTACAAACTACTTAGCTTAGGGAATCTTAAATAATAACAAAATTCGAGAACCTTAGGTTCTAACTTTAATAAAAGAGTGTTTGGATGTATGACTGGATTAAGAGATGAATAAATGATGATCGGTAAGAGATAAGAAGGTTTGAAGAATTAGTGTCTTTAGTGGCGTGGTTAGGGTTAAACTTGACGGATTTGTTGGTCAACTTTGGAGCAAGGTGTAGAGTTGGCAGGGAGCCTTGCATTCTATTTCGCTTAGGTTTTCCCTTTATAGATCTTAAAGATCTAAACTCTAAATCCTATACCTGTTTTCCTTTCAGAGGATGGTGATAGCAGCGATGCAGTCTGGCGCAGCTCAGAGGGGCAGATAATATTATTCTCATTGTACTAATGTCATTAATCACTATTTCTTTTAGCATAATGTTGGCCACGAAGAGAGAAGAAGGACAGACTGCGGACCACCGATCGCTGTAACTGTAAGGTGTAGCAGATAGCCGGAAAACAAGCTAAGTTGCATGCTTTTATTTAACTTCACGACTGATTTTATATTTTCGTTTTTTTATCGTTCATGACATATTGTAAGATAACATAAAAGTCCAATTGACTTTTATGTCATCTTACCAGATTTAAATCCCATTAATTTCATTTCATTATGTGTTTATGTGCTAAGCGAATGTTTTCTTGTTTGTGCTGGCGTTTATTGACTTTTCGTTTATTTATTTTTGATACAATGAACTGGCAATACTTATTTATTTCTGATTATACAATGAACTGGCAACACCTATTGTTTTCTATTGATTTATAAATTTACATAAGCTAGTGTCGGAACTACTTTACTACTTTAAGTTCACTATTTATTTCATAATTTATTTTAAAAACACAACGTAAATCTTACACAACGATGAAGGGTCCATTCGAGTTAGATATTTACTAGACGATCACGTTTATTTTTGGCCAAATATTAAATAAATAATTAATAAATAGGAATCGACTTACAGTACCTACATAACAAAAAAAACAAAATTGGTTATTTCACAAAAATGGTATTATTAACAACAATCGTATTGTAATATTAATAAAAGTTGAAAATAGAATCGCAAGCAGTGTGATCAGAATCAGTATTTTAATATTTTTTAGTAAGTATATTGTAGTAACATCTTCAAACTTCAGTATATTTTTAAGTATATTTGCGGAAGTCGGTATTTCTGTATATTTTGGAAAAAAAGTGTTGTACTTTTTTTGAGTATATTTGAATAATTCAAAGGATACGTTGGCACCCTAGGATTAGCAATTTGCGAGGATCTTCTGGTGAAAAATAGCGAAATATACCGAAAAGTATATTTTCTAAGGTGCTTCGGTATTTTACTGAAATTTAATCTGGTGACACTGGTCGCAATATCGCTGGACACAATAATTTTGTGTTGGATATCTTTATAGAAGACTGATATATTTTAGAACCTAGAATATTTCTGTCTAGAAAAACACTTCACGGCATTAATGCTGAGTAAAATGTCAACAGTAACATAATAATGCCCAACTTCTACTACGGAACCAAATGGAATCCAATCCAAATGAAACTAAACTTTTAGACATTTTGTCTAAATCTAGCAAACTCTTTGTTTACTACACCTGTTACTTATTAATTTACTGGATTTGTGAAATAGTAAAATGTGTTAGTAATCATTAAAAAAATACCATCATCATCGGTTCAATTATAATAAGTCAACATTTCAGATAAATTGACTGTTGTAAGTCAGATGAATAAAAATTAAAAATAGACTTAAATCGGCTCATCACAAAACAAACCTTTCACGGAAAGCCCCTCGAAAATTCCACGCTTAAAATACTCTACTCATCATAATGCCCAATTGGAATTGTATTTTAGTATACGAAATAATAATGTAATTTAAACTTTTCACGTTCCCACAGCAAAAGCTAAATTTAATTTCTAAAATTACTACATTTAATCTTTTGTTTCAATTTTTGTACTAGTCTTGTTAAATGTTTATCAATCATATTATTTATTATATAGTTATATTCTGGCGTCGTCTCATCTCCCCGGTACACCAGACAAAGATGGCGCCGCTGCTGCAGCTAAAGCTAAAAACTTCAAACAACACACACACATTTGAGTCGTTGGTAATAAACTCACAATTTAATACGTATTTATAATTTATAATTAATAAAACAATAGTATTCTTACTTATCCATCAACAAAATGAAGAAACAGCTCTGTTACTCTGCAGTTGGATGATTACAGGTGATTGAATTGACACTCAATTACAACTGCATTATAAATGCCATCTCAAGGATTTTCAGGCATTTAAAAACTAATACCTACCAGCGCTAGCAACGCGGCATATGTTGTATGCCGTATTCTTCGTATATCTGTATGTTGCATTTCAAAATGACTTTCTGAGAATGTGACTCACCTTAGAAGTGTCTAAAATGAAAAAAACGCCTGGTCTAAAGTTTTTGAAAATGATGAGTACTCATCATTTTCAAAAACTTTTACTATGGGCTCGACCCCGATATTGCCAAAAAAACCATCATAGCAGTAAAATTTAAAAAGTTATAAATTAATAACAAAATTGTACGAACAGGCGTTTTTCCTGAGATTCCAGGCTCATAGTTCATAATGATGAGTATAAGTAATTAGCTATAGGAACCACAGAAAGTCCCAGCTCTTTGCAAAGTAACAGCTTATTACCAAACCAATTTACTTTATAGAAGATACGATGCCAGTATTCATTCACAAATATAGAATCACCGTTACAAACACTGGTGGGTATTTGTAAAGCAGACTGATCCTAGATTTTACTCGTATTGGAGTTCCTAGTTTCGGTTGCTACTAATGAGAATTTGTGTGCGTGTGTTTAGCTATTACTTAGTTTTAGCGCTGTTTGTTAGTTCAACATCGCATTCAAAAAGTTTGTACGAAATTTTGTCCTTATATCCGTTTTGCTTCAAGCGCGTTTATTTTATACGACTGCTCAAAAGACAAGGGTTATCTTTTCTGGTATATTTTTACAATTTAGTAATACGACGAGCAAGTCAATATCAAGTCAGGGTCAATCTATTTACTATACTAGTTAAAAAGCCATTATCCGTCGGCATTATTGCCTACCATCACAATTTTATATTTCATTTAAAGCTCACTTGCTCATTCAATTTCAAATTTTCAAAAAATATATGTATTTGCTAAAACATTTTAACCCGTCGCAATTTGCGTGTATAACGTACCACTACCATATAATGCAAGCAATGTGACGTCTAATAGAATAGTAAATGTTACAAAGTATGGAAAATTTAATTAAAATATGAAGAATACCACAAATTCTACTTTGTTGCAACTTACGTTCATTTAGTACAGCACATGGCATAATAAGGAAAAAGCTTATTCCACAGTGAAATAAAAAAATCAATATGTTCACAATTTGTATTTTAATTATATTTTCTTGAATCTGGCTTTATTTAAATGCGAAATAATGGCCATAGAGACTTTTTGAAAACTTACAGATTTCCAGCGATAACTCAGCACAACAATTATGCTATTAAAATAACATTTTCTTTAAGAATGTTCTTTAGAATTCTAAAGAAAACCTACCTACGTCTTCAATTTTAAGACAAGTTGAGAATACCTACTCATTTTAATTTGATCCAGAGCCTTTTGTGAATTTGCCCGTGAATAACAAGGGACAGCAAGAATTCTGGCCTGGATAAATTACTTTACTTGTATTTATACAAAGATCTAAAGACAGTATTGTTATACCGAGAGCTAGTAGGCAGCATTTTACAAAGACACGTGGAGATTTATCATCATCATTTCAGACATAGGTCGTCCTACTCTTAGACATAGGCTTTCTCAAAAGATCTTCAAAATGAGAATTTGTAGGCAGGTTGCATCTAGAACATTCTTGTGGACCCCTCTGAAATGCCGGAGCGCGCAGTCGTGAATCCGTCAACGTCACGTGATTTTTTCCTTTTTTTTAGCAATTAATTAGGCCATTAGTCCATCTTAATATGTTACTATACTATGGTCCGCTGTAATAATTATAAGTGAACATAGGTTTTCTCTACAAATATTAAAAAAAAACGATCATAAACAGCAGCTAACGCAATCCTGCGGTCTTAGGTAATAAGTTCATCTGAGTGATCGCCCTAAACTGTGCTTGTCAAGCCAACATGGTAGTTACCATTCAAAAACTGTGACTTCTTCGGTTCTAAGTGGTATCTCTTTTCTTTAGTCTCGTTTGCTAGATGGCGTTAGATACTCGTACATCGTGTAGTTCACGGCTTGTGAGAACTAGCCCTTAAATAGCGTACATTTTTTAGGTTTCCGTACCAGAGGGTAAAAACGGGACCCTATTATCAAGACTCCGCTGTCCGTCTGTCTGTCTGTCTCCAGGCTGTATCTCATGAACCGTTATAGCTAGAAAGCTGAAATTTTTACAGATGATGTATTTCTGTTGCCGCGATAACAACAAATGCTAAAAACTGAATAAAATAAACAATTAAGGGGGCTCCCATACAACAAAAGTGATTTTTAGGAGTATTTTTGATCGATATTAATAATGGCAAGAGGAATTGGGCTAAAGGGGCTCCAACATGGTACGGAACCCTTCGTGCGGGAGTCTGACTCACACTTGGCCGATTTTTTTTCATAAATATTCAACAGAGACGCGAAACGTAGAGCGGGTCAGTCATTAAATTGTGTAGTTTACACTCCAGCCTATTGATAATATCCATTTCCTATCAACCTCTGTATCATAAACCACTAACATCCACAAATCTTCACAAATAACAAAATTGATCTACAATCAGCTTATTTATCCACTACGAGTTTTATTCCGCCGCAGTGTAGGCAAAGGCAGTAAAACAAAACTATCGCGACATAAATCTGCGGGATTGCCAAGCAGGGGGGTGTTACCCCCACCCAAATCCCCCCACTATCGTAAAAACGAATTAGCTAATACCGACTCGTTTGGAGTTCGCATAAATATTATGTTTTATTCTGTCCAAGTTGGCCTGCCGTAACACACGTGCGGCGATGTTTGTATTATCGTCTGCAAGTCGTAAAATATTGGCTTGGAGTAACAAAATGTTTGTTTTTAATAATTCTGGTGGTAAGACGTTGGAAACGTTTTGTGGAACTATACTGACGAAACAGTTATAAGGGACAAAATATTTCACAAGAAGTGCACTGCATACAAGATATTGTTATAAAAATACTACTTACTCGTAAGTAGGTACTTACAATTAGGGAGCCAAACATCGTATTACTACTAATGCCCTTACTAATACTCTTTGGAAACTAGCGGACGCTGGCTTAGTGAAGTGGTCTAAAATCAGTGCAATAGAGAAAAATATAGAAATATAAAAACATTCTGTTGAAAATATTTAGACACAACAGCTTGTCTTAACGGAAATGCAATATTTTGTTGTCGTATTAATAGCTAAGCTTCGTAACGACGAAGCAATTCAACAAAACGCAATTCCTCATCTCCAACAAGATACAATCACAATATACACTCACTTAAACGTCCAACAGCCGTTCGATCATAGTGGAGCCTTAATTCTATGTGGAATTGAGCTTAAGTCAATAAAAATGTAGCTGTCTTTATCATAGTGATATATTAGACAAAGAAAGCAACTTTCTATAGATAGTATTAAGTTTTTTTAAGTTGTACCTACGACGTCTCTATTGATAAAAAAATAGAGTAATACAATGCTACTTCATAGCATATTGATCTACAATAACTAAACTAAATCTAACGGCAGCATGAGACCAAGACAATAACAACATATAGTAGTATAGTAATCTTCTAAAAGCGATTCAACAAAACCAAATTACTCATCTCCGACAAGATACAATCTCAGTATACATTCACTTAAACTTCCAATAGCCGTTCTATCACAAGCTATCATCCATCTACAACTCCGATCTACAAGTGCACCTCTGGCCTATTTCCTGCAAACAACCCCTACACGGATTGACGGATCTCACAAGACGGGACGTGTCTGGATCTAAGGGAGACCAAATGCATGAAAATGAGCTTAGTTTCATGCAACTTTCATGGCTTAAAAGTTACCTAAAACTTGACTTAATAAACTATTAGACAAAGAATATATTGTTGGAAGGTAGAGGAGTCGGCCGGCGCGTGATATATAAAGCGGTGCGCATACGCCACGCGCCCGATCCGACAGCTCCCTGCAACAGGAAGTATTCCGTCTTTGGTATAAGCGCCGGTTACCATAGGCACACAGTCACACACCGACCTCGCCGGCGAGGTCGAGGACCCTCCGGATCTGTCAGAAGATCGGTTAGATTCTCTCCAAATAGTCAACCAGCTCAACCCATTAGGGCCACAGGGCACACCCCCTCTGGGGTGCCCGGGCAAGTCTGATCTCCCCCGCCGGGTGACGGCCCAAGCCGAGGTCCGTACCTTCTCAGGTGCCCTTCAGGTAACTTCTGATTATTTTTGTTGAATTATAACTTTCAGCAGTAATTGGTTGTTGTATTTTTTAAATAAAATCAGTTCAAGTATCCAAAAATATAAATATTACTTAAAATAGAGATCTGATTTAAATCACAACTACGCGTAACGCCAATATAAAAATTACATGATTTTAACCACAGAGCATAACAATTTATTTATTCATATGCATTTACTTCAGATTGTATTCCGCAATGTATGTTTCGTAAACATTTCATTTCGTTTAATTACACTAGGCCTATACGAACATACTAACTTATTTACTACTACCTACTATTTAATTTCTACGTTATTAGTAAGGTCCATTGTTTAATAGTACCATTCATTTCATTTGATATTGAAATAAATAAAGAATTTATTTATTTATAGGTGTCTCATTCTCATTCATAAAAAGAAGGCGTCGTCATAGTTCTCTATGTTCCCTCTTTTCGCCCCTCGTTCCTCGCCTCCCCCCTCGCAAACATGCCTCAAATACAAGGCACGCCGACAATCCTGGCTGGACTTCAGCTACGGGCGATGTTTACTCTGTGCATCGTAGAGCGCGCTGATTGGCTCACGGAATTCAAATTAAATTAAGAACTTTCGAAAAGTTTGTGATGCATATTTACTGATGAATTGAGCAGTACAAATATTTTTTTTACTTTTTTGCTAGCGGTGAATTGAGGTCCATGACTCGTTTGTAAGAACCATTTAAATGTGAACTTTCTATTAAGCTTTTGATACAATAAGTACATTTTTATTTCGTTGCTATTTTATTCTAAAAATTAAACATTGTACTAAAAATTAAACATCGTTCTGAATACTATGTACCTACATTGTACCTAATATAAAATATAAATGAATATAAATGATCGTTATCGATATAAGGAGATGAAAGAAAAATGCTATTTTGTTGACCGACGAAACGGAGGAGGTACTCAATTCGATTCGTATTTTTTTTAAGCATAACTTTATCGGGTATTGTGGCGAGTAGTTTGATTTCTAAATGGATACGACGATGTAGGTAGGTAGATAACAAATTGAAATATCAGCAGAACACGACTGCAAATGTTTCACGCGACGTTGTCATTTCACTAAGTAAATCATATTTACTAATATTCACAGTCTATACACCACAAAGTAATTATCTAAACTCTATCAGTATAGGTCGTAGCGTTCAAAATTAGATAATGTCTAGAATCGATCGAACCGAGACGATATTACTTAACCACGGGACTCCTCGATTGTGTTCCTAGCAATCCTGCTAACCACTAAGAAATTGAAATGGGTCGTGGGATGGGAATCTAATGTATATTGTACAGCTAGATGATAAGGTTTAGATTTGTATAAAGTGTATAGTGTGTTGATTTCTATTTTAAGCGTCATTGGCGTTATTTATAATGATTGAATTTTTAATGAAATGTGTAATTGATTAATATGACTGTAACATTGATTTCTATTTTAAGTGTAATTGGCGTCATTGGCCGTACTTATTACATATCAAATAAATAAATAGTTGCTATTTGGGGAGATGAAGGTGTAAATTTACTATCATTTCTGGATATATGCCTCATTTGTTGCGAAATTTATATTGTTATTTACAATGACCAAAAAGAAAATTAAAATATTTTTTTAAGTTTTGTATTGATGTTGTATGCTTTATGATGACGGTTCAAGAAGAATATTAAAAATTAATTTAAAATTCTACATGAACTTTGATTCCAATTAACTACTACACTGATATTATACAGAATAATTAAATAAAAGTGTGATGATGAAACAACATGGCCATCATTATTATTTCAACCGTAGGCGTAGCTCTACTGCGGGACATAGGCTTCCCGTATAGATATCCAATACCACCAATCGTAAGAAGCCTGCATCCAGAATAAACTTGCGATTTTAATCAAGGCAGCTGTCTCGCTTAGCATAGGACAATCCACTAACTCACAAAATTACATAGACTTACGTCTTACGCTAGCTGGATGTAAAAAGGTATTTAAGCGTCTACAATTTCTAGCGTTACTATAACAATTCAAACAATTAGAAGAGTAGAATTTACTAAATATGATCGGCCAAGTACGAGTCGGACTCACGCATGAAGGGTTCCGTCACCTACCTTAAATATTTATTTTATTTTAATTATTTATTAACTATTGAAGTGAATATACAACTAAATATTCTGTGAATATATCAAGCACCTACTTGATACCATTACTAATATCGAGTGAGAAACGGCTAAAAAATCAGGTTTTTTGTATGGGAGCTTCCCTTAAATTTTAATTTTATTCTTTTTTTTAGTATTTATAGTTATAGCGGCAACTGAAATACATCATCTGCGAAAATGTCAGCTATCAAGCTGTAACAGTTCATGAGATACAGCTTGGTGACCGACAGACAGACGGACAGCGGAGTCTTAGTAATAGGGTCCCGTTTTTACCCTTTGAGTACGGAACCCTAAAAATCGTCTCGTAGTGTTTGTAATCGAACTCCTGCGGAACAGCGTGACCGATTTCTATAATTTTTATTTGTGTACATTTATCTGGTAGATCGAAAATCTTTTGATAAATCCAGCGAAACAATGCTTGTCAGATCAACTAGTATTACTATAACCAGCTGTAGCGCTCTGTTGCGTTATTGTCAGCGATCACCGAAGTTAAGCAACTATCCGCTCGGTCAGTACTTGGATGGGTGACCGCGGGTGGCATTTTCAAACTGATAGCTACCGTGGCTCGGATGACACGTTAAATTGTAGGCCCCGGTTGTTTTAACCGTTTAGCCATGTCAGAGGCCTTCAGGCGGCCTAAAAACTCTGACACCAGGGCTAGCCACCCGGCCTATACGAACTTACTTACTTTACTTACTATAACCAGAATTACCAGGACATCATAAGTCGTAGAATCTCTCTCAGGCGCCGCTCGTTCTCGGACCCATGCCAATCTAAGCGATCCATAACCCCAGTAATAGTAAATCCAGCCATGATCAATCGGCCCGATACCTATTTGCCATTACCCGCGTTCCCTCAGGCACGTCGCCCCATGACTTATGTTTTCATCGCGCCGGTGGAAACCCGGAGTTATGGAGTTATTTGACGTAGTCACGCCAAGCAGCAATGAAAGAGTTGATAAGAAGCGGCGCGGAATGTCAGTTGTGTATGGTAATGTTGAAAACTTTGTTATGGTCAAACGGACGTCTCGTTCTATCTAAGAAGATCTATCTATTCTATCCCGAGTAAATAGGTATATTCTAGGTAAGCGTAGTTGACATCGTGGGAAAAACGGCTAAAACGTTGATTTGATGTATGGGAGCCCCCCTTAAATATTATTTTTATTCTTTTTAGGGTTCCGTACCCAAAGGGTAAAAACGGGACCCTATTACTAAGACTCCGCTGTCCGTCTGTCTGTCCGTCTCCAGGCTGTATCTCATGAACCGCTATAGCTAGAAAGCTGAAATTTTCACAGATGATTTATTTCTGTTGCCGCTATAACAAAAAATACTAAAAATAGAATAAAAATAACATTTAAGGGGGCTCCCATACAAAAATATAAATTTTTAGCCATTTTTCGCTCGATATCAATAATGGTAACAGGTAGATGCTTGAAATGTTCACAAAATATTTAGCTGCATGCTTAATTTAGTAATAAATAATCAAATTAAAATAAAATAAATAATTATAGGCTCCCATACAGTACCGAACCCTTCATGCGCGAGTCCGACTCGTACTTGGCAGATTATTTTAGTATTTGTTGTTATAGCGGCAACAGAACATCATCAGTGAAAATTTTAGTTTTCTAGCTATAGCGGTTCATGAGATACAGCCTGGAGACAGACAGACAGCGAAGTCTTCGTAATAGGGTCCTGTTTTTACCCTTTGGGTACGGAACCCTAAAAAGCAAAACAGCGAGTACCTACTAATTGTGACCGTACGACCAGACTCCAGAGTAGGTACTGTTTTACGATTTGTAAGTTTTCGTTTAGGTAATCCTTATCTTTATCTGTACCTATCAAACTAGTTAACTTGCGAAATTAAATTTACATTAGTGGAAGAGCCTGGAGCCCACGACACAGTGCCACCCTAGTGCGGGTTCCAGTGCACACCTATTGTTCAAATAAAAAGGAAACTCCTTATTGCTTAAGTTGTAAAACAGGTGTAAGTTTTTAGAAATAAGTTATTTTGCACAATAAAGATTTTTATTATTATTTATTATTAATATGTCTAGTTACAATTACACTTTAAATAATAGTAACACAGTGCACATGTCGTTATTTAAAAACTATAAATAGTTTTATGTTATAGAATTGTGACGTTCTATAATCTCAAAGAGTTACTTTTTATGATAAACATTTCAAAAATTCGTCGCGGATGCAGGATTCGAACCTTGCGTCTTCGGATCACTAGACAGGTGGCGCCGCCAACGCTATAAGTTGGTTAAAATGATAAACACTTCACAAAATTCGCCGCGGGGTCAGTATAGCGGGTTAGCTCAGTGGTCAGAGCGTCGGGCTAATGATCCGAAGACGCAAGGTCCGAATGCTGCATCCGCGACGAATTTTTGAAATGTTTATCATAAAAAGTAACTCTTTGAGAAAAACCTAGTGTGGAATGCACTATAAAATTAAAATCACTTTCTATAATACTTGTTAAAATAATCCAGATAGAGCTTAAATTCGCTAGCACTGCAGGCTTTTTTTGTCAGCGCCAGAATACATTATTCGGATTACGACCTAGTTATAAAGTATCGATTTGAACACAATAATAATTGTGTTTGATGCTGGATTAATTAAATAGCATCACACATAATGGTGATTAAAATTTAATTCCGTAACTATTTATAATAACGCTTTGAAATGACGCAGTGAAGTGGAGTTATGCGCTACGTTAAATTAATTAAATAGACATAAATTTGATTTGTTTGATATTTTCGCCAATTGTGAACCGAACCAAAAATATTTTTCTTCAAAATTTTACAATTTTTGTTCGAAAGTATAAACTTACTCCCGAGTTGATTTGTTTGATTATGTGTATCTCTTCCATGTGACTAAATGTATTACGCAAATATTTGTTTTAGTACGTTTAAATAACTGCCTCTACATTCTGCCAAGCGCGACGCGGACATAATAAGGCAGACATTCTGGTTAAGATTGTAGAAAACTTCGCCTATGCTAACCGTTTCCATCCTCCATTTCCATTGGATATAGAAGGTCCACGTCCAGCCGGGGTAGGGTGCGCACGAAGTAATATTTCTTTCGAAGTGTCAGAACGAGACAGCGTTATGGCAAAGTATATATCTGTCACTTTTTCACCCATCGAAAAGTGTTCATTTCGTGGCTTTTCGTAGTCGCATGCTGGACTAGCTGGAGTCTTAGAATTCTCTTGGAATCAGAACATCTTAGAATCCATTCGAGAAATTTACAGCCCCAATTTCTATCAGTTCAAAATGCTATCAGTATGTGCTCTGCTCATCACCACTTGCAAATCCATCAGGTTAAGCTGTTAAAAGTAGTTCGTCGTATAGCTGATCGTTTAATCACTTTTCATTTTGTACATTTTTCTGACTTTTGTTCCAATAGTTCTCCAAACTCAGTAATTAAAGGTTACGATCCGATTCACAGAATAAAACGTAAAAATAATTATTCAAAGCGCTTAGTAATTTCGAGGACTTACTTTGGGATTGAGGGTTCCAGAGTAATCCTATTACCTACAAAAGTTCCGGGAACTTTTAGGTAGCAATTTTACCTCGTTAAAAATTTAGAAGCAAATATTTATTTTCAAGCTGGATTAAGAAAATACCTGTATAGGCCAAGCTTAGAATCAGGTTCAGATATATCTTTGTAAAAACATTTTGTAATTAATTGGGTTGCAAAATATTGAAAACTATGAGAAAGTTTAATTAAATGTAAGTACTTACTTATAATTGCGAAACGAATAAAAATTAGTACAAACAATCTCCGATATAGATCAAAGGGCCAACTTTCTAAAGTAAGTATTTTTAATATTTTTATTATTTTTGATACATTTTTTTTTGTATAATTAGCTCACAGTTCCCAGAAGACGTCAAACTCAAAATCGGAGTATTTGTTTACCGATTTAAGATAAATAGAGTTTAAGAGATGTTTCTTCACTCAAAAATGGCATAGCGTATGTGTATCCAACCATTTTTTTTTTTTATAATCTTTATTAGTGTGCTTTTTTGCACAGCAAAAATGGCGCACTAGTAGGAAAAACAAATGTTTAAAACTAATATATTTACAAAACATTTGTCCTATTAACTAAACCAGTTTTACCATGGATAGTACCTTCTTTGTGTCATCAGCTAATTCCACGTTTGTAGAATTCATAGCGTAGTTTGACTAAGAGTTTCATAGCGATCACCGAAGTAAATTAGCGTTTGACATGGTCAGTCTTGTCTGCGGGTGTCATTTACAACTGACCATTGCCGTGATCCGGATGTCGTGAAATTGTGGGTCCCGATTGTTTTAACCGTTTAGCTACGTCAGACGCTTACAGGGCTTCAGGCCAAGGCTAGCCATTTTTAATATCTGAGATTACTTACTTTATTCCCCAACCCATATTGGATCAACGTGGTGGATGCAGCCCAATCGCTATTCGCAAGTAGGTAGCTAGTAGGTAAGGAGAATATCCAATAAAAAGTGTCCTGACTCCAAAACGTCGCGACTTCTATCTACATAGTTCATGCTATTAATTCACCAACCCTTATTGGATCAACATGGTGGATACATCCAATAGCTCTTTGCAAGTAGGCATAACAATTATGTTCTACGCTGATCTATTAAAAAGCCAACACAGAAAGATAACCAAAGAGAATCTCCAATAAAAAGTGTCCTGACTCCAAAACGTCACGACTTCTATCTACATAGTTCGTGCTATTAAGTAGTTCGTAGGTACTAAAAGGTATAATAGGAATTTCAGATCCGCCGTGCAATTTCCTCCTCTCCATTGAACTGGAGTGCCGATTGAGCGTTTTCTTTTTGTGATGTCGACAGATTGTAAGAATACCTATCGTGGTTCTGTGAACTGGTTGCAGAGAAACTTTGGGCGATTATGTTATTGCTAAACTTCAGAAAATTTGTTACCACTTAATGATTAGTTTTGTATTGTCTTTTTCTGTTGTTCGTATTTTAAGTTTATATATCTACTTAATGACAGAACCTTAAGAAATATCTTCAATAACTGTACCTGTTAACGTACTTTATATAAGCTTGTACCAAATGTCTCATTCATGAAGTCGTTAAAAATTGTTTTATCACAGTAAATATGTGATTTTCAGTCTTATACTCATATTCATATTCGTTTATTTCACAAAATTAATTTACATGTCAACATTACATGTCACAAAGGTTCATTCTTATCTTATAAACCGCGTAGGTCATTTGACCTAGTAGATCTTTTGTTTTTGAAATTCCGTTGTAAATTATAACAAGGTGACTTAAACATTACTTAGACCATTAAAAATATTATATTGATATTTGAAAATAGCGAAACAACTTTATAATCACTATTTGTAGAAAAATGGCAGATGAATATATTTTATAATAATCGCTGAAATTACGGTATCAATTGAAACAAGACACAATTTTGGTAAATATGACGTGTTTCTGGAAATGTCTCTATTTAATAATAACCAATTTGTCTCTATATTTTTACAAAATCGTAATGTATCTTAAAATTAATAATTACTTGTTTTGTCCACCGCAACAGAAATTATAAAATAAATTAGAAAATTCTAATATTATATTCATTCTCAAATTAGAATATTCTAATTTTTATTTTCGTATTACGTATTTGTATGTCTTTACTCTGTAGTTCTTAATTACGCAATTGATATTGTTGGAAATTCCGCTACTATAGTTCGGCCGTTCACAGAATGCATTCCTGACACGTCATGTTGAAAAAATGTTTTTGGCCGATATCTCGGAAACTATGTACTTTAGGGCAAAAAATATTAAAAAAATATTATTGTAGAAAATAAAATTTCGCATCTTTTGTTCTCAGTAAACTTTTTTGTTAAACTTACCGTTTACGATTTATGGCCCATTTAATGAAATTTCATTAAATGGACCTTAAAACATTAAATGGTCCATCAATCGTAAACGGTAAGTTTTACAAAAAAGTTTACTGGTATCAAAAGATGCGAAATTTTATTTTCTACAATAATGATCTTCATGTTTTTTGCCCTTAAGTACATAGTTTCCGAGATATCAGTCAAGAACATTTTTTCAAGATGACGTGTCAGAAACGCATTCTCTGAACGGCCGAACTATAGATGACTACACTAGGGAGGTTTTCAATAAAAAAAAAAACATTATGCTTACTTCATTTATCAGTGATGTTTACACTTGAATCGCTGACACGACAAAATGAAAGTACCTACTTATGGAGACACTTTCGCTGGTCTAAATCATTATCTGTTAGGGAAGCCTATTGTCGAACAATGTGGGAAAAAAAATCATGTTCCTACACGTTCCGTTTTAATCTTAATCAATTTATTCTGTGGCTCCATGAACTTCCCCGCCCTTCCCCATTACCTCTGGGTATAAAATAATTAGTCACGCGTCACAATTATAAACTGATTAGCATAGTAACGTGATTTATGATATAAGTGTCGTGTTGTCACGGTATCATAGCACGAAGAACGCTCGTGCTATGTGTCGATTTGTTTGTCACACCCTCAAAGTGTCGAGTGCGAATGTTCGGGGCAACACGGAAGGGTGTTCAACTGTTTTATCCAAATGGCTAAGTCAGGAAAATAAATAATTTGTCGAGTACGAGTCGGACTCGCGCAGGAAGGGTTCCGTACTGCCGTACGGCCCCCTTAATTTTTTTAAATTTTATTTTATTATTTGTTATTAAAATAAGCATACAGATAAATATTATGTGAATATTTCAATCTACCTGTTACTATTATTGATATCGAGCGAAAAACGGCTAAAAATGTAGATTTGTTGTAGGCTCCCATACAACAAATCTACATTTTTAGCCGTTTTTCGCTCGATATCAATAATAGTAACAGGTAGATTGAAATATTCACATAATATTTATCTGTATGCTTATTTTAATAACAAATAATAAAATAAAATTTAAAAAAATTAAGGGGTTAAAATTTAAATATTATTTTTATTCTATTTTTAGTGTTTGTTTTTATAGCGGCAACAGAAATACATCATCTGTGAAAATTTCAAATTTCTAACTATGGCGGTTCATGAGCCTGGAGACAGACAGACGGACAGTCGGACAGCGGAGTCTTAGTAATAGGGTCTCGTTTTTACCCTTTGGGTACGGAACCCTAAAAAGCAAGATGTTTGGAATTTTCGTCTTCGTCCTCGTTTCAACCACAGTTTTTGTAATTTATTTATAACTAGCAACATGTGTATGTATGGTTGTGCCGAATCTTGCAACTGGATTTTAAAACATAATAATTATGTATCTGTTTGTATACTGACGCAACAAACTCTCCTGATATAAGTTCATGTTCAGCGATATTTCAATAAAAAAAATCTATTGATGAAATTTAAATTCAAAATCGGATATTTTTTTAGCATTGGTAAAATTAACACCAAGGCTGTGTTCAATTCAAAATCGGATATTTTTTTAGCATTGGTAAAACTAACACCAAGGCGGTGTTAATTTTACCAATGCAAAAAAAAAAATCCGATTTTGAATTTAAATTCACCATGTTACTAATCAGGAGTGGGATAGTAAAAGGTTAAAAAAAAGTTACTAATCATTTTTACAATAAAAATATTAAGTACTTACTAGGATTGCATGAAATATTTCTCTCTTCTGTGCATGGAATGGTAGAGGTACATAATGGCGACTTTTGATTTTCCACGCACGGCACGAACGAAGCTCAATCACGTTCTGTCGCACCTATCATAAATCTTGTTTAGTTTCGGGACGATGGATTTCACTTGCGATATAACTGTTTGTAATTTGTATTGGTTTCGTAGTTACTTTTATTGGTACATGTAGTTTCACTGTTAAATTAGTTCCATTATCAATAACAGCGCAAATAAACAGAGCTTAAATGAGTAATACAGAGCAGCAGCCGCCATATTAATTTTTTCATGACAAAATGAACAAAAATTGAGGAGTTTTACATTTAAAGTTAAAAGAAAATACTAATAACATTACAGTGATTGTTATAAGAAAGTATGTTTTAATTAGGTTTACTTCGATATTCCTAGCAACAATAAATAACAATCCAGTTCAATAGCCTACTATAGGTATGTCTGTCAACTTATTATTCGTCAATACCTATTGAATTGAACGTAAAACTAGGATACAAATTATTTACAAAATACTCTCATCTATTCACGTAAACGTAATATAAAACGTGTAATAAATGAGGACGTAGAGCGTATTCCTTTGAAAGGAGACAAATATCTAGCGTAGCTTTTAATTTAGAGCCGAGATAGTCTTTTCAACTTGAATTTCAATAACGATATTCAAATTCTTATAAATATCAAAGAATTACAATTTCTCATCTCGTTTAGTTCCGACGCTAGCTTGACAGATCACTATGGTTACCATTATTGATCTTTTCAAATTTGAAATATCTCATCTCATTGCGCATTAGGCTTTAGAAAATGATTCGCTGTAATTCCAGTGAAGAGTTTTAAACGGAAACATGCCTTTGATTTATAATTAACAAAGTTCCCTAATCCCTCATTCAGTCTGCGCGATTCAGTTGCCCAACTTCAAAATCTACTTGTCACAAAACAGGCTCGCTAGCCATCATAGCGCTGTCAAAATGACAAGCGCTGTCAACCTGCGCCGCTCGCTGACATCCGAGTTTGGACTCTAACACCCTAGTATCACAACTCACATTACCGCTTCTCAATAAACCCAACTACCACGACGTTTCAGTAACACCATTACAGACTTTAATACTCTGAATTAGGGGCTAGATAAACGGCAAATAAGTTGGAGCAACAATAATCCTGTGTCCGAAGTTATTACACAAGCCCGGTGACCTGTCGTCGTCGGAAGCAATTTCGGTTCGAGCGTCTGTTTTAGTGTGATTGCGAGTACAATATACTTTTAACTGATACGTAAAATAGCGCCGGAGAAAATTAGATCCGGATTAGAGTCGTTCCGTTTTGTTCTAGATCTAGACAAAAGCGTCGATTCAGGGCATCGCGCACTCGGAATAAGTCCAGCGATTCCGGCGCGAGGACGCGGTTTGAATTTAAATACAGTAGCCGAAACTTTGGAATAAACATAATCAATTACAATTTCGGTGTATAAACGCAATTAAAATTAAAAGTCGGTAGCGCCTCCGCGGTCTGCTGGCGCGGCGCAATCTGCGCTAGTTGTTCAACTTTAATGACATTTCACCCCGTCCAGCTTTTATTGCTTTTCTTACTGCCAAAGCGGAAAATTTTCGCTGATAATTATTTACCGTCTGCGCCATAAAACTATATCTCGAACGCTGATGTTTTATAGCGCGCTCTTTGATAGAACTTCACGTCGTCGGTAGAGTATCTCGAGTTCATCGAAAGTTTACAGCGGAGCAGTCGCAGTGGTGTGCTCCAAGCTAAATTAAACTAATTAAACTCGGCGCAGAGAGTATATAAAAAGTCGTCAGAAACTGCTATAAATAGGTAAATTAAAAAGCTCTGTTTAATACGAGCGTAAAGTAATATGCAACCGGCATAGGTGCACTCGTAAATTAATAAAGCGTACGGCTGGCGCAGCACAATAAGGGTGCGGCCACATTGTCACGTGTGGTTGAGTAACAAAAATGCAGCATTTACGGTACCTATCGCGTAAATAAAAATGCGGCGACAAATGACGTCTGTCGCATGCGACGTACGTCGCCGGTCGCGTGCCGCGCGCGTTAAATAATGTGAAGGCATGAGCCTACGATTTATAACGGTGCGATCACGCCACGTCATGTGCCGTCATACCGGAGCGGACCGAGCTATTTATACTGCCTTTATTGCAGCATAAAAGCTGCGTAATTAATGAAAGCGTGACGCGGGCGATGCTCTCTTGACAACTAACTCCCTGGTGTGTACGGCCCTTATAACTCACTGGGCGGTATAACGTACGTTTCAGACTTGTTTTATATTTTATTGCTAAGTAATGAGATTTCCTACGAGTGGCTGGAGTCTTGAAACTTTGCTAGCTCGTAAAAGAGTGATTAACATAAAAAGTAAGCAACATACTCAAGAATTTCTTTTATATTTCATAAAAATTACTTTTTTGAAGTAAGGTCATGTTATAGACTTATTTTATGAAAAATAATACGCTTGTTTATAAATAGCGACATTTAATACTCCATTCAGTGGAGGAAATAACTCACAGCATATTTTAAAATTGAATGGCAGTTTTCGAACGTTTCTATGATAGAATCATGAATATCATGATTCTAGGTTCCCTTACTGGGGTATGTTGACTTGTACGTCTTTATACTTACTCATTCTCGAATACCAATGAAACTTTAGCTCCTCTATTAGTTTATAAACGTATTAAACATATGCTACATATAAAACCTATGTCATAAACTCAATTATAAATATTATATTAATTGAAAAGATACTCAACTCACCCACAACGATACTTAATCTTCGCTCCGTGGAATTTGATATCTCACTTACCTGCAACAAAAATGTAGTTTAGAAGCAATACAATAATAAATACAACAAGACAAAACATTCTGATACACAATACACAATATACACAAATAGTTATACTCGTATTTCACCAAAAATGGTACAACCGACTTAAGTCGTAAAAACTTCCAATTTATGTATGCCATTTTTAGATTTTTGTTGATTTTCAAAAACCACTTAATTGATTTCAATAAAATTCCGAAATTCGGTCTACCAAACAAAGAAAGAAACATAAATATCGGTTCATAATTAGCAGAGTAATCGCGTTACATAAAAAAACATACAGTCGAATTAAGAACTTTTACCTCTTTAGAAGTCAGTTAAATAGAGCAACTGTATAAGGCAATGAAATACGCCACATTGAAAAAAAAATCTATTCAGTGAATAATGAAAAGTCCCTGCTAAAGCCTTGAATGTGACATCAGACTAACTTGATGGAACATTGTAGGACACAGATGTCAGTGTGCTTTAAATTTATACAATTTAGACCATCTACGTAAGTGGGTCTCGCTATTTGAACCTTTAAACTTTTATTAACTATTAAAACCGTTTAGGTGGGTCAAAAAGGTCCATTAGTGTTGCTTACAAAGAGCATGGCGTAAGCTAAGATCAATAAAAATAAGTTTTGCCTTTGATAGTGTTTGAAACATAAAATATCATAATTTTACCCATATACCGTGTATAAATAGACAGTATATATTGACAGTATTTATAAACAGTACAGGACTGATGACCGATGGGGTCAAAAAGTCCTCGAGTGGAGACCACGTACCGGCAAGCGCAGCGTAGGACGTCCACCCACAAGGTGAACGGACGACCTCATTAAGACCGCAGGTTCGCGCTGGATGCAAGCCGCTACCACCCGGTCTTATTGGAGATCTTTAGGGGAGGCCTATGTTCAGCAGTGGACGTCCCATAGCTGTAAGGAAAGAAGGAAGGAAGGATAAACAGTAGGCCCAATTATGAAGGTGCCATCGTAAATTTAATCTATCGAATGCCTAAAGTGAAAAAGGAACAAAAATATTCTAAGTTGCTAATTTATCTATTTTATCTTCATCTATAGGTAGTATAAATAAATAAAATAAAAAAAACTTATAAATTTTATTCAAATAAAAACAACGATACAGCTGTCTTATTCATATCTGGTTATACAGCGGAGAGTGATTTGAACAGAAAAAACGCATTGTAAGTCGTTAAACGTCAGAATCGCAAGTGGGAATGTCAAAATGGTTGTTGTACTTTGTTTTTTTGTAATGTGATCGGAAATTTGGACCCTCCAGTTCCATCAGAAGGATCGAATCTCTGATGATTTTACCATCCTGCTTTCTGCCTTATTAAATTTGGACAGCCACGATACAATTTTTTATGTCATCCTCCCATCGTGAATAGGGTCTTTCTTTGTAGCGCTTACCTGGTGGTTCTTCCCAAGTCCTAACTGTATTGGTCCATTTATGGTCTGACGGCGCGCCAAAAGGTCGGCCCATATCCATTTTGATTTTTGGGCGTGGGATAGTGCATCTATTTCATCTATAGTATTATTACCCAACCATAACCGACAAGTAAAACAAAATTCTAATAAATCCACAAAATAGCGTTATCTTTAAAAGAACAAAACCTCCAGAACAATGAAGAAAGAAATCCGGCGCTCTTGTCATGTTTTTATTTCAGCTTTGGTGGAAAACTGAATTACTGTTCAATTATCTTATAGGATTTACGTCGCGAATAAGCCTAAAGTACCTTTTACGCAAAACAGTGTATCAATTTGGGAATATTTTTCCTTTACAAAAGATGGCGGACTGAAATATATTTATGCGTCTTTTCCACCTTAATTCGTCTGAATAGAGGTTTAGGTAGTTATTAAAACGTTTTTCAAGTTTCTTGTATCGTATTTTATGAAATAGAAATTTAGAAATAGAATTCTCTAATTAAGCTTGGATGTAACAAATAATTTGAAAGTATAAAACCATAAAATAAGATATAAGAAACTTAAAAAACATTTTAATAACTACCTAAACCTCTATTCAGGGTATACTCCCGAAATGGTCCCATTTAAATTTTACAGAAATCGGCTTAGCCGTTTTTGAAAAATCAACAATTATGTAAATAATTCTGGCGAAATATTCGAAATTTTGTACACGATGGAAGGCGGTTTTGCCATTTTTTGCGAAAAATAATAAACGAATAAATTATTGAACAAATGTTATACAGTACCTACTATACTAACACAGCTACTGTATCGAATTAACCGCTTGATTCATGTCTTGTTTGCAAATCGGCTGATAAATAGCGAACCAAATTCCCCCCTTTTTGAGAGAAATACCCCCGAATCAAAAATCGCCGACGACAAAATAAACCATTAATATTTAGAACCTGTGTACCAAGTTTCGTCGATATTTGTTGAAAAGTGTGCCCTGTAGAGGAGAATCAAGACCCGGACACATGAAAGTAAAATTCTGGTTTAAGATATTTATTTCTCAAAAGAATTAACAAAAAAATCACTTAACTGAGAAACACAAGGTCAAACAAATCTTAAGTAAATAGGTAATTAAAAAATTGTCGAGTTAAAACGGAGACCTCTCTCATTTCGTTCGCTCGGTCAAAGTTTGTAGATTTTTATAAAGTAATCACAAAATATACAGGGTTATTTCTATTCAATTAGCATCCTCTTAGGGGCTTATTCTGTACATCAAAACTAACAACTTTTGTTCTGCGAGTTTTTTCAGAACTCAAAAAAAAATCAGCTGTTCCATACATTTTGTCGCGGGTGAACGATATTTTTCTATGGAACAACAAAAAAAAATCTTGAGTTTTGACGAAAGTCGCAGAACAAAAGTTGTTAGTTTTGATGTACAGAATAAGCCCCTAAAAGGATGCTAATTGATTGGAAATAACTCTGTATATCAAAATCAGTTTACATCTTTAGGAACGACGATAATAGAAATAAGCATTGGTATAATGACAAACTTAGATACAGAATTTAAACCTATTTATACACTCTGGTTATAAATACAAATTGGGTGTCTAAAGTTGTCATTATTTTGTTAAAAAAGGGGCGTAAAAAGTGCTCCTACTCATTATTCTATGACTAACAAACAATACATTTCAAACGAGTACAATTCACAAACCTAATTTACTTAAAATAAATATGTCTAGATATCCATTTCAAAATGTACCAGCCAAAACAAAATAACAACACTTTAGAAATGAAATAAACACATTCTCCTCAAAACATTAGTTTTCAACGAAACCATTTTCAGAAAACATTTTAACTTGCAAAATTAAATATTGTCCTTTCTCTAGATCAACTCGGAGTTTTGTTGAAGAAAGATTTGCATCTAAATAAGTTAGTGAATAGACCTTATTTTACTTGAGTAACCTTGTTACTTGAAGCCCACTTAGCTGAGTCATGGACACTTGTTATTTATAAAGAATAATAAGGCTTAATTTGCATTAGCTGACAGATGTACCTAAAAATATTGAATACGAAATAAATATTTGTTAGATGTTACCTACTTTCGACGCAGATTGTGTTGGGTAATATTTTTTTTAATGTGTGTGCTTGTTGTTTGTTACCCTTGTCCTATCTATGACTTTCAAATTTGATTTGATTAACGCAGTTATTTAACATTGTAAACAAAATATGTTTGTGCGTTTCAACTCCTCAGAAGGTAGGTTTAGTACTTATAACTATATATAACTTACGCAAGTTAAACATAACCACTTCAAGTCGATTTTAGGACAGAATCAACTTTTTAGAACAATTTAGACTTTAGGACCAAGCCCAAAAAAGTGAAACAAAAATCTATGATCTTCTATAATTACTGGCTATAACCTTGCGCAGCACCTGAATGATAGCCCTAATTATTTTGTAAAAATAATATTGCAATTTTTTTTAGAACGGGTAACAGCTTACACCGAAAATATCATATCTCCTGATATTTTGATACATAGTACAAAGTCTGGACAAAGTCTGGAGGGGAAGACCAAGAAAAGTGTGAGAAGAGAAGGGAGGATAGTCATGTCACAAAAAGAACTCTCAATATGACGGTAAATGACAAAACCGGGAGGGGAAGACCAAAAAAAGTGTGGATGAATTGTGTGAAAGATGACATGCGAGAGAAAGGAGTTGATGGTGAGATGACGAATGACATAGTGAAGTGGCGAAAGGAAACGTGCTGTGCCGACCCCACCTAGTGAGATAAGGGCAAGATGATAATGATCAGTACAAAGTCTGGACAAGTCCAAATCCTTCATCTTTCCTCTATACTGAATAGATTAACATAACCACAGAGCTATTACAACCAGAGGGATAATGTGGTCGATCGAGAAAATCTGGAGGAGATGCATTGATTTAGGCATGAGTTAGTAAAAAGACATGAAAAATATCTCGATTCTGCGGCTGTTGCCATGTTTTTCTCCCGATAGTCTCAAAATCCAATTCATATTTGACAGCTTTGGGCAAGATTTTCCATACATTTTTGTGGTTGAGAATTGCCTTAAGCGACAACAGCGCTATCTCTCTGGGTGTATTAGCTCTGTGAAAATAACAGAATACATGTACGACTTTACAGATAACTATATGTATAATTACCTATGTACCGTCTCAATTAGCAGAATTAGCTAAAATAGTTGTGACAGCCACCGCTTTTATTCAACAGTAATTATTCCACCGCCGCTATTAATTTTAACGATACCATTATAACTTAGATTATTATAAAACGCACGGCTGCTCTAACAATCTGCGTAGCTCGGAACTACTGCGATTTTATTGTTCACCAACAACAGCTTAATTTAAATTCGGCGTAGAAAACGCCTACAATAACCATTCCTAGAGTACTGAATGGCATCATGTGTGGAAGGCAGGCAGTACGTAAGTTCATGAAATTCATTTCACAAGTTACCTCTTTCTATTTTTATATAGTACTGAATCAGTTTATGATGAACATATAATGTCGACTCACGAAGATCAATTGGGCCATATCCACTACGATCTACTAGTGCGTACTTGAATTTCTTTAACAGACATAGGTATATGGTTTGAAAGTAGAAAAATACAAATTTAATTTATTTAATTTTATCTATTTGGAATATATACGTTCGAATTTTCATACCACTAACACATACATAGATTCGTATTCGTGTCCTTAAGTAGATTCCGAATAGATAATTTGAATTTGTGTTTTTCTCCTTTGAAGAATATTAATTAACGTCATTTTTTGTCTTACTCGTGTTCATGAGATTTTTTTTTAATTTCTTTTGATTGCACGCGATTAACATTTCGTATGGTAAAAAAAATGTATTACTACAATCATGTACTCACCTGCTATTTTGTTCATACTCTTGTGATTTTGGTTTCGCATAAGCAGAGCTAACCCAAATAGTTTAGTATAATTATAAAAGATCATTGACTAAATCTATAAATTGACTTAGTAATTAAACTAAGTAAAACCGAAAGTGTTACTAAGTTTATTTGAAAAAAATGAGTTTACAGTTTTATCTCGAAAAAAAAAACTTAACAGCGGTATCATACTTTGTTCAGAGTTTGACTTGACCTGAATAAAACAAAGATCTCCAAAGTGCTCGGCGGCAGATTGTCGACTTAGCAATGGTGTGAATACTAAAACTTGGCCAGCTTTAGTTGCTAAATGTTGTACTAAACTTTTACGATTGCAAGATATCCAGAGAGGAAAATTCTAAGCTGGCTAGTATGCAAAGTACCTACCTAAGTATGAGGCTTAAGTGTCAAAGAACTCAACCTTAAACCAGCTGTGCTAGGGCTTCCTTATGTGGACCCTAAAATAAAAAACAGGTGAAAGAAATATGGGATATCCCAACCTCTTAAATTCGGATGTAAAACTTACCGTTTACGATTTATGGACCATTTAATGTTTTAAGGTTTATTAAAAGAAATTTCATTAAATGGGCCATAAATCGTAAACGGTAAGTTTCACAAAAAAGTTTACTGGAAACAAAAGATGCGAAATTTTATTTTCTACAATAATGCTCTTAATGTTTTTTGCCCTTAAGTACATAGTTTCCGAGATATCGGCCAATAACATTATTTCAAGATGACGTGTCAGGAACGCATTCTCTGAACGGCCGAACTATAAGTTGAGCAATAGGTAAGTGTGCCAGATTTAAGTCGACTTCTAGAATACCCTTTTTACTACGTAGGCAGGGACTTTTATGTTTTGTCCAAAGTTTAAGTACTGTTTCTAGGTACCCCACGTGGTGGTTACACAGGCGCTATGTAGCATTTAATAGCATCTGTGGCGCCGACGAACAATGTTTCAGGGAGTTCCTCGAATATTCCATGTTATAGGTTTACGTGGGAGTAGACACTCTCCACGATATTTGCAAGAAATCCATATTTTTCTAGGATTGAGATGGAAAATGTCACATAGGTGATTGAAAGACATACCTAACTTCCGTTGAGAGGATTATGTACCTAATGAGTTCTATGAATTGGGAAAGAAATATCCTTACATAGTATAAAATAAAGTCGCTATTTTCGTTTGTTTGTTTGTTTGTTTGTCTGTATGCTTAAATCTTTAAAACTACGCAACGGATTTTGATGCGGTTTTTTTTGGATAGAGTGATTCAAGAGGAAGGTTTATATGTATAAAAATTCCCGAAATTCCCACGGGAACGGGCACAACGCGGGTAAAACCGCGGGGCGCTGCTAGTGTCAAATAAAGAAACTAAGCTAATAATTTACATTACAATAACGACAAAGATATTATGTAAGCTTTGGGAATAATTTTGGCTAAGAAATAATAGCAAAAAAAAATTATTTAAAAAATATAAAATTCAACTGTATATTATACTTAAATATTATTAATTTGTAAGTTATTAATATTCCATACCACAAAAGTTTTGCCATAGAATTTTACAGGAATTGTGCAACAGTGCATTGAATTTATTTACTAGAAATAAATAGTGCACAGACAAATATTGTTGTTTATTTAATTAGAGATAGGGAGGTGGCAATAAAATATTACATACAAAATGTGACAAACAAGTTTAGGATCAAAACACCACCATAACTTTTATAATATAATCATCATCGTAGCAAAAATTACACATTTACGAATACAGCCGACATAAATCACTTTGTTGTGTTATATTTATTGGTTTATATAATTACAGAAACAGTCGCTAATTTATATGTAGGTATACTTTATTTGATTTCCTTGAGATTTTCTCGAACTAAGTATTGCTAAAACTGTCACTCAGGAACTATACCTTCAAAAAACCTTTTCATAAGATATATAGCTTTGCTGCGACAGCTTGTCATTTTTTTTACATTCCATATTGATGGCTTTGACCACAGTGATATCAGAAGAATATGGTCGATCAAGAAAATTTGAATGAGATGCATTGATTTTATATGGCATGAGTTAGAAAAAGACATATAAATATCTTGATTCAAAGTCGATTACCGGATTTTATCCAGAGAACGTCTAATTCTTGCCAAATCCCAATACATAAATATGACAGTGACTCTCGGAAATATTTTTGATATATTTAAGGGGTTGAGAATTGCGTCAAGTTGGCCTCAAGTTACAACAGTTTTATCAATCTGTTAAATATAGATATCTGTGGCTGCGACAGACAAATACACCAATTCAAACATTTGGCGTTTAAAAAAATACAGACAAACCATACATGTTATGCAACATCAAAAAAATTACAGCAAAACAAACTGCACCAAAAGCGTGTACCAAATTACCCAATGTCACTTTCCGTCATAAATTTTTGACATTCCGTAGTTGTAGTGACATTGAGGATTTATGAGGGCGCCACTATCGCTGATGTACGGATTTCTCGGCGGATTGGAGCGGGCTTTATGGCGCAGAAGTGAGCTTGAATATTTTATTATAATAATGATACGAAGCGGGTGAACAGCCGGGATGTCGACTGAGACGTACTGAAATTGAAATATGATCGTATACCTGTACCAACTACATCTCGGCAAGATCGAATCAGAAATGAGGAGATCCGTAGAAGAACTAAAGTTACCGACATAGCCCAGCGGGTTGGCAAGTTGAAGTGACAGTGTGCAGGGCACATAGCACGGAGGTTTGATGGCCGATGGGGTCGAAAAGTTCTCGAGTGGAGACCACGTACCGCCATGCGCAGCCTATGACGTCCACCCACAAGGTGGACGGATGACCTCATTAAGACTGCAGTACCGCGTTGGATGCAACCCACTATCATCCGGTCTTATTAGAGATCTATAAGCGAGGCCTATGTCCGTCAGTCGACGTCCTATGACTGAAACGACTACATAACTATAACAGGCATGATGACTGTTAAAAAAACATTATTGTAACAGCCCGTCCGTTATTTTTCGGCCAAAATAACACAACCGACTTTAATCGTGTACAAAATTCGAATAGTTCGCTCGAATCGATGTATTTGTTGATTTTTCAAAAACAGCTCACCTGAATAGGACCACCTCTAAAGTATGAACTACCAACCAAAAAAGTCATCAGAATCACTTAATAATTATTTTAAAGTTTCTGAACCCAAACTAAGCAAAGCTTACTACATATTATTGATAATATACATATTTTAAATATATAATTATATAGATAGTACCTAAATAACACCCAAACACAGAACAAAAACACCTATGTTCATCACATAAATACTTGCCCTGGGTGGGGATAGAATCCACGACGCCTCTTTGATGCAGAAAGTCAGGTTCACTAACCACTGAGCCACTGAGGCAGTCAATTGGCGGAGCAATCGCGTTGCATTGAAGTTGGTTAAGCATTGGGCTCCAGGGCACTGGTTGGCTGATGGCCACTTGCTAAATTAGACTAGTTGGCCATCCAGCATTCGGCGCACGTCCCCGGCACTCGTTACGATGTGCGTAGTGTCCGGTCCTGTCAATGTAATTTTCTACGTATTCCGTAACTGTTCGTTTTTGGAATCGAGGAAAATAGGTTGATAGCACAGAATAATCGGCCAAGAGCGAGTCGAACTCGCGCACGAAGAGTTCCGTACTGTATGGGAGCCCCCCATAAATATTTGTCTTATTTTAATTTAATAATTCATTATTGAAGTAAACATACAATTAATTATTTTGTGAAACTTTCAAGCGTCTGTTTTTAGTATTTGTTTTTATAGCGGCAACAGAAATACTCTGTATGAAATCTGTGAATCAACTATCACGTTTCATGCGATACAGCCTGGTGACAGACAGACAGACCGATAGATGGACGGACAGCGGAGTCCTAGTAATAGGGTCCCGTTTTTACCCATTGGGTAGGGAACCCTTAAAATCAAAGGCAAAGCTCACGCCAAATAACTACAACCAAAATGGCGCGTTCTGCGCATTCATAATACAATACGAACCTCTGCTCGTATTGTAGAGAGAAGCGTACGCAGTCGCTAATCCGCAGATAAATAAGGTAATTTAAGGTGACGCATTGATAAACTATGATGTTTCAAAAATTGAGTACCGCGCCCCTTCACTCGGACAAATTTTACGCGATCGCGCTCGACAGGATCGCGCCAGAGCGGCGGGCGGCAGAGAATTTTTAATTAATTACTCATAATGTACACGGTCTATAAAATAGAAAAATGATCAGGCTATTTCATTCGTAAAAAATAATGAGATGTTGTCGCTGATAATTTTTAGCATTCGAATTATTAAACTTTTTTTTGGTAAGAAATTTGTAAGTTTTTTTTTAATAAAGCCGGTTACTTTTCAAAATTTTGTCTGATTCATAAAAATTTTCAAGCTGTTTCCTTTTCTATGATATTTTTTTTAATTTGAATCAAAAACATTCGTCCTCTCACATCGCGCATTCAAAAGTACTCGTATTCGTGTTTCTCGGCCCGATGCCTGCTCTTAATACTTGAGATGGCACCTTAAAATACATTTGCGCAGGTTTTAATTATAATTATTTAGCGCGAATTGTACAACGAGTTTGATCGAGATGTCTTAAAAGAGATGCTTTGATTTACGAGGTGCGAGTTAGAAAAGGATGCAATGTGGTTAGGTTCGGCATCTTAATGGGTGAGTTTAAATGTTGTGCTAGTGTAATAGAAACTTAAATGTTATTGATAGATTTTTGTAAGGCGTGTAGAGGGAGATTTATCTACCGGTTACGCATATTATTTTGTAGGTTTTGGTGTTTATTCTGAGCCTGCTAGTAATTGGCAACAGCTGGCTTTATCAAAGATTACAATTCATAAAATTATTTGTGTGGGTGTATCGATAGATTTAATAGGATTATTTCGAAAATATTAATGGTTATTTTAGCATTATTATAACATTATTCTAATAACATTGGGGAATTTCCCCGCCAACGGGTTCTTCGAAAGAAGATTATATTCAAGTGTAGTCAGTAAGTTTGCCTACCTTAATTTTAAAATAAAAATTATAAATGTTTTATCTGCAATAGAATGTTAAAAAAATTAGACCTACCTAATTATGTCAAAACAAAATAAGGGTAAGAATTTTGATGAACAAAAATTTTTCACACTTAAAAAAATACTTAGCATACGTGTTTAAGTGGGGCTTTCTTATTTATTCCTTCAGTATCTATCATTACTTAAACGCAATTAGCCAGCTACGCCTTAGCTACAACAGCGTTATGTATTCTTGCAAAATGCAATGTACTTGTTAAAACAACAGTATATGCATGTGCTTTCATATGCTGGTTTAAATATAGTCAAATGAACTATTCAACATTAGGTATTTCATGCAATGTACTTGTTAAAACAATAGTATATGCATGTGCTTTCATATGCTGGTTTAAATATAGTTAAATGAACTATTAAACATTAGGTATTTCATTGAATACTAACTCTTCTAAGTAAAAATATCACAATTTTAAGCTTTAATGTCCAAAATGCACGAACCAATTTAATTCTTACAATCATAAAAACGAATCATAATGAGTAGACGCAGTTTAATTTGACAAATGAAACTAATTAATCCTTGCGAGTAAAAAAAATCAAACAGCGCGCGAAATCTCACCAAAGAAAGAGCACAATCTAAATTGGTTAGGGTCTAATCAAGTTTGAGTCAGTCTAGACGAGAAGAATACGTGATAGATTATATCGGTAGCCAGATCTACCGAGATTTATTGTCTAGAACCTAGACTTCGGTCCAGACTCTACTAAAGCGGTGCGGAATGAAACGGACATATGCGGAGTGAAGTTAGTATAGGCCTGGAACCGACCGATAAATGGTGGCGGATGCCTAAGTTCCATCCATCCATCAGAAATAAAAAGTCTACTGCTGGACATAGGCCTCCCCTATGGATCTAAAATAAGACTGGTTGGAAGCGGCTTGCATCCAGCGCGATCCTGCGGTCATAATGAGGTCATCCGTCCACCTCGTGGGTGGATGTCCTACGCTGCGCTTGCCGGTACGTGGTCTCAACTCAAGAACTTTTCGACCCCATCGGTCAACAGTCCTCCGCGCTATGTGCACTGCCCATTGCCATTTCAACTTGCCAATCCGTTGGGCTATGTCGGTAACTTTGATTTTTCTACGGATCTCCTCATTTCTGATTCGATCTCACAGAGAGACTCCGAGCATAGCCCTCTCCATAGCTCGTTGGGCTACTTGGTGCTTACTAACAAGACCCTTAATGAGAGACCACGTTTCTGTGCCATATGTCATCACTGGCAACACACACTGGTCGAAAAGATGATGCCTAAGTTATGTGCATTAATAATAATATTTCATTATGTGTTTTTCACAGTACTTGAGTGTCTGTGTGTGTTCCTGAATTATTTTTTAGTCTTTTGTTATTTTAAATGCAAGGTAACATATTATTTTTTCTTAGCAAGAACACAACCCAGCGTTCCTGGCTCAGCTGCACTCTGCTCGTTTTACATTTTATTGTCACTAGTCAAATATGATATTTCTGCCAAGGCCTCATAGACTAAACAACTTTCCGCCTTTGACTTGGCATTTGTTTTTTAAATGCTTTCCGCCCACGCTACGCTCCACTTTAGTTGAATATAGGTTTCACTGTACCGAGAATCTATTAAAGACCAGACTTTTTAGGATCTCGGGAAAATAGAAAAGCCTTGAAATAAAATATTCATGTGAAGCAGTTTCGTTTCTTTTTTTGTTAGTTCGGTGAGTTTCACAGCGCGTTGTCACACTATCTGCTGTCTTGGCCGCGACAATATTATGTGTTGAACTAGGTTAGGTCATGGCGTGGAATAAAATATATTTACGACACAATTTTCACTTGGATTTCGTGTTGAATTTGAGCCGTTGGGTTTTCTAGTTTTTATCTGAGAACTTAGTGGAGAGACACGAAGAAAGACGAAAAATCATAGAGAGAGAACGCATCAACATTTGGGTCAACTAAAAATTTCGTAATTTTCAACTGCATTACCTCTAGAAATTAACTACAATTTACAAAATAATTATAAAAAAAGTGAACCTAGGACAACGTGATTTATAATTAAGACGTACTCCGTACTGTAATAAATCAATGACATAATTATCTGAGTTGCAATTCTACTTTTATCTAAAAGAGACGAACAACCAGACACGAGATCCACTGTATAAAAAGTACGATTTGCAACGCACATTATCAATTGAATTCAGCAAAAATACGTTCCTAATATTTGCGTACTTCAAACGAGGAAAACAGATCTAATATTGACTGCCTATTTCTTGCGTCGACACTTACGAAAGGACCCTCGAGATCGACCTTTACACAATCGCCTCTCAGTAGGTAACCGTATCTTTCATTATTCCATCCTGTGTTTAATTTGAGTCAGTGCGGGACAATCAGTTCTCGGATTAGAGGGCGGGATAAAAATACAAACAAACAAACCGAGACAAAGGCGTGACGAGGGTGTAGGAAGACCCTTATCTGGGCCTCATAGCCTCAGGCAGCGGACTTTGTTCAATTGTCAAAGAAAAACCGCTTCACACCGCCGCCGTTAGATGCACAACCACTCGTACATTATTTACGTATAGAAAACTGTGGGAGGTAGTTTTTTTAGGGAACAATAGGCGAGATAAATTATTTACGGTCCGAGAAAGCCTGCGGAGGAGTTGAGGCCAAATTGGACTTGAAAAATGTAAACGGTTGTTCTTGCCGCGAGGTGCTATTCTTATTTTGTTTATTCGATTTGGCACTTCCAAACACGTTTTAGGATATCTCATTATGTTAGTTTAAAATTGTCTCGTCTAATATTTACGATGTCTGTAGGAACCAAGAGTTCTAAGTTATGCTATGTAAGATCGATTCGATTTTTATCTCATTCTGTTCTAAGGAGTAAAAACTTATGACAAAAGCCAACTAGACTGTCGTCTAGGTGTACTTCTGTCGAGAGTGTAAATCAAGGATTATTTCAAAGGCATCACAAAACGTAGTTTGATATTTAGAACGACTTAAAATCGACTCGAGAAATACAAATATACTCAAGCACCTGTAGTGACACACAGTAAGCCAATTCTCAGACGTTTGTTCGACTTCAAGTTGAGCGATTTTGTGTAATTTAGGTATAACAGGTGGCACCACCAACGTTTTAGTTATAAATTGAAAAATACTTTGACATGGTGACGTTAGCTATCAGCTGTGGCCTAGCTAAATTGGTAAAGCGCCGCGGCGGAAACTCACACTACGTAGCAGCTATGCAGGTTGTAATCCTATGAAATGATTTTCATTGAAGTGAAACTTCTAATGCGACTTACAACAAGGTTGCGTTAAACTTTTAACGCTACTATGGAGGGCGTATGAAAGCACTGTTGCGTCGAAGTTACACTTCTTCCGCGCGGAGGGATTCCACGCACTATTTTTTTTCTACAACTTATGTCTATATTTTGTTTCAAATTTTTGAGTACCTATGCTTCTATATAGTGAAGCATAGCAAAGGTACTTTAATAGGTACTTTGCTATATAGCAAAGCTGAAATTTTAATCCATACTTATAATAAAATAAATCATAATTTCTAATAATTTCTGGAGCTACTGAACCGATTTAGAAAATTATTTTACTAATAGAAAGGTTATTTGCGAGTGTCATAGGTTATAAAGTAAGCGCGGGCAAAGCCGCGGGCAAAAGCTAGTTAGTAATATGATTATTCTAATAACAAATGTAATTGCTTTAGATTGATTTGTATCTTTTTATATTGATTTCAATAAAATAACATAAATATAACATATACTAAAATATATTCGGATAAAGGACGAAGACGACGACAACTGGCGTTAGATCGGACCGGTGGAGATGACAGGCAGACCATCAGCTCGATAGGTCTACGAAATCAGACCGATCGCGGATTATGCGTGGAAGAGATAAGTCCAAGACAGGAAAAAAATGCATCAAGTCAATCAAACAGTCGATCGATACAGGTTCATGATAATGATGCTAAACATAGGTAAGATTCATCCAGCAAATTCGCCATAATAGGGCCATCACAAAATGCTTATTCTCGCGTGGCACGCATAATTTTGTTACGTGTACCGATGCGTAATCCGCCCACTGGGGCGCAAAGAGGGCCGTCTAGACAACCCCTCACCTATACGTAAATAAATCATACCTACTTGCACAAAAAAAAAAATCGGAAAAAATATAGGGAAAATATTGCAATGCATCTACTCCGATATCAAAATGTGGTAAGCAAAAACAATCTGATATTCACCTACAATAGGAAGCAATTCCATTACTTCTTTTTGTAAAAAATATAATGTTGTTTTAAAATATATGTAGAAATCTTTTGAAGTCCCTATCTGACTAATTTCTTTTTGTGAGTATAACATCAATATGAAGGACTTCTGGGAACCAGCTCAGAGCACGTTGACCCCATTCATTTTCAGTCTTGTCAGAACATTGTACAGTTCAGTGAATGTTGTATTAAAAATCTAGATCAATTACATTTGTTTTCTAAATGTTTCCCTTGTTTATCTTGAATAAATTTTGGAATAATTAACATTTTTTCAAGAAGGTGGTAAAGGTCAGGTGGAGATCAGCGTGGTGCCTGATCTCCTGATTTACCAGCAGACAGGGCCTTAAATGCGGCTGTAACATTCAAAACCAAATGTACAAAAACCACTTTAGCTTTCATAGCAAAACGTCCCGTTCATTTATGATATTTTGTGTTACCTTTATCAGGAATGTTCAGGAATGAGAAGATCCGTAAAAGAACCCGATTTACCGACATAGTCCATAGCACGGAGGACCGATGACCAATGGGGTTGAAAAGTTCTCGAGTCGTACCAGCAAGCGCAGCGTACGACGTTCACCCACTACGTGGACGGAAGACCTTATAAATACCGTAGAATTGCGCTGAAAGTAAGCGGCATCCAACAGGTCTTATTAGAGATTTATAACTTTCATTTTTTGAGACTTCCCATGTCCTAAGTCCAACAGTGGACGTCTGAAACGACGACGAACGACGATTAATTAAGTAATTAATTGCTTCCTCAACACCTTGTCACAGCAAAATATAACAAGAAGAAATTCCCAAAAACAAGTGACCTATTTAGCGTCCCCGAGTTGAAATTAAGCGAAAAGCGGTAAGTAGGTAAAGTTGGTAACTTCGGGAAGTTGCGGCAAAGTTGCCGCGTCAAGGGATAGTGGACTGACCAACTACCGAGGCAGGCAACATGGCAACTAATTGAAATAGCTGTGAACTTCCTACGGAATGAAGTTAAGGTATGCTTTTGTACTTAGTTCAGGAGCTCTTTATTACTTACGATAAAAAGTTTCCGTAAAATACCCTAAAATTTAGCTTACAAATACTGGCCATTTTTGTATTTTGTTTGTTTTAATTTTATTATATAATTTTAAAGGCATGGAAAAGGCAAAGAGTCTCATCATTTATTAACTTTACTTAGATGATAAAAAATTCACTAAGAACTAACAAATCACATCAAAATTACTAGTAAAATTAAAATGTCCACAGAAAAGATAGCCATTTAAAGATATTCGACAAAAAACTGCAAGTGGGATCGTAAAGAGCATCCGGGACAGAATCACATTTCCCGGAAATGGAGCTGAAGAAATTGAATTTTTAGTGACTTTATCTTCAATTGAATTTCAAAGTACTCATCATAAGTTTATCCATTACTCTCAACATGAGAGGCTCTTTACTCAATTATAATTTTTTTCATTGTTTCAGTTACATTTCATCCTAGACCGCATATCTGCTTAACATCAGGCAGTGTGTAGTCAAAAGCAAACTATACGAAATTTAAAAAAAAAAGTCATGTCCACTACTTGGCTAAGGCTTCCCGTATTTATGATCAGTAAGTCCATCAGGAAGCGACTTGCATCCAGCGAGATCATGCGGTCAAAGCGAAGTAACCCGTCCATCACACGGGTGGACGTCTTTACAGTTGCTATGGAAATTAGCGTGGTTTTCACATATATTATACACTATATAACCTATAACGGGAAACTCACGTGTACGGATAGTCATAACAACGACTATAGGTATAGTTTCGGTAGTGTTCGGCGGCCTTTATCAAGTTGGCGAGTGCTAGCACGCGGAGCCGTTTCGCCATGCATATGACGTGAGTTTCCCGTTATATATAGTATAAAATGCTTGTACTTGGTCTCCACTTGAGAAATTTTGGACCCCATCGGCCTTCAGTCCTCCGCTGAAAATTTTCAATTTGCCGTGCATGCAAGAAATGAGGAGTTCCGAAACTCCAAGAATAGCTCTATACACAGCTTTGATGCAATTCGACAATGATGATGAACGTTCTCCAACGACATAAATAAAAAATAGGCTAAGTGCGAGTCAGACTCGCGCACGAAGGGTTCCGTACCGTATGGGAGCCCCATTCCTCTTGCCGTTATGAAAAATGAGCAAAAAAAACTCCTAAAAACTCACGTTTGTTGTATAGGAGACCCCATGAAATATTTATTTCATTCAAGTTTTAGTATTTGTTGTTGTAGCGGCAACAGAAAACACCATCTGTGAAAATTTCAGCTGCCTAGCTGTCACGGTTCATGAGATACAGTCCGGTGACAGACAGACAGACAGACGGACAGACGGACATCGAAGTCTTAGTAATAGGGTCCCGTTTTTACCCTTTGGGTACGGAACCCTAAAAACTATTTGAATTTATCAAAAATATATATGTCGGAGGAGGCTATGAGTCGAGTTGATTGTTGTTTGCACACGTAAATCACAATAGTGTTTGTTTACATTATAATTACTTTGAAAACGCTTAATTTAATCTCAATTGATTTGTTACATTATTTTATAACTTCAAATCTTAATAATTCAACATAAAAATAAGAGTATTGTAGTACACTTTGTACGTAACGACCAATCAGAGCAGAGCACTTGCCTCGAGCGAGGTCGAGGCGCCATCTTGGCTTGTTTTGGTTGACAGTTGATGCGAGGCTTTTGCGCGGGAGCAAAACGATCGGGTTGGAACGTTGTTGTGTGGGAAAAGTAAGATCGGTGCCCCGAACTCGCTGCTCGGTCTTAACAGTTGATTTTACATTGCATTATCGTGAATTCATCAGAACTAATGTGTAAACAAACCTAAAATTTGAACTAAATAAGTAATGATAATAAAATTGTGTTTTGTGCTCGCATTTTACCCTGATGACGCCCACTGAGCCCGCAACCACTAATGACGATGTCGGTCGGCGGGAACAATGTTTATCTCCGACATCAGAAGTGGGGATCGGTGCAGGCACAAAACGAGAGTGAACAGACAGCGGCAAAAGAAGGATGGCGTGCGTTATTTAAAGCGCTACAAACCAGCATGAGGTTATTGGTGGAGGCGCTAACCGATCCACCGATTACCGAAGGATTACGGTGCTTAAACTTCAAGCGAAAGATGCTGACACTGATGCCCGGGCCTGGCTAGCAACGGATATCTGCTCATTTGATCGTGATATACAGGGAAGTAAATTAATTCTCATACTAAGTAAGGCTTTGAAAGGTCATGTTGCAATATAGTTTTCTCAGATAGCTTTTCCTTACATAATGTGGGTAGAATTTAAAGATTTCTTTTTCTTGCTCGGTATGATATGTTGGAAACATGCGCAGACATTAAAAATGATTACTGGAAAACCGTAAAAAAAGGCAATCCCTTGCTGCATATGCAAGCCGTTTATTCACTTTTCCGATGTTACGATGGGCTAGTTTGGGTAAGGAGGAAATGGTTGTATCTTAGATAATTGCACACATGGGCCACTCGAGCCACGGTTGCAACGCAATGTTTTTTTTCTAAATAACTAACTACCCGCAGTAAAATGCAACGTGACGTGAACTAATTACCCGCAGAAAAATGCAACAGCTTTCTCTTATCGCAAGTAATACGCAAAATAATAAACGTCCTAGGTTAAGTTTTGTATCAACAAAATGTTACGCTTGTGGAAACGCGGCCGTTAGGCCGTTAATATGCGGCCCCTGGTGTCTTGCTACAAATGTGGTTTTGAGGCCCATGTCACATCGCGGTGCTCAAAAACATTGACAGTTACAAGCAGCAGCGCTCAGCCCACCGCCGCTGCACCTAGCGTTGTGAAGTGAGTAAACGTATGCGGCCTGAAACCTGTCATCGGAAAAATTACGCAATTTGGTGAGCAGTTCTTATTTTGTTTTGATTCCGGTGCCGATTGTTCCTTAATTAAAGAAGGCATCTCTCGTAAATTTGTTGGTATGTTTCAGCGCGCAATTTTTATTTAGACTGGGGTAAAAAAAAAAAAAAAAAAAACTAGAATTTTCCTTAATCGGGGACGGTTTATTTTTACGGACTGGAAACGCACTGCGATTGGCATTCGCTGCATTCTGACAGATTTGCGTGAGGCGCAAGGGAGTGTTTACTGAAGTTTCGACCTAATGCCTGGGACATGGGGTCGAAATGTTATTGTGTGACGGGTTTACGGAGCGGGCGAAAGCGATGCAGCCCAGTTTTTGGTATTTCGGTTTCGCCTTGATTGCTTCGGCTTTTGGTTCTGAAATTGTACAATACCCTGTGTCTGGTGTATCGTTTATACGTAGGTACATTTTTTTATACCATGACAGAGGGGTACGTTCGCTAAATCCTCCAAGTTCTTAATAGTCATGACGTAGATATTTTGTTTCACATTATACCTGACGATTGATTACTTAAACAACAATAATCTTATTGGTCACGAATGTCACGATTTATTGGTCTCAGGGTTGTCCGTACACATATCGAGTAATCAAATTTCTATATTCCCGTACAGTTAATATTTGCGATGTAGGTAACGTGGCGGCTGTCTTTGACGACGTGGATACCTTAACAACAACTAACAAAACTTCTTAGCTGCTTTAAGGACTCATTCGTTGGAGCCACACCTACTAGTAGAGTAAAGGCAGGTGAATTGGAAATAAATTTAATAGATTCTATCAAAATCGTACAACGGCGACCATATCACTTGAGCCCTGAAAAGCAAGTCAGTACAGAATAGGTGTAGTGAGTAATTATCTGCTAGAGTTATTAGACCGAGCAAATCGCCCTTCTTCAGATAACTTTTAGTCAAAAAGCGCAATTGCATGGGCTGAATGATCATAGACTACTGAGAATTAAATTCCAATACAGTCTATGACCGGTATCCTTTATGTCTAATCGGCGGTCAAGTTCAGAGGTTATCAGGCGCACAATTTTACACGTGTGTTGACATGGATAGTGGATGGTATCAAGTTTCTATAACCATAGAGTAAAATTCTATGAAGGTAACCGTTTTTGTTACCCCTGACGAACGTCATGAGTTTACTGTGATGCCATTTGGCCTTCTAAATGCCCCCTCTGTATATCAAAGAGCTATTGATATGGCTCTAAGTGACTTACCGCACTCCTATGTGACTGTCTACATAGACGGTCTCGTCATTCCTGCAAATGCCGTAGAATAAGGGCTAGAACTTGCGCGTTGTACCTTAAGCTCTTAGTGGTGCTGAAGCTTCGTTCAACATGAAAAAAAATGAGCCTTTCTAAGGAAGCAGGTCCAGTTTCTGGGATCTGAAATGTCAGAGGGTAAAATTCAAGTTCCCAACCACCGCAGACCGTCGCTCAGCTTAGAATTTTTTGAGTTTGGCGTCCTTCTTTAAGCAGTTTGGCAGTAAGTTCTCCCTTAAAATGGCACCGCTTTACTATCGGTTGGCTAGCAATAATTTAAAATAACTTGGACCGCTGAGTAAAAAACAATCAGACTAGACATGGTATCGGTTTTGACTTCGTCTTCGGTTTAGGTGCTTTTCAACACGGAGTTACCTGACGTTTCGAAGAATTCGTTGAAAGTTGCATATAGAGTAGCTGAGCCACAAAGTGGTAAACAACTGGAGTTGGCCCCATACCGAGGACTAATTTTCCTTGGCATACAATCCGCATCAACGCCACAGGTAAGCTCAGTGGCAAGAGTGATCAGAAGGAATACGTCTTTGTGCTTGTAGACGCTTTTACCGCGTGTGTGTTACTGATGCATTCCACAGGAATTGGTGCTGGTAGTGCCGTCAACGCTCTCAAAGCGTCCATATCTCTTTTCGGACCTCTCGTGCGTCGTGCGTGTTATTGTAGATCGGGATAGATGTTTTGCAAAAAAAAAGGTTTGGGGAATTTTTGATCACAATATCGAGCTACATTTTGTAGCGACTGGCTCTTGTCGTGCTAATGACCAAGTAGAGCGCATAATGAGTACACTCAAAAAACGTTTTAACTGTCCCAGAAGTGGGGCATGACAGGACGTGGCAGGATGCATTAGATGACGTTCGTTCCCCCAATCTTGTGTGTCCTACCGAGCCAGACCCGTGCCTGTCAGATGAATATGACGGTAAGATTTTTACACTACATTTATTTTGTTTGAAGTCGTTAGCTTTCACACTGTGTGTGGCGAATACTCAAGTTGTTTTGTAAGATATCCTATAGGTTGATGGTGGCGCAGCACGAAGCAGCTGTTAAGATTTGTATAAGGCGAGGTGGCCTTTGAATGGCGAGTTGGCCAAAATAAAAAAGGGCGAGTTGGCCAAAATAAAAAAGGGCGAGTTGGCCAAACCAAAAAAAGGGCGAGTTGGCCAAACCAAAAAAATGGCGAGTTGGCCAAAATAAAAAAAAAGGGCGAGTTGGCCAAACTAAAAAAAAAAAAGGCGAGGTGGCCATTCAAAGGCGTGGAGGCCATTCAAAGGCGAGGAGGTCATTTCGATATTGTCAACAGCAGAAAAACGAACAACAAACGTGTCGTCAGGAGTGGCCGAGCTCTACAAGAATTTCTTTCTTTTCTGCACATGATGCGCTGCCTTCAACATCACACGAGGGCGTGTAATACGTCAGGAAGGCCGTGTCGGAGGAGGCTATGAGTCGAGTTGATTGTTGTTTGCACACGTAAATCACAATAGTGTTTGTTTACATTATAATTACTTTGAAAACGCTTAATTTAATCTCAATTGATTTGTTACATTATTTTATAACTTCAAATCTTAATAATTCAACATAAAAATAAGAGTATTGTAGTACACTTTGTACGTAACGACCAATCAGAGCAGAGCACTTGCCTCGAGCGAGGTCGAGGCGCCATCTTGGCTTGTTTTGGTTGACAGTTGATGCGAGGCTTTTGCGCGGGAGCAAAACGATCGGGTTGGAACGTTGTTGTGTGGGAAAAGTAAGATCGGTGCCCCGAACTCGCTGCTCGGTCTTAACAGTTGATTTTACATTGCATTATCGTGAATTCATCAGAACTAATGTGTAAACAAACCTAAAATTTGAACTAAATAAGTAATGATAATAAAATTGTGTTTTGTGCTCGCATTTTACCCTGATGACGCCCACTGAGCCCGCAACCACTAATGACGATGTCGGTCGGCGGGAACAATGTTTATCTCCGACATATATATACCTACGTGTGCCTCTTGTTACAAACTTACGTCAAGACAGCGTTTACAATTCCAATTATAAGTGCTCACATCATAGACTTTAAGCGGTAACTCGCTGAAATAATTGCTATCACACAAGCAACAACTTAAGCGCTTAAGCTTAATGACTTGAACTTAAATCTCGAACTTTGACGTGTCAACTTAATAGCATAAATTTAAGTCTCGTACCTATTTTAGCACTTGTAAGAGGTACTCAATCAAAATGCTAATTAAAATGAATGGTAATTTAGTCAGCGTTTCCAGAAAAACGTCTGAGACAATCCTTTAGTTCGTTTTTCATCAGACAATGTTTTATTAACTATGTACTTATCAGCTTTTGCACGCGGCTGTGCCCGCGAGGTATTTTCGACTTTTATAATATTCCATAAGACATTTTTAGGCATAAAAAGTAGCCCATGTCACTTTCCGGCCTTTGAACTACGAGTATATCCATGCAAAATGTCAAGTCAAATTGTTTCTCTATTACTGCGTTAAAAAATAACAAAACAAAAAACCCATTTTGAGTTTTCTAAAATTATTAATGATAAGTGTGTATTAGGCCTTATTATGTAGACGCCATCGTAAATTTAATAGCAACGTAAAAAGTGTTCACTCTATCGAAAGCCTAAAGTGAAAAAGAAATACATATATTTTTATCATAGTTTGGCCGTTCAGAGAATGCGTTCCTGACACGTCATCTTGAAAAAATGTTTTTGGCTGATATCTCGGAAACTATGTACTTAAAGGCAAAAAACATAATTGTAGAAAATAGAATTTCGCATCTTTTGTTTCCATCAAACTTTTTTGTAAAACTTACCGTTTACGATTTATGGACCATTTAATGTTTTAAGGTCCATTTAATGAATTTTAAATTTTCATCATTTTCATTTTCATTCATTTTCATTTAAATTTCATTAAATTAGCCATAAATCGTAAACGGTAAGTTTTACAAAAAAGTTTACTGGAAACAAAAGATGCGAAATTTTATTTTCTACAATAATGAAATGGTTTTTGCCCTTAAGTACATAGTTTCCGATATATCGGCCAAAACATTTTTTCAAGATGACGTGTCAGGAACGCATTCTCTAAACGGCCGAACTATAGCTATTATAATTACGATGGCGCCTTCAGAACTGAGCCTTATAGTGAAATGGTACTTGGTAGCCAGTGTAACTTAGAGTGAGTTCTCAAAATTAAAAAAAAAAAAAAACAAAAAGTATTTATTTACGAAAGCACATCAAGTTTTCGAAAGCTCTAGCTGCCAAACTGGGTGTAGGGAACCCGTGTTTTGGAAACTAGTTCCTACTCAAGGAACAATATTTTGTTGTGTCCATATTTATTTAGGTTTTAGCTTTTATTTTGAACATTCGAATTAGAAAATAAGAAGAAATGGAATAAGAAATATGTAGTACAGATTTCAAATTAAGTATAATATTTTAAGATTTAACCTAATGTATAAGGTATATAATTTATTGAACTGTAACAAAAACAATGGAGATAATTATTTTGTTTAGTGTTGTGTTGTCCACATAATGATGCTGAAGCAAACGCGCGACATCCATAGCTTGTAGGTACTAATTGTTCTAATAAGAAAAAGATAAACTCACAAACAACAGCGAAATCATTGAAAAGCTATTAACCAAAGACCTTTGATTCTATAAACCAATGTTTAGTTTTATTTTTACAATCTAAAAACGCTCGCACGTAATTAACCACACGATGTCTCGACATAAAGTGGTTAAAAATACCTAAGGTATCAGACCTGACTTGGCGGGGGCACTGCCGTCATCAGATCGAGACCGACCAGATCAGTCACCCAAATGAGCTAGTAGGTAAGAGTCCGAAAGCTCATGTTGGTAGCTTTAATGTAAAGGTAAGTGCACAGTAGCTATGCCAGCAATTTTTGGTGGGCAACACTTAGGTGTATTGCACTTCAGATTCCAAGGATCAAGATAAGTTTAAGTTCATTCAAACATCAACTTTGATTACAAACGATGTGGACTCTGGATTAGTAGGTAGAGTGTGGTTAAGTGGCTTAAGTCGTAATTCCAATGCTAGCAAATACTCGTATCGCATAAACATACTCTAGGTTTTCTTACTGTCGTGTTTCACGTCAATAAACTAAAGTGATTGCGGCTAGATAAAACCTTATGTTGACTTCCGGGCCGTAAAGAGCTTAATGAGTTGTATATATTATGCAACTAATTTAACTTTTTAATTAAAAGGTACAAAAAGTTCGCGATGCAATGCTTGTCGTATTTCAGTTAAAATAAAACGCTACATGAAAGTTTACTGCATGTTGCATTTGCGTGCCAAGTAATACTAAATAAAACACTATTTGCAATGTTAATTGGATCTCAACGTAGCAGTTTGTATGTTATTTCTTGTTGAAATAAATAAAATTAATGCTTTTTTAAATATAGCAATCGTTATAAAATAACAGCCTTTTAATACAGAGTTTTCCAGAACTATTATCTATTTTATACTTTAGAATATTAAATCGATCTGATAAGAGGTGATTAAGACAATCATTATGATCAATTCGAATTCGAAAAAAAATATCAGCTGTTCCATATAAAATTGCAACTCGGAATCAACAATTTTGTCGATAATGGATTCTGGGTTGGCCCTATTATCAAATTTGTTCATAATAATGGTCTTAATTGGCCCCTTTTGGCTTAGTACAAGGCAAGCAAACAACCCTGCATAAGATGATTTGAGACTGATACATTCAAAACCTAAAGATACGTGTTCACCATTTGAGAATTTTGCTACCTTATCAGCTATTTGTATGAAATTGTAAAGAAAAATAACGAAATTAGATTGAAAGATTTTTTTTTTCAGTTTTTTGTAGTTTTTTTCCACACGAGTTATCACGTTACTATATTAACAATAAAAGTTAGTACTTTTTATAAGCTTTGAAATGACATATTATTATGTTTCAACTGTATACAGCTCTGGGGCCAGAATGCTCATTTTCCTTTATAACAAATATCAAAATTGCACACATTTATTTGACCTGTTAGCAAAAAAGGCATATTTACTTATTCAATGCAATCCAAGTTAGGGTTGTAGTAAACTAGAAATGAATCGTTTTACAATAAATCTGTTGAAAACATTTTCATGACCGACTTTTTAGGGTCCCGTTTTTCCCTTTGAGTACGGTTTAGGGTTCCGTACCCAAAGGGAAAAACGGGACCCTATTACTAAGACTTCGATGTCCGTCTGTCTGTCTGACTGTCACCGGGCTGTATCTTTGGAACCATGATAGTTATAGGCAGCTGAAATTTTCACAGGTGATGTATTCCTGTTGCTTCCATAACAACAAATACTAAAAACCAAATAAAATAAATATTTAAGGGGGGCTCCCATACAACAAACCTGAATTTTTAGACGTTTTTCGCTCTATATTAATAATGGTAATAGGTAGATGCTTGAAATTTTCACAGAATATTTAGTTTTATATTCACTTTAATAATAAATAATAAAATAAATATTTAAGGGGGGCTCCCATACAGTACCGAACCTTTCGTGCGCGCGTCCTACTCGTACTTGGCCGATTATTTATATTGTTCCGCTGTAAAACAAAATTGGTTGTCTGTAAAATCTATTTACGGACAATAATTTTACGTAATATTGTCATAGGAAAACAATGTTGAATCAACAACTGAAACAAGCCGAACCCCGATCGTACCTTTCTAATGCTTGTTCTGCTGCTCTTACTTGCACATTGCACACTCAGCTCAAGCGGAACGTAACACTTTTTCCGGCGTGCAGCCGACTTTCATCGATTTATAAGACATTATCACGTTAAATACTAAAAAGTGGTTTAAAAAGACAAAGCACACAATATAAAATAAAATTTAAACTAATTTCAAGACATCGGTAAGTAATGTAGAAAAATTATTAAAATCTCAATATTACCTACTACATTCTCCACGTTTTTTGTACGAATGCTTTTCACAAAAACTGAAATGTAGCCAAAAATTCCAGACGCGCTAATTTGGTTGCGAAAACCCCGGCTCAAAATAAAATTTCCAAGTCTTCAAAACTGGCTTCAAAAAGGCTATAAACAAAACACCTCTGAAATATAAGGCCATATCTTATACTCTACAGGCGTGGATAAATATTACATGAGACATGAAACTTTAGCAGATGAATGTAAATATATTCTTATTTTTTAACGAAATACACATTGGGCTGTATTATGTTAGCAACGTAAAATATGAAAAAAAAACGTGATTAGTTTTCTGGGTTGATGTGATAATTCATCATCATCATAGTTATCTACTTATCAGGCAAAGGTCGTCCACAGCTGGATATAGGTATCACTATCACTACAAATCATTACATAGTATAAAACAAAGTCGTTTCTCTGTCTGTCTGTCCTTATGTATGCTTATATCTTTAAAACTACACAACGGATTTTGATGCTGTTTTTTTAATAGATAGAGTGATTCAAGAGGAAGGTGTATGTGTATAAAACACCTGTGTGAAGCCGGGGCGAGTCGCTAGTTCCCTATAAATTTAAATATGACCGGTTGGAAGCAGCTTCCAAATAGGTGATAATTACATTGACAGTTTTCATCCTTTGACCCTACATTTCAAACATTTTTTAAATATTTAAAGTTTTGTGAGAAGTTTGTGTGAATGAGTTTTATTTATAGTGATTTATTTGACGTTACGCAATTTATTTTTGACAGTTGTGTGACAATAATGTTTTTATTTTATTTTTTAACTGTGCATAAATTTTTATTAGTTATTGTTAACAAATGTCATAGTAATTAGTTAAATGCCGTACTAACGAAATAAACAAATACAAATTTCAAGTTCTCAAACTCAATTATTTGCTTTCAGTTTGATCGTATAAATTAAAAATTATATTGTCTATTAATTTTATCCTTCAACGTTTTAAGTACGTAACAGTTGCAACTTACATTAAATTTTCATTTGAACTTAGTTTTCTTTACATTGCGCTTCATGTCCAGTAGTTTATACCCCCAAGCTCTATACTCTTATAGTTATAATGAGGAGAGAGGAGCGCGCCCTCATTTGGAGGGCTGAACCTCATTTGTGTTTTAGAAGATAATGTCAAAACAAAGACGTCCTCCGCCCAGCCGCGGGTGAGCTCGGAAATTCATGGAAAAGCCTGGCTTTAAGAGTTTTAGCCCCTACTATACATATAACAACCCGCTTACGGTCTCAACAGGGCAGCATTATAGTTGTGTGGCTCTCTGTGGTTTCTTTTTAATTTTACACGTAAATTGAACATAGTTTATGGTGTTGTATTACAATGTAACTAACTGTTTCCAATAACCTGTCTGGTTTTATGAGCGGGCTAAGGTTAACCCACATTTTTGTCAAAAGCGAGTTAGCAGACCTACATGGTTTTCTAAAATTTTTAACTCAGACAAGTAGATTTCTTTGTCTATTACATACAATGAACGATAAATAATATACCTAATTAAGTTATAAGAAGTTATACAACTTTTTTTTTTCAGCCATATGAACTCTACATAGTTACCGTTGTCTCCAAAAGAACCGGATGGAAGCGACATGTGAAAGTGCAAAAAAAAAATCAGAATTTCATTTCTTCAAATTTCATTATAGGTACTCACAGTGCCGGATACTAAATTCTTGGCGTAGTCCTAAGTAATAAATTGGCCCAACCTTGAATTAGCCTTTTTTGTTGTAGTTTGTCAGTGAAAATTTATAAAAATATAAAGTACCTATCTAAGACAACACAATTGTGTGGTAGTGTACTTGTGATTTTAGTTTGAGTATTCATTAATCAATAAATTTGTTTCTTCAATTTTTTAAAAACATATGCAAATATTTCAAGAAGATCTGCCGTATATAATCCTTATTTGTAATAAATTCTCCGCTTACTAATAAGACGCAACTTATTAAACTAAAAACATGTAGGTACTGGAAAACCCACTCGTATAATATTTACTTCAAACAAAAAGAAAAACTAACCATCACAGTAAAGTAACGCTAGAGTATTTACAAAAATAAACAATCAAACAAACAATTCTATACGACTCACTCATTCATTCTACTTTCCGTACCGAGAATATAAAATATTCAGTGGTAAGGGACAAAAAACCTTCCAATAACTCCTCGGTAGAGTCACAAAAACGAACTTTCGTAAGCTCTACATTTACTACTTCCAGCGATTTAGGGGAATAGGAGTGTACACGGCGACCTACGGTAGTAATTCTTCACAAACCAGACTAGGTAGGTCCTAAAAATAATAAAATTTACAAACTAGAAGTTCTGTGTTCCACTTTATTGCTCTATTTACATTTGCTACAAATCCTTCTTTGTTTTTGATGTTAACTAAAGTAAGTACGTATAGGCCGGGTGGCTAGCCTTTGTGTCAGAGTTTTAGGCAGCCTGAAGGCCTCTGACATGGTTGCGCGGTTAAAAGAACCGGGACCTGCAATTTAACGTGTCATTTGAGCCATAGTAGCGCTCAGTTGTAAAATGCCACCCGCGGTCACCATCCAAATACTGACCGTGTTGCTTACTTTCGGCGATCGCTGACAAACACCTAGTCAAACTCGTTACGAGCGCTACATATTAACTATGTAGAGAAACGGCGAATTAAAATTAGTAAGATAAGTAGAGTTTTAGGCGAATTTTTGAAAACTACATAATATGTGTTCAAGTGTTTATATTATTTAAAATAACAGTAGTCGCTAGCTTCTGGCCGAAAATTGTATAGTTAGCACTTACTCACACTATAATAACACCCGTTATGTAGCTCTCAAGAAGGAGGTTACTTGCATTATGACAAAGTAATAAAATTATGCGAATATGACGTTGAGTTTTACAATTAATGGCTGCATTACTCGGTATAATTCCATTAAACGGGGTCACTGTGAATTCATTAGCAAAACTCTGGGATGTACTCAGAAGAATGACAAGTAATAGAAACCTTGCTAAATGTTACTCAAATGAAACGTTATTGTTACGTTACAACTGTCTTATTCATATCTGGTCATACAGCATACGCGAGAGTGAAAGGAACATAAGAAACGCATTATCTGTCGGCATACGTCAAAATTACAAGTTGGAATGTCAAAATGGTTAAAAATTGGTTCACTATGTCTATTGCGATATGATCAGAAATGTGAACCCTCTAGTTCCAGCAGAGGATTCAAATCTCAGATCATTTTACTTTTCTACTTCTTACCTTTTTGAATTTGGACAGCCGAGATAGCTCAATGCTAGTTTGTGAAACCCTTCGTAATTACGTAAGTTCAAGGTGTTTGTGTATATTTTTCTAACACATTTTAAATTTCCTATTTAAAATGGGACAAAGTGATGTACATATTACCTTGCTATATGCATCACTTTGTCACGGTTTCTATTCCTTTAGGCCTTATTCTGAGGGGACGTAGTTGTGCTTATCATTATAACCAACTAACACTACCGACTAACACGAGACCTAACTCGACTTCGCAAAAAATCTTTGTTTTTTCTTTTTTACAACTTTACGATAATTAACTAGCACGATCTTAGATAAAAAAATATAAATTATATAAAAAGTTATTCTTGTGATAAACGTTACAAAAATACAAATTTGAGAAAAACCTAGTGTGGGATGCACTATTTTTTTTATCTACACTAATGTTGTAACATTCTACTTATGTTTCCAATACTTGACTTATAATGACTACTGTTATAGCGCAGACAACAAAACACTCAATTTAAGCAATTTCACATGATGTTATAATATCCACATCGATATCGTAAAATCTCACTATAACATCGCGCGCTCGCTCCTGATTAATTCGGCCCTGCGCGCGCAGCTGCGCTCTCATTGGTTAGATTTTAATGGCGCCAAGTTCACTGTGACAATACACGTACGCGTGAATTTAATGTTTCGCAATATGTTTTTTTTAATTTTTATTTGTGAAGATAAAGTAGTGTATGCAACTGCATATAACACGGGTATTAATACACTCGATACTATTATGAAACTCGCTGCGCTCGTTTCATAAACTCACACTCGTGTTTTAATACCCTTCATTATATGACAGTTGCATAAACTACTATTATCGGGCAGAATTGCCTTTATTAACTGCAACAAAATATAGTCATACAGTCATTTATTCAAAACACCATTTCTTACATGTCAAAACTAAAACTGCGTTTGAAAAACACATTTTTGGCTTAAGCGTACACACGTTTAACATAAAACGCATATAAATATACGCAACAAAATTCTTTCAAAGCCATAAAATACATTCGTGTTTTGCACATTTTCCTAGAACGTGTTGAGTAACGTAGTAAGCCCTAGCGTATAAAACAAACCTTCTTTCCTATGTAGGCGTATAGCGGTTACGCTTTCAATGAAAGTTTTTTCCACCGACGATAAAATAATAATCCTGCTAGGGGAAACGTGTACTTAAGTGGTTTTAAGTTAAAGTTAAATTTACGCAGTAAGTGGAGTATGAATAAGTTATTTATAATTATGCAGTTACAGAGTCAGTAGAAATAGTGTTTTTTATAGTTTCTTATTTGAGAATAATTTATTTTTTATGTGAAAAATTAGCGGCGTAGTGCACCTTTGGACTGTGTACAAAATTTTAAACTGGCGTCACGACAGACGTTGTAGCTAGTAGACGCAGTAAGCTGATCGAAAATTTGTAGGACGGAGCGAGAGTAGACCGCCGGCGAGGCGTAGGTATAGAGGGAGTAATATCCCTCTTTCTTTCTACCGCGCGGAGAAAATGTATACCTGCTCCAGCTGTTTTGTTTAACCGGCACAGAGCGCTTCCGCGAGTGTGCGTATGTGAAATTGTATTATATTTATACCGCATTAATGATAGTACTTTACATGTTCAAGTTTTCACTTCAGCTGGCATTCCCGAAGTGCAATCCTTTGTTTTTTTTAATTATGTTACCAGACTTATCAAAGTACTAAAATATACCTACTAATAGAAATCACACTTTTAGTTGTGTTTAGTAAAAGCCATATGAAAATTAAGCATTAAGCTTTAAAACTTCTCGTTGTCAACTTATGGCTTGAGATAAAAAAAATATTTCTCTAGCTATTAGTTTGTATTAATTTATGATATCGATGCTAGGAGCCTCTATTTCTTTTTATGAATACGTAAACAACCCGCTCGAATCTTACATTTTACTGTATTAATTTATCGGCCATAAGGTTATTGAACTACTTATTACCTCAATGTAGGCTAAGTTTTTGGCATTCACATTTACAATTGGCCGAAGAATCTTACCTACTTCTACATTAAACGCAGTCTTTTCAAAGAAATAAACACTTTGAACTAAAAACCAGATTAAAATCTGTGCAGTATCCGTACTTTTGTACTTTTAAAATGTCGTATTGTTTTATTTTATGCCAATGACAGTATCGATATCGATATAGTAGATATAAATTTAGTACCTTGTAGTTAAGATGTTGCTTACGTATTTAATCACACGATTCAATATCTTCCAAAAAAACGTACACAAAAATCATAGACCGAATAAGAAAATTAAGACACAATGCTGTGAACAAACAAGTTAGGCCGGCAAAACTACCCTTTGCTGTGTACAGACACAATTACACACACATAGAACGAAACTACGCTTTGGCTCGTCAGTCGAACTATGGCGGCAAAACACCGACGCACTCACCACATGAATAAAAAACCGGTCTCACGTGTCTGCTCACGACGTTCTGACTTGATTTTTTATTTGGTCTGAGCTTCAAACAAAAACTTTCCAGGAATGTCAACATGACATATTATTATTCCCACAGTGTTGGCTCATCTTTCAATTTTCCACCCTTTTCTAGACCGAAAGAAAAATATCCTTATCCCTATCTTTTTTGAAGAAAATCCTGAAACTTGTCATGTTATCCTGGGACGTTGTTTACAGGGTTTTTTCCAAAATCGCCCGCTGACTGTTCCAAGCTCGGGGAGGAAATATTTCGCTGATCTTGAACAAGATTTATTGCGCGAGGCTTAGATTGTAGAGGCCTGTTTATTATTTATTGCCCGGTTTTTATTTTATTTCGTACCTTATGAGGATTAATGTTTTTATATTCTGGGTGTTTACATATGCTTCCTTTTTTGTTCATAATTGAAAGAGGGTTTTGACAATTACGTACAATTTCATTTTAAAGTCACTTGTAATGCATAAATCGATGCAGACTTTAGTTTCCGTGGCTCTGATGACTAGCTTAATTATGCGTCCCGATTGTTTTTACCATAACCATGACAAAAACCTTCAGGTGGTGGTAAAAAAACAGACACTAGGGCTAGTCACATACGAACTTACCTACATACCTACTTATATAGACTATTACCATATTTACGTTTGGAGGACGAAAAAGAAATGTTTACTAAATACAACTCACAACTTACTAGGTAGGTACGTGGAATAAGTATGCGGTATGCCACATGATTCTGAATTGGTTGTTACAGAGCATACCTTATCGTCCCCTAATTCACTCGTCATATTTATAATCAAATTGGACATATTTATTCGTCATATTTATAATCAAAAATCTGTGCTACCGCTTAATGCCTAGATATTAATTTAAATTCATATTTGTAAAAATAATTTCATGGGTACCTTACTTTAATTTTCCAAAAGTGGCAACATTAATTGATAAAGAGAAAAACGTAGCGGTGCGGTTGTTTTTGTAAAAATACAAGATATTGCTGTAAAATTAAATCTATTGGAGAAACAAGATCCCTGGAGTGTAATTTGTCATCTTGACCTAATTAGGTACATGGTTAACATACTGAGTGCCCTAGTCATAGAGATGTACCTAATAAGGTAGTAACAAGGGTGCTCCTTGCAGTTTAATAGCTCAGCGTGATACTTGCTAAAACGCGATTGATACAACGTTGTCGAATCTTTATGTCTTTCAGTATAAAGGAGTACTAACTCGACAACTATAAAGATATTTAGATAAAAACTGAAACAAAGTACCTATCTCATAACAAATTCTTCTCAGTTTTAGGATGGTTGTCCACTATAACGTGCCCATACCATGGCTGCGCTAGGGACGTGTACAGCTTCCCCCCCGAGTGGGTTCCCACCTTGTCGTGGCGGGGGGGCTTAGTAGCCGTGGCTTGTGGGCGGCCACGGTGAAGCTAAGAGGAACCCGAGGTGGGGCTGGCCTCTCCGGGTCTTGGCCGGAGACAAGCCCGTGCGGAGGCTGGCCACAGTAGGTCGGCTTGCCGACTGAGGTGGACTGCGGTGTCGCGCTCGTCGCGATACCGCGGCCGAGCCCATCGAGGCGGGGGCGACGACGGGATGGACGGGCGCTGCCTATCCGTCTTGCCAGCGGCCCTAACGGGTGCCGCCAACGTGTTGGCGGAGGCGGTGGGGCTGCAGGGGAAGAGGAGTGTCGGTATCGCGATGGCCGTTCTCCCTATCCTCTGCAGCCGTAGTGGCAGGCGCGGGGCCACTTTAATTGACCCGTTGCATCGGGACCAGGGCTGTCAGATACGGGTGCTGTCCGACGCCTAGTGCTGGTTGGTCCCAGGTGGTGGGTGGCGATGTGTCTGGTGTTCGACACATCGTCATTCTAGCGGGAGCGTAGGCTCAGTGGTGGGGCCCAAGTTTGGCCAGCGCTGTCGGGTGCCGCGAGGGAGTGCGCAAGCATGCCCGTAGCCCCGACACTAGGCGCAGTGGTGGAACACCCAGGGGTTTTGGTGGGTATACTGTCCAGTCGGCAGGACTCCCACATAACCACCCGCCTGCCCTCGAGGTGTGGTGGTATCTATAAAAGATTTCCCCTAGCTAAAAAAAAAAAAAAAGGGACGAGTACAGACAAAAAATAATTTTATAAGACTATGTCCAATATACCGTTTCATCACCAACCACCACCGTCGCATGCTTTGCACGAAGCGTTTCGGCTCTGGCAAAATAGTCTCGACGACTAAATTATCGATATAGGTGCTACGGACTACGGTGTTGTTTTCTGTGCCTAATATGTTAGCATGATCATGGTATGGTACATTATAGTAGACACACATCTTAAAAGCCGTTGTTCTATAACGCTAAAACAATCCATTTCGTATACAAAGTTATTATTTCACCAACATTATCACGTAAGGCTCAGGTAACCTGCATAAGTCTCTCACTTTATGTATATTATTCGCAGGACCTTGGCATATCCGTCCCTTCATAAATATTAATACATCATTTCGAGCCACGTACCAAATAGCTGACGGTAAGCGCCGGGAAGTGAACCCGGGATTAATCTATCGAGGCATTAGGTAGTTACTGCTAATCGTTCGCCATTGGAGTCGTGGAGTTTTCCTTATTTGCCCCATATTTTATGGGGTGGAAGATAATTTATCACCATGTCTCGTCTCGTATATGCAAGTGGCAGAGGGAGGTTCTTTAGGCTTATTGAGTGCGAGTAAAAAATGGCATATTATTTGCAAAAGCTTGGAACGACTCAAAGTATATATTTTGCGGTAGATGTCACCAAAAAATTGAAGGGACCAAAACTTTGAAGTAGCATGTAATTGAGAAACAACATTACATACTTAATAATTTTTTTTATAAAATTTACAGTAACTTTGAAGAAAAATGTTGAGTGGTTTTAAAATAGTAATCTTATATGTAAGGTTTGTAGCCAAATAAATATAGACATTAAGGTTTTCTATCGTGCGTTAGACCTTTAAACCAAAAAAATCGGCCAAGTAAGAGTTGGACTCGTGCATGAAGAGTTCCGTACCGTATGGGAGCCCCTTGGAAAAAAAACTCACGTTTGTTGTTAGAAGCCCTTGTCAAATATTTATTCTGTTTTTAGTTTTTTTTTTTTTTTTTGTTAAAGCGGCTATCGAAATACATCATCTGTGAAAATTTCAACTCTCTAGATATTATTATACGGTTCATCAGATACAGCCTGGTGACAGACAGACAGACGGACAGCGGGGTCTTAGTAATAGGTTCCCGTTTTTACCCTTTGGGTACGGAACCCTAAAAATGCTAAGTCAATGGTTAGAACGAATGACTTCATAGTAGATAATAATATAATAAATTATATGGGACTTAATTTTTCAGTCAGTCCGTCGCGGTCACCCATCCGAAGTCTAACCGAACTTCCCGCCGCTTCTCCTCGATAATCACTAAGTAAATAAACATTTAGTAAAGCCACGCTACGAGTATAAGCGCTACAGTAACAAGAAACGATCTAGAAAACTATGCGACCAGTTTATTCGCAAGGTGCGATTATCACCAATAAATAATTACCCTAAGCTATTTGCGTGCGCCACCGTTATTACACACCTCACTAAGTAGGTATCGTATTTACCTAAATTAAAGCTAGAGTCACACTGGCACGTGGATGAAACGTTATTTAACGTCGCATCGACGTTAAATAACGTTTCGTGACACTAAAACCCTGTTAGACTTCGCGACATGTAGGGCCCTGTAGGAATTGTGGTTGTGGTTTTTTTCTCATTATTCCTATTGAATTGTACCAATTGTATGCAGTGTACCAACAGATGAACTGTATGAATTAAATTAATTAGTTAATCTGACATGTAACAATAATGTTATTAAAAGTACAATAATGTGTGGGTTAAACCGCTCGTACATTTAATTACCGTCATGTTTATTTTTTTGTGTTTGAGCATTCGAGCGATTTCATTTTCTCTGCACTAGTTCGATTTAGGGTGTTGTCTATCATGGCGGCTCCACAACGAAATTTAAATAATTATTTTTTGCAAAAAAGAGCATGAACGACTTCAACCTTGTACAGAATTCGCGAATATTTCGCTCGGATTGATGTAGCATTTTTCACATTATAGTTGATTTATCAAAAATGGCTCAGCCGATTTCGATAAAATTTATATGGGACCAATTTCGAAATATACTCTTTCCAATATGAAAAAATTAACTATAAAAATCGGACTACTATGAAAAAAGTTATGTGTGGTTAAACATAAAAAATACATATACGTCGCATACGGTACGCATCGAATTGAGTACCCCCTCCGTTTCGTCGGTCAAAAAATGTTAAGCATCGGTTTTTATTCCAAAGCGTAAATTTTCCTGTAATGTAGCCCAGTCTTAACTCTCTAGGTATTTTCCTACGACGTCACTAGGCATTTCCTAGAACGGCCAGGTATGTAGGTCGCCGATGTGCCAGCGGATATGAGGCCCACTTGTAGCCCTCGTTTTCACACCTAAGTCTTCTCTGCTTTATGAAATAGAAATTATCATTTACGGCAAATTCGATAGCATCGTTCGTTTAAAGTGGTTGTTTTTAATTTTTTTATTTATAATACTGCAGTATGAAAAATAAAAAAATTAAATACAACCACTCGACTGTGGTGATAGTTACTAGTAGATTCATAAATATACTCGTAGCTCAGCATCATGCGGATTTACCTTTAAACTCACGAAAAAAATATAAGCAATACTTTTTCTTCATTGTTGGATGAAAACTTTAAAAAACACACCCTTTTGCAATTATATTAGTAAAAATATCACTCGAAAAACGTAAAGTTAGCTGATTGTATACTTTTCAACTACTCATGATAAGTTTTCAACGACACCACGACGTCATGATTGTTAATCGACATTATTGGCTCAAAAACAAAAACCAAACACGAGGTCAAAAACCTCAATCATTAACTGAAAAATACACCTTTATAAAATTTGCTTTATTCACGAATTAATAAGTAAAGCTAAAATTTCTATTAATTTCAAATTTTTTGTTGTTGTCATGAAGCTTTCATCAGGAATTTCATCTCGAATTCCTTATTAGGCAGGAAATATTAACCCTTTCAAATCCATTCAATTTATAGAGATTAATATTAAAATTACTGAGACGCTACCAGGAAGTATAAATTCAATCAGAGCCAGTTCCAGGATTTCAAAGGTTTAATACACTTTGAGAATCCTTCTAGTAAGAGTGATTCATTTTGTATCCAAGGTATTCAAGGCTCTGCCTTTTTAGGGTTCCGTACCCAAAGGGTACAAACGGGACCCTATTACTAAGACTTCGATGTCCGTCTGTCCCGTCTGTCCGTCTGTCTGTCTGTCATCGGGCTGTATCTCATGAACCATGATAGCCGCTATAACAACAAATACTAAAAACAGAATAAAATAGATATTTAAGGGGGACTCCCATACAATACGGAACCCTCCGTGCGCGAGTCCGACTCGTATTTGGCCGATTATTTTTATTATCTACAAAGTTCAATCTATGATTAAACGAAATATAGATCTTGTGTATTACTTGTACTACCTAGTTGACTTGTAGGCACTTAGGTAGCCTATTTGTCTCTAAATTATTAGGGGATCCTGAATTTGGTTGTCTACATGCAGATGTTTGATTGATGAATTCAAATTACGCAGGGAATCCTCTTGGGAAGTAGGTACGAGTATAAGTGCAAAGGATATGTGTGCACTGCATTTCACCAAATTCGTTCCGACTTGTGTATTTGATCTCATACCTTATTACGAAATAGGCTGCTATTGTTCAAGTTGTTGTATTTTTGCGCATTAAATGTTTTGAATGAAATATTTTATTTATATTTCTTGTAGTAAATAAAGTCCTTGATCATATTAAAAACATGGTTATCGTTAGATATATAGACATTTTCCATAAATTTCCAAAAGAGCAGTTGGAATTGCCTAAGACATAATTTTCTCAGAAATGATCTTTAAACAGCACACACTTTAATAATTTGCCTTCAGTAGCAAGTACTTGTATTCGTGTCTGTGTCCATATTCAACGAGGCAATGCGGTGACCACACTGGTTGTCGAGGCGGGCTGTGCGCATCTTAACGTCGTCAGTACGATCACTCACAAACAACGACACGACTATTAACTTATGTGCGACGACAGAAAATTAGTATGACGATAGCAAGATTAAGAAAACAGTTTTAAATAAGCTTGCACGTATAGGCTGGGTGACCCGGGTGGCCCAGATGTCAGTGTTTGAAGGTCGCTGACATGGCTATACTCTATTTGCTGCAATGAGGCCCTGTGTTCAGTCCAGCGGTACAATTTAAACTGTAAATCATTGCCTATAAACTTATATATCCTGGCAAACACAAAAATTTGACTGCCTCGGTGGCTCAGTGGCCAGTGAACCTGACTTCAGGATCACAGAGGCGTGGGTTCGATTCCCACCCAGGGCAAGTATTTATGTGACAAACATATGTGTTTGCTCTGTGTCTGGGTGTTATTTAGGTAATATATATAGGTATATAAGTATATTTTAAAAATATGTATATGCAGCCATATGACAAGCTTTGCTTAGTTTGGTGTCAGAGACCATGTGTAAGATGTCCCCTAATATTTATTTATTTATATTAATATACATTTGTACAGTTTTGACATAGTGGATATGACTAAAATTATATAATTGTGCTATTAAACACATAAGTGTGTCAGTTTGGGGTCAGAGGCCGTGTGTAAGATGTCCCAAAATATTTATTTTTATTATTTATTTATACATTTTGTATTTAATGCTGTATTATTGTAGTAATTATTTTTGAATTAATTTGATTATCTTATATTTTATGACATGTAATATTATTATTATGAATAAATGACTATGACTATTAGAATGGTTGTTTTAAGTTTTAATTAAAAAGACATATCTAATGAGTAATTTGAACTGAATCCTTTCCAAAAGGAACCATACCAGATTATAGCAGATTTTAAACTCTCAGGTTCTCAGGTCGTATGTCGCATAGCATAACATGTCGCCAAACGTTGCTCCTGGCCCGGGCAGGATCCGGGGTAGGATGTTTGCTGCAATCAGCCCCCGTGTCAAGCGGCACAATTTATATGGTAAACCACCGTCTGAATATGCAGAGACGTTTGCTTAGTCTGCTAGTTTCGACATGGAAATGCGAGGGTGTTATCGTGTACGCAAACATCAAGACATTGGGTTAGGTTTTGTCCTTGTTACATGGTTGGCAATAGTAGTTTAATATGTAAGTAAGTTTAGTGTAATATGTCCCCTAATATTAATTTAATATATTTCATTAATGAATACATGATCAAATTAAAGAAGAATGAGATGAAATGTTGCACAGGGAGGAGAAAACAGTGGCGGAGGGCTGCAAGGCGTGGAAATAACTCTAATAAGAGCGTTGCTCTTCCATTTTGTAAAATTAATTACTTAAATAAAAAATAATCTTAATAGGCCCAGATGAAAAATAAAATTAACGAAATCTGTGATGAGCTTAATTTTACGGATTAAGTCCGAAAACATAAAAAAGTAGTAGGTAAGTAATAGAATTTGTTTCTAAATTCTATTTATTTTTTAAATGTCACTCTATCGTCATTTTCGTATCATGTTTATCAAAATAGCACTTTTAATGATTAGAGAGGATTTGCACCGTTCATATCACAAATTAAAAAAATATAGACCAACAAGAATGTGTGGCGTCCATATAAGTTTACTGATAAGTAGTAAGTACCTGCCTTTGGTACAGCTGCTCCGGCCAAAGATATGCATGTCGATTGCTTTGAGCTATTGTCGATATGCTCTCAATGGCTGAATACGAAATTAACACGAACGGTTGGTCAGTATTTTGTACTCGAAATATTTCAGAACAGTTCTACATTATAAATACTTGTTATGTTCTAGCTGCATCTGTCTGTTAAAATTGTGTTCCGAATTCAGTAATAACCAAGAGTATTAGTTAGTTATGGTACTACTTAGACGTGGTAAATTTTGCAAGCATATATTATGTAATACATATGAGAAACAATCATTATTACTTGGAGCTGATCTCCTGATGGAAGCTGAACAGGCTCATAAATAAACTTCGCTACGAAATTAAATAAGTATATGGTCCTTGCCATAAGCAGGCTCTTGCTCAGTGTCTGGGTGTTATTATCTTTATAAGTATGTATTTAAAAATATGTACCTATATGTAGTATATCAGCCTGTGGCAGCCATATCACAAGCTTTGCTTAGTTTGGGGTCAGAGACTGTAGAAAGGGGTGAGAATTCCTTGTTCTAAATGAGACACTTTATGTGTTGGGTAGGAATCTGATTTATTTGCAATACTATTTGTTGGTACAAATCTCTCAAAAACAGTGATTGTGCGGTTTAAGGCACTACTAACGCCATCTAGTGTGGTTTATACAAAACTATTCAAATGAATTAAACATGTTGTGCGTTTTAAGGCACTACTAACGCCATCTAGTGTGGTTTACATAAAACTATTCTTATATGAATTAAACATGTCGCCCACCAAGGACATCTGTAGAGGTCCTTCATAATTGTACAGTGATAACTTCATAGGAAATATTCTAAAACGAATCAAACATGTCGCCCACCAAGGACATCTGTAGAGGTCCTTCATAATTGTACAGTGATAACAATAGGTTTTGAAAGTGAATGCTCTTATATAAGCTGTACTGAAATTTTTACATAGTGATGATTTGTGGGCGAGTGATTATACAACTGATGCAATGGAGAGTGATGACTCGAGTGAATTTATGAATTAGAAGATGTGATTAAGTGCTCGTCAGAACATCTTCGCCAGAAACCCTGTACCATTCGTTGCGTTGACTCACATTGTATAAACAATTGATGTGACTGACCGTACACATGAACAGGCACCGCTATCAGAAGATCCCCAATCGAAATGATTCATTTCATTGGAGTGGGTTTGTCTGGAGTTCCAGGCATCACTGATAACGGTTGAAATAAACTTTCTTACAAGATGTAAGTTGACTCTCAACTGAAGTTACGCTGGTGTAGAATTGATTGAATGTACCACGGTTGCTTACATAAGCCGTGGGTAACCCAAGGTTTGGCTGATATATTTAGTACCTGGTACGCAAATGACTCAGTATAAATGCTGCACCTTCATGTACGAAATCTTGAATGAGTCATCAAACTCTTATTTGGTGAAGTGGTTTCTACGAGGCTGAATAATGGGATGTTTGAAGTCCTTCTCCAAATTTGCTATTTCTACGTTACATAGAATCCCATTATGGGGCAAAGAGATTTCAAAGTGCTTCTTGATTTCTTTTGCCCTGTACTTTTGATCTAACTGATGTCACCACCAAACTTTTGTTGTGCATTTGATGCACACTTCTGTTGCATGTTCTATCTCTCTTCTTTTGAATTTACTGTTTCTATTGCTTCTTCTGACTAAATTTTGATGACTTTCTGTAGTGTTGAAAATGTTCACGGATTTGATCATTTTTCTTCTTTCATAAAACACTACTAGAAATTTGATGTTGTTTTCGATTGATGCTATATCTCAGGATTTTCAGAGGACTGGACCTGAGCCCAGTGAGTGTGATTAAAATACGTTAGGATGGTTGATACTTTAATCCCAGCAATAGTGCTCAAGGAATTAGGATAGCTGCTAAGCCACGCCATGAAGACTGTGTAGTTTATCCACAGGTGCATGTTGATTTCTGGGATCGTTGTGACTTCCGTTACTTCTGCTGATGCTACTTTTCGTAATTCTATCCGAGGTAAGAATGGCTGCTTGACGGATGCGGTTATTTGAGACTCGTTCAAACTTACTTTGATTTCTCCGTTTTTTATCTTTGCTTTCGTAAGTTTGAATACATCGTGTAACGCTGTTACTACATGCCTCTGTCAAGTTGTTGCGGTAAGTATTCCTTTAATTTATTGAATTCTTTATGAGTTTTCCGTATTTATTCCCAGACAATCCTTTTTCCATGACTCCTTCTTCCTTAATATTTGTACTTCCTTCAACCAGACATTTTTTATCCTTCTTCTCTTTACTCCCTCTAAAAACCTTTCGTTTGACCTTTTACAGCTACTAACTGTCTTTTGCAGAAATCTTTCATTGGTAAGTGACTTTGTCTTTTCTTTGTGATTTATTATTCTTTCTTGACTTTTATGACACCCTGTAATGAGATTGTTAATAATTTTTACTGTTTTTTCAGATACTTCGAGACTGCGTGCACCTTCATCGACTACAAGCTGCTGCCGATTCTCCGCTGCGAGGTAAGGTGATGCTTCCTTTTGAATTAATCCCTTTTCTTCTATTTCAGGATCCAGACTGCCGCGCCATACTACTCTCTAAAGATGTGCATGTTCAGCAGATGTCTTCAGCTGCCTAAACATCTTGACTTTATGACGTAACATTTGGTGTAATACAGAATCGAATGTTTGATCGTCTTTGACTGTCGATGAATCTGAGCTTTTTATTGAGGCATCAAACATCATTCGAACTTTGCTTGTTATCTTATCGTTGCGTTTAACAGCATGATTGGGTAAGTAATCTGCAGTAGATAAATTACCTTCTTCTTCTAGCACGCATTCAACATGGCAAAGATCAATGTATTCTTGGAAGACCTCTGGATTACGTATCACTAACTCTTGTTTCTTCTTGAATCTATTTTCAAGAAGTTGGTTTCTCTTAATAGCAAGCTCTTTTTTGTTCTCGTTTTGACTTTGCAGATCTTCATCGCGGAATGGGAGTTTAACAACGTAGCGACTGTCTTCGTCACGATAAGTTGTTCTTTCATATATCTCTTCGCAACGCTGTTCTTCTTCTGAAAGACTCTTCCTTTGAACTCCAGGAATAACTGTCTCAATCTCCCAAAATTTCTTCAGTAGTTCATTGTCGTCGGTTTGACTTTGTAAACTGACAACGACATGATTACAGTTGATAGTGTCACCAGTTGATGATATCTTTCCTGATAAAATCCAGCCAAAGGCTGTGTTCTGAGCTACTGGTCGCCCTGAAGAACCTTGTATTAAACCTTCTCTTAATACTTTACCATAAGCTTCAGCACCGAGCAAAATGTTAATTTGGTTTGGTGTGTGAAATTCTGGGTCAGCTAGGCTGACTATTTCTAGCTCCGGCCAGTTGCAAGGAATAACCTTTGCCGAAGGCAAGAGGGATGTGATGTTGCCGAGTACATACGCATGTACCTGCATACTAAAGCTAGGATCTAGGCGAGAGTTGATTGTTACCATGACTGTGTACTCTGAAGCTAAGGAGCCCTTCTCTCCACCTATACCGGATATTACTGACTTAACTGGCCTTTTCTTGAGCCCAAGGAGTTGGACTGCTGATTCTGTTATGAATGACGCCTGGGATCCTTGATCCAATAACACTCTCAGCAGTTGTGTTGAACCATGGTTTGTCTGTGCTTCGACAAGTGCCGTGGCTAACAAAACTTGTGTACCCGCTGATGACTCCTTTGAAAAGTATGACGTCACATTTGACGTGGATTGTGGACCTTCCGATAACGCTGCCTGAACATTAGACACTGCTGACTTTAAGTTGGCAGATTCATTAACAGTCTCTACTGCTGCTAATGTAGAACTTGGATGAAGCAACGAGTGATGACGTCTTTTACAGACGTGGCATGATGTGCTCTGGCGGCAATGTTTGACGGAGTGGTTTGAACCTAAACAATTAAAACATAGACCCTTTTTTGCAACAAAATTCTGACGCGAATCGTGACTCTCCCTTGCAAACAGTTTACAGTATGCAATTTTATGATTTTCGTTACAAAATGGACAAGGGTTGATTACATTTACATTTGATCTGTTGTGACTATTCACAACATGATGCACGTGATGCCGAGATGGTATTGGTTTACTAAGAAAGTTCTTAGGTTTGTTGGATTTAGACTCATTCAAAAACTCGAGTGCTCTGAACCTGGCTTCCAAAAAATCTTCGAATTGCGCGAGGGTGGGCATTAGGGTGGAATGAAAAACACTTTTTTTTTAAATTTTTAAACTCCTGTGTTTCCAATCATTGACCTATATGTTTAGGAGTATTTGTGCAAAATTTAAGCTTTCTAAGTTTTTATCCTAAGGTGGCGCAGTGAACTTGAAGTTTGAAAAAATAATAGTGTTTGGAAAAAATAAGTGTTCAGAAGTCTTATAGCAGAGGTTTATATGTGTTTTTAGACCAAATAGAAGATACATTTTCATTGAATTTAGGAAATAACCCTCGAAAGCACATCCTGTCATATAACATCAAATTTTCGTAAGTCGGTCAAAATCAAGGTGGTGTAATTTCTAATTTCGTTAATTAAAAGATAAATTTATAATTATTTAATGTTTGTTTTATATAGTTACATATTTTATGAGTATTTAATGTGAATTATGTGATAATGTTAACAGAAATTAGGTTCTGGGAATGTGCCAAAAAGTAACATTTTTTCAAACTTCAAGTTCAACGCGCCGCCTTAGGATATTAACTTAGAAAGCTTACATGTTGCACAATTACTCCTAAACATATAGGGTAATGATAGGAAATACAGGAGTTTTAAAATTTAAAAAAAGTGTTTTTCACTCCACCCTAGTGGGCATGTCATCGCTAGTGCTTATCTGAGTTTCCCATAGCTTACGTGACTCTTGATCTAATTTTGCGCTTGCTAGGTAAATGACGATGACATCCCAGGAAGATACATCAATTCCAAGATTTTTGAGGCCATTCAAACACTCCATAGTGGTATCCAACAAGCCTTTTATACCATCTGAGCTCTCAACAACATTTGTTTGAGTTAAAAATCGTTTAAGTAGTGAGTTTGACAAAAACCTCTTATTATTGTAGCGACTGACTATCAAATCCCAACACTCTTGGTAATTGGATGACGTCACAGGAATGTGGCGAACTAGTTGCTCGGCTTCTCCCGATAGCAAACCCTTTAAATAATGCATTCGCTGTACGTCACTCAATGAATTGTTGTCGTGAATTAATGCGATAAACAAATCTTTGAAAGTGGGCCATTCCGAATACAAACCAGAAAACGTTGGAATTTGAATTCTCGGTAATTTGACACTATTATTATTGCACTTGTTTGACTGGTCTACTACGAGCTGCACAGATTTCAATTTATCTAAAACATCGACCAAGTCGCACTTATAATTTAGATACACTTCTTCGGTCAATTCGAATACATTTTCTGTGAAATACAAATGAGTTTCATCTGTGACAACTTGAAATATAGAACTATGAGTAGACACAAAATCATTCCAAACATTTTCTAATTGATCTAATCGTGTTTGAACGTAAGCCCGCGTAATACGTTCCTTAGGTGATTTCTTATAATTAATTAGATGACGTTCTATAGTTGATTTTCTATTTACTTGTAACTTGTATAAAGGATCCATTTTAAAAACAACAAACTCTAAACTTTACCAAAACTAAATCTCAAAACAAATCAGAAAATTTTACAAGTGTGCGGAACTCTGTCGCAGTTAAAATGATGAAATAAGCTAAGTCTCAAATAGAGAAATTTTACAAGTCCGTGGAACCTTATCACAATGTAATTTTTGCGATGAAATTATTCTAAGTTGAAGATTGATGTTGAAAATTTTACAAGTGTATAGAACCTTGTCGAAGTGAAAAATTTAGAAATTGGCCGTAGGTTCCCCGTCTATCCAACTTACTTCTAACTATTCTAAGTCCTAAACTATCATACAATTATTACAAGTCCCAAAGTTATGTCAACTTCAAATTTTACCGATCACTTCACTTGAATGATTGAGCTTGATCACTTTACGAATGAATGAAATTGTACTCACGATTTATTTTCACAAACTTCACTATGGTTTCCGATCGCAGCGCCCCCTGGCGCCAAGTAGTTGAACTCCGTTTGGGTTTGAATCTCCGGTTGAAATATTCGCCTTCGCTTCGCCGTTGAGATTATTCCGACTACTACTGCCCTCTGTCGGCGAGTAGTGGAACTAATGTTGACCTGTGGATTTCCAAACTTTGCCTCCGGTGTAAGAAGCTGGAAATCCTCCGACGTTGCGCTAGTAGCGCCAGCCAAAGTTGCCGGTAGACTCCCTCGAAAACCGCCAGGAACACAACACAACTTAGTGTTGCATCCGGCTCGATATGTAGAAAGGGGTGAGAATTCCTTGTTCTAAATGAGACACTTTATGTGTTGGGTAGGAATCTGATTTATTTGCAATACTATTTGTTGGTACAAATCTCTCAAAAACAGTGATTGTGCGGTTTAAGGCACTACTAACGCCATCTAGTGTGGTTTATACAAAACTATTCCAATGAATTAAAAATGTTGTGCGTTTTAAGGCACTACTAACGCCATCTAGTGTGGTTTACACAAAACTATTCTTATATGAATTAAACAGAGACCGTGTGTAAGATGTCCCTTTAAATTAGGTAAATTATTTACTAATAAATTTTTATTTAGCTACCTGTATGATCGAATAAATGATGTATGATAACCTCACTGACATCGAATTAAACATTGGATATATAATTATCCTCGCAGCACGTACTCTGTCCTCAGTTTCTCTGCCAGCACAAAAGTAAAACATCCAACATCTCTATAAAACTAACGTCAAAAATATAAGAAAAATCCCAAAACCTTTCAGATCCCGGAGTTAATAAATCCCCAACAATAATGTAACCGAACCGGAGAAAAAATACAATTGATATTGGTGCATTACTTGTCGCCCCCTCCAGCCACCTTCACCCCCCCTCTCCTGATGATATATGTGGTGGGGGGAACGCCCTTTTCCTTTGTTTGGGAAGGATTTATCCCGAGTGGGAATACTTTCAGGGAACCGTGAGTAGTGCGATGGTTTATTAGGTTAGGGGTTAGAGAAATGGCTTATTGTTATAAAATAATCGGTTATCTTTTTCATATTGTTATGTTTGTGGGAAGATGGATATTTTATCTGAGTGAAAGATATGCTTCGGTATTTTTATGACTTCGTGTAAAGTTTGATGAAAGCCTATAATGTCACTATAAACGTACTACGTGTATACTTTATAATAATTATTATTATTGTACCTACTACTCGCTACTACTCGTCATTAGAACCCAGTTTTATATTAGGAACTAGTTGCGATCCGCGGTGTTACCCTCGTTAGCCCGAGATAAAAAGATGTTTTCTGAAACAAACGTAGCCTAAGTTACTCCTTATTACATCAGCAACCTGCCAATAAAAGTCCCGTCAAAATCGGTCCAGCCATTTCAGAGATTAGTCGGAACGAACAGCCAGTCAAAAATTGCTAAAAATGTTATTTTGGTGTGTTACCGTATATACATTCATATAAATGTAGTAAAAAACGGTTATTTCAATGTTACAAACTGACACTCAAATTTTATTTATATGTATAGATAATCATATTATTATGTATAAAAATGTATCCAGAAATCGCCAAATAAACCGCTATTCCATTTAAAAGTTCATTGACTTTCGATATAATATAAATTAAAAATTAAAAAAACCCCCGACACATTGACAACCATTTTGGGCACATTTTTAAAATGTTGGTTCTTCCATCCCCACTTTAACCCACCATAACTCTTAAACGGTTCAATCGATTTTTATAAAACATAGCTAAGAACACTCTCGATTTAGTCTCCTTTCATCCAAAAAAAACTAAACTGAAATCGGTTCAGTGGTTCGGGCGCTATGATGCCACAGACAGACAGACAGACACACAGACAAACAGACACGTCAAACTTATAACACCCCTCTTTTGCGTCGGGGGTTAAAAATGGGACAGCTAATAGTTAATATTTTTTCACGATTACATGGTTGATCCCATAGCAAATATTGATCACAATATAGTAAAGTAAATTTCTATCGACCGGGTGGCTAGCCCTGGTGTCAGAAGTGATCACAATGATCAGTACAATGATGTCCTTGAAAATGTCTGATGCCAAGATATATTACACCTCACACTAGTGAAGCTTTGCTGTCTGTCCGTCCGTCTTTTTGATCGTGTTCATAATCATTTTATATAATTATCTTTTACCACTCTGGAAACAACCTTCTTCTAACACCATTGGCTTTTCGGTGAAGGAAAACATCGTGAGGCAACCTGCATACGTCCGTAGAAGAAATTCGATGGCGTATGTGAATCCACCAACCCGCACTGGGCCAGCGTGGTGGATATGGCCCAATCACCCTTCGTGGGTAGGCCTACGTCCTGCAGTGGACTATTATAAAGGCTGATACAGTACAGTACTCTGGAAAGTGACAATTATTATTAGCAAAAAATGGCAAAACCGACTTCCATTGCTTACAAAATTCGAATAGTTCGCTCGAATTGATGTAAACTGTATACTGTATACAGTACAGTATACAGATGTAAAATGTAAACAATTTTTACATCATTGCTGATTTTTTCAAAAATAGCTCAGCCGATTTCGATAAAATTGAAATGGAACCACTTCGGGAGTATATTCCTTAGAACTAAAAAAAATTGTTTGCCGAAAATTTCGATGAACACAACAAAAAAATACATATAGACGAACATAAACTCCTCCTTCTTGGAAATTGGTTAAAAATAAAACATTATCTCTTATCAACCTTTGCAAATCAGCCGTAACCTACAAAATACAATTTGAACTGCGAACAATGTCTAAAACGGATTCAGTATCAATATCTAATTCTAATTACCTATACACCCTTGCCTCAACATGCAATTCATAGAATACGAGTATAATTATCATAATAAAATTATAGTACCTACCTACGAACCGGTAGAAATCCAAAGAAACGTGTGATAAAAAAAAGAAGAATTACCCTTAATAAAGATAGAAATTCGGAACAATTTAAATTGGTTCGTTGTATATGAAAGATAATTGTTACATATCAGTGAAATGAAATAAGTTCCGAGCCGTGTACGTCTTAGAATTTTTTCGACAAACATACCCTTTCGCAATGTTCTCATTAAAATCGTCATTATATCAAGTGTAATCTATATCATGTGGAGCGTTTTACGGTTTCCTTTTTGTTTTCCGTGTGCCGAGCTTTACTTACCTGAAACAAAGGGAAATCCAAATTAATAGAGCATCCAAATTATATCCATCTGACGATAATGTAATTACGATTGTGTTAAATATAATAGTATGCTTAAGATAGTTACTGCAATTTCCTTAGTATAAAAAATCGGTTAAGTTCGAGTCGGACTCGCGTTCGAAAGGCTCCGTACCGTATAGCCCCCTCAGCTCTATTTCTGTTGCCGTTATTAATAATAAGCAAAAAAACTCCTAAAAATCACGTATGTTGTAAGGGAGCCCCCTTTAAATAATTAATTTATTCTGTTTTTAGTATTTTTTGTAATATCGGCAACAAAAACGCATCATCTATCGTGGTTCATGAGATACAGCCGGACAGACAGACGGACATCGGAGTCTTAGTAATAGGATCCCGTTTTTACCTTTTGAGTACGGAACCCTAAAAACGGTGCTATTTGATAAATTGCTACCATAGATGGTAGTAAACGGACTGACGGACTGTCAGCCTAGTTTTAACCGACTTCAATAAAGGAGCTTCTCAATACGACTGCATGTTTTTTTTAAGTGGGTATATAACGCAATTACCATATACGCCATTATGAACCAATGTTGATAATTATTTTTTTGTTTGGTAGATCATACGAGTACTTTAGAGACTTTAGAGAGGCGTTATTTACATTTTATCCAATACGGTTGAATAGTTTTTGTAAGATCGATAATAATGTAAAAAGTACTACATAATGATACATTGATCCGCGCGAACTATTCAAATTCAAAGAGCTCTATACCACTACCAAAATGAAAGCATTACATGTTTCACTTCTTGACTCAATCCCAAAAATATGCGCAGCGCCCATGTAGGTATTGACGACGTAACCCAGTATAATTTACATCTGAAAAATTCTTGCTGAAATTTGATTTCATTTGAACAATCCACTTTTATCTTTTTAATTTACACTGATCTATTGAAACCCCTTGAGACCTCTTCATCAGGCAATATTATCTGAAGTTGGCATTTTAATTTCGGCCTGTCATACCCTGAATCATTTATCTATTACTTAATTACTGCAAATATAATCAAAAACGAGTTAAAAGCAAAAATTGAGTGTAAAAGGTATATTTTTCTAAATTAGAACTATTTTTAAACATACGATAGCATCATCTCATTTTTCTGATTAATGATATTATTGTCAAAAGAAAACCTTTTTTGCGTTTCTTTCAGTTTCACAGTTTTATCAATTTAATGTCGCGAAAACTAGAATATTCATCAAAATGGAGTGATGAAAGTATGTTCACACAATTAGTTACTTTTTGAAGCGTTATTAAAGTTGGTCAAAGTTTGTGTTAACTTTCTTGGGGATTAGTTTTAGTGCAACTTAATAAACTTAAGATTATTTCAAAATTCAATTAATTTCACAATAGAATTAGTGAACATAGGTACTAACATAGGTATATATGTATTAGAAAAAGACTGTCAATTATTTAAACGTCAGACAGATTTTTACGCATGTAGCTAATTTGAATGAGGCAACGAATGCTTGGAGGGTCGCTAGCCCAAATTCCGAGCTTCCAAAGACTTTGTCGTCGCAGAGACTGTGGGATCGGCCGATCTGCGAACTAGCACGGAAATCTCTTCTAGATACGTGTTCTAGCGTCGCGGATCGCGCTCGTATCCTTGCGGTCTCTGTATGGGAGTCCGGTCTTTGGTTGCAAGCTTTGCCCTCTTTCAATACTGGTAACCTTTTAGACCCAACTGCATTTCGTCTAGCTGTCAGCTTACGCTTGGGTGCAAGGTGTTGTGAGGCCCATCGCTGTCAGTGTGGTACTGCAGTTGACCAGCTCGGTCACCACGGTCTCTCTTGCTCAAGAAGCGCTGGTCGGATTGGTCGCCACGCCAGCCTTAACGATGTCATTCGCAGGGCTTTTGCCACCGCCAATATCGCAGCCGTACTCGAACCGAGTGGGCTCGCGCGTGGTGATGGCAAAAGGCCTGACGGCATGACGCTGGTCCCATGGAAGTGTGGACGGCCCTTAGTATGGGACGCAACTTGTGTCGATACTTTGGCACCGTCACATCTTTCTGAGACTCAGAGTAGGGCTGGAGCTGCGGCCAATTCGGCGGAGCAGCACAAGCGGCGCAAATATGCTAACCTCGGTAGTGGTTACATATTTGAGCCATTTGGAGTTGAGACATTGGGTCCGTGGGGGCCGGGAGCTCATATCATTTTCAAAAGTCTTTCTGGGCGTCTGGTGGACGCGACGCGTGACCAAAATGCTGATGTTTATTTGGCTCAACGCATAAGCATTGCCATTCAGCGTGGCAATGCAGCCAGCATGCTGGGCACGCTGCCAACTGGCAGTGGGCTTGAGCATTTGGATTATCTTAAGACCTTCAAAGGTCTGAGGGTGATCCAATGCTTTTTGTGTAATAGTAGTGTAGTTTTGTTGTAGTTAATAAAGGCACTTTTGCCCGTATTAAAAAAAAAAAAAGATTTTTACGACAGGAAGCAAAGTTACCTACATACTGTGAATTATTTTTATGCAAGATTACTTGCATAATATGCCGGGGCAGGTTACATATATTAATGTAACTAGCAACCTGCCCCGGATTTGCAGGTGCATACATATAAGCCTTCCTCTTAAATCACTAAAAAAAATTAAATCTATTAAAAAATTAAAGCGTTTATTTTTGAATTTGTATTTCAAAACTACTTATTCGTCTAAAATAAACTTATTGTACCTAATTGTCTTGTTCTTTTGCTGTTCATGAAGCTCTAAGAGTCGTCACTTCATGCTATTTTAATTCTTGTTAATACCTTGTAGAATATTAAGGCAGAGTCAACTGTTTAAAATACACTGCGCGCTGCATTACCATTGATTAACACAAGTTCTTCCAACGAAGCGATGTGACGCGTACTTTAACTTAGTCTACTGCTGTCTTTTGATAAAAAACATGGACACGTGTGGTTTTCGATCACAAAAGTTTTTATTCATTGTATTTAGCTTACGTTTACATACTAAATTTCAAATGCAATGCTTCAGGTTTTCTGCAGGAAAGACAGACAAGCAGTTAATCCAAAATGATAAAAAACTTTTGTTTTCATTTGACCCAAATCATAAAATGTCTATTTGGTTGATATTTTTCTACTACTACTAAATGCAAGACTAACATAATCTAAAACTACATAAACTACTACTACATAACAAGCAATTGGATCATCGACAGACCTTTGAAAGTCTAAAGATAATCCAAATTCTCAAGCCCACTGCCAGTTGGCAGCGTGCCCAGCATGCTGGCAGCATTGCCACGCTAAATGGCAATGCATTGTATTATACGACCTATACTAATTAATTACAGTATTAATGCAATTTTATTACTTGAATTTTAAACATACTGTAGACAATTGTCTTGTTTTTGAGTACCTTCTGATTACAAATTTATAGTGAAATTCCGCTCCATATGGTATGCTAGCTACATCAGTTCATCATACTTCAGTTACATCAATTAATGAAATGAAAGGTAGGTAGATACAATTCGCCTGAAATGATCATCAAAGGAAAAAAAAATAAGAAACAAAATTGCCAACGCCCATCCTATTGAAGACTTATTGCAAGCTTATGGCCAGCATTGGCTGTATTATATCGGCTGAGTTATATTTGGAAAATCAAAAATAATCTTGGAAAAGATTATTCTTGAGAAGAAAAGCAGAATCTCACTATAAATGCGTGATCAGAAGGTACTCACAAATTGTCTGCAGTATGTTTAAAATGCAAGTAATAAAGTTGCATTAAAACTGCAATTAATTAGTTTATAGTACATTGCCATTCAGCGTGGCAATGCTGCCAGCATGCTGGGCACGCTGCCAACTGGCAGTGAGCTTGAGAATTTGGATTATCTTTGGACCTACGAAGGTCTGTCGATGATCCAATTGCTTGTTATGTAAAATAACTCAAAAATAACTCATACTGCATCGTTGATACATCGATTCGTGCAAAATATTCGAATTCCGTATATTGTTGAAGTCGGTTGTGTTAACTTGTGTTGTACCATTTTCGGCGAAAAAGTGTAACGCGCAAGGGTCAGGAAGCGCTCAAGCTATTACAAGCAGGCAGAACTAAACACACATAAAGTTATAGATAAAGCGCACTCGTGAGCTGCACCAACTACACAGGTATTTAGTGCTCGTATTTTAGTACGGGAATCCTCTCGGCTCCAGAAAACTTTAGCTGTAAATAACTGGTAGAGTTGGGATCTTTGCCGCATTGTGTCGACTTTACCCTACTCTATCGGTCCGTATGCAAAGCAATTTCAACTTTATATCGATGTGCATAAATTGCAGTTTGGTTCCAAATGGCGCAGTTAAATGGTACCTACAGTATAGAATGCGAGTCTGCATTCGTTTGTTAATACATTGTATTGAATGTTCACGGTTACAATGTCTTTGGTATGTGTTTTGTTCATGATTTGTATCTGTTTCCAGTATCAAAGGATTTCAATAGCTGGCAATTCGGGATATTAATTTTACTAATTTTGGTTTGCTATTTGAATTAATATAATTATTATTTGTGTTGGTCATAAACAGTAACCATTATTCACAGATAAATAGGAACATCCCCGCTACAGGTAGAAACTACGAGTATTTGTGCAGATAACATTCTCATACATAAATTTTTGATAAAGTTATTATTTTTTCGAATACCGCTAGTGCCTTGCATATGTTCCTACCATTAATACCATAAGTACCTTTAATTTTGATCTCATAAATATGTAGTTGTTTCAGACTCCAGCCTAGACAAGTTATTGTGATGAAGTTTTGATGCTTATTTTAAGTTTGTAGAAACATTTATGGTACTTTTTAGTTTCTAGTATAACATCAGCAACTGTTTCATGCATTTTCAAGATTATTATCATAGTAAGGCGTACTTAGAATTACTTTGTAAAATACAAGCACTCACCCTTATAAAAATGGAGTTTTATTACATGGCTTGACATTTTTATACACTCCTTATAAAATACACATTACCAAGAAAAAATAAAACCTCAAGTAGACCAGTATGCCAGCTAGGTGTTGCTATAAAATTTTAACAACATCCCACACATGCATCCATACTAACATTTTTAGCACATTATTTTCAACTTTAATACCCAGTAAATAACAATAATTAAAGCACGCAAGTTAGCACGCAAAAATGTAGTCGTTAACCTAAATTCTGCTTAAGGCCGTGCATTCACGGTACGTTATTTCCTTAGCTACGTTTCTCCGTCAATGAATTGATGGCCAATTCCGTCCAGTGACGTCAACAACGTAATTAGCCTTGCGTAGAATGTGAGCTGTATTAAATAAGAAAGAAATAAAGTTATAGTTGTTTGTTTCTACTTTGTTTATTTATTAAAAAAATAACGATGCTTAGTTTTATATTACTCGTATTATGCATTTGGCATAGATTTCACGTGATGTAATTAGTGTCACTTTTCTTTATCTATTATATAAAAGGCTTCGCTGAGTGACTGACTGACAGACAGCCTACAGCCCAAACCGCTAAAGATACGAACATGAAATTTGGAACAAAGATACATTGGACCACGTAATGGAGCACTAAGAACGGAATTTTGAAAAATCGACCTCTAAAGGGGTAAAACGGGCCCTTTTCGTTTGTATGTAACTTTTTATTCCCTTTACCGATTGACTTGAAACTTTGTATACATGCTACTCAAACAAAATAAAAGTTACGTTTGTTCCTGTTTTTCCGAATATTCCTTATCTAAGGGGTCAAATTGGGTCCCAAAGTTGGTGAAAAAAGCGTCTATTACATCCAACGAGCTGAACGGTTATGGATGAAATCTGGTATGGCGGAAGCACACAACATGTTTCAACACATGAACTATTATTATCCCGGAAATTCTATGGGGATCCTTAGGGATAGCCAAAATTAATCAGTTTCGGCTGCCGCCCAAACCGCTAAAGATATAAACTTGAAATATGGAATATAGGTACATTGTATGACGTAATGGAGCACTAAAGACGAAAACTTTGAACTTTTGACCTTTGACGGGGTAAAACGGGCTCTTTTCGTTTGTAAGTATATTTTGTATTCCTGTACCGATTGACTTAAAACTTTGTTAATATGCTACTCAGACAAAATGAAAAATACGTTTGTTCCTGTTTTTCTGAATTTTCTTTATCTAAGAGGTCAAATAGGGTCCCAAAGTTGGTGAAAAAAACATAAATTACATCCAACGAGCGGAACGGTTATGAATGAAATCTGGTATGTCGGAAGCACATAACATGTTTCAATACAGTAACTATTTTTATCCCGGAAAATCTATAGGGTCTCTTAGGGATAGCCAAAATTATCAGATAAAGCTAAGATAAAACGGGTAAATGAATTCTAACAAAATTTGGTACGATGCTAGACAATAACACAAATTACCACTTGGGGTACCTACTGCTATCCAGGAAAATTTCAGTGGGTCACGATAACAATTTCTTAAAAAAATGCTAAAAATCTATTCGTAAATCGATGCAATATTGTTTAAAAATAGCCCACCCTTTTAACTAATAGATGACTATATTGACGTTTTGGGAAAAGTCCCGGATTCCTTTTCGAAATCTAGACCAAACGTCCTATAAAAGCATGAAAAATAACTTGAACGCATTTTTTTAGTAATATAGTGAAGTATCTAGAATAAAATTTAGATATTGACTCATCCGTCAATGGGGCAAAATGGGCCCCTAATAGTTTACGAAAGATTTTATTTTGTGAGCCAATAGATTTGAACTTAGGGTACATACGGATAAATAAACTTACTTTACTATGGGTTCTACCTGAAAAAGCGAAAATTACCTATTCTTTACATTTTGCCGCGGGTCGATGAACTTTTTATGTTGAACAGCAGATTTTATTTACGTGATTTCGGGGTTGGTACCATAGTAAAAGTAAGTCAAATGATGAGTATAATAGAATCCTAGAACATGCCTGTCGTCTAGATATAGGTAGAATATGTATTTCTCAAATAAAATATACCTACTTGTGTGCTACTTTTTCATCTGTACAGGGTCAGAGAATGCCTGAAAGTCCTACAAGTGTCTCGGCCACTTTTGACTGGGTGAACGGTTTTGGGCAAGATTGTCATTGAGTTCAGGATAATCAAAATTAAATTTCTAATAATTTAATGAAACATGTTGAATACCTGTACTGAGCTTTTTTAATAGTCCACTACTGAACGTAGGCCTACCCACGAAGGGTGATTGAGCCATATCCATCACGCTGGCCGAGCGCGGGTTGCTGAATTCATATACATCGATTTTTCTCTATGGACGTGCCTTTGCAGGTTGCTTCAATGTTTTCCATCAATAAAAAGCCATTAGTGTAAATTCCGTACATAAGTTTCAAAGCTCAGTGGTCAGACCAGGATTAGGACCTTACGATTGTGATGTGGACCATGACATGCGAATGGAGTTGGATATAATTTGGTATGCGAGTGGGAAACTACATGGTTCATAAGTGAGCAATGTACCGAAAAATATTCTTTTTACCACATAAAGAATGAGTAGGTATTTTAACATATAACTTTATTAAGTATTTATCTTCTGACAAGTTATAAGGCAACGCGGGCCAAACCGTAGGCTATTAAAGTCAAAGAACATATTTACTGTTGAACTGTGTTACATTGAGATCTTAATACTAAGAACAAAAATATTGAATTAACCGTTAAATCCAATGCGGCCATAAAATAATTATTTGAACATGAATAAATCATACAATTATTATTTAATTAATTTCAAATATTTTGCAAATCAATTTCATCTAAAAATTGTCGTAGGTAATAAGCTTTAGACACGAGCGAATTTAAGCAAAAACTGAGACAAAGCAGGCTAATCTTATCTTTGCAAGTAATACGAAAACCCGAGCTAAACCATGAGCTATTATTTTAAGCAAGAAAGTACTAAAACAACGCGGGTCAAACTGTGGGGAAATACCATTTAAAGTAAGTACTCATTATCATTTTGAGAAAATACTAAAACAACGCGGGCCAGACTATTATCATGGGCTATTATCATTGCAAGTAATACGACAACGCAAGCCAAACGGCAGGCTATTATAATTTGGGGTAATATAAATTGCATATCAAATAAATAATCGCCTATCAATACATACTCATCATTTATATTCTTTTTTACATCAAATAACTTACTTCACTACAAATAAACTAAATGTTTAACAAAACTCAAACTGCAGATAATTCGAAATTTTACATCAATATGACATTACTTTTTTCCTCATAATGTAATACAGTTAAATTTATTTTTGTACAAAAATACTACATACATAGCATAAATACTGACTGCACAGCAAATTTTTCATATTTCATAGCAAAATAACTATCCCAGTCGCATAATCCCTAAGTTGACCCTCGCTTCCTAGGGAATGCTCTGTTATCAGGGGTCTAGATCAATGGATGGTTTCTTTAGGGTAAATTAGTGAAGAAATTAGATTAGGTGTGATACAAAAAATAGGTTAGGTTATGTTAGAACATGACAAAACAACGCACGAGCCGAGCGAGCGAAGCGAGCGTGCCGCGGCAGCGGCCGGCGAAGTGCCAGAAGCGAATCGCCTTTATAGATTAGGTGTGAAACAAAAAATAGGTTAGGTTAGGTTAGGTTAGTTTAGGTTAGGTTAGGTTAGTTTAGGTTAAATATTAAGACGACTGTGATTAATAAAATGCTGTTTTATTTAGAAAAACTGCTGTAAATAATATAAAAATAGAAGCTATATTTAAAAGAAAAAGAGTTAACAGGTATAATGTGCATTAAGATTATTAGCTGTGCATTGATGAAAAAGCTTTTGCTTTAGGAAAAATCGCTGTACGCTGCGAAAATAAATTGTAGTGTGTTTAGTGATATTTTGAGTTGAATATTATGCTGTGCAATCAGTAATTTTGATGGGAATTTGGAATCTTATTGCATAGAATAAGGATATTTTTTGATTTGCGTTTAAATACTACCCTTATAATTTTAAGCAAGTACTACGACAACGCGGGCCAAGCTACGTGCTATAAATTACCATTATAAGCAAGTACTGAGAATGTGCAGGCCAAACCACGACCTGTTATTATTCTAGCCAAATACTGGGATAATTTAGGCCAAACCGTAGACATTATCCCTTCAAGTAATACGTTATACGATAATGCGGACGAAACCACAAACTGTTATTATTTTAAGCAAGTGCCAAGACGAAGTGGGCCAAACTGTGGTTTATTATCATTTTAAGCAATTACTAAAACAACGCGGGCCAGCCCGTGGGCTATTATCATTACAAATAATACGACAACACAGGCCAAACGGTAAGCTACTATAATTTTAAGCAAGTATTAAGACAACGCGGGCTAAGTTGCGTAATTTATATACCATCTTAAGCAAGTACTAAGAATACGCAGGCCAAACCGTAACCTATTATCATCATCATCCTGCCCTTAGATTTACTTGATGACAATAAATATTATCTTATCTTATCCCACTAGGTGGGGTCGGCACAGCACGTTTCTTTTCGCCACTTCACTCTATCATACGCCATCTCATCATCAACTCATTTCTCTCGCATATTATCTTGCACACAATTCATCCACACTTTTTTTGGTCGTCACCTCCTATTTCTGCCGCTTACCATCATATTTAGGGTTCTTTTCGTGACATTACTCTCTTCCCGTCTCATGCCCTTACCAAGATAGCCTGCCACTCTTTAATTTCTCAGTCACTGGCGCTACTTTCAGACTTCTTCTAACATACTCATTTTTAATCTTATCCATTCTTGTCTCTCCGCACATCCATCTCAGCATTCGTATCTCCGCTGCATGCAATTTCCTTTCATTCTCCCTATGGTGGCCGAACACTCTGACCCATACAATACGTTTTTTATCCAGCCAAATACTAAGACGATTCAGGCCAAACCGTAGGCATTATCCTTGCAAGTAATACGTTATACGACAATGCTGGGCTACACAAGCTATTATTATTTTAAGCAAGTGCCAAGACAACGCGGGCCAAACTGTGGGTTTTTATTATTTTGAGCAATTACTAAAACAACGCGAGCCAGACCGTGGGCCATTATCATTGCAAGTAATATGACAACGCAGGCCATCAGACAGCCTTTTTTAATTTTAAGCAAGTACCAATACAACGCGGGTCTAACCGCGGGCTATTTTCATTTTAAGCAAGTACCTATGTACTAAGATCACGCGGGCGAAGCCGCGGGTTTTAAGCTAGTTTTATATAATTTCGTCAAAGATTTTGGTATTCCCATGGACAATAAAAATATCATGCAAGTAGGTACCTACTAACTATTTGCTATTTCTGTCGACAAATTTCGGAACTTAAATGTAGAGAATCGTTTAGCATTTGTGCTTTAACAGTATCGTAGTGCTTGCACGGATTGTATGGCAGGGTTGAAATGTTTGCAATTAACCTAAGTTATTAAACTAAGTAGAATTTGTGGGTACTCGGTAAGCTACCCGAGAGCAAGAAATAAACAGATAATAGTGCTCATAATTATAATATTGTCCCTAGCCATAAGATATTCTGCATTACAGGACCGTGAATACATACCCTTATTTAACTAGTTTGCTCTTAAAATGTAACCATTCTCATTTAATCTTTTTATGTTTCCAAAATGGCTTTTAAGTGCTATTACTAAAATGTAAATCCCAAAATACGAAAAAGACACTGTTACAATACATTAAACTAGAACAAAGGAGTGACTTGTGATTTCATCATATTTTCAGGGAATTTGTCACTTCAACGAGTCCACTTCACGTTGTTTACTCTAAGATGTTTGTATGCGTAGAGATGGAGCCTGTATCGTAACTCGCGAGATAGTTTCGGTCCGTTTCACTCTTATGACTGTGTTAGTGAGATAGACAGCGATAGAGATAATGTCGAGCGCACAAGGTAGGCAAAGTTCTAGTGTCTTAGCCTTTGTTTGAAGCCAGACTGGCAATTATTTACACTCGTTAAGCTCGCGTCAACACCTTGGTAAATAAATGTGGAGTCTGGGAGCTAAGATTGTGGAATTTTGTAGTTGGACAATTTGTAAGCTGGTTATCTTTTGAATTGATTTGAAAGTCACCAAACAGGCACATAGGTACTAAATGGGCTAGCCACTTGGCTTATGTGAACTTACTTAAGTATACATAAAGTAAGTATTTAGAAATCCTATGTTTTATCTAATCTCCTCCATGCCTATTTTATATCAGGTATTATAGCAGTGCCCGACAGGGTCCATGATTGTTCCTATTGTATTGCATTGTGCAAGCTAAATGAATACATCTGAAGATGAAGATATTTAATAGGCGAAAATATTGTATTATTATAGGAATCACAAACGTTATTAATTATGCTCACTAAGCAAAATGCTGTAGTTTGGTGTGAAATTATTAAAAAACTTATTTTGTCGAAAAAAAGATGAGTAATAATTATAATATGACTTTTTGTTTTAATTTCCTTGACCACAATAAAGAGAAAATATCAAACTATGTACTTATTTGAAAAAGTAAAAATTACTTGAATTTTTCAGCAACCAGCTTTGTCGACTTTATAGAAGATTCGAGACCAAAGAGTTTCCTTCTCATTGGATCTCAAGGAGTACGTGAGAAGGTCAGAGTTGTTAAGCTATCAAGCCACGATTGATACCTGACCTACTTGGGGAGGTTTTAATTACGGAGCGCGGCCGGCCGCCACTCGACCCGCTCTCCTCACCTAGGGCTCACCACCTTGCAGAAAACTACTAAAATCCACTAAAATTTACTAAAATCCACAATTCTCGAATTCCCGGACAAAGGGGCCTTAATGTTTTGAAAGCCCTTTTGACCGCAGTTTACTTAACCTTTGCAAATACTAGCTTTTGTCCGGGATATTTTATATACATATTTGAGTAGGTAACACCTAACGCGAGCTTTAAAGATCCTAAATGTACAAAACTGGGTAAATGTAGTGGTGTCTATACAAACTACTCGTAGTTGCTTATGTAGTTAGTGCAAGGTTTCTCAAACTTTAATATTTCGATGCGCACTTAGATGCTTCACACGTTATGCTCTGAGACGTCAAAATTAGTGTCTTTGTATGTCGCCTAAAATTGTAATTTTGCTCTTGTGTATACTAACTTCCATATAAATTCATGCAGACCGACTAATGGACCTCATTTTATTAAGGTGCTCTAAAATAAAAAAAATAGATGAATGAAAGAAGAAAGTAGATGGATCCATTGATAACACTTCAAGGTCTCGACAACTCTATTAGACACTCGTGTAAGTTTTTACCATACAACAATATGCTCACAAATGTGAGTATGTGCCTTATGTGTAAAATTACACAATGCCCACTTACAGCGTGGAGTGCTAAAACCATAGTAACTATGCCAGTGCAAAGCCTGAAAGTAAATGCTGGCAGCCCTGCGGCGCAAAAGCAATGAAACCTGCACTCTGCTAGGGTTAGTACCCTACAATTTTTACATCTTTAAATGACAGAGATATAGACATCAATCATTTTTATTAGAAAACAGGGTTGAATCTGATCAGGTGCAAGTATCATAATTTAGGCATTTTAAAAACTCAAACTAGAGGCAAGAAAGTCAGTCACACTCAATTTGTAGAAGAAATATCTAGCAAGAAAGAGAATGAGACGCATTTTAATGTACACTGAGAAAATTTCTCATCAATCGTTAGATTTTATTACGGTAGCGGCGGGTAAACATAATAATGAAAAACTTCAATCTATACTTAGGTGGCTAAGTATATGTTGAGGTTTCATAAATTTTAACATGCTGTCAATTATTTTATATTTTATAAGAAGATACATATTTACATACTCGGCATTTATGATGTTTTTACTTATTACAATTTACACTAGAGCTAACAACAATATGATAAAACGAGTTTTGGTCCATCCACAAGTCACTGAGCAAGTCAAACGTAATTCGAAAGCAACAAACCCTAGTTTTAAAATGCTCGAATGCTAGGTAGCAACCCTACCGTTGGCAGCAAATATAAACTGAAATCGTTATGAAGAAACCAACTTGACTGCGCTCCGACTCACGTGTACCGTGGACCAATGCTATTTGCAATACCTTACCTATGCACACTGAGAGTGGTTTCTAGCACTTTGAAACTGAATTGGAATGTTTTCTTAGCGAGTTTTTGAAAATTAAAAATATTAATGATTTACTGAGACTCTTTGCAAATATGATGCGAACATTATCTAACATTATTAATTAAAAGTAATAAGTAACGTTACTACTCTGAACAGTTGACATCAAGGCACTTCTATTTAAGTGAGCTTTTATCGCATTTAGTTCTCGATCGATTTATTTCACATCCGTAAATCTTGTTAGGTTTTAGATACAAAACGATCTTAGAAATCGGCAGGTAAATATCAGATTTCCCCGTTTTTTTTTGTGGGAAATACCCAATTCCAACCAAAAGTATTGAAAGCAAAACCGTAATTCTCGTTACATGAATTTAAAACTGGTAGTCTAAATTCAATTCAGATACTAAGATTAGATTAGAACTAATCCAGACATAAACACTTGAACAAATTGGTCCCCGCGAGTCTAGCCAACTGAATATAGGCTGGGAAGGCTTAGGCGTGATGTTTACTATTATTGTACTGTTTTAGACCAAGGTCTCTCAGTGCACGAATAGAAACTTTGCGCTTTGTCAAGGTTGGCTTAGTAAAATCTTTATTCGTGGGCTGATAGTGTGGAATCGACTCGCTATGTTTTTGTTGTTATCCTGTTGGAACCGGTGTAGTAATGGCTTCCAATTTTTTCAATTTTTTTGTAATGAGGTCTGGCACATGACACATTAATATAGGTGCAAAATCAACGTCTTTATATATTTTTAACCCACAATGTAAAATGATCTCCTCGCTGTAGAGTACAAAAGTCAGAATTATTAAGACAAAATCTTTTTTTTTAACGCGAATAAGTCCGCGCTGGACCACCAACTCGCCTGGTGGTAAGCGTCGTTGTGGTCGAAGATGAAGCACGCAGACCTAGAAGATACCTATTCTGACCTTGAAAAGTTTTATATTATATCTCTTAGGAAACAGGAAAGCAGGAAGACAGTTCCACTCCCTGGCGGTACGAATCAGAAATGTTGAGTCAAACCGCTTCGTATTTATGAAAATCGACAGTGTAGGGGTGGTAATGTGGCGTCCTCCTACTTGTTCTGTAGTAAAAAGGGGATGGTAGGATAAGGTCGTGCAGCTCAGATGCACACTCTCCGAAATGAATCCTATAGAAAATGGACAGACTCGCTACCCTACGGCAGGTCTGTAAAGCAGGTCTGTCTGCAGGCAATCATGTAGGTACAAAAAATAAATAAGTAAATTATATTGTTAATCTATTTTAGCTAGCCGAAAAGGATCAAGTTAAAATAAGGCGAACTTAAATTGAGATTTAAATGAAGCGGGAAAAAGGAAAATCAAGTTGTAGTCCTCTATACTTTTGGTTCGCAAAATATCTTTCCAGCAATGTGGTCAGCAATAAAATTAAAACTTGATTTTTTTACGGAATCAATTACTTGATTTTTTTACGGAAATTCATTACTATATTACTTACTATTTACTTGGTTATACCCCCCCGGCTTCACCCGAGTAGAATTTTAATGTTTTTGCTATCCCGTGGAAAATTTTATTTTTCTGGAATAAAAAGTAGCAAAATTTTTTATATATTTCATTGAAGTGACAAAACCGACTGATGGGCCCGATGATATGGCGTCTCCGTAGTCTATAGGTGTAACTTTATAACCGGAGCATCACAAGTGCACCGTCGTATTCCGTTTTTTATAAGTTTTTTCTGATTAATTATTTCTCCAAACCCGATCTGTTAACCAAACTACATTAACTGCGAACAATTTAAGTTGTTCCCTTCAAAAGTCTACTGAAAAGGAAAAATATAAGAATAACAATAGCCTACAGTGTGAGCAATTAAGGTAATGCTCGCTTACTTGTCGGAATTTGTCACCGAGCTTTTAAGTGATAAAGGTCTACGGATCAGATGAGGGCAGGTAGAGCAAACAAATTACTTCGCTAAAAGACGCCATTGTTTTACAAGGTTTAGTAAAATGTAAAAAAAATAAGTGTGAAAATTGTTTATATTATTCTGTTTTTAGGTAGAGTAGGCATATAGCAAGTATAATTGAGCTTCCAATAAGACAAAGAGAAGATAAGACAAAATTAGATGTAACAAATTCAACCGTTCCAATTCAAAATTTAGTTTTTTATACAAACTATACACATGACAATGAATAATCGGCCAAGTACGAGTAAGACTCGCGCACGCAGGGTTCCGTACTGTATGGGAGCCCCCATAAATATTGATTTTACTTTAATTTAATTATTCATTCTTGAATTGTAAATACAACTAAACATTCTGTGAATATATCATGCATCTACCTGTTACCATTATTAATATCGAGCAAAAAACGGTTAAAAATTAAGGTTTGTTGTATTGGACCCCCCTTATATATTAATTTTATTTTTAGTTTGTTGTTATAGCGGCAACAGAAATACATCATCTGTGAAAATTTCAGCTTTCTAGCTATTACAGTTTATGAGATACAGCCTGATGACAGACAGACAGACGGACAGAAGGACAACGGAGTTTTAGTATTAGGGTCCCGTTTTTACCTTTTGGGTACGGAACCCTAATAATACAAATTACAAATACAAATTTCTTTATTAAGGTAAAAACAACCTGAATCAATTACATTTGCCTTACAATATAAAAATAAAATAAAAAATCAACGGAAAAATAAAGCATTAACTATACAATACGAAATCAAAAAATAATATTAATAATAATGACGCAGTAATGATTTTAGCGCTTCTATTTTAGGTTTCCTATCCGGAACTTAAAAAAAGACACAAGAAGGATTCAAGAACGCTCCATACTTTACCCCATCCCCTCCCGAATCCCTCACTACGAACAATCAATAAATTACCGGAACCTGTAGACGTTCCACTCTTTTTCTCAGGCGATTTTCCGTAAGTTTTTCTTCCATAACTTAAGTAAACTCACACTTTATCGTGGCGGTGTATAGCGAACTATCGACGTTATTCAATTTGGCTGTTGTAAACAGGGGCCATAGCTGAAGGGCGATATTTCCACGAAGGGGATCGGTTAATCACCGGTTATCGTCCCTCTCAGACCGTTTCTGGCCCTTACTCGCTGAGAGTGTGAACAATGAGAAGGAAATCTACAGGAGGACAGTTCAGTAAAATCATAGTTTCCAAATATGCGGCAGAAGCTCGATAATAACGTAATGTACAAATATGTACATGTTATGGCTTATTCATTCCATTAATTTTCCTTAACACAGTCTACCAATTTGGTTCGGCCCGGGCACTAGCAAGACTTCAAATTAATAATCGGCCAAGTACGAGTCGGACTCGCGCACGGAGGGTTCCGTACTGTATGGGAGCCCCCCTTAAATATTTATTTTATTTTAATTTTATTATTTATTTTGAAGTGAACATAAAACTAAATATTCTGTGAAAATTTCAAGCATCTACCTGTTACCATTATTAATATAGAGTGAAAAACGTCTGAAAAATCAGGTTTGTTGTATGGGAGCCCCCCTTAAATATTTATTTTATTTTCTTTTTAGTATTTGTTGTTATAGCGGCAACAGAAATACATCATCTGTGAAAATGTCAGCTGCCTAGCTATCATGGTTCATGAGATACAGCCCGGTGACAGACGGACAGACAGACAGACGGACATCGAAGTCTTAATAATAGGATCCCGTTTTTCCCTTTGGGTACGGAACCCTAAAAACAACTCGAAACTCGACTTCTGCATTTTCGTCTTTGCTGACTTTACAAACAGAGGCTAATATGTTTATGACATTTTTTTATGTTTTTGAAGTGAAAACTTCTTTAGTGGCGTTGTGCAATTTTTTGGGATGGGTTAAAAATGTTAAATTGTCGTTAGAATACGTGACCTGATCGAAAATTCGTAAGACGGGGGGAGAGTAGACCGCTGGCGCGGTGTAGAGAGGAAGTAATATCCTCCTCTCTTTCTACCGAGCGGCGAAAATGTATGCCTGCTCCAGCTGTTTCGTTTAAGCGGCGCAGGGCGCTTACGCGAGTGTGCGTGTGTGATATTGTATTTTACCTCACAAAGGATAGTACTTTATATTATTATGTTCATGTTTTCACGGGGAGGCTTATGTCCAGCATTAGACGTCCTATAGCTCCTGGATAGACGCTTTAACCTACAGTTATAGTTTACGATCCCATAAGTTATAATTCTACAAGATTATTCTACTCAGTATTATGGAAACAGAACGCAAACAAAACAGCATTCAATTATAAAAGGGCTACGCGCTGAGTGACGCGATAGGCAGGGCATTGTACCGCTTTATCTGCGGCCTTTGTTTCATTTGCGAACGGTTTTATTGGCCGTGGGTGTAAGGGAATGCCGGCCACGTCCTCGTGATGAGGCCCGCAAAGAGCGGGTCGTCCACTAGCGTTTATACCCAGACTTCACCAGAACGGAGCGCCGCGGAGAAGAGTGCAGATAAATAATGTTGTAGACTCCTTATTTTTGTCCATCGAAAAGTCTCTTGGCAGAAATTGTTCAAAGCGATAAGGTCGCCTTTGTACCATTAGTTGTAATTTAATTGTCAATGCTTTTTATTATTATATTTGGCGCCTTAGTTACTGACCGGAGTGAGACCAATAATTAATCTAAGTTTGGTGCCATATAATTATATTGTAGTAGTGACCGCACTGCACAAATATCAATAAGTGCTTGATTTGAAATAAAACTCAATTGAAAATTTGAGTAATTGGATCTCTAACATCAGGGCTACACGGCCTATACGAATTTACTTTACTTGCTATGGGTTTACGAACTACCACCCCCTAACCTACTCCATACATCTTCGCTCCACTCCGTTTTGGTGGTGTCCCGGCCTAAATCTTCACCAATCGTCCCGCGAAGCATAGAAATGGCGCCCGTAACGCCATTTCTATGCTTCCTCTGTAAGCGTTGATTTGAAAACGTGAGCTGCTCCTCGAATTCATCTTATTTGTATCGGTTATTGGATTCCGGTGTTGGCTTGCTTTCCGCGTTGTGGTTTACAGTAACAGTCCAGTGTTACTTGTCGCCATCAAGCCAAAGCTTTTCCATGAAATAAGTCACACTTTACGAGCGTCCGTTTTCTTTTTAGGGTTCCGTACCCAAAGGGTATAAACGGGACCCCATTACTAAGACTCCGCTGTTCATCTGTCCATCTGTTTGTCTCCAGGCTGTACCTCATAAACCGTTATAGCTAGAAAGCTGAAATTTTCACAGATGATGTATTTCTGTTGCCGCTATAACAACAAATACTAATAATTATTTTTTGCAAAAAATAGCATGACCGACTTCAACCGTGTATAGAATTAACAATATTTCGCTCGGATCGATGTAACATTTTTCACATTCTTGTTGATTTATCAAAAATGGCTCAGCCGATTTCAATAAAATTTAAATGGGACCAATTTCGAAGTATACACTTTCCAATAAAAAGAGTTCTCAAAATCAGATCACTACGTAAAACGTTATGCGTGGTTATACCATATAAAAAAAAAACAAATAAAAATTACGCGTCAAATTGAGTACCTCCTCCGTTTCGTCGGTCAAAAACAGAATAAAATTCATAGTTAAAGGGGGCTGCCATAAAACAAACCTTATTTTTTAACCGTTTTTCGCTCGATATTAATAATGGTAACAGTTAGATGCTTGAAATATTCACAGAATGTTTAGTTGTATAAACAATTCAATTCAATAATAAATAATAAAAATAAGTAAAACAAATATACAGTACGGAACCCTGCGTGCGCGAGTCCTACTCGTACTTGGCCGATTATTTCCATTTGCAGACTAAAAACAGTCATACTGATTTTTTTCTTCAGGTGTTTTCGAAAACGAGTTATATATCTATTTTTTGTGGGCTGATCCACGAGCTTCTTTTTACAATTTGTAGAAAACCATATGCAAAATGGACCCGTAAAAATCCATAAAATGTTATTTATCTTGGGTGAAAAGTTTTTAAGCAATTTCAGAAAATGTATCAATACTTACAGTGTCTACAGAAATCGTTTAGCAAAATCGGCACTGTCCAACTCTGCTTTTGGCAATGTATGAAATGAATGATTGGTCTTCGCTCCGCTTGTGGCTCAATCATTCATATAAGGTTGTAACGTTTTTGGCAAAAAATCAAGTGAAAAGATCATCTTGGTTTTAAATCTGCGAAATTCTAGCGCTAAAAGTGAGCCAGCGGCGGCACATCAAAGCGGCGCATACTTCTCGCATAGTTTCCCGAATCAAGGACATTTTGCCGGCAAAGCGGAATAGTTCGCGCAGCTTGTTAAGCTAAGTGCCTATAATTTTTGGAGCATGAAACTACGGCGCAGAGTTGACGTTTTATGTAATTACATGCCCGTTCCAATGCTAGCGAAGAATGTTTTCTGGAATTTGAACTGAAAGGATCGCTGTTTCCCGGTCTGATTGTGCAACGACACTTAAATAAAATTTTATGAACTCACCTTTTAGGTCAAACGGCCAGAACAATTTTCTTCGAGGATAAAATAGCTAGCTCGAAATTTCACTTCTCCGAAAACTATCGATATTTTCTGCTGGCTTGTACATACGAGTATATCAGATACCTTCCTAATGTAATTGAGCAAAAATCAGTATTTCCCTGCGGAACCTCTCAGACGTCACGGCACGTTACCTAAGTGATCTGTAACACTATAATATAATAATCTCGTTTATCCTGAGAAAAACAGGGCCTTCAGCCTTTCAGGGCAATTGGCGGGCGGGGGCAGGGAGCGGGTTGCGAGTAATGATTAGAATAAGTCGCAGAAAAACAACGCATGTGGACAGTATAAGTCAAATAATAACTACTGGTTTGTTACCTTAACACTAAGACTTTTGTGAAAATACTTTAAGATAATTTTACGAAACATGAAAGTACTGGTCCTGTAAATAAAAAACCTTCCTTGGCAGTCAGGTTATAAGCGGAATGTAACCGTAAGAATGATTTTCCGCAGTTTGTGCAAAATTTATATTCAATAAAATCTTAGACCTAATTATTGGCCATTATTTCATAATCACATTGGTATACAAAATTCTACAAGTATTCTATATAGGTTTTTTTCTAAAAGTACAAAAAATACGGTTGTAGAAATTTGTATTATGAATTAAATCTTTAGTGTAGGTAGGTATTTTCGGTTTCAACAGGCTCAATGCTTTTAAAGATGACTCTCTGTAAAATTATACATTCTGCAATAAGGCCGGCTACAGACAACAGTGAGTCAGTACTTTCCCTGGTCCGAGATTCATCAATCATCTCCATTCAACGCAATCATTACCATCTACCAGCATTATACACGAGTAAATTAACCCCTAATAACCAAAACTTTTGATGAATACCCCCGCAGATAAAGATACCCCCTAAATGACTTTATGGAACGGAAATGAGATCTTTTCATAGAAGTTCGAATTACCGAGTCCGGGAGACAGTTCTATTGCAATTTAAACTTTTTCTGTTGGAATTTTAGGAAGCTTCAGTTTTTGGGTCTTTGGGGTTCTTAAGAATTTAATCAAATTTTTTGATGTTGTAATTGATTTGTAAATTCTAAATTGCTACTGTACCTGTACCAGCCTTTTTAATAGTCCACTGCAGGACGTAGGCCTACCCGCGAAGGGTGTTTGGGCCATATCCACCACGCTGGCCCAGTGCGGGTTGGTGGATTGATTGATGAATTTCTTCTACGGACGTATGCAGGTTGCCTCAAGATATGTTTTCCCTCACCGAAAAGCCAGTGGTGTTAAATTCCGTACATTAAATTCCAAAGAACTCATTGGTACGGGACCGGGATTGAACCCACGACCTCACGATTGTAAAGCGGGGGTCACTACCACTAGACCACCACGGCTCTAAATTGCTACTATTATATACCTATACCTACAAGTACGAGGGTCAAACTGAAAGTTCTTAGAACTGGCCACTTATAAACAATATAATAAAAAAATAATTCTATAATTTGAAAATAGAACTCTTTGCCAATATTACTGAGTATATACTTCATTCATTTGTCATTTGTTTTACGATTTGGCGGCAAATTGAAAATTGTCTGTGTCACGTCAACATGAATTTAACACGAGAAAATTTTCGTGCAATGATTTTTTATGACTTTCGATGTCATTTAAGTCAACAAGAAAGTTATGATAGACTACGATTGGCCTTTCACGATGAAGCCCCATCTCGTGCGACTGTTTACAACTGGTTTAATGAGTTTAAACGTGGTCGCACTAATCTCACTGATGATTTACGTGAGGGACGGCCTTCTACGGCGACGACTGAAGATAACATCTGTGTTGTGCGGCGTATGATAGAGACTGACAAAAGAGTGACCTATCAGCAGATTCGGACAAGCTTAGGCATCGGTATGAGTCAAGTGCACAAAATCCTACACGAACATTTAGCGGTCAGGAAGCTTTGCGCCCGGTGGATACCTCATAATTTGACTGAGGCTCAAAAACTCCATCGTGTGGATTGGTGCCGTAAAATGATTGAAAGATTTAACGGAGGTGACTCAAATGCTGTGTTCGACATACTAACAGGTGACGAAAGCTGGATTTACTGTTATGATCCTGAAACCAAAAGACAATCTGCTCAGTGGGTGTTTCCTTTCGAGGAGTTGCCAACTAAAGTGAAGAGAGATCGAAGTGCGGGGAAAAAAATGGTGGCCTCGTTCTTTGGAAGGATAGGTCATTTCGCGACAATTGTGTTAGAGGATCAAAAAACAGTTTCTGCAGAATGGTACACTACCAATTGTTTGCCACTTGTCTTGGAAAAAGTTCGAGAGAAACGACCTCGCAGTAGGATCCTCCTTCACCACGACAACGCCTCATCGCACACCGCCAAGCGAACGATCGACTATTTGGCGACATCAAACGTTGAATTACTGGGTCACCCGCCGTATAGCCCCGACCTCGCGCCTTGTGATTTTTATTTATTTTCAAAAATTAAAGAAAAACTTAAAGGAAAGCGGTTTATGAATGCTGAAGAAGCGGTGGCTGCGTATCGCGATGCCATTGAAGAGACCCCTAAGGACGAGTGGGCAAAGTGCTTTTCCCAGTGGTTCCATCGCATGCAGCGGTGTATTGACGTGAATGGACAATATTTTGAAAAGATATAATAAAACTAATAACTGGCTAATGTAATCAGTTTTTGATTTTCTAAGAACTTTCAGTTTGACCCTCGTATAACGTGTATCTTAATAACGAATAAGAGGATTCTGAATCGGTCCGTGTAACAGATGGTGAGACCAAGTTCACCGGGTCAGCTAGTCATAAATAAATTGTTGTTTGATTATTGTCATTACTGCTTAAATTTTGAAGGAAAGTGCTCTTATTACTTTATACCTGGTCCTGTACTCGTATTATGGTTATAGGTATTAGTTTTAAGTAATTATTGTTGCTTGTTCCGTTATACTCGTATTTTACATCGTTTCTAGAATTCTGGACTTCAAAGAGCCTCACTGAGGAGAGCACAAAAACTTGAATCAGCAGTAAACCTAGCTCGGATAACCTAAATAATAAAACCTATTTGGCATAATGTAAATCTAAAAAGATTTCGATAGAAAAAAAGTATTTTGTGATGTAAGAATAATAGGCTTGGTTTCTGTACCTACGTGAATGAACAATGTGAGCTAGTTTTCAGATTATTTTATCACGTGGATTTATGATCACATCAACAAACTAAACCATTACCAACAATATAACAACACTTTATAAATCCAAAAACCATAATGAAAGAACTAAGGCAGAAAAAACGCATAGCGGCAGTTTTATCGCTAAAAGAAATCTCTGTCTATTTGAGCCTGAGCTTGAATCGAACCCTAGGATGAATGAAAAGGTCCACGTAAATTTTTGGGCGTTAGTAAAAACAGCTACTAAAATTTTATAATATAGAGAAAAAAATCACAACTTTTTTTCTGATGCCTAATAGTTTTTTTTATATATCTGGATACAGAGCTGAATTCAATATGTAAGAGTGATACCAAAAATTTTGAAAGTCGCATACACATTATAATTATCTGTATCTCATTATTTTACTTTGATATTATAACATAAGAGAAACAATATAATTGCTATTTATTTAGTGCTTGCCCGAAACAAAATCAAAACAACTGTTATCTGTCCACACTGTTGATTTGCGGATAATAACAAGGTACAAAATTATTTTCGTTGGCAATAGCAAAATCCTCAGGCACTTACCTACTAATGGCAGCCAAACTTGGCCGTAACCAACTTACTATCATATTATAACTGATACGATCACGCTGGAGATAGAACATCCGGCATAAAGCTTATAAAATAATTGGTATCCGACACGAATCAGTATTTTACTGAAAGAAATATTGAAAAGCTTGAAGCTAAAGCGATGAACATGAATCTGAAAGATGGTCTCGCACAGTGGTCTCAAAATCGAGCTCTATACTTATAAAAACGTAGTCTCAAAAATTGATTCCAAAAAAATATGTATGTCTTCAATACACCCTTTTGTTTTATAGTATGAAGGCTATGAGTAGTTTTACACGTTAGAAAAAAAAGTTTTTGTTTTGTTTTGTATCAGACGTGTCGGCTCTACCTACGACGCGACGCATGGATACTAGTTAGTAGTAACTAAGGCTGGTATTGCACTTAGCCTTACTCGTATTGCACACAGCAATGCATACAAAACTCAGATTTGTAGAAGCAACGACATAGGCGAAATATGGCGATGTTTTTTCACTAATGATCATACAGCAGGTCTCATAATTATGCTTAGGTATAGTCGGACTCGTGCACGGAGGGTTCCGTACTGTATGGGAGCCCCCTCTTAAATATTTATTTAATTTTAATTTTATTAATAAATATTGAAGTTAATATACAACTTAATATTCTATTAAAATTTCAAGCATCAGGTTAGATGTATGGCAGCCCCCTTAATACATTATTTTTATTTGGTTTTTAGTATTTGTTGTTATAGCGGCAACAGAAATGCATCATCTGTGAAAATTTCAGCTTTCTAGCTGTAACGGTTCATGAGAAACAGCCTGGTGACAGACAGACGGACAGACGGACAGCAGAGTCTTAGTAATAGGGTCCCGTTTTTACCCTTTGGGTGCGGAACCCTAAAACTCAGTCCTGCGTTCGTCTTTATGCTCGCAAACATTTTGTTACGAACAGTGTCAGGTTCCGTGAGTGTCAAGTAAGATTGGAAGTAACACTGGTATTAAACCAATTTTATTTGCCGCAGACTTATTCGGTAAAACCATGAAACCACAAGTCCCACCTCTAGCTCCATGTAAACACGGTAAAGTCCAGCAGGGGTGCCAACTCAACAAAATTGAATTATAACGGCGTCCGGGAAATAATACGATAATGTGGCGAGATAAAAGCACACACACAGCCGCGCGACCAACTTCTACATATAAATCGCGCAACTTTGCTTGCGAAAATACCCGCCATATTTTTGTTACAAATTATAATGTGAAGGAAGTTTCGTTTTTGTAAGGTTTTGCTGGTTTTCGGGAGTTGTTGTACGGGTTTCCTTTTATAAGCTTCACAATGAAAAACTAGAATCAATCAAGCTGTTATAAATCATTCACGTCATTGTAAGTCATATTTATCGATACAAACTTGTTGTAAAAGATTAAATGGATTGAATAAAAAATATTAGTCAGAATCAGAATCAGAAATCATTTATTGCATAAAACTGGTACAAAGGTCTTATAAATAGATTTCATATAATAACACAGTTCTACCCTCTTCGGGCGTGCAATATTTATGTACGCGTACATAGTACAATAATGTTAACGTTTTGTTATTATTAGCCAAGTGCATCTATAATAATATACTCTTTGGCCACTTGTGCATAGAATTACTAACTACTACTTACTAACTGTAATAATATTATATAACATGACATCTAGTACATTGTTTTTATGTAGACTCACAGAGATACAGTACTCAAGAGAGATACGTAGTATCTCTTTAGTTTGTGCAGAGATTGTGCTACAAATTACAACGCATAGACTCGTACAATTCAGTTTATACCTATATAGACTAGTATAAGCTAGCCCAGAACTTAAGAGATAAACAAAAACTTCAGTGCTTATAGTCTGTTTCCATACATTTCTGTACTAGTGTTGCCATTGTAAGCGATGTATTGCCACTCAGGCTACTAAAAGAGGTTTGACGGTAAAAATCGTCATTAGTGAGTTTAGTGACTGGGTAACGAGGTAGAACTTGAAATGTATAGAGCCTCACGAAAATGACAACAATTTTTGTTGACCATACAATCTAATACTAAGGCCTCTAAGACAAAATGCAGGAAGTTTCTTTAGTTGTTTTTTCCCTTCTTGTCTGACTTTTTAATCAGGGTCGGATTTTTAGATTATTTTATAAGTGGAATTGTGATAGAGAATCAACTATAAGTAATGAAATAACAGAACTCAGATAAACTAGGTATAGAGCTGATACGACTATGTTTTTTCCCCCAAAAACTTACATATTTTATAAATACGAAAGCAAACCTTGATATTTGAAGCCAAAACATAAAATTTTATATGACTTTAGATATGTTAGATCTTTCCATTCCATATTTATTTTGAATGGTGTTTGAAAGAAAATAGAAATTGGACACGGAGAGCTATTTCCGGAAGTTGAACGATAAATGACCTCTCTATTTTATTATGTTTTCGTGTTTTCCTTCTCAGAGGACATTAAGACAATGGAACAAATCTCGTACTTATTTTTATGTTGTTGCCGTGCAAGTTGTTATAAAATATTAATATTAAAATTGATGAGCTAGTTCTGCGTATTTATAAGTAACTAAGTTTAGATTATTAAATGTGAACATCAGAAAAATCTTTCAATACAAATTTTAAATGGATGTTATTACGCCCTAATTGTATTTCATTTAGTTTAAGTCAAGTTTAAAGTAAATAAAATTTTCTGTCATTTCCAATAAAAAAAATCTAAATATAATAGTTAGTCGTAAATGCAAATTTTCTATGAAGCTTATAGATATTCTATTCAAGAATTAGTTTTTAATTTTAAGTCCTAGCTCACATGTTTTAACTATTTTAGATAATTATGTTCGAAATTGACGAAATTTTTGTGTGACATCAGCTTAATTTTAGTAAACAACCTTCTTTTGCAAAACTTTGTGATAATAAAATATAAACTAAAATAAACTAAAAAAGCTATATATATTTATGGATGATGATGAAAGCCTTAATTTAAAAGCCCACGGCCTATGATCCAGTTTTGTCATAAAATATATCAAATTGAAACAAAAAGTTTTTCAATATTGGAATCGTGTTCAATACAGCGAGTCCATCGGGGCCAGTTTAATGAACACAGCGATAAATACCCTCTTTTTGCACGAATTTCACGTGTGTTCTACTTCAATGCGCTTATATCCAATCGTGATGCGAGTAGTGAGTTTCATGAATATATTTATATTGGCCTGAGTTTAATTATTTAAATGGAGTCCGTACGTTTATATAAATTTGGAATCTTTTTCATTGCTTTAACATACCTACTTGGATATCGCTTTTGTTTATCAATTTGTTGAACTACTTAAAATATACGTACGATACAATACGTAGCCTTTTTAACGGACTTCCAAAAATGAGGAGGTTCTATGTTCGTGTGTATGTATTTTTGTGTGTATGTTCATCGATAATTTCGCCAATTATGAACCGAATCGAAAAATACTATTTTTTTGGTTCGAAAGCGAGACCGAGATGGTCTCTTTAAGGATCTTTCTGGTTTTTTTTTTAAATTTAAATAGGAGGTCTTTGGATTTAAATTATACACAAATCGTCTGAGCCGTTTTTGAAAAAGTAACAATAATGTGAACAGTTCGAGCGAAATATTCGAATGTTGTACACGATGGAAGGCGGTTTTGCCATTTTTTGCGAAGAATAATTATTACGTACCTATGAGTATCATGACAGAATCACTTTTTAAGGCAAATGAGATGAGATCAAATGCAAACTTTTAAAGAATTAACAAAGTTAATCCCTACTTTTTTTATTTTCTACATACAAACAATAACAGTCACATACCAAACGTTTTTGAAACTTAAATATTATAGACACAAACATACATGCACTTAATTACTATCTTACGAATTTGACGCTATTTTGACTATAAACTCGCTTAAACAACTCATACAGTTAACAGTAATATTTATCTGCTTGATTTTTTACTTTATTAAAGCCTGTGTTATAGAGAAGAAGCAAAAAAAAAGTATGATATTACATTTTAGTGCCTATTTTATCACCAATATACCTAATAGACTAAGACTAGACAAGAGTAATCTGTATCTACCGCAGTCAACCGCTCAGTGTAAAAAAAAGACGTGTGGCACTCGGGGACTGCCGCGGTTAAGCTTGCATAGCATATTTCGGAGCAGCTCGTCTCGAATCGTGCGAGTTTCGTAGAGTCGTACAATACGTCTAATCGCACACAACGCCGTGTCGAAGACTGCCGAACTGAAACGACGTTAGACGATGCACGGCCTTCAAGCCACACCTCCTTGCCCGTCGGAGTGGGGAGCGTGAGGTTTTTTCGTTACGGAATTTCTGGATTCGGTCCCCGCGCTCAAAGCCCGCGATAGAAGCTATGCAATAGTTTAAAAATATTTTGTTAAATGTTTGAAATAGGAACGCACTTTTTAACAAAGCTGTTCTATAAATAGGAATTTATAATAAGGATAGACAGTCCCTTTATAGACTTCATTATCTTATTTAATAATACCTAGAAGCTAACTCATTTATTAAATGCCACCGTCTTTTTCGGCTAAACGGATACTCGTGGGTACACGAAATTAATATCCAGACTAAACTTTAGGATAAAAATGTTCCCAAAAGGTCACATCTTAATTGAATATTGTTTATTTTTAAACAATTTTATTCTAATTTAGTAATTCAGATTATAAGCATTTACGAGTATCTCCGTAATATTTAACCTTTGACATTTTTTTACCCTTTTAAAGTGACATGTAAATAATCGGCCAAATGCAAGTCGAACTCGCGCTCGAAGGGTTCCGTACCGAGTGAAAGCCTCCCTTAATATATTTTATTTTAATTTAATTATTTGTTTTTGAAAGCAATACACAATTGAACATTTTGTGAATATTTCGTGCATCTTCTTGTCGCCGTTATTAATATCGATAAGCAAAAAATCAGGTTTTTTGTATGGGATTCATTTCAGAGAGTGTGCATCTGAGCTGCCCGACTTTATCCTACCATCCCCTTTTTACTACAGGACAAGTAGGAGGACGCCACATTACCACCCCTACACTGTCAATTTTCCTTCGACACGTACGAAGCGGTTTGACTCAACTTTTCTGATTCGTACCTACCGCCAGTGAATGGAACAGTCTTCCTGCTTCCTTGTTTCCTAAGAGATATAATCTAAAGCTTTTCAAGGTCAAAATGAATAGGTATCTTCTAGGTCTGCGTGCTTCATCTTCGACCACAACGTCGCTTACCACCCGGCGAGTTGGTGGTCAAGCGCGGACTTTTTCGCGATAAAAAAAATGGGAGCTCTTAAATATTTTTTTCTGTTTTTAGTATTTTTTGTAGTTATAGCGACAACAGAATACGTCATCAGTGAAACTTTCAACGTTATAGCTATCACAGTTCATAAGATACAGCCTGACAGACAGACAGACGGACGGCCAGCGGAGTGTGAGTAATAGGTTCCCGTTTACGAAACCCTAATAATGAAGTCGAATAGACGCTCCATTAGTGTTTGGTAAAGGAACTAAAAATTTCAACAAACATTCAACAATGGATACTCGCCCTAGATTTTTCAAGATTCCCACAGCTCACAGACTTAGAGCGTGCTAGAAATGGCAGTGTGCCGTAAATAATACAATCGGGAGAGTTACGTTACGGCCCTCCAAGAACATAAACCGTGAGGAGATGCCCTGCCAGCGCCGTGTACAGGGGCGCGGTAACTCAGCCTTCGAGTGGCATCGATCGAGGCTTGCCCATATACTGCAAGCGATGGATAAGACATATTAGAGTCCCCATAGTTTTAGTTTTCCAAAGAAACCTAAATAAACCACACCACTGGCTTTTCGGTGAAGGAAAACATCGTGAGGCAACCTGCATACGTCCGTAGAAGAAATTCGATGGCGTATGTGAATCCACCAACCCGCACTGGGCCAGCGTGGTGGATGTGGCCCAATCACCTTTCGTGGGTAGGCCTACGTCCTGCAGTAGACTATTAAAAAGGCTGGTACAGTACAGTACCTAAATAAAGTTATTCGCATAAGGCTAAGCCGAAAGACAATTTAGACCATTTATCTTAAGATTAAGATTTTTTTAATACAGGTCAACCCTAAATTAGGGAAGAAAAGTTCAGCCGTCATATTCGAAATCAGAATTCAGAATGTTTAAAATGCATGAAACCGCTATTTTTTTCTCCAATTCAGAGTTGCTTGCATAGTAAAAGTTATTTATAAAAATCGACCAAGTGCGAGTCGGGCTCGCGCACGAAGGGTTCCGTACCTTGTTGGAGCCCCTTTAGCCCCATATCTCTTGCCCGTATTAATAGCGAGCAAAAAACTCCTAAAAAAATCACGTTTGTTGTATGGGAGTCCCCCTTAAATATTTATTTTGTTCTGTTTTTAGTATTTGTTGTTATAGTGACAACAGAAATACATCATCTGTAAAATTTTCAGCTGTCTAGATATCATGGTTCATTCCTGGTGACAGACAGACAGACGGACATCAGTCTTAGTAATAGGGTCCCGTTTTACCCTTTGGGTACGGAACCCAAAAAATGGTCTGTAGAACCCTTTTTTGGTCTATTATATATTAAATAACGACGTACAAACAAAAAAACGCCAAGTCAATGTGTACATTTGTTGCCAAAATTAACAAACAGTACGTATCGTCCCGCTAGTAGCGGCACCTCGCCTTGACTGGATCGCATCCAACGCAAAAGACTCAATGACCATCCAGTGATGGAACTCTTAACATGCTTTTGCGGTGATTCCGGATGATATACTCGCAGTATCCGATCGCCGATGGTATTGTTTTACACGCAGTTTGCGCCAGATATCTGATACTACTGTGATTGATTTGACCGTAGCTTTAATGTAGCGTAGTGAGAAGATCCGCAGAATAAATATTACATGCTGAATAGGCCAGTTCTTTAGTAAAAAGAAAGACCTTTAATGTTTAGATTACAGATTTTTTGGGTCTGTAACATGACATAAGTATTCAAAGCTGATCTTATGTTCAAAAGCCTTTCTGAGCGTTTGTTGGACGTGACGCGTGACCAAATGCTAGTGTTTATTTGGTTCAACGCATAAGCATTGCCATTCAGCGTGGCAATGCAGCCAGCATGCTGGGCATGCTGCCAACTGGCAGTGCGCTTGAGCATTTGGATGATCTTTAGACCTTCATGGGTCTGTGGATGATCCAATGCTTTTTATGTAGTATTATTGTTATGATTTTCTAATTTGATTGTTTATGGTTGTTAATTTTTTATATAAAGTAGCTTTCAAGGGCAACACTCGCCTGATATGATTGGCCGATTTAAAAACAGCAAGAAGTGGCGCGCATTTAGTTAGCCAATGAAATCGTTTCCCGCGTGCTGTTCGGTCGGCCCATCATTATGAGTAACGAAGCGAGACGATGTGTAAAGAAAGAGGCTTCAGGCCAGCATAAAAATAACTCGCTCCAAGGTGGAAGCATCGAGAGGCAAGTGCCCTGCTGATTATTATTGAGTTATACTGCAAATGTACCTAATTACTAAGTTGGAATTATACATATATACATGTGAAAGTGACCTTACGAGTTTAATTTACAACATTATTGTAAGTAGTTTTAGCATATAAAGTAGTTTCTATTGTATTTTGCTGTAGTTAATAAAGGTACTACATATTCAAAGAGTCAAGGCTGATTCCTTTGCGATAAGGATGATTCCTTTGGTCGATGCATAATTTTTTTTTTTTTTATGAATTTTACCCAGTCCTTAGGTGAAAAGGATTTGTTTTTTTAAGTGCAAGTAACGCAATAGTATACGTACTCGTACGCTTATCATTCCGAACAACTTTAACTGTGAGTTAAAAAATCTGTTGTTTCACACATTTTGTGGAGAGTGAATGAACTTTTCAAAGCATTTTTTTTTTGGGACCGAGCTGCCTTCGTCCGTGGGTAGGAACCCTTTTAATTTTTTGTCCCCCACACGTGGTCCTGGGTGGTGCTAACCAGGCAGCAACCATACTGGTGGTAGGCTATAGCCGCGGCGAGAGACCACCCACCAGACTAAGCCGCGCCGCCAAACGACTCTCTTGAGCTCGTGTTCCGGCGCGAAGTCTGGTGACGCCAATCTGAAAGTCGGGTCGGAACAGTAGCGTCCTCTGGTGGATCGAATACGGTACACGCATCGATTGCCGCATCGGCCGACTAGTCGTGGAGGGCAGCGGGATCCGAGGCACGGTTTGTCGCTGGCCGACCGCAGATAGTAGGGGGCCCAAGTAGTGAGCTAGCCCCTCATGAAAGGCTGCCCCGCCATCTGTCGAAAAATCCCAGGGATGCGCCATCGTGCCGGTTGGCGACCGGACGAGAGGGCCCGATGGACATCCTTGGGGGGGCTCGGGCGTCCCCGCGGTCTCCAGGCTAGTCTACCATGGATGTGTGTGGTTTGTGCGTTGTACCACTGGATCTGCAGAGTGACGTCTCGTTCCACTACCGACTTTCTACCTACTTTACTCCGCAAATAACCATGAGAAACAGTAGAAGCAAAAGAACGTGTACACAGCGGCAGCACTCCCTCTCACTTAAAGTGCACCTGTGCAATATTCGGGGCCTGCACTCCAATCTCACACCTGTCCATCATCATCTTGAGACAGATCGACCCCACCTATTGTTTCTCACGGAGACGCAGATTGCTGGTCCATCCGACGTGTCGTATCTTTCCTACCCTGGGTATTCCCTGGAGCACCGTTTCAAACCACGTGCGGGTGTATGCGTGTACGCCTGGGATGACATTTGCTTTCTGCGCCTTCGTAGGTTTGAAGACCCCTCTTTCTCAGTACTCTGGGCTTTGGCGGACACTGGCCTAGAGAAAATTATCTACGCTTGTGTATACCGATCACATAGCGGGGACCAGGAGACAACCAGACTCACTGAATACCTCAGTGAGGCGGCGGATGCTGCTCAACTCAGCTACCCTTCGGCCCAATTAGTGATCCTGGGGGACTTTAATGGCCACCACAAGGAGTGGCTACACCCATACCTAGACACTAACCATGCTGGGCTTGAGACGCGCAAGCTTGCCTTGACACTAGATCTTACCCAGCTGGTTCAAGGCGCCACACGGGTACCTGACGTTGACTCGCACACAGCCTACTGCTTGGACCTTCTGCTAACCACCGATCCAGACCGTTATTCAGTGGCGATTTCCTCACCGTTAGGTTCATCTGACCACTGTCTGGTGAAATCTGTATCCGTCTACTCCCCATCAGACCCCAGCCCCAAAGGGTCACGGCGAGTGTGGCGGTACAAGTTAGCGGATTGGGATGAGATGCGGTGTTTCTTTGCATCTTACCCTTGGCAGTCTGTTTGCTTCTCTTCCGATGATCCTTCTACGTGCGCGGATGCCGTGACAGATGTGCTTCGTACCGCCATGGAATACTTCATCCCATTTTCGGACGTGCCTCTGTCTAGCAAAGCTCGGCCCTGGTTTGGACCTGAATGTGGACGCGCCGAAGCGCAAAAGCATCAGGCATACCTGGCTTGGGCCGATGCTCGAAACCGTAAGTCGAGGGACATTCGTCTGAGGAAGAAGGCATACAATAGGGCTGCTAAGTCCTGTAAAAAGGTTATGCGGAGGGCTCGCTTTGATCACATTAGTCGAATAGGCAATAAGCTTGCTTCTTACCCTGCGGGTAGTAAGGCATTCTGGTCCCTAGCTAAATCGGTTGAAGCGAACTTCTGCCGCCCCTCACTGCCTCCGTTGCTGAAACCCAATGGTTCGCTGGCCCATACAGCGGTTGAGAAAGCAAATTTATTTGCATCTCAATTTGCTGAGTCTTCGCGTCTGGACCCCGGTAGTGCGAGACCTCCAACTTTGCCAAATTGTGGCTCTGTAATGAGTGATATACATATCCGGCAAAAGGAGGTTCTCAAGGTTCTCCGCAGTCTTGATGTGAACAAGGCCAGTGGCCCTGATGGTATTCCGGCCATTGTATTGAGGACTTGTGCGCCTGAGTTGTCGCCTGTGCTGACTCGCCTCTTTCGCCTATCTCTGAAGACAGGTCAAGTGCCCAAATCTTGGAAGCTTGCTAACGTGCAGCCTGTACCCAAAAAAGGTAGCCGTGCCGACCCTGCCAATTACAGACCGATTTCGATCACGTCCATACTTTGCAAGAGTATGGAACGTGTCCTTAACAACAGGCTCCTGGCGTACCTGGAAGCGAATGACCTACTCAGTGACCATCAGTACGGCTTTCGCCGAAACCGGTCTACTGGGGACCTTCTGGCGTACGCCACACACATCTGGAGTGAGGTCATCGAAAAGCACGGGGAGGCGCTGGCTGTCTCCTTGGACATCTCCAAAGCTTTTGACAGGGTCTGGCATGAGAGCCTAATTGGCAAGCTTCCATCTTACGGCCTGCCTGATGATTTCTGCGCATGGATATCAGATTTCTTGAGGAATCGGTCGATACGAGTGGTCGTAGATGGCTGCTCGTCAGATCATATGGCTATCAATGCCGGGGTTCCCCAGGGGTCAGTGCTCTCTGCGACCCTCTTCCTACTGCATATCAACGATCTGCTAAAGCCCGGAATCTTTGGGTACGCAGACGACAGTACAGTCGTGGAGAGCTACACATCCAATGCAAGAACCAGCGGGCCACAGATCGAGTCTCACAGAGAGGCTATGGTCGAGCGGCTCAACTTGAGTCTGGAGGCGGTTTCTGACTGGGGTGATGCTAACCTGGTCAAGTTTAATGCCACGAAGACTCAAGCCTGTCTGTTTTCGGCCAAAAAGAGGCCCTTCCAATTGTCTCCCGCTTTCCGTGGTGTCTCCGTTCCGGTAACTGACAGCTTGGAACTATTAGGCGTTTCACTCTCATCGACTCTTAACTTTGGCTCTTACATAGAGTCAAAGGCCCAATTAGCTTCCAAAAAACTTGGTGTTCTCTCTAAGGTGAGACGGTATTTCACACCTGAGCAACTGCTTAGTCTGTATAAAGCTCAAGTCAGGTCGTGCATGGAATACTGCTCTCACCTTTGGGATGGCTCCGCCAAATATCAACTGGAGGCTCTGGAGTCGATTGAGAGGCGAGCCAAGAGGCTGATCGACAACGACACTCTGACTATGTCGCAGCTGCAAAGTCTCGAGCATCGACGTAAAGTAGCGTGTTTATCGGCCTTTTACCGGATCCACTTCGGAGAGTGCGCCCAGGAGTTGCACAATCTGGTCCCACCTGCCCCTTTCTTCTATCGTACGGCTAGACAGACGCGACCAAAGCGCCACCCTTTTATGGTGGACATTCCGCGCATTAGAACCAAGCGTTTCGAATCCTCATTCCTCATACGAACAGCCAGAATGTGGAACGCTTTGCCTGGGTCTGTCTTCCCGCTAAAGTACAATGTGGGCGTCTTCAAATCCCGAGTAAATAGGTATCTTCTAGGTTAGCGTGCTACAACCTAGACCGCATATCTGCTTAACAACAGGCAGTATGTGGTCAAACGCAAACCTATTCAGAATAAAAAAAAAATAAAAAAAAAAAAAAAAAAAAAAGCAAAATTATTAGAGCGTATTAAAATTGTGATTGCTTTTATTTTCATTCGACTAAATAGCGTTGTTAAAAGTCTTAGTTTTGTGTTGTCGGTGTTAACATGATTCATGACATACATATTCCGTCCGCCTTACCACAAAAGATTTAAACACACTTCATACACCTTTTAACCGTGCAATTTGTACTGTTAAACATTGTCTAATTCGTGCGTAATACTTTTGTAGTAAGACGGATTGTGTTTAGAGTTTGTGAGGAAAATGGCTGAATTATCATGTGCAATGTCGAACATCTTTTCGTATGATACCTTTTTGTGTATTAGCGGCCTATCCCAGCTTTTCTAGGCTGGCAACGAATAAACCATATATATAAACCTTTCGAAAGAAAAATGCTAAAACCTAGTGAAATCCGCATTGAAATCTGTTATGCTTTTTAGAAAATCAAAGCTAATACACAGATAGATATGAAAAAGTAACTTTGATTTATAATAATGTTTAGTAATTATCTACAGTACCTAGTTCAATTTACAAATACAATGACAAGCACACACTGGGAATGAACCTTAATTCAGCGTATTTATTTTATTTATTGGGCACCAAAATAATATACCTACGTCATAACAACACTTCATACGTGTAGATAGTCTGCGGTTGTAATCCCAAGAATCGATCGTCTAAGGAGAACATCTTCAAGGAGAACACCAGCACGTACTTGAAAATTATCGTCTTAAGACTATCTATAACAACAATCAAATACCTATTTTAAATGTTGTTATGCACGTACCTATTCCAAAATCGTTTTCTCAGTGACGAAAAACTGTGCATATAATTTTATAATTAGTATAGTGTTCTCATGAAAGCGATGCATTGTACAAATATATCTTACAATGAATTTTTTTTAAACCTATAACTTTAAATAGTGTACTGGCTGAAAGTGAAACTACAAATCTCAGTTATAAGAGCAGTTTCAATGAGAGTAAGAGGCACGCGTAAACATGTCAAGGCCTTTCAATGTGAAGATGGAGCAGGAATACTTTACTGACGGTCTCTCTCTCTTCCTGGCTAGTATCCCACATGGTGATGGGGTCAGCTTTCCTCACTTTTCTCCTCCGCTTCGCTCGATCTTCGACATCGTCTTCGGAAACAATGCACTCTCTCATGTCCCTCAGCACTACATCCCTCCATCTTGTCTTCGGTCTGCCTCTGGTTCTTCGACCCGGGATAGAAAGTTTCAGAGCCAAGTTATAGTTACTTTACTGACGGTCTGATCTCGTAAAACAGAAATACCTGTATGTGTTTTTTTTATAATTTTATTTATGGATGTGTGCAATGTTCTATGTAACTCTGTGTTATTTGATTAGTCTTACCACAATTGAAATAAATTTACTGTAGCACGATAACTTTAAATACCTTGTTATTTATGTCAGCTCGTATAGACTAGATGGCTCGCCCAGTTATGTAGGCTCTGAAGGCCTCTGATATGGCTAAACTATTAAAATACTGGAACCTAAAATTTAAGGTGTAATCCAAGCCATAGCAACGCTCTTTTGTAAACGCCACTTCGATGATCACTAAGAAACATCTAGTCAAACTACGCTATAATCGCTAATCTATTACAGTTTAAGACTAAATTGAATTTAAATCCTAGAACTTGATACAGTACATTGAACATGATCTCGTAAGGACAAATGACCAAGTCTGACTGTCAATCAGTCTGGAGAAAGCGATAAATCTTGATTGAATGCTGATCACACATCACTGTCCCGTCTAGCCTATACAGTAACTACTTACTGAAATGGACTGAAACGTGATTCACGTCACACCGTGCCGGGCCGGACCGTGTCCAGCACAATGATTCTGAATGAAAACGTGCTCGTTACGTGCCCTGTGGTCACAGAAATCTATGAATAACAAATGGATAATGTTGTTATCACTTGACGCAATTCTCAACCACAAAAAAACATGGAAAATCTTCCAAGCTGCTGTCAGTAGTTAAGTTATTTTTATAAATTTTCATGAAACAGAAATGGAAGGAAAACGCCAGCAGTCAATATACTCATTACTCAATGCTTAATCATTTGTTCTTCTTTTCAGCCATAGGACGTCCACTGCTGGACATAGGCTAGATATAGATCTCCAATAAGACCGGTTTTTAGCGGCTTGCATTCAGCGCGATCCTGCAATATTAATGAGGTCATCCGTTTATCTTTATGGTAACATAATTATTCATAGCAAATACAGGCAATTAAAACATATAGTGTCGTGTTTATGGCTTGCTTATTTTCCAAAAACAATTTCTACTACGAGTATAAGCGGCATAACTTTTTTCTTTCTTGCGCCACAAAAATATAAATATATTCAAACAATTTTAATTCGGCCTCAATTGAGCTGGCCTGGCGGCCCCGGTAGAGTCTCGTAGTTCAGTTTTACAAACGCAAAACTTTATTTAACGCTGCTGTGGAAAACAAAATATAATATTTACAGTATTACGGACGGCTATTTTGCACACACGTGTTTTGCTGTCGGTTTAATTATATTTGATTTGGAGCACACTATATAGTTTGACATTATTCTAATTATCCGTTATACCTTACAAGAGCGAGGATCGAGAATTCAGTGAAATGTTTATCATCCATATATTTCAAATTTAAACAAAACTGTAACACATCATAAACTAAGCCAAATGAAATTCGTTAATGAAATTCAAACTGAATAACACATATAAAACATCGTTGTTGACGATTTTAAATTGTCATACTTGTCTAATCAATCAAATTCTCTGACTCTGCTCAAAATAAGCACAACACTTTGCCTTACTGAGATAACTTATCCAAGTCAGGGCGAGGAAAACCGCAGGCGCGACCCTAACTAGCTCAAGTTATATCAAGTTACGATTGAACTTAACTCTCAGAGACACTTGTTCCCCCAAACCTTGGTAACGGGAGATAATTCGAATATTTGGAGGAAAGTTCGGCTCAAGGATTTCGTGGCGCACTCAGAAATGTGGCAGATTAGAATCACTTTACTTGAACTTTAAATATTCGAATAATAGTGTTGTAACTTCAACGCTATCACGTGTTGTAGCTTTGGAGCGTAGTTAGCTAAAATGTTAACAAAATTCTGTGGAATGGTGGTAATAAGCCACACGGAGAACATTGTACTAATTATCATAAACGATCTTCAAGCTAACATTATGATTGTGAAAAATATTTAAAACAACTCTTTTTAACGGTAATGTTTATATTACAAAAAAATCAAATCATGTTTAGTTAGTCATTTTTCAGATATTTATATTAGTAAACAACATAAGCCTTGTTTGAGAAATATTTAAAATATTATGACTACGGTTGCTTTGATTTTGCAAACGAACAATCATTGTATGATTTTTTGATCAGTTCAGCTTCCTCCTAACTGTATCTGTCCGAATCAGGTGTAAATCTAAGAATTTTATACCTAGTACACATAGCTTATTATTTTTATATAGTTCATACATACAAGCGAACATTAAAGAACACACTGATATTCCAAAGATCTCATGTCATGGAACTAATTTTAGCTATTCAGATTAGTCAGTTATCTTATAGTCTCGCTGGTATTACCTCTATTATCTACTACGTGTAAATGATGAAGGACGTAAGTGCGTTCCTAAGACCTAATTAATCTAGAACTGATAATGATGGATGAGCAGTAAGCTAAGAGCCTAGACAACTTAGCTAAGCTAATATTTGAAACATCGTCTGTCCACATTGACCTATATATATGTTAGTTGGAGTAATAGGAGATGTATGTTTTTGTTTCTAGTATGTATTTGTAATGGTTGACTGGATCTAGGAATTGCAGAAAGAAAAATAAAACATAAATATCTTACTTTTAATTTAAGTTAATTAACTGAATCAAGATCAAGAGAGATTAACATCGAGAGGACGGACATAGTTCGAAACACATCACTCCTCCTTCCATCACAGGTGTAGTTGACGTAGGCAAAAAAGCTGCTAAACTAAAATGGGGTTGGACGGGTCATGTGGTTCGTATGCACCTCGAGAGATGAACCAGGATCATCACACAGTGGGTATCGGAGGGCAGACGTAAGCAGGGAAGGCCTAAAAAACGCTGGCGTGTTAATCTTGATACTTTCCGCGAAGGTTGGTGGGATTTAGCTACAGTACGAGATAAATGGAAGGAAGTGGGGGAGACTTATTTTTTTCGAGAGAGAGGTTTTTTCTCTATATATGCTGATTGAGAGAAAAAAAAAGTGCTTGTCTGTAAGGTCGGTCTACGGACGATAGTTTAACGTGACCACGTCATAACAAAACATTGATGAAATGATTGCACCGAACGATCAAGCCTATCGTGCTTTTCACTAGCTCGTGTAGTGAGCATAACGGGACAACGAGGGTAACGGGACAATGTGTCAACCTTTTTTGTGCGTGCAGCCAGCGTTCATCGATTTACTAGACGTTGTCACGTCAAAATTAACTAAACGTTACTAAAAATCTATCATACCAGACAACATTAAGAGCGATTAATACAAACTTCTACTTATTCAAATCTCAGTTTCTCAAGAGTCCGCAGCACATGGCTAAAACAGCGCATGTCCGCTGTGACCTCGAAACGCGTGTAAAACGCGCGATAAAATTTAAATAAAACCAACTCTGAAGTATTCTATTTATAATCGCGTATAACATACAAACAAAAAACCATACAACCGAATAGAGAACCTTTTTTTTGGAGACGGTTGAAAACGATATTTCATACAGATATTTAAGCAATAAAATATTCAAAATTTCCAAAGAATCCGCAGCACGTGGCCGATGTAGAGTGTGTCTGCTGTGATCGCGGAACGCGTGTGTTTTCGTTCGACAAAAGGCATTTTACATGAACACTGATAAAGTCAATCTGGCTTCTAAAAAGTAACATCCAACAAAGGGCATTTTATATTAAACACCAATCCTTAATTAACAGTAAAATCATATCTCAATACAGACATTTAAACATCCAAAGTTTCCCAAGTGTCCGTAGCACGTGTCTGACACAGCGCGCGACTGTGACCACGGAACGCGTGTGTTTACACACGTCCTACAAAGAGCATTTTAAATTGACATTAATAAGATCAGTAAGTTGGGTTTCTACAAAAATATCAAAATAACGGACCTATCACGCTAAGTAGCAATAAAAGTAATATTTAATACAGACGTTTAGGCATTTAAACATCCAAAGTTTCCCAAGCGTCCGCAGCACGTGGCCGACGAAGAGCGTGTCCGTTGTAACCGCGGAACGCGTGTGTTTGCGTTCTATCGTCCGACAAAGGGCCCTTTGATCTACTGGGCTTAGGACGGTCATGCGTTACTAACACTGGCTTAGTTTGTTTATGTTGAATTAAAATAACATTCGGACCGTATTTGAAACGACCTCTTTGGAGCAATAATTTTGAAGTTAATTACGACTTGTTCATTTGAAGATGGCTCAACCTTAATTAGTATTACTTAAATGTATAAATGTATTATTCTATCTTTGGATTATTCACAACTACAGTGTTAATAACTAATCTGTTGAGCCAACTTTGTAAACTACAGAGATTTATCGTCATACGCCTTTAAACCTAGAAATTTTACAATGGTGGTAATAAAATAGATACAAAAGATAACTATAATATTTTAGATAACAGTTTAAGCCTGTTTTGGGTCCATTTATGAAAACCTATCAAAATCAAAGTCATTTGATTGTCTCGACAATGGCTTCATAGTTATTACTTATTATAAAACGCTATTCTACAAACCAGAAACACTCAAGCACCAGTGTCTTGTGGAATAGGTAGAAATTCTCGTCAATTATAATTAATATCATTCAATGTTATGTAAGAGATATGTAGGGGAGGTCTATGTCCAGCAGTGCACGTCCTATGGCTGATGGATGGATGGATGGAATGTAGACTATGCTATATTTATTGCAGGTCCCCAATTATAACACTTAGTGATTCTAAAAATGGAAATGTTGTACTTATTATTTTATTTTTTTACAGAATAAGTCAGCAGTTTAGAATGTCAATCGAACATTTTAAAAATGTCTTTGTATACGATTATCCCATTTTGTATTTCATATGACAGTGGTTGCATCATTTGTTCCAACACTTGTTTACAGCCTCTCGTATAATTTTCCCTGGCCAGGTTTTTTTAGCTCCTTTCCCCTGATCTATTTTCTAGGATTGTATTACAGACTAATTCTATTTCTACATTTATAAACATGCTATGTTTCTTGCCTTTAACTATTTTTATACATTCCACGTCTCGTATTGCACTGTTACACAACTTATACATTACATTAAACATCCGCCTTTTTAAAACTTGTTATTTGTGGCTTACGTCCCCAGCACCGGCAGCACGGCAAAGGGAGAAAACCATTTTATCCACTTCTAATATCAGTTCTTAATCCATACTTTATTTCCTCTTCGAGGGGATATAATGGTGGAAAGACAATTTGTCCCTTTGCCGTGCTTCCAGAGCTGGTCAGGTTACACAAACTCTTGGAAGCCATACGACACAATTAGCTTTAAGATGACCTAAAATAAGATTTGCCAAGAATTCTTCAATGATAATAGAAATTCGATTAACTTAAAAAGTATTGAATTATTTTGTACTGTATACGTTCAACCCTTTTTGCCCTTGATTTAACAGTGGAACACCATTTTTTCCTACGGTGGTTTACATCCTGGCTTTTAATCTCCCCTGGCCAGATTCCACAAACTCTCGGAAGAAATGCGATCAGAAGTGGAAAGCGGTTTAATTAACACTCTATTAATTAATTCCGAAGCGGTTCCATGAATTATTCAGTTTCAATCACAGACTTTAGAGGGTTGTAGAGATCAATACATTTTCATCGATTTTGCAACACTCGTTGTATATTTAGGGTTTATCTAGAATGGACTGTTATCGATTTTTGTAAAGTAGTGGAAATACTCGTTTATTTAATGGCTTTATTGGCCAATTCAGTGTTAGCAAAGTCTTAAAGCACCAGTCAGAAAACTTAGAATAATCATGTCTATACAAAAGAATACTTACATATAAGTAGATACCAATTTATTAGTACTCACACGTTTTAGCAATAACTATTTTTCGCAAAAAATAGCAAAACCGACTTCTACTGTGTACAAAATTCGAATATTTTGCTCGATTTGATGTGCACAACTTTTAAATTAGCATTGATTTTTCATAAACAGCTTAGCTTATTTTGATAAAATTTGAATGGAACCAACTTGGGAGTACATCCTTCAAACAAAAAAGATTTTTTTGATTCGGTTCTCAATTGGCGCAAAAATCGATGCACATACACAAAAAAATACATAAAGACGAACATAGAACCTTCTCCATTTTGATTAAAAATTACTCAATGGCAATATCGTTTCATAAAAAAATTCTAATCAATCAATGACGTTGAACTATTTGTAGGCCAGTAATCAAACTCTGTTTGTTTAAGAAAACTAACATATAACCAAGTCATAAAATATTCTGTCATAAACTTTGCTAAGGCCTAGATAGCAAAGAGCAAACCCTAAAACAACACCAACCACTAAACTTCATCTGAAGGGCAAAAGCAAATTTATTTACTATAATAATCTTTAACTAATTTTAATGAGGGACTCTAAAAGATAGTCTTTCTATGAGTCGATAAGAATTACGACCTACGCGGCTAAAATGGCTACGCGAAGCTACGGCTACAAGGAGCTACGAAGTGCTACGCCACGTAGAAAGTATTAATATTCTGTAAGGGTTGCTACCAAGATAAATTAAGACAAATTGAATTGTCAAGGGTGTACTGTACACAAATAGACACAATTCAAAACACGGCCATAATTGAAATTCCTGGAGACATTTTAATTTTGTGCGATAAGGAAAATAATTATTTCGTATTTTATGCTAAACGTTAGAGGCGAACGACGTCCCTGGAGGGTCATAAGTAATCATCTACTTGGGTATAACGAAATAAAATTAATAAATCCTACCGCTTGTTAACGCGTACGCTTCCCAGAAGTACGTACTAACCAGTGTTTAGGGGCGTATTTTATTTAACGTGTTAAACATCGAGCGTTCGTACAAGAAATAAGACTCGCAAACACATAAATACGGAGATTACAGCGTAACGTATGATGCTTGTTGCAAACTATAATATCACGCTCTGTACTACTGGTCAGTACATACCAAAACGTTTCTACACTAAAAAGACAAAAAACACAAGAAGATTTGTAGGACGATGCGGTCAACCCTACAAGTGTAAGAGAGACTCCTACAGCTCTAGTCGTATGCTCTTATAGTAGCTCGGCGGCGGTAAAGTATATCTATCTGGGGGTACTTAAGGAAACACGTGGCTATGTTGCATTGGGCTTAATGCCTCCAATGATACAATAATAGCACAGATAAGATAATAATAATTGCGCGCACGCCGGTGTCGCGAGGCAGGGACTCTCTGGCGCGCGCGCCTACGACTAGAGCTGTAAAAAAGTCTCTCTTACACAAGTGTTTTTACAGCAACAGCTAAACGAAAGTCCTGTCCAGTTTTTAAAAATATAGATTCAAATCAGCGAAAAATTTAATAAATAATTTTCCCGTGGGGTATAAATAATTTATATATTTTTTTTAGGGTATAGACAAAAACCGAAACACAAAAAAAAACATTTTTAAGGTTCCGTACCCATAAGGTAAAACTACAAGACTCCGATATCCGTCTGTCCGTCTGTTAGTCTGTCTGTCACCAGGCTGTATCTCATAAATCGTCGTAGCTAGACAGGTGAAATTTTCACAGATGATGTATTTCTGTTGCCGCTATAACAACAAATACTTGAAACTGAATAAAATAAATATTTAAGGGGGGCTCCCACACAACTATAAGGAGCTTTTTGCTCGCTATTAATAATGGCAAGAGGAATAGGGCTAAGGGGGCTCCAACAAGGTACCGGAATCCTACGTTCTTGAGACCGATCTGCGCTTGGCCGATTTTTTTTGGGTAAAATTGCAATGAAAAATAAAACGAAACGAAAATTTATGATTATTTAAATTATCACAGTGACCCAATGAAAAAGTGAGTCTAAAATAAGGGTGCGGCCACACGCTCCGGTCCCATCTGACGCCATGACACCATGGAGCCGACACCTAATCCTTGTGATCCGACCGGACACGCCGTTCCCGCGTCTTAGCACATCACGCTGAGTGACCGCGGGACGGCCTACTGATGTGGAATGGGAAGATTTGTGACCCTTGGGAATAACGAAATACTCGTAGTAGCTTTTGATCGGTAACTTGTTTAAGTAACTCAACTTATTTTGGGTATAGTTTAACATTTGTTTTGCTTTGTTTGCAGAGGACAGAATCTTTTTTGATATCTACCATCAATGTTTGTAACTAGGTTTAATATGGAAAGTTATTCAAATGCAAAGTAGAGTACTTATATTTTATTAATTTCTTGCTTTGGACTGTTTTTTTTTCTGTTGTTGTTTTGTGCACCTAAGTATTCTCACCAATTTGCCTTGATCCCATACGACGCTAAAATGTAGAGAAACTAACCTTTTTGTTAGCTTCTCTACATTCAGACTCTTCCAATGATAACACTGCCAACTTATAATTCTAGTTATGAAATTCAAATTTTTGAAATGTTTTTCTTTGACAGGATCAGCGATCCTTGTTTTGAAAATTGGGCAGTCTTGAGTTGGAAGTGATCTGGAAGACACTTTTTTTTCCTCTATAAAAGGTAATGAGTGTGAATTTGAGTTTGCGTGGACGAGCCCTGCAAACCGCATGAGCGTCGCGTGACAGTCAGGGTGAGAGGCTCCGGTCCCTTTGACTTTGATTACAGGTGGATCTCTTGTTTTGGGGCCACTGACCCCTTACCCCTGGAGCACTGGGCTGGCGCTGACTTAGAGCCCTGTCGGCCAGTTTGGGCCGGCGCCTGTCGGCCGGTTTGGGCCGGCGCCTCCACCTCAGTCGACAGATGTCTTCACGCTAGCGCTCACCTAGCGCTACCTGGCTGGCGCCACACTATCGGCGGGTCCAGCTCAGGCTCTAGAAAATCCTCGGCCAGCCTCCAGCGTGGTTCTACGAGTGCTACCCTCTCCCTTTTGGCTAACTTTCCAAGGACACCTTCAAAATTCTCTCTCCCTCTCTCCGTTTCTTGAAGATTTAATTGACTATAAGTGCAGTGCGTGTTAGTGTAAATAAATGTGTAAATACTAAGGTTAGTTTTCTGTTTTAATCTCCGAACCGTTAGGATTCCTATCCACTAGGTAGGACTCTTAGGTTGGTTAGGTTTCTCTGAAGTCTCGTAACTTGTGGTGTGGCAACCGGCTCCCCCGCTTGCCACATTACGGGTTCTCTAATCTTTTTTAACCTGTGGTGCTGCAACCGGCTCCCCCGCTTGTAACATTACGGGTTCCTCTTCAATTCTCTTTTAACTTGTGGTGCTGCAAACGGCTTCCCCGTTTGCAACATTACAGTTTGGCGCCCCACGTCGAAGTCAAATTATACCGTCACTTTGACACACCTAATTACTTTAACGAAGATTTTGCGTGGAAAGAAGTTCCTCCTCCAACAGAGAGGAATGAAATAATTAAGTCTTGTCATGGGCTATCCGATAACAGCCCTCATATTGGGATATTTAAAACTTATAAAAAACTTTGCTTGAGATTTTATTGGTCCGGTATGTTTAAGGACGTGGCCAATATGTGCTCGACTTGTGAAACTTGTCTCTCTTATAAATATTCGAATCATTCGCCTTATGGTCCTATGGGCAAACCTAAAATTTGCTCAAGGCCGTGGCAGAATATTTCTTTAGACCTCATGGGTCCATTCCCAATGTCAAGACAACGTAACCAACATATCTTAGTGGTCACGTGTTCTTTTTCTAAATATTGTCTCATATTCCCGATTAAGCGAGCTACTGCCCCTAATATCATTCGTGAATTAGAAAATCATGTATTTTTAGTACATGGTGTACCACAAACTATAATTATGGATAACGGTTCTCAGCTACAATCTAATGAGTTTCGAAATTTTCTTAACAGTTATAAAATACCTTTCGTCTTTTATTCACCTAGATATTGTCCTCAAGTCAACCCAACAGAACGTTATAATAGAACTATTATAACGGCTTTAGCTCAGTTAGTGGGTGATGATCATAGATCATGGGACAATCATTTGAAAAAGATTCAAATGGCTTTAAATAGTGCAGTAAATGTCACGACTGGTTTTACTCCAGCGTATCTTGTATTTGGCCGTGAAACAATTCCTTGCGGGTCATACTATAGTTCCTGTTCTAATCTTGACAGCGTCATCTTCGCTCCTCGAGACATTTATGCCCATAATTTAGGGTTACTTTCCACAATCTTCGATAAAGTACAAGTTGCTATTCATACAGCTCACTCTAGAAACGCTACAAATTACAATCTAAGACGAGATTTCAAAGAATTTAATGTCGGAGATATTGTTTGGCGAAAAAATTATGTACAAAGTAATGCTGGTGCATATTTCAGCGCAAAACTTGCGCCGAAGTACATAAAATGTAAAATTGTTGAAAAATTGTCTTCTTTGGTCTTTGTCTTGGAGGATCCTAACGGTTCGAGAGGTAGATGGCATGTTAAAGATATTAAATGCTAACTGTACATATAATATATTTTAATGATTTTTCTTTTTTTAACTAGTGCTGATCTATGTTTTTGTTTTTCTTAAGAAGGTTGTAAATAGTTTTTGTTTTGTTTGGTGTATAATGAGTACTTATAATGTTCTGATTAAGTATTCGTGTAATTCTTTTTTACGTACTACTTGTTAATGCTTCACAAAGAATCTAAACCCTTTGGCTTATTTTTTGTAATACCCTTGATTTTTTTTATTTTGAATAATAAAAGGCTTGCACAATGGTTAAGTTACCAATAAAGCCTATATTGTGCTTTTATCTTTCGATATTTCAAATTGCACACGTTGCAATTTAAATATTAACTTCATTTGAATAGAAAATTACTTTTTCTCTTCATATCTCTGAAGAGTTTTAAGGCTTACTTAGGCCATATGTGTAAATATTAACTTGTAAATATTATTTATCTTTACTTTTATCGGGTTTTCGAAAAGGTGCGGGTTACGACACCTAACTCTAAAAAAATAAGCCTTCGATACAATCAAATGATAATTCCTTGTGGAGTATGGTCATCATGGATTGTGAACCATAACCCCAACTTATGATTGAGTGTGCGTGCGAGGGAGTATGGAAGATGTGTGCGAATCTTACCTGAGAGCCGACACCTAATCCTTGTGATCAGACCAGACACGCCGCTTCTAGCAAATCACGCCATGTGACCGCGAGTAGAATGGAAAGATTTGTGACCCTTGGGAGTAACGCAATAGTACCTTTTGATCGGTGATTTGTTTCAGTAACTATTGTTATAAATATTAGATTTGAAGGTAGAGGTTAGTTTTTTTTTTTAAACTGACAGACATTTAATTATATCAAATTCAAAATCAAAAGTGTTTAAAACATATTTTCTTATACGAATCTATGTATCTTTTGTTTATTTTCATTCTACTATTTTTAACCGACTTCCAAAAGAGAGGAGGTTCTATGTTCGTCTGTATGTATTTTTTTATGTTCATCGATATTTTCGCCAATTGTGAACTGAATCAAAAAATCTTTTTTTTTTCGTAAGCGTATACTCGCGAGTTAGTTCCATTTAAATTTTGTTGAAATCGGCTAAGCCGTTTTTAAAAAATCAACAATAATGTAAAAATTGTAAACATCAAGTCGAGCGAACTATTCAAGATTTATTTTGTACACTATGGATGTTGGTTTTGACATTTTTTGCGAAAAATATTTATTCTTGTTGCCACTTTACGGTACTTTTTCAACTGCAAAGTTGCAAGGAGAAATACCCTATTGCGAGTGATCGGACGATCTCATGTCCAATCGTTCTTCCGACGCCTAAAGGTTGATCCGATAATCCCCGCGACATCCAACCGCTGAGAGACGTCACAAGTCCGGCGATGTGTCCAGCCGAATTACGATTACGTCAGGGACGCCAATTGACTGTGAGTATAAGATCCTGCTATAGTAGTATAGAAACATTAGAGTGAAAATCAATAACAGTAGGTATTCTTTGTTTTATCAGTACTTTTATACTTAGCAACAGAATGACAAACTGACTAGATATTTTGCATATTTAGAGTTTAATGATTAAGGACTGTCATGGGCTAATATTAACTGGCCAAACATGCGGGTAAAACTTTTCAGTTTTATACTTCATAGATGACACCAATTAATGGACAATACTATAAATAGTATATAATGATCGCGGAACCAAAGTCTTACTTAGCAATGCAAAGTTTTAGCCCAAGTTTCATGGCTATAAAAATATTCAATAAATTGCCAAATAGTCTAAAAGATATTGAAAAAGAAAATTATTTTATTAATAAGCTAAAATTGATCCTATTTTCCAAATGCACATATGAGACGATTACATATTAGATACATATTAGACGATTTTTTAAAGATAATCTAGAAAACATAACATATAATAAATAATTTTAATACCATCAGTAAAATTGCCACACCCTTACATGGTCATATATCTATACAAACCTCTTACCTATAACTGTACAAAACGTGTTAGTTAAAAATCGCATGTAAATATTACACAATATATTGTAATAATGTGTAATAAAATATTTTTTGCCGCAATTCTCTCAAACTCTATCTACATATCTATTTATCACGTTTCTTACAATTAAGTAAAAAATATCCCTCACAACATCTAAAATAAAAATAATAATACCAAAGAAACCGTACCAAAATTTGAAAATTCCTGCTCAATTTCAAGAGGACGCAAATCACCTCCCTGAATAATGTCGCGGTCAGCTTAAAGCGAACCCGGGGACTGAGGGACTCCTTGCCACGGCACTGATTACATGGAAAAATGGAGAGATTACTTCCGACCCACGGTTGGATAAGTGCGCGCAATCTTTCTCAATTTATGCGAGTAAATTAAAATGTTACGGACGATGTTATTTTTGATCTGACTGACAGAATGTTGTAACCATAGAATTAGAACAAAAGTAATAGAATACTTACTACATTTTGCTCTAATAAAACTATGTTACAGCTGTCTTATTCATATCATATACAGTCAAAATCACAAGTAGGAATTTCAAAATGGTTAAAAGAGTTGTTTTTTTGTGATATGATCGGAAATTCAAACCCAGTTCCAGTAACAAAGTTCAAATTTCGGATCATTTTACCTTCCTACTTTTTACCTTTTTGAATTTCGACAGCCGAGATAGCTCAATGCTAGTTTGTGAAACCCTTCGAAATTACGTAAGTTCGGGTTTGTGTGCATCTTTTTCTAACACTTTTTAAATTTCACATTTAAAGTGGGACGAAGTGATGTATATCTCTTGCTATTTTAGTACGGTTTCTATTACTTTAAATCTGATTCTATGGTTGTAATAGTTTACCGGTTGAAGTGAACCATTTTTTCTAGCCGCTATAGTTTTCGAAATTTTATACAGCGACTAGCAAAATTTAGACAGTAATAAAACAATTTGGTTGGTAAGTATTTAGCTTTCGCACTTAAATTCATTTAGAACTTTGATTGTACCTAGGCAGCGACTAAGTGTACTTACCCACAGTTTTATTGTTATTTATTACCTAATAAGCGTCCTCGTTTAATATTATATAATATTCAAACAATCAGAATCAGACACGAAAAAAAAACTACTGATGTTGTCAAATTATTTTTAAAATATTCACCCTATTACTATGGTAAGAATCTGTCGATGCACTTTTGTACATAGACTGCCAACTATTTTGGTTTTTTGGTGTATGTACCTCGTTCAACTACCAATAATAATTCATAGTCGCAAAATGAGTTTTCGTAAACTTACAAGGCGTAGTTTATCTGTAAGTAAATGGCAAAAATTTTAATTTTGCGCTGGGGTATGCCTCATATAAAGCTTATGATTTTAACCTAAATGGTTGTAATGCTTAAGTTATATATAATGTAAATGTAATCCTATTTCTCAATAGCATAATTTTTATTTTCCTGTTTCGCCAGTCTAGATTCTTTGGATTGTAGCCAAATTTTTATTTATCCGTTATAATTTTAAATGGTTTCTAGCCAAGTGAGTTTTAACATGAAATATGTTTTGAACTTTTGAGGTTGTTTCAAATATAGTTAAAAATAGTCTTGCTAGAAATTTAGGAAATTTTTTAGAAATCTTAGATGATAATTTATTCTGACAATAAAAAAATTTATTTTAAAGTCAATTCAACTAAGTGAAGAAATACGGTGCTATCGTTTTCTTGACGTTCCTACATACTTAGTTAGCCATTAAAAATTGTATTTCTAAACGGCGGATCAAAATAATCTAGGATGTCCTAGCACTCACTATTTTGTCTGTTTATTATTAGGAGATTAACCTTGAAATTGTTCTAAATCAGTTGTTCCAAATGTTTAATAATAATGCTCGACAAGGTGAATGAAACAGTTATTTCTTTGCGATTTCATGATTGATTCCATACATGCATCAGCGATAGTGTGTCCCCTTTGATCTCCAATAAGACCAGTTGGTAGCAGCTTGCATCCAATGCAATCCTGAATGATGTCATCCGTCCATTTTGTAAATGGAAACCCTACGCTGCGCTCGTCGAAACATAGTCTTCACTCGAGAACTTTCAGAGCCCCAGTACTTTATTTCTTATACGGATTATCTCATTTCTGATTCAATCTCGCAGAGGTATTCCGAGCATAGCCCTCTCAATAGCTCGTTGGGCTCCTTGGCGCTTATAAATAAAGCACATTTCAGTACTAATACTACTATTAATCAGTGTGTGTCATCACTGGTAACACGCATACTGATTGATTCTATGCTAAAAGTTAATCATAATTCAGAACCGCCGTTTTCGTCTTCGTTTCAGCTATAAAATGTCCAATGCTAGACATAGGCCTCAACTATAGATTCTCCAATAAGACCGGCTAGAAGTGGCTCACATTCAGCGCATTTCTGCGTTGTCCATAAGAGGTCATTCTTCCACAATAACAAAATCCCATATATCTATAATTTAGAGTCGATGATACATTTGAATAATTATGTCCAACATTCAGAAATACATGCCATATTAACTAGGCATCTGGGTACTACACCAAAACATTATTTTTAAAGCCTTGCGAACGTAAATACACAAAGCTTTATGATAATGAAGCTTTGCCATAGTAATTTGTTTAACCAATGCTCTGTCACGTGACGCATTGGCTATTAAATTATTCTTATTTGTATTGGATTTATTACATGAATATCATACTGTTTCAGTGTGAATAAGAAGTTTATGAATCCGAAACATAAAATTTCGTGACGATGCAAGCTGAATTTAGCAATACATTTTTTTCTCAAAACAACGGTCAACACAAAGAAAGGGATACAGAATAAACACAAACATTTTTGTTTGTAAATATTTTCTTATTTGAAAAGGAAAAGATTTTTATTATTTCGTCGACCCAAAGTGCCTCGGGCCGTAATGAAATCAGAGGACTGTGTAACGAACTTACCTGCTGCTAAATACATAAATTGCCTTCGAGTTTAGTGGCACTTCGTCCTTTGCCGGGTAATCGAATGACGCTTCTCGGCCGCCTTTGAACCAACGTCCATTTAGTGCGAACCAAAATGACGAATTTCCGCGATGTCCTTAGTAAACCACAATTTGCACTGCTTATATTACTTTGACGTAAAAACGGGTTTTAAATGTTATTTTAGAGTAACTCGAAAGCGTTTAAATGCGTTTATTACTATAAGAATATTCATTGTCAAGAAATCAGTCATACGATCACGAAAGAGATCGATGTGTTATATTTGGTACGTACGAAAAGCAATATCTCCGTTGCTTTTATAACTTAGCTAGGATTATGACGTAAAATTTATTTTAGATGCAAAGTTTTAAATGTTATTTTAGATATGATTTGATATGCGTTTATTGTTGATGAAATATTTAGTCAGGAAATCAAAGTCATTCCTGATCATTGCAATCTACGTTTCGTATACGTTTTTCCATATGATTGAAATTGTATGGCTAAAACTTACAAAATTATAATTATTAAATTTCAGTCGAGTTAAGTGGCACTTCTCCTTTACCGGGTAATCGAATGACGCTTCTCAGCCACCTTTGAATCAACGTCTATTTAATGCGGAGCAAAATGACGAATTTCTTCGTTGCCTTTTGAAAACCACATTCCCACAATTTTGTTAGGATTATGACGATGGATTTTAGAAGTTATAGGCAGGTAAATGTTATTTTAGTGTATTTCTAAAGCTTTAAAGTACTTTTATAATAACTAGATGATTATAGTCAAGAAATCAAAGGCATTATAGAACATGGAGATCACAAACGTTTTTTTTTGTATATCCGTGGTTAAAATCACATTCATTAAATATCTTATAATATCGTACAATTAAAACATTAAATTGTCTCGAAGTACAGTGGCACATTGTCCTTTGCCGAGTAATAGAATGACGTTTCTCGGTTCGCCTTTGAACCAAGGAGCGTCCATTTAGTGCGGACCAAAATAACGAATTTCGGCAATGCCCTTTGAAACCCACAATTCCCGTTGCTTGTATTATTGTAACTTTGCTAGTATTATGACGAAAAATGAATTTGTGATATTAATTTTCTATGTCATTCTAGTGTAGCTCGAAAACGTATAAATCTTAGGCCACACGAATGTATTCACTATTAGATGTGAGGAACTATAAGATAAAAACCTACGTGTTTTCAGACAACGACAGACCAATTCTAGGAAAAGATTATTGTAGGTACTCGTTATTATGACCGTTCTTAACTGTTGATTTTTTTTTGCAATTTCAGAGAAGTGAAATTGCAAAAAAAACAACAAATACATTCAAAAAGGTCACCAGATTACGACAAAATTGTCTTCACATTGCGACTTTAGAATTATTACAATAGTAAAAAGGTGGTCATAATGATCAGTATAATGATAAAGAATATTATTATTTGTCAGTAGATTAGAGATACATTCTGTGTACACATCTGTACTTCCCCCGAGTTTTAACCTGTATTGTTGTAGCAATAATCTCTCACATAATTTTAAACGATCGATCCCCAGGCCAAGGATAAACAAAACAAAATGGACGTTCCACAAAATCCTTAATTAGAAAACTTGAAAATTATCTGCAGTGTGGCAGGGTGCGAAGAAAGCGAGCCCATGAATATTCATTTGGCGAATTACCATAAACAAATACAAGGCTACATAAACGATTATAAGAGAAGTGAGATGGTACGGTACGCCCTTTGTAGGGTTCCGTTCCAAGCGCATACTTCAAGCAAATCGCGGTGGAATTGCATATAATTAGAACACTGTCTTAGCCATGAGGGAATTTATTTATGCATTTTTATTATTCTCTTTGAGTACCTGTACGATCCTTTTTAATAGTCCACTGCAGGACGTATGCCTACCCACGAAGGGTGATTGGGCCATATCCACCACGCTGGCCCAGTGCGGGTTGGTGGATTAACATACGCCATGGAATTTCTTCCTTGGACATATGCAGGTTGCCTCACGATGTTTTCCTTCACCGAAAAGCCAGTGGTGTAAAATTCCGTACATAAATTCCAATGAATTCATTGGTACGGGACCGGGTTTGAACCCACGACATCACGATTGTAAGGCGGGTGTCATTACCACTAGACCACCACCGCACCAAGAGTATCTCTTTGAGTAAATTTTAGGTAATGTTTGTATTTTCAGTCTTCTCTATTCTTATTTCTTTCCTTCTTCTGATATTTTATTAACAAAACAATCAAACCGATAACCACAGTAGGTTTGTCGTGGGAAGTATTTTTCTTCTCTAAGGCCTAATGTATAAGTAAACTTATTTCGCGAATACTAAGATTTTTTACTTTCAACTTTATTATTTTAATGTTTTTAATAGGTTTTAAGACGCAGACTTAGACTTAGACTAAGACAGACATAGGTCTACCTAGCCTGTTTCCAATAAGACCTAAGCGACTTGTATCCCTAGGATTGTTAAATTTATTAAGACTGTTTATTAAAAATTGAGCTCATCTTAAGGAGCTGCGTGACGTTTACTATCTGGTAGCAATTAGCTCGCTTCTTTTATTACTCAGCTGTCTAAAAATATAATAAAATTATTACACTGACCTTAACCTCAACCAGCAGGTACAAATGAGGAAAAAACTGAAGCGGTCTACAGCGGACCGCACTTATAAAGATAAGTGGAATCGATATCAAGTTAAAAAATATCCTTAATGACGTTTTTCTTTGGCTTCAGCTGGTAAGTAAACTTTCAGATAATCTTAATTTTTTTATAATTAAAAAAAAAAACAATCTCTGAGTAGACTATAAAATTTGGTGCCCGATGTACTCAAGAGACTCGATATTTCAGTTTTTGTCAAAATTATTAAGTCACCCGTTATAGACCTTGATATGGGCCTAACGGTCCAACAAGCGGGACTCACAATTTAACGTATTGGAGCCGTAATACGAGTAGTAGTAGTACTTAGTTGTAACATAAACACAAAACACAAATAAAACGCCTAGTTGATAAAGATACAGTATAAGGATAAAGTTGGAAATACCCACAATCACCAATCCGAAAACTGTCTACGCTGTTTTCAGGCGCATTCCAACTTCTAGCAGTTAAAAAAAACTTTGACACCAAAGGTCATTCAACCAAATCTACAGTATACGCACTAAATTCAGTACTTTAAAAAGAATTTAAATAATTATTTTTCACAAAAAATGGTAAAACCGCCTTCCATCGTGTACAAAAATCGGATATTTCACTCGAATTGTTTACATTATTGTTGATTTTTCAAAAACGGCTGAGTCGATTTTGTGTAAAATTTAAATGGGACCACCTTGGGAGTACACCCTTTCGAACTAAAAAATATTTTTTTGATTCGGTTTTGACACAATGTGGCGAAATTATCGATGAACATATTTAAAAAAACATATAAACGAACATAGAACCTCCTTTTTGGAAGTCGGTTTAAAAAAAAGGTTAACTAAACGGTCGGGCGGGAGCGGAAGCGAGCGAAAACAGAACGACAAAAACGGGAGCAGGACGAGCGGAATACGAAGCGGTAAGCGACCGGCCCTAACGAAATTACCACGGGTAATTAGCCCCACGACTCCGCAGCCGAAACGCAGCTGAAAAAGGCTGACACTGGCACGATTAAAATAGCTGTCTACGTAAAAATAGTATTTGATTGTTACTTTACTTTTAGGCTACGTGTAAATGTGCAAATTTTGAGAGGTATAAAATTCATTATTTATTAATCGCTTCGTAGCTCGCTACGCATCGCTACAGCTGCTAGTCATATATTTATTTTATTAAGTGATATAGCAGTCTTACGTATTTGGCGGGGTTAGATGATTGCAAATAATTGATTTTCGTGGTCATCAGTAAGAGTTCAATTAGCTTTAATTACAAATACCTACCTACTTCAGCCGCCGCAGCTACCGCGCGGTACTTGAAAGATTTTTTTGCGTCGTCTGAATGAGCCCTTGTGCTTACACTTAGTACAATAGATCTTAGGTAGTTATAAATTTAACACACGGCAGTTCAAGCAGAGCTGCTGATGATCGCGACGACATTGCTAGCCCCGGCATCGAAGAAAGACATCAGCTGCTCGCCAGGGTTTCATGCTTACGCGAGAAATATTCATTATTTTTGGATAGCTCTCTTTCCGGCTAGTGAAATAAAGATACTATTTCTTACCGTTCTATTTCCCAGATTGCGCACACGGCAGCTCAGGTAGGCGGACTTGCCGACGAGGGCGGTGACGTTGCGCGGTGTCGCGGCGTCGAAGGAAGGCGCTAACCGGGCGCCGGGGCCCGCCGGCAGCGCATTCACTGAGCCTGCGCCCCCCGCTACGTCGCAAAGACCTGCAAAGAAAGAAACAAAGATTTATGATTATTATTTAAGTATAGGAGACGATCAGGATAGTAATGGAATGGATGGTTCTTGGTATCGGAAGCGAAGACACATTCTCATTGGCTGGGCCAATAAAGATAAACAAGGGAAAATGAAGATAAGCATTTAAAGAAAAGACAAATTTCATGTCATCCGAAGAAGGCTAAACACTAACGGAAGCAGATTACAAATCTTAGATTTTTTTTCACAAGATACAGAGATTGACTGACAAGACCCTTGCTCCTGAATTATGAATTAAATTCAAATATTTATTCGTCTTCTCACATATTGGGAACTTGAAATTTCTTGATTGAAAGGGATTGTGTTCAGAAGATAAAAATCTAAGTTCATGACTAGTTTTAGTTTTTTTGTCTGATCTTTACCACAATACGTTATTTCTCACTTTTTTAAGATAATAAATTCTAGTGTCTTAAGAAGTTATTATAATAGGTATGTAGAATAATGATTTCACACACTTTATACACTCTATGCCACTATGTGCAAAATGCGTATTACAATTACCTACCTTATTCGAAGAGCCTTACTTATATTAGAAGAACTACAAATCGTATTTCGTTCATGAATTAGTCTATGTTCCAAATTAGGTGTGACATGTTCAGCCACACGGCTACTTCGAATTGGGAAAAACTTTCCTAATCAGCTTTCCTTCATTAAGAAGACCTACTTTTTGTAGTGATTCAACAACCGAGTTTCAGGCGGCAAGCGTCCTAACAAGTATTATCCTAGGACAAACAGCGCTTCTACAAATATTTAGTAACTTTAGTCTAGCAAAGTTAGAGTATGTTTGGTGGCTATACCATGTGTTTTTCTACAGGCGTAGGTAGTAATATTCTAAGATCTAGACTACAGTCATCATTATGACCAACTTTTACTACAAAACTAATTTTGAAAAGCTATTATTGTAAATCCGAAATTATGTTTATTGGTTTGTTACTCTTTTGCGTAGCAACAGAACATCGGATCGACTAGATATTTGGCATGGATTTAGTTCGAAAATCGAAAATTGACATATTATTTTTTATCCCCGTAAAATAAAAGGTTCATATGGGAAAGCACAAAATCTAAATATCACGCGGCCGAAGCCAGGACAGAATCTTGTGTAGATATATAGTACAAGTTCCATTTTTGTAAATAGACGGAGAATTACTTTAGAAGCGAATGCTGCTTGGTACCAGCTTACATCCAGCATAATTCCTGTGATTTTGTTGCGATCATCACCCCACCTTTTTGGTGGATGGCCTACACTACGCTTGCGGAAGCGTGGTCCCCATTTCTTGGAACTTTACAGCTCCATTTTTATCCGGTCTACGAACTATTTGCCCTGCCCACTGCCATTTCAACTTAATAATCCGCTATGAATACAATAAGTACCATCCTACAGTATCTTCGTCGTCCATAGAAACATTCTGTAGGTAGTTAAGCTTGTAGGTAGCCCACGCTGTCTGGCGTCCGTCCAGCGACCCTAACGAGAAACCATTGAAATCACTTTCCTAAACGATACGATGCTTGCTACAGACGCAGTTTGGTACCGCAGTCTCGAATTTTATGTAGTTTAGATTTTCTTTCAATATTTTGTTCAGATTTTGTAAAATAACATACATACATTGCAAGTTAAATAAAAGTTTTAAAAAATAATAGAAAATAATTTAGATACTTCATTTGTGAAAACATGGTAAGTATACAGGGTTATTTCTAATCAATTAGCATCCTTTTAAGGGCTTATTCTGTACATCAAAACGAACAACTTTTGCTCTACGACTTCAGTTAATTCTCAAAAAAAAATGTTTTTGTTCCATAGAAAAATATCATTCACCCTCGACAAAATGTTTGGAACAGCTGTTTTTTTTTGAGTTCTGACAAAAGTCGTAGAACAAAAGCATGCTTAACGATTTCCTCACTAAGAAAGCCATGTAACCAAAGCCAAACACTGTAAACATGTTCTTAACAGATAAGAAAGTAAACGATATTGTATGGTCTATTTGAAGATAATAATTGATATTGACATTTTATTTTGATTTATGTGAACATTGTTAAAAGAATGCTAATTGATTAGAAATAACCCTGTATAGAGCGGCGCCTTCGTAGCCCTTGCTCTACAAGCCTTGACTTGACACTACACCTTAGTCAATATTATTACATGTATATTATGTGATGAGGCCGCGCTCTTTACATGCAATGTATTCGCTAACATCTTACTATTAAGTAGCGTACAACTTGCGGTATAACTAATGCCTACGAACCAAGAAAGTTACGCTAACCGACAATTGAAACAAGTGAAGATGTATCCCCGACTCTCCCGGGTAATCTGTATCATACAAAAGGAAAATCAGACTTCCATCTCGTGTTAACAAAAGGGTGAATTATGCGCATTAATAATAAATAAATTAATCTCGTTACCTACCTACCTAGGAAGTTTTTTATTTTTTTATTTAACAATATTACTTCAGCGACTTGTACCATCAAAGAGTACCTAACTAAAGCCTCAGCTACACCACAAGTGGCACGCTTAGTGGCAAGAATTTAGATCCTCGCTTTGGTGAGCCATTTGATATTGATTTCGCACGCGTTGTCCGCTCGCTATCGAGGTATTAAGCAAGGGGTCTGTAAAATCTTATCACTAAGAAACGTACTAGTCCGGCAGCCACCGCCTGTTTTTAGTTAGTAATAACAGGCGTCACGGTAATCCGAACCTGCTCACGAAAAGTCAGCCTGTTATTTCTCACTAAAAATAAGGGCTGCTGGTTTATACCTCTAGCGGTATAGTCGAAGCCTAAGAACCAAGAAAGTTAAGCAACCCGACAATTGAGACAAGTGAAGATGTATCCCGACTCTCCCAGGAGATCTGTATCATTCATCAGGGAACTCGGCCTTTACCTCATGTAAACAAAAGGGCGAATTATGCGCGTAAATATTAATAAATATATACTAACCTAGCTTTTCTCAAAAATTTAACAATATTACCTCAGAAACTTGTGCCATCATGGAGTAACTTAAGCCTCAGCTACACCCCAAGTGGCACGCTTAGTGGAAAGAATTTAGTTGATCGCTTTAGTGAGCCATACTTTGTATGACCCGCTCGCCACCAAGGTGCCAAGCAAAAGGTGAGACCGCACCCATTACACGCAATATAATGTCACTAATATCTTACCACTAAGAAGCGTACTAGTCCAGTAGCCACTGCCTGTTTTTTAGTAAATAATAAAATGCGTCTTGTCGAACCGAACCTGCTCACAAAATTTCAGCTTGTAATTACTAACTAAAAATAATCGGCCAAGTGAGAGTCGGACTCGCGCACGAAGGGTTCCGTACCGTATGAAAGCCCCATTCCTCTTGCCGTTATTAATAGCGAGCAAAAAACTCCTAAAAATCACGTTTGTTGTATGGGAGCCCCCTTAAATATTTATTTTATTCTGTTTTTAGTATTTGTTGTTATAGCGGCAACAGAAATACGTCATCTGTGAAAATTTCAGCTGTCTAGCTATCACGGTTCATGAGATACAGCCCGGTGACAGACAGACAGACAGACGGACATCGAAGTCTTAGTAATAGGGTCCCGTTTTTACCCTTTGGGTACGGAACCCTAAAAACAGGCAGTAGCTGCTGAATTATACCTTTTGCGGTATAGATGAGGCCTAAGAACCAAGAAAGTTACGCAACCCGACAATTGAAACAAAGTGAAGATGTATCCCGACTCTCCCAGGAGATCTGTATCATTCATCAGGAAACTCTGAGCCTCCACCTCATGCAAACAAAAGGGCGAATTAAGCGCGTCTCGCTTCCCGCCACCCATTGTCAGCTCAAGTGTTTTAATTAAACGTGAAGAAAGGACGTTGTTTACGAAAACTACTCCAAAAGAAATCTAGTCACTTTTGTTCTAAGTGATTTAGAGAATTACGCTTGGAGGAGAATAAGCTAAAAGCTTTTATTAGCGAATGAGTGATTCAATTACGTCTTAAGGAAGAATTTTCAAGGTGAACTGATGACCTCAATAAGATCACAGAATCACTTTAGATAAGTCACTTTCGACCAGTCTTATTGAAGATATATAAAGGCCTATATCCAGCTGTACTGAACGTCCTATGGCTGATGGATGGATGATTCTATAAGCTCCCTCAGTGGTAAGCCTTGCGTTTCTGATATCATGATGAAACTGAAAATAATTCATAACATGCTATCTAGTTTACCTACATGCTAACTAGTTTATTCTAGTTTATCGTGGCAAAAGCCGTGGTGGCATAGTAAGAGAGCGCTTGCTTTACAAGCGTGACGTAAGGGTTCAAGCCCGTTCCTATACTAAATAATGAGTTCTTTGGAATTAATTTACGGATTTACACAGGAGGTAAGTAGAAGAAATTAGACGGCATGTGAATCCACCAACTCGCACTGGGCTAGCGTGGTGAATATGGGCCAGTCACTATTCATGGACAGGCTTATTTATATTCAGCAAGCTATATTTCTTTACAATTAACTCTAAATCAATGAATCGCGGATAGGCTCGATAAATTAAGACATTTTTTTTACTGAATATAATTTTTTGCTCTGTAAGCATTCTATTTTCTATACAAGCTACGACATTTTCGGCATCTGACCAGACTAATCTATCTCAGTGTCTCCTAAAAAATAGAATACCGACTTAATCAATGAACCATCACTGGCTACTGTGATGGATGTCCCCTTAATTAAGGACTACAAACAAATCAAACTCGAAACGCAATCGTAGCTAGAAATAAATAAGGTTGATGTTCGAATGAGACTCTTCTTTGTCGTGTCCCTTAACAGGCTCGGTGTTTTGCAGCTGTGTTATTGAAATTTGTATCGTACTGATTTGAATTAAGGGTCCTGGTAGATGAACGATTATGTTTGTGGTATATCGGACAGATTGCGGGCGCAGACGAGCCATTGAGGATGATAAAGTGACCACAACACCAGATGTCGGGCATTGGGTCGCAATAGAAAAAGGTTATATCAGATATTTCGTAGACGGAGCGCATTGGTCCGATGACCTTATGAGTATCAAACAAAATTTTGGAAGGAAACCACGGAGCTATTCAAATATTATATAAATTTTCATCTCTCCCTTTTTTAGGGTTCCGTACCCAAAGGGAAAAACGGGACCCTATTACTAAGACTCCGCTGTCCGTCTGTCTGTCACCAGGTTGTATCTCATGAACCGTTATAACTAGAAAGCTGAAAATATTACAGATGATGTATTTATGTTGCCGCTATAACAACAAATACTAAACACAGACTAATATTAATATTTTAGGGGGGCTCCCATACAACAAACCTGAATTTTTAACCTTTTTTTAAGATCCCTTCCGTTATCGAAAATAAGCAAACCTCAAACTTAGCCTCTAAAGCCCCTATGGAATAATAAATAAGCCAAGCAACGACTCCACCACTCATACTTGAAAGGACCGTCAATAAGCTGCAATTCGTTGCCGTGGATAACCGTTATTTCACACGCCGGACCGGTGTCCGTCGCGCCCACAGGGCTATTACAACTAGAGAGATAGAGCTGTTGTCGCTTGAGGCAATTCTCATCTACAAAAATGTATGGATAATCTGGCTCAGAGCTGTCAAAACTGTCAAATATGTATTGGAATTTGACACTACTGAGAGAAAAACACGGCAACTAGCCACCCAATCGAGATATATTTCATGTCTCTTTCTAACTCATGCCATATTAAATCATTGTATCTCTTTCTTTCTTTTCTCGATCGATCACATTATCCCTCTGGTACCTTTGTGGTCGCGCCGACCTGCATCCGGTCAAAATTGCTCGCCGGATGAATGTCCGGTGCGTCAACACACGTTCATACACCACGGCGAATCCGGTGAAAATAAAACCGGACAAGTGCGAGTCAAGCTCGGACACCGAGGGTTCCGTACAAATCTTGGAAATTGCACAAAATTGGGAATTGTTAAAACCTCAAACCTTATGTTATAGTTATAACATAATCATCGACAAAACGTTTTTTTTTTTAATTTCTCGTCGTACATCGAAAATTACACAATGTAAAAATAATTAAAAGCCTGTATTAGCTGGTTCTAATATCTTAATAAGAACCAGTTAAACATAAAATATAAAAGCCCTGTGAAGTATGAATAATGAAAGAAAGATCTTTCATGATTATGATACTTCACATGATACAATTAATTTAATTTGATTATTGGAGCCCATTTTTTGCTTTGAGGCCCTTTTTTGTGATTAAATTAAAAATGACCCATTTTCAGATTTATTTCTATATTTGTGCTATAAGGTAATGCTCCTTACGAAATGTAATAGTTGTATGACAACGGGAAGTAACCCTTTAGGTTTTGATTACCCTGTAAGTGTCGAAATATGCGTTTTTTTACGACATAAACGGATCTAACTGTTTTCTACGATTACTGAGAAGTTGTTTTTTCACAACTTCAAGAAGTCATAGAGACGTATATGGTTTAAATTAAAACTCGTTCACTTAACGCGTCCTTGAGATAAAAGGTCTTGACATAAGGACAGACGGACAACAAAATTATCCTATAAGGGTGCCGATTTATCCTTTTTTAGGACGGAACCCTAAAAACGGTCCGTTGTCCGGTGAAATAAATTGCCGTGAACAAGCGCACTAAGACGTGATGACGTCAAAGGCCAGCGTGATAAATATGGGCCTGTCAGTTTTATCGGGTAGGCCTATGCTCAGTAGTACACTATTAAAAAGGCTATACAGTAAGTAGATTTAAGTAAAATTACTATCCAAACAAAGTGTTCCATCAACTATCTCAGAATTCTCAGAGATATAATTATTATGACAATAAAACTAAATCATAACATAAACGTCCAAATATTCATGAAATAAAGCAAACTGTTAGGTGGGTACTTATCTTATTTGAAATATTGTGACTGTTTCTTTAATCTTCTCCAGATCGTTTCCAACGTAGAAAAACATCAGAGACATCAGAAAACAATTTCAGGAATCGTATTCTAGTTATGAGAAATACTTTTTTTTGTCTTGATTTCTTGAAAGAACTATCCAATAAGTGTTTCAAGCAAATCAAACACTAATGACAACAACATCCTTTGTGTTTGTAAAATAAAAGATTTTATTCATAAATCTGTTATATCAGTTTTTTTCCACATAAATGTAGTTAGTCCATTTGGCTGGTTTGATTTGCTGTATACCTAATAAAAAAATTAAAAAGGCTGACAATGTCTGCAGAACAACCGCTTTCAATTTTGAAACTGCCATTTTAACATTTTTTTTTTATAATGCCGTAACTTATAAGTGAGCGTATAATCAACAATCAGTGGTCTTACGACAAAATGATAATGATGAATTTGAATCCATTTTAAACATAAAAGCTGATGCTTCCTTTCACTTCATCCCTTCATTCGTCACTTCGATCAATCTACTTTAAACAAATCGCTTCGTGTAAATCAGGATTTATCACAAGCTGTAAACGAGCTTTCAGTAATTGACCTTTCAAGCTATTCAAAAATAGCTCACACACTAACAGAATTATTTATTTTAAAGTCAAATTTAACAGCTACCATTAACACGTTGGATGCCTCGGTAAATGGGAACAGTTACCACTCACCCATGTCTCTAAAAATAGAAACACCCTGTTTTTGTGATCGCCACTCATCACCCTATTATTGGTGTTATCTGTTTTACTAATCTTAAAGTCATAGTGACGACGTGAAGGAGGGAGAATAAGTAGAAATGGTAAAAAAAATGTAATTCTGGCATCACAAATAGAAATTACTTCCTTCTTTTCAGCCATAGGACGTCCACTGCTGGACATAGACTTCCCCTAAAGATCTCCAATAAGACTGGTTGGTAGCAGCTTGCATCCAGCGCGATCCATAGAAATTAGAAATTTCTAGAAATTACTAACAGTGATCAAATGACCGTCATCATAAAAAAAGTCTTCTTTCGCGATTAATACAATCTTTCAGAATAACCAAAGGCATAATAACACAATCTGTCTCACAAATAAATTGGGCGAGGTCAGATTTAGAAATTTGTAGAAATAAGTAAGTACATATTATGTAGTTCCAGTTTACTACTTTTTACCCGACTGCATATTGTTTGGTATTGACTATGGGTATTGTTTTCCGCACGTAACTTATTGTATGTTTATAAATTTATTTATTCCCAAGTATCTTTCAATAGGCTGAATGCATTGGTATTTGGCATGGGCGTATATGAGGGGGGGTCCGAGGGGTCCGGACCCCCCCCCTGGCCTATACATTTTCAAATATTTTTAGAAGTATATCCTAGTAAAATAAAGCATGCCAAATATCATCTCTGAAAATGTGACAAACATTGTAGAAAGAACCCTTCTCAGTCAGGTACATCTGCTTTGTTCAGTTGCATTCCTTCCCTAAAGTTTTTATACGGCGGATACGCATCGCATGGTCTTTTGTTTTCACCGGGTCGTCGGTAAACATGTGCAACAGATTTAATGCAAAAAAGAGAACTAACAATTTCAAGTGACAAAAGCAACCCAATTTTACGACTAGCTTTCACCCGCGTGTTCATTAGCTTTTTGTGCCATCCCAAAACATTTTATTTTTTTCGGATAGTAAAAGTAGCTGACGACACTCCGATTTTCAAAGTAGGTACGGTACACCTACGGTAGGTACGGTAATATGCTTCTAAATTTATAAAATTAGTAAAGATTCCTAGCAGTTTTGTCACAACAAATGTTTATGTTTTCGAAAATAGATCGTTAGAAAGTGTTTTAGAACCAAAATGGCTTAAAAACGTGAAAACACATTTTTAACCGACTTCCAAAAAGGAGGAGGTTCTATGTTCGTCTGTATGTTTTTTTGTGTATGTATGTTCATTGATAATTTCGCCAATTGTGAACCGAGTCGGAAAAATCTAAAGTTAGTTTAGTTCTAAAGGGTATACTCCCGGGGTGGTCCCATTTAAAACAGAAATCGGCTGAGCCGTTTTTGAAAAATCAACAATAATTTAAACAATTCGAGCGAAATATTCGAATTTTGTACACGATGGAAGGGGGTTTTATCATTTTTTGCGAAAAATAATTATAAGAACCGTCTTTGTTTAAAACCCACATTGATTGACAAACGTCAGAAGTAGGTGCTATTTTATTGATCCAGCGTTTATGCAATTGAATTATTAGGTCATAAAGAAAACCATAATTAGGTAGGTAACTACACTAAAATAAACTTATCAAGCTTGTTTTTTCGGATGTTTATGTGTTCCTATTCTAGTTTAAGTCGCCCTAGCGCACGAACAATAATCATGTGATAAAATTAATAATAAATTAAATTATTAATTAATAAGAAATAGCAAGAGCTTCAATTTGTAAACACAAAAATCTACTTAGGTAGGTACTAGAGTTTTACAAAACAGTATGTTAACTAACAAGATAAATAATGATAAAAGACTCGTAGTACTAGAGCAACAGTAACCTTCTCACTGGCAATTTAGGTTTTTATTAATGTATACTATATTATTATAGTCTTCCACGTCGACGGTCTTTTCAAGTTTTGTGGTATAAGCATAACACAGATTTAAAGACAATAATCTATTTATTCAAAGAGTCCCTATGAAAATTAAAGGAACTACCTATTTTCGACACATCAAGTTTGGCGCCGCATCTGCGGGACATCTTTTGAGAACAGCAGGTCTAAAACGGCCGCTTTGGCCGATTCATAATATGATCATCTGGCAATTCATTTGCTGAATCGTAAAATGGTCACATACTGACAATTCACCATAGGAACTGCGGACTTACTCCGTCATACACTTATTAAAATTAGAGCAACAGCTAAAGCTATGTAAAGGAGGTAAATAATATAAACATTTATCACCATCAACCACCATTCCAAATTTTTTTTAAAACCATACTTCTCTTTTTAGGACAGTCGAAAAAAAATGTTGCACCCCCCTTGCAAGAGCTATATATACGTCCGTGGTATTTGGTATCGATAGATTTGTCTTAAAAACCCAAGTGTCCGTAGAAAACTTTTTAAACACAAAAACAAAATTGCGCATTTTTGGCGCCAACTTATAAATATTTTTTTGTTAAAGGCATATTAAAATGAAAATTGAAAAGAGACAACAAAAATGTACGTATATCATGTACATTTTTAAATTTAATCAGGAATAAAAACAAACATTTGAATTCGTTTTATTGCGTTGTTTATCTGGAGGTCTAAAACGGCCGCTTTGAGCAATTCATCGAATAGCGATTCATAATATGAATTCCTGGCAGATCCTAAGCCGTTCTGCTATTTTGCGTAAAATGGACCATTCATCTTAGGATTCATCTACAATTCAATTCACCAGCAGATTCATTTAGAGCGATAACATTGCCAGACGAATAAAACATAACCGGTAATTTCCGGTTAAGAAATAATTCATTATTTTTGTTGTTTCTGTTATATATTTTACAATGAAATGTTTGCTCATAATTTTAAGATATAAAATGTAAAAGATATTTCAGTCTATGTATCATAAAACAATTAATTAAATAAATAAACTAATTACATTTTTACCCTGGCAATGAAATAGCCGTCTTTACAACAAAAACAAAGAAAATAACCTTAAATTTAATCTAAGACAATCGAAAATGTATTAAAACGAGTTTTATGTTTCTTCTTAAATGTGAACTCTGTTTCTAAACATTAAAACAATCACTAACTGCTTATAACTTAGGTAAAATATTGTTGCCGATCACCACTTGACTAAAAAAAGTCTATTAAAAGGGTCCCTTGACTATGTGAAGTGGATTGTTTACAAGGGCCACAAGTTCGACCTAATTTGTTTAGTTCTACAAATAAAAGGATGTTTGAATGGAATGTTTCAATCATGAGCCATTCCTTCTAAATAAGTGTTACGGTTCGGACGTTGGAGTTAAATAAAAGTAAGTAGGTAACATAACATTTTTGTCGTGAGATATTTCATTTGTATAAATTTTGGAATTAAAGTTGACTCATTTTGTAGGAATGGGAAGACGTTCGCTAAGAGTTTCTGAGAAGCGGAATCTGTTGCTGGACTACCTCGAGCAAAACCCCAATCTCGCTCGGGGTTATAATAACAGCTCCCGGGGACGGAAAGAGTCAGCCCGTCTCTGGCAGGAGGTAGCTGGTGTCCTCAACTCTGCAGGATCCGGGGTTATCAAAACTCCCAAAGAGTGGTCTATTGTAAGTACATTTTTGCTATAATAGTTGTCATTAAGTTTGGTTGTGTTGCATGACTTACTGAAAATAACCTATGACAGAGCCGGTATGTGTTAGCAGTCTCTTTGTGGTGGTTTATAATAGCAATTTTATATTAAACTTTGATTTCTACTAGGTATAAAAGTAAATAAAAAAAAATAGTTGACATTAATGCTGATGCCAGCGGCACGGGTCGAGGACCTCTTCGTGGAAGCAGTCTGTCGGACAAGGGGCTCGTTTCCTGGCTATTCTAGGACCTGAGAAGGGTGTTATAAGTTAGACTTGTGTATCTGTGTGTTTGTGTACTGGTGTATGTGTATGCCTGTGGCATCATAGCTCCTAAAGGGATACACCGATTAAGATTAGGTTTTAATTGTTTGAAATCTGTATTCATTAAGAGTGTTCTTGGTTAAAATTAAAAAAAAACTGTTTTCAATAATTTTAATTCAACATTTATGTTTCAGGCTTAAACTAGAAAATGCTATAATGGGTCCGTCTCTATCTCCACATCCAGCACCAGTATCGCCAGCCTCCCGCCCCCTCCCGCAGCAGCAGTTTCACCCCTGACTTTATCGCCTGCAAGAGGTACAGGTAGAGATGGACCTCTACCTGAAAGACAGCGGCAAACAAGATATTGCAGTAAGTAGTACTACTAGTTTGATAGTTGATGATATCAATACTGTAGACACGATTAGATACTGTTATAAACTTGCATCCCAGTTTTGCCTCTTATAACCATGCATTGTTTCATGATTAAACAGTCTGTCTCATTACTTGATTTTATTCAAATATTTACAACGAACATTCAAACTTTTCATACTTTGTTTTAGGTCATCCACCTGCACCTCTTGATGAGGCCCGGAGAATTTTATCACAAGTGGAGATGCAAAGAGCTGCTGTAGATGCTGCCATGGCTCAGGCTCTACATTTGATTGCTGCGAACCTGGGGCGGCTGGCAAATGCAGCTGAGAGATATCTAGACAGACTTCAGTGAAGGTAAAGATGCATTTAAAATCAAAATGAAGTAGAATATATAATTATATATTTATTAATATAAGTAAACAAACAAAAATCGACCAGAAATCATATCCTTTCCATGAAAGCGTTTCTTGTCGCTTCTCCAGCAGCTAAATGATTATTTCTTCTGCTTGATGCATTCTCATGGTGTCTTTGCAGTATGAAAGACATTTTATTTAGCTAAGATATTTTATAAGCATTTGTCCGGAATCACCTGTAATAGTAGATTTAAATACACAACTCATAATCACATTAAATCAAAACAAAATTACTTAATATTATGATTATAATGTATAAACCTAAAAAACACACTGTTTCATTTTCAGCATGGTGTAGTATTTCAAGATGGCTCTTTAAAGGATGCTGGTTCCAGACAAAAGAATCATGATTCGCTCCACCGTGACTCGCATCAATACTAATTTTTTTTTAATTATTTCAATAATTTTGTTGTTGTGTTGTATAAGAAAATAAGTTTAAATTTAATTTGTTTATATGTACCTATACATATGTGTTAAAATCCAATAAAATATTTTTAAAGCAAGTTATGTTGATAAAAATTATTTTTCATTGTAATTTTCATAAAGCTATCATACAAATGTAGGTGCCTAAAGTTAATTGTACATTTGGTATGGATACATATATTTGAGCATTCAAGGAATGGTATCGTTTCCGTTTAAAAATACTTTCTTCATACTCAGCTGGCCTTACGATGGCTATATGTGTGCCATCAATATACCCTACAACACCAGGCATACCAAATTTTTGATAAAATGTAAAGAAAGCAAAAGAGAAAGAAATTTTACACTAGGTTTATAATTTCTATTCTTACTTTCATAAAAATACAACTTTACCCATATTTTATGTGATTTCTTTCTTCTCAGTTTGAGGAAATGCAATTTTTTTTTTCTAAAATGATTGTTATTGAGGGCCTGTGTTACTTCCCTTACACAGTTTTGAGATACACATTTGATGCATTTTGTGGTGTGCATTTGCTCTTATAAACCTCTGGTAGGAACCAGAGGCGTAAAAACTGAATGCACTTAAAACCTGAAACTGATATTCAAAGGTAGGTATAGAGGCAGTTAGGTTGATATGAAACTTAGTTATTTCGCTTACCTTGCAGACGACGCTCATTCCATGTCGACTAGTGGTTAAATAGGGCTCCACTGCCTGAACAAGGTCACGGCACAATTTTTTATTTAATCTGTAAAGCCTACAAATTCAGAGTCAGGCATTTCGAATGCCAGCTCGACATTTCATAGACTGTTGTTTTTAAACTTTCGCGATTTGAACACATCATTATTATATACTACGGGACTAATCGCGCACCAAAATTACGAGATAAATAAATACCTCATCATCCCGACGTTTCGTCCGAGTTGCATCGATCGTGGTCACGATCTTTTATTTTTCTCGTAATTTTAGTTTGCGTTTAGTCCCGTAGTAGGTCTAAAGTAATAATATTACGTAGATTCGCATTTTGCCGGCGGTAATTTATGTTTTTTAAAACACGTGTGTTCCAAAAAATCTCGTAAAGACCTAAATCAGCCATAATGCATTTATTTTTATCAAAAATGTGAGAAATGAATTGCAAGATGTTGGGCTCGAGTAACTTCTAACAATTCTGCTAATCGACACAAAAGCAATTCTGCTACAGTGGACCATTTTACGAATCTCCATAGAAGACTGTCAAAAGGATGAATTGCGAGATATGAATCATCCGCAGTTCCTCTGGTGAATTGTCAGTATGTGACCATTTTACGATTAAGCAAATGAATCACCAGATGATCATATTATGAATCGGCCAAAGCGGCCGTTTTAGACCTGCAGAGCAGTCGGTTTTTTTAAAACTTTGCTACAATTTACTTGTTTCTCCAATATGAAGCCCTTAGATAAATAATACTTAGTTTATGTAACCAGGCCTTTTTCTAAGTTCTGCTGTTATGTGTTTTTCTTGCTAAGCATGAGCTATCATTGAACAATATTTAGATATAAGGAAAACAATTACAATTGACAGCCCTCCTTACCCTCTTTGATATTAAAGCTTCTCAAATAATTTTACATAACTTTTATAGCCCTATTTTTATTTTATTCCAAGTCTGACAAACGGTTATTAAACCCATCACAGCCATACGTACACAATAAAATCCAACTAACATCAAATAAGAAATTCCCTCACATCTTAGTTTTCAAAATATCTGTTCATTCTCAAATCTATTTTTGGCTGTCAAAGTGACAGTTACAACATGTCACGCCCGTGTCGCATCAATTCGCCGCGACATCTGGCGTAGTGACATGACACGTCGCACGATGATCCGTGATTTATTTCAACTCGTGAATTATTTGACTTTATGACTCACTTCAAAGTATGCGAGTTTAAAAATGTAGAGCAGCTGTCGCTGTTGAAAATGGTGCCAAAGTTCAATGTACAGAAAATGCAAAGGATTTTAAGTCAAAAGGTTATGATGTGACACGTTCACATCCAGTCTAGTGAAATAAATTTACTGGACAAATTATACCTACTCACTTACAGATATCTGCCTACTTAATATTATAAACGCGAAAGTTTGTCAGGATCGATGGATGGATGGATGTTTGTTACTCTTTCACGCAAAAACTACTCAACGGATTGAGATGAAACTTCTTTTCCAAAATATAACGATAAGTGTTAAGTAACTACTCTAGAGAGTGCTTCAAGAAATGTCAAAAAATAACCACTGGAGAATCGAACAACCGTCAAGTAGTTTTTTTTCCACCTCCTTTATTAAGGGTGGTAAGGTAGAGCCTCCGGTTTGAAAGACGGAAAGTGTAATATGTCATGTCCTGCGGGCGAAGCCGCGGGTAAAAACTAGTTATATATTAGATTGATGACACTGTTGTCAGTTGAGGTAATTCTCAACCTCAAAAATCTATGGGAAATCTCGCCCTGAAATCGTCACTGTCAAATTTTTGTATCGAAATTTGGCAAGACTGACGTTCCCTGGAGAAAAATCCGGCAATCGACACCGAACCGAGATATTTTTCATGTCTCTTTCTAACGCATTCCATATTAAATCAGTGCATCTCTTTCAGATTTTCTCGATCGACCACATTATCTCTCTGGTATCGCTAGGTACTCACTAGAGATTAATAGAAGTTATCGCGTTTGACGTCTATGAAAAAATATGTAAAACTAAGTACCTACGAGTTGCAATCAAATTGTATTTTTGGTAACAACTTCTAAGTACGCAAAATGTTATTGTCAAATAAGCAATACGAGCATACTATTTTTCAAAATATTTTACACATATTTTGTACTAGCTGCCCGCCCCGGCTTCACCCGGGTAATAATGATCCCAATTTTTTTTTTAAAACATAGCCTATGTTCACTGGGAATAGTGAAGCTTCCCATCAGTGAAAGAATTTTACAAATTGGTTCAGTAGTTTCGGTTCCTATTCAATGCAAACAAACAAACAAACAATCAAATCTTTCCTCTTTATAATACTGGTATAGACTAAAGGCGATTAAACCTTAGACGTGGTTTTCAATACTTTCAGTTAAGTGATTATAGCGCATAGCGCAAAGAGTACTTTCACTAGCTGGTGTTCCAGCAACATTCCGTAAGGTCCGATTTGGAATAAGTGACCGCATTTACAACAGAGCGCATTTTACGCATCAAATTGTAGTTTTAGGCCAAGGTGGTTCTGCTAGATAACTTTCTATCGTTTAGCCAAATTAGAGGCACAAATTAACATAATATTCCTACGTACGTAATAGAATAGAGAGGGCTATACTTGGAGTTTCTCTACGAGTTCTAATCAGAATTGAGGAGTTTCGCAGACGAACCAAAGTATCCGACATGACCCAACGGATTTAGCAAGTTGAAATGACAGTGGCCAGGGAACTTAATTCGAGCAACGGATGGACGATGGGGCCTTAAGTTCTTGAATGGAGACCACAGACCAGCAAGCGCAGTGGCAGCGTAGGACGTCTACTGACTAGATGGGCCTTCGATCAAATATTTGATCGAAGAGGTGGGCTGACGATATATTTAAGATCGCAGAAACTCGCTGGATGCATGCCGCTTACACCGCTTACCGACCTTACTGGAAATCCTTATAGGAGGCCTATGTTCAGCAGTGGTCGTTCTGCAACTGAATGGTGGATGATTGATGGAATCAGAGACCGTGAGGTGGTCTAAAGTGCTAATCATGGGCTCTATTTTTTACTTTCGAACGGCTAAGTATACGAAACTTTACGAATTCTCCAAACAATCTGAGCAAGCTTTCTGTTTTAAACGGACTTACTAGTTTGAAGGAAATTTTTACATGATATTGAGCTTATTTTCAAAACAATTTTAAACCCTACTTTCATTATTTTAATACCCTGACCTACAATCAGTGAGAGTTTGGCAGCAGGCGCGATGGTGAGTTACAATTACCTACAGCTGCAACTACCCTGTAATTTACATAAGCGCATCAATGGTTTATGAGAGTGAATAGTTAATAGTTCGACGACAGTCGGTCCGAGGCCAGATATGTCTACTATTGATTGTGGATAAATTGTTATAAATTACAAGCAAAAGGTATAAATTAAAAGCAGTTATCGATGGAGGAATGTGACCAGCTAGCCTATTGAGTGATCTTAAAAACTAGTTTTCTTCTTGTATTTATAATTAAAAAAAAATATATAAAACTAAATTTATTTTTAGAAAAAAGCTATAAAGTATTAATAGCGTCCGCTCTGATATTTTTTTTAAGTTTTTTTTTTTTTTTTAATCTGGATTTTTTATACAACCACACCGATGTTACTATATTTTCTATACCTCTTAGGTTTATTTTCATAAAAAGACATGGATTCTCTAGCTAAGCAACGCTAAATGATTGTATAGTAATTTAGCGTTTCTTAGATTTTTTTCATTTAACATCTTTAGGAACGAACTGGCATTTTTTTTTCTCGAAACCAAAGCACACAACCATATCTAGAAGAAGAACCTTTTATTTTTGAGATAACTTCAAAAACACTAATGAGTAATAAAATCCGACGTTAACAATTAAGTACTCAGTTCCTCCTACACGATTAAAACGCAAGCAACAATTATAAACTCAAACTAAATCAGACGAAACAAGTGATTAAACTATTCCAATAAGAGCTGCCAATGGAACAATGGATGTCCGCAACAACCATAAAACAAAGTTCCACAATACAACTGACATAACTTATACAAGTTACAACTGGCTATTATATCGCAATGGAAATAGTCAACGCCAAACTTTACGACCGCAACCATGCCGACAAAATCTGTAGGCACTACAGCACGGAAAATCTATAATAAGAACGCTGCGCAAAGCCAAAATATAGGTATGCGCGGGAGCCAGAGACGAGACGCCGGGGCATACCCGGTCGTCAACCTCATGCCTCTCGCGCGCTCCCTATGCCTTTTGTCAACACTACGCCACGCGGCGCCCGCGCCGGTATTGTGCACACATGCGCAATAATTAGCGAATCACGGCGAAGTTTCATCTGCGATTACGCAGACGGTCGTCAAATACTTGATTCGTCAATTTCTAAACGTGTCATAAGCTTAGTTTTCCATTTTCGTAATTCGTCAAATCTTTTATTAATCATATCCTGCGCAAGTCAAAAGCTTAATCTACCATTTCCGCGATTCTTCAAGTCAGTTATTGGTCAAAACTTAAATTTGCCAATTACGTGGTTTTCCTAGTCCTTGTAAAATCGAATACTAAAGTTCTTCAACTTCAATAACCGGTTTGAGATATGTTTGTTACCAGTAGTACCATGGGTAGAATTTTCATCCCGCAGTAGTATCAAGCCATATAGAAGTACAACGGGAAAAAAATCTCGTAGTACCTATAAATAAGATTACGCAGCGCTTAGTATATTTATTTACGGGCGGTAGTAAAGTTCCGCGGGGTTTGTACACTCCTACCGCGAACTCTGCGCCGGCTTGCAACTATCGCACGACCTGAGCTACGGCGTGTGATTAACTACCTGGCTTGAGTTACAATTGGGACTACACAGTTTTGTATACAAATCTCTACGTCGCATATTCGTCACGAAGTGAAACGACAGTTGAAAACGTTGTTGCAATGTATACAAATGAACTACGAGTCAGGAATGATTATAGCGTTAGGGTAGATACCAAGTGAATGAGATTTTAGTGCAAGATCAGCGTGATTCTTCTTCTTTTTCTCAGTTATAAAACGTCTAGTGGTTGATACGTCTCCTATAAGACGCTAACCAAAAAACAAGCAAAGACAAATTGGAATTGGCTTGCATCTAACGTTATCCTGTCGTGCTAAGCTTATGAGGTAGTCCATCTAAGTAAGCCTCATACGTAAGTAAGCATCCTACGCTGCACTTTCCGGTGCGTGGACTCAACTATGCCCTGCCCACTAATTTGCTTTTCTCTTCGTTTTGATCGGAAAAAATGATGGAAATTGAAATGATGATAACAAGGGTAGAAATGAATCCTATTACCACAAAAAATGCTCTAGTACAATTGCCTGACTCCCTAAAAGTGGACATTATGTATAAAATGAATTTCGAAAAATGGCTCCATCGTGTCAAAATTCCTCAAAATTCGCATAGTTTGCTCGAATTGATGTACACTGTTTTTTACATTTAGATCATGATGTGTTATATAAGTTTTATCTAAATAAAACAGTTCAGCCTAAAAAAGTTACATATTTGTTGATTTTTCAAAAACGGCTCAGCCGATTTCTATAAAATTTTACTGGAACCACCTCAGGAGTATTCCTTTTCGAACTTAAAAATAATTCTGGATTCGGTTCACAATTGGCAAACATCGATGAAGATACACAAAAAATACATACAGACGAACATAGAACCTCCTCCTATTTGGAAATTGGTTAATCATTTGATTGTCATGCAAGATTGATATACGTATCAACGGAAAAGCGTGGTGCGTGTTCTAAAATTAATCTACAGACTACAGAAAATATTGCTATCTAAGTAGATCTTGACTTTGTCTATATTTTAGATGTAGCAAACCTAAACAAGAGGAAAAATGAAGCCAAACATTAAAGTCAATACGGGTAAGTTTTGATCGAGCTCTCTTGACGGAAAGTGGACTGAAATTTGGCACAGGAAAATAAGATCTCTCTGTAAAGGTGTGTTATTGACATAATGGGGTAATATTTTAAACCTTTCTACTTTTTTCCTACATTTTGTGCTACTGCGTAAAAATAAAAGCTCAGTTGAGGATCGAGAAAATATATCTACGTAATTTCAAAATATTTTTAGAGTAGAGTCATTTTACGCGATATGGCGAAGTGTAGCTAAATCAATAGGCAGCGATCACACAATTTGATAGCATTCGTTTGTGTACATAGGTACGAGTATTACACAAAAAACACTTATGTCATATTTATATTAGTTCATCTTGAATTTTTCTATAAATTCAATTTAGGAAGAGTACTGAGAGATTTTACAAAATTAGTTCCTCAGACTGTTCGCTGTTACAATTTGTAAATAATACAGAAGATATTTTATGGAAATACATGGTAACCAGTAGTGTAATACACAGTCTGATACTACGTGTAGTCACTACATGCCTGACTGTGCCAAATGTACAAATACAAATGAAAAGATAACCTGTAACTGTGCGTTGTGAGGTACTAATACTGGGAAACAGACTCCAAATAAAATGGGTAAATCATACAGTAACAGATAGAGATAGAGAGAGAGAGAAAGAGAAAGAAAGAGATAGAGAGCTTGAGACAGGGAGAGATCGCAAACTCGATTACACCGAGACTACCACTCTCAGCTACCGCCTCAACGAGTAAATGACATCACAGCAATTACAGCAAATTGAAGGAAAAATGCAAAAAATGCCGACTCGTTCTAAACGCCAAACAAATCGGAACGATCGACTCAATAAAACGTTCCATTTCAGACGATTGTCATTCCGATTAAAATTTTATTGCTCCGCCGAATGAAACGAAAATAACGAGTGGAGATAGCGCAATTATAACGACGTAAGGAAATTGGACGGAAATGGAATGAAAATAAAATACTGTAAATATTTCAATGGTTGTCGGTTTCAATCTGGTTTCCGTGCTCTTTGCTGACAATGCTTGAAACAGTGAGTAAAAAATTCTATCCATCCGTTTATACTCGTAAATATGTAAACAGAATTTTCACCCTGATTAAGAGACATTGCACAGGTAGCTCTCCCGGCGTTCATCATCTTTTCGAACAGCCTGTATCAGTCGACTACTGGACACAGGTTTTCTCTATCGTATGTCATTGTTCTTTGTCTTGGCCCCCTTTATCTCACACTTGTTGATGTTGTAGTACGATGTGGTTGAGTTGACGGTCCGAAGGCAGCGGTGAACTCTTTCCATCATCTTGTTTGCCGCTTTATGATAAAAAAAACAAAGGTAGGCCATCTAATTTTAATAACGAAATTATTTCTTAATATTTAGATTATAATGTTACATTGCAGATCATAAATACTAATTTTTGTGTTTGTGTGAATATTTTTGTACAAAACATTTTTTTAATATTGTTTTATTTAAAAATTGTCTACACAATCATTAAAAATTCGAAGTGGCCAGAAATAACGCAAAGATGGCCAAAGCCAGTACACCTATCCTACTACTTATTTTTATTTCTAATCATTAGTTGATGCGCTATCATCCAGAAAACAATTAACTCCCTTTCATGATTCCAGGTTTCCTTTAGAAATGAATCGAAAATCTTAACAGTCATTCTCATCTCCTTTCCGCCCAACCTTCGTATAAGGTAATCATAATCACAATAGCCCGAAAACTTTCCCAAGGCGGGCAAACTTCCTCCGCGGATTAAAGCTAAGCTACAGGCATTCCGAAACTTGGCAAACTCGCGACAAAACGGGCCACATACCGCGCCATTGTTGGTCAACAAAGGGATGATCACGGCGACTGTATTACTGTGGAGCCAGGGTTACCAGAAGGACAATTTTAAAGTATATTTTTATGCAAAAATAAGTCCCTACACGCATTGGCGTATTATTCTTATTTTGAGCGAGTATTGTCCCACTGCTGGGCATAGTCTTCTCTTCCCTTCTTCCAGACTGCGCGATCTACTGCGTATTGGCGTGACTAAAGATTTAAAATTGGGAGCAACTGCGCACTTTTTCCCACCAAATAAAAATATACATAATTTGACTTGCAAGTTTTCTGGCGTGGTCAAGCTCTAGTGGTTACGCCCGTTCTTAAACAAAAATGTAGGGTATGGTCTAAATGCGGACGAAAACCTGACTTTCGTCAAAAATTTCTATGATCGCAATGCGATTGAACTATAAGTGACACGGAATCTACGGAGGAGCTCTATAAATAGCTTTAATTTTAACTAAAGATCCTTTGACTGTCTCGTTGCCTCAGTGGTTAGTAACCCTGACTACTGGATCAAATAAGCGTGGGTGTGATTCCCACCCAGGGCAAGTATTTATATGATATACATAGTTGTTTGCGCTGTGTCTGGTTGTTATTGGTAATTTATGTATCTAAGTATGTATTTACAAATATATCAGTCTCTGGCAGCTATATGACAAGTTTTGCTTAGTTTGGGATCAAAAACTGTGTGTAAGATGTCCCGCCTAATTTACATTTATTAATTATTTATGAGATTTCGTCGAATACTAAAGTCTAGTCACAATCCTACCGCGAAGCTAAAAGTCGCGTTATATTTTCAAAAGTATTTAGACTATTAAAAAGGTCATATAGTATAGCACAGCCGCAACCCAGAGAAAGGCATAAAACCTTGAGATTTGGTAACCATAGGCTGGTTGTGAAGTTACAGGAATAGTTGCGGTGTAGAGCGATAGTTGCGAGTAGGTAGTCGCTCGCTTGCTAATTAATCTAAGACTGTAACAAAGGCTCAACAATGGCTCTCGGAAGCGATTATTGTCGCCTTTTGGGGCGTGCTTGTGAAATCTGAACTGTTTGAGAATGTTGTGTAGGAAGTTAAAACTTTTGATACGTTTATTGTGTTTGCTAATATATTTTTTAGAAGTTTGCAACGCTAACGACTGCTATTGCATTTAAAATGTTATCTAGACATAATTATATGTCCACGTACTCGTAAAATAAATACCATATTTTACAAAGTATACAGTCTGCGTGTCTCCTTAGTGTTGCTAAATATTTTCTTTATCGGGGACAGTTGCCCAATTTTGCCCATCCTAACAAAATAAAAAGTGTTTTTGTAAACCTTTGTGTCATTTTACTGCGATGGGGAAAGTGACCACTGACCACCCTATAAAATTATCTAAGGTGCCTGTGTCTTATCACTCAGTCGTCTTTAAATGCGGCAAATCGTTATTATACCTAACGTGTTTAACTAAATTCTAAAATAATAATTATGCGTGATAATGCTACCAGTTTAAATATACATATCCAACCGACTATTTCATATCGAGCTTCACTTTCTATAAAATTATAGACACCTATCTACAGCGGCAGCAGTTACGGCAGCTGACAGCAAGGCAGCTAATAGGCGCACGATAATTGGCCACTTAGCAAGCCAGCCCCGAGGATGTCATTAGTGCATGTATCTCTACTCTATCTACGGGTACAATCTACATGCTAGCTATTGTAGTTGGAGCTCGGGTGGAGGCAATTGGAAGAAAGATGTGTATTGTCTGTGAAAGTGGTTTTGGTGTTTCTTGATGGTACAATTCTCTTTTTGTTTCAGTTTTTTTAGTCTACGACATTCCTTATTTGAGCATTTGCCCGACCGATATCATTACATTTTTTGTTCTAAAAAGGGAACTATAGAAACTAACTTTATTTCCTTTGCTTTGTAGTCAGTTCCTTGATACATTTTGAAGATTTCAAATTGCATATAGGTATGGGACAGTAGATATGTTTTTTAACTAATTCTGTGTTAGCCCTACAATAAAAATTGTTCACGATTTCTGAATAACCTTGTATTGTAAATTTTCGGAAAAACTTCACCTGGAAGCACCTGGAACATTCTACATCCCGCAGTTCTGTAGCAGAAAAAAATGCCAAATTCAAACATAATGTATAAGACTTCCACGATTTTCCAATGTGCCTTTTCTAAATCTGATTTGAAAAGCTTGTTTCACTACTGTATAGAAGTGGTTGCAGCCCCATGGTGTCCAATCCCGGCGGTAATCAAACTGTCCCAGGCCTGATCGGACGCCGGACAAACAGATGGGCCACGTCATGTTGACGCTTTAACTACCAATTTTAGGAAACTAGGGCTTAAATTGATCGAGTGAAAGTGAATGTTCAGTGTTTATACCATCATGGTTGGCAGAAATACTTGTAAACTTTCGAGTTATTTGGCATATATAATCGCGTACGTTTGTCAGAAATCTTCGATTTGATGCAGCATGTCAAACATGACGATGATGAGATTCAGCTTTTTTGGACAGGGAAGCGAGCTGGCAAAAGGGTAACGCCCTATGATGCGTATTTAAGTAGATCATTCGCGTTGTTATTAATAAAAAGCATAATCTGCCAAGCACGAGTCGGACTCGCGCACAGAGGGTTCCGTACTGTATGGGAGCCCCCCTTAAATTTTATTTTATTTTAATTTTATAATTTATTATTAAAGTGAATATAAAATTAGTTTCATATTCACTTTAGTAATAAATTATAAAATTTAAATAAATTAAAATAAAATAAACTAGATAAATTTTTATAGAATATTTAGATATTCTGTGAAAATTTCAAGCATCTACCTGTTACCATTATTAATATAAAGCGAAAAACGTCCATAAATTCAGGTTTGTTGTATGGGAGCCCCCCTTAAATATTTATTTTATTCTCTTTTTAGTATTTGTTGTTATAACGGCAACAGAAATACATCATCTGTGAAAATTTCAGTTGCCTAGCTGTCATGGTTCATGAGATACAGCCCGGTGACAGACAGACAGACAGACGGACATCGAAGTCTTAGTAATAGGGTCCCGATTTTCCCTTTGGGTGCGGAACCCTAAAAACTATTATTAAAGTCCCATTGACGGCCACTGCCGCTGCTTGTTTGGCAGCTCATTCGATTTGACATTGTTGTAGAAGTGTCCAAGGGAAAATTTCCTTAAGCAGCAGATAGAGCTCATCCTTTTCATTTGAGCCCCGCTGCGCTGCGAATCATGATGATTTATTTATCTGCATTCCAAGCAGTATAATAATATTATTTAGTTTAAATCGCGGAAATTTTAGGTGTACCTTACATAATGGGGCATGAAACGACCCAGATATCCATAACGATTATCTCCACAGTCGTCAGTAATAAATTAGAACCCAATAAGCTGATGACAGTTCTAATCTAGGATATTAAATCCTTTGACATGACTCTATAATCACCGTTGAGAGCTCATTGGATTCATTTCAAAGCGCAACTCGAATTTAACCAGAATGATTTAAATCATGATCAGTAGATAGGCCTTCGGAAACGCATTACAGTCGGGAAATGAAGATAGAACACCAATTCTGGTAATGGTCCTATTATAGGTCCATTATGTTAACTAATTATTATAGTCATTGAAATTTTGCCTCATTTTGATGGTTAAAATGATGTAGTAGGCGAGGCGTTTATTTTGGACCGTAGATTTCACGAGATGGAACATCTATGATATGGTCATTTCACCGTTAGAAGTTACAAGTCAACATTACTTTTACATACATAACACATTATAGCACAATGGAATTATAACACTAATAAAAATAAAATAATTATTTTTCGCAAAAAAATGGTAAAACCGCCTTCCATGGTGTACAAAATTCGAATATTTCGCAGGAATAGTTAACATTATTGTTGATTTTTCAAAAACGTCTCAGCCGATATCTTTTTTTTTTTGGGACCACCTCGAGAGTATACATTTTCGAACTGAAAAAGAATTTTTCGATTCGGTTCACAATTGGCGAAATTATCGGTGGACATTAAAAAATACATACAGACAAACATAGAACCTCCCCTTTTCGGAAGTCGGTTAAAAAATCTTGGCAATTATCAAATTAGTCATATATCTTAATACAGGAAAGGTAATTTAAAAAAGTCATTTATGTCATAAAATAGCTGAATGATAAAATAGATGGTGATGATGACAGATGATCAAATAGGTTATATGATGCGCAGTGGGTGCCAAGCATGTATGACACTAAAAGTCCCTGCTCTTTGCAAAACAGCACCTTTCTGCTGATATATTTAGTTTTTGACGATAAGTATAATGAACAAAACAGTGATAAACAGGTGACAACCCATACAAAAACTCTCACTGTAGTAAGCTATCTCGCACCCTCATACTCTACCTCTACATACATAGCATAGAGTCTAAATAAAGCGTACCTTTTTGAGCAAGGGTCGTTAACGATCACAGAATAGCTTGTTTGAAAATGTTAACGACTAATTAACGAGTTTTCAAAAGTTAAACAAGTGTTATGTGAAAAAGTTTGAATACAATTATTATGAAAAAAGTTAGCTAACTAATAATGTGGGTTGGGTACATCATGCATGTAAGTTTTGATAGATTTTTTTTTATTTCGTATAGGTTTTCGTTTGACTACACACTGCCTGATGTTAAGCAGATATGCGGTCTAGGATTTAATTTACCTAGAAGAAACCTATTTACTCGGGATTTGAAGACACCTACATTGTACTTTAGCGGGAAGACAGACTCAGGCAAAGCATTCCACATTCTGGCAGTTCGTATGAGGAATGTGACTCAAAACGCTTGGTTCTAATGCGCGGGATGTCCACTATAAAAGGGTGGATGAATATCATGATTTTTAATACGTTGTCAAGTGCGTGTCGAGACACGCGTATGATAGATGGCTTCCTTAGATGGCGATGATGATAATGGCGATGATGATTATGGCGATGATGATTATGGCGATGATGATTATGACGATGATGAAAACTAATATTTACAATGTCACTAGATGGTGGACTACTAGATAAACGTAATTGAGCTATGTGCATGTTTAAAATTTTCAGTTTTCCTTCATAACTCAAAAAGTTATGATCCCACAGTGCTTGAAATAATTTTCAGGGAAAGTTTTTTATGTGGTCTATAAACTCAGAAATTTTGAAAATTCTATTTTACCTACTTTAGAAATTAAGGGGGCCGGGGACACTCGTTTTTAGGATTCCGTACCCAAAGGGAAAAACGGGACCCTATTACTAAGACTTCGATATCCGTCTGTCCGTCTGTCTGTCACCGGGCTGTATCTCATGAACCATGATAGCTAGGCAGCTGAAATTTTGACAAATGATAGATATATTTCGGTAGCCGCTATAACAACAAATACTAAAAACAAAATAAAATAAGTATTCAAGGGCGGCTCCCATCATACAGTACGGAACCCTCCGTGCGCGAGCCTGACTCGTACTTGGCCGATTTTTTTTAACTTTGTCGACCTATATCTCACCAATGAATGGTACAGGTGACAAAAAATCGTTTAGGAAAATCTTACATTCATTTTAGAAAAGGGTTTCTAAAATGAATGTAAGATTTCCTAAATTTAGTTTCTATTCAAAAATGAGAGCTACCTCTTAAATACACAGTTTTAATTTTTGTAAGTATTTGAAATTGAGATCTATGTTTAAACTATCAAAATATCAAATTTTATGCAATTTAGTTGAAAAATTAAATGTGGACGTTATAAGGGTGCTTTGTTTTAATGGGACAAACACAACGAAGTTATTAAGGGTTCGTCATTTTACTACGGAACACTACAATCGCTTATACATTGCAACGCAGTATTGCTGAATTGCGTATATCACCCTCGGTCACACATTCAAAATCTGATTAACTAACCATCTCTTCACGTCGATTGTCGGTGTTTGCATCGTATTATTGATAAAATTCTTCATGTACGGTACAATTTTATAATAATAATGATACATCACATATTATTACGTCCCGACGATTCCAGATCTTATAAGTATAATTCCATGCCATCGCAGATGCGTTGTAACCACTCGTATTGATTAGCAAGATTAACCGTCTGTGTTAATTTCCTGCTGCGGAGATGACTCTACCACCCCTGATTGACGTTTGAGTATGTACTAGGAAATTTAGATTAGACTCCAAGTATGGAATTGGGGAAATTATTGTATAATTTTCAGTGCAGTTTTGTTTGTTATTTTGTGTGAAACAATCGTAATATTTTTGACCGACAAACTGGAGGAGGTACTCAATTCGACGCGTAAATATTTTTTTATGTAGAACCACGCATAACTACGTAGAGGTCCGATGTCAAATTTTTTTTTTATTGGAAAGAATATACTTTGAAATAGGTCCTATTAAAATTTAATCGAAATCGGCTGAGTCATTTTTGATAAATCAACGATAATGTGAAAAATGCTACATCGATCCGTGCAAAATATTCTCGAATTCTGTACAAGGTTGAAGTCGGGTCGGTCATGCTATTTTTTGCGAAAAATAATAATTACCCCCGAAATTGCAGGAATATTAGTTGTTCTATCGATACAAAAAAAAATCACTGATTTTTGACAAAATTTTACATGGCGAGGATGCAAAACTATCACTTATAAGCTCTGGAGGATTTGATATAAAATTTTCTGAAAACTTTACTTATTGTACTCTTCGATATTTTGCTCTAGATTGCATCAGACAATTTCGTACTCGATTCATCCCATCTCAAAGACAATTCATAAAACTTTCAGAGTGAAACGTAGCCAAGAACGTAAATTTCAATGCGTCTGGCCACGGATCGCCATTATTCTACACGCAATCGGCCGGTTAGGCCCAGACTCCACCAAAACTGATTGTAATGGAGATGTCCGAAGTTGAGCAGTGTTTTATATCGTTAAAACCGGTATTTTAATAGTCCACTGCCGAACTTAGCCCATCTCACGAAAAACAATTGAGCAAAATTCACTACGCCACGCGCCGGCCCATTGGAAATTGGTGGACTCACATAATATGTAACCGAATTCTCCGAACATTTAGTTTTTCTACGTTTTCTTGCAACGAAAAGCCAATAGGATAGTTGACTGGTATTAAATTAGATAAAAGTGTTAAAATTACTAAGTGGATTATGCAATAAAATATGATTCGTAAACTGAAAAAAATATTGAGATTGGCTTATCAAGTTCAGAGATAAGATTTTGGTAGGGATAAAGAGGGGATATCTTGTCCCTTTCCCACAAAGTATAACATTGTATATAGCGAATGTATGACACTTGTAGACAGTGATGTCATAGCCTGCTATAGTGCGCTCTCTGTCTAGCAAGATAATAAATATTCTTTTTTTTAAGTTGATTTTATTTTTGTTTTCGATAATCGGCTCTGTTTGTGGTTAGCTGTAACAAGAGGTCATCAAAAACATATTGTCAATTAGCCTCGTTTGTTCAAAGAATTCAGAAGCATAGAACCGGGATGTGAATCCATAACCTGACGAATTTAAAGCCACCGTTACTTACTACCACTTTGTACCACTAAACTAGCACAGCATTATACCACTCTAAGTACCGTAACCGTAGCTTCGGTTTCTCTAAAATTTAAATGAGACCATCTCGGGAGTATACCCTTTCGAACTAAAAAAGATTTTTCGATTCGGTTCACAATTGGCGAAATTATCAATGTTCATCGTGTACAAAATTCGGATATTTCGCTCGAGTTGCTTACATCATTGTTGGTTTTTTCAAAAACGGCTCAGCTCAGCTGATTTCTGTAAAATTTAAATGGGACCACCTCGGGAGTATACCTGTTTTGAACTAAATAATATTTTTTTGATTCGGTTCACAATTGGCGCAATTATCGATGTACATACACAAAAAAATACATACAGACGAACATAGAACTTCCTTCTTTTTGGAAGTCGGTTAAAAACAGAGTTCCACTCTGTTTTGGTGTAGTCTGAGCCTACCCCTTCGGTCACGTCTGACTTTCGAGGACCTTGGAGGACATGTTATTAGGATTGATATTGGGCTTTTTGCTGTAGATCTAGGTCTTTAAATACGTGTGGGGCTGTAGGTCTCATATGGCGAAAACACAAGAGCTTATCAATAAGGCTGGGTGCAAACAGAATTATTAATTAGATGGTGTGAGCAGAGCAGTCTGTTTAATGATGGTTTATATTTGTGTTCTATAATTCGTTAAATTTTTACTTACCTTAAAATGATAATAATGTATTTTCTAAAATTTAATTTTATGAAAGGTTCCTACTTATCTTTAAGTAATGCCAAGTTGATACTTTTCCAATCTCATAAAGTCATAAATTATTTAGTACTCGTTCGTATATTTTGGACCGAGAAAAACGGTTACTTTCTTTTTTAGGGTTCCGTACCCAAAGGGTAAAAGCGGGACCCTATTGTTAAGACTCCGCTGTCCGTCCGTATGTGTCTGTCTGTCTGTCACCAGGCTGCATCTCATGAACCGTAGTTAGAACGTTGAAATTTTCACGAATGACGTATTTCTGTTGCCGCTATAAAGACAAATACTAAAAATAGAAATAAATAAATATTTGAAAGGGGCTCCTTTACAACAACCCTGAACTTTTAGCCGTCTTTCGCTCGATATTAATAACGGTAACAGGTACATGCTTCAAATATTCACAGAATATTAAGTTCAATATTGTCATCAAAAATAAATAACTAAATTATAAAAATGCATTAGAAGGGGGGGTTCCATGCAGTACGGAACCCTTCGTGCGAGAGTCCAACTCGTACTTGGCTGATTATTTGTAAAATTAAGAAAAGATTACTTGGTGAATTTATATTTACTAGTTATGATATCCTTATATTCGCGCCAAATCGGAAATCTGATTCCTTCGTTTGTTATTTTGGTTTTAGATATGGATGCAGAAGTATATTTCGAGGTGACACAAACTTTGATCCTAAGTTTAAAATCTAATCAGATTTAAATGAAAAATGGGACTCAATTTTAACCGGTTAACATATTTTAGACGCATTAAGTAAAGTTTGACATAATACATATACGCAATAAGTTTGATCTAAGATTGGGTTTATTTCTTAAATATCATTGAAATAATCTAAACAAGACCAAAACATACACTTATTTCATCAGCATTTTATTACATCATTCAGAACGTATCATCCAACATCTGAGTTTCTGGCATCTGGCGTAGCTGTAGCAATATAGCTAATACGAATCCTAAATCAATACCAATAAATATCACATCTTATATTCTTCCAAGTAATTCCAGCTCATCCCAGATACCTATCACTCCGGTCCGCGCCCATCAAGACACAACTTTCTCAATATCGCCCGTAATGACTCCAACTTACTGCCTAACTACTAACTTAGCCATTTATTGGCGGAAATAGTGGCCTGGGTAAAGTCTGACTTACTACTTACTAGCAGCATTCGCTGTAGATATGTCTTGTGGAACCATTGACATATTAAATTACTGAGTAAGTCCTAAGAACTGAGTCTCTATCAGAATTCATTCATTCATTTCGTGTCAATGGCTAGACTTTTTTTTTTACATATTATAAGGTAATTCTGACAGTATATACAATATTTACATGGGTTTATAAATTTTAGATATGCTGGGACCAGAATCTGGCGACCTCTACCGCGTCCTCAGTAGCCAGGTTCAGGTCTTTTTGCGTGCATGGTTTTGGACAAAGCGGGCAGGCTAAAAGGTGAATAGGACACTATCAGAATTGTGTCCTATCAGAATAGGACACTATTTTGATAGAAACTCTGGCGTGGAGCGGATATCATGTTGTAGTTTGACTCATTACCTGCTAAGAGCACTGACTGTTGATATAATTATGTAACTGGCGTGGGGCCATTCAAATATAAAATTATTAGGTAAAAGCTTCTATTTCACAAGGACAGCATACTGTTAATCTGGTTGCGCTACAAAATGTGTAAAACTGTACGGTGAAAGTACCTCATTGTTGAGCAACCAAGGTATAAAATGACCATAACTTACTGCCTAACTACTAACTTAGCCATTTATTGGCGGAAATAGTGGGTCTGGCTTACTACTTACTAGGGGCATTGGCTGTGGATATGTCTTGGGGCTATCGATATATTAATTTACTAGGTAAAGAAGTGTGGTAACGAAACTAACAAAATGTATTACGCTCTATGGATAGTGGTACCATACGAAAAGTCCGCTTGAAATGGTTGATACTTAACAGCCGATTTCAGAGTTTGCAACATGTTAGATGCATCGGCCAAGTGCGAGATGGACTCGCGAACGAAGGGTTCCGTACAATGTGGAAGCCCTCCGTAATATATTTTATTTTAATAATTTATTTTGAAGTGGAACATACAAAGCGTCTACCTGTTACTCGTAGCGTTATCAATATCGAGAGAAAAGCGGCTAAAAAATCTGGTAGGTATGTTGTATGGGTCCTTAAATATTTGTTTTATTCTGTTACTAGGTTCAGTGGCAACAGAAATACATCATCTGTGATACGTTCAACTTTCTAGCTATCACAGTTCATGAGATACAGCCTGGTGACACACAGATATTAGACAGACAGACAAACGGACGGACAGCGGAGTCTTAGTAATAGGGTCCTGTTTTTACCCTTTGGGTACGGAACCCTAATAGGATCACTTGTTATTCATAATGGCGGTAGCAATGAGCTGTAGCTACCACCATTTCGTGTAATCCAATACGAATACCTAACCTCCACCCTTTCTCAAATTACAACATTTGCACTTCAATCATCATTATGCCCAAGCAATCACGCTTTGATGTAGAATAAGTAACAGTTTCTGGGTAGGTCAAGGGCCCTGGCCTTCCTGTTTAGGGTTCCGTACGAAAAGGGTAAAAACGGGACCCTATTATTAAGACTGTCCGTCTGTCTATCTGTCTTCAGGCTGTAAGTATCTCATGAACCGTTATAGCTAGTAAGCTGAAATTTTCACAGATGATGTATTTCTGTTGCCGCTATAACAACAAATAGTTAAACAGAATAAAATTAATAATTAATGGGGCTCCCATGCAACAAACCTGATTTTTTAGCAGTTTTTCGCTCTATATTAATAATGGTAACAGGTAGATGCTTGAAATTGTCATAGAATATTAAGTTGTATACTTCAATAATAAATAATAAAATTAAAATAAAATACATATTTAAGGGGGGCTCCCATACAGTACGGAACCCTCCGCGCGCGAGTCCTTCTCGTACTTGGCCGATTATTACTGTATTGGAGATATGTGTGCGTGTTTGTTTGTGTCATGGGGATGGCCACGACTGTCACAGTATTTGTCTTGTCAATAGTACGATTCGATGTTAAAATTCATATACCTACAGTATAGTGAGTACTAAAGCTTTACCTAATACAATTGTTAGAATTTTAAATGAAAATTATTTACAAATTAATTATTTCATTTAAGTATGCAAGGAAAGCGGCCAAAGGTACTGCTATTAAAATGCTGTAATGGTAATACAATGGGCCTTTTTAATAAACTCCAAGTGGCCCAACGAACTATGGAGAGGGCTATGCTCGGAGTCTCGCTGCGAGATCGAATCAGGGATGAGGAGATTCGCAGAAGAACCAAAGTTACCGACATAGCCCAGCGGATTGGCAAGTTAAAATGGCAATGGGCAGGGTACATAGCGCGGAGGACTGATGACCGATGGGGTCGAAAGTTCTCGAGTGGAGACCACGTACCGGCAAGCGCAACGTAGGACGTCCACCCACAAGGTTGTGGGTAGACGGATGACCTAATTAAGACCGCAGGATCACGCTGGATGCAAGCCGCTACCAACCGGTCTTATTGAAGATCCATAGGGGAGGCCTAAGTCCAGCAGTGGACGTCCTATGGCTGATGGATGGATGGATGGATGGAATGGTAATTCACATCAAGACTGAGAATAAATATTTAAATCCATCATCTTTCAAAAATAACAAATATCCGTAGCTTCAGTTTGAATTGTACCTACTACTAACGTTCTCATTGACTAGTTACAATAAATGACTTAGAAAAAAGATTTATCCGAAAAATAATTAATTTAGAAGATTCAAGTGAAGCTCAAAATTTCAAATAAATCAAGTAAACGCGTCATAGTATTTTTTTTGGTACAGGTGTTAAACAACAATCAGGTACTGTAACCGCCGTTATGTATCTATATATACACATAACGTCTGTTCCATGTACTTATGCTATATTGTTTTCTATTGATTTATAAATTTATATAAGCTAGTGTCGGAACTACTTTACTACATTAAGTTCAATATTTATTTTATAATTTATTTTTAAAACACAACGTAAATCTTACATAACGAAAAAGGGTCCATTTGAGTTAAATACATACTAGACGGTTACATTATAAAACTAGACGATCACGTTTATTTTGGCCAAATATTAAATAAATAATAATAAATAGCGAATCGAGATACAGTGGTGCCTTTAGACCAGGATTGCGTCATGAAAAATTTAATCAACTTGATTAAATTACGCAATAAAAGATACCTGAGTTACTACGGTAGTTAGAAAATTTATCAAAAACAAATCTTATTACATTCCAATTAAATATTCTTATTCCAATTCAAATAGAGAAAAATCTTATTGAATTTCTAGTTAAAGTTCTTATTAGTTTATTTTACACTATAGGATTAATTGCAATACAGGAATGATAAGATGTATGAAGTTGCAAATGTTTAAAACAGCTTATCATTAGATTGTTTTTGAATATGTCTTTCTTAGTCAGTCAAATCAATCAATATAAATGTTTTAACTGGGTTTTATATAGATAAAGTTATTCAGATCTGATATTAGAACAATAATGGAGGCATATGTTCTAATTTGCTTGACAATGTTGGTATTTTGCATTGTCAAGTTTAATATGTAGTTGCCATCTAATTATCAATTTTTTTTTGTTTTGTTTGTTTGTTTTATAACGATAGGACGTCCACAACCGGACTTAGGCCTCCCCAAATAGATCAGATTGTAGTTCGAATTAGATATCATATTTTGTTTTTTCAAATTATTTTATTGTTTGTTCGTTTGTTGGCGACAGGACGTCCACTACTGGACATAGGCCTCCACAAATAGATCACAGTGTAGTTCGAGTAAAATATCGTATTTTGTGGTTGTGATACTATGTAGTAACTCAATGTAAATATTTACTTTAAAAACAAAGCACATCATTTTATTTAGGATAGTAATAAGCCGGATGAAAATAACAACGGTTGACGACTATCTAGTGTGTGCCTATTTAACGGTTTTGAGCTGAACATAAGAGCAGCGCTTTATGCGGTAATAATAATATTATACGATTGTCTGCCTTTTCGAGTAAAGAAATGTTTGGTCGATTTTTGTATGACGTTTCATTTATTAATGACAAACAAAAACATTTCGAAAATTTACCGTTTGTCAAACTTTTTAAATCAAACATAGTTGTTACTTACTACTAGACGATAAAGTTTCGTCGAATACCGTCACATTTAAGATTAGGTGCAATAAAAAAATTATATTAGGTTATGTTACGTTAGAACATGACAAACAACTCAGAAGCCGATCGAGCGAAGCGAGTGTGCCGAGAAAGCTGCCGACAAAGTGCCAGAAGCAAATTGCTTATGTAGATTAGGTGTGAAACAAAAAGTAATCATCATTATTATTAGCAATAGGATCAATTGGAAGCGGCTTGCATCCAACATGATTTAATTTAGTGGCTGATTTAGGCATTTGTTTTCTTTCGCTTTTTGTCCCCAATCAGTATTTTCGTATGCTTTTAATTCGAATCAATTTTCGCTTTGTTCAAATTAATAGACACTTAATAAAATACAACTCTTTAACTTCACACGGTTTTCCCTCTTTCTGTAAAACTCAGGTCGTTTCATCGTCAGTTTAAATATTAATAAAGGACTAGTTATAGTATGCCATATTTGTCTAAGTCTTATTGTCTTAAATATATTTATTGTTTGTTCAAACTCGGATCTCGTAAATCTCGAGACTTTGGAGAATTTAGATATAGATTCTAGATAGAGTTCTTCTGTTAAATACATATCGTTAAGTTATCGGTATAGGCAGTGTTTCCGATAACACGCGAAGTTTTTTTTTCTTCTCTTCTTTTCGTCTTTTGTAGCAGAGCTCAGTTGCTCTCTAGGTATCAGTTTTAGTTTCATCGCGCCAGGTTTTGCATACCTATATAGTAAATAAATATTGATAAATGTTTGGCTAGTAACATAATGACAATTCCCAGAAATATTTCTTCACATAGAAAAAAATGTTAATTTACAAATTGTAAAAAAGAAAAAAAAATATAGGTCAATAGACGATACGAACCTCGGGATTTTACAGATGTGGCACTTAAGGGGGTAGAAAAAATGTTGGGTCGATGAACTTGAAAAAAAAAAGGGGTCAACGAACGATACAAGCGATGGAATGCACTTGAAAAAAAAAAATGTAGGTCAATGAACAGGCGGTTGAACATATGGTTAGTTGCATCCATATAACAGTTTCTGTAGTATCAGTTTGGATTGACCTTAGGATAACATTACATTTACATTACGTATTGTGTTACATTTTTTTTGTGTTTCTTTCCATTTTGCTTGCTTGCGAAAATTTTGTTTGTTACGTTTTAGATAATGTTCCTGTTGCAATTATATTTTAAAGGTACAGATAGGATACTTTAATGGTAGTACAGTAATATTAATATTTTAGTTAGACCCTTCACGTGGGTAAATGGATTGATTATTTTAAGCTTATTTGAAGACCTTAGAAAAGAAAGGTTGCGTTAAATTTTATCAAAATCGACTGAGCAATTTTGGACAGATCTACAATAATGTGATTATCATATCGATACGTGCGGTCTGTACAGATTCTGTGCGCGACTGAGGCCGATTATGTAATTTTTGCGAAAAATAACTTATTATTTTTCTATTTTATTTATATCTCGATGCATAAAGAAAACAGTTAGAATGCACTTTTGGTTAGAATGACTTTATTATGTATCAAATAGATAAAATAACATGAATTATATTTTACACATTGACAAACTTCATAATAGTAAAACCGCAGAGGAAATTTTAAATTATTGCTATTGAGAGTGTTTACCGTCCTTCTTTCAAAGGGGGATTTATATTTTTTTTTCTTGGGTGGTTAATGCTAAAATCTAAGGGGTGAAGGATCGATATAGTTTTGTAGTGAACATCGTTGAACTTATTGCTGTTAAGAGTGTTTACCGTCTTTCTCTATAAGGGGTGATAGATTATGTTTTCTTTTTAATGTGTTTAATGTCTAAAATCTAAGGGGTGAAGGGTTGATGTAGTTTTGTAGTGAGCAACGTTGACTGGCGTGATTTAGCGATCGATGCTTTATGTGTCCAAAGGTCTAAGGGGTGATGTTATGTAGTAGGTTAGCTTGTGTAGTAAAAGGTGAACCGTTATCTAGTTGTAATTTTATGAGTTATGTTCTGTTTTATGTGATTTTCTCCGGGTTTCCAATTTTCAAGAAAAAATTTAAAACCCGTCTAAACTCAAAGGGGTGATCTGTAACCGCCGTTATGTATCTATATATACACATAACGTCTGTTCCATGTACTTATGCTATATGTCGACTATTTAATTTATAAATTATTAACTAAAATTTTCTGTCTCTCTCAGACTTAGTAAAGTTCTTGTGTTTGCTATCCTTTTCATTCTAATGTTGATTTTTAAATATTTATTTTTCTTAAAAAAAGATTAGAGTCGTGAGAAGTTCTAGACAAAACCACGACCACCACGACAGTTTGCTGGTCAGTGTTTGTTAGAGAGTCTAAAGCACTAAAGAATAAAGTCCAAAATTGCTATTCACTGCAACAGGTCAACCGCAAATTATTAGAAGATTTAAACTTTCGAGTGTCTGAAGTACTGGGGTCTCTAAAATTCTGTAGAGCATGTTAGGAAGTCATATTTTTCCCTTTTAATTTACTGCGTTGACAGAAATATAGTTTTGAAATAAATCGAACACTGAAGACAGGGTTGTCACTGTTTCAGAGATATTTAATTATATGTAGTTTGAATGAGATATTATTATATTAAATAAGTAAAGAAGTAAATATTTGAATATGAGAAAGTAAAAATTCGAAAATCATTGTTTTTCTGTTATTTTACATACATTCAACTTTTAGTCGTTTCACTTATTACCATGCTATTTTTGTATTAAAATAATTAGAATATTCATTTTGATTTCTGAATTTTTATGATAACATTAATTATAGAAGTTTTCATGCATTCCATGTCAATATCTTGCTTACTTCGATTTTATGTCAGATTAAATTTTATTATTATAATTTTACGTGTTATTCTGAATACGAGTATATAAATTATACTATTTCCTAGTAATATTTTGAAAATTTATAAGAAAGCGAAAGTACGTACAATTTGAGAACCACTCTACTTTTGTTAGTTGGTCAAAAATATAAATGTGTTAACCCTAGTTGTCCCTTATGCAGTCTTCATTGCTTCGATAATATAGCTTCAAGTGGTAACTGTCGTGTAGATACAGTATAAACTTAGACAGTAAGACAACTTGGTACGGTATTAGGACATTTAATTTCATGGCGAAAATAACTTTAAATTAAGTAAACAATGGTAAGTTATGGTTAATTACGTGCTGATTGAAAGTAGTTTCAAACAATTTTACGAAATAAATGAAGTATTACAGGAATGACGGCAGACTGTAATGTAAATATAAACCTTATAGCAATATAAGATCAAATCACTTAATAATATAGGTACTGAAATACAAATAAAGTACTATGTTTAGATAGTAATTACATATATAGGTTTGTTTCTGTCGAAGACTCTATATTTGTGGCTAGTTGACTTACTGGTGAAGGGAATGATAAATAGCCCCAGAAATTTTGACAAAAACTAAAGTGATTTCAAGAGGTTCCATTTTTTCATTCATTTTGCCAAAACAAATAAATATTTCTATAATTATTTTTTGAAGTATTTGACAGGAATGGGATTCGTAGAGATTAGAATGATTTTACTGAAAATTAACTAGGGCTTTTAGGGACAGTTCGGGTTTGGTCGCGGTAAAGAATACTCGCTTTTGAAAATAGTTCAGGTGTTAAATTATAACGCGTGTGAAAATTTGGAAATTAGAGCTCGCTCGCTTTGCTCATTTCCCAAGTGTATAAGTGAAACAAAAGCCTTCGTCGATTAAGGCTTATTATAGTGTTTGTGTTGTGAAAGTGATACATCATAAATCTCTTTGAGACCTTTGGCGATGCCTTTCAAGGATTTGTCTTTGCAGTATCTAATAGCTTTGATCAAATCAGATATTTGATGATGTTATCTTTCATCTAAGTAATATAATCAATTTATAGCTACTTTCTGCTGTTCTCCAGTATCAAGGATAAAGTTTTGCGTTGCCCCAGGTCTCAGAAAGATTTCTAACTAATACATATTTTTTTAAGGTATTTATTTTCAGGCCTAATTTCCAAAGTATTTAACTTTCAGGTGGCGGTACTATAAGTACGGTTCTGCCTTAGACTCCGTTTCTCTCCCATCATCTTATCAGATTACTTGATAGGCAAATTACAATAGTGGTAGCGTAAAGTCCTTTTCTTTCAGAAGCAGCGCGCCACTACATTGTCTTGGGCCATCTAAGGGTAGACTATTTATTAGTTTTCCTTACGTTAGGACTCATAAGATATATGTTTGGAAAGACTGAATGGATGAGTGCTACTAAACATTTAAATTCAGCAACATATAGCTAGGCTGTTTTATAGTTCCGGTACAAACGAAACAATAACATATTTGAATGAAAACTTTTGATAACCTCATATTGCACATCTGCTGATTTATTCTCATGATATTTGGATATATGAACACATTAAGCTGTACATATATTATTATGCTGTTATAAAAATATAATAGTATTTACCTTATTCCGGAGATAAGGAGATCAAAGATCTACATAAGAAGATCAAACATCTATGGAGATCAGACATAGGAGTTCAGAGTTCGTGTATATTGAACGAGATTCAAAATACCTATACGTTCTCGCTGCAAGTTCGTGTTTCATGAATGCTGTACGAGATTTGGGATATTTATCCCTACATGATTTCATATTTTGAAACAAACAAACATAGTGGATAATTGTAATTATACTAAAGTATCCGGTTATTGAAGGTTTTCATCATAAACTAACACAAAACGGAAAATAATCTTATTGGAATTAGGTCTCTTTTCCCCAAATTAAAAATTAATATGAAAAATCATTTTCTTACACACGTGCACACTATTTTATTCACATGAGGGGACGGACTTGGGCCAGGTGCCGGTTCCAAGTGACGACCGCCAAGAATCTCTCTCCTCCCAGCAGGGAAAGCCGGCCGCCAGGAGCAGCAGCAGGGAGGGATACACAGGATATTCGGCCGAAATAGTGATCTGCTAGCGGTTGCTATCTCGCAACTGGATATCCGAACATGCACTAGGTACACACACCACACGACCATGATATTCCTGTAGGGATCATTTCGAGTCATGAGGAAATCTCTTGGTCACGAACTCATTAGCCTAGGGAATCTTAAATAATAACAAAATTTGAGAACCTTAGGTTCTAACTTTAATAAAAGAGTGTTTGGATGTATGACTGGATTAAGAGATGAATAAATGATGATCGGTAAGAGATAAGAAGGTTTGAAGAATTAGTGTCTTTAGTGGCGTGGTTAGGGTTAAACTTGACGGATTTGTTGGTCAACTTTGGAGCAAGGTGTAGAGTTGGCAGGGAGCCTTGCATTCTATTTCGCTTAGGTTTTCCCTTTATAGATCTTAAGGATCAAAACTCCAAATCCTATACCTGTTTTCCTTTCAGAGGATGGTGATAGCAGCGAATGCAGTCTGGCGCAGCTCAGAGGGGCAGATAATATTATTCTCATTGTACTAATGTCATTAATCACTATTTCTTTTAGCATAATGTTGGCCACGAAGAGAGAAGAAGGACAGACTGCGGACCACCGATCGCCGTAACTGTAAGGTGTAGCAGATAGCCGGAAAACAAGCTAAGTTGCATGCTTTTATTTAACTTCACGACTGATTTTATAATTTCGTTTATATCGTTCATGACGTATTGTAAGATAACATAAAAGTCCAATTGACTTTTATGTCATCTTACCAGATTTAAATCCCATTAATTTCATTTCATTATGTGTTTATGTGCTAAGCGAATGTTTTCTTGTTTGTGCTGGCGTTTATTGACTTTTCGTTTATTTATTTTTGATACAATGAACTGGCAATACCTATTTATTTCTGATTATACAATGAACTGGCAACACCTATTGTTTTCTATTGATTTATAAATTTATATAAGCTAGTGTCGGAACTACTTTACTACATTAAGTTCACTATTTATTTTATAATTTATTTTTAAAACACAACGTAAATCTTACATAACGAAAAAGGGTCCATTTGAGTTAAATACATACTAGACGGTTACATTATAAAACTAGACGATCACGTTTATTTTGGCCAAATATTAAATAAATAATAATAAATAGCGAATCGAGATACAGTACCTACTCATCATCTTTGTCGGTAGTTCTGACACTGTCAAGGCCTCCACAGCAGCGTGTGATCATTATGCGCTAACTGAGTGGTGTAATGCTGATACCGTGGACAGAGGGGTGAGCGGTATAAACTTGGGACAGTGATTAATACTGCCGTGGTCATTTTGATTTTTATATAGGGTTCCGTATCCAAAGGGTAAAAATGGGACCCTATTACTAAGACTCCGTTATCCGTCCGTCTGTCTGTCTGTCACCAGGCTGTATCTCAAGGACCGTTACAGATAAAACGTTGAATTTTTCACAGATGATGTATTTTACTGATTTTTCACAGAACAAAACTAATATTTAAGTGAGGCTCCCATACCTACCGCAAACGTGATTTTTTGCAGTTTTTTGCTCGATATTAATAACGGCAACAAGTTGACGCTTCAGACGAGGATAAGGGGGGTCATACACCATCCCATACGATATACCATACCACTAGTGTGCGAGTCCGACTCGCACTTGGCCGATTTTTTTCAATATGTATACTCGTATACATCATTCCAAAAGATGTCGTTTTATACACATGTTTTATACACAATGTCGTTTTATATGGCTAAAAGATCACTGCCATCATCACCCACAGCCTTATTTATCCCACTGCTGAGTATAGGCCTCTTTCTTCGGCACCAATTGTCTTGTTTCTGTGCTAATCGTATCCAGGTTCGATCCGCGATTTTCACAATATCGTTGACTCATCTTGCTGCCGGACGACCAACTCTCTAAAACATACCCATAAATTTTCTTAACGAAAAACAAAACACACTCGTGAGTAAGTCAAACTATTTTGTTTAAGCAAATCAACAATCAAGGATAAGTAGCTAAGTAAATAAGTTGGTATAGGCTATATGGCGACCCACGGTCACCCATCCGAAAACTGACCCTGCCGAACTTTGCGTAACTTTGGTGGTCGTTGATAGACACCTAGTCAAACTACGCTATAGGCGCTACAACAGTCAAGGATGCACCATATAACTAAGTCGGTAGTTATCACACTGTGAAAGCATCTACAGCAACTGTGTGGTCGCAGTGTGGTGATTACATGCTGATTGAGTGGTGTGATGCCGATACCGTGGACAGAAGGGAGAGCGGTATAAATCAGGGACAGTGATTATTGCTGTCGCGTTTAATTTCAGAGTGTACTGTACTGTACTGCCTTTTTAATAGTCCACTGCAGGACGTAGGTCTACCCACCAAAGGTAGTTGAGCCATATCTACCACGCTGGCTCATTGTTGGATTCACATATGCCATCGAATTTTTTCTACGGACGTATGCAGGTTGCCTAACGATCGTTTCCTTCACCGGAATGCAAGTGGTGTGAAATTCTGTACATTAATTCTAAAGAACTCATTGGTACTGGACCGGGATTTGAACCCACGACCTCACGACTGTAAGGCGGGTGTCACTGCCTCTAGACCACCACGGCGTAATTACAGAGTGATTTAATATGTGAAATCTATTCACCACTCTTAGCCGCGCACACCACCGACGTCCTATCTTGACAGGTTCATAATTATTTGCTTATCAAAAACAAAACAAAGCCATGAATGGATGGAGTTGTGTTTTTTCTTCGCTACTCAAATGTATCTACATCAATGTACAAATTAATACAATCAATCAAACATGACACAGTATCAGAATGCTGTGTCATGTAGGAACTCGCTCATTCGACTCCGGCGTACAGCGTATGGAGTCGATGGCGCTATCGATAAAAATAATCGGCCAAGTACGAGTCGGACTCGCGCACGGAGGGTTCCGTACTGTATGGGAGTCCCCCTTAAATATTTATTTTATTATTTATTACTGAAGTGAATATAAAACTAAATATTCTATGAAAATTTCAAGCATCTACCTGTTACCAATATTAATATAGAGCGAAAAACGTCTAAAAATTCAGGTTTGTTGTATGAGAACCCCCCTTAAATATTTATTTTATTCTCTTTTTAATATTTGTTGTTATACCGGTAACAGGAATACATCATCTGTGAAAATTTCAGCTGCCTAGCTATCATGGTTCATGAGATACGGCCCGATGACAGACAGACGGACAAACAGACATCGAAGTCTTAGTAATAGGGTCCCGTTTTTCCCTTTGGGTACGGAACCCTAAAAATAGAATTGATAAAACAGAGACCATATGTGAACCGGCCGTAACAAGTTGGTAACAAAAACGTACACCTTCCCCCTAGATTCGTTAGCGAATCAACGGGGATCGAATAGATGACAATTAAACACTTGTCGAAAATCCAATTTGCTCTCGAGTTCAATTCGATAGGTTTGTTACGTAGTAACACGTGGTGCTGATTTTAGTTCTGTGACCACTAGAGGCGATGTGGAATATGCCATACAAATCATTTACCGTGACGCTATCGAGTAAGACTGGTAAATACTCGTGGTAAAGTACTGCTGGGCTAGGATGCGCACGAAGTAATATTTCTTTCGACGTACCAGAACGAGACAGCGTTATGGCAAAGTATATATCTGTCACTTTTTCACACGTCGAAAATAGTTCTTTTCGTAGTCGCATGCTGGACTAGCTGCTCAATAGTTATCATACTGTGAAAATAATAATAAATAAGCATGTAGTCGTAGTGTGATCAATAGAGCTTAGTTGAGTGGTGTAATGCAGAAACCAGGGACAGTGATTAATGTAGTCGAGGTCAATTGGAGGGTTCTTCAATTTATAATTAGAATATTTTAAATTTAATTTGACATCTATGGACGGGAGCCAACTTAAAAAAAATTGTCATTTTGATTGACTGATTAATTGAAAAAAAATATGTCTAACGTGTGTGACTGTATCTGTACATATTTCTAAATTATTATATGTTTGTCCTGAAAGGTTACACCAGTTAAGATTTTTATAGGAATGGTTTTAGCTATATTTCAATAACATACGTTTACATATTCTGTTCCAGATTTTTTTCGCAGCGTCTTCAAGCGTTTTTGCCACTCGTTAGTATAAACAAAAATACACTTTCATGAAAGATATTAAATTAATGTCGGCTGTCTCGTCGAAAGCAAACAATAAAATCAGTTAATTAATCAAGTTGGAACAATTGAAGCGTATCTATCTTAATGCCTGGCTGCCCTAATATGGACCGTGTCGTTTTTAGGGTATAGATACGAGTACAAGTCTCTAATAATATTGTGTATTTCATCCTTTGTTTGTAGTCTCTAACCGCTTGAATAGATAACCAATTTGTGATTGCAGTTGCGGCTTTATTATTTTCTGTTTGTTTTTTTTAAACATAAATCTTTAAAATACACCAAAATATGATTTTAATTCATTGATGTATCTTTTTTTGAAAAGTCATAAAAATACTCTGTTGAAGTGATGTAAAGTTTGATGTATCTGCATTGTTCATTAATTATATACATTTTTAAATTCAGTAAAAATACAATCTATTAGTTATTTATTGTGTAAAAAGTATTATTTACTTCTAAGTAAGTGACAGTGTAGACATTAAAAAGAAGATTTGTATATCTTGTAATAGTGTCTAGTAAACATATTTAAACTTATTAGTCTTGCAAAATGTATTCTATTTAGTCATAGATATCTATTTAAAACAGATTGATAATACTTTTTTTCCCTTGAGACAATTCTAAACCACAACAATGCATAAAAATATTTTGTAAGCTGCTGTCAAAACTGTCAAATCTGTATTGGAATTTGAAGTTATCGGTCTAAAAACTAGGAAAAATCCACCAAATAGAGATACATATTTTTTATTTATTTGGTACCTACACAAAACAGAATACAGTCAATAATATGCTTAAATAATGTAGTGTTAAGAACTATGAATTAAACCATATTCCAAAACATGTGTACACTGCAACAGTATCTAAGTGTTTGAAAAAAATACAATTGATATTAACGCAACGAACGCGACCGAAACTATAGTCGTGTTATGACTATATCATAGATTAAATTATAGTAAACATAATTAATCTATGACTATACGAACACGTGAGTGAGTCCCGTTTTATATAGTTTAAAATGTGTGAAAGCCACGTAAATTTCCATAGTAAAATTGATATTAAGTAGGTTAATATGTAAACAAAGTCATTTAATTATAACTACATTCACGGCAAACCGTAAATGCAATCCTCCTCACGTCTCCTTTAAATTTGGGTAAATTTGAATCGAAAATGTATATTGAGTCTACTAAATCTAATTTCATTATACTGGCGACACATTCTAATGACTGGATCGTTAAAAGAAGTATTGTTCTTATATACAGGTAGATAAAAGGTTTTAGGTGAGATACTTTTCATGTCTATTTTTAACTCGTGCCATACAAAATCGATGCATCTCTTTCAGATTTTCTCGATCGACCACATTATCCCTCTGTTTACTCTGTGTCAACATTTTTGTCATTGGCAGCTAAAATAATAACTTATTTATTTCTCAAAATGGTAATAGTAGTTTATGCAACTGTCATATAATGAAGGGTATTAAAACACGAGTGTGAGTTTATGAAACGAGCGCAGCGAGTTTCATAATAGTAACGAGTGTTTTAATACCCGTGTTATATGCAGTTGCATACGATTTGTCTTACTGAGCATTTTATTCTTAAAGGTGAAGAGAAATTTTTGAATTTAAATGGATACCAACTTAGGGCTATTTACTCTAGGAAAGATAAAAGACGAGGTGGTTCTTTAATACTTTGTAAAAGGGATCTAGAATGTTCAGAGCTTGAGTTTAATAGCGGTATTGATAAACATTTTGAAATATGTGGAATCGGCATGAAATCCCCTAAACTTTGTATTATTTGTATTTACAGAACCCCAAACTCCAACCTCGATATATTCTTTAACAAACTTGAATTAACTCTAACTGAGCTTGAAAGAAAATACGATCGTATTATAGTTTGTGGAGATTTTAATATTAATACTTTAATTAAGACTACTGCTAGCACAAAATTAAAACTGTTGCTATCAAATTTTGGCATGACTCTGCATATCAAAGACCCAACACGACAGGGAAATTGTATTGAAAACATTTTTAGCAACTTACCAGATGCTGCTGCGAAAACATACAATTTTTACTTATCAGACCATAATACTGCACAAGTTGTAACATTTAGAAAATTGATTTGTAAGAAAGGTCCAAGACATAGTTATAAATATATAAACGATATGAGTAACGACAATATTTGCAGATTCTTAGAATGCATTAGTAGCTTATCCTTTTCAGAAGTTTATGAGGAGCACTCGGCAAACGACGCTTACAATGTATTCCATGACATGATTTCCATGTTTTATAAATTATGTTTCCCAATAATCAAAATAAAAACACTGGAAAAAACTGGTCAGCATAATAAAGTCACTAAAGGAATCCGAATTAGTTGCAAAAAAAAAAGAAATTTGAGATCTAATTATTACAAAGAAAAAACTGAAAAATCGAAAAGAGCATTCCAAACTTATTCTAATCTATTAAAAAAATGTATAAATAAACATAAATTAATAAAGAACACGAAATATATTTTAAACTCAAAAAACCGGTCTAAAGCCACTTGGAATATAGTAAATGAAGAATTAGGCAAACAAAAACCTCGAAATTTTATTAACAATATAAATAATGACGATGGAAGCCTATCATCCGGGCCCGATATAGCTAACTCTTTCAACGACTTTTTCATTAATATTACAAGCAGTAATGGGCAACAATCATCAACTCAGACAATTCATGAACAAGGTTCCCCATCTACAGCAGACTCAACAAGCCAAAGCATTTATTTAGAGCCTACAACACCAAAAGAAGTAGAAAAAATTATAAAGTCGCTTAAAAACACTAAATCGGCAGGTTTTGATGGCATCACAACTAATCTCATTAAAAACATTTGTCCGTTTATAATAGAGCCATTAAATTATATAGTCAATTTATCTTTGGAGCAAGGTTACGTGCCGGACAGACTTAAAATTTCAATAATTAAACCTTTGCACAAAAAGGGTTCTAAAATTGAAAAGGACAACTATCGACCTATAGCGCTAGTTCCAATTTTTTCTAAAATTTTTGAAAAAATTATGTATAAAAGATTAATTTCCTATCTCAATAAATACGGCATTTTGGCAAAAGAACAGTTCGGTTTTAGAAAGTTTAAGTCAACCACTTTAGCTACTTACACTCTTTTAAAATTAATTTTAAATAATATGGAACAAAAATCACCGTCATGTGCCTTATTTCTAGATCTGAGCAAGGCGTTTGATTTCGTAGATCATAGAATTCTGCTTAGTAAATTGTATCGTTGCGGTATTAGGGGTCTTGCTTACGATTGGCTCAAATCTTATTTAAATAACAGGAAGCAAATAACTAGGATCACGCGTTATGACAAAAAAACCAATAGCATACGTGATTTTGATTCAGATGAGAAGGTTATTTGCTGTGGGGTTCCCCAGGGTAGTATCCTGGGGCCATTATTATTTCTTCTGTATATTAATGACCTTCCACTTGCTCTTGAACATAATAGTGTTTTATTTGCTGACGACACAACCATTATTATAAAATCTAAAAATGTCACTGATTTAGAAAAAGATGTGAAGGACTGTCTTTGTAATGTAATAAACTGGCTAAATTCCAATAAATTGAAGATAAATTTATCAAAAACAAAACTAATGCATTTTAGAACACAGAAGAGCCCTAAATTTCAGATGAATATAAATTATAATAATGATACTATAGAGCAAGTTCCCAGTATTAAATTTCTAGGAATTCATATAGACTCGCATCTGACTTGGAAGTATCACATTAACACAATTTGCTCAAAATTGAATAGCTTCGTTTTCGCCTTAAAAAGGTTGCGCCGTTGTGCTTCTTTAGATACTATCCTAATGGTTTATCACGCGTATGTTGGCTCTGTTATACGATATGGCATTTTAACATGGGGTAATGCATCTGATTACTTAATTAAAAAAGTTTTTATAGCACAGAAAAAGTGCATCCGTGCTATATTTGGTATGAAATGGATGGATTCATGCAGGCCTGTCTTTAAGGCTAAAAGCCTCCTAACAGTGCCTTCTATATATATTTTTGAAGTGGCAAAATTTGTGAAATGCAACCCTTCCCTTTTTAATCCCTTTGACAATACTGGTAGAAGAACACATACTCATTTACGACTTAACATGCCTAATGTGAGATTGGAATTATTTAGGAATAACTGCGTTTACATGGCACCTCTCATTTATAACTCCTTACCAAATGGAATTGTGGACTTGCCTTACTATAAATTTTGTAGAGAGTTGAAGAAGTGGCTAGCGAGCAATAGTTTTTATTCATTGAAAGAGTTTTTGGACAACGCATCTTGCCGCCTACATATTTATCATAAGAAACATTAAACATGATATTTTTTTGTCGTTGTATTGTTAAATGTAGAATTAAACAAATGTGTATATTTGCATACCTTGTATTAGGTTGTTATTGGCAGTTAATGTTATATTTAAGACCTTTATTGTTACCCATTAACTTGCAAATAAAGAATTGAATTGAATTGAATTACTTTATCTTCACTAATAAAAAAAAAAACATATTGCGAAACATTAAATTCACGCGTACGTGTATTGTCACAGTGAACTTGGCGCCATTAAAATCTAACCAATGAGAGCGCAGCTGCGCGCGCAGGGCCAATCAGGAGCGAGCGCGCGATGTTATAATGAGATTTTACGATATCGATGTGGATATTATAACATCATGTGAAATTGCTTAAATTGAGTGTTTTGTTGTCTGCGCTATAACAGTAGTCATTATAAGTCAAGTATTGGAAACATAAGTAGAATGTTACAACATTAGTGAAGATAAACTATTTTTTGAAACTGTTTTTTAAAATCAGACGTGCAAAAACTGTAGTTCAGTTACAAATTGGGGGAAACTCAATTAGAGACCAAACTGCGTGTGCCCGGACCATCCCGCGCCTGTTGAACGGAAAACCACTGCAGCGATAGATTTTCAGGAAAGCTGTAGTTTTGTGTTAGAATATTACTTGATTTTTGAATAAATGGTGGGGTTAGACCTTTATGTGTATATTTTGAAATAAACCTTACATACGTAATATACGTTGCGGATCTGCAAGCTTTTTTCCAAGCGTTCAATTTTAAAGGTAACGATCTAATAAAAAGGGTAAAAAGACTCTAAAGTTAGCTGTAACACGCTGTAATTATGTAGTATGTGTGCACCTACGTCTTTTTGTGTGCAAATGACACAGAGAATTATTGTAAGTTTCATGCACTTCTCTACTTAGGTATATGTATGTCTAATAATAAAAACGCGAAAGTTTGTGAGTATGAATGGATGTTTGTTACGCTTTCAAGCAAAAACTACTGCACGGATTGAGATAAAACTTTGCAATAATAATGCTTACGCATCAGAATAATACACAGGCTATAATTTACAAAGACATCGCGTGAAACGAAGTTCGCTGGGTAAGCTACTTAGTTTATAAATGTAGAAGTTATAAGGCTTTGAAACTTTCGGACGGACACTACTAAAAAGGAAATCAATGAAATGAAAAATATTCTATGCAATGCATTTTAATAGGTATTTGAAAAATTACACTGACTATCAAAGCACGTAACATCAAAGCCTAATATTTCGTTTATATTTTCACAATTCTGACAATTTAATCGAATGCCATCAGCCGGCAAGTGCCGACAGGTGTGACGAATTGCCACTTTTGGTCCATGGTTTCAGCAAAAAACAAATTTGATTTCACATTTCACCCATTGACTGTGGCACGCATCAATTTGCGTCAAACCAATATTGAAATGAATTGCAAAAGTCACTCCCAGTTTGGTACTTACATCGTATTGACGCTTTGGAGCCTGAATGTGTATTTTTTACTCGAATCATCTGTTTCCGTTTTTTTATTATGAAAACGCTCAAAACACTTTTCAAAATTAGGTTTTCAAAAACTTAACTTAACTTAAACACAAGACAACATTTTCTCGACCTCACGTTTAGTAAGTCGGGTAAAATGCTTCGTTCTAGACTAACCCGTGTATTCATCTCTCACTTTGCAGCTACAAACAAAATAAATAATTGATACTACACACTCAGTAGAAAAACAATTTTTCCTATAATTCAACAGATCTATATATCTACGAAATATTATTTTGTAGAGCCGGCACAAGCAGCGACGACAACTCACCGCGAACTTTGCCATGACTTTTTTATCCAAACTTGTTTTAATTCCAGTAACAGTTGCAAAGCTGTAATTAAGTATATTCGGTTTTAGATCTGCATTTTTCGGTATTTGTTGCTTTAATTATAAATTACTCAAATTTGTGAGTTGTTTTAGGTGTTGTGTTCAACGTTTTTTGTCGGTTGTCCATCAGCATCGACTTGTCAATTTTTCTATCAGTGAACTTCCTTTGTTTTAAAAAAGATGTCGGTAAGTAGAAGCGAGAAGCATAAAACCTATAAGTATTGGTGTATTTTGCTATTTAATAAATTTGAACACCAAGATTAATCGTTTCAGCGATAGGACATCCACTGCTGTAAATTAATAGGCCTTAAGGCCTCCCCAAAAGATCTATAATAAGACTAAGATTAATATAAAGCCATTAAATCATACTAAATGTGTATAAAATGTGCCTGTATTGTTATCGGTCATTTAATTATATGTCTCTTTATATGTTGCGAGAAAATAGATTATGGGTACATACATTTCACATTGCTGATAAAATGAGGATTACCAATTTTAAAAAAAAAAACTACAGCAAATATATATAGGTGAAATGTGAAATAATTATTTCTTTGAAAAGTAGGCAACGCACCAATAATGCCTCTACTTTTCACGTCTTCCCTAAAAAATGGATGTATCGTATTTTCTGAATCCGTATTTCGAAAAATACCCTGTAGGTAATTAACAACAAAACTGTGATGCGATGTCACAATTCACAATACAGATTTATGTCAGTAATACGATTAAACTCTGCACGCCCAAATTAATTAAATAAGCGGATTTACCGATGTATCCCTGCACCGATTCGCAGCGATGGGCATGGATTGGCAGAACCGTCTCCTGCGCTCTGTTTGTTAATTATTGCACAAACAAAGCAAATTGTTGTCATAGGTTGTGAGTTATGAGTAAATCTAAATTCTATTTACTCTCCTATGAGTATGAAGCGTACTTGTATATAGGCCGAATTATTCTTCTTGGCGGTTGCGAAGTTAGCTACAAGTCGTCTTGTGTAGTTAGCTGCTAGTCTCTGAAACTAGGAGTTGTATGTGTGTATTGTAGTATTTGCGCATTAAAACCCAATAGCCAAAGCAAATGATGAAGTCTTTCTTTCTCAAACAATATCGTTGTAATTCTAAATCATTCCAAGCTATTTGGTGTACTTATATAAAGTTATTTTTTATTTTCAACAACCAAATCTTAAAAATATATTGTCCAACAAAATACAATGTTTGGCTCAAATACTTTCAGAACATTCCAAGTATATTCAGGCAATAAATATTCTCACAAAGTATTTCAAGATAAATAGTTTCGCTGAAATCTTCATAAAGCACGCGCCGGGGACAGAATCGAGTGTATTTTCAGAGCCAAAAATGAAAAAAATAACTTAAAAATATTCTTTGTCGTTTTTTAGGGTTCCGTACCCAAAGGGTAAAACGGGACCCGCTATTACTAAGACTCCGCTGTCCGTCTGTCTGTCTCCAAGCTGTATCTCATGAACCGTTATAGCTAGAAAGCTGAGATTTTCACAGATGATGTAATTCTGTTGCCGCTAAAACAACAAATACTAAAAACAAAATAAAATAAATATTTAAGGGGGGCTCCCAACAACAACCCTGAATTTTAGCCGTTTTCGCTCGATTTTAAGAATGGTAACAGGTAGATACTTGAAATATTCACAAAATATTAAGTTGTATATTCACTTTACTAATAAATAATTAAACTGAAATAAAATAAATTTTCAAGAGGGTCTCCCATACAGTACGGAACCCTTAGTGCGCGAGTCCGACTTGTACTTGGCCGATTATCTTACAAACACAAACTATTTGAAAGTCATTTTTCATGCTATCGTGTGAAAGCAGTCCGATAAATCAGCGCGAAGCCGAAAAAGACCGAAAACAAGTGGACGCACTGTACGCCGACAGCTGAATTTCCAATCTTTTCATCCTTTGTGGCGTGAAGTTTTTGGCTTTAAAAAAGCTTTTTAAGTCCGCGCTCGACCACCTACTAGTTTGATGGTAAGCGACGTTGTGATCGAAAAAGGAACACGTAGACTTTACTTCAGACCTTTGCTTTGCGTCCATCCATGCATCAGCCATAGGACGTCCACTGCTGCACATGGGCCTCCCCTATGTATCTCCAATAAGACCTGTTGGTAGCAGCTTGCATCCAGCGTGATCCTGCGGTCTTAACGAGGTCATCCGTTCACCTTGTGGGTGGACGTCCTACGCTACGCTTGTCGGTTCGTGGTCTCCACTCAAGAACTTTTCGACCCTATCGGTCATGGTTTGGAACTTTACTTACACAATAATTAATTTTCGACAAAAATGGCACAACTGATTTCAATAGCTGCGATCTACGAATACGAATTGTTCGATCGATACAATGTATACCAATTTTATATTTTCAAAAATAATTTAATCGATTTTGGTAAGGTATAAATGAAAGTACCTCTGAAGTACATCCTACCAATAAAATCAATCATCAAAATCGTTATATAGTTGGCGAGATAATCGCAAATAAATAAAAAAAAAAAACAGTCAAATTGAGAGCTTTTTTTGAAATCGGTTGAAAAGCTGTACAATTCTCTTCATTTCTCTTACAGAGGAAAGCAAGCCTTAAACCTAATGCAATTCTAGTAAAGAATAGATGAAGGCTGTATAAATTAAGATTAACGACGTCAATTTGCTGGAGTAAATTAATAGGATTCACAATAAGTCACTTTAAAATGCTGTTTGCATTTTAAACAAGAGCTTGCTTAAAAATAATAGTCACAAACTATATCGTGAACAATGATTTTTTTTATGTAGTATAAGTGGTTTTAATGCACCTGGCAGTTTTATATTATTAGTAACGCATAGTATCTTTTTAACCGACTTCCAAAAAGGAGGAAGTTCTATGTTCTTCTGTAGGTGTGTATTTTTTTTGCGTATTTTCATCGATAATTTTGCCAATTGTGAACCGAGTCAGAAATTTTTTTTTTAGTTTGAAAGGGTATACTCTCGAGGTGGTCCCATTTAAATTTTATCGTAATCGGCTGAGCCATTTTTGTAAAATCAATAAAAATGTAAAAATTGTATACTTACCTCAAGTAGAGTAAACTATTCGAATTTTGTACAAGTCGGTTTTGCCATTTTTAGGGTTCCGTACCTCAAAAGGAAAAAACGGAACCCTTATAGGATCACTTTGTTGTTCGTCTGTCCGTCTGTCAAGACCCTTTTTCTCAGGAACGCGTGGAGGTATGAAGCTGAAATTTATATCAATTACTCAGGTCTACTGTCCCTTGAAGCTGTGAAAAAATCAAACTTCTAAGCCAACGCAATCAAAAGATACAGCCGTTTATGCCGCAAATTTTGAAACTCGCAAGTACTCGCAAGGGAATCAAAACCTAAAGGGTACTTCCAGTCGACCTAGAATCTTGAAATTTGGCATAAAGCAACGTTTTATAGCACACATAAAGGAAAAATTCCGAAAACCTTAAATTTTTAGTTACATTACAAAATATATATTTTTTAATAAATATAAACTTATTACTTTTTTGTCGTAATGAACGAACTTTGTAAACCTTGCAGGTTTGTACGGAACCCTCGGTGCGCGAGTCCGACTCGCACTTGGCCGGTTTTTTTTTGCGAATTTTAATTTTAACATGTTTTTTACTTAAGTACATAAAATTTAAATGTTCCATACATTTGTAAGAGACAAAGCAATAGCTTTAAACTGCACGAATGAGTACTAGATGGAAAGACGACCTTATTAAACCCTTAATAATGTGCTGGATTCTAGCCGCTTCCAAGTTGCGTTATTGGAAATTTATAGTCAATACAGATTTGTTGAGGACGTATGACAGCTAATTATGGGTAAATATTCCATATCATGTGTCTGTCTTTGTGCACTATTACATCAGGGCTAGCCACTTGTCTATACGAACTTGAAAAGGTATGTTTTGATGACCAGAGAAGGTCCGATCTTGATACCAAAAGAGACCAGCTAAAAAACAGACCACCTCGAAATATTATTGTAACATTATAATAATGGTGCGCTGACATGCACAATTTGTGCCCGCACCTTCCGTGCAGAAATCGGTTTTATGAGTCATATGCGCGCACATGACCGCGCAATACTATATATAATTATATACGTATATGAACTTCTTAATACAAAACAAAATCTTTATAAAGTGATTAATGACCCCGCATTCAGTCTTTGTCTAAACCAAAATAGTATTAGGTGTAACTAATGATGCACACGCCTTTATAGTTAATTTTAGATTCACCTGAGACACTAAATCAGCTTTTCAATTTCAAAATAGAATACTCGTAGTGAAAGTACATAGGTACTGTTAAGGTTTGTCAATTTTACTTGTGGAACGAACAAAAGAAATAGTAATGAAAACATGTGTTCTTACGTAGATAGGTACATATTTCTTGGTGATAAGTTTCATCAAGAAATATGTATTACGTATACAAAAATTACAATTTTCAGGGTTGTACATCAAAAGGTGGGTACTGACCATCGTTACGAGATGTAATGTAACATTTCCATCGAGCATGTTACGCTGTGTTTTAAAATCGGCGTAACATGCTCGTCAAAACTCTGTGCTCCGCTTTCGCCGTTAGTTCATTCAAGATGGCCGACAGCGAGGACGTGTTAACGACGTGTGATTACTATAGTCTGACCGTTTAACTGAGTCCTCGCCTGCGCGGGTACAGGGGCGCGGGGGTAGACGACAAAGGGGGACTGAGACAGGTGCGGGCGGTGGGGACCCGCGCAGGCGAGGACTCAGTTAAACGGTCAGACTATAGCGACGCGCGTGCGCTCGGGACGACTTGGAAGAGCGTACTGCTGACTAATTTTACGGACTTAGTTTTAGTTTTACTTTTATTTTACGTTTTTTTTTAGCGTACTGACCGAACCGCGTAACACTCAAAGGATTCGCCAAAAAACCGACAGCCGGGTGGAGCACTCAAAGCGAGCAACGAGCGGCTCGTTGCTCGCTGGTTTCCCAGTAACACGACGTACTGACTGCATGAATACCCGCGGTGTAACACGTTACATTACGCCCCGTAACGCCGGTTAGTACCCACCTAAAGACATACACAATCATTTTTATTATGGGTATTTTGTGGATCTGTTTTATTAATATCGTTTGACCATTTCGTGGGTGGACTCTATGCTGCGCTTAGTACCTAATACATATGTACCTACTCCATTTGAAAATTTTCTTAGTAGTGGAATCATTTTCAGAATAAGGTCAGTGGATTCGGTTATTAACCTTTCTAAACAAACACTTATTTAAAATTACTATGAATTGTTTTCAAACTGTTCAAATGTTTAGACTGGCAAGAAACTGGTTGAAGTTGATTATAGCAAATTTTAGAACATAAACAAATTGTTTAGAGATTACTTTTTATAGTTTGGCAACAAATAATAACATTGTTTACTTACATACAACAAGTAAACATTATCTTTATTCACTCGAAGATTTATTGTTTTGTTGAAGTTTGAAACGTAAATTTTGTAATCCGATTGATATAGGAGTTTTCATATTTAGTATGAAAATTATTAATTTCACAAAACATTTTTTTTTGGTACATAGAGCTCATTTTAGATTGTTTCTTCTTAATATTGGGCTGAATGCAGTCAGATGTAAACCGTATCTATTCTACTCAAACGAGTGTAAAATCCTTCTTCCTATTAATATTATGAACGCGAAAGTTTGCAGGTATGTATGAATGTTTGTTCCTCTTTCATGCAAAAACTACTGAACGGATTTAGATGAAACTTTGCAATAGTAGTGCTTATGCATCAGAATAACACATAGCTTATAATTTATAAAGATATTGCGTGAAACAAAGTTCGCCTGGTCAGCTAGTTGATAATAATTTTGAAATATAATAATAAATAAATAAATAAAACGTTTATTGTTCCAAAAAGTTTACAAAAACAAGTTGTGCACTAGTTCCCACACTAGGGTGACCTGTGTCGTGAGACCTAGGCTCTTCCTTATTATTAAGTATGTTAGGTATCCAAAATTACAATACAGTAGGTACTAGGAAAGTAATTAATATTATCTAACTACTCTAGGTATAATTATAGTTATACAACAAAAGCTACGTTTAAAAAGTATTACGTATAAAAATTTAAGTTACAAAAGTGAAAATGAAAGATTATAAGTACCTACTTAGTAACTTTCTGAAAATAAAGTTATTGTTTACATAAAAAACCAAAAAAGGTTTATGCTTCTTGCTTATTTATTATGAAGGTTACCGCTGCTGTAAAAAAACAAAACTTGCAACATTACTCACACATTCATGTTTTATGTACATATCTATATGTACGGTTTGTCATTATTGAAATGTAAGTGTAATACCCTGACCACATATTTTATTTAAGCATCTTAGGTAAGAGCTTATCAGCTTTTAAACAAAAAAGAACGCATCAAAATTTGTCAATACTTCTGGGAAATGTGAAACCACAGACATACAAATCACGTCATAGCATACCTAACATAGGTACTAGTAGTACTTCAATTTGGATTATAAAACATTTGCAACTAAAATACATAATACTACGATACACAAGTCTACTGAACAATAAATAGCAGGAAGTTCTAGCAACACCAAGGCTAGTTAGTAGTTGCAAGAACTTTTCACTTTCTAGAAAGTATAAAGTTGTCAACAGCTGTGATGACTCTAGCATTAGAGCAGCACTCATCCGCTGCGGAAACGATCGCTTCACACTTCTTAACTAATCTAGGAGATTAATGGGCATGAGCGATATAACAGATCTAAATATAATAGATAAATTAAAAGGGTTCTAAAATATAAAAGTTAACAACTAACGGTCTTACCACAAAAGTTTTGCGCACGCTTTAGACACTGTTTAAAGGAACAAATTGCACGGTTAAATAGTGTTTAAAGCGTGTTTCAATCTTTTGTGGTAAGGCGGTAATTGTTTAAACCGTGACTTTAAACAGCGTATTAACAGCGCGCAGAGAGTTTTAAATTATAGCTGATTTAATTCCGTCAATTATATAGAACGATCAGTACAATACCTAAATAAAATAAATTGTTAATTTTTGACCGAAGAAACGGAAGAGGTAAGTACTCAATTCGACGCGTATATTTTTTTTGATGTGTAACCGCATAATTTTTTACATAGTTGTCCGCTTTCGATAATTCATTTTTAATTGGAAACAGTGTACTTTGTAGTTGGTCTCATTTTAATTTTATCGAAATCGGCTGAGCCGTTTTGATAAATCAACAATAATGTGAAAAATGCTACATCGATCAGTGCGAAATATTAGCGAATTCTGTACACGGTTGAAGTCGGTCATGCAATTTCTTTTTTTTTTAATAATTATTGTTTAAATCAGAATCAAACTCAAAATTGTTTCTTATTTTTGATAACATTTTTGTGCACGATGCTTTTATTCTAGACAGCATATTTACGCCACTATTTTGCCACATATCACATAATTATGTAGACTTGACAAATCACACATGGCCATTCCCCGGAGCAAGGTAAGGTAGGACAAAAGGACAATAGGGCCTTATTTCGCAGGCCTTATTCGCCCCATTCTGCCGCAACCGAGGCGCCCTCTAGTTACGGGTATTGTGTCGGGAGGGCCCAATCGAAGATGCTATCTTGTCGGCTTCATTTGAGATCATTGTTCGAGTGATTTGCTTATGTAGGGATGGCTTTTTGTCGAGAACATCTTGTAATCGAAGGAGCAGAGAGAAACGTTTTAATACCTTAGACAAGACAAGTTTTACATTGTTACAGATTGCATTTACATTTATACTCAGGAAAAGTTAGATTTACTTAATTTTTTGAACGTTTTTGTGTTAGAAACATGTTTTTATTTTATATTTCGGTGACTAAAGAATGATGAAGGATTCGAAAAATACTTCAGGTAAACTAGGTTAAAAAATATGAGCACTTTATATTCCCGAGCTTGTAGAATACAATTATTATTATCAAGAATACATTGCTTTTTTATAGTACTTATTCTTACTTAGTTATTCAGGTAATTTTAGGTTAAAGTATATCGAAATCGTAAAGTGACTTTTTAAATTATATTCTTAAATTGTATCACAATTAGAATATTTTATCATCACTTCTCAGTTCATAATTTAATTAACGATCAGAAATACTAAAGGTATGTATTCACTGAGCAACAATTGTTTTATAAACTGTTTCAGAAACAAAATGTACGTGTTTCCGAAACAAAAAATAATGTTTCAGTAAACACTATGTGTTTATCGGTATGATTCGGTAAACATCTACGTGATGTTTCAGAAGTTGTGTATCCGAAACACTGTTGCTCAGTGAATACATGGCTTTAAATTAATCTCCTTAAAGCCATGTATTGAGCAACAATGTTTCGGATACATAGTTTTTGAAACATCACGTAGATGTTTCCCGGGGAGCACCGAAACATACCGATAAACACGTTGTCTTTACCGAAACAAAAAAAGTCTCTGAAGCATTATGTTTTGTTTCAGAAATACGTAGATTTTGTTTCTGATACAGAGTTTATAAACAATTGTTGCTCAGTGAATACATGGCTGTAGTCTCGCTTGCATGTTTTGAGTGTACCTTTTTATACTCGACTATTAATAGTTTCCATGTAAATAGTCCAATTATTTTCATTATTTTAATGTACACAGAAATCACATTAACTGTAACAGTTAATCTTTCAGTGTCATGTAACTAATTGTAATAAAATACAGGGAACACGTTTCGTGCGTGTCTGTACTAACGGCGGTTGAGGAAAGGCATTAATTCATAGATATAAATAAGGTGATTTTTAACAAATGTTTAAATGATTCGCTATATGTACTTGTACGGTGGTTAGCAACTTCTGGAAATAAATATCCAGTCATTTTTCTTAATAGGGCAAGTACCCAGTGTTATTAACTACAACAAAATACAAATAATTACTTAAGGTACAACTACATACTAAAACTAGTATAACATAAAAATAATTTGGCGCTGCTGGTGACAAGAGAGTTGGCTCATTCCTCGAACAGAAAATCTTCAACCGTTTAGCGTGGGAATGCAGCCAGCGTTCTTGGCACCTTACTACACCGACACAGTATTTGTTTCGATTTTTAGCCTCTGTTTATTTATTTATTTTATTTTGTATATAGGTAGGTTTCATATTTTTTGTGCTTATGTATATATTAGGTAGTTGAGAATTATATTCCAACTTTTTCAAGGATTTATTTATTATTATTAAATTTATTCAACATTTTTTAAGTTATAAAAATAAATAATCCTAATCACCATTTATTTTCGCAATATTGGGATTGTACCTCTGTTGCTTCTTGCCAGTTTCATGTGAACCTTAAATATTAATTGTATTCTAATATAGTTTAATCAAAAAAACAAATTAGGTAGGAATTTTGATTCCGGTTTGATATCAATCAAAATGAACTGGGGTGTATTTCAAACATATTTGCTTATGTGATTTGTATGAGTTACAAGTCATTTTGCCAATCGGTGTCGTTATTTTTCAGCTGACCGTACGTGTCTGCTCAAGGAAAGTTTTTTTAAATATGCTGATCTTCCGTCTGATCATTTTTACAGCACCTTTTATTTATAAATAAAACGTAAGCGGCTTTTCAACAAAATACCTTTAAGTTACACCTTTGATGTTGACCGCTCAAACACAACATTTCGGAGAATTCCAATTTTTATCCCACAATAATTAGGTTTAAATTTACCTCTGTTTGTTTTCATAGAAATTCACTGCTTAATTGGAGTTTTTCTGTTTTGATGTTGTTCAAATTCGTTTCAGTGGTTTGTTTGTTTGGTTTCGCGAACGTTAATTTTTATTAGGTACTTTAACCCTTTTTATCCGTTTATCTTTTACTGTGTTGAGATAATAAAGCTTTAGGAAATTAAAAAAATACAGTTATTTAACTGTTATAAAATAGTTACCTACACTACTATTGTAATTAGAATTTTAACTGCTAACGTTGACAAGGTAATCAAAGTTTTTTGGTACATACTATGACTAGAATTAGAACGATGAAGAAGACAATAAGGCATTCGAGTTTCTAGCGGAAGGAGGAAGAAAGTTTTTTATTTACCACTATTTAGTATAAAGAATTGCTTAGTACCCAGTAGTTTAATAAAAAGATACAACATTTATTAGGTTTCAAAAATAAACTTGGTAATTGTAATATATTTCAAATTATTATAATTCTTTAGTTATTTCCCTGAAGACTATTCTATTATCCTCCAAACATCCTTAAGTGTTCTACTATTAATAAAATAGAAAAATGTCAAGCCAAAAATAGAAGAAATCCCGTATAATGAAACTACCTAAGAATACAAATATAGGACTTATCCGTAGAGGGTCTACAGACTAATAATGTAGCCTGTCTGCGAAGAATTGTGGTTCGTAGAATTTCATGGAGCTACAGACAAAATAGTTCCCGCTATAGTCATAGTACTGTAGGGTTACACATACGAAGGCTACTCTATCTCACTCCACCATGTTATGTTTGCGAGTATTTCTGTTTCTTTCACATTGTTTATATCATGGTAAAATACCTCTTTGTTCGTTAGCTTAATCGCAGGGCAGATAGCTTCGGGATTATTAGACGGAGTAGACGGCGCTCGCGCCTGTTCTATAAAATGCATAATATAATATTTTACAATGGTTTAATTAATAGAGTTATGTAACTGTGAACATGGAAAATGTAACTCATATAATCACGTGTAAAATGGAAAATATACATAATGTATGGAATATATTGGACGACGTTTGATTTCCCTGACCTTAGGATAAAAGGTCAGAAGAGGGGATAACAAGAAAATATACAATTTTCTTGCCACGCTCGCTCGCTCGGAAAAGCGTAAGTTGTTGTTGCATTTTTTTTGCTAATTCAAACATACAGACATGCTGGATTTTTCTTTGTATTTTGTCATTTCCTTTAAAATATAACCACAACCATAATTATTATTGGTTTTCATTAATTTGAGCAACGAACTGTTTTTCTTTCTACCACCTTAAAAAAAAGAGGAAGTTTTCAACACTGATGTATGATTTCCTTTTTTTATTTTTTTTATCAATGTGTTGTTTTAATACCTAGAGTTTTATCATACATTTAATATCTTATTACTCTGTCATGAACTACGAGTACGATGTGACTGCGATCGAAATGCGAAATGCCCAAAGAATCTAAGTCATTTAATAAAATAACATTTCAATTTTGCTTGTTTATTCTTTCTGTTCAATCTAACTGGATAAGGTTTGAAAGAAAGATAATTTTCGTAGCTAGCTCTAAAATAAGCAAAAAAAAAAGGGAAAATGTTTGGTCGTATATTTTTAAGGACGAAATAGTTTTTGATAATCATACATATTTATGTATTTATTTTGACGAAGTTGGCAAAGGCACATTATTCTGCTGTTTATTTATGCAATGTGTACGGCAGTCATGGATGTGGGAAATAAGATATAGTACCTAACAGAAATCATAATGTTTTCTGGAATGACGTAATGGATTTCGAAAATAAGGTGGAATATCTAAAGCCGAGATGTTTTCGGGAACCCGACCCATTACGCATTTAATTTTGGTGGTGACATGGCGTCGCTGACATTTATACTAAGAAAATAAAATTACTAACATGCCAGTTTTCTTTTCACATAGTCGGTTCTATGGTGGTCAATTCTAAGGCAGAAATTATTTTATTGAAGCGTCATTACCGTTAAGTTGAGAATTTTATTTTCATACAGCATAACATTTAAAAAAAAAACAATATACAATTTATGTAGTACTATTGTACATATTTACAAACAAAAACAATAACATAGTATCTAACTTTACTTCTTATCCATTATATTAATACATCCATGATTTCAGTTCGTGCCAAGAGGACACATCGTATTGTTCAATAATAATACAACATGACGATTACAACTAACGTAAAGCTAGAACAAAGAAGTAGTTGTCAATGTAATCTGAGTTCGTTTTACAGTCATAACAGTTGCGTTAAAATGCCGCGCAAACGTAGACACTTTTTGTTGCCGACACGAAGCGTAGTTGCTGTGTCCTGTACAGTAGCGGCGATAGGATACAGTCGTGAGTCGCCCGTTGCTACTACTGGTCACTGATAACCGTGACAATAGCGCACAATAACGTAATTCAGTAAAATTGTAAGGAAATTTTGTCAATGTTGCTTGTCTTCAACTATCTAGCAACTTTTGGTTTTCAGTTATCGACACCGAACACTTTTTGATCGTCGTTGAGCATAACATTATGTTAAGTGGAAGCAACCGGAAAAAAAATGTTTTACGTATGCGCAGGGAGTGAATGATTTCATACTGGTTCAAATATTCATCGGTAGATTGTATTTGACACAAGACAGAAATGTATCAATGCTTGCCTTAGGCTTGCGACTAAAAACTTTGCCTTGTCGTTGAAATACTTTTGTTAGGTATTTGTCTTCTTTTTACTCATGGTGTGATCTTTAGTATGGCCAAGACATATTGCATATGCCACGTTGATACAGGAAGTACTGCACTGATTGAGATCAGCTAAAATCATGTTTTGAGTATTTACCCTCGCTACGAAAACGCATTTACTTAATATTTTTCAATCGGGCTCAGTTTGCTTGGGATGAGGTCAATTTAATATTTAGAAAATTTAGAACTTCTATTGACACGGTACTAATATGAAGCTTTGGCAGTTCACGTATATAGCTGCAAAATAGTTTTCTAGATATCGATCATCGCAAGTTAGTTCTCTAAACGGATATCTGAAGTTATTTCTGAAAAATTTGGTAGTTGTAAGTGACGAGTAGGACGTGCCATCACCAACTTAAACAACATACATAAATGAATAATAGAGTGACTCTTGTTAAGCATTTTTATTAAGCTAATTCGTGGAAGTTTCAGATTACAAACGAATGGAGGATACCGGTGAATGTGTCCGAAGCGTGAGTCCAGGGGCAGGACAATCGCATAGGACGCATGCCGGAGGACCCATGGGATTGGGTCCTGGAAGGAGACGCGTGAGTCCAGGTGCAGGACGATCGCGTGAGGCTTGCCGGAGGACCCATGGGATTGGGTCCTCGAAGGAGACGCGTTAGTCCAGGGGCAGGACGATCGCGTAAGGCACGTACCGGATACCCATGGGATTGGGATCTGGAAGGAAATGCGTGAGTCCATGGGCAGGACGAGCGTAAATAAAGTATACCGGATACCCATGGGATTGGGATCTGGAAGGAAATGCGTGAGTCCATGGGCAGGACAAGCGTAAATAAATTATACCGGATACCCATGGGATTGGGATCTGGATGGATATGCGTGAGTCCATGGGCAGGACAAGCGTACATAAAGTATACCAGATACCCATGGGATTGGGATCCGGAAGAAAATGCGGTACTGGATCTGGCAGAATCTGGAGGAAAAATGAAGAAAGAATGCGACCCTCACGATCAAGTAAGAAACGATACTACGAATCAAGGGAAGATTAGCCACCACCTAGGAGGTTTAAGTCTAGTAAGCTACGAGTAAATGATACGTTTTGGAAAAAGTTAAGAGCACCGACAAACGATACCGGAATTCGACCTCGTTGATTTAAAAAAAAAATACAAAAAGTATTGACGTAAATAACTAAAGTAGAACAATGTGCCTATAGAAGATCTTGCAAAGTAGGTCTATACCTTGTAGAGTAAACCAAAACGGGTTTAAAATATGGTAAACAAAAGAAAAAAAGCTGTATTTAATGTTTAATTACAATGGAATTTCGTATTTCCTAATTTGATACTAGTTCAAAGCCGCCGTCACGTCACGTTATTTTACAAGCAATGACAAAATATAATGTGACCCAAAAATGTGAAGTTCCTTTAATTGGTGATTTTTAATAAAAACAAAAAAATAGGAAATACATTTTCAATAAATAATAATAAATAATTAATTAAATAATGTACGAGGTAATGGCCCGAGCTCTACATATTTTTTTTGCATTATCTCATTAATTAGCGAAAAAAAAAACATGACACGGAGGTCTAACTTCGATATTACATACACACTAAGACAAAATGGTTAAGAAAACTGATCGAATCCTCTCCCTATAGACCGAGCTCTTAAATGACTTATTAGCCAAATCAATAAGGTGTTGTGGTGGTGTGGAGACTTATTACTAAAAATTACATAGTTAAATATGTGTGCCTGTGGTAGGCAGACAGACTGTAAATCTCTACTATATGACATTGAAAATCGACGGTAAAAGTTGGTACCTAAGCAGAGCAGTTCAAGGATCTGGAAGAGGTATTCAAATATTTTCGAATAGTTAAGGCGAGAGAAACTCTGAGTGCAACACGAAGACCAAATGAAAGAAAGTTTGGACCCAATCCAAACTATGCGGGATTTATCAAACCAGGTACTAGTTTGACATATTTGGACATACGATGTTTCGATTGTCATGAAGTCTGATATTCTAGCTATAAATGTAATAAACCTGTCCTGAAATTCAATAAAATATAGTAACCGAGTCAGGCATCAAACATCTAACTGTCCTAGGAACAAGGCTGGAAACGAAGCAGATAAGGGCAAATTGTCAGGTAATAACTTTAAACTAAAACAGGTTTTGGGGTCATGATTTATATGCTGTAGAGGAAGGAACACAGCATTCCGTCCTTGGTGAAGGAGGTGATGGATCGCAAAGTCCATGTAAATAGTGAGTTACGAGCCTCTGAAGGTAAGGAATATTATTTATTTCCCGATCAGTACGAGATTCGGTACGGAACATGGAATGGTTTTACTAGAAAATGCTTTGTCATATAATATTTATATAAAATTTACCAAATTAAAAGAATACTAGTGTACCAATTCTTGCTTTTTATCATCTGACAGCTACAATGGAACTTAATACAGATGATTATAACGGAAGTCTCACAAGACTTCAGGTACGAGTATATGGTTGCAGATTTTAATAAATAATTTAATAAATTAATAATACTGGAGGCAGGATGACGCAAGCAGACACCCTCAGCAGATAGACTCAGTAAGTAGACCTATATTTGAACCACATATTTCGAACCTACTAGGTACATCTGCTGTTACATACTGCAGTTACATTAAACTGTTGATTGGATTTTGACGTTTTAATTTGGCAATGATGACGTAAAGAACAATGAAGATAATATGTTATCCGACCCCTCAGTTTTAGAAGCTATTGAAGTTCATTAAAAATATTAGATTAACAAAGGTGGGATCTACCAAATGGTTAGAGAAGAAATGAAATGATTAGTCTTACGTGGTGTACGATGGCAAATTCTAAAAGGTAAGCGTGACGATGACGACCATCACAAGTTCGAGAAGACACTACAAAGCGTAAAGCATTTCTACTGGTTTAAAAAAAAAATGACCGACCAGGTTTGTGTTATAGTACGCCTTCTCATGCTTGGACCACTGCAAGACCGTAAGATGACAAACTACACCCAATAGTCAAAGTTAGAACATCTCTTCACACCATTTAAGCAGAACATTTAGGCCTATTCGCTAAAAATATGAAAGGGGGTTTACAAAGTACGCAAGTAGACATCCCGTGAAGGATTCCAAATCAGTGACTTCTGTGCGAAAAATAAACATTTTCATCTGTTACTATGGAATTCCTTCACGCTTTATTACTGGAAAAGTTACCAACTAGTTTTACGAGCAAGTCATTTTATGAGTTTATCACATCACATAGCATCAAGCAGGCCAAATAAGCAGGTAGATCGATTTAGCATGACAGTATTAGATGCATTTCCAGCATCTAATCATGGACATGGAGATAATGATCAATTATAGGAAGAACACATTTCTGAAAGGAGCAACAGGTAAGTGGCGCTGCTTATTACAATAAACGCAGAAAGACCTAGTAGAGTGGAGAAATAGGTGTCACATCATGGTAAGTCCCAAAAATTAACTCTAAATATCGAAGACCGTACCGAATTTCCGAGATTCTTCTCAATGACAGATTTCTGATTGAGGGCACACTGCTGTCTCATAAGAAAGGCAAAGAATTTGAAACTTAATTGCAGTTGACAAGATTCAGATCAGACAGTTAAAATGGGTACCTACTCAAACGTTTGTTTCATATTTTTTGTTATTTCTTTTACCTAATTGAAATCCACAAATGTATAAATGTCACTAATTTAATAGACAATATTTTAATTCCAAATGTATAAATGACATAACAGTTATAAATAATCTTCTTGTCATTGTTGAATTGTCATGTATACTTAACGACTAATGTACTAATATTAGTATTGTTAATAGTGCTCATTTATACTGTACTGAATCTAACTTTTTGTCATATTTGAGATAGTCTAATCGCCAAAACACAGGTTTTAGCTAGTTATGTAATGCATTATTGTTGTATGTATATGTAATGTAGGTACTTTTACTGAAATTTATTAATTTGTATTTTGTATTAAGACTTGAACGATTTTTAATAGGGATTTAGTATCTCATCTGATAGAATCTAGAATTATTATTCTAGTGATAATGAACAGACGTGAGTTTTAATAAAAACACTCGAACATAAAGAAAATAATGACAATTGTAAATTTGTAATTGAAATTTATTAAGTCTGTCATGTAAACAAATTTGATTTGAACTATTGTATCATAGCAGCAATGTATGCTTATTAAGTCCTCAATAAAACACTCAAACATAAAGAAAATTATGAAAATTGTAAAATTGTATTTGAGATTTATTAAGTTTGTAATTTGAACCAATTTGATTTGGACTACTGCATTACAGCAGCAATTTATGCTTATTTAGCAGTTGACTTTCTGGTGGTTTGTACTATTACATGATTATAAATCTGGTAATGATCATCATTACTGCTTGATCTTGATTTGACTTATTTGATGTTATGTAACCTAAAATATAAATATTGGCTTTGTCAACTTAAGAGATAGAAAATTATTTTAACTAAAATAAAATACGTACATGATCGAATATATTATAGTAATTGCAAATAATTGTTTTACATAAACCAAGTGTGAATTGAAAAGTTAGTAGGAAATAGGAATTTTGCATTATGCATTACTAACAGTACATTTTTGAAGCTACATTGAATAATTATGACTGTTATAACGTTTTTTTTTAATAGAGCATCTATTATCTTATATAATTGGACCACAAATTAGCCGTTTACCTTTCCATTTTACTATTTTAAATGTTTGCTTACTCATTCATAGCGATGGGACTCGCTAAAAGTAGGATGGCCGAGCTGTAGGGTTACACATACGAAGGCTACTCTATCTCACTCCACCATGTTATGTTTGCGAGTATTTCTGTTTCTTTCACATTGTTTATATCATGGTAAAATACCTCTTTGTTCGTTAGCTTAATCGCAGGGCAGATAGCTTCGGGATTGTTAGACGGAGTAGACGGCGCTCGCGCCTGTTCTATAAAATGCATAATATAATATTTTACAATGGTTTAATTAATAGAGTTATGTAACTGTGAACATGGAAAATGTAACTCATATAATCACGTGTAAAATGGAAAATATACATAATGTATGGAATATATTGGACGACGTTTGATTTCCCTGACCTTAGGATAAAAGTACTAAGAATAATTACATACATAACGTCAACTATGTACTTTTAATTGAACCAATATGATCATCATCATCATCATATCAGCGGAAACGTCCACTTTCGGACATAGGCTTCCCCAATCGATTTCTAATAGGTAAGATCGGTTGGAAGAGGCTTGCATTCAGGGCGTCGCTGCAAATCGAATTGTGTCTTGGTGAAATACCATTCTTATAAAATCCATTATCCCTTCACATCTCACGTATACGTTTCCTAGAGGTTTATTTTAAACCGATGACCTTTCGGAGAGTGTGCATCTGAGCTGCACGACCTTATCCTACCATCCCCTTTTTACTACAGGACAAGTAGGAGGACGCCACATTACCACCCCTACATTGTCGATTTTCCTTCGATACGTATGAAGCGGTTTGACTCAACGTTTCTGATTCGTGCAGCCAGGGAATGGAACAGTCTTCCTGCTTTCCTGTTTCCTGATATAATCTAAAGCTTTTCAAGGTCAGAGTGAATAGGTATCTTCTAGGTCTGCGTGCTTCATCTTCGACCGCAACGTCGCTTACCAACAGGCGAGTTGGTGGTCAAACGCGGACTTATATGCGTTAAAAAAAAAATTGGTTGCCTGTAAAGTCGGTATACGGGCGAAAGTTTTACGTGACAACGACTTTATGTCTGTCTCTCTCGCTCTTAGGCGGGCTAACCATGCCCGAGTGGAAGGGACGCGTGCCTCTCACTCGCTCTCATTGTGAGCGCATAACGTGAGCGGAGCGTAACGCAGTTTCTTGAAGTGTCACCCGGCAAACCAATTTATAAGACGTTGTCACGTCAAAAAACCTGCTAAAACGTAAGCATAAACGTCTGCTAAAGAATCTTTAATTCTTCGTGGATATAAAATAACCTATGACACTTTCCAACCTACATATGAATTACTAGATTTGGCCCGCGGATTCGCCCGCATGATATTTCGAGGCCCTACCTTACCACCGGTGGAAAATAAAACAAAAAAATCGATTTGACACTTGTTCGATTCGGCAGTTCTTTTTTGACATTTCTTGGAGCGCACGCTAGAATAGCTCGCAGATGGCAGAATTTTTCCTACTTACTTACATTACACTTATTGTTATAATATGGAAAATTTAAGCAACATCATTAAAATTTATAGCTTGTGTTACTCTGATATATAAGCTATATAATTGCAAAGTTTCATCACAATCCGTTCAGTAGTTTTTGCGTGAAAGACTAACAACATCCATCCATCCATCCTTCCATCCTTACAAACTTTCAGGTTTATAATATTAGTAGGATATATAAATGCTAAAAATAAAGTCGATCCGTTGCTCTGTTGTCGCTTAAACGAGTAAAAATTAACCTACAAACACATTTTCTGATTTATAATAATAGGAAGCAAGTTTCATGTTTTAAGGAACGAATCCTTTATTCATCCTCATTATAAAGCCATATTTTGCAACGTACGCAACGAAGCTTACATCTGGCAGTATCGCCATGTCATAGGCAATAGTTTACACTTCCATTATGATAGGGGTTAGAGTGCACTAGCACAGAGGCATAATTAATTTTCTGTCGTAACGTGACTGTGTAACATTATCACTTAAACTTAATGGGTTTTTTATAAAATTAACCCATTTTCAATCTTAAAATTTAATATGAGCCAGATTCGAATTGTAACATGGTTAAAAATCATCAGTGCATTGCGAGACGGCTCCGCGTGCTAGCACTCACCAGCTTGAGAAAGGTCGCCGTACGCGACCGAAACTATAGTCGTGGTATGACTATCCGTACACGTGAGTGAGTCCCGTTTTACAGGGTAATTTCTAATCAATTAGCATCCTTTCAGGGGCTTATTCTGTACATCAAAACTAACAACTTTTGTTCTACGACTTTTATTAATTCTCAAAAAAAAAAAAGACGTGTGGCACTCGGGGACTGCCGCGGTAAAGCTATTGCATTTCGGAGCAGCTCGTCTCGATTCGTGCGAGTTTCGTAGAGTCGTACAATACGTCTAATCGCACACAACGCCGTGTCGAAGACTGCCGAACTGAAACGACGTTAGACGATGCACGGCCTTCAAGCCACACCTCCTTGCCCGTCGGAGTGGGGAGCGTGAGGTTTTTTCGTTACGGAATTTCTGGATTCGGTCCCCGCGCTCAAGGCCCGCGATAGAAGCTATGCAATAGCTTAAAACAGTAGTCAATACAGTCATATACCATCATACTTTCAATTGATTCTGGTGAGCAAAAGTAGGTTAGCAACTGACCCATTAAGAAAATATCATGACATCGCTGCCAACTTGCGAAGATAAGATTTAACCTAATGTGCTGTTACCCTAACGGCCAAAAAAACAATGTAACGTATAGCGTAAATCATAATCACGGCCATTCTCGAGCCCTTACGAGCGCGGGAAGGGCCTTTCACGAGAAATGTAGTGTGCGAAATGGCCTCAAAATGAAGGTGCGGAATCGTACGCTGCTTACTCACTACCTCTGCAGGTTTTGTATTCTTACTGTATAGCGTAGGAGAGAGCATAAAAATAGCGAAGCGCAGGATTTTAAGTCAATTTGGCATCCTTTTAGTTTATTTGGGCAATAAGGCTTGTAATATTGTTTTGCATATTTTGATGGTTTGATTAATATTAGACATCTATCATTATCATTGTTGCTATTATTTTTTTACCCGACCAACAAAAATAAATTAAGCCAAAAAGACAAAAAGTACTAATTAGTGTGCTTAATGCATTATTCTTTAAAATGCATTACACTAAAGTATATTAAAGTTTGTACAAGATTAATCTCTGTTTCTAATTTAATTACGTGATTTTTTTGCAAAAAATACTAAGCTCATAGAAACCACAGTCAAAACAAATTAAATTACAACGGCTTAAAGTAAGCTAACTCATTTTTTGCTGAAACCACTATTGGCTACGGTAAGTTCCAAGAAACGACTTTTGTTCGTGTTCCAAAGTGCAATAATACTTAATTTCGGTCTCGAATCGGTTAAAAGTTCAAATAATCCCCTCCGATTCGATCGGAACTGCCTTTGAAAATTATCCAATTTAACACCCTTATCATAACTCGAATGGTTTATATTGTGCGAGTTAACTCCACCCTAATAAAATGTAGCTTGAAGTTTTACCCCACGATATTAATCTGATCTGGGCCGGGCAAGGGCCATGCTCCCAAGTTTTTACGATTAAGTAAATTTTATTCATACAATCTAGGGTGGAACCACACTCTTTTCAATTTGATCAGGGATCGCCCTTTATATCGAAAGCCGCGAAACTTGGGAGATAAAACAATTTAGGCGTCGGATGAACGTTCGTATTACTTGGGAATTTGCGCACCGAGCCTCATAAAATTTCAAAATATAATGTAGAAAATATTCATTGAGATATCTCTAAAAAAATTTAAAATTTTTTGTTGTCTCAAAAGTCTCCTAGAAGTGCACGTAAAATAGTAAATGTCATAATATTTCAATTTCGCAGGACATTTGAAATAAAAATCATGATTACGGCTTCATTGGTTAGTTAAACGAGATGTACGTAGTTTTCAGTATATTCACTCGAAAAGTTAGTTTAAAAAGCCTGTAAACAGTGTTCAAAAGATGAAAACTACGCGGGGAGTTACTTTCCATTCAGTATAGTTGCTGTGGTAATGTTAAATGTTTTGATTCTGGCTGAAATAGTGTGCTATTTTGTTTGCACTAAAATCATATTACCAGAAATAATTCAATAAAAATACAAAATTTACAATAAATAGATGCAGTAAAAGTTGACAGTTGATTCATATCGGTAATAGAAGTAAATATTGAGACAAAGGCGATATTTATGCAACTCCACTATACTAGAGCCGAGTGAAGATGGGCAACACGCATTATGCTTTAGACCATGTAGACGCAAATTTGAAAAATCCATATTTCAGTGAGAAGCAAACCAAAATTATAAGTTTAAATTCAACCAAACTAAATGTACTACTCACCAGGTGGCGGAAGATGCGCTAGCACGAGCAAGGCGAGGTGCGCCGCGGCGCAGCGCGCGCGCCTCATCTCGCTCGCTAGCGGCGCGCGCTTCCCCCTGCACTGCTCATGCCCCTCGCGCACTCTCGCGCGACCGCACCAACGCGTGCCACCGACGCGCGATCAACCGACGCGCGATCGACTAACGCGTGATCAACGAGCGATCGCACCAACGCGTGATGCCAACAGTCGCGCAATCACTCCCGCGATCACGATGCGTGATCAAACACAACACGCTGTCACAACACGGAACACTCGCGGTACGCACACACACAACCCGCACTCGTAGCTAGCATCCGTCAAAACCGTTAACGCGAATCTGAAAAAATTGAATACATTTTAGAGTAGGTACATTTTTGAAGCAAATTTAATAAAGTAAAGGCTCTACCCTTTTGGTAGCCTTGGAGCCTTTTAAAGGCAATAGATAAAATTATTATCTACTTAGGTTAGGCTTTACTTATAATATTCGTGGTACAATCGAAATTTAACATGAACCTTTTAATTTCTTAAATGTGATAGAAAATTTGCATAATCATTTTAAAAACAACATTTTCAACTCTGCTTCATTTTAATAGCACTTAATATTACCCGACATCATGCTATTAGTCCATTACCCGTGTAAGTTATTTTTAAACTATGAATTTCCTTATAAGGTTGAATAGTTAATAACGAGCGAACAGGCAAATAGATCCTGAATAAACTTCTCCTTCTTCTATTTAAAATATTTTTCTAAAACAAAGTTTGAAATTATGTTAGCCGCGATAAGCGTATTTGTTCAGGCTCAAAAGTGGGTTCGGCGCCGGCCGTTCCCTTGAAAATAGTGAATAGTTGAAAATATTTGTTGCACGAAAATGTAATGTTTGGTCTAAGAGTTCACATAAATTGCATTCTGAGAATTATTAAAATATTTGTGACTTACTCAGAAATATTTAAGCATTTTGGTACAAGCCATAATATTGGTCTGTTTTAGGTTAAATTTATCTATAAAATATTTCAGCTTAGCAGGCTGGTGCATTATTAAACTACAGATGGTGTTTTAAACAACGTAGGTACATACATATTTTTTTATTATTATTGAAGTTTAAAGTTTTTGCCAGGAACAACATATTTTTATCACAAACAGAGTTTTCAATCGTAAAAGTCATTTATAATGATGAGTACAATGGTAACCAAGCTAGATTGTCCGTTGTTTAAAAAAACATCTCTTACAAATACCTTACTTAATCTAAAATTTCCAATGTGTGTGTGAGAATCGCCATCGATACCTACACAGAAATGTAAGCCCAAATTGCGAACATAACTCTACAAACATTTATCGATCTCCAATTTAAAAGAACTTGTTTGCTTTAAACATAATTACAGGCAAATAAATAACACGGAGCTGAGCAGAACCAATTAGTTACGGTTCAGCCGAGAATTGGAGTTCGTGTTCTAATGAAATTCCCGATGCGGCGGAGCCAATAAAACTTGGACTCCCTGGCCCCGCGCCGTACCGTGCCCCACCCCTCACATCTCCAAGGAAAAGTCCACTAAGTTTATCTGTACACTGGACAGGTGGATAGCAAGATAGTAAATGGGTGAAAGAACTGCAAATATTAGGATCTATCCAAATAAGTCATTGGAGCGTCAAGTTGCATTTCAATGTATGAAGTTTTTTTTGTTAATACGCATTTGTACAAGCTCTTCCAACCGCATGGACATGTTCAATAAATCAATGCACCAATATGCATACATACGAGTATATTCCACATTTAGCCTAGAAAACTTTCTTCTAAACAATTTGAACACATCACACAATTTATTCAAACGGGGCATCGCGCTTTAACAAATTTCAAAGTTCTGCTTTTAGTCAATCCGATGAAGCTGTAGTGTGACAAAGTGCAGCGTCGCGTCGCATCGTAAACCGCACGTAGGACACGTAAAGCTTTCATTGTATCGCCGTCAATGTAGATCGAAGAGATTTCTAGTCTCAATAGCTCTTAGAAAGACGTAAAATCAGGCCAAATGGAGGTTTTATGACTCGATACAATGATAGTTGACACTTTCGAGAAATCGAATGTAATGTAAACTCTCAGCATAATCTGTAGGTATCATATGGGAGCTCTGAGCTGAGCTCTGGTGTGTGAAATTTAAATGAAAATTGGATATTTAGAGCTTGACATGAATTGTAAATGTTTGGAAAAATACAAAAACGATTCTGTGAGCAATTATTGTACCTGATGCCATTTGTTCTTAAAACTTTCATGACTACTGTTTGGTGAAATGAAATTTCTAAATGATGATACAGGGTTATTTCTAATCAATTGGCATCTTTTTAGGGGCTGATTATGTACATCAAAAGTAACAACTTTTGTTCAGCGACTTTTGTGGAAACTACATTAAAAAAATCAGCTGTTCCATACATTTTGTCGAGGGTGAACGATATTTTTCTATGGAACAACAGCTTTTTTTTTGAGAATTAATAAAAATCGTAGAACGAAAGTAAGTAGTTTTGATGTACAGAATAAGCCCCTAAAAGGATGCTAATTGGTTGGACCAATAAGTTTGCAATAAACAGTTTGCTAAACACATATAGTATGTCATAAAACTTTATAAGAATTATTTTTCTTAACAACATCTAGACTCTGAGAAAAGTCTCCCGAACAAAATACAGAAAAATAAACTCCAATCGTGTTACGTAGCAAATTAAGTAGAAATACAAAAGTTACAAAGTCGAGTTCCTATGTAAATTTTCGCGAAGTTACAACGTGTTCCTAGGCGTCTCTAAAGGTGCCAGCGCCATTCAGGCGCTCAGCGGAGTGTCGATGAAACTCCAAGTTTTTTCCCAACTCGCCAAGTTACCGTCTAAAGTGATTCCTGGGTAAGCTAAGTTAGCCCACTGCACTAAAGTTAGCTGTTAAGTTAGCAGCAAAGTTCTTCTCATTTCCTTTCCTCGTTATGAATACGTGACCTTTTATAGCATTAGTTTTGTGTTCTTCTTTTATTTATGAGATCCAAACACGAGTTGAATGGTGCTAATTAGGAACAGTAAATGTGTGCGTGTTTGTCAAGTTTTTTTCATAGTTCAAGCTCTAAGCTCTAGCATGTTGTGCTAAGAAGAATCCGATCCTAAAAACTAAAATTTTAAGTGATTTAACTTCAAAAGTAAAATACCCTTACTAAGGACAACAAGGTGATAGAAAAGCAATATTTAGCGGCTAATATAATTCTAGCATCGAGTGAGAATTGTAAGTTACATCGGTAATTATATATAGATAGATAGATAGATAAACTCTTTATTGATTCACATTTACACACACACATAAAACAGAAAAATAGATGCTACAACATGTGAAGCAACCGGCGGCCTTATCACTGAAAGTGATTTCTTCCAGGCAACCTCAGGATGGAGAGAGATGGTACAAAACAAAAAACTACTATATAGTTATAGTTGTTTTATGAGAAAAATTCGTCGGTTAATGCACTATCAAGAGAAATTAAATAAAAATCTATTTCAAATTAGCTTTCCATAAACGAGTTGGCAGAAAAAAATACCGGATTAAGTTATTCTAATGGTGCCTTAAAATGTCTCGTCTTGAATTCGGTTACTTTTTGAGGTATCGACAAAATTATAGCGTGGTCGAAGTATAAATTGGAAAAGTGTGAAATACGGCGTCCAAGCCAAGCATAACATTACAAACATTGTCGTCATCGCTGCAGCGGCTGGCTGGCGCCGCGACGCCCGCGACACTAAACTTGTCCTTTTTCTCAAGTCCGGGAAAACTTCTCCTGAGTGCGAAGAAATCCGTCCAATTGTTTATTTAGCGAAATAAACAATCGGACAAATTTCTTTGCAAGTTTAGAAATTTTAACATCATAAGTTTTTATTTGAAATGTTGCGCGCTGTCAACTGGCAGTGGGCTTGAGCATTTGTATTATCTTTAGACCTTCAAAGGTCTGTGGATGATCTAATGCTTTTTATGTAGTAGTAATGTAGTTTTGCTGTAGTTAATAAAGGCACTTTGGCCCGATAAAAAAAAAGTTTTGATTTCAAACTAACACAGTTTTGATATAAACTGTTGCAATAAATTTATTCTAAAAGAACGAGTATGTTTATTCATTTTTGATAAATAAATTCAACTACTGAGTGCTGAAACTAAATATTGTTATGCGTATACAAATTTTTATATGTTCTTGGTTGCTGAGAAAAAATGCGGACATCCTGCTTTTTTTAAATTGAAGTATTTCAGTTTATTGAATCAGGCGTTACTTTGTGAAATATTTTTCAGGGTACTATTCAACTAATTTAGTAATTAATCCTATGGTTAGGTTAATATTAGGTTAAAGAAAAAAAAATGATTAAAGTTTAGGTATAGAAAATAGTTATCTGTTCAAAATAAAGATATTAAAATATGTCATAGAAATAATATGGATTTCTTACTCAATATATTGACACAATTGTTTTCTAGTACCTATTGCATTTGGTTGAATTTATGAGTACTCTTTGAACTGATACTATTGTTAGCACGGCATAGTGCTCCAACAGCATCACCGTGGCATCACTAATATTCTAGTAGGACACTGAGATGAAACACCATTGAACAATATTAAGGATCTCCAATATTTCTGCAGTCATTATAAAACTCAAAGTACTTACAAGGCTTGCTCTAACTACTGGCTTATCAAAGTTGTTTCAAATTCAACCACTGATCACTATCACAGACTGGCACTCCAGCCCGTCGCCCAAACCATCTCTCTGTCTACCCTCATTCCATATGCTCCTCACCGTCGCAACACCGAAGTGTGTTCCGACTATGTGTAGGTACCCTCTTTAATAAGCGCAGCTAACGCTATAGTATCGTACAACCATCTCACTGCTATAAAGACGGTCCTTTTAATTTTATAAGAACTCCTTTCATTTATAAGAATGAATAGCCCTTAATCTACGACAAACCAACTGGCCAATTGTACATAATGCTGGTCCGTTCCAAAAACCAGTGCGTTAATTACATTTTGGCTTACAAATTGATACGAAGCAGAACCGCGCGAATTTCGTTTGAACAAACAAAGAACAAACACATTCAAAGCTCGGCAAACATAATTTACAAACAGTTTCAAATGTTTAAATCTCGTTTTGGCGCACAATGAAACGGAGCGAATTCCGACGTGAAAAGGCCAAATACCTATCTGAAAAATGCAACTTTGTTGAAACAGCTTTCACAGTCGCGCGGAAGTATGTCAAAACTTTGTCACTCGTATAATAGTCCTCTCTATTCACACGTTTTATATCACACATAGGCTTGACAGTTGACGTTACCTTGTATTACGTTGTTTATTGGAGGGTAACCGCGTATCAATTTGCCGCTAGAGGCGCTAGCATCGCGGCAGGTCTACGAAAAATCAAAATTCACGGTTTTTGTTTGGTTTACGCTGTTTATTGATAAAAACTGCGAAACTGGACTAGAAACTGCCAAATATTTTGGTTTAAACTAAATAAATTACAAAATGAGTTACAGCTCGATGACTGTTAATAATTTGAAAGCGGAATTAAGGAAAAGGAATGCAGAATTAAGCGGGTCGAATGAGCTAGGTACTTACTTGTTAAAAGGTTAGTTGGTTTACTGTTTTGAAACACCATTTATTGACAAAAGTATGCATACTTGCCAATTTTATATCGATGGTTTTTCATTTACAGACTTCTGGACTATGATAGTGAACAAAAGTTTTGTTAGAACTAATGAAGTATTTCATCTACAAGACGATTTGGTGCTAAGTGTTGAGTGGCCTTCAGATACTTAGTTCATACAGCAGTGTCACTTCGAAAATTCAATCACCTGACTTCGATGTAGTAAATACAACAATCAACATACTTTTTAGAGGTCTTAAAAGAAATGCAGGGATGACAGAGTATGCTGCCATTCACAGGAAAGGCTGTAATATGATGGCAAGTGAATATTTAGTAGCTTTAGTGTCACGTTTAGTGTCACCTACACAAAACAATTTGTTTTTTTTATAAAGGACAAGTCAGATCAGAAGTTACTAATGCCTCATCCTTTTTTGTGTGTATTGCTATTGAATCAGATGGAAAAATCATCCAGTAGTATATGATTACACACTTTAATAGGATTTTAATTTAAATATTTTTCGTAAAAACATTCGTCGCGTCCACAATAACAATGATTTTGACAGCCATAGTGGACCTTCCTCGACAGTGGCGCCAACTGGTGAGCACAAACGGTAGCCCTGAATAGAAGCTGTAGTTTTCTCTCTTCGTGGAAAAATACTTACTAATTTTAAATAAAATTGTATTTAAGACTTCAAAGCTAGCCGTTACAAATAAGACAAGACACCTAAATGAAATTTTTTTCTTTGTTTTTAGCAAACTTACGCTTCGTGAGTTTACAAAAAAACAATTTGCGATTTTTAAGGAATTAAAATACGTTCACAAATTATTACAGATTTATTAATAGTTAGTAGTAGTCGTACTTAAAATACTTTCATTTAAATTACCAGTTCAACCTGAAAAGGTAAATACAGTTTGGTGTGGCCTGCTAGAACAGAGAGGCCTATGTTTATCAGTGGTCAATTGCGGACTATATAAAAATTATAGTTTGGACAAAACTTAGTATAAGTAGTCAATTTTCAGATAAGCTTGCCCGCCAAGTATTCCGCAGTTTCTTGGTACCCATATTCATACGCGTATGCAAAGCGCATTACGAGTAGAGTACGAGTATTCCGCACTCGGTACCGGCCCAGTTCCTTTTGTCTGCAAAACCGTGCTTTGATTAAACAATTTCGCAGTACACGGCCGAAAATAAAGTTTTTAATCTTTCAATATACGAGTCGGCGGCGGCCGGATGCGACGGATCGGGGCCAAACAAAGAGTTAGCTACTGACGCTGCCTACTTTTAATTTTTAATTTGCTACCGGTACATCACTAGCGAATTAAAAGAGATGCTGTCTTTTTGCCGGCTTTGTTACTGCGGATTTGAAAAGCGAATCGTTGTTTTCAATCTCCAGCTTTGAGGTTCGTAGCTCGATCTCATTGCTTATTCTGTGTTAGCACGAAAGTATACAAGAGGATTTTAACTAAGTACGATGAAATGTTTACATGACTGCTAAATAAAGGTAAAGGACTACTAAGATAATTATGAGTTACGTTTCATATGATTTGATAGTTTGTTTTTGATACTCTTGTTTATGTGTTGACATGATTTGATTGTTTCTGATGTACAAAAATACATAATTATCCAATTTTTTGCATATTTCGGTTCAAAAGCGACTTAAAATTATCTTACAGTTTGTTTTACTTAGCTTTCTGGACAGCTAAGCACTTTATGTGAGCAAATTTTATATTTCTTATTAAATAATATCATAGTTATTACCGAGAAAGACAGAAAATAGAAATAAATACCAGAAAGACAGAAAATAGAAATAAATACCTACACTTCAACAAAGCAATTGAATAATCTAAAAATAACCGAATAATACACAAATCGAAACATTTATACATAATGCTAAAAACCAACTCACGACAAAACAATTTTTAATATTGTCGATACGAGTATCTCATAGAATGATACAACTTTTCAAATATTTACTTTATATAGGTCACAGAAAGGAACGAAAACCATTTCCACATTCTTAATTTAGAGTTCCGTGCTAAAAAGTAACCGTCACGGTTTCCGTAGTAATCTTCCCGACTGTTTATGGAAATGTAAACCCCGTATATTGTTTAAATAAACACTTTGCATTCAAAGAGCTTACGATACCCCCGTGTAAGTATTTACGCATAAATAATTAATCCCACAAAGACGACAGGAATGCGAGTTTCCACCTCTGTCATATCTCTTGGCCCCGCAAATCCCTTCCCCGGTTAGCGACGTGACGTAGTGAATACAGGCTGTTCTTTTTTTTACTAAGGGTATTCATGATTTATGGACTCGGGATTTAAAATACCCACATAGGTTTTAGGTCGTTCAATTAGTGGTCGGGCCGCTGGCCTAGATATCGTTTTTGATATTGTTGATAACGTGACGTGCTCTGTCGTGCTATATGGTAAGTACTTCTTTTCTATCTGCACCTGATGACATTGGCATTTTGTTTCTTGTTTTTTTTTCGCTTTGGTATTGTGTTAATTTTGTTTCGTTTTTAAACCAGTTTCTAGTAGCTATTGAATTATTGAAATGTTATTTTATTTATATGAAATAATTAGTTAAGCATATTATTATCAATGTTTTCAAGAACATGTAATGTGTCTACGAAATTAAGAGATTTTGACTTTGACTAGACTAGAACATTTAAACTATTGTTGACGGCTGTAGACAATATTTTCTAAGTTTCTAGGCCTAATTTTTAAGGCGCCGTCGTAATTTAACTAACAATTTAGAGTGTTCTCGTCTTTTTTTTTAGTAAATGCTTTTGATAGAGAGAACAATGTTTTACGTTGCTATCAAATTTACGCTTGTGCCTTTAAATTGGGCCTTCTGTCTTGTTTGGTTGATTCATGATAAAAGGGAATCCTTCCTGCATTAAATTCCTGATCGGGTAGATTGTGTGGTTGAAATGTCTGTTCTGGGTTTCGAAGCGTTGGATTAATAATTATGTTTTTTTTTTCGTTTTAGTTACAATAGAACCAACTTTTAAATTGCAAAAATATGATAACTGTACCACTCATCTAAAACATAGTCAATTATCTAATGATAATATCATAGTAAATGATTTTTGACATCGTCCAAAAATCATTGTCACCATCTACAGAAGCTAATCATATGCGTGTTTCAATCAATGTCGACGCGCACTTGACTTATTTTTCAGGGTAGATAGTGTGCACATTCATAATTCTCATAAATAATATAAAATCAGGCAGTATACTCCAGCAGTGGAAAACTTCGCATCCTTGGACACGGGAAGTCAATCCGAGTTGCCGAATATTCGGATAAGATCGCAACTGGCATTATTCCCTGAGCGGTAATTTTTCAGGACTTTTACACTACAGACGCGGAACGAAAACTTTTTTGGTTTTATTTTAATGTGAACATTATTTCCAGGACTACATTGGCGTTATAAAAGAACAAACTGTTTTAGTTTGCTGAAAACACTTAAAATCGCCAAGTATTTAGGCCTAGGCTATAAAACTCTCAAAAAAAAGTGCATCGTTTATGAAAGGATATTTTTGATACTGATAGACAATCAGATGAAATAAAGATACTTACAATTAACTCATCTATAAAAAATGATTTACTAAAGTTGGTTTCGTATGAACTTGGTGACGATTGAATCTGCGTTCCATCCCTCAGTGCGTGTAAGATGCCAGAGCGGGTCAAAACATGAAACCTTGAAATATACATAGTATGTCCGTTACTTACACTAATCCTCTGCTTCTGAAGTTGTCGAAAATATTGTCCTGAATATTTATATGCAAAAAATTCGCACTTTCACAGATTCGCATTCGTACAATGATGACTACGGCTGATTGTCAATACAAATGACATATCTAATAGTACTCTTTGACTAAAGAAAGAGCAGCGGCAACGGCATAGCACCGTCAGTACAATGGACCTACTTACACATTCGCGCTGTCCGCTTCCCTGCTAACTTCCCTGTCCAACAAAGCTGGATGTTATATGAAAAATTCGTTATTCCCGAAGCGGTGATTCTCAAAAGTTTGTCTCCGTCGGCTCTCTACGCGATTCGCCACCAGAAAAGCGTTTTAAGAATACAACGACAGGCAATGAATCTTAGTCGAAGTTGGAGCGATAGAAAAAGTTGCTCGTCGCGAAGGCTCATAAAAGATAATGATTTATATCGCACTCGACCTTGTCAGTGGTGTCATGGTGTGACGATCACGAGGCTCTATTGGATAAATGTTTATTTGATTAGCTTTTTAAACTAGATTCCATTACATTTAGTGGTTTATTATCATCACTACATAGTATAAAACAAAGTCGCTTCCGCTGTCTCCATGTCAGCATGTATGCTTATATCTTTAAAACTACACAACGGATTTTGAAGCGGTTTTTTTAATAGATAGAGTGATTAAAGGGGAAGGTTTGTATGTATAATAAACCTGTGCGAAGCCAGGGAGGGTCGCTAGTTCAGAATATAGCTTCACTAGGTGTTCAGATGTTAGCAATCAGTGAAGTGTTGTAATGGTGAATACTTTACTTTGATAAAATTATTTTCTAGACTAGTTTTTCAATGGACCTACTGAACGCTACTGTTACTTGAATGGCACGTAATTGCTACGCAATGCATGAATGCATCAAAATTAAATAAAATAAAATCTAGTTGATAACGTAACAAAATTATTTTTTTTTGAAGTGATAACTTTATCTATAACTTTAACTCTTTAGCGGCGTTGTGCACTTTTCAGGATGTGTAAAAAATGTTAAACTTGCATCGGGACAGGTGACCTGATCGAAAACTCGTAAGGTGGCGCAGGGCGCTTGCAAGAGTGTGCGTGTGTGATATTGTATTTTACCACTTAAATGATAGTACTTTATATGATCATGTTTTCACTTCTGCCGGCACTCCGGGAGTGCAACCCGTTGTTTTTTTTTTTTGTAAATCTAATTTGATGGGAATGCGAAACTCTTTACTACATTCTATATTTATTAATATGTTATTGTGAGATACGAGTACAATGTCTTCAAACCAAGAGTAAACTATACCAACTAAGTATGTTCCATTACAAAGAGCCAAACATTTAGACAGGATGTTGTCAATCTGCGTGTCAGTGAACCTACTTAGAATTAAATAAAAACGTACACACACGCCTAGTTCTAAACACGTAAGTACATCCATGTAAACACACACCCAATTCATATTTAGGTCTCAACAAATAAGAATACAACCATCCTTTTCCCAAGCCAATAAACACCCGCCAACTACATTTTATACGAGAACGGCTTCATCCATACTCCTAATTTTAGATTAGGTACGAATTCCAAATTATCGTAAGTACATAGAAACAAGTAAGCACAAAATCCATTCGTCGGTAAATACGATTTTCCCAGAAGGGGGCATTTTCATTAACCGCGCCAGAAACTCGCAAATCGACTGGGCACTAATCCCCGTTCCACATCAAAGCTAATTCGGCCCGCCCTAGCGAAGCTGTAAAAAGGCCCTCGATAATCGGAAATGGTTCGCAGTAAACGCTATATTTATTAGAAACGTCCGTAATTTTATAATCCAAGATGGCCGCGCGGATCCATCCCGTTTTGAAAGAAGTATGTACACTGCATTGGTTCGACAACAGACGGCGTAACCTAATATGTTTTGTATTGTTTTAGAAAATCTGAACATAGGTATATCCACTAAAAGTGATTATAAATATATATATATTAATGTTAATATTTGAAGACATCTTACACACGGTCTCTGACCCCAAACTAAGCAAAGCTTGTGATTGGGTCATATCTACCAGGCTGACCCAGTAGGGGGTGGTGAATTCATATACGCCATCGAATTTCTCTTAAGAACATAATTATTATGAATATGCAGGTTGCCTCACAATATTTTCCTTCGCCGAAAAGCCAGTGTTTGCCAACACTGGCTTCTAGTCTACCAAGTACCTATTTATAGTCTACCTACCGGATGTAATATTGAGAGGTTATTACAAAAACATAAATGAAATATTTTAACATTTGCCAACTAGATAAAATGCGACACAAAGCCATTATGATATCCAGACTTGCGCTAAGTTCATAGTACCTACTGATAGTTGTAGTAAGGATACCAATGCTGAATAAAAAAGTAATAAAGTGGAGTAAAAAAGAATATCAATAAATCCTATATCTCTATACTTATCGCTACGTCTTACAAATTTCAGAGATGTCTCTATCGTCATTGGCAAGTACCTACTTGTACAAAATTATTCGCCAGAAATGGTAAAAAATATATCTACAATTTTTTTCAATCACTGAATAACTGAGACTGATTTCTAACGTTATGAAATAATCTGCCAAGTACGAGTCAGACTCGCGTATGAAGGGTTCCGTACTGTATGGCAGCACCCTTTAAATGTTAGTTTTATTTAGTATCTGTTGTTATAGCGGCAATAGAAATAAATCATCTGTAAAAATGTCAGCTTACTAGCTATAGGGGTTCATGAGATACAAGCCTGGAGACAGACAGACGGACAGTGGAGTCTTAGTAATATAGGGTCGTTTACCCTTTGGGTACGGAACCCTAAGAAGCATACAAAATCACGAACGCTAAAAATTCTAGACCTGTTTTAGGCAAATGACTAACGTTTCCAGTAGTATCACAGAGACTTTAATAATCTGCCAAGTACGAGTCGTACTCGCGCATGGAGGGTTCTGTGCTGTATGGGAGCCTCCCTTAATTATTTATTTTATTTTAATTTTATTATTGAAGTGAATATACAACTTTATATACTGTGAAAATTTCAAGCATCTACTCGTACCTGGTACCATTATTAATACAGAGCGGAAACGGCTAAAAAATCAGGTTTGTTGTATGGGAGCCCCCCTTAATCAATAATTTTATTCTGTTTTTAGTATTTGTTGTTATAGCGGCAACAGAAATACATCATCTGTGAAAATTTCAGTTTTCTAGCCATAACGGGTTATGAGGTACAGCCTGAAGACAGACAGACAGCGGAGTCTTAGTAATAGGGTCCCGTTTTTACCCTTTGGGTACGGAACCCTAAAAAGCAGCGGCAGCGTCCAATTGAAATTTATTTTGCCCTGTCATCTGAAATTATGCCTTATTTAGCAGAATACAGAGCTCATAATTTCAATTTGAGTTTAGCTTGGTTTTTAGTAGTAGGTACCTACCTACCTACCACGCTGCTGATACTCCAAACAAATAAATGCAAACGTTACGCTCAAAATGAAAGAAACGTATGAACTATGAAGCGCAGGCTTCTAAGAGTGTAAATCTTTGCAGTAAGTAACATTATTTGTTCATAATAAAGGCACTTATAGATTTATAACATTCGAAAATATTTCAGTAGTACATCCTTTTACTGCATGATTCGCTCTTTAAGAGTGCTTGCATTTTAATAACTGGAACTACTGTCGGGTTGACGTAAACTGGAATAAACCAGATCATACTGATTTAAAAATTCAGTAATAAACTCGACCGCTATTTACCGGGCAAGTGGGTGGTTTCAGTAAAACTGGACCAGTGCGAAACAGCCACAAACTTGAAATCAAACTAACGGCAAATGAAAATTTTAAATCACGTAATAGTACTTGAAAATTGTTATCATTTAAAATAAATAGGTACCTACAAGAAAAGCAAAGTAACTATTTAATTATAATGTTAATTCTGCGTTCTATTTCATATTCGGTTTATTACAATATACTTAGTTAGGTAAGGTATTCAGAAAAGTATATAAAGTATATAGTTAAAGATGGATGGAGATTAAAGATGGAAATAATTAGTCGGGTAAAATAGTTATTTGTCATACAAAAGTGCAAAGTTACTTTTTAACCGCGTGCTCAATTTGGATGACCGAGCAAGCGAAGGTTTCAAAAATTAGAATCCTGAGCGATAAATGAGGGAATCAAAAGAGCACAAGTTGAAAAATCTTTGCACTTGTGGTATTGGGGATGTGTGATAATGCACCGTAAATACATGGATACCGTAAAATTCATGGATGCTTCCTTGCTATAATATTCGGGAATTCAGGCCATCACACTTGTACCACAAAAAGTTTTTTATTTACACTTCCAACTAAACAATGTCTATAACTTAGGAAAGTCCAATGTTAACAAATAAATATAAAAACGGCAGAAAGAACGATCTATTACATCGATTATGAAACACAATATTAAAAAGGTATGCCGGTTGCAAGACAAAGAATTACGAACTGTCTTAGTTGTCTTAGTTTTTAGGGTTCCGTACCCAAAGGGAAAAACGGGACCCTATTACTAAGACTTCGATGTCCATCTGTCCGTCTGTCCGTCTGTCACCGGGCTGTATCTCATGAACCATGATAGTTAGGCAGCTGAAATTTTCACAGTTGATGTATTTCTGTTGCCGCTATAACAACAAACACTAAAAGGAAAATAAAATAATAGTTAAGGGGGGCTCCCATACAACAAACCTGATTTTTTAGACTTTTTTCGCTCTATATTGAAAATGGTAACAGGTAGATGCTTGAAATTTTCACAGAATATTTAGTTTTATATTCACTTCGATAATAAATAATAAAATTAAAATAAAATAGATATTTAAGAGGGGCTCCCATACAGTACGGAACCCTCCGTGCCCGAGTCGGACTCGTACTTGGCCGATTATTTTTAACTGAGGGTGGTCGCGGCACGTTGCGGTGCAAAAGTTACAAGCGACGACCGCGACCCGACATTTATGTCGGAAGGTAAGTTACATTGTAGATTTTAGTATAACATTGTTGTTTCTACTTTAATGCCAAGTTTTATTAAGTATATTAATTTAGAATAATAAAGTTTAATATTGTTTAGTTATTAATGTAAGTTTAGTATAGAATAGATTTATGTTTTATATTAAGAAATAATTAATGGGGCATCGGCAAGTATACCACACACTCAAGTACAACACGTAATTTTTCATCCCACATCAGCGAAGAAATAACTAAAGTCGTCTACATATTATCGTACTGTTTCAAATACTTCTCGCGTGATTGTTGAGGGAGAAAGCTCATTTGCGCATTATTGTCAGTTTTAGTCGATTTGTTGGTGTCCAATAAATTTCCTCGTCGCTAGAATTACAAATTTTAGGTTTTTCACTTATTCGTTTCTTGTTTTTAACATAAGTCAAAGAGTATAACAATATAACATAAGGTTTTAACAATATGACACGAAAAAAAATGGCACGCGCAAAGCAAATTAAAAAAAGTACACCAAGAAGGTACCGAGTCTAAGTATTTCAAGAAATTAAAAAACATTGTCTAATAAATTCGGCACCATGGAGATAGAAGTAAATAGGTTTAATGATGTTTTGAATTCACAAACTTAGTGCACACGGTGTTCTAAATTCAATTTTACTTTCCACTAAAAAGGACTTTTGCACTCAGATATCGAAGAGTAAAGATAGTCTGTCCAAGATGGGGGGATGAAAATGATTTTTATTGCCCGACGAAACGGAGGAGGTTATTTCAAGTCGACGAGTTTTTTTTTTTTTACATTTATGGCCACGCATAACTTTTTACAGAGTAGGTAGTTCGATTTCAAAAATTCTTTTTTATGTTTGGTTCATCATACTTAACAATAATAACATCATACTTAATCCTGTTTAAATTTTATCGAAATCGGCAGAGTCATTTTTGATAAATCAACAATAGTATGAAAATTACTACATCGATCCTTGCGAATTATTCGAACTCTTTATATACAGTTGAAGTCGGTTATGCTATTTTTTGAAAAAAAATAAAATTATTCATTTTAGGTTTTCTAACATCTGATATAAACAATTAGTTCATTTACGAAATACCTACGCATAGATACTTAAAACTACATTAAGAGACACTGTAAAAAGTAAACAATAAAAACTACTCAGTTCAAAAAACATCAAAACAAACTTTTTCAGTTTTCGCCGCAACTCGAAAACGAATGCCGCGTGAGCTTGTTATTGTAAAATTCGGTCATCAAACTTTCGAATTTCATTTTACAAAACGAGACCTGATCAGAATTTACTTCTACTGTGCTGTAAACAATATTTCTTAGAGACTTGGCTGGACACGCTTCCGCGTGTCTAGACCACTTATTAAATGAACGAACACCATTATTAAAAGAACGAATTTCGTAAAAAATTTACCCAAACTTGATAGTTTCAAGCAGACTGTAGGTACCGATATTATTCACATTCTGAACCCAAAGCAGACTGTACCGATATTATGAATTACCTACAGTAATTGTTGAAATATAGCCGAAAACCATCTCGATCACATCAACTTTCAAACAAAAAAATAAAAATCAAATTATTTTCATTCCTTTGAGTTGTGAAATACAGACATTTGGATACACAGATAAACACTTCAAACTTATAAGACACATATTTTGACTCAGTCGCAAAACTAGCATCACATACTCACTTGATTGCACAGAAATTACGCAATCTGTACACTAGCCATTGTCTATGACACTAGCAGACACTAGTCTGAAACACTAGCCCTGTCAATGTCATACGGGCGAATTCCCGCGCTTTCAATGTGACAGTTAGCAATTTCCATTCAGTGTGCCAATGCCAAATCCTTTCACAAACAAAAACATCCAATTGTAGCAAATGAATAGCTATTACGCTTTTACTTAGCTTTATTGTTAATTAGTAGCAATACGACCACTTCAACTCTATCAGTAAGGGAGTAATTTTATTGTAACGTGCTTTTACTTCACTAAATTGGGATCGATGTCTATTCCGCAAAGCATGCGTTCTATTCTCAGAGATACTCCACTTCTACAGCATTTATTGCTGCGATGTGTGAGTAAGTTTTTAAAAAATATGAAAAAGTATAATATGTCTCTGGCAGCCACATCACAAGCTTTGCTTAGTTTGGGGTCAGAGGCCGTGTGTAAGATGTCCCCAAATATTTATTTATTTGTTATCGCGTGGAAAGCCCTAAAACTAGATACTGTTGAAGTCGTCTTTCCACCTGTGAACTTCATTTTCACTCAGAAACTACTCATCTCTATATTATCCATCACGTATACTGCTTACAATTTCCGCAGTAAAATAACTCATCATTTCCAAGATTTTTTAGGAAATAACTCTATTTTCTTTAGTTAAATTAACAAAGCTTTGATTACACGGGAATGTAATACCGCGACGTCATTGGCTTTAGCTCGCTTGCATTTCCCACTTTTAGACCGTGAAAGTTTTTACCGCAATTTTTCGGGAAGCCATACCAGACGCGTTACTGTGTAAGCGCTCTGACGTTCGGCTTCGCTATTCCTCCCGCTCGCCTTCCTGGCGTGAGTAACTGGCGCGAGCAAGAGAACAAGCGAAGCCGAACTTCAGAGCGCTTACACAGTAAGGCCCCTGTTTCGATGCAACGGCTGAAATTGCGGCGATTGAGTTGCTTGGGTTGGTTTTGGTTACTTTGAGTTACAGTTGATGGTTTGGTATAGGCAAACGAAGTCCTAGTATGTAATAGATTGTAGCGTAATTTATATTATGTAAAAAGATAAATACGTTACTCCACGGAAATTTACCACGTGTTTTTTCGCAAGCTTTCTAAAAATATCTGGACTTACGTTATATTTGACTTGACATAGTCTTATAAATTACAAATAGAATGGTTTAACTTTGAGACTATCGCAACAAATGTAACTAGATACCTACTATGTTCAAATCTCAGTGCCTCTGAGTTTTCGAATTAGGTCATTTATGTACGTACTCGTACTTATTGATTGCAGCTAGCAAAAAATGACGAATCAATACGAAGCAAGAAATTGTATACTAATCTAGTGATTTTTCCACGATTTGTAAAATTTACATTTTCATTCAACTTTAACCACAGTTTGAGGTACAATTATAAGTATACCTAATTATTTCGTGACAAATAACTTTATCTAATTTTCGGTACATTTCTTGAAAATGCTAATCTATGCTGTGTTTAAGTCATAAAATTACAAAAGAAATAGCCATTAGCGTTTAAAAATTGTTGTAAAGAGTCGTAAATTCAGCGAGGAGCGTCGTAAGGGCCAATATAAGTCAACACGGGGGCTCATCTATCACTAGCGCATTACAAACGGCTATACAACAAAACAACTTTTACGCAGTTGAGCTGACTCAGACCTTTTAAGCTTGAATATAAATTTACTACACAGTAACATCCAGTCATTATTATGAAAATTGAATAGTAAGGTTTTTTATGAAAACAAATTGTGCAATAATCATCATTTTTCGTTCAACAATATTTTTTGTTAAGTAGCTGCTTTTCTACCCTTGATCTTTGTCTAAAATAGAAGGAAAGGACACACTGTCAAAGAGCGCACTTTGAAAACGATTAAGTACTACTTTAACTTACAGTTCACACTACGTCTCTCAAGCTTATTAATTAAATTAAGCATTAATCTGTAATGACTTTGAATCGATTTTAGTAAGTATGATCAATCTTAGGTCCGTCCATTCATTTTGTTTTGGTCGAAAGCCTAAATGAGATCTGTAAAAGAAGGAAAGTATTCTTTACACAAAAATCCATCCACATAATTATCTAATGTGAAACGATTTGATTAGTTTCTCTCATTGTACACATTTTATTGAAACATCTATTGCCTTACAACAAAAGCTTTAAACACTGTTTAACCGTGCAATTTGTACTGATAAACATTGACTATAGCGTGCGTATAACTTTTGTGGTAGGACGGCTCATGTCTAATGGATACACAGCGAAAAAAAATCTTAATTTACCATGCAACAGTAAACAGTACCTAAACTAACTACACAGCTAAAACCACGCTACGCACTTGACTCATAAAGTTTTCGTGTAAAATCTGACACACTGGAACATTCCCTTTCAAAATCTTACAATGGAATGCATAATTAAGCTCAGTCTGCGAGTAAAACGATTAACAAAGGATCTCTCCATTATTAAAGAGGCTGAAAATGTGAAGCGAGTGTGATAACGGCATTTCTATATGTTTTATGGAACTAGTGAAAGCCGGCCCTTTGGTTTTCTATGAATATAATTATAATAATTAATTAATGGAAACTGTTTAAGTGGTTCGCTGGCTACTTACACTACTCGCCAAGTAGCGGTCAGTAAATAACTTTTTGATAAAGTGTTGGCTAATTTTTTGAAAGATTAATCCGTAAATAATAATATAGAAAAAATGTAAATGACTAAATGCACTAAGTATCTACCCGTAAACATATACAGTAGTACAATAGGCATTATGACTGGGTAAAAAATTCATTAATATTAATTAGTCCGTGTTTAATTGACAAAAGAAAAAATACGTGTCTCAAATTTTTTGATAGTCTATGTGAGGGACAAATTTTATGTCTTTAGTCATTGCCTATTGCAATAAGTTTTAAAGTAAAGAAAGCTTTATCTATGGCGGTTAAGAAATAACATTTTTGGCGTAAAAAATCTTTTTGTGTATTCCTTTATATGCATTTACCTGTTTAAATGAGATGTTTTTGATACCAGTTGCTAAAATAAAATAAGCGAAGTTGCTGAATAAAATAATTATAACTTTTCTTACCTAGCATAAGCTTTATAGGGCGGACCAAACAAAACCCATGCTTTCTGCTGACCACCCAAATTGCAGCCATAATTAATTAAACAAGTTACGACTGTACAAGGCCCAGTTAAACTCTTCAAGCTTTCATTTCAGGACTCCAAAGTCATAAAGTTAAAGTGGTGAAGCGTAAAAAAGATTGGGTCGGACCAGGGTTACCAGATGGAAAATTTAAAAGTACGGACAAGAAGCCTGACCACTACTGGGCGAGACCAAGCTCTGAATCACACATTGCATAGTAAGCAAAATGTAGTAAGTATTGTCATCATCATCCGGGTTCTTCTCCCCCTGTGTTTGGCAGGAGTGAGGATTCCGACTCGAGCTTGCGCTCTTTTCGGAGGCTGGACGCCTCAGCTATCGAACTGAGGGGCAATGTTGGGAGGGTGCGAGTACCCTTCCCGTCCGCGAGGACGGGCGGCTTCTCTCAGCACCCTCTGTACTGTACTGTACTGTACCAGCCTTATTAATAGTCCACTGCAGGACGTAGGCCTACCCACGAAGGGTGATTGGGCCATATCCACCACGCTGGCCCAGTGCGGGTTGGTGGATTCACACACGCCATCGAATTTCTTCTACGGACGTATGCAGGTTGCCTCACGATGTTTTCCTTCACCGAAAAGCCAGTGGTGTGGAATTCCGTACATAAATTCCAAAGAACTCATTGGTACGGGACCGGGGATTTGAACCCACATCCTCACGATTGTAAGGCGGGTGTCACCCTCGCTAGCCACAAATGTCACCCGCGGTCACCCATCCGAAGCCTGAATGTGCTGAACGTTGCTTAACTTTGGTAATTACGCTATCGCATAGTTAGTTTTCCCCTGAAGTCTGTGGTAATTGCGACCACTTGTCAATTCCAAAAATCCCGAGTTCTCCTTAATGAGGATTTAAACATCATCGTCTACATATCAAGTGTACTGGACGGCCACTGCTGGACATCATGGATTTCATTTCCATCAGGGATTTCGGACAAGACCGGTTCGAAAGTGCTTGCAACCATGCACAAACATCCTAAAAAGGCGTTCTAGCTGTGTTTTCTGGTATGCCACTTCAACTTCCAAATTCATTGAGCTATGTCGGTAATTTGGTTCGTCTACGGAACTCCTCCAATTTTAAGTCAGTCCAGTTTCTGGTTTCAGGATCCAAGTACGGGCGAAATCCTAAGATGTCCATTAAAATATGGAAATCTCGAAAAAATCCGAAGTTATGGTAACCCTGGGTCGGCTGAATCCAGTAAGGGCTGGTAGAATTATGAATTTTGAACGTAAAACGTGCTTTATTGTAATTTTGACATGAGAGATATCTTTTCTTACCTACATAAAACAGGTACGGAGTTGAAAAGTTTTCATTTTTATTGCAATAATTTTGCGAAATCGTTTTGATCCTGCAGTCTTTATTTGAACAGTAAAAATCTAATACAGTAGTAAATTATAGCACCTGTTTAATAATTAATAAAAAGCCCTACTTATTTCATAAGAGAGTTTCAAAATTTAGGAGACTAATTTAGATACTTTTCAACTTTTTTCCGAAACTTTCTTATTTTTTCTAAAGTTTCTTAATTAAGTAAAAGTTTTTAAAATGCGTTAAATAAAGCTAGTTAAGTATAAATTCATAAAGTGGCGTCACATTTAAGTGTTTCATAAGTTTTTCGCTTTTGTAAAGGTTCAACTACATAGACAAAAAAAAAATAAAGGTGTTAGCGCAACATATTTAGTAAACTGAAATATTAATTATGTTTTATTATCTACGTAGCTCAGAACTTTTGGTCGATCAAAAACGTATGTTTTTGAATAATGTTAAATTAAACATATTTTTAATAAACATATAAACAGAGAGTATCGATGTAGAATGTAGTACAGAAACATGCTTTAAACTGGCTTGATGAACCACAAAAAGTATATGAGAATATAGTAAAAGAAAAGTTCTCGTAGTAAATTCGTGTTATTTTAAATACCAGTGGAAATATAATAATTATAATAATAGGGTACATCGCTAATAACAGGGTACATCCCTAAACAATTAAGTACTGTTAATAGCACTGTTATATTAACGACAAAAAGTCATTATTATTCGCATAAAAACTACAATTCAGCTCGTAGTATTCAGCGAAATAAAACATGAAAGCAATAGATCATTTTGGTTCTAATGAGAACCATAAATCACGTCCAAGTCTCCGTGACAGACACACAGAAATACCAGCAGCTGTTATTAATAACTACAACCTAGTGCCCAAAGCTGAAATGTTATTACTACAAGCTCGAAGAATAGTAACACTGAACACACTAGATAGGATACAAAAAGTACTGAGTACGTGAAATGTGGTTTTTGTTCTTGTACAAGTTGTTTTTTAGACCATAGGCATATTTTAAGATAGTATTATTAACTAATATAATTAAATGGGAGGAATCACAAAATTCGAATTACTTTGTAGGAATTTAAAGAATTGGTGGTATGGAACAGCTGTTTTTTGGGCTATATTTAGAGTTGGTAATAATAACAAGTTCCTTTGAAAGTCTTTGAAATATGCAAAGCAACCCCTTGTACTTATAAGACAACAAAACTAAACGAACATCCCAAAAACATTTTAAAACGATTCCCAAAAAATATAGCAAGAAAAAACTCTAGGTACAGTAAAAATCTAAATCGTTAAAAGAAAGGATTTTAGGACCTATGGGTGAACCATTTTGTACCTACGTCACAAATATAAAGTACTTCTTTCTTGTCTAAAATAGCCTACAATACAACATGCAACAAAAAAAAATTCATTTGTCAAAGAAACGAACAAACCAACGTTAAAAACCATACATAGAAAAACCATTCAAATCGCTAGGGGTTATTTCTAGCACTCACACTCTCTTGATAAGTACTGTAGTGATAGTAGTTTACACAATGACCGACAATTTCGGACGAATGAGAAAACCCAGCAATTGTTATAAGCTGCTTGCTCTACAATGGATTAAGTAACTACTCGTAAATAGGATTAAGTCCCATAATCTTTCTATCACCCAGTTGATTAATCGAGTAGTACAATTACCAGCAACGGTCAAGCTTAGCTATAAAACTATTAGCTTATTAGGCTAGATTACTATAAATATAATTAATTAATTCGTTATCAAGATTATTGTGAAAAAAAATACATTTTGTCGAATTAATGTCGAGAACCTCTTTTTTGATGTCGATCATAAAACATACTACATTTTATTTTCTATTCTTGGTTGCCTGGAAGAAATCGCTTAAAGCGATAAGGCCGCCAATCAGGGACCTATTGTTTTGTTTTTGTCCTTATAATCTGTTTTTTATGTAATATGGTTGTCTAATAAAGTGTTGTTGTTTGTTGTTTGTTTATTGAAAAACACCGAAGACATAGCCTTATTATACAAGTTCTCCGTGAAGTCATTAGCACCAATCGGGAATTTGTACGTAAAAGTAACATTACAAGCCTCTGCCAGCTCACTTAACTAGCTTGGAATTTCATCTGTATTTCTTGTCTATTTCATTGACAAAAAAACTATCTTCCCAATATTTTTGATAGTCTATCTAACGGGCTTATTTATATTTTCTATCAGTCTTCGTGCCTACTGAACACAAAGATTTACTAAGTTTGTATAAGTTACCTATACAAATCTAAGCTTTCAATATTGCTTATCAAGAAATTAGAGACCATGTCTCTCTACAACTTTGTTTTCCTCATATACAATATCAGTGACAAACTTCCCGTTCAATTTTCGTTTCAGCCTTTATATTCTCCATTCACCCCATACTTTAAGCGCTGCTAACCATTAAGACCAAAAATACAAAGCGACTAAGACATAAAACCTTTTCACATGCTAGCCGTTCAGACTACGCAGAACAGTTTAATCTCAGTGCCTGTTAATTTAACCGGCAGTTAAGGGTGGTTCACACGCGCGTGTAATTGCTTTAAAAATAAACGCCGAGATGACTCACAAACCCAGTATTTCAGAACAAACGTTCAACGATTGTTGTCTTAAAGCTTACTCGCGATGTTTATGGAGTTTAGGTGTAAATGCGCTATTTAGGTTTATTTTGGAATAGTTTCAGTGAGGAGGTTTTATTTATGCAGGTGCTGTTTAAGCGGCTAAAGAGTTCTGGCGGGGATGTTGTTCAATGTAAGCACTAAAGAGTAGGTATATTTTACTTTGTTTGATAGACTAAATAGTCCTGCCAGAAGATCTTTTTCTTTCACTTGAGTTGCCACGTTATGAATATAAGGATCTTCAGTGTAGTAAAACTTACAATTTATTATATGATAAAGTGATTTTTTTTAATAATTTCCATCTCTAGCTTTTTATCTCAAACGTATATATTAATTTATACAGCTATATCGGGTTAAATCTACATAACAACAACTCATATTTTAGCAAAAATATTATCTAGTAATAATATCCGAAAATAATTACAACTTTCATTACTAAATGCCGCAGAAAGAAAACGCTCTTAATTTGTATCTTGGTCATATTGATAGAGGAATTAGACTTCATAACAGAACTGAATATTAACTCTGTTCATCTACTATGTTAAAAACTTAAATAATGTTGAAAAGAAAAAAAAAACATTACTATATTTATGCTAGGTACTGACAAACGTTATAATCATTGTCATCATATCAGCTATAAGACATGCAGGACATTGCCTAACTCTATTGATCTCTAATAAAAGTGACTAAAATCAAAACATAAAAGAAAAATTAATATAGAAATAATAAATACGACGTATCCGCATTGCATGTCACTTCGATCTTAATTAACTTTCAATAGTCTAATTTCAATAACTAAATTGCCAGCAGATAAAACATTTTATGCAGTGAAACGTCTAATATTAACCGCGATACATTACTGCAATGCCCGCGGCATCTCGCGTCGTGTATCCAACCCTTTAATTACTTTATAAATAAACTAACTGTTATAGCCGGTATTAAAATATCCCTACGTTTATATGAGTCGACTTTCTAATCTAAATTGAGTTTCATGAGCAGTTATAATCAAAATAGAGACAGTGTTATGCGGTTTAACAAGTTTTAATTAGTAGGGACGTGATGTTTTGTCGATGTAAATATATATAACATATGACAACATATTTTCTTTGAAATATGCACGTTTTTATTGGAATATTTATGTATAATGTACAAGTTAAAATCAAAGTTAAAAAGTGGCTTTGTTGGTTCGTTTGTTACTCTATCACGCGGAAACGGACAGACAAATTATCTTGATTTCTTGAATGGATATACTTGTAGCTTAAAAAGTTTGGATAGCGCCATAGGTTTACCATTTATCCTGAAAATGACACGTAAAACGATTGTACATCTATTTTAAAAACGCCATGACTGTAAGCTTTTTAATATATTCACCATTTTTGAGTAGAAACATATATTTTGTAAGTACCTAAAATTATAATTGTTTTCCAACCGGAAGAGTTACAAGTCATGTGAACATAACTACTAATGTTTAATTTTAGGATAGCTTTTTAAAAGCAATTTTTGACTTCTTTGAGTTGAGTAGGTTCTTAAATTATTTAATTTAATTTAATTAAACAGTTAATTTTTAACTTATCATAAAGTACGAGTATGTTATTGTTTAGGAAGTATTTTTAATGCGAATGTACTCGAATAACCAAATCTTATAAAAGTATTGTAATAAATACACATTTTATTCTATAACTCTTTCTGATTTAGCGCAATGGGAATCGTGACAGAGAATAAACATTACGTATATTTGAATAAAGCATCTCCGATTACTTTTATATGCTATAAGGAAATGGGCTAATATTTCATCGAACATAGAGGTAAAAAACTTATTTTCTGAAGTGTAAAAGACTAAGGTGTAAAGACTCTGGCGCAAAGGATGGCCATCGCCATCCAGCGAGGTAATGCGGCCAGCATTTTGGGCTCTTTTGCGCCGGGTACGGTCGGAGATGGGTTGTGTGTTTAGTTTTTAAGGTTGACCATGTTCTGTTGTTTTTATGGCATTTGTATGAACATAATAAAAAAATTAAGTGTATTTAAGCTATAAGTTTATTTGAAGTTACTCTTTTTTTGTAACTACAGTATAATTCAACCAATTGTAAACTTCACTAACAAAGGGCACACGTACCTTGGTGTCTGTGGCTAAAAAAATTTCAGTAAAAAAAGTATAGATGGGAGTGACCTAGGTTACTTGTTATCCCAGAAAAAACAAGAAAGCGGTCGAAGCCGTGGGTAATTGCTTGTATATCTATACTAATATAATAAAGAAGTAAAGTTTGTGAGGTTTTAGGGGGTAAACTCTGGATCTTCTCAACCGATATTGATAATTCTTTTACCAATGGAAAGCCACATTATCTGTGAGTGTCATAGGCTACAACGTAAGCGCGGGCAAAGCTGCGGGAAAAGGCTAGTAAGAAATAAAAACGTTAAAAATAAGGAAAGTAAAGTGTTAGGTTTTAAGTATTTTAATGGTATTTGTTTTTAAAAATAAGTATTTAATTTGACTCTGATATTAATCGATTATTTATTTTGATTTGGAGACTTTGATTTGACTACCTAGTCGGTTGAAGGACTACCCGACTTAAAATTGGAAGGGGAAAAAGCATGGCCGTAGAGGAGCGAAAGAAAGTCGGCAGTCTGTTCGGTGAAGCGGTGCGATGTGCACCTCCAGTGTTTACACTGTTACTCTGCCCAAATTCATATAAGTTATATATAAGTGATATATGGTTTATAAGTGACGTTTAAAGGAAGTACGAAGTGAAACAATAAACCAATGATTTCAAGGATATGGAGTTTTTCTCATAATCAGAAGTGCCAAGACCTACGTGCCACATGCGGATCATGGTCAACGCGGAGTACCCGAGCCTGAGTATACTCCGTCTGCAGAGCTAACTGTGAGTTTGTTCCTTTATGATATCTACGAAGTCAAGAGCTCTTTTATGCCTAACAAACTACATAATCATCGACAGCTGGCTGTAGGCAAAGGTCCCATACCTTTGTCTATCGGCGCTTAATAAAAGTGAAGGCATAATAGCATTATATAATAGCGTATTTGACATAACTGTCAGAAATAAATTCATACAATTACAGTATTAAGTAGCGGGTACTTTAAAATGTTAAGTGCACCTTCAAAAATACATCTTGGACCCTTTAGCTGGCTCTTGCAATTTTTGCAGATGGTTAAATAAATGTAAATGTAATTTATAAATACTCAGTCGGAACAAGTTTTTAAAATAACAAGATCTATCACCTGTAAAAAAATGTACGCAGTAATCTATTGCAGTATTTTATGTTTGTACAAATTTGATTCATGGGTAATTATCATTATAATTAAACAAAAAAAAAACAAAGAACGTTAAAGTTCCAATCTACCTGCAAGTATTAGATATGTGACAAAATCAACTAAGATTAAATTATATTTTTGAATCTGTGAATTTTAGTGCAAAATTGATAGATTAAATAATAATACAACTACCTTACTGTGCTGGAACTAATTCAACCTTTTATTTCCGAAATGGAACATCGGGTAAGGAAAAATCGTCTCATAATTGTAGTTGTTCAACAGACGTCTTCAGAGTGTTCATATTTGCCAATTAATATTGATTCTTTGTCCCCTTTGAGATTTCGCGTAATTTAGATTGACAGTATAAGATGAATATATGCGTTCCAATTTTCTAATTATAGATCTAAGATTTTATTTGAATAATTTCATTTCATACAATTTATATGGGTACCTACATTGACAAATAGCGTATGATTGCATACAATCGTAACCGATATTGCTCACAGTGGTATATGAGAGAAAATAATTATTTCTAGTTACCTACAAATTCGTAATAAAAATAGTAATTTACGTATTAAAGATACATATTCCATTGTAATTTTAGTAGACTTGATAACTTAAAATTGAAAATGTGTGTATGTTTTACTATTTATTGATATTGATAAAAGAATGGGGAAATAACGCTTATACATAATCATATCTTTATCAGATAAATAATTATTGCTATTGATAATTTATTGTAGTTGGAGTGTACTTTACAGCTTTTTAATAGTCCTATGCTGAACGACGGGCTTTGAGACGAAAAGTGATTAAAATAATATATAAATATTGATTATATCAAAATCGAATTAGAAAAGACAAGACCCGTGGAAGAGATAAAGCTACCAAATATGGCTCTATACGTTGACTAATTGCAGTGGACGTCATAAGGCTTTGATAATGTAAATTTTTATTCATGGAACCGTTTAATTACAATGAAAAAAGTGGACTTGCATTCAGTTTTGTTTACCTCAACATTCTAATGGTTAAGACCAAAACTTCGATCGGACACACTTGAATCTATTTTACCGTTAATTGAGTTTACTCACTGCAAATAAACAAGTTGCAAATACTTGATTTTGCAATCATCTTGGTATCCACAGTCCAGTGTTATACAACCTCAGCAGACTTATAAAATGACTTCGCATAATTATGGCTTATTCATTTTGGCCTTTGTTTAATTAAACTCCAAAACAGGGTGAGTTTTCTTGAGAAATCATTGAGAAAAGAAATGTGTGTTTGACAACAGCAAAAAAAAGAGCTTTCATTCACAACAGTATGCCAAAATGTGTTAACTGATATTCATTGCTACCTACTCGGATAATTCACATTCGAAAAATAATAGTAATGAATGATTTAGTGGTTTAAAAAGTTTGAAATAAACAGAAACATAAAACAAATAACTGTAAGCAGAATCATTAGCATTGGGATAAATTAGTGTATTTTATTACAATAACGACAAAATACATTATGTTGGGAAAAATATGTAATGAAATTATATTTTATAGATAGCACCATATTCAATGTAAATCATGACGTGACATATACCATGAGTAGTAGTCAAAGGGAACACTTCTAACTATACCTAGTTGTGAAATTCTAATAAGTATCGGGGATCAGTTTATAAGATAAGAGGAAAACCTAAATCTTCGTCAAAATAAACGGGTACCTAATCAATCAATCAGTTCTTGATTTGTGGCTTCTGGGGTACCTAATGAGTGTGAAGCCTTGAATAATGTTGTCAAACTGAAAAAAATTTGATCACCTACCTACATTTGTGAAAGTAAACATAAAGTAACATTATATACACTAGTGAGTCGATTTAAGGTCCAAGGACACACTTGAATCTATTTTACCGTTAATTGAGTTTACTCACTGCAAATAAACAAGTTGCAAATACTTGATTTTGCAATCATCTTGGTATCCACAGTCCAGTGTTATACAACCTCAGCAGACTTATAAAATGACTTCGCATAATTATGGCTTATTCATTTTGGCCTTTGTTTAATTAAACTCCAAAACAGGGTGAGTTTTCTTGAGAAATCATTGAGAAAAGAAATGTGTGTTTGACAACAGCAAAAAAAAGAGCTTTCATTCACAACAGTATGCCAAAATGTGTTAACTGATATTCATTGCTACCTACTCGGATAATTCAAATTCGAAAAATAATAGTAATGAATGATTTAGTGGTTTAAAAAGTTTGAAATAAACAGAAACATAAAACAAATAACTGTAAGCAGAATCATTAGCATTGGGATAAATTAGTGTATTTTATTACAATAACGACAAAATACATTATGTTGGGAAAAATATGTAATGAAATTATATTTTATAGATAGCACCATATTCAATGTAAATCATGACGTGACATATACCATGAGTAGTAGTCAAAGGGAACACTTCTAACTATACCTAGTTGTGAAATTCTAATAAGTATCGGGGATCAGTTTATAAGATAAGAGGAAAACCTAAATCTTCGTCAAAATAAACGGGTACCTAATCAATCAATCAATTCTTGATTTGTGGCTTCTGGGGTACCTAATGAGTGTGAAGCCTTGAATAATGTTGTCAAACTGAAAAAAATTTGATCACCTACCTACATTTGTGAAAGTAAACATAAAGTAACATTATATACACTAGTGAGTCGATTTAAGGTCCATGTACACCAGATACATAACTATAATTGGACAAGATTGTTTTGCTAAAAGCTCATATAGCTATAAATTGGAAAATACAAATATTACAGGGTTCACAAGATAGAAAAGATCATACGCAGCAAATGCTTCAGCAACTTTGCCGCGAGTTATGATAGATAATTTTATTTATTGCATAATAGCAATGATTACAAGTCTAAATTAATGAATGATACACACCTATGCCGTGAAAAAAAAAAAGGGAAATTCAATGCGTACCTACGTTAGGAAGGCTATGCAAGTTTTATGAAATAAACATTCGACAACTGACATTATCACAGTAATGTTTAACTTTGTTCATATTCGTTACTGTTATTTTCTCACTTGATTATGGAAAAACATTATATTAAATTGATACAATACATTTAAGGGTCACAATTCATATTTAATGAGTTTGATTCCAAACATTGCAAGAATATACTAGCATTCACACTTGTTCGTACAGATTTTGACTAGTTTTGTTTGATTGGCATGGAAAATCGCAAACTATGATTATCGGGTCGTCTCATTTGGTTCAAGGCAATTTTTTTTAATATAAAATATCAATATATTCATATTATGTGTATAGAAGCTATATAATATGGATCAGATTTAAAAAAAACACCGTTTAGTTATGAAAATAAGTACAAAATTTATAAAAGAAATTAATCATGTTTATAACTATAACTAAACGTATCTAAACTGGGTGAAATTGTTGTAATAACGTTGGAGCAGTGTCACCCTATTGATTAGTATTGATCATAATGTTCAGTACGACGTTGTCCCTCATGGCGTTGTTATTTGATGAGTGATACAATTAATAAATATAGCACTTGCACTTGCTTGAAAGATAACTTTACCTACCTAAAGTGTCTCTGCAGGTTTAATATTTAAAAAAAAAAGGTAAATATTTGATTCAGGGGAATACAATGGAGATTTAAATTAAATTAAACAGTTAAATGAACCATTAATGTGATGATTCGAATGTTCAAATAAGTAATAGTCCTCTAAATTAAAAAAAGGAAGGGATGCAATACTTGAATTGACTGCACGTCGATACTTCAGGCTACAGATGAGTATTCTGTGAGAATTGCTTCACAGCCTACACATAATAACTTATCTTTAAGATAAAGATACCAATATTTTAGATATGGCAGTTTCAAATATTCCAGTAACATTATTGGAATATTGCCAGTATTTTATGAAATATTTATAGAATATAAGTAACAAAAAAGTTACAAGAAATAACTAGACATTCTTATACTAGTCGGTGTCAATGGATTCACGAAAAATTTGTGATAATGTTTTCAGTTGAATAAACAAAATTTAATTCATCAAATAAAATCGATGAATTTGCAAAACATTGTTTTGTCTGTATATAATAACATCGTGTAAATTATTTTCATGGTAATTATTGATGTTGCCATGATTTGAATATTAATGTGAACTTCACATAATATTAAAGGAAAGCAAATTTATGCTGCTTACTGTGTCAGTGCAACAAAATAAATAGTCTTTGTTCTTCAAAACATACACACCTAATCAATGTGTAAATTATGGTAGCTACACAAAGATTTAAACTTCCACAGTGACTGGATAGATATCTTCATGTTTTGCAACGTAAAATTGAGTACCTAACAGTAATCCATACTAAAGTTGGCACTTTATAATGTTGCAGTGAATTTATAAAGCGCATTAATTGAGTAAATAGGTAATCGAAGAAAATTTAGAGCAGTGACTTAATTATATGAAATGCAAAAATAGAACTGGTTTGCATTTCGGTTGTAATTTACAACTATGATTAGCGTCATAATTTGAATATCATTTTGAATTTCATGTTGTAATGGCATTACAGTATCTCATGGAACAAAATGCAGTTTTAATGGTATGTTAATTTTGTTCACAGATATTCCTGATACGAGAATGGAACAGGCTCGTATCACACATATAGTTTCATATTCGTAATTCAAGAATGGAATAGGCTTGCAATATGAATAGTTTTCTACCGTATGAATGGAATGGGCATACAGTTTATAAAAAAAAAACAAAAATGGGTCTGCGGAAACGGAATGGCTTACGCAGCAATGGATAAATAAATAATAATTTTATTCAAGTATAACAGACTCAACATTTAAAAAAAAAAACATGTTATCAGCGACAATAGCGGCTGGGTGACACGGCGCGGCCGGGCGATATAGTTCTTCTGTGCGGGCAGCTGGAACGGGTAAAACGGTTTTGGGCGCGGCTGAAACAATACAGTGCCGCCAGGCGATAGCGTGTGACTAAGGGACACGACGCGGTTGGGCATCTGGAGCAGTTGGCGCCTGGAGCAAGCTGGACGCCTGAATCAAGCTTGGTGCTTGGAGCAGCTGGATGGTGCCTGGAGCAGCTGAGTGGTGCCTGGAGCAGCTGGGCGCCTCGAGCAGCGGAGCGCCTCCAACAAGCTGGGCGCCTAGAACAAGATGGGTGCCTCCAACAAGCTGGGCGCCTCCAACAAGCTGGGCGCCTCCAACAAGATGGGTGCCTCCAACAAGCTGGGCGCCTACAACAAGCTGGGCACCTCCAACAAGATGTAGCAGCTGAGTGCCTGTAGCAACTGGGCGCCTGTGACAGCTGGCGCCTGTGGCAGCTGGCGCCTGTGGCAGCTGGCGCCTGTGGCAGCTGGCGCCTGTGGCAGCTGGCGCCTGTGGCAGCTGGCGCCTGTGGCAGCTGGCGCCTGTGGCAGCTGGCCCCTGTGGCAGCTGGCGCCTGTGGCAGCTGGCGCCTGTGGAAGCTGGCGCCTGTGGCAGCTGGCGCCTGTGGCAGCTGGCGCCTGTGACAGCTGGCGCCTGTGGCAGCTGGCGCCTGTGGCAGCTGGCGCCTCTGGCAGCTGGCGCCTGTGGCATCTGGGCGCCTGAGGCAGCTGTGCGTCGATGGCCGGCGGTCATCGGGGTGCCAAAGCGCCACAGCGACAGTGTGGCGCTGGGGGCTCCAAACAACATCCGAATGTCGCACGGTGACTCACCTCACCGTAGACGGCATTTGGTCTCGACTTGCCTGTCCTGCGACCAGCAAATCACGCGCCGAAACATACAAAAAGTGATTCCAAAAGTGATACCAAAAGTGATACCAAAAGTAATACCAAAAGTGATACCAAAAGTGATACCAAAAAGTGATACAAAACGTGATAAAAAGAGTGATACAAAAGTGATGAAATTAGCGAAAGCAATTTTACTAAAAACATTTAAAAATACATACTTAAAGATCTTTATTTTATAAGAACGAAATTGCTTTGCATTGCGAATTGATTTCAGCCATATGAATGGAATTGGAATACGGCTAGTAAGAAAAATATATATATGTTTGTTGCGATAAAGGAACGGAATACGGAGCAACACAATTGATTTATTTATAAATAATTTGATTGATTCGCAATGTAAAAGTAACCAAATACAGTGTATTGATAAAATATAAGTTTTTCAAATATAACTTGTATTAAAATGTTATATTTTCACTGTTACATCGTTCGATTAATTATAAAATCTATATAATAAGAATGGAATTACTTTGTATTGCAAATCGATTTCTAACAAATGAATGAAATTTAAATACGGCGAGTAAGAAAAAGAAATGTTTGCCGCGATAAAGGAATGGAAAACGCAGCAACATAATTGATTTTACCTATAAATTATTTTCAAAGATATTCGATTTGCAATGTAAAAGTAACTAAAAACACTGTATGGATGTTAGTTTTTCAATATGATTTGACAGTTTCTGTATAAAAGTTTGATGTTTTTCACCATTTAAAGTAGACTAAACTCATTGTCATGGTTTTGTTTTCATCAGTTGCATCTTTCTTTCGCTTTTGACTGGCCATGTGTTAGGTTCTCCTGGCAACGTGCATGAGGACATGCACGGGGTCAGGACGGACGAGTGTTAGGTTTTAAGTATTTTAATGGTATTTGTTTTTAAAAATAAGTATTTAATTTGACTCTGATATTAATCGATTATTTATTTTGATTTGGAGACTTTGATTTGACTACCTAGTCGGTTGAAGGACTACCCGACTTAAAATTGGAAGGGGAAAAAGCATGGCCGTAGAGGAGCGAAAGAAAGTCGGCAGTCTGTTCGGTGAAGCGGTGCGATGTGCACCTCCAGTGTTTACACTGTTACTCTGCCCAAATTCATATAAGTTATATATAAGTGATATATGGTTTATAAGTGACGTTTAAAGGAAGTACGAAGTGAAACAATAAACCAATGATTTCAAGGATATGGAGTTTTTCTCATAAAAGTTATAAACAAAGTATGACTGCTAATGTATCTCAATAATATAATTAGCGTGATAGATTCCTTCTAATGGCTTCCATATTTTATTATTAATTAGCTCAGTTTTTTATTTGGTCTGAGTTAATTAGGTATAAAATCATAAAATCCGACGGTAAAGCTAATTAAAAACAAACTATGGAAATAAAACGCAGTTCACCGTTTAATAAGCATATACAAACTTTACACTAACATCCGGTTTTGAGTAGGGTAGTGTGGTGCAGCTACAAAGTTAAAGCTGCGTTGTTTTTTAGAGATATAACGAGTGACATTCATTCTCCTCGTTATGAATGAATAGAACAAATAGATTTATACTACACCTGCTCGGAAAGTACCTTGATACTTTATCAAATTTACGGTAGAAAGTACGTCATTGCATATCGAACAAATATGCGGCGAGAAAACGCATCTGAGCGGAAGAGAAAAGTGTATGAAAATCAATTTCTTACGTGGTTTTTCTTTTTTAATTTTGGGTAAGACTATGCGCTGGTAACCTAAATTAAATATCAAAAGCCAAAAAGTTTTTACAGTGAGTTTTTATCTCCAAGTTCGCAAAATGACACTGGCCACTAGCTGTGTGTTGGTAGGTGTCAAACAATTTGAAAAAAGAACATGTGAAAATTGCAGACTCCATTGGCGCCATTTTCAAGTGTTACATTAAGCTTCACTAACTGCAACAATTTCAATATAAATTTCAATTAGTAAAGATTTAGTTTTTTTATTTTCCTCGTAGGTGTAGTATAAAGCACTATGTATCACTCGAGAGAAAGTGCGATTCCCGATCTCGAGTGTTTTAAAGTTCGACACCCTCGACGGTAGTCGGTCACTTTCTCCTCTCGGTGAACAATGTACTATTGTTTTTTCTCTATGCAAATGTGATGACAGTTTTGATAGGTGAATAATATTTTTTCTAAATGTTTAAAAATGCACAGTGTAATTTACGCAGTATTATTATTGCGAATAAGTCCGCTTGTTGGACGACCATCTAGTGGTAATCGATGATACATGAGGTCGAAGATGAAACATACAGATTTGGAAGATACATAATAATATTATATTATTCACTCTGACCTCGTTTTCCTAAGATTAATTCACGAAGAAGGTAAGGTATAAAAAACAATCTGATAAAAACCTACATCTATAGAATTTCCACCACTACATCGCAACTAACCTACATCTTTTATTTGTCAGTTTCAAACCGTAAGTATGCGATGAAATTAAAATAAACAACTAGATTTGCTACCGACGTTATTACTCAAAATAGACCTTGCAGTACAATACATAAGGGGATGAGAAGAAATAAATAGGCAATAAAGCTTACCGCTTACAGCCATTTACAGTGGAGAATAGCACATTTCTATTTGTCACTATAATTTACTGACTAAGAATGTGGTCATTATTCCACGCTTCTCTTCGACTAGAACATTTATACAAAGAAACACCTCATAATTATTTATATGAGAAATACTTATTTCATTTAGGGCACTGATACCTATAACTTGAAGACCATTATAGGGCTTTGGACCAAATGCATGCATCTCAATCAATTAAAGTTCTAAGCGTTGCTACTAAAAGCCAAATGGCAAAGGAAAACGTGACAAATTCTGTTTTTTTTTTTTCATTTGTCCGAAGATAATTCTGATTTGACGTGAAAAAGTTTACCTGATGAATTTCATTAGAATGGTAAACTATGTTCTAATCTTTCTTATAATGAAAAGCTTGTGGTGAAATTACTTAATAGCGATTTTGATTTATTTATTCGATTTTATTGACTCACCACAACGCTGGCCAAGTGCGGGTTGGTGGATTTATATACGCCGCCGAATTTCTTCTACGGACGTTTGCAGGTTGCCTCACTATGTTTTCCGTCACCGAAAAGCCAGTGGTGTGAAATTCCGGTCAAATCTGGCAAGTTTGCCACGGGATGTTAGCTTTACCACTAGCAGTGTGATCACACAAATCCTCTTATACCCGTGAAATTGGCAAGTTATTTTGGTTGTGGCCATACTTGTCGTAAAATAGGTGAAACAACTAGCAACACTGCATGGAACGAAGCACCTAAGCGTCCATCTTTACCAGTCGTTTTAGATCCGAAATCGCGACAGTAAAGTTCCCTCAAATTCAGTGCTCCGGGATTTTTGAAATTTATGTCACAAATACTGGATCTACGTAAGTAAAACTTATTAAAAAAGTTACTTTAATGATAATTATTAGAATTATTACTTTATTATTAACGTAAGTGTTGAATTTTGTCTCAAAATATCATTGGCAAAGATAACACACCCGTTTGCCGGTAGGTGATGGTAACTTTACCAAGTTTTGGAAGGGCCTAGGGTTGTCACTAGCATACTAACAATGTTTTTAAGTGTATTAGGTACTATTATTGTCATCACATTATGCGCCTTAATTGAAGCAACCGGGTGCAAGACTTACAAAATAATTTAATAATTATTAAATTAAGGAATAATTTTTCTGAAACTGTTTATTAAGTTTTTTCTTTTCTTTTATGATTTTTGTCAAATGGCACGCAAAATAAATAACTCTTAGGCGATTTATTACTGTCGATATGATTGATAAGCTGTAGGTCCGTGTTTATTTTAAGGTTTATTTTTGTTTTGTTTAAGTAAATGGGTCGGCGTAATCGTCGAGAATTGGGATGCCGACATTACAAAAATTATACTCAGATAAATACCTATGATTAATAAATTATTGAATAAAAATAATGGTCTCGAAATTTTGACAACCCTGACAACATATTCTGACTTTGTATGAAAATAACTTTATTGGGTGAGCAACTTTACCATTTTGTCTGATTTTATATAATTTTGAAATATAAAGTCCTTTAATAAAACGGTTTGGACATCTATCGAATGTAAGCTTGACATTTACATTTATGTTTTGTGCAAAATAATTCAATTTCATGCAATAGACCTGGTGGTAAAGTTGCCACAAGGTAGAGCCATCTTTGCCCATTTTTGGTTTTACACTTTTTTGTTCGCTACTTGTAGCCATTCCAGATTTTTTTGACACGAGCATGTTAATCGACAAATAAGTGGTCCATCCCATTGACTAAAAAGGTCTCTGACTAATATTAAAATGCCAAAAATTTATTTTAACTCATCGACTCATGACAAAAGTAATAAGTAAGTATAAGTTCCAAAGAAACTCATTGGTACGGGACCGGGCTTGAACGCGCGACCTCAAGAATGACAGGCCAGAGTTACAACCACTAAAACACCACGGCTTCACGTTCACCTCCTCACAATGGTTTTGTTTCAAAGCCTTTTTAGATTCAATCACAAGCTGTTTCTCTGTAAACATTATTTAGCAACATATCTCACGGTAACTACACATACATTCCTCTCAATATAACTCGCTTAAACACACATAAAGTAATTTATTTCGTTTTGCACGTAACGCGAAGTGGCTCCATAAACTCGAATGTATGCAAATGCTACTAAAAATTATCTCCCTCTCAAACATTTTACTACACACGTAAATACAGTTCAAACTTTTACTTCGAAACCGAATTATAATTTGCAGTGAAAAGTTTAAATTTGTAAACGTGATTCAACCGTTCAAACGGTCTAAATTCTGTTGGAAATATCTAAAAAGTTCATTAACATTTGAGCCGTCAAAGCGTTGGCAACTTTACACATTTATAACGAAGTCTTTGAACTGGTGTACTCTTGAAAAATGAATGCCTACGATTAAACTAAAAGCTATTATAGAGCTGTGTATATCGACTATTTGAGGTTCAATTAAAACTCTATCAAACAATCAGACATCGAACTCACTTTGTGAATAATAACTAGTTTAAATGTATATACTCGGTGTTATATAGAGCTAGATTAGATGTCAGATATCCGGGAAATTGAGCACAATTATTAGTCTTAGACCAAAAGAGCAGCGTTGAACGGATATATACCATACTAGCTGTCCGTGCCGGCTTCGCCCGAGTACAATTGGTTAAAAAAGCCAAATAATAAAGATTCCTATTTTTTTGATAATATAATATAGCCTATGTGCAACGGGGATAGTGTAGCTTTCCAACAGTGAAATATTTTTTCAAATCGGTTCAGTAGTTTCGGAGCCAACTACTTATATGCAAATTAAAATATGAACAACGTATGGGTCTTTCGACGCATAAGTATGTTCTGTTTTTTCGGGATGTTCAATTTTTTACTGACAAATACATATCATTTTTGTACAAATTGATAGGTAAATTAGTATTATGTTATCTATTAATAACGACGCGGAATAAAACTCTTACAATAAATTGTTAAAATTACATTTAAAAGTTAGTTGATAAGCAAAATATGTTAAATAAGTTCCCTAATTACGTTGGGGATAATTGATTTACAAATAAAAAAAAATAAAAAAACTATGCAAACAAACAAACAATCAAATCTTTCCTCTTAATAATATTGGTATAGACTCCGCGAATGAGTTCACAGCATGAACGCCATAATTACTTAGTGCGAAACAAAAGAAAGCTGTGAGTGCAGCGAAATTATCTCCGGTAAGCAAATTTAACATCACAACATTGGGCCTACGAAGCCCAGCTCAGCCCGAATTTGCGTCACCGTGCTTTGTTCCAGGCCTAATCTGAATTTCAAGGTATGTTTTTCATGCCACTTACTTGATACCTATCCGTGGCATACACAGAAGAAAGACAAGTAGTATTCGAATAGGTAGTATGAAGAGTGACAGAAACATGTCTGTTTTTACTCTGATGGTCTGCGCTATTTAAATAACAATTCAGTAATCTAGGTATTTATAGCAAAGCAAGCTAAGCAAATACGAGTACTATCCTTATTAGTTAAAAAGCCTGTAGCTATGATACTCGCAAGTACTAGTATTTTAAGAGTTTGGTTTGTATTTTTCTGTCTTATCTAGTGTGAACAATGAAGACTTTATCTGTATTTATATTTGATCAAAGAAAGCTCAAGTTGTTGTATATTTTAATGGAATCAAAATAGACAATATGCGTTATTTGCATACATTTGGCATGTGCCTATGTACGATATACAAAGGTATCAAATTCGACTACACTTCTTAACTCAAATTTGAAATTGGCATTGAGATAGAACGAATAACGAAATAGAATGCACTCCGAAAACTCTCTCGAAAATGTTTATACTCCTACGCCACCAGTTCGTTAGTACTCGTATCTTACATGTTTCAATATTTTCCATCCCAGGCAGGGGCAGCCATAAATTGTAGTGAAAAACTCGGCGTCTTTGTTCGCCGCCTCAATGAATACTATATGAGGGAGCGGTGTACCTTCGCATCCTCGCCTAATGAAGCTACGGTCTGTAACTGGAACTAGGCTTGCTAATAGGTTAGCTTTTATATGTGTATTAGACTGCACGGTATTCAGGGAACGTTAGAGTAAATGTTCTAGAATGAGATCACGCGCAGTAAACTGCGTAGGAGTTTGATTGTCAAGGTGAAGAAACAACCAGATTAAGATATCAGGAAAGCGCTGGATGCAACCCGCATACAACACAAATTGAAAAACCATTAGATAGGTATAGGTACATGTAGCGTATAGGTAAATTTATTTCTTTTTAACGCGAAATAAGTTCGCGTTTTGACCACCAACTCGCATGATGGTAAGCACGCGGACTTAGAAGATATCTATTTATCTATGATCTTAAAAAACAGTGAACATCTTATGGCTGATGTCTTGATTATGTGTGTCTGTATTTCTAAATATCACCATCTGTACCATATCTTTTTAGCGACTTTTGATACAATTTTTTCTTCATAAGCTGATTTAATCGGCATAGTTCTTCTTCAATTGAAACTTGATTCCCAAAACAATGATTTCTAAACACTAAGCGTGCTCCAATAATTGAATTGAAATTATGTAAATAAATGACAAGGAAAATGTTTGTTGTCAGTCATCTTCATCGCGGCTTTGCGGATTGGAGATGAAAGGTGCGAGATAGATTGTGCCATGGATTGACACAATGGATTGCTTCGCCCGGAATAGCTGGGATCTGCAGATCAAACAATGGGGCGTGACTAGTCAATGGTTTGGATTCTGAGTTGCTTTTGATTTGCCTGTCAGCGCTCAAATACGAGTAGCTAGTTAGGTCAAGGATTGTTTTAATCCAACTGTGTTAAAAAGAACGCGTCGAATTTGCGATTGCCTCTATTACTTCAATTTCAAACTGGAGTATTTATCAAATGATATAACTACAGCTTGTGCAGCGATGCGCTGGATGCAGGCCACTTACAACCGGTGTTATTGGAGACCTACGTCTAACAGTAGAGCTCGTTTTACCACATACTGCCTGACGTTGAGCAGATAAGCGGTCTAGGTTGTAGCACGCTTACCTAGAAGATACCTATTTACTCGGGATTAGAAGACGCCCACGTTGTACTTTAGCGGGAAGACAGCTCGTACGGCAAACATGATGTTAATGAAAAAAAAACGAACACTAGTAAAACTTTCGACCAAACCAAAAAAACATTTTGAACCAGTCCATTTTTCGCAGGGGTTTTTTAAAGAAATTATGAAAATTTATGGACTGTAAAATAAAATATTGAAAAAACTCGGGCCGCACTCGGCGTACTCCGCCGGAACCCCTTGGCATGTAATATTTATCGTGACGGGCAAACACTGCGCCAAGGAATATTGAAAAGCTTGACATTCCACTGCTGAGAAGAAAATGCTGAAAGGAACAGCTCTTGTAAAATGAGACCCTAAGGAATTTGTAGTTATCTCTCAAGCAAAACAACTCAACTCAATAACAATTAAGTACGGTCTTATAGTACAAAAATAATAATTATTACGCTTTCGTCATATTTCTGTACACACAGCTTGTTCAAAAACCACACTTACAAAACATAGGTACGTTTTTACTTGTTTTATTAAAATTAAATAATATTGACAAAATGTTTAACCAACCTTAAGTAACACTTAGGTTACTTAAGATATTAAGCATAATCACAATAGTTTTATGTTAGAGATGAATTATTATTATCCTCAATCTGACAACACTACAGCCATTTGACCTATAGTAGACCCTTGATATCTGATCTGTAGTATATACAAACATATACCCTCGATTGTGTCAATTATCATAGAGTATTCTGCCAAAATTATTTTTTTCAAAGTAACGAGTACAATTACCGACTTTAGAACAACATATTTTATAATAGTACCCACAAAATTTTCCTCTGTTTTTCTGTGTACATTATCTAATCTGCGGATTCTGCAATTGGATGCCGCCAATACAGTTCTTGCAACCGGGGCTATGTGCACAAACGACCCGTACCTACTATACCAAGATTTTTAGGGTTGCGTACCCAAAGGGTAAAAACGGGACCCTGTTACTAAGACTTCGATGTCTGTCTGTCCGTCTGTCTGTCTGTCAACGGGCTGTATCTCAATAGCCATGATAGCTAGGTAGCTGAAATTTTCACAGATAATGTATTTCTGTTGCCGCTATAACAACAAATATTAAAAACAGAATAAAATAAATGTTTTCCCATACAACAAAAGTGATTTTTATGAGTTTTTTGCTCGCTATTAATAACGTCAAGAGGAATGGGTCTTCCATACGGTGCGGAACCCTTCGTGCGCGAGTCTGACTCGCACTTGGCCGATTTTTCTATATGTTTCTGCACCAATGCTACCGTATACTGCATCAAACTTTCTGAGTGATTTACTTATGTTATTCAACGGAAAAATACTACCTATAAATTTTTTGGAGAACGTCAGTCTTCAAAAGAAACTGGAAATATAACAAACTACGACAACAAGTTTCGGTTTTGAAGTTTTATAAAATTTGTTTAGTTAGAAAACAAAAACTCAACCTCATCATCATATATCAGGGGTAAGACGTCTAAATGATGTCACGTAAAGTAGTGGGCAGGGTACATATCACGTAGTTCTGATGGCTAATGTTCTCGAAATTTTCGAATCGTCAACTTTTACGGCAAACGCGGTGTAGGACATGACAATCACCAACAAAATGGATAGACAAAAAACGCTCTATATAACGTTCACAACTGGCCTAATTGAATTTTTTAAGAGAAAATTGCTGCCTATACCTTTGAATTTACTAAAAAACATATTAGTAAAATAAATCCTTTTCCGGCAATGACCGACATCGCCTGGCAGATTAGAGAATTGAAATGGCATTGGGCAGGCACATAGTACAGAGTACTGATAAACGATGGGGTTGAAAAGATTTTGAGTGGAGACCACGTAAATGCAAACATAGCGTGGGTCATCTAGACACATGGGCAAATGAACTCATTGAGACATGTCTGCACTGGATGCAAGCCGCTTCCAATCGGCCTTATTGAACATTTAATTGAAATACATCAATGTCCAACTGGGTGGAAGGATGCATACAACAAGTAATAAATTAAAAAAATCCTTTAAAAAAACAAGCTTTTACAGAACGAGTACTCGCCAATACGAATCAAACGAGCCGAAACTCGACAGGGGTTGCATCGTTTCATTACAGAGTTCCTATGGCCACCTTCCTGCTCCATTATCAGACCCTGGTTACTATTGAAAGACAAACTAATCGCCAAAACCATTCAAATGACCCAAACTCGATGAGGTTGTGTCGTTTCATTGCTAAATTCCTTTGGCCACCTTCTAGCTCCATCATGAGATCAGCACTATGTCATCATAACATTGTATTGCACGCAATTTACAAATGTATGAAAAATTTCAGCTCAATTAGTTACCGGGAAATGGATGAAATTTAACTTGCAAGATTTGATTACAGACCGACATATAACGGGACAGGTGAAACTAAATAAAAGCTTGTGATATAAGACAAAGTTTTTTAACAAAATTGTACGCCACTCCATCTACTGGTCAACTATATTTTCATGCAACGTGCTGAAATGCTGAATAAAGTAAGTACTGAACATATTGAAGCCGGTGGAAGCAAGCGGGGCAAGCAGGCAATTCTGTACAATTGCACCACCGGAGCTGCAGTAATTTTAATCTAGCAACTTTACTGGAATTCCAGCATTTTATAGTGAGATAGAATAATTGTGGCGTAAAATTTCCATCTCTGCATTATTTGCTTGTTACTGTGGGCATAGAGTGAAGTGTTAGCTTCCAGTTATTTTTAGAATGTAAGGTATTATTTAGGTTAGAGTAGGTAATTAAAATAAATAGTTTCACATTGTGTTGTTGTCTCTTGTCTAGATTAATGAGCGTGCTGATACACATCTATATAAACAGAACCAACAATGTAAACAGATATTTAAATTGAGACTGAAAAATATTTTACAATATTAAAATACATAACAGATGGATGTAAAGATACAGGCGTTTCGTTTTACGCTCAATATTTATTGCAACTATAGCAAAGATTTGACGACACAAGTTGACACAACTGTATTATTATTTTATTTATAATAATTCAGCAACAACTTCATCTTTAGGTTTTATTAGATATTTATAAAAGAGGCATAGGCCTCTTTCACTTTCTCTCTCCAATGAGAGCTGTAGACTTCCTCCGTCTTACCAAAAAAGTTTTACGCACACTTTAGACAATGTTTAACAGTACAAATTGCTCGGTTAAACAGTATTTAAAGCGTGTTTTAATATTTTGTAGTAAGGCAGCCTTTGTCTAAAACGACGTCGTATCTTCTATAAAAGCGTGCTACACCTTAGACCGCATATCTGCTTATGTAGTATGTAGTCAAACGCAAACCTTTTTGAAATATAAAAAAAAAATTTATCGCAATATTTATTATTCATTTTGTAGTAAAAATTTCTAGAACATCCGAATCGTTTCAAACAGGAGCAGTAGCTAATCATTCAAAACGCCGACTCTATAATCTCGTAAATCAATTCACCGATCGTAAAATCACTCCAACCGTAACATAAGAGTATCTAATAAAACATTCACTATCCAGATTCTCAAACTAAACTATCATCGTAACAGATATTTACGAGTAAATTCCGGGCTTTTTATCGAGTACACTTTACATTCTGATTTTGAACTAGTTTCCAGTTCAACGTACCCGTTTTTTGTCCGGAATTTAGGTTAGAGCAGATTCTAAGTTTCTCAAAGTGGGGTGCGCGTACCGGTTATGGTACATCAATTAACCATAAATGGGGTGCGCGACTAAAATAAAACCTGTCACTAAAATAAAACTATGATTTAGTACGATTAGTTTGTAAGTATAGCTTGGCCTATACTTCGCTGGTACTGTTGTCAGAGCTTCAAAGCTAAATGAAGGCCTCTAACATAACTGCCTCGGTGGCTCAGTGGTTAGTAACCCTGACTCCTGAATCAAAGAGGCATGGGTTCGATCCCCACCCAGGACAAGCATTTATGTGATGAACATAGATGTTTGCTCTGTGTCTGGTTATTATTTAGGTACAATCTATATAAAGATATATGTAGTATATCAGTCTCTGGCAGCCATATCACAAGCGTTGCTTAGTTTGGAGTCAGAGACCGTGTGTAAGATGTCCCCTAAAAAAAAACTAAATGTGCAAAACTTTCAGTATCCACAATTTGACCTGTTATCAAAGCCATGACATTAGTTGTAAAACCCACCCTCGCTCACCCGTTCGAAACCTGAACACTAAGTTTTTTCATGTCGTAAGTACGCACATATTTTGTTTTTAGGGTTCCGTAGTAGTAACTCTTATATGGTTGTTGTGATAGAATCTGAGGAATCTATCCGTCTGTCTGTCGATCTGACCATCCCCAAGTCACAAAGCCTCATTTCTCTCACATTTAAAAACCAAATTGGATGTTTGAGAAACTCAGGATTAGAGTATAGTAGAGCAAAAACTTCAAACAGTAACAGTGGGACGTATAAACATAGATACGCCGGTTTGTTTGTTTATGTTGAGAGGAAGCGCCCATCAGGGTGCCACGCCACGTTCCTGTTCAGGACATGCATTGAAATGCCGAGGGTAACAACGGTTGTGGCTAAAAAATGGATCGGATATACCTATTTGCATGTTAGAAACACGGGAAGAGCCTGAGTTTCACGGCACAGGCCACCCTAGTGCGGGATTTAGAGCAAACTATTTAGTAAATACATTAGGCTTTTTGTACAAATAAACGTAATTGGAATTGATTTGAATTTGAAAACTGCTGCCATAACGGTAAGTAGCATGAAATAACACAAGTGACGTAACCATAAGTAACATGGATACAGCGTTTTTGCGGTGATGACATTGATATTATCAATCTGCGTGTGGTTAGCATTTATATTTTATCAGTTACATTTTGAACACCTGAAATCTAAAATCAAAGGTGAAAATTGTGATGAAATCTTTACAGCAGATACGAGAATAAATAATATACTAAAGTATTATTCCACGAACAGATACGAATCGAGTATATATTCAACCTAAATGTAAGGATCTAATAAGAACAGGGATTGATAAAGTTCATCTTTCGACACGTTCTGTAGGTATTATTGCTTATCACGTATTTGGTAACTTCTGAGCTTCTGATAACTATTCTGCGACGACGCGTGTGGTGCCGTAGATAAAAAACATAAGGACAGGCAATTAGCTTCACGCTAGGTGTTTCCTAATTCTTTTTTATCTTTTATAAAAAAAAAATAGGTATCATCCTTCCTTCCTTCTTTCCTTTCAGCCATAGGACGTCCACTGCTAAACATAGGCCTCCCCTAAAGATCTCCTATAAGATCGGTTGGTAGCGGCTTGCATCCAGCGCGATCCTGCGGTATTAATGAGATCGTTCGTCCACCTTGTGGGTGGACGTCCTACGCTGCGCTTGCCGGTACGTGGTCTCCACTCGAGGACTTTTCGACCCCATCGGTCATCAGTCCTCCGCGCTATGTGCCCTGCCCATTGCCACTTCAACCTGCCAATCCGCTGGGCTATGTCGGTAACCTTGGTTATTCTACGGATCTCCTCATTTCTGATTCGATCGCGCAGAGAAACTCGGAGCATAGCCCTCTCCATGGCTCGTTGGGCTACTTGAAGATTACTAATAAGGCCCATAGTGAGAGACCACGTTTCTGTGCCGTAAGTCATCACTGGCAACACACACTGGTCGAAAACTTTAGACTTGAGGCACTGAGGTATGTCGGACGAGAAGACGTTACACAATTTTCCGAACGCTGCCCAGCCGAGTTGGATTCGGCGAAAAGTATCATAGTTCCTACTAATGACATCAGCTTTATAAGTAGGAGGAGTTTGTTTAGACAACAATTGAGATTATTTGCAAGAGTATTTAAAAATAAATTTGCAAAATATTTTTGAAAGGAAATCCTCGAAAAGGTTTTGAACAATTTCGAAAAATTTGTTCCAAAGTTAATGTTAGAGCTGGAATAATTCAAATTCAGTGAAATGAACACAGAGTGCTTAATTATGGTTGGAGCCAAGCTACAAGGGAAAAAGAGGCTAAGGATGATAATACTGAGTCTTTAGAATTTCTACTTTTTTAAATATTTGTTTTATATGATTTTCTTTCGAATTAATTTACAAATATACTTAATCCTAAAATTACGTGATATAATGTTTTGATCAGTTTGGCCAGGTCCTCGCAAAGCGCAAAATGTATTGTGCCCCCGTCCGTAGATGTGTGTATTCTCACTCGATTCTCAAAGCTTTTACCACACTCGTTCGGAAAACTTGTTCCGAAGTTAGCAGCGACATCGTGTTCGGGAATGGCTCCTCAGATTCGGCGGACAGAACACAGAGTGCCTAATTATGGACGTTGGGGGCCACAGGGGGGAGGGGGCTAATGTGTGTATCGGGGCGCCTCTCGTGACCTGTTTGCGAATATTAGTGACGCGCGGGTGACTGTACAGCCACTGAAACAGCGGGAAGAATTTTAAGTAGTTTTTCAATCAAGTGTGTAGATTTATAGATGGTATCTTGTTCAGCTTAAACCTAACTTAACTATTTGTTACGAATTATTCCTTGTAAATATTACTTTTATCTTGATTTCCTTGTACACTACATGGTAAATTCAAGAAATTTATACTTATTAGTTCACGTTGCTGTATTGTAGGTACCCAATTTAGCTATGTGACTCTAGGTATAAAACACAATAAATTATCAAAATATACAGGGTTCTCCAGAACTGGTGAACTACCTATGTATAGTTCACCAGTAAATTTATATTTTCTTTTCTGTAGAACAGAGGGGAATCATAATATCATTATAAACCACTTTTACTATGGAGCCCACCGGAAATTCAAGAAAAAAGTCAGCTAAATAAATAAATTTTAATAATTTTGTATACACAGCAATTTTTGTAAAGAATTTCAAGTTAGCCCCATTGTAAAAGTTGTTGATAATGATGGTCTTAATCACCTCTTTTTGGCTTAGTACAGAACAAACGGATTACCCTACATTATAAGTATATTAAGTAATATAACTTTTTTTGTTTGATCATTTTATTTATTTGAAGAAAGAAGAGTTTGCGAAACGGTTCCGTGCGCTAGCACTCGCCAGCTCGAGAAAGATGGCCGAATGCGATCGAAACTAGTCGAACGTTATGACTATCTATTCACGTGAGTTCAGCCCTGTTACATCACGTATAACAATTACTCAAAGAGCATTAAAAGACTGTGCAAATAGCTTATCACGACGACACCGATAAAAATAAAATAAGATTGACCTCTCCAAGTATACTCAATAGGTCATAATTATGACAACCCATCATATGTTCTATGGTAAGATGCATGTTTATCAACAAACCCATCAAATGTATGCAGTTATACTTATTATAGGTACAATTTCTGTGAACCAAACAAACAACTGATTTTAAAAGAAGACGACGTTGCTCGATACATGTTTATTCCATTGCATATCATTACTGCTGCGACGATGCAGGTAGCACAGTCGTCAGAATATTTAAATCAGCAGTATTTTCCCGCTTTCACAACGCAGAGGCGCTATCGACAAACTCTTTTTTAAATTCGAATTTGGAGCCCGCATGTTTCATGGCTCAACGGGTCGTGCCCAATCGGATCTCGGTTGAATATTGACCTGCACTCACAAACAAGTACGGTCCGAGCTGAATGATCTATACTTCTGTAGTCAAAGCTAAGCCGGTTAGGGCTGTCAACTCTTGGCCCTGATGCCGGGGCACTAGAGTACGGCATCGGTATCACCTGCCTGTAGTAATAGACTACTACAAGCGGGTTTCTGGGCTCGCGGGTGGTTGGAGATGGGACTCTCTCTAACCATCCACTCAAACGGGCCCGCAGAGAACGACAATGCTGAGTGGCTACATTGTCGTATATGACTGTATGCGTCAATTATTGATTGCAAGACGTTAATAGAAAAGTGCTGGGAGCTTCAGTGCGTTCCCTTGGAGATCCCGGAGCTTCCAAAACAGCACAAAGATAGGCCACCGAGAGGGTTTTAGTGCTGGCAATCATAGCCCGGCTGTACCCCGAAGCAGTTGGGTATCTTACGAAGATTTCCCCTCTTAAAAAAAGGCTGTCAACTCTATGTATGTGTCTGAAACTTCTTGACGTCAATAAACTTAGCTACAAGCTGCGTCTTCCCCTCCTCTCCTCTTTTGCGTCGCTAACATGTGAATATATTGCTACTGCCCACCACTCGTCTCGTGTTCATAGGCGCCAAGAAGTTTGACTCAGTCTATCCAGGTTAAAGTAACAAATGAGGAGTTAGATTGAACGAAGACAACAGAGTTGCGTATATTCTATGTGATTTTAATTTCAACCCGATAGACTGATGGATAGTTCCTCGAGATCCCAATATAGAAAGTTTTGACTGTCTGACGCGGACGGCAAGACGGACAACAAAGTGATCCTAAATGGGATCAGCTTTTTTTTCTTATGATGCATGGAACCCTAAAAAAGAATATTTCGGATCTACTTCTGTTGTTTTTGCAGGTTTGACTATTTTAAAAGAGTAACGAATCTAGAACTTGACATATTTGAAGTAAGGTTTTGCTCAGTGACGTTTTGGACACAAGATTTTCGAACGCGTTGACAAACTTTCAACTTTTAATTCATTATTCTTCGACGTTTTGGACACCACCAAAATTGTACAACCAGTTAGCAAAGTATTACTTTTCTAGTGAAAACTGTAGGCATACTGTTTTAGTCTTATTTAAAGCTAGAGCAGCCTCTGAATTTTAGGATACAAGATTTAATTAAGACCAATTAGATTAGAGTTCTCTTATAAGACCAAAACTAAAAAGCAAAAACGTTGGAACCCTAGTAAATTCACTTCAAAGCTCAGACAAGAGCCTAATAAATCGGATAGGTAGCCCTACCCAGGTCTAACCTACACAAGTTTCTAGGTATCTGTAGTAGGTACAAACTCAGTCTGAATTGAAGATACGGGCGCAAAGTTCTTGAATGCAGGGATGAGGGATTGGTATTGAGACGATTATTGTCGCTCGATTTCATTCTAATTGATGATGAATGAATAGAAAGGGCAGTTAGTGGTCATCCATCTTTAACGGATCAGAGAATCTGTATAAGATACGACTGTTATGTGGACCCCAGGAAGTCAAGTGAAAAAATAAAAATGAAATTAGTTCGGACTACCTATGATTGAGTTGGGGAAAAAAATCTCTGAAAATGTAATAGAATGATTCGCCTAAGTGAAGTGAGTTCTGTGCTTCGACATCATGATTTTGCTTTCGTCTATACGAATGTTGTTTTTTATCTACAGGTCGCATTTTTCAACAAATATTGACGAAACTTGGTACACGGGTTGTTTAATTGGCATGATGACTAAAAAATATAATTAATCCGTCAGATAGATATAAAAAATATTTATGTCAATGTGACATATTTTTTTCTTTTGTCCATTAAAAAAATTGACCAATAAATAACCCGTTAAAATTCCGCGTGACGTCACACGAGTACACTACAAATGTACAGACTACGTCGCACTGGTGACGTCACGAGCCACCACTCCCAAACTTTGACAAGGTTTATCTTTGTTTGATTGACAAAAGGAAAAATCATCTTCAATATTTTTTAATAGTCTACTAACGGATTAATTATAATAATGATTTTTCAACCCAGTAGTCATGCCTATTATATTATTGTTTTTTTTTTTGTCGTCGGCAATTTTTATTGACGGGTATTTCCCTCAAAAAGGGGAGAAATTTGCTGTCGCGCTATTTATCAGCTGATTATGATAGTATTTGGCAAGACTGATTACTATCTACATTCTTACAACTATTTGCGAGAATGAACTAAATCGAGCGCGAGTCGAGGCTTATGAAGATTCAGTTAAAGAGATGTGTCGCGAGTTCTACTGTTTGGAGAACTACTAGTTAGATAGAATTACGCCAGCATGGTAGACATGACCCCGTCGCTTTTCATGTGTTGGCCTGTTTTTAGCATTAAGCGATTTAAGGCGGCCCTCAAATAGTTTACAGGTCGCGGCATATAAGTCTAGCGCTGAGCGAAGTGTGGTGGGGGTGGCTGCGCATGAGTTTAGTATGGCGGTCAACATGCGCAGTCATCCCCTCCACAGTACCCTCAGCGCTTAAGTTCCGCTACTTGTACGGTACAGTATACAGGTTGCTAATCAATTAGGATCCTTTCAGGGGCTTATTCTGTACATTAAAAGTACTTAACAACTTTTGTTCTGTGAACTTTGTCAAAACTCAAATAAATAAACAAAAAAAAAAGCTGTTCCATATATTTTGTCGCGGGTGAACGGTATTTTTCTTATGGAACAAAAATTTTTTTGTTTGAGTTTTGACAAAAGTCTCAGAAAAAAAGAAAAAAAGGATGCTAATTGATAAAGAAATAACCCTGTATAGGTAAGTAGGACAAGTTTACCTGTTCAACTGAGCTTATAGTATAATAACCTCTAAACCTATTTCAGAGTTTATTTTTATAGTTTAATTCAGAAGTTTTAATACTAAAATGTCAAGCTGTAGATTTCCAAAAATCAAAAGTTATCAGCTTGAATATATTCGTGTTTCCATCGAACAAAAGCAATATAAACTCCTTGGTAGATCTACCTACAAGCCATGTTTGCAAATTCATACTATCTAGCCACGAAATACAAGACAAGCTACGATGAAGCAAGGGTACAAATCAGTGAATGCTGCCTGCAGTCGAGTTTCGTTCGTTTGTTCGTTTCAGCCATAGGACGTCCACTGCTGGACATAGGCCTCCCCTAAAGATCTCCAATAAGACCGGTTGATAGCGGCTTGCATCCAGCGCGATCCTGCGGTCTTAATAATGTGGGTGGACGTCCTACGCTGCGCTTGCCGATACGTGGTCTCCACTCGAGAACTTTTCAACCCCATCGGTCATCAGTCCTCTCAGCTATGTGCCCTGCCCATTGCCAATTCAACTTGCCAATCCGTTGGGCTATGTCGGTAACTTTGGTTCTTCTACGGATCTCCTCATTCCTGATTCGATCCCGCAGTTCCAGTTAGCAGTCGAGTTTAGTTTATTCTATTTAGAATTTTCAATACTTCGTACAAAAATGTTTTTGCGCGTGAAAAAGGGATGCATCAATGATTCCAAAATTGTTCTATTTGTGAAACATCATTAGACCCATTTTGAATATTGACGAGAAATCCAAATGAATATATTCAAGGGATTTGGTTGCGAATGACGAGGAATATTCACTGTGAATTTGGATTAGTGGCTTTGAGGGAAATCGTGTGTTGACTTTAAAAAAATAATTTAAATAATGTGTTCATATGGATATTATTATCAATAAAAGCTACATTGATAGAAAATAGATCAAATACCAATATCACTATCCCTACATAGTATAAAACAAAGTCGCTTCCCTGTCTGTCTGTCCCTATGTATGCTTATATCTTTAAAACTACGCAATGAATTTCGATGCGGATTTTTTAATAGATAAGAGTGATTCAAGATGAAGGATTATAAGTCTAATACCTACGCCTGTGCGAAGTCGGGGCAGGTCGCTAGTATAGATAATAAATCTATGTAAATGATCAAGACAATCTGTAGCTTGCTTTTAGGCTAGTCATTTGTCTACTGTAAAATGCACGTGATAATATTCCAATACTTAAATTTTTTAACCGAATTCCAAAAAGGAGGAGGTTCTATGTTCGTCTGTATGTATTGTTTTTTTTGTGTATGTTCATCGATAATTGCGCCAATTGTGAACCGAATCGAAAATTTATTTTTAGTTCGAAAGGGTATACTCCCGACGTGGTCCCATTTAAATTTTACAGAAATCGGCTAAGCCGTTTTTGAAAAATCAACAATAATACAATTCTAGCGAAATATTCGAATTCCGTACACGATGGATGGCAGTTTTGCCATTTTTTGCGAAAAATAATTATAGTAAAACTAGTAAGTAGGTAATTTAAATGTCAAATAGCTGTCTTCATGTTCTCGTCAAAAACTGCCTCAGTGTTTTCTTTACTGTCAACCGAACAAATAAATAATGAATTAGATACGTTCGACTCTACCTACGCTCTTGGCAAATAAAAGTCCAATATAAATCGCTGGCATTTCTAATGGATAAAGTTCCAGACAGGTGACAGCGAGATAGTCTTACAGGCTTTGTAACACGTACGAAACCAATAGGCCATTTCAACTTCTTAAGTAAGTCTGCTCAAAAAACGAGGTAAAAAAGACTCGAATCGCATCCAATTTTCAAAGTCAAAACGAACACAAAGACGCCGAAGAAAGTAGCCGAAGTACATGCTTAAAAACGTCCAGACCTTTTTAACAATTTACAAAAAACAGTAAACATCGCGAAAGCCTTCATTCTCTAATCTTTCGTTTTACATAAATAAACAAATGCCATTAGCCGACAGCGCCCCCTGTCTCCGACAATCGATTACGCTTTATCTCCTTCTTTGTCCTATATTTAAGTGACAAAAACAATAGAAAGATTTTAATTTCCTGCCGGTCCCTCGTAAAATATTATTTTAATCCGGCATAGCTTCAATGCTGAATATTCAATGGATGCGGGCCATATTTTATTTGCGAGTTTTTATGCAAAGTGTGGGTCGGCCGGGCCGGGCCGGGCCGGGCCGGGCGGCGGGCGCCGGATATTTTTTAATCAACCTGCTGGAACCCAACTAGCCGTGCACTGACCGGCCGGCTGCCGGTCCCGGCTCATTTCCTTCGTATTGCATTTCATTCGGAACGCTATTCGATACGGATTAACTCGATACAATAATGGTAATAGTTAGTATTCGGATTCAAAATAACAGCACAATTTGCCCTAGATTCGTATTGTCCGTTGACATTTCAAAACGGTGCGGGTTTCAGTTTGAGTATAATATTGGGGACTTTAATTTTGCCCTAATTGAGAGTATTATATGTGAAGCGGGATTCATACGCGATAAAAACGCCGATACAAATGTGAAGCAGAGCTGCTGAAATCTAAACATTGTGAATGAATTCTAAAAATATTTGAGAGTTTTATAAAATCTCGTCACAGTACGTACCTGGTATTGTATTTTATAAACAGTGATTTCGTACGCATAAAATCTTTTTGTTATAAGAGAATCTCCCCTACTTTACAAATGTTTTAAGTAAACTAATAAAAGCCAAAATTAAATTGATCATATTGTGGCAGTTCTCAAAACAGTACATACCTACTGACGTGACGTAAATTCTCAAGTTGCTACTCTTACTTCGTAGTAGGTATAATTATTTGACTGAGTAATTCTCTAAAGCATCAAACAAACTTTACAAAGAACATTTGCTGCATAGATCAATGCAAAGTTTCCAAACTTGAGCCCTGCGGGCATTTATAAACGTACAAAGTAGCGGTTTCGGCTAAAGATTTACTCGCGGCTTATCGACGCAATATAACCGGCGAGCCGCGGCGCAGATCTCCTACAAAAAGTTAAATCAAAAACGTGAGAAGGCGACAAACAAGTGGAGGGAGTGGGGGGTGAATTTCGGGAGGGAGGGATGTAGAAAAAGTGTCGGGTATAAGGATTTATGACCCTGCAGTGAGTCGCTGAGCGTGCCAGAGACTGGGACGCGAGGTCGCGGATGCAAGGGCTGGCGGCTGGCGACGTCATGCCTCGATAAAACTGGGTTTTGTTTGTTTGTAATAATACGTAGTAACCTCTATATTAGTTAAGATCAATCCTGTAATGATGCTTTTCAATGCGCTTGTTACTATGACACATAATTAATTTTTAAGGCAAAACCTCCTTCCATCGTGTACAAAATTCGAATATTTCGCCCAAATTGCCATTATTGTTGAATTATCAAAAACAGCTCAGCCGATTTTTGTAAAATTTAAATGGGACCACCGTGGATATACCCTTTCGAACTAAAAAAGAATTTTTCGATCCGGTTCACAATTGGCGAAATTATCGATGAACATACACAAAAAAAATACATGCACACGAACATAAAACCTCCTCCTTTTTGGAAGTCAGTTAATAAGTGTGATGTTGCGCGCTGAGTACGTGTTACACAGACAATTGATTTGATTTTCCGATTAGTAAAAATCAACTGACACGTTTAGTTTATGGGATAAACACAGTGACAAAGTACACTAGTGTTAAATTGTTGAAAGCACTCGACTTTTGGTACTGGCTAAGAATCATCTATCAAATAGGTAGGTATATCAAAATTGGTCTATTGGTATCAAACAGAATATTAATAACACTGACGGTTGAGAACAATATCAAAACGGGTCGAGGATTAAAAATAATGCCTAACTACAAAGTGGAAATAATTACCCACACAAAACAAATACTTAATGGCAAACAAACTGATACCGAATACCGCAACACTCGTGTCAATGCTTAATTGCACTGATAGAGTTTAATTAATTACCAGCGGTAATTAATTAATATCAGCGTTTTGATGAATTTTAGATCGAGATTAAAGATTAATCAGAGTTCATTTATCACGGTAATGTGCTAATACAAAATTTTGCTGACGCATTCTTCATTCATAATCGGCTAATGCACGGATAAATATATCAGAAGGATGAAAACTATACAATCTCTGTAAGTGAAAATTAAGCTTTCATTAAATTTCATGTTCAAGTCATCCAATTCAACTGTATACTAAAGACTCCATTAAAATGTGACGACTGTTTCAGTAGCAATAGTAACTGCTCTGTAAGTATAGAAATAAAATAATAAATAAATACTCTAGAAATAAGTTTATGTGGGGTTTAGTTATACAAGAATATCCCTTCAAGCGCTTAGAAACGTCATTGCCGTTAACATGTTTCTTGGAACAATATTCACGGAAAACTGCTCGGTTCAACTTATAGAAAGACTAGACGACCCGCCCCGGCTTCGCACAGGTGTATTATACATATAAACCTTCCTCTTGAATCACTCTATCCATTAAAAAAAACCGCATCAAAATCCGTTGCGTAGTTTTAAAGATTTAAGCAAACGAATATAGCGACTATACTATGTAAGGATATTCCTTCTTCACGATCTACAACGATATAAAATGTTATTTTCTCTGTTTCTGTTCGAAATGAACGCTAAAACCTCTTTTTAAATGGTTTCGGCTCTTGCGGCAGAGACCATTTTAAAACCCCAACTCTAGGGTTGCCTAATTCTATAAATTTTAATTTCCTTTACCCTGTATCGCAATTGTTTCGCAATTCAATTTTATTTCTTTGAAATCCTAAAGCTACATTGTTTTCTACTCGTCGCTACTGAAAATATTTACTTTATATGACACCTGACACTCGTGCACTCAGGCAATCGGGAAACCTATTAGGTATTTATAGGTAGGATTGTAAGATATTGATCGGCACTGCACTATGCCATTCCTACTTGGCGCAGATCAGGCAATCGATTTATTTATTCAGGAACTTGATGCGCTTTCTCGATTCGGCTAAAATTTTAGTGTTTTTGGGTCTAACTACAATGTATCGGGGCATCCACATTAGAGCTGCTTTTTACTAATCTACGAAAAAATGTGCTCGTCTCTAAACTTAAGTATTGAAAAACTGCAGATGTGGTGTTTTACAGCAGTGGACGTTTTACAGCAGGTATGATGATAATAATAAAAATAAATATTGAATCTTATGTGAAGAGTGAAGAGAATGGGGAGGCCTTTGCCCAGCGCTGGGACGGAACGGGCTTGTAATAAAAATTTGCTTAGGTATAATCATAATCAAATAAAATTTCAAACATGAAATAGTAGATAGGTTTGTGAAACTTATAAAATTCCTTTCTTTGGGTCGAGGGATAAAAATAATATTCAATGCTGAGTTTTCCTCTATGACATTAATCTAACATGAAGATCTATTACATCTAATACTCCAGGCGGCTCCCAAAGAAGCCTTAAAAGAAAAATCCATCACAAAAGGTCTCTAGATTACTTTTTCATATTCTATCTCTGATTCCTACAAGGAAACTAGAACAGTGAATCAATAAATTGTTAATATTTTCATATGTGTGAGTACAATCAGTAGCTACATATTAGACCCAATTATAAAGACGCCATCCCAATTATAATAGCAAATTAGCATATTTCTGTTTCTTTTTCACTTTGGGCGTTCGAAAGAGAAGACACTTTTTACGTTGCTATTAAATTTACGATGGCGCCATCATAATTTGGCCTATTATCCACATTAGGTACGAAGTAAAGCATTTTCAGAGACCAATATTTGGATGGGTGACCGCGAGTGGCATTTTCCAACTGAGCGCTACCGTGGCTCGGATGACACGTTAAATTGTAGGTCCCGGTTGTTTGTACCGTTTAGCCAAGTCAGAGGCCTTCAGGCGGCCTAAAAACTCTGACACCAGGTCTAGCCACCCGGAATATACGAACTTACTTACTTTACAGAGTTCTGCGAACTGGTCCGACTATATCTCTGCATAGAGTCACGCAACCGTCTGACCAACCGACCATGGTAATTCAATGAAGCCCCCAACCAACAATAATAAAATAGAGCAGTAGGTTTGCACAAAATATTGCAGTGAGACATTTTGATGCCTATGCTTGGTAGGAAACAGAATTGCATTGAATGTATTGTGTGTATATTGTTCGTCGTCGTCGTCGTTTCAGCCACAGAACGTCCACTACTGGATATAGGCCTCCCCTAAAGATCTCCAATAAGACTGGTTCGTAGCGGCTTGCATCCAGCGCGATCCTGCGGTCTTAATGAGGACATTCGTCCACCTTGTGTATTGTTAGAAGAAGATAATTATTTCAACTTCAAACCAGGCTATATACCATATACATACTTAAAAAAAGCGTAGTAATATAGCTAGTCAAATGCTTTTTAGGGTTCCGTACCCAAAGGGAAAAACGGGTCCCTATTACTAAGCCTTCGATGTCCGTCTGTCCGTCTGTCTGTCTGTCACCGGGCTGTATCTAATGAACTATGATAGCTAGGCAGCTGAAATTTTCACAGATGATTTATTTGTGTTGCCGCTATAACAACAAATACTAAAAAGAATATAAAATAAATATTTAAGGGGGGCTCCCATACAACAAACCTGAATTTTTAGACGTTTTTCGCTCTATCTTAATAATGGTAACAGGTAGGTGCTTGAAATTTTCACAGAATATTTAGTTTTATATTCAATTCAATAATAAATAATAAAATTGAAATAAAATAAATATTTAAGGGGGGCTCCCATACAGTACGGAACCCTCCGTGCGCGAGTCCGACTCGTACTTGGCCGATTATTACTTTGTAGATATAGTATTTTTCTACGTAAATTGTACGCCGTTATGAATGATAAATAATAGCAAAAACATTTTACAAAACAAATTCAGGCACGGTACAAGATCATGATCTTAGCTCCATTCTTGCACCGTCTCTTTTGTAAAAAAATAAAAACATCGGGTTGCACTCTGAGAGTTCCCGCAGAAGTAAAACTTGAACATCAATATCACACACACACTCGCGCAAGCGCCCTGCGCCGTCTTACGAATTTTCGATAAGGTCACGTGTCCTGACGCGAGTTCAATTTTTTTTACCTATCCCAAAAAATGCACAACGACAATAAAGAAGTTTTCACTACAAAAAAATTAAACCAACTCTAATATTTTAGGAAAGCGTAGTAGCCTTGTTGCTTTTATCCAACATACCCGAAAATAGTCTAATGACACATAACCACTATTGATAACGCATTAATCTATCTAATAAAACATTAATAGAATGATTTGTAATCCCTTACGATCACGCTAATGACATGCGTTGTCCATGTATAAACAAACCGTGGTTGGTTTGTTCATTATCATCATAATTGACCAAGCTAACGAAGAGAGAGGCTCGTTTTGACTTTGCGATTTTCAACTTAATTTTTATATTATTTGACAGTTCACATTTTTTTACTAATGTTAACGGAACTTGACACACAGGTTTAATATATTTCTAGAAATGTCGTCGAAGTCGTCATGAAAAATCAGAAATGAGGAGATCCGTAGAAGAACCAAAGCTACCGACATAGCCAGCGGATTGGCAAGTTGAAGTGGCAATGGGCAGGGCACGTAGCGTGGAAGACTGATGATCAATGGGGTCGAAAAGTTCTCGAGTGGAGACGTCGCACCGGCAAGCGCAGCGTAGGACGTCCACCCACAAGTTTGACGGATGACCTCATTAAGACCGCATGATCGCGCTGGATGCAAGCCGCTACCAACCGGTCTTATTGGAGATCTATAGGGGAGGCCTATGTCCAGCAGTGGACGTCCTATGGCTGATGGATGGATGTCGTCAATGTTGCCAATGTAGTAATTTCGTAGCTAGGAATGACGATTTTTCTTTGTATTGACGTGTAAAATTCTGACAAAAATGGTTTATCAACTAATCTGATTAAGTTGAAACTAAATTGTCTGTTATGTGTAATTGTCTGTTATTTATTTATGAGTAGGAAGGAACACTATATTTTTGATTAATTTCAAAGAATGATTAAAACTTGTTTTAACTAAATTGGCAAAATTGACCACATCCGTATTCCGTATCCGTATCCGTATTGGACGCCGACCATTCGGAAGCATTGTCAGTGATCTTTAAGCTTATAAGAAAAGCAGCCTAAGGCCCTTCACACACGAGGCGTAGGCGTAGTCGTATCGTTACGACGCGACGCGTACGAGACGAGTAGTGTTCTACACACGAATCGTCGCGTAGGCGTATCGTTTTGTAAGATCTCAGTTGAAATCATGGCTTTATATTGCCGTTTTATAAATTCACTTTATTTTACTAGACGATATGTCTGCCTTAGCTTTATCTGTTAAATTTTAAATGAATATTTACTAAATAAATAATTAGATAGACAAGGGAATGAATCAATCAGTTTCACGAATTCATTCACTGTATCATTCATATTGAAATTTAAAGTAGTAAGTTACAAAAAATAAAATTCAGTCAAATTAAAGAAATTAATCACCAGTTATTTTATTACGCCTGTCGTAATGACAGTATCCCTTCATCTACGCGATGATTCGTTTATGGAACACTACTCGTCTCGTACGCGTTGCATCGTACGTAACGATACCTTACGATACGAAAACGCTTTGTATGATACAAATTGCCTGCGATATATATACCACGTGTTATAAATCTCTGAATTGTCGTTCTGCCCGAGTTGAAATCTGTGTGATTGAAGTGGAATGCTGCAATTGTTAATAACTTCTATTGTAGGGCCAAATAGGTATAACAACACCTTACTTGTGAAATAAGAAATATTGTAGCTATTGGATGTTTTGGTTACCAGTTTCAATTAGGATTATATACTGAGTAGGAATAAAAAGACGTCTCATACTTATTTTCTATTACTTACATGTGGACACAATATGCTAAACAAAACCATTGTAGATTTACTTAGGTAAGTACTACGCACATCAAAGCTAGATCAAATAAATAAATTTCACGCAGTATTACCAGGATTGATGCATAAACTTACTCGTAGGTCCCTGTCTAACAAGATAAAATACGACGAAAATAATACCACTCAAGACTAACAAATGTACCTATCGTGAATAGGGTTGCCAAGTTCACACAGGTGGTTGCCAACTATACTGTTTTAAACAGTATTGTACTGTTATTCACTAAATTATACTTTTTACTGTTGAACAAAAATAAAGTATAGAAAATACTGTTTTCAGCATCAAAATGCAAAAACATTATCTTGGATTATGTATCTGTCTAGATACCGAATTACCTGAGCAAAACTTTTAGTATGAAAATATCGAAAACTTAATAAATTCGGAAATGTAAATCTTTCTGGGCATAACGGGTTAAAAAAGATTGTAAATTAGTAAGTTGTGCAAGAAGCTCTAAAAATATATTTTTAAGACAAACTAAATAAAATACTGTTCATTTTTCTCAAATACTGTTTAATATTCTTCATAGACCTGTATATACTTTATTTCTTGTACAAAAAAGTTGGCAACCCTAATCGTGAACCAACAACAATAAGAGGAAAACAAACTCAAAAGAAACTTATAAGACTTCGTACGGCAAGGAACCCGCAAAAAAACCTTTTGTAAAAGTGTATTTTAAATTAACCAACCCTTACACGCGTGCCTATTTTGTTACACAATAACCAAACCCTTAGAAGCCTAACGAGAGAATAATAATTAAATATCTGAAACGCTTGAAATTCTTAGAAGTAGGTAAATTAATGTGGAGAACAAACACGCTAAATTGCCAGGATGCCGACCGAAATCGGGGTTTTATGGAAATTACTATAAACAGAAGCATTGCTAAAGAGATATTCGAGAAAGCCACCAAGATATACAACGCACGGGGATTATTATTTCGAAGAATTTCAAACAAGAACGTATGAGAGTGATGACTCGTGACCACACCTGCGTTTGTAATCTGATTTTATCGTTGATAATACAAAATTCTGTTATGATGTACATTACCTTTTTAGCGAGCAAATAGACCGAAATTGAAATTCAAGCCCGCTTACAAAAGACAGACAGACGGACAGAATTTAAAAACACTTTAACACAATCACACAATTTAAAAATAAACACTATTTACACGTTTACGACAAAAAATATGATTATAAAGTGGCGGCCTTATGCACTCATGGCGATTTCTTCCAGGCAACCTTGGACGAAAAGCATACTTGCAAGAGCTTAAACTTGCAACCGCACTACTCCTGAAGTGCTCTCGCTCTCAGTGTGTTCACCCCTTAAAGTCAAAGTCATTTATTGATAAACACATTGTTTACAAGTCATTATTATATCTAATTTTGGCGTAGAGTTGTCTAAAATTCACAAATTACAAACCAAATGTAAACAAACTTATAGATCGTTTTAGGAACTGCATTTAAATACCACTTAAGTTGCAATAGGTAAATGATTGAGTATTGAATGTATGAATTAAAAATTTTAGTCACTTTATAAAATAAAAACAAAGACCAAAAAGAAAGATCAAGATTATTCCAACCCAAATCAACATCACCGTTACAAGCAAACCGAACCAAAACTATGTTGAAAACACGAAAAACACCCAACTTATATCCAAAACTTAGATAACGAAATACCAAAACTTTTTAAGTATCGTAACTTAACCCCTATAGAAAACAGAAACTCGCAAACAGGCAAACTTGCCTATCTAATTGTGCCTATACACTTTATAGTACTTTATTTGACGATAGACAGTAAAAAAAGTAAAAGAATTGAATTTCGCGAAATAATGGGTATTAAAACGTCAATCAGGGTACAGGGGTTTATTTGTAGAATTTGTAGAAGAGTGGGACACGCACGGGGGAGCGACAGGCACGGCCTGCTACCATCTACCACCGTTCGACTAATTCCTCTTTTGGGACTTGTAAAGGCTTGAGCACACTGAGCGTGAGTCAAAAATAAATTACTCATAGTCACACTGGTGTAATAAAGCGATGTGACCACGAGTCTGCATTATTCACATTGGACACACCATAAAAATAAATGTTAAAATTCCAAGATTTTTTAAGATTTTGTGCTTAGCACGGTATTTAAATTAAATAAGTAGTTGTTATCGCTGCACAAGTCTCATTGCGCCACTTGACGCTATCACGTAATTAATTAAGGTTTAGAAATGTCTAACTGCTAGTTTAATTGATACCGTGGTAAGACAGAGATGAAAACTGTATAACTGTTTTGCAGATTCACATTTTACGGTCAAGACTTATTTTTGAACAATATTGTTTCACGAGTTAATAAAAATTCCTGAAAATTGCGGAACACACACTTGTAAAATAAGGTAGGAAAAAATACTTCTACCTAGTTTTTCGCGTTGTTTGACAGCAACCTCACAAACTACATACGAAGGTATACGAGTACATAAATATTATGAGCTACATCATGTAAACGTACAATCTTCGGTGAATGCGAAATGCAAATAAGAACGCGCGAATAAAATAAATGTTATATTTCAATGCTTAGAAGTGGAAATTACGAGTTGAAAATAACAGTTAAATAAACAACGCAACATTTTCAGTGAGCTAATAGAACGAAATTGAAATTCAAGCGCGCTCGCAAAAGCATATTTGCAAGAACTTAAACTTGCAACCGCACTTGTTCTGAAGTGCTCTCGCTCTCAGTGTGTTCACGCCTTAGGTACATCTAATTTTGGCGTAGAGTTGCGTTTGAAAAAGTTAGTGAATTGCCGCGGTATTGGAACTGATCACGAAACTAATCGCTATCGGGCTCATTATCAGATACTAGGAAACGATTTTCATATTAAAGAGTCAGTGTTATGTACGTTGTTGTTTGGGGTAGCATTTTGAGGGTAGTATGAATAAGATTTTTTTTTGTATAGAATCCATGGACAACTTGGTATTTCATCTACAAGATTTGCAAACTGCAGGAACTTTCAAAGGTGTATAGGTACGAGTATATACCGATCATAATGAACAAACTGGAAGAAATCACTTTCATTGATAAGGCCAGTTGCATCACATGTCTAAGTATATGTTTTCTATACTATGAATGTGTGTGAACTGAGAACCAATGAAGAGTTTATGAATCTATCTATCTAACTAACAAGATGGTACCAAAATTAAGGAGAAATCGCAAAAAAATCAGCTATTCCACACAAAAAGTTCATTGAGTAAATGTTTGACACAGCTGTTTCTTTTTACGACTGCGACATTCTTCTCTTGGTAAAAGTTCTTTATAATGATCAGCATACACACCTTGAAAAGTCCTGCCCATTTCAAAACAACACTCTCTAGTCACAAAGGCGTGACCCTATGTCTCTTCGGTGAAGATTTCAATGTGTGGTTCTATGTTGTACGTTGAATTGATCACGTAACCACCATCAGCCTCATTATCGGATACTCCGAAACCATTTTCATAGGTATTGAGAATTCTACACATTCTTGATAACCTTACCTACGTTGTCGTTTGGGTTTGAGGTATTTCGGGGGGTATGAATAAGATAATTTCCTTGGACGGAATCTATGGGTAGGTATGCTTGGAATTTCATATATATTCAGAATGAATAATTATGATTATACAAAACGTCAATAGTATCTATCCATTTTATGGTAGATATCTAAGTATAGTATTTATGGTCAACATTTTGTTCGGTGTTAAATATGAGTTAGTGTCTGTAAGTGGTGTTTTATTTTATTTTATTTTATTTTATTCAATTTCAACAATCAAAAACTTAGTCTAAAACCAAAACGTTTTTGAGCTTAGACATAACTTAAATACATCTAAATACTTAAGAATAATTACAAATTTCAGGCAAGAAAAGAATACAATTTTGAATAATTTCACTAATTTTTGAAAAAAACAAGTCAGTATTTGGTTGGCGAGCAATTAGTTCGTTGAGAAGTGTGAGTGCGTGATTCGTGGGCGGTGTCGGTGCGGGGGGCCGCGAGCGGCGCCAGAGTGTTATTAGATATATGTACCGTATTTTTTATAAGTGATGTATTCATATTTCCATTCCAATTATTACTTTCCTTATCTATTTATAATTGCATGTTCTTCCAATATTTTTTTGGTATCGAGGTTTCCTAAGTAAATCGCTTGCTATAAAGCCGCTAATTACTGAACTGTTTTAGTGATATTTGGTTCAGGCGAGGAATGCCCATGTTAGACAATGGCCAATTATAAAAATGCCTAATTCTCAAAATAGCAAAAACAATAAATAAATATTGTTAAACAAAAAAGGTTTTTTTCGTACACAGGCTAGAGAACTGCTAATTAACGTTTACGTGAATTCGGCTTTTTCGACGTTGCTTACCAGAGACCGTGTATATAAAATGTATGTTTTTTATAAAATTCCCAATATAAATTATTTTATTGGGCATTTAGAGAATTTGGCATTCGTAGAATTGGCATTTTTAAAACTACGTATTGTTAGCCGCATAATCGACTCTCCGAGTCGATTGGTATCGGCACATCCCTAACGCGCGCCAAGAGAGGGCACAACACTAGCGACGCTACAGACAGACAGGAACGAGCAATGGTGCGCATTAGTATCTTTTGTAATATTGATAACGATTGATAAGTGTAATTGGTGCTATAACAGACTTTATAATACGCCCACGAACGACCACTAACAAAATAAGGGAAATCAGGCGCATCCTTTAATAGTATAAATGCCATTGTTAGAATTGGGCATTCCTCGCCTACACCGAATATCTTCCCTATTTATTCTAGTTTGTGAGGTCTTTGAGGTGATCAATAAAGTTATTGAGAAACGGTACTTTTACTTGACACCTATGAAAGCCTGCTAGATCTTGTTGACTTTTAAACTACATAATTATATTTCACAAAAAATGGCAACCGCCTTCCATCGTGTATGTGAATATTTCACTCGAATTGTTTACATTATTGTTGACTTATCAAAAACAGCTCAGCCGATTTCTGTAAAATTGAAATGGGACCACCTCAACAATATATTCTTTCGAACGTAAAAATATTTTTTCGATTCGGTTCACGATTGGCGAAATTATCGATGAACATACACAAAACAAACACACACGAACATAGAACCTCCTTCTTTTTGGAAGTCGGTTAAAAAGGCAATAATCATCTCTGAAAGATTCACCAAGTCCTATCTTACAACTATTCCAAAAATTCTTTACTCATTAGGTACAACATTTTCATACAAAAGTTATCAAAGTAGGTATATTTTACCCCAGCCAAACAATATCCTTTTGTAATAACTTTTCCTGTATGAAATCCAACAATAGCACCTAAAATTACTCAGTAATCCTGTCTCCGCAAACAGAATACGCCCTTAACACAAGTCCCCAAGTAGGTAACGCTGTTAAGCCCGGGATATCTTTCCTTTTCACTAAAATGACTCATTCTCGCAAACACTAGCCAAGAATCTTTATTGTGCTTTAATTCTGAGCTTTATTCACATTCATACTTTAAATGGAAGTGAGAAGCAGATTATGAATACCTATATTTCTCACGTAGGCAGGGAGAGAAAATCTCGAATAAGCCTCGGAATGGGATCATGACCACGGCCAGTGCAATACCTGCCCGGGTAGCACGGCAAGGGGAGAAATCCATTTTATCCACTCTTGATGTCAGATGTCATTGTCAATCCATACTTTATTTCCTCTTCGAGGGGATATAATGGTGGAAAAACTATTAGTCCCTTTGCCATGCTTCCCGTGTGGTTTATTCGTCGAGACACTTTTTTCTTTAGACGGTACCTATCCTACTAATACTTTGTGAACAATCCTTTCAAACACTGCTAATGTTCATGTAATGCTTGAAATTATGATGAATAAGAAGAAAACAGCAAATGTAGAGAATTGTCAAGGAGATATCTACTGCAATTACTAACCTAAACCTTAATTTAAAGAGCTTTAGAGACTATAAATCCCTAACTTCCAGTAAATAAAGCGTAGAAAGTATTTTAACGCGATAAGGGTGGCTGTAAATCATCCGACATTAACGCGAAACCTGACGACGACATTTTCAGGTTGATTGACGCTCCAAAAACAAATTAGAAAGAAAAGTCGTCGCGCTCGACTCGGCTGAACATTAATTGACAAGAGGCTAATTGGTTCCCGAAACGATACGGTTCCGCCGTTAATCTGCCCTTATTTATTATTGCTTTATTAGTGGGTAAGAGTCACGCAGGCTCCGTGGGCCAGGGGAGCCCCATAACTCGTGCAGTTTTATACTTATCGGCATATCGGCAACACATCCCACTGCACATGGCAATTCTCACACACACAGCACACAGATGCATCGGAAAGAACACAATCACAGCGCGTACTTGAGTGGACTCGAGCGGAGGTTGTGAAGCAGGACGGCTGCAGACGGTGGGGTCGCGACGAGCGCCGGGCGCGCACTGCCGGCCGCGCCGCCGCCCGCCCCGCGCGCCCCCGCCCTCACCTTACGACGCTCAAAATCGTAGAAATTCGTTACTCTCGCATTAAATTAAAAATTATCACCGGTTAAGCATCACAAGGAAATTTATTAACTACGCTTAATATACATCCGAGGAGGGATTCGGCGTGTCATTTTCCGGTTTGCACTGAAAAATTAATAAACGCGATTTGTGGGGTTTCGCCACGAATTTAGGTGTATTTCGCGTTTCGTTTCGCGGCGGTAATAAAGCTATTTAGCCGTTATTCATATTTTATAGCGATGCCGTTTTATTTTTCACGATTTCCCGGGCTGAATCTATTTCTTGGAGCGAAACAAATACAAACAAAGTTTGGTACAGAATTGATGCTATCGCGGGGTTTCATCTCGTGGCCAAAAATGTCGGGCAGATGGCGAAGAGCATCCATAAATAACAGCTTAGTTAATAGTTTGGCAATGTGGTGTCCTCGAGGTGTCGGGGCTACTGTGTCCGGGGGAAGGGGTGGCGTGACGTCATGGGCGACTGGCCTGGGCTCCCGGCGTCGCAGCCGTGTCGCCTTCGCTTCATTACACATACGAGGATAGATAATGAAGCTGTGAACCTCCACTTTCTGATAGCGTTTAGTGAGCGTTCATCAACGCTTACTGCGCAAGTTACCTGTGTCGAGCTCGGAGATGTTCAATATAGGTTCTTAATATCTATTCCTCTTAGTCTTATAGTAGTCGTAGTGCTTCGGCCAACTAATCTTTATTAGGTCCTGCTTTTCCACATAAATGAAGAATGAAATAACAAACCAACAAACTTTATAATATAATATAAATATATAATTATTAGAAGTAGAATAAATATATAATTATAAGATTTATAATATAAAGTAAGGAAGTAAGGATCTTTTAGTACATTCTAGTAGTAACTTCTAAATAAAACCGTTTAATTTAAAATGTTTTTATATATTTTATATGTTATATGAATAACCGCTATCTTTGTTATTTGAAGCCCTATAAGCTATGCGACTTTTGCTAGTGTTAGATTCCATTCAGTATGAACAGATTTAGCATTATTCAAAAATTGTAGCATAACAATAGCAATTTTCGTCAGAAACTCATATATTTGAAATATTTTACTGAATGATATATACATTTACTTCACTCACCATTGCAAAACTTTCATACCAATGTTATTTTTTTTTTTTTTGAAATCACAGTTTTTATGATATAAAAAGGAATAGCGCGAGGTCCGGGGCGGACTACTAGTATTTCAGTAATAAGACAAGCTCGGTATGATGCGTTTTTTTTAATACACGCTCAGGTGAAAGAATTTTGACTTTTACACTAACGCGACGTCAAGAAATTTTCATTCTAACCGTCACACAAACGCGACAGAGCCATCTGGAAAGATAGTCAATCTTAGAAATTTCAACGTGGGAACACAGGGCTCTTGTAGCCCTATTTTTGAACCGTTAGAACCATTTTTAACCGACTTCCAAAAAGGAGGAGGTTCTATGTTCGTCTGTATGTATTTTTTTTGTATGTTTATCGATAATTTCGCCATTTATGAACCGAATCAAAAAAATATTTTAGTCCAAAAGGGTATACTACCGAGGTGGTTTGATTTAAATTTTATAGAAATCGGCTGAGCCGTTTTTGAAAAATCAAGAAAAATGTAAAACATTTTGAGCGAAATATTCGAATTTTGTACACGATGGAAGGCAGTTTTACCATTTTTTGCGAAAAATAATTACTAACGTTCGCAGAGGGTCGCATGCTATGCTCACCCATTCACACAAACATAAATTTCGATACCCACTCCTGCTTTACTCGTCACGTTATCATTTACGCATACGATCGGCCGTTTTAATGATTCAGTTATCGAGTCTGGTTTCAATTACCTAGAATAATCTACCAGCAACCTACGCGAGACGGATTTAGACTATCGGTACTTAGAACGTTTCAGAGATGGTACAGCACAGGATCTCACTGAAATCAAGACGAGGATCTCCCGAAAATAGCTTCCTTTGGCACAAATTAATACGTTCCCACATTAAAGACAGCACCAATGATCACGGTATGCTCACCTCCTCACAAAACGACCGCCGAAGCATAGCTTAATAGCATAAAGAGGGAAACCGTGTACTTGTCTTAGTCGGGAGCGAGAAAATGCCTAATACTTCACGGTCTATTTGATAAGGAGCTTTTAAACGCGGAAAACGTCGCCATAAACGTTTTTCAGATGGAGCGGTAAAAATTGGCGGTCATAATGGAATTTCGTTTGGCAGCTGTTTCTGCTTAAAATTCTTGTTTATGAAACGGTATAAAGAAACAATGTGGAGATTAACGCAGATTTTAGCTAGGCCGATAAATACTCGTTTTTTAGGGTTCCGTACCTGAAGGGTAAAAACGGGACCCTATTACTAAGACTCCGCTGTCCGTCTGTCTTTCTCCAGGCTGTATCTCATGAACGGTGATAGCTAGAACGTTGAAATTTTGATAGATGATGTATTTCTGTTGCCGCTAAAACAACAAATACTAAAAACAGAAAAAAAATATTAAAGGGGGCTCCCTTACAACAAACCTAAATTTTCAGCCGTTTTTCGATCGATATTAACGGTAACAGTTAGATGCTTAAAATATTCACCAACAATTTAGTTAAATATTCAATTCAAAAATAAATAGTTAAATTAAAATAAAATTAATTTCCACGCAAGAAACATAATATTTTTGCTCGAAATTAATAACGACACCAGTTGCCTATTAGGCACAGCATATTAAATTGTATATTCCCTACGAAAATAATAATTTGATTAAAATATGTTAAGGGAGCGGGCTTCCATATTGTACAGGACCCTTCGTGCGCGAGTCCAGCTCGCACTTGGCCGATTATTATAGATCAATTTAACTCAGTTAGTTATTAAAGATTTATCTATATCTATAGTTCTCTATAATATGTAGACAGTCATTAATAAATGAGTGAAACAGTACGTAGTTTAGGTCTATATATTAGGTACGTGCGAATGCGGTGCTGTAACCCAAACTATGACACACCTCTTAGTTTGCCCCCTTTCCCCGGAAAACTGCACCCAAAGAGACCTTAACTTGGCTACCGAGGACGCGGTAGAGGTTGCCAGATTTTGGTTTCAAAAGATTTAGTAACAAATCATATTATTATGTAAATTTGTACACATCTAAACTTCTGAAAAAAAAATATTAGCCATTGCCAAGAAATGATGATGATGATTAGGTACATATGTATGACTTTTTGTAAATCAAGCAGTCTAATAAGCCTTTGAAACAGCAATGTTCAGTATGCTGAGTTTTCAGATGGGTGACCGCGGATGTCATTTACAAAAAAGCGCTATCTAAGATGACACATTAAAAGATAGGTGCTGATTGATTACCTGCTTACTCATGTCGAAGGCCTTCATTGCTGCATAGAAATTCTGACACTCTGAGGCCTCGCCCATGGATGTCGCCGCTCCGCAGCCTGAACTCGCCCCGTCATGAGCGACGTGCCGCCGCCCAGGAGAGCGCGACCATCCTTCCGCGTCGTATCTAAAGAGCCACGACCCGATATCGTCTATCTTCTTTTAGGATGCCGTCGCCGGGTTTCCCGCCTGCATACAGCCAGAGGCGAAAGACCTGCAGTTCTGCCCTTACAGAACCCACCTCCGCTCCGCTACACATTTTCTCTCATCCTGTGAGGTTATGCTCCCGTTCCACGCGTCGTAGTTTTCACGAATTGTCGAATTCCCGGTTAGAATTCTATCGCGCATACACTATACGATCACAGTAACACAAATTAAAGTTTATATCGCGGTTTGCCTTGTCGCCGGTAGAATATTTAGGGAATATTTGGCGGAGCGACAATTGAAACGAAGAGGTTGGATAGAACTGATTTTATTTATTAATTTCCCCACCAACCCACACAATATAATAAACTATGTCTTGGGTAGACATAGTTTACTAAATACACCAAGTAAACCGCAGTACCTATATTAATGGGCTAAAATAATCATTCTGGAATTTAAACAAAAAAAGTTAAAGTAAATTCAATTTGAAAACACCAATTCCTATAGTACGCTCGAAAAGGTTTCATCAAAACAGTTCATCGTCGGCTGACTTATGAATTAATCAATTAATTGAAATAAACGATACGCGAAATGAATGTTCGATGGAAAATTCAAAAGGATTATTGTGAAAATTTGATTAGAAATACAAATGGGTAGGTTTATAAAGCGGTCCGCATAATACGAATATAGGCCTAAAGTCCACCAAAGCAGAAGTGTGCGGAGTGATTCGGAGCTGCGTTCAGCTATCACTGTATTTTGTACGATGCTACAACATTGCAGGAGTGTCATATACCTACCTATCGCAAATAGGACATGTCATTTCGATCTAGCAGGGACCTGATTTCGGAAAAAAAAACTGTGTTTTAAATTACAACCGACTCAAATACATAACTACTCAATGATTACTCACAAAACACAAGTCATCTATGCATTTGTGCTTAAATTCAATTTACTGAATTCTGTAATGGATGTGTCGTGAACATGAATTTTTGCTATATATACTGGCTGCATCGCATATTCAATCTACAGATGAACACAATCGAAACCACTAAGTCGAAATGTTGGCATAGTAGATGTTTATTTATCTTATATTTTCAGTGCACGATTACTCCCGTAGTATATCAGAAAAATGTATTCATGGACTGCAACGCTTCGCCCAGCTCGGTTTTGCTTAATTTTTATACATTTTTTTGAACATATGTTTTTAAATGTTTATTTAATGTATTATTACTAATTTTGAGGTTTTTTTTTTGTACCGGATTGATTTTGTTTAAATGATTAATTAATGTATTGAATACGGCCCTTAAACTTATTTGCCTACAACAACATAGCGGAAGTACACTAAATATTTATTCAAAACAAAGATGTGCTAATTGAAGCTAAGCTATACGTACAGCAGGCATTTGTACAATAGTCTGTGACCCAACAACATTAATGCCATATTTGATCAGCAAGAATAAAACACAGCCGTAAGTGAAGGGAACGGGGCGACTTGTTGGTTTTGACCAAGCAAAATATCACATTAATGTATGTAGCGAACTCACTGACAACTCTTGCAGCTCCGCTTCACTCCACACAGTTCCGTTTTGGTGGAGTCTAGATCTGATGCGAGTATAATAGGTATGCGTGGCGTGCGTAGCCGCGGTAACTACGTGAATGGAATCCAGGCTTTGGTTTCTCCAGGCCTCCCCAGATCCCTCCGATACGCTCCAGCCTTAAGGTTTAGTTCACATAAGCTAAGTACGTCTATTTCTAGCCGCAATTAATAAAATGAATTGTAGTCACAATTGTCACAAATTCACAATTAAGAATTGATCAATCAATCACTTACTTAAAAAGAGGTTAATATGCGTGATATGCGTGTCCATGTGTCTGTAACTCTGTTTGTGACAATATAGCGCCAAAAAAATGGGCCAATTATCGTGAGCTTTTTTTGTTTAAAATGTCATCAGATCAAAATCGTTTTTGGCTTAAATGGCAATATTTTCAAAGATTTTCAAAAATGTGTAATTTTACTCTTCTACTAAAAAACGTTCCATGAATTCCCGAGCCTAAATTAAGGGTTCATCCTAAGAAAATGATAACCTTCTAAGATACTTTGATTCATACCTACTGAAACGTGCCTACGAAAAGGCGGAAGCCAGAAGCTACGTGGAAATCGATGAGACAGAGCGGCGTTATCAAACTATAAAGTATGCTTAGTAGTAAGGCTAATGCACATTGTTTAGTATTTATATTCAGCCGTGATATCCATTTAAATAATCGGTCGAGTACGAGTCCGACTCTCGCACGCAGGGTTCCGTACTGTATAGGAGCCTCCCTTAAATATTTATTCTATTTTAATTGTATTATTTATTATTAAAGTGAATATACAACTAAATAATCTGTGAATATTTCAAGCATTTACCTGTTACCATTATTAATATACCTAGAGCGAAAAACGATTAAAAAATCAGGTTTGTTGTGTGGGAGCCCCCCTTAATTATTAATTTTATTCTGTTTTTAGTATTTGTTGTTATAGCGGCAACATAAATACATCATCTGTGAAAACGCACGAACGGTTACGTACTGTACGAAACCCCCATAAATATTTATTTTATTTTAATTTAATTATTTATTGTTAAAGTGAATATACAACTAAATATGCTGTGAATGTTTCAATCATTTACCAGTTACCATTATTAATAGCGAGCGAGAAACGGCTAAAAAATTCAGGTTTGTTGTATGGGAAAATAAATATAAATTTTCAGCTTTTTAGCTATAACGGTTCATGAGATACAGCCTGGAGATGGACAGACAGACGGACAGCTGAGTCTTAGTAATAGGGTCCCATTTTTACCCTTTGGGTATGGAACCCTAAAAACGACGGTGGAAGACCAAATCAAATGTGAACAATAGCACAATTGTTTGTCGTTTACTTAATTTTAGAATTTTGTTTAAAAAGCAAAAACTAGTTACCTATATCCTGAAAAGTATGGATCTCTCATAAATTTGTTTAGAAATACCTACAATATACGCAGACAATATTATTACTTCTATTTGGTTATTATTTTAAACTGAGCTCAATTTTCGTACGTTGTCACCTCTACAGACCGAAAACTAGGTAGATTGTAGTAACGCAAATCTTTTTTTATAGCTTAATCAAAGAACAAGAATGTATTTCGTTGCCATCAGCATGCACATTAATTCTCTGTCGGGTCTTAATCCCGAAAATATTTTGGTTACGACAATTTTGCTCATGTAGACTCCGCTTTGGAAACCTTGCCTTGGATAGGATCGACAATTTGTCGATATGGCCCGGACATGACGGCGAATTTGCCAAATACCTGCTTTGACGTGGGTCCTGACACGTTTTAGTGCCCATATTCAGATAGTACCTAAGAAAAATGTACCCCTATTATTTTCCCTTCAGGCGATTACATGGAGCTTTCTGATATACATATTTATAAAAGCTTCACATAATTGCGAAAACAAAAAATAAAACCTTTCACGTCTACCAGACCGTTAAACCCTTACATTATACGCCTTAAGTTTGTTTACCCAACCAGAGTAGTGAATAAATGTTTTATACATAACACATGACTAATAAATGCAGGCCTGTACCATTTTACAGCTCCGAGATGTTTACGATTACAAAATTGGATTTAATATTTGATAGAAACAAGAATACAGAGAATGAAACATCACATTTACGCGATGCAATTTGGGTGGCGGAATTTTAAGTCGGATTTCGCTCCACAAATGGCTTATAAGATAAAGTTAAGTTGGGCGTTAAAAGACGTTATCCCCTTTGGTACGCATGTGAAATAATAAAAGCGAAAGCTTTTCATAAAGTCGTTTAGATAAAGCGCAGAGCAATTCGGAATTTCACACGGAGGCCGGGCTGCCTCCAGATGACGCGAGAATGTATCCATTTAGAGAGTTAATTTGGAAATCTCGTAGAGTCTATCATATCACATAATGATAAGTAGGGATCTACCTTTTGATGTTGGTTTTTGGAACCACTTAACGTTTTCTGAAAACTGTCCACTATGCTTGGGTTTCTGCTCTGTATTGAACTGTAACAATGCTTGGCATCGATCTCTTCTCAATACGAAAAGACTTATACGATTAAAATCACGCTGGCCAATCCCACTACGAGTATAAACTATTCGTTCCTATAGGTAGATGGACTCGGATGTTTTTTTTAAATTCCAATATTATACTTATGTATTTAGCGGGTTAGAAGCAGTCTAAAGAAGCTTTCCCGGGATCAAATCCGAGATACTCCCGACGCCTGCTGAACCTTAAACGAGACAAACTCCGACTCATAGCGGGAGTAGTCACGGGACCTTGCTCTCTAAACAAGCACCTGTTTAAAATTGGTGTTACAGACAGCCCTCTGTGCAGAGGTTGCATGGAGGGAGAAGAAACAACCATGCATATGCTGCTTGAATTCAGCAGTATGGCAAAACAACGCAAGAATTTCTTCCGAGGACCGAGGACACTCCGGGAAGCCTGCGCCGGCGTTGGCGAGCTGCTGGACTTCCTGGAGGACACCGGGTGGCTGAACTAGCTGCAGCCGGGTGACCCACATGAAACGCCTATGGAGGGCTCAATTGTGGAAAAGGCCCGCATCAACAAGTAACAAGTAATTAATAGTACTTAAGTATTACGAATATCGTCCAAACAGATATTAAGTTTGAATTCATTATTTTTAATTACTTGTGAATTTGTGATAGAGTACTGCGAATTTGAAGTTGTAATCTAAGCCTTGTTTTCCAGAAACTAAATAAAAAACAAACGATGCTGTGAAAATATAGTTTAGGTACATACAATACATAGTAGGTTAGATGTACCTTTCCTCTTAACACAAAAGCTTTTATAGGGGCAAAAAATAAAGGCTCTAGTAGATGAAACCGCAGGTCGTAGCCAGTTATTAATAAAGGTCCTAAACCCAAAGAGTCACTTTTTATGATAAACATTTCAAAAATTCGTCGCGGATGCAGGATTCGAACCTTGCGTCTTCGGATCACTAGCCCGACGCTCTTGACCACTGAGCTAACCCGCTATACTGGACTCGCGACGAATTTTGTGAAGTGTTTATCATTTTTAACCAACTTATAGCGTTGGCGGCGCCACCTGTGATACTTGTATTAGACAAGTTATCACTCAATTGAAGTTATAAGAACTTCTGTATTGACGAGAGATGGCGCACTGCTAATCAATGAAATGATTTTTTAATTTTATAGTGCATCCCACACTAGGTTTATCTCAAACAGTCACTTTTTATGATAAACAGCAGTAATTAATTAATTAATTAAATAATTAATTAATTAATTAATTAGTAATTAGCAGTGCGCCATCTCTCGTCAATACAGAAGTTCTTATAACTTCAATTGAGTGATAACTTGTCTAATACAAGTATCACAGGTGGCGCCGCCAACGCTATAAGTTGGTTAAAAATGATAAACACTTCACAAAATTCGTCGCGAGTCCAGTATAGCGGGTTAGCTCAGTGGTCAAGAGCGTCGGGCTAGTGATCCGAAGACGCAAGGTTCGAATCCTGCATCCGCGACGAATTTTTGAAATGTTTATCATAAAAAGTGACTCTTTGAGATAAACCTAGTGTGGGATGCACTATAAAATTAAAAAATCAGGTCCTAAATCAACTCTACCAATTTAGTACTTCCAACATAGAGACCTTGGATACTTTCAGAAACATCGGTAAAGGTCTTCCCTCCGGGCTAAAGGTACAAAACGGTCCAAATAGTAAAACTAGAGAGGACAAGCCCCCACCGGGACCGCAATCAATCATTCCCAGGAATCGAATAGCAATTAAACTCCTTAGTTAGCAGTCTCCTAGTAACTGGTTAATAACTTGCTACCTAAATATTAGTTGGGTAAATGTTGCGGTCTAAAATTGAGTACGGAGTTTCGGGAAATAAAATGTGGATATTGATGAAAGTCGGTAAATAAGTATCTATCTAACTAGCCGATTTCTACGTTTTGGTAAAGAAAATCAAACAGTGTTTTTTTTCAGTGAGTCATTGCTGTCTGAAAAAATTTACAGCAACAAGTAAAATGTTTTGTTTCATTACCGTTTTTTTACGAGGGGGAAATCTTCGAAAGATGCCCGACTGCTTTGGGGTGCAGTCGGGTCATGTAGGATTGTATCCACTTAAACCCCTTCAGTGGCCAGTCTTTGTGCCGTCTTGGGAGCTCTGGGATCTCCAGACGGAACTCACCGGTGCTCCCAGCGCTTTGTGTGTCTACTCGCCTGGTAGTAGAACCAGGCTTGTGCGGTCCTCTATGACAGCGTAGCCACACACGCTGTCATTCTCCTCGGGCCTGTTTGTGTGGATGGCCAGAGCCCCAACTCTGTCCATCCACGAGCCCAGGGGTCCCCTTTTAGGAGACTTTTACAGGCAGGCAGGAGATACCGATGCCGTATTCTAGTGCCCCGGCAGCAGGGACATTAATTCATTACATACAACACATTGGCGGTTATTATTCTATGTTTATCTTTAGTTATGTTGAAAAATGTTAAACTCTTTAGGAGTGTTTCAATGAAATTAAACTTAGAAACCGACATAAATAATTATTTTTCGCAAAAAAATGGCACCACCGAATAGTTTGCACGAATCGATGTGACATACATGTACATTATTGTTGATTTATCAAAAACGGCTCAGCCAATTTCGATTAAATTTAAGTGGGAATACATCGAAAGTACCTATACTCTTTCTAAATATATAAAATATTTGAAATCGGTTCACAATTGGCGAAAATATCGATGATCATACACAAATAAAAAAATCGAACAATCAAGATGGTATACACATTAAATTCAAAAATTTCAAGCTCGATTGACTTGATATCTTTATAATTATTTTTGCAGAAATGGCACGACCGATTTCAACCGTGTACAGTTCGCACGGATCGATGTTGCATTTTTCACATTATTGTTGATTTATCAAAAATGGTTTAGCCGATTTCGATAAAATTTTAATGGGACCAATTTCGAAGTATACTCTTTCCAAAAAAAAATAATTATTAAAATCGGACCACTATGTAAAAAGTTATGCGTGGTTATACATAAAAAAATATACGCGTCGAATTGAGTACCTCCTCCGTTTCGTAGCTCAAAAATAATCATTAATAAGCCCCAATTCAAACGTCATAAGACACGTATTAATTCTAGTCAGAATCAGAAAGCAAACACTTTTTATGCATTAATACCTATTTAAACAATAGAAACGAAGAGATAAGCGGCCATTAAAGTTCTCAAGAGCTCCTCGGAGCCCCATTCAAATAAACTATATTGAGTTTCAAATTATTAAGTGGCTGATCTTAGAGTCGTTCTCTGGAAATGCTTAGATTGGAGTGAATTAGTTAGTATCTGTGTATCTGCATGAAAGGTTCGATATTCCTTATCAGGTATCAGCTAGGTATAACTCTCTCAGTACAGTAATAGATCGCAAGAGCCTCTATTTAGTAAAACGTGTGCGGCTATTTACATTTATGTCTGACACTCTGACCTAATAATGAAATAATTATTTTTTCGCAAAAAATGGCAAAACCACCTTCCATTGTGAACAAAATTGTAATACGCTCGAATTGTTAACATTATTGTTAATTTTTCAAAACGACTCAGCCATTTTTGTAAAATTTAAATGGGACCACCTCGGCAGTAGGTATACCCTTTTGAGCCAAAAAATAATTTTTCGATTCGGTTCACAATTGTCGAAATTATCGGGAACATACACAAAAAATACATACAGACGTACATAGAACCTCCTCTTTTTGGAAGTCGGTTAAAAGTATTATGGATGAAATTATTTTTGAAGATAAATACTATTTATTATACAATTGAACCACTTTCGAATAGAATGAGGTATTTCTTAGTGTTTATATTACTAATAGATTTTGACCGCGGCTTCGCCCGCGTAGTATTTTAATTTTTGTGATATCCCATGGGAACATTTTATTTTTGGGATAAAAAGTAGCTTCTGTCACTTTCCGTCTTACAAACTATGTCCATGCTAAAAATCAAGTCAACCTGTTGGTCCGTTTCTGCATGAAAGATGAACAAACCAATTAAAAAACCAGCAAGCACACTTACGGATTCAAAATAATAAGGAAGTAAGGATTGTACCATACTGTGCCAGAATTAATGCGAATAATTCATTTTTATGTAAAAATTATATTGATGCCAATAAAAGCTTCTATTTTACGGTATTTTAATACCTAATTGTAGGCAAAGCGCAGGATTTCCACTCCACAAAGTGGAAAGACGGCCTCAGAATCGCAGGATTGACACCCTACAAGGTGGAAAGACGGCCTCAGAATCGCAGGATTTCCACCCCACAAGGTGGAAAGACGGCCTCAGAATCGCAGGATTTCCACCCCACAAGGTGGAAAGACGGCCTCAGAATCGCGCTGGAAACGACAGCCTACAACCGATCTTATTCGAGATTTATTAGATGAGGCCTACAGCCAACAGTGGACGTTCTCTGGCTGTAATGACGATAATAAGTAGGTATCCATATTATTGGTTAAAAAATTTATCGCATCGCGCAAGGACGTTTCATAAACCATTTTGGCTTTCCGAATATTCTTTTATTTCAGCGTGTGAGTAACAATATTATCTCAGTTAAACCAGTTTTACTAGGTAAACATTATCCCACAAAAGATAATACTTAGAGTAGCCTAAACCGATCACCTACGTTTCACAGAATTAGGCCTTTCGTACACAAGGCTAATCAAGTCTTTGATACAAATGCTGTATTGGTACTTCATTAGTATCGAGTAGCGAGTATCGCGTAGTCCGTACACACAACATTGAATCGCAAGACGCGAATTGCCTATTCAGCCACTTTGGGCATAGCTGCTAAACAGATCACATGTTAACAAAATGTTTGACACTAGTCATAATAAAACTGTAGTTTTACTACATTACTGACTAAAACTGAGATACCAAACTGTTAAAGTAACGGCCTATCCCTTGGCATACCAAGGCTTTTTCTGAAATCTCCTTGTTAGAATATTTTTCAAGTGATAATTATGCAAATAAGGATATTTCTCCACCTCATAAAAAAATGTGATATTTATAGGGTATCTACAGTATAAGTTTCCTAATATACTGCCACATTTGTTTCGGATTACGTTTGAAATTAATAGAAGTGCTTTGTTTAAACGTAGCAAAACACTCTTGGAAATCTCCCCAATTTATGTAGCGACGATTCATCCTACCTCGCGGGTAGCGCGCGACTGGCGCGATGCTAGTCGCGGGACAAACCTAAATAAAAATCGTGGAATATCGAAGATTTGTGTAGCCTTGTGTGCGAAGAGTCTTACTTTCATCAAAGTTATGAAACTTCTTGGCGCTTTCGCGTTTGAAACTACTCGACACAATATTATAAAGCTTTGATGTTGGAACCAAAGTCGAATCGAGATATATCTACTCATTTAGGTAGGTATTTATAATTCTCGTACGTACTAGATTACTTTGAAGATTAATTTGTAGGTAAGTCTAATTTTAGAGATCTGACTTCACAGGTATGTTGTGGGTAATTCATGTTTTAGTAAGTAATGTGATATAGTTACCAACTCTATTGGTCTTAGTTTAACTTACAGTCCTATAAGATTTCGAGATCCATGTCTTGTGAAGTATCATGTGTATCATATCACATATTTACATTTAATTTTCAAAAAAGTATTTTTCATACCACCTGCTCGAAAATGATCCATTATATGTCGTAGAATCTCAACGTTAAATGAGTCATTATTATCTTAACACAATCTCGAGGGCTATGGCAGGTCAATAATGTTGTATGAAACTCCCTAGGGGTTAAATTGATTTAAATTTGGAACGTCTAATTTTTATGAAAATTTCTAAACTAAGAACATTTAAGGACATCGTAAAGAGGTTTCATTTTTTGCATAATCGAATATAACCTCTATACATTGCACGGCAACTGGCATTGTAAGGAGGTTCTACTCGACTTCGCAGAATGAAATCTCTTTGTTGCCCGTATTAGTTCGATTTTATAGAATAAAATCTCTTGCAATGCCCGTGCCAGCCCTTGATAATCGAACTGGCCATAGTCTTATAATTTTTTTCACGCAGTATTTACATTCTCTGTTTTATACATAACTAAAGGTAAAATATCATCTATTACATTGTTCTAGTGCTACCTATTGTATTGTGTTCTGTGGAGCTATTTTCTAAAACTCTAGTTGAGTTGCTCAAAATATTAAATTTTAACAATTAAATGTACCTACCTAGTGGGAGACGTAGTTTGTAACGTTACAAATACATAAAGATACCTGTATGTGGACAGCTATGTACATATGGACTTGTACAATAACTTCTACATTTATTAACCATACGAGTACTATATGAAATTTGACATTATGATAGTTTTAGTATAGGTCTTAATTTTAAATACTTATTTATTTTTAATTATGTATTTTTAGGGGGCTCTCACACATGTAAGGTGGGGATGAAAAATGTTTTTCAACTCCACCCCTTCATGAGGGGTATCGTTGAATGGGGTTTTTAAAATGTAAGGTAAGGTTTCTTAAACCATTTTTGTCACATGTACCATTTGTGATATATAGGCCGGAAGTTGAAAAAATAGTCTCGACACGCACTTGAGAACTTATTTAAAAACGGCACAGCCGATTTCGATAAAATTTAAATGAGACCATCTCGGGAGTCTACTATTTTATCTAAAAAATTATTGTAAAATCGTTTCACAATTGGCGAAAATATCGATGGACATACACAAAAAAATACATAGGTACAGACGAACATAGAACCTCCTCCGTTTTTGAAGTCGATTAAAAATTCCGCAGGCGTTGCAATCATAAACTATATTCATCAAAGACAGATTTTGTGGTACACGTATTCCAAAGCTCGACATAGTTCTACAACAATTTCAATATTACATCTAGGTTTCTAGTTGGCGGCAATAGATTGCAGACATAATTCCGTAGGTATTTAGCCTCAGACTAGAGTTTCAGGTGATTTGGGGCTTTGTTTGAAGGGTCCAAGATAATATATATAAGGCGTGGTTGGGTTTGCTTTAGTCGAAGATTTAGGTATGCCCTGAGCAGTGGTGTACTGAGGCCCGTGGCAAATTTTTTTCATGGGGCTCTCTCTCAGTAAAAGTCGTCGTATTGTAATTTAATATTAATAAACAACTTAAGTAATTAGAATCACCCAACACAATTAATGGCATTGTGTGTAATTTATTTAAATATCTAGCAAATTTTATTTTCTAAAACAGCAAGCAGGGGACACAAATACTTTTGAAAACAACTTTTGGAATTATGTAGTTGCTAAATTTAGTCATATGAAAACTAAGCCAACGGAAACAATTCAATGTTTACTTTGGCGTGAGCGCAGCAAGTGCTATGTTTTGTGATATTCGATAAGCATTAGAAAACACTTAATTAAGTTGGAAGTTTTATTCAGTAAAGGTAAAATATGAATCTGAGATGAGGTGCGAGTAATTGAAACATTATTTAGCCGAATGAAGCGCGAGCGCAGCGGGCACGAAAAAGTTTCATGTTTTTTTTTTCATTATAGCAGCAAAATTAGATAATTTTGTTCAAAATGTTACGTTATTTCTGTGTTTGCGGCCTCTTAGGCCGGGGCCCCCTCGGTCCGGGGGCCCGTGGCATGTTGCCAAACCTGCCACCCTATAGTTAAGCCACTGGCCCTGAGGGTGTGATAAGGCTTACATTTAGGCCTTTCTCACACGATGGTACAAATTTCCAAAATTAAGTTAAATAGATAGTCTGTGGAAGTATGTACAGATATGTATACTTACACAGGCTATATATTTTAAAACAAAGAAAGCAAGAAATAAGACCCTAAAAGAATAAGTTTCAAGCAATACCTATAAACGTATCTTCATTAAAGAAATCAACAAGTAGAGATGGATTCAAAATGACCACGAGAAAATACTTCGTTTTAACCGGTATCGCCTTGGCCGTAACTAATAGTTACAAACCTCCGGTTTCTTATACGCTGCCGAAACGGATAGATGTATATTAGCCAGGACGTGTTTGTGATTGACTATACATGAATAAATCTCCTATCCTGCATGACCGTGTTACCTCCTTTTAAAATATTCACGGGGTAATGCGGGTATTACTGCGGGCAGCTCTCGAGGAGCCGTAATAACCTGCGGCCCTCCTCAAGGTGCGAGGACGCTCGTCAAATACACGAAGGACGCTTGTGTCATGCGAGTTACTATCCCAATCCCAATAGGAGTCCCAATAGGCTAGTATCCTATTTTTTTAATTACAAACACGAGGAGTATCCAGTCTATTAAGTTCGCAACAGCATTTTTAGTTGTCATGAACTTCAATAATCGTAGTTGTGCAGATATAAATCTTAAAAGCCATCGATAAGATAAAGATAGCGCTTTACGGTTATAGGTATTCCCGTTCCAGTATCGTACTTACCTATGCCTTGAAAAAAAAAGGAAAGAAATAGATAGATATAAACACCCTAAAATAGCTAGTAACTTATTTTTTTTTCTGCTGAAGAAAATACTCATTTCTACATGACAATAAAAAAAGCGTAGTAATTTATTCTGGGCGTCGACATGGCTTTTTTTAAATTATGTACGAGTAAGTAACCAAACCGCAGAACTTACAGAAATGCTAGAAAACCAATCAACAGCTTGCAGGCAGGCTTGCGAATCAATATGTCAAAGACCAAGATTATGAACAACCTCACCGCACACCGCATCATCGTTGAGGGCGAGGAGATTGTATACGTCCATGAATACGTATACCGTTGACCAAATAGTTTCGTTCCAGGTTAGACAAAATGAAGAAGTAGCTCGACGTATCGAAAGCGCCTGGAAGAGCTACTGGACCATGAAAGATCTTATGAAAGGCGAATTACCGCTAAGCCTAAAACGTAAACTCCTAGATATGTGCATTCTCTTCATTCTTACAAACGGCGCCCAGACTTGGTGTTTGACTATAGATCAGAAGGCTGCACTCGGGGTTGGCCAATGAGCAATGGAGCGAAGCATATTAGGAGTCAGAGTAACAGACCGAGTTAGGAACACTATTATGCTCTCTAAAACCAAGATTGACGACGTTTGTCAAAAAACCGGACAGTTAAAATAGGTTTGGGCGGGACACGTCTGTCGCATGCCCGACGACCACTGGGCAAAAGTCCCAAAATCCAAAAGACCTTTGGGTCAACCTAGACGCAGGTGGCGCCACCACAGCATTAGACCGCAGTCTCGAAGGAGGTAAGGGAGGCCTTTGCCCAGCAGGGGGACAACGCAGGCTGAACTAATAACAATAATAAAGTGAGTAACCGATTTTCTTCATTCCACCGAAAGTCTCGAAAGTCATGACGGCTGAACCAATTGATAATTTTTTTTTGTTTTTCATTTAAGTAATAAATGGGATTCTTTCATTTTTATTATACACCAATGCATTTAATGAAAAATGCATAGTCGATGTTCATGTTATTTATTTATGGTACCTATGGCAAATATATCGATGATTTTTATAAAACGTTCAAACGAGGCTTCTTCAGAAAACGATGTCGCGGCAACGGGCGGTGCCGGCGGCGGCAGCGAGCTTCATTTCGGCTGGAAAACGATTATGTTTTATTACTGTGCTCAGTAATAAATGCGGGGTATTATTGTCGAGTTTCATGTCCATTCCGCAGTTCGGGAATAGCGCCGCGGCTGTAATGGGCGCTATCCGTTTTTGGAATTAATTCATGGGTCGTTGTGTGTTCTCAAATTAAAATTGTAGGTATGCTAAGTCTTTTATGTGTGTTTTGAAATACAATATTCTTATATGCATGTGGTCTAGCCCTCAGATGACAAGTAAAGTATACAGCTTAGAGCCAACGCCCTGATCTTTTTAACCTAAACCATGCGGAACGTCTTATATGTACCCGGCGAATACAAACTTAATTACGAACTAGGCATGTACTTTGTAGCTATGTTCTAATAGAGTATGCTATAAGAATAGGTAGGTACATATGTAAAACGTCAAAGTCGTCATAATATAATTCTTCCAACCCTAACAATCAGGACATTTATAGGTATACGCAAATCTGCGTCGAATACAACTTAAAGTATGTATGTTTAACAACTATCTCGTTTACATCAAAAACTAACAGTTTGAGATTTATAATGTAACAGACAAACACACACAGACGCACACGTCAAATTTACAACAGTATTTTGGTCAGAGTTTTAAAAATAAACTATTTATTTTCACTTTAGTTCTAGAATATTTACATAATAGTGGGTCTAGTTTCTAGACCTTTTTGCACTCGCTTGGTAAGCTTATTAATATTGATACGAAATCGGCGACTTTCCCAAAAGGCCTTTCCTTTTAAAAACCAAACGGTTTTATATTGAAAGTAGGCAATAAAGTCTCAAAATAACTGGAAGGATACGTTTTTCTATTCTATTTTACTTCTTGAACGGAAAAAAGAATTTTCGGTGGTCTGAATTTCGCATATTCTATTTAAGTGTTTGCTCCAATCCAGTGTTATCCTTATTGGTTTCTGCTTTAAAAGATGTTTCATAGCTGTAAACACAGAGTTACCAGAGGGGTAATGTGGTCGATCGAGAAAATCTGAAAGAGATGCATCGATTTAATATGGCACGAGTTAGAAAGAGATATGAAAAATATCTCGATTCGGTGGTTGTTGTCGGATTTTTAGACTAGGAACGTCAAATACTAATACCTATTTGACAGTTTTGACAGCAGCTTATAAGATTTTCCATGCATCGTTGTGGCAAAGAATATATAATAAGTTGTGGTTAAGAATTGCCTCAAGGGACAACAGCGCTATCTCTCTGAGCGGTGGTGGCTGTAAAGGTGTTTAAGAAATCTTGTCAATGATGTCAGAGTTACTCTCGTAAATAAAATATAATTATTTTTTCCAAAAATGTCGCAATCGTCTTCATTGGCACACAATCCGGATAGTTATCTCATAAAACAAGGCAAATGCCAGAAGTTCATTCAGTCAGGATCCAGGCAATGCTGCGGTGTGACGTAATATGTAAGTATAGGTAAAGCAAACATTTTTTAATTTGTTGATATTAATGCCTTTCTATGAGTTAAAAGGTTTGGAAAAAGGTATTTCGTAGAATGGTGTTGTAGCAAATGGAGATGATAAAAGAACAAAAGAGAAAAAGAATGTTAGGACAATTTAAACGAGCAATATATATCTGTAAAGTTATTATACACATACAGGGTTATTTCTAAACAATTAGCATCCTTTGGGGACTTATGCTGTACATCAAAACTGACAACTTTTGTTTTGCGACTTTTGTCAGAACTCAACAAAAAATCAGCTGTTCCATAAATTTTGTCGCGGCTGAACGATATTTTTCTATGGAACAACATTTTTTTTTTTAGTTCTGACATAAGTCACAGAACAAAAGTTGTTAGTTTTTATGGACAGAATAAGCCTCTAAAAAGATGCTAGTTGATTAGAAATAACCCTGTGTATTTTAGGAAATTAATACACGTATAGCGCTATTTTAAGCTCTTATTATTTGTATGCGCCGAGCCAGATGCGACCAGACAAACTCTCCCCGAACTCTCCTATTGTAGAGTGAATGATAAATGAGTAGAGATCGCGTAGCGACAGTAATTAGGACTCCATGAATACCAAACTATGAGTACGGAGCACAGAACTAGCAGAGAAACAGCTAAGAATATCTTAGCACGATGCATAAACGAACTATTGTTAAGGGATTTTTATTTGCAAAAGCTTGTCTCTGATAGATCCTAGTATTTGTACCACAGAACATATTGAAATTGAATAATATCGTAATGACCATATGTAAATTGCATTTTTTTAGTATTTTAGTCTTACTTGTGATAGATAAGTAAATCCAGTTTGATTGTTAATGTATAACCTAATATGAAAATCGTGTAGAAATGAACACAAGCTTATTTTCTAAGTTTGCATGAGTATACGGCCGTTACGACGTTATGCTCATGCAAACTTACAAAAAGGAAATATTCAAAAATATAGGTAATGGTATGAAAAGACAAGTGGTTAGACTGCACTGGAACTAAAACAATAGATTCATAATACTAAATCCGTAGTGGTCTAGTGGTAATGACACCCGCCTTACAATCGTGAGGTCGTGGGTTCAAACCCGGTCCCGTACTAATGATTTCCTTGGAAGTTATGTACGGAATTTGACACCACTGGCTTTTCGGTGAAGGGAAACATCGGGAGGCAACCTGCAAATGCCCAAGGAAGAAATTCCATGGCGTATGTAAATCCACCAACCCGCACTGGGCCAGCGAACGAAGGTTTCGTTGGTAGGCCTGCGTCCTGCAGTGGACTATTAAAAAGGCTGGTACCATCCATCAGCCATAAGAAGTCCACTGCTGGACATAGGCCTCCCCTATGGATCTCCAACAAGACCGGTTGAAAGCGGCTTGCATCCAGAGCGATCCTGCGGTCTTAATGAGGTCATCCGTCCACCTTGTGGGTGGACGTCCTACGCTGCGCTTGCCGGTACGTGGTTTCCACTCGAGAACTTTTCGACCCCATCGGTCATCAGTCCTCCGCGCTATGTGCCCTGCCCATTGCCATTTCAACTTGCCAATCCGTTGGGCTATGTCGGTAACTTTGGTTCTTCTACGGATCTCCTCATTACTGATTCGATCTCGCAGAGAGACTCCGAGCATAGCCCTCTCCATAGCTGGCAAAAGGCTGGTACAGTACTTACAAATTCATTATAGTGGGTGTAGTGCAGTAGATACTTATTATGCTTCACGGGTTTACGCTTTCTCTGAATAGTTTATTGAATCAGGCGTTACTTTGCGGAAGTTCATCTTCAAATCCTTGTTTTGAATAAATATTTAGTGTATTTTCGCTCTGTCGTAGGCATATAAGTTAAGAGTACCACTCAACCAACCAAACAAAATCACAAACAAAGTAGTAATTAATCATCAAACTGTATCCAGATTCGGCAATGGTGATACTTTGTGGTGGTGGCTTTCTCTGAACATTTTCCAATCAGTGCAGCGAGCGTAGAGTTACTCGGTAGAGTCGACAGTTTCTATAGAGCGGGGAACCAAGTTTTGTGCCATTCTAACGAACACTAAGAGCAGTACCTACTATGTATTTATGATTGTGCTGACAACATTGAGCTTGGAGCATCTCCCTTGAGCTTTACCTCTTATCTATTCTGGGCAAACGTTGCATATTTTATTGGATGAAGCTAAATTAAACCTAAATATCATGCCACAGGTTAATTTCATATTTATCAGCTTAATTAATCATCTTAAAAGAAACTCAAAAAATTAACTAACGAATGTTAATAACATTTATATGGAACCAGTTTAGAGGTATAATCAAATATTCCCTTTCCAGTAAAAAAAAATGATCAATATCAAATTACTGAGAAAAAAAATTATGTGTATTTGTATTAATACGCATAATGTTTTTTTTTAAACAAGCTTTTACTGAACATGTACTCGCCAAGACGAATCAAACAAGCCGAAACTCGACATGGTTGCGTCGTTTCATTACAGAGTTCCTATGACCACCTTTCAGCTCCATCATCAGACCCTGGTTACCATTGAAAGACAAACTACTCGCCAAGACCATTCAAATGAACCCAAACTCGATGAGGTTTTGTCCTTTCATTGCTAAGTTCCTTTGGCCACCTTACAGCTCCGTCATCAGATCAGCACCGTCATAATATTGCATTGTCACACGATTTACACATTTATGCAAAATTTCAGCTCACGAACCCGGAAAGTAGATCAAAAACTTGCGAGGTTTGATTACAGACCGACAGACAGACAACGGGACAGGTGAAACTTAATAAAAGCTTGTAAAAATATTATACGCGTAGACTTGAATAGGTACCTCCTCCGTTTCGTCCTGTTAAATAAATACGGAACCCTAAAAAATATACACGATAAAATGAAAATGTCAAAATACATACAAAACAATAGATTTAATTATGAGAAATTGACAAACAATACGATTCCATGTTAAAAACAGAAAAAAATGCCAAGTCGATGTCTTGCACGAACCTTTTATGGAGCACCGAGATGACTGGCGTACAAGAAGAAAGCACAGTGCTCAGCCGTGAACATTACGGACCGAAAATTATTATGATGACGACACAATCATAAGTATCAATATCCATTCAGGATGCTTGATAACAAGACACCACGCATGTACAAGGTAAAAGTAGCACCTACAACTACATAGAACAGGGCTTTACACAAAACCGAAGAAAAGTTTTGTACGAAACTAAAAGGTATAGACTTAAAAATCTTTGCACTAGATAATGCAAAAGCTAAGCGAAACTGTAATGGAATTTGCTTGTGGCATAGGTCCCAAGTCTCCAGGGTCTAATCAGCTAAAAGCTAACTAATGGCAAATCGATTAGCCCTGAATTTCAGATTCCAATAGTCCACCACTTTAGAATCTCAATTATTTATTCAATGCAAAATAAAATTAGTTTATAAATCCTCGATTCTGAAGAAGTTGTTATTATTGAAAACAGATTTATTTTATGATTTTCAGATTGAAATAAACAATCTGGCATCTGCGATCATTTTCTAAGAAATTATATTTTTTTTATAAAGACCAATCGATCTTCATAGGCAAGAATATCATAAAAATCAGAAAAAAATTCAGCAAAGCCAGTAAACAAATATTTCCACAGGTATATATACTTACAAAGAGTGGACCTAAGTAGGCATAACGTGACATTGAAGAGAAAGGTAGACGAGATGAGAACGGACAACATTTTATATCGCTACTATCGAACTATCAACGGTTCGGTTATAAGTATAGGTAGGTTAGGTAGGTATATTCATACTATTTTATATACAAGTCAAATGCCTTAAAACAAAAACCGTCTCACCCCAAAAGTTTTACACCCGCTTTGTGAAAATTGCTCGGTTCGGCAGTGTTTAAAGCGTGTTTAAATTTTTTGTTGTAAGGCGGTAAATGATTCCACTTTATTTAATCTAAGTTAAATAAGTTGCAAAAATTATTGCATGAACAACTTTTCATGACATCTTATGAATTACTAAAGAATAACAATAATGCCAAATTCATATTTTAAACAATTTCCAAGCTCAATTAACGGTACCAGTTATAGTATCATGAACTTAGAAATCTAAGTAAAATCATACGCTGTAGGTACCTATGATATTGATACGCTTCTAACATGCCTGCTCACCCTTCAGATAGTATTAAGGTGGGTCTACGCTAGCGAGCCGAGCATGAGCAGAGCACAAGCCGAGTCAAAATTCGTGTAGTGTGTACCGACTTTCGAGCCTCGAACGAGCGCATTTCGAGCGCGATGCAAATCCGTTTGTGTTGGTCCAAAGTTCAGTATAAGAATAGAATCCTCAATTGCGTAAAGATGTGCTATACATACTTAGACAGCTATTTACAAGTTGTTATGATTTTATCAAATTTAGACTCTAGAGAATAGTAAAAACCTGTATAATACTAACAGAAGTGATAGAAATTTGATAACAGTTCATAAATATGTTGATTTACTTAAGCATCTAATCAAAAAAAAATTTTCTGACTACGACGTCAAGGCCGTGCGTCGTAGTCAGACAAAAAGAAACGTATAAGCAAACAGAGACAAAATATATTAGTTTCGTTCGTTTTTTCATAATTGCACATAACGTACTCTTACTTTTGTAATTATTATTATTTTAGCGCCTTATGTAGTTATATACTTCACTATGTGTTCGTCAAAAAATCGATAATAAGCGAAGCACAGTCGAGCACGAGCTAAACGCTCAAAGCGCGCTCGTTTGAGTCCAAACTACACGAATTTTGGCTCGGCTTTTGGCTCCGTTCGTGCTCGGCTTGTCTAGCGTAGACCCACCTTAATAACGATGTTATCAGTTCTCGCTATACCTAATCGTTTGATATGGGCGGAAATATTGCACATCCGAGCAGAACACTTCACTTACAAGGTGAATAGGCATGAAGACTGGGTAAAAAACTAATAACTTTAATTATTCCGAGATTTAGATAATCTTATAATTTTGTATAACCTTGTTCGGGAGTGGGGGTCGTGACGCCACTTCTTTGACAAAAGTCTATACATTTGTAGCTACTCGCGACGTCAAGCGGAACTATAACGGGCTTTTTTATATATATTCATCTATGTTTGTATGTTTGTTTAATTGGCAAAAGAAAAAATACGTTTATAATATAACCCAAAGGGTAAAAATGGGATCCTATTACTAACACTCCGCTGTCCGTCTATCCGTCTGTCTGTCACCAGGCTGTATCTTATGAACCGTTATATCAACAAAGCTGAAATTTTCACAGATGATCATCTATTCCTGTTGCCGCTATAACAAAAAATACTAAAAACAGAATAACATTATTATTTAAGGGGGCCTCCCATACAACAATCCTGAATTTTTAACCGTTTTCGCTCGATATTAATACTTGAAATATTCACAGAATATTTAGTTGAATATTCAATTCAATAATAAATAGGTAATTAAATTAAAATAGGGCGCAGGATCCGGTAAGGAGGAGGTGACTCCCGTTCTACCTCTTTTCTGGTGCAAAGAATGACCATAGCCATCCAACGCGGCAATGCAGCAAGTGTTATGGGCACCTTTGCACCAGGAACGATGAGGAGCGGGTTATTCGATTAATTTTCTAGCTAGGTATATATTTTATTTACTGTTATGTTATGAAATTAAAATAAAATAAATATTTAAGGGGGGCATGAATTTCGTGCGCGAGTCCTTTATATATATATCATTTTTGACACATATGTTAATATACAATATCAGACGATCCATATACTCCTGAACTAGTCTAAGATTGTGCAAGTGAAGTGTGCTAGCTTGGCTTCATGCTTGCACCTAACATCGTAGATCGCGTTGAAACTACTGAAACTATGATCTAAATACTCGATTCTATAGAAAATCTTATCAAAAAATAATAAACCTATCATCTATACTAAGTGATTCAATCACCTCTCGTAAGGACAGACAAAGTTGCAAGACAAGGTGAGATCGATTGCTATTTGCTATGAAGCAAACTAGAATTTCAATTAAATTTGTACAAACAAACAGTGCCCAAACCACTGCGGGTGACAACCCTGATAGAAATGATCATTCGCAACTTCAATTATACTTAAAAAAGTATTTTCAATTCAAATCTAATCTTGATTGGTCTGCAAACAAAAACTTAAAGAAAAATACATTTCACCTCTCAAAGTTCGCCAATTCTTGACGTTGGAAATAATCCAGGCCTAAATAAATACGAGTAGGTACAAACTTTTAAAATTACGGTATAAAAATTACACGGCTTTTGTTGTATATTGTGTGAAGCCAAGGTGGTGTAAAGGTGACACCTGCCTTACAATCGTGAGGTCGTGGGTTCAAATCCCAGTCCCGTACCAATGAGTTCTTTGGAGCTTATGTACCGAATTTCACACCACTGGCTTTTCGGTGAAGGAAAATATCGTGAGGCAATCTGCATACGTCCGTAGAGGAAATTCGATGGCGTATGTGAATCCACTAACCCGCACTGGGCCAGCGTGGTGGATATGGTCCAATCACCCTTCGTGGGTAGGCCTACGTCCTGCAGTGGACTGTTAAAAAGGCTGGTACTGTACAGTACAGTTGTATAACTTTGTGCATAATTATAAAGTAATTACCAAAGATCGCTAAACTACTCTCCACGCTTGAGGTTATTTTTTTGGACAATTTCATATATAAAGTTCCTTGTAGTAAAATCCATCCATAAAAACTTAAAGTAAAAATTTAAAAAACCCCCGACACAAACCCTACCTAAAAAAAGTACGAAATTTGGTTCTTCCATCCCCACTTTAACTCACCATAACTCTTAAACGGCTCAATCGATTTTAATAAAAAATAGCTAAGAACACTCTCGACTAAGTCTCCTTTCATCCAAAAAAAACTAAACTGAAATCGGTTCAGTGGTTCGGGCGCTAAATGATGCCACAGACAGACAGACAGACACACAGACAGACAAACAGACACGTCAAACTTATAACACCCCTCTTTTGCGTCGGGGGTTAAAAATAGTCAGCGCTGAACGTCAGCCTAAAAGTTTGCGGTCGTGAGGAAATCTGCATATCTGAGATCTCTTCTTGTTTTCGAAGATAACAGAGGTACGCAACTATGTTAAGTCTGCCAACCTAGATATTTGGCTAAAGAAAAATATCCTGGGCGACTGTTGGTGCAAAGTCCACCAAGTATCTGATTCAGCTCCAAGAGACAAAAAAATCTGAACCAACGTATTTTTGTTTCGCGAAAACTGTTAAGAAACGTTCCAGACACCATTGAAAACCATTTGAAAAATTCTTTCACTGTTGGGAAGCTACACAATCCCCGGGTGTCATAGGCTACATTATATTTTTAAAAAAAATAGAGATGCTGCTAGTGTATACTATTTCCAATAAAAAAAGAATTATCAAAATCGGACCACTATGTAAAAAGTTATGCGTGGTTATACATTAAAAAAATAAAAAAATATATAAGCTACGAAATTTTTTAAAATTCAAAATTAATTATAGTGTGAATGACTCAATGTAAATTTTATAATTAGTATAATATAGTGTATTTAATAACTTGAAAAAAATTCGATGCATTTTCTGGACTTTCTGGAAAATATCCTTAAGTATCCCCCTGGGTAATTTCGTTAAAACTTCACATTTACAAGCACCTCTTGTAGCGGAGGATGGTTAAGGAAGTAATTTTTAAGAATTCATAGGGAATTTAATATTTTTACAGTAAAATTTATTTACATTTTAAATAATATAAAACCATTAAAACTCTGCCTTGTAAAACTTTTTAGTGAGTCCAAATAATGTTAAACGTTATAAATAGGAATTTACAATTTTTTTAATCGGTCAAAAGTGCCTTTATTAACCACAACAAAACTACTTACACCACTACTGCATAAAAAGCATTGGAACATCCACAGACTTATGAAGATCTAAAGATAATCCAAATGCTCAAGCCCAATTAATTACCATTGAGTCAAAAGATATCCAAAGATTCAAAAGATAATGATAATGATAGCCTTTATTAACGATCAACTTACAAAACATTTTGTGTCTCTAACTAATTAATTACTTATAATATGCTAAGAAAATATTACATTTGTTCTATTTCGACACCAGTAATTTGTTTGATTATTTATTCTTGATCGTCTTGCTTTTCAGCATAGGCCTCCCCAAGAATTTTCCATAGTGATCGGTCTCTTGCTTTTCTTGTCCATGTACTTCCTGCTACCTTTTTTAAATCATCTTCCCATCTACGTCTCTGTCTACCCTTTTTTCTTTTGTACTGTCTAAGGCACCATTCCATGACATCTTTTGTCCATTTGTCTTCTTTGCTCCTTATTATATGACCTGCCCATTTCCACTTCAATTTTTTAATGCAATATTTGACATCGAGAATTTTTGTTTGGTTTCTAATTAAGTTTAATCTTATTTTATCTTTTAATTTTATGTTTAACATACTTCTTTCAATGTCATGTTGGCAAGTTTCCAATGCTTTCATGTTTTGGTTTGTTAAACTCCAGGTTTGACAACCATATATCATACTTGGTAAAATACAGGTGTTGATTATTTTTCTCTTAGCTTTTAACGGCATGTCAGAGTTTTTCATTATTTCCTTAAATGACCAGTACTTTTTCCAAGCAATGTTAATTCTGTTATTGATTTCTTTCGATGTCAAATCTGTAGGTGATATAACTTGCCCCAAATAAATGTACTCGTCTACATATTCTATAGAACTACCATTTGGCTGAATTGGGATTTTAATATGGTTTGTCATTACTTTTGTTTTGTTTACATTCATGGATAGTTCTACTTTCTCGCTTTCACAGATGAGTTGCTCAATCATATCCTGCAGACTCTTCGGATCTTCGCTGAGTAGTATGAGATCATCTGCGAACCGTAGGTAATTTAGCTTAATACCATTAATGTTTATGCCATATTTGCTCCATTCGAGATTTCGGAATATAAGTTCTAGACATGCAGAGAACAATTTAGGCGATAGAGGGTCTCCTTGTCTTACTCCACGTTTAATAGGAAAGTATTCACCTTCGTTTTCAGTCCTTATTTTTGCTTTCATATTCATGTATATGTTGTGAATTATACGAATGTATTTGTGATTAATTCCTTGTGTCACCAAAGCTTCCCATATTTTATCATGTTTTAGTGAGTCGAACGCTTTGTTGTAGTCTATGAAAGCGAGGTAATAAGTTATTCCGTATTCGTTGCATTTTTGGATTATCTGTTTAATGGTGTGAATATGGTCTAGAGTCGAAAAGTCGTTTCGAAAGCCAGCTTGCTCTCTGGGTTCATGTTCTTCCAAAGTCTTTGTGATACGATCTAGAATTACTTTTGAGAAAATTTTATATATGTTAGACATGAGCTAGATGGGTCTATAATTAGCAATGTCGTCAGTTTTCCCTTTTTTATATAGAAGTATTATAGTAGAGGTGGTCCATTGGTGTGGAATATACTCAGTTATCACTATTTCATTGAACAAGTCGGTGATTTTGTTTAGCGTGATTTGAGATGTTCATATGAGAATTTCATTTGAAATTCTATCTTCTCCTGGCGTTTTTCCTCTTTTTTGCGACTTAATGGCTTTGTTAACTTCTTCTATCATAATTGGTGGAGCTGACAACAAAGAACTCATTTCTTTATTGTCAGCTTGAATGCTTAACAGGGACTCTAGAGATTTCAAATCCTGGTCATTATAAAGTTCACGATAATAGTCGGTGGCCGCCTTTATTATTTCGGCTCTCCTCGTCATATCTTTTTTATTCTTGTGATGTTTCATGTTACGGATCCAAGTTTGATTCTCGTGCAGTTCTTTCCGTGCTTTACTTATTCCTCCAGATTTTTCTATGTAGAATAGAATTGTCTCCGTTCTTAACTTCTGCCTGTGTTTTCTGATGTGTAAATTTATTTCCTTACTTATTTTTGTTATATTTTTCTTGTTATTTTTCCTATCTTTGAATAAGAGCGCTCTTTGTTCGATTAAATATTTCGCCTCAGGGCCTAATTTTTCTTTAGGGGTTTTGGTATTTATAGCTTTATTCTCCACACCTTTTAATATTTTTTCGAAAGTATTGTATTGTTCTTGAACTCCTTTTTGTTTATCTAACATTTTGAAGTTGCTCTCTGGGTATAGGTAGTCAAAAGATATCCAAAGATTCAAAAGATAGTCAAATTAAAATATTGCCTGGAATAAATCGCTTAAAGCGATGAGGCCGCCAGTAAGAAACCTAAATTGTATTGTTTTGTCCCTGTAATTTATTTTTTATGTAATGTGGTTGTCTAATAACGAATATCAAAAGATATTTAAAGCTAGTGTAAAATAACGTATGCATTGACTAAACATAAATTGACTAAACTTTGAGATAAAATAACAATAACTTTAAGTACCTAAATGTAAAATTATATCCATTCTCAAACCAAATAAAACCCTGACGGGGACGATTCAGAACGTTTTTCTAAAAACATATTTCTTTCACCAGAAACAACTATTTAAAAGATGTCCCATTGGACTTCTAGAACTCGCCGAAAGTTATATATCAAAGATATTGTATTAGGACGATACCTCCCAGGGCTCCTTTAAAATAGTTATCAGAAAGAATGGGTAAATAACAATACCCTTTACTACACATTTGGGAAATCGTGAACACTAGTGTTTACTTACTTGTTTTATTTTAAGAGCCGTTTTTAGGGTTCCGTACCCAAAGGGTAAAAACGGGACCCTATTACTAAGACTCCGCTGGCCGTCTGTCCATCTGTTTGTCTGTCTTCAGGCTGTATCTCATGAACCGTGATAGCTAGAAAGCTGAAATTTTCACACATGATGTATTTTTGTTGCTGCTATAACAACAAATACTAAAAATATAATAAAACTATTTTTACGGCAAAAAAATCAGGATTGTTGTATAAATAATAGTATTTATACAACAATCCTGATTTTTTTGCCGTTTTTCGCTCGATATTAATAATGGTAACAGGTGGATGCTTGAAATATTCACAGAATATTTAGCTGCATGCTTACTTTAATAATAAATAATTAAAATAAATTAACATAAATATTTAAGGGGAGCTCCCACACAGTACGGAACCCTCCGTGCGCGAGTCCGACTCGTACTTGGCCGATTATTTTGATATTTTTTTGTTACGTTTCAGTAATACAAAGATCCCGCCCATCTAGATGCTATCCTTTATTAGGGCGAAAAATATAATAGTTGGTACTAGTAGATTATGCAGCGACAGAATAAAAGAGTATTTTATATCACGCGCAGCATATTAGAGCTTAAGAAATAGTTAATTGTAGACACAATAATAGGTTTATTTATTAGTATTATCTGCAAATAAATGTTTATCATTAAAGGAATTTGATTTTGTCGAGGGAGTTATTCAGAGTTTCTCTATAACTCTTGGGATTTGTCTTAGGTGTTGGTCATTATTTCATTAATATGTTTAAAACAGAAAAAATGTCAATTTGATGGGACAGGTATAGGTATAGTTAAGATTTAGTAAATTGTAATTGGTCATTATCGATAACAGGCGGTATTTATAAAATATTCGTTGAATTATTATTATATACTACAGGACTAATCGCACATTAAAATACGAGATAAATAAATACCTCATCATCCCGACGTTTCCACCGAGTTGCATCGGGTGACCACGATCGATGCAACTCGGTTGAAACGTCGGGATGATGAGGTATTTATTTATCACGTAATCTTAGAGCGCGATTAGTCCCATAGTATACAATAATAATGTGTCCAAATCGCGAAAGTTTAAAAACAACATATTCACTGTAATCAACAAGAAATAGTCATCGTGGTCATTGCTATTGATCCTCTGCTGAACATAGGCCTATTCTTACTACGAGAAGTGCTAAGCAAACCAGCACGATGACCAAATGCAGATTTTCACATATTTTTTCGAGATTATTAGAACTCGTAGGCACGAAAGTTTCACCCTACATAGCATTGTTAGTTTTCTCTAACAATGTTCTCATGAACCGTAATAGCTAGAGAGTTGAAATTTTTCAAAGATGTATTTCGATTGCCGCTAAAACAGCAAATTCTAAAAACAGAATAATATAAATATGTAAGGAGGGCTCCAAACAACAAATATATATTTTTTATATAATATATAAGCACAGATCAGGGAACAACCCTGATCTGTGGATATAAGCATACATAGGGACAAACAGACAGGGAAGCGACTTTGTTTTATACTATGTACTGATTACTTCTGGGGTTATAGCCGCAATTATGACAATATCGACGTCTCATGTTGATGTCAGACGACCAACGCTATCCTTACCTTGCCGCGACCACCATTCTTACGAAATTAAACCTAGTTAAATTCCCTTATTTTACTTATATAACAAATCGCGTCTCTTTTTCATTATTCACGCGGTACGTATCACAATTTTTATATTACTTCGTGGTCCGTGACGCCTAAATTATTCATTCTAAGATTTATTAAGTCCATTAATAAATAATAAGCCTCTTAAATCTTTTTGTGCAAAATAAGGCGGGGGACTTTTTTGCGACGTAATACGCAAATGTTTCATTATTATCGTGAAATCCGGTTTATAACCTAAACGTATAATTCGGCCCTAAAATAAAGACTTTAGGGCTACATTATGCAGGATTTGAAATTTTATATTTTTTTGTTCTGATGTATATGCTGTTTGATGTAAGTATATCTACTGGCTTCAAGGCTCGAAGCAAACGGGCCACTGTTCACAGCTACCTTATTTATGAATGACTTAAAGCTGTTGGCCTCTGAAGCCTCTACAGCTTACCGGACTTGGGCGAGCGCAGAAGGCGGCTGAGCCCTAAGATTATAGGGTGACTAGCGCAAGGGCACCTGAGGAGGTACGGACCTCGGCTTGGGCCGTCACCCGGGGAGATCAGACTTACCCGGGCACCCCAGAAGGGGACCACAGCTACAGGTGGCGGCCGCGCGCTACTACTACATCCAATGAGTGTATCATAGTTCAATGACTACATCTGTCTGTATCGAGGACACTACTGCAGCGAGTGGCCGCCACCGACCACACGTGTGCGCCGCGTTTTAATAAAAATGAATGAAAAATCGTGTAAACTGCTTGTTGCTGGCCACCGGTTGCTGTGGTCGGTGACCCCTTCGCGCCGAGCCTTATCCCACACTTTAAGGTAATAGCTACTCGTTCTTGTGTGCTGTCTTCTGAGCTTTAATACAAGTAGCGGCATGTAAGTCTAGTGCTAAGGGTACTGTGAGGGGTTGGCTGCGCATGTTGACCGCCATACTAAACTCATGCGCAGCCACCCCCTCCACACTTCGCTCAGTGCTAGACTTATATGCCGCGACCTGTAAACACAATTATGGAGGGTTGAAAATTGAGCGTTTAGTAATCTTTATAACGGTTTCTTTTTTTAGTTTCTCATACAATAAGTAATTTCAGTTCAATTAATGTTCAGTTATACGAAAATACCTATTTTAATACTAATGATTGCAATTAGAGTACAATAAAATATATTAACATTCTAGTAATTCAGCTAATAAATCATTGTGAACCTTGTGAGCGTGAATTTTGTGTAGCCCTTAAATTTGCTACGCTTGCTAAAGCTTACATTTTAGTAATTACATTGTTTTGACTTGACAATTTTATTGCAATAAACTATCGGTTCCAGATGTAGCGAGTAAATATCTCAATTTTTCGATCGACGAAACGGAGGAGGGACACAATTTGACGCGTACAATTTTTTTATGTATAACCACGCATACGAGTAACTTTTTACACAGTGGTCTGATTTTGATAATTCTTTTTTTATTGGAAAGAATTTACTTCGAAATTGGTCTCTTCTAAATTTTATCGAAATCAGCTGAGCCATTTTTGATAAATCAACAACCATGTAAAAAATGCTACATCGATCCGTGCGACCTATTCGCGAATTCTGTACACGGTTGAAGTCGGTCGTGCCATTTTTTGCGAAAAATAATTGTGATCTTAATTTTTGCCCGAATAAAGTGAAGCCAAATAAATGTAACTAAGTAATGACAATTATTATATATTCTTTGGTAATGAGCCGCAAAAACTAGTTTTACATTTGCCAAGTTTCTGCCTATAAAAAAGCACTTTGCGTTTGCGAATTTCGATTTTTTATAAACACACTTTTGGATGACGCCAGTCTCATGTACGATTAAGTTATAATATTGTTTTTATTCATTTATGTACATGTTAATTAACTCAATAATCTTAATTCATGTAATTGAATTAATAGATGTAATTCGGATAACTTGATGTACTTTCGGATTGCTGTAAACATTGAGTTAAGAGAGCCATAGTAAAAGCAAAGGACTAAAAGCCTAGATTATGTCTATCTTAAGTAATGATAAGTTTAAAATCATAGCAGGTTACGTAAAAAGATCAGCTAAAATTTGTATGGAAGGCGCTTTTCCTTAAGAGTACCAACAAGCAAGAATAAAATAGTATGAAAGACAAAATACCTAAAGTCTCAGTATAAAAGACAGATATAGTTCGTAGAGGACGTTTGAGTAGCCTTGGTGTGAGACTTTTTAAGCCGCCTATAACATTAATATTAACTTCGGTGATCGCTATAATATACCTAGTCGAACCACGTTTTGCGTTGCGCTACAGCAAATGGTAGGTAGAGTTTGTCTGGAAGAAATCGCTTTTAGCCATAGGACCGCCTTTTGTGTCTCTCTTCTGACTTTAGTTCTTCTGTTACTGTCTCTTTTTGTGGTGTGTAAAAATAGGGTTGTTGTATTGTATTGTAGATCGCTAGCACTGCAGCGCCACCTCACTTGTAGTTCGTAAGTTATCACATTCCCGAGCGTAATCCTCATTTATCTCTCGTTCACTGCTAACTACAAAGGTGTGTAATTGTTTAAGTGCGACTTATGAAATTAGCGCTCACACTGTCTCTTATGACCTGAAATAAATTTAAACTTAAATTAAGCTAAATTTTACATCTTTAACACTTGTGACGCAATGTTTATGAGCATTCATTATTAGATTTCAATCTTATTTTACTTCTGAAACACACTTTAAAATATAAACTATGTTTTTGAAAGACTTTCGGAGGCGCTGTTAGCCTGATAAAGTCATTTGTATAATATTGTTGCATACAAATTTTTAGACTGTGTCTAGTTTGTACGTACTTTGTAACTAGGTATTTTTCTGACCAATAAAGAACTTTTAAAAATCAAAATCAATCGAGTCAATCTTATTTTAATCTCATACCTAAGCTTAACAATAATAATGATTTTTGATACAGAAACAAGAAATACTTATAAGAAAGCATAGATTCAGTAGAGCACTTTCAGTGCATTTCTAGCCGCGTACTACGATTAATTACTGTAGAGCTCTTAGCACAACCTATAAACTCTTAACGATAGTTTAAGACCCTTAAAGCAAAGAATATATAATAATACTACGCTTAAAGTATGGTTTTAAGGGAAAAAAACTTTACATTACTGTGTTAAGATTCATATCTAGAGTCAAAATTTTGCATTTCAGTCTCGTTATCTTCAGTCGTTTTTACCGACTTCCAAAAAGCAGGAGGTACTATGTTCGTCTGTACGAGTATGTATTTTTTTTTGTGTATGTTCATCGATATTTTCGCCAATTGTGAACCGATTTAAAAATTTGTTTTAGTTCGAAAGAGTATACTTTCGAGGTGGTCACATTTAAATTATATTGAAATCGGCTGAGCCGTTCATGATAAATCAACAAAAATGTACGTGGATGTCACATCGATTAACAAGGTGGAAGTCGGTGTTGCGATTTTTTGCGAATTAATATTGTTTTGTATTTATATGCCTGTGTAATCTGAATGTCTACGAAAGATGAAATGACAACAGCGTCTGAAACAAATGCACCAATATAATTTTTTCTACAATCCATTCACAGTTATTTTACCTATGACATTAAAATATACTTAAGGTAAGGTAAAATAACTGTGAACGGACTGTACATGTACAAGTCACGGCTTCAATCTTCATTGGCTTTTCTACGCGTTTTTACACATCCTCTACGCAAATCAAATATTCGAGTGAAAAAACACTCTTATTCTGCTAAATTCATTAACTCATTCCGCAAACATATCCTTTCAAACAACCGTCGAACGTGTGCACATCACAATTAGCAAACTTGGGTTGAAATAACAATCAATTAGACTAAAGTCACGCGACACGCACGAGGCGTCGCAACGAACCTCCTTCACGCGCTGTCCTACGTGAAATGGTTACGTAACGCTATATGACGCAATATTGAGCGAGAAAATAACTAAGTATTCACAAAAATTAGGTACCTACACACCTAAACGCCTACAATGAGCTTTTATCGAGTTAAATCAAGAATAGCCAATGCAGGACTTTGTGGTATTCAGTTTTATGTTTACGTCTATAGTATGCCATATATAAAGGCAAAAAAATCATCATACCTACTCGCCATTACGAACCACTTTCAATTTAGGACCAAAAATGCAGTTGCTAGAAAAATGGCTGGCCTCATTTCACAGCTCGTCATTAGTGAAGCTGTTATTTATTGATGGAATTTTTAATTGTGTTTCGTGAAGATCAACATTTATTTTTGACCGACGAAACGGAGGAGGTACTCAATTCGACGCGTATATTTTTTTATGTAATACCATGTATAACTTTTTACGTGGTGGTATGATTTCAATAATGATTTTTTAATTGGAAAAAGTATATGTACTTCGAAATTGGTCCCATTTAAATTTTATCGAAATCGGCTGAGCCATTTTCTATAAATCAACAATAATGTGAAAATATATTTGAGCCATTTGGAGTTGAGACATTGGGTCCGTGGGGTCGGGAGCTCATATAATTTTCAAAAGTCTTTCTGGGCGTCTGGTGGACGCGACGCGTGACCAAAATGCTGGTGTTTATTTGGCTCAACGCATAAGCATTGCCATTCAGCGTGGCAATGCAGCCAGCATGCTGGGCACGCTGCCAACTGGCAGTGGGCTTGAGCATTTGGATTATCTTTAGACTTTCAAAGGTCTGAGGATGATCCAATGCTTTTTGTGTAATAGTAGTGTAGTTTTGTTGTAGTTAATAAATGTGAAAAATGCTACATCGATCCGAGCGAAATATTCGCGGATTCTGTACGGTTGAAGTCGGTCATGCTATTTTTTTGCAATAAATAATTATATTTAGGACAGTCAATGCAATTTGCTTTGATAAAGTATTTCAGGCATCGCATTGTTCTAAATTTCCAATCAAATGTTTTCAGTGCACTTTTAGAGATATTTACATAAGCGACACCGCTTCGCGCTGCAACTTATCGCTCTCTATGTCTCTCCTAAGACAATGGGTAACGCCTGAGAACTCCGATCTCAACGGTTTTAATTAAAGTATGTTTACTTTGGTTTAGAGGCCTTAAGTCCGCGAGTTGGAAACAAGTCGACGACAATCGTCCCAGCAAACTTTCGCGAGAGTTCTTTCAGCTAAGTTAAATTGGAGCGAGTTTTAAGAATAAACGCCTATTTAAGAGTTCGCTCACAAAAAGGTTAAATCAAGAGTGAAAAGGTAACGAGTTTTGTAAGAAGAATACTGAAAGATAAAATGTTAAATGTTTATGTTTTGCTTTGCTTAGGAAAATAAGTTGACCTTAAACAAAATAAAGTGAGGTGCCAAGGGTTTTAGTCCAGAAAACTTATAAGCTCTAACTTTTTATTTTTTCTTTACTAAGCAGGTGTAGGTGCCTATTTTTTAAACTTTTAAATCAAAATTATTAATTTATCAGTTCACAAAATTACCTTGTTTATACTGTTATTATAAACTTAACAAATCCCGACGGTACAGTAATGAAACTATTTTAACTTTTTATTTTTGGAGTCTAAAATATTTAAGTTTTATAAAAACTTAAAACACCCATTGAACATTTTGAATTGGGTCTAGCATAAGTAGCGCAGCATCGTTACATACGACGTAACTTCCCGAAATAGAAATAGAAATAAACTTTATTGCGTTGCTGTGTACATACAATAAGATGTTATAAGACATATAAAAGTTCCAACAGCCTGCCCATTTCGAGCGTAAAATAATGCACTTATAAAAATATAAGTTAATTACCTAATGCATCAAATTATCTTAAGCAAAATGGCAAATAAGAGTAGGTATTATTAATTTATAAATTAGGTAAGCCAAAGGCAATTACTTTGTGATTTTCAAAGTATTCTTTGGTTGAGTAAAATACCTTTGAGATTAGCCAAGACTTCAGAGTCTTTTTAAAGCTATTGCCTTCTAATATCTTTGTATGAAATGGTAAACAATTGTAAACTTTGATAGCCATGGCATAAGCGCTATTTGAAAACATGCTGTTGTTAAATTGAGGTATACCGATGTCGTATTTGTGTCTGGACCTTTTAACATCAGCGCGGTTCGACTTTATGTCACTGAAATACATTTAATTATTTTTAACAAAAACACATGTTTCATAAATATATATACCGGTAAGGGTAAGGAAGTTATTAGTTTTAAAAACATCGCTTTAAAACCCGATAAAATTACGCACCATAACTGGGAGAAGCAACGGTGGTGGAGAACTTTTTTACTATATTAATAGTCCACTACTGAACATAGGCTAACCCACAAAGGATTCACGAGCCATATCCACCGAATTGGCCCAGTGCGGGTTAGTGAATTCTCATATACCATCGACCATCGAATTACAAACAAACGCAGGTTGCCTTCGACGTTTTCCTTTACCGAAAAGCCAATAGTGTAAAATTTCGGGCATAAGGCCCAAAGAAGTTTTGACGTGACAACGTCTTATAAATTGGTTTGCCGGGTGACACTTCAAGAAACTGCGTTACGCTCCGCTCACACTTCATGCGCTCACAATGAGAGCGAGTGAGAGGCACGTAAGAGTCTCATTCGTCTCATTCGTCTCAAAGTCGTTGTCACGTAAAACTTTCGCCCGTATACCGACTTTACAGGCAACCAATTTTCTTTTGTTTATTATTTCGAATAGGTTTGCGTTTGACTACACACTGCAGATATGCGGTCTAGGATGTAACACGCTTGCCTAGAAGATACTGATACATAGAAGACGATTTACTCGGGATTTGAAGACACCTACATTGTACTTTAGCGGGAAGACAGACTCGGGCAAAGCGTTCCACATTCTGGCTGTTCATTTGAGGAATATGGACTCGAAACGCTTGGTTCTAATGCGTGGGATGTCCACCATAAAAGGGTGGCGCTTTGGAGTTCACTAGTTCCTCACTACACTACTACTACTGGAGTGCACTAGTTCCTCGGAGAGGTCTTGTTTGCTTAAATCGTGAAGTCGTAAATTCAAACCCAGGTTCCGTACAGAGTTTTTGAAATTCATGTGGGTATTTCTCACTGGTGTCTTTTTGTGTGGCGACCTGCAAAAGGAAGATGGAGTAAACAAACCTACAATCCCAACTAGGCCAGCAATGTGGTGGATTGGTCCGATTGGTCTTCGAATGTTTATGTTGAGCAAAAGCTGATGTGCTGACAAGCTTACAAACACAAACCTATCTTAAATAAGAAAAAAACCTGAATTAAGAGTTTAGGACCCTCCTACATATTATATCACTAATATCACACGATGTGTCGAAGCACAAGACACATCGTTATCGGGACTAACCAGCACTGAGCGTTGGAGAGCACCCGTATTCAGTATTCCAACGGCCTGGGGCCTTACTGAATAAGCGCTATGACGTTCGGCTTCGTTTTTCTCCTGCTCGCGCCAGTTACTCACGCCACGAGAGCGAGCGGGAGGGAAATCGAAGCCGAACGTCAGAGCGCTTATACAGTAAGGCCCCTGGTCCCAGCGCAACGGGTCAATTACAGTAGCGCCTTCCTTTATTTTTATGTTAGACCAAAGAATATTATAATAATACTGCGTATGGAGTACTACTACTTGTATGAAGAATCGCGGAGTGTCCGGGCTGTGGTTAGACAGCTCTCATCGAAAATGTAGATCTCGTCAAAAACAACTAATGTCAATTTTTGACCATTGATTGTGCAGACATCAATGGTCATCCCGACGCCCTGGTCCCAGCGCAACAGTGTGCTTGTTCGTTTGTTTGTTACTCTTTCACTTTGCAACAGGGGCAGGAACCAACTCAATTTTTACATGTATTCATTCAAAAGTCGGAAAGTGTCAGAGATTTATTTGTCCCAAAAATAAAAGATTCCTATGGGGTAGCAAACAAAAACCAAAATTTCACGCGGGCGGGACCGCGGGCAAAAGCTAGTATTATATTTCCTTTATGTCGTGTCCTATATATTCGTCATGTAGATATGTTACTAGTATAGACTCGAAGCGTACAAAAACCTACTTGCGTGTAACAGCCTGGCGTGGAAAGCGTTGTTCTCGCCCCCTTCCGGTCTGTTATCGGTCATCGCTGCGCGCTGATAGTCGCGCCACGCCCTTACCCGCTGCAACGATAGCATTGCTGCAAATTTATTGTAGGGCGTCATTTTCAACTAAACAAAAACCAGAAAATAACTATTACAACATTGTAGTACCTACACCTGGTACTTAGGAGTTTAGTCCTTATTTTTACTTACATTATAAATCCGAACGTGTGTTTGTTGATTTGTTACTCTTTCATTTAACAATACAGGAACGGATAGACTTGATGTTTGGCATGGATGTAGTACAAAGTAATCGGCAAGTACGAGTCAGAGTCGCGCACGAAGGGTTCCGTTCTGTACGGTAGCCCCCTTATTATTGACTTGAATATACAACTTAATATTCTATGAATATTTCAAGCATCTACCTGTTACCATTATTAATATATTACTAAGACTGCGCCGTCCGCCTGTCCGTCTGTCTGTCACCAGGCTGTATCTCATGAACCACAATAGCTAGTATGTTGAAATTCAGTTCACAGATGACGTATTTCTGTTGCCGCTATACTAACAAATATTAAAAACAGAAAAAAAATAAGGTGGGCTCTCATACAACAAACCTGAATTTTTAGCTGTTTCGCTCGACATTCTTAACAGGACATTATTAACAGCAACAGGAAGATACTTGAAATATTCACGGAATATTAAGTTTTATATGACATTCAATAATAAATAACTAAATTAAAACCAAATATGTTAAGGGGGGCTTCCATACGGTACAGAACCCTTCGTGCGCGGTTTTACTTATGAAATCTACTTTAAACTTATCCAAATCTACCCTAAACTTATGCATTGATTACAATCGCTACATTTTGGGGACAGTTTTGATATCCATATTTTTCTCAAAGAATATCAGTCACTCAATCAAATAAGCTAGCCTTACTATACGGTTTATTCGACTGAACAAAATTCCAAGCATGCAAAGTGCACGCTACAGGCAGTCAGCGCACGGCTTACCGTCAGCTTGCGACTCTGCCTTTTACCCAAAAAAAAATAGAGACAGATTTGTTAAAAATACAGAGCATGAAGAGTATTTCAAACAAACGCAGAACCATCGTACGCTGGACAAAAAGTCACGGCTCATGCCAGGGTAACAACATAGCAGACACCCTTGCCAAAGAGGGCACGAAAAAACAGGTGGAGGACAAAGCAGCTAGACACTGCAAGCCGACAGCGGTGGAAGTGCGTGATCTACTGCGCCGTCACACTGAAAAAGAACAACAAAATATGTGGGACAAAAGGGAGGATTGCAGGCATGCCAAAGCTGCTTTCCCAGCCCTGAACAGAAACATAACAAACGATCTATTGAAGTTGCAGCGACAAGACCTCCGACTTATGGTAGGGCTCATTACTGGTCACTGCAACTTGAATAGTCACATGTATAAACTGGGAGCCACCGACAGCCCACTCTGTCGTGGTTGCTTGCAGGAGAATGAAACGGTAGAGCATGTTTTGTGGCATTGCAAGGCCACGGCAGAAACTAGAATCGCTTGCGGGTTGCATGACGCTACTATTGCTTTATCATCAGCATCGACATCATCATCCTCATCGCTATCTGGTACACCATCCAAGCCACTGGAGCAGTTATGCCAGCGGCCCAGAGCCAGGCTCCGTTATTTTAAGGAGCTGGGCTGGCTCGGGTAGACGCTGGAGGGGGAAATGCACAAAACACCCCATGCGGGACGTCAGTGCAGGACTTATCGCCCCTACATCGAATAATAATAAAAAGAATAATAAGAGCATGAAAAGCGGCCACTGTAACGGGACGCTAGCTATCCAATGATCGTCAACTACGATAGATGCGATATAGAAAAAACATCAGTTTATAGGTATATTGGCGCGAAAAGAATTAGGCAAATGCCTGAAGTTCACTTCATCACACATCGTTACGTTTGTAGTGATAAAAATAGAATTAACAGAATAATTGCACATGTACTCGTTTCTAATTTTGTGTACTGACATGTATTTTGTTTTCCTATTACAGAAAAAATAAAACTAAGAATACCAATGTAAAAAAAAACCTGTCTTGTAAACGGGGTCTAATAATTTAAAACATTTGTAATCAGGTTCACAGGTTGCCCTGATACAGGCTCAGCCTAGTAGGACAATCGGCATTAATTTGTTATAAGTAATCTTAGTTGTTAAATAAAAATATTTTCATTTTCAAATAAAAATTAAAAATTGTGTTACACCTGGCCCAACTTTTGCACTGCGTTTTAGTTTTGTTAACGACGTAAATAATGCTGGATCCAATGATTAAAATAAAATATAGGACAAATATAATATACTTCTATTATTTTGTATGTTTAAGATTTTTATACCTTGTTTTTGTTTATATATGACGTATCTATGTTATAAAACTTCCTTGCCAGCAATCGAATAGCTAGTACCGAATGAAAACTAAGCAAAACGAAATAAAAGCTATTTGCAATTTTACAGTTTTTATGTAGTCGTATTTCTGGTATGTGATAAATGTGAGGACATTTTCAAATACTGTTTCATCTAAATTGATTTGGGCTTGAATGAAATATTTGATGAAATATTGTCTCTTCCGAATATTGCAGATTATTACAACTTTGTTCTTTTGTTCGATACAGAAAAGGTCCCAGTTATTTATCTATACTAATATAATAAAGAGGTAAAGTTTGTGAGGTTGTAGGGGGAAATCTCTGGATCTACTTAACCGATTTTGAAAATTATTTTACCAATAGAAAGCCACATTATTTGCGAGTGTCATAGCCTATAAAGTAAGCGCGGGCAAGGCCGCGGGCAAAGGCTAGTACAAAATATTTTCAGTATAGTGTGATTAATATTAGGTAATTTCTATCATGTATTCTATCTTTACAAACATTTTATACTAAACATTTGGAAAAAATTGCGTAACGTCTTCTCGTCTGACATACCTCAGTGCCTCAAGTCGAAAGTTTTCGACCAGTGTGTGTTGCCAGTGATGACTTACGGCACAGAAACGTGGTCTCTCACTATGGGCCTTATTAGTAAGCTTCAAGTAGCCCAACGAGCCATGGAGAGGGCTATGCTCGGAGTTTCTCTGCGCGATCGAATCAGAAATGAGGAGATCCGTAGAAGAACCAAGGTTACCGACATAGCCCAGCGGATTGGCAGGTTGAAGTGGCAATGGGCAGGGCACATAGCGCGGAGGACTGATGACCGATGGGGTCGAAAAGTCCTCGAGTGGAGACCGCGTACCGGCAAGCGCAGCGTAGGACGTCCACCCACAAGGATCGCGCTGGATGCAAGCCGCTACCAACCGGTCTTATTGGAGATCTTTAGGGGAGGCCTATGTTCAGCAGTGGACGTCCTATGGCTGAAAGGAAGGAAGGGAAGGAAGGATTTGGAAATAAGGTTCACTTCCAGAGTTTTATATTTGGTTGCACCAGAATTATAAAAATTTTGTATCTTCTGCTACCTTCTAGATGCAGTAGTATATACGAGTACCTTTATTAAATTTACTAGCTACTCGTATTATGGGCTAATTCTGAGGTGAAAATATAATTCGTTTATTTTCTCCAAGGCGACATCTTTTTCAGTGACGCTTATTATATTTGTATACTGTAAGCGCCACACAAATCGGCGGATGATAAGTTATGCACAGAGCGCTGCGTAAAAGCCGAAATATAGGTATGCGCGGGAGCCAGAGAAACGAGACGCCGGGGCACACCACCCGCCAACCACATGCCTCCCGCGCGCTCCCTACGCCCGTACTCACCACTTTGTGTCGGTGTTGTGCAAACATGCGCAATCATTAGCGAATCACGGCGAAGTGTCATCTGCGGCTAACTTCTCATCCGCCGATTTGTGTGGCCCTTAGTATATTCTGCGCATACTTATGCAGGTGCGATTTTTTTTGACCTAACAGCTAACCTTTTACAAATGGTTGCCAGAACAGACCTCGAACAGGTCCTGACAAAACGAGGATCTAAATCCACACAGCGATTACTCCGCAGATCGCGCCTCCAGATAACTTTGTAAATTGCATTTTGTAAGTAAAATTTATTGAATCCCCGCCCGCCTTGCCCCGTCCTGCCCGCTTCAACATGCTGCAACTTATAAGTTAACGGATATGTTTCTTTAGAAAAAAGGCACCACTATAATGTACAGGTCGCGGCATATAAGTCTAGCGCTGAGCGAAGTGTGGAGAGGGTGGCTGCGTATGAGTTTAGTATGGCGGTCAACATGCGCAGCCACCCCCTCCACAGTACCCTCAGCGCCAGACTTACGTGCCGCTACTTGTACCATACCATAACCGTGCTAGGAATGTATCAGGTACAGGAAACAACATGATACGCTCTACTATGGCCACTACATAGTACCACGGTAATGATTAGTATTACCGTGATAGTACCATCAACGTGCGTCAATAACAGTCGTCGATATCTTGCCGGTGCCGAAACGCCTTATTACGATTATGCTAAGCAGTACCTACCTATTATTATCTTTTACTTATACTGTAGTTTATGCACTTTTCCTGGGTTGGCCTTCTTTTATAGTCAAACCGCTAAACTCAGACTTCGCCTGCGCGGTACAGGGGCGCCGGGGGAGACGACACAGGGGACTGAGACAGGCGCGGGGTGGACGCGGGCAGCGGGTCCCCGGCGCCCGCACCTGTCTCAGTCCTCTTTGTCGTCTACCCCCGCGCCTCCGTACCCGCGCAGGAGAAGTCTGAGTTTAGCGGTTTGACTATAGATGCGTTTGTCATTATGATGTCAACAATAGAGTACTGCTGTGTTGTACTTATAGTATACATAATAGTCTGACCGCTTAACTTTGTCCTCGCCTGCGCGGGTACAGGGGCGTGGGGGTAGACGACATAGGGGACTGAGACCTTTGCCGTCTACCCGCGCCCCCCTGTACCGCGCAAGCGAGGACTCAGTAAAACGGTCAGATTATACAAGGGAAAATTGAAATATGCATTGGCATTGACAATGCAATCACCTGCGTGTACAGTTGTTTGTAACATTAATTTTAGAAACGTGTGCTACTACAAATCAAAGAGAAGGTAAATGTCATGTCGAAGAACAATTAAAGAACAATAGAAGAAGGCAAGGCGAAGACACTGGCGGAAGACCGCGAGATGTGGAAGTTGCTACACTGACAACAGCCGCACTATTCCGAGTGAATGTTACTACAATCTTAATTTTTTTTGAGTTTTCAGAATTTCTTTGGTCCAGCGACACGTCCCTGAATTGATTCGTCTCCGCCTTCCAGCTTTGACCGGCAACTCTGCGATTCGCGATATCAACTCGACAAAGGTTAAATATCTTTTGTTTAACTTTCGTGAAATGTAGCCGCATTTCTCGTTTTGTTCGAGCGAGACGGGGAGGGCAAATAATTCCCTCCATTTCGGTACATATCCAGATATTATATGCAAATGCTCGATGTATGTTACTCGTAATAGGAAAATAAGACTTAGTTATGGAACTTCTGTATTCTACGGCAAGTAAGTATTGTTCTTGAAGAATAACCGCGGAAATGTATCTACAATGAAAATATTGTGCTGATAAATAATATAAATAACTAATATAGCAAAGAGTTTTCTTCACTTTTTAAACGACTTCCAAAAAGGAGGAGGTTCTATGTTCGTCTGTATATATATTTTTTGTGTATGATCAATTGTTCATGGATAATTTCGTCAATTTTGAACCGAATCTAAAAATTCTGTTTTAATTCGAAAGTGTATCGTATACTTCCGAAATGGTCCCATTTAAATTGAACAGAAATCGGCTGAACGGAAAGCCGTTTTTGAAAAATTAACAATAATGTAAACAATTCGAGCGAAATATTCAAATTTTGCACACTATAGAAGGCAATTTTGCAATTCTACAAAAAAAAACTTTTCGATTGGATGATAAATTATAACATACCTACTAGGTAACATACATCCTATATATACTGATATTATTATAATGGCTGCTCGTGACTGTCGCCCTGGGCTGCAGGTCGCTGTCCTATGCTGTGACCTCTCCAAGGCATTTGACGTCGCAGATCATGCCGTTCTTGCCGTGAAATTGAAACATTATGGACTAAGAGGACCGTCACATCCCCTCTTCAAAAGTTTGCTTCAAGAAAGAGAGCAAGTTGTTGAACGGGCTGGGGGCAAAGTTAGGTCGGATCCATTGCGCTCTACTACGGGTGTTGCCCAGGGATCGTCTTCATCAAACCAGCTTTTCTCTCTACTGCTCAATGACCTGCCGGATGCAGTAAAGGCAGCTGAAATCCTAATGTACGCGGACGATGTAGCAGCGATAGTTACAGCGACATCTATAGAGAATTTAGAACAGAAGTTAAATGACACGGTGGCGCAGATCGCCGACTGGTTTGGTGCTAACGGACTGGATCTCAAAGAGACACATTATCTACACGTGAATCTCTCAGGTCATAAGACTAGGCGCTTAGCGGTCAAGGTTGGACCAATAACACTGAGTCAAGTAAGTGCCACCACATTTCTTGGCTTCGAGTTCGATGCCGGGATGACTTGGGAGAATCATGTGAATAAGTTACGCGGAAGAGTCGGAAGTGCTTGTTTTGCGCTACTCGCCGTAGCACGAGTTGTACCACTGGATGTGGCTCGAGCTTGCTATTTTGCCACCGTGCATTCACTGATTCAATATGGTGCTGAACTGTGGGGGAGGTGCGCAGAGTGGGAAAAAGTGTTTCGCCTGCAGAAACGTGCCATTCGAGCGATTGTGGGGCTGAGTCAGGAAACATCCGTCAAACCTTATTTCGGGAGCTTAGGCATCCTGACCCTACCATGTATAATCATACATCAAGTAGCGATGTACGTGAGGATGAACCTGGACTCCTATGAGGTGCGCGGAAGGAACCATGGTTATTCTACAAGAACCGCGCATCAGCTGGCTAGTGTGAGACGAACACTGGCAAAGTCAGACAAGCTCACTCACGTCATGGGCCCCGATGTGTACAACCACTTACCAGGACACATTACTGGAGCCGCTACTCAGCAGATCTTTAAAACTCGCCTGAAACGTTGGCTCATTGAGCAAGCCTTCTATAATTTTAATGATTTTTATAAATGTATAAAGTAATTATGTATTATTAATAATACCAAACCGGTATGAAATACTGTTAAAAATTAAATTATATTTGACTTACAAATATGTACTATGAATAATGTTGACATGTAAATTAATTTTATGAAATAAACGAATATGAATCATCATCATCTTGCCCTTATCCCACTAGGTGGGGTCGGCACAGCACGTTTCCTTTCGCCACTTCACTCTATCATTCGTCATCTCATCATCAACTCCTTTCTCTCGCATGTCATCTTTCACACAATTCATCCACACTTTTTTTGGTCTTCCCCTCCCGCTTTATTAAATATACAATAAACGAATATGAATATGAATATCTACTTGTAAATATTAAAAATACTTTAAAAGTAAGTATTATATGAAACTGTGCAAAACTCTTCATAGCTGTAACTTATATATGAGGTTTTGCATGCCCCATATTAACTGGCAATTATCTGACCCATATTTACTATACAAAGCAAATTTTATAAAACACTTTTAAACATTACAAAGCAGTATGTGCGTGTACAATAGCATTTTAATGGATGATAATCTACAACTTTTCTCAGACTTTGTAGAGGTATCATACAAAACAAAGCCACCGAGGCCAATTTTATATTATAAAATCTGCCGTACAGTCTGTAACTAACCACATACAGTTTCAATCTTAAAGCGCTGTTAATGACAATCATGAATAAACCACATTGGAATCATTCGATTCCTTTGATACAAGTTGCGATTGATCGTCGCAGTGGGTGCGTAGGTGGTCTGATAATGAACTGCTATTAGAATAACATACTAGTCGGTTTGTAGTAATTGGTGGTTAGACATCTCTTCATTTAGTAGCAGTAGTAACTTTTGGCAATAGGCAGGAGTACTATTCATACCTACTGACAGTGATACGCTGTAACCTTCGAGCAAATATCTACAGAGGCACAGTTTCGAAGTGAAAGTAGTAAAAAAATGTCCGAACGCCGTCATACATACCAATTTAGATATTTAAATTAAATAATTCACCATGACCCGTTTTTTCGAATCTCGACGTTGTCACCTAATTAGTGCTTGAAACCGAGCACTTTGGCATCGCGCGGCGTTGTAGTAGGCTTGCAATCACTTTACGACTAACTAAAAAGCCTGTCCAATACGTAGTTTGGGCAGAGCTTTGGCTAGATATTTGCTCGAAGGCTGTAACGCAACGCGACGCGAATACATTTATTCTTAGGCGCATATACGGTATCCGACAGTTTGATAGCTGACCGCGTGACCGCGTCTGTTCAATTTGTAAAATCCACTGGAAGGTATGTTATTTAAAAAAAAAAAAAACAATTTGACAGTCCTCATGCAAAGATACTCAGATGTACGCTATTACGTACGGTAGTACCTAACCATAACCAAATAGACCTTATTAGTTAAGTTTTGCTTTAATTTAGGTATAGGTATAATTATTTAATTCATACCAAAATGGTACCTAATAAAATACAATTACAAATCATTACCCTAAAAGTGTAAAAGTAATTCAGGCAAGACAGTTTTGATGTTTGTGCTAATGCTTGTAGTCTTTTTTCTCAAATTTAGTTTCAGTAGGTCCACCAAGAGCGCGGGATAAATTCCAACTAGACTGACAGAAATTTAAATGTAGGTATTATATTTTTACTCAGTTTATAATTTCTTTCTCGCTAAAATATCAATAAAACTAAAGTACAAACGTAACGAAACTAAGACACTCCGACCCCGATCTCCCTCACATCGCTCGCTGCAAACCGTAAAGTTCCCGGATGAGTGAAAATTAACATAAATTACATTTAAGGGTAATTCAGAGGAAGTAAAACCGGTGATAAGCGTTTCAATTAAGAGGCGCTTACACAAATTAAAAAACAATTTAGATCTCCTTCTCTCGCCGGGCGAATAATTAAAAACACTACGATGTTTCCGGAGCAGGTTTAAATCTGTGTTAAATAACCGTTGGGAAGCGTTGATTGTTTAATTTTAAACGAAACGAAAAATGTTGTGCACCTTGGTTAGTCGCGTTTAGCTGATTTTTTGCTCATAAAAATTATGGCTATTAGCTACTCTCATTAAGGATACACTCGTAATACACTCGAAAGGTGCGTGCATACTGTACAGATTCTTTATAGTTTTCTTGAATAAAACCAATATTTAAATAATAACCTTGCTTTTATTTTCGGATCTAACCATAAAGTGGGAATGACATTTCAATTGACATTTTAAGTATAGGGATGTTCTATATGTTCGAATAGTGATGTGCTATAAAACTCTACAATCTCTTTCTTCCTTCTACAAAACATATCAAAGTACTTTAATCAGCTTCAAGGAAATTATTAATCAAAATATTAATGAATACAAATCACAATAAAATTACCAAACCAGCTTTTAAGAAAGTCATTAGTAAAAACTTATAAGAATACAAATCAAAATTATACTAATCAGCTTTAAAGAAAATCATTAATTTTAAAAGGTCTAACTTAAGAGACATTTAAGTAGTAGTAAGAATGTTAGGAGTTAATGACCTCCACAATGAGGCCTAGCAGGAAGTCATTGTATTTTTTTGGCTTTTCTCTTTTCCTGGGTCCCAGAGAGGATGGTTCTTGTTGAGTGTGGGGACGCCATTCTTTACTTGTCTCATTCCTTGTTTCTTCATTTGGTTCATTGGGTACCTCTTTTTTCTTCCCTTCATTTGTTCCATGACATTCTTCTTCGACAGAGAATCTTCCAATATCTCTTTCTATGATTGGTTGAAAGTGTGAAGAGTTCCTTTTTACCATTTTGCCATCTGGTGCCTGCGCAGCGATAGCATTACCTGATTTCCATATGACTGTATGCTCAACTGGAGAAAATGGTGTGCTAAGTTTATTTTCCTTTCTTTGTTTCACTAGTACTTTATCACCAGGAACAATTTCTGAAACCTTGGCGTGCCTCTTAATGTCTGCATATTGCTTATAGCAATGTTTCTTGTATCTGTCCCTATCTCGCATTTCTTCATCATTGTGATATGAGTCCTGATCTGTGGTCATTTCCGGTATTTTTGTCTTTATTACTCTTCCTCTGAAGACATTACCTGGTGGAACACCGGTACTTGAGTGAGGTGTGGTGCGGTATGCAAATAGGTATGTCAATAATTCTTTCTTCCAATCTAGCTTCATACCCTGTGCAATTCGAAGTCTTCTTAACACATTTCTATTCTGTCGTTCTACTTCTCCATTTGCTTGTGGCCACAACGGTGTGGTATGTCTTAATCGTATACCTTGCGATGCCAGAAATGCTTTAAATCGCTCATCTCTGAATGCCGGTCCATTGTCACAAACAATCTCATCCATTATTCCTTCCCGTGCTATTATGCTCTGTAGTGATTTAATTGTACTATCTGCAGTCTGATTCTTTAATATTTCTACCTCATAATATCGGCTGTAGTAGTCCACCACAAACAACAAGTAGTGTCCTGATGGTAGGGGTCCAAGGTAGTCAATTGCTACCAACTCCCATACTTTAGAGGGCAGCTTTGTAGTTACCATTGGCTCTGGGTGACTATTTTGTCGGACTAATCTACACCCTTCACATGTATCCACCCAGTACTCAATATCTTTATCCATTGATTTCCACCACACCTTTGATCTTAACTTGGCTTTCATGGAATTAACTGACAGGTGTCCTTCATGTCCCAATTCTAGAATTTTGGGTATTAGTTTCTGTGGTATCATTATTCTTGTCCCTCTTAGTACAACACTGTCTATAACACATAGTTCCATTTTGATCAACTCGTATTTTCTTAGCTCTTGACTCCACACATCTTTTTCTATCGCCCGAGATATATTTATTAATTCTGGGTCATTCAAAGTAGCCTCCTGGATTTCAGCAATGGTGACTGCATCCACATTAGTCCCAATCATTGCTATTAACAGATTATCTTCGTTGTCTTCAGATTTATTTATTACATGACTTGTGTCCAGTAATCTTGAGACTGGGTCGGCAATGTTGTTTTTGCCAGGCCTGTAAATTACCTTAAAGGTATATGGCTGTAGTCTTAAGACCCATCTCTGGATTCGAGCACTCTGTCTGGAGCTTGGTGAGTAGATAATTTCTAGTGGTTTATGATCGGAGATGATGTTGAACTGCTTTCCAATCAAATACATGTAAAGGTTTTCGCATGCCCATACAATAGCTAAAGCTTCTTTTTCTGTTTGTGAGTAGCGTTGCTCTACCGACGTCAATGCTTTGCTAATGTACTTTATAACAATTGGTTGTATTTGTGAATCAATTTTTTGATGTTGGATGAGTACTGCAGAAATGCCAACCGGACTGGCATCTGTTACTATAGAGGTCTCAGCGTTTTTATCATAGTACCCTAATGCAGGCGCCTCTACAATATGTTTTTTCAACTTTTTAAACGCATTTTCATGTTCATCATTCCATGTGAATACAGAGTCTTTTTTAGTGAGTTGCCGCAGTGGCTCTGTAAGGGTGCTGAAGTTAGGTATGAATCTAGCAGAGAAGTTCACCAATCCCAAGAAGCTTCTTACTTCTGCTTTATCCTCAGGTGATCTGCATTCTAGTATGCACTGCTGTGATGTGGTGGTAGGCCTGATGCCTCTCTCGGAAAGGTGATGCCCCAAGAAATTTATTTCAGTTTCTCCAAATGAGCATTTGTCCTTGTTTAATGTGATGCCACTTTCAGCGAGTTTGACAAGTACTTGCCTTAGCCTATAGTCATGTTCTTCACGAGTGCGGCCTCCAACTCTGATATCATCTTGGCTGTTGGCAACACCGTCAATGCCCTGTAGCAGTTGTGCTATTATTCGCTGGAACATTTCAGAGGCGCATCTTATTCCGAAGAATAATCTCTTATATCTGAACAGACCAAGACTTGAGCTGAATACTGTGATGGTACGTGAGCTTTCTGACAATTCCAGTTGATGGTAGCCCCACTTGATATCGAGAGATGAAAAGAACTTACATCCATTAAGATCTGCTAATAGCTCTTCAAATGTTGGCAATGGTACTCTTTCTCTAAGCACTGCTTCATTAGCCTTACGCATATCAACGACTAACCTGTATTGGCCTTTTTCCTTTTTCTGAACAATTTGTGATGGGGAAACACAAGGGGTTGGGCCTGTTACTGGCTCTATTATGTCATTGTCAATCAGCTCTTGTATTAATTTCTGTTCGATGTCTCTCACATTGTAAGGCTGTCTTCTAACTGGTTGGGCAATTAACTTTACTGTGGGATCAATGGGTATTGTTAGCTTGAAGTTTTTGAGTTTCCCAATGCCCTCAAACAATTTTGGAAATTCAGTTATTATTGCATCCTTGGTCAGGGGTTGTTGGCTAGCTAAGTTAATGTTGTTATGTGTGCTGGGGCCTAGCCTGAGTAGTCCCAGTTGGATTGACGATGTCTTGCTTAACAGAGCAGGTCCTTGACCATTATAGATTAGAATGTTGGTTTTAATCTTTACCCCGGTCACTGGAGAACTCAACTTTACTTCAAATATTCCTAGTTGAGGAATTTCTCTCCCACCATATGAATAGAATTTTTGCTTTTCTGAACTGCATACTTTTTTGAATGTTACACTATGTTTGAGCAGTTTTTCAAATAGATTTTTGTCAATTATATTAATAGATAATATAATAAGTTTATTACCAAAAAGAAATACACAACAAAAGTAGTACATCAAAAAAGTTTAAAACTAATACAAAGCAAGTACTTACCTATAGTTACAAGGATTACAAATACTCGAGTACAGATCAGCGATGGTTTCAATAAAAAGCTAGACGGCGAGCCCCAAACTAAGCACAAGCTTGTATCTTGGGGCTCATATGCAACGTTACCAGGATGTCAGGAATTTTCAAAAATCATAGGTAATTCTAGAACAAATTTGCGAAGACCAAAACTTTGTTATCTAATAAATAAATAATACTAAAAGTAAGGAAAGAACCTTGAAGGATTGAAAATAAGAATTTCGGGAAATCTCTTGTGTTGTGAAAATTGTACGTTTTATTAATAAGATAATTAGTGTTTTCAGCTCTTGACTATTTCAGTCATTCTCCGTACAGGCAACTTATCAAACCCTCAGTCTGGTCGTAGGATAGACTTAGGAGCCAATCCTTTAACTTTCTCTTAAAATCATATTTTGACAGGTCATTGTATCCGGCTAACGCCGAGCGAGCGTTGTTATATGTGCAAAGCAGAGAATAAGCTGGACTGCGTTTAGCCATTAGGGAACGGACGCGTGGGAGGGGGAATAAATAAGATCTGTTTGATCTTTTTGATGTCAGTGCGTTGTAGTCGGTGCGGGATTTCAGGCTGTAGTGAGTTTTCAGAACAGCGTTATAAACGAAAAGCTGTCGAACCCTTAGCACTTTGAAATATTCGTATACCAAATCGGTTGAAAAACGAAAAGGTTTCTTCAGTAGGACTTTAATTAAAGCCCGCTGCGCCCTTTCCACAGCCAGGAAGATGGTCTTGCCGGAGCTGCCCCAGACCGGGATACAATACTGGATGATCGATTGACACAAAGCAAGATAAATGGTTCTCAGAAGTGGTAAGGGTGCGCAGTCGCGAAGATCTTTCATAATGTGTATCAACCGGCGAATTCGGGCAGCTAGATCCGATATATGCTGCCTGTAAGACAGATTTTCGTCTATGGTTATGCCCAAATATCTAATTAATTTCGATTCGTCGATGGTGCCGCAGGAGCAGGAGAGTGTCTGTGATCGGAATCAGATGAACAATAATGAATCCTGATACGGAGCTGAGCCGGGGGGCGGCTAACGCTAGTTTTGCTAAAGGCTATGTATTTTGTCTTTTTAGTATTAAGAGTGAGCAAATTGTGGTCAAGAGATTTTGCAATCACCGATAAGCCGTTTTCAGCTAGGTTAAATACTCGGTCCCACGTGTCTCCGTGAAAAATGATAGCGGTATCATCTGCGTATGTGATGATGTCAGCGTTTGCAATATCGCTATTTACTATGTCGTTTATATAGAGAAGAAATAGAGTGGGCCCGAGTATGCTGCCCTGCGGGACGCCATAATTAATAGGAAGTTGATCGCTAGACTGTCCACAAGCTTTTACAAACTGCTTACGGCCGGATAAGTAACTTTTAAACCATTCTAATGCTACTCCTCTGACACCAGCTTTGTCAAGTTTTTTAAGAAGAAGATGCACCGGAGTCTATGATCATTTTGCACATTACTTTGTCATTAAATAGAATATCACATTTATTGTCAATGCATGATCCGCTCACTTCAAATATAGAATTTACTTGCTCAATATTATGTTCCTCATTGTCAGTGTCACTCGCTTCACTGTCACTTGAGCCCGAATCTTCCTCGATTACATATTTTACGTATCTTTTTTTCTTCTTCTTTTTGTTATTTTCATCCTTGTTAGGTTGTTTAGTCTTGCAACATTTTGCAAAATGGCCTTTGAGTCCACAGGTGTCGCATTTGCAGTTTATAGCTGGGCATTCGCTGTTTTTGGCTGAGTGGCCTCTTCGCCCACATCTAAAACAAGTTATTGATTGTTGTACTCTATTGATGTGTCCTGTGTCCTTACTATCTTCCATCTTAATATCTTGAACACTCTTTTCTTTAAACATTTCCTTTTCCAATTCAAATATTTTGGTTATATCTAATATTTTTTGTACTGTCAGGTCTGAGCCTTTCTTTATAAATTTTCGCTTCAATTCGATATCAGAGCACTTTTCTACAATTTGATCTCTGATGGCTTCTTCACTGTTAGTAAACTCGCAGTATCGAGCCTGCATCCTTAACCTTATAATATACTGTGCACATGTTTCATTTATTTCCCAAGTCATATTACGGAACTTTTGTCGCTCGTATGTTGTATTTAGTATAGGTTCAAAGTATCTATTTAGACGATTGACACACTTATCGTAATCGTTGGCGCCCTCGGCGGCCTCCTCTTTGATGGTATCGTATATTTCTTGTACGTCGGGACCGGCTTGGTGTAGTAATCTCGCCACCTTTTGCTTGTCTCCAAGCCCCACCTGCCCATCAATATAGTAGGTCTAGTTCCGCATCCACGCTTTCCATCTTGTTGCCGCGGTTGCCGGGTCTCCGAACGGGTCAAAGGGCGTGCCCGCACCGCTCCCGGTGTATTCCAGCTGCGCCATTCTACGCACGAATCAAATTCTTGCACTCGTAGATTCGAAATACTCCTGTCGCCATTAATTGTACAGATTCTTTATAGTTTTCTTGAATAAAACCAATATTTAAATAATAACCTTGCTTTTATTTTCGGATCTAACCATAAAGTGGGAATGATTTTTCAATTGACATTTGAAAAAAAGGAGGGTAGATCCTCCTCACCGACGTTTTTGTCTCCGCTTATTTTATTGTTTTTAATTAGTTCTTTCAACTTTTCGCCAAGTTTTCCGTAAGAATTAAGAAACTCGGAGTGCATCTCGGGCGCACAGTTGTTATCTCGTCATATCTTCGAGCGACAGTCACGTTAGATGAAGGAAATGTGAAGGCATCATGATCTACTCAACTACGGCCGTCGAGTCTTCAATCCGAATCCCGGGCACGATCCGGACTCTGCTGGTCGCTTTTCTCGCGTGTGTTTTTCACAGTGTGTTTTTGTGTGACAGTTCTGACAACTGGGGAAAACGGGAAGAGAAATCACGGCTTTCCATAGCAATTCCCATAGCACTATGATACAAGTGGCGCCATCTCTGGTCGCACTGTCACACCACGATAACGTTCATCTATCAATACACCAAACCAGGATTTCAACTTTACAAGTACCGATTCTCAGCCCTCGGTCAACTTGCCTCGGCGAGGTGCAGTAATCCAGCGCTCACACAATTTAGTTCCGGCCGTTTCCTGCAGAGGGCAGTTTAGCTAAAGGAAGATCACAGGATTCAAGATTTTACTAAGTAAATTTTACTGTTTGGTCGCAATTATAAACTTTTTTTTAGCTGGTTATATAGCTTATTTTTAATAAACTTTTTTGTTAGTGACTTTATAATATAATATTTATAATATATTGCGTATTTAGACGTTACATTTTCATTGTATTTTATCTGAAGTCAGTTTTTATTTGTCTGACTATTTTAATTTTATTTATTGCACACCTATTAGTATTATTATTTTTCGTACGCGATATTGTTGTATACGTTTTTTTTTTTTTTCGATATACAATAATGACTAGTCCAGCGCGAGCTCCTTGCCCTCACTGTCTCGATTCGACAAAGCTTTATGCCGTGCCTCACGGCCTCCGTGTACATATCGGCCGTATGCATAGAAACATTTCGTTGCTGAATGCAACGGCCCCTACGCATTCCTCGCCTGTCACACTACGGGAAGCATCGAGTGATTCTCCAGGTCTAGGTTTAAAAGATCTCCCCGACCTAAAAAAAAGCGTCCGTGTTCTTACACATGTGCCCAAAGGCGCGAGATATCTGGCCGCCGGTAAACTGGCAGCTGTCATTGACAAGTGTGTTCAATCCAACGGCACAGAAGACTGGTTCAATTTGCTCTCATTCGCGTTCAAGGCCCTCAAAGTACCTGATCAGAGCGTTAAAAAATCGCTGACTGCAAAAGTAAAGGCTAATATAGAGGGAGACCTAGAACCTGAAATGTCAAGCGAACGGCCGTCGGGTAAACCACACTCTGTTTACCGAGCTGTTCAGAGGAAGGTCTTTGATGGGGACCTCAGGGGTGCGGCACGTATTCTCACATCAGACTGCTCCTTCGCTGCCCCCAATCAGGACACATTTTTGGCCCTTAAAGAAAAACACCCGGATACTTCTTTTCGCCAGGGCGCTCTTCTGGCTCCTGACTCCTCGACATTTTGCCTTTCCTTTAAGTCTGAAGAAGTGGCTAGTGCACTTAACTCATTTCAACGGGGGTCAGCGGCCGGTCTCGATGGCTTGCGTCCGGAGCATCTTAAGGAGCTAATTTCGCCATCAGCCGGTGACAACGGGCCCAAATTTTTGGAATCGTTGACACGGCTCTGCAACTTTTTGGTGGGTGGGCACCTCAATTCAGACGTGTGCCCATTTCTTTATGGAGGTGTTTTGTGTGCCCTCCGCAAAAAAGACGGCTGTATCAGGCCAATAGCTGTAGGTAGTGCCATTCGACGCCTGGTCGCCAAGTTGTGTTGCCGGGCTGTCAGGCACAATATGGCAAACTATCTGCAGCCCCACCAATTAGGCTTTGGTACCCCGTTGGGCTGCGAGGCAGCGATCCATGCTACAAGAGCATTCCTGATGCGTGAGGGCTGTGATGACGTGCTGTTGAAACTTGACATCAGTAACGCTTTTAACAGCATCGACAGAGGTGTTATGCTGGAAGAAGTGCGTTCATTGATCCCATCTGTGTTTCCCTTCCTTAATCAATGTTATTCGACACCAAGCAATCTTTCATATAACGGCGAATGCATCCTGTCTCAGACTGGGGCTCAACAAGGTGACCCGCTAGGTCCCCTTATTTTCAGTGTTGCCATCCACAAGATCGTTACATCTTTGGAGGCTCCACTCAATTTATGGTACTTGGACGACGGGACTATAGGTGGGCCTCCATCTATAGTGGAAAGGGATGCACGGCGGCTCATCCCAGCCCTAAAAGAGCTTGGTCTGGAAGTAAACACAGCAAAATGCGAATTTTTTGCATGCAGCCCTGCCGCTGCAGAATCGGGGGCCACTTTTATGTCGTTAATACCTGGACTAAGGCTCTTAGATCGAAGTTCGCTGAGTTTGTTAGGAGCCCCAGTCTTTGCAGAGGGCGTGCCTGGCAGTATGAGGTCTAAGACTAAAATCCTGGAATCACTCGCAGTCCATTTCGAACACCTTCCGGCTCATGTTTCGTTGTTGCTTCTCAGAAGCTGTTTCGCCATGCCAAAGCTGATGTACATGGTCAGAACGGCTCCGTCGTGGGAGTTCCCTGACGAGGTGCAACGATTCGACGAGGCGTTGAAAGGAATTCTCGAGATGGCTCTTAACATCCACCTTAACGAGTCCCAGTGGCTACAGGCAGGATTACCAGTTCGACACGGTGGTCTGGGAGTGAGGCGGCTGCGTGAGACGGGGCCCACGGCGTTTCTGTCCTCCTCGTTCGGGGTTGCGGAGCTTGTCACTAACATTATTTCTGCTAACGGTGACACGATCCGCATTCCGTACGCTGCGGAGGCCATTAGCGCGTGGCGTTCCCTTTCCTCGGATGCAGAGCTTCCAGAGAAGCCAGGTTTACAAAGAGGTTGGGATGACGTGCTGTCGAAGAACATTGCCATTCACCTCCGAAACAACAGCACGGGTGCCGACCTGGCTAGACTACACGCCGTCGCCAAGGTGGAGTCGGGTGCTTGGTTACATGCGCTGCCGTCTCCCCAAATGGGTACTCTATTGGACAATGACTCCCTCCGTGTTGCCGTGGGCCTTCGATTAGGTTGTGACGTGTGTAGCCCTCATGCTTGTGTTTGCGGTGCAGAGGTCGAAGCAAACGGCCACCACGGCCTGAATTGCATAAAATGCGCGGGTCGTCGTCCTCGACACCACGCAATAAATGAGATAATCCGAAGGGCCCTTATTGCAGCGGATGTGCCGTGTGTCCTGGAGCCCCCTGGTTTGTCGCGGTCCGATGGCAAACGTCCGGATGGCCTCACACTGGTCCCTTGGAGTAGGGGGCGTTGCCTTATTTGGGACGCCACTTGTGTCGGTACTTTCGCTTCCAGTCATCTTGCTGCTACCCAGCAGATTGCGGGTGCGGGAGCGGAAGCGGCCGCCAGAGCCAAGCGTCTCAAGTACGGTAGCCTCGAGCCAGTGTACGAGTTCGTCCCGTTTGCCGTCGAGACGGCGGGTTCCTGGGGTTCTGATGCCATAAGGTTTGTCAGGGAGCTCGGGCGGCGCTTGAGGGAAAGAGGTCGAGATCCCAGGTCGGGTAGTTTCCTCACCCAACACATTTCCTTGGCGATCCAGCGAGGTAACGCAGCTAGCTTGATGGGGACGTTTGGGCGAGGGGCGGCACTTGACAGGCTACACTGACTGTGAATCGATATTTGTGTTATCGACGTGTTATAAAATATTGTGACAATGAGTAATTGATTAGTGTTACTTTTAAGGCTGACTTGTAATTTTAACAATTTTTATTGTTCTATTTTTAGTTTTATGACATAATTTGTATAATAAATTGATAAAGATAAAAAAAAAAAAAAAAAAAAAAAAAAAAAAAAATTGACATTTTAAGTATAGGGATGTTCTATATGTTCGAATAGTGATGTGCTATAAAACTCTACACATACTGTATAATATAACATGTTGTAAAACATTGTCATAATACATGTTATTAAAATAAGTTTTTTCATGTTATAAAACACAAGTTATACAACATGTCACTTAATCTGTACCTACGCCTATACCTAATACCTATACGCACCTACCTATACGCATATACCTATACGTGCCTATACGCACCTATAAAAATATTACCTATAAGTAAAAAAGTGTTTCTATTGATATATTGGTTTCTTTGTGATTTTTCCCGCAGCATCAAATTGACAAATCAACTTAATTTTTTGCATGAATATAGTTTAAATGTCTAGTAACCTATGTTTGTAATCTATCTTCTATATATATAAAATGCTTTGTCCTGAATGACTTACTGACGGATCAACGCAGAGCCCAAACCGCTGGTCGGAGGAACCTCAAATTTGGAGGGTGGGTTCTTTGTATGACGTAGGCATCCGATAAGAAAGGATTTTTCGAAATTCTAACCCTAAGAGGGTAAAAAACGGGGTCAAAGTTTCTATGGAACATCGTGATCCCATGGTTCAATCGACTTGAAAATTGGCATAAACATTCTGTAATTGAATTGACGGAAGACGTGTTTCGTAGTTTATTGAAATTCATCCCTTATCGCGGTTAAAAAGGATTAGAAAGTTAATTTGGGGGTGATTTGCTTCCAAGGTGACATCAATACTCCTTGGCAACTTAGTAATAACTTTGATTTAAATTCCTTTTTATTTTGACACATGTTTGAAAACTCAACCCGTTTGTATCAATGACTTGAGAAAATAGAGAAGGCGGTCACAGGTTATTTATAGAAGTTATTTGACATTTTGCTGCCTACACTTTAGTTATAATATGTTCCCATATTTCTTTGGTAATACATACTGCGTACTGCGAAAATAATTGGGTTAATAATGAGTGCGAGCGCAAATTTACCTAAGAAAGTGCGGGAATCACATTGTCATTATGCATGAGTGCATAGCAATATTTATAACCGACTTGAAAAAAGAAGGTTCTCAATTCAGCGGTATGTTTTTTTTTTGTATGTAAGTAACGCGATTATTCGGTCAATTAAGTATGAACCGATTTTGTTGATTATTTTTTGTTTGCTAGATCATAGGTACTTCAGAGTTAGTCTCATTTGAGATTATAAAATAAACAAATATATTAAATAATGATAAATCGAAATAAATTTAGCAGGTTTGTAAAAATCAAGAATAAACTAATTACATACCTAAATGATGTTGTGGTTTGTGGTTCCATTCAGTTCATCATTTATTTTTGAAAGATCATCATTATGAAAAAATGGTACACATATTTTCGATTTGAGCAAATTATTTGAATTTTGTACCTACTTTTTGTTTGTAAGTATGTAATGGCGGCCATATTGAGTCCTATGTGTCAAATTTTGTAGTTATTTCAAGTCTATATACTTATATGTTGCCATAGAGTTTTGGTTGCTATAGAGATATTTGAGTTGATGATTTTGTATGTCAAAATGGAGTAGATAGTTTTGTATTTTCTTTGTAAACTAAAAATGTGTGCTCATTATTAAAAAGACTCATTATTCGAGATATCCATAAAACTCTAGATTTAATATTCGTAAAAAAGTGCCTAAATCGTGGGAAAAATCAAAGAGTCATGGTCATGTACGAGTAGAATCGCTTAAGCGAGAAAACTATGATTCCTGGCGTATTCACGCGAAAGCTGTCTTAACAAACCAACACTTGTGGGACCACAGCTTGATCGGATCGTTGATGTATCTAGCAATTACAACAAGGCCAGATATTACGTTTGCCGTAAGGTATCTAAGCCAATTTAATACTTGCTACGGAAACAAGCATTGGCAAGCCGCGAAACGGGTCATCCGTTATTTAAAGGAACCAAGAAGGTTGGACTAAAATATAAAAAAAATGTGACATGAAGTAGTATGGCATGACAGGCGCTTATTGGGCAGCTTGCACCATGGATAGACGATCCTACACGGGATATATTTTCAAATATGGTGGTGGATGGATAAGTTAGGAAGCCAAGAAACAAAGAGTAGTAGCCTTATAGGCAGAGTGCACAGAGAAGATGGAAGCAGATCTCCTTACCACGGCACTACCGCAACCAAGGCTTAAGAGGGCTATTGTGTACGAGTATTTCAAAATTGGGTTTACGCACGTAGTGTTTTGAGGACTAAACTGGGAGTCACACAGACCTGAAGAGACCCTGAGGTCATATTTGAGTTGTTGATTTTTTGTGTCACAATGGAGTAAAATAAAAATGTGTGCTCAATATCAAAAAGACTCATTATTATCATTATGTCTATGATTAAAATATAAAGCCTTCACTAGCAACCCAGCAACCTAAATTAATAGATAGTTGGTATAAAATATAAACTTCTAATTTTCTTTGCTCCTAATGAAACTGCTTATGGAATTCATATTCGAGGCAACCAGGCGTCACATCATAGCATCCAATTGCAAAAACGTGATCTTTTTTCAAGAATTACTGTAATATACTAGCGGACCCACTGCAGCGCCATCTGCCGGGCTTATTTGTGAATCTAAACTTTCCAGGGCGCACCCAAACGCATACGAAACAATTCATTCAAATTGGTCCAGCCGTTTAGGAGGAGTTCAGTGATATACACACGTACAGCAGAATTGTAATAATATGTTTAAAGATAATCTGTTGATCAGGTGCTGGAGACAATGCTAATCGCCACCGTGTAGAGTGTTTACACAGTCTCGCTCTAATTCCTCTCAATCCTACTAATATTATAAACGTGTGAGTATGTATGGATATTTGTTACTCTTTCACGCACAAACGAATGAACTAATTTGGATGAAATTCGGTACGAAGGTAGTTTAGATTTTGGATTAACACATAGACTACTTTTTATTTCGGGCTAACGCGGGTAACACCGCGGGGCGCAGCTAGTATGTTATAAAATTGGGCTACACCGCGTATAAAAGCTACTTTTATATTAAAATTTATCAATCATAAGTATCTTGTAGTTCCTGTACAAACTGTTGTGTCTATATTCCATTGTTGCGGTATTTTCAGCTTACCGACGGTTTCCACGTATTTCACTTTGAAATTTTACTCTAAAAATTAAACTAAATGTGAGAGTTTATGTTTTCAGTACTTCAACACAAACGAACTAAATTAAAAATTAATTAAAATTTTACAATTTGTGAAAATTAATTATTTTAAACCTAACGTAACAAACTTTTGTTCCTAATTTGTGTTATTTTCGCGAATCTCGTTTTTTGTCCTAAATAACAGTAATTATCCAAGTTAATTTACATTTAAATTGGAAAATAAATACTTTCCACGTAATTTCAGAAAAAACTTCGGCTTAGTTTCTGCTTTGATCATACTTTGTTGCTATGATCGGTCCATTCATTTTAGATCTAAATTATACAAAAGGTACACATGCAAACACATATACATATACAATAATAACGCCCCTCTCTTCCCGCCGGTCGTTAAAAAACACTTTGCGCGTTAAGAATTAAAAGAAGAACGTGCCGTTCAACAATTTCATCTGACCAAAAATTTATAAACGAATCATCGAAAAAAAATTACCCTCATCGCTGTTTTTACACGAAATGAAACAAACGTCTTGTCCAGCCTGTACAAGTTATTTTTAGAAATGACCTTTGTTCCTCTTTCGTAAACATAAAATTAGAATATACATTTTTCGATAGCTCTACGTGTCTGACGTGACCCTTTTCTTTCAGACCGCTGGTTGGGCAAAACTCAAATACTGGAACCTATTTTGAACAAAATATACATTATTTTGGTCAGTCCCGTCTATCCCCTTAAGCGTTTTGCCCTGAAAATAAAGTACCTATACAGTAAAAAATCTTAAATTTCTTTCACTCGTATTGTTTTTGATCGAGTCTGTTTGTTTAGTAAGTGGCACTTATACTCTAAATCCGCCTATACACGTTGGCCGAGCGTTGCCGAGCCTTGACTTACACCAACATTTAGACGCTTTGACTAGCCATTGTTCGGTGTTGTTGGCCAAATGAAGCCAAACGCCAACGTGTGTAGCTCATTTGACGCAATTCGTCTGCGCTCGCCGTCGTTCGTCGGTTTTTAGGGTTCCGTAGTAAAACGAGGAACCCTTATAACTTCATTGTCCGTCCGTCCGTCCGTCCTCATGTTATAAAGCCTTATAAATTGCACATTTATGAATCAAATTGCAAAAAAATTGACGCTTTAGTAGTTGAAGTATAGATCTTAATTTAGCAATCTTTACATTTTTAAAATTGTGTATTTAAGGGGTAGCTTCCATACATGTTAAGTGGGGATGGGATTTTTTTTAACCCCACCCCCTCATGTGGGGTATTGTTGAATAGGGTTTTTAAAATTTAATGTCAAGTTTCTTAAACTCTATTTTAGTCACGTGTTCCATTTGTGAGATATAGGGCGCCAAAGTTAAAAAAGTGTGTCGTCCCCTCTTCATTCATTACTAATGTATACGAGATAGAATGTTCAAACTTTCTGAGTTTATAGAACACATTAAAATCTTTCTCTGAAAATTATTTTGAGTACTGTGGAATCGTAACTTTTTGAGTTATAAAAAAAATTATACTTTCATATGGATCAGAGGTCGTTGACCTCATAAACATATTTCTTAGCTAAATGTGTTTTTCTAGCACTCAACCATCTAATAAAGTCATACAGATTGGTATTTATCATCATCATAATCATCGTCACCATCTACGGAAGCCTATCATGCGCGTGTCTCGACACGCACTTGTCAACTTATCGTGTACATAATATCAAAGGTGCTCGTCTGCGCTCGGCCAATATGGCCAATCGTGTAAGCTACAGATACAGACATTGATCGCTTGCATTGGCGTTCAACGAGCTTGTCGAACGTGTGGACAGTAGCACTTGCTTTGTACTTATTTGCCAAAGCTCGCGTTGGGCTACGCTCGGCCAAAATGTATAGGGGACTTAACAAATTTGGGATTTTTCTCCTTTCTATTTTAATATTCATATAAAGAACCTTTTGTCAGGCTGACTGCTTTTGTTGTTTGACTGAAGTGGAAAACTACATAATATATTAGAAAAACATCAATATCACTGAGCTCTCAGAGATTAAAGAAATAAATAGTCGTTAGTGCCTATATTTGTTAGTTTCCCTTATATTTGACCTGGACAAGTTAAAACCGTAAGCAGATGAAGAAAATAAATCAATTCATACTTACCCGCTGTTTTTTCTCGCTAACCCATTGAGCTATGCTGTATCAATGTTGCACCCTTTTTCGAACTTTCACTAGGTACCCACTAATTTTTTAGGGTTCCGTACCCAAAGGGAAAAACGGTACCCTATTACTAAGACTTCGATGTCCGTCTGTCCGTCTGTCTGTCTGTCTATCTGTCTGTCTGTCTGTCACCGGGCTGTATCTCATGAACCATGATAGCTCAGCAGCTGAAATTTTCACAGATGATGTATTTCGGTTGCCGCTATAACAACAAATACTAAAAACAAAATAAAACAAATATTGATAATTGATTGTAGATGCTTGAAATTTTCACAGAATATTTGGTTTTATATTCCCTTCAATAATAAATAATAAAATTAAAATAAAATAAATATTTAAGGGTACGGGTCCCATACAGTACGTAACCCTCCGTGCGCGAGTCCGACTCCTACTTGGCCGATTATTTCTTACAAAGCATCACTCATTCATCATCAATTTTAATTTTAATGTGTATGAAATTATGGATCATTATGTGTCCGAAAATAAATATATTTAGATTTTTTGATTTGATTTTGATAACAAAACCGAGTTCAACCATAACAATCTACGCAAGTTAAAAAATATATAAACTCGATATACAGTTCATTCGAATCGAAAAGCCAATTAGCCTAATTGCTGATTTTTCAAATCGATAAAATTTATATGAGATCAATATCGAGCTAATTCGAGCACTATCGAGCTAATCGAGCACTTTACAATATTTTTTTTTAAATCAAAATCGTACTAGGATGTGAAAAGTTATTCGCTTTCAGGCATTAAAAAAAAATACGCGTCAACTTGATAAGTTTCGAGAACATTCTGAAATTACAGTAAAAAACCAAACAGACACCGTGACCAAAAACGGCCTATAATGCATCATTATTATCATCATCCATATGATCACTTTTATGGCAATATAAAGAGTAATTATCACATCACAAGCTCTACTTCCCGGGTGCAAAATTACTCTCAACCGGTTGTCTCCACCCGGCTAGCTCGCCCGGTGCCGGCCCGGTTTGCGCGCTCGACCGCGAACCACGATAGCGAAAAATCATAGCGCTGCGAAAACGGTGCCGGCGCTAAAGGGTTTATCACAATGATGTTTTCGCAAATTTTCTTGGCATCTTGTGCAAAATACTTAAACAGCTACCTACAATTTAAAATTTGATTTTCATTTGACATGACCTTCCGCGTGCAATATTACCCTCAACTGGTTGTCTCCACCCGGTTCACCCCCCCGCGCTAGGCACCGACCCGGTTTGCGCGCTCGACCGCAAACCACGATACCGAAAAATCATAGCACTGCGAAAATGGTGCGGGTGCTAAAGGCTTTGTCACACTGACGATTCAATAAAGTTCTCGTCATCGCGCTGACGTGAGAACAAGACAGACAGACAAAACTCTTTATTTACAACCACAATTTAAAAAAAAAACACTATTTACACATAGACGACAAAATATTTGATTATAAAGTGGCGGCCTTATCACCTATAGCGATTTCTTCCAGGCATCCTTGCACGAATGGACTGACAATTACAAGAAATAGTGGCCTTAAGAAGACCTTAAGATTAAAAAAGAAAACACTCATAAATAATAAACTAAACATGCTTAACTTACAAGCATTTCTTATCAGACGCCGCATTCACATGTGACATATCATGTCTATGATTAGTTCCAATTTTTGAACGAGTAGTCTCTATCTCATTTTCAATTGCACGGTAATATCAAGTTAACTGTATTCGCATCTTCCCCTCTATCCTCCCAAAATAAGTAGGTATAAAAGAAATCACAGAAATACTTAGACAGTAAACTTATAACACCCGCGGCCTCTTTTTTGTCGAGAATTTAAAAATAACGTATCCAATAATATCTAGCTGAATACTTTTGCTAATCGCCAGTGTGCTGAGGCCCTAAATCAGGCGTGCTGTCGGGCCAGTGCCCGCGGAAAGGTCCAGATAAACGAAAACAATCCTCGACGAGATTTATTTGACCCCCTAATTACATTAACGGCTCCGGTTGTGCACTAGCCGGTGTTAGGCGGCCAGAGACGGCTTTCAGGACAGGTAGATTATGAACACTTATTTATACTACACGTACCGTACGTAACATAAATGTTTCTTTTTTAAGGTTCCGTGTCCAAAGGGTAAAAACGGGACCCTATTACTAAGACTCCGCTGTCCGTCTGTCTCTTTTGTATTTGTCGTTATAGCGGCAACAGAAATATCATCATCTGCGTAAATTTCAACTTTCTAGCTATCACGGTTCGTGAGATACAGCCAGACAGACAGACTGACGGACAGAGGAGTCTTAGTGAATGGGTCCCGTTTTTACCCTTAGGGTACAGAACCCTAGAAAAGTGGTATTGTCTATCGTGGTAATGTAATTACGAGTAATATCGTTGTGACCACTAACTAGTATACTACCTAGCATACCGCTACTAGTGCTTTAGATTTAATTACAAGAGCAAAAGGAAAACAATCTTTCACGAGATTATTTGACCCCCTTATTAAATTGCGGGTCGGGTTGTGCACTAACCGGTGTTAGACAGCCAGAGACGTCTTTTAGGACAGGCAGACTAACAACACTTATTTAGACTACGTTTTATGTAGGTCTTATATCACCCTTCGTGGGTAGGCCTACGTCCTGCGGTGGACTATTAAAAAATACTGGTACAGTACAGTACAGATATGTAGGCAGGTTTTTGATGGTGGTTTTACACTGTAACTTTTATTACATAGCTATATTTTAAGGAAAAGTAGTCTTGTTTATCGTGACAGTGTAATTAACGTCCATTTAACCACCAACTTGTGTATTTCGTGTTTTGAGACAATTAAATAAGTGCTTCTTTTTCGTTGGACGTTTAATTGGACATCATTAAACAATAAAAAACAAAAACATTGTAATCGGAATATACTTCAATTGTCATTATAGCCCGGGAGGTTAGCGCAAAAATGCAACTAATTTCTATCAGCTGAAGTTTTTGTATCAGGTAGTCATGGAGGTGTACAACAATACCCCGGAGTCTGTCAGCTGGGATGCTTAGTGTGGGGATACCCGTTTGAATTTTCAAATATATAAATGAGTATCTTGCAAGTACTTTTAAAAGTTGAAAATTGGTGTATACGGGTAGATAAGTAATTCAAAAAGAGTTTAACCACAGCCAATCACCCAAAACATGTAACAGAGCTTTTCAGTCAGGCTTTAAAGCGATGCTACTTTAAAACCTGATTGACAGGCCTTGTTACTTGTTTCAGGTAATTTTCTGTGGTTCAACTTTTTTTATAATCTATAAGTATATATATATATTCTGGAGCTTCTAAAATACGATAATTGATAAGACTCACACAAAACTATAAATATATAGCCAATTCTGAAGATATGATCATGGTAATAAGGACAACACCGTGTAAGTATTTTGTAAAACCAAATAAATCTGACACCGTAAAGTAAACGAGAACTTATAACGTATGTAGTTTCACAGTATCTATTATCATGGTATAAACTGCCTTCGAGGAAAAGCCCAAAGAATCCGAACACCTCGAGCACCAGCTTCTCAGTTGCCCTAGGGACAAAACCCAGAGAAACGTCCCACCACAGGTTCCTCTTAGTTTCATCGTGGTCAACACCAAGCCACGGCAACTAAGCCCCCCGCCACGACATGGGGGAACCCGCCTTGATCCAGTCCTGCGCCTACCTTGGCAGTACTCGCGGGGCGATTGCAAGCCGACTAGCCCGTGATGCCTCCTGATTTATTTATTGCTTACACGGGACGCCGAATCCGAGATTTATTTGTTCCCGAATAGCCAATACATAGTAAACAGTGGTGCGGTGAATAGCGGCCACTGGTCACACAAACACACACAATATTTCACGAGGACCGAGTGACACGTACCGGTCTATTTCTGTCTGTGTGAATAAATAGCGCCTATTCTAAAATTGCTATTCCATAAATGTAATACGAGTATGCTTTGGTACTTAATACAGTAAGAGCTAAATTAGGCTTTTAATCAAAATTGTTGATTTTTCGAAATAATAAGTGACTGACTATTTGTTTTGTCACAGTATTTTTTATTCTTAATCGATTTTGAGACGATGATTTGATCGAGAAAATCATCCCACATATGAATTCAGTTCATACTAGCATTGCTTTTTTTATAGGGCAAGTACCTTTATTAACTACATCTAAATACAAGAAATACATAATCTAAAACAGCATAAAATATTACTACATAACAAGCAATTGGATCATTGCAATTTATTTTGAGCATTGCTGAAAATACATATTTATATGAAGGGTGGATGTAAACTTAGAATCGGAGCATTTTGTTGTGAGTAAACTTTGGGATTTACATTAAAATTGGGATTAATAATAAAGTACTGTACTTAAATCTAAATTACAAAACGCACTAGCGTAGCGTCGCTTGAATAGATACCATAGACAGACAGACAGACAAAACTCTTTATTTACAACCACTGAAACGCGATTAAACACTATTTTCATAATATATGACAAAATATAGTTAAGTATAAATTAGCGGCCATGTCACCTATGCCGATTTCTTCCAGGCAGTCTAAGCGAACACAGAAACGTACGGCACGGGCAGAACTTGGATGGGTGATGCCGTGGCTCAGACGACACTTTAAATTGTGGGTCCTGATTATTTTACAACTTGAAGCTTACAAGATGAATCCACGCGAAAATAATCCCTAACCGTCGAAGATAGCACACTTCCCTCAATATTAATCAGCGACGCGCGACGTAGTGGACGGACCATCTATTATTCAGGCCAGTTCACCGCAGGTCCTGCTCCCCCCTCTGTTACATGCAGCCCCCAGGGCCCGCGCGGCTTCAGTCGCTTATGAATTTTGAAGGAGGATTAACTACATTAGCTTGTGGGCAAGCGGGAGAACAAGCTGTGCTGTGTTGTTTGTAGCAGGGATGGACAATATGACTTACCTACTAGTACTGATACTTACTCATTGAATTGGCATTTTTTTACTTACTATAATGCGCTTAATGCGTAATATACCAGCATAACGAGTGCAGCTACTCAGTTAGTTCCTTTATCTAAGTTGCAGTTCAATTAGTTACTTAACTACTTTCAAAAGCAAATCAAAATCTTTTATTGTCACTTATTTAGTTTATAATTACAAAAAGTTTAATAGGCCCAATTATGAAGGCGTCGTCGTAATTATAATAGCAAATTAGAATATTTCTGTTTCTCTTTCAGTTTAGGCATTCAATAGAGAGAACATTTTTTACGTTGCTATTAAATTTACGATGGCGCCTTCATAATTGGGCCAAAAGTTTTCTAAAATGTCTACTCGTATTAGTAGAAATTTGTAATAATCTCACATGTTAATCTATTGAGGTTTATTGTTATATAAAAGCTGTTAGTTTCTGAAATAAAAAAAAACTAATTCATTCATATACGCATAGTTGTAGGTCATTTCTTAGACCTTGTTCATGATGCCGCCGATAGGTAATTGAAAAAAAAAATCTAACGTACTTTTTTTTGTGTTGAGTTACATTTTAATTACCAGACTCAGGAAAAAAGCTCACAAGCCAGTACATGAAACATAGCGAAAAATAATGTTAGTTTCGTCTTTTCTATCAGGGCCAGTATAAATCAAATTGCATCACATCTACTCGTATGTATACCTATTTAATAAATTGTACTTATATTAGATACTCTGCGTCGTCGAATAATTTTATTGTACATTCGGATTATTTTAAAAAGAACAATACATACTTGTTTTTAAGGTTCAGTACCCAAAGGGTAAAAATGGGACCCTATTACTAAGGCTCTGATGTCCGTCTGTCTGTCTGTCTTCAGGCTGTATCTCATGAACCGTGATAGCTAGACAGCTGAAATTTTCACAGATAATGCATTTCTGTTGCTGCTATAGCAACAAATACTAAAAATAGAATGAAATAAATATTTAAGGGGGGCTCCCATACAACCAGCGAGATTTTTAAGAGGTTTTTGCTCGCCATTAATAACGGCAAGAGGAATGAGGGGGCTCCAATATGGTACGGAACCCTTCGTGCGCGCGTCCGACTCTCACTTGGCCGATTTTTTTCCTATTAATGCTATTTTACTACCCATAAAATTAAAATTCATAACGCGAAAATTAAAAACACCGAAACATCGTTTCAAATTAACTTTTAATTAAAAAAGTTCAAGTTTCTGAAGCCATAATCTAAATTGACTGACAACTTGATTTAACTTCGTTCGGTCTTAAAAATATAAAACATCTACTTTTCTACTTCAGAATAAAATTTGAACACACAATAAGCCCGATTACAGAGGCGCCAGCGTAAATTTAATAACAACGTAAAAAGCGTTCTCTCTATCGAATGCCTAAGGTGAAAAAGAAACAGAACTATGCTATTTAGCTAATATAATTACGACGACGCCTATGTAATCGGGCTTTAAGTCTGGCAAGGCTGTCTTTTAAATGGGCTCAAAGCTTCTTTCGTTATTTTATCGGACGGCCAGACAGTCGCGACGAAAACAAACTACACTTTTAAGCCTTTTTGAGGTCTATAAAGGCAGCCACGAGTCACAAATTTTGTCACTGAGGAAAGAGTCTAAATTAAAAAACAAAGTTTATAGTTATAAGACGTTATCACGTCAAAAACGTGTTCAATTTGATCTACGAGTACTTCGTGACCACGACTCATGCGACTCAGTTGAAACGTCGGGACAACGAGGTATATATGATCTTATGTATTATTTCACAGAAGTGGCGCTGAAAATATGTGAAAAACGATAATATCAATTAATTAGTCAACGCTTTTGTTTTTCATGTTTATTTTATACTAATGATTTTTTTCTTTTTAGGGTTCCATACCCAAAGGGTAAAAAACGGGACTCTATTACTAAGACTCCTGTCCTTCTGTCTGTCTGTCTCCAGGCTGTATCTCATGAACCGTTATAGCTAGAAAGCTGAAATTTTCACACATGATGTTTTTTTGTTGCCGCTATAACAACAAATACTAAAAACAAAATAAAATAAATATTTAAGGGGGGCTCCCATACAACAAACCTGAATTTTTAACCGTTTTTCGCTCGATATTAATAATTGTAACAGGTAGATGCCTGAAATATTCACAGAATGTTTAGTTGTAAATACATTTCAATAATAAATACCTAATTAAATTATAATAAAATAAATATTTAAGGGGGGCTCCCATACAGTACGGAATCCTTCGTGCACGAGTGCAACTCGTACTTGGCCGTTTATTTATGTTTATGTCTCATATTTCAGATGTTTGACAAGGGCAGCAACAACTTGGTTTAAGCTGTAATGTTGCTATGATCAAAGTATAAATAGATAAATATATTCATAGCGCAAAAAGTCCCGCAAGAAAAAAATAATGCGTCTTAAATCCACAGAATCTTCACCATTATTCGAATTTAGGTTTTTGTCGATTTTCCATGCAGCGTAATTTATTCAGTGGTGAATGAAGGTAACTTCTAGAAACGAGTCCCTTCCTATTTCGAGCTGTGCGTAAAGATCGTATTTCCTCGCAGCGAGATTAGCCTGCGTCTACAAAACCAATCTCGAGTTTGAGAGGTTTCTCAAGTTGCTGATTAAACCAGGAGGCCTACCACCTATCTTGGAAATACATTACTTTTGATGCGACCCTAACTTCGACTTTGATTTCATCGAGCAAAAGCAGCGTTGAACTGCGTCACACTTATCTTCACTTTACTTTCTTTCATAAAAAATCGATTGTTTGGAGGTTTGGAAACAATTTAAAGTGATGTTACTGTTGAAACTATAGTAGACCCCCAGTGCTCCGGATTGGTAAGTAACTGTTGCGTAATCTGTAACGAGCCTCTCCCTGTAATTATTACTGAAAGGTACTAATCTGTATTAAAATGAGCTCTCACTGAACAAAGTTATGGAGGTTCTTTTTGCAGATCGCTAAAGCTATTGCAATTCAGATTTTACGTTAAAATTTTGGATGGGATGTTTAAAGGAAGTCACCATCGTTATCCAAGTAGCCCAACGAGCCATGGAGAGGGCTATGCTCGGAGTTTCTCTGCAAGATCGAATCAGAAATGGAGAGATCCGTAGAAGAACCAAAGTTACCGACACAGCCCCACGGATTGGCAAGTTGAAATGCAGTGAGCAGGGCACATTGCACAGAGAACTGATGACCGATGGGGTCGAAAAGTTCTCGAGTGGAGACCACGTACCGGCAAGCGCAGCGTAGGATGTCCACCCACAAGGTGGGCGGATTTAGACGGTTGGCATTAAGACCGCAGGAACGCGCTAGATGCAAGCCGCTACCAACCGGTCTTAGTTGAGAACTTTAGGGAAGGCCAATGTCCAGCAGAAGACGTCCTGTGGCTGAAACGAACGAACCATCGTTATCATTTTGTTGAATAAAATTTACTTTCTTGCAAAACGTATAAGTAAGTAATATATTAGTAGTATCAGTTTCAGTTTATTTACTTCGACAAATAGGTGTCACAGACACACTTTTGAATAGTCAAAAACAATCTACAATAGAGTATAAAAAAGAAAGAAACACACACACTTAAAAGAAACTAATTACTCATATGTTCATAAACTACTAACGTTAAATCACAATTCATTTCATATTCTTATCTACATTCTTAGAACAAAGTTAATTTCATTCAAATATAAACACAATTTACATCTAATTTACACTAAATATTTTAAATACAACAAGACTAAACACAACAAGGTGCCAGTTTATGAGTGATGAAAACCTACCAAACTAAATGCCCAATTGCTCATCAACTTTGGTAGATTGGTACTATAGTAGTAGGTATTTCAGCCATTAATCAATACTGTGTTAACATTATGGTAAACTGGATGAAACTGCAACATCTTTATGGCAATTTCAAAGGAAGAGGAAGGTTACCAATTTTAAGGATATTAGGGTAATGCTGTTAATAATTGCGCAGTATTACGAACAAGGGTGTAAAATTCTGGATGACAAAGCAATGATACACAAAAAACGTTTAATGGAACGTGCCGGATGAAAACCACCATCAACAAATCTCACTGGAAATCTATCTTATGTATGACAGTGGACGTTGTACATTTTATGTGATGATGAAAATGATTTTGAATTTCTATTTACAACTTTTACATAATTAGTAAGCCCGATTACAGAGGCACTATCGTAATTATATTAGCTAAATAGCATAGTCTTGTTTATTTTTAACCGACTTCCAAAAAGAAGGAGGTTCTATGTTCGTGTGTATGTATTTTTTTTGTGTATGTTCATCGATAATTTCGCCAATTGTAAACTGAATCGAAAAAATATTTTTTAGTTCGAAAGGGTATACCGAGGTGGTCCCATTTAAATTTTACGGAAATTGGCGCAGTTGTTTTTGAAAAAACCAACAATTATGTAAGCAATCCAGCGAAATATCCGAATTTTGTACACGATGAACATCGAAAATTTCGCCAATTGTGAACCGAATCGAAAAATCCTTTTTTAGTAAATTTAAATTTTACAGTAATCGGCTGAGCCGTTTTTGATTCTTCTTCTTCTTCTTTTAAGCCATTGGACGTCCACTGCTGAACATAGGCCTCCCCTAAAGACCTCCAATAAGACCGGTTGGTAGCGGCTTGCATCCAGCGCGATCCTGCGGTCTTAATGAGGTCGTCCGTCCACCTTGTGGGTGGACGTCCTACGCTGCGCTTGCCGGTACGTGGTCTCCACTCGAGGACTTTTCGACCCCATCGGTCATCAGTCCTCCGTGCTATGTGCCCTGCCCATTGCCACTTCAACCTGCCAATCCGCTGGGCTATGTCGGTAACCTTGGTTCTTCTACGGATCTCCTCATTCCTGATTCGATCTCGCAGAGAAACTCCGAGCATAGCCCTCTCAATGGCTCGTTGGGCTACTTGAAGCTTACCAATTAGGCCCATAGTTAGAGACCACGTTTTTTGAGTAATCAACAATAATGTAAACAATTCGCGCGAAATATTCGAATTTTGTACACGATGGAAGGCGGTTTTGTCATTTTTTGCGAAAAAGAATTATTCACTTTAGGCATTCGATAGAGAGAACGCTTTTTACGTTCTCATTGCTTATTGCTTTTTGCATTTTTAGGGCTTATTGTATAGTTAAAAATCTAGTATCCAAGGTAGTTAGCCGCAATTCTCATTACAATTCAAAGAATCCTATCGTACTCCTGTAATCCAATCAAGTACCTATTGTAACATGCTGTTCCCGAAGTTTCCATCGCCTGTTACCGTGGCTTGTTATCAAATCCTCATTCAATTACTCACGCTATGCGACGAGTTCGAGAATCCAGCAGTTTTCTTGGAAACGCGTAAATCATGTCTGCTATTAATTTGCCTAAAACTGTCGTTAGGTGGAAACTATTAGTATAATTGGGCCAGTGTGAATCTCACAAGAAGCGTTAAGATAAAGTGTTTGCTTTGAGCCAGTGTCTTTTCATTTCTCTAATATTTAAAAAATGATCAACATCATCAGCTTTTCAACTTTACTACTTTGACTGCTTGACGTGGTCCTTCAAAAGCATACCTAAGAGTTTCACATGTATACTCCTAGGACAGATGTGGCATAATTTTGAAGTGGCAACATCGACTTGGTATTTTTTAGGGTTCCGTACCTCAAAAGGAAAAAACGGAACCCTTATAGGATCACTTTGTTGTCCGTCTGTCCGTCTGTCAAGACCCTTTTTCTCAGGAACGCGTGGAGGTATGAAGCTGAAATTTATATCAATTACTCAGGTCTACTGTCCCTTGAAGCTGTGAAAAAATCAAACTTCTAAGCCAACGCAATCAAAAGATACAGCCGTTTATGCCGCAAATTTTGAAACTCGCAAGTACTCGCAAGGGAATCAAAACCTAAAGGGTACTTCCAGTCGACCTAGAATCTTGAAATTTGGCATGAAGCAACGTTTTATAGCACACATAAAGGAAAAATTCCGAAAACCTTAAATTTTTAGTTACATTACAAAATATATATTTTTTTAATAAATATAAACTTATTACTTTTTTTGTCGTAATGAACGAACTTTGTAAACCTTGCAGGTTTGTACGGAACCCTCGGTGCGCGAGTCCGACTCGCACTTGGCCGGTTTTTTATTTTTCAGTGGTGCCACTCAATCTATTTTATTTACTTTGCAGTCGGGTATGCCACGCTGATGTTGCTAGCTCTTTCTTTGAGAGCGCGGTATAGATACATACCTCATAGTGCCTCAAGTCGAAAGTGTTCGACCAGTGTCGGTTACCAGCGATGACTTATGGGCACTGAAACGTAGTCTCTCGCAACGAGCAATGGGGCTACGCTTGGAGTCTCTGTGCGAGATCGAATCAGAAATGAGGAGATCCGTAGAAGAACAAAAGTTACCGACATAGCCCCACGTATTAGCAAGTTGAAATGTCAGTGGGCAGGGACTGATGACCGATGAAGTCCAAAGTTCTCGAGTGGAGACCACGTACAGCGTATAGGACTTCCACTCACAAAGTGGACGGATGATCTCATTAAGACCGCAGAATTGCGCTGGATGCAAGCCGCTTCCAACCGGTCTTATTGTAGATCCATAGTGAAAGCCTATGACCAGTAGTGGACATCCTATGGCTGATGGACGGGTGGATGAATTGTTCATAAAAGTTCATAGATCCATACATTTTGGATAGTCTGGTTCGGTTCCTTTGGGTGGACGAAAACTGTCATATTTTCTCATTGTTAAAATCGTATAACAACGGAAAGCACAGTTGTTTCTATTAGTGAATCTCTTCTTTATTTTTCTATGGTTGACTTGAACATATTTTTGGATTTCTATGAATCCATGAATACCAGAGCCGCATGTTCCTCAACTTTAAGAATAGAGCGTAGTTTTCTATATTTTTAACCGACTTCCAAAGAGGTGGAGGTTCTATGTTCGTCTGTATGTATTTTTTTAGTGTATGTCCATCGATAATTGCACCAATTATGAACCGAATCGAAAAATTCTTTGTTAGTTCAAAAGGGTATACTCCCAAGGTAGTCCCATTTAAATTTTACAAAAATCATCTGAGCCGTTTTTGAAATAATCGGCCAAGTACGAGTCGGACTCGCGCACCCTTTCGAACTAAAAAATAGTTTTTCGATTCGGTTCACAATTGGCGAAATTATCGATGTTCATCGTGTACAAAATTCGGATATTTCGCTCGAATTGCTTACATTATTGTTGGTTTTTAGGGTTCCGTACCCAAAGGGAAAAACGGGACCCTATTAATAAGACTTCGATGTCCGTCTGTCCGTCTGTCTGTCTGTCACCGGGCTGTATCTCATGAACCATGATAGCTAGGCAGCTGAAATTTTCACACATGATGTATTTCTGTTGCCGCTATAATAACAAATACTAAAAAGAGAATTAAATATATATTTAAGGGGGACTTCCATACAACAAACCTGAATTTTTTGACGTTTTTCGCTCTATATCAATAATAGTATTAGGTAGATGCTTAGAATTTTCACAGAACACTTAGTTTTATATTCACTTCAATAATAAATAATAACATTAAAATAAAATAAATATTTAAGGGGGGCTCCCATACAGTACGGAACCCTCTGTGCGCGAGTCCGACTCGTACTTGGCCGATTATTTGTCATAGATCTGAAAACAAACAGGTTGTTATCTACCTACACAAACAATTACAATAGACCTACTTAATGATGCATGTTGATTACTCTTAAAAACTCGTAGGGTATATTATTGTGGTAATATTATTGTAAACCTGATGTATCTGTTATGTTATTTAAGCTATGTAATGCTAAATACACATTGTATCATTTATTCTTGTCAATAAAGAATTTTCAAAATCAAATCAAAGTAGATGGTCGGTCCAAACGGGGCACAGAGCCATGTGAACTGAACACTGGGCTTTATTGCTGAACTTGTGAAGAAACCTCGTAAAGTGGGCCGTTGAGTATGAACAATGTCGACTTCAAGTTTTTATTCCCTCAATTTCTTGAATATACTTAGATTAGATTTATTTTGTTGCGTTTTTCCGAACGTTGAAATAGTACTTTTAGGAATTTTTTAAACTACTTTTTAGGGTTCCGTACCTCAAAAGGAAAAAAACGGAACCCTACAGGATCACTTTGTTGTCCGTCTGTATGTCAAGACCTTCTATCTCAAGAATGCATCGAAAAGAAGGTATCGAGTTGAAATTAAAACCATATACGTAATTCTATAATTTCTTGCATTTCTTTAAAAATTGATATTCTCGGTTACCGTATAAGTTAAAGCTGTTTATGTCGCAAAAACAGCATATTTCGACACTCAAAAATGAGCTACGAAAACTCGTAGAACTTTCATTTGACCTAGAACTATGAAATTTGGCAAGAAGCTTTGTCTTAGAGTATTTATAGAAATACATCTGAAAATACATTTTTAATATGATCATAAAAAAAAATAGGGTCTTAATGCAAAGAATGGGAGTCCAAATTTTAAAGTGAGTTAATCGTATCACGTGACGAACTTTAATTTCGAAAACTAAAACAGGTTTTGATTATAATTACGATATGTATTATTTGGTTTATAAGGAGAACAATGTAAAAATAATAAAAAAAATCCGTGACTGGATTTGCCAAGTCTTTTCCTCCTTTCCTGAGGTTTTAACAACTTAGTTCCCAATTTCTTACAATTTTTGGGTTTCGTACGGAACCCTCAGTGGGCAACTCTTGACTCGCACTTGTCCGGTTTTATTTTGTTCTATTCGAATTTCTTCATAAAATATTGCTAAATCAAATCATAATCATCATTGCGAGGCAATAGTTAAAAAGAAAGGTATATAGTTTTTATGACTAAATCAAAGAATGTACAATCATAATACCTATTTCCTTATACAAAAATTTAGATTTTTAGTTGAAATACATGAGCCTTTTTATTTTGGTATGCCATGTCAGTCGTCATAGAGAACTGTCCTTATAAGCATTGGTTCTTTGACCTGTAAAAACAAAAAAAGTGGAAATAACATTGATGATACCATTAACATGAAACAAATTTTGTCCATTCTGTGTACATCGAAGTCATGCGTAAAATGTTGCACCTACTCGTACATAGTATCGTAGCACTTTCAAATCTCGTAGATCAAATGTATTTACCTACATTATTTTTTCGATAGGTCGCATTTTTCGACGAATCTTGACAAAACTTTGTCCATATTTTTTATATAGGTACCTATACTATATATTTTTTTTGATTAAGGGTTATGTCCTAGAGATTGCAACCCGGTATGTTTCTCAACCCGGGTCCGCCGGGCCCGGCCGGGTTGTGTCTTAGCGATGAAACCTTTAAAGGATTTATGAAAATTTTCTGTATATGAATGGAAGAAGACAACGATTCAAGGTTAATATTTATTTCAAACTGGCTTATGAAGAATTATCACAACATTCAGTCCTAACTCTCACTCAAGTCTCAAATACAGAATTGATTACTTTTACTTATGGACGGAAAAGTAACATTCGTATAGTAATTGTTCCTTTTATAAGTTCATACAAGCAGGTCTTTCTCTTTACTCCTTATAGTGTCTATTTGAAAACATAGTATTAAAATAAGAAACTAATAACGCAGCAATAAACGTGTCATAACAACTTAGATTACCGGGTCCGGTGGCCGGGCCTGGTAAGTAAGGCCGGGCCCGGTGGGTGCCTAAAGGGGCACCTTTTGCAATCTCAATCTCTAGTATGTCCCTCAAAAAGGGGGAAAGTTTGCTAACGCGATTTTTTTTAATTTATCAGCCGATTTCGATAACATTTGGCAAGATTTTAAGTATCTGAATCTTAACAAGATTTGTAAGTAGGAACCAAATTCGTCAAGAACTAGTCGAGCCTAGCTAGCTAGGCTTACAAAGTTTCAGTTAAAGAGATAGATGTGTCGCGAGGTCTACTGTTCGGAGAACTATTGCTATTAAATTATTTTACCGACTTCCAAAAAGGAGGAGGTACTATGTTCTTCTGTATGTATTTTTTTGTGTATGTTCATCGATATTTTCGACAATTGTGAACTGATTTAAAATTTATTTTTTAGTTTGAAAGAATATACATTCGAAGTGGTTAAATTTAAATTTTATCGAAATCGGCTGAGCCGTTTTTGATAAATCAACAAAAATGCACATGGATGTCACATCGATTCGTACAAATTGTTCGAATTTTGTACACGGTGGAAGTCGGTGCAGCAATTTTTTGCGAAGAATAAATTATAAAATTTTAATTCATGCACTTACAATATGTACGCAAAACGCAATAACAGTGGCCTTGTACTGGACCTTAAAGTTCCCTGGAAAATCGACCTGTAACTCATTGGAGTCAGAAAATGCGTCTTCCATATGTCCTTTCCACTTTCTAGTAACTGCACCGATCTCGTTGCCTTGTAGATCTATCAACTGTAATGAAGATGCAAGTTAAATAAAATTAATTATGAAATTATTTTCTACTATCTGCTCGTCCCGGTTTTACCCAGGTACAATTGTTGTGGCTGCAAACCTTCACGTTGAACACTGTAAAAGATTTCTCGGGATTTGAAGACAGCCACGTTGGACTTTAGCGGGAAGACTCAGGCAAAGCGTTCCACATTTTGGCTGTTTGTTTTTTTTTTTAATTTCGTATAGGATTGCGTTTGACTACACACAGATATGCGGTCTAGGATGTAACACGCTTACCAAGAAGATACCTATTTACTCGGGATTTGAAGACACCAACATTGTATTTTAGCGGGAAGACAAACTCAGGCAAAGCGTTCCACATTCTGGCTGTTCGTACGAACAATGTGGATTCGAAACGCTTGGTTCTAACGCGTGAAAAGTCCTCTATAAAAGGGATGGCGTTTCGGTCGCGTCTGTCTAGCCGTACGATAGAAGAGAGAGGCAGGTGAGACCAGATTGTGCAACTCCTGGGCGCACTCTCCGAAGTACTTATATCCGATAGAAGGCTGTACTTTTATTAACCTCGTACACTCGTAACTCTTACCCGTAACAAGAAATAGTTTTTACTATTGCTGGGCGTCCATATCCTAAACGCTTTGCTTCCATCTGCGTCGCTTACTACGTATATGGGGGAACTACCGAAAATTTTTTTCTTTCTTTTTAGCGTAGTCTTGTGTACGCCATGCTGACTGTTGGTGGAAACTTCTAGAAGATTGGATGACGGAATTTTGACGATTATTATCTGAAATACAGACAATAAGGACATAATAATTATAATAGTGTACTGATTTATATACGACTAGCCTTTGCCCGCGGCTTTGCCCGCGCTTACTTTATAGCCTATGACACTCGCAAATAATATGGCTTTCTATTTGTAAAAGAATTTTCAAAATCGGTTCAGTATATCCAGAGATTACCCCCAACAACCTCACAAACTTTACCTCTTTATTATATTAGTATAGAAAAGTAAGATATAATATTCTTGAAACTGAAATTATTGAAATACAAGCCAGCTTGTTTAAGAAAAATAAAAACTTAAAACATGCATGTATCCAAAATCTATTTGGGATATACGATGGATTCTACAGATACCGACACACAAATAGCACACATATCCGAATCTTAAACTTACAATACCCATCTTTTTGGGTCGGGGATAAGGAATGTCAAAGAAATTGGTCACTAATTAATAAAAAGAAAGATTATAGTTATGTACAACCGTTCAGGTATTTTTCTGTTGCTCACCCTTTTCATAAGTGTTGAGAAATTGTCCTATTCTTTATCAATTCTTCCATTATGTCATTTCTGGCCTTAAAGATATCCAATAAGACCAGTCCATCAGACCATCCTAATCCTGACTCAAGCTCTTAGCAGCTACGCGAGTAAGGATTTCGTGCAGCTAGAAGCTAATTCCACAGCCGTGTTAAGATGAATTGATGATGTATAGGATCCTTCCTATTTTCTGTTTTACAGAATAAGCCCCTGCAAGGATGCTAATTGATTAGAAATAACCCTGTATGCTAATTAAAAATAACTCACCTGTCTATCCCGTTTATCATAAAGCTCGTAATATAATGTGTTGTGGACGTGCTCTCTCTTGAATCCGAATATCACCTTCCCTTGCTCCGTGACCACGTAATTTGTTTGAATATCCACTCGAGACAGGGTGTTCAGTAGATGTAGACCTAAATATTTTAATCACAATATACCAGGGAACTCAGAAAATTTTGCGACAAATAAGATTTTTGTATGGGACACTAAACAGTTAGTACCAGTTTGTTAGTATATATTTATTGATCTAAAAAATAGTAGCAACCGTGAATCTAAATGATTGAAAGCTCTTCTGCTCACAAAAATTTAATTTATCATCATTATCGACTCATGGAATGCATCCAGCGCCTTGCAGGATGCAAGCCGCTACCGAACGGTCTTATTGGAGATCTATAGGGGAGGCCTACGTCCAGCAGTAGACGTCCTATGCCTGATGGATGGATGGTCCACTCATATGTGGGACGTCCACTAGCTATACAGGGTTATACCTAATTAATTAGCATCCTTTTAGGGGCTTATTCGGTACATCAAAACTAACAACTTTTGTTCTGCGACTTTTGTCTTTTTTTTTTGTTATTTTGAAAAAAAATAATTCATCCCTAAGGGTAGAAAAACCGGGGGCGACTGATAATTCACACAACTCACAGATTATAACGTTTGACCACACATAACTTTTTACAGAGTGGTTCTATTTTGATTATTCTTTTTCTTTGGTAGATCATACTTCAAAAATAGTCCCATTCAAATTTTATCAAAATCGGCTGAGCCATTTTTGATAATATACAATAATGTGAAAATTGCTACGTCGATCAGTGCGAACTATTCGTGAATTCTGTACACGGTTAAAGTCGGTCATGGCATTTTTTTTATAAAATAATTATTAAATATTTGTTTACTAAAAAAAATGTAATGTGTACTTACCAGTTGGTGAATGAATTGAAGAATAGGATGGTGGTGGCAGCGCCTCGGCAACTGGGAGCTCTTCGGACATTTCTTCCGAAATGTATACCATATTTTCCATAACGCCCAGACTTTAAAATTTTCAAAATTTAATATGAAATTTGTAGTAAGTAAATCATTTGAAAAAGAATCACATTTACAAAAGGAATTATTTTTTAAATTCGTGTTTGTGTGTAAATAACATTGTTGATTGAGTGTGCAAAAAAGATGACTCACTACATACCAAAAAAATAAAATACACTTCTTATCTCATATTTATGTATCAGTACATAAAACAATTAACATTGGTCTATGTCCACTATGTAATCGACAATTGTCTTAATTATTATCATGATAAACCGTCAATTTGTAAAAAAAAAAATACTACACGATAATACATGCAGAATTATAGCTGAAAAGTGTTACCTTACTAAACAAAAAACTTAGAGTAGCTAATTATGCTAGCGTTTCACAGTTCGTGGTTCAAACTGATACAGTGGGCTGAAACCTTCAATCTTATCATTTATAGGTATTTTCGGCCTTTGAGATATCTAGACGCGCATGCTCATTCACTTATCAAAAAATTCAGAATATAGAGATAACATCAAGTGCAGTCTTTACCAGTACACAAGTACCAGTTACAATAAAATACAAAACAATAACACTTTAATGAGACTAACACATATAGGAAAACATAACAGAAGAAACAAAGACAGAAAAGGCACAAAAGGCAGTCTTATCGCTCAAAGCGATTTCTTTCAGACAACCTTTTATGTGTTTAGTGGGCAATTGAGCACCTAACAAATCATAAGGGTTGCGCTGTCAATTTTTACCATTGAAATGCCTTGGGTGTCAGATTCAAAGTTATTTGGGGTTTTTTCCAGCTACAGCCTCTATTAAAACTTACTAGTATTAAATTTCACGCAGGCAAAACTTAATAATGCTCTAATTTATTTATTAGAATTCTCTGATTTAAGATATATTTTTAATGCCATCTATGAACTTTCAGCCGCAATGCTTAGTGGTGTAAGGTTTTTGTACTTATCAGGGCTTTTCAGCAGCTTTATAGAACTGACAAAGACTTTTCACAGATGGCAGCACATTTACAAAATGTGAATTGTTATCGCAGTATTTGAAAATAATCTTCCAAGTACGAGTCGGATTCGCACACGAAGGGTTCCGTACCGTATGGGAACCCCCTTTAATATATTTTGTTTTAAATATTTAATTTTGAAGTGAATATTCTATGAATATCTCAAGCATCTACCTACCTGTTGTCGTTATTAATATCCAGCAACAAAATCACGTTTCTAGTATGAGAGCCCCCTTAAATATTTATTTTATATTAATTTAGTTTTTTAATTTTTAATTGAATATTTCTACAACTAAATATTCTGTGATTATTTCAAGCATCTAATATCGAGCGAAAAACGGCAAAAAAATCAGGTTTGTTGAATGGGATCCCCCGTTAATGTTTTTAGTATTTGTTGTTATAGCGGCAACAGAAATACATCATGTGCGAAAATTTCTACTTTCTAGTTAGCACGGTTCATCAGATACAGCCTAGTGACAGACAGACAGACAAACGGACAGAGGAGTCTTAGTAATAGTATCCCGTTTTTACCCTTTGTGTACGTAACCCTAATAAAACACATGAAGTATACCTTAAAATTTTATATTTTATTGTTTGGTAACTAACTGACAGTCAAAAACTGAGAGGTGTTTACCAAGTTACTGTATTTTACCAAGTTTATAGTCACTGACCTATACCTATGTTGGTTTTAGCCGTCGTTGCGCGTTGGTATGGTCGAGAACAGGTGAAGGGAGCATGGTGAAGTTGCTTCATCGTCTTTAATTCTTCAGTTTTTATCAATTTGTTTGGTTAAGTTAGGCTATGTTACTGCATGCAAGATATGATGCTTGGACCTGCAAATGGGAACAATATTGCAATCTTATTGTGGACATTTTTTTATTATAAATACTAACATGGTTTACGCATATGTACTATATTTCAATCCAGTTAACCACCAATACGTACCATCAACGTATAGGGTAGACGCACCGGTTGTGGCTATCTTAGTACCATTTGTGGCCACTTTGAATTTTAAGGATTAATGAGACAATTTTATGTTAATATAATATTTTTAAAGAAATTTTCAAACATTTAGATTCACACAAACAATATGGTATGACCTTGTTTATATTTATCATTAATGCAATAATTTTGACACCAAATGGCCACAACCGGTACACCCACTATACGTCAACTTTGCCAGTACCGAAACGCTTGGTCACGGTAATGATATCTAATTACCGTGGCTCCGTGCATGGCACGCGACTCGTGCTAATCAGTGACGGAACGGTCTAGTCTAGTAGGACCACAGAACACAAGAACTAAGGCGCTTTGCACATGGAGCAACTATTGCAGCAACTGGCAACTAGCTGCTTACATATATTTCAATAGTAAATATAAATGTAGTTGAAAAAAAACTAAAAAACACGCTCATTAGACCTTTTTTATTTTTTATTCGAAAATTTTGCAACCACAGGCTCCAGGGTCTGTGCCCTTTATTAACTAAACACATTTTTATTTTTTTATTTTACTGTACAAAGAGTATTATAACATAGTTAAATATTAGCCTAAGATATCAAGTCGGTGCATTGCGTGAATGCCACGAGCAGACCGGCGACCTGCAAGCAGCACCCGATCACGAGTATGGCACATGTGCCAGCCATCGCTCTCCTCGACCATATTTGAGGGAAGAGAACGACCCGACACCTGATGCCGCCGCAAGAAGTAGCCTTCGATGGCGAGCATGAATGCTTGGGGCACTTGAGAGACCTTGAAACCTCATGAAATAATCGTGGTCAAAGTTCATTACAAGACTAAGAAATCTAAAACAGCTATGATACGCATTTTCGCATTCCAGGTGCAAAGCGCCTAAGTATCTTCTGTAAGTAGGGCTCATAATTGAAATGCAGCACAAAGATGTTTTTTATGGCTAACATGTTGGTTGCACGGTTCAGGTATGGTAGGTACCATACCTGAACTGTTATAGTGGACAGACTCTTTAATTTTTTATTTATTTTATGTATAGAATAACTTACGACATTGATGCACAATCCGATAATTATAGCCTTGTACTGGATCTCAAGGTCCCTGGGGAACTCGACCTGCAACTCTTTGGAGTCGTCATATTGGTCTGCTGACTGCCCTTTCCACTTCTTAGTGATTGTACCAATTACGTTGCCCTGCAGGTCTTTTATCTGAAATCATGAATCACGGTGCTGTGATGTGCTGTTTATTTGGCTCAACGCATAAGCATTGCCATCCAGCGTGGCCATGCTGCCAGCATACTGGGCACGCTGGGCTTGAGCATTTGCATTATTTTTAGACCTTCAAGGGACTGTGAATGATCTAATTGCTTTTTATGTAGTAGTAGTGTATGTAGTTTTAGCATATAAAGTAGTGTTGTATTTTTTTGTAGTATATCACAACATAACACGTACGCTATGATGCAAATTTATAGGAAGCTAGCTTTTGGCTTTGTTCGCGTGATATACTTGGTACTATCCCTTAAGAACCTTTTACTTTTCCGTGATAAAAGTAAGATCTTATAGGCCGGGTGGCTAGCCCTGGTGTTAGAGTGTTTAAGCCGCCCCAAGGCCTTTGACATGGCTAAACGGTTAAAACATCCGTTTTAATTTAGTTTCCGTGATAATAAGTGGCCTATGTCACTCTCCGATCTTTGAACTAAATTCATTACAAAATAATCCTAAACTGTTGCATATTAAACTAAAACGCTATTGGGTGGTGATGGCTATGATCACACCACAGATTTTTATCACTGACACTTTGTTTGACGATGGATCATATTAGCCCAAGCACAATTAGACTTCTACTCATTGAAGTTCCGTCGCGCATCAAACTTAGGTACTTAATAATTATTTTATTCTATTTTTAGTATTTGTTGTTATAGCGGCAACAGAAATACACCATCTGTGAAAATTTCAGCTTCCTAGCTATATCACGGTTCATGAGATACAGCCCGGTGACAGACAGACGGACAGACGGACATCGAAGTCTTATTAATAGGGTCCCGTTTTTACCCTTTGGGTACGGAACCCTAAAAACCTGGATACTTGTCCAATATTGTCCATTGCATTTAGAATTTTAAATTTATTAATTTTATTTGCAATGTATCTACTATAATAAATTTTTACTAATATTACAAATCCCAAAACTGTGTTTCTTGGTTTGTTACCCACGCAGTTTACACTCAGCAACACAGCAACGGATTGACTTGATTTTAACCGAAGAAACGGAGGAGGTTTACAAGTCGACGCATACCTATATATCTTTTTATGTATAACCACGCATAGCTTTTTACACAGTAATCCGATTTCAATAATTCTTTTTTTGTTTGATAGATCATATTTTAGGAATAGTCCCGTTTAAGTTTCATTGAAATAAGATAAGCCATTTTTGATCAATCAACAATAATGTGAAAAATTAATCGATACGTGCGAACTATTTGAATTCTGTACACGGTTGAAGTCGGTAATGCCATTTTTTGCTAAATATTAATTAACTTCAAAAGTTGAAGAATTTTTCCGGAATAAAAAGTATCAAGTCATGATACTTTTTATCCCGGAAAAATAAAAAGTTCTTATGGGATAGTATAAAAATCAAAATATCACGCCTGCGAAGCCGCAGTCAAAAAAAGCCAGTTCAAAATAATAAATGTTAGGGGACACCATGCACACGGTCTGTGACCCCAAACTAAGCAAAGCTTGTGACATGGCTGCCAGAGACTGCTATCCTACATATTCATATTTTAAATGCATACTTAAATAGATAATACCTAAATAACACCCAGACACAGAGCAAACACCTATGTTCATCACAAAAATGCTTGCCCTGGGTGGGGATCGAACCCACGCCTCTGTGATACAGAAGTTAGGTTCACTAACCACTGAGCCACCGAGGCAGTCAAAAATAATATTCTCTTTTAATTAATTATTTGCTCACCCGTAACAAAAATCGAGTCTGGGGAAATCCAGGCGTGTATACCATCAGCGCCTTGTTGCCGCTTGCGTCTCTCACCACGTACTTTAGAGATAGGTAGAAGAACTTTCTCTTCTGATGCAGCTTAGCGACATACTGGCCGTGAATGTACGCCTCCAGAGGCGAGTCGCAAGTAGACCCGGTCTTTATTCTGATCACCTGTAAGTACAAGACTATGGTGCAAGAGAAAATATTGTAGTCGGTCTTGCTCTACGCAGAAACTTCTTTGCAAGAAAAGTTGAAAGCCATCCAGTACCATTTATCCTATTTTTCTGAGTGAGCAAAAATATAGACAGCTGATCAATATAATTAGGTAAATTTCTCCGAACAATAGACTTGTCAGAAATCAGAAATCAGAAACGTTTATTGCATCACTATGTAGAGCGAATGTTCTTACAAATAAATATAATAGTTCCAATAGTGGACCCATAACGGGCGTGCAATATCATAAGATTTTGTATCTTAGCTAGAAATAAGTAGGCACTTAGGTATCAATTACACGAATGAAATATAATGTCAAACGTCACAAATAAAGTACAAATTATTTGAAATATTAAAAATGTCAAAAAACGAGTATAAACAACCTACTTAAATGTCAAATATTACAATCCAATCGCAAAATTACAAAATATTAAAAATGTCAAAAATAATGTCGAGCAAAATTATAGTTATAGTTATCCAAGTCATTTGTTTGACTGATTTTTAATTATTTTGTTTGAACTGCAACGTTGTTCACTTTTTTTTGTTCGTAACCCTTAATTTCTATAGATACAATACGTATTTATCTATACAATCTACTAAATTTCCTCATAATCTACAATTTAACTAAATCCTGTGTTTACCTAAATATTATTAAGCCTATATTTCGATTAGCTCTTAACCTATTCCGTTCATAATTTCATTCTTGTTAAAATTTAGACATTAAGCAATCTTGATTGATAAACAACACTGTAAAAACAAACTCAACAACAAACACTTGGTTCGCTCAGTCAAAGATAACAAAAAAAGTTTCATGTAAGTTATAACTTACCTGTCTCCCCATATTGTCAAACAGACTGAAAAATAAGTTTCTATCTTCATCAATCAGAGCCTCTCTCTTAAATTCGAAAACCATCTCTCCGTGCTCCGTGGACACAAATGGCTGTTGGACATCCACTCGAGTCAGGGTTTTGAGTTGTTCTAGGCCTGGAAGTTATAGTTATAGTAAAAATTACCTTCATAATCTTGACATTGCTCTGACAGCTCTTGAGCAGATACAACAACAACTTACTGTTAGGTGAATTACTAAAATAAGAGGGTGGTTCTTCGGCATCGAATTGGCATTTTTTTCGCTCTTCGGGCACTATCGACTTGTGTGCTATACTTGCCATAGCGTAGATTTTCTTCTTTTACTTTGAAATCTTAAATGTCTAGAATTTTTCTCGGAGTTTTATCAAATTAGCTAAAAATAACAGAATAAAAATAAACACACAATTAGAAAGAAACAAATCTACTACATGGGATATACTATTTTGTACTAATGCTATTCCTTTTGCATTAACACAAGATACTAGCACTAGGTAATTCCAAGAAGATATAATATGACTAAGTATCTTGTCCAAAGTGAATTGCATTAGCACAATATAGCCTATGTCCAGTAGTCAAGTCTCACTGATGATGATGGTGTACTAACATAAATATTAGTTACTGTTAAAGTAATCACAAATAACACTTTGTTTGTCACTAAGTACATCCAATATTATTTTTTGTTGGAGAAAAGAAACATACGAATATGTTTAGCGAATACAGTGGATATGTGATAATAAAAATATGATAACAATTTAATGGCCTTTCTATATGTAGGTAGGTAACGTAATTGACGTGAACTCAATGAATTTTTGAAAGTACCTTTAGTACCTATAGTAATTCACTCTTTAAAAGATTACTAAAGGTCACTGTACACTATTCCAGCTCACATCATGCCTGTAAAATAAAAACTCTCAAAGAAATCAATAAATGTAAAGTGAATCATGCGCGGTATTAAGAAAAATACGATATCATTAGGAGGACTTTTATTCCAAAAATCTGTTTTTTTTTTGGTTAGTATATACTTACCAAAAAAAATAGATTTTTTAGGGTTCCGTACCCAAAGGGAAAAACGGGACCCTATTACTAAGACTTCGATGTCCGTCTGTCCGTCTGTTTGTCACCGGGCTGTATCTCATGAACCATGATAGTTAGGCAGCTGAAATTTTCACAGATGAAAATTTCTTTGATGTATTTCTGTTGTCGCTATAACAACAAATACTAAAAAGAAAATAAATCCCATACAGTACGGAACCCTCCGTGCGCGAGTCCGACTCGTACTTGGCCGATTTTTTTTTCCAATTTAAAACATTGACCTACCCTTGAAAAGAAAATAAATTTAAAAAAAGCAACAGCTGTCACCCGTACCATGCTACGATTACAGCGCAAATAGTATAGGCAATGTCCACCACTCTGACCTAGAACAAATTGGTAGGAGGGATTCACATACAAAATAATTTATTTCTTCGGATGTAAAAATTATGTTGGTTTCTTCGCGACTTTTTCCTTTACCGAAAAGCCAGTGATGTGAAAATCCGTGATATACCTAAATCACAAAGAATTCATTTATTGTTCATTTGTTGCGATGTCCAAATACTGTTGCATTGGTAAAGTCGTAATTCTCGTAAACGAAATAATATCAACAACAAATTGTTAGAAAAAAGAGTGACTACGCCTTTGATTTCAAAGGCGTAGGGTTTTTTAGGGTTCCGTACCCAAAGGGAAAAACGGGACCCTATTACTAAGACTTAAATGTCCGTCTGTCTGTCTGTCTGACACCGGGCTGTATCTCATGAACCATGCTAGCTAGGCAGCTGAAATTTTCACAAAGGATGTATTTCTGTTGGCGCTATAACAACAAATACTAAAAACAAAATAAAATAAATATTTAAGGGCGGCTCACAACAAACCTGAATTTTTAGACGTTTTTCGCTCTATATTAATAATGGTTTCAGGTAGACGCTTGAAATTTTCACTGAATATTTAGATTTATATTCACTTCAATAATAAATAATAAAAGTAAATTAAAATAAATATAAAAGGGTATTCCCATACAGTACGGAACCCTCCGTGCGCGAGCCCAACTCGTACTTGGCCGATTATTTCTAAATGTATTTGTCACAGTATTTTTTTAAAATAATGATTACAGCGTGTTGACTAAGAATAGGTATGTGCTTTCGCTACGAGCGCAAATTGATACAATTACAAGAACTAGAAAATATCATCCGACATAATTATATTATTATATTTGATAATTATTTTTCGCAAAAAATGACAAAACCGCGTTCCTTCGTGCACAAAATTCGAATGTTTCGCTCGAATTGCTAACATTATTGTTGAATTATCAAAAACGGCTCAGCCGATTTCTGTAACATTTATATGGGACTACCTTAAGACTACACCTATTCGAACTAAAAAAGAATTTTTCGATTCGGTTCACAATTGGCGAAATTATCGATGTTCATCGTGTACAAAATTCGGATATTACGCTCGATTTGCTTACATTATTGTTGGTTTTTTCAAAAACAGCTTAGCCAATTTCTGTGAAATTTAAATGGGACCACCTCGGGAGTATCACCTTTCGAACTAAAAAATAATTTTTCGATTCGGTTCACAGTTGGCGAAATTATCGATGAACTTACACGAAAAAAAATACATACACACGAACATAGAACCTCCTCCTTTTTGGAAGTCGGTTAAAAGTCAGATTAAATTTCGTGGCAACGATTAAAAAATCATGACAATAATAGGTAGATTCTTTAAAAACACAAAATAATAACTACTATTTTCAACTTCATGCTTGAAACTGTTAGACGCCTCCCTTCTAAACTCTATACTCGGAATTTGAATTCGATTCCAGATTTGACATTAGCTACTGTCATTTTTGACAGTATGTACTGTCAAAAACTGTCAAAAATGACGGTAGCTAATGTCAAATCTGGAATCGAATTCAAATTCCGAGTATAGTGACTGATTTCCTGAAAGAGATCGCTCTTTCTCGCGACAAGGCCACCACTTGTGGCACTCGATTCGTTTGCATTTTTTTTATTTTATTGATTCTTCAGTGTGCACAATAAAGAGTCTGTCTATCTAATAATATAGGCTATTTACTAATGTAGTGGGCGTAGACCTTAATTATTATCACTCGCAGATATCGGCATGTTTATGTGATAATTTATTGATGAAACTGCACAAAAAGATAAAACTAATAACTAAATATTTATGAGCCACGTAACAGGCATTTTTTTACAAGACAAATCCCTAGAGAAGAATAAGTACGAATAATTAGGTAATTGGATGGGTGACCGCAGGTGGCATTTTCCAACTGAGCGCTACCGTGGCTCGGATGACACGTTAAATTGTAGGCCCCGGTTGTTTTAACCGTTTAGTCATGTCAGAGGCCTTCAGGCGGCCTAAAAACTCTGACACCAGGGCTAGCCACCCGGCCTATACGAACTTACTTTAGTAGGTAATTAAGTATCGACGCTTGAAAAGCAATAATTACCAAGGGACGTTTTGGGTGATATTGAGTTATGCATAAATTAATAATTCAATGAACAGAACTCAATGTCGCCCAACATTTCGTTTGCTAATTATTGTGAGTACATTCTGGTAATTACAGAAGTTTATCCAGAAATGGCCAGTAGAAGAGGTACTTACCTCTGACATGTTTTGTTATAAATACTAAAATGTATTTCTTGTGAGCACGTTAATTTTAACGCCCTCTGTGATATTTCAGCAGCAACGTTTAGACTTTACAGCAGGCTTGGCTAAGTAGGTACAATATTTTCAGCACCTACACACCAAGTTCAAAATCCGTCTCACAGGTAGCCCCAGCTGTTCGAATCTTTTATTCCTAAATTCTAAAATAGGGTATTTAACTAAACTAAACCGACTTAAACCTAAAGGGCGATACAGTCGAGCTGAGTACCTCCGCCTATTTAAAAGTCGGTAAAAAGAAGATATTACATATAGGTATATTGTTAGCTTATTTTTGGTATTTTTATTGAAGATTGTACCTACACTCCTACAGTCCTACATGATAGACCTAACTAGTTATTGGTCTGAGGTCCCAACACATTGCGGTCCGTGAAGGGTCGGTGTTATCGGTTCATATCAAATGTCATTGGCAACTAAAATGATACAGACGTATGGCACAGCGCGCAGGCGTGAATAAAAGTCAATAGAGTTTGTGCAAAAAGAGAAGCGTCGTAGGTGAGGTCGCTCCTTAGAGAAATAACGTACTAGAGGGAGTACTAAATTTTTCTCAAATAAAAACTGTGTAACAGCTGTCTTATTCATATCTGGTTATACAGCATACGCAAGAGTGAATGAAACAAAACAAAACGCAACGTCTGCCGTCTAACGTCAAAATCACAAGTTGGAATGTCAAAATGGTTAAAAGTTGGTTCTAATTTGTCACAGAATAAATAATAGTATAAGTATAGTGCTACTAAATCAAAAATAATACATAACGGAGCTGCGATCTTCTTTGTGAAGATCAACTGTCAGTGGTTGCGTGGCTATGGTTTGTCAACACCGAATGCCGGTTGTCGAGTTTTAATACAATTTATTAGAAATAACTGTTTCAAAGTGCTAAAACTATGTAAATTTGTATAAATTCTTTATGAATGGTGTATTTTATATCTAATGGCTTGTCTTATAAAAGGGTGCACATCGCATTCATCCCGAAAAAACAATAAGAATGAATTAGTGACTTTTCATCGGTGAGTTTTGTTGGAATATATACACTTTTTGTGATTAAAAAACAGCTACGTCTAACAGAAATTGTTTTAAATTATATTATTACGAGATTTTACATACATTTTGGAATAATTTGTGTAATTTTCATTCAATATTTTACAAAAAATAATAGTTCAGGTTATCACGTCATAGTGCTGTGGTAAAATGACTGTATCGATGTTTTTTTGATTATACTTACACTACTTTTTAGGGTTCGGGTTCCGTACCCAAAGGGAAAAACGGGACCCTATTACTAAGACTTCGATGTCCGTCTTTCCGTCTGTCTGTCTGTCACCGGGCTGTATCTCATGAACTATGATAGCTAGGCAGCTGAAATTTTCACAGATGATGTATTTCGGTTGCCGCTATAACACAGCCACATTTGTTCTTATCATTTTTCGGAAGATTGCTTTGTGGGTGAAAATATTGAACATCGACGTCTAAAACCAAATGATGTACCTACCTACATTAAAACTAAATCAAACAATATTTCACTTCGAAGCAACTCCTCAAAAATGTAAGGTAGGTACCTACATTATTGTTATTACAGGTATCACACTGTAGAGTGAGAGCTTTGTCGAAACTATTCTGATATGTAAATGTATAATAATGACATGATTTATACAAATTATTGTAGGCGCGCGAGTTGAATGCAGAGCTTAGGAATGCGAATGTCTCCCCCCGCTATCCGCACGCCCAACCCGCCCAGGCGCGTGAGGTGGGGCGGGCGGATAGCGGGGGGAGATGCTCCCGCTCTTTACCTCAGACCCCGACTGCATTCAACTCGCGCGCTATCTGTAGGTATGAATGTCAGACTGATAGATGATCTGATAGATGACAGCCCAAGCAGCTGAATATATAATCTTGAAATGATTCAGATAATTATTTTCAACAATGATGAAATATAGATCAGAACACTCCCGATTGATTTACCTTTAAATGAATAAAATTAATTAATGTCAGTTTATCTGTTCGGGAACTACAATGCCACAGATAGACACATAGACACGTAAACTTAAAACACCCCATCATTTTTGCGACGTTAAAATAAATATATTTTCTTATCGATATTTTAATCGACTCAGTTACAACACTAGCATGTTGCTTATGGGATGACAATCTCATGTCACCTCCGATAGCTCAATCCTAGTTTGTGATACCCTTCGAAATTACGTAAGTTCGAGTATATGTACATCTTTTTCTAACACCTTTTAAATTTCATAATTAAAATGAGACAAAGAGATGTATTCTCTTGCTATTTTAGTACTCCTTCTTGTACTGGTCATTATTCTATGGGTCGCTCGTGTGCCATTTTACTATTTTTGTTACGTTGACAACACTGCTCTGTCATTGCTAGTACGCATAGAAAAATTACGTACAAATTACGTATGTTCGAGTTTATGTGCATCTTTTTCTAACACCTTTTAAATTTCATAATTAGGTAAAATGAGACAAAGAGATGTATTTATTCTCTTGCTATTTTAGTACTCCTTCTAGTACTTGTCATTTTTCTATGCTAGTACGACTAAAAGTGTTTGATACTTGGTAGACACCAATTCGGTTTTCATAAAATCTTATTGCTAGTTCACCGTAAAGCCACGACGGTTCTCTTTTTGCACATACTCTAACGATCAGTATAAAGAAACTATTTTTACTTAGTTTCGCGTTGTTGTAATTTAAATAATCTAAGATTTAAACGGTAACTATAACAGTTTTTTTAACTTTAGCGGGCGTTTTTAAATCGACTGATGCATCCCTATATTTAAACCCTTGATTTCTTGTTTACATTACGCGTGAAAGTTATTCTGGAGCCGGCTTTTTAACCCCTGACAAAAATGAAAGAGGTTATTTTAAGTTTGAAATGTGTGTTTGTGTAGGTATCTGTCTGTGACATCTTTCGGGCGATTGTGGTTTGGTTTTACGTTTTAAAACTGATGTTATTGATTCAATAATATTATTATCAGCTCAAGTTCTCAACACCCAATTAATGGACTAAAAAGTTAACAAAATCAGATGGTATGAAAACTAACATAGTTTATGCAATTTCATTTTATATAGATGTTAAGCACGACTTTAATTGCGTTCGCGGCCGAATGCTTAGTGACAATGTAAGTAAGTGTAAAGATTATGAGTATTTGTTGGATTGTTGTCCTTCACGCAGCATACAATTTGTTTTTTGCATCGATGTAGCTCAAAGCTCAGAGAGTGACATATAATACTCGTATTGGCACCCAACGCGATTGTGATGTGTGTGTTAGCGATACCGAATTAGCTCAGCAAAACTTTTCGTATGTAAATATCAAAAACTTACGAAAATCGGAAATTTAAATCTTTCTGGGCACATAATTATGGGATAAAAAAAGATTGTAAATTAGTAAGTTGCCCGAGAAGCTATAATGTATAATATGAAAAATATGTATTTAAAACAATAAATAAATAAAATACTGTTCATTTTTCTCAAATACTGTTTAATATTCTTCATAGACCTGTACTGTACTGTACTGTATCAGCCTTTTTTTTTTTTTTTAATAGTCCACTGCAGGACATAGGCCTACCCACGAAGGGTGATTGGGCCATATCCACCACGCTGGCCCAGTGCGGGTTGGTGGATTCACATACGCCATCGAATTTCTTCTACGGACATATGCAGGTTGCCTCACGATGTTTTCCTTCACCGAAAAGCCAGTGGTGTGAATATACTTTATTTCATAGACCTGACCTGACCATAGACCTGAATATACTTTATTTCTTGTAAAATAAGTTGGCAACCCTCGTCGCATCACAGAAACAATCTAGTGTATTTAGGGAGGTCGTGACATAACGATTATTGTATCATTACCATTGTTTTTCTTCTTCATTGACATTTGTACATTTTTCTATTAATTTGTAAATTATTTTTCTTAATTTTGTTCATATTATTTTTGACGTAATTTATATAACTTATTAACAATAATTATCATTATCATTGTATGCGGTACTAATTGAATAAATAATTCAAAATAAAATTATTAAATAAATAAAATAAAATCATTTTATCACAAAAAAAAAACATAAAATCTGTTGTTTAGGATGCCACAAAAACCAAACATTAACAAGCCGCAACTAAAAGCTAGTAAAATAAATTGTTGTTTCGTTTGTTTATTAGTATCTTCTGAACTCTTGATGCAGCATTGCTTGTGAAGTATGGAATCTGATGAAGAAGACTATGATCTGACCGAATTGGTAAAAGAGGAAGAGCAATGCGATCGTCCAGTTTGCAGACTGACCAATACGATGCGTCCTGGGACGGAATGGGAAGTACTGGAGATGAAGAAAAAGATGTTCAGAGTACAATTACAAAAATCTCCGGGTTAGTTTTTGACTATTATGATGTCCTTTTTTATCGCGAATAAATTCACAAACTCGCTTGATGATAAGCGACGTTGTGGTGGAAGACGAAGCACGCAAACGCAAACTTACTTAGATATTTATTTTCGCAAAAAACGGCAAAACCGCCTTCCATCGTGTACAAAATTCGAATATATCACTCGAATTGTTTACATTATTGTTGATTTATCAAAAACAGCTCAGCCGATTTATGTAAAATTTAAATGGGCCACCTGGGGAGTATACTCTTTCGAATTAAAAAAGATTTTTTCACATTTCACATCACATACACACGAACATAGAACCTTCTCGTTTTTGGAAGTCGGTTAAAAATACGCATTCCCACATATTTTTAAAAACTACAAAATATGTCTTTCAAGAAATAAGAAAGCTGAGAGTCTGTTCCATTCCTCACCATTACGGCTATCAAAAGAAATGTCCGTGTCCGTCATTATACCAGATTTAACCGATTTCGGTGATCATATTTTATTACAAATCGGATATAATCAAGATGATTCTTATTCGTAGTCTTTACTTTCGAAATATAGGCTTACAATTTATTAATGTTCGACTTTTTCATCCAGGAATGCAAAGGCTGATATCATCGAGTCATATAGTAATCAGACAGAAGGTAACAGTTGGCAGCAACAAATATGTGGTAACCTCCGAGTCTGGTGAGGTGTTATTCAATGCAAAGGAAAGCCCAGAGAGCCTGTTCTCGATCCTTGGCGCACACCAACGCAGCTTCATTTTAGACGTATACGACACAAATCAAGACCGCGTAAGATGATTCTTCAATTTTGCACGAAAATTTAATAATGACAATAATCAAGATTTATTTACGTGCTTCGACTTATGTGGCGTTCAATAATGGACTTTACTTTCACTCGATCACAAGTCATGACATAAATATTATCCTACTAATATTATAAACGCGAAAGTTTGTCGCGAAATGTTTGTTCCTCTTTCACGTAAAAACTACTGAACGGATTGAGATGAAACCTTGCAACAGTAATGCCTATAAATCAGAATAACACATAGTCTATAAATTATAAAGATATTGCGTGAAAGTTCGCCGGGTCAGCTAGTAAATAATATAACGCGAAAGCGTGGCATGTGATACTATATTTCATTTCTATCGTTTTAAAAGTTGTTTAGACCATAAAAGGTTATTTTCCTTGAGCCTTTTGCTACTTTTTTATTTTGCCGAGCCTCGAAAAATAAAATTTGTTTTTCTAGTTTTCTGGGATGAGGCAAAGAAGTTTCTGGAGTGGATAAGGCCCAACCAAGCCGACCGTTCTGCTACGCCCCTGCTTGCCTCTACCATGAAAGCCCAGTTGAAGACTACTTACATTTCATTGATTTCTGGGTGATAATGCCATGCTGATGGCGATGTTGATTGCATTATCACCCAGAATTCAAAAAATTTTTGATATTCGTAGTTTTTTCCCCGCAGTCTTCAGTTATTCTATTTTTTCTCGAATATTGTTATCAGTATTCTTAAAATTTTAATAATATGGTGTATCTTATTCAGGTCATGTCGTTCCGTAGACCCTTCAGATGGTTCAGTGGCAGTAAGCTGGAGGTGTCGGTATTTGGCACAATCACCAATTTAGTGCGACAGAGGGCTACCTCTTATAAGAAGAAGCTGTTCATCCATGACGCACGAAATGAACCCTTGCTACGCCTCAGAAAGATTTGGCTTTCGCCAGAATTTGAGGTAATTCTTATACCAATTTAAGGTACATTAACAAAAGCTAATTTAATTGAAAATAGGCTCAATTATAAAGGCCCATCGTAAATTTAATAGCAACGTAATAAGTGTTCTCTCTAGCGAATACCTGAAGCGAAAAAGAAACAGAAATATGTAGTCTAATTAGCTATTATAATTACGATGGTGCCTTCATAATTGGGCTTATTATGTGTGTACTAAAATTATTATTTGATGTAATTATGTGACGTGTATTAAAATGTATCGATAAATGAGTATGAGTATAAATCCAAAAGTTGGTTGTTCGGCTACAAGATGAGTCGATTATATATTTGAAATCACGGATCAAACCTGGACACGATTGGCACAGGTCCGAGCCAGATAACATATTAAGAGAGAGGCCTATACAGTACCTATAGGACATACATCATCATCATTATCATCCACAGCCTTATACACGCACACACAGCCACAGCATAAAGAAGGCTGTTGATGATGATCATGACGAATGTTGGTTTGTTTCTTTACTCTTTCACGCATCCATAAAGCAAGAGATAGATTTAATTTTTGCATGGATATACATTATACATAGTCTAAAGTTGTGGACTGTTGACGGATAGGGTCTGGAAACCAAGTAGCGACAAGCGCAGTGTAGGATGCCCACATACTGGACAGATATTACGTTCTCAGGACCGCGCTGGGTGCAAGACTCTTCAAACCGTTATCTATAGGGGAGGCATACTTATTGTTTGCAGTTACAAACTATGAACAAGCAAAGACTTGGCTACATCGAGAAGCAGTGGAGCGGACTGGGTCGTGAGCTATTCACCACAGCAGACCAGTTTCTCATCAAATTCCCGCCAGATCTCGACGTGCGCCAAAAAGCTTCTGTGCTTGGCGCGTGTATTCTCATAGTAAGCATTTTTACCAACTTCCAAAAAAGAGATACTGTGTTCGTCTGTATGTATATATTTTTGTGTATGTTCAACGATATTTTTGCCAATTGTGAACCGATTTAAAAAATTTCATAATAAAATATCTCAATCCTCCCGATATGTAGTCTCGTTTTAATTTAATCGAAATCGGCTGAGTCAATTACTACATGGATAACACATTTGACACACACAGATGACAGATTTGAATGAACTATTCAAATTCTGTACACGGTGGTATGCCACTTTTGACGAATAATAAATGTTAACAGACCTATGCAAGTCAAAGTTCAAATAGACAAGTTTATAAGGTAAAAGAACAATTTAAAATTACATATATAATAAGTTCGTTAGTTAGATTATGTTAAACACGTATTTTTTGCGATAAACAATTCAAAAACGTTTCTTCTCTGCAGGTTTTGCAGCAAGATAAAGCTAATACTCGGATTTTGAGGTTTCCAGGTTCTCCTTGTTTAACTAATTAGGCTAGGCTAGTTTAGATACTCCACAGTAGCTAAAATTGATATCTTTAATCGATTTTATTTTACTTTCAGGATTTTCTTTACTACGAGAACAAATAGTAACATCAAAATAATCAAGGAATACGCAGCTGCCGTTACTCCTGCAACTTTTGTCATTGGTATAAAAACTTCAGCAGATTGCTTCCAATTTTGATAATACATAGATAAGCAATATTTTCATAACATAACTTAATGGAGGACCATAAAAAATATGGATTCAGTGGCACAATATATAACTATTAATCCCACAGATATTAATCCTGACAAAAATCAAAAAATCTGAAAATATCAAGAGCATGTATTTTTTATTATTAAAGTTGATCAGTTACTTAGGTATAGTGAATTTAATATAACTTATTGACTGATAAACGATAAATTATAACTTTAACGGGATTATAACTTTTCTATTTATCAACAAAAATCAAAATGTTATACTTGGATAAATAGCTCAGAAGTGAACTTTAGAAAAAAAAACTTTACTTTTATAAGTAAAGTTTAATTTAAGTTTAGTTTAAGTTTAAAGTTTAAGTTTTGTTTCTCTAACTATTGACCCTCTAATAATATCGTTAAAATAAGGTGACATTAGATATCATTCTTATCTACAGCACGCTAATACAGGAGTTTTGAAAATTTGCCTTATTTTTTTTATAGTTATAGGTATTTGAAAGCGTTTTTCCTGAAAAAAAACACAAATAACATAGAGCGCCCTCTATCTCCTAGGTATTAAAAAAGTCTTTAAAAATAAAATTGTGAAAGGAACTTACTAATCTACAGATTGGTAGCTACGCCCCTGCTGGTAACTAAATAGTAATCGGCCAAGTACGAGTCGGACTCGCGCGCGGAGGGTTCCGTACTGTATGGGAGCCCCCCTTAAATATTTGTTTTATTTTAATTTTATTATTTATTTTGAAGGGAATATAAAATTAAATATTCTGTGAAAATTTCAAGCATCTACCTGGTACCATTATTAATATAGGCGTAAACGTCTATAAATTCAGGTTTGTTGGATGGAAGCCCCCCTTAAATATTTATTTTATTTTGTTTTTAGGATGTGTTGTTATAGCGGCAACCGAAATACATTATCTGTGATAATTTCTGCTGTCTATCTATCATGGTTCATGAGATACAGCCCGGTGACAGACAGACAGACAGACGGACAGACGGCCATCGAAGTCTTAGTAATAGGGTCCCGTTTTTCCTTTGGGTACGGAACCCTAAAAAGTGTATAATTTCTTAAAGTGTGTAATTTGTTTGAGATTTGTTGTTGCCTATTTATTTTGAGATCACAATTACTTTTAAATAAGATATAGATACTTGTACTTAACTCTGGTTTAACCAGGTATAAAATTTATCAAATTAGAAGTGCTTGTGATATTTTTTCAGTAGGTACATATTGAAATATTGAAATATTGTAACGGTATCGAATTAAATTGATTTATTGATATTTACCATTATAATAACAATAATATAAACAGAAATTATACAATACATTAGAACGTTTTACATACATAGATACATTTACCTAGATATATTCTGCTATACATTATTTAGGTAGGTATATATAAGGATACATTTATGTACTTTTTAAGACTTTTTATAATATTTTAGCACATAGCATATTTAAAATTAATCTAAATCAAAAATGCATTTTTATATTTACGCATTTTTGCAAAGTTTTTTCGTACAATAATTGTGTACCTACCTACCTTTAATTTACAATGACAATAAATGTTGTTAATCGAGTAGATTATGACATTTTTATTTATTATTGTAGCTGTAGTACGCTCATAGCATAGTTTGACTAGGTGTTTGTTAGCGATCATCGAAGTTAAGCAACGTTCAGCACGGTCAGTCTCTGGATGGGTGACCGCGGGTGGCATTAACAACTGAGCGCTACCGTGGCTCAGATGACACGTTAAAATGTATATCCCGGTAGTTTTAACCGTTTAGCCATGTCAACGGTCTTCAGACGGCTTAAAAACTCTGACATCAGGGCTGGCCTATCTACACTAGCCCTAGACTAACTTACTTCCTTACTTAATTTATTGAAATGCCTAGCCTATAAGGCTATTTGACAATATTGACAATATACTACTATTGACTGTGGTAATCCTTACAGATAATAGCCTGAAAAAGACGTATTTCACTTTATTTAAACTAAAATATACATGATTTTCGCAAATCGCACGAAATAAAATACAATATTTTTTTGATATTTTATCTGGCGTCCAAACCATGGCACATCTTTTGGCCTGCCCGCTCTGTCCGAAACAATGCACACTGAAAGATCTGAACCTGGCCACTGCGGACGCGGTAGAGGTCGCCAAATTCTGGTCCCAAAATATTTAATCCTTGTATATAAATTGTACTTATTAAATAAAAAAATAAAAAAATGCCATTGACACGAGTTGAATGAATGCTAGGCAGTATGTAATGAACCGTCGGAAAGTCAATGACATTTCTTTACTACGATTGTCTGGTAGTTTTGCCTGGAAGTTCTGGAATGTGCTAGTTTTCATAGATGTTGATGTGGTCTGTATAAATTTTCAATTTTGCCATCTCGTGTACACTTTCTCGCAAGAGGAAATGCGAAAAAGCCGTATCTATAGGGATCGATGTTACGGAGCTACGCGCAGGCGCGAGTACCGAGGAATGTCTTGTATTAAGGTGTCCACTCACGGTCATGCCATCACATCATCCATCCATCAACCATATGACGTCAACTGCTGGACATAGGCCTCCTCTGTAGATCTCCAATAAAACTGGTTGGAAGCAGCTTGCATCTAACGTGATCCTACAGTCTTGATGAGATTATCTGTCCACCTCGTGGGTGGACGTCCTACGCTGCAATTGCCGATACGTGGTGGTCTTTTGGCTCTAAATCACACCAAATATAGTGACACAAAGCCAAAAGATTATTCGTGTGATATCCTGATGGCATAATGTAAAACTCTGGATTTCCAAGCCTTACTTTATTCACGGCATCATGTCGAGCCAGCTCGTACCTATAATACACTTGCGCTTTGTCGTCACGTCATTCTTCTCATGAATACTATTTCAGAGTGATCATAGTTGGACTACGAAATTTAGCACCCATTCATTTAACTTGAATCAATTGTCATGATTCCAAATGGGCTGACCGTGAGTAGGGTCCTATTTTTGTTTCAATCCATTGGATTAAGTTGTTTGACGTGGCTCCAAATAGAGCAATCGTGAATGAACACCTTTATACTTGTGGCTTCAGAATTCTAATATAATTGTTATACTAGGTTACTGTCTAAACGTAATCGTTGAACAAGTCGATTGATATATTGGAATATAAGTTCAAATTAGCTGTAAGTTTAACAATTGTTTTTATTCGTCGTCATTTTCTCGCATTCGGCAATGTTTTCATTTGTTACACGAAAATCAGTTCCGTTTTACGTTCCATTTTACATAATTATATTTTTTTAAAGATACTTTAGCGCTTACAATATTTTGATGAAATCAACCTTCTTAGTTTTTTTGACATAACTTTTGAAAAACCTGTTGAACTTTTTTATTTTCTCATTAATTGTGGTAATGACCACTTCGCTTGCGTTAATTCTTTAGCTTTTTTTAGTCAAAGACTTTAAGTCAAGATCAGTGAATTTAAGTCACTTTCTTGGAGCTATTCAAACTATTGGGCTCATGGAAAACCTTGATTTTTTTATTTGGTCTGTGTATGTGGATGTGAAGTTATCGAGCGTCGATTGGGTTTCGCGCAGCCTGTAGCTAGCTTCACATCCGCTGGCTGTACGAGTATGTTTTGGCAAATATGTACTTGAATCATGGCATGGATGGCTTTTTGGCATGGATCTAGTTCATAAGACGGTGGCGGATACTTTTTGTCCCGGAAAAACTAAACGTTCCTACGGGACAGCACAAAAATCCAAATATCATGTGGGTGAAAGCCGAGGGCAGAAACAGTCACTTTTTTAAAGTTTTTAATTTAGAACCCTGACCCACCACAACTAGTGTTCGTTCTGTGTTTTATCTTGGGGCTGCGTTTTTACAGAGATGCAGTCGGATGGAACCAAGCATACAGAGTCTAACGAAGCTGTTAAAAAGAAGGCCTCCGAGGAGGTCAAAGCTAATGAGCCTTCTGAAAATTCGGAACATAAAACAGCCAAGAAGGTGCGACCTCGGACGAAAGAGGAGATAGAGGACATGCAAAAAAATATTTACAGATACCAAATACTAAAATCTGTTGGTAAGTTTTAATAAAATCTGTTTTTGATAATGTGCCGTATGATATTAGTCCTTTTTAGGGTTCCGTACCCAAAGGGTAAAAACGGGACCCTATTAATAAGACTCCGCTGTCCGTCTGTCTGTCTGTCACCAGGCTGTCTCTCATGAACCGTTGTAGGTAGAAAGCTGAATTTTTCACAGATGATGTATTTCTGTTGCCGCTATAACAACAAATACCAAAAACAAAAAAAAAATATCATAAAATCAATACTTTTAGGGTGGCTCCCATCTTGAAATATTCACAGAATATTTAGTTGTACATTTACTTCAATACTAAATAATTAATTTAAAATGAAATAAATATTTAAAGGGGCTCCCGTACAGTACGGAACCCTTCGTGCGCGAGTCCGACTCGTACTTGGCCGATTATTTTTTTACTTTTACAATCATTTTCTTTACAGTTCAAATACAAATGATTATAGATCTTCCCCCTGAAAGTCGAAGTATAGTTGGAAGTAAACAATCTCGACTCAAATCATCTGTATTTTTTTTTGTTTATTTCGGTTTCTTCGTTGTCTATAGGCCCATAGGTTTTTTTTAATCTGTGAAATAGTTTTATAGAAAGTTTTTTAAGCTTTGCTAAGTAATTTTGAAGCGATCTCTGAAAATTTAAACACCTACGAAAATCGAATAATAAAATCGATACCTTTGCTCCATGCTTTCGGACTAAGGTCGATATTATTATTGTTGTTGTTGTATAATTGTTGAAAATTAGATGGTGTTAACTATTTACGTGCAATTAAAAGTACCTCAAAATCTCTTACCTCTTGGGGTCAACTCGTAGTTCGTGCCACTTTCCCCTAAGATCTTGATAAACTATAATAATCGGTCCAGCATGCACGTAGTTTATATATATAGAATTTTCAAGTTCGAATATGAGCATCTTCTGTTCAGTGGTGTCGAAGATACCAGGACCGGTGGTAAAAAGAGGCAAAACGGCGCCACTTTCTGCGGGAGTTGCTGAAGACGTAATATTACTGTACGCTCGAGTATTTTGTTTAAAATTGTAAGAATAACCACTCATATTCACGCAAAATTCAGGATAATATTTTATTTATAATTGTTCAGGCAAATTTCATGAAAATATCAAAACTAAGCTTCTAAGTTAATCAAGTAGACCAGCAATCGCAGTACAATTGAGCGTACGTCGCTAATTAGTTACATTCTAGACCACTAGATGTCACTATGTGTATCGAATGGAAGCAATTCCAAAATTATTTATAGATTAAATTTCACTTTGGACCCTATTTCTTTAAATTTTACTAAGTCTCAATATTTATTTTATTGATATTTTTTTTCAACTACGAATAAAATGTCTCTGCTACATTATTGGTTCTGTGACGCTCTCCGAAAACGCTCAAAATATATACCACTTCAAATCTGAAGATATTTCATAACTAGGTGGATGGTGGAAACTAAATACTTCCCAAGGAACACCCAGGTGGAACAGGTGAGCCATTGTAAAAAAAAAACTTTCTACGGTTACCCAGGTGGTCTCAGGAGGTGGACGGTAGGAAAGAACTGTTTTGGTGATGGTGTACGCTACCTCAAATCTTAGCCTCATTATAGTAGTGTCAAATTGTGCTAGATGGCGCTATGATAAATAACTAGAACCACATCATCATGTTTTATGAAAATCTTTATTACACAAACCCATGACTGCGGTAAAAATCGACATGAGAAACTGATTGCGGTTTCGGACTGGCGTCCCTAGACGCCAGTCCGAAAGGTTTTTCCGTCTACGGAAAAACCTTCTAAATTACCAAAGTCCAAACGTAAATTATGAAAGTACATATTGCAGCCGCACGGTCTCGCGAAATCCTGTTCGCCACATTCGACATTTGCCGGAGCAAATGACTCATCCCTACAAATTATTCCGCCCGGCAGTGCCAATAGTGCCGAACCGCATATGTTTGTAGCAACCTATAGGTTGGGATTCGTTACCTGGTTTGAGGGTAAATAATTTAAACCAACAAAAATCGGCGGTACATTATTATTTTATTTAAAATATGTAATTCTAACAGTTCTGTACTGTTTATATCATCAAACCTAAACGTACGCACTCCGTGAGCTACTCTGACAAGAAAGTCCACGACCGATATCTTTGTGAGGATCCGTCCATCACAGGAGGGCCGCCGGATCCCACCCTGTAGCAGTAGATACCACAGGAACTGGAAAGGTCACTGCAGGAGACCCCAGTGATAGTAGAAGCGTTTGAGAGCAGGTCCGTCGACAAAATGAGGCGCGTTGATTTGCACGCGATGCTCAGTTAAGGTGGGGTGGGGTGACGATATTCAAACAAATTAGGTATACTAATGACCATCACATTTTTACGATCACTTTCAATGTTCTGTTGAAAAGAAACCATTAAAATCTTCATAGGTTTTGCCGTTGCATCTGGTTGCATCTTTATGAAATCCGAGAAAATTTTGATGTTTTGAAAAGTTGTCAGAAATGTCAGAGTTTTAATTATTAGGGTTTTTTTCCTTATTCAGAGGTTTAAAGTAGGATAAAATTGCATAAAATTATATGAAACTGTATTTGTGTATCTTCATCGAAATTAAAGGAAAGCGGGTCAAATATAATTTACTAGATTTGACTCAAAAAACAGGCGGGTGAAGTTAAATAAAACAGTTTAACATTTTGAAAATAAATAAACTTTTTTGTAAGCAAAACCTTATTAGTTGCAATTGAACGTTAATCTCAGAAAAAGAAGCAATAACGCAAGCACACATTAAATAAATGTTGCATATGACTAGCATTGTTGCGATAGGCGATAGTTTCGCTATCGATAGTCTGTCAAATTCAGTTACACTATCGATAGTTTCGAAGTTCAGCTGTTTACTATCGATAGTAAAAATCATGCAATAGTTTTGAATATTGGCAATGGTATCGATAGTATCGAACACCTACTGTACTAGCCTTTTGAATAGTTCACTGCAGGACGTAGGCCTACCCACGAAGGGTGATTGGGCCATTTCTAGCACGCTGGCACAGTGCGGGTTCGTGGATTCACCTACACCATCGAATTTCTTCTACGGACGTATGCAGGTTGCCTCACGATGTTTTCCTTCACCGAAAAGCCAGTGGTGTGAAAATCCGTACATAAATTCTGAAGAACTCATTTGACAGACGGACAGACAGACGGACAGCGGAGTCTTAGTAATAGGGTTCCGTTTTAACCCTTTAGGTACGGAACCCTAAAAAGAAGTCACTTAACTTTTTTTTTTTTTATTCTGAATAGGTTTGTATTTGACCACATACTGCCTGATGTTAAGCAGATAAGCGGTCTAGGTTGTAGCACGCTTACCTAGAAGATACCTACTTACTCGGGATTCGAAGACGCCCACATTGTACTTTAGCGGGAAGACAGACCCAGGCAAAGCGTTCCACATTCTGGCTGTTCGTATGAGGAATGAGGATTCGAAACTCTTGGTTCTAATGGTTATAACTTTCGTACCAAAATTATTATAATGTTTTGAAATATTTTTACACAGAATTTATGATATAAACAGAAATACATCATCTGTGAAAATTTCAGCTTTCTAGCTATAATGGTTCATGAGATACAGCCTGGAGACGGACAGACAGACGGACAGCGGAGTCTTAGCAATAGGGTCCCATTTTTACCCTTTGGGTACGGAACCCTAAAAATTAATTACCTATTCTTTCTGTTTTTACCCAGGTCTGCGCAGATTAATAGCTGCCAGTCAAGTTAATATCAGACAGAAGGTCACAGCCTTTGGAAATAAGTACGTGGTGATGGCTGATAACGGTGACTTGATGTTCAACGTAAAGGAAAAATCCGATAGCTTGCATGCGTTCCTTGGAGGAAACAAGCGCTGCTTCACTATGGACATATACGACACTGACGAGCACCACGTAAGAGCTTCTTCATTTTTAGGGTTCCGTACCCAAAGGGTAAAAACGGGACCCTATTACTAAGACTCCGCTGTCCGTCTGTCCATCTGTCCGTCTGTCTGTCACTAGGCTGTATCTCATGAACCTTGATAGCTAGAACGTTGAAATCACAAATTCACAGACGACGTATTTCTGTTGCCGCAATAACAACAAATTCTAAAAGCAGAAAAATTAAATGTTTAAGGGGGGCTCCCAAACAAGAAACGTGATTTTTTGCACGGCTACAGGAAAATGTTAAAAATATTCACAGAATATTAGGTTGTATAAAAGTCAAAAATAAATAAATGAATTAAAATAAAATATATATTTAAGGGAGGCTCCCAAACAAGAAACGTGATTTTTGCACGGCTACAGGAAAATGTTAAAAATATTCACAGAATATTAGGTGGTATAAAAGTCAAAAATAAACAAATGAATTAAAATAAAATATATAAAGGGGGCTTCCATACGGTACGGAACCATTCGTGCGCGAGTCCAACTTGCACTTGACTGATTATTATATTTTAGCGTTATATCAAAGGACGATTGAACAGGACATGCAGGTACCTTGCGGTGTTTTTCTTCACCAATAGCACACTGCACTAATTTAAATATCAATACAACAATTCTAAGGAATTAATTGGTAGGTACTTACAAGGCTGGACAGACAGTGGTGTAAAAATACTTACAAATTCCAGCGAATCAATTAATTGATACGGGGGCAGCGGCAACAGAAATACATCATCTTTGAAATTTTCAGCTGCCTAGCTATCATGGTTCATGAGATACAGCCTGGTGACATACAGACAGACAGACAGACGGACGGACAGACGGACATCGAAGTCTTAGTAACAGGGTCCCGTTTTTCCCTTTGGGTACGGAACCCTAAAAATGGTGGTTGTTTGTTCAGGTGATCTCGCTTACTAGACCCTCGCAATGGTTTGGCAGCAGCAAGATGGAGGTGTGGGTGTATGGGGTGATGACGCATGTGGTGCGCCGACACTCCCTCTCCTACGACAAGGGGGTCTACATCAACGACGCGCAAGACCGCCCGTTGCTGCACCTCAAGAAGATTTGGCTCACTCCAGAATATGAAGTAATTTAAAAACCCTTTATTTTTAACCGACTTCCAAAAAGGAGGAGGTTCTATGTTCGGCTGTATGAATTTTTTTTGTATGTTCATCGACATTTTCGTTAATTGTGAAAATTTGTTTTTTAGTTCGAAAAGTTATACTCTCGAGGTGGTCTCATTTAAATTTTAACGAAATCGGTTCAGCCGTTTTTGAAAAATGAACAATAATATTAAAATCGTACACATAAATTCGAGCGATCTTTTCGAATTTCGTACACTATGGAAATAGGTTTTGCCAATTTTTGCGAAAAATATTAAGTTTTTTTTATTTAACGGCAAGTGATTTAATAAATACAACACAAGAATAAAACTACATACTTAAACTACTTTTATATACAAAGCAATTGTTTCATCCACAGACCCTAAAGATAAGCCAAATGCTCAAGCCAGCTGGCAGCATTGCCACGCTGAATACGTTGAGCCAAATGAACACATATTTTTGATTTTTAAAGATGTTGTGACTTTTGCGCTACAAGTTTTGCTTTTTTGCCTACTACTTCGGGCGTAATGTCCGGCAGACATTTGAATACATCTGTGTGGAGACTTATTACACAGGGTTGGAGGCTTATTATCAATCAACGTCCTTTTAAAGGCATATTCCGTACATCAAAACAGTATTATTACAATATATTGTTTGTCAAAACACCAATTTAAAAAAATAATTTGACCTTGATTTTTAAAAAGCGTGTCTCGACCCGCTAGACTTGGACCTCAGAGGAGTAACTGTAAATGTGCAAACTAGTGTTGATATAGGTATCAGTTAAGTCCCCCCCGAGTGGGTTCCCGCCTTGTCGTGGCGGGGGGGCTTAGTAGCCAGGTCTTCCCAGCCTGGTGAACGAAGAGGAACCCGAGGTGGGGCCGGCCTCTCCGGGTCTTGGGCCCAGACAAGCCCGTGCGGAGGCTGGCCAGTAGGTCGGCTTGCCGACTGAGGTGGACTGCGGTGTCGCGCTTGTCGCGATACCGCGGCCGAGCCCGTCGAGGCGGGGGCGGCGACGGGATGGACGGGCGGCGAGAAGGCCGCTGCCTATCCGTCCTGCCAGCGGCCCTAACGGGTGCCGCCAACGTGTTGGCGGAGGCGGTGGGGCTGCAGGGGAAGAGGAGTGTCTTATTCTTATTCTTATTCGATGTAGGGGCGATAAGTCCTGCACTGACGTCCCGCATGGGGTGTTTTGTGCATTTCCCCCTCCAGCGTCTACCCGAGCCAGCCCAGCTCCTTAAAATAATGGAGCGTGGCTCTGGGCCGCTGACATAACTGCTCCAGTGGCTTGGATGGTGTACCAGATAGCGATGAGGATGATGATGTCGATGCTGATGAAAAAGCAATAGTAGCGTCATGCAACCCGCAAGCGATTCTAGTTTCTGCCGTGGCCTTGCAATGCCACAAAACATGCTCTACCGTTTCATTCTCCTGCAGGCAACCACGACAGAGTGGGCTGTCGGTGGCTCCCAGTTTATACATGTGACTATTCAAGTTGCAGTGACCAGTAATGAGCCCTACCATAAGTCGGAGGTCTTGTCGCTGCAACTTCAATAGATCGTTTGTTATGTTTCTGTTCAGGGCTGGGAAAGCAGCTTTGGCATGCCTGCAATCCTCCCTCTTGTCCCACATATTTTGTTGTTCTTTTTCAGTATGACGGCGCAGTAGATCACGTACTTCCACTGCTGTCGGTTTGCAGTGTCTAGCTGCTTTGTCCTCCGCCTGTTTTCTCGTGCCCTCTTTGGCAAGGGTGTCTGCTATGTTGTTACCCGGACATAAACCGTGACTTTTTGTTCAACGTACAATGATTCTGTGTTTATTTGAAATACTTTGGAGTGCTGTATGGCACTCAGCTATTACCCTGGACCTTGTTATAGGTCTCCTGAGTGCGTAGATTGTGGCTGCACTGTCAACCGTAAACATGATCACTTCCTTGGAGTCACCTTTTCCAGGAGATACCAGAAGCTCACTTAGTGGCTCCAGGGCTTTTGCGGCCAGTAATAGGCCCATGGCTTCCGCCTGCAAGGCCGTTGTGGTTTTGCTCAGGGCAAGAGACTCCTTGAGCCCAAGCTCCGGCGAGTAATAGCCACAGCCAGTCCCTTCCTTATTTTTTGCACCATCCGTGTTATATTCCAAGACGGCGTTACACTGTCTGATGTGTCATCCTCTATGATCAGATCATACTTTTTACAGTCCAGGTGCGTTTTGGCTATCCTGTCCGTACCACTCTTAGCTTCAGGGATTATTCCTGACGCCCGATCGATTATTCTGCAGTGGTTAGTCGTTGCACCCATACTCTTCCACTGATTTGTAGATTTTATTCGTAGAGCTGAAGCCATCGCTTCCTGCTGAATGTGCAGATGCAGTGGTGTAAGCCCAAGAATAATTTCAAGTGCAGCTGATGGTGTATTTTTCATACATCCGCTGATTAGCGTGCACGCAAGTCGTTGCGTTTGTTGTAGCTTTGCTTTTACAGTAGCTAGGTTCGTACGTGTCCACCACACTACGCAGCCGTACGTGAAGACCGGTCGCACTATAACAGTATATAGCCAGTGACAGAGCTTTGGCTTCAGACCCCAGTCCTTTCCCACCGCTCTAGTGCACTGCCATAAAATGTTTGTTGCCTTCGTGGTGACATACTCAAGATGTTTTCCCCACAGAAGTTTACTGTCTAGCCAGATTCCTAGATATTTGACTTCCTTGCTTAATGTTAATTTGGTACCGAATAGCGAAGGAGTTTTCAAGTCGGTTTTCTTTGTTTTTCGTGTGAATAGCACTAACTCTGTTTTTTTGCGGATTAACAGAGAGGCCGTGGCGTTCACACCATTTTTCAACTACTTTGAGTGCTTTCTGCATCTTCTCACACAGAGTCGACTCAAAGAGTCCAGATACCATGATTACCAGGTCATCAGCATATGCCACAGTGACAATGCCTTCTTTATTGAGGAGTACAATAAGCTCGTCTACCACTACTACCCAAAGTAAAGGTGACATGACCCCTCCTTGTGGACAGCCCTTAGTGACTCGACAGCGCGTGGCGCCTGCCGTTTCAATGTTGGCTGTTCTATTTGCGAGCATTGTGGTTATCCAACCATTTACTCTGTTATCTACTCCCTGCTTTTTCAGACCTTCTTCAATACTAGGGAACGTAGTTTTGTCAAATGCCCCTTCAATGTCAATGAAGGTAGCCAAACATGATTGCTTGCTCTCCAAAGCGGATTCTATTTTATACACCACTTGATGGAGAGCAGTCTCCGTCGATTTGCCCGATTGATAGGCATGTTGATTATTGTGGACTGGATTGTCTGCCAGTGGTCCACATCTGATATGCTTATCACAGAGTCTTTCCAGTGTTTTCAATAGGAAAGAGCTGAGGCTTATTGGTCTGAACGACTTTGGGTTAGTGTAGTCGGTTTTTCCTGGTTTCGGTAAAAACACCACTTTCACTTCTCTCCAGGCTTTAGGTATATACCTCCATGCCATGCAAGATCTAAATATGGCGATGAGGTGAATTTTAATCGAGCTTAGGCCCCATTGGAGGAGAGCTGGAAAGCAGTCCGGGGGCCTTGTGCGGCTGAAAAGTGCTTATTGCCCAAAGAAGGTTCTCTTCCGTGGGATTTTGCCGACTCTATAGTCGGCAAAATCCCAGTCTTCCTTATCAGGTTTTTGTGGTATGTGTGGTACCCATCCGTCTGTGTCGTTGAGTTGACAGTCTGGAAAGTGCGTATGTAATAGCAATTCAAATTGCTCTTGTTCTGAAGCTGTGTAGGTGCCATCAGCCTTTTTCAGAGTACCTAGTTTTATTTGTGAGTCACTAGTTATAATTTTTCTTAAACGTGCAGTTTCACTCTCAGATTGTATGGAGTTGCTATACTTTTTCCACGAGTTCTTTTGGCTCTTTTTGCCTCCACCTTGAATCGGTGGCGCATTTTTCTGTAATCTTGCCAGTCCGTCTGTGCGTCGGTGTTCATGGCCCTATTGAAATGATGTCTGACCCTTTTTCTGAGCTTAGTCAGGTCTTTATTCCACCATCTGTCTTTTTTAGGAATTGAACTATAGTTTTCCTTTTTTAATGGGCAAGCTTTTTCATAGCTTTCTTTCAGAGCGTGTACCAAGGCTTCCGTCGTGGTCTCTATTTCCTGCGGCGATAGTTCCGCTTTTAAATCAAATTTTGGTGTCTCTGACATAGCCTTTTCAAGTGCATCTCTAAAGGCTGGTATGTCGGTCTTTTTTGGATTTCTGTAAGATCGTGGTTCGTGTTTGCCAGTGGTTAAACTAAATCTTATCCATCTATGGTCCGAACCAGAGTATTCATCAGTCGCTACGCGCCAATTATTTATTATTTTAGAGATATCATTTGTAACCAACGTGATATCTATAATTATCCTAGCCCAAGATGTTACAAATGTGGGCTCAGTGCCGTTGTTTAGAAGGTTCAAATTATGCCTGAGGATGAAGTCAAGCACATCGTTTCCTCTCTCATTGGTGTTGGTGCAACCCCAAACAGTGCAGTGGGCGTTTGAATCGCATCCTACTATACATTCTAGCTTATTGGTTGTGCAGAAATGCATCAGCTCTTCGAGCGCTGGATGTGGCGCATCTTCAGTTATGTCCAGGTACGCCGAGGCTACAATTACAGTGCTGAGATTGCCTTGGAGACCTGTGTCTAATTTAACTACAGTGAGGTCGTCAGTGCACAAGTGTGTCACCAAGGACGCTTTATATGGCTGCGGAATATAAATAAGAGTACGCATTTTGTTTTGCACAGTAGGAGTAAATACATTACCTCTGAGACCATTTAAGCCGCTTACCTTGCCACGGACTAAATACGGTTCCTGGACCAGTGCTATTGTGTTCTGACGCTTCTCCAGGGCTTCGCGTAGGGCAGCGGAGCCTGAGACGCTATGGTGAATATTACCCTGAATGATATCAATATTAGTACAGATGTTTAGTGTACTATGTGATCCCCCGGCTGTCGCGGCAGTCGGAGTGTGTGTGTTTTTATGACTATTATCTTTTTGAGAATCCATTATTAATTAATCAAAAATATATTTGTGGACCCCTACCTTAAATTAGGCATCGTGGTCGGCGCGAGGGCGGGCAGTCCGGTCCATGTCCATGGACGACGCAGGCGAAAAGATGCTGAGCCCATACAGGTCCAGCATCCCGTCGCCCTCGTCGGCCGCGTCCAGCAACCTTTCCTCCTCCTCCCGCGTCCACCCCATGCTCCCAGCGAGCGGCGTGTCGTCGTCGACCTCGGAGAGCGCGGAAGCGGTTTGAATGCACGAAGCAGCGCCCCCGACATCCCCACCTACCGTTGCCGCCGACGACTCACCTCCTCTGTCAGCCCTGAAGCCCCTCACTCTTACGAAGACCTTCGCACATATGTAATATAGCCGAAAGTCCACGCGCCTGAGCGGCTCTATATCTTCTGGCGCGATGCCCATCACCAGAGTATGATTACGGGCGCTACCCTCGAGACGCATCTCGTGGGTGAACACCCGCCATCGCTCCACACCTACCTCCGGGTTCATCGCCACCAGGTACTGCACGAGGGGTTCCGGCTCGTCTCCGCATAGCGCCGGCACTCCTCTCCCGAAGTCCGGAACGTTTATGACAGCGGTGTAGTACCGCGGCACCTCGCTCTCCGGGACGACCACGCACTCGCCGAATCCCTCCCACAGGGCGGGCGACCGTTCGACTATGAGTTTGAGCCACTCGAGTGCGTAGTCGTCCGCGGGTACATACCTCAGCCCACCGCGGAACGTCGTCGCCAGCTTCTCGAACCGCGGTAGGTGACCGTTCGCCTGCCGGTTACCGCTGACGTGGCACTCTTGCTGCGCCTGTTCAACGGCCATCCTCACATGCATTGCCCGCAGCTCGTCCATCGGCATGCGGCTGCGCTTTATGACCAGCACCGCGGGGCGCCAAATCTTAGCGGCCTCGGCGTAAGATGAGGGCCCCGCGGCGTGTGTTCGTGCTACCGCGAGCGCGCTGCCGCCGGGCGGCAGCGGGCCCGCGGGTGTATCGGGTGTGCCGCGAGTGTGGGGTGTCGCGTCCGCGAGTGTCGTATCAGCGTTGACGATATTCGCGCGCTGGCAGAGTTTTTTGTCGGATGCTACGTTCGACGTGGGCGACACGAAGTCCGAGCTCCGCTGTCTCTTTGCTCCTCGGGTCGTCCCCTCCCCTACCCCCAAGTGTATAGTCTCCGTGTCGGACGCGACGATTCCGGCAACCTCTCTCTCTATCCCCCCCGTCCCCGTGCTCACCTCCTTACCCTTTTCCCTCCTATGGCCGTCAGACGGGCATAGGGCGGTTTTCGTTCCAGGCCGGAGAGCACTAATAGAGCCGATTGTTGCCGGGTCGCGCGCCACGTGTTGTGCGTTCAGCGGCAGGGCTCTCGGGGGAGGCGGCGGCCCTCGGGCGCGCGCCGCGCCGACCGGGTTGGTCGCGGGCCCGACGCTCGGGCCCGGACGTGGCGCGGCAACGCGGCCGAGGCTCGCCGCCCGTGGTAGGTCACGCGTCATGCAGGCCACGATAGGGGGCGCGAGCGCCGCCATACCGGGCAGAGGCATGACGCCCTCCTGTCGCAGCTGACTCCACTGCTCCCTCAGCTGGTCCCCGAAAGCCCTGCGCTGCCTCAGAAAAGCTCGTCGGCTGACGCCGCGATATAAGCCGGGGGACGGCCAGCCGCCCTCCCGGCGCCCACCTGACCCTACTCCGGCGTCGCGCTCCGCTGCCGTCTCCCGGCGCCGCCCGCGCCGCTCCGCTCCGGCTCCAGGCTTCTGCACTGGTCCAGGTGCTGCTGGCTGCTGGGTGGCTGTCGTGTTCGTCGTCGGTCCAGTAGCAGCTGCGGCCGGCGAGGCCTGGGACTCCACCCCGCCGTCGCCTTCGGTCGCCCATTTCTCACCCTCTGGCCCGGAAACCAGAGAGCGCCGGGTGCTAGCCGGGTCGCAGGGCATATCGCTATCCTTAATATCGCTCATTATTTATGTTAAGCAGGAAAACTGTGGAGCAAGCAGACAGTTAGTGGGCGCTCAGTGAAGGGTAGAAGCAGTTGCCCAAGCTACTTCCCCCCGATATTTCGCGTGCTAGGTGATGAGCAGGTCATCCCGAGAAACACAGGGGATGCCGCACTCCTCCACCACACACGCCCGGCCACGGGCTGCCGCGGAGGGGGTGGGCTGCTCGGCATACCAAGGGATTGTTTGAAATGCCGTTCACCCCACTCCCCCTAGTGCCCTCACTCTTCATCCGGGCTTGGGACCGGCATCGCACTGAAGCTATTGTGCTGAAAGCGAAAGCAAAAGCAAAAGCTAAGCAGCGGGTGGAAAGCAATAACTAAAGTGAAAGAGGAGTGTCGGTATCGCGACGGCCGTTCTCCCTATCCTCTGCAGCCGTAGTGGCAGGCGCGGGGCCACTTTAATTTACCCGTTGCATCGGGACCAGGGCTGTCGGATACGGGCGCTGTCTGACGCCCAGTGCTGGTTGGTCCCAGGTGGTGGGTGGCGATGTGTCTGGTGTTCGACACATCGTCATTTTGGCGGGAGCCGAAGCTCCGTGTTGGGGCCCAAGTTGGGCCAGCGCTGTCGGGTGCCGCGGAGGAGTGCGCAAGCGTGCTCGTAGCCCCGACACATAGCGCAGTGGCGGAACACCCAGGGGTTTTGGTGGGTATACTGTCCAGTCGGCAGGACTCCCACATAACCACCCGCCTGCCCTCGAGGTGTGGTGGTATCTATAAAAGATTTCCCCTGGTAAAAAAAAAAAAAGTCAGTTAAGTACCTATGTAAAAAAACAACTAGTGGGACATACGAGTAATAATGCTGAATCCACATTCAATAAAAAATTATGCTGTGTTTAAATTTGGGCAAAGTTGTAGAACAAAAGTTGTTTATTTTAATGTACAGAATATGCCCTTAAAAGAATTCTAACTGATTACCAATACCCTGAACAACAGGACGTAATAAATTTTCTGCAGACATAATATGTCCTGTTTTACAGGGTTATTCCTAATTAATTAGCATCCTTTTAGAGGCTTATTCGGAACTTCAAAACTAACAAGTACCTAACAACTTTTGTTCTGCTAGGTACTTTTGTCAAAACTCAAAAAAAATCTACTGTTCCATACATTTTGTCGCGGGTGAACGATATTTTTCAGAAGAAGTTGTTAGTTTTGATGTACAGATTAGGTAAGCCCCTAAAATGATGCTAATTGATTAGGAATAACCCTGTATAACAAAGCTCCTTCTTGTTACGCCAATCTTCACATGTTCTAGGCCAGACTCGCACATTTAATGCCATGCGGTTTAAAAGATCTTACCCTTGTTTGCAGTTACGGACGATGGAAAAGCGAAGGATTGGTTGCATCCAGAAGGAGTGGAGCGGATTCTGTCGCGAGATGTTCACTTCCGCAGACCAGTTCGTCATCAAATTCCAGCGAGAACTGGATGTGCGCGTCAAATCTGCTGTGATTGGAGCGTGCATTCTTATTGTGAGCACATTTTATCACTACCATAGATTAATTATTATAGTATTCAAAGATTGATAACTCCACACATAAACCCAAATAATGCTAAACACTGACAATCGAAGCTGGTACCTCATAGTTCTACTGATTATGTCAAATGACGCTAGTTTCTGTGTATTCAGTATTCTTAATTCCGTATTTTTTAATTGCAGTGCCATCTATCAGTAACTGAAGTTTCTGGTCGACCTCACGATTTGATAGATGGCGCTAATATCAATTCAAGAGCTAGGTCAATACCTAAAACATTTTTATATTCACTAAATACTATTGCAAATTTTAATAAATGTATAAAAAGCACCAGTAAAAGGCAATTTCATGGGCTTAAGATACTGCCAATGATTTATCATTGGATTTATCATTGGCATCTTAACTTTTAATTTATATTTGGTAGGTACTTGGAGCTTGAGTACTTTAAGTAATTAATCTATGTCACTACTTATTTTTACAAGACTGAAATCTTTGCAAGATATTCATCTAGCCGCTCCGAGGTACAGTTGAGTCATGTACCATTACAGTACCTACTAAAACTTCTCATAATGGCCTGCTTTCCGGCGAGAGCTTGAGAGCTCTGAGATCTCCTGGGGAACGCGATAGAGTTTTCATGGTCATCTTTTCCGTGCCCGTTTGAGTGAATGATTAGAGCACATCTCCAACTACCAGGTTGGTTCGAGACCGGACCAGACCAAAGGTTGGTGGGAAGAGGAGCCTTGAGGTTTTCTTTTAATAGGCACTCTTACCACCAGGTAGAGATTGATAGATCTTCCTAACGTCCCGTATTCTATAACCCGGCATCAGTCAATTAATTTTATCAGAACTAGGCAAGAAAAAGTTTTAATAAATTATTATAAAATACAACTTTTTAGACATACAAGTTTTTGAGATCCTGGTTATCATGTAGCAGCAAAGTGCTAGAGCCAAGACAAATATAACGACCAAAACACGACAGGTCTATCTTGTTTAGTACAGGAGTTCCTACGGCGAACTTCCGACTCCATCATCACATCAGTACCATATTATTGCATTGTTACGCGAGATACATATGCGTGCATCAGCTCAATCGGAAACCGGGAACTTTCAAGTTTCCACCCGAACTTAAGTAGGTACCTACATACATCTATTGCAAGTTAAATATAAGCTTGTAATAAAATAGTTTTACGGTTTCTCAACCAAAACGCCGAATAATATGTTTTACTTCAAACACTAAATTTTGATGTGATTACGTCTTATAAATCGATAAACAGATGATGATGATGACAACCAATTTTTACATAACTAAATAATCAGTGGTAAATAAGACAATACATTTTTTCAACATCTTTTCTATTTTCAGGACTTTATCCACTACGAAAGTAAATAATACACACGATCAAGTGAACGAAAATGAAGAAACAATGAATGCTGTCAATTGCTACTTTTGGTAGTCCTGCACAATTTTTCATGGTATCGTACTTAGCTTATCGATGTAAGCATTATGATATAATATCAAAAAAATTAAAAAAAAATCGAGCATAGCTTGGTTGCCTAGGTACAAATTAGTTAAATGAATTAAAAATATACACTAACTTATTTTATTATTGCCTTTCAAGTGTAGGCTTAGGTCCAACGTTGGACTATTAAAAAGGCTGGTGTGGTGCAAGATGCGGTACGGTAAAGGATATAACCCCCGACGCAAACACTACGGAGTGTCAGCATAGAGACCGGATTATACGCAACATAAAAAGCTTGTTATAAGCATGTAAATATGCAAGAAAAAATCTTGAAATATGTATGAAAATTGGCAGAATATGCAGCAAAAAAAATAGATAAAAGTAAGTTTTTTTTAAAGTTCAAAATCAGCAAATAATTAGGTGATAAACGGTACAGTAAATACACTATTAAATATTTTTGTTAACGTAAACAATCAAGTAAGTATTGGGCCAAACTTTCAATGGTCAAATTGTATTTTCGATCATTACAATTTTTTTATTAAAATTTTTGCGATATTTTCACTTTTATCACATTTTGGAACGTAGGGTGAGTGCACTGCACTCAGAAAAATATTATGAAGGTATCGATAATTTGCATCATAACTAGAATTTAGGGATATGCACTTGCATATCCAAACATACAAATACGAGTACATACGAGTATGATTAATAAATGAAATGAAATGAAATCCGGTCCCTAGTTATATGTTTGACGTGTCTGTTTGAGTGTGTGTCTGTGTCTGTGCCATCACCTCTCAAAATGTAAAACCGATATTGTTTTTTTTTTTAAATTGAATTAGTCGAAAAAAAAAAATATTCAGCCGTTTTAAAATTACCAGCTTTTTGTCAGCTGCGATAGGAATCTTATTATGTTGGGGGTTCTAAAATTTTGAATTTAGTCTTGTTAATCACAGTAAGTATTTAAAAAAATTGCCTTTATTAACTACAACAAAACTACACTACTACTTCATAAAAAGCATTGGATCATCCACAGACCCTTGAACGTCTAAAGATAATCCAAATACTCAAGCCCACTGCCAGTTGGCAGAGTGCCCAGCATGCTGGCTGCATTGCCACGCTGAATGGCAATGCTAATGCGTTGAGCCAAATAAACATCAGCATTTTGGTCACACGTCGCGTCCACCAGACGCTCAGAAAAACTTTTGAAAATGATATGAGCTCCCGGCCCCCACGGACCCAATGACTCAACTCCAAATGGCTCAAATATGTAACCACGACCGAGGTTAGCATATTTGCGCCGCTTGTGCTGCTCCGCCGAATTGGCCGCCGCTCCAGCCCTACTCTGAGTCTCAGAAAGAAGTGACGTAAAAATTTTTTTAAAAATTGATCTTTAAAAATTATGAAATACTCGCATATCTAACTAAATATCGATGATAAGTTTGTGTACTTTTTAATACGAAATTTTATCTTATTCTGAGGTTTTTGATACTAATCTAAGAAAAATGCTACTTTTACAATATTTTTACGGTCTTTTTATACACATGATAATGTACTTGCTGAAATCGTATGACAATAAATGTTGTTAAGCAAATAATAATGAGTTTTTTACTGAAATACTACCGAAATACCTACTTGTTTTTGTTATTAATACTAGAAATTATAGGGCGAATCAAACTTTCTGACGTCTTTTATCCAGAATCGAGGCATTGAGCAGAAGTAAATTGGCAATGTCAGCTACACCAGTAGGCCAAACATGCGACCACGGAAAGCCACGAAAAGAACTCCTTTCGACGTGTGAAAATTGACAGATATATACTTCGCCATAATTCTGTCTCGTTCCGACACGTAACTTTTAATAAGACAGCTTCAAAGCCTGGAGCTGAAACCATCACCTTCCTAAAGTCAAAATAAGAGCAATTTATGGGATTCTAGTAGACACGACTAGACACAGAACCGAGACTGAGATGGCACCAAAAGAAAATTATATAAAATCTTTGTTTTCAATAAATATTTAGTGTATTTCCGTTCTATCATGTTGATATGCTGTGGTATAATAACTTGTAATCGCTTAGGTACATTGCTGATTAAACCAAACATTTTGGGCCGCCACTCTATGGAGTCAAACAGTGTATACTAGTTCGGAGTCAATTGATTCAAAACAATAATTGTTATAAACATTTCTGGAAAAATAAATTCTTCTTATTCTTTCTTATTTCAACTTGCCAATCCACTGGGCTATGTCGGTAACTTTGTTTCGTCTAATAATCTCCTCATTCCTGATTCGATCTCGCAGAGAAACTTCGAGCACAGCCCACTCCATAACTCGTTGCGCTACTTGGAGCTTATTACCACAGTAAGAGACCACGTTTCAGTGCCATAAGTCATCACTGGCAACAAACACTGGTCGAACACTTTCGACTTGAGGCACTGAGGTATGTCGGACGAGAAGACGTTACGCAATTTTCCGGACGCTGCACAGCCGACTTGGATTCGCCAACATACTGTAATGTTTTTTCGGTGGGATTTTAACATCATACTTACTAAATTCATATAGGTACATATAAAACAAAACGAGTGACTAATATAACCATATTTTATCGACCACATTATCCCTATGTCGTCTGACCGGTGTACAAGTCACTCGTTTCAAGACATTTTTTACTATAAAGTTAATTAAAGTTACGATAAATGGTAACCATAATACCTAAGAAAATGTGTGCATCATAAAAATATTTTCAATCATACTGTATGATTCTTATTCAGTACTTGTAATGTGTAATTTAATTGACTAACTTCAGTGGTAATAATAAGAATGACCTACTATCGAAGTACGAGCTCAATTGGTAAGTTAACAAGTAAACTTAGCGCAATATTTGAATTTTCTTGGGTTTTTTACCATTTACAGCAAAACTGACCAAAACTACGTCATAAAAACAAAATCGTGGCCAAAAAGGGCCAGTCTATGTATAAAGACGCATAAACTAAAAAATAAGGTGTAAATCAGTTGATGCACTTTTATACCTACATAAATTGACTTACCATGTGCAATATTTTGAAGTTTTGTTGTATGTTTGTATGTGTACCTCATTATTAACACTACCTTGAAGGGCAGGAATGTTGTATAAAACTTTTTGCTCATAATCACAATTACATACCTAACCCGGATTACCTACTCAAAATCTTACTCACAGAGCACAATAAATCACTTTGATCTGTAAATATTCCTAATATAGTAGTTTATGCAACTGTCATATAATGAAGGGTATTAAAACACGAGTGTGAGTTTATGAAACAAACGCAGCGAGTTTCATAATAGTAACGAGTGTTTTAATGTTATATGCAGTGGCATACACTACTTTATCTTCACTAATAAAAATAAAATAAAAAACATATTGCGAAACATTAAATTCACGCGTACGTGTATTGTCACAGTGAACTTGGCGCCATTAAAATCTAACCAATGAGAGCGCAGCTGCGCGCGCAGGGCCAATCAGGAGCGAGCGCGCGATGTTATAATGAGATTTTACGATATCGATGTGGATACTATAACATCATGTGAAATTGCTTAAATTGAGTGTTTTGTTGTCTGCGCTATAACAGTAGTCATTATAAGTCAAGTATTGGAAACATAAGTAGAATGTTACAACATTAGTGTAGATAAAATTAGTTATGACATTAAAATATAACATGTTTCCTCACAAGCGGTGCACGTAGCGCATTTACAAAGAGAATACCGAAGTGGTTTTCTGAAGAATTATCCTGGAATGCAAAATGACGTTGATCCAATTCATATTCATATTTTAATTTGCTAAAATGTAGGCTAAGTACATGGTAGTTTTAAAGCTTTAATTCTGCCCTGAGCATTCATGCTCGCCATCGAAGGCTCCTTCTTGCGGCGGCGTCGTGTGTCGGGTCGTTCTCTTCTTCGTATAATTATGGTCGAGGAGAGCGATGGCTGGCACATGCGTCACACTCGTGATCGGGTATCGGGTGCTGCATGCGGGTCGCCGGTTTGCTCGCGGCATTCTCGCAATGCACTGAAACTACTAACTTAGACTAAGATTTAAATTAACCTCTCTCTCTATAGTACAGTCGCATTCTTTCAAATGTAACTACTTAACAAAGGGCACAGAAATTTTTGTCAAAAATTTAAATATAAAAAAAAACTATCATTCATTTGTAGCCATAAAGATTTGTAGCCAATCGAAGGCAAGACAAGCAGCTAGTTACTGGCAGTAGGTTTGAGCATTTTTAGGGTTCCGTACCCGCCCCCCCCGAGTGGGTTCCCGCCTTGTCGTGGCGGTGGGGCTTAGTAGCCAGGTCTCGCCAGCCTGGTGAACCAAGAGGAACCCGAGGTGGGGCCGGCCTCTCCGGGTCTTGGGCCTCGACAAGCCCATGCGGAGGCTGGCCAGTAGGTCGCTAGTCGACTGAGGTGGACTGCGGTGTCGCGCTCATCGCGATACCGCGGCCGAGCCCATCGAGGCGGGGGCGGCGACGGGATGGACGGGCGGCGAGTGTGCCGCTGTCTATCCTTCCTGCCAGCGGCCCTAACGGGTGCCGCCAACGTGTTGGCGGAGGCGGTGGGGCTGCAGGGGAAGAGGAGTGTCGGTATCGCGACGGCCGTTCTCCCTATCCTCTGCAGCCGTAGTTGCAGGCGCGGGGCCACTTTAATTGACCCGTTGCATCGGGACCAGGGCTGTCGGACACGGGTGCTGTCTGACGCCCAGTGCTGGTTGGTCCCAGGTGGTGGGTGGCGATGTGCCTGGTGTTCGGCACATCGTCATTCTGGCGGGAGCCGATCGTCTGTGGGAGAGGGGTTATGACATGACTCACGTTCCAGGATTACTTATAGTATAGTCTAGAACAAATCTCTGGCAATTCATAATTTAACGCTATGTAACGCTATGTTTTTAATATTTAATAATAGAAATAAATAAATAAAATTACAGTAAAATACAATACACATCATCCACAGTTCCTTGAAGGTCTAAATATAATAATAAAATCGGCCAAGTGCGAGTCGGACCCGCGCATGAAGGGTTCCGTACCGTATGGGAGCCGCAATCCTCTATAACCGGTTTTAATACTTAGCGAGCAAAAAACTGCTAAAAATCACGTTTGTTGTATGGAAGTCCCCTTAAATATTTATTTTATTCTATTTTTAGTATTTGTTGTTATAGCGGCAACAGAAATACATCATCTGTGAAAATTCCAGCTGCCTAGCTATCACGGTTCATGAGATACAGCCCGGTGACAGTCATACGGACAGACAGACAGACGGACATCGAAGTCTTAGTAATAGGGTCCCGTTTTTACCCTTTGGGTACGGAACCCTTTTTTTTTTTAAATTTTTTTTTAGCCAGGTGAAATCTTTTATAGATACCACCACACCTCGAGGGCAGGCGGGTGGTTATGTGGGAGTCCTGCCGACTGGACAGTATACCCACCAAAACCCCTGGGTGTTCCACCACTGCGCCTGGTGTCGGGGCTACGGGCATGCTTGTGCACTCCTCCGCGGCACCCGACAGCGCTGGCCTAACTTGGGCCCCACCACGGAGCGAGATCTAAGATGTACTGTAGAACCATTTCATTATTTTACTTTCTATTCCTATTCAGGAATGCAGATGCTAGAGTCTGTGGACCAAATCATCATTAGTCAGAAGAAGCACATATACTCGTATCTTCAGAACAAGTATGTGGTCACCACCGATTGCGGCGAACTGTTGTTCACTATAAAAGAGGACTCCAGTGAAATGCATTCGTTAATGGGTGGACGCGATCGCGACTTCACTATGGACGTTTTTGACGCACAAAATAAAAAAGTAAGCCGTTTTTACTTAGTTTTCCAAACAGTTGTATTCGCAATAAAGTTGCATTTTCGAGTAAATCTGTCACCGAAAGAAAACAATTTGCACATGCAAAAATAATTATTGTAAATTTTGCGGTTCACTCTTGTAACTGAATATTTTTCAGCTTTTTATAATTTTTATATTTTTTTTTTATAAAATAACTTTATTTTGACTTGGTCTTGATCTGATTGATTAGGATCGGATTATTGAACGGTCTTGCCAAATATTATCGAAATTGGCTCATAAAATCCGTTCCTTTTTGAGAAAAAAATACCAATGAATTATACAGGGTTATTCCTAATCAATTAGCATCCTTTTAGGGGATTATTCTGTAAATCAAAACTAACAACTTATGTTCTGCGACTTTTGACAAAACTAAAAAAAATCTGCTGTTCCATACATTTTGTCACGGGTGAACAATATTTTTCTTTGTAACAATTTTTTTTTGAGTTATGACAAAAGTCGAAGAACAGAAGTTGTTAGTTTTGATGTACAGAATAATCCCCTAAAAGGATGCTATTAGGAATAACCCAGTATAGAACCAATGTACCAAATTTCGTCAAGATTCGATTATTAATGCGACCAGTAAGCGAGAAGCAGCTTGCAAACCAACATCCGGAGATGACTACAAAATTTTGCCAACGAGCACAGACGCTTCGCTCACTCGGTTCAAATTTTTTCCTAGAATTCACGATATACAATACTTATTCATACATTCGTTATACTAACAAGTTACATGATGTCAAACAATTATACTTAACCTAGATGTGAATAACAGGGTTATTGGCAATTAATGAGCATCCTTTTAAGGGCATATTTTTATTTCAATCCCAATCTAATGTTATGTTTATTTACCCATTTTTTATAGTAGAATCAGCGTATCATGCACAAATAATTGTTTTTACATACCAAACTAATATTTACACTTGTTTGCTTATTTACACAGTATTCTTCTGAGGTCCAATTCTCGCGGGTGGCGGCGTGCGCGCTTTTACATAGAGATAAATATGTTTAGACAGGTCAAATATATATTTTTAATTTGAATGGAAGAAATTAAATGTTAATTTTTAGAAGTTGTAGAACAAAAGATGTTTGTTTTGATGTACAGAATATGCCCTTAAAATAATGCTAATTGATTACCATTAACTCTATAAAAATGATATCATAACTTAATGACTACTATATTAGTTATTTATTTTGGTCAGATTATGAGGCTACGTCGACCCTACAAATGGTTCGGTGGCAGCAAGCTAGAAGTGACCCTCGGGGGTAGAGTGGTCACCATAATCCGTCAGACACCCACCACCTTTGACAAGCTACTGACTGTCAACGATGCGGCTGACCAACCGATGCTGCGCCTCAAAAGGCCGTGGAACGCTACAGAATTTCAAGTAAGTAACTCCTTTTGTGAACCGCGAACTTGGCCCTACAAAAACAATAAACTCTATCTCTGAATATTATCCGATTTGGATGTTTTTTTTGTGTAATCAGCACTTCGATCGCTAAGGTTAAACGTCTTAGTCTTCACCTTAGGTTTTCATAGTTTTTTTAAATGATTTTAAAGTTAAAGACATCTATTTTTACGCAAAAATTTGGCTGAAAAGTATTGACTTATTATACAGAAACAATTTTTTTTTTTTGAAAGTATAAGACATAGAAGCGTGCAACATATTTTATTCAAGCGATTAACACCATAAACAAAACATTTCCTTATAATTTAAGGAGGACGCCACATTACCACCCCTACACTGTCAATTTTCCTTCGATACGTACGAAGCGGCTTGATTCAACATTTGATCTGATTCGTACCGCCAGGAATGGAACAGTCTTCCTGCTTTCCTGTTTCCTAAGAGATAAAATCTAAAGCTTTTCAAGGTCAGAGTGAATAGGTATCTTCTAGGTCTGCGTGCTTCATCTTCGACCACAACGTCGCTTACCATCAGGCGAGTTGGTGGTCAAGCGCGGACTTATTCGCGATAAAAAAAATATAAACGTAAATTCTATCAAAAACTGTACTAAAATTTTATCGAGCTGCAAGAGAAAACGCGAAAACACTGCTATCCGTAGAAGAAATCCGATGGCGTGTGTGATTGCCTGCTCTGCGCCAGGGTGGTGGAAATGGCTCGATAAACCTTAATGGGTAGGTAGGCCTACATCCTGCAGTGGAATATTAAAAAGACTGGTACAGTACAGTCAGGGATTTTTTGTATTGTTAAAACTCACTGGGTGTTGTTAATATTTTCCTGTAAAAATACCTACTTTGTTTATAGTAGTATTTTACAAAGACAGATGTACGAGTAAGTTATTGATAATTTATTTTTACAATTTACCTACCTCTGTTGGTGGCGTGATATAAATAGGTACAAGCAAAAGTAGACCATTATTTTTGCCTAGGTATTAGGTGTAAAAATCTACGTGTATTTATTTGTATGAGTACATATAAATACATGTAGGTAGTATGTACGAATGAATATGTATATTGTGTCGTAGTAAGATTTGATAAACTGTTTTTTCTTTTTTCTTTTTTTCAAAAACACGGATAATTAGAGGTAGATATTGGCTATGATATTTCTCTATCTTACTAAAAAAGTTAGAATGTTTGCATAAATAAATACGAATTAGTAATGTGTTTTATCATCATGTTTTAGTAAGATTTGATAACCATATTTAACCTTTACTCTGATTGGCTTGATTTTGGTTTACTTGCCATTTTGGTTAGATTTTTGTCTGAATATTATACCACTTGTGGACGTCACCTTTGTCGTTTCTTACAGTTACAGACCCCAACGAAGCAAGCAATAGGCTGTATCACAAAGCAGTGGGGTGGGCTTCTGCGCGTGATGTTCTCGAGCTCTGACGACTTCCTCCTTACGTTCCCTCTGGACCTCGAGGTATCCTACAAGGCCGGTTTGATCGGTGCCTGTATTCTCATCGTAAGTATTCGTTCAACGTTCCACGCAATAAATAAATGAATATCAGGGGACATCTTACGCACGGTCTCTGACCGCAAACTGAGCAAAGCTGTAGTGATTTGGTTGCCAGGGACAGTTACTATACATATTTTTAAATACCTCTACATACTTAAATAGATAAAGTGGCGAATTTTAATGGCACCGTCGTAATTTTAATATCAACTTAAAATTGTTTCTTATTCATTGTATGACTTTAAAAGAAAGAACAATATCTTAAATTGCTTTCTAAATTTACGATGGACTAGCCACAATAACTTAATAGCATCCGGGCATTTATCATTTTTAGGGTTCCGTACCCAAAGGGTAAAAACGGGACCCTATTACTAAGACTTCGATGTCCGTCTGTCTGTCTGTCACCGGGCTGTTTCTCATGAAACGTGATAGCTAGGCAGCTGAAATTTTCACAGATAATGTATTTCTGTTGCCGCTATAACAACAAATATTAAAAACAGAATTAAATTAATATTTTATTTAAATATTTGACCATACAACAAACGTGTTTTTTTGGAGTTTTTTTTTAAATCATGGTAGGTATGGAATGAAGTTAAGATTTATTTGATTTGGGTAAGTACTAAGTATAGACCTCCCTCTTACGAGTCTTACGATGCCATTTTTCTCGGTTCTGAGCCTTTTGCATAGTTTACACTAGCGCGTTTGCGTGTGGCTCTCTATACATTTTTGTTAGTTCTTCCTCGTTTCCGCCAGGGGCGCTGTATAAAAATGTATGGAGCCATTCGGACACTATTGTGTGATTTTTATTTAGAGTACTTTCCACACTAGATTTTATCTCAAAGAGTTATCTTTGTGATAAGCATTTCGAAAATCTGAAGCGAACGCAGGATTTGAACCTGCCCCTTCGGATCACTAGCCCGACGCTCTAACCAACTGAGCTAGTTACCCCTCTTAGCTAATCGTGTCGGTTCGACCCGCGATTTTCACAATATCGACACATCTTGCCGCCAGACGACCAACGCTCCGTTTGCTTGCCTCGGCCAGAACTCAAGATCTAATTTATTTTTCGCAATAACTATTGAAGTGAAAACTTCTTCAGCGGTGTTGTACACTTTTTAAGGTGGAAAAAAATATTAAAGTTGCTATTAAAATTACCTGTGAGGTGCTCAGACCAAATAAAAAAAAACAAGACAGAACGTCGTGAACAGACAAGCGAGGCCGGTTTTTTATACATACATGTGGTGAGTGCGTCGGTGTTGCGCCGTCATAGTTCGACTGACGAGCCAAGGCTTAGTTTCCTTTTACGTGTAAATGTGTGTGTGTAATTGTGTCTGTACACGGCAAGGCTTAGTTTTGCCGGCCTCACTTGTTTTATTCACAACATTCTGTCTTGGTTTTTAGGGTTCCGTACCCAAAGGGTAAAAACGGGACCCTATTACTAAGACTCCGCTGTCCGTCTGTCCGTCTGAAACCTGAATTTTTACCATTTTTCGCTCGATATTAATAATGGTAACAGGTTGATGCTTGAAATATTCACAGAATGTTTAGTTGTATATACCATTCAGTAATAAATAATTAAAATAAAATAAATATGGGGGGCTCCCATACAGTACGGAACCCTGCGTGCGCGAGTCCTACTCGTACTTGGCCAATTATTTTATTTGGTCTGAGGTGAGGTGGACGCAGGATCACGCTGAATGCGAGCTGCTTCCAAACAGTCTTATTGGCGATCTGTAGAAGAAGCCTATGTCCAGCAGTGGACGTCCTATGACTGAAGCGATGAAAGTCTATATTCACCACTAAACCAACAGTATGATTGATATTTTTTTTTATAATTAAAAGCACCTTATTATTCTAATATGTTAATACGGGACTTATCGCGCAACAAAACATGAGATAATTATGTACTACCTAATTAAATATCTCTTTTTCTCCCGGGGCGTTTCAACCAAGTGGCATTGCATTGGTCGTGGTCACGGGCAGACTAAATGCGACGCCGTACCACTCAAATTGAAATTGTACACCACGCAGTTTACACTTGTTGACTACAGAATTCCACGACACTGATAGTTTGAAAAAATTGAATAATGTGCTCAAATTGCGAAAGTTTATAAATAACAAGAGCATGTTTACTTTGGATTTTTAATAACGATTATTTCGAATAACCTGATTTTTATTTTCAGAATGTTCTTTATTACGAAGAACCATGACCAGAAGAACATCAAGTCAAATATGCTTGCTGGCCACAGTTGCTGCCTGTTTGCAGAAAAAGTGTCACAAATTTATTTAAAAAAAAAAAAAAACATCAGAACTGTTTTTGTTTTTAATTTGATCCCTGGATTTGTCTCTAAACGAAACGTTTGGTGTAAAGGACCTTTATTGTATGGAATAATTACCTACCGTTTTTAGGGTTCCGTACCCAAAGGGTGAAAACGGAACCCTATTACTAAGACTTCGATGTCTGTCTGTCCGTCTGTCTGTTTGTCACCGGGCTGTATCTCATAAACCATGATAGCTAGGCAGCTGAAATTTTCACAGATGATGTATTTCTGTTGCCGCTATAACAACAAATACTAAAAACAGAATAAAATAGAAATTTGAGGGGGGCTGCCATACAACAAACGTGATTTTTAGGAGTTTTTTGCTCGCTATTAATAACGGCAAGAGGAATGGGGCTCCCACACGGTACGGAACCCTTCGTGTGAGAGTCCGACTCGCACTTGGCCGATTTTATCAAACAATGATTAGCCTAATGTTAGTAGAATTAAATTAAACCTAGTGTTAGTATACACAGTATTTATGTTTAAATAGGAATCTCTTGCTGGGTATAGGCCTAGGCGCGCGCAACTTACATAGAGTTAATTATGTTTAGACCGGTCAAATTATTATTTTTAGAAAATAAATAAGAATTTTTAAAAGTCTTCAAACAAAAGATGATTGTTTTGATGCTCAGAATATTCCCATAAAAGGATATTACTAGTAAACCCTGTATAGTGACGTTAACTGTGGACTTCTTATGCCTAGATGCAATACAATACAATTTTTTATTCAAAACTTGAGTTACATGTCAAAAGTATTCAATTGTAATTTAAAAAAAAATAAGTTCACAATATATGTTGTGAAATTTTTATATTCTATGAGTACTTAAATAATTTAACTGACAAAGTTATTTTTAACTTTTTAAAATTTTTATATAAAATAGTATTTAATGATGTCAATATAATCAATAAAAATAATGTCAAATCAATTGTGAAAGAACTTACACTATAAATTCCGACAATTTCATAAACTCGTTTATTTCTTAGAATTGTTCGTTTAACAGCCAAGTTATTAATTTTACTTTAAAAATTGTGTTAGAAGCCTCATTACGCACTTGATCAGGCAGTCTGTTTTAAAATGTGGGTCCTGCTGGCTATAAAGCATGCGACCACGAAAAGCGACGAAAAGAACTCATTTCGACGTGTGAAAAAGTGACAGTTAGGTATTCACTTTGCCATAACGCTGTCTCGTTCTGACTCGTTTTGTGACAAGATATTGTCTGAGGCTCAACACTGACTATTAATTTAAGAAGTGGTTGTAACTCGACATATTAATAAATTATTTCATTTCATTTCATTTCTACGAACGAACTAATTCGTGGCGCGCATACTAGCCCGGCTGAAATGTACACGGATTTCTTCGACCTCACGAGCCTGTTGAGGCGTCACCAGCTGGTCCCGTTTCTTGATACTTCGCAAATTCCGCGTTGGGTTAACGCCTTTCCGTTTGAAAACATGCAGGCGCATGTTTGTATACAAGGCCAGCTGGTAAATCACCTCACATGGAAGAGGGAGTATTTGAAGGTCCTTGAAAACATCGTCCGATGCCCCGACTATTGTGCGCAGGGCCCGTTTCTGCATGACAAAAGCCCTGCGATGATCTGCAGCACGGCCCCACAACTCCGACCCGTAGGTACGTGACGCCGTGGATTGTAGCGAAACAGCAAGAGCGCATGACGTCTCTGAATAGATTTTGGAACCCTAACTAAACTTCAGTATCTAGTTTTAAACTAAGTAAAAATAAACGTAGCTGAACTGTTATGTTAATTTTTTAGGGTTCCGTACCCAAAGGGTAAAAACGGGACCATATTACTAAGAGTTCGATGTCCGTCTGTCAGTCTGTCACCGGGCTGTATCTCATAAACCATGATAGCTAGGCAGCTGAAATTTTCACAAATGATGTATTTCCGTTGCCGCTATAACAACAAATACTAAAAATAGAATAAAATAAATATTTAAGGGGGGCTCCCATACAACAAACGTGATTTTTAGGAGTTTTTTGCTCAATATTAATAACGGCAAGAGGATAATGGGCTCCCATACGTACGGAACCCTTCGTGCGTGAGTCCGACTCGCACTTGGCCGATTTTATTTCAGTGCAGGTGGCGGTGTTTGCGAGCCGGGACGAAGCGTGAAACACGAGCGGCTCAGCTTTTCGCACACTTCGTCTTTATGCGTTTCCCACGAAGTGCGCTGTGAATTCGGATCCCCAGCAACTTCACGCTGTTGACTTGTTGTAGTGCGGTATTGCCAACAGTTAAAGAATAACTTTTGGCCGCTTTACCATTGATCGGACTCCTGGGTCAAAGATTCTGAGATGGGTTCGATTCCCACCCAGAGCAAATATTTATGTGACGAACATAGGTGTTTGCTCTGTGTCTGGGTGTTATTTAGGTATTATCTATCTAAGGGTATTTAAAATATGTATAATGTAGTATATCAGTCTCTGGCAGCCATATGACAAGCTTTGCTTAGTTTGGGGTCAGAGACCATGTGTGAGATGTCCCCTGATATGTATTTATTATTATTTATTTATTTATTGATGACAATGACAATGAGTATGGTAAAATGGTAATAGAATGAGTTGTAGATATAACAGACGAGTTGAGTAAAAGGCCTAGTATAGCACCTCTGCCTCTTATACCTAGTAAATGCCAGAACAACTTCCAGAGGGTTGTGATGTGCAGCTGTTTTAGCTACAAGGCGCGGATAACCCAATCCTCCCGCAGCTGTTAAGTGACCTTCTCTCAGGATTGGGTTATCCGCAGTTTGTATCAAACATCACAGCCGTCAAGGAGGTTGATTCAGCCTATATTTTAATGTTCAGACCAAGGCCACGGTCCGTTTTGCGATAAAAAAGATCAGCGGGTCAATTCTGTCAACCGATCTCATTACTAAGGTGACACGTTCTTGAACTTGTCTCGTTTTTCTGACAGTTTTGAGCTGTCGGAACTGTCAGAAAAATGAGAGAGAATCAAGAACGTTTCACTTTCGTAAAGAGATCGGCTAATAGAATTGCCCCGCCGGTCAAATAGGTCACTGATATCTGTTAGGCTTCCGTTTTGGGTTTACCCATGGGTTTGCCGTTATTATAGGTACCTACATCGCATCACTGGAGTGTCGATTTGCGCGCAAGGAAATTTTACTCCTATTGTACATGTAATATGAGTTAAATCGCCTGGCTGCAGTTAAAGCTGCGTACTAGGAGATTTAACTCTTATTGATGTGCAATAAGAGTTACATTCCGTTGTGCGCAGCTTGAAGCTCTAGCGTTCTTTTAACATGACGTCACAGTGACAGCCATTTTATCCACAAAATACCTATACTTACCATAATTAGTATTGTAAACAGGAGAACTGTTGATTTATTTTGTTATACAATTCATTTCTTTGTATTACTGTTTATATCTCCCCTTATCGAAAGAAAATCGGAAAAATTTCCTACTCGCTGCTTTCACGCAATATTTACTTCCTTAGTAAAAGTTACATTTACTGAGTTACCTAATTACAGAGTTACTTTGTCATATTTAGCCCATGGTTTGTCTTTTTCTACTGAATTAAAATTGTTCAATAAAGAAAAAGACAAAACAAGGTCAAACTACTCCGAACTATAGGTCGAATTAGGTAAACTTCGGAAAAAATACCGAACCCTGTTATGGCACAGAATACGAACGAACTACATTTTAGTGCCTATTCTATTCACATCAGTGACGTCCAGTGTTCCCAGATACACAGATTTATCTGTATTTATACAGAATTTTAATCTGTTTTACAGATGACAGATTTGACCTTATCGGTATCGGTATACAGATTTTTGGGATCAGACTAAGTCTATGATAAAATTAAAAAATAATATTCGATTCACACTTGTTATTAGTGACACGAGTAAGTACTAAATTGTCTAATCGTTGCAACATTGCGTTATACAGGGTTACTGGTTATTGAACCTATTCCTTCTAGTAGCTTATAGGGGGCGCTATTATCAACTAATTTGACCACATATACCCCTATCCAAAAGTTAACCATTTCCGAGAAAAAAATTATTAAAATTATTAACTAATTAATAATGATAATTAGATTTTCTTGATGTTTTCCTGTGGTAATTATTTAAAGTGGATACCTAGTTCAGTTTTTGTTACTCATAATGATAGCCTTATGTCTCTGTTAAGTAAAAATAAATAAATGATTGTTCAAAACCGTCTAATTTTTTTTTTATAACCTTTAAGTCACCTTACATCGATAAAATTTAAAAAATACTTTAATAATTTTTTTCTCGGAAATGGTTAACTTTTGGATAGGGGTATATGTGGTCAAATTAGTTGATAATAGCGCCCCCTATAAGCTACTAGAAGGAATAGGTTCAATAACCAGTAACCCTGTATACAACGGGGATACCCCAAGACGTGTCTACTTGAGAAAGACTAGTAAGTTATTCAATTGTAAATTCTGTGATTACACTGCAAAACTATACAGTGAAATATAAAATCCTGTCAAGTCAGCTAAAAAGCCGCGTATATCCAACATAACTTTTTAATCAGAGTTGGCTGGAAAAGAAAACCTTTAAATCATGGTTAAAAGGAAGCCAAAGGGAGAAGAATATGCATACCTACTGTAAGTTTTGTATAACTTAACTAGCTATTATTGGATTTGATGGTAAAAAAAGACCGTATGCGGCATATGAAGACGGCTAAGCACCATACTTCTACACGTAAGCACCTTTTGCGCCCAAATGTTTCAGTTTATTTTTCATTGAAGATTTTTTTTCATTGTAGACTAAAAATCTGTATTAAATCTGTATGAAACCTATTAAATACAGATTTTTAGAGTCCACAACCCAGATTTACAGGTCTGGCATGTGGCAACACGGGTGACGTCAGTAAACTTTGTTCCTTCTGGCTCATCAGACGGCAGACGCCTTAGTTTGAACGTTAACTGAATAGTTCATTCATTCAATTAAATGTGTGCTTAAAATTTTATAGATCATTTAAAAAAAGCAAATATGGTACAAATACATGTCATGTTTATTCAATAAATTCGGAAAGATACCGCTACATTTTAGTGCTACGAATTCAAATTGAGTGATCAAAAAATGGCTGGCATTTCGTCCTTAGGTGAGTTTCTAATATTTTCATTTTATTACAAGCTTTTACTTAATTAACAATGCAATGAATGTACCTACTCGTATCTATGTATGTATGTAAGTTCGGATGGGAATCTTGCAAGTTTTTGAACAACTTCCCGGTTTCCGATTGAGCTGGAATTTTGCACGCATATAGGTATATCGCGTGACAATGCAATAATATGGTACCATGGAGCTGATTTGATGATGGAATTGGAAGATGGCCATAGGAACACCTGTACTAAACAAGATATACCCGTTGTGTTTGGGCTCGTTTTACTTGTCTTGGCTATAGCCATTTCTATAGTAGTCTGTGGCTATAGCACGGTATTCACGGTAATGATATTACCGTGGCTATAGGCCGACCGCTTGTATTCCCTGCGTGGAAGAAGGGAGCGGGGGGAGATGTTACCGGGGGGTGAGAGGGGTACGCGGAGCAGACGTGTTAAGCGGTCGGCCTATAGCACCCTGATGCTACATGACATCCAGAATATCAAAAGCTTCTATTTTTAATAAGTTATCCTTTTATAATAATTTATTAACATAAATAAATTACGCGTCACGTTGTTTGTCCTCGATGGACTCCTAAACTACTTAACCGATTTAAACCAAATTTTGCACACCATGTGCAGTTTGATACAACTTGAGAGATATACAGGGTTATTTCTAATCAATTAGCATCCTCTTAGGGGCTTATTCTGTACATCAAAACTAACAACTTTTGTTCTGCGACTTTTGTTAAAACTCAAAACAGAGCTTTCGTGGGAGCCCCCCTTAAATATTTATTTTATAAGTTTTTAGTATTTGTTGTTATAGCGGCAACAGATATACATCATCTGTGAAAATTTCAGCTGCCTAGCTATCATGGTTCATGAGATACAGCCCGGTGACAGACAGACAGACGGACATCGAAGTCTTAGTAATAGGGTCCCGTTTTTACCCTTTGGGTACGGAACCCTAAAAAACAAAGGTTATAATATTGTATTGTATTTTTCTTATTCAGGTATGCGAAGGCTAGCTGCTACAGATCAAATATCAGTCAAACAGAAGGTGACGGCTTTTGGCAACAAATATGTGGTGACGAACAAGGAGGGTGATCTGCTCTTCAACATGAAGGAAGACGCCAGCCCCCTGTTTGTGTTCCTAAGCAGTAATAGGCGTAGCTTCAAAATCGACTTATACGACGCAAATGACCAACATGTAAGAAGCTCATTGGTTATGTAGAAATAATATACTTACCTAGAAAGATAGATTAGGAGATTCGCAGAAGAACCAAAGTTACCGACATAGCTCAGCGGATTGGCAAGTTGAAATGGCAATGGGCAGGGCACATAGCGCGAAAGACTGATGACCGACGGTGTCGAAAAGTTCTCGAGTGGAGACCACGTACCGGCAAGCGCAACGTAGGATGTCCACCCACAAGGTGGACGGATGACCTCATTAAGACCGCAGGATCACGCTGGATGCATGCCGCTACCAACTGATCATATTGGAGATCCATAGGGGAGGCCAATGTCCAGCAGTGGACGTCCTATGGCTGATGGATGGATGGATAATGGAATGTAGATAGATACTCGTAGATCCAACAAAAAACATTTTCATGTAGAATGGAGCTAAGACGATACTACAGTTCGCACTATCAAAAAGTTATCAGATCACATGTAAAGCCAAGCTTCTAAATCTACATGACGTAACTCTACAAGCTCTGCCTTCAGAAACTCCACACTTAAGCCAATATTTGCGGCTTGGCTGTTTCGCTACTTTCATAATCCAACAAAAAAGATTTTCGTGTAAACTGGGGCAAAGACGAGACTACAGTTCGCAGTAAACTGGGGCAAAGACGAGACTACAGTTCGCAGTAAACTGGGGCAAAGACGAGACTACAGTTCGCAGTAAACTGGGGCAAAGACGAGACTACAGTTCGCAGTAAATTGGGGCAAAGACGAGACTACAGTTCGCAGTAAACTGGGGCAAAGACGAGACTACAGTTCGCACTAGAGAACGAGCAGTTGGTTAAATTTCATAAATGCCATCAAAAGACACGTCCATAAAATGTATGGAGGGTGGTATAATAATAATCAAAAAATCTAACGCCAGCATCCGTTACTCCTCGAGAAAGTATTATGAGTCTATTACATCATGATTACATAATCGGCCAAGCGCGCTATGGGTTCCGTACCGTATAGAAGCCCCCTTCGTATAATTAATTTTAATTAATTTATTTATTATTTTGAATTGTTTTTGAAAGAAATATACACCTAAACATTCTGTGAATATTTCAAGCATCTTCCTGTTGCCGTCATAAATTTCGAGCAAAAAATCACGTTTCTTGTATTTTCTTTTCCAAATATACAATAAAAAACTCATATTATGAAGTAATAAATTCAGTGGTTTAATTATTTTAATCCATAATTTTATAACTTGGTAAATGCAATTTACGCCGACACCACCCTATACCGATGGACGACGGACACCACATTTCGGCATTATTTCCAGTCTAGCTCCTAATCCAGTTTCACGCCCATTATAAAACTTAGCAAGGATATTCCATACAATATTAGCTATTTTTAGAGAAAAAATAAAAAAAATCGAAATAGTCTAACTTTGTGAAAATTCAGAAAAAAAAAAATTAATCGTATTTTTTTTTAATGATTTTTTTTTCTTTTTCAAAAATACAGTTAAAAAGCTCATAAAATGAAGTAATAAATTCAGTGGTTTAATTATACTAATCTATAATTTTATGACATGATTATTGGTTTAGAAGTACTGCGTGCCCATCGGTTTGACAAAATTTCAAAGCCCCTTAATTCCTTAACCATTCATTATAATACAAAAACATTTGGCACATGTATAGGTAGAATTTACTCAAATATTACCGAAATCGAAAACATCGATCTTTTTTACCTGTCCGCTTCGCGTGGAATGCCCCTTTAGCAAAATCTGGGATAAATATGGAAGAATCAGGTAAAAGAACGATAGCAGCAAATTAATATATCTAAATCAGAATAAAATAAGAGCCGTATTTCCATTTACCATACAATTTACTTTTATTATTCAAAAAAGAATCGAGGGATTCAAATACTTAGTTAAATATTTTTCAGAAGCCCACAAAACAAACTTTCCAATGCTGTATAAATGGAGTTAAATGTAATGCTGTATAATCATCGTTGTTTTTTGCCATTTGTGGCCGTCTCTTTTCTTCTCCGCACCTGTGTAAGTTTCCTCGCGATGTTTGCCTTTGCCGAAAATTCGTACATACATTGGAAAGAACTCATTAATATGGGTTTAGATAAATCAATGACTTCACAAGTCGTAAAACTAGGAATCCGTGGTGGTCTAGTGGTGACAATATGCCTTGCATTCGTGAGGAAAGTGCGTTCAATTCTCGGACCTGTACTCCTGTACCAATGAGTTCTTGGGAATTTATGTACGGAATTTTACACCACTGGCTTTTCGGTGAAGGAATGCATCGTAATGCAACCTGCATACGTCCTTAGAAGAAATTCGATGGTGTATGTGAATCCACCAACCCACACTGGGCCAGCGGAGAGGATACGGACCAATCACCCTTCGTGGGCAGGCGTACGTCCAGTATTGGACTATTAAAAAAGCTGGTACAGCATTGAACAAGAAACACTTCACGATTCTGAGGCAATTTTGCACTAGATTAGTAATGTTAGTTTTTGGCGTTCTAAACTTAAAATAGTGCTTCAAAATCATGGATCTCTTTAAGGCCTGTTTCGTACATAGAGTTTGTTTGTAACTAAAGTACCTACCTATCACTTTTAGGTAATTGGATTCCATCGGCCGTACTCCTGCTGCTTCGACAATCAGTTAGAAGTGTCGATCTGCGGCGCAGTGACCAGCGTGGTGCAGAGGGTTCCAACCTTTGTGGACAAGTTATTGGTCATCAACGATATGTACGACCAGATGGTGCTACGGGTAAAGGGGCCTTGGCTTTCGACAGGAGAGTGCGAGTTTAAAGTAAGTAAAAAAAGTAAAGCTTTTCAAGGTCAGAGTGAATAGGTATATTCTAAGTCTGCGTGCTTCATCTTCTACCACAGCGTCGCTTACCATCAGGCGAGTTGGTGGCTAGCCCTGCTGTTTTTAAGCCAAAGTTTTAAACAGTTAAAACAACTGAAGCCTACAATTTAACCAGTTATCTGAGCCACGATAGCGCTCAGTTGAAAACGCCACCCGCGGTCACCCATCCGAAGACTGACCGTGCTGAACGTTACTTAACTTCGATAATCGCTAAAAGCCCGATTACACCTACCGAGTACTACTGTACTCGGTAGGTGTATGTGTTGCACTCGCTACATGTAAACACATAGGCCAGTGCTCGGCCGAGCGCTCGGTCGAGCAATTAGGCGAGACAGTCACTCGGACCCCGTTCTTCTTTTTGGGCCAAGTACCCTCCCCCTGCTTCTCCGCGCTGACTCGCTCACTCACTCGGTGTATATGAACACGATCACTCGCTACTCGATGGGTACTCGTCATTTTTTAACATGAAAATTAAAAAGCAGGTTTTGTTAAATCGTAAAAAAAAAAATCTTCTACCAAGTGAGACCTCACTGTTTCTTTTTTTTCCTATCCATAACGCTTAAACTGAGTATTGACTGACTGTCTCGCCACTGCACTCGGTAGGTGTAATCGGGCTTTACGAACACTAATCAAACTACGCTATGAGCGCGAGTTTAAAGTAAGCTTCCATTATATTCTTGGGACTATGTCCGATCGATTTTCGATTGCCTCGGTGGCCCAGTGGTTGGTGACCCTGACTACTGTTGGTACAGTAAAGGCGTGGGTTCGGCGTCCCACCCAGCAGCGCAAGCATTTTTATGATGAACATGGGTGTTTACTCTGTGTCTTGATGTTTACTATATATATAAGTACATATGTATTCAAAAAATATAAGTATCCACATGTGTCTCCGGCTGTCATATTGAGTACAAGCATTATTAGTTTGGGGTCAAATTGGGACCATGCACTGAATGGTTGTTTTTTTTTTTAAATAATCAATATGAATGGAAAACATCGTGAGGCAACCTGTATAAGTTCGTAGAAGAAATTCGATGGCGTATGTGAATCCACCAATCCGCACTGGGCCAACGTGGTGGAAATGGCCCAATCACTTTTCGTGGGTAGGCCTACGTCCTGCAGTCGACTATTAAAAAGGCACAGTACATAAGTCAAAAACACTATTATTTTCAAGTTTGTGAGATTCAAAATCGAGCCCATAGTAGCAATATGACTAGGTAGGTTACATTATTATTACATTATATTTTCCTGTAAGGTGAGAGTCAATTTTCTGTAGTTTGATAAGATTATGTTAAAATATAGGTAATTGATTCATTGTTTTTTGTCCTTATGGTAGCGAATTAGCGATAAGTAACGTTTCCGTTGATTTATTCAAATTTCCCCGTGACGATCATACGACTAAATTTTCGATTAGAGTAGCTATTGTACCTACTGAAAAAATTGTATGGTACCGAACCCGTTTTTTGGCGTGTCTGTAAGTTTCGATTTGCCAAATGTCTAAGAAGCAGCCTAAAGACATTAAAGTGATATTTTGGCAGAAGGTGGAGAGTGTGATTATACCATAAAATATCAACTAACACGACTAATATCCACATAACTTCTCATACAAGTAAAACGCACTCTCTCTACGTTGTAAATATTTGACAAAGGCGGTTGATCTCAATAGGTCAAGCCAAACAAGTATGAAGAGAACGCGACGCAAAATAAGACGACATATTGCAAGACTGCAGTTTTAATCTTTCACAGCATTTATATGTATAGGTAATTTACAACAACGTGTTCTTCACTGCGACGGTTCGACCAGAATGGTCCCACTGCGGCCGAAGTATTTGACATGACATGACTGATGACACATTTTTAGGGTTCCGTACCCAAAGGGTAAAACGGGACCCTATTATTAAGACTTCGATGTCCGTCTGTCTGTCTGTCTGTCACCGGGCTGTATCTCATGAACCGTGATAGCTAGGCAGCTGTTTTTTTTATATTATTTAGATGATGTATTTCTGTTGCCGCTATAACAACAAATACTAAAAAAAAAAGAATAAAACGGTACGGAACCCTTCGTGCGCGAATCCAACTCGCACTTGGCCGTTTTTTTATAATTTTAAACTACTTCCCCTGCAATACTAAAAATAGAATAAAATAAATATTTGAGGGGGGCTCCCATTCAACAAACGTGATTTTTTGCAGTTTTTGCTCACTACTAATAACGGCAAGAGGATTGGGGCTCCCATACGGTACGGAACCCTTCGAGCGCGAATCCAACTCGCACTTGGCCGTTTTTTATAAAAAGTTTCGTTTGATCACACCACAGCTCGTTTCCTGCTGCATTACTTTTTAAAAGTACTGATGTGGTTGACTACCGCTTCCGCACTGACGCGTGCGTTCAGAAATTACCTACACATTATTTAATATTGGTATGCAATTTTTGCTCATAAAACTTAAAAAACATAAAACCATAACCTAAAATAACCTATTTAAACTTAAATAAACCTATGTAAACTAAATTATTCTATCTAAACTAAATTATCCTATCTAAACTAAATTATTGTATCTAAAGTAAGTAATTTAAAAAAAAAGAAAAAAAAATTAGACAATCTAATTTTTGCTAATAACACAACACAAGATAGCCCTTAAAGTGATTGTTTCTAATTGCTTGCAGCTGCAGACACCCACCAAGACAGACATCGGCTGCATCAAGAAGGAGTGGGGCGGGATAGCGCGCGAACTGTTCACGAACGCAGACCAGTTCCTCATCACTTTCCCCCAGGACCTGGACGTGCGCTACAAGGTCGCTGTGATCGGCGCCTGCGTCCTTATTGTGAGCATTTATTTCTTTACTAACTAGCTTTATACATTGCCGTACCCAAAGGGTAAAAACGGGACCCTATTACTAAGACTCCGTTGTCCGCCCGTCCGTCTATCACTAAGCTGTATCTGATGAACCGTGACAGCTATAAGTCCGGTCCAAAACCGCTGAGAATAAACGAAAGTATATTGTGTTAGCACCCATTTTGACGACATGAAAACAAAAGTATCGTTTTCTGTTCAAAGTTTATCGTTTTTTGTCAATTATGCAGTTGCAATATTTCTTGGTAAAGTATCGAGAGGTTGCAAACATATATTGACAAGAGTCGTACCGCTTAGACATCATTCTGACTTGGAATACTATCTATACTCGGAATTTTAATTCGATTCCAGATTTGACATTAAATTTCATTCATTTGACATTTTTTCTCTATTGAAAATGTCAAATGAATGAAATAATAATAATAATAAAATGTCAAATCTGGAATCGAATTAAAATTCCGAGTATAGTGTTAGTTATTGATGTACTCACTGGCAGTATGTGGACAAACGCAAACCTATTCAGGATAAAAAAAGTACTGTTTTTGTTATGTTTTTCAAATAGTAAGTATTGTGTAGTTTTTTGTTTGTTACAAATTGTGACACTGAATTAGTATGTGAAATAGAGAGGTTGCAACAGTCTTTATTGTATCTTATAGAGTGTCAAGAAAATCCTGATATTTTTAAAGCTAACCAAAGGTTGGTTATCTCTGCGGTACCTGCAAGGGATCGCTTTCACTTATTCTCAGTAGTTCTGGAATAGAGTATATACAGCTGAAATAAGGAGCCCTATAAAACATACGTAGTTTTTTGGTCGAAATGACGACTGAGTGATTGACGGCAACAGGTAGACGCTTGAAATGGGGCTAAAGAGGCTCTCATATGGTACGGAACCCTTCGTGTGCGAGTTTAACTCGCACTTGGCTGGTTTATGTTTACTAATTATACTACGATAAACATAAGTTTATCATGTTTTTTGACCGACGAAACAGAGGAGGTACTCAATTCGACGCGTGTACTTATTTTTTATGTATAACCACGCATAATTTTTTACGTATTTGTCCGATTTATTTATTGGAAAAAGTATACTTATAAATTGGTCCCATTTAAATTTTTTCGCAATCAGCTGAGCTATTTTTGATAAATCAACAATAATGTGAAAAATGCTACATCGATCCGTGCGAAATATTCGCAAATTCTGTACATGGTTGAAGTCGGTCGTGCTATTTTTTGCAAAAAATAATTGTGTTATTTTTTTTTCAGGATTTTCTTTACTACGAGGGACGAAGATGATTCAAGTTTTAATTGTTATTACTTACTAAGGTCATTAACATAATCATATCCAGGCTTCATCGAATCTGATGTGGGTATCATCTATTTGAGGTTACCACAAAGAATATAAATACTTACTTATTCAAACCTATGTCTCGCATACTAACTACCATAAAAAAAATTGGTTGTCTGTAAAGTCAGTTTACGATCGGGTATTCATCATGATAACTAAAAAAAATATAATTTGTTCGTCAGATAGACTATAAAAAAATATTAGATACGTATTATTTATTTTGTCAATGAAACAAAAATTTATGAAGATATAGTCCGTCAAAGTTCCGCGTGACGTCACAAGCGTCATACAAATGTATAGATCTGTGTATAGGGGTCACGACCCCCACTCCCAAACTTTGACAAGGTTTATCTTTGTCATTTTTTGTCTGAATAACAAAAGAAAAAATACTCGTCCAATATTTTTTAATAATTTATATCACGGACTAATTATAATACCGATTTTTTAACCCAGTCATTATGCCTATTGGGCCTATTGTGGGGCTACGTTAAAGGCTGAATAATACTTCTTGGCGGTTGTGAAGTTAGCTATAAGCTGCGCACATGCCTGCTTTCGCAGCTGACATAAAGAATTTGCTATTGCGCAATGACTCGTCTCGTGCTCACACCCGCCAACAAGTTTGATTCGGCGGTATACCGCCTACATCCCTACGACTGCTATAATGTTCAAAAAAATTGATGATTGTATAACTACCGTATAATAATTTTTACATTGCTTGGTAAGTCTTTGGCCAGAGGGCAAATACAGCCACGTAAATAGTGCGAAACAAACTTAACGGTCTGTGAAAGTCAGCTACAAGCTACGCAATACCCCTTTTTCTTTTATTAAAAAATGTACTTATATTTACGCCCTAGACTAATTTCGCATTAGAACATGAAGTAAATAAAATTAAACACATAGTTGAAAAACTTTAAGAAATATTATTTTCTAAAAATGCATGTGTTTTACTTATACTATAATTAACTATACAAGAATAGAGTACATGAGGTGGTGATGAGGAGATCCAATAATCGTAAAGTAGTGGCTTAGCTGGTAACTTCTCGACCGCAGTTCATCCGCTTTTCTCGTAGTACAGGAAGTCCTGGAAAAATAAATAAACAAAGGCCTTAGTCCAGGTTTTCCGACTTTCGCGGTCGCGTGTGGCTCCATACATTTTGGTTAGTTCTTCCTCGTATGTGCAAAAATGTGTAGAGCTATACAGAAACAGCTGTAGTTTCAATTTACTTGTAAACCTGGACTAACCCCTCAGGTTTATATCCCTGAATATTACGGAGGTTATACAAGTTAAGGTGACGCATTGATAAACTATTGTTTCTAAAATCGAGTACCGCGTCCCTTCACTCGGGCAAATTTTACGCGATCGCGCTCGACAGGATCGCGCCAGAGCGGCGGACGGCAGTGAGTTTTAAATTAATTGCTCATAATTTACACATTAAAAAATTACTTCTTGGTTTGTAAAATAGAAAAGTGATCAGGCTATATCATTCGTAAAAAATAATGGGGTAATGTCGCTGATAATTCTTAGCATTCGAATTATTAAACTTTATTTCGGTGAGAAATTTGTATATTTTTTTTTAATAAAACCGGTTACTTTTCAAATGTTTGTCTGGTTCATAAACATTTCCAAAATTTTTCCCTGTCAATGATATTTTTTAAATTTGAATCAATATCATTCGTCCTCTCACATCGCGCATTCAAAAGTACTCGTTTTCGCGTTTCTCGGCTCGATGCCTCATCTTAACTCGGTCTATTTATAGAGTCCATTTCCATCTTTAATAATACTAATAATTCTCCAAACAGTAGGTATACATTATATATTATAGTCCTCGCATCTGTTTAATCTCAAATGTATCTTCATAAGCCTAAATCTCGACTCGTTCTTGACCGATTTCGTTCATACTCGCAATCTTAAACGATTTTACCAAATATTTTCAAAAGCGGTTGATAAATTTCACTCAGAAAACCACCAATTTTGAGAGTAATATACTCCCAATCCCAATCAAATTGCCGGCGACAAAAATACCCAAAAATCGATACTTCTAAAAAAAACAGTGTACTACTACTAACCAAGTTTGGTCAAGATTTGTAGAAAAATGCGACTTTTAGAGATTCAACATCCGAAAAGACGAAAACACAATTTTCGTGTCAAAATTGAAACTCTCACTTCGCTCGCTTGGTCATATTATATCTTCTTTGGCTTGGTCAAGTGCAATATATAGGCTTATGAAGTATCAGTTGATTAGATGCGAGATCTACTGATCGGTGTACTACTAGTGTGTTAAAACGTCCAATAGGAAACTAGCATGTTGTTTCGTAACTATGCCATGAAGGTGATGATGTAGTCACTATCTACATAGGTATATTGCTGAAGAAGAATCACAGTTCACAGTTATTTTACCTTTGACATTTGTTGCTATCTCTGTCTAACCTGTAATGGTGTGTATGACTAGACAGATACGAGAGCTAGAAATGTCAGAGGTAAAATAACTGTGAACGGACTTTATGTACTTACAATGAGAAGACAGGTGCCAATGCAAGCAGCCTTGTAGCGCACGTCAAGGTCCTGAGGGAAACTGATGAGGAACTTGTCTGTTCGCGTGAACATCTCGCGACCCAGCCCGCCCCACTTCTTCGTGATGCTGCCGATTCGCTTCTTGTCCAGGGTCTGCAGCTGGAAATAACAGAATTATAATTACATGTAACTAGCAGTTCTATATAACTAGCATATACTAGTTATATATAACTAGCAGTAGACCTCGCGACACATCTATAACTAAATCTAAATTCGGACTGATTGACTGCTGGGTCAAAGAGGCGTGGGTTCGATCCCCACCCAGGGCAAGCATTTATGTGATGAACATAGGTGTTTGCTCTATGTCTGGGTGTTATTTAGGTATTATCTATATAGGTAAGTACCTATTATGTATTTAAAAAATATGTTTAAGTAGTATATCAGTCTCTGGCAGCCGATATGGCTGCTTTGCTTAGTTTGCGATCAGAGACCGCGTGTGTGATGTCTGTGATGTCCCCTAATATTCATTTATATATTTTATTTATGAGACGCGCAATATTATTCTGTCTGGCTCTGTATTATGTGCATCATGTGCATGAAGGTCATCCATTGACGGCCATGATACAAGCCCACTGTCCAGACATAATAAAAATATCACGCACACATTTGCAGCTACTGACTATAACGTTATGGTACGATTGCTATTGGTTTCATGTTTGGCTTTATCAACAGGAAACCCTTGCCATAATGCATAAAAAGGTGTTCGTTATATTTGTTAGCAGTTAAAATTCACTGCTAGCAATATATAGCATATTCAGCCTGCTAATTTTTCATACCACGACCTGCTATAATATTTTTCACCTGTTTTATTTCGCTCGCCACTCGCCCGCCTGTTGCCGTCCGCCACGCAACATAGCTTAGCTGGCACTAACGAACGATATTTATTCATACCGCGAGTCCGCGACCTGCTATAATATTTTTCGCCACTGCCAGCGCCACGCACACATACATAGCTGGCACTCACCCATCTAGCTTAGTTTTCAAATATTATACACTAGAGTGCGATCGATAGTGTTGTACTTGTAATTTGTATGTAATAAGAGACTCGAGTCTTGGAGTCTCATTAAATAGAACTTGAGCTGTTTTTGAAGACTCGAGTTTGTGTCGTTTTACGTGACTTGGAGTCTTTTGTAAAAAGATTTTAATGTCAAAAAGGACTCAAAGACTGAGTTTTTTAAAGACTGAGTCCTCAAAATCCATAGCTGTAGTTTGAAGTAAATAAAATAGCAATGAATAAATTATTGATTTATTACGTACTAAGCAACCATTATTTTAGTCGGATGATGACTCGGATTCATATTCTATCGACTCGAGTCCTAGTCCTCGAAAAACAACTCAAGTCTCGAATGAGTTTTATGCAACACTATTTGAGTCAACACCAATCTAAGTCGTTCCTCTGAACATCAACAGATGTCGCTAGATGATAACGCATGACCTGAATTGAAAATAATATCACTTCAAAAATCAACCTTATTACAATGCCATAGTGTATTCGCTAAAATTTGGAATACGGAACGGACCTGCTAAAAATATTTTAGCAGATAAAATAATAGGCGATTTTATTTTCACATATTCAATATATTCAGTTTTGCGATTTTAGCTGTTGGGAACACCTTTATGACATAAGTATTCAGAACGTTATTTACGTTTTAACACGTTCTCTTCATTTTTTGATTAAATATTATGCAAATGAGTTTAGTCTCGTGGATATCGGTCGGGTATGAATTTCGTCGTTTTAGCAACAGAACATCCACTGCTAAACATAGGGCTGCCCTACCTATCTCCAATAAGAGTGATTGGAAGCGACTGGCATCCAGCGCATTTGTACAAAGATTTCACCGTGCTAAGCGAAACAAGGCCGAGCCAAGTGTCCATCTTTGATGAGTAAAACAGTTCGTACTTCCCTGCTGCACGAAGTGACATCAGCTGCCTTCTTTCTAACAATCTTCACAAATGCTCTTCTTCTTCCTCTTTTTTCTGAGGTATTTCGTCTTTGATGAATTAGTATCCTTTCCAAACTACAGTTAGTTCAGTAAAAGTTACATCGTTAGACTTACTTCGAAATCGCACTCGTAAGCCACGGAAATGGGGCTCTTGACTTGCTGCACGGTACGATCGCTCGTGTCGTTGATCTTCAGTACAGACTTCATAAAGGTGGCTTCCTGCCGCATTGTCACATTATTACTTATTATATTTACTTACTTCGAAGTCGCACTCGTATGCCATGGACATGGGGCTGACGGGGCCTTTGACTTGCTACACGGTACGATCGTTCGTGTCGTTGATCTTCAGTACAGGCTTCATAAAGGCGGCTTCCTGTCGCATTGTCACATTATTACTTATTGTATTACATTGACTTACTTCGAAGTCGCATTCGCAGGCTACAGATATGGGGCCCTTGACTCGTAACACGGGCCGATCTTTCGCGTTGTTGATCCTCAGCACAGGCTTCATGAAGGTCGCCTCCTGCCGCACCACGCTGGCCAGTTACAACTCATATTGTTCACTTACTTCGAAGTCACACTCATAAGCCAAGGACATGGGGCCCTTGACTCGCAGCACGGGACGATCTTTCGCGTTGTTGATCCTCAGCACAGGCTTCATGAAGGTCGCCTCCTGCCGCACCACGCTGGCCAGTTACAACTCATATTGTTCACTTACTTCGAAGTCACACTCATAAGCCAAGGACATGGGGCCCTTGACTCGCAGCACGGGACGATCTTTCGCGTCGTTGATCCTCAGCACAGGCTTCATGAAGGTCGCCTCCTGCCGCACCACGCTAGCCAATACACCGCATACTGACACTTCAACTTTGCTCACGCCAAAGGTGTGGGGCCGGCGGAGGCTGATCACCTGAAACAAAAGAAGGACTTTGTATTTAGATTAAGCATCGTTTGGCACCGTCATCTTGGGATGGTTGAGCTTGGCACTCAGGCCTGCGCGCCCGTGGCTAGATGACACGTTAAAAGAGATAATGCAAAAATATATCGAGCTTAAGCCATTACCTTGTACAGTATTCAATTAAGTAGGTAGGTATTTACTTTATGTGTTTTGGAAAATGATTTTCCTATTATTTCCTTTCATTGCAATCTTCATTTTAAGGAATTTCATATTTTCGGGTCTTATTATCTTTTGACATTGCTTGTTAAATATGGCGGTATTAAAGATGGTGGTCTTGTACAAAATTCTAGTTAGAAAGTATGAAATTCCATTTATTTCATTCAATGTGGTTGTTTTATTCTGCGCATTTATTTGCCATATTTTAATGGACTTTTGAGCTACTGTTCACAATCTGGGCCCACTTTGCAAGATCTTCTTTTAGATCACAAGTGTTTTTTTAATGGCAGATATGTTTATGATTTAACCATTTAGCCGTAACAGAGGTCTTCAAGTAACTTAAAAACTCTGATAATAGGTCTAGCTACCCGGCCCATGCATACGAACTTTTAAGGATGTAGTTGGATTTGCCTCTTATGCTTGTAGTAGAATATTAATTATATTTTCTTTGGTTGTAGTAAGAACTAAAAAATTCTTAATCGTCAACATATAGAAAACCTATGCGTAGTCTCTAAAATTGACCAGCGTCTCATGCCTTCTCTACTGGGGTAAATAGGTAGGTACTCCTATAGTTCACGTTCCACGTCATAGTCAGAGTCCATTGTGCCTTTGTGTGATTCTTCTCGAACCTGCTTATATTGGCTACTTCCACTCTACCTCACCAAAGCGCCCCACTGGTGGAGCAGATTCCACTCCTTCATTTTTTGGAGTGGCCAAATAATGCCCACTCGTCTCATCTTGGTGGGGCAGATTCCACACACTTTTTAGACCAGTGGAATCTGCCCTACCAGGGGTGTGGCGCGATTTTAAATTAAATTCACTGCACTTATTAGGTATTCTTACAGCATTACAAAGCACTATAAAGGTGTCTGCCCATTCTAGCGTACCATAACGTACCATGACCGTGCTAGGAACGTGTCAGGCAAAAAAATATTCTTTGTATTAAAAAGTATAAGACTATGCCCACTAGCTAGACCGTTCTGTCTTTTTACCAGTTACTCGCCCCACGAGAGCGAGCGGGAAGAAAAGCAAAGACACGTCCGAACGCGTACACAATACGGGGACAGCACCACAGAAGAGAGAAATAAGGCAGAAAGCTATTCTGTGGACAGTATCGTCGGATACCATGCACGAGTGTTTCAGCACCGGCAATGTAATATTCTCGGCGATTATTATTGACGTACGTTGGTGTTACGTTGTAGTAGGCATAGGAGAGTGTGTTATGGTTATGTGCTTGATAAGTAGGTACGTTCCTAGCAGTCATGGATTGGTACGATACAGTGGGCAGATTCCTCGTCTCCAGATTTCATAACACACCCATTCCAGTAGGTAGGTATTTGTGGGATATTTCCATCGAAGGTAAAAAATTCATCGACATTCCAATCGTTACAACCAACCTAAGGCATGTACTCTCTGCTATGTACGCATAGGTAGGCACACTTCGTAGTTTCGAAGCTTACCCTTAGTGGTCTCGTGTTACATTAAACTAATTGTTTGTAATGGGTAAAGTCCAACGAATCATTGATTTTTTTAATAGCCTGGCGTGTTGGTGACCGATTGACCTTCAACTTTATTGCCTTGTGATTAGATCGAGTATTTACTGGACGGGTTATTTAGGGTCCTAATGTCGCCGAATCAGTCGGCTCTTGGCTATAAAGTTGATAAAGAAGTAACTTTATTAGAGCTATTAAAGAAGTAACCTCATCAAGTATATTAGGCGGTAAAGAATGTTAGTTAAAACCATTACCTAAAGACAAACATCATTAGAGTTACTAGTTTTTAGGGTTCCGTACCCAAAGGGAAAAACGGGACCCTAATTACTAAGACTCCGATGTCCGTCTGTCCGTCTGTCTGTCACCGGGCTGTATCTCATGAACCGTGATAGCTAGAAAGCGGAAATTTTCACAGGTGATGTATATCTGTTGCTGCTATAACAACAAATACTAAAAATAAAATAAATATTTAAGGGAGGCTCCCATACAACAAACCTGAATTTTTAGACGTTTTTCGCTCTATATTAATAATGGTACCAGGTAGATGCTTGAAATTTTCACAGAATATTTAGTTTTATATTCCCTTCAATAATAAATAATAAAAATAAAAAAATATTTAAGGGAGGCTCCCATGCTCCCATACAGTACGGAACTCTCCGTGCGCAAATCCGACTCGTACTTGGCCGATTATTAATTTCTCTGTTGTCACATCTTATACCTACACTACATGCTTGCCTAGTCATAATTTGATTACTTACTAAAAAAATAAATGTAAGATAAAACTTAAAATGGAGCACAACTCTAGATTTGTAGACATCCTGTGCAGTGCTGGATTAACCCTATCAGGAGCCCCCAGGCAGTGCCATTCTCGGGGCCCTTTTACAGAACCTTTACAGCCATGGAGCGGGGGGTGTTTCAATAGTTTTGCAATACCAGGCATCTTAGTGACTTGTAGGCGAGCCTGACTCGTACTTGTCCAGTTTTTTTTGCGTTCACGGGGCCCCTAGACAATTGCCGAATCTGCCTTAAGGATAATTCGGCACTGATCCTATGTTTTGTGGTAGAGCTATTTCGCAAAGCTTGCCTGAGGCCTAATTCTCTACACAAAACGTACGAGAATTTCGTTTGGAATAAAGTTTTATATGTCACATAAAATGACGTTGAAATTACATTATAAAATCGTATAAGTTACGTTACTAGAAAAATAAATTATGTTTACGACAGTTTCTTAAAAATAAAACTTAAGTTAGAGCATGTAACGCGCACGTTTTTATACGAAATATGCTGGTGTCAATCGAGTCTAATAGAATCGAGTCAGTTTAAGAAATACCACCGAATGCGGTCTAAGCTATAATATAATATATGACTATAATTATTATTTTTTGCAAAAAATAGCATGACCGACTTCACCCGTGTACAGAATTCGCGTATATTTCGCACGGATCGATGTAGCATTTTTCACATTATTGTTGATTTATCAAAAATGGCTCAGCCAATTTTGATAAAATTTAAATGGGACCAATTTCGAAGTATACTATTTCTAATAAAAAAAGGATTATTGTAATCGGTCTACTACGTAAAAAGTTTTGCGTGATTATACATTTAAAAAAAAAAACAAAAAAAAAATATACGCATCGAATTAAGTACCTCCTCCGGTGGTTCGTCGGTCAAAAATTGGCAATTGTTTTAAAGAACAAACGACAAATGATCCAAGAGTTAAAATCTGCAAGGTGCAAAACGTATAATTATACCTATGTCATAATGTACCTGCGACAAAATGTACACTGTAATAACGGCAATCAATTAGTTTTTATCTAAAGAGTTCTTATTATAAGAGCTCTTTCGTGATAAAATAACTCCTTGAAATAACACTATAGAACAGTTAGTCATACTTGTCACTGATGAAATGTAATTACTCTTTTGTTCCTGTCATTTCCTTGGAGGAAAAAAAATTAAAAATAGCAAAAATCAATAATCGGTCAAGTGCGAGTCGGACTCGCGCACGAAGGGTTCCGTACCGTACGGGAGCCCCATTCCTCTTGCCGTTATAAATAGCGAGCAAAAAAACTCCCAAAAATCACGTTTGTTGTATGGGAGCCCCCCTTAAATATTTATTTTATTCTGTTTTTAGTATTTGTTGTTATAGCGGCAATAGAAACACATCACCTGTGAAAAATTCTAGCTAGCTAGCTATCATGGTTTATGAGATACAGCCTGGTGACAGACAGACAGACGGATAGACGAACATCGAAGTCTTAGTAATAGGGTGCCGTTTTTACCCTTTGGGTACGGAACCCTAAAAACGGTACATGGTTGTGACAGTGCGTAAATCGTGAGTCATGTCACGGTAATGATCATTACCGTGGTCATGTGCAGCATCTCTTACTATACCTATGTCGAGATGAAATTGAGGTATTAATTCTGACCTACACGGAAAAAAGAAGTGATCTGACGAAAGTGTAATCTGACGGACATGTTCGAAATCATTACGAGAAGGGCAGCTCCTTGCACTTGAAAAAAATTGCCTTCATGTAGAGATAAAGTATCGCACTGTTCAAAATAAAACATCAAATTATTACATTTTATTTCAATATCTAATGATTTTACTAAAATTAATAATATACCTAATTAAAAAACCCCCGACACAAAAAAATTTGACAACAAACTTTCAATTGACAACCATTTTGGGCACATATTTTGTAGAATTTTGGTTCTTCCATCCCCACTTCAACCCACCATAACTCTTAAACGGCTCAATCGATTTTTATAAAACATAGCTAAGAACACTCTCGATTAAGTCTCCTTTCATCCAAAAAAAACTAAACTGAAATCGGTTCAGTGGTTCTGGCGTTATGATGCCACAGACAGACAGACACACAGACAAACAGACACGTCAAACTTATAACACCTCTCTTTTTCGTCGGGGGTTAAAAATAAGCTTTATGATGTACTAGGAGCACATGACACCAGAGGAGTGTTCCAACAAAAATAAAAGAATTTATAAATGTTTTTACTTTTAGTCAAATAATACTCGTAGTTTAGGCCGTGAGACAACTTGACCATTACACGATAGGTCGATTGCACATTTAAGCTTTGTTGTATTCTATCATAGAATCATTCAGGTCGCGAGAACATTATGACTCTAGCTAATATAAGATGATGAGTCGAACAATCAAACACTGTATACTCGGAACTACTATTTATTGTACTTGATTATACAGACGTCCGTCTTATTCTATCGTTGGCGGCAGACTGCCGGGCCTTCCATCTCGCAACTTATTCTACTATAAACAATCACTCCTAACACTAATTGCACATTTTGGCGATGGATCATATTAGCCCAAACACAATTAGACTCTACTCATTCCGCCGCGCGTTAAATAAGTAATTAAATAATCGGCCAAGTACGAGTCGGACTCGCGCACGGAGGGTTCCGTACTGTATGGGAGCCCCCCTTAAATATTTATTTTATTTTAATTTTATTATTTATTATTGAAGTGAATATAAAACTAAATATTCTGTGAAAATTTCAAGCATCTCCCTGTTACCATTATTAATATAGAGTGAAAAACGTCTAAAAATTCAGGTTTGTTGTATGGGAGCCCCCCTTAAATAATTATTTTATTTTCTTTTTAGTATTTGTTGTCATAGCGGCAATAGAAATATATCACCTGTGAAAAATTCAAGCTAGCTAGCTATCATGGTTCATGAGATACAGCCCAGTGACAGACGGACAGACGGACATCGAAGTCTTAGTAATAGGGTCCCGTTTTTCCCTTTGGGTACGGAACCCTAAAAATGATACCAAAATCTTACCATTTTTTGATTAGCATCGTACATATCCATGTGGAAGCCGCGGCTGGACCCACCAAACATGGCGGCCAGGGCTGACGAGTCCTCTTTGACATTGAATATCAGTTCTCCGCTCTTAGTCGTCACTGTGTACTTGTTGGCGAAGCACGTGTTCTTCTGGTCCACTGTCACGCAGTCCACGACCATTAGTCTCTGTAGACCTGGAATAGAACGAAAGAGACTTATTATGTACTAGCTGACCCGATAAACTTCATACTATAGGCCGCGCCTCACAAGTTGGCGGATACGAAGTTAGCTACAAGCTGCGCAATATCCAATCCTGACTGCAGCTTTACAAAGCCGCGCGTTGATTGGATATTGCGCAGCTTGTAGCTAACTTCGTTCCCGCCAACTTTTGTGACGCGGCCTAAATAAAAGTACCTTCATCGGCTACACTAGATGGCGTTTAGCGCCACCGGTTACTTCGACTTCCTTATAAATTATACATTTATTTTATTATTATAAAGTTATTTAGATACTATTAAATATAAATCAGTAGAACCTATTGTATATACCTCGTCGTGACAGACAGGAAAAAAATAATTTCACTTTGCACTAAATGTCCGATCCAATTTCTTTTTTATAAGGTTTAGGATCACTTACTAAGCATAAAATCACAAAATGCTAACAGATCTAGCTTGCAGCTTCTAGCACCATCTTGAAAAAACGTTTTTGGCCGATATCTGGAAAACTCACCACTTTAGAGCAAAAGTTACAGAAACTATTATTGTAGAAAATAAAATTTAGCATCTTTTATTTCCAGTAAACTTTTTTGTAAAAATTACAGTTTACGATTTATGGCCCATTTAATGAAATTTCATTCATTCATTAAATGGGCCATGAATCGTAAATAGTAAGTTTTAGATCCAACTTTTTTTTTCTATAGGATTTAAGATTTCTAATTGAGCATAAAATCACAAAATGCTGACAGATCCAGGTGGAGCTTCAAGCGCCATCTTGAAATAACGTTTTTGGCCGATATCTTGGAAACTATGCACTTTAAGGCAAAAAGTATAGAAATTATTATTATAGAGAATAAAATTTAGCGTTTTTGAAAAATCACTTGAAAAATCATGAAGATTATTATTGTAGAAAATAAAACTTCGCATCTTTTGTTCCCAGATAACTTTTTTGTAAAGCTTGCCGTTTACGATTTATGGCTCGTAATAATGAAATCTTCATGACTTTTGCCTTTACGTGCATAGTTTCCGAGATATCGGCCAAAAACGTTTTTTCAAGATGGCGCTTTAAGCTCCACCTGCCCGGGTAGCACGGCAAGGGGAGAACACCATTTTATCCACTCTTAATGTCAGATGTCATTGTCAATCCATACTTTATTTCCTCTTCGAGGGGATATAATGGTGGAAAGACTATTAGTCCCTTTGCCATGCTTCTCGTGCTGGATCTGTCAGCATTTTGTTATTATATGCTCAGTAAGTGATCCTAAGCATTATTAAATAAATAATTTGGATCGGAAATTTAGTGCAAAGTTGACCAAAAAAAACGTCTATTTTTCCTGTACTATAATACTATTATTATTTAGTGTAAAGGCCAAGGTCAATAGCTCTTAATAAAAATAAACTAGCGAAATGCAACACAGGCACGCCTAAAAAGTTTCATTGCATACCTACGAAAAAATATAATTATCTTACCTAATGGGGTATTAGATGCTGCAGCCATTTCTTTGAAATTATAAACTTATAAAAACTAACACAAACCTACAACCAAAAACCAAACAACACTACCTTAATGTCACACGCACGTTTTTAGTTAGAACACTATCAAAACAAACATAGTCGATATAGTCAATGGCATTGGTAACTAATTGGCCCAATTGCTATCTTTCATAAATGTTGACAACTGAACGTAGATTGTGTAAACTTTTCGCAAATATAATGTTGTGCCAATTATTTTGTTTACAAAATATAAAAAGTCGCGTGTTCCGATGTGAGAACGAACCACACGGCCTCGTGTGAAGCCGGTCTCAATATAACTGAGTGTGAGTGAGTGAACAGTGTGATCAGATTCAATGTCAGAAAAATACCGAAGTACCTCAAAAATATACTTTTCGGTATGTTTCAATATTGTTCACCAAAAGTTCCTCGTTAATCGCTAATAAAATACCTCTTTGTATTTTGAATTAACTTAAAAAACATAACTTATTGTAGTTACTAAAATATTTACGAAATACCAAAACGAATATTTATACAAAACTAAATTAAAAACATATAAAACTTAATCTTAAAGCCCCTTTGTAGAAGGAAACGTGGCCAGAATGCTGGCAGCATAGCCTCGTTGAAAGGCAATGCTGAACTTTTGACCAAAGTAGACGCCAGCATTCTGGTCAAAAGAATACCTCTTTAATTACCCAAATATTAAAATAAAATCCTTGTTATAACAATGTTATCCACATTTACTCAAAAATACCTTTTTACAACACTTTTTTCTAAAATACACTCAAAAATACCGACCTCCACAAATATACTTACAAGAATACTGATGTTCGAAAAAGTTACTAAAATATACAGAAAAAGTATTAAAATACTGATTCTGGCCACACTATGAGTAAACTCACTGGGTCGTATCGTATACGTTAGCAGTAATTAATTATATATTATGTATCTTTAGGTGTATGTATGTGTGTGAGTAGGTAGAAAAACATCCAGACGATGACCTAAACTATTAATTCTGTTGGCTATTTTTTTTTTATTTGAGCGTGGTCTTAAAAATAAATCAATTTATGTTGCATAATATATACCGATGTATCGAGCTATGGAGAATAATAACAAGATTATGCTCAAAGTCTGCTTAATAATCGGCCAAGTACGAGCCGGACTCGCGCACGGAGGGTTCCGTACTGTATGGGAGTATGGCCTTCCTTAAATATTTATTTTATTTTAATTTTATTATTTAATATTGAAGGCAATATAAAACTAAATATTCTGTGAAAATTTCAAGCATCTACCAGGTACCATTATTAATATAGAGCGAAAAACGTCTAAAAATTCAGGTTTGTTGTATGGGAGCCCCCCTTCAATATTTATTTTATTTTGTTTTTAGTATTTGTTTTTATAGCGGCAACCGAAATACATCATCTGTGAAAATTTCAGCTGCCTAGCTATCATAGTTCATGAGATACAGCCCGGTGACAGACAGACAGACAGACGGACATCGAAGTCTTAGTAATAGGGTCCTGTTTTTCCCTTTGGGTACGGAACCCTAAAAATGAGAGAAGATTCGTATATATCCCATGTTTCCAGAGTCCTGACGCGAGTTTTACATTTTTACGCATCCCAAAAAGTGCACAACGCCGCTGAAGAAGTTTTGACTTCAAAAATATTGCAACCTGGCCAAGGTTGCAATATTTTATCAATAATATCAATAAAATAATCCACGGAACAGTCCCTACAGCTGTAATAATCCAAAAGAAGGTCATTGCATACAAAAACAAGTTTTTGTATGCAATCAAGCGGCATGATTTGCCTGACGCCGCGTCGGCGACGCCGCCAGAATATTTTATCATCTGCTTTTTTTTTTATTCCATGGAACCATACATAATACTATTGTAGTACATATCATGAAGAATGAGACAACTTGCTGGTGTTACCAAGGATTCAAAGATTTAATCGTATAGATATTTATCGATATTAGATGAGGTAACTATAGTTAATTTTAGTTAGTTTTCGGGAACGCGCGATAGTGTTTTTAAAAACTAGTAACTAAACAAAGGTGTTGCCGATGCAAAGGCACTATACGAGTAATTAATGAATAATTCACACTAAGAGATCTTACAGGCTAACTTACTCATCTAGGTTGTCTTATCCGCAGAAGCTTATTCAGCTCTACCGATAACACCAAACCCCGGTCCGTTACTGCGAACCGGACGCTTAAATCGCTAGTATCAAGTTACGTAGGAAGGAACATACATTAAATTACATTTCTTAGACTACTAGAGGTGGCTGTATACGATGTAAGTACATAACTATCTACTCATTATTATGGTCAGTTTTTACTATGGGACTTACCCTGAAACCGCAGAATAATAAACTGTCGATGGAGAGGTGCATCCGAACATCCGATTAAGAAATCAAATAATTTCAGACCTAGGACACAAAATAAGGTACACAATATGTTATAAATGGTGACTGGTGACAGTCAGACGGACGGACAGTGTTAGTAATAGGATCCCGTTTTTACCCTTTGGGTATAGAACCCTAAAAACAAATATACCTACGCGAGTGTTTTCGACGTGTCTTAGAACGAGGATAATGGTATTATAATCTAACCATTATCTATTTGTGGTATTCCCCAACTCTGGAAAGTCAGCTGTAATCACTAAGTAAATTCCAAACACCTTTTTAATAAACAGAGAGTTATTTACTTTGGAGTAAAAACCCGTCTTTTGTATCTATCTGGAGGCATCCTCTGGGTGCATCTATCTAGCTTTGATGCTACCATAGATAAGTAGGTACTGAATAAATAAATCGACTTGTTTTACATTTTGATATTGATGGTGTCGTGTCACCAATCGGCGTCGGGGCCACCAGTTGTTGGTTGTTGGTGCCTCTGGGCAGCGTTGCCAACTTAACGGATTTCCCGTTATATCTAGCGGATTTGGGTACGTTGAAAACGGGAAAAAGTCTATCTAACGGCTGACGGGATATTTAACGGAAATAAAAACTACCATATTTTCATACAAAAATGTCAATTGCATTATGGTAAGGTAACTTGTAATTAAAGTTGATACTGAAAAAGCGCGGTAAATATGAGAAATATCAGCTTGCTAGCCCCATACTTAGAAGGAATAACGTGTTTCTTTTTCAGTTGGGAGCCTCAGATGGTATGCCAAGCTGATATTTTTTTTAATTTGCCGCGATGTTCGAAATTTGACGGATTTTTGACGGAAATACACAACTAAATCGACGGATTTCAAAAAATCTTGTTGGCAGCACTGCTCTGGGTCGTAGAGTGTGGACGTTTTCCTAATTGTTCCTGCGGCCGGGTTGGTGGGTCCCTTATTATCCCAATTACGAAAGCGTCCACACTCTACGACCCAGTCACGTTATCGTTATCAACATTACCGTGACCCAGTGCGCAGTAACTGGTCGTCGAGCGCCGCTAATACAATACGTCTCGCTTGTAAACAAAATCGCGAACACAGAGAACTCATTCATACTTACACGGTCCTACAACATATTTTTTTTATTGGAGACAAACTGTTGCTCGAGTTGTTGTTTGTTTGTTTTTAACATGCTAAGTTTTGACAGGAATTTCCTTTTTTTAACCATTTTATTTACTAGTAATAATATACCTAATTAAAAAACCCCCGACACAAAAATATTTGACAACAAACTTTCAATTGACAACCATTTTGGGCACATTTGTAGAATTTTGGTTCTTCCATCCCCACTTTAACCCACCATAACTCTTAAACGGCTCAATCGATTTTTATAAAACATAGCTAAGAACACTCTCGATTAAGTCTCCTTTCATCAAAAAAAACTAAACTGAAATCGGTTCAGTGGTTCGGGCGCTATGATGCCACAGACAGACAGACACACAGACAAACAGACACGTCAAACTTATAACACCCCTCTTTTTCGTCGGGGGTTAAAAACACGGACTAACTAATCCAAAGTAACTCTACGTTTGTTAACAAGGCAGCAAAACAGTGCAATAAAGTCAGTGCCCTAAATGCAATCTTAAAACTCAAAATACAAAAACATATTTTGTTGTTTTGAAACAAAACAATAACATATTTATAGGCAAATTCTGCACTGAACCTTTATTTTTATATCGAAATGAACAATGAATTATTACAATCGTTCCTGTGTATATGAACTAAACTGAGTTATTTATGAAGATAGCTAATAGCAGAGCATGGGAAGTCCAAAGTGCTACTTGAGAATAGTATAAAGATAGGCTGGTGCAAAAAGATATATGTAGGAGTATGAAATTATCTACCCACCGCTTGTAATTTTTAGCATATGGGTCAAGAGGAACGAATTCACTAATGTCTAAAGGTACTATCCCACAACAAAACCAAGGTTTCTTGTTACCTATTAAGCACCTGTCCCATATAAAAAATTAGAGTAAAGCTAGTAAAGTTAAAGCACATGTAAATATTACGCCCGCAAAGAAAACTTTTACACTCCTAAGTTTGGTAAAAAACACCATGTTTGAACATAAATGTTCAATTAATAACACCATACTATGAGTACATATACACGTTATAATGAATGAATGAATGAATGAACTCTTTATTGTTGACACTAAAATACAATACAGAAGAAATATACAGAAAGGAAAAAAAGAAGCGACTTAAAACTAGTGCAACAAAGGGCGGCCTTATTGCTTATAGCAATCTCTTCCAGGCAACCCTTTCATCTGGAGAGGAATTAATAAAAAAAGAAAAAAACGGAGTGAGTAGCAAAAGAGAGTAGACAAAAAAAAACTTATTACAAATAATAAATACTTACATAACAAGCTAAAATTCGAATACGTATATCCTAATACATAAATAAAAATAATATGAGATACACTAATACATACAATTTGATATAAATAAAAATTATACTTATAGCAATTAAATAGAATAAACTTTAACAACATAACTACTGCGATGGCACCTGTTATAGAGACACACACATTTGAATGTTTCTTTACCGGTGTATCTACAGAGTTATCCAGAAGGAGATGATTTCAAGCCGGTATTCGAGTGAAAAAAAATCAGCTGTTTTATAAATTTTGTCGATTCCGAGTTGCAATTTTGTATGGAACAGCATTTCTCTTGAATTCCGGGTTGGTTCCATAATAAAAGTTGTTCATAATGATGGTATGGATTACCCCCTTTCGGGTTAGTGCAGGGCAAGCAGGTAGCCCCCCCCGAGTGGGTTCCCGCCTTGTCGTGGCGGGGGGGCTTAGTAGCCAGGTCTGCCTTAACCTGGTGAACCAAGAGGAACCCGAGGTGGGGCCGGCCTCTCCGTGCGGAGGCTGGCCAGTAGGTCGGCTTGCCGACTGAGGTGGACTGCGGTGTCGCGCTTGTCGCGATGCCGCGGCCGAGCCCATCGAGGCGGGGGCGGCGGCGGGTGGGATGGGCGGTGAGGAAACCGCTGCCTATCCTACCTGCCAGCGGCCCTAACGGGTGCCGCCAACGTGTTGGCGGAGGCGGTGGGGCTGCGGGGGAAGAGGAGTGTCGGTATCGCGATGGCTGCTCTCCCTATCCTCTGCAGCCGTAGTGGCAGGCACTTTAATTGACCCTTTGCATCGGGACCAGGGCTGTCGGATACGGGTGCAGTCCGACGCCCAGTGCTGGTTGGTCCCAGGTGGTGGCGATGTGCCTGGTGTTCGGCACGTCGTCATTCTGGCGGGAGCCTATGCTCCGTGGTGGGGCCTGATTGAGGCCAGCGCTGTCGGGTGCCGCGGAGGAGTGCGCAAGCGTGCCCGTAGCCTCGACACCAGGCGCAGTGGTGGAACACCCAGGGGTTTTGGTGGGTATACTGTCCAGTCGGCAGGACTCCCACATAACCACCCGCCTGCCCACGAGGTGTGGTGGTATCTATAAAAGATTTCCCCTGGCTAAAAAGAAAACAAAGGGCAAGCAGGTAGCCCTGTCATCACAGAGATACTCTAGCTCTGTGCCTGTCATCGTAGCGCCTGGCATCGTAGCACCCAAACGAAAGCATTCAATACATCCATACAGTACGGAACCCTCCGTGCGCGAGTCTGACTCGTACTTGGCCGATTATTAAGTTTATTTTTTGGGAGTTGGTTTTGAGGAACTAGGTAAATCTTCTAGGTAAGCATGCTACATCCCCAGACTGCTTATCTGCTTAATATATGTTGACAAATGCAAACCTACCTTTTAAGTATACTAGCTGCCCACCCCGGCTTTGCCCGGGTATGATTTGCTAAAGAAGACAGATTTTATAAATATTGTCCCACACCTACATTACGTGGTAGGTATAAACCGCGTAATGTACTCGTAGGTATGGGAGTTTTAGTATTGGCCACTATTTTTTTTTGAAAATATAATAGAGCCCATGTCATCCGGAGATAGTGTAGCATATCATTACCGTGGTATAGCTTTCGAATGGTAAAATATTTTTTTCCAATCGGTTCAGTACTTAGTTTCGGAGCCTATTCAATGCAAACAAACAATCAAATCTTTCCTCCTTATAATATTGGTATAGATAAAAATGACAATACTTGGTCAATAAGAGTAATAACCATTTCGGTGGTAGGACAAGTGCCTAAGAGATGAAAACAGCTGCTGTCACGTACGACGCCACCCGGGCGGCACGGCGGCATTTAGGTAATGTTATAGGTATTGAGTCTAACGCACTTTTCTTGTTTCTTTATTAAGCTGATCGCACACATACCCGCGCAGCAGGAGCCGAACTCAGCGGAAAAGTTCCCGCCAACCCCTACACTGTTGGTTTCCCTTCGATGCGCACAAAGATTTGGCTTTTTTTTTCATTCCATATCGACGACCAAAAAAAGCGTGGATGAATTGTGTGAAAGATGATATGCGAGAGAAAGGACTTCATGATGAGATGACGTATGATAGAGTGAAGTGGCAAAAAGAGACGTGCTGTGCCGACCCCACCTAGTGGGATAAGGGCAGGATGATGATGATGATGATGATCTTCGTACAAATATCAATAGAGTCACAATCGTTCATAAATAGTGTCCGAGCCAAAACCCTGCCCAAGTTACGTAGTGGGCAGGCATTTTAGTTAGTCGTAAGGCGATTACAAGCTGTCTACAACGTCACGCGATACCAAAGTGCTCGGTTACAAGCACTAATTAGGTGACATAACGTCGAGATTCGAGAAAACGGGCCATTGTGTATTATATATCTCCATATAATGTGTATTTTTTTAAAGTCATTGATGATAGGTATTTTGAAATTATTAACTTTGCTCAAGTCGAAACTGTTCGACCAGTGTGTGTTGCCAGGGAAGACTTATGGCACTGCAACGTGGTTTCTTACTATGGGCCTTATTAATATGCTCCAAGTAGCCCAACGAGCTATGGAGAGGGCTATGCTCGGAGTCTCTCTGCGGGATCGAATCAGGAATGAGGAGATTCGCAGAAGAACACAAGTCACCGACATAGCCCAGCGGATTGGCAAGTTGAAATGGCTGTGAGAAGGGCACATAGCGCGGAGGACTGATGACCGATGGGGTCGAAAAGTTCTCGAGTGGAGACCACGAACCGGCAAGCGCAGCGCAGTTTTTTTATGTTTTGTTTTTCGGTCGCGATAGAAAAACCGAAAAATGGGCCGTAAATCGTAAACAGTAAGTTTTACAAAAAAGTATACGGGAAACAAAAGATGCGAAATTTTATTTTCTACAATAGTAATCGGCATGACTTTTGACCTAAAGTGCATAGTTTCCGAGATATCTGCCTAAACCATTTTTTCCTGTGTGAAGTGATCCTAAACCTTATTAAAAAAATTGGATGGGAAATTTAGTGCAAAATTAACCAAAATAAGTATATTTTCCTGAGGTAGATTAAGTTCACCGGGTCAGCTAGTTCGCGATAAAAAGTCAAACTGCTATACCTACCTACATGTATAGCATTTGATGGAAATGCTAGTCAATATACGGCGCGGACAGGTGCGACATCCAAACGATTTCAAATAAACATAAACGACTGCACGCAAAGATATATGCGCGTTTTTTTTTTCTTTTGTAAGAAATCCTTCATAAGGGCCTCCTAACAAATTTTTATACGGGGCCCCGCCAAGGCACGCTACGCCACTAGTGTATGTGTGTAATTGTGTATGTACACGGCGAGGAGTAGTTGTTATAGTTCGGCCGTTCAGAGAATGCGTTCCTGAAAAGTCACGTCATCTTGAAAAAATGTTTTTGGCCGATATCTCGGAAACTATGTACTTAAGGGCAAAAAATATTAAGATCATTATTGTAGAAAATAAAATTTCGCATCTTTTGTTTCCATGAAACTTTTTTGTAAAACTTACCGTTTACGATTTATGGCCCATTTAATGAAATTTCATTAAATGGACCTTAAAACATTAAATGGTCCATAAATCGTAAACGGTAAGTTTAACAAAAAAAGTTTGATGGAAACAAAAGATGCGAAATTTTATTGTCTACAATAATGATCTGAATGTTGTTTGCCCTTAAGTAGGTACACAGTTTCCGAGATTTCGGCCAAAAACATTTTTTCAAGATGACGTGTCAGGAACGCATTCTCTGAACGGCCGAACTATAGTTCACAACATTCTGTCTTTTTTTTAACGGGCAAAAGTACCTTTATTAACTACTAGCAGGTGACTAGCAGCCTCCCTAATTTAAAAAAATAATATAATATAGCCTGACGCCCGGGGGTTGTGTAGCTTCCCAACAGTGAATTTTGAATTTTCAAATCGGTTCAGTAGTTTCGGAGCCTACTCAATGCAAACAAACAATAAAATCTTTCCTCTTTATATATACTATATTTTCGTTTCGACAACAAAATACAATAGGTACTAGTTTATATGCTAAAACTACCTACACTACTGCAGACTGCTACAACATTATGTCTTGTTTTTTTTATTTGGTCTGAGTTTCGAACTAAAAAAGAATTTTTCGATTCAGGCATTTCTTACAGGCGAACATAGAACCTGTTCCTTTTTGGAAGTCGGTTAAAAACACAGACTACTAGAGATACTACGTATCAGACAGGAATCTATGAACAACCAATAGCGGACTGGTAATTTTGAGTTTGACATTTATTTACTTTTTAAAACATGGCGACCGAAATGGCGACAGTAATTCGGTGGAGACGATAAGCACGAACACTATACATCTAACACAATAACTTTAATAAAACATTAAAAAAGATAGCACAATAACTGCTGAAAATTTTAACGGAAAAGATTGTTTGACTTTGACATTTTGCAACTCGAGCAGCCTTGAATGTACATAGAGAATGTAATTGGGAAAGTCAAAATGGAAATTACCATTTGTCTATGGTGGAAAATAAGGGCAATTTTTTTTCTTTTAAGATTCCAGCCCATGGTTAAAAATCACAGAATCTGAACAAATTACGACAAGACAATGCTCACAACTGAAGGTGCCAGACTTTATAACTCTCTACCCTCACAAATAAAAAATGTTACTCACTTCACGCCTTTGGCCGACTTTGACCGAACACATATTAGAAGATGTATCGACTGTATCGTTATTGTTATATTGTAAAAGAAAAGAAGTGTGAAGTAAGTCTGTATTATGTATAATGTTCAATTAGCTAATTTATTTTGATAATAATAGGTACGACTAAAATTGTAAAATATTTTGTAATTATGTTATCATGAATACATAGTTCGGAGAACGGATGGCCGATGGGGCAGTAAAGTTCTCGAATAGAGACCACGGACCAGCAAGCGCAGCGTAGGACGTCCACCGACTAGGTGGACTGACGATATAATAAAGATCGCAGGAACGAGCTGGATGCAGGCCGCTTCCAACCGGCCTTATTGGAAATCCATTGGGGAGGCCTATGTCCAGCAGTGGACGTCTTACGGCTGATGGATGGATGGATGGATGTTATCATGTAAGTGACAAACTGTCTGTCTTTATGATAATATATTTCTTTAAACCTAAGCCTTAAAATCGGTTCATCCGTTCGGGAGCTACGATACACAGACAGACATACACACACTGAGACGTCAAACTTATGTATAACACCTTGTTGTTTTTGCGTCGGGGGTTTAAAACAACTGATTTTTCGTAAACAGCTAGTAAAAAAACAGCTGTTTCACATATTTGTAACACAATGCAACATAAAACAGCTGATTTATTACGAGTTACTTACGAAAAGCAGCAGTGCCGCCAACTTAGCTGTTTAGTTGACGGCGTCGCTAGTAACGTAATAACGTAGTAATTTTGTAGTTCTAATTTTGCCCACCTGAACAGCTAAGTTGGTGGCACTGTACTCTGTCTAAAGTCAATGAACTGCTTGTGTAGAACAGCTGTTTTCGTTATATTCGGTATCGAGTAATAAGTATTGAGTATTTTCCTTTGCCAACAGCACACTAAATAGTGAGTTTAGATGGCAATAGTGTGCAAGCGAGAAGGTATGAGAAGTGCCACCATCTTATAATTGTTTCTTTATCTGAACGGGTAGTACAGTTTATGTAAGTTAGGGTGGAATCTTGCAAGTCCAATTTGAGCAACTTCCCGGTTTTCAATTAAGCTGAAATTTTGCAATATCGCGTGACAATAATATGGTATCATGGAGCTGATCTGATGATGGAGTCGGAAGGTGGCTATAAGAACTCATGTACTAAACAAGATAGACCCGTCGTGTTTGGGCTCGTTTTACTTGTCTTGGCTAGCACTTTGCTGCTACATGAAGGATCAAGGATATCAAAAGCTTGTATTTTTATAAAATTATATTTTTATAATAATTTATTAGGGTTCCGTACACAAAACGGGACCCTATTACTAAGTCTTCGCTGTCCGTCTTTCTGTCCGTCTGTCTGTCTGCAACCAGGCTGTATCTCATGAACCGTAATAGCCAGAGAGTTGAAATTTAGATTATGTATTTCGATTGCCGCTATAAGTAGCAACAAACCTATAAACAGAATAATATAAATATTCCCATACAACAAACGTGATTTTTTTGCCAAGGGTTCATACGGTACGGAACCCTTCATGCGCGAGTCCAACTCGTACTTGGCAGACTTTATTATTTGTGATTGCAGGAGTGATCCCATAGTAAAAGATGTTTACCTATTTAACATTCTTCGAAATAAACCTCTGTTAACATAGAGCTCTTTACTAATTATATTTACCATAGCTACCATAGTACCTACAGGGCTTTAACCTAGCATGAATATAAAATATAGATGGAAATAATTTAATATCCTACAGTTTGTGCAAAAAGATAAGCGTCGTAGGTGAGGTCGCCCGTGTGCTATTTTACTAATACTGTTACATTGACAACACTGCTCTGTCATTGCTAGTAGTACAACTAAAAGTGTTTGATACCTTGGTAGACACCACAGAAGAGAGAATTCGGTTTTCATTAGTAGACTCGTGTCTACCAAGCATTGTCGGTACCTTGGCTGCTGATTAAAATCTTTTTGTTAGTTCACCGTAACGCCACGACGGTTTTCTTTTTGCACAAACTCTATGTGGATAAATAAATTTTATTAATCCACATAGGTAAGTACTTGACAGGGCATGGCGAATCGATAGTTACAACCCGGTCAGAATATCTGTGCACCTCGCTGGAATGCGGCGCCTCTCCCGCTTCCCCTGTCACCTCTCCGCGCACTCCCCGGTGCGACAGTACGGTTAGCATCTTCGTTACCGATACACGTCCCGATAATAATTTACGTCCGGACGGTATACTAGACGTCCGGTAATGTATATACGTCCCGATAATTCGATATGACGTCACGAAGTCAGGTGCACAGATATTGTGACCGGGTTGTAAGTACGTTGGTTATGTTAGAAAAATGTTCACAATCTGGTCCAATTACCAAATATTTTTAAATAATGTAACTAGTTCACATAATAACAGGGGCGTTCATTTTAGTTTTACCTATATTTTATGCTAGATAGGTATGTAGATATTTAGGTACTTACCTACATATGTCAGACTCTTTCGCTGGTAAAGGCAGAGTTCAAAATCGCTCCGCCCGCTCCTTAATGTAGACTAAGCATGTACTACCTACAACAAAAGGCGAGGTTTAGGGAAGTCATAAGTATTTCCGTCAAGAAACGGAAAAAGAGCTTTAACTTAGTGAGTTTGATAGACTGTCGTAAATCCCCAATTTCCTTTTTACCGACTTCCAAAAAGGAGAAAGTACTATGTTCGTCTGTTTATATTTTGACGTGACAACGTCTTATAAATTGGTTTGCCGGGTGACACTTCAAGAAACTGCGTTACGCTCCGCTCACGTTATGCGCTCTCATTCGTCTCATTCGTCTCAAAGTCGTTGTCACGTAAAACTTTCGCCCGTATACCGACTTTACAGGCAACCAATTTTTTTTGGTGTATGATCTTCGGTATATTTGCTAATTAATATGATGCGATTTAAAAAAATATTTTTTTTAGTTCGAAAGAAATTTGATTATGGAAACTAGCGTGGTATTTGCACATTTTAATTTTAGTATAACACGGTTTTATTCACGCTTAATTTTAGTACCTAGATAACTGCTACCATAGTTTCGATCGCATTTATCGATCTTTTTCAAGGTAGGAGCACTGGCACGCGGGCTCGTCTCGCATAGCACAAAACAAATAGTTCGAAAGAGTATACTCCCATTTCAATTTTATCGATATCAGCTGAGGCTTTTTTAAATCAACAATAATGTGCAGTACATGGATGTCACATCGATTCGTGCAAAGTATTCGAATTCTATACAAGGTGGAACATTGCTATTTTTTGTGAAAAACAGTTTCACGTGTAAACATCAAATTTTACATGCATTGTAAAATTTGATGTTAAATGCTGATAGGTAACGTGGAAGATGACGTTGTCCGTGATTTCCACGGCATGTTGTCGCGACATATTTCATATCGTCCGTGCGATATGGGCTTGATTTACATCAATCTCGAAATTAGAGATACGAGTATAAAGGCCGCTGCATACGTAACGAGAAAATACCTCGGACGGGACGTGAACGGGAAAGGGGCGTGGCTGCCCCGTTCGAGACGGGAACGTGTTCTTAATGCATACGTACCGTAACGTAAATTCGGATCTAACGTGCTAGTGTTGTGAAACAGGAAAGATGGATTTTTCATTTTAACAATTGGCTTTAATTGCAATGCAATAAATGATTACCGTCTCCAGTGAGTGATAATTCGAATGCAATTTTATGCCACAGATAATTCTTGAACTCTAAATAATAATCATAATCACTTTATTCATAACATTCTGTCACAAGTTATATATATTCAGTTGAAAAGATCGCGTCTTGAATATTCTACAAATATCATTCGTTCTTTTTACCTTGTAAAAAGACAATTATTTATCATTTAATAAGACAATCAATTCAATTAATTACAACTAGCAGCGCCCCGCGGTTTTACCCGCGTTGTACCCGTTCCCGTGGGAACTTCGGGAATTTTTATACATATAAACCTTCCTCTTGAATCACTCTATCCATTAAAAAAACCGCATCAAAATCCGTTGCGTAGTTTTAAAGATTTAAGCATACAGACAAACAAACAAACGAAAATAGCGACTTTATTTTATACTATGTTAGGATTACGTTAATATGATAGAATTACGATTCTATAGTTAAATGTCAAAAATATGTCTACAATGCATTAATATTAATTATTGCTCACAAAATACTAACAACAATGTCAACATATAACAAACTAAATAATCGGCCAAGTACGAGTCGGACTCGCGCAAGGAAAATATATATTTTAAATATTTTTTTTTTTTTTTTTAGTATTTGTTGTTATAGCGGCAACAGAAATACACCATCTGTGAAAATTTCAGCTGCCTAGCTATCATGGTTCATGAGATACAGCCCGGTGACAGACAGACAGACAGACGGACATCGAAGTCTTAGTAATAGGGTCCCGTTTTTCCCTTTGGGTACGGAACCCTAAAATTGAAAAAATACTTTGAGTTAGCTAAATTATAAAGGTAAAAAGCTGGATGTGTGACCGTACACACTTGATTAGTTTTTCGTCGTCCATTTTCGACGGTGATGCAAACGTACAACACTACTTTTCTCTCCGGAACGAACGGAATGACTGTGCAAACTTAGCGGAAACACGGACGGGACGGGGCACGTGCCGGACGGGACGGGCGAAACATCGTTAGCGACGATATTTTTCCCGCCCCGTCGGTGCCACGTTCCCGTCCCATCCGTGTCTCCGTGACATATGCGCTTCCATATACATTTTGTATGAAACGATATTTCTCAAATTTCCCGTTCCGTCCCGTCCCGTCCCGTACGTGAAAAAACCCGTCACGTATGCAGCGGCCTTCGCTAGATGTCACTATTTGCTAAAAATCAACGATGTGGTATGGCCAAAGAATATATAATAATACTACGTAATAAACCACTGGTATGGCATAGAAATATTAATTAAAACAATTTTCTTATAATTGTCCTATTAAAAAAAAAATATCTTGACAAAAAATATTTTAATAATGTACCTAATGAGAATTAACTGGTTGATTTTGTAAAGTACAAACAAATAACTTTCAACTATATTTTATTAACCGCGCCATCTAGTGGCGAGTAGCTAAATCACTAAATTGATATTTGAAGGGAAAAGGACACTTTTATAGCGATGTTATCCCTGCCCTTCCAGAATACAGAATCTTATCATGACTGCGAGACTTTTCTATTCCAGGAAATAACGGACATAGTTACGCTTATTGTTTGAAAGAAATGAAGACACATGTGTTCATTTAAAAATTATGTATTTGCAATAATGATTAGGTTTCTTGGACTCTACCTAGGTATTGTACTTGCATAGAGCTCATATCAGGTAAAGTGGGTATAGAGCATTGAAGCATCATTGGTATAGAGATAGATATTAGAAACTTGTCACAACAATTGCGCAACTTCTTTCTCATTGACGCTATAGTCTGAACTCTGATGCAATTACAGAAATACCTAATAATTTTTCGCAAAAATGGCAAAACCGCCTTCCATCGTGTACAAAATTTGAATATTTCGCTCAAATTGTTTACATTGTTGATTTGAGATAGATAATAATCATTTTAACTTTACAGTCGTGTCTATTTATCTTTTGAAAAATTTAGAATTTTGTTCAGTTTATTATAAACATAAGTACCTACCCCGTGATTGGGAATGCCTTGAAGCGAAAATTGTAGAAGTGTTGAATTGCGCAAACGCTTTTTCATTCCATCTATTCGAAAAGGACGACTTGCGGGTCGCCTTTTAGTGCACCCAAAGGAGGTGTTTTCTGTAGGTAAGAAACTTTTAGCCGGCTGTAATGAGTTTTTAGGGTTCCGTACCCAAAGGGAAAAACGGGACCCTATTACTATACTCGGAATTTTAATTCGATTCCAGATTTGACATTAGCTACTGTCATTTTTGACAGTTTTTGACAGTACATACTGTCAAAAATGACAGTAGGTAGCTAATGTCAAATCTGGAATCGAATTAAAATTCCGAGTATAAGACTTCGATGTCCGTCTGTCCGTCTGTCTGTCTGTCACCGGGCTGTATCACATGAACCATGATAGCTAGGCAGCTGAAATTTTCACAGATGATATATTTCTGTTGCCGCTATAACAACAAATACTAAAAACAAAATAAAATAAATATTTGAGGGGGGCTCCCATACAACAAACCTGAATTTTTAGACGTTTTTCGCTCTATATTAATAATAGTAACAGGTAGATGCTTGAAATTTTCACAGAATATTTAGTTTTATATTCGCTTCAATAATAAATAATAAAATTTAAATAAAATAAATATTTAAGGGGCCCCCCTCCCATACAGTACGGAACCCTCCGTACGCGAGTCCGACTCGTACTTGGTCGATTATTTTATTATTAGATAGATACTATTTAATTTTAATTCAGTTGCTACTCTATGTTTTATTAAATAGTAATATTACAATAAAATATGAAGCACCTTTTATTTTGTCATAGAGGGTGATGAAAAGTGGAGTGTATCACTTAGACGCACAATATATTTTTGGCTCGGGCCGTATTTACGAAGCCCCAGCCAATTTTATTTACGTACTTTGAAAGCCCGATTACAGAGGCGCCAGCGTAAATTTATTAGCAACGTAAAAAGCGTTCTCTCTATCGAATGCCTAAAGTGAAAAAAAAAAAAACAGAACTATGCTATTTAGCTAAGATAATTACGATGGCGCCTCTGTAATCGGGCTTTATATACCTCGCTACGTTCAGGATTCTACTAAAGAATTACCTATATTACTTTGGCTCCTTATGATACAATCTACTATTGTTTTGTTAGGTACCTGTAAAGCGATGAGGGAGTTGTGAAGTAAGTACCTACTCTCGTTTTTAACCGACTTCCAAAAAGGATGAGGTTCTAGGTTCGTCTGTATGTATCTTTTTTGTGTATGTCATCGATTTTCGCCAATAATTACAAACCGATTAAAAAAAACGAAAGAGTATACTTCCGAGGACCTGAAATGGGACCACCCATTTAAATTTTATCTAAATCGGCTGAGCCGTTTTTGATAAATCAAAAATGTTCATGAACATCAATTCATGCAAATTATTCGAATTCTGTACACGGTGGAAGTCAGTGCGGCGATTTTTTGCGAAAAATAATTATTAATTCGTCTTTGCATCCGTAGAGGTTGTGTCAAACTTGGAACTAGGTACCTCCGAAATATACTATTTAAATCTAAAAAAGAATTTTTGAAATCGGTTCATAATTGGCGAAAATATCGATGAACATAAGTACACAAAAAATACATACAGAGAATACAGACGAACATAGTAGGTAAGTACCTCCTACTTTTTGAAAGTCGGTAAAAAAATGCTGCAGCTTTAGCTCGTTTTGCTTGTCGTAGGTCAAATTGTTTACAGACCAAAGTCCTCTATTTACCACTATTGTCCTTAGAGGTTTAGACTGTAGTGACTGTACCTAATACAGTCACGTTTCTTTTATAATTTCTGCAAACACAGATCTATTGAAACTGGATTGTCTCGCTTTTTGACGCACGCAGTGGTTGACGTGAATCGGGCTCTAACTGCCGCTAAGTAATAACTTATATCCAACAAAAACATTTTCATGTGAAATGAAGCCAAGTCTAAATCACAGTTCCCACTATCAAAAAGTTGTCAGATCTCACGTAAAGCCAAGCTTCTAACTCTACACGCCTGACAACTTTTTGATAGTGGGAACTGTGATTTAGACTTGGCTTCATTTCACATGAAAATGTTTTTGTTGGATTTCACTACTTTTTGTAGTTTACTACAAGTTTACCACAAGGAGTAATTTTATCGATTTTTACATCTCTAGCTTCAAAACTTGCGGAAGTCTCATACCAACTTTTAACCCCTAGTTTTAAAGATTAGGGGGAGATTTACTAAAAATCTTGAAATACGTGTTTTATTATATTTGTAATAAAGAGTCCCTTTATCAATTTTTGGACATCTGGCATCAAACTTTGCAAAAGTGTCATACAAACTTTCATCCCCAAGTTTTAGGGTTTGGGGGGTGGTTTATTACGAATCCTGAAATTGTGTTTTATTATCTATTACAACGAGTTCGTAAATCCATTTTCTGTCTTCGGGCATCAAAAGTTTCGAAAGTGACATACAAATTTTGATCCCCCAATTTTAGGGGTTGGGGGCTGATTTATTAAAAATCCTGAAATACGTGTTTTATTATTTCTAACGGGAGTATTTATATCAATTTTTAGACTTATAGCATAATCATTTGTGGAAGTCTCATACAAGCTTTCATTCCCTATTATATAGGGTTGGGGGGTAAAAGTTCAAAGTTTTAGATTTTTTTTTTGTATCTGCCTTATAGTCTACCTTGATGCCAAATATCAAGTTTCTAGGTCATCTGGAAGTGGGTTAGGTTTTTGATCTATAAGTCAGTGAGTCAGTGAGTGAATCAGTCAATGAAACCCCGGTTTTCAAACGTTAATATTTCATTAACCGTCAGAGCAAAGTTAATGAAATTTTGAATTGTAAATAAGCCAAAAAATTAGAAAAATTTTGTATTGTAAAAAAGCTTTAATAAATATGCAAAATTTCATATATATAGCTTAAATAGTTTTCGAGTTATGAAAGGGTCAAAAGTGGCTCGAGATGGTTCGTGTAACATTACACACGTCGCGTCGCCAGTTCCTTTTTTCTTAGACATGGCTGGACACGCTTCCGCGTGTCTAGATTAACTTAAATCCGCGATCATGAGCAAACAGCGGGTTATTTTGAGGAAAATATTACTATTATTAGGATTTTCGGTTACCTATGTAGATAAATAAGAAAATGTTACAGGTCGGTAAAAAAAGTCGAAAGCAGTAGTTACAAATTAAGTAGGTATTTGAAAATTGAAAAGGTCGGTCAGGGACGTAAGGGTATACCTTAAACAGGTATTCAGGTATGGTAGCCTGAATTACCAATTTTCTCTATACTACTAATAATATAAATCCGAAAATGTGTTTGTTGGTTTGTTACTTTTCACGCAGATACAGTACAACGGATCTACTTGATTTTTGGCATGGATTAGTTCAAAAGTCGGAAAGTGAAAGCCCAATTATAAAGGCGCCATCGTAAATGTAATAGCAACGTAAAAAGTGTTCTCTCTATCTCTATCGAATGCCTTAAGTGAAAAAGAAACATAAATATGCTAATTAGCTATTATAATTACGATGGCGCCTTCATAATTGGGCCTATAGGCTACTTTTATCCCGGAAAAGTAAAAGGTTCCTATGGGATAGCACAATGATTAAAGAAAACGCGGGCGTAGTCGCGGGCAAAAGCCAGTTTGCGATATCAGTGATAGAGCTTAGAAATGTTGATTGGACAAGTTCTGAGGTTCCAATCTGAAACGTCATCACGATATTCTATAGTTGACATGATGATAATGCGCCTTTGATTAGTTTTTAGGGTTCCGTACCCGAAGGGAAAAACGGGACCCTATTACTAAGACTTCACAGATGATGTATTTCTGTTGCCGCTATAACAACAAATACTAAAATGAGAATTAAATAAATATTTAAGGGGGGCTCCCATACAACGAACCTGATTTTTTAGACGTTTTTCGCTCTATATTAATAATGGTAACAGGTAGATGCTTGAAATTTTTACAGAATATTTAGTTTTATATTCACTTCAATAGTAAATAATAATATAAATACTTAAGGGGGGCTCCCATACAGTACGGAACCCTCCGTGCGCAAGTCCGACTCGTACTTGGCCGATTACTTTTAAACGTTCGAAAACGAACTTACCTTCCTAAGTACAAAAAAGTTATTTTTCTTCCGGTAAAAGCTCTGTGGGTAAAAGCCTTCTCTAACTGTTTATACTCTTCCCATATTCGCACGTCGTCGCTCTGGATCAGAGCTTCTCAGCAGCTTTTGCAATGTCAATCTTACCTTTTGTTGTCATCAGCCATAGGACGTCCACTGTTAAACATAGGCCTCCCCTATGGATCTCCAATAAGACCGGTAGGAAGCGGCTTGCATCTAGCGTGATCATTCAACATCCGTCCATCTTGCAAGTAAAAGTCCTATGCTGCTGAATAGACCTTTTAAGCCGAACAAAGGTCAAGCGCACAATTCCCTTTATACAAAAATTACAATTATTTACCGTATTAATTCTCCTGAGCACCCTAATCGCTTTATTTGTACTGAATTACTTTGTGTGAAACGCGTCAGTACATCCGCAAACTCGTGGGGGGGAAATATGAAGCCTCGTCCTGCGGCTTTACCTTACAATTTCCAATTTTTTGATCTACGAGTAAGATCAAAATCAGTTTTGGTTACTAAATGTTATTCTGGATTAGGGATCAGCTCCAGGCAGATACATTATTTAATTCATCCCTGTTTAGCAATCAAGAAATAGATACGTGCTGGCTTAGGTACGCAATAATTATATGGGGTAACAGCACCGATGTGAATGACCTATTTATTAAACAAAAGAAATGTCTTAGAATCATAATGAATATCCAGAGACGCGATAGCTGCAAACCTCACTTTCAACAGCAAAAAATATTAACTTTACCCTGCATATATATACTGGAAGCCGCGTTATTCGTCAAAAAACACCCCTATTTATTTACATTCACATCCAACCCCCGTCGAAAGAATCAGCTAGTGGCCCCTGAACCTTTGATGGAAATCGTTAAAAAGGGACCAGAATACACTATAATAAAAGTTTTTAATAAACTTCCGCAATCAATAAGAGATGAACCAAATATAACTGCCTTTAAAACAAAACTAACAAATCTTCTTACAATAAAATCTTATTACAGCATACAGGAGTACCTTGATGAAAAAGCGCGTTAATATCACGATATTACATATTACATTTATATAATAATACTTACTATAATTTACATTTAAATTTAGCTTATAAGGATTACTTTGTTTTTTGCAACACCCTATTAAACAGGGTCCTCAAGTAGACTTAAGTATAGTAAGCATATAAGATAAGTTGTGTATGTTAATACTCTAAGTTACTTGTTGGTGCAAATAAAATTTTCTGATTCTGATTCTGATTTATGCAAAAATTAACACTAACAGACAGCATTTCGCATTCATTTTCATTGGTTAGTAAACCACTTTGTGGGGGGAGGTATCATGGTATATAATGTGGTGGAGAAGACAGATCAGCCATTTCTAAAAGAGACTGAAACATATTTTTACAGCTTAAATTCTAATAAAATAGGTTCCTATTAAAAATGGTGAAAATTACAGTATTGTTATTAGTCACTTTGGTGTGTGCTGTGTCGTGTTTGCCGTTGGAAATCTCGGATTTAAATACTGGTAAGCAAGAATAAAACCGCAGAAATAATAAAAGACTACAGAAAACTGCTGGATGCGACTTCCGACCATCATCATTATAAGCCGTAGCACGTCCACTGCTGGACATAAGCCTCCCCTATCGATTTCCAATAAGCCCGGTTGGAAGCAGCCTGCATCCAGCGCGTTTCTGCGGTCTTAATAATATCGTCGGTCCACCTGATCGGTGGACGTCCTACGCTGCGCTTGCCGGTGCGTGGTCTCCATTCGAGAATTCCATTGCCCCATCGGCCATCAGTTTTCCGAGCTCTGCCCTGCCCATTGCCATTTCAACTTACTAATCCGCTGGACTGTGTATTTGGCTTGTCTGCGAATCTCCTCATTCCTGATTCGATCTCGCAGCGAACCTCTAAGCCTCTATATAGCCCTCTCCATAGCACGTTGGCCTACCTTGAGTTTATTTTTTCAATTGAGGATTGAGGAGGTGTTGCGGTACACGTGTAGCCAGACAATTAGTAGATTTAATAATGATGATGTAGAGTTTGTGCAAAAAGAGAACCGTCGTGGCGTTACGGTGAAGTAACAATTAGATTTTAATCAGCAGCCAAGGTACCGACTATTTGGTAGACGCGAGTACTGATGAAAACCGAATTGTTGTCTACCAAGTATCAAACACTTTTAGTTGTACTAGCAATGACAGTGTTGTCAATGTAACAAAATTAGTAAAATGGCACACGGGCGACCTCACCTACGACGTTTCTCTTTTTGCACAAACTCTAGAAGGGGTTGGACTCAACATTTCTGATTCGTACCGCCAGGGAATGGAACAGTCTTCCTGCTTTCCTGTTTCCCAAGAGATACAATCTAAAGCTTTTCAAGGTCAGAGTGAATAGGTATCTTCTAGGTCTGCGTGCTTCATCTTCGACCACAACGTCGCTTACCATCAGGCGAGTTGGTGGTAAGTAAGTAAGTAAGTTCGAATAGGCCGGGTGGCTAGCCCTGGTGTCAGAGTTTTTAGGGCCGCCTGAAGGCCTCTGACATGGCTAAACGGTTAAAACAACCGGGGCCTACGTTTTAACGTGTCATCCGAGCCACGGTAGCGCTCAGTTGGAAAATGCCACCCGCGGTCACCCATCCAAGTACTGACCGTGCGGAACGTTGCTTAATTTCGGTAATCGCTGACAATCGTAGCGCTCGTAGCGTAGTTTGACTAGGTGAGTTGGTGGTCAAGCGCGGACTTATTCGCGATAAAAAGAACTCTGTGTTATTTTTTTCAGATGTCCAAGCGCTGTCCGCAGTGGAATCAGATGTAAAGTACCGGACTGCGCAGGCGCACAAAATCCGTCGTCGCTTCGTCAACCCGTTCTTCAGCGGGGGACTGCCTGAGACTGACAATATCGTCAAAATGAGGACGAAAAGAAGGTAAGCGAGACGAGGTCGTCCACCTGAAATAGGCTTCATAATTGGACATATTATCAATACGTATGTATTTAAAAATATGTAGGTATATGTAGTATTTCAGACTCTGGCAGCCATATCACAAGCTTTGCTTAGTTTGGGGTCAGAGAGACCGTGTGCAAGATGTACCCTAATATTTATAGCTGGTGCACTTGCTCTAATAACATTGTAATTGGTTTCAGTTACGATGAGTGTGAGAAACTACAGCTTTGCAAACTTCACGCGCGGTCGCGGCAGAGCTTCTTTGCGGCCTACGAACTCTACTTTGTCAAGTGAGTACCTGCATATCCCATCATTTTGGTTTTTGCCATCTTTACGCAAGAATAAGACACTCGGGAACGTAGAAATGCGCTATTCTATAACACTCATGCCAATTTATCTAGTGCAAAATGTAGGTAGCTAGGTACTTCTGCAGCGTTTTTTACATAAATGTCGTAAACCCTCTTTTTATCATAAGTCATAAATTCACTTTGGGCCATTCATCCATCAGCCATAGGACGTCCACTGCAGGACATGGTAGACCTCCACCAAAGATCTCCAATATCTAATACCGGTTGGTAGCGGCTTCTCCAGCGCGATCCTGCGGTCTCAATGAGGTCATTCGTCCAAATACCTTAGTGGGTGGACGTCCTACGCCGCGCTTGTCGGTACGTGGTCTCTACTCGAAAACTTTACGTCTCCATCGGTCATCAGTCCTCCGTGCTATGTGCTCTGCCCACTGCTATTTCAACTTGCCAATCCGCTGGGTTTCGTAGGTAACCTTGGTTCTTCTACGAATCGCCTCATTTCTGATCTCGCAGAGAAACTCCGAGCATAGCCCTCTCCATAGCTCTCCATCTCCATAGCACTTTGGGCTAATAATAAAAAAAAGAAGTAAGTTCGCAAAGGCCGGGTGGCTAGACCTGGTGTCAGAGTTTTCAGGCCGCCTGAAGGCCTCTGACATAGCTTAACAGTTAAAATAACCGGGACCTACAATTTGAGGTGGCATCCGAGCCACGGTAGCGCTCAGTTGGAAAACCCATCCAAATACTGACCGTGCGGAACGTTGTTTAATTTCGGTGATCGCTGATCGTCACATAGGCGGTGCCAAATGTCTAAAATGAAGTCATAAACGATTGCTATTACGATTGCTATTGCTTAGGCGGTCGGGGGGCTGGTCAAACTACGCGCTTTATAAGATATTTTGTTCAACAACCGTATCAGGACAAGGTTCCGATTTTTTCTAATAGTATTTTTGTCGATGTCTAGTTCATGGTGGTTCAGCTATACCTACCTTTTTTTTTTACGAGGGCGAAATCTTCTAAAGAGGCCCGACCGCTTTGGGGAGCAGTCGGGTTTTAGGGGGTTGCACCCACTAAAACCCCCTCAGTGGTTAGCCTTTGTGCCTTCTTGGGAGCTCCGGGATCTCCAGAGGAACGCACCGGTGCTCCCAGCACTTTATACGACTACTCACCTGGTGATAAAACCAGGCTTGTACCGTCCTTTTTGACAGCGTTGCCAACTTGCCACACACGCTGCCGTCCTCCTCGGGCCCGTTTGATTGGGTGGCCAGAGCCCCAACTCTGACCATCTACGAGCCCAGGGGTCCCTTTTTAGTAGGCTCTTACTACAAGCAGGGGATACCGATGCCGTATTCTAGAGCCCCGGCATCAGGTCAAGGTTCAGCTATACCTACTAATCATGAGTTTATATTTTACAGTAAAGAAAACGCCCACCTATGGGACCACCGCGCCCGCTCCTTGGCAGACTGCGAGAAGAGATTCGGAGATTGCTACGGGAAATAACATGAAATGCTCACATGCCTACTTCTTTTCATTATTATAAGTATTTATAAGTGCCACAGGGATACCAGAGATACCTACCAGAGGGATAATGTGGTCGATCGAGAAAAGTCTGAAAGAGCATTAATATGAAGAGAGAGAGACGTGAAAAATATCTCGATTCGGTGTCGATTACCGGACGCTGTGGACCGGATTTTCTGTAAGGAACGTCAAATTTTTGTAAGATTTAATTACAATTCATTGCTTACAATCATTTGACAGTGACAACCTCAGGGTGAGATTTTTGCGGTAGAGAATTATATTGCCTCAATAATAATTGGCAACCGTTATCAATCTGTTATAATATTTATGCATAGTTATGTAAGTATACCTATAGATTGCGCATTATCTATTATCTATAAGTAGTGGAACCTTTGTAATGACTAATTTGTAATAGCTCACCCGCCACATGTCAATTAGTAATTTAAAATAAATCTGTAGAGATCCACTCTTATTACCTAGAGGCTTCGTGCAAATATCTATAGAGTCACAATAGTGCAAAAAAGGGGCCGAACCAAAACTCTGCCCAAGCAACGGAGTGGGCAGACTTTTTAGTTGGTCATAAGGCGGTTGCCAGCCGACTACAACGCCGCGCGATGCCAAAGTAGGTACTCGGTAACGTCGAGATTCGAGAAAACGGGTCAGTGTGAAATATTTAATGTAAATATCTAAGTTGGTATGTATGACGGCGCACGGACATTTTTTTACTGACTGTGGCTCTGTAGATATTTGCTCGAAGCCTAGAGGTATGAAATAGCCTACGATAATCACCAAAATATACACAAAAAAATCATGAAAATCGGTCAAGCCCTGTCTAAGGAGTTCGATAAACACTGACACGAGATTTTGATAAAATAATTAGATAAATATTAAGAACTGCCTTTAAATATTGTTAATCCGCCAAAAAGAAGGAAATTTAAAATACTCCATAATAGGTACCTACCTATAAATTAAGTCCATTTTATTTCTCACCCTTACAATGAAATTAAGGTAATAAGATACCTACTTATTTAATTATTATTGTATGTTATAGGGTCCTTGTTATATTATATGTTATAAAAATAAAAATATTGTATGTTATATGTGTTATAAAAAATTCTGTCAATCTGGTCCAAAATGGGTCAATTAACAAATACATTTTTGAAATTATTCCCAGTCCATAGGGACTACATTTTACCTACAAATTTTATTTACACTAGGTATAGGCACGGTAATGATATCTAACAGTAATCCGTCTTCATACAAACGATCGGAAAGCGATTCATACATTTTTTTTTACGAGGGGAAGATCTTCGAAAGATGTCCGACTGCTTTGGAGTGCAATCCGGGTTATGTAGGATTGTACCCACTACAACTTCTTCGGTGTCCAGCCTTTGTGCCGTCTTGGGAGCTCGGCATCTCTGGGGAATGCTTTTGGTATGCCAGTCAGCCGCGGAGCGCCGTAGCACGGTATTTGATATCATTACCGTGGCCGTAGTGATGAACGAACGTGTGGGTGTGTAACTAGTACTTAAGTAAGCGTGCTATTACGTTTTTATGGTTCCTTGTTTTGCTACGGAACCATAAAACAAAAACGCAACATTTTCTTTTCAATTCACAACGAATTTCTTTTGTTAATAAATGGTATGTCATAACAGGTACAATATGGTCCAAAACTAGAAAGAAACTCTTATTTCAAGGACAGGGCTGAGTCACAATACTTTAAGATATCATTAACGTGGAATAGGTCGAATCATACAAGTCGGCGGATGTGAAGTTTGCTACAGGCTGCGCGAAACCCAATCAACGCGCAGCTATAAGTAAGCTTCGATCTGGATTGAATATTGCGCAGCCTGTAGCTAACTTCACATCCGCCCACTTGTATGATTCGGTCTACAGGTACCTTCAGCCAATGCAGATAACTTGTTAGGCATTGGCGTAGTTCAAGATTTTACATTTAAATAAGATCACTTCGACTTTCGATTAATTAATGCTTGATTAATCGAAATGATTCTATTTTCACGAATTCGAGGTTGCCCCATAGTCGAAATGATCTTATTTTAATGTAGAATCTTGAACTACGTCAATGCCTCTGAAAAACTACCTAGAAAGCAATAGAAAAATGTCATAGGAACATAACATTGTTTTATTTACTAACCCATTTACTGCCTTTCTGTAACGATATTTATTACCCAGATGCCGCAGTTATTATTAGTTTAAAATCAACCGCCGATGGGCGGTCTCGGCGTGAAAGCTAAAAAAAATTGCCCGCCGATGGGCGGGCGCGGCGCTGAATGGGTTAATGGAAGTACTTCCTTGAGGTAGGTTTTAAAAAGAAATATTAAAAGTTAATTGGAGGGTCAAGGAACAGCAAACAGGAATTAATAATTAATTCCGAAGCCATAAAGTATTAAAAAAAAGTAAGTCGCCATGTTTAAAAAATAAAGAAATGTCCGACTCAAACGTTCTCGCTATTGGATGTTCGGAGATTCCTGTATTCCTGTCTGATACGTAGTAAGTATCTATAATAGTTTGTGCGCAGCGTAGTATCCCTTAGTTTGTGGTGCGCAGTTGTTTGAGTCACCTTATATGTGGGCATTTTTGTTTTAAATGGCGCTGGTTATAAAAACAGCTTTTAAAAATGCATTATTGTTATAGGACTTAGAACTTTGAGTCATTGTAAAAAATATTATAATTTATGTAATATTTATAAAAGTTCCGAGCAGAAATGTGTATTTTATGTTTTAATTAAATTTTTTCATAGTAGATTGGGGAAAAAATGTACTGTTAGTAACAAAAATCAAATCTCGATAAATATTTAACTGCTGGAAATGCACTGAGAAAATCGTTCCTAATGACCTTTTAATGTACCAATTAATAAAACTAAATATATATAACCTGGTCATTAGATATTTATTTTAAATTAAAATTCAACAATTTGGTCAGTATCGTAACATATTGTCCAAATGCAAGATTTATTTTTTGTATAACATTTTTGATCAGTCAATGAATGAAAAATTTTAAATAGAATCTTAATTGTTGTTTATTTATCTTTTTTATAATAAATTAAAAATAATATTAAGCTTAATATATTTAGTTTTTTTAAAGAAATACGGTGAAAATATTTTGGGGACAGTCACTAAATGGACAGGTGAAGTGACGAAACAGAATTAATAAGAATAGTACTTTGTATAGTTTTTGCGTGAATGAGTAACAAACATACAAACTTTGACATTTATAATATTAAAAGGATCTCTTTACAAGCTGTTGTTGTTATCATACCTAATAAATTCCGTTTATTTAAAATGGTCATGAGTAATATGATTTATATGTCTGTTTAGTAACATTTGTTGTCCATCCTATAGTAACGGTTGCTAACAAGACGTGACGAATGTCGAGATCATTTTAAAAATATCTTAAAATACTCAACAATGCTATCAAAAACTATCTAATTCAACTTCTATATACTTTAGCAGGACTTAAGGTATATACAGCTCAAGAAGAAATAAAAACAAACTTGATATTTATTAAAAAATCCGTTACTAACCCCGATAGATTTTTTTTGCCCAAAATGTCAGGAACGAGAGCGTGCCGCACCAACCGAACACCTTGCGTGACTAACTTCAAAATGGCGTTTCATACTATGACATTGTACATGGGGTTGTCATAAAAACCAAATTTGCTCTATTAAATGGGAATCTTAATAGTAAAAAGCGCGTGACTATCCAGACATGTCCGGTAATCGCGAATTCGTGAGACAAGCTTTTTTAATTTATTAAATAATTATGTTTACTAATTGATGTGAAATACTTAGTTTAAATGCATAAATAACTATCTTACAATGAAAGTAAATCGTCGCTACGTTAGCCGTGGTACAAAAAGCTTCCGAAAAAAATCAAATGCAAGGAGGCAAACTGTCATTGGGACAGCAAAGTTTTACACATTTTTGAATAGTTTTTAATTAATATAAAATTGAAAATGTGTTATTTCAGGAGTCAATAAAACAGATTTGTACAGATATAATACAGATTTATAAAATACCTTCAGTTTTTTCTTAAAAAATATCTTTCGAAATATTTTTTTATTGAATTATTACCACGCGACAACCAAAAAACAGCCTGCATCATTTAAAATAAAAATGCCCATGTATGTAAATAAAACAAATCAAGGCTATGGCAAATTTTATTGAATCATTTCAAAACTTACATACTTACAATACAACTAATATTAAAACCTTAAGCACATACCTAGCTAAAACTTAATCTAGTCAGTCATCGATCTCAGCGAAGAAAACTACAAAAACACAAGAAATCGGCTTAACACTTGTCACCAGACTTGTCTTCTCCTGACTTGTCCTGGATGGGGATTTTCCTTTCTTGAAGAGGCTCTGATCTGAATGCTACCAGCCGCAGCTTCCCTTTGTCCAGATGACACTCCACCCTCTCAGGAGGGAATCCTTCCGGCAAAAGGAACCTCCTCTCAAAATGGCTCCTCGTCCATCCATCTTCACGCTTCACCTCCTTCTTTCCTTCTACAGTAATCTCATTTCCAACTGTCTTCACTTCAATCTGTTCCGGGGTGAAGTTCTGCACATCCAAATGAACTTCGACCTTCTTCCCATCGACTTTGACTTCAGAATCGGAGTAGATGCCGTCGATGCCGTGGTCTGCGGGGCTGGTAGCTTGTTTGATGTACTTCAACGGGTCGCGGAAGAAAGGATCCTTTGAGAAAACGGTGAAAGGATCTTCCAAAACTCTTAATACGGGGTCCCGGTGCGCCAAATTACGTACATGGCGAAGCCAATACGGCATTAGAGACATTTTGCTGCTTTAGGTTCGCGTTCGAGTTTTGTTTTTCTCTGACTTCTCGTTCGCTGCCTAGTTTCCAACTGTTGCCGCTTGGCGCTTTACCGCGCCTTTTATACTAACGGCAGTAGAGCGCGTATCGTCGAGAAGCTTGTGGAACATTCGTAAAAATTCTAGCTGGTTCACGTGTCATCTAGTGTTGAGTAGTAAAATTAATTTCCTAAGTGAATCTAAAGCATCATGTTGCTAAGTAGTACGACTACGTATCGCTAGATGGCACTATTTACTAAAAATTAATGTGGTTGGATACAAAAATATTACAATAAGCCCGATTACAGAGGCGCCAGCGTTTTAATAGCAACGTAACAAGCATTCTCGATGGCGCTTCTGTAATCGGGCTTATTGACATTTCAAGTTTTTAACAAAATTACGTTAAATGCGGTTCACGTGTCACCTAGTGTTGAGTAGTGAAATTAATTTGCTAAGTGAATCCGAAGCATCATATTATGTTGCTAAGTAGTACGACTACGTAACGCTAGATGTGACTATTTGCTAAAAATTAATGTGGTTGGATACAAAAATAATTAATACATTCAATTTTCTTAAAATTGTTCTAAATCAAAAAATATTTATATTTCATTACAAATGTTAATTTATTACGATAAATTTACAAACTCGTAGATTCTGTCAAAAACATTTTGCGCCATCAGGATCTCGTGTCACAGTAAGTTCGTATAGGCCGGGTGGTTAGGCCCTGGAGTCAAACTCTGACAAGGCTAAGCGGCAAATTCAACCGGGGTCTAAAATTTAACGTGTCATCCGAGCCACGGTAACGCTCAGTTGTAATGCCACCCGTGGTCACCCATCCGAAGACTGACCGTACAGAACGTCCCTTAACTTCGGTGATGGCTGCCAAACACCCAGTCAAACTAAGCTAAGAGGCGCTACAAAAGAAATTCCGATACCGGGAATTCAACCCGAGCCTCGCCTGGGAGGGAGCGAGGTATCCTGTCACCGTCACCGTAGTGAAGTGCAATAACAAACACCGTAAGTAACGTACTTATCCTAGTAGCATTTTAAGTTGGCTGTTTGTTCGGCCTACAAGACCTTTTCGTTGGCCAACGGTCCTGCATGTCACCCCTAAAAATAGTTGAACCGCCCTCGGTTAGAATAAAATCAACAAAGGGCCATTTTGTAACCAACCGTGATTCATTGGCCCATTGTTAAAAATTGGTATGTGACATTCTGGTTGGAAAACCAACCGTAATTTTTAATGGCCCATTGTTAAAAATTGTTATGTGACATTCTGGTTGGAAAACCAACCGTAATTTTTAATGGTCCATTGTTAAAAATTGGTACCTATGTGATTTTCTGGTTGGAAAACCAACCCAAATTATAGTAGCCCGTCATTGAAAAGTTGTGAGAAATACAACGCCGATGTAACATGGTTGGGCCCATGTTGAAGCTTTGTTGGCAAAAACACTACCACCTCCCAACGTACTCCTGACCGTTGGCTAAGAGTTGCCACAACACCCCAACGAATTAAAAATGCTACTAGGGTAAAAGTTAAGTACATACTGCATTTAATTATTTATTCTTAATCCGCTAAAAGAAAAAGGAAATTAGAATAAAAATACTCCATATACATATTAACAGTCCATTTTATTTCTTACCCTTACAATTAAGGAAATACTCATATAATTAATTATTCATCATCACCATAAATGCATAAAACTATAATCGAAAACAATCAACAGAATGTAAAACAATAAATTAAATAAAATCGCTCAATGTTTCATAATACAACTCCCATATTGTGTTTTATCAGAACTATCTTAAAAGTTTTTCTTTAATATACACGTTATCTACCTCAGGAAAAATAGACGTTTTTTTTTTGGTCAACTTTGCATTGAATTTCCGATCCATTTTTGTTAATAAGGTTTTTTATAGTTTGGCGCTTGAAGCTCCACCTGGATCTGTCAGCATTTTGTTGTTTTATGCTTAGTACCTAAGTGATCCTAAACCTTATGAAAAAATTGGGTCGGAAATGCAAAGTTAAGTAAGTACTTTTTTTCCTGAGGTAATCGGCTAACGTAAAAACTGATTATAAATGCTATAAATAAATAATAAGTCAAGTATTCTAAGGGTCGGCGCAGACGGGCCACCGACCACAGCCACCGGTGGCCAGCGACAAGTAGTTCACACGAATTTTCATTCATTTTGTTAAAAAAATATTTGGGGACATCTTACACACGGTCTCTGACCCCAAACTAAGCAAAGCTTGTGATATGGCTACCAGAGACTGATATACTACATATACATATTTTTAAATACATACTTATATAGATAGTAACTAAATAACACCCAGAGACAGAGCAAACACCTATGTTCATCACATAAATACTTGCCCTGAGTGGGGATCGAACCCACGCCCCTTTGACCCAGAAGTTAGGGTTACTAACCACTGAGCCACCGAGGCAGTCATGTATGATTCGGGCTGTAATACACTGACCACGAATTTTGAGCCCCACCCACTTGTACACGACTTTTGTTAGCATTTTTATGGCAGTTACGTTTCCTGACTTATTATTTATTCGTAGCATGATGGTTTTCTTTATTTACATTTTACATCTCATTTTTTTTATTCACAAGAATAATTTGTAATAGTAAATAATTGGATCACACACTCATAAATCCACATACAAATTTCAAATATTTCCGACACCATGCAACTGCACATTCTATTTTATTACTAAAAATCATTTCCCTGCAATTTACTGCATTTTAAGGCCCAATTTCAGAGGCGCCATCGTAATTAAATAGCAATTAACATTAAAATAATTTTAATTGCAATTAAAATAATTCAAATTGCTTTATAATTATTATAATAGCAATTTAGAGTACCTAGCCCTGTTTCTTTTTCATTATACAGGGTTATAGGTATTAAACGCAAAACCTTTTAAAGGCGGGTCTAGTACATCTAGACAAACAACTTTTATACTAGGACTTTCGGAAAATCGCAAAGAAAAATATCAGCTTTTTCATACTAAAAGTTCATCAACGCGGCTAAATCGTATGGTGAAGTGTTTTTTTTTTTGCGATATTTCAAATACAAAAGTTGTTTGTCTAGATGTACTAGACCCGCCCTTAAAAGGTTTAGCGTTGAATACCTATGACCCTGTATTAGGGTGTCCCTTATTTTTCAAAGTTTTTATTTTTTAACGCATACGTCTTAGTTTTGTTCATATGTTCCTAAAACACTCGAAAATACATTTTTACCTCATTTGGACAACGATAACCCGTGCCGACTTGCATTGAAACATGTTCATACAAGTAACGCCGAACTAGCGTCGCACACCCGTCGTATTTATCATTTGTTCACAGTAACTGTCGTGATAAACACATTGTTTTAATGTAAAAAAAATGGCAGTGGAATTAAGACGCAATAAAAAAAGTATTTTCTTAGTTGGTGACATGAACCATCAAATAACCGTCTAATCGTCAAGTTCTTGCAGTCCTCTTTTTTAACATTCGCGAAGTTAAATTGACTGTTAATGAAAGCGCAGATCTTGCCGTTCGAGAGTGTGTTATATTCTGGGAAAAAGCTAGAATCCCTACCAGAGCTGTGCCTAACTGTGTAAAAAAACTTGTGGATCTTCATAGTGCTTGGAGAGAGTTACAAAAAAATTCAAAAAAAACTCAAGATGTTTACAAGCGCCGTGAGGAGGACTTTCAAAACAATTTAGATAAATTATTCGATATAGCACACGCAAATGCTTTGGAATGGATAAAAATAGAAGAAGATAAAATCTTTTTCAACAATAAAGAGCACCAAGGCGTCCAGGATGTTTAGCGGGAGTAGATAAAAAGTTAGCCGAGAAAGAAGAAAGAGCAAGACAGAGAAAATTAAAAGAAGAGAAAAAAAGACAAGAGCAAGTGTGTTCCTTAAGTTTGTCGTCGTCTTTAACTACTGAAGATTTTATCGAAACGCAAGAAAATCCCAATCGACCTATCAGCTCCGACGAAAGCATTGAGGAACCCTTGCCATCGACATCTCAAATGGTAAGTTCTGTAACAACTTCAAAAAGAGGAAGGAAAGACTTCATCACTCCTAAGTTAGTTGCCGCTTTAGATAGATGTCAATTAAGCATAAGGGACTCTGTCTATATACTTCAGGCTGTCGTAGAAGCCCTAGATCGCAGCTGTGACGAGTTCACGATAAATAAATCGTCTATTCAACGCATTCGTACACAGAGTAGAAAAGATAGAGCGGCAGCTATAAAATTAGATTCTCAGAATAATTTGCCTGAAACGGTAACCGTTCACTGGGATGGGAAATTATTACCAGGACTAGACGTAAGAAGTTCTAAAGAAGAACGCCTCCCAATTCTTATTTCATTTGGAGAAAAGGAACAACTTTTAGCTGTGCCCAAACTGGAAAGCTCTTCCGGTCAAGATCAAGCTAAAGCTGTTTTAAATGCACTTCATGACTGGAACCTCGAGGACAAAGTACAAATGATGTGTTGTGACACAACTGCATCTAATACAGGGCGTCTGAAAGGAGCTTGCGTACTTTTGGAACAAAAACTAGACAGGGAATTATTACTCTTTGCTTGCCGCCATCACGTTTACGAACTGGTTTTAAAATGTGTATTTGAAACAAAAATCCATCAAATCACAAATAGCCCTGACATCCCGATGTTCAAAAAGTTTAGAGACAACTGGAAATTAATCCTGCTGCTATTGAAGAGTGCACCGACATCGTAATTCAACATTTTTCTAAAACAACGATTGATGAATTGTTGACATTTTATAATCAAGAACTGCAAAAATCCATTGCACGTGACGATTATCGGGAACTCATTGAATTATCTATTATTTTCTTAGGAGGAGATAATGAGAAAAAGATTAAAATAAGACCTCCTGGAGCAATGCATCAAGCCAGGTGGATGGCTAGAGCCATTTACTCTTTGAAAATATGTTTGTTGCAATCTCAGTTCAAAATTAGCCCTAAGGATAAACGAGCCCTTCAAGATATTTGTTTATTCATTGCGGTTTTATATTATTATGTAAAACCATGGCTTGGATGTAGTCTGGCGGTCAAGGCACCAAATCAAGATTTGAGCTTTTTAAAAAGTCTTAAGGAATATGAAACTGTTAACAAAGAGATCTCCAAAGCAGCCCTGAGCAAGTTTAGTCAACATCTTTGGTACTTGTCAGAAGAAATAGCTGTTTTATCACTCTTTGATGATGAAGTAGAAGAACAAACTAAGACAAATATTGTAGCGAACTTACAAAGAGAGAGTTTGTATGATTCTGTAAAGAGATACATTCCATCGATAGAAGATATCTCTGATTATTTATATGGTAAGTGGAAATACATAATGTTTTCGCGATTGTTACACATTTAAATTAAATAATTTAAATGTTTAACAATCGCGATTGTCTAATTTCATTTAAATTAATTAACTTAATACGGTTTATCGCTTCTATTACATTTTTATATCTAGACCTGACTTGGCTGAAAAATGTAATAAACGCGATGAAACCGTATTAAGTAATTTAATTTAAATGAAAATACATAGTTTTATGTCTTATATATTATATTCTTCTTAATGAACTGATAATAATTATTGTGTTGTCTTTTGTTGCAGGAAAATCATTAAATGATTTTGTGTCTGTCAAGAGCATAAATTTATTTGCACGTTTAAACATTGATACAAACTTCTTGAAGAACCCCGTTTCTACATGGGAAGAAGATGTAACCTTTTTGCAGGCAAAAAGAAGGGTTCTTTCTTTAAGGGCCGTGAATGATACAGCTGAAAGAGCTGTAAAACTTATGCAAGATTTCCATGGTTTAATTACTGCAAAGGAAGAACAAAAACAATTTTTGCTGCGCTGTGTACAAGAGCATAGAAATCTGTATCCAGACTGTAAAAAAGAGACCCTGAAAAAAAATATCCTTGCTGATTTGTGATGTTCTTTCGATTAATAAATACACCTATTTTCTAAGGTTCTCTTTGATTATTATTTTTTTACAATATAAACATTTTATTTAATTTTATTACACATACACAACGATAAGCGTTAAAGATAACGATTCTTAAAATCTTCAAGGCTCTGTCGGCACGGGTTAATGTTGACATATAAAGGTAAAATTTTGTATTTGATTAAGTTTAGGTAGTTTAAAAAGAATTAAGGGGTATGCATTTCGATATCCGAAAAAAATTTTTTTTTACCCATATAAGGGACACCCTACCCTGTATAGTGATAGATGGAACACTATTTTACATTGTTATTAAATTTACGATGGTGCCTATAAAATTGGGCCTTTAGTATAAGTATATTAAGTATGTATTCTAAAATATCGACAATAGTGTTGAGGTCATGCATCCCATAACGACTTTTAATGCTTGTTTCTTTACTTTTTATGTCTGAAAAGTTTTTGTTTAACAAAGGGCAAGCGGGACGCGCATAAATCGGCACAGATACGCGCTCGCGGATGGTATAAAAGAAGGATAGAATACCTATAACTATCAAATGGAAGTATGACTGGCAGAACTCTTACTAGGATGATTTAAATCGAAAACGATGTTTGTAGTAAAATTACTCAGCCATTAAACAGGGTTATTTCTAATCAATTAGCATCCTTTTAGGGGCTTATTCTGTACATCAAAACTAACAACTTTTGTTCTGTGGCAACGTGACGCTCGCAGATCTTTATACTGTAAAGGCAAGGATACCTATTGGAATATCAGATAGAGGACGATTATGACTGAACATAACTCTTATAGGCCCCATTCACCATCAGTCCAAATGACATCCAAATGAATGTAGCTATTAATGTTGCCAATTTAGTGTATTTAAAATTTAGACTAAGCACCAAAATAACCAAAGTGACCAAAATGCTAGTGTTTATTTGGCTCGACGCATAAGCATTGCCATTCAGCGTGGCAATGCAGCCAGCATGCTGGGCACGCTGCCAACTGGCAGTGGGCTTGAGCATTTGGATTATCTTTAGACCTTCAAAGGTCTGAGGATGATCCAATTTAATGCTTTTTATGTAATAGTAGTGTAGTTTTGTTGAAGTTAATAAAGGCACTTTTGCCCGATAAAAAAAATAGACTTCATTTTTTGCAGAAACATTGTTTGAAGATATAGGTAGCCAGAAATACTATGTACATAAAGATAAATCCACAGATGATTTAGTTTGAAGGTAATCAGACAAGTTGCTAAACTATTTTTGACGCTAAAGCGCTCGCTATACCAATGAAAAGTCGCCATTTCTAACGACGAAGTCGCAAACTCGTAACATCGAATGGATGTCATCCATTTGGACTGATGGTGAATGGGGCCCTTTGCTTGAACGATTCAACCCAAAAGCAATGAAATCGAGAATGTATTTTACTGCTTCACGTTTTACATAGCCTTCCTGGGTTTAGGTTGTTTCTTCCCAGCCGCGTTAACAGTGTTCAGTATATGGTGTATGCTAGCTTGGTCGAGGACGTCGGGGCGGGCGGCGGGACGCGCGGGGCGGGCGGGACGCGGGCGGGGGATCGCGGCTACGATGCGATCTCGAATGGTGTAGAGGAAAGCTAAGATTCCTAGTAGGGGGATGAGGAGGAAGGACGATTGGCGGAGCTCTTGTTCCGATGACTTCACCTGGAAACAACATAAAAGTATAATTATTTTTCGGCAAAACTGGCATGTACTGTACTTTAGCAGCCTTTTTAATCGTCCACTGCAGGACGTAGGCCTGCCCACTAAGGGTGATTGAGCCATATCCACCACGCTGGCCCAGTGCGGTAATCGCGTAACATACATACAAAAAAAACATGCAGAAGAATTTTATTGAGAATCATCTTTTTTGAAGATTGTTAAAAATTGTGATAAACTTTTTCAAAATGTACTCTAAGCGTTATTTATTTAATCATAAATTGATGCTAGTACAATCTATACGAAAGGCCTGAAATACATCGAAACGGGTATTTCTTACAAGTTTACTGACCTTGGGAATAAACTCGAAGCTAAAGTGCTTGAACTTGCCGTCCGATATGAATGTGTAGGACTCGTCTTCGTATATGTGCGTGGCTTTAGACAACGAAGACTCGAGTGACACCACGTATGTCTTGTTATCGGCCGGCAGACGTGGCAGCACGTACATTAGACCTAAGGATAAATAAATTGCTTGAATTACATTAATAAATTAATTAAAATGATATGAAATTACAGTGTTGCGAAATTCGATCTCCGCGAAGTCAAAAACACGCGCGAAAAATAAAATAAAGATTTAGTTGAAATCATCAGTACTTTGTGTTGTGCATTAAGACTCCCAGTTTCAGGGTCAGATGAAAATACCCGGCGAGCAGCAGACCAGTTGCGTGGAGTTTTGTTACATACATTTTGAACGTACACAGACGTACAACGGGACACAGGTCATATACAGGATACAAGTACCAGGCGAACAGAAGTCGCGTGGAGTATTCCAATAAATAAGTATAATCAGCGCCACGCAAGTCGGCGGATGGGAAGTTATGCGCAGAAAGCTGCGCAAAAGGCAAAATATAGGTAAGCGCGGGAGCCACAGAGACGAGACGCCGGGGCACACCATCCCGCTAACCTCATGTCTACCGCGCGCCCCCTACGCCCGTGCTCACTACTACGCCGCTTGTGTAGAAATTGTGCACACCTGCGCAATAATTAGCGAATCACGGCGAAGTGTCATCTGCGGCTAACTCCTCATCCGCCGACTTGTGAGGCGATACAAGTATCGTCTCACCCAGGTTCATTTGCTAGCTAGCTGGGCGCTAGAGCTAGCGGTAGTGATCTATATACGAGTACTAGGCGAGCAGCAGTTTTATGGAGTATAATATTTATAAGAAAGTGTGAAGTGTCGTCTTACCCGGGTTAATCTGCTGCGTGTACCCGGCGGGCCGTGGCTTGGCGCTAGAGGGAGCCCCAGCATTCGGTGGTGATCTATACACGAGTACCAGGCGACCAGCAATTGCGAGGAGTAAGTTTGAACGTTATAAGAACGTAACACCTGCTAGGTTTTCAGCAAAATTAGTTATTTGCTCGCCCGGGTTCATACCTCGGGTGGTTGGGCGCTAGAGTGAGTCGCAGCGGTAGTACTAGGCGAGCAGCAGTTGCGTGGAGTATTGCTGTAAGAACGTGTGAAGTATCGTGTCACCCGGATTATTGCTATGAATTGGGAAGTATCGTCTCACCCGGGTTCATCTGCTGCGTGTACCCGGCGGGCAGCAGTCGCGTGGAGTAGAGCGGCGCGCCGTGGCTGGGCGCTAGAGTGAGCCGCAGCGTGCGGTAATGATCTATTTGGTCGGCGTACACGTGGACATGAGCGTCAGTTAACGGAGCGGGCTGCACGCCGATCAATCTCACGCCGGTTATATCACGCTTCTCCACTATCTGCATTAAACAAAATCCGATAAATAAAGTAGTTCAATGGTATTAATCTTGATAACCTCCACAACTATTGCCTAGTAAATAAACTTGAGCTCAATATTCTTAAGTGTTGCTGCATCACCTTTAGTAGATCTACTATGACTTACGATCATAATTACAAAATCGATGGGCAAGTTCTGTTGAGGACAGACTCAGTAGCCGACCTTGGCGTAACTCTCGACTCCAAACTCCTGTTCGATAAACATATTGAGAACATTACGACAAAGGCTATGAAGACATTAGGATTCATTTTTCGGGTCACCAAGGACTTTAAGCTGATCAAGACTTTAAAGATATTGTATTGTTCCTTGGTCTGGAGCCAACTAGAGTACGCTTCTCAAGTGTGGAACCCTTGCTACGACAAATACGTAACCCTGCTTGAAAAGCCGCAAAGAAAATTTCTGCGATTTATCAATTACAAGGCGAAATTATCGAATTTCAATTTTGATTATGAAGTGAGCTGCAGACATCACCACATGTTACCTCTTTTAAAAAGGAGAGAAGCCGCTGATCTATCTTTTTTGTATAATTTAGTTTCGGGTAGAATTGATTGTCCATCCTTGCTGACTGAAGTAAGGCTTGTCGCGCCGCCACAATCGTCACGGAAAAAACACCTTCGTCTATCTGCCCCCTCCCCCCTGTCGCACGAACTATCGTGGTAACTCCTACTTCTCGCGCACTTTCTCAAACTTTAACACGAACTATTCAAAGTATGTCGACTTATTTGGATCAAGGCACAATATGTTTAAAGCCTTAATAAATAGTAGATTTTTTGAGTGAACTGTGTGCACGGCGGTGAAATAATTAATTTGTATGCTTTTATGTAGTTTTAAGTAGGTTATTATTATTGTTGTGTAATTTTCTTTTTTTTTCCTTCACCATTATCATTGTTCATATAAGCGGTAGCCTTCGTTGGCCTGAGTGTTTGTACCATTGTTTATAGAATTTTGTGTATGAAGGCCGTTTGGCAACCCAAAGAAAATAAAATAAAATTAATCGTGCAAAAAATCAATTTCTGGAATGTGTGGAAGCTTACCTTCAAAGTTTGCGGCTTGCGCGCCAGTCGAAGTCCGGCTAATTCGGGCGTGGTGGGCTCTTTCAGGTGAATGTTGTACTCGCAGTCTGGCAGCAAGCCACGTATCCTGGTATATCAAAATAAATATTAACAACGCCTCATATACGTCAAGAACCGAACGAAGTAGAAGAGAAATGTGATGAATGTCATCTTGCATTACCATTATGCAATATAGCGGTACTGGCAATAAGAGTGGGAGAGATATGCATTAAATTCGTAAAGGTCGGAGCTAGCCCTAGTGTCAGTTTTTCTTAAGTCACTTGAAGGCCTCTGCTAAAGAAGGACATGCCTAAACGGTTAAAATAACCGGGACCTACAATTTAACGTGTCACCCGAGCCACAGTAGCGCTGAGTTGTAAATCTCACCTGCGGTCACCCATCCGAAGACTGACCGTGCCGAACTTTGCTTAACTTCGGTGAACAAATATGCATTCACTGTCATAGAACGGGTAGTAACAATTTAATATTATATATATTTCATCAATATACCTGATCGTGCCGCTAAGTCCGGTAGTGGCCTCCTCAGTAGCACAATGTTGAGGCCCAGCGCTGGGCACGGCGGCCAGCGTGGCCCCCGCGCAGCCCACGCCTCCCAGAGACAACATAAGATCCCAGTAATAAGGATATATACCTGAACGCGCCGCTAGGTTCAGTATTGGCCTCTTTAGTAGCACAATGTTGAGCCGTAGGGCTGGGTACGGCCGCAAGCGTGGCCCTCGCCTAGCCCACGCCTCCCAGAGTGGCCCCCGCCCAGCCCACGCCTCACAGTGTGGCCCCCACGGAGCCCACGCCTGTTAGAGTAGCCCCCGCCCAGCCCACGCCTCGCAGAGCGGCCCCAGCCCACCCTACGCCTCGCAATAACAATACAAGACCACACTAAACGGATATATACCTGAAAGCGCCGCTAGGTTCAGTAGTGGCCTCCTCAATAGCGCAGTGTTGAGGCCCAGCGCTGGGAACGGCGGCCAGCGTGGCCCCCGCCCAGCCCACGCCTCCCAGAGACACGAGAGCGCCCATACAAGACCACGCCACTCGCACGCCCCTGTACATTAAATAAATAATTTATTTCACAAAACTTTACAAAATAATTACACAATAAAAACTATATAGCTAAACTTAAAAATTAAACTGAGTCTAAAATCATTCCTATAGCACCCACACTAAGAAATTCTTCTCGTGTCGTGGTGTGCTGTGTACTTCTTGATTGATATTAGGTCGTGTGATCTAGTGACATTAATTGTTTCTAGTACAAGTTTGCGTAATAATTAAAGTATTAAATAGATAGAAATTAATATTTGTTTAGTTCCAAAAGTTAAAATGTATGTAGTTTTAATTGAAGCAACTGAAGACGCAGAAAACCACTTTATAATTATAACACGTATCACAAACTGCTTTTGAGGATTTATTTACTAAAGAAGCCTGTGTAGTTTTCTGTCGTGGTAGATAAATAAATTTAAGGGGAAATTACACACCGGTATTTCAATTTTAGGGCTCGTACACACAGAACATATACGTTTAAACGGACGGTTTAAACGTATATGTTGTTAACGTATGCAGTTGTATGAGCGAGTTCACACAGAATACAGTATTCCTGATCAAGTAAAAAATACCGATCCGACAAAATACGCAGCAATCCGTTTTACAGGTCCGTTTAAACGTAATATATATGTTATTAGCGGATGTAGTTGTATGAGCCAATTCACACACATGACAGTATTCCGGATCCAGTAACAACGGAAATATGTACTGATACATTTTATCGCATCGAAACCGCGCGGGGCTTTCTGTGTGAATATTACCACCAGTAGCGACGGATCAGTTAAAAAGGATCCTGTAAAATCGGACGCTATGTGTACGCGCCCTTAGTAATAATTGTAAGTGTTTACATACCTAAGTGTTAGTGTCTACATACCTAAGTGTTAGTGTCTACATACCTAATTGATAGTGTCTACATACCTAAGTGTTAGTGTCTACATACCTAAGTGTTAGTGTCTACATACCTAAGTGTTAGTGTCTACATACCTAAGTGTTAGTGTTTACATACCTAAGTGTTAGTGTCTACATACCTAATTGATAGTGTCTACATACCTAAGTGTTAGTGTCTACATACCTAAGTGTTAGTGTCTACATACCTAATTGATAGTGTCTACATACCTAAGTGTTAGTGTCTACATACCTAAGTGTTAGTGTCTACATACCTAAGTGTTAGTGTCTACATACCTAATTGATAGTGTCTACATACCTAAGTGTTAGTGTCTACATACCTAAGTGTTAGTGTCTACATACCTAATTGATAGTGTCTACATACCTAGTGTTAGTGTCTACATACCTAATTGATAGTGTCTACATACCTAAGTGTTAGTGTCTACATACCTAAGTGTTAGTGTCTACATACCTAAGTGTTAGTATCTACATACCTAAGTGTTAGTGTCTACATACCTAAGTGTTAGTGTCTACATACCTAAGTGTTAGTGTCTACATACCTAATTGATAGTGTCTACATACCTAAGTGTTAGTGTCTACATACCTAAGTGTTAGTGTCTACATACCTAATTGATAGTGTCTACATACCTAAGTGTTAGTGTCTACATACCTAAGTGTTAGTGTCTACATACCTAAGTGTTAGTGTCTACATACCTAAGTGTTAGTGTCTACATACCTAAGTGTAAGTGTGTGTGTTTTCCCCTCCTGGACTGCCAAGAGCGCGTGTGGCGGGGTGAACTTGTATTCCTTCATATTGGGCTTCACGTAGTAGTCTGCCGGCGAGAGCGAAGTGAAGCGTAGGGCTGCTCCGGCCTGCAGCGCGCTGCGGCGGTACGCGCCGCCGCTTACCGATACCAATGCACCCTGCAACACACGCATTTGCAATTTGTACTTTGCATTTAAGATGTCCCCTATTGAATAAATAAATATTAGAGGACATTTTACGCACTGTCTCTGACTCCAAATCAAGCAGACTCAGAGACTGATATTACTAAATATACATATTTTTAAATACATATGTACTTATATAGATAACTAGCGACCCGCCCCGGCTTCGCACAGGTGTATTAAACATATGAACATGCCTCTTGAATCACTTTATCAATTAAAAAAAAAAACGCATCAATATCGGTTGCGTAGTTTTAAAGATATTAGCATACATAGGGACAGACCGACAGGGAAGCGACTTTGTTTTATACTATGTAGTAATGATACCTAAATAACACTCAGACAGAGCAAACACCTATGTTCATAAAATGAATATTTGCCCTAGGTGGGAATCGAACCCACGCTGCTTTGACCCAGGAGTCAGGATCACTGACTACTGAGCCACCGAGGCAGTAATGTGAGGGCCCAGCGCTGGTTACGACGGCCAGGGTGGCGCCGCCCAGCTTTCCGCATGTAGTACTTTCAACCACCGGACGAACATCCTGCTCATAGCGTACACGGTTCAAACCAATATTCTCCCACGTCTACCAGCTCCACTATAATCTCAGACAATTTGTGCGAGAGTACATTTCCATCCGAGTCTGAGCTATCAAACACGTACGACTACTTTTCACTATGCACTGCGTATAGTGATACACTGTACGTTTACAATCGATTCTGTCATTGTTTTATTACTTTCCTCACATTGTTTTTTTTTTAAATACGTTTGTCAATAGGCGTTTGACAACATACTGCCTAATGTTAAGCAGATTTGCAGTTTAAGGTGTAGCATGCTTACCTACAAGATACCTATTTACTTCACATTTGAAGACGCCTTATGTTGTACTTTAGCGGAAAGACAGACTCGGGCAAAGCGTTCCATCTTCTGGCTGTTCATATGAGGAATAAGGATTTCTAACGCTTGGTATAAAGTATGTATGTTACGCGATCACTCCGCCAATATCTTCGAGCAAATATCTACAGAGTCCCTAAGTAAAAGTAGTAAAAAAATGTCCGAACGCCGTCATACATACCGACTTAGGATATTTACAATAAATAATTCACAATGACCCGTTTTCTCGAATCTCGACGTTATGTCACCTAATTAGTGCTTGTAACCGAGCACTTTGATATCGCGCGGCGTTATAGTCGGCTTGCAATCCCCTTACGACTAACTAAAAAGCCTGCCCACTACATAGCTTGGGCAGAGTTTTGGCTCGGACACTTTTTTTGCACGATTGTAGATCTATAGATATTTGCTCGAAGGCCAATGTGAACCGATTTTACTGTAGATTTTGATGATTATTTTTTTGTTTGGTAGATCAAACTTCAGAGGATGATCAAGATTCAGAATATAAATTTTATCGCCACCGGCCGAGTCGTTTTTGAAAAATCAACAATAATGTGAAAATGACTACAATGATGATACATCGATTTCGAAAAAAGCAAAGCCGTGGTGGTCTAGTGGCCCGCCTTACAATCGTGAGGTCGTGGGTTCAAATCCCGGTCCCGTACCAATGAGTTCTTTGGGATTTATGTACGGAATTTAACACCACTGGCTTTTCGGTGTAAGAAAACATCGTGAGGCAACCTGCATACATATCGAAAAAAATCGATGGCATATGTGAATCCACCAACTCGCACTGGGCCAGCGTGGTGGATATGGCCCAATCACCCTTCGTGGGTAGGCCTACCTCCGGGTGCGTGCAGGGGTTTCCCCACCCTTATACTCCCACATCCCACCGGAACCCGAAGATTACTTATGGCGTAGTATTTTAGTGAAAAATTTTCTAAGTCATTTTTCCTCAGTGCCCCCTTTGGTATCCTCTGACCCTACGTCCTATTATTAAAAGACTGATACAGAACAGTAGTACAGTATAAGACAAAAACACACACGCGCGCGCTTGCACGTTTTAATGATTTTTTTTTTTAAATTAAATGTACCTACTGTTGTTAAGCAATGTTTAATGCAATATGTGTTGTATATACCTAATTGAGCATTAACTAAAATTTATAAGTATTTCATGAAGTAATTATTGATACCTTAAGATGAATTGTATAAATCTATTTTGTAATTATTATTTTTTTAACATTTATTTTTAACATTATGTACTGATATTAATATTTTGACATCAAGAAAGCAATCATTTAATTAATCTGAAACGTATAAACAACACTGTAATATGACTTATAGGCCCAGACCATAATTAAACTTAACATAAATTTTTTTTTTTTTTAGTTCAGAATTTTTAATTTCCAATAAATATAAAACTGTACAATTCATAATGATGTAACTATTAGGAAGGCTATCCATCAAAATACAGGTGTTCTCACACCTAGTTTGATGGCTATGGCTACATATTTCATGTATTGTGTACTAAAAGAAATAAATTATTTTTCATTTTTTCAAAATCGTTACCTGTAATGGTTTCCCATCAGCATCGTCCACCAGCTCCACGATGATCTCTGCCAGTTTGTGCGCGAGTATATTGCCATCCGAGTCCGGAGAACCAAACACGTACGACTCCTTTTCCGCCCGCACCGTGTACGAGTGCGCCGCGTCTAGGGGACCGAACCGGTACGTGCCGTCCGATGATACTTGGGTCGACACTACACCGTCATCTGAACGAACAAAACGGACTTTTACTAAATGTATCGCGATGGAGCATCGCCGTAGGGTAGCGAGTCTGTCCATTTTTTTATAGGATTCATTTCGGAGAGCGTGCATCTGAGCTGCACGACCTTATCCTACCATCCCCTTTTTACTACAGGGCTAGTAGGAGGACGCCACATTACCACCCCTATATTGTCGATTTTCCATCGATACGTACGAAGCGGTTTGACTCAACATTTCTGATTCGTACCGCCAGGGAATGGAACAGTCTTCCTGCTTTCCTGTTTCCTAAGAGATAAAATCTAGGGCTTTTCAAGGTCAGAGTGCAGAGGTATCTTCTAGGTCTGCGTGCTTCATCTTCGACCACAACGTCGCTAACCATCAGGCGAGTTGGTGGTCAAGAGCGGACTTTGTTGCGTTAAAAAAAATATACTGTAACGTGATAAGCGCTCGCGCACCTTGTTTACGTGTAGGTATTCGGTCGCGGGTCGGCCTTTGTTTACGTCCTTTGTTGTCTTCGTTTTTTTGTATTTTTGATCACTTTGTAACAATAGGGATTCTCGAACTTTAAACTTGTTTACTTTGTCAATCACAATGGCACCGAATATTTCAGAGATTTCTAGAGAACCTTTATTCCGATATAAATGGAGCGGTGAGGTTCCGTCCGACTAAGATTTTCGTTTACCGTCGAAGCGAAAGCATCTCGTGTACTGTGAAGTGTGTGTGAATATCAGTGCTAGTGTGAAGTGATTGTGCGAACCAAGTGTGTCGTGTGTTTATTGTGATTTTGTGCAGTGATTGTGTGTAATAAAGTGCATAAAGTGACTAATCGGCATTTTAACTGATTATCCAAGAATCCATCTGGTAATAATACTAATACAGGTCGCGTCATATAAAAAGAACGCTGGAGCTTCAAGCTGCGCACAAGGAAAGAAGAACTTGCAAAATGGGACCAGACAGTGTAGCTCAAAAAATCGGCCCAGTGCGAGTCGGACTCGCGCACGAAGGGTTCCGTAACATGTTGGAGCCATTTTAGCCCCATTTCTTTTGTCATTATTAATAGCGAGCAAAAAAACTCATAAAAAACACTTTTGTTGTATGGGAGCCTCCCTTAAATATTTATTTTATTCTGTTTTTAGTATTTGTTGTTATAGCGGCAACAGAAATACTTCATTTGTAAAAATTTTAGCTTTCTAGCTATCACGGATCATGAGATACAGCCTGGTAACAGACAGACACACGGACAGCGGAGTCTTAGTAATAGGGTCCCGTTTTTACTCTTTGGGTATGGAACCCTAAAAACAGAGACTGGCGTGATACGTGGTCGCCACAACCTACACAAAGTTTTAATTGCTAACATATAATTCGAAAAGCAAATATAAATCAAGGTGTAAAAAACAACTGGACTAACATCATCTCGCTCTATTACATTACCTGACGTAAGAGTGAGCGTGACATCAGGCACGACCAGAACGATTTTACCTTGAATAGTGAGCGCGCGCCTCGCTCGCAGTAACAGAGATAATCGTTGACATTAGTCCCACCCACCACTTTCGAAAGACTACCCGAGTGAAACAGATATGTCCCGCTTTAACCCACATTACCTGACGTAAGAGTGAGCGTGACATCAGGCACGGGCGGGACGATTTTCCCTTGAATAGTGAGCGCGCGCCTCGCTCGCAGAATGAAAGCCGACGGTTGGCACTCCGATCCGCCGACCACTTGCGCGGGACTGGCCGGGTGGAAAAGCAGTGACTGAGACGTTGCTGACACTACCACCACTTCTCCCTGAAAAACATTTTTTTTTCATCAGAATTTTATCTCGATCCGTCTTAGCTAGATTACGCCGGTTTTTATTAGCATTAAACACAAACCTAAAGGAGTGGCCCAAGTAGGTCACGTCACGATCTTATACTATGCTATGTGCCTCATCAGATTCAATATCGTAGAAAAACACAGCCCATATCTAGTATTTATGATTACCTCAGCCATATGTAACGTGTGTTCGAACACGAACATTCCGCCATCTTGTACAGAGGTCAACGACCCCACACGGTCTTACCGTCCTGGTCAATAATCAGCTGAGCAATCACGCTTACAAAAAGAGATATGACTCCATTGTACAGTTACCACCACAAACTAAGAAGATAATAACCATATAAAGCGTGTGTTCAAACACGAACAAATCCACGCGGTCAGTTTTGCCGTCCTTGTCGATATTGACCACGAGGTCATTGATCGCGTCAGGTGGACGTTACATCACCGTGCATATTATTTATTTATGAGCTTGCTAATAAACCCCACAAAAAGACATAATACAGCACATTACCTGAGCTATACTCGTGTTTTCGAACACTAACATTCCGCCTGTTGCACGGAGATCCGTCCTTGTCGATTGTCAGCTGAATAATAAAGCTATCATAAACATATTTTACATATACAACAGCATATGCTTACCTCAGCCATATGAAGCGTGTGTTCGAAAACGAACATTCCGCCATCTTGCACGGAGGTCAACGGCCCCACGCGGTCAGTCTTCCCGTCCTTGTCGATAGTGAGCACGAGGTCATTGACCGCGTCCGGTGACGTCACCTTCACCCCCACCGAGTGGGCGACGGCTACGAAGTGCACGGTCTGTAAATATAAAATGTATTCACGTTAAAATATCAACTTTTACATGCAGGAATATTTTGTACTTATAGGAAAATTAAATTCATGTTTTTATTAATTTACTCCCTACATTTTTATATTTTCTCCCCATTTAAACCTTCCCTTAGCTTCCACGGATATTTCAAGACCAAAATTAGCCCAATCGGTTCAGCCGTTCTCGAGTTTTAGCACGACTAACAACCACGATTCATTTCTATATGTATAGATATAGATGTGGTGATAAAGACTATTTACGACAAGTGAGTCGCTGCGCAGTCTGCGGTGGACTGGGGCGGGGTGTTGTAGCAGCCGCAAGGAGTGAGCGTGCGTGCGAGCATCTCGTCTGTGTGTCCGCTTATATCTTATAAACATTCAACAGATTCAAATGCGGAATTCAGTATCTTTTAGAGTGTTTCAAGTAGAAAGTTTGCAGCTATAGCAATCGTACCTGGGCAAAGCCGGAACGGGCAGCCTATATAAAGACAACTTACGGCAGGTGAGGTGAAGCCCCTGTGCAGTCTGCGGTGGATTGCGGCGGGGAGAACTTGTGGCAGCCGCGAGGAGTGAGCGTGTATTTCTCAGTAGTTGCTATACATATACCTTATAAAGATAACTTACGGCAGGCGAAGCCCCTGTGCAGTCTGCGGTGGACTGTGGCGGGGAGAACTTGTGGCAGCCGCGAGGGGTGAGCGTGTATTTCTCAGTAGTTGCTATACATAAACCTTACAAAGACAATTTACGGCAGGCGAAGCCCCTGTGCAGTCTGCGGTGGACTGTGGCGGGGAGAACTTGTGGCAGCCGCGAGGGGTGAGCGTGTATTTCTCAGTAGTTGCTATACATATACCTTACAAAGAAAACTTACGGCAGGTGAAGCCCCTGTGCAGTCTGCAGTAGACTGTGGCGGGGAGAACTTGTGGCAGCCGCGAGGTTTGAGCGTGTATTTTTCAGTTGTTGCTATACATATACCTTAGAAAGAAAACTTACGGCAGGTGAAGCCCGTGTGCAGTCTGCAGTAGACTGTGGCGGGGAGAACTTGTGGCAGCCGCGAGGTTTGAGCGTGTATTTTTCAGTTGTTGCTATACATATACCTTAGAAAGAAAACTTACGGCAGGTGAAGCCCCTGTTCAGTCTGCAGTAGACTGTGGCGGGGAGAACTTGTGGCAGCCGCGAGGTTTGAGCGTGTATTTTTCAGTTGTTGCTATACATATACCTTAGAAAGAAAACTTACGGCAGGTGAAGCCCCTGTGCAGTCTGCAGCAGACTGTGGCGGGGAGAACTTGTGGCAGCCGCGAGGAGTGAGCGTGTATTTCTCAGTTGTTGCTATACATATACCTTACAAAGACAACTTACGGCAGGTGAAGCCCCTGTGCAGTCTGCAGTGGATTGTGGCGGGGAGAACTTGTGACAGCCGCGAGGAGTGAGCGTGTATTTCTCAGTTGTTGCTATACATATACCTTACAAAGACAACTTACGGCAGGTGAAGCCCCTGTGCAGTCTGCAGTGGATTGTGGCGGGGAGAACTTGTGGCAGCCGCGAGGAGTGAGCGTGTATTTCTCAGTTGTTGCTATACATATACCTTATAAAGACAACTTACGGCAGGCGAAGCCCCTGTGCAGTCTGCGGTGGACTGTGGCGGGGAGAACTTGTGGCAGCCGCGAGGAGTGAGCGTGTATTTCTCAGTTGTTGCTATACATATACCTTATAAAGACAACTTACGGCAGGCGAAGCCCCTGTGCAGTCTGCGGTGGACTGTGGCGGGGAGAACTTGTGGCAGCCGCGAGGAGTGAGCGTGTATTTCTCAGCGTGCGGCACGCATTGCTGGCTCGCGCCGCGCGGGACATTGAATACGCCGTTCGATGACTTGCTTTTGTATTCCACCTGAAACCATATGAACCATACATTGTAATACTTTCTTAAACTTTCGTGATTTGAGCACATTGAATGACCACGATTGAAGCAACTCGGTCAAAATATCGGGATAGTTTAGGAAGTATTTACTTATCGCGTACTTTCAGTGCGCGATTATAGTCCCGTAGTATAAAAACAAAAATTTATTCCTTACTCAAATATCTACATACAAAAGAGAAACCATATACCGGAAACTCGGAAAATTTTTTGTTAAATTATCACACGTATAGCGTACACAAAAGCAAACTACACGCACAGAAGGTATCCAACTTGCTTGAACTATAACTTTAGCCTGTGTTACGGCGACGTTGTGTTTAGACTCCGACCAACACAGCGGTGGGATAGATACTGACACTTCTACTTCCAAGCAAGAATATCTTACTCACCTCTACGCTATGTGTAGAGTGCAGATACAGAAGGTATCCAGATTGCCTGAACGGTGGGACGGTGGCTTCGGCCTGCGTTACGGCAACATTGTGACGAGACTCCGACCAGCACAGCGCCGGGCTCGATACTGAAACTTCTACGTTGCCGGGAAGCACTTCCGAGAAGGAATATTTTCCATCTGAAACAAATTAAAATGTTAAACATTTTCGCATTACATAAAATTTTGCAGCATTGGGCGTCCACTTGCAAGGTGGATGGATGACCTCATTAAGACCACAGGATGGATGATGATGATAATAAAATTTTGTAGTCACAACTCAGCACAAGCCTCATCTTTTGTACGCCACTCCTCTCGATCCGGTGCTAATCATGTCGTGATTGGACCCTCGATATGGTATTTTTAGGGTTCCGTACCCAAAGGGTAAAAACAGGTATACTAAGACTGCGCTGTCCGTCTGTCTGTCTGTCTCCAGGCTGTATCTCATGAACCGTTATAGCTAGAAAGCTGAAATTTTCACAGATGATGTATTTCTGTTGCCGCTATAACAACGAATACTAAAAACAGAATAAAAATAATAATTAAGGGGGGCTCCCATACAACAAACCTGATTTTTTATCCCTTTTTCGCTCTATATTAATAATGGTAACAGGTAGATGCTTGAAATTTTCACAGAATATTTGGTTGTATATTCACTTCCTTACATAGTGTAAAATAAAGTCACTATTTTCGTTTGTTTGTTTGTTTGTTTGTCTGTATGCTTAAATCTTTAAAACTACGCAACGGATTTTGATGCTGTTTTTTTTAATGGATAGAGTGATTCAAGAGGAAGGTTTATATGTATAAAAATTCCCACGGGAACGGGCACAACGCGGGTAAAACCGCGGGGCGCTGCTAGTCAATAATAAATAATAAAATCAAAATAAAATAAATATTTAAGGGGGGCTCCCATACAGTACGGAACCCTCCGTGCGCGAGTCCGACACGTACTTGGCCGATTTTTATTTTCTATCAATAAAGTGAAAGTGCCATTATGTGTTACATGAACTTGTGCCTTGTGTGATGGATGGAACTTGTGCGGTTCGTCTACCGAGACCTCACATAATATATAGTACCTGGAGATTTATAAAGTGTTGAAGCATAAAACTGAGAGTATCTATTTAAAAATCAGTCTCTGGCAGCCATACTACAAGGTTTGCTTAGTTTGAGGGCAGGGACCAAATGTTAGATTCCCCTAATTTTAACATTTAACTGGTGTGGTAACAATACTTTAAATAGAGGTACAGAAGCAACAAAAGCTTACCAACTACAGTGGTTTCCAACGGAGTGACAACATAACCACCGTCTGGGGAAAGAGGCCGCAACGTAACAGTGACTCCTTTACACGAGGTCTTGCATTCAACAGTGCCCGACAGACGGCCTTTTAGCTGCGAGAACTGGACGCCCTCTACCGGCCCGTGGCCCACCGATACCTTCTGCGATAGCGGGTAGAACCTGGAGTGAAATGTATAGGTATAGCTCTGGGTAAAATTAACGGTCTGAGATTAATGAATAACTGATTCGAACCTTTTGGACGCCAGGCTACAAATGTAAATTATTTTTTATTATGCGGCCCTATATTATTATTACTATAAGTTTCATAGGGAGCCCCTACGAAACTTATAGTCGACAAATACCAAGCGCTGGTCAAGTATGAATGACTTTGGCGTTTGAAGAGTTAAGTTCAATGAATGAAGAACTGTCATTTGCATTAACAAACCAAATGCAAAAAAAATGCGAATTGACTGAACTGATTCCTTTAAATGGATAAATCTATATGCCAACGCTATAAGTTGGTTAAAAAAATGATAAACACTTCACAGAATTCGTCGCGAGTCCAGTATAGCGGGTTAACTCAGTGGTTTAGAGCGTCGGGCTAGTGATCCGAAGACGCAAGGTTCGAATCCTGCATCCGCGACGAATTTTTGAAATGTTTATCATAAAAAGTAACTCTTTGGATAAATCTTCTTATTAATTAATTTTATTTCTTATTATTACTTTGCGGGGGCTTGTTTAACTAGGGAGTTGTTGACTCAGGTCAATATAAATCGTGGCAGACTTTATATTTATCAATTAATTATAAAAAAAAATTGTGCATTAGACAGTTCTTTATGATACAAGAAAAAAAAAACAACGATTAAACACTCAGAAGAATGTCAAGTAATAGAAGTATTGCTAAATTTTACTTAAATAAAAATGACGTTACAGCTGTCTTATTCATATCTGGTTATACAGCATACGCGAGAGTGAGTGGAACAAAGAAAAAGCAATGTCTGTAGCCATACGTCAAAATCGCCAGTTGAAATGTCAAAACAGTTAAAATTTGGTTCCACTTGGTCTTTTGTCTTTTTCGGAAATTTGAACCCTCTAGTTCCAGTAAGAAGGTTCAAATCTCTGATTATTTTACCATCCTACTTTTTACCTTTTTGAATTTGGACACCCGAGATAGCTCAATGCTAGTTTGTGAACCCCTTCGAAATTACGTAAGTTCGGGTGTATGTGCACCTTTTTTAACCTTTTAAATTTGATATTTAAAATGGGACAAATTGATGTATATCTCTTGCTATTTCAGTACGGTTTCTATTACTTTAGTTCTTATTCTATGATTAAACATGTATGTATCTTATTTAGTTTAGAGTGGTAGTATACTTACTGCAACCCTTCTCTCTGTTCCTTGTCAGATACTTCAACTTTAGCCGTGTACACTCCGGGAGGCAAATATGTGCACCATTTACCTGCAAAAAGTATCTTTTTAGTTATTTTGTGTTTTTTTTATTGCACAATGCATTGTTACAACGTAGAGTTTATTACAAATTAATTAGTTATTTAGTTGTGATATTATCAACGTTCCTCAGAGTCAAGATTCGGCCTATAGCAGAGGCGCGTTCAGGGCGCAACGCCACGTGCCTGGCGGCGGGTGGTGTGACGTCACCGCACACGCGCTAGCGTGACACGCGACCGATCACGCTGCCAGTTGGCCCGTCTCGAGGCCCGTTGCTACCTACTATTACTATCTTCTATACAGCCTAGGCCCTAGATAGGTAGTCGTCTATATGCTCACCCGAGTCCTGTATATTGACGAGCACAGTGTTAGCGGAGGCGCGTTCAGGGCGCAGCGCCACGTGCCTGGCGGCGGGCGGTGTGACGTCACCGCACACGCGCCAGCGTGACACGCGACCGATCACGCTACCCCGAGGCCCATTGCTGCCCACCATCACTTCAATGTCCTCTAGCTCGCAACGCTCTGGAACGGAATTTGGTCTGATAAAATGATTCTGACGCAGCATAAATGTAAAAATGTTATTGAAGTGAAACTTCTACTGCTATTTCCAACAAGGTTGCGTTAAACGTTTAACGCTACCATTGAGGGGGTAAGAAAGCACTGTTGCGTCGAACTTCCACTTGAGCACATCTTTTTAGTATTACGGGATTTACCTATCACTCAATTCAAATATTAGACAACTCGGTCGAAACGTCGAGATAATGGGTTATTTATGAATATCGTGTTTTCATTACGCGATAAGTCAAAATTGATTGCAGTTTCACGTTTGATGTTCACTTGATTGAAAATTTCTTGTAGCAAAAATCTCTGTTTATTTTTTTAGGGTTCCGTACCCAAAGGGAAAAATGGGACCCTATTACTAAGACTTCGATGTCCGTCTGTCCGTCAGTCTGTCTGTCTGTCACCGGGCTGTATCTCATGAACCATGATAGCTAGGCAGCTGAAATTTTCACAGATGATGTATTTCTGTTGCCGTTATAACAACAAATACTAAAAAGAAAATAAAAAAAAATGTTTAAGGGGGGCTCCCATACAACAAACGTGATTTTTAGGAGTTTTTTGCTCACTATTGATAACGGCAAGAGGAATGGGGCTCCCTTAGGGTACGGAACCCTTCGTGCGCGAGTCTGACTCGCACTTGGCCGATTTTTTTATCTTTGCTAAGAAAAGCTGGCAAATAAAACGTATGAAATATACCGTGCTGGAAGCTAACAGTGTAGACCCCGGGCTGCAGGCTCGGTAGTGTGAATTTGCCGGCCGAGTCGGAGGTTCCGATGGGAGTCCCGTCGAGCAGCACCCGAACTCCGGACAAGCCTTTACCGGGAGCAGATACTACTGAGCCCACCACTGTGAATCCTGTCACCTAAAATAAATTATTCACATATAGACTTCGAGCAAATATATATAGCGTCATAATCGGGCAAAAAAAGTGTCCGAGCCAAAACTCTGCCCAAGCTACGTAGTGGGCAGGCTTTTTAGTTAGTCGTAAGGCGATTGCAAGCCGACTACAACGCCGCGCGATGCCGAAGTGCTCGGATACAAGCACTAATTAGGTGCCATAACGTCGAGATTCGAGAAAACGGGGTCATTGTGAATTATTTAAAGTAAATATCTAAGTCGGTATGTATGACGGCGCTCGAACATTTTTTCACTACTTTCACTTAGGGACTGTGGCTCTGTAGATATTTGCTCGAAGTATACAGGGTTATCTGCCCGCCCTGTACTAAGCCAAAAAGAGGAGATCAAAACTATTGTTATGAACCACTTTTACTATGGGACCAACCCATCCCGGGTAGAAGATTGACTAACAAATCACCTTTTCCATACGAAATTGTAACTTGGAACTGCCAAAATGTATAAACAGCTTATTTTTTTCTTGAATTCCAGGTTGGCTCTATAGTAAAACTTCTTCATAAAAATGGTCTAAATCTTCCATTTTTGTGTAAGCGCTCTGACGTTCGGCTTCGCTTTTCCTCCCGCTCGCTCTCATGGCGTGAGTAACTGGCGCGAGCAGGAGAAAAAACGAAGCCGAACGCTTACACAATAAGGCTCCAGTTCTGGATAACCCTGTATATCATGTTCTTATATTCAAATTGATTTGAATTCATAGATTCTCTACTGAAATAAGTTTACTAGCAACATGCCATACTTGTCTCATACTCCTACACACACTCATGAATGTTTTGTATTCAGATGAGATAAACTCTATTTCATGTAATAATGGATTGGTTTTCTAAGCAGCCCTAATAGTGTCAAAATCCAAGGAACAAAAGAAAAACAAGTGCGAGTCGGACTCGCGCACGAAGGGTTCCGTACCGTATGGGAGTCCCATTCCTCTTGCCGTTATTAATAGCGAGCAAAATACACATAAAAATCATGTTTGTTAAATGGGAGCCCCCCTTAAATATTTATTTTATTTTGTTTTTAGTATTTGTTGTTATAGCGGCAACCGAAATACATCATCTGTGAAAATTTCAGCTGCCTAGCTATCATGGTTCATGAGATACAGCCCGGTGACAGACAGACAGATGGACATCAAAGTCTTAGTAATAGGGTCCCGTTTTTCCCTTTGGGTACGGAACCCTAAAAATTCTAGAGCTACAGATATTGACAGTTTTTTAAATAAAATCACATTTGTTTGAGCTCATGTATTTGCTACATAAATGAATTCATTAGCAACATACCGTAAATCTCGTAATCCTACTGACTTAAATGTGAATGTGATTTTTAACAAAGATTAATTATTAAGCTCTGATGAGAGTTCTAACTCACACTCAACACAGGCTATTCTTTTTTATGCAGAAAAAAACTTGTGGGCTTCTCCTGCATGTCAAGGTTTAAGAGAAATTCTAAATTATTACTCACCTCAAAAGCATTCTTAATGAACAGACTGTCATGCCTGACTGTAAAAGGCACCGCATCAGGCTTGACATTGTAGCTGACATCCACCTGGCCTGGAGTGGTCGACAATGCAATGAGACGGTACTCCCCCGCTGGCACGAGGCCAAATGAGAACTCCCCTTGCGAGTCAGTAGTGACATGACAGATTGGAGAGTCGGGGACACTCTGGAGCAGAGCTGTGTTGCAGCCTTCTACTCGATACTTTTGATTGTCCTGCAAATAAAAGTTAACTTTAGAAATAGCAAACTATAATTTGTGTTATTTTTAAGAGATATAAATTCTTACTCATTCATATTTTTAAACATTTACGTAGGTAGTTCAATGGTTTGTCCAATACTTCAATTTAGGTAGGTAGGTCTGACTTCAAGAAAGAGGCCAATCGCCGAATCCAACTCGGTTGGGCAGCGTTCGGAAAATTGCGTAACGTCTTCTCGTCCGACATACCTCAGTGCTTCAAGTCGAAAGTTTTCGACCAGTGTGTGTTGCCAGTGATGACTTATGGCACAGAAACGTGGTCTCTCACTATGGGCCTTATTAGTAAGCTCCAAGTAGCCCAACGAGCCATGGAGAGGGCTATGCTCGGAGTTTCTCTGCGAGATCGAATCAGAAATGAGGAGATCCGTAGAAGAACCGACATAGCCCAGCGAATTGGCAGGTTGAAGTGGCAATGGGCATGGCGCATAGCGCGGAGGACTGATGACCGATGGGGTCGAAAAATTCTCGAGTGGAGACCACGTACTGGCAAGCACAGCGTTGGACGTCCACCCACAAGGTGGACGGATGACCTTTTTAAGACCGCGGGATCGCGCTGGATGCCAGCTGCTACCAACAGGTCTTATTGGAGATCCTTAGGGGAGGCCAATGTCCAGCAGTGGACATCCTATGGCTTAAACGAACGAACGAATGGTTTGTCAAGCCTTGTTCTCATTGTTCTGTAGTCTAGGCAGAAAAATACTTAATTACTCTAGTGATTACATGTTTAGAGAATTAACAGTAATACAAATAAATTTCCAAACAAATTGAAAATGTATTCTGTTTACTGCCTAATGTGAGTGTTTATCAAAAGTTTAAGGTACAAAAACTAACTTCTTTCGAGTACAGCAGCACATACAGGCCTTCAATAGGACTGCCAAAGGAGGTGACGGAGCCTTTTACATCATAGCCCTTTACTGTTAGAACTACTCCCAGTGCCATTTTCCCTTCTTTCATTTGAACCTCTGCTTGAGATGGCTCCAGTTTCCATCTGGAAGTAAAATGGTAATAATCTTAAGGATAAAAAAAATTCAATAGTACTAACATTTATTATTTACAGTAAGATGTGGCACTCAAAGCAAAGTTTGACTAGATATTCATTAGCGATCAGCAACATTCAGCATGGTCAGTCTTCGGATGGGTGGCCGCGGGTGGCATTTACAACTGAGCGCTACTGTGGCTCGAATGACACGTTAAATTGTAGGCCCTGGCTGTTTTAACCGTTTAGCCATGTAAGAAGCCGTCAGGTGGCTTAAAAATTAGAGCCAGCTCTGGCTCTAATTTTAAAGTCTGTATAGGCCACCCGGCCTATACAGACTTACTTTAGTAAGAAAGACAAACAGTTCAAGTGAAAACAAAAAAATTAAAACCAAGTTGGCACATTCTGCGTTTCTGCAGTATGATGTGAACAGTGACACTGGGTGCAGCGACTATAGTGTAGTGAAACCATCACCATGCTAGAAAAGGTTTTGCTTAAGTTTTAATAATTAATACATGCAACATAATTATTGTGCATGATGACTAAGTAAAAAAACATTATTATAATTAGTCCGTTAGATAGATTACTAAAAAATATTGGACACATATTTTTTTCTTTTGTCAACCATACAATAAATGACCCAGATAAACCTTGTCAAAGTTTGGGAGTGGGTGCTTGTGACATCACTAGTGCGATCACGACATCTTGTCGTGATGAAAGCTCACATAGCACCTTCATGTTTGAAAACCTAAATGTCTGAGTTTGTAAGCCGCCTAAAGGCCTCTGAAATGGGTAAACGGTTAAAACAACCGGGTCAACAACTATGTCTTTACTAGTATAACAGCTGTAAGAAAATTGTTTTGAAATAAATGTACAGTATTTTTTTATAATCATTTTAGTCATAAACTGCACTATTAAACACTTTGTTTTATTTAATTTATGCTGATGTTTTGCCGTTTCGAGTATTTTAGTAAGAGGGTGTATGAGGTAGAGTGAAATAATCATACCTAAGTAACTTTAGCCTCAATTACATTGAGTGAATTAGCACAAATTGACAACTTATCAAATAACAGGGTTGCAACCTTTAAAATTTGCCAATTAGGAGAAGTTGTGTGAATACCCCGGATTTTAGAGCCCAGAACCCGGACACGTCAACAGATTGTTGTATTAGGTTATTTAGGTAACTAAATAGAAAAAATCCAGGGAAACCCAGACGGATAGCAACCTTATCAAATAAGTAACTTCGGGACTAACCTTGGGTGTGATGCTTTTACAATGTACTTTCCAGGTATAACAGCAGAGAAATGGAAATCGCCACCAACTGTTGTGACTGTATTCCTCGTCTCTCCTTTTTCATTCACCAGTTGCACAGCTATCCCACTAGGGCCTTGCTTTTGACCCTGCGTGACTACTCTTCCATTTATACCAAAACCATTGAATGCGAAGTTGACGTCTTGCCCTGTGGAACACTTGTCTGTTACGCCATCTATAGACAGAGCGACTTCGGAGGGCTCGAAACTTAGCCCAGCAGGCGGGTGAACCTTCAATACGTACTCCCCTTTCTCGTATAGAGGAAGGAAATAGTAACCGTTTGTCGGGGCGCATTCTGTCTTTTCTTTTAAGCTTCCATCTTTGGTATATCTGAAATAGAAGTAGTTGCTTACAGAAGAAGGACTAAACGGCCTTAAAAACTAGGTCAGCAACGAATTGTTCAGGAAAAATACTAATCGAATTAGCTTAGAGGTTAACTTACAGTCCAATCTCAATTTCAGAATAGTCCAGTTTAACATGACTTTTAACGAATCCGCCGCATCCTAATATATCGTTAGCAGTGCACTTTGCTGTTATAAATATTATAATTATAATTAAAAAAGGTAATTTTGAGCACCAAGCCGCGTACGCCATTTTTTCAATTAACGTGACATTGACAGACAATTTGACACAAAAAAGGAGCCAAGCAGCTGATAAGATTGACATTAATTTTTTTTCTTCTTATGCTTATTCATCAAAGTATTAATCCACAATAAACACAAGAGGTAATTATAAATATTACAATCCTTCATCCATAGGACGTCCACAACTGGACACAGGCCTTCTCTTTGGATATCCGCTGCGCTTACCGGTACCGGGCCTCTCCTCCGGCCCTCCACTTACGTGGTATCTCAGAATAATGAAAAACAGCGTGGTATCCACCCGAAAACTTTTCGATCCTATCCCTATCTGATATCAGTGCTTATGCCCTGCCCACTGCCATTTTACAATGCTATGTTCAGCAATGAACTAATAAAAACTTGTTCTCTTATTGGTTTGTGCTAATAAAGCACCAGTACCTTCGAGCATGTCAGTACAGATCAATTTATGTTCTCATTATTTCTAAATAATTATTACAAGAAAATAAATTGTTACACATACATAACACAGTTTATGAATACTATGATTCGGGAAAAGTATGCTTGCGGCTGTGCTCAACTTGTTTGGGTGCACAGCCATACTCCCAGATTATGACTGATCCTTGTGAGAATTATTAGCATTAGAGGAACAGGTCCATATTCCTATATGGGATTAACTAATGTCTTATTTTGTAATTGCAGGCAATAAAAAGTTCATAGATTTTGTGCATCTTTTTATTATGGGCATTTTAAAAAAAAAAACATTTTATCAAAATGAAGGGGTGTAAAGATATAGTAATAAAAAAGGTAACATATACTTATAAATACATTTACTAATTAGAGTGGTGAGAATACAAAGTTTTATATTTAGTCTACTGAATACTTGTCTACTTTTTCATGTAGAAACAGCAGTTTTGGCTTTGTTTTGTATGGGGAGGAATAATTTGAACTCGGCTGGTAGCTCATCTTCGGAGTACAGTCTATCGGAGAAATAGACTCTTCGGATCCTGCAGTTGGCATGTATTTGTACCCTTAGTGTCTCAACATAGTTTGTTCCATAAGCACGTCTAGTGAAATCCGCCAGGTTGAATTGAATCTGGTTCCATCCCTCATCAAGACGCATGGGCATGGTGCAGATGAATGGTTTCACACGTGTGGTGGACTGGTAGTTACTAGCACGAAATCTTCTTCGAACATTCTTATCGTCTAAGACCTGAAAACAAACAGTAAAATTGAGGTTCTCATTATTGAGAAACTTTGTAATGCTATAAAAGCAATTTAGAATGTGGTTCTCTCTTTCAAATGCATACAGAGAAAAAGAAACAGCAACGTTCTAAATTGCTACTATATTTAGGATGGCGCCTTCATAATTGGGCCTAACAAACATGTAAGCCACAGAGCTGTTGTATTCGCTCTGTGATGTAAGCAGAAGAATTTTGAGGTTATATGGTAATTTTAATGTTATTTTGCATGTTAGGGCTAATTAGGTTAAAGTTTACTGACCTGAACTTCGAAAGTGAAGTACTTTTTGAGGTTCTTGATTATCATAACCAAGAAGGGCAGCTTGATACCTAGGGTCTTCTTAGGATCGGCGGGACAAGTGATGTACGTAGTGCTAACGTTGGTCCCGACGATCTCTAGCACGAGGCTCTGGATGTCGTTGTCCGTGATCCTCTTTATGTGCCCATTCCGAACCTTTTTATCCCATATTTGCAAAGGTTTGCTACCTATGCTGTAAAGTATTGACAAGAAACCAGACTGAAAAGTATTCTTGAACATTTCGCTTGAATTCACTAGCACTAGTCTACCTAATACCCTTACATTTACAAGGCAATTGAGCACAACTGTTTAATCAATACAGATTATTCGTGGCTGCATTACAACCTGACAGAATGACAGTAAACAACACGGGAATTTAGGCCGGCCATTGATTGGGCATGTGTTTGTTATCAGTGCATCGTTGCCATAACAACGCAAGCAGCCAGCTAGAGGTGAATTCAAACCGATCGATAAACTACACCACACAGTCAATGTCTCTTCGTCAAACCAATTAAGAGTGAAAGTGACAAAGATAATCTCGAATTCTCGATCGCATTTTCTACTTTTACGTTCCAATTTACGAAGATTCAAATGTTCAATATTTAAAATGTTCCCAACAATATTTACTTATTTATAGGTAGCTATTCTGCTGTGATTTCGTAATATTATTGTTGTTTAATTTTTTAAAGTTATCTATGAAATCACACAAGTTTCCTTTCCAAATATTAAAAGAAAATAAACTATAAGCGTCTAAATAAGTGCCAAAATTCTGCCAAAATTTAAAAAAAAAAACATTTGTTTGACTTTTGAAATTGAGTGACATTTTTTCATTGGGCAAAGTTATTGCCCAGTTACGATTTATTGTTCTATTTTTAGCAATAGATTTAAATGTTAAAGAAGGTTTCTTATGTTTTTGTGTATCTAAGGAAACCGTACGAAACAGTCTTGTCAAATTATTACGATACAAAATATTCTGTCTGAATGCTTTAAAATAAATGTTATTTATTTTATTCATCGTTTTATATTCTCAACGATCCTCATCAAATTCCTCGCAACATGGTAGCAGAGCGTGGTTGAAGAATAGATTCGATGTAAATAAAATTTTTAAATTGAGAAGAAATTTTGTGCAAAAAATAAAGTGCGAAAAATCGACATGGCAACCAAACCTGAGATTATGAAATTCAAAATCGGTGACTTGGATGGCACTAACTGGTCAGTATGGAAATACAAAATTACTATGATGTTAAAAGGGATCCCCAAAGCCCTAGACATATTAGAAGGAAGATTTCCACGTTCAACCAGCAAGAAGGCTGATGATACTGCTCCACAAGAGTATCTAGAGCTAGATAGCACAATTTTGGTCATTCTCACGAGCAATATGTCAGATGAAATTGTCCAAAGAATCATGCGTTTCGAGACTTCTAAAGAAGTATGGGATGAGCTCAAGAGGCTGTATGACGGAGACGGTGATGACTTAGTCTATGACAACTGCCTTAAATTCTTCGAGTACAAGAAGAAAATGGACGACAACATGGCAATGCACCTTTCAAAGCTACAGAACATCTGGTTTAATTTAAACAAAGAAGTTACAAAGCTTGGAAACAATGAACTGCCAGAGGTACTTCTTATATGCAAGATTTTAGATACTTTGCCGGAAGAATACCTCACGTTTAAATCCAGTTGGCTGTTGATGTCTAAAAAGGAAAGGACAATAGAAAGATTAACATCACAACTCTGCGCCTTTGAACGAAATGTTGAGACACAAGCTTCGTCATCCATTAGCGAGAGTAATCAAGCTCTAGTAGTAAATACTTCAAAGAAAAGGAACGACAAAATGATCAGCAATAACAAGGTAAAATGTAATTATTGCGGATTAGAGGGACATAAAGTACGTAAATGCAAAAAGTGGTTGAGTGATGGAAGACCACCCAAGCCTAGTTCAAACGCCAACATCGTTACGAATACAGACTTATTAATCGTTGACACAGACTTATACCCAGATAAAGAAAGTTGGTATTTAGATAGTGGGGCAACTAGTCACGTCACCTTCAGAAGAGATCTGTTCCAAACGTTTAAGAGCTTCGACAAACCGAATACTGTGACGACGGCGAATGGCGAGAAAGTGATTGCCACTGGTAAAGGTGACATCAAACTAGAAGCTTTGGTTGGTGATCGAAAAGGATACATAATATTATGCGATGTATGGTGTGTACCATCACTACAGAAAAATCTGTTCTCGTTACTGTCAGCACAGGACAGATTACCGGGAAGCACTTTTGAATCAGAACCAGAGTTCTGCAGATTGAAATCTAATGGCGTCGTTAAAGTCACAGGTGAACGAAAGAAGCGAGGTGGATTATTTAAACTTAACGTAAAAAATATATTGCCACAAACCTCCTTTGAAGTCAATGCGATTACGACAAGTCAAGATTTATTACAACTTTACCATGAGAGATTAGCTCATCAAAGCAAACTCCATGTGAAGAAAGTTATCGAAAGAGAACTCGGGATAAAGGTAGAAAGTAACAACACAGAGTTTTGTGAAGGATGTAGCTTCGGTAAAATGCATAGACAACCATTCGGAACTAGAGTTAGAGCAGAAGTACCTGGAGAGATCATGCACTCAGACGTGTGTGGTCCATTTCCGTTCTCGTACAAAGGATATCGTTATTTCGTTCTATTTAAAGATGACTTCAGCAAGTACCGTTATGTATACTTCATGAAACAGAAGTCTGAAGTCCACTCAAACCTTCAACTGATGTTAGAAGAAAGCAAGGTAGCTGGTCATGTCATCAAAGAACTATTAAGCGATAACGGCGGAGAGTTCGATAATGAGAAAACTCGATTAATACTACAAAAATATGGCATAAAGCAAAGATTGATCATGCCATATACGCCTGAGCAAAACGGCTGTAGCGAAAGAGAAAATAGAACATTAGTCGAAGCCGTTCGTTCGATGATGTATGCACACGAAGAGTTGCCAACCGCTTGTTGGGCAGAGCTCGTAAGTACAGCAGCCTATGTACTCAACAGAACAGGACGTACTCCCGTAGAAAGTAAATCTCCATACGAACTGTGGTATAAGAAAAAGCCAAAGATAAGCCACCTTAAAATCATCGGAAGTCCATGCTACGCCCATGTTCCCAAGCAGAAGCGTAAAAAGCTAGACAAGAAAGCTGAAAGATGTATATTGATCGGCTATGACGGTGATGATGGATATCGACTTTTGAATTTCAGCAAAAATGGATGTTCGTTGGTACGTTCAAGAGACGTAAAATTTCTTGAGTCAGAAATCGGTAAGAGTAATGTAAAACAGAATTCAGAATTGACAAAGGCTCAGGAAGATTCTGAAATTGAAATTAGTCTACGAATGCCATCGAATTCTGTTGCAAGGGAGGATATTCCGTTGAGGCCTGTTATAAGAGAAGAAAGCAATCAAAAGATTCACGATGTAAGGGAGGAAGGAAATGAAAGTACAGAAACCTTTTTTGAAGAATGTATACCTCCTGAATCTTTGAAACGAGTCGAAAACAGAGTTCAGTAGCTATCTCCACGACAGAAAGCGAAATAGTTTCAGCAAGTGAAGCTGCACGCGAAATAGTATGGTTACAAAGACTATTCAGTGAGATTTCTACTCTAAAGCAAATTCCGATTTTGCAAGTCGATAATGATGCGGCAGTAAAACTTGCTCAGAATCCGGAAATGCATAGAAGAACAAAGCACATAGCCATAAGGCACTTCTATGTAAGAGTACTAGTTGCAGATGGAACACTCGAAGTCAAGCATGTGGGGGCAAACCTGCAAAATGCAGATTTCTTGACCAAGCCTCTCAGCAGGCCGTCACTTGTTTCCATTATGGATCGAATAGGTTTAGGCTGTTTGTAATCCTGCCTGATGTTAGTTTACTTAACTACACAAAAAGGGAGGATGTTAAAGAAGGTTTCTTATGTTTTTGTGTATCTAAGGAAACCGTACGAAACAGTCTTGTCAAATTATTACGATACAAAATATTCTGTCTGAATGCTTTAAAATAAATGTTATTTATTTTATTCATCGTTTTATATTCTCAACGATCCTCATCAAATTCCTCGCAACATTAAATTCCTTCGTAAATTGATGATATGAAAGGAGAAGAATTAAACGTGCGTACCTACCCTTCTTTCATGATATAAGAGTACAGAATCACAGAACGGGAAAGGAAATAAGTTTACACTAATTTTATTGCACAATTTTAGACCTAATCATTTAAGCAATTTTATCATTCTCACAAGTTCCAGTGCATATAATTATGTCTAAGTATCTAGTTTAAAATGAAAATGGAATAACAACAACTGGGCTACACTGCTCAAGCTCACTTTCTCTATTAGCATTTAACATTTCAAGTTTATTACCCTTGGAGAAAATGGCTACTGGAGAAGAATTATGCACTCGTACCCCTCTGTCATGGTATAAAAAAAATTGTACATACATGTAAACGAGACAGATATTTAATTGTACAATTTTAGACCTTAGCGTCTAAGCGCGGACTTATTTGCGTTAAAAAAAAAAGCAATTAGGGCGAATTTGAAATATCAGCCACTGGGCTGCACTGCTCTCGCTCGCTCCGCTTCATAAACCCATCTGCCGTAAACATTTAGACTTTATGTCTATACTTTATTAGGTCGAAACTTTAGTGAACAATTCCTCCCCGCGTCTCGTAAGCTGACAGAATGTAATGAATTCGCATTAACTACATTCTGTCAGCTTCCTTGTATATCTTGTTGTAACCTTGTATATTATATATTTTTAGCTTTGTGATGTATCTAAAAAAACAGGTGAATGAAATGTTCTGTCAAAATATAATCAAACTTTTTTCAATCAAGGCAAGACAACCTGGTTTATATGTATTCTCCTACTCAATATATTTATAATAAAGAAAAACAAATGAAGAATACGTTTTCCTGTAAATTAATTAAACATTATTAAATTTTAAATACTTGCGGCCACATTTCGTAAGGCAACCCTGTTTAAATATTATATTTACTATTCATTTATAATAATTACGTGAAAAATTGGTCTGAACCGTGAACGCTATGATCGGGATGTTCTTGCGATGGGATCTCGGGCTATTGGGTTGGGTATAGTGCAACATAAAAGAGTCAAAAATAAATGAGGGTGCCAACATCGATTCATTAGCATATTTTGTATTGTTTTTTTCATGATGACACTGTTTTCCTAATCACAACCCACTAAACAACACATAACAAGAAAATTGCAAGGAAATTAACTATGCCTGACAGTTCAGGTAGTGGTCCGCAAGAGGGACTTTTTAGTTCCTGAATAATTTAAAAAATAAATAATAACTCTTTTGTGTCGCACTGCAGTGAATTCGAATCATTGTTTGAGTAAACTATCCCATCTTAGATAAAAATTCATAAAAACAATAAATTTTTGCAATTTTCAACCTACTTCAAATTCTCTTCCACGCAGATTTTTTTGTCGATATAATATTTAATGAAATTAGCTACTTTTTATTAGTCTTGGCAGTTTCAGGATTCAAAGAAAAGAGCAACACTGGCCCTTGCAAATAAAAATTGTAAAGCGGTGCATGGCTGTGTGCATGTCGTGCGCGTTATTTTTCTTTTTATTTACAATTCCGTGTAATTATTCATTGTTACATAAAATACAACATGAATTAATGAAGTGATACGTTCTGGCCTACTAGATATGGGCTATTGATAAACACACTCGCTAGGAAAATAATTACCCCTATCAAAATGACGATGGAAATGTCATCAAAGAGGTAAGAGATTCAGTATGTACTGTTAACTTGCAGTTATTCATGTTATTTTATCTTCCGGTTGTATACAACCTGTAAAATTCACAGTAGGTACTTCTAAAATTATGTTTGTACATTTAGATTAACATTGAATTTAGTACCTAGTCAGCATCTGTCATACGGCTCAGCTTGGTTCAGAGCAGATTCAAAAATTTCATTAGGTAGCCGAAAATTCGTCACACTGTAAGAAAAAATAAACATATAGTAATTATAAATAAATATTATGAATGATTGTAAACATTTAACATGTAAATAAATAAATTAACTTTCTAAAATAACTTCAAAAATAGAACTGTCACATTTTCTTTCATCTACTAGAGATCAACCTCAAACTTTTTTGTGCAATTAAAGTTTCCACACTCACAGTTTTCATTGAAAAGAGATTTGAATTTACGTACCCACAGAATAAATGCGTTCATGCTGTTATCGTGTCATAAGGATTTCTTCTACAGGGCATTTTAACCTCTTTTTAACCCCCGACGCAAAAGAGAGGTGTTATAAGTTTGACATGTCTGTTTGTCTGTCTGTCTGTGGCATCATAGCGCCCGAACCACTCAAACGATTTCAGTTTAGTTTTTTTTGGATGAAAGGAGACTTAATCGAGAGTGTTCTTAGCTATGTTTTATAAAAATCGATTGAGCCGTTTAAGAGTTAGGGTGGGTTAAAGTGGGGATGGAAGAACCAAAATTCTACAAATGTGCCCAAAATGGTTGTCAATGTGTCGGGGGCTTTTTAAATTTTTAATTTATGTTAGTTATTGATTGACAAAAAACTAATGAGGGTCACAAGTCGACACATATCATATATATATGTATTACTACACATAACTTTTTACAGAGTGGTATGATTTCTATTATTTATTTTCTATTAAAAAGGGTATACTTCGAAAGTGGTCCCATTTAAATTTTATCAAAATTGGCTGAACCATTTTTGATAAATGCACAATAATGTGAAAATTGCTACATCAATCCATACCATTTATTCGCGATTTCTGTACACGGTTAAAGTCGGTCATGCCATTTTTTAGAAAAATAATTAAATAAGCTAGCTAGGAAAGCTGATGCAATTTTAATTGTCTTACAATTTCATGGCTCAGATTAGAACAAAACCTAGTCTGCTCGCCCGTGAAATTTTCTCACTATTGTATTGTACTGTTTGTCTTTAAGAGTGCATGAACTCTGAGATGAATGACCTTTAGCTATGATACCATCATCTCATCTCTAGTAAAGTAGTATAATGTATTGTATGTAAAAGTTTCCAAAGTAATAATTGCTGTAATGCTCTAACTGCGTCTTAATGTGTAAATTAGTGCTCTAGCTAAGCTGTTAAGAAGTATGGCCAATGTTTCAGATCTATTATGTGTACAGGCAGGCACAGGTAGGTATACCAAGCGCCACACAAATCAGCAGATGAGAAGTTAGCCACAGATGACACATTGCTGTGATTCGCTAATTATTTCGCATGTGTGCACAATACGAGCGCGCGGGAGGCATGAGGTTGGCGGGCGGGTGTGCCCCGGCGTCTCGTCTCTCTGGCTCCCGCGCATACCTACATTTTGGCTTTTTCGCAGCCTTCTACGCATAACTTCCCATCCGACGATTTGTGTGGCGCTTAGTATAGTAAAAAAAAGATGAAAAATTTTCGCGCTAACTGCGCTCGCGCTTCGTACAGCTAAAAATGTTTCCATCATACGCTTCTCATTTCAGCTTCAAATGAAAAATTTTCGCGCTAACTGCGCTCGCGCTTCGTACAGCTAAAAATGTTTCCATCATACGCTTCTCATTTCAGCTTCAAATTTTCCCTTTACTGAATAACACATCCAAAAATTTTCGCGCTCGCTGCGCTCACGCTCAAACTTAATTGTTTTCTAATCCTTATCTGCTATCACAAAAAAATCGTACTCTCTGTGCTCAGTAAAAGTATAATTCTTTCCGCTGACTTAAGTACTTTTCATATGGCTTTTAGCTACTAATTCCAAAAATTCTAATCAAAAGTCTCCACTGCTTGCTGCTTTAGAAAATAAAATTTGTTAAATATTTAACTAAAATACACACAATACTATTAGTCTTGGATAATTCTGATTACTTAAGTGGTTTATTAAAATTAATTTACAACGCGAGAATTTTTATTGGGAAAAGAATCCCCTCATGTAAAGAATTCGCCACGGGCCCCAGATGGTATAGTCGCGCCACTGTTCACCAGTGTTGATATAGGCCGCGCCACGCAAGTTGGCGGATGTGAAGTTAGCTACAAGCTGCGCAATATCCAATCCTGACGTGACGTGAAAGCCGCACGTTGATTGGCTATTGCGCAGCTTGTAGCTTACTTTACATCCGCCAACTTGTGTGGCGCGGCCTATAGCTAGTTTCAAGAAAATTTGATGAGCCTCAATATTGTCATTCCTTGCATAGTCCTCAAGTTGTATTTATTAATGCGAGTGTCGACGATCCTTTTGCAGAATAGCGCGGAATTCCGCCGCCCGCGTCCCCGCCCGGAAACATGCTTATCAGAGCCATTGTTCTCATTTTGTACATCGCACATAATACAGATGAGTAGGGCTGAGAGGTTGGCTCTACTCTAGCCTAGAATTATAAATCTAGATAAAGATGCTATGTTTATGTTACTAACAGAGTTCTGCGGATTCTATACACCTGTATTTTACAGTTTTGCACAAATTTGATTTAAATTGACTGCCTCGGTGGCTCAGTGGTTAGTTATCCTGACTTCTGGACCAAAGAGGCGAGGGCTCGATCCTATAATATCTATGTCGAAATGAATGGCTCAATTCAGCGAACCTGATTAGCAAACCTTGCTGCCAGCTAGGCGGGTAGGTAAGCCGGCGCCTGATCATCAAACTATTATCGGTTCCAAGAAGGTTTAGAACATAATGTTTAATTGTCCTTGAAGCTACAAACCATTCCAGGTTATTAGATATTATCCTGACCGATGAAAGTTGTCCTAAAATCGTTTTGCATATTTTGATCTTAAAAATTTTTTCGTGCATCACTGCACGCATATAAAATAATGATGTATACCAAAGCTTGTAATCAAATACTCAGGTGGAACTGGGTTGATACTAGATACTCGTATCTAGGATGTGAAATCAAATGCAATACAATATGTCCGTTCACACTGCATACCATTGATGTAGGTTTCCCGATTACGCATGATAGACGCTGCATATTATTATTTTATGCTGGCTTAAGGCCGATTCACACAAATCAGTCAATCCACCGTTCCGTCACAGTTCCGCTACAGTACGAGTACCAACACCGTACCGGCGGCGGCGGTTCAGTGAAAAATATTATTTCATTAATTCCCTATGAGCGTATCCCCACTTGTCAGTGTCCGTGTCAGTGCTGCCGTCACTGGCAATCACTAAGAGCCTGAGCTAAGAGCCCATTCACACGAGGACGATTCGTGTTTGCAATAAAGAATATGTACAGATAGCGCGCGAGTTGAATGCAGTCGGGGTCTGAGGTAAAGAGCGGGAGCATCTCCCCCCGCTATCCGTATGCCCCACCTCACGCGCCTGCAGTGTAGTATATTATGTAAACATACATAATATACTACAATATTATATATATGTATATATATTATATATTATAACAGCACTACCGCATTCCTAAGCTCTGCATTCAACTCGCGCGCCGACTGTACTAGGTATCTATTTTGTTTGTAGTTGTGTCACAAGGAATAGCTAAAACAATTAAATTGTACATAGTTGTGCTTAGTTGCCTTAGTTGGACGTAGTTGTGCCATTGCCATGTGCCATGTATTTTGGATGTCCAACTAGTTGTGCGAAAGCAGTTGGACCACGAGGAACTCCTCATTAATACCCATCACTGACAAGTTGGATACGTTCATAGAGAATGTGTGAAAGAATATTTTTCACTGTGCCGCTACTGTGACGGAACTGTATCTGAACGTTGGCTTGACTGATATGTGTGAATGGCTTTTATTGTCCAGCCTACAAGGGCTGGCTGGGTGATTCAGGCGCTCAGGCATGTCGACGCACATCGCTCGACCATTGTGACGCAACTGAGGCTTCCACGAATACCTCAATTAAGGCTATAAATCTGGTTCAGACAGTTATTTTTGTGAGGAATGAACATTACTTTCTCGAAGTAAACTCGTAGAAGGAAACTAATTAATTAATTAACAAAGTGCCCCTTTTAGAAGATTTTTTCTTTCTGGTGTGTATTCAGGCGTTAAATACGACAGTGTAATTTTAGGTCGAATCATATTCCCAAAGTATTTTTTCTGGGGTTTCAAAATGTTAAAATTTCTTTGCAATAACAATGATAAGTAAGAAAGACCAAAAACCTATAATAATCAGCCAAGTGCGATTAGGTCTCGCGCACGAAGGGGAACCCTTCGTGCGTACAATATGGTAGCCCCCCTTAATATATTTTATTTTAATTTAGTTACTTATTTTTGAAGGGTATATACAACTTAATGTTCTGTGAATATTTCAAGCATCTTCCGTTTGCCGTTATTAATATCGAGCAAAAAAATCACGTTACTTGGATGGGAGCCCCTCTTAAATTTTAAATTTATTTTAATTTAACTACATATTTATTTATAAAGTGCATATTTAACTAAATATTCTGTGAATATTACAAGCACCTATCTGTCACCGTTATTAATATCGAGCGAAAAACGGCTAAAAATGCAGGTTTGTTGTATGTGAGCCCCCCTTTAATATTTTTTTTATGTTTTTAGTATTTTTTGTTATAGCGGCAACAGAAATACATCATCGGTGAAAATTTCGACGTTCTAGCTATCACGGTTCATGAGATACAGCCTAGTGACAGACAGACAGACGGACATCAGAGTCTTAGTATTAGGGTCCCGTTTTTACCCTTTGGGTACAGAACCCAAAAAAATAAATTTTTTGATGAACTTGGTGCAAACTATACGATATCAGATAGTAGGTCTGAAAATATTCAATCGAGTGTTATGTTATCACTGTAAAGATAATGCTAGCTAGAAATACTCGTAATTTCAACAAATTAGTCTTACACTATTCGAAAGTAAAGTCGATAAGGCACAGACAACTCCTCCGCCCCTTCACCTACTGACCCTAAACCTAAACCACGAGGAGAAAGAATCAATTTGACGATGATGACTCAAGTACTTAACACGAGAAAGCATTTCAGCAATCACTTCTGTTATTTCAACAGTCTTTGTTCTTTTTATTTCGAAATTGCTCGTACAAGTACCTATTGTTTGAATTGCCCAGGTGTTTAGCCTTGGTGCCAGAGTTTTTAAAGTCGCTCGAAGGCTTCTGACCGGGGTAAACGTTTAAAGCGACTGGGGCCTACAATTTGACGTATTATCCGAGCCACGGTAGCGCTCAGTGGTAATTGTCACCCGCGGTCACTCATCTGAAGACTGAATGTGCCGAATGCTTGACTTATATAAAGTTAAAATTATTTTTCGTAAAAAATGGCAAAACCGACTTCCATGGTGTACAAATTAAAATAGTTCGCTTGAATTGATGTATATATATTCTTTTACATTATTGTTGATTTTTCAAAAACAGCTCAGCCGATTTCGATTTAATTTAAATGGTACACCTCGGGAGTATACCCTTTCGAACTAAAATATATGTTTTTGACTCGGTTCACAGTTGGCGAACATATCGATGAACATACAAAAAAATACATACCCTTAGATGAACATAGAACCTCCTCTTTTTTAGTGTCAGTCAGTTTAGTGGAAGTCGGTTAAAAAGTACAACGTGGGTGTCTTCAAAACCCGAGTAAATAGGTATCTTCTAGGTAAGCGTGCTACACCCTAGATTACATATCTGCTTAACACCAGGCAGTATGTAGTCAAACGCAAACCAATCTATCTATATATATAAAAAATAATTGTGGTTGTTAGTTTCGCTAAAACTCGAGAACGGCTGAACCGATTTGGCTAATTTTGATCTTGAAATATTTGTGCAAGTTAAGGGAAGGTTTAAACGGTAGGAAAATTTATAAAAAATGCCATAAAAATAATAAAAACATTCATTTCATTTTCCCGTACAAAATGTTATGTCCAGCTTGTAAAAGTTAGCATGTCGCGTTGACAGTTGACAGATGGTGAGATGAAGTCCACTGGGTCAGCTAGTAAGAAATAAAAAAAACTTCGGTGTTCGCTGACAAACGCCTTTTTAGGGTTCCGTACCCAAAGGGAAAAACGGGACCCTATTACTAAGACTTCGATGTCCGTCTGTCTGTCTGTCTGTCACCGGGCTGTATCTCATGAACCATGATAGCTAGGCAGCTGAAATTTTCACAGATGATGTATTTCGGTTGTCGCTATAACAACAAATAAAATAAATATTTAAGGGGGCTCCCATACAACAAACCTGAAGTTTTCGACGTTTTTCGCTCTATATTAATAATGGTACCAGGTAGATGCTTGAAATTTTCACAGAATATTTAGTTTTATATTCCCTTCAATAATTAATACTAAAATTAAAATAAAATAAATATTTAAGGGGGGCTCCCATACAGTACGGAACCCTCCGTGCGCGAGTCCGACTCGTACTTGGCCGATTATTTTTAATAGATAGAGTGATTCAAGAGGAAGGTTTATATGTATAATAAACCTGTGCGAAGCCGGGGCGGGTCAGCTAGTAAGAAATAAAAAAAAACTTCGGTGTGCGCTGACAAACGCCTTTTTGAACTACGCTATGAGCGCTATGCTTATAATAATTATAGGTATGCTCGTGTTAGAAGTAGGCATTGAAAGTCAGGAGCCATAAGTGGCAGGAGTTCCTCTAGTCCACTTAAGTTGTTAGTAGCTGACGGTATGTCATCGGTCTCTTCAATTAGGTCACTCTATTACCTATTCAGTAGCAACGACACAATCGTTCGAAGAAATTGAACGGTATTCCTGTACTTCTAAAGCCAAACAATCAAACAGGATAACATTCAAATGTGAAACTTTGTGACCGAATTTGATTCTGCTGGACTATAAATATAAAATAAATGACTCATCTTGCACATGTCTCTTGATTTGCTTATCAGGCGACCCACATGATGATATGACGTTATCTATTGGCCGGCGATATCGAACCGTGCCCGCAAAACTAGAAGCAATTTCGGAACATAATTATTTTTCGCAAAAAATGGCAAGACCGCCTTCCATCGTGTACAAAATTAGAATATTTCGCTCGATTGGTTTACATTGTTGTTGATTTTTCAAAAACGGCTCATCCGATTTCTGTAAAATTTAAATGGGTGGTCCCTCGAGAGTATACCCTTGCGAACTAAAAAGAAAATAATTCTATTCGGTTCACAATTGGCGGAATTATCGATGAACATACACATAAAAAAAATACATACATACGAACATAGAACCTCCTTATTTTTGGAAGTCGGTTAATTATAGTAGGTCATCCAAAATAAAGATGATGCTAAAGGAAATAAGATGGAAATTATGGTAAATAAAACAAGAGAACAAAGTTACTGAAGACGAAAATGTCTTTGACAGAGTAAACTTGCACAAGAGATTTTAAAGGAACATTGAGGGATAAAAACACTTTGAGATTATGTATATGTAAATAATTACAGATACATGATCAAAGAAGAAACCCTTTGAATTACGAAAATTGCTTGCCTAGAGATTAGGTATCTCGATAAAAGTGAAGGTCACGAACAACAACAAGAACCAGGAACTGCAAACTGATTTCTATGAAACTTGTAACCTAAACGATATTTGTGTCGATGCAAAGGTTTCGGCAGAAACACACTGAATTTATACACCTCATAATACACACTAAACAATAAGTGCAGGGCCCGTAGTTATCACTTTAGATACAATTACTCGTGAGTTTACTTTTCGTCCGCAAACTGGTACACGGCGCAAATAGCGAGTCGCGTGGGGGTTCGGAAAGCGGGATCATGAACGGCTTTATTTGTTCCGTTTCTGGGTCGTCGATCTTTGCTGACCTGTCTCGTTTCACCCGAGAACAGTCTTTTCCACCTTTCGCATAATTGGAGCCAGCTTAGTCAACTACTGACGCACGTTAATCGAAAAGTCGCTCTCGATAATCTTGGCCTTTCCATAAATGGTGAAACGGTAAGTGAAGCAATCGCTTTAAGCCCTCTAGGCAGGGAATGGAAATTGCTAGTTAGGTTTGAAGATAATTGCGTAGATATCGGCAGACTGCATGTCTTCCAGTTCATTGTACCAGGAATCGAGGTCGCAGAAATAAACGGAAACTCATGTGTGTCAAACGCGTACGGTATGCGCGACATCTCGCAGGAAACATTCAAACTAAAACTAACTATTATTATTGTATCGTTATTATATTAATAGCGAGCTTCCTCATTTTAATATAGGACGCATCGTTTTTCGATGTAATCTATAGCTACGTTCGACGATTGATGTTTCATTTTCCTATGCGGAAACAGTACCAACAATGTGGTTGTATAAACGTGATGATAATAATAGTTATGTTAGTACCTAGCGAAACTCATAAATAAGAAATACTACACAGCTTCTAAAGATTTATACCTACCTATATATTCCGAAATCACAGAAAGCTGTCCATTTTTACATTTTACTTCATATGTAATTTTACTATGAACGAGGAACTGTAAAAAGCTTAAAATTCTTATTTGAATTCCAAAAGCTTAAAAAGATTCACGAGGTATTCCAAGAGTTGCTACTAAATTAACTGCAGTGGCCATAACAATCCACTAATGAGCTAACAGCGAACCAATAAAAAGGTCAAAATGTCGATGTAACGAGTAGAATCCGAGTCATATTTATAGACAGACCAACACGCGGTTTTATTTATCTACTGCCGCCCACCCGGCTGACGCGGTTACGCAGCATGCGCATCACTAACTCTACGTTAAAAAACTTAATGTACCATAATGATTTATGATTTCTTTCACAAACTATCCAAAAGGTTCAATATTTACGCTTATTTTATGAGCCTGGCCTCACGGTTGACTCACAATATGCATACGCACACAAGGACTAAAAAATACCTATCTGGAACTGGTTTCTGCGCTCTAGAAGCCAACGATTCTGCAATTCTAAGCTTTAACTTTGATATGACCTTTAAAATGGCAAAGTTTATTCGCTATTCCTTCAAACTAACTGTAGTTTAGATGCACAAATTCCTGCAAAAGTCAGATTACAACATGAAATCCTGCTTGACCACTCGTTGCAAGATCTGAACTTGAGCTCCCTGTTTCACATCAAAGACAGTGTCGTGTAAAGCGTCACAGTGAACGGACGTGTCGCAACGTCGTCTTCACTGTCACATTCTGAAAGGATACGCGTTTATTTTGGGATCGAACTTTTGGTGATCGCTTTTGGATGAGCTCAGTGGACTTGTTACATAAATTGTTGAAAGTGTGTGCGTTATGAGCTTATGAGTTGGCTCCGAACGTGCTGATGACAAGCCCCCTATAAACTCCCGACTTTCAGACACATGTGACGTGAATTCATACAGCTATCAACCGAAAGATAAAGTATTCGATGGTGCAGCGTACACCACATGAATCGTAACCCCGTTGTAGGCAGAAACGTGGTGACTGTTTACGCGATAAACTTTAGGCCGGATTTTCGTATTGGTGGTTTACACCGAAGAAGTGTTTACTCCGTCAAGTTTCTGTGAATACAGTTTTCGTGGTATTGATGTGTACTTACCGACATTGGGTGTAAACAGTGAAAATTGTAGCGGGGCTTATTGACAGAGATTTAAATGAAGCGTTTGATGCGGTAGCGATGTGGTTACCCCATGGATAGTGAGGGTCGCTTGGTGTTTTGGAAGGGCGGAGTGTGGGAAGGTGGTGCACCTACCCTGAACTGCAACACCTGCAAGAAACGTCGCGCAGACAGAATGAGCGCCAACGAGGAGCGCCCGCAAGGGTAGGTCTTGGGACCACTGTTGTATTCTACATACTTTTAATTAACATTTCAATTCGTTTTCACCTTAACGAAGTTCAACTTGTCTCTATAAATTGGCTTTGTATTGCTAAGGATTCCAAGTTTAGACATAAATTGGCGTTAAGTGCGTTACAGCTGCACACTTGAGACGTCTGTTCAGTGTTTGCACTAAAATAGAAGGTTATTTTGCACAAATTCGTTGCATTGTTGAAGACCGGAGTAAATTTAGCTCAAAAGGGAAAATAGTGTGCTAATGAATCATATTCATGTTTCTTTCTAGATTTGTAACTGACCGTTATGTAAATGGTGAATCGGTTTCAATATTTAAATTAAATACTGGTTTGTTTTTTTCAATGTGAATTCATAAATTATGTACAATGTAATAAGGATAATTAAGGTTTTGCGGTTTGGCTAACTAGCATAGCTTATGTCCTTATAATGGTTAGATTATGTCATCATTCCCATGAATATCTATTTTAATGTAGTGTTCTCATTATAAATTATTTTGTCATTAATGACATACAATGAATAGCATCGAGTGATGTCCCAGGGCTCCTAGGAAGTCAATCATTCCAGTAACACTACGTATTTTTTCAATGCGGAATGATTCGGAATTGTAAAGTGTTTTCGGCTGGTGCATACAATATTCACTGCACCAATATATCACTAAGTACCTCTATTATCGTACATTATCAATGTATTACAATCGATGTTATTTAACAAGTGTCCGATCCCGATTAATCAATCGTTGAGCGATGTTTGAATTTGAACACCTGTGTAAACATCGATTGTAGAGTCCCATCCTTACACGATCCAGTACTTTGCGACCGCTTATCACTGGAACAGGATTTGTCATCCATATATGTACTCGTACATGTATAATGTTTTTATCAAAACGCACTTTATATACGAAATCATTTATTGGTGCTGAGCTGTTTAGCGATTAAATTTTTACCAATTCTCAGAAATTTTTGATTTTGAAATTACATAAGACTCATTGAATAATTATTTTTCGCAAAAAATGGTAAAACCGCCTTCCATCGTATACAAAATTCGAATATTTCGCTCGAATAGTTTACGTTATTGTTGATTTTTCAAAAACTGTTCAGCCGATTTCTTTAAAATTTAAATGGGACCTCGGGAGTATACCCTTTCAAACAAAAAAAAGATTTTTTCGATTTGGTTCACAATTGGCGAAATTATCCATGAACATACACAAAAAAAAACAAAAAGAAAAATACATAAGTACAGACGAACATAGAACGTCCTCTTTTTTGGAAGTCGGTTAAAATAACTTCTAACAACATTATTTAAGCGGTTTTAGCGTAGTTTGATTAGGTGTTTTGTCAACGTTTGGCACGGTTGACACAAAAATGACATTGCGGGTGGCATTTATAACTGAGCGCTACCGTGGCTCGGATAACACGTTAAATTGTAGGTTGTTTCAACAGTTAAGCTATGTCAGAGGCCTTCTGGTGGCTAGAAAATAACTCTTAAACCAGGACTATCACTATCTGATACTTATAACATTATTTAAATAGAATTACTCGATTGTTGTACAAAATGGGTCTATTACAGGTCAAAGAACGTATAATTTTCCTCAAGCAAAATGTTGTACAAAAGGCAGCCGCTGTAGTTGGTTGTTAGCATGAAAGAGCATCATAATATTTACAAACCGGCCGAGAGGAACGCTTGCGTCCGTCCGGCGAAATATTACGATATAAATTATTGTGAATGGCTACAAGTGGCACGGTTTCTCGAATGCTTTTCATAATTTTGTGGACCTTATAACGGCTGTGTGGAATGAGATTTTCGCTGAGGCTTTCCCTTCAAAAGTCGCGATTATTCTCTATTTTCTTTTCATTCAATGATTGCATGGAAGAGCACCGCAGAGCTTGCAGCATTCCATCGCTTTTAGCGATAAGGCCAATATTACCTTTTTGCACTAATTTATAAACATTTATTTGGAGTGGTTTTAGTTCTTAATTTTAGTTTACAAAGAGTGTAAAAAAAATCTTGTGAAAACTTGCATGTCTTCGTATATCATGTAGGCTTGTGTCATTTAGACTTTGATTAATTCCGTTGAAAAATTGAGAAACTCAGATAACATACTCGTAAGTATGTTTATCGTATGTTTATGCTTTGCTTCTAAGTTTATGGATATATTATTTTGTTTATGGTCTTCCTGATCTTCTATTGCATCTTTTGAACAGACTGCGTAGTTGTGCCAATTCGTAGAATTTTACTTCGTCATAAATCCACATTCCCACCGTCTGCCAACAAATATGTTCATCATAACTTGTGCTGTTTCACGCATGAGGAAAGGATTCTTCCAGGTCTGAGCTTCGAATACTGTCTACCACCAACGTTTTTAAAATCTGGACTCTATTTTTACTAGGATTAAGGTACAGATTGTGCGGTGGTTCTCTATTCTTTCGGAAAGCGTTATGGGCCAATTTACTAGGCATTTTCACATGTATGTTAGGGTTGTTGGTTGGTTGAGCTTGAGAATGAATTCTAACGTGCGTTTTGTCGAAAGATTGTCGGTCGTTAATATGCTTCTCACTGGTACATTAATTTACTTTTTTAACTGACTTCCAAAAAGGAGGAGGTTCTATGTTCGACTGTATGTATGTTTTGTGTATGTTCATCGATATTAAGACCAATTGTGAACAAAAAAATATCTTTTTTATTTCAATCTATTATATAAAAGGCTTCGCTGAGTGACTGACTGACAGACAGCCTACAGCCCAAACCGCTAAAGATACGAACATGAAATTTGGAACAAAGATACATTGGACCACGTAATGGAGCACTAAGAACGGAATTTTGAAAAATCGACCTCTAAAGGGGTAAAACGGGCCCTTTTCGTTTGTATGTAACTTTTTATTCCCTTTACCGATTGACTTGAAATTGACTGTTTTTCAGAATATTCCTTATCTAAGGGGTCAAATTGGGTCCCAAAGTTGGTGAAAAAAGCGTCTATTACATCCAACGAACTGAACGGTTATGGATGAAATCTGGTATGGAGGAAGCACACAACATGTTTCAACACATGAACTATTATTATCCCGGAAATTCTATGGGGATCCTTAGGGATAGCCAAAATTAATCAGTTTAGGCTACAACCCAATCCACTAAAGATAGAGACTTGAAATTTCGAACATAGGTACAATGTACAACGTAATGAAGCACAAAGGACGAAAATTTCGAAAAATCGACCTCTAACGGGGTAAAACGGTCCCTTTTTGTTTGCATTTAATTTTGTATTACCTTTACCGATTGACTTAAAACTTTGTATATAATATGCTTTACAAATAAAATGAAAGTTCCGTTTCTTCCTGTTTTTCCCCCAAAGTTGGTGAAAAAAGCATCAATAATTACATCAGACGAGCTGAACGGTTATAAATGAAATCTGGTAGGTATGTAGAAAGCACACAACATGTTTCAATACAGTAACTATTTTATCCCGGAAAATCTATTGGGTTTCTTAGCAATAGCCAAAATAATCAATTATAAAGCTAAGATAGTAGGGGTAAATGAATTCTAACGAAATTTGGTACGACGCTAGACAATAATACAAATTACCACTTGGGGTACTGCTATCCCGGAAAATTTCAGTGGGTCCTTCAGGATATCAATTTCCTAAAAAAGTACTAAATGACTTTTCGAAAATCGATGCAATATTGTTTGAAAATAGCTCACCCTTTTAACTAATATATGACTATTAACGTCCTGGGAAAAGTCCCGGATTCCTTGTCTAACGCTAGACCAAACATCCTATATTTAAGCGTGAAAAATAACTTGATCGCGTTTTTTTTTAAACGTAGTGAGATATCTAGAATTAAATTGAGTTAATTTAGATCCTTCAATGGGGGCAAAATGGGCCCCTAATAGTTTATGAACGATTTTATTTTGTGAGCCAATAGACTTGAACTTAGGGTACATACGGATCAATAACTACTTACTTTACTATGGAAACTACCCTGAAAAAGCGAAAATTACCTATTCTTTACATTTTGTCGCGGGTCGATGAATTTTTTGTGTTGAACAGCTAATTTTATTTACGTGATTTCTGGGTTGGTACCATAGTAAAAGTTAGTCAAATGATGAGTATAATGGAATCCTAGAACATGCCTGTCGTCTAGATGTAGGTGCGCTATGTATTTTTCAAATAAAATGTACCTTCTTGTGTGCTACTTTTTCGTCTGTACTTGGTCAAAGAATGTCTGAAAGTTCTACAAGTGTCTCGATCACTTTTGATCGCGTAAACGGTTATGGGCGAGATTGTTATTGGGTTCAGAATAATCGAAATTAAATTTCTAATGACTTAATGAAACATGATGAATACCTACGTACTGGCCTTTTTTAGGGTTCCGTACCCAAAGGGTAAAAACGAGACCCTATTACTAAGACTTCGATGTCCGTCTGTCTGTCTGTCACCGTACCGTAATAGTTGGGCAGCTGAAATTTTCACAAATGATGTATTTCTGTTGTCGCTATAACAAAAAATACTAAAAATAGAATAAAATAAATATTTAAGGGACATACAACAAACGTGATTTTTAGGAGTTTTTTGCTCGCTATTAATAACGGCAAGAGGAATGGGCTCCCATACGGTACGGAACCCTGCGTGCGCGAGTCCGACTCGCACTTGGCCGACCATGACATGCGAATGGAGTTGGATAAAATTTGGTATACGAGTGGGAAACTACATGGCTCAACTCATGATCGTCATATATCTCATCATAAATCGAAAAATATTCTTTTCTAGCTATAAAAAAAATCAGTAGGTATATTAAAATATAACTTTATTAAGTATTTTTTTATGACAAGTTATAAAATAACGCGGTCCAAACCGTGGGCTATTAAAGTCAAAGAACATTTATTGTTGAACTGTGTTACATTGAGATCTTACTACTAATCACAAAAATATTGAATTATCAGTTAAGTCCAATATGGCCATAAAATAATCATTAGAACGTGAAAAAATTATACAATCATTATTATTAAAGGTGATATTGCAAAAAGGGCTAAGACTAGGTACAGTAGCTCAAAAAATCCGATAAACTATGATAAATAAATGCGCAGAGTAAAACAACCGCATTAAATGCTTAATTTATGAGTAATTTCACATTTTCCAATTTGATTTTTTCTCAGTTATTGAATTACTGCCATTTTGGTCACATATAACCTTTTTTATATAACCTACACAGAATTAATAGCCTACATGTAAAAAATGCACTGAAGAGTTTAGTTTTGTTAGCAAAACTTCTCAGACGTTAATGATACATCAAATTGATACGTTTATAGGTACTTTATACTTCGATCAAGACTTTATACGTTTCTTTTTTTATTTCATTTATTTCGTTGATTTTTTTATTATGGGACCAACAGCAATCTTCAGTTGTTCATAATAACGTAGGTACTACATATAAGTGGTTTCAGTATTATTAGATATCTGAGAGACACACGGTATATGTGTGTATCTACCTTTCATGTATCTGTAATTTTTAAAAGTATACTGCTGAACATAGGCTATAACTATCCACTCATATCCACTGCGCTGGCCCTAAGGAGGATTAAGTTGTTACTTGGTGAAGTCGCGGGTCACCGAGAAAGTCGAAGGCAAACGTGTGAGAGGTTTGTTTTTATTTTCCTGTTTTCGTAAATAATCAAGAAAATTTTGTCGTTATATTATTATTATTTTGCGCCTGTATTGTCCCACTGCTGGGCAAAGGCCTCCCTTCCCTCCTTCCAGACTGCGCGATCGTTATATTAATTTTGTAAAACCATCATTAATAGTGTGATGAGTGTAATGTTGTTTATATTCTCTTAAAAGTATTATATTATATCATATTTCTGTATAAATGGATCTAAACAACTTTACTGTGAGTTATTTCGAAGTAACTTGCCCCGCATTCACATTGCTGTATTCTTATAATGGTATATGAAGATCACGTAGCACATAGAAACCTCTTTAGTAATCAAACTCACGGGACAAGTTAGATCTACATATATATTTAAAAAATATGAGAATGAAGGATGAATACTTACTTTTTGGCGGGAAAGAAACTAAGGAGGATCAATGGTGTGAAAATGGAGCGAAGAATAAAAAATGTTTGTAACCATATATTTCTAAGATCGGAGAATGCTGAATAAAATATTTTGACTACGAGGTGTTTAAATCCTGTAATAGTTAACAATAAAAAATCATCCAACTAATTGCAATGAAACGTGTTCTTTTCGTTGTTATAAGAATCCAGGATAATATAGAAATCGGTTTTAAACAGGCCTTTAGCCTATTTTTGTTATTTGTGTCATTTTATTTATGTTTCAAGTCGAGTATGGCCGGGTGGTTTTTGGCGGGAACGGGGAAAAATCATGTCGCCGCATTATATTATTTTGTGAAATATGTTTCTATCAGTGATAATTAGTTTGCCGATGCTTTACTGAGGTCTAACTTGACCGCGACTTTTTCGAACTATGACGTGACTTAGACTGTAACTATTTTGATAAAATACAAAAAAAAAGGTTCAATACTTATAGGTGACATTAGCAAATGCATAAACCATGCGACACCAAAATATAAAAGAAGAAGAGTATGGCTGCCTTATTTTTAAACAATGTCAATGTAATTTTCAATCAGAATACATGAAATTACTTTTAATGGACACTGTTATTGTAAAAAATAACGGGAAAATAATTATCCGAAAGAAAAGAAGCAAATTATGAAATACTGTACCCTTTGGTGGCCCAATTTCTATATATTTTTGCAATATCTCCTTTAATTCGAATATTTTGCAATTTATCATCTAAAAATTGTCGTACTCCATAATAAGCTTTAGATACAAGTAAATTTAAGCAAACACTGAGACAAAGCAGGCCAATCCGTGGCCTAATTATTATCCTTGCAAGTAATACGACAACGTGGGCTAAACCAAGAGCTATTATTTTAAGCAAAAAAAGTACTAAGACAACGCGGGCCAAACTGTGGGAAATTACCATTTAAAGTAAGTACTAAGAAAATGCGGACCAAACCGCGCGCCATTATCTTTTTAAGCAAATACCATACCGACGCGGGCCAGACCATGGGCTATTATCATTGCAAGCAATACGACAACGCAAGCCATACGGCAGGCTATTGTAATTTTAAGCAAGTACTTAGACAACGCGAGCCAAGCTACGTACTATAAATTACCATATTAAGCAAGTACTAAGAATGCGCAGGCCAAACCGCGACCTATTATCATTCTAGCTAAATACTGGGACAATTAAGGCCAAACCGTAGGCAATGCCTATTACTTGAAAAGATAATGCCTACTAAGCATTATCTTTTCAAGTAATACGTTATACGACAATGCAGGCGAAACCACGAACTATTATTATTTTAAGCAAGTGCCAAGACAACGCGGGCCAAACTGTGGCTTATTATCATTTTAAGCAGTTACTCGAACAAAGCGGCCAGACCGTGGGCTATTATCATTGCAAGTAATACGACAACGCGTGCCAAACGGTAGGCTATTATAATTTTGAGGAAGTATTAAGACAACGCAGGCTAAGCTGCGTGCTATAAATTACCATCTTCAGCGAGTACTAAGAATACGCAGGCCAAACCGCGACCTATTATCATTTTAGCCAAATACTAAGACAATTCAGGCCAAACCATAGGCATTATCCTTGCAAGTTATACGTTATACGATAATGCTTTGCTAAACCACGACCTATTATTATTTTAAGGAAGTGCCAAAACAACGCAAGCCAACCGGCAGCCTTTTAAAATTTTAAGCAAGTACTAAGACAAACGCGGGTCAAACCGCGGACTATTTTCATAAGCCAGTACCTGTCTACGTCTACGCGGGCGAAGCCGCGGGTTTTAAGCTAGTAGGGTATACTTCCGAGGTGGTCTAAATGTGTTTGGTGGTTTAAATTTTATCTAAATCGTCTGAGCCATTTTTGTATTTAGCAAAAACGATTTTTTGTTAAAAAAAATTTTGATACAATAATGTAAACATGTATATCTACATCGATTCGGGCGAACTATTCGAATTTTGTACACAACTAGCAGCGCCCCGCGGTTTTACCCGCGTTGTGCCCGTTTCCGTGGGAATTTCGGGAATTTTTATACATATAAACCTTCCTCTTGAATCACTCTATCCATTAAAAAAAACCGCATCAAAATCCGTTGCGTAGTTTTAAAGATTTAAGCATACAGACAAACAAACAAACAAACAAACGAAAATAGCGACTTTATTTTATACTATGTAATGTAAGGATTTAAGTCGGTTTTGCCATTTTTTTCGAAAAATAATTATTCGAAATAAATATCAGGGAATAGCTGGATATAAAACTATTATCATTCAATGCTAATAATTTCAGTCATTTTGAGAAGCAAGGACATAACATGCTCTACATTACGATAGCATCTAAAGACTACGATAGACTTGCTGTCGCTCTTTCAAAAGTTCAAGTCTGATTCGTATCCTCTAAAAGTCTACATTATACTATTTGTGTCGACGTTTTATTTTACTTATTTCTTGTAGTGATCAAATAAAATACATTCATTGATAGCATCAATAATATATAGAGAAATGCGTTTTCAAACGCTGGAAACGCATTTCTCTATATATTATTGATGCTATCAATGAATGTATTTTATTTGATCGGGGACACGGTAGTGCCCCGCCAAGAGGAGCCAAACTAAGCTAAGCACAATGAGCACTGCCTATCTTTTTTCCAAGCGCTTCGTCGCTTTATTCGAACCCTTATAACTTGGGTTTAGATTACACCGGATACCTAATATAAATGAAATGAAAATGAAAACCTTATGACTATTTTGAAAAAGGTGTACAGTTTGTGAAGTTAGGGCGTGTAGAGTCAGAAGCTTGGCTCTACACGAGATCTTTTTGATTGTACGAGCCATATTATGTTCTCGTTTGGCAACATTTTACGCAAAAATGTTTGTGGTGTTTCTGTCTTTGTTAGATGATCTTATGACAAATGATAAGTCTCTCCTTATGCCTATAATTGTTACTCTCCGGTATTGTGACTTCTCAACACATGCCACGAACGCTTCAACTACGAGGTTAGGTAAACTATAAGGTTAACTTTTACATAAATATCGTCAGTAAGGCTTGCTATACATACAATCGGGCGGGCATCGATCGGAACTGCCGGGCGCTGAAATCCGAATAAAAAACGGAATGGTTCCGATTGGATTACGAAGAAACTACCCGATCGGGACAAGCTGATTGATGCCGAATGTACCTTACGTAGTAGCTGCTTTCGTCTTTGTCGTAAGACCAATTCTGCCGAGCCGACTGTGCTGGCCCGCTTATGTATTTATAAACCCTAAATCATAACCACCGTTCGTGAGGTATTATTAGCCCGGAGAGACATTCCTGACAGTTTTCGTATTTAATTACCTACTCGTACGTTCCCGGTGGGGTTTTGTGCGCTACCGCTAATGGTAGGGAAACATTTTAATGTTACTGGAGGGTGACGTTTTAATAGACAACTTTAAAGAAAGGTAGTCATCAATCAAAGTGTATGTATTATTTATGGAGAAACTGAGGAACGTATTGACCACATAATTCTCCTTCACGCAGGTACTAACATAATTAGAAGTAATCGTTGAAATGTGAACACTCAAGATTATTAACTACATGCACACATGTTACACACTCCATGTTAATTATACAAGAATTACTGTTCTGGTTCTGTATCAACTTCAAGTCACTTTACGTGTAAAATCAAGGATTCTATGTAAAACTGACAAAAACTAAGTTGATTTTTGAAAGTATTTTAGAACATATTGTTGTAAAGAATACCATAACTTGACATTTTCTCATAGATTCCTGAACTTGGGTTACTAATGTGATGTTTACTTTTTGACTTGTAACAAATGGTGTTATGAATAAATGACTATATGACTAAAGAGCCGGGCCGGGCTAGCATATGGACCACGAAATAATTCTTTCGACGTGTCAGAACGAGACTGAGTTATGATGAAGTGTGTATCTGTCACTTTTCACAAGTCGAAAAAACTTTTCGTGATCGTACGCTAAGCTAGCTGGGCCCAGTTAGTTCACAATTCAGAAACAGACAGAAACGATACACCATACCAGTCCAACTTGCTAACTCAGTGTTTCAGAACCTTATCATCATCATTTTCTGAATACACTTAACTCAGTGTATTCAGAAAATGATGAAACGAAGAACCCCTAATGCTTAAAGAACCCGGCATCCAAGTAATCGTATTACATCAAACTTCAGTGGAAGTCGTAAAAATTAGGGTGATTGTCGTCGAGGGCGGTGGCCACACGATAAAAGGTCATTACCACCTTGCCACCGCTGCGCTGCGTTTGTTATATCATAGCGTTTTCCTTCTGTCATCCTCAAGCTATAAAGCCGCTAACTACAAAATCCACTTTATGACTTACATTGAGGTGGATGTCATGTCGTACACGTACAGGGAGGTGAAGACACTGGCGGAAGACCGCGAGACATGGAAGTTGTTCCACCGAAATATATACCGAAATAAATTCTGAATGAGTTACATTACCATGGGTACAACTGACAAAAAGTAATCGATTAAAATGTGTGCTGATCTAACAATGAAAAAACATATTCAAAATTTTAAAACTTAAGTAAATAGAATTTAGGAAGCACTATGTCACCTTATTTCAGAATAATTAGTGAAGATTCGTAAAAAATATAAAGAAAATACGTTTAGTTAGCTGTTCTTATTTTTCTGTATGTACCTCAAAAACTACAAAATACAGATCGTTATTTTTTTTTATCCAATGTCAAAAAGTCAAAATTGTCGAAGTGTCAGATAGCGGCTTTTTAGCATATGGACGGCAGCACTCCTATCGCTACATGAGTATAAAACAATAGTTTACTGATAAATGCGGGCATTAAACTGGGGAAAAGTCAACTTCATTGTTGTTTACTGTTTCATTTATACGTAGCTGTAAAACATCAAGGAAAGTGGGGTATTCCTGATTGATGTTATAAATAGGCACTGAACTTGTTTCTAGATTTAGTATCGAGCTATAGAATATTGTGAACTGCATGTATCTCGTGAACTATGAAGATGAACTCAGCTTCTGAATTTGCTGTATATCCCAAGTGTTTAGCACAGTACAGCAGTACAGTCCATATTGTACGCAGATATTTCCTATAAATTATGTGTATTCTATTCGTCAATTTCCCATCGTGCGCGCAGTCTAACGGTAATAAATGTTAAAATTAAAAATAAAATAAAATTGTACAGTTTAACATTTGTACAGTTTTGTAGTATGACATTTGATATAACAACTGTTTTATTAGTTTTTTAGGGTTCCGTACCCAAAGGTAAAAACGGGACCCTATTACTAAGACTTCGATGTCCGTCTGTCTGTCTGTCTGTCACCGGGTTGTATCTCATGAACCATGATAGCTAGGCAGCTGAAATTTTCACAGATGATGTATTTCTGTTGCCGCTATAACAACAAATACTAAAAACAGAATAAAATAAATATTTGAGGGGGGCTGCCATACAACAAACGTGATTTTTAGGAGTTTTTTTGCTCGCTATTAATAACGGCAAGAGGAATGGGGCTCCCACACGGTACGGAACCCTTCGTGTGCGAGTCCGACTCGCACTTGGCTGATTTTTTTTATTTTGGATCTACACTGCCAAGTTAAGAGATAATATTATCTCTTGGTTTGTAGATCCAAAAAACTTTTCGATTAACAGAACAGAAAACTTTTCGAACTTCTTTAACAGTTGTTTCGATTTCTTTCTATTGAATGAAAAGATATTAAAACCAACTTTTGTTTAATAAAACTTATAGGTACTTGATACGATTGATAAATACTGCGATATACTTTTTTTTTTAATGAAATGCCTATAAAATGTACTCGATGTGTGAATGAGACACAGCTGTGTCCGGTTGAAAAGCCGCTAACTACGAGTATTCTACTAGATAAAGCAATTATGTATGAATACGAATATGTCAGACACTTGAGTAATTTTATCACTAAGTAATCAGTGAACGAAACACTCGAACTGATTTCAGAAATTCTGTCACTATGCACTCTACTATTATTTTTATATACATAAGTTATGTATATAATTATTTTTTTTAGGTAAAGTATAAAATGTAGCGTATTGGATGTTATATAATGTGTAAAGCTATATTTTACGGTAAATAAATAATAATTTGCAATTGAAGATAGACTAAATTAGATTCAAATTCTTAGTAGGTATGAATGAATTGAATTTCTCTGAGTACGAATGAAGAATTCTAAGACCACTGTTCAAACATTCATAGTTTTAAAGGTCAATAAACTGATAGATACAATTTTTACAGCGTCTTGTTATTTTAGCCAAAGCATCTACTGAGAATAATGCTTTTACGATTTGTTATGACTTCGCCGAGATAATTCAAGATTTTTTCGAAAATGCCCAAGTTATTTATAACTAAATGAGACGCTGATAATGTAATTTTGATTGGATAATCCAAATGCATAGAGATAGGTGCTATACATTTTGTCGAAATGCTACTCGTTATGAAATGATTTTTTTGTTTACTTTTTTTGCTTTGTGTCTGGGTGTCATTTAGTTACTATCTATATAAGTATGTATTAAAAATAAGTATATAAGTATATCAGTAATAGTATATCAGTCTCTGGCAGCCATATCACAAACTTTGCTTAGTTTGGGTCAGAGACCGTGTGTAAGATGTCCCCTAATATTTATTTATTGTCATGAATCTTGATATTCTTGATATTCACTTGGTAGTCCTCATATCATATTAGGAACGTTACGATCCCATTGGCCATCACAATGTGCCCTTCTCACTGCCACTTTTATGCTATGCTGTAACTTTAGTTCGCCTAAAAAATCTTGATTCCTGATTCGATCTCGTAGAGAGATTTCGAGGATAGCCCTCTCTAATTTAACTTTTGTTCTGTCAAAAGTTAAATTAGAGATTAAACAAAATTTATTAGTTTTCATGTACAGAATAAGCCCCTAAAAGGATGCTAATTGATTAGTAATAACCCTGTATAATATCGATATATATAATCCTATAATACTCTACTATACTTACTAATATTCTAGGACTGCTAAAGCGTATTATTTTGTTTGTTCCAGTGAGCTAAAGAAGCTGTCAGAGGAGAGTTTAACGCGGCAACCGGAAGAGGTATTCGATATAATATGCAAACTAGGCGAAGGATCATACGGCAGCGTTTACAAGGTAACAAACTTTCTATTAAATGTAGAGCTCATTATTCTTCTTCTTCGTCGTGTCAATGGTTCAAAGTAGTTAAATTATTTTCTCCCAATATTTGGCCACTGCGACCCCATAAGGTGTAGAGTGGTGTAGATCTTCCATCGTGCAGGGGCTCGGACACTGTGGGCATGTAAGCACACTGTACCCTGTCTGTATCCGAAAATTCCTACTTGGCTAGGTGTATCTTGCAGCGGCCTACTTGGGTCCGGAGTCGATTTATTGACTTCCACGTGGGTCGCGGGAGGTCGCTAAAGAAACGATAGGAATGTCTTTTAGAATCACATGCTATGCTATCCCGGTCGCACCATCGTAGATATTCAATACTCGCTCTTGCTCTGACTGGTCTCGCACGTGACTATCACGTGACAAGGTGATGATTCAGAATGAGACTGATGATTCCAGCACTAGCCTCTTATCATTATGAAAAGTGTTGAACTGAAGTTCTTCAGGCCAAGCGATGCGACCTTATCCTACCATCCTATTTTTATTACAGGACATGTTGAAAGACTCCTCACTACCACCCCTAGACTGTGACTTTCCTTCCGACACGAACGAAGCGGTTTGACTCAACGTTTCTGATCCGTATTTACGGCCAGGAAACGGAACAGATTATCTGAAGCTTTTCAAAGTCAAAGTGAATAGATATTTTATAAGTCTGCGTGCTTCCTCTTCGACCACAGCGTTGCATACCTTCAGGCGAGTTGATGGTCAAGCGCGGACTTATTTGATGATTGCCTCGGTGGTTTAGTGGTTAGTGACCCTGACTTCTGGATCAAAGAGTGGGTTCGATTCCTACCCAGGGCAAACATTCATGTGATGAACATCAAGATGACACAGATCAAATACCTATGTTCATCACATAAATGCTTGCCCTGGGTGGGGATCGAACCCACGCCTCTGTGATCCAGAAGTCAGGTTCACTAACCACTGATCCACCGAGGCAGTCCCTGGCAGTATATCAGACCCTGGCAGCCATATCACAAGCTTTGCTTAGTTTGGGGTCAGAGATCGTGTGTAAGAAGTCCCCTAATATTTATTTATTTGCGATAACCAAAAATATTTATTTTTATTTATTTTTCTAGACCTTCCTTCATGCCTTCGTATCTATTCACACGGGTACCTTTACTTTTCCCCTACTTAGACTTCAATATATACCCTAACAGTCTACTTTGTGTTTTTCAGGCGTTACACAAAGAGTCCGGGCAGGTGCTGGCGATAAAGCAAGTGCCGGTCGACACGGACCTCCAGGAGATCATCAAGGAAATATCCATCATGCAGCAGTGCGACAGCCCCTACGTAGTCAAATATTATGGAAGCTACTTCAAGAACACAGACCTTTGGGTGAGCATTTGTATTCGTATGTATGCTAGGTGAAACGGTGGTTGCCTAGAGCGCAAGATTTTGAGCAACTTTGAACAGGGTCAAAATCGGAAACTAGGCGATTCAATGCTGCCATAACATTCAATGTGCTAGCAATAACATACGTGGCGCCACCGGTCAATCGCAGAGTCATCTTGCTCGCATTTTGGTAGGACAATGGGAAAATACACGCCTTTCAAGCGTTTTCAACCTGGGGCCTTATTGTGTAAGCACTCTGACGTTCGGCTTCGCTTTTTCTTCTGCTCGCGCCAGTTACTCACGCCATGAGAGCGAGCGGGAGGAAAAGCGAAACCGAACGCCAGAGCGCTTCCACAATAAGGCCCCTGGTCCCGTACTAATGAGTTCTTTGGAATATTCTATGTATGGATTCTCACCCCATTGGCTTTTCCGTGAAGGAAAATATCGTGAGACTACCTGCATAGGTGCATCCATAGAAAAAATCTTATCAAGAAGGGAATATAAGTATTATATGTATCGCTGCATCCGGCTCTTGTACCGTCTTATCAAATACCGCAAAATATTTGTAGTCTTATCCAAAGCTCGTCTCTCAAAAAATCTTGACGCATTTTCATATACGACATTGTTTTGTAACAGTGATAGCTATAGGTCGAATCACACAAGTCGGCGGATGTGAAGTTAGCTACAAGCTGCGCGAAACCCAATCAACGCGCTGCTTTATTTGAATTTAAGTCAGGATTGGATATTGCGCAGATCTACTTTATTTGAAAGAAAATATCAAGAGGAAGTTACCAAATAATGTAAAATAAGTTCCTATTATTTATCATTAGGTATATTTTTTTTTTGTTACGTAGGTATCATTAATATTTAACCATACACAGTACAAGTCTTCCCTATTGTCACAGTCTAGGTAGTTTTTATTAGAAATTCCAACGGCCTGTGCGTGCAGCCCGCACGCAGTGTGCAAAATCTGTCCGTGAAATTCGTTTAAGCATGGTGGCTAGCCGGTGGCAGAGTTTTTAAGCCGCCTGAAGGCCTCTGACATTGCTAAAGGGTTAAAACAACCAGAACGTGTCTTGCGAGCCACGGTTGCGTTCAGTTGTAACCGCCACCCGCGGTCACCCATCTAAAGACTGACCGAGCTGAACGTTGCTTAATTTCGATGATCACTAACGAACACCTAGTCAAACTATGCTATGGGCGCTACGTTCTTCGGTTGCAATGTGCATATATTTGGCTCAGGAATCAGGAAGACAGGCCGTGGGAACTGAGGCCTTTCATTACACCTACGCTTGCTTCTCGGTACGATCTTATTTAGTCGTTGGATGAAATTAAATGCTCTTTCATGCGGAGATGCATTCCGGAGATTTATTTTTAGATAGGTATTCTATTTTGATCTTCACATAATTGAACGAGGAAGCGAAGCGACTTCCACGACTGGCAACATTCTGTTTATCCGGGTGCAGTGTATAAGCCGCGCCACACAAGTTAGCGGATGAGAAGTTAGCTACAAGCTGCGCAATATCCAATCCTGACTGAAGCTCACACAAAGCCGCACGTTGATTGGCTATTGCGCAGCTTGTAGGTAACTTCACATCTGCTAACTTGTGTGGCGCAGCCTATAGCGTAGGACATCCACCGAGCGATAAGTTAATTAAGACCGTAGGAATGTGCTGGATGTAAGCCGCTTCCAGACGATCTTATTGGAAATCTGTAAGGGAGGCCTATGTACTGTAGTGGACTGATATGATAACGAAGATAATGCGCTCCGTATCAGAAGGCAATAATACTGAATAATCGCGTACATCGTATTTTCCAACCAATTTTTTTTTTTTTTTTTTTTTTTTTTTTTTTTTTTTTTTTTTTTTTTTTTTTTTTTTTTTTTTTAACCAATGATACACAAGTTCTAATTTTTGGCCACGAAACGGAGGAGGTACTCAATTCGACGCGTATAATTTTTTTTTATGTATAATTTTTAACCACGCATAATTTTTTACGTAGTATTCCGATTTTGATAATTCTTTTTTTATTGGAAAGAACATACTTCGCAGTTGGTTCCATTTAAAATTTTATCGTAATTGGCTGAGCCATATTTGATAAATCAACAATAATGTGCAAAATGCTTCATCGATCCATTCGAACATGGTTGAAGTCGGTCATGCCAGTTTTTGCAAAAAATAATGTCATCGGCGATTTTTGATTTGGGGGTCGGTACTATTCCAGCCTTTTAATAGTCCACCGTTGTACATAGGCCTGCCCTTGTAGGCCGAAAATGAAGTCAACATTTCGCTCAAAATGGGGGAAGTCTCTTGTGATGCCAAAAGCCCAATTACAGAGGCACCATCGTAATTATATTAGCTAAATAGCATAGTTCTGTTTCTTTTTCACTTTAGGCATTCGATAGAGAGAACGCTTTTTACGTTGCTATTAAATTTACGCTGGCGCCTCTGTAATCGGGCTTCAAATGTTAGTAGTATCATCTAAAAAATTGGAATTTTATTCTACAGATCGTAATGGAGTACTGCGGAGCGGGATCAGTATCAGACATCATGAGGCTTCGAAAGAAAACGCTATCAGAAGACGAAATTGCGACCATCTTGTGTGACACGCTGAAGGGGCTAGAGTACCTCCACCGGCGAAGGAAGATCCATCGAGATATTAAAGCTGGGAACATTCTGCTCAACACAGAAGGTCACGCTAAACTGGCCGATTTCGGCGTCGCGGGGCAGTTGACTGTGAGTTTTGTTTAACTAGTCAAGGTACTATATTATGGTATTGTATGGGCTGGCCTTTGTCTCTAACCAGTGAAGGAAGATCCATCGTGATATCAAGGCTGGGAACATTCTGCTCAACACGGAAGGTTACGCTAAACTGGCTGATTTCGGCGTCGCGGGGCAGTTGATTGTGAGTTTTGTTTAACTAGTCAAGGTACTATATTATGGTATTGTATGGGCTGGCCTTTGTCTCTAACCAGTGAAGGAAGATCCATCGTGATATCAAGGCTGGGAACATTCTGCTCAACACGGAAGGTTACGCTAAACTGGCTGATTTCGGCGTCGCGGGGCAGTTGACTGTGAGTTTTGTTTAACTAGTCAAGGTACTATATTATGGTATTGTATGGGCTGGCCTTTGTCTCTAACCAGTGAAGGAAGATCCATCGTGATATCAAGGCTGGGAACATTCTGCTCAACACGGAAGGTTACGCTAAACTGGCTGATTTCGGCGTCGCGGGGCAGTTGACTGTGAGTTTTGTTTAACTAGTCAAGGTACTATATTATGGTATTGTATGGGCTGGCCTTTGTCTCTAACCAGTGAAGGAAGATCCATCGTGATATCAAGGCTGGGAACATTCTGCTCAACACGGAAGGTTACGCTAAACTGGCTGATTTCGGCGTCGCGGGGCAGTTGACTGTGAGTTTTGTTTAACTAGTTAAGGTACTGTATGGTATGGGCTGGCCTATGTCTCTGACCAGTGAAGGAAGATCCATCAAGATTCATCAATCAAGGCTAGGAAAATTTTGCTCAATACAGAGGGTCTTTCTAAACTGGCTGACTTCGGGATAGTTGATCGCAGCCGCGCCTTCACTTTGCTCGTCATTGTCTCGTGGACTCTTTATTGTCTCAACAATAGTAAAATAACTCCTCCTTCCAACTTCCCAATATGATTTCTTGTACTAAAAGTTGGTCATAATGAGTACACTGTTATCCTAGAATACGCCCGTCGCTGTGTTGCCTAAATATACACCTTACTTTATTGTTCGTGATGTACCTTCCGCTGGGTCGTTTAGGAATAAATTAAAATGTTGGCTACATGAGCAACTATTTTATGACGTAAATGACTTTTTAAAATTACCTGAATTGTATTAAGATTAGATAGAGATAGAGAAGATTTATACTGATTTGGTAATTGTCGAGTTCTTCTATTTTTATTTTTGTTTCGTGCTATATTGTATAGTGCCCTAATGTAATGTTTACTTTTTGACTTGTAACAAATGGTGTTATAAATAAATGACTATATGACTATATTGAAATATTTTTCTGATTTCCAGGACACAATGGCAAAACGCAACACAGTAATCGGAACACCGTTCTGGATGGCGCCGGAAGTCATACAAGAGATAGGCTACGACTGCGTCGCTGACATCTGGTCTCTCGGTATCACAGCGCTAGAGATGGCAGAGGGCAAGCCACCGTACGGAGATATACATCCTATGAGGGCGATATTCATGATACCGACCAAGCCTCCGCCTTCGTTCAGGTAATATTACAAGTTTTGGAGATAGGTTACAATTGTGTGGTCAATATATCTAGCCGCTCGGTAATATTGATTAGAAATGGCTGAAGGAAAACCATCTTATGAGGACACACTTTTGTGTTATAATATTTACAGAGAGCCTGATCAGTGGTCGGCGGAATTCATCGACTTCGTGAGCGTGTGTTTGGTCAAAAATCCAGAAGAGCGCGCCACAGCCGAATTTCTACTACAGCACGAATTTATAGGTAACTATTATAAAGGAACGTTATTACTAAAAATGGTAAATACCTGATAAATATGTTGTATTTCAGCAAACGTACTTTATTTTAGAGGTACAATGTGGTTCAACGTAAATTTTCAATCAGTTTGCATATTGTAGATGTAGGTATCCCTGTCACTAATATATTGTATCACTAAGTAATGTTATTTGTATAGGCTGGGTGAGTAGCCCTAGTGTCAGACTTTCTAAGCCGTCTGAAGGCCTCTGACTTAATATGTACCACCCTTCCCCCCACCCTTCTGGCATCTACCTTGTTACGTTAATTATCGAAAAAGCCGTGGTGGTTAAGTGGTAGTGATGCCCGCCTTACAATCGTGAGGTCGTGGGTTCAAATCCTGGTCCCGTAGCAATGAGTTCTTTGAAATTTATGTACGGAATTCAACACCACTGGCTTTCGGTAAAGGAAAATATTGTGAGGCAACCTGCAAACGTCCGTAGAAGAAATTCGATGGCGTATGTGAATCCATCAACCCGCACTGGGCCAGCGTGGTGTATATTGCCCAATCACCCTTCGTGGGTAGGCCTAGCTACGTCTTGCAGTGGACTATTAAAAAAATGTTGATACCGTTAATTATCTTAATTTTGCCAATGTAGATCTAATACACTTGTTTTGTGTGTGCAGGCAATGCAAAGAACCCAACTATACTAAGCACGATGATCGCGGAGGCGCGTGAGATCCGCGAGACGCAAGCCTTCAGGAATGCCCACGCGACGAATAATGCCAAGACCTTCCAGGCGGTACGGGTACGTACAACTTTAATATGTTTAGTGTTACTTTCAAGTTATCGATTTTGTTGATCTTATAAATCGATCGATAAACGTTGGCTGCACGCGCTAAAAAGCAAGACTCATTGTCACGTTCTTCCTGAGCCGAGAGTACAAGCACAGTAATTACATACCAGTAAAATATCTTCATACAAACGTGCCGCTCTCGGTTTGAATGTGTGCGTGCGCGCCGCGCGCCGTGTTGGCACGCGATTTCACGCACGCGCTAGCATTATATAGGAGAGAATAAAGGCCTTTGCCACACTAGACGGAAATTCCGTCGCCGATCTTCCGCGGCGGAACGCCAATACATGTTATTGCATATAAAATACAAATAGCGGGCACACTACGTGGAAGATCGGTCGTATGCAATAACATGTATTGGCGTTCCGCCGCGGAAGATCGGCGACGGAATTTCCGTCTAGTGTGGCAAAGGCCAAAGGTGGCGGCAGTACGGGCTGTGCAGCGCGACTGTGAGCACGTGCGTACGTTACATGACCGCTCGCGTTCGTCAACTCTCGCCGGCCACTTACCATAATATTCATTATTACGAGTATCATGACTTCAAAAAGGGGAAAAAATATTGTAGTGTTTTCGGGTGCCTCAATAACGATTTCGCAAACCCGGACTTATCATTCTTCATAGTTCCTACTGAACCAGAAATTTAACTACCTACTTATACATAAATCTTGTTAGAAAATGTGGTATTGTATTGTTTATTTCACAGTTTATTTGCTTTATTAAGAGCGTAGCCGAGTCGCATTTTCCATATAAATGTATTCCCAAATTTACTTCCTGAATATTATGTTTAGAGCTAAAGTTTATTTTAAGAAGTCTAGTTTTACTATAAAACAGAGGATTGAGTACGAAACATCGTTTAGGTAAACATATTTGTCGCGTATAGTGTAATAAGGGCAATTTCACAATAATTAAGTGACAACCCTGACGATCAACGCAAGAGTAGGCTAATAACTCGGCGGGCGGCCTTAGATAACCTACTGCTATGTATTTACTGTGGTACAAGCGAGAGCTCGGAACAAAGATAGAGAGGCATCGATCCTAGGCGTTCGACTTGTCACGCATATGACGTTATTACCTAAAATTATCGGTCATAAACCGACTGTACAGGCAAAATTTTTTCAAATAGTTTTTGGCAGCAACATCTTTCGTGTTAAGCCATGTATTCACTGAACAATAATGTTTCGGATACACAGTTTCTGCAACATTACGTAGATGTTTCCAGGAACTGATTTGTTTCCGTGTTCCACATGGTAATCGGTAGTGTTTACAGAAACAAAATAATTGTCTCTGATACATTATTTTTTTGTTTCGGAAACACTTAGATTTTGTTTCTGATACAGTGTTTATAAACAGTTGTTGCTCAGTGAATACATGGCTTTAGTATAAAGATTTTGCCTGCTGGTCTCGACTTTCTGGCCATTCTTAGCGGTCCTGTGCAAGCTTCATCCATTGCCATATATTGAGATAAAACATTCAGTGCTCAGAAGATGTCACTGTTCCAACTAAAACGATCACATTTAACTATAATTTAATTTATGTAGGGTGCGGGCGATTACGACGACGCGACGATGAAAGCGGCATCGGACGGTACACTAGTACCATCGCGGGAACCCGTGGAACCTCCAGATCTCGGTACCATGGTCATCAACGAACCCCAGTCCGACCTCGCTACCATGAAACGTATGTACTTATTACTATATCATTTATAATGAAAGCGGCATCAGACGGTACACTAGTATACCGTCCCGGGAACCCGTGGAACCTCCAGATCTCGGTACCATGGTCATCAACGAACCCCAGCCCGACCTCGCTACCATGAAACGTGTGTACTTATTACTATATCATTTATAATGAAAGCGGCATCAGACGGTACACTAGTATACCGTCCCGGGAACCCGTGGAACCTCCAGATCTCGGTACCATGGTCATCAACGAACCCCAGCCCGACCTCGCTACCATGAAACGTGTGTACTTATTACTATATCATTTATAATGAAAGCAGCATCGGACAGCACTCTAGATCCGTCGCGGGAACCCCTGGTGGAGATGGAGATGTTGGAACAATGGTCATCAAGGAACCCCAGCCCAACCTCGCTACCATGAAACGTATGTACTGATTACTAAAATTATTATAATGAAAGCGGCGTCGGACAGAACTCTAGTCCTATCTCGAGCCATCTCATTTACGCAAGACCCGCAATGTATACGTATGTACTTAGTGCTACTCAATATTATTAGAACGAGATAACAATAAGCGGCGTCAGATTGTACTCTAGTTCCGACGCCGGGTCCATTGGAACCTCTAGAAATTATAGTACAAGAATGCGACTATGAAAAGACATTAATGGGTACTAAAACTGTTAAAAAAACGGGCGTTACTCCAGACCTTGACACTCGGGAACGTATGTGGTCATCATTATTTCAATCGTAGAACATGTATTTTGTAAGCGCTGATTTGCATGCACTGGATACGACCGCAGAAGGCAAGCCGCTTCCAACACACTTTATTGGAAATCTATGGGGTCTATGTCCAGCAGTGGACGTCTTAGGTAACGTGGTGGACACTAGGGCAAGCTACTTGGGCTGTATGAAAAAAATAACGAACTAAACTAAGCCCTACAGATATAAACACAGAATACGATTTGCGTTGCAGGCCACGACACAGACCCGATGGACACGAACAAGCCAAAATACCGACCGTTATTCCTCGAACATTTCGACAAGAAGGAAGTCAACCACCTCAGTAGCGTTTCGGCGCCGAATGGAACCCTGCCTAGTAACGAGGACGAAGATATACTCAGGTACTGCATCGTATTATTTTATTCGAAACCAACAAGTTAGGCTTACGTAAAAAATTGCCCATTTTTAGGGTTCCGTACCCAAAGGGTAAAAACGGGACTCTATTACTAAGACTCCGCTGTCCGTCTGTCTGTCTCCAGGCTGTATCTCATGAACCGTGATAGTTAGAAAGTTGAAATTTTCACATATGATGTATTTTTGTTGCCTCACCAACAAATACTAAAAATAGAGTAAAAATAATGTTTAAGGGGGGCTCCCATACAGTACGGAACCCTTCGTGCGCGAGTCGGACTCGAAGCACGCACAAATAATTTTAGCAAAACGGACAACTCCATTACCGATATGCGCGAGCGTAGCGAGCGCTTAAAATTTTCGGTATATCCTAACAACGTTGAAATTGATATGAGCAAAGCAGAGTACTGTCCTGTTAATATGAGCGAGGATAACGAGCGCGAAAAATTGTCAAATTTTGTCAGTAATTTCAAATGAATATTGAGCAAAGCAGACCAACCTAGTGCTATTTACCATCCGCGAGCGCAGAGAGCATGAAAATTTGTCATTTTTATCAGAATTTTCGAAAGTATAAATATATTTTCGAAAGTATAATATGCAAAACAGAAGAAGCGATCCGCAAAATACACCCCCGCAGTGCCATTAAGCGCGAGCGCAGCGAGCCCGAAAAAAATAGGTTTATTTCAATAGCTTTAAAATAAATATAAAGTAAAGGATATTTAATGCTCTACAATATAATACGCGAAGTGCGAAAAATTCTGCTTTTATTCGCGAGCGTAGCGAGCGCAATAATTTTAAGGCTATTTCGGTAACTTCAAAATAGATATGAGTAACAGAGGGCATGCTGCTGCTGTTATGCGCGAGCGCAGCGAGCGCAAACTTTTCAAGTAGAGTAGCAAGTGCGAATGTTCGCGCTTATTACTCATGCATTTGAAACAATAAAATGTAGGACGTTGATCTAAGCAAATACCACCGTCTGACCAAAGCACAACATGATCACAACATAGTCATAATCGACTGCCTTGGTGGCTCAGAGGTTAGTGACCCAGACTCCTGGATCAAAGAGGCGTGGGTTCTACGAGTATTCCCACCCAGGGCAAATATTTATGTGATGAACATAGGTGTTTGCTCTGTGTCTGAACTATACCAGTGCGCTCGAAATTTTTTCGATGTTTAGTCAGTGTAAGTTAGATTCGAAAGTGACATCAGATGTGAGCAAACAAAACAGAATAATTTCACGCAGAAACGTAATAACTTGATTTTTGGCATGGACAGTTTGAAAGACGGAAAGTGACATAGGCTGCTTTTTATCCCAGAAAAACAAAACGTTCCCATGCGATAGTACACAATTTAAAATACACGCGGGTGAAGCCGCAGGAAAAAGCCAGTATATATTTGATGTAAGTCAATGTATTCACGCCGTGTAGTGATTTATTTGTAGCTTTAAACATCTTTATTGAATAATGACTAATGAATTTTAACCCAATGGGAGTGCAGTAATGTAATTTCTGTTAGAAAAGCAGACTTAGGGCGCCGTAAACAAATAATTCTTTTTTTTTCAGTGTTGACGGCGCGGGTGCTGGCGGTGGCGGCTTACAGCGTGCGCTAGTTGAAGAAGGCAATTTCGAATTTGTAAGTCAACTACACGTCGTCACTCTTCTAGCGCTAAACCACACGCGTAAGTCCCGTGTGCCACTCGACGGCTTGTCACTAACCGTGTGGCCACCCTAACTACACGTCACTCTCCTAGCGCTAAACCACACGCGTAAGTCCCGTGTGCCACTCGACGGCTTGTCACTAACCGTGTGGCCACCCTAACTACACGTCACTCTCCTAGCGCTAAACCACACGCGTAAGTCCCGTGTGCCACTCGACGGCTTCTCACTAACCGTGTGGCCACCCTAACTACACGTCACTCTACTAGCGCTAAACCACACGCGTAAGTCCCGTGTGCCACTCGACGGCTTGTCACTAACCGTGTGGCCACCCTAACTACACGTCACTCTCCTAGCGCTAAACCACACGCGTAAGTCCCGTGTGCCACTCGACGGCTTGTCACTAACCGTGTGGCCACCCTAACTACACGTCACTCTCCTAGCGCTAAACCACACGCGTAAGTCCCGTGTGCCACTCGACGGCTTGTCACTAACCGTGTGGCCACCCTAACTACACGTCACTCTCCTAGCGCTAAACCACACGCGTAAGTCCCGTGTGCCACTCGACGGCTTGTCACTAACCGTGTGGCCACCCTAACTACACGTCACTCTCCTAGCGCTAAACCACACGCGTAAGTCCCGTGTGCCACTCGACGGCTTGTCACTAACCGTGTGGCCACCCTAACTACACGTCACTCTCCTAGCGCTAAACCACACGCGTAAGTCCCGTGTGCCACTCGACGGCTTGTCACTAACCGTGTGGCCACCCTAACTACACGTCACTCTCCTAGCGCTAAACCACACGCGTAAGTCCCGTGTGCCACTCGACGGCTTGTCACTAACCGTGTGGCCACCCTAACTACACGTCACTCTCCTAGCGCTAAACCACACGCGTAAGTCCCGTGTGCCACTCGACGGCTTGTCACTAACCGTGTGGCCACCCTAACTACACGTCACTCTCCTAGCGCTAAACCACACGCGTAAGTCCCGTGTGCCACTCGACGGCTTGTCACTAACCTTGTGGCCACCCTAACTACACGTCACTCTCCTAGCGCTAAACCACACGCGTAAGTCCCGTGTGCCACTCGACGGCTTGTCACTGTGTGGCCTGCGAACAAAAATTGTAACTAATTCCAGTGTCGACTCATTTAGCGCTTTCATTCTCATTTACTAATAGATGCACATGCCCTACCCCCATTATTGTTTCCTGAAATTAACAATCTGGATATCTTTAAAGTGAGTAGGTATATTCTAGGTACATACTCTATCCTCGCCTACCACGTCGCTTTCCATTAGGAGAGTTGGTGACCAAATGTAGCCCTATTCATTATGTTTAAAAAAGTGCGATTTCTAAATATTATTTTATCTATCAAACTATACTACCGAATTCGAAGTCACTCCTGTGACTCGACACTCGTCCTGCTGAATTTTTAAGGGCTATATTATCTTCATCAATTTTTGTTTAAATGACAAAAGATTTTTTTTTTGGTAATCTATCTGATGCTCTAATTATATTTTTTTAGTCATCATGTTTATTGATGATGACGCTGGAACTCTAGATCACTCTGAATCCAGCGTCGTCAACTGTTGTTCGGTACTTACTTATACTTGTATACTTGTATATTATTGTGTGGTTAATGTGTGTTTCCTCGACAGCTGGCGTTCCTGCCGACGGCGGAGCTGGAGGCGCGCATGGCGCGGCTGGACGCCGAGATGGAGGCGGAGATCGAGGTGCTGCGCGCGCGCTACGTGCGCAAGCGGCAGCACATCCTCGACGCCATGCAGCTCAAGCGCAAGCGCCAGCAGAACTTCTAGCCGCGCCTTGACTCATCTATTTCCACTCTACTGTGAACTGTATAACAGTGGAGTCAATGTGTCAGTCAGCACACCCTCAGCGCTTCGTAGTTCAAGTGCAAACGGCAGCAGATCTTCTAGCCGCGCCGTGACTCATCTACTGCCACTTTACTCTCAACTTTATTATTATATTGGACCTATAGTGTCAGTCAGCACAGAAGCCTTGGAGTCTAAGCGCAAGCGGCAGCAGAACTTTTAGCCACGCCCTGGCTCATACGTCTCTACTGCCACTCTATTGTGAACTGTATGACAATATTGGACTCAATGTGTCAGTCAGCACATCCTCGATGCCTTGAAGCGGAAGCGACAATAGAAATTTTAGACGCGCCTGACTCACACGTCTCTACTGGCAGTGATCTGTGGCTTCCTTGTTACTATTAATTGTGGATCCAACGTGACAGCACATAACTGCTCACACAGCTCGATCTGCCTAACTTTAAAGCTATACAGGTTCAAGCGCAATCACTAACGGAAGTTCTTGCCGCGCTCTGACCTTACTCCGCCGTTGTGAACTTCTGGCCTAACCCTGACTGTCCACTCTACTGACTGTGAACTTGGGGCTGCGTTGCCACTGTTGATAGATGCAGTTAGCTAGTTGATGACAGCTGCCTTTTGTGTGCGCTCTGAACAGTGAACTCTTGACTTGTTAAACAACCTTAAGCCGCGCCTTGGATGAAATATAGCTCCTGACTGTTGCTTGTGGTGTCAATACATAGAAGACGTGAAGCTTTTGCAGAAGCGACAGAAAAATTCTGGCGGCGCGGCGGCGCCTTGATTGACCCCCACTGCTATTGCTGGTGCTAATTATTTTTAGCCGCGCGTGGACTGTCGCTACTGGTCTCAGCTATTTAGCGTTGCTTATGTGCAGTGCTAGCTTTTATTGCATTGTTTAACTGTTGACGATAGTATTGGGAAATACTTAATAGAACTGTGCACGAGTACCTAGGCTTACTGATATATGGTGCGTCAAGATAAAATATCTAGTAGTGGTGTGGTCTCCTTGAGTGATGAAGAATGCGGTGGTGCTATTGAGATCTGTTATGTTAGAGGTGCTACTGGTGAAAAATTGCAACAAATCACGGGTTTGGACTATAATTGCACCATTGTCATTAATTAAGCAATGCTCTGTGAGATTGTGCTTTATGTAATTTGGTTTAAGATACATATTTCAATGACCACGTTGCCGTATTACCATTCCAACGTATCCAGTCTATCCGTTTTAATAACATTCTAATTATAATATAATTAGTGACAGTGAAAAAAATTGTGAAATTACAATGTGAGGATTTTTCATGGTTATGGGATAATTCTAAATTATAATATCGTGGTTCGTCGGAAGATAATATTTCTTGAACTATTCTTTTTACTTAATTTTGGCTTAAAGGCAGAAATTTCAACGTTTATTGGTATAAATGATAAGTAGTTGTACCAGTAGTGGTGCCAAATAACATTGACTGACATCACCAATGTTCCTAAAATCTTTTGAAACCAAATAAAGCCTAAGAATTCGGCCTAAACATTTCAAAATTCTTAAAATTTAGCCAAAGATGTGCCACATTCGAAATTGAATGGTTTTGGCCAGTCGAGAATAATAAATATTTTGTGGGAAACTCTCAAAGGAGTCATTTTGATCCAGTCTCTATTTTAATGTATTTTATTAATATTGCAGTATGAGCTCAAAAAGTTAGAGCCTCAAAATACAGTATATACATACAGACCTCACGTCTGATCGAAAAAAAAAACAACAAGAAAGAAATATATACATCTCTTTTGCTCTTGTTTAATGAAGTATGCGCACTACGCGTAGACGCCGTTTACAATTTCTCTTTTCTCTTTTCAAAATTCTTGCGCTACCTATTAAGCGTCTCTAGCCTGCTCTTTCAGGCAGGTTTGTTAATATCTAGTTTGTTATATTGTAGAAATAGGATTAACTTGTACGTAAGTCGTCAACATATCTCTGTTGAATAGGTATTAATGTTCATCGTGTATAGAACAAATGTTTTAGGGCCTCGCACTTTACTATGTCTTATGCAAGTCACATACGATCCCGTCTCAAACGCAGTACGAAACATTTTGACGAGAATGATGGTGCTTTTTATCATTCAATTTCAAAAGAGGCGGTTCTCCATTCGACTGTGTAGGTATGTTACTTTTGCATAAAGGTGCAAGTACCACAAGCAAAAATATTATCTGTGATATTTGCACTACCATGCCTGTAAAAAAAACTATTATTGCCCTTATTTCTTGCTCTGCAAATTAAATGGCGCCGTTACATTCGATTAAAAGTTATTGAAAGACTAGCTGACCCGGTGAACTTCATTTCACCATCTGTCAAGTGTCAACTGTCAATGAGAACTTTCACATGCAGGAACATTTTGTATGAGAAAATTAAATTCAGGTTTTTATTATTTTTCTCGCAACTTTTACAAATTATCTAACCGTTTAAACCTTCCCATAACTTCTACAAATATTTCAAGATCAAAACTAGCCAAATCGGTTCAGCCGTTCTCAAGTTTTAGCGAGACTAACAACCACGATTCATTTTTATAAATATAGATAGGAGTCATAAGTATGTGAGTAATGTGATGGCAATATGCTGGTAACTTATTGCAAAGAAAAGAAACAACTTGGCGAATTATGCCTCTCTGTGATTGACGTCGAGATATGAAAAAGAGGCGCGGCCCCTTAGTATTAAGTCTCTTTCGGACCGCGTTGTTGTAACAAGAAGCCTTCCAGTTACGTAGTGTAGGTACAAATTCCTTGGGCGTAGCTGATCCAGAGCTTTATACTATACACAGTCAAAAATTTCGATATGATTTTATTACGGTACTCTTAATGAGTAGCATGGTTGCGAAGATCTTTGCAGTCTATCCTGCTCACTCGTGACAGAAGTAAATTGGGGAGAATAGTACGACTATCTTGCTTAGCCAATAATTCATTGACTTGCAGGGATAGTTATGATGCGACGTAACATAGATTGATGTGGAAAAGGCCCTAAATAATTAATGTGATGTACGAAATAACTCTAAAAGAACAATATACGTTTTAGAATAAGGCAATTTATACTTTCAATTTGTCATCGGATCTTTAATACACATAAATATTTTCTGTAAACTTTCTTTCCCTGAAGGATAAAATAATATGAAGCACGTATGTTTTTCCGTCCGCGGTACGTTACTGATTCAAATATACATAATAACACTGTATTCTTGTATGATACAATATGTGTTTGCATGATTTAAGTGTAAATAGTTTTTATGAAGGGAAAGAAAATTTCAAGTCAATGGATTTTTTTTGCGTATATTCAGTTATAGTTTTTCTACACCAATATTCTGCTGTTGAGTAGTATAATGTATTTAATTCATGACAATATAATTATGTAGGTATTTGTAGATAAACGACTCGTGATTTTAGTTTCGTTTTGGTGTATTGCGTTTGAAATGTCATTAACATGTTTAAGTTCCTTATTGTAATGCTACTGCTCTACCTGCGTAGAGGCGCGTAAATAAACGCGCTAATTAAGCCGTTACGTAAAGCTTAACGCTGCTAGTCTTAGGGCCAAACGCGTAGACTTTGGCCATATACCTAAAGGCTTAGTTAGCGCGCTAATTTACGCGCTAAGACGCAGGTGGAACAGTAGCATAATAGATCTCAATGTATTATCTCGCTGAACTGTAAAATACGATTTATAATTAGGTAGATTATATAATATTCACTCAATTGTACATTGTTTCGACATCTGTAGTGGGTTGTGAAATTTATGAATTTAACAGATCATTTTATAAACATTAAAATCATCTGTGTGTTTAAGATTTATGAGCAATAAGTACAATTTTGTATTATGAAGTTATTGGGATGAAATACTGAATGAATGATCCCACTTCTGAAAACTGATTCCGATGTTGTTGAGATGGATGGCAATGTGAATCCTATGGTCGTGTTCTTTAAATCGATTTTCCCATGCGAAGATAAAACATAGTATATGTTATGTTGTATGGTTGCAAATCGATGCCTCAGAACTTAAAAAATCGTCATCTAGCGCAGTCTACCAAATTAAAATCATGGCTGACCTTCAAATGACATTATGCCCCCTGCCGACCCAACTTGAAACGCATCAGTTTTCATAAAAAAGAAGAGATTTATAAAGTTTAGATTTCCTTCACAATTTTTGCCATAATATGATAAAGTATTTTTGATTAAAAATTAACAAGTAAAAGTAATACAAACATTTAGAAGTGCCATTAAAAGGGAAAAATATTCATAGTGTATTTTCGTATGATGCAATAATTTTTCTTAATCTGCAAAATAAATTGGTATAGAGTACGTATTTTTGTGCCATTGAAGTTTACGTCATCTTACTATATTTTCAGAAATCGAACTTTTTCAAAATTATCTAAAGTAGCTTCATTTTGCGTATTTTTTCAAGTATTCGCTATGAAATATTATTTTGGATTTGTGGCGCCTTTATTCTATTGGACAATTTGAATTGTACAGGGTAACATTTGATTCGTATAATTACGAAAAGCTTGAGAATGCTTCGCTTGGTATAGTACGCTCTTGTTTTTCTCCGAAATTGTAAATAATACATTTATAGTTTAATTTAGTTAATTGTTGTACACAGATGGTGAGAAAGGTGCATTTTGTATTGTCCGTTTTCGAGAATGTAATTATAAACAGTACAATCACACTTATATAATAGGCTGAATCATACAAGTCGGCGGATGTAAAGTTAACTACAAGCTGTGCAATCTTGACTGAAGCTCAGATAAAGATGCGCGTTGATTGGGTTTCGGGGAACTTGTAGCTAACTTCACATCCGCAGACTTGTATGATTCGGCCTAGATAACCATCGCCACTTACATTCTTCAATTGTGTGTATGTATTTATGTACTAAATACCTCTTATAATTTAGTGTTTAAGTTTTGTTAACTTTTGCATTTCAAGTTTGTCTTAAAAGCTTACAAACTATGTATTATTAATAGGATTTACAGATGGCATGATCCGATACTCGAATAGAAGTAATTTTTAAGTGTCGTGTAAAAGTTAATTCTAGCATCGACGATACAAAATGTTGGATAAGTTGCTGTATAGGGGAAAGTGATAAAGAGTTGATCCTTAGCCTAATTAATTGATAGGACTACACTATAATGGTTCTAACTTTTTGCAATTTTTCGTTTGATTTTCTAGGTATTGCAATAAGAGGAAAATTGTTCTATTTCAGTTCGTTTTAGCAAACCTATATGTGTGAACACATTCATCTTGGCATAACTTATCTCTCATTGCAATTCCTAAAGAAACTAGTAATATATTAATAACATGTGGCTCCTTTTAATACGCATAGAATAATCGTGATGTCGATTTACCGAGTTTTTACGCGCTCGGTAGTTAGCGTAAACTACAATTTTGTATTGAACTCGATGGTAAGTAAGGTAACACTGTACGAATTCCACAGAAAATTATAGTTTACGGTAGCTTTATCGCGCGCGTAAAACTTACTCATACTAGGGGTACAGATCATGCCATTTGTGAATACCGATACTTTGAAGCGTGTTATGAATGATAGTTGTTACGGAGTGGCTTCAGATTGCGTTTTATGAGACGGCACACATCCTTATTGTTTCTCGTCTAAGAATTGTTAACGGTGCAGTGATATTTTTATGTACACGAGCATTTTGATACCTCTATAATAAGCCATCGGAATATGTTAGCCTGTTCCAATTGACCCTTACTAAAACAAATAGTTCAAACTGGCAGTATACGTCGAATCCTACAAGTCGGCGAATGTGAAGTTAGCTACAAGCTGCGTAATATCTAATCCTGACTGAAGCTTGTATAAAGCTCGTTGATTAGGGTTTCGCGCAGCTTGTAGCTTCACATCCGCCGACTTGTATGATTCGGCCTATAAATGATTTACACGTATATTTTACGGTATTCATATTTCGTGCTTTGTTCGATTTTTAAGCCATGTATTCACTGAGCAACATTTGTTTATAAACTCTGTATCAGAAACAAAATCGTGTTTCCGAAACAAAAAAATAATGTTTCAGATAAAATTATTTTGTTTCTGTAAACACTACGTTGTTTCGGTGCTAAAACAAATCAGTTGCGCAACTGTCGCACACGAGTGTGGACGCGTCTCTTGCATTGTTTATAAACTCGGGCGACATTGCTTAAGCGACTGTGTGGACGGCAGTTTCTGAAACATTGTTTCTGGAAACATCTACGTGATGTTGCAGAAACTATGTATCCGAAACATTGTTACTCAATGAATACATGGCTTTAGTATTTCATAAAGCTCTAAGCATGTGTGCCATCTCTTTGCCCGTATTGTATGATAGACTGTTGTAGTAAGAGAGAAGTGCACTTTGTATTCTGTAGCGTGTTGAAGTGTTGATAGTTGCGCGAACGCATTATATTTTTGGACAGACTCACTCAATAAAAGAATTAATTATAAAATACTATATCTTTTATTACACCTCCAAACCTTCACGAGTGATCAACATGGTAAAAATTATCAAACAAAAGTATAACTTACAAACTAGCACTAACTTTTAGGCCAGGACTACAGGAACTTCCAAATTAATATGTAAACAAATATTTAGTAGGAATGTCCCGTTGACTAGTAATTTTGATATTTTAACACAGCTGCTCGTTTTTGATTGCACAAAATTCAGTACTAAAAGGCTAATAAGGCAAACTAACTATTCGGTGGGAGAATTTTATAACAAAATAAACTCTTTATACCCCACGGAAATCAGCAAAGCAATACAACACAAGCAGGAAAATGAGTTATCAGAAAAGAAATGTTCTAAATTTTGTCTTGCATTGTAATATTTTCGAAACCACTTTGTGTGTTACCGTAAGGTACATTATGAGTATTATTAACGACTACATACGTTAAAATAAGGTACATTAAATACTTTCGTTTTAAACTTAAATAGTAAATATATACTAACAGTACCAGGAATATACTTTCTGTTAGGTTAGGGTTAAAATTAATGTTTTGATAAAGAATTTTGAAAAAAATGACTTTCAGACTAACTTATTGTCTGTAAGTCAATTTCTCTTTACGTTAGTAAAAATATTTTCACTTTCAAAGATAATATGGAACAAATAAAATAATAACTATACAGTGAACATGGTACTCTCAGACTTTTCAGCCTAAAGGATGATGTACAGACATGTATGAATATTGGTCTCATTCTCCATTTCTATGAAATCTTGCACTACCAATTGGGAAATTGGTGAGAGTTGTCCAATAGTTGTAGATAAAATGAGACCAATTTCACCCATCTCCTTTAGCCATGAAATAGATATGTAGGGTGATAAGCTATATAGAAAGTTATCATTTGTTATTGTTGTGCTGAAAAGTTCTTTTGAAGCACTTAGACAAATATTTTTAATATTTAAAAAAATTTATTCGTCATTTGTAAAAATACAATTAACCCTAAAGTACCAACATAATTATATTTCAAATATCTTAATGGAAAGGTTCTAAACCGTCAATAATCTCAATACATTACAAGTAATACCTTACTACTTACAAGAACAAAACATATATCTACTTAGATTACATGGATAAATAATATATCTATGTACTACACTTGATTACAGATCATGTTTATTTCTTGGGAATTTATTATTTAATTTTGGGGTCTACAATTCCAAGATCTACGAATCACAGCAGATATGAAATGTAACAAATCAATTGTTTAATATAAAGAAAATACTATGAAGAAAATCCTACTTTCCGAGATTGACTGTACTAAATTATTATTGGTGCTATTTGGAACCGAATTGGTTCCAAATAGCACCTCAAGTGACCATTTTGTCAAGTAGTCCTAAACGCACTAATACTTCGTGGCACATGTGCCGGATTCCTCTATCCTTCTAAATCCAGTCTTTTATGGAAATGGAATGCACATAAAGTTATGGGGCGTGAAATAAATAATAAAATCTAGGCATCAAGTTTTACAATTTTTTGGCAGGAATTTGCTAAAGTGACTTTTCTTAAAAGGATGTATAGTGATCGGCAAATAACTTGGTCCGTAATCTGGGTATCTGCCGCGAGACGTACATAAGTGCTCGGTTATATAAATTCTTATTTTTATGTAATTGAATTTAAAGACTTATAGTACCTATATAATCTTTTATAGCCTGTTCGAAATTCGGTATAAACCTTAGGCAGATGTGCAACCTGTAAAATGGCAAACCATGAATTTGTATTTTGGTACGCTCGAAGTTAACGATCTATTGTTATGATGTCAAATCCTTACTCGACTGGAGTATTGACTATCTGACTATTGAATTTTAATAGCTACAAATGGTTTCAAATTACGGAATAATTTATATTCAAATTTTTGACTTCAGCGATTTAACTGTTACGTTACGAAGATTTACCGCCCTCGAAAAGATTACATCTGTTGTTTTTAATAACAATTATAGCACCATCAGAGCATTAGCATGTAGCCTATGGTAATATTACGTAATACCTGTAGTATTTTAAAATAATGGCCGACGCACACAAGATCCTATAAACACTGGGGCGACGTGTTAAAATCAGCTAGATTCATTCTAGGCCTAAAATTAAGGTGTTGTTTTGAAAAGAGCAAGGATTTAAAGAGGTACATATTATACTCATCATGAACAATTTTTACAACGGAACCGATTCCGAAAACTCGATAAAGAATCAAGATGTTCCATACATTTTATCAAGAGTGAACGATCTTTTTTTATGGAGCAGCTAATTTTATTTCGCGATTTTGCAAGTGATCCCTTAGCAAAACTTGTTCCTAATGATGAATATAAATAGGTATACCTAGAACTCTGAAATTCCCTGCCCTTTGCAAAGCAATACACTGCGTTTTATCTTTGACTACATTGTCGCCAAAAAAAAATATACTTTTGACAAGTAAATTAGACGAATTTAAACCCCCGACAGCAGATATTATTGAAATACATTATATTGAACCATATCGATCACATCACTTTTCGAGGAAAAAAATATTTGAAAATATATGAAGCACAGATACACATGTCAAAATTAAAAAAAGAAACTCCTTTATGTCCGGGGTTAAAAAACGATCCTAACTTTGTTAGCGTGTGCGCAGGCCAAAAGACTAATTCAAAGACAAAATGTTATCTTGTAAAGTTGTGTACAGATGAGTTGCGTAAGATCTTTCAAATACCTAAGTATGTAAGTAAGCTAATCTTTGTGAATTCGATAAATGTATAAATTCTTAGCCTCCGTAGTAAATTAATGACGTCTTGAAGACGTGAAACATCCTAAGGCCCTTTGTAAGTTACAAGCGACTGGTATCTTATCACACTTTTGGTAAGACAAGGGCATATTTGTCAAGGCACGGCAGGGGCAAATATGCCCTTGTCTTACTGCAGGTGTATTATATCTTGCAGTTTCATTTTTGTGGTGACTTGATTACAAAATGGATTTTAGGTATGGCAGAAATGTGTGTGAGACACTAATGTGTTTGAATAAATATATAAATGCGACTCATACACATTTATTATTCGAGTCTAGAGAGTATTTAAGTCACCATAATCGGTATACATTAAGCCCTTTACATGCAATGTGTAATCACTTGCGCAAGTACGTAAGTTTATTAGAAGAAGTAAAATATGAAAAAAAAGATATTGTACCATACGCCCAGACTATGTACCAAATTTCGAAATATGCGTAAATGGTATTTGGAAAACCAATGCGCTGCATGAAATCAGCATTTAGTGCTTATTTACTTTAAAAAAAAAAACCATGAATATGACCTTTCAAACAAGAACTGTCTTTTTAAATGTAATTTCCGTAACTTTTTTATAAGATTTTTTTAGTTTTGCATGAGCTTACTGCTCTCAAAACATAATATGAATTAATGAATATGTACTGCTAGAATTTAAACGTACACTAGTTACTGTGCCTATTATTGTTATTTTATTATGTTAATGAAGATTTTTTGTAATTGAAAAAAAAAACAAGAATCATGTTTGATAAGCCGCCAAATTTTTCGAACAATCTTAAAATATCTATCGAATATTAACCGGAAAATATTTTACACTAAACCTACCTCAATCATAGGCTTTTAATAAAGAAAAAAAGTACAATCATTGTACAAAACAAAGAGAGTTAATATTCTAGTACGGTACAAGGTCATGGCCCAAGGTCCATACGTTTTTTCAATATCTCTTTTGTGCTAGCAAAAAAAAAATTAAGCTATGAACTTCATTTGAAGCACTAGCCTAAGTATATTAGCGTAGCTTGGTAGGGGTTAGTGCCATCGCATACAACTATGTTGCCACATTCATAAATGCCACCCACTGATGGTTTTTATACATTTTATGAAATCACTAAACACGTGGACAATGCGTTTCGAATCCACATTCCTCATGAGTCTGTCTTCCCGCTAAAGTACAACATGGGTGTCTACAATTTTCTTTCTGTTATGGCCACGTTTTTTTTGTCAACTGCTATTTTCTATCCGTGCTTGGTTGCATGGAAGAAATCGCTTAAAGCGCTAAGGCCGCCAATTAGAGACCTATTGTTTTGTTTTTGTCCTTATAATCTGTTTTTTTTTTTATGTAATGTGGTTGTCTAATAAAGAGTTGTTGTTTGTTTGTTTCTCTTCCGTTCCCGAGTAAATAGGTATCTTCTAGGTAAGTGTGCTACACCCTATCCCTATACGAAATAAAATAATTAGAATATGGAAACTAGCGAAGCTTTTGCACTTTTTTAATCAGAATATAACACAGGTGTTACTCACGCATGATTGCTTATGACAGTTAGCAACATCTATAACACTTGTGTTATGTCCTATTTAAACATAGTTATACAACTCCCTAAAAAACCTAACTACGCCAATAAATACTTAAGGTATTAATTCGTACTTGCGCAAGCAACTACGCTTCATACAGGGTTACCCAGAACTAGTGTACTAAGCCGAAAGCAGGTGATTCAGACCATCATTATGAACAACTTTTACTGAGACCAACCCGGAATTCGAAAAAAAAACCGCTATTTTGAAAAATCTGAAAAAGCTCAAAACTGAAACTCGGAATCGACAAATGAAACTGCTGTTTTTTTTCCTCGAATTCCGGATTGGCCCCATAGTAAAAGTTGTTCATAATGACGGTCTGAAGTGTTTCTTTCGGCTTAGAACATCAATTCTGGATAACCCTGTACAATGTACACCGCGCTTTAGCCCATTACCGCCCTCTGTACCCGTGCGTGTACAGCTTTTAATAGGTGATTGGAATTTTCAGAAATGTAATCAAATGACTGCCTCGGTGACCCAGTGGTTAGTGACCCTAACTACTGTCCCAAGGAGGCGGGGTTTTGATTCCCGTCTCTGTCTGGATGTTACTACCCATATAAGTATGTATTTAAAAATATGTATATGTAGTATCAGCCTCTGGCAGCACATCACAAGCGTACTTAGTTTGGGGTCAGAGACCGTATGTAAGATGTCCCCTAATATTTATTTATCTATCACTAGCGACCCGCCCCGGCTTCGCACAGGTGTATTATACATATAAACATTCATCTTGAATCACTCTATCTATTAAAAAACACCGCATCAAAATTGGTTGCGTAGTTTTAAAGATATAAGCATACATAGGGACAAACAGCGGGAAGCGACTTTGTTTTATACTATGTAGTGATAGTGAAGCCGCTGTACACGCGCGGGTACAGCGGGCAGTAATGGGTTAGATACCAGTCGGCCGACAGATCTAGCGTGTGAAGGGCATAAGGACGCAACCTGCACTATAACGGTGAGAAGACGAGCGGCGAGCAGTGGAGCCTCACTCATTGCTTCTTCAGGATCACTTGACAGTACAGCAGCGAGTCTATTACTGTGGACAAAAAAAAACAAGATTGCAAAGTCTGATCGATATTTTTTTGATATTTAAGATGATCGAGGTTCTCGGTTGGGAGCCGTGGTAACACTCGCCCAACAATTCGTGAGGTCGTGTCAAATCCAGATACGAGATTTGGTACATACTTAGGTTCCAAATAAGCTCATTGCTTAAAAATATACAATGGGCCAATGAGCTTATTTGGAACTTTTGGAACGGAATTTCACACTACTGGCTTATCGGTGAAGGAAAACACCGTGAGGCAAACAGCATATGTACGTCCGTAGAAGAAATTTGATTCACGTATATGTGAATCCACCAACCTGCACGGGGCCAGCGTGGTGGATATGGCCCAATTACCCTTCGTGAGTCGGCCTATGTAGTAAGTAAAGTAAGTTCGTATAGACCGGGTGGCTAGACCTGGTGTCAGAGATTTAAGGCCGCCTGAAGGCCTCTATGTAGTAGTGGATTATGATAAAGACCTGTACAGTGAGGTTTTAATTAGTCTATTGATGGGAAAAAACATTCTGACGTTGAGAAAGTCGTAACACTTTAAAATTTTGGCACTACAATAAAATATATTTTGGGGTATAAATTATGCCATTGAAAACTGTGACAAGTGAGTCGCGACTGTCGTTACGTTAGACATAACTTAAAGATGAACTGTATAAAAGTACATAGATAAATTTCACCCCTTTCATATAGAACAGGGCTGTCCAAACTACACACCTTCGAGGGCTAATTAAATTTACAACAAAAGCTGGAGGGCCGCAGAAAAAATTGTTTGCGGTTTTCAAGTAAAAAAAATGAAATATACATTTTTGGATGAAAATATTACGTAGTTTTTGTTTCCGTTAAATATCCCGTTACAACGTTTTTTTTTTCCTTTTTCAATGTACCCAATAAATCTGCTAGATATGACGGGAATTCAGTTAAGTTGGAAACTCACTCTACAAAAACAAAATACTTTTCGGGAATTCTCCAGTAAGATAGCTTCACTTTTAAATGATGCCATGCGAATAGAATGTTGCAAAAGTAATGATAAATAAATTATACCAAATATTGATTATATGTGTTGACAAAGAACTATATATTTTTAAGCCCAAAACTGTAACATGAGTCGCGGGCCGCATGAAAACCAGCCGCGGGCCGTTGTTTGGACAGCCCTGATATAGAAGATGATTTCAGAAAGGTCACATATTGACCTTTAGCTGAACTTTCCTTTTCGTAGACTGCAAAGTAACAAAGGTTCAGTATATCATCAATAATAGGTTTCTGTGATAGCAATGTTAAGAAATTATCTAGTTGAAGCATTTATCATCATACTAGTTTTTGTCTGCGACATCGGCGTGATATTTTTATTTTTGTGCTATACCATAGGAACCTTATATTTTTTTGAAATAAAAAGTTGCCTATCTCACTTTCCGTCTTTCAAACTATGTCCATGCCAAAAATCAAGTCAATCCGTTGTTCCGTTGCTGCGTGAAAGTTGACCAAACCAACAAATACACTTTCGGATTTATAACATTACAACCCGGTCACAATATCTGTGCACCTGACTTCGTGACGTCATATAGAATTATCGGGACGTATATACATTACCGGACGTCTAGTATACCGTACGGCCGTGTATCGGCAACGAAGATGCTAACCGTACTGTCGCACCGGGGAGTGCGCGGAGAGGTAACAGAGGAAGCGGGAGAGGCGCCGCATTCCAGCGAGGTGCACAGATATTCTGACCGGGTTATAGTAAGGGTAAAGATTAATTTGCTTTAGGTTCTGCTTAGGTTTTGCTTCTGAGGTTGTACAAAGGACATAATTGAGTATAAGATACAAAACAGTTAAACAGAAGATACAAAACCACCGCGCGTTCAGCACGGTCAGTCTTCGGATAGGTGACCGCGGGTGGCATTTACAACTGGCCGTGGCTCGGATGTCTCGGTTGTTTTAACCGTTTAGCCATGTAAGAGGCCTCCAGGCGGCTTAAAAACTGACACCAGGGCTAGCCACCCGGCCTATACGAACTTGCTTGCTAGCGGACTCTGTAACAGGTCCCACTGACCATCACGCCAAATGTATGACATGCAAATGAATGTGGCTAATGTTGCCAATTTAGTTTATTTAATAATAATAAAACTTTATTATCAGATAACAGAGATCCATAGAGCAACTTATTATTTAACTTCTACAAACATAATAATCTAGGCTTAAATATCCTGGCATCTATAATATCGCGCCATTATTTTTACAGAAAAATAAAACAATATAAAATAAAATAAAACGAAACAAACTGACACTTTTACAACTAATATCTCTTAGCTCTATTATATCAAGACTGTGCGATTTAAGTTAAGACTTATTTTTTTTTACAGAAACATTGTTTGATGATATAGGTAACCAGAAAATACAATGTACATTAAGATAAATCCACAGACAATTTAGTTTGAGGGTAATCCGAGAAGCTGCAAAACTATTTTTGACGCTAAAGCGCTCGCTAAACCAATGAAAAGTCGCCATTTCTAACGACGAAGTCGCAGACTCGTAACATCGAATGGATGTCATCCATTTGGCGTGATGGTCAGTGGGGCCCTTAATGTTTGGTCTGGTCTATATGTATAGTACAAGTGTATAAGATTTCCAACTCACGGTACTGTAGTCCGCCGAATATCATATCATACTTCTGCGCTGGTCCGGTACTATGGACGAGGACTTCGCTCATGAACAGATGCAGAACTCGCGCGGTCTCGAACAGCGAGTCCAGTAACAGCCAGGTGGTGATGTTGTGGCCGGTGTTGGCCGCCGTGTCTCGGAACATCACCACTCCGGAGTTGATGAAACCGATGGTGCTTGTGACGATGATGAGCCCGCAGAGGAAGTAGTGCAGTACTGGGGGACAGAAGGTAAGATTAAGGTCTAGTTTAGTCTAGAGGTTAGGCCATACAAAATACTTAGTGCAATATGGTGAAAGCGGTCAGTTGTATTGTATATACTGTCCAATGCACCTTCACTGTTTTATTCTAAGCCTAGCAAGTTACACATTGAAGTAAAATTCATTATTACAAAGCTTTTACTATTCTTTACTAGGACATTGCAAAATATATGAATCTAAGCCATGACCTGTACATGGATGACCATTGACCAGTACATGAATATCAAGAAAACTCATTTTATAAAACAAATAATGCTTATTTGTTTTATAAAATGAGTTTTCTTTAATAATGGCCTACAGTTTAGGTAAAAAAATTATAAGCCCAATTACAGAGGTGCCAGCGTAATTATATTAGCTAAATAGCATAGTTCTGTTTCTTTTTCACTTTAGGCATTCGATAGAGAGAACGCTTTTTACGTTGCTATTTAATTTATACTCATACTAATTTATTGGTACAAACATGTATACGTCAATTATAACAAAACAAAAAAAATGCAATTTAAATTGGACAACTTAGTACAAATAATTATAAGAAATGTCAAATAATTCAATAATATAAAAAATAAGATACAATTAGTCAAAAACAAAATAAAAATGTATACTTAATAGTAATGTCTATTTATAATGTCACCTTTAGGGTCAGAAATTCTTTGTCTAAGTCGTAGAACGCCTGACTGACAAGACAGCATTTTAACCTTGCCCTGAAAGTAATTAGATTCTCTGCCTCTATCACGTCCTGGGGAAGTCTGTTATATACTGATGTGCCCATGACGTGAGTTAGATTCTCAGATTTCGTGAGAGAGTGTTCGACAGGCATGAGTCTGTTTTTGTGACGAGTGGGTCGTTGTTGACCTTCACCAATCGTTCTGTAAGATTTCAGATTCATTCGCACATTTTCACACATTTACGCTGGTGCCTCTGTAATCGATCTTATTATCCCATCAAATTATTATGACATTGCCCGAAAAATATGTCAGCCATACATACCTACTAACAAAAATTAATTTTGAAAATATTTGTGTACAATGTAAGAAAAGCATTAAGTGCCAATATTTTTGCAGGCCCACTAGATTGCCAAACTTTAGTGCTTATTTTGCAGCATCATATAAAGTTTGGGCCCTAATGTGAGACTTGCAACTAAGTGCGTAGTTTTATAATAGAAAGAAAAGCTATACTTATTTCAGTGCCGACTAATTCTTCCAGGTAGAACAGGTGAGGACTGAGCAGCCGCAGCATAGCAAATGTGAATGCCGTGACTGTAGACACCTGAAAGAAAACAATCTTGATTACTTTAAAAAAAGCCATTGATTTACTACATACTATAAAACAAAGTCGCTTCCCTGTCTGTCTGTCCCTATGTAATTATGCTTGTATCTTTAAAACTATGCAATGGATTTTGCTGCGTTAAGGAAGGTTTATATGTATAATACACCTGTGCGAAGCTGGGATGGGTCGCTAGTGATAAATAAAGAGTGATGTTATGTTTTGATATGAGCTTTTGTATGTCTGTGATTGTTTCTACTTCAAAGCTAAAGTGACTGAAATGATTAGTTTAACTGTTTTGTATTTCAATAACATCTGTTGTTATTGAAATATTTTCAAATTCAAATCATTTATTGCAACATATGAAATTTACATGCGGTTCTTAGTTAACATGTTTTGTATAGTTATACATATGACCCTATAAGGGTATGGCAATTTTATTATTTGTATTGGAACAATTTATTATTATGTTTTCTAGATTATAGTTAAAAAATTTGTCTAATAATATGTATCGATTTCGATATCCTTTAAATTATTTGGCAATTTACTAAATATTTTTATAGCCATAGAATTTGGGCTAGAACTGTGCATTGTTAAGTTTTGTTTTTTTTACTAATTTAGTAACAGTATAAATTAACAGTTAAAAAAATTATAAATGGTAGCATCAAATACTGTAATTTGAAGATTTAGATAACATCATACAGATGATTTTATTTTACATAAATACAATAAAGATCATGTTAGAATTATCTACAACAAAATACAGCACTACATAACATAATATGCCAAATCTACATTATCCACTACTTACTACATAAAAAGCAATTGGATCATCCACAGACCCTTGAAGGTCTAAGGTCTATATTTGAGCCATGTGGAGTTGATACATTAGGTCCGTGGGGCCGGGAGCTCATCTTGTTTTCAAAAGTCTTTCTGAGCGTCTGGTGGATGTTACGCGTGACCTAAGTGCTGGTGTTTATTTGGCTTAACATATAAGCATTGCCATTCAGTGTGGCTATGCTGCCAACTGGCAGTGAGCTTGAGCATTTGGATTATCTGTAGACCTTCAAGGGTCTGTTAGAATTATTAAAATGTATGATCAAAAATATTAGCCAGATATAGTTACACTTTTAGATATTTGTCAGTTTCATTAATTAATGTCACTACATAAGTAAACCCAAATTTAATTAGTTTCGTACAATTTAATGATCTACCTCACGAAGATCATGCAAACAACGTAATCATCAACATTAGAATGTACTGTGTCTATTTACAAGCCATAAACCTAAACTAATTAACAAATAAAGGAACACTAGGTAATGTACTTTCAATAATTATGAGACTTCTGTCCGATAAACAAAGCAAATACCGAGTATTGTTAAGTAATATGAGAGAGTGAAATGCGATGCGGTAATATTCTAGAATCGCGAAGTTGTAGCATTTAAACACAATTTATTAAGTACTTGCTTTAATCGGTACAAAGTTAACTATACACTCATGAATGTATATGATAATTGTTTGAGAAAGTTTTAACATATTTTTGTTTTTATTGGTAAGGATGCGTGTTTATAAAAACAAACATAATTTACTTACGGAAAAGACGACCGCAACTATCCTCACAAACATAGCGTAATCGATTTTAGGCATTGTGAAAATGATTTACAAAGCACACAAAACAACAAGTCTGTTGAATACCCACTGATTTTTCACAATAAAGCCTAATTTGAAAGACAAAAATCAATAAAATGATCCGTAATTTCCGCGCTCACGGCTCGGCTCGCTCACCAATTCACCACGATTCGAATTCCTTCAATGAACTGTCATTGCCAAACGAATTAAAACCAAAATAAACAATACAACTGTCAAATGTCACAACGCCATCGCATGAGTTACCAGTCATTATTAGAAATCACCTTATTTTTTTATTTTCTATTTATAGAATTACCTAAAGCAGATATTTACATTACAATTCCATGCCAGAAAATTAGTAACTTCTCTGAATATAACGGACTCCTACATTAAGCCCGATTACAGAGGCGCCAGCGTAAATTAAATAGCAACGTAAAAAGCGTTCTCTCTATCGAATGCCTAAAGTGAAAAAGAAACAGAACAATGCTATTTAGGTAATATAATTACGCTGGTGCCTCTGTAATCGGGCTTATTGTTCATCTGTAACTGCCAATATTGCTCCGTCGATTAGACAGTGCTATCGTTATTTTTTAGACGTATCATATCTTAATACTTTAATTAACGGCATTCATTTTGTGACTTATAGTCGCGCTCTTTTTCAAAGTAACTTGTGTATGAGCTTCTTTTATTATTTTATCATCAGAATAACGGAACACTACACACACATAATATAATATTTTAACATATTTCCTATTTTAACATACTTTCAGTTCATCCCATATAATGTATTGTGAAAGCACTTTACTTGATAGAGTTCGTGCAAAAAAAGAATCTGAAGCGTCGTAGGTGAGTTCGCCTTTGTGCCATTTTACTAATTTTGTTACGTTGACAACACTGCTCTTACATTGCTAGTACAACTAAAAGTGTTTGATATTATTGGTAGGCACCAATTTGGTTTTCATATCAGTACTCGCGTCTACCATGTATAGTCGGTAGGTACCGACTACAGCTTGGCTGCTGATTAAAATTTTATCGTTAGTTGCCAAAGCACAACGACGGTACTCTTTTTGCACACACTCTAGTAGCGAGCAAACAATAAATAGTATGGGGTAATTATTATTATGGTAGCACTCATATTGGCGGCAAATCATCAATTTGTTAAAGCTATTTGAAATAGATGGCGCCAGTAGTGGTGAAAGAAAAAGGATAAAAATATGGCGTAGGTACCTAAATAATTATGTAGGTAGGTAACAAAAAAAAAGCCAAGCTGATGATGTATACGGAATTGGATTTCGCGCAGCTCGTAGCTAACTTCACATCCGCCGTATGATTCGGCCTATATAAATTTAAAGTACCTTTTTACCTACGTCTATTCGTTTATTTACCTACTTTGGATGAATGAGTGCAGAAACATCACGACCTATGATAAACTATGACCTACCTACCTAAAAAAACCTTTTCCTACTCTACTTATATTTATGTTTGTAGTTAATTATATACCTAATTTATTTCGTTGATCTAAATGCGGATTTTTTCAAATCCAGCGGCAAATCTTGCAATGTAATATACATTTAGATAAATGCAATTTCTTTTTTAAAAAAGACATTTAATTCTTGCTTTATAACTTGATTGTTAAAACATGAAAGAACATTATTTGAATTCGTTGCGCTCGTCACCTCGAGTCCAAGGGTGGGCAGCAGAGGAACAGACGACAAAAATGAAATATTTATTTCAATTCAACGTGGCCGCAATTAAAACTATTTCACTAATTTATTCATGGCTGTCAATCATGGTGCTAGTACATTATACATGCAAAAAAATATTAATTTGGATGGGGTACAAAAATATCACTATATTTTCTGAACTCTTTCGAAAACTAGCATATTATATATTATTATAAACATAGGTAATATGTAGATAAGGTAAGTTTTGCTCATTGTGACAAAAAAGTATGAACTTGTTGACTGGTTATACACTTAGACACTTGTACCTACATAGGTACGAGTACCTAGGCATCATTGATAAGTACTAGCGGGTACAATACATTGAATCAAAAAAATACCCTAGCTCATTAAAAATACTTATAAACAAAACGCGATTAACATATTTTATTACCGACTTCCAAAAAGGAGGAGGTTCTATGTTCGTGTGTATGTATTTTTTTTGTGTATGTTCATCGATAATTTCGCCAATTGTGAACCGAATCGAAAAATTATTTTTAGTTCGAAAGGGTATACTCCCGAGGTAGTCCCTTTTAAATTTTACAGAAATCAGCTGAGCCGTTTTTGAAAAAAACAACAATAATGTAAGCAATTCGGGCGAAATATCCGAATTTTGTACACGACGAACATCGATAATTTCATCAATTGTGAACCGAATCGAAAAAATATTTTTTAAATTTTTCAGAAATCGGATGAGCCGTTTTTGATAAATCAACAATAATGTAAACAATTCGAGCGAAATATTTCAATTTTGTACACGATGGAAGGCGGTTTTGCCATTTTTTGCGAAAAACAATAATAATTATTAATTTAGAGTAGAGTTAGAACTCCTTGAGCAGAATGTCAAAATGGAACGTTAATTTAAAATTGGTACTTGCGACCATAAATGGATGCTCCGCTTGCCATCATTATCGACTATTCATTCGCCACTTTATTCGATTACTACTCGATGCACTTCCAATTAATTCGATTATAACTTTACGATTTGTTGGTCGTTGTAAATTTTGCTGAATATCGAGTAGCATATTAATTTTAATTTATGATTTGATTACAACTGGCATAGTTTACGATACAGTTATGATTATGGGATTTGCTATTGAATTCACATTTAATTTAATGTTGTACACTTATTATATTTATTCTGCACACAATGTAGCATCCAACAATAAAGGTACCTATAATACAAGATTTATAAATTTAATTTTAACTTTCTAAGTTAGAAGAGTATAGGATAGGTGCCTATACTAAGGTATCTATCTACGCAGCTAAATTAGGTATTGCTGTTTGAAGCTTGGAGAATTCGACTTCTTAGAATTATTAGTTACAGGGTGTAAATCTGGCTAGATGACAGAGATATTCTTGGATATCATAGTTCTCATCATTATGACTAACTTTTACCACGAGACCAACCCCAAAATCGTGAAAAATTAGCCGTAATTTTATAAACACTTTGTCGAATGTCTATGACCAAATTTTTTTCATAAACTCATGATGGATGAATGAATCCCATAGGTCCCGTATAGAAGATAGGAAAGCTCTATGTCCAATGGTGGAACCTTCTATGGTTGACATGATAATGATGGCCACAATAGGAGAAAATAATTAAATGTCTCTAGAATATCATACATCTCTAAGAAGAATATAAATAAATAGTTTCTCAGGAAGAAAATTGACAATGAGTAAAACCTTTTAGAATAACTAGGTAGATGCACCGTTTCTGAGGGCTACTGACCCGGTTTAGCCAATTTGATGTCAAAAGTATTGTATATCTAATAAATAAATTAATAAACAATGTAACACCATAAAATACTGTTGTTGGTGTGAACAATTTGAACGTCAAAATTTTAACATTAAAATTGTTTACACAATCATTAAAATTCAAAGCCAAAAATGAAACTAAGATTGACACAACAGATGCATTATTACATAACTGTGAGAGAGAGAGAGATCCTTTATAATAATTGGTAGGAATCTCTCTGCTACAGCATTATGGATCTTCCATACATCACAATTTTTTATTTGATTAAGTAATATCATGCGGTCAATTTCTTTTATTTTCTTTATACATTTGCCCAGCGGTCAGTTGCGTGGTCACTTACGAAAATGTTTTTGTATCTAATTGTTATTGTCAAACACCACCATGCCTCCCTTTCTCAACAAAGTTACAGCTAAAGTAGTCCTTATACCCTTGTGTTAAGAGCTGGATTAAAAATGGTTAGGATTATTGTAATAAAGTGGCAGCCCCATCTGAACTACTAATTGTGGCGCAATAAAGCGGTATGGTCAGTTGATCGGATTCGAGGGAGCTTTAATGCAATTCAGTTTATTAAATAATGGCAGTTACTGGAGGGCATTTAATTGCAAGTGCACTTTGTCATGTTGAATCTGTGGCGCTGGCATCTCAGCTATTCGGTTTTAAGCTCGATCTTAAAAATAAAGGTACAGAATCTGTAGAGACGCACAATAAAAAAGTTCGACCTTCCTTGATGTTGCATTGCGTAACGATTAGGTAATTATTATTATAGGTCAAACCACCCAGTTTGTTAGACTTAGGCTGATATAAGTAGTTACGAATTCTTAGAGCGAACTTAGAAGAGAACAAATACCTATACTTACCTAAATTACCTACCTGGCTGCCTACCACTTATGCGTACTACTTACTACCAACCACTTGACCATTTTTGACATCGAGAAAGCCTCTAAATCTTCTTACTTTGCTTTTTAATTTAACTACTGAATTTACAGTCATTAGTCAACCTTTTTTACTTAAATTTTTGCCCCTAAGTGTTGGTACATCTATAAGCCGGATCTAACTTCTTAGCCGCTGTGAAGTTAACTACAAGCTGCGCAAAATCCAATCCACGCGCAACTTTTATCTAAGCTTCGGTCAGCATTCAGATTTGTGCAGCTTGTAGCTAACTTCCCAACCGCCAATATGTTTGATTCGGCCTTTACCTATGTCGTGTAGGTACCTGGTGTCGTTTAGACTAAGACTAACTGACCTGTAGACTTAGGAATGTAAGGTTGTTTATATTCTCTTAGAAGTAACCAATATTTCTGTATAAACGGATCAAACCAGCTGTGTATTATTTGAATTAACTTGTCCCGCCAACACAGAACTATATTCGTCTATTGGTGTATAAAGATCACTTAACACATAGAAACCTCTTTAGTAAATAGATTCGCGGGACAAGTTAGATCGAATAGGTTGTTAAAAATAATAAAAAGAATTAAGGTTGAATATTGACACTGGCAAATGCTTAACCATGCGACGCCAAAACATAAAAGAAGATGAAGGTTGCATAACTTTTGGCGGGAATGGACGGAGAGAAGAAAAACAAAGGACGATCGAAGATGTGTAAATGGAGCGAGGAATAGAAAAAATGTTTGTAGCGATATAATAATTAAACTATGGAGAAACATGTAATAAATTATATTGTATCACTGACTACGAGGTGTTTGAATCCTATAGGAAGGTAAATAATAAACAGAAAGAACTTTCAATTTCTTCCCATCTTTTCTGTGACTGCCCACGAAGCCATCCTAGAAAGGTTTCTCTTTATGTAAAAAGTACGGATCCTTAAAAATAGAGTACTCCCGGACCACGGGAGAAATAATACAATTATTATGTGTCAAATGTGTATCAACGTCGAAATTGTCGAATAACAATAGGAACTTCACAATGGTCTCAAAATGTTTGCGGACATAACTCACCCAGCGATAGCCACCGCGGGGCGCGGACGGTGTCAACAATAGGGCTTATGTCGAACACGGGGACAAGTGGCTGCATAAATTATAATTCGCTGAGCGCTGACTGCGGTTGAATTATTTTCGCTGCCTCGGTGGCTCAGTGGTTAGTGACCCTGACTTCTGGGTGAAAGAGGCGTGGGTTCGATCCCCACCCAGGCACGGTAATGATATCTCATTACCGTGACCGTGGGCAAACATTTGTGTGATGAATATATAGGTGTTTGCTCTGTGTCTGGGTGTTATTTAGGTACTATCTATATACGTATGTATTTAAAATATTGCTATGTAGTATATCACTCTCTGGCAGCCATATCACAAGCTATGCTTAGTTTGGGGTCAGAAACCGTGCGTAAGATTCAATTTATTTATTCTCAAATATAGGTACAGCACTGTACACTTACGAATGTCAACGTTTACAAAAATAGTCAAATAAATTACGTAACACAAAAGATGTCCCTAAATTAATATTTAGGGACATCTTTAAAAAAAATCTAAAAAATTATATACTTAGACATATTTCTTAAGCTATATCCTTTAGATACCTATATAGCTTTTTATTAGATAAGCACTTTCCGTCAGATATTTAATTAAATACTAACCAAAGAAAAACACAGCTGTTCCATGGCAGCCGTATCGATTGAAGCAAACTTTGGGAAATATTGAAGGAGTCCGTACAATTTTATCGTGGTCGATTCTTTTGCAAAGTCTGAGGTAATACATACTCGTATCACATAATTATATTATGTAGTCAATAGTGTGCAAGTCTTATCCTTTTTCAGAAGAAAAGGAAATTATTCCTTGCAGTGAAGGAATAACGAGCGCATTGTTGTACCAGGCAGGGTTTTGAACCGGTACCTCGCTGACTAGTGCAGTTTACTATTGGAATTGGGTGTCATAGTTAAAGACATAGCTCGTCTCGTTATTTGATTTAAAAAAAATACTAATATGATACCTATAGTATCTTATTACCTGGTAAAGTATCGTAGGTACGTACCTACAATAAGATACTTTACCAGGTAATAAACCTGGTAAAGTATCGTAGGTACGTACCTACAATAAGTATTTTGTTTTCCTACCGACCTCATTGAACGTAACCTTTCAAAATGCATCTCATCGAAAAGGATAATGATTTTCTTTCCCTGACCGAATTGGAAAGCTCTCATTCGAATCACAAACAACCGATGATTAATGTTTCCATATTCGAATTTATTTCAATCGGCACATGTTCACCTCTTCCTCGATCGCCTGTCGAATAAAATGATCGATTGAAACGGATCGTCACTTCATATAATTGTAACTCAGTTGTAATGATAATTTCAAATTGATTACGCGGGTGAGGGTTGTCATTTTTAACTCGATTAATCGAATCATATTTCAATCAACAACCAAGTTTTATTTTAAAGTACTTATTTGTAACTTAAAAACTCTGGGCTCCAATTTTCTTACGACATTTAAGTATCTACCTATCTACTTAACGCAACTGTCTATTTTTTTTTTGGCAAATAACGTTTGTAATAATGTGTTTATATTAGAAATTAATCTAAGTTACGTTGTTTTATAATTAAGTATTTTTCATGTAGATTTCTTAAAAATATTATTGAACATAGGGCGCACACGTTTTTACAGAAGTATAGGTCAAGTGTAGGTTAATATTATCTAGAAAGGTGAAATATTAAAAGTTGGAGCCCTGTCTTTAATTCGTGTGATTTAGTCTTTAATTTCAGCGGTGCCATGGTGTAATGGTTAGCACTCTGGACCCTGAATCCAGCGATCCGAGTTCAAATCTCGGTGCGACCTTGTTTTTCTAATTTAAGACATGTACCTACATATTTAGGAATTGAAACCGTGTTTCCTAGTTTTCATGATAGGTGGTTGACTAAATGCATAAGTGCACGCTTAAACGTCCATTAAAAAATATTTGATCCCCATTTCAAAACTTATTTTATGACAATGTTCATGCGCCTTGACGCAAAAAAAATATCGAATTAAGCTGTTATGTAACGCTTAACGCGTCTTAGGTTTTTCCTTGTTTTAATAACGTTGGTCACATCAACATAACGGCGCTAATAGGGTTAATAGGTAGGAATTCACGGACGTATATATAGCTCTTGCAAGGGGGGGGGGGGGGGGGGGTCCAACATTTTTTTTCGACTGTCCAAAAAATGAGGAGTATGGTTTTAAAAAAAATATGGAATGGTGGGAGGTATGTTTATATGTACCTCCCTTACATAGCTTTAGCTGCTGCTCTAATTTTGATAAGTGTATGACGGAGTAAGCACCTAAGTTCCGTTATCAGCGAACAGATTAGAATCTTATTAGCATTCAATTTTCAAAAGATGTCCCGCAGATGCGGCACCAAAATAGCATACTTGATCACTGTGTCGAAAATAGGTAGTTCCTTTAATTTTCATAGGGACTCTTTGATGAAAAAATTTTAATGTACTTACATTTGTGAAATTTATAAATAGATTGTTGTCTTTAAATCTGTGGGATGTTTATACCACAAAACTTGAAAATTCCATCGACGTGGAAAACTATAAAAAGATAAGTAATATAAATGAATAAAAACATAAATTGCCAGTGAGAAGGTTACTGTTGCTCTAGTACTACGAGTACTCTAGTCTAGGGGTTTATCATTATTTGTCTTGTTAGTTAAAATACTGTTTTGTAAAACTCTAGTACCTAAGTATATTTTTGGGTTTGCAAATTGAAGCTCTTGCTATTTCTTATTATTTAATAACTTTAATACTTACATTATTAAATTTTATCACATGATTATTGTTCGGGCGCTAGGGCGACATAAATAGGAACACATAAACATCCGAAAAAACAAGCTTGATAAGTTTATTTTAGTGTAGGTACCTACCTAATTATGGTTTTCTTTATGACCTAATAACTCAATTGCATAAACGCTGGATCAATTAAATAGCATCTACTTCTGATGCATGTGGGTTTTAAACAAAGACGGTTCCTATAATAATTATTTTTTGCAAAAAATGATAAAATTCCATCGTGTACAAAATTCGAATATTTGTTCGAATTGTTTAAATTATTGTTGATTTTTCAAAAACGGCTCAGCCGATTTCTGTAAAATTTAATGGGACCACCCCGGGAGTATAATGAAAAGCTAATGAACACGCGGGTGAAAGCTAGTCGTAAAATTGGGTTGCTTTTGTCACTTAAAATTGTTAAAGTTCTCTTTTTTGCATTAAATCTGTTGCACATGTTGACCGTCGACCCGGTGAAAACAAAAGACCATGCGTATCCGCCGTATAAAAAACTTAAGGATAGGAATGCAACTCAACAAAGCAGATGTACCTGACTGAGAAGGGTTCTTTCTAAAATATTTGTTACATTTTCAGAGATGATATTTGGCATGCTTTATTTTACTAGGATACACTTCTACAAGTCTGTGGGTCCGGACCCCTCGGACCCCCCCTCATATACGCCCATGGGTAGGATAGAACAGTTGATAGCATTAGGATTTAGTAGTGTGACCTTGCAAGGACTAGGTACATTACCAAAATACTTAGTTAGGTGTCGAATACATTACATATTGAGATGAAAGAAGATTCTGATGATTCATACTTAACAAGTGCGGCTTAGAGTAACTATTCCTTATTCAATGTAGCGACGCGCGCGCGACACGTGCGTCGCACGCGGCACGCGTGAGTTTATTTTTATTTTTTAGAATAATGAGCAAAAAGGTTTAATTGCGCTTCGAGCTATTGTGTTTGGAATTCGCTAATCTTTTGGAGTGCTTGTTAACTCGGATGAAGATTGACATTGTTGATGAACAATTATGAAAAAAGTTTGTTTCTTATGCACGCATGTATGTAAATACAATACTTATATTATGTAGGTACCGTACCTATTTAGTCCCAATTTTTTGTTAAGCTCGTTATTTACTTATAACTCTTATAAGTATTATAGGTATCTGTATAGTTAGTTAAGTAGGTATTATTTTTTGGTTACAACTTAGGTAGATACACACCTAGTCACCTACTTAGATGTAGTCTGGGGATCGTTTTTTGAACTTCGCACGGTTTGGTCGTATACGGAACTTGTATCCAATGGATAACTTCCATTAACAACTTAGAGATTCTTCATACAATCTGTCAAAGTTCCGTATAAGTACGTTCCTAGGCGTTCTAAGTTCAGAAAACGATCCCCATGAAACATTACATATACAGAGATACACACCTACTATAATACGTAGGTAACTAACTTCACTAATCTTGTAAAAATTTTACATCTAACTCAGTTAGTCAAGTAAAAATTTTAATCTGGGAATTATTATACAAAGTAAATTTTAAATTTTGCAAAAAACATGTAAGGATATTAAGGTTGTAAAGATTTTATTGGAAAAATATTACTACTTACCAATATCAGTAACTACCATTATTTACATCTAACAGCACTCAACTTTAGTTCTTGAACCTGCGGATCAAGATTCAAAATGCTAAATCAAACTAATTACATCATAGGGTTGTATGTAATCGAATAGCGATTTTCACAGGCACGTGCCAGTGGCGCCCCCGCGTGAGACCGCCGCTCGAGCGTTTTCCCACGTCTAGCTCTTTTAAAAATGGAATGGAACAATACTTAGGAAATTAATTCACCGACATGATTTTCCAATCGATTCTATTTTTAAATCGTGATAAACATTTTATTATTTTTATCAAAGTTTAATTCTCTAGTTAGATAGCTAGCATACTAAGCAGGTAGGTAACCTATCTGTTGAACAGTATTGTGATTTTTAAGCGGCGAAATGGAGGAAAAGGATATCAAATGTAGGTACGTTTTTTTATGTATAAAAATACGCACAACTTTTTACAGGGTCCGATTTCGATTTTTTAATTGGAAAGGGTACCTATACGGCTATACCTAACGATACGATATGTGTACGTAAAAATAAATGGTCACGTTAGGTATAGGACCCCTAAGTAGGTCCCATATTTTATAGAAACTGGTTAGTTTGTTTTTGAATTTTAAAAAATAAAAAATCATTGGAAAAATTGTATACTTACATCGATTCAAGCAAACTATTCTAATTTTGTATAAACGGTATGTAGAGACTAGTAGAGAGCAATGGTTTGCAAAATATAAATAATTACCTATCTCCCTTATGATGGCTGTGTTTTAGGGCTTTCGTCGAAACGAAATTAATCAGTCTAGTCTGCCTAAGTCCCACAACTTTTTAAGACATGTCTTCGCTTGTTGTTAATAAAGTAAAATGTCTACAAATACCAACCAAACACACACCTTGTGCATACTTATACTATATTTTATAAAAAAAGATTACACATCTACGCCGAATAGTAAAGCAGATATTTCTAAGTTTGCCTCATTTTCTTCATCGTTTCCACAGTCACGTAGCCCACTTCGTCACTGCGGTTACTAAAATACACACGGTCCAGTGCAAACACACTATCGAGCCGTGATAGTACGTAGGTACTACGGCGCATTCTGCGTCGCTACGGCGTAGTAGCTGTGGTAGTAACTTAGACCTTCTGTAAGCCCGATTATAGAGACGCCAGTGTTTTAATAGCAACGTGAAAAGCGTTCTCTCTATCAAATGTCTAAAGTGAGAAAGAAACGGCACTATGTTATTTAGCTAATATAATTACGATGATGATCTAGACAAGCTGCAGCGTTTCCAGCCAAGACTAAGAAAAAAGCGACGCAGCAGCCGTGTGTAATATTACACGAACCATTTGGAGCCACTGTTGACCCCTTCATAACTCGAAAATTATTTAACCTAAATATATGAAATTTAGCATATTTATTAAAATCCTTTAGCTTATTTACAATACAAAATTTTATTAATTTTGCTTAAATAGTTAATGAAATATGTACGTTTAAATACCGGGGTTTCATTGACTGATTCACTGACTTATAGATCAAAAACCTAACCCACTTCCAGATGACCTAGAAACTTGATATTTGGCATCAAGGTAGACTATTAGGCATATACAAAGGTAAAAATCTAAAACTTTGAGCTTTTACCTCCCAACCCTATATAATAGGGGATGAAAGCTTGTATGAGACTTCCACAAATTTTCATGCTACTCGTATAAGTCTAAAACTTGATATAAATACTGTTAGAAATAACAAAACACGTACCTATTTCAGGATTTTTAATATATGAGCCCCCCTACCCCTAAAATTCGGGGATGAAAATTTGAACGTAGCTTTCGAAACTTATGATGCTAGAAGTCAGAAAATGGATAGGTATAAGAATTCGTTGTAATAGATAATAAAACACGATTTTAGGATTCTTAATAATCCCCAACAATCCCTGTTTTTTTTGGATCGGGCTTACATGGTTGTGTATATTATCGCATACAGCGTGTATTTATGGTATTTCTAGACGATGGACATGGTCTAAAATATAGTTGTAAATTCTCATCATCATGACCAATTTTAATGTTAGAACAACTCTGATATCGTGAAAAATATCAGCTATTTAATACGTTATCTTAAAGATCACAGAACGTTTTGTATGTCATACATTTTTTATCAGGGTCCCGTTTTACCCAAAGGGTAAAAACGGGACCCTATTACTACTGTCCGACTGTCCGTCTGTCTGTCTGTCTCCAGGCTGAATCTCATGAACCGTTATAGCTGAGCTGAAATTTTCACAGATGATGTATTTCTGTTGCCGCTATAACAACAAATACTAAAAACAGAACAAAATTAATAATTAACGGGGGCTCCCATACAACAAACCTAATTTTTTAATGGTATCTAAATAATGGTAACAGGTAGGTGCTTGAAATTTTCACAAAATATTTAGTTGTATGTTCACTTCAATAATAAATAATAAAATAAAAATTAATATTTAAGGGGGGCTCCCATACAGTACGGAACCCTCCGTGCCCGAGTCCGACTCGTACTTGGCCGATTATTTTTTTTTTCTATGAAATCTACCTTGAACTCGCGATAGTGTAGGGCTGTTCTCATAGTAAATGGTGGTCTCAATGATGAGTACTACCTACATCAGTTTCTGTCGTTTTTTTTCTTTTTTTTTAAAGGAAGAAGTGGTTAGTTGATATTTAACTTTTTTTTAAATCTTAACTAAAGTAGGGACAAGATAATAGGTCACTTTTGACATTTCATGTATGCAAAGAAAAATATACCTTACACTAAAGGAATAAAACTCATGAAAACAATATTGACGACGACCGATAATTGTTCTCGAAGACGGCTTGGAGTTTTATTCCTTTAGTGTAAGGTATATTTTTCTTTGCATACATGAACTGTCAAATGTGGCCTTTTAAAATGACTCCACTTTAGTTTGTATTTTTTCCACAAACTTTTAAAGAAACACTTATCTCTCATAACAACATTATATAAACTGGTTTAGAGAGAAGACTCCATTTTTGAAGTGATAACGTCTTAAAAATCGGTGAACGCCGGCTGTACGCACGAAAAAGTGTCACGTTCTGAGCTGAGCGTGCAAGCGGGAGCGCAACAAGCGGTAATACACTACAACAATAGGTAGGTACGATCGGCCTAAGCGTTCAGCTTGTTTCAGTTGTTGATTCAATAATGTTTTCAGATGCTATCACGTAGGTAAAATTATCGTTCGTAAACCAACTTGATAGATAACCAAATTTGTTAAAATTGACTTATAAAATATACTACAGAAGTTCCATCCATAATTATTTAGTCGACGACGTAGTATCGCAGTGATTGTTATTTATATTCTCGGTAGTAGATAGTCGATACGTGATCTAGGGAGGGTGCGCCTTATATCACTCAGTGTTTACTGATGCGAGAGGGTAAGGGGTAGAGCTTACTCTCTTGGTACATTACACTTGGTACATTTGTTATATATGCAGAACGTATCTAGTGAAGTGGTTCCCAAAGTTGTCTGGGCTACGAACCATTTCATACAATTATTTGCACTGACCTAAATTGTACTTGTACATGTATTTTAATTTCAATGACATGTACAGGTAATGTAATTATACTTTTTTTTTTGACTGGCAAAAGTGCCTTTATTAACTACAACAAAACTACACTACTATTACACAAAAAGCATTGGATCATCCTCAGACCTTTGAAGGTCTAAAGATAATCCATGTAATTATACTTGTCCAAATACTTATGCTTTAATGGCATGGACTTAAAAAAGTTTTCATCTGTAAAATGTTGCCTAGACGAGACTATAATATCTTATACTATATATAGTATCTTTAGTAGTTTGTGTATTTATAGTAGTTTGTGACCATAATTATGATTTGCATTGTTAAAAACTGTAGCGCTTGTAGCCATGGATGTATTAGGTACTTAAACTTAAAAATCCTTGCTCGTAGCGTAGTTTGACTAGGTGTTTGTCAGCGATCATCGAAATTAAGCAACGTTCCGCACGGTCAGTATTTAGATGGGTGACCGCGGGTGGCATTTTCCAACTGAGTGCTACCGTGGCTCGGATGACACGTTAATTTGTAGGCCCCGGTTGTTTCAACCGTTTAGCCGTGTCAGAAGCCTCCAGGCGGCCTAAAAACTCAGACACCAGGACTAGCTACCCGACTTATACGAACTCACTTTTAAAAAGTTAGTAGAACCAAGCTTCTTACTCTACACGCCCTAACTTTACAAGTTCTACATAGGTACACTTTAGTCAAAATATGTGGCTTGGCTATTTCGCTAATACAAAAAAACTGTTGCCTGTAAAGTCGGTATACGGGCGAAAGTTTTACGTGACAACGACTTTGAGACGAATGAGACGAATGAGAGCGCATGAAGTGTGAGCGGAGCGTAACGCAGTTTCTTGAAGTGTCACCCGGCAAACCAATTTATAAGACGTTGTCACGTCAAAACGGAGTGAGTAAATAACAATTTATCTTAATAATAATAATTCGTATTGCAGGCTAAAGTCGCCTTTTAAAAGTTACATCATAATAATAAATAAAAATAAAATAAATAATAATTTTATTTGTTCCATAACTTACTTAGGCTGCTTAGGTGTTAGTAATTATTATTGACAATAACTGATTAAATCTTAAGTAGGGGGTAGTTCGAGAAAAGTGTGAGCGGAGCGTAACGCAGTTTCTTGAAGTGTCACCCGGCAAACCAATTTATAAGACGTTGTCACGTCAAAACTATTCTATTGTACAACAAATAAATAATGAGAGTAAACATCTTCACTTGGTTAGGGCTTGCGTTTATCTCGTATTGGCAGGGCACTAAAGTAAGTACCTACCACGGTGATGGAATAGATACCATTACCGTCGCACTACTCTGCTCCCAGCACAGATGTGACACGGTAAATTGCCTCTGTTACAAAGTTGAAATTTATAGATAAAGAATAAAAGATTTATCTGCCTTTTGTCGAAAACAAATATTATTCTAAGTACGCTCTAACGAATGTCGCCACTCCACATACGAGTACAAAGGTGTCAGCAGAGTGTAAACACTATTATCTAGATTATGTTACGACGAATATTTATAGAAGGGCTTTTCCAAGGAATCCGCGAAGCGTAGACCTGCGCTTGTAAACACTGTAAAAATTATTTGGATAACCTAGGATACCCACTACATAACGGACCACTACATTTAACGTAATTTTACATACAAAGACATTTCTCCATTCGGAATTCGCGGAAATAATCCGTTAATACGGCAATTATGAGGCGCCAACGTGTCCATAAAAAAACAGTAGGCTGTTATCTACCTCTAAATATTATCCGATTTCAGTGATTTTTTCATGTAATCAGACCTTCAATCGCTTGGATTAAAAGTCTTAGATTTACAGTGTTTTAAAAGACCTTAAAGTTGTACCATACCAAAGCCTCTAAAAAGTCATATTTTTTTGCAGAACTTTGGCTGAAAAGTATACATTAACTAAATACTTTTCTAAAAAAAAAAATAAGACGTAGGTAGGTACGAGCATCCACCAACCCGGGCCAACTGGGCCAGCGTGGTGGAAATATCCTAATCACCCTTCGTGGGTAGGCCTACGTTCTACAGTGGACTATTAAAAAGGCTGGTACAGTACAGGTACGAGCATGCAATATTTGCGAATTTTCTCGATGTTCTACGCGAAAACACTGGACGATTCAGAATCCTCTTAGCGTTACGTTACGTTTTGTCGATAAAGAATCAGGCCCCAGTGGCCAGTAGTCATCTCCTCTCAATGGTATTTTTTATTTCGAGAAACAGTTACGTAACGTTACCCCCAACAACTCGCCCGGGCCGAATGGTAGCTGACATGACCCGGTTCCTGGCTTCATTTGCAGGCATCTTCAGGCGAAAGGTCTTGCTTACCTACGTCAGCTGACTACGAGTACCTTGGTATACTACTAAGCAATTACTGTACAGTACGTATAATATTTGTACATAGTTTTCAAAGAACATATTGACCGAGTTTGAACCCAGGACTTCAGGATTCATAGGCGAGTACTTGGATTAGAGCGCCATAGCTTTTTGTAGAGCAAGTAATTATTGTACAGTACACGGTACGTATGACATCCGCACATAAATTTCAAATAACTTATTCGTACGAGACCGAGTTTAAGCCCAGGAACTGGCGATTCATAGGCGAGTAGGTACGTACTTGGATTAGTCCTCCATGCTTTTTTGTAGGCTAGTAGGTATTTCTTTTTATGCAAGTCGACGGTTCGTGTATTTTTTTTTATGTAAACAGTAGGCATTTCAGTAAGCAAAGCTTTTATCTGGTCTCAGAGCGTACCTAGCTGTTGGGGCAGAATGGCTAAATTCTTAGTCCTGTCAAAATTACACATCTAGAACGAAATTAAAATCTCTGAGAAACTGGATGAGTAAAAGCACAAGCACAACGAGCACATTAACCCACCAATCCGTGGTAGGTATATACAAGTACGAGTACCTACTTAGATTCAAAAGGCTACAATCAACTGTTTACAAGATTTTGCAAAACTTGTTTAAGTGTAAAATTAAACATGTTGAAAACCACCTCCAGCTCGCACCAGCTTTAAAAAAGAAAACCTCATCAAAATATGATCATTTGAGACGTAATGCACCATGTAAAATAATTAAATCAGACATACAAGTCAAAAATAACTAACACAGCTATTCATATTGTATCAAAGATCAAAAAGCGGGCTGCGCACTAAATTCAGATCGATAAGGTGTAACGGTCCCCTCCCATCGAAAAGACACTGTTTATCAATCTAGTAGGCATAATAGTAAGTTTTCACGTCGACATCACGCGGCCTACAGCGTGTTCCGAGTCACGAGGCCGACCGCGCTCCTGTCTCCGGGATGCTGACCGCATCTCTCCAGAAAACTTCAAGAAAACAACCCTTGTGGAAAAAGATTGCCTCGAGTGGTTGTCCGGATTTTTATGCGAAGATATGAATAATAACAGTTGTTTTATTTTATTTTTTTATTCTTAGTTTCCACGGACTTAATCTGAGGTTTTGTTTATTTTAAATGTTTTATATTTAACCAATATACAATTTTACGTACTATATGTGATATGAAGTATATTAATTTCGTTTCAATTTTGACACATGTTTCTAAAAGACTATCCAAACAACATTAATATTTCAAAAAATTCAAATAGACTAAACTTTATCTACACTAATGTTGTAACATTCTACTTATGTTTCCAATACTTGACTTATAATGACTACTGTTATAGCGCTGACAACATTTAAGCAATTTCACATGATGTTATAATATCCACATCGATATCGTAAAATCTCATTATAACATCGCGCGCTCGCTCCTGATTGGCCCTGCGCGCGCAGCTGCGCTCTCATTGGTTAGATTTTAATGGCGCCAAGTTCACTGTGACAATACACGTACGCGTGAATTTAATGTTTCGCAATATGTTTTTTTTTTATTTTATTTTTTTATTAGTGAAGATAAAGTAGTGTATGCAACTGCATTTAACACGGGTATTATATGACAGTTGCATAAACTACTATTTCGAACAACAAACATTTTAAAAACTATTTCTTATAATTTTTTTATCTGTAGTATAATATACATTACGTCCCCGACAGTCCCACATATTATAGCCAGACGTTGTGCTTCTGCTTCTCTATACCTAATTTCTTATATCTATTGCTTATGTTTTTGTTGTACATTTTCTTATATTTATTTCATAACTCCCATTTGTGTATTTTATTGATATAGGGTAGACGCACCGGTTGTGGCCATCTTAGTACCATTTGTGGTCATTTTGAATTTTAAGGATTAATAAGACAGTTTTATGTTAAAATAATATTTTTAAAGAAATTTTCAAACATTTAGATTCATACAAACAATATTTATGGTATTACATTGTTTATTGTTATCATTAATGCAATAATTTTGACACCAAATGGCCACAACCGGTACACCCACTATAATTATATCTTATGATATAATATTAGATAAATGTTATGTACCTATATTGTTTGATGCTTGAATAGTTGTTTGATGTCTATTATCTTACTCTTTTTTGCGTCATCGGAAGTAAACAAAGCAATAGATATTATAGAGCCGCGAACAATCAAGGGCAGGGCGCGCCGAAGCCTCGAACATGTTTTGTGGCTGGAATCCATCACTCCCTCTCAATATAAATAAATTATCAGGATATGAAGGAAAAATTTGACGCGAAGTAAACAGGAAAATGACTGAAACAGGATTTGGAGAGAGTGGGCTTTACCAGCGCGTCCATCTCGACTTCCCGAGGTGTTTTTTTAAATGAGATAAAACTTATCCTTAACATTTTTCATAAGAATATATCGACTTCTAAGGATATTTTAACACATGTACCTTTTAGTCATTAATATACTCGTACCTTAGACCATTATCTTTGCCTTAGAGGATATCATGGTATATAGCAGTAGCGCGCTATACCTAAAAATAAGTTGCCAAGTGCGTGTCTCGACACGCGTATAACAGGCTTCCGTAGATAGTGACGATGATTATGATCATGATAAAAATCAATTTTTATGATGTCATTACATGGTAAACTGCTAGAAAAACATTAGGCTAAGAAATTGAAATTAATTCAATTTGGTTAATAAAATATGTGGAAGTTATAATGCAGACGGTCGGACGGACGGACGAGCGAACGGACACAACGAAGTTTTTACTACGGAACCCTAAAAAGGTCCAAATTGTGACACAGGGGCATTATTTTTTACTTTTGTACAGCTAGAAACGTATACGAACGGAACTTTAAGGACGTAATTACTTTTTTTATTAGGGTTCCGTACCCAAGGGGAAAAAAGGGACCCTATTACTACCTAAGCCTTCGATGTCCGTCTGTCCGTCTGTCACCGTGCTGTATCTCATGAACCATGATAGCTAGGCAGCTGAAATTTTCACAGATGATGTATTTCTGTTGCCGCTATAACAACAAATACTAAAAACAAAATAAAATAAATATTTAGAGGGGGCTCCCATACAACAAACCTGAATTTTTAGACGTTTTTCGCTCTATCTTAATAATGGTACTAGGTAGATGCTTGAAATTTTCACAGAATATTTAGTTTTATATTCACTTCAATAATAAATAATAAAATTAAAATAAAATAAATATTTGAGGAGGGCTCCCATACAGTACGGAACCCTTCGTGCGCGAGTCCTACTCGTACTTGGCCGATTTTATTAATGTTCCAAGTTACGATTTTCTGTTTTGCAGTTTACCGTTGCCTTTCAAATATCTTTGTGCCATACAATACCCCAGCTCCCTAACATACCCTGTAGCCTAAATGCACTGTGCAGCATAATAGTACCATGCTATGCCGCGTAGGGAAGCTACGCGGCATAGCATGGTACTGAGTTCCAAATGTGGACTCGGAGGCACGGGTGAAACACTCATGACAAGCACTGGGCGACCACAGCATTAGACCGCGCAGTCTGGAAGGAGGGAAGGGATGCCTTTGCTCAACAGTGGGACAACGCAGGCTGAAATAATAATAATTTATTTATTAGGTTTCAGTATGCCTCACTCCTCCAACTTTGTCCAGTGGGTCGTTATTTTTTTTTTCTTAGTTTCCTCGGACTTGATCGGAGGCTTTGTTTATTTTAAAGTTTAAATTTTTAACCAGAATACAAATTTACATAATATATGTGATATATAGTTTACTAATTTCGTATCGATTTTGACGCAGGTTTCCAAAAGACTATCCAAAAAACATAAATATTTCAAAAGACTTTTCAAACAACAAACATTTAAACTATTTCTTGTAAATATTTTTAACGGCAGTGGGTCCAGTTATTGCTTTCCTCCAGTATGGTCCAGTTGCTTTCTTTATTTCGTCGTCCTACCTGCAGGCTCCACATTTACTTCTTGTTAGTACGAGTCTCGTAAGCTCGCATAGGCCGAGTGGTTAGCCCTGGTGTCAGAGTTTTAAGCCGCCTGAAGGCGACTGACATGGCTAATCGGTTAAAACAACCGAGACCCATAATTTTGCGTGTCATCTGAGCCACGGTAGCGCCTTGTAGCTTAGGTTGCGGTAGCAGTTGTAAATGCCACCCGCGGTCACCCATCCGAAGACTGACCGTGCGTTGAGTCCCTTGGATTGGATACCAATTATAATTAGGCTTCTTTGCTACGCATCATTTATTTATTTATTAAAATATACAGTTGCTGTATAATATGTCTAGTATAATACATCAAGTATAATACTTTCGTACATATTATACCCTGTCTAAGGGTGTTGCAAATCGTATACATATATTAGCTTAATTAATATTATACAAATTAAAAATTATTTATCTTAATTCTAAGTTTCACGAGCTTGAAAAGTTTTCTTCTAGGTAATCGTGTATTGTGTAGTAACATTTTTGAATTAGCAGCTTTTTGAGTTTATTGTGGAATTTTTTGATATTGTTCTCTTCTCTTAGGTCTTTTGGCAGGCGGTTATATGGCCAGGTAGGCCTTCATATTGGACTATAATAAATCTACCAATATATTCTTGCATAATATACCTACCCGCACTAACCTAATATTTGAATAAATTGACCTTTGTCTTTAAAGGGTTCCGTACCCAAAGGGTAAAAACGGGACCCTATTACCAAGACTTCGCTGTCTGTCTCTCTGTCTGTCACCAAGCTGTATCTCATGAACCGTATAGCTAGAATTTTGAAATTTTCACAGATGACGTATATAGGTACTCCTTTTACTGTTGCTGCTATAACAACAAATACTAAAAATAGAAAAAAAATATTTAAGGGGGCTCCCATACAACAAACTTAAATTTTTAGCAGTGTTTCGCTTAATATTAATAACGGTGACAGGTAGATGCTTGAATTATTCACAGAATATTTAGTTAAAAAACGCTAAAAATAAATAGTTAAAATAAAATAAATATTTAAGGGGGGCTCCCATACAAGAACTGTGATTTTTAAGGGGTGCTTTCATACGGTATGGAACCCTTCGTGCGCCCGTCGTCCGACTCGTCGAAGTCCGACTCGCACTTTGCCGATTATTTATCAGTTTTATTACCGTCGAAAGTCACAGAATATCTTATACAAAATGAATGTGCAAATAAACCCGATATGAGGATAAATTACTATATTTTATTTCCCTGTAGAGATTAGGAATCTCCTATCGGTTTCGTGGTTGTTGACGTCATGAAGAACGACGTAGTAGGTACGTAGCTGCTATGGTAATACCTATAGGTATGCTGTTTCTAGTGACGACACGATCATATGGAAGTCACGTGAGCTAGTCCTAGTCACCGCCTCTTGTTCTCAGTGATTGAGATGCTTATAATAGTTATGGATAACAATTAAGTATGCAGTTTATTGCGAGGGCATAGAGCTTATGCGATAAGCTACGTAATATAACTGGTAGAAAGACTAATTATTATTATTTATTTATTTGTCTAGAGTATTGTATTTATGAACTATGAGCCCAGACCATCGTTATTTTATGAAATTTGACTATTACCAATTTGCATAATCGGTCAAGTACAAGTACGACTCGCACACGAAGGGTTTCGTACTGAATGAGAGCCCCCTTAAATATTTATTATATTTTAATTTAATTATTTATTAATGTTTGCAAATAAATATTTGGTGAATATTTCAAGTATCTACCTGTTACCATTATTAATATCGAGCGAAAAATGGCTAAAAATTTAGGTTTATTGTATGGGAGCTCCCCTCAAATGTTAATTTTATTCTGTTTTTAGAGTTCCGTACCTAAAGGGAAAAACGGGACCCTAATACTTAGACTTCGATGTCCGTCTGTCTGTCTGTCTGTCACCGTGCTGTATCTCATGAACCATGATATTTAGGTAGCTGAAATTTTCACAGATGATGTATTTCTGTTGCCGCTATAACAACAAATACTAAAAAGAAATTAAAATAAATATTTAAGGGGGGCTCCCATATAACAAACCTGATTTTTCAGACGTTTTTCGCTCTATATTAATAATGGTAACAGGTAGATGCTTGAAATTTTCACAGAATATTTAGTTGTATATTCACTTTAATAATAAATAATAAAATTAAAATAAAATAAATATTTAAGAGGGGCTGCTATGCAGTACTTCCGTACTACCCTACTTGCGTACTGTAGAGGGTTCCCCTCTGTGCGCGAGTCCGACTCGTACTTGGCCGATTATTTGAATTCCAAGTGGTAGATAGACGTTATATTGTACTTTTTTTCTACACTATATTTCGTCTTCTATTCTGCAATCATATATATAGTTGAAGTACTTACTTATAGTAAAGTTAACGTCACAAACATATCTTACGTAACTATAACAATAAGGAAACTTCTACAGCGCAGAGTAAATATTGATTTCTGGACCGAAGACGTGACGTTATAGAATTTACAGATAAATTCTGGTTGGGTTTATTCATTCGTTCGTTTAAGTGATAGGAAGCCACTGCTGGCCTTAGGCTTCCTCGATAGATCTCCAATAAGTCCGGATGGAATGGCTTGCATCCAGCGCGAACCTGCGGTATTTACGAGGTCATCCGTCCACCTTGGGTGGACGTCCTACGCTGCGCTTGCCGGTACGTGGTCTCCACCCGAGACCTTTACAACGCCATCGGTCATCAGTCCTCCGTGATTTTGCCCTGCTATTTCAACCTGCCAATCCGCTGGGCTATGTCGGTAACTTTGGTTCTTTTACGGATCTTCTCATTACAAGCTTTTATTTAGTTTCACCTGTCCCGTTGTCTGTAATCAAATATTGCAAGTTAAATTTGATCCACTTTCCGGTTACCGATTGAGCTGAAATTTTGCATACATGTGGAAATCGCGTGACAATACAATATTATGATGACATGGTGCTGATGCCTGCTGATCTGTTGATGGAGCTAGAAGGTGGCCAAAAAAACTTAGCAATGAAACGACACAACGTTATTGAGTTTGGGTTCATATGAATGGTCTTGGCGAGTAGTTTGTCTTTCAATGGTAACCAGGGTCTGATGATGGAGCTGGTAATGATACGAGATAACTGAAATGAGAAATTTAACTAAAATTGGAAGTAAGTATGCATGCCAGTGTGTACCTATCCGTCTGTCTATACAGCGTTATTTAGCAAGGATGTACTAAACCGTAGGGGGGTGATTCAGACCATCATAATGAACAACATTTGTTATAGGGCCAACCCGGTATTCGAGAAAAAATATCTGAAAAATCTTCATATATTTTGTTTATTCCAATTCCGAGTTGCAATTTTTTGATATAGGCCAGCCTTCAGCAAGCAAATATCTACAGAGCCAAAGTCCTTAAGTGAAAGTAGTAAAAAAGTCCGAGCGCCGTCACACATACCAACATTAAATAATTCACAATGAACCGTTTTCTCAAATCTCGACGTTACTTATGTCACCTAATTAGTGCTTGTAACCGAGCACTTCGGCATCGCGCGGCGTTGTAGTCGGTTTGCAATCGCCTTACGACTAACTAAAAAGCCTGCCCACCACGTAGCTTGGGCAGAGTTTTGGGCTCGGACACTTTTTTTGGACGATTGTGTCTCTATAGATATTTGCTCGAAGAGGTCAGCTGATTTGTTTTTCTTTAATACTGTGTTGGCTTTATGGTGAAAGTTTATAATGATTAAATCTCCCGTTCCGGTTATTCAGAAACTGAACAACGCTGTATGAATAAGTGGAAATAGTTCACTATTATAGGCCAAATCAAGCACAGAAGAGAGAGAAGGAAAATCAAGCTTATTGGCATCTGTGAACACGAGGCGAATCATTGCGCAGTAGCAAATTCGTTATGTCAGGTGCGCGCGGAGAGGGGATCAGCGCAGCTTGTCCTTGTAGCTAACTTCGCGAACGCAAAGAAGTTTGATTTAGCCCATAACAGGTTTGCCTTCGAAGTGCGATTAGGTCATACACAGAACAGGAAAAAAGGTTTCTCTCTTCTGTGGGGCCATGCCCACGCTTGCCCAGTTTTGCACTGGTAGATTCAAACGTCATCAAAACTCTTCTTCTGACGTATGCAGGTTTCCCCATACCGGCTCCCATCACCGAAATTATGCATAACAGCTACATTAAAACATTTGGTATTATTTAGTAAATCTATTTTTTATTTTCATTTATCTATTGAGGCTTTACATTAAAACATGCATTTTAAACACTTACGATTACGATCTATGCGTGTTTTATTGCGCGATAAGTCCCGTATAGTAGTATGATAACTTACGATCAAAATTAACTTAATGTCTTATATTTTTAAGAAAGCAAAGCATACATTTTTGTGGTTTCAATACAATAAAAAAAAGAAACTATTCAAAATTACATATGTATTAGAATCTAAGTATGAGTGCCTAAGTAAAATTCGTTTAAGTCAGATGGCTAGCCCTGGTGCCAGAGAGAAGACCTGCGACCTAATATTTAACATGTCGTCCGAGCTACGGTAGCGCTCAGTTGTAAAATGTCACGGTCACCCATCCGAAGACTGACCGTGTTGGATGATTCGGTGATTGCTGACAAACACCTAGTCATTATACGCTATTAATATTGACTCCCCAAACAGACAAATGTAGCTATGTATAGGTGTTATACGTATAAAATGAATCTGGGAGTCAGCACTGCTTAAGAGAGACAGCTCTTCATTTCGCTTTAGGTATAGGTATACCCAATCATGAAACATGAACCAAATTTACCCGAGCGCGATAAGACACGTTCACAACTCTTTCTAATACCGACAGTCTACACTTTCATTTGCTAATGATCATTCAGTCGAGCATAGATAGTGCTGATTGAGGGCGGTAGCACTGCATTTTCTGTCACTGAATCTTATGTTTGTTAGATTTGTTAGTTTTATTATTTAGCCGCACCGCACTACAAAATATGGTTGTTTCATATAATTAAGTTGAACCGTAGGAAAAGGTGATTTTGATTGGATAGACCAAGGCCCAAGGGGTATCTAGGACAAGATAAGGTTGTTGATATTGTTTAGAAGGCAAACTATAGACACTTCGGCTATCTCGATTGATGAGTGTTGCCCTTTTGCTTTGAGAAGTAAATTTGGATACGGGAGAGGAATACATAACTTAGTATTTTTTACTGCTATTGCTAAATTATTATATTTTTCTTACTCAGGCACTATGAAATAGATGTAGCATGTCATAATTATGAGTAGTCATAAAGAGCATATTTTTGTTTGTTTATGTAAGTACCCATAGGTAACTAACGTTAGGATGAAGAGAGCAAGACAATACTAATTTCGCTTGGTTGATAGAGAGAAATAAAATCGGCCAAGTGCGAGTCGAATTCGCGCATGAAGGGCCCCGTACTGTACGGGAGCCCCCTTAGTTAGTTATTTATTTTTTAAATGAATTTACAACTAAATATTATTTGAATATTTCAAGCGTCTACCTGTCTAACGTCAAAATAATGTCTCGTATGACGTCAACGAAAAATATAAATAAACCACAGAGCTATTAGAACTAGAGAGATAGCGCTATTTGTTGTCGCTTGAAGAAATTCTCAACCTCAAAAATGTATGGAAAATCGTGCTCAGCGCTGTCAAAACTTCCAAATATGTGTCGGAATTTGACACTACTGAGAGAAAAACACTGCAACTAGACACTGAATCGAGATATTTTTATGTCTCTTTCTAACTCATGCCATATTATATCATTGTATCTCATTCTTTCTTTTCACGATCGACCACATTATCCTTCTGGTATCTCTGTGAATCAAACTAGTATCCAACTAATATTATAAATGCGAAAGTTTGTGAGTATGTATGGATGTTTGTTATTCTTTCACGAACAAACAGCTGAACCGATTTAGATGAAATTTGGTATGGAGCTAGCGTTATGAAAAGTTGAATAAGCGGACTGTAATTATTTTATTTTTTTGTTTGTGGTAGGAGCAGGAAGCAGACAGATAGATAGGATTGTGCAGGACTTACTGGTGGCGGAGTTGGAGGTGGTGCCTGGTAGACGCTGATGCGGCGTAGGCGTCTGTCGCCGTGTATGGGGGGCCCCCCGACTGTTAGCTAGTAAATCTGGCTGTTAAATCTTCGCTTCACAATGTTTGTCTTGAATCACGAGTTTTTTACGCGGAGCGTGGTGATTCTCACGGGTGTAAAAATGGCGGAACTGCTCGTGGCGTCCAACCGGAAGGAAGGGTGGTGGGGAGCGGGGACTCACAGGAAATAAGGAAGTTCGTTCGGAAATGCAGAGGCGGGAATTGAAAATTGCTCGCGACTTACTTTAACAGCTAGGTTAGACCTTAGATTAACACATAGGCTACTTTTTATCTCGGGCTAATGTGAGTAACACTGCGGGGCGAGCTAGTTTTATATATTTCTAAACTTTACGGTTTAATATTTCTGATTCTATACAGAACAAGCGTGTCGTTCCAGTTTAGTTGAAATTCAGTAAATTTCACAGTCTATTGTCACAAACGAAATAAACAACAAATAGTGACGTCCAATTCTATGAATAATTCAGAGTATTTTCATCGTAAATGGCGTAGAAGATTTTTCTACAGGATTTTGGGTACTATTTTACTTCCACTTTTACTTTAAAATTATAACGCTTTGCGTAACAGATGCACATTTTTAGGGTTCCGTAACGAAAGGGTAAAAACGGGACCCTATTACTAAGACTCCCATGTTCGTCTGTCTGTCTGTCACCAGGCTGTATCTCATGAACCGTGATAGCTAGACAGCTGAAATTTTCACAGATGATGTATTTCTGTGGCCGCTATAATAACAAATACTAAAAAATGAATAAAATAAATATTAAAGGTGGCTCCCATACAATTTTTTTGATAGAGAGTCAGTCTCATAGAGTTTGTTTGCCCGCTATTAATAATGGCAATAGGAACGGGGCTAAATGGGCTCAAACACGTGCGCGAGTCCGACTCGCACTTGGCAATTTTTTTTAACTTTTACTGTCCCACTCTTGGGCAAAGAAATGGGGGACTATTTCCTTCCATGAGTTGCAATAAATCGCAAACTCTTGCCATCCCCTCTCGAATGAGTCGAGATCGTCACGCCAGCGTTTCTTGGGCCTTCCCTGGCTGCGTCGTCCTTCAGGCACCCACTCCGTGACGATACTGGCCCATCGATCGGGGTGCATCTGCTCCACATGCACTAATACCTTTAAATGTTTTTACTAGTTTTAAAATTTTAAACAGTTCATTACAGATATACCTAAGCGGATAGGCAGATATGCAGACGCAAAACGGAGCGGAATTTTCTTTGAAATGAACGTGTTTATAAATAACCTTTTCATACCACCTGCTCGAAAATGACCCATTATATAGCAACGTAAAACGAGTCATTATTATCTTCATACAATCTCGAGGGCTTTGACAGGTCAATAATATTGTATGAAACTCCCTAGGGAGTAAAGTGATTTAAATTTGGAACGTCTTATTAACTATTGAGTCCATCGCTACGCTCAGGGTCCAATTGTCGCCCGTGACATTAATCTACTATTAACCATAGAGAGCCATTAAACAAATGCCAAGGCGATGGTAAGAGCGGACGTCAAGCTGTGCCCCAACAAGCCGCATTTCCGCTTTCTATGGCTCGTCCTTTTTAACCGACTTCCAAAAAGGAGGAGGTTCTATGTTCGTCTGCATGTATTTTTTTGTGTATGTTCATAGATATTTTCGCTAATTGTGAACCAAATCAGAAAAATATTTTTGGTTCGAAAGAGTATACTCCCAGGTTAGTATATTAAAGGTAGTCCTATTTAAATTTTAACGAAATCGGCTGAGCCGTTTTTGAAAAATCGACAATAATGTATAAGTTGTATAAATTTTGAGCGAACTATTATACAATCTAACTATACACGATGGGTGTCGGTAATGCCATTTTTTCGAAAAATTATTATTGCTGTCTAGTTAACAAAAATCCTTACATAATTCTATATAGGTTCTAATTAAACAATCGCAGAAAGTCGTGAAAAAAGTTTTTTTTTCGTATTGAAGCTAAAATCAATCGCGTAAAATTGTAAGTAGTTTATTCTTAGTTAGGTGGGGATCAAATGCATGGCATTAATAAAGCTTGTATCAAATTGTGTACCACTGACTGATGCACATATTCCTTTTAACAACATGAGGTCAAATGCGAGTATGTATAAGTACAGTAAAGTAAGTAAGTTTACTTCAAGATTTTATCAGTAAAACCTGTGCCCTGACGTCCTGCATATTTTATGCAGCCGTTCTTTACTAAATTCAAACGCTTCATATGAAAAGTTTTATGCTTAAACTTGCTCGGGCCAGCAAAATCCGCTTTTATATTGCATGACTCTACATAAATGCCATGATCTTCCTGTTGCGTTGCAGTAACTTCACATAGGTAGGCTGCTGTCTACAATGTTTTCAAAAATGTTAATAAATCCAATTACACTTTGTTTCTCTGAATACACTCGACAGCCAAAATGTGTAGCGTATAATTATTTTTCGCAAAAAATGGCAAAACCGCCTTCTATCGTGTACAAAATTCGAAAAACAAATCAGTTGATTTCTTTAAAATTTAAATGGGACCACCTCGGGATGATACCCATTCGAACTATAAAAAAATTCGGTTCGGTTCACAATTGGCAAAATTATCGATGAACATACACAAAAAAATACATACAGATGAACATAGGACCTCCTCCTTTTTGGAAGTCGGTTAAAAAATAGGCACTTTGGTAATTTAAATTTTTGGCAAACTTACATAAATACCTACGAGTATGTTACACTGTTCTTAGCAAAACATTGAAATTTACGTCAACTCATTTCTGTTTTTATTTAGGCGGGAGAGACCATAGACTCATCTATGTGTAACAAGTTCATCTTATTAGCTAGTGGAGGCCCATGACGTATGAACATATTCAATGAATACGCAGACTGACAAGGAAAGTAATGGTAAATACCTCCACTATGTAGATACTCGTATGTTCACGTCACAAGGCAGTCATGACTTTCCATCAGGTGGTCCGATGTCTTTACAATCAAATAAATAAATAAAAAAGGTAGAAACTAGCTGAGCCTGCAATATTTTTAATCTCGAGAAGGAAATCCTTGTCATCTAGTAGTATAAAAATAATTAATAGCCAAGAATCCATTCTCAGACCTACCAAATATACACAAAAAATAAACGATAAGCTGTTGCTGACGAGTTTAGTAACAAGCACTGTCCTACAAGATTTTTATATTTGAGAAGAAGATAGAATCTTTTCAATATTTTGGCTTCAAAATACTAAGATGAAACTGGGGTAGACACGCCAGTGTTTACAGTTTTTCTCCCCAAGATGAAAAGAAGTTATACGTTGAACGTGATTAGGTGCCTCCTTTTCTTTGTCTCCCACACGAATGCGAATGGTGCAATATGGAGTCCTTTTTTTAAATCTGATATAATCGAGACGGTTTTTAGGGTTCCGTTCCCAAAGGGTAAAAACGGGACCCTATTACTAAGACTCTGCTGTCCGTCCGTCTGTCCGTCTGTCACCAGGCTGAATCTCATGAACCGTGATAGCCAAAAAGCTGAACAGATGATGTATTTCTGTTACTAAAAACAGAGTAAAATAAATATTTAAGGGGGCTCCCATACAACAGACACGTTTTTTTTAGCTTTTTTTTAATCGATATTGATAACGGTGACAGGTAGATGCTTGTTCATGTTGAATATTTAATTCAGAAATAATTAATTAAATTAAAATAAATATTTGATTCTATTAGTTATTTTTCAAACAACTAAACATGATTCTTGTATGAGAGCTCCTCAAACAAGAAACGTGTTTTTTTGCTCGATATTAATAACGGCATCAAATAGATGCTGGAAATATTCACAGAATGTTTAGTTGCTTGAAAAAAAATTAATTGATAATAAAATATAAACCCGTTGTGCGCGAGTCCGACTCGCACTTGGCCGATTATCTGAAGACAAAAAGTACCTAAAAGTAAATTAAAAATTATAGTTTTTAATTATTTTAATCTTCGTTTGGCTTGGGAGCCCTAAAACAACGGCACGGGCACCTATAGCATTTATAGCTTTAGTGGCATTTAAATACGCTAAGCTATTCGCCCCATGTTGAATTGCTAGAGCGCTCCGGATTTGCATACATTTCATATCAGCGGAATGTCTCTTATCTGCATAGTTCTGATGGGCCGCTGAGACGCCGGGCTCTAGATAAATGCTAAATATTTCATCTACTGGCGGAGATGTAAGGTCAGTTCAAACTGGTGGTCAACGTACTTTTGAAGTACCTACCTTAGAAGCAACCTTACCTACTGCATTATCATCATACGCCTTCACATTCTGTACCAGCCTTTTTATTAGTCCACTGCAGGACGTAGGCCTACCCAAGAAGGGTGATGGAGCCATATCCACACTGGCCCAGTGTGGGTTGGTGGATTCACATACGCCATCGAATTTCTTTTACGGACTTATGCAGGTTGCCTCACGATGTTTTCCTTCACCGAGAAGCCAGTGGTGTGAAATTCCGTACATTAATTCCAAGGAATTCATTGGTACGAGACCGGGATTCGAACCCACGACCTCACGATTGTAAGGTGGGTGTCATTACCACTAGACTACCACGGCTACTTAATCCTACTGCACGGCAAAGGACTCTTATGGAGCTATCTCACTTGGTACAGTACTAATTATCTTCGCACGGTTCGATACGCAATTTTTGAGATCATCGTCGACCGATCTTCCGCATGCCTTGCCTCGGCCACTGCTGCATTTTGGATATTTAGAGCTTTCTGTAGCCTTTAAGGGGGAAATATAATGATTTTAGTAATCTGGCTTATTTTTAAATAGGTGTGACTTTCCGCGACACAGTCTTACGACTTTAATTTAGTCTCAACATAATATTATTACCTATATTAGATTAAGCATTATTTTTATTTGATGAACAAAATCGCGTGCGTATTGCAAGCTATATAAATACTACAATGACTCTTACAGCACCTTTCTTATTTTCGGACCTATTGCATTTCGACACAGCTACAGTGCAGTATCAACCGCATTGCAAAGCGTTATTTCTGAATTCAGCAAAATTGGTATCCCATCGCCATAAATACAAGCGGTAAACAGAAAAACTTGATATACCTACTTACAATATTCAACACAATTTTATTGTTTTAGACGTAATATTGACCTCGTCACTCATACACGCTCAGTTGACTACCTGACCCTTACTTTTGACTGACAGTGTATAGCCGTCCTAAAACAAATCACATAAAGGTGTTATGTGGTTGAGATAAGGTTTAAAATAGATAATATTTACGTAAAATTTGAAACTCAAATAAACTAAGTGCGTCGTCAAGGCGAAATAGTTTTGTTTTGTATGAATATAACAGAGTTGACGAAGCGAAAGCAATAGTAATGAAAACAGCAGCTTGACTCACCAAATTATTGTCATTAGGCGTCATTTCTTCGTCATTATCATAACAATACTAACGAAAATTAAGCTAAAATGCGGCAACTCACTGAAAATAATGTAAAAACCCTATAGATGGACAAAAATGTGAAACAAAATAACGCATATATGACTGTCTTACACTATGACGGCCTTTACACTATACCTAATGAAAAACAATTGTAATTGTAATTTGACTGAATGATGTTTTAATTTTTTTACTTTTGATCTTTTTATAACGATGCTTTGCAGATACCTACTACATTCTAGACATACTACATTCTCGGTTTTAATGTACCTAATTTAATATTATATTGTAATTTTATTTGACTCCTACTACATTGTTTAATTTTATTAGATTATTTTAAGTTAGGGTGTTTTAATTTGTAGTAAATTATGTTATGTAATTAATTGAATTGTTTATTAATAATTTGGTGAATATGTAAATTTGCACCTATTATAATTATATTATGTTTGTAAAAAGACGATTCTAAGCGCATTGCCATATGTCTAAAGAATAAAGCAAATTTTGATTTTTTTTTGAACAAGCTTTCTATACGGCAAGAAAATCTTGCAAAGTACTCGTAGGTTTTGTATGTACTGTACAGTAGCCCAAAAAAGCATCAAAGTATAGTAAACATATTTTCAGAAAAAAAAAAACAACATATTTGATGCATAATTATTGTGTAACTAGATTTTGCCCGCGGCTTCGCCCGCATGATATTTCGAGACCCTACCCTACCAACCTTAATAAAGGAGGTGGAAAAAAAAACAAAAAAAAAACGATTTGACATTTGTTCGATTCGACAGTTCTTTTTGACATTTCTTGGAGCGCACTTATAATTTTAGTAGGATTTCATATTTTTTAATTTGACTTTTGTAAGTATGGCCTAATGTCTGTTATAGAACTTACTTATCTAATAAAAATACATTATAAAATGGAAGATAAAAACTTAAATTTAAAGTTTAAAAAACCCCCGACACAAAAACCTACCTAAAAAAAGTACGAAATATTTGTAGAATTTTGGTTCTTCCATCCCCACTTTAACCCACCATAACTTATACGGCTCAATCGATTTTTATAAAACATAGCTAAGAACACTCTCGATTAAGTCTCCTTTCATCAAAAAAAAACTAAACTGAAATCGGTTCAGTGGTTCGGGCCTGAAAACTCTTTCTATATTGCTTTTCGGTATTTCGAAAACGTATGCTTACCTACATAGGTATTACGAGTACATGAATGGAATAATTTGAAAATCCTATTTAGGTACATTATGTTTGTGAGTAGAATCTGTTGCTATGAGCACACGGTACGATATTTGTTTCTCCCGCCGCCTGTTTTTGTTTATTTTCATATTTGAACCATAATATTTTAAAGCAAAGATTGTAGAGTATGTCAATGTTATTGGCTTTTTCCATACTGTTGTTCATAAGTGATGATAAAATGATAATAATCTCTTCTAAACGTTAAACATAATATAAGTATTATTAGTAATTAAACCAGACAAGTGCAAGTTATGCTCGCTTACCGAGGGTTCCGTATAAATCCCGATAATTTGCACGAAGCCGGGAACTAAGTTGTTAAAACTTTAGGGCGAAGTTAATCATCGATAATAGTAGATTATGTACCAAGAGTACCACGTAATGTCTTACGTCACGGGCGATATAATTATAGTACTGGATGAAGCAAGGGGTTCAAGTCGCCCAAGGCCAAGACAGACTTGGTTCTAGTGGTGCATACTCTACTTTTCATACCCCCTGCGAGAAAATATAACCCCTGGAATATGAGTAGATTACCTACTCATATTCCATATTAATACTTACGTCATAAACATTAAACTCACTAAGCGTGGGTACTTAACTACTTACTAGGCAACTCGGTATTATTCACAATATAATTACACAAATTAGAATGAATTAGAATGAACCTATGAATTTTCATAGAAAAGCACACAAATCCGTAATAAAACAGAGAGAAATACTACGTGAAAAACCTAAGACCATGGCCAACTCGATTATCATGGCCTAACACGGGCATTGCACAGAGGCTTTATTCTATAAAATCGAGCTGATACGGGCACCAAAAAAGTTTTATTCTATAAAATCGAATAAAACTTCCTTACAGTGACCGTTGTGGTGCAATGTAAAGAGGTTTTATTCGATTTTACAAAATATAACCTTCTTACGATGTCCTAAAATGTTCTAAGTTAAGAAATTTTCATACGAATTAGACATTCCAAATTTAAATCACTTTACTCCCTAGGCAATTTCATACAACATTATTGACCTGTCATAGCCGTCGAGATTGTGTTAAGATAACAATGACTTATTTTACGTTGAGATTGTACGACATATAATGAGTCATTTTCGAGCAAAATTTTTCGTCATAAACCGCAAATTAAACATCTTAAGAATAGTAAATAGGTACTTACTTGTTTTAGTTTGTCCTAATGGAGTTCTTTTAAATTATACCCTACATAGTACGATTAGCTCGGACCCTGAGGCTCTATTTTTTGTGATCAAATAAAAGTTTTCGGATTTATCCCTATTATTGTCTACTTTAAACGATGCTCCTTGCTAAATTGTATAGTTCTAGGTCAACGGGAAGTACCCTAAAGGTTTTTATTCCCTTATGAGTATCAAAAATGCGTTTTATTAGACATAAACGCTATAACTTTTTTATACGATCACCGAAAAGTTTGATTTGTTCACAACTGCAAGAAATCATAAAGCGTGTAAGTAAGGTTTAAATATTAATTAGATACCTTTACGTGTTCCCGAGATAGAAGGTCTCACGGACGGACAGAAGAACAACAAAGTGATCTCATAAACAGTGGCAGATTTACAAGCAGGATGATTAGGCTGCCGCCTAGAGCGGCAAATTGTAGGGGGCGGCAAATTTCGGACAATTAATTATTGACAAAAATAAAAAATTGATTTGTAGGTATGTATATAGGTATATTATATGTCTATAAAGGCATACCAATGTATTATAAAGTCTACCAAAAAAAAACAACAAGTGACCTTAACCTTTTACTGCCTAGAATCACAGTCTGTACTAGCATTTGCGTGGTCGCACATTGAAGCGGCAGATTTGGGGGTGGGGCAAAAAATCAACAGCTTACTGGTGGTAAATACGTAATTTCGCCACTGCCTATAAAGGTTCCGTTTTATTATTTTGAGATACGGAACTCTGAAAAAGAATAACTAAAGAAACCAACTAAGCATATCATCAAAAGAAACATTTAAAGAACCCATAAAAATGTCGTATAATTTACTCACTAGCAAAACCTTTAGGAAAAGTTTATACAAAAAATAAGTACTTTTAAAGGATTCCCCAAAACGTGCAAAACTCCAAAACGGAGAGAAAACTGTTAACAAAAACAACAAACAATTAACCTTGAAAAATTCCGGTAAATTTGTGAACGTCACCCCCAATTCAATTTATTTCATTCGCTGATTGAACTTTTTTTATGCTTAATTTGATTAGTTTGAAATAAAACGGATTCTCTCGGGACAGAAAGATATTCTTGGATAATGGGTATCTCAAAGTACTCGTACTCTACTACTCGTATATCTACAAAGTCTAATCCCGAGAAGATTTATCATAATTCATGACATAAATACATAGGTACTTACTTAACTGAATATCTATCATATTAAACATGTAGGCAATTTTTTTAACCGCCTTTAAAAAAGGAGGAGGTATTTTCGTCTGTATATAAGTTTTTTTGTGTATGTTCATTAATGTTTACGCCAATTGTGAACCGAATCAAAAGTATATCTTTTAAAATTCTAAATGGTATATAATTATACTCCCAAGGTCTCATTTAAATTTTACCGAAAGTGGCTAAGCCGTTTTTGATAAATCAAAAATAATGTAGATATATGTCACATCAATTCGTGCAAACTATTCAAATTCTGTACCCGGTGGAAGTCGGTGGCTCCATTTTTGTGTGATAAATAATTATTTAAGACATTAGATCAATTTTCAAAACATTGGTTGATAATGACTTTTATAAAAAATATTATTTCTAAGTCCAACAAATATTGTACAAGTATTATATCGTTACACTTTGAACTAAAAAAATATATTTTTCTATTCAGTTCACAATTGGTGAAATTATCGATGTTCATCGTGTACAAAATTCGCATATTTCGCTTGAATTGCTTACATTATTGTTTGTTTTTTTCAAAAACGGCTCAGCCGATTTCTATAAAATTTAAATGGGACTACTTCGGAAGTATATCCTTTTGAACTAAAAAATAATTTTTCGATTCGGTTTACAATTGGCGAAATTATCAATGAACATACACAAAAAAAAGATACATACACACGAACATAGAACCTCTTCCTTTTTGGAAGTCGGTTAAAAAACAGAAACATCGGATTTTGCGACGATATATACAGATACCATACCGTACCGACCGTACCGACATATACCAGATAAGTACAAACACGTACATATATTACAGGCATTTTAATCTTTTTGTGATTTCTGAACTTGTAGTACAATAAGCTTAAACTTCGTCCAAACATCGGTATATAAAAATGTTTGCTAAAATTGCGAAAAATAAATTGAACCCAAATTCAATTAATTCATTTGTCTGATTGGACTTTTGTCATAATAATTGAATTAGCAGTAACAGCCGGATTCCCACGGTTTCCTCCCCTCGACAGTCTGCAGTCGGTGCGCTCGAGTGAGCTACCCCTAGTACAGTTACTAGTAAATCAAGTGAGTAGCAAACTTTATGATCGCTTTTCAAACTTTGTAAAATTGTAGGATGGTTTATCAAAATACCATGAAAAAATTCCCGTTAGAATAATATTCGTAATAGATAGTAGGTACAAACAATCGTAGTGTATTATGGATGATCCAATGCTTTTTATGTAGTAGTAGTGTAGTTTTTTTGTAGTTAATAAAGGCACTTTTGCCCAGGTAACAAAGTGTTGATTGTAATGTTAACATTTTGAAGTTAACTTATTTGATGATTTGATTTTTAAGATAAATAAATAATATACGAAGTTTTACAGCCCCAGTAGGGGCTTTTTAGTAAAAAATTGCGATTAATTCGATCAAGTTGAATCAAATACAAACGTTAAAATTCGCAAAACAAATTGTTTATTATTATCCGTGACTTAATTTTTTTCTGACGTTTATTGGTAATATTGATTGGTCATTAATTAAATAAAAAATAAAAAAACATGGACATTTTATTTTTTATTTTCGAAATTATTCATTTATTGGAAATCTGTCCAGTTATTCATTAAACTATTATTTTCTTTCGAAAACGAGTAGAGTTTTTGCCATAGCGCTGCGTATAGTTCAAAGCGTCCAAAAAGTTTGCAACGAAACCGCCAAGTCAGTCAGAGGGTAGAGCGGGGTGCACCGACGCGAGGGGGAGTGTCCACCGTTTGATAAAACAAGTATTCCCTCCGCCGACGCTATTCCCTCTCTATCCACCGCGGAGTGAGCACGTCTGTGATTACAAACAAGTTCAAACAGTTTCGTGAATATGGTTCTCTCAGACTTCTTGACTGAAACGCGGCGGCGATGGCTGAAGGTCAGTTTTACACGATTTTTAACTGAGTTTTTAAACAATAGATTGCACTTTTGAATGCTTTCTTGTATAAACTTTTGTGTACGTTTGCAACAGTAATTGTTTACTAATTTTAATTGCGTTGATTTTCAAAGTAACTTCTCGAAACTCAAGTCTATTGTTTATGTTTTGCATTTACATCTCATTTGTTTGTTCGCTAAGTTGTTTAACTTACCGAACAAATCTCAAATTTATTTATGAGAAATTTTCATTCAATATACCTTATCTTAATAGAAATCGGAGCCCATATCTGATGGATCTTACTAAGAATTTTCATTATAAACTCACAAATTCATGAGCTGAACTGTAAATTTAGACAAAGGAGATATTCTAGAAAATTGTTTTATTCATTATAACATTTACTATGGGACCAAACTCGAAATATACCAACTCTTAGCTGCTCCAAACACTTTATCATATGTTGATGAACATTTTCTATCAAACAGATGTTTTTTTTTCGATATTGAGATATTCATGAAAATCTTGTCGTTTAAATTTACACCCAGATAAAAATTATCTAGGTAAGCATATTAGCAATACTTTTTTTCAACTATTTTAGAATAACAACAATTATGTATTCTAAGTACAACAAGTTTGATAGAGTCTAAGAGCTGCCATTCCTCTGGCATAGATAGTTATATTTTTCCCTCTTATTGCGCTTATTGGAAATATTAATATTGTAGAGTGTTTTGTGTATTTACACAACGGATAATACGTATTAGTGGCGCCCTATATCCTGTGTATGGTAGAGTCGAGAGCAAATATCACGATTTATCAGCATTGATAAGGTAGTTCTAGAGCGACTTATTTAGGTGGGCAGTTACAATTTTGATTATAAAATCATTTGATTATAGGTAATTAATTTTGGATATTTTTTTAGCATTTTGAGAGACTTGAAGAGAGAGGCTTCGCTTTGAATTCACTAGATATCCTATTTGCAAGTATATAACGTTATTTCTGTTGTTTTAGGGATTTTTTTGTTTTTAATACTTTAAACACAAACTTGAATTTGAACTGTTATTTAATAAATTGCAGTGTAACAAAAAGTATGAATTGTAAAAATAACACACGGTTTTCATTGGTACCTACTTACGGCTATTTTAATGAAATGGTAAGGGACAACGACCAGTTTTAATTAAAATACATATACGCTTTGACATTAGTACAGCAATTTTTAGGAGAAACGATAACATACCTATAAAAGATCTCTAACCCCAAACGCAATCACATTCTGTCCATCCTTCTGACGCGTCGTCGATGTCGCGTCGTCGGTGAAAACAAACATTGAAGTAAATGATAAAACTTTCCAATTAAATAATGATGTTTGACTACGTACAATTCGATTTACTTACTTCTCATCGTAATGGTTACTAGGTTATTTCACTATTGGACATTGATATTTATCTTATAGGTTTCAAATGGGTTTTGGAAAGGCGTAAATAAGTTATATTACGTAAATATAACATGTATTTATACACTTTTTTAACTAACTCTAAGGTCTGTGGATGGTCCAATTGCTTATTATGTAGGAAGTAGTAGTTTATGTAGTTTTAGACTATATAAGTCTTGTATTAAACACTTTTTTAACTAACTTTAGGGTCTGTGGATGATCCAATTGCGTGTTATGTAGTAGTAGTTTTAGATTATGTAAGTCTTGTTCGTTAGTAATCTTAGTAAGTAAACTTAGTTAATAAAGGCACTTGCCCTATTTGAAACTCTAGGGAGAATAAACCAATACAATGACCTATGAAGCATTTGTTACAATATAGAATTTAATAGCGCGCCACTGAATAGGTATAATAACATAATTTTATCTCAAAACAAATTATTATTTAACGTCACGTCAAATTATACAATATTCTGTCAGCATTTTAACCATGAAAAATCAGGAACAAACACCCAACTAACGTTGTACCATTGAGACATTATATTATTTTTCCTTATTATCACTATATCTTCCCACCCGCAATTTGAGTGTTAGTTTAAGGAGCGATAAGACTGTTGTCAGATAAGAGGAACATCGCTCATCTACAATTTATGCATAGATAGCGCAAAACAAACCCGCTGTTTGGTTGGAGGTTGTCTTGTCTCTGCCAACAATAGCCGTCATATACTTAGTACCACAAACTGTAGATTATGAATGGGTTTTGCAAGATTGGATTGTATGTAAAGTACGTATGTGGTGAAATATCGAGTCTTTATTAAAAGGGTATGTAAATGTTGGGTTTCACTGAGAATAAGGGCACCTTCAAATCTGCCACAACGCGCAGAGCTCAGAGCTGTGCTCTAAGTAGGTAGGTATAAGAGACGCGAAATTTCCTTTTTTATACAAGTAATTTTATATTTTTAGGACACATCTTTTGCATCCTCTTCTTATCTTATTTAAAAAATTCTCGTGTCACAATGTTAGTAACCTTACTCCTCCGTAATGGCTTTACTGATTTTTACCAAATTTTACATGCATATTCAGTAGGTCTGAGAATCGGCTACTATCTATTTTTCATACCCCTAAGTGATTAGGGTTGTTCACCCCCGGGCGAAGCCGGGACGGGTAGCTAGTAATATAATAAAAATTACACAATTAAAAATATGTATTTTACACAACACATCTCTGTCTCTACAATTGTAGAGGCTCTTATCGATGTTTACCCTCAAATTAAATAAAATTAATTTATTCATTTTGGACCTTATTTACTCTATGATTGTTGATTTCACTACATAATAAGTTTGAAAACAATATAATCATCCCTTAAATATGTTATATATTTTGCGTAAATCGCGTCAGCAAACTATTTTGGTTGGTAATTAATTGGCGTAGTTGCGTTAGTTTAATAGCATAGTTGGTATTTGATAATACAATCATTAGTTAGACAGTACCATAGTACCTACCATTAATTAAGTAGGTATATAACTAGAGAACTAGTACAACAATAAATAAAAAAAACAACGAGATTCGCGTTTTCATTAACATAATTATCTCTGCAGATCAAATTATAATAAAAAGATTAATTTAAATAGCTTTTTTTCCATAATCGTTAGAGCTGTATCTGATATCCTAACTGGCCAAACATAAATTGTCCTAATTCAGTTTGCAATTGGCGAAATCATCGATGAACATACAAAAAAATACATACAGACGAACTTAGAACCTCCTCCTTTTTGGAAGTTGGTTAAAAAGTTACAAATATTTATCAAACTACGAAGTACATACCACTTCTTAGTATTGTAGGTTTTTAAAACTATAATCTAATAGGCATAGGCATACTACGTAGTAATAATATTGTAGAGACGGACTGTTCGAGTTTGTTCATAATTCTCAAATATTATTGGTATTACATAAGTTCTTATCAGCTTCTTTGTTTGTAGGTAAAGAAATATACATTTACTACTATTAAAGTTCAACTATAAACATAGTACTAGTGTGATAAGTACCAGTTGTACCTAATTAACTGTAACATAGGTTCTTTTAAGTAAAATTATTCGCTTATTATTTATGAATAAAAAAATACGTATTTATCGTTTTTTAACTGAATATTTATAAAAAACGCACAAAAATACATGAAAAGCTTATTTTACGGATCACAATTTTTCTCGTTCTTTTCGTTTCTGGTTAACGAAATATGATTTCAAAAATGACTATAGCTAATCAACTAGATATCAAATTACTTATTAAAGGTCAAATAGTTAATTAAGTTACCTTGCAAGTGCATAATTTGGTAAACAACTTTTTTTACAGAGTACTATCGACAAAATATTTGGAACAGCAACTTTTTTTTCACTTTTTCTCAATTGTGATCCCATAGTAAAAGTTGTTCATGACGATGAATACAATTAAATAAAATCATGCACTTAGGAAAAGAACACCTTGTATTAAGAATGTACTGTTACACATTGTTTAAAGCGTGCGTAAAACTTTTGTATTAAGACGGCTAATTGTTTACATCTCAACACGTATAGTTAGTTACGTAAGTATAAATAACACGATAAATTAGGGACTTCTGACGTATTAAGTATCCACACTGACGTATCTGTATCCCAGATCCCACATGTAAAGGAAATGCGGTTAGCTTAATAAATACACAATTTTGTGACGTAGCGTATTTTAAAAGTAGATTGTTTTCTAAGGAAACAATAGCTCTGCGGTGGACTAAGATTTCATTCTATTTTCCCTATGTTTATTCACTGCAAAGGTGATTTTGGAAAATCCATTTACGTTTACTGGCTGTATATATCTACTATTGAGAATGTTATGTATTTGTGGCGAAATGACTGATCCGCGAACCAAAAGCAAAAACATATTATGTACTCACGTAAATTGCATGACCTTTAGGTACAAACCAAGCTCGTACCTCTTACAGCTTATTCATTACCTCTATTATACTTGTTACAAATTAATAGCGCACGTGGATTACGTGTGTTTTGGACGTGTGTGTACGTACGACAGATCGCTACGTCATGCGTCAGGCACTCACACTAACGCATGTATACTGTAAATGTCGAGGCCGCGGTGCACTCGTGATTTGCGGCAACTATAAATGCAGTAAAAAAGTAAGTTCGTTTAACTAGCCCTTTTTTGTAGCAGGTTATGACTGTAATATTAAATATGTAGTTTTGTATTATCTTATGATTGAAATGATTCTGTAAATCTTTAATAAGTAGTTTTTCTACGTGAACTATCGGTTCATCCATCCATCCATCAGCCATAAGAAGTTCACTGCTGGACATAGGCCTCCCCTATGGAACTCCAATAAGACCGGTTGGAAGCAGCTTGCATCCAGAGCGATCCTGCGGTCATAATGAGGTCATCTGTCCACCTTATGTGTGAACGTCCTACGCTGCGCTTGCCGGTACGTGGTCTCCACTCGAGAACTTTTCGAGCGATAGTTAAGTAATTCAATTTGGAACTGCGATATACTTCATCATCTATACCAAAGAGAGAGAGACCGCCGATGTAATATTTGAAAGAATAGCTCTGATAATCCATTTTGTTTTGAAAGGAACATACATTATTCTATTTAGACGATATATCAGTAGGGTCACGTCGCCGCCGCGTCGTCGGTAAAAACAAATGCGAATTCTACTTGTAAACTAGAAATATCGCATTCACAAGGGTATTGACCTTTTTTCATTTTTAGGGTTCCGTACCCAACGGGTAAAAATTGGACCCTATTACTAAGACTCCTCTGTCCGTCCGTCTGTCCTTCTGTCTCCAGGCTGTATCTCATGAACCGCTATAGCTAGAAAGCGTGCTGAAATTTTCACAGATGATGTGTTTCTGTTGCCGCTATAACAACAAATACTAACAAAAGAATAAAATTAAGTGGGGCTTCCATACAACAAACCTGAATTTTTAGCCGTTTTTCGCTCTATATTAATAATGGTAACAGGTAGATGCTTAAAATTTTCACAGATATTGAGTTGTATATATATTCACTTCATACACAAAATTTAAAGGGGGCTCCCATACAGTACGGAACCCGACGTGCGCGAGTCCGACTCGTACTTGGCCGATTATTTTGATTCATATGTAACGCCCATTTTCATGTGTCAGTGGCAAATAAATTGGATAGAAAGACCTAGATCAAGTAGAGCTTCGTGTGACATCTCGTTTTCCGACGGACAGAACGTATTATTTCGTGTGTTATACGTATACCTACCTATTTGTTCAGTTATAATGAGTTTTCATAAATAGTTGGAAAAATAACTTGGACTGATATAGGAACTGATATGAAATATAATCAGGTATTTATTTTTTGGGAGAACTATGTAATTAGTTTTTTTTTTGTTATTGTTTGTAGAGTTTGTAGAGTTAAGCGAGATTGCTATAAAACGAGCAGATAGATTACTAAATTATCTTAGAAATGTGATTATAATAGATATTGACAGTGTAAACATATTATAGTTTTGGCAGAAGCTTTTATTTAAAAAAATATTAGGGGACATTTTTACACACGGTCTCTGACCCCAAACTAAGCAAAGCTTGTCATATGGCTGCCAGAGACTGATATACTACATATACATATTTTAAATACATGCTTATATAGATAGTACCTAATTAACACCCAGACACAGAGCAAACACCTATGTTCATCACACAAATGTTAGCCCTGGGTGGGGATCGAACCCACGCCTCTTTGATCCAGAAGTCAGGGTCACTAACCACTGAGCCACCGAGGCAGTCAACTTCTTTTAGTAGTAGTTTATTTAACTTCTAACTAGTAAAATAATTGTGGTTACGAACTATACAGGGTTATTAGCATAGAGTATGACAAACGTAAAGGCCGCGATTGAGACTGTTCTATTAAGTATGAAAAACTTAGAGAATACATTTAGAGAATTAGCCGCAATTAGAGAATACACAAATACATTGTTAGTTGTATGGGAAATCTGATTTCATTTCTCTCGAATTCCGGGTAGCCCAATAGTGAAAGTTGTTCTTAATAGTGGTCTGTATTATCCCTTTTCGTCTTAGAATACCCTATGTGAATAATCTTGTATTTAATGCCATTTCCACAGGAAATTAATGCTAGTACCTACTTATTTACAATAATTATTTTACGCAAAAAATCGCAACACCGACTTCCACCGTGTACAGAATTCGAATAATTTGCACAAATTGATGTGATATCTATGTATATTTTTGGTGATTTATCAAAAACGGCTCAGCCAATTACGATAAAATTTAAATGGGACCTTGGAAGAATATTCTTTCGAACTGAAACAGATTTTGAAATCGGTTCCCAATTGGCGACAATATCAACGAACATACACAAAAAAATAAAAATAAATAGGTACGTAAAGACGAACACAGTACTTCCTCCTTTTTGGAAGTAGGTAAAAAACGTATTCATCTAGACATTCTAAACCATTTGTTTGTACGGAGGTCGAATTTGAAGAAAAAATCGTCCGTAAAATGTTTCAGTGTCGCCATTTCCATTTGAATTGGGCGTGATTTGCATTATAATGTAATGTATTTGTGTTTACTAATTTAGAAGGATGTTTAGGTATTCTAGACTATTTATGAAATAGTTAAACGTGATGCAGCAAGTAATGGAATTTGGGAAGTTTGAACGTATTTCAGAGATTTTTTAATGTAGGCAAAGATAAAATTATATTTATTACATGCAGCGTAGTTTGACTAGGTATTTCTTAGCGATGACCGAAGTTAGCAACGTTCAGCACGGTCAGTCTTCGGATGGGTGACCGCGGGTGATATTTACAACTGAGAGCTGCCGTGGCCCGGATACTAGGTTAAATTGTGGGTCCCAGTTGCAGCAGATAGCTATCTTATTATACCTCTATTTAGTACCTATTTATGTAAGCTAGGAACTAATAGTACCTACTCGTACTAGGTACGGTAGAATTATATGTAGGTATAGCATGTTTTTCAACCGTGTCGTAGGTATAGCTACTGATAACCGTAGAGTATGGAATATTTCTTTAGTAGGTATTTTATGATTAGTTCTAATAACTATCATAATTTTTTCTAACGTTTATAACTTGGCAACTTTTATCTATACTTTATAATATAGGGTACAATTTTAAATATTAATATATCTTTAGATCTTCAAGGGTCTCTGGATGATCCAATTGCTTTTTATGTAGTAGTAGTTTATATGTAGTTTTAGCTTAAGTAAGTAGTAATGTATTTTGTGGTATATAATAAAGGCACACATATAAAAACAAAATATAGTATAAAGATATTTTTGTTTTTGATGTATAATTAAAAAAATCTATTGAGAAAGTCAAAATAATCATGATCTAAAGTGCTAAGTAGATATTTATTTACTCTCAGATTGTAGGAGGTCGTTCGCACCATTATCTAGACATTACATGGATATAGCTAGACTTGATTTATTATACGAGCTATTACGAGATAGCAGCAAACAAACACTAGCAATGTGCTGCGGTTTCAGAACTCTTAGATCAAAATTTGAGGAAACTACAGGAAAAGTTATTTGGCCAGACGTAAATAAAGCAGATTATGATTCAATTAATTAATTAATTAATTGATATATCCCATCGCGAGTAAAGAGCCAAAATTTTCAAATTGATGATTTTTACGTTTAGTTAGAATGTTTTTTACATTTTTGTGTAGGAGAAATGTATCAAGGTGGAAGGATTCCACGTAATCGGAAGTCGACGTGAACGGAATGCTTACAAATCTTTCTCCAATATATTTTCCTTCAATCCTTTTTCTCCGAATCCAGAAAACGAAACATTTTCAGCCCGAAAAGTGTAACAATCCCTTAATACCTATTTGTATAGTACTTAGTAGAGATCATATAGCGAAATACAGATAAGAGTGCGTACTTAGTATGTAACAACACTCTTGGTAATCAGGTTGCCTACTCAACTTTTGAACTGTTGATTTATGACTCAACTCGTATCTCAGGAGAATGCTCCCAGCTGTCTGCGATTCTTGATGTACTGTATATTTCATTATGTAAGTGTAGCTTTTACTGATGTGGCGTTCATATACCTAGTATGGGTCGAATTATACATATACATACAACTTGGTGGGGGCGATATTAGCTACAAGGTGCGGATAGCCCAATCCTGACTGTAGCTCACTTAGCAGCTGCGCGAGGATTGGGTTATCCGCAGTTTGTAGCTAATATCAGAGCCGCCATGTTGTATGATTCGACCTATAGAATGTCTAAGACGTAAGCTTATACTATAACTAGCTTATTATCATCTCTAGCAATCATCTTGATAGTAAAGCAACCACATAATTATTTATTTATTTACAGAAAGCAACGCTCTGTAGACTACATTTAAGCTTCAGACGTGTGTCCGTGGGGGACATTTTATGATTTTATATCTTTTTGTTATTTCGTTTAATCGATGTCCGCCTGGTGAAGGCTAGAGGTGGTTTAATATCTTTGACACCAGAGCTTGCCATCCAGGTACTTTACGTAGCCTTGGCATTTAAGAATGATAAATTATGCTGTTAGATGTCATCAAGTTATTACGTTAACATTATGGAATATTACTTACCTATAATAACCTAGGCTAAGACAGGAACACTAAGTTGATTACAACTTATCTAATGTGTGCATTGTGCATGTTTGCTTTCTAATAGACGTGTTCTGTAACTATGAAACAAGTAATTTCTTTGGACGTTCGTTTGGACATTTTCCAACGTGTGCAGGTCGTATTATGTCAAATAAAAAGCTATATCAGGTCATGTTTTCCCAGTAATGAAAAAAAGTACTTGAAATGAAATTAAGCCAGGAAAAAAGATTCTTGCTTTATTGAAAGTCGAATTGGTTAAAACTAAAGTTATCAATCTCATATTGTGTGTCAATAGGTAACTGTACTGATGAATAATTGGAGACCCAGTTCAATGATCGACGTGACTAAATTCCTAAAGGAGTTCACCTAGTTCTATAACTGTCAGATAATGTTTATAAGTGGAAAAATGAACGAAAATGCTTATATTTATCGTATTGTACCCAATAAGAAAGAGTCCGTTGCTTTTGACCTTTGAACTAACGTTCTATGGATACCAACACCTTGTCAGACCAATCTCGACCGAGGCATTAAAGGTGCGATTCACAACAGCGGCAGCGACCTGTCACGCTGCAGTTGCAGTCCACAGTCGTACACCGGAATCGGTCTCATACAAATTAATACTGCAAAGTAATGCTATATGCCGTCGCGGCACATGCTGCTGTCGTTTGCCGTTTTCCGCGTTCCGCGAATTTGCACCTTAAAATAAAACCCGTTTTCAACGATAACATTAGCACACTTGCACAATATCTATGAGAGTTTGCATATGATGCAATTCCATTGCACAATTTTCAATGGAGATGCAACCAGTCGTTCAGGGTAAAAACTGTCAACTAGTGAAAATTGCGTTGTCCTATAGTCGTGTGAGAACGGTCTAACATATAAAAAAGATAACAAAAATCATGATCCCAACATTTCTGCGCATTACAAAATCGAACCTTCATTCGTTCAGTAACAAAACAATATGGTTACGCATACATTTTCTCTGGAACTAGAGCGTTCCCGATTGAACTGTAAGCTCTTTGATACGAAAACAATACTCAATACTGGTGACCTTCTTCCGTCCTATTGAGTTTTATTTACAAACGATTTGTAAATAAAAGATTCAATACTTTCTAGTGGTATTATGTTCTGAGTAAGACTGAATAGAGGATTTCATTTAAGGTTATCATTTTGTCCTGAATTTCATGCGTTAAAATTGAAGTGTAACAAAAAAAATTGCCAGTGCTATACTTACATTAATCAATCGTAGAGCTTATATTAGCGTAGTCGTAGCGTAGTAACTCTATCTGGGTCTAATGGTAGTACTCTGGGTTCAAATCTTAGTCCCGTACAAATGAGATCCTTGAAACTTAGGTATGTACAGATTTTCACACCAATGGTTTTTCAGTGATAAAAAACATCATAATTAAACCTCTTACCTATATTCTTTTAAGAATTTCTTAGAAGTAATTCTATGGCGTATATATATGAATTCCAAAATATAGCCCAATCACCCTTCGATAGGCCAAGTTCAGCAGTGAACTATTAAAAAGACGGTACAGTACAGTACAGTGTTTATATGTAAGCTCAATTTTTTACTTGAGCTCCTACAGCCCTGTTATTAAAAATAGGTGCTGTTTTTAGTAGTCTGTATAATGTATTACACCCTTGGTCAAGCTCCACCACGTCGGCGCCCCTTTCCTTCACATGACCGTCACGGACCGTCGCCGTGCGAACCTTCCGACCTTGACTTTTGCACAGCCTTCGTGCCTGAAAAAGCCCTAAGTTTTTTCTTTCGGATACATAAGGTGATTTACACAATACTTAAGAGAGTAGGTCAGATATAAGAAGACCTTTTCAACAGGTACAAAATTTGTATGTACCTATACACAAGGTTTTTGATTGATTTGAAGGATTAAATCATCGACTTGGCATTTTTTTCTCCTTATTGATGGGTTCAATTCAATGCCCAAGGTTTTATTAACATATGTATATATGTAAGATGTTCTAAAAAAGGTTTTAATCAGTTATTTACTTACCCCACAGAAACACAGATTTTACAGAAATTATTGCGAAATGAATTATGTATTCGGTTTTTCTTCCGAAAATGTCCCTAACGCTTAAGTGTTAATTCCAAAGTCTTAATAGAAACTTAATGTGAGATAATCGTATTGTACAAAAGTTGCTCATAAGTTTCATAGTAAACTTCTTGGAGGAGTTACCTACAACTGCCTACAAGTAATTGAGTTTGTAGAACTCACCGCCGAGTGAATGTAAGTCAATTTTCGGTCACTGCTCATCTGTTTGGGAACTTCGGAACATAGCCAACTTAATAGTTCTATCCTCTTAGACTATCCTAATAAACGTTAATTGAGCAATAATTAACATTGAGAAATATTATTATACGTAAAATTATTAGTAAAGGCACGCAATGAAAAAAAAGGTTGCGCCTTTAGTAACGTAGCGTTTATAGCTTGACTAGATTGGTCAGATGAACAGAAGGTATGAATTTATGAGTTTATCAGTGATTATTCAAGAAAAAAAAAACATTACTGTCAGTCTTTGAATTGATACTTGAATTATAATGAATGCTTGTATTAAAATATGAGCGCTACAGTGGCCCGGACGACACGATAAATTGTAAGCTTGGGTGTTTTAACCGTAGAATCATGACATAGGCCTTCAAAGGCATCTTAAAAAATCCCCTTACCACAAAAGATTTAAACACGCTTTAAACACTGTTTAACTGTGCAATTTGTACTGTTAAACATTGTCTAAAGCGTGCGTAAAACTTTTGTGGTAAGAAGGTCTAATTACAGGCCTAATCACCAAACACTACGGAGGTATCGATAGCCAATGATTTAAGCATACTTTATAAGCGTATTTTTGACTGACACAGGCTTACTATATGAAATTATTGATATTGGACCAAAAGTCAAACATCAATAATTTCATAAAAAGTTTAGTTTGAACTATTTAAAAATAACGGAGTTCGGCTACGATAACAATCCTCCTATCGTCACTATTGAAACGCCAATAAACACTATCACTAAGCAAATGTAATGGCTACAGGCTACAGGCTTTGTGCTTGCATGATGAGTAATGGATAGCGGTGGAAACCCCGTGTGCCCAGATCTTGCAAGGTTAGACATGTCGTTTCAGTCTATCGGGTGCTTAATTTCGCTACTTTCTGCTTAAAATAATAAAATCAAAACTATGCGTGACGCGTATAATTACACAATTATAATTCAAGGACCACAACAAAGCACTTACCCAACACTGCATTTTGCAAACATGCATTGAATAAGTACTTTGTTTTCTTCCTATTGTCAAGTCAGCAGTTCAAGTTGATTTAAAATTGACACATCTGATTAATCCAATAAAAGGATACAGCAATTGGTTGTATGAGTCTTTACTACTTACATATACCTATATTTGCCTTACGTGCTGGGTATAGCGGTCTCTATAGATCTCTTTACCCAAGTGTCAAGTATTCAAGTTAGTGACATCGCGATCGCGGCCCGATCTCTGCTTGGCCTTGGCTTCTGACATTGGATACTAATGACCTTTTTATTCATATTAGATAGGTATTTCTGGAAATTCCTGTATCTATTTGTGCAAAAATCAAAGCTTAAGAGATGTTCATTAAATGTTTGGGTATTTAAAACCGTCCGAAGCGTCTGTGCTTTGTGTTGGGAAAATGTCTTTAACCTGTATCGATGTTAGTTTGGATGTTGCTTCTCACGTAAGAAGGATCAAGATAGATGGCACTACCAAAGAGAGACCTATAGCCATCAGTGAGATGGCACTACCAAAGAGAGACCTATACCCACCAGAAACGGCTGCGGATGGTGATGATAGTAGCTAATTGGCTATATTTGGTGTCTCCGTTTGAAAATTTCACCAAAAAAAGTTTGGATTAAGTTTCTACCGTATAAAATATTGTAGAAACTGGTGTAACTGTACTAGGGTAGCAGAGTCATTTAGTCTGCTGTTGTAGCGTGCAGACAGGTGGCGCGACGGCCCACCCCCGTTCCCACGAGTGGGGTGGTAGTATTGTACCTCTAATAGACACTGAATAAGTAATCATCGTTTTGGGATCACTGGTTCATGACTGACGACATGCCACGGTAAGTCAATAAAAAAGTTACGATTAAAAGCGTATGTCGTGTCAGTTATTCCTCTATCCATACCTGTCTGTTTTCATTGGATTCATATATGTATCTTTAATTAATTTCCTCAGTTTATATTTCACAGTTCAGACACCTTTATTGCTTAAACCGAAATCCGAATATATTGCAGGATACTTCCTCCTTGAACTCATCACTTTTCAAACCTAACACAAAAAATTAAAACAAAAGATATAAAGTCAGTTAGTTAAATTATCGATACTCGTATTCCGATGTGCAAATCTCTTTAAGCATATTACACTCTTACTTTGCATGACCCTAAATTGGATCTCCCCGTCTTATGCTGTTTTTCCAGCAGAAAAAAAGCGCAACAAACTCAAAAAATGTAAAAGAGGCAATATATAACGCGATTTAATTCAGGTTCCGGACAAAAGTTTTTGATAAAAGGTCTGAATAGAAGAAAATCCCCTTAGTAAAAGCTCCTTATTTCTACATAATAATCCCTGAAAACGTTAAACAATGTCGTTAAGTGTACAATATACTAGCCGGCATCGCATGTCGTTTGATGACATGACGCAGTATAATACCTATAGATACGCTACGGCATAGAAGAAACAATAGTACTACGTAGCTACGGTCTGATGCCGTAGAGAATTAAGTTAACGTCTACGATACAAAAATAGTCAGTTTAACACGCGTGCTCCATTATTTTTGTACGGTCTTCGTGACGTGAGTTGCCGTAAGTAGACAGATTAATGTATATAGCTGTATGTATATGACGTATCTATTTACTGTGTAGGTAAATGAAAACTATTTTTAGGGTTCCGTACCTCAAAAGGAAAAAACGGAACCCTTATAGGATCACTTTGTTGTCCGTCTGTCCGTCTGTCAAGACCCTTTTTCTCAGGAACGCGTGGAGGTATGAAGCTGAAATTTATATCAATTACTCAGGTCTACTGTCCCTTGAAGCTGTGAAAAAATCAAACTTCTAAGCCAACGCAATCAAAAGATACAGCCGTTTATGCCGCAAATTTTGAAACTCGCAAGTACTCGCAAGGGAATCAAAACCTAAAGGGTACTTCCAGTCGACCTAGAATCTTGAAATTTGGCATGAAGCAACGTTTTATAGCACACATAAAGGAAAAATTCCGAAAACCTTAAATTTTTAGTTACATTACAAAATATATATTTTTTAATAAATATAAACTTATTACTTTTTTTGTCGTAATGAACGAACTTTGTAAACCTTGCAGGTTTGTACGGAACCCTCGGTGCGCGAGTCCGACTCGCACTTGGCCGGTTTTTTATTTGTCTATCTCAGCCGTAATCTTTTGAGATTTTCTATCTGTATGTAGCCAATTTTTTCAGGAGTAAAAAAACGAATTCTGTTCTGATGTCTGTTGCAAGCATAAGAACAATTTTTTTTTTTACGATGGCGTTAAAAGTGGGTTTTATGAAAACATGTTAATAAAAGATATCACACTGACTCGGACGATGCTGTCTGTTTAAATTTCGCCGCTTATACTTATGCTCATGCAATTTCTAAGAGAATGCCATAATCTATAGATCTCACACACGTATCGCAATTAAATTGTGGTAGGTACACATTTTTTTAAAAGTTGTAAGTTTGTTTATAAAACTTAGACAAAAAACTGTTTTTCCAACCTGTGGTGTTGCACTACTAAAAAAAAGCGTGTCCTTAAATTCCTCCAATGTTTTTTAGCTTTGTGTTAAAGGGAATTTGCCTTTGGCAGATTTCTCTACCTTTGATGTTTGACAAGTTTTTGCTGCATTAGATTATTTTGTGACGTAAACAGCTATTTTTAGCATATCGGATCAAATGATAGGAGTATGAAATGAGCTTTCCCCTTTCCGGTTTTCCGTTTTAAATTAGCTGAGCGCGGAAGCCACTTCCATTAATGAGCAGGCAAGCCTTTCATGTAGATTTTGCGGGTGAATTTCAAACATGTCCCAGTTTTATTTGCACTTCACCTCGTTTGCTTGGGGTTCGGATCAAACCCACAGGCTGTTTGTTCTCTTTTATTATAAACCAAGTTTGCAGGTTTTCTATCGTTTCACCACTTCCTGTTTATCTACGTTTTAAGGTAGCCAGTTAAAATTGAGAATTAAATTGGACCTGTTTTGTTTTGGCTAGCTTTTGCGCACTGTTCAACCTTTCAAATATGTAGGTATCTACACGTATATCCAAGCAAAAAATCAAGTCGATCCCTTCCACGGTTGCTACGTGAATATTAGTAAGAATTTGAAGATTCGTTTTGGGGAAGTAACATTTTGGCAGAGAAACGCTCTTTCGAATTTTAAGAATTGTACGATTTCATCCATTTTTCTGTAGATACTATGCACTGTTAATCTGTGTGGGATAAAGCACGTGTAATATTAAAAATAAATATCTCTGTAAACAAACCCATCAATTTTTATTGTTTTCTAATTCTAATGTTCAAAAAATGTTCACGGTAGAGTAATATAGAGTCCTAAATGAGTCCATCATTGTTTGGCGCTTTAGAGTTTTAAGTTTATATTTGTCCAAAGTTCGACCTTCATATTCATACTCAAATCATCCACAAAATATTTTGTTAGCGCATAACACTTATCTTGTTCTTTATTTAAAAATTAATAAGAATTTAATGCTACATTGAAGCGCAGTAGATTTCGAATTAAGAACAAAATTTTACCCTAATTTAATTCATGGACAGTCAAGATTTTTTCGACGCGCTCCATTCTTTGGAGTATTAAAATAATTATACTATTATTATTTATAACTTCAAGTAATGATTAGTATGTTTTATCTAAGTGCTTTAAGTGCATCGATAAACCTAAATTCATAGAGATGCCCTAAATACCTAGTTATCGTATCAGAGCTATCAAACCGGGCAATAATCGCTGAATTATCTGCGAGCCAATTAGTAGTGCAAAATAAATTGAATAGGTCAAACTATAGTTAGATATTATTTTGTCATCTAGATAAAGGTAATTTGGGATTTTGTCTGATTTATTGAAAAAAAAAAAATGATTCTAATCAAATACAATGTCATTAAGTAATTAAAATCGAATGAGACAAGAGACATTGCTAAATTGAAAACAGAGACATTATTATTTGGAGCATAAGCTACAGCGCTATAGCGTACCTAAATACTTAGATATTAGCTTTATTTGTTTTGTAAAGTGGTTTCGCTATTATTTTCTCTAATGAGGGCCTACAATAAGTTTACAGAGGCAAACATCTACCAGTGCTAATCTATTTTTTTTTTTTGATTTAAATAAAAATTTAATGCCGATTTTTTGCAACCCATTTGTTTGCTTTATTTTTATGCCTACTGTAAAGTACTTTACAAATTCTGGCCCTACGGTGAAATGTTATATTCTTTCTACTTACTAGCTTTAGATAAGGTACGTAGATAATAGACTGTCTTTCCGGCTTTCATTAATATCCGATATTATACATAATAAGTACTAGCAACCCGCCCCGGCTTTGCACAGGTGTATTATACATCATTATAAACCTTCCTCTTGAATCACTCTATCTATTAAAGAAACACATCAACATCCGTTGCATAGTTTTAAAGATATAAGCATACATAGGGGCAGACTGACAGGGGAAGCGACTTTGTTTTATACTATGTAGTGATAATATACCTCTATACTCGTATTTGATTTATAACACGTGCGTCAATAAGTCATGACAGCATTAATATTCTCCATGAATAGCCTCATTGGCACCCGATACCTCCCTTATTGTATCAATTATGAGAGGTACCGATACATTGATGTATCGAATAAATTAACCTTCAGGTTTCGGCGAGCCGTTACTTCGCTTGGGGATCGTAGACAATATAGCAACCCCTGGATATCGAGGTGTAATAATTAATTGATGGGTATATTAAGTGATGAAATATACGTATCAGATTTTGGCACTTGGTCAATGTTGATATGGAAATGATCGATATATTATTTATTGGAATATTAGTATTGGGTTTCGGTAGTAAATGTTGAGACGGTGTGAATTACTTGATTCGGTGTTAGCAGATTGATGTCTGGGAGTAATTGGCTTTTTGAAGAGCTTGAAGCGCTGTAGTGTTTGTAGAAAACAAAAAAATAGTTTTACAGAAATATTTACTGTAACAAATCGTACTCAATATGTTACGAGTATAAGGAAACATATTAGTTGTCTTAAAATGAGTTATGCCTTTGTTTCTCGTCATTTATGAAAGATCAACATACCCAAAAAAATTCAAAGTTTTCATGAAAATAACGTCAAATTTTCTTTGTCCACAGGCGTTTAAGTTGTTCAAGAAGAGCAAAAGCCGCAAAGCGCCCCGCAACCGGGTATCTCCTTCCCCCGCCCTGGTGCGCTCGCCATCATACAGCGGCACGGTTGACGCGCGCGCCGACATCGACCTCACGCAGTTCTGCGCCTGCCGCACCTCCATGCCACCTCTACCCATCAACGACACATACGAAAACAACTCCTATTACAGCAGCTACAACAGCTATAATAGCTCGAGAGTCGACAGCCTCGAGAGTTACGGAACAAATGACTCCAACCGCTCTGACTCCGCGTACGATTCATCGCGGAGCAGCCCTGCCAATGCCCGAGTCTGCTACGCTACTGTCACATACTTCAACGTCAACGATAGCGAAGATTCCAGCAGCATCCTAACGGAATACACCTTGCTGGATGACAATGAAGCCGACAGAGACATGGACTTCGAAGAGGACGAGAGAATGCAGAACATGATCAATGAAAGTCTTGAGCTGGTTAGCACATTATGAGCGCAATGGGTTTTGTTATTTATAGATTAAAAACATAGCTATTTAGATAGACATTAGATTAGATAGTACTTAATCTGTATTTTGCCATGGAACGACTAATTTGGAAAGTATTGAAAGGTAGTAACTGTTAATGAGCTACACTCATTTATTGATAACAATAGAGTTGCAAATGTCAAAAAATTTGCAAAACAGTAAAATTACATTATAAATAAATACATATTTTGATGTCACACAATCTTGCTCGAATTAGGTGATATACCTATTGATGACCATTGTACCATAAGTGTTGAACCGAATTTATTGTTTTTTTTTTCCGTCATATTTTTGTCAAACATGCTTGCTAAAAAAGTTTTTGTTACGTCTTGATATGGTATTATAGTCCTAAATGCTATTATTGTATGGTTCATTACACGAGTACAATCTATTATATACTCGTATATATATAGGGTCGATTACAAGACTCTTGATTTCAGTTAAAGAATTTCTACTCGAGCGTGAAATTGCTTCGTTCATTCAACAAAAGTTTGTCACGTGAAAATATATACGTGTAAAATATTAATAAAGTACACATTTTCAATACTTTGTATTTAAGTAGTCGTTCCTGTCTCAAGGCAACAGTTTCTTGTGTTATGCTGGATGCACACTCTCGCCCAAACACCTCAAGATCACAGTCGGGATGATAATCTATGAATAAGTAAATAATAAAGTGCCATAAGTAAATAATATGTCTTAGTAAGACTAAGAACGGGGACCATACATTAGTAGCAAATCCTAAAGCATCATCAATACATAGTATAAAGCAAAACCGTTATTTCTGTGTGTCTGTATGTGTATCCGAATCTTATCTTATATCTTCCAAACTACACAACAGATTTCAATTCGGTTTTCACTATCGTTTAGAACATTTCTTCCGGAAGGTTTATGACTAGCTTTATTTCATTCATATCAGGGCGAAGCCGGGATAGGCAGCTAGTGATTTATAAATTGGACCGACGAGATGACGTAGCAATAGTAGACGCCAGAACAAAAGCCGTTTCCTAAGTTTTTTAAAATCTATATGAGACCTATAATTGTAGCTATGACAAGCATTTGAAGTTCTAACACCTGAAACGGTGATTTACTTAGTATCGACGCGTTTTGGCGAGAGTGCACAGCAAGCATAAACTAACATGTGTGGATACCCTTTCGTGTGGTATTATAAACTTTTGTTCGTTGATGTTTGTAAATTCTGTGAATTTCTTCTTAACTTCATATGAAATTGATTTTCCGCAGAAATCAAGGTATTTCACTTCACTGGCTTCATTGAATGAATTTGTATATGTTTAGACATAATAGGTGTGTAAAATAACTTCGAATTAAAGACGGAGAGTATGTTGGTATACCAAAGTTTATGTGATATTATTGAATTACCTAGTTGTAAGAATGTATAGCGTAAGTTCAATTAAGTAGACTAAGAAAATTGATCTCAATTGCATGTATTCAGATAAAATTGACATTTGTGCAAATCGGTGATTCTAGTAACGTGTGTATGTTCAAATTTTTCATCATAGCATCTAAAGAGTAATCAACCATCATTTAAATATATAAGTTACAATATGATATTTTGTTTCTTTTCTCCAACGATTTTCATCTCCTATATATATACATTTTGTAGATCATTATATGGATACATTTTGGCTAAGAAATAATTTGAGATCCAGCAGGATTCAGGATCTCAAGACGAGTTTTTTTTTGAGTCCATTTATGGATCTTCATAACTTAGTTTTTGGATTGTACCATATTAAAAACATTAATGCAACCCTGGGAATCAATTTCTGGATAATAATTTAAGAAGTCAATTTTACACTCATTAAACATACATAAACGCAGAGTTACCTCGGAATACCTAATTATTCTGTGCTTTTTCTTTTAAAAGTGAATTAAAATTTTCAAAGGAAAATAAAGATAAAACGAGGAGTTCGAAGTAGGTACTAACAGTAACTGTGGTAATTTATAAATAAGAATATAGTTTCGATTGCATAGCTCTTATAATATAAATAGTTGTTTTGCTATCCCATAGGAACCTTATATTTTTCTGGGATAAAGAGAAGTCTTTGTCACTGTCCGACTTTTGAACTATATCCATATTATCCATGCCAAAAATCAAGCTAATATACTGCTCAGTTGCTGCGTGAAAGAGTGACAAACCAATAAGCCAACAAACACATATTCAGATTTATACTCGTAATATTACTAGGGACCCGACCCACCTTCGCACAGGTGTATCACTATCACTACATAGTACGAGTATAAAACAAAGTCGCTTCATCTGTCCCTATATCCCTATGTATGCTTAAATCTTTAAAACTACGCAACGGATTTTGATGCGGTTTTTTTAATAGATAGAATGATTCAAGAGGAAGGTTTATATGGATAATACACCTGTATACCGTACTGCCTATGCGAAGCCGGGGCGGGTCGCTAGTTATACATATAAACCTTCCTCTTGGATCACTCTATACATTAAAAAACGCATCAAAATCCGTTGCGTAGTATTAAAGATCCAAGCATATTTAGAGGGACAGACAGACAGCGGGAAGCGACTTTATTTTATACTATGTATTGAAGTAAGGATGAACGAATGGTATATGCTTTGAACACTGACTAACTAGTTCGTTAATGAGGCCAGGCGACCCTTTGTTAACACTTTGTTATCCAGTACAAATACCTTATTCATAATTGGCGTTTCATTTTTGGCACTGGTCAAACCTGTTACCGAAAGAGGGTAAAATAAGTGAAAAGACGTGCCCTATTTTTTAACCAGCTATCTAAAAAGTATGGACATATTTTTCAGATGTAAGTATAGGGAAATAAGGACAATAGGAATTCCTGTTTTCGATAATCTCTCGATTTTCCAATACCAGTTTTGAACCGAACTATGCTGTGCACTCAATAGATGTAGTTCGTTGGAGATAAATCCTGGAACAGGTATTACTGGTTTGCTTATGACAAATATTTTTGGCAAAGCATACAAAAACTAGTAGTATGCGGAATGAGAGCTTTGAAAAAAATATAGTAATAACAAAATAAAGCTTGCAGTTAGACAAATGCCGTTTCAAAATCTGAAAAAAATTGCGTGCGTTTGGTGGTAGTAATTATTTTCATCGGTGAAAGAGAAACTTTCATCAGTTCCTGGGTCCTATATTTTGTCGAAGAAGAAGAAAATTTTGTCGAATGTCTTCTAATGTCTATACTTACGATTAAAAATGATTTCGTTGATTGTTCTTGAACATGAATAATTGTTTTTCGCAAAAAACAGCATGACCGACTTCACCCGTGTACAGAATTCGCGAATATTTCGCACGGATCGATGTAGTATTTTTCACATTATTGTTGATTTATCAAAAACGGCTCAGCCGATTTCAATAAAATTTTAATGGGACCAATCTCAAAGTATACTCTTTCCAATAAAAATAAAGAATTACTGAAATCGAACTACTACGAAAAAAGTTATGCGTGGTTACACATAAAAAAAAATATACGCGTCGAATTGAGTACCTCCTCTGGTTTGGTTCGTCGGTCAAAAAGAAATCTCATCTTCATCTTTTTTTCTTCATTAAGTCGATTCGCGTCGATAAAAACTCGGTACAATCTGCACAAATTGATTGAGTAAGTAGATCCCATTATGAGGTGATGGCAGTAGGTATTTTGAGTCCAATGAGAAGATGGCAATCTATGACATGCCTAAAGGTAAACCATAGGGGATAATAATACCATGTAAAATGTACCTGGAAGAAATCGCTATGAGCGATAAGGTCGCCTTTGTACTCCGTTAATGTACTTAATCCTAAGAACTAATTTGTAATTATTTTTGTTTGGTGCACAATAAAGTATATTTTATTTTTATTTAAATTACAACAATGAGACGTAGAGTACATCTTGAAGTGTGGCTGAAGTTGGGTACGATTTTACTACTTGTATCGCTTAATATTTAATTTATTCAGTGTCTCGACAGTAGATTGTGCGGTTAATGCGTAATGCTTGCGTAATAAGCTCATTCCCGTTAATGTTCTCTTCAGCTATAAGCGTCTATCTACATGAAAGAGGATTACTGAACGGCGTGCTTGAGCCCTGATTAACAAATTATACGGTATAATGTGCCAGAAATTTGGAATCTAGTCTGCTTGGGTCGATCGTGATGAGATTATTTTTATATTTTTAGGCTACTGTCTTCGACTTGGCATTTTTTTTACGGCTGCTGAAGACCTCATTAAGACTGCAGGATCGCTTTAGATGCAAACCACTTTAAATCGGACGTATTGGAGATCTATAAGGGAGGTAAGTAGTGGACGCTCTAAGGCTGATTAGAAATAACCCTGAATAAGTGTATACTTTAAATCCGAATTATATTATCAAGGAAAATACATATTGGAAATCATATAAAAAGCGCCTTTTTGCCTTTAAGTACAAAATTTGTTAGTTTCGATGCACAGAATAAGCCCCTAAAAGGATGCTAATTGTTTAGAAATAACCCTGTATACTTAAAATCAGAATTATACCTATTATCAATGCGATGTATCAATGAAAATACATATTGGAAATCAAATAAAAAGCGCCTTTTTGCCTTTAGGTACAAAAAGTTTAATCCTCATAATGTTGAATTTCTAAAAAGTGTAATTTCCCATTGGAGGATATTTTTAGAGACCTTAGAAGGATGTTTCTCTCGAGAGTTAATCATATTTTAATTATAATTATTAAATTATAATTAAAATATGATGAGATTATTTTTAATTTTTGACTCCTCCGATAGGGAGGAGTCCTCATTTTCAGCCGTAGGTCATCCACTGCGGGACATAGGGCTCCGCTATGGACTTCCAAACACCGGTTGAAAGCGGCCATCAATCTGTCAACGTTTTTGTTCACATGCCGTCACTTTGCCTGGCGACGTGTCCTACCCAATTCCACTTAAGTTTCATGATTGCCCTTCCGATAGGTAGATTTCGACACTTTGCACAAGATACAAGAAGCACTGAGTGCTTCGAGCAAATACCTATAGAATCACAATCGTGCAAAAAATGTGTCCGAGGCAAAACTCTGCCCAAGCTACGCAGTGGGCAGGCTTTTTAGTTAGTCGTAAGGCGATTGCAAGCAGTCTACTATGCCGCGCGATGTCAAAGTGCTCGGTGAAAACGGGTAATTACGAATTATTTAATGTAAATATCTAAGTCGGTATGTGTGACGGCGCTCGGACCTTTTTTCACTTCTTTCACTCTGGGAATGTGGATCTGTAGATATTTGCTCGAAGACTGAGGGCCATGGAGCATGTCATGTTCAGCAACTACGAGACCGCATAAAAACAATACAGAAGAAAAATTTACCGTCTTTATTTATCGAAAATAATTGGTTCATGAATAAAATTTTAAAACTTATGTACCTCCTTAGGATGCGAAGCAGTAAACTCAAGTAGGTAAGCATCTCGGTAAGTCCCTCTTGAACTTCGGCGTCTCTCGAGAGAAACATCCTTCTAATTTCTCTAAAAATATCCTCCAATGGGAAATTACACTTTTTAGAAATTCAACATTATGAGGATTAAACTTTTTGTACCTAAAGGCAAAAAGGCGCTTTTTATTTGATTTCCAATATGTATTTTCATTGATACATCGCATTGATAATAGGTATAATTCTGATTTTAAGTATACAGGGTTATTTCTAAACAATTAGCATCCTTTTAGGGGCTTATTCTGTGCATCGAAACTAACAAATTTTGTACTTAAAGGCAAAAAGGCGCTTTTTATATGATTTCCAATATGTATTTTCCTTGATAATATAATTCGGATTTAAAGTATACACTTATTCAGGGTTATTTCTAATCAATTAGCATCCTTTTAGGGGCTTATTATGTGCATCAAAACTAACAAATTTTGTTCTGGGACTTTTGTCAAAACTCAAAAAAAAATCAGGGTAAACAATTTTTTTTTATCGAACACCAATATTTGGTTTTGAATTTTGGCAAAAGTCGCAGAACAAATGTTGTTAGTTTTGATGTACAGAATAAGCCCCTAAAAGGATGTTAATTGTTTAGAAATAACCCTGTATAGTTATTATTGTAATAAATAAGTTTGATTTCATTTAATTTCATCAATATCTGGACATAGACTTTCCCTATGGATTTCAACTTTTCACACTAATTTTTTAGTGAAAATCTAATGTACCGCACTCGGTACATTAGATGTTCACTAAAAATGAGTGTGTGAGATCGAATCAGTGATGAAGAGATTCATTTCCTCTGTGAGATCGAATCAGTGATGAAGAGATTCATAGATGGTCCGATGTTATCGACCTAATCTAACTTATCAAGTTGACGTGGCAGTGAGCAGGGCTCATAGTTCATAGAACCGATGGCAGTGGAGCCATAGAGTTCTCTAACAAAAAAAAAGCCAATTCGATGGAGTTTCAAACGGACATCATATATCTACCCACTTACCGGCAAAGGGTGAATTATTATGCCGGACTAAACATGCCTATTTGTCTTTAGACCTTCAAGGGTCTGTGCATGATCCAATTGATTGCTATGTAGTAGTAGTTTATGTAGTTTTAGATTATAAAAGTCTTGAGGTGCATACAAACTCTCCACGAGGCGACATTAGCAGTCGAGCACTGCAGCTGTAGCTAACTTCACATCCACCGACTTGTAACTATACAAGTTAAGGATGTGAAGTTAGCTACAGCTGCGGTGCTCGTGTCGTCTCGTAGAGAGTGTGGATGCACCATTGTTTTTAGTGGTAGTTAATTGTACTTGGCACTTGCCCTATTAAAAGAGCTATTTTAATATTAGGTTTGATTATCTAATCGTAAATAACGTTGTTTGTATCGATCGACTCGCAACACAGCTCAGGATTTGGTTCCGCAAACAAACAAATGGGATCGGTCATTTCCATGGACGTTATCTCAGATGTAACTACTTGCCGACGTGTACGTGCGTCTCGTCAAGTCATCGTCTAGATGCCCACGTTCACGGGAAATTGTTTTTATCTTTGACGTCATATGCACACAAAACTGGACGATAACTTGCACTAGGTACTTATTTAGGAGCTGCCACAATCCAAATTGGTATTTACGCTACGTTACTCATGTAAATAACATTTTTGGAGTTATTGGGATTATTTTCTTACCTAGGTATTTTTACTTAAATAAGTATACTAGTTTTTATTTCCATCTCAAATACCTAATTTGATCAGCGTTTGATCACCACCTCACCTGATGATAAGCGACGTTGTGGTTGAAAATGAAGCACGAAAACTATTGAAGTATATATATATTAAATATTCTGTAAATATTTCATTGTATGTTACCACTTACCGTTATTGATATCGAGCGAAAGAAAGTTAAATATTAATAATTTAACCCCTTAAATATTAATTTTATTCTTGTTTTTAGTATTTGTTGTTATAGCGGTAACAAAAATAAACCACATGTGAAAATTTCAAATTTCGTAAGATACAACCTGGTCAAACAGACGGACAGACGGACAATGGAGTCTTAGTAATAGGGTCCCGTTTTTACCCGTTGGAGCCCTAAAAAGGTATATAAGTCAAGTGAGGGAAAGTAAAGTAAGTTCGTATAGGCATGTCTATGAACATATAGGTAAGTACGTCTGTGGTAGGTATGGTCTATAGGTAGATACACCTGAATATATTGTAAGTACTTACTATTAATGGCATGCACTTTTGCTTGCACATACCCACTTGATCCCTAATTTTATTTCCGTAAGTTACCTACCTATGGAAATCTCTTATGAACTTTTAGAATTTTATTAAAATCTCAAAAATACTTATCCCTAATTCTTGCCTGATCCTTAATAACTAATCTAGAGTTGCATAGGAAAGCTTTGCTGAGCGAGCACTTATTGAAGAATTATGAAGAATATAGGTATTCGGTAGGTAATATGTAGGTAATACGTGTAGCTAATGTTATGGCGTGCAATGTGCATCGATCTATTCAACTAGGTAGGTAGTTACCTATTTGAACAATATTAACGACACGATTTGGGTCATAAATAGTAGGTATAGGCCGAACCACATAAGTTGGCGGATGTGAAGTTAACTACAAGGTGCGCCATATCCAATCCTGACTGAAGCTCACATAAAGCTGCACGTTGATTGGCTATTGCGCAGCTTGTAGCTAACTTCACATCCGCCAATTTGTGTGGCGCGGCCGATACCTAAAATATTTTTATTAGATTTTGGTATCAAAATACTTATTAGTATGGCACTACTTTATCTGGTCTGTAGCATTACTCTTCTTCAATTTACAAATTGTTTATTGACATAACACAAATAAGTCAATAACTCTAAATAGGGCCACTGTCATCGTTATTATTCGAATATTGGGGCGATTACGTTGTACCTACCTATACGTACTCGTACCTATAATCCAGTGAAAATATCCAATTAATTTTTTTTCATAGAAACACTTGCTTTGCAAACGTGGTGGTCTAGTGGTAGTATCACCCACCTTGCAATCTTGAGAACGTGAGTTCGAATCCCGGCCCCTTACCTCTATGAGTTCTTTGAAGCATAAATACCTGCCTGAGGTATTTACCACCACTGGCTTTCGTGAAGGAAAACGTCGTGAGGCAACCTGCATACGTCCGTAAATAAAATTGAAGGCATTTATTTACAATTTATCACAATTTACTAACCCGCAATGTGCCAGCGTGGTGGATATGGCCCAATGACCCTTCATGGATACCTATGTTCAACAGTGGACTGTTAAAAACGCCGGTACATTCCAGTACCTACGTTCTATGCGATGGTGTTTGCCAATTCCGCAAATACCTACGTACCTAGTTTAATCGGGTCGTTAAGCCTCTATGTAAGTATGTGGTTCTAGGAGACATTACGGGAGAGTAAAGGGATGGAGTTGATAGACTCCGTTAGTTTTTGGCATAGATTTATTGTCCCATGGATGATTGATGTCGGACGGATCCTACAGAAATTCGCATATCGTATCCCACCTATACAACTTAGGTGTACAACCCCCAAACTTAGAGCCTTTATGCGTAAAGGCGCGTACAGATTATCTCTACATAGTATAAAACAGAAAGCCGTGGTGGTCTAGTGGTAATAACACCGGCCTTACAATCGTGAGGTCCTGGGTTCAAATTCCGGTCCCGTACCCAATGAGTTCTTCGAAATTTATGTACGGAATTTCACACCACTGGCTTTTCGGTGAAGGAAAAATGAAGGAAAAAAAAGGAAAAATCGTGAGACAACCTGCATACGTCCTCAGAAGAAATTCGATGGCGTATGTGAATCCACCAACCCGCACTGGGCCAGCGTGGTGGACATGGCCCAATCACCCTTCGTGGGTAGGCCTACGTTTTGCACTGGACTACTAAAAAGGCTGGTACAGTATAAAACAAAGTCGCTTCCCTGTCTGTCTGTCCCTATGTGAGCTTATACTTATCTTTAAAACTACGCAACGGATTTTGATGGATAGAGTGATTCAAGAGGAAGGTTTATATGTATAATACACCTGTGCGAAACCGGGGCGGGTCGCTATTATAGTTTGGTTAGGTTTGGTATATACCTACACATAACATGTTTCAGTAATGTAGGCACAAAATATTATAACATGATAAATTAACAGTTATATACAACATGTTAACACAATTAAAAATTCAAATCGACAAAATATATCTGATATTTTTTCTCGGTTTTTTTTTCTAAAATTCCATGTTGGCTCCATAGTAATAGTTGTTCTCAACGATGTTCTGAATGACCTTTTTTCCGCCTAGTACACCAGTTCTGGATACCCGGATATGCATAAATGTTAAGCATATTCAGCATACCATGCAGGGGTTGAAGGATGTGAAGTTGAGTGACAAAGTGTAGACTGAATCAAACTTCTTGACGTCTGTGAAATTAGCTACAAGCTGCGTAAGATATAAGTCATGCTATAAGTCTAAAAGTGATATAAAAACTACACATACTATAAGATGCCTAATCATAGCGCTGCTTCGAGCAAATATCTATAGAGTTACAATCGTGCAAAAAACTGTCCGAGCTAAAACTCTGCCCAAGCTACGTAGTGGGCAGGCTTTTTAGTTAGTCGTAAGGCGATTGCAAGCCGACTACAACGCCGCGTGATGCCAAAGTGCTCAGTTACAAGCACTAATTAGGTGACATAACGTCGAAATTCGAGAAAACGGATTGAATTATTTGATGTAAATATCTAAGTCGGTATGTATGACGACGCTCGGACATTTTTTACTACTTTTAAATAGGGACTGTGGCTCTCTAGATATTTGCTCGAAGTTGCGCAGCTGTTAAAAGATATCAGTCATCAGTCAGGGGTCAGTTATCGGGATTGGATACAGCTTATAGCTAATATCACAGCTGCTAAGGAGTTTGATTCGACTTATAGAAGATTTATCTGGCTGTATTTAAGTTCATCCGCTTGGCAGGGGGGTAAATCACGCGGATCCCATCTATTTCCATCGTATCAATATTCGTAAATGACCTTACATGACCCGCAGAAGGTCGCACGGACCACGGGCTATTGAAATACAGCAAATTTCGCCGACCCTTCGTACGCTGACTCACAATATTTAAAAGCTATGAACTTTTTGGTTTAATTTTCTGATAACTGTTCATTTGAAAGTCATGAAGTAATTGTTTGCGGTTTCAGAATGGTAAATAGCAATTACTTGCGCCCACTCTATGGTCGTATTTTGGGTCATTCACCTCTCAGTATAGGCCTATTATTTTATTTTATTTATTTACTTCAGACAAAGTCCATTTTACTAACATTTACAATACAATTTAGAATTCATTATTATAGGCACTGGAGACTACGAACCGGCAAGCGCAGTGTAGGATATTCGCCGATAAGGTGGAGGACCGCAGCCACCACAGGAACGCGATGAATGCAAGACTCGTTTAATCGGTCTTATTGGAAATCTGTAGAGGAGGCTTATTTGCAGTAAAAGATTTTCTGCGGCTGATAGATATGATGATTATCTATAAATAATAAACTCTGTTTTAAGCTGGGAGCCACGTTCTCAGTACGATCTATAATGATTTCGAGAAATGTTTGGTCCGTTGGTCAATTGTGGCCATTACCATACATAGAATGAACAGTAGGTACCTACTTAGTAGGTACAATATGGAAATATAATAAACAAAAATATCTTTTTAACATTTTCTAGTGTCCATTGGCTTTGAACTAGTATCCGAGAGAGCTTCTCACAGAGCCAATGTCACTAATTGAAAGAGTTTCAGTTACTGTTCAGGATAATAGGTTTAGGAAATTATCTGAAATTAAATTAATTTGATCTAAATGGTTTATTGAATCAGGCGTTACTTTGCGGAAGTTCATTTCGACTATGATCACTTAATAACTATTTTTGTTACAGGTTTAATTATTTTTTATTATTTTAAACGGATTAATTAAAAAAAATTGTTTCAGGTTCATTCATATTTTGTAAACATACCTAAGCCTAACTTTTCTAACCTGGCCTAACCATAGTCGAACCATGATACAGTTTGATGATTAATTACTAATTTTGTTTGTGATTTAATTTGGATTTTGAATAGTACCCTTAACTTATATGACTACGACAGAGCGGAAATACACTAAATATTTATTCAAAACAAGAATTTGATCTAAATGTTCCAATTTCTTAACCCTTAGAACCTCGGGAGGTGAGTTGTAGCACAGCCCGGACACTCCGCGATTTTTCATACAAAATCTGCTGTCTTACGCACACCTACACAGTACTTACTCACAGACAACACACTTACGCACGGTCGCTACACGCGCATTTGTGTGCGGAACGTCTATGGCTGTCAGCGATCACCACAACGTGACGACATGCCGCGTGAGTGAGACAGTTGCGTACTTAATTTGCAAAAATGAATTCAAATTCAAATTCATTTATTGACATTAAAACAAATAGTATATGATGACAATGAGCCTCAGATCTCCAAACTAAGCATAGCTTGTATTTCGGAGATCTATGCTCCTATGGAGGACCGGCCGGGCTGGTACGCGTCCCTAGGTCCTTACCATTTGTTTGTTGGTAGCGGCGAAGGTGCAATAAAACCAGGTATTACTTTCAGTGCAAAAACATTAATCTCTAAATGAGAAGAAACAGTTTATCAGTTATTTTCTGCCGGTTCAAGCGCCAAGTTTTTAGTCTCTGGGTTGCAAGCTTAGAATTTTGGTGTTGCCATAAATAAGTGTGGTTCGGAAAACCGAACGCCACACCACCCCCCTACGGAGAAGGAGAATCCGTGGAAAAGAAAAAGAAGTTAGAGGTCGAAAGGCTTAGAGAAGTGAACTCTACGACCGGATCGGGTAGTGTATTGCGGTATGGGCGAGGCAGGGGGCATTGGTGCAGATGGCATAGGCGGAGAAAGAGGGACTCGAGCAAGTGTAGGTTGAACTGGTGGAGGCACAGTAGCACGTGGTGGTGGTGGTGCCAGTACAGGAGGGACAGGAGCAGAGTTATCAATGAACGCTGGCTTGACTCTATCGATGCTGACGGTGGTCTGCTTGCCTTTAACCTCTATCGACAATGTCTTGCCGTCCTCAGACCTGGAAATTATCTTATGAGGACCGGTGTAAGGTGGCTGCAGAGACCGCCGGACAGTATCATCTCTGAGCATGATATGTGAAACAGTGGCAAGGTCCTTGAAAACGAAAGGAGAAAATTTGGTGTGATGAGAAGCCGGTGTGGGACGTAACTTGGATATGTGTCGTCGTAATTTTACAACGAGGTCCGCCGGATCTTCGTAACCAGTGGATGCAGGAGGCACAAGGAATTCTCCAGGAAGCCTCAATGTCTCTCCGTAAAGTAACTCCGCGGCTGTTGCCCGTATATCTTCTTTAAATGCTGAGCGCATCCCTAGTAAAACCAGAGGCAAGGCGCTCAACCACGAATCATCGTGACACATCAGAGAAGCTTTAAGTTGCCTGTGCATGCGTTCTACGAGTCCGTTGGCGCAAGGGTGGTAACTTGTCGTACGAATACGCTTTGTTCCGCACATGTCTGTAAGGCGTCTGAATAAATCCGATTCAAATTGACGTCCTTGATCGGTTGTGAGTACTGCAGGAACTCCAAATCGGGAAATCCAGCCAGCCACAAAGGTATTCGCTACTTCCTCTGCGGTTATACCACTCATAGGCCAAGCTTCGGGCCACCGAGTGTAGCGGTCAATGGCAGTTAGGCAGTACTGATAACCTGCACATGGTGGAAGAGGTCCAATAATATCAATTTGGGCATGGGTGAGCTGAGATGTGGGGCTGGAGAAATGTCCCAGCGGAGAATGCGTGTGACGCGTTATCTTGCTTCGTTGGCAAGCCACACAAGTTTGACACCAATGGCGACAATCTTTGGCTACACCTGGCCAAACGAAACGTTCAGTCACAAGCCGAATGGTGGCTCGAGAACCAGGGTGGCTCAAGTTATGCAACTGAGAGAAGATTTTCTTCCGCATAGGTTCAGGGACAAATGGTCGCGGTCGGCCAGTGGTTGTGTCGCAGACCAGTGTAGTATTGGTGCCAGGGACAACGACGATCTCTAATTTAAGAGAAGAATTTGCATCATTGCGATACTTCTTCAACTCGTCATCAAGTTCCTGGTATGAAGCGAGAGCAGAGTAGTCTGTTTCGAAACTGATAGCTTCAATGCGGGACATGGCGTCGGCGACTGTATTGTCCACCCCCTTTACATGAACAATGTCCGTCGTAAATTGGGATATAAAAGAGAGTTGATTTAGCTGGACCGGTGGAAGCTTCTCACGACGTTGTGAGAATGCGTAGGTAATCGGCTTGTGGTCGGTATAAATCGTTACGTGCTGAGCTGCCAAGAAATGGCGATAATGCTGCACACTCTCATATATCGCGAGAAGCTCTCGGTAATATGCCGGCCATTGGGATTGTCGGGAGTTCAGCTTTTTACTGAAGAAGCCCAAGGGTTCCCAAGCATCATCAACCTTTTGTTGGAGGCAGGCACCGATGTGAGAATTGGAAGCGTCGGTAAAAAGACCTAGCACAGCATTCGGCAACGGGTGAGCCAAAAGAGCAGCAGATGACAAACTGTCTTTACAAGCCTTAAAGCATTCCTCGAGCTCGGGCGTCCAATGGACCGGAGTGGTACCCTTGCCTTGGGAGGCTACAATCGCGTCAACCAGCGGTGCTTGCAATTCTGCAGCATTACGCAAAAATCGGCGATAATAATTGACCATCCCGAGAAATCGGCGGAGGCCTTGTACGGTCTTGGGCAGAGGAAAGTCTTTAAGAGCCTGAATACGCTCAGTTGGTGGTCGCATGCCGTCAGCGGAGATGAGGTAGCCGAGGAAAGTAACCTCAGAGACGCCGAACACGCACTTTGCTGGATTGATGACAATTCCGTAGTCTTCAAGTCGCTTGAAGAGAATACGGAGGTGTTCAGCATGCTGAGTGGCGTCGCGTGAGTATACTAGTATGTCATCAATATATGGAAAGCAAAAGTCTAGTCCTTGGACGACTTCGTCAATGAATCGTTGGAAAGTTTGGCCTGCGTTGCGCAGACCAAAAGTCATGTAATTGAATTCGTAGAGTCCAAATGGCGTGGTGATGGCAGTCTTGCAAATATCGGCGGGCGCGACTGGAATCTGTTGGTAAGCCTTCACAAAATCGATTGTACTAAAAATAGTACAGCCGGAAATGTTGTGACTAACATCACCAATATGGCGGACCGGATATCTGTCCGGAATGGTGCGCGAGTTCAGGGCGCGATAGTCCCCACAGGGTCGCCAAGTGCCATCGCGTTTAGGCACCATATGCAAGGGAGAAGCCCACGGACTGTTGGAAGGTCTGGCTGTCCCGCACTGGACCATGTCGTCAAAAACCTTTTTAGCTTCTTGGAGCCTCTGAGGTGCTAATCGCCGAGGACGACAAAAAACAGGAGCGCCTTCAGTAGTCAGGATGTGGTGTACTGTGCTATGCTTCGGCTCTCGTATGAGTCCTGGTGGCTTGGTGATTGATGGAAATCCCGCAAGCAGTGCACTGTATTTGGACTGTGGAGCAGAAACGACTTTGACACTTGTTTGTCCAAGAGTTGCGACGGCGGCCACGCAAGACAGGCCGGTACTGTTGTCAACAAGCTTTTTGTTGGCACAATCTGGCATGAGCCGATAGTGCGCCAAAAAATCGGATCCAATAATGGCCGTGTTGACGTCCGCAACGATAAAATTCCATTGGAACGCTCTGCGCAATCCTAAATTTAAAGTCAGTTGTATGTGACCAAAAGTGCGAATCTCGCTACCATTGGCAGCAGCCAATGTGTAGCTAGACTGCGATGGCCGATTCGATAACCATTGATATGGATAACAGGAGAGATCCGAGCCTGTATCGATCAAAAAGCGGCGTTTAGTTACGCCTTCCGTGACAAATAAACGGCGACTCTCCTTTAAGCAGTCAGTCGTCGCTGCTAATGACTGCTGTTCCCGTTTTCCGACGCCGGCGGCGGCGTCCATGCGCATGGCGTTACACATTTCACAGCTTTTGTAGCATACTTCCTATGGTAAAAACAAATTTTTGCTTTACCAGGCGTTTGTGAGCGTTCACGACGTTGATTAGAGCGACCTCGTGACCTATCCCGAGCGCGGTCGGCTGTAAGCGCAGCGATCTGGCGCGTGAGATCATCAAGGCGCCGTGTGATGTAATCGAGAGAGGAAGGCGAGGTGTCAGAAGTACTCGCTGAGAAAACAGCGGATGAACGAGGTGCGGCCATGCCGGGAGAAACCTCTAGTATTTTATCTGCAAGCTCTGCAATTTTACTCAATGAGAGTTCTGACTGGGCGGCTAAAATAGCTTGAAGATGTTGCGGCAGGCGGCGCATCCAAAGCTGACGAAGCAAATTTTCGTCGGTAAGAGCAGTCCCAGCCAACGACCTCAGGTGCCGCAAAAACTGGGAGGGGCGGCGGTCACCCAGCTCCTCATCACTAACTAGTTGCCGGACCCGTTGTTCTTCGGATGTGGAAAGCCTACGGATAAGCTCCGCTTTGAGGCGGCCATATTTGTCTTGAGGCGGCGGTTGTAATATTATGTCCTCAACTTCTCCTATAACTCGGGTATCCAACTGAGCAACCACATAATTAAATTTGGTTTGGTCTGCGGATACGCCTGAAATTGAGAACTGTGCCTCCACCTGTGCAAACCAAATAGCAGGGCGGTCGGGCCAGAATGGAGGTAGTTTGACAGTAACCCTACAGATTGAGGGAGGTTGAGGTTCTATGGCAATACCGTTGGCGGCCGGGCTTTGTAATGCCTTAAATTTTTGTAGTTCAGCAGCTAAAATAGCATTTTGCTGTTGCAGTAAAGAGTTTTCCTCATTTAAAGATTGCATGTTAGGTTCCATGTTAAAATCAAAACTTAAAATCAAAACTTACAATGGGACTTACAATATTAAAGAAACCATTCACAATTAGTATAAAATATGAGACACCTTAAGAAATAATTCACCTTAAGAGCAAAATATGTTTTAGTATGTAAGATTTTCTTAAGCTTAAACGCACAGTGTCACAGTTACAAGAGGACTAACAATGTTTAAAATTAATTTACAATGTTTGAAAATAAAGAAATAAACATTTACTGCACATAGATATAACCAATTATATAAATTTAGGAAAACATTCACTTATAAATTGGTGATTATGTTATAGTTAATATTATATGTACCATTTACCGCAAAATTACAAGATGTGTTAGCATTTAAAGATATCATTCACCGTTATTACAAATGTGTAAATTGTTGAGAAACCGTTCACCGCAGTACAAACCAATGTTTATAAATAATGCAGAAAAATTCTGGTAAATACACACAATAATTGTACAATAAAGTGAAACACAAAGACTATTAAGAGATCAGGCCTACACAACACAAAAATAAAAACAAAATTAAGTTTTTAAAAAAATTCAGCGGTCACCGTTAAACATAAAACCTGTTACCAAAGTTTTAGGTAAACAAATGCAATTGGGTTAGCTAGTACAATGTTCCAAACACTGTTAGGTATCTAAATGTTGCATACATTTGGCTTTTGATATGGTAGTAAAACAGGCACTTGACAATTACACATACAAATGGGAAAGTTGAGCGATGAAAGCCCTTAAATCACAATGTTAGTTACTTTCCTGTGTAATTAGCACCAAAACCAAGTTAGCCCAGCAGGAAAGGTCCTTGACACCGAACTATGCACTTGAGATTTCACCTTTTACCTTGAACTTTGAGGCTTAAGTGTTGTTGTTGCATTTTTGTCAATGACTTTTGAACAATAAGCACACATTGAAGATGAGCTGTTGAAAAGTTGTAGCGATGAAAAACGTAGCGCTGAAGTTAGGTAGAATCTCCAGACTCTGCCTAATGTTGTATTTACGAGGTACAACAGGCGCAATAAGCGCGTTCGTTGGATGGTCACTGTTGAAGTGACCGAGAGAGGGTCACCATTATGGAGGACCGGCCGGGCTGGTACGCGTCCCTAGGTCCTTACCATTTGTTTGTTGGTAGCGGCGAAGGTGCAATAAAACCAGGTATTACTTTCAGTGCAAAAACATTAATCTCTAAATGAGAAGAAACAGTTTATCAGTTATTTTCTGCCGGTTCAAGCGCCAAGTTTTTAGTCTCTGGGTTGCAAGCTTAGAATTTTGGTGTTGCCATAAATAAGTGTGGTTCGGAAAACCGAACGCCACACTCCCTTAACAAGACTTATTGAAATACAAAATATAACGTTAACAAATTAGTGCTTATTCAAGTAATTAAAAATATTAATCTAGTGCTTAAAAAAGTATAACAATTACTTAATTTGGAAGCATTTTAACAAAAAGTAACCGATCTACTTCTTTTGTAAGATAATCAAGAGGAAGTTACCAAATAATGTAAAATAAGTTCCTATTATTTATCCTTAGGGAAACATTAAAATTTCTTGTTTTGTTACGTATCATTGATATTCAACCATACACAGTACAAGTGTTCCCTATTGTCACAGTCTAGGTAGTTTTTATTAGAAAATCCACCGGCCAGTGCAGCCCGCGCGCAGAGTACACGATGCGGTACGTAGCGCGGGGTGGAAGTGAGGAAGACTCAAACGGGTGGGGGGTAACGAGTGGCCGTTCTATACGTAGTATTATTATATATTCTTTGGTTGTAGTGAGTATATTTTATTTCGACCAAAAAAGCACACAACCGCAATCACAAGGTCCCGAATACCGCCACACGGCGCACACACGAACGTACAAAAACCGCTGTTTTTGCACCCTGCGTATGCGCCTCTTCCTACGGAAGTAGGTATCGTGCGACAGGAACAGCAACACATCACACGTACAGAGCGACTGAGACAGAAAGCGTGGGAAACACAGGGGTGGCGATATCCCATACGAGCATTCAAGTGGGACGCGCAGCATTGAATTTATTCTGTTTGACCCCCAGCGGGATTATTGCAGTACTTTCTGGACATGGGGTAATAGTTTGCGACACCTGTGCGATCGTAATCGGTTAATTTATACAGTTTTATAGTCTAGCTTGTTACACACCGGCCACTGGCGTTGCACAGGTGTTGTAAGGGTTAAAATGCCATTAGTGTTGTACGTTATGTTTTTACTTATTTCTTATACTTGTAGCGCTCGTAGCGTAGTTTGACTAGGTGTTTGTCAGCGATCACCGAAATTAAGAACGTTCCGCACGGTCAATATTTGGATGGGTGACCGGGGGTGGCATTTTCCAACTGAGCGCTACCGTGGCTCGGATGACGGTTACATTGTAGGTTCCGGTTGTTTTACCCGGCCTATACAATTAATAATTTAATCACTAATTCGTAAGAACTTTTGTTGTAACAGTGCATTGTGCAATAAACGAGTATAAATAAATAAAAATTTACGAACTTACTTACTTTACTAATAAGCGAGTTCGTTAGGCCTGGTGTTAGAGTTTTTAAGCCGCCTGAAGGCCTTTGACATGGCTAATTGACTTATTATAGCGATAAGCTGTTTTGGGGTAAAGTAAAATCGTTGTCATGTTTGTAAAATAATTTATTCCTCTTTTCAAACAATATTTACATGATATGTATGTACATATGGAAAGGACCGATGTAGAATATAATTTAGGTATGTACATGTCGTTTGCATAGTTTTAATTCCATTTTGTTAATTTACACCTGTAGGTATATTCTCTGGTAATTCTGAAATTGCGTAAAACCTAATAACTACACGTGCGTACATGGTAACATCACACTAAGCAATTTTACACAATATTGAAGTAGTTAGGTCTGTTAAGGTATAGCTCCCTACTACTTTTGTGATTTTTCATTTTTAATATGTGTAGGGATGATATAATAGCTCTAAGTGAATTAGTAGCTGTAGATTTTTTGTTATCTGTTGTGGTTAATTTAATATATGGATTGCACCATCTTGGATTTAAATTAATTCAGGTTTAAGTATGTTTACTACATAGGTACGCATTTGATGTATTTTTACATTAGAAGCTTATATTATAAATCTTTCACAACCTTGATGTCTAGAAATCTAGAATAATTCGTTCTTTTGATATCACTTAGGCATAATTTACAAAAAACAGTCTTAGAAAAAATATCTTTTCACAAATTAGTTCGAAAAGAATTTCTAGAAGTTGCGACGTCTTAAGTAAGTATTAAAGCTTGGTTTTTGGTCCCAAATATAATTCTAGTGACTTTCAATAAACTAACATCGTTCACACAACTTATAAAATAAATTATTTTTTACACAACGCTATAAAATATGCTCTTAAATAATTACTTTGAACAGTTTTGTTAAACTCTGAGATCGATCACAACAGATTCTTATGATTTGATTTAGACATTATTGATCAAATTTATTTGTTATGGTTAATGTAGTTTTTGTTACCGACTACATAAACCATAACATAACAACTACATAAATATAGATTTAGCAGAAATTGGATATTTTCAAAATGTTCTTACCGAATCAAACTTTATGGCGTCTCTGGCAAAGCGAGTCATTGCGCCAGTAGCAAATTCGGTATGTAAGCTACGCTAGGAGATGGAATCTGCGTTGCTTGTAGCAAACTTCATAGAAGTTTGAGTTTAAGTTTGATTCAGCCTATAATAGCGTGTAAAGCTCTCCAAAGACACGGTAATGGTATTCCGTCTTCATACAAACGGTCAGAACGCGAATCATACCCACGCGCTTCGGATTTTGGTATGCACTCGGTACACCAAAAGTCCCAGGGGTGCGCTGTAGTGACAAACGAACGTGTGGGTTTGTAATCAGTTAGCGTGCGATTCACCTACCAGGCGGACTGCCCTAGCGTGTGTTACGTACTGCGTGGCCACGTTGGGCTGTAAGATATTTATTTCAAAGAGTCACAATACTGTTAGATACCATTACCGTGTCAAAGATATTTGCTAATCAAATCACAAGTTTTTAATATTTCAAATGTTTAGTAGGCAAGTTCAGCGCCCCAAGGTCTGTAAGGTTTGGAGCTGTTCTGCGAGTACTGATGTTGGGGGTGATGGGGGTATGGCGCGGGGTAGTGGGGGGCAGGCGGGGCGGGGTGAGGGCCGAGGGGGGCGGGCGGCGCGGGTGGCCCGGGCGGGTAGTGCGGGTACGTCGGGGCTGCTGACAGCGGCGCGGCGATCGCTGCTGGAGTGGCTATCGTCGTGGTTGCTGTAGATGCTGGGATGTCTTGTCTGTTGAAACAAAAGTTTATGATAACTATGCAACTCCACAAAGAATTTATTTTAGTAATAAATATAATAATTTTACATCACAATAGATAGTAACTAGAAAGAAACTCAAGTAGATAGAGAGTAGGTAGATTAAAGTAGGGACAAGATAATAGGTCACTTTTGACATTTCATTTTATGCAAAGAAAAATATACCTTGTACTAAAGGAATAAAACTCCAAGCCGTATTCGAGAACACTTATCGGTCGTCGTCAATATTGTTTTCATGAGTTTTATTCCTTTAGTGTAAGGTATATTTTTCTTTGCATTCATGAACTGTCAAAAGTGACCTATTAAAATGACTCCACTTTAAATTAAAATACTAATGGCAGCCAGCCCTAGCGCGTGATACGTTCTGCGTGGCCACGTGGCGCTGTAGCTATATATTTCAAGGACAGGGCCAAGTCACAATACTGTTAGATTATTACTGTGCCCATGTGTGCCCAGCAGTGGACGTCCTATAGATGGAATGATGACGTACATAGATAGGAAATATTTTAGGAACGGTTTGAGTTCAAAATCCTATGTGACACTAACCTGTGTGGGCAAGCATGAGGCAGTAAAAATAAATCATGTGAGATACCGCGTAATGTCGCTATTATCCCCACATTATCCCTCACATAATAGGCCGTCATGTTTCGAACTGAATCAATATGTATGAGTGAACTGACCCCTACGTCGACTCCTGAGTCCAAAAAGCGGAGTAGAGATGTATGAACCTCCGCAGAGCATTGTACACTGTAAGGTACGTAAGCTTTTGCTTATGAGTGTAAGTGATACCTATAGGTACTTGCTCAAGCACTGTGCTCCTAGGATAGCGGTGCCGTCTTATTGCGGCTGGTGCTACTGGTGTTATTAGTTTTCTTTACGTTGTCAATGATCGCTTTCTAGGAAACCATTTTAGTGACGTCGCGCGTCGTTCACCGCTGCATTATGGCCGTTATATACCTAGCGGACATCGCTACTCTAGGAAACCATAGCCTAGGAAAGGTTTATTCGCAGAAAATTAAATAAGCGAAGTATAATATTAAACACCGCTACGCCCGCGATCGTAAATTGTTCCAAAAAAATAAATGCCATATTTATGCAGTGGACTCACTATACGTTTTGCTGTCATACATCCTGCTCTACTCCGCGTTAGTGGTGTCTTAGACTAATATTACCACTGCGAACGAACTTCGGCTTTTGACCTCGTACATTTTGCAAACTAAATAAGATATTTTCAACCTTAACAAAATTTAGACATGTGAAAAATATTTTATGCTGCTTTGCTTCAGCATAAAGATAAATAAAAGTATAACCTTTTGCAGATTATACTTATACATTTGAGTTTGCCTCCTTTTTGATTTTTTCGTTCACAGGTTAAAGTTCAGTCGGTAATGTATAACTCAAGAGAACCTAAATAGTGCAAGTGAACATTAAAACAAATGTTTTCGAACCAGCCGTTCTCGTGTCATTCCGTATAGGCTAACGATTAAATGCTGGATTTATACAACAATTCTGACGTCAAGTTCAACGTCACGTTGCACCACCAGGGTTCTGTAAGAAAGGTGTGTGTTCTACCTCCTTTAATATACGTTCCTTAATATTTCTATTTCATTTTGTCTTTTTGTGTAGTCAAATGTCATTTCCAAAACAGGGACTGTTGTATTGTTGTTATTACGGTGAATAATTATGTGCATAATATAAAAATAAACAACGTCAAGCTAAGCATAAAACGTCCACCGACTAGATTGGACGCACGTACTAGACGCAAACTGCTTCCAATCTAATTGCAGGCCTTAAAGGAGTGTTACGTTCAGCAGTGGATTGTCCTACAGCTGATCTTCATCATAATTTAAGAGCGAGGCTCTTGTCGGTGGAGCAACTCCCACGTCTCGCGGTCTTCTGCTAGTGTTTTCACCTCCCTGTGCGATATGACATCTACCTTTTCTTTAATTTGGTCTAGAAATGCTCTGCGTAGTCTTCTCCTTCCTATCTTTCCTTCTATTATGGTTTTCATTAGATTGTCATGTCGTACAAGGTGACCAAACATCTTTCTGATATGATGAAACTTTTTTTTTATCGGGCAAAAGTGCCTTTATTAACAACAACAAAATACAATACTACTTAATATGCTAAAACTACCTACACTACTACCTACAACATAAAAAGCATTGGATCATCCACAAACCCTTGAAGATCTAAAGATAATCCAAATGCTCAAGCCCACTGCCAGTTGGCAGCGTGCCCAGCATGCTGGCTGCATTGCCACGCTGAATGGCAATGCTTATGCGTTGAGCCAAATAAACACTAGCATTTTGGTCGCACGTCGCGTCCACCAGACGCTCAGAAAAACTTTTGAAAATAACATGAGCTCCAGGCCCCCACGGACCCAATGTCTCAACTCCAAATGGCTCAAAATATGTAACCACTACCGAGGTTAGCATATTTGCGCCGTTTGTGCTGTTCCGTCGAAAAGGCCGCCGCTCCAGTCCTTCTCTGAGTCTCAGAAAGATGTGACGGTGCCAAAGTATCGACGCAAGTTGCGTCCCATACTAAGGGCCGTCCACACTTCCATGGGACCAGCGTCATGCCGTCAGGTCTTTTGCCGTCACCACGCGCGAGCCCACTCGGTGATGAAACTACAGCTGATATGATGTTATAGATAAGCATATAGTAGCTACACACCTATGCCCCAGGTCGGTGTACCCGTGTTGGGGTATCGTGGGCTGCGTCGGGACAGGCGTGGTCGGGTACTGCGGGTACCAGTTGGCAGACTTCGCAGCCAGCTCTCGTTGCGCAGCGAAGCATTGTAGGTGGCTCATGAGGCGAAGTCTTAGCGGATCCTGCAGGAGGAAATTATTTATTGTTTACTCCAAATAATTCACAAACGTATATTACATTATACAGAGTCATAGGTATGAAACGCAAAACCTTTTAAGGGTCTAGTAAATCTAGACAAACAACTTTTGTTCTAGGACTTTTGGAAAATCACGAAGAAAACATCAGCTTTTTCACAAAAAAAATCATCAACCCGCGGCAAAATGTATGGAGCAGCGATTTCTTTTGCAAATTTTCAAAAGTCGTAGTACAAAAGTTATTTGTTTGTTAGATGTACTAGAACCGCCCTTTAAAAAATTTGCGTTTAATACTTATGTCCCGGTATTGGTTATGCGATTGGTATAGGTTAGGTAAGACATTTTTTGACCTGCGAGACAATTTGCAAAAGACGTACATTCGACGGGCATATTCTAGCCAGGATTGTTTATAGCCAACGTTTATGATACCAAACACGAAATTGCACAAAAAATTATCGTTTGTCAATATTTTTTATTAACGGAATAGCTGATTTTTCGCGATTTCAGCGTCGGTTCCGTAATAAAAGGTCATTATGACGAGACCAAAAATATACTAGGATATCATGTAATATTAGGCTATACTAGCCAGAAAATATATCAGTCGTTTAAAGATACAGACTGTATTGAACTACATTTAAGTTAGGTTTTACCTGGATGTCCAATCCTTCGCAGCTGACGAGGTATCTTGCGACTTCAGCAGCGCACTCCCGAAACCCGATGCTGTGGTAGTCCATGGCGTAGCGTTGAGGATCGTACGCGAACGTATCGAGACCTGGAACGACAGTACGATGGTCAATTGGTGAATAAGGAAACTAAGCAAAACAATAACGAGGTGAATTGAATAGTTATATTATAATAATAAATCATAGTTCAAGACAAAATCCCGAAAGGGGGACATCTTGCTCGAGGCAATATTCTACCACCTGTGTTGAATGTATAACCAACCTATTTAGGTTCGCAATTAAAGAAATTATGAAATACAACATAAATGGTTCAAGTGAACATAAATTGTTGAAATGAATGTAAATATATAGTTCAAATTAATGTAAATAGTTCAAGTGAGCGTAAATAGTGTAAACGAACAGTAAGTAGGCAGAAACACATAAATATCTACTTTAAAAAATCATGCAAAAATGTTGGTAAGCTTACGCTATTACATTTTCTTTATTTTAGAATAACAGTACTAAATACTCGTATAGGTACGTCAATAATCAGGTACAATCCCTGCAAAACAACACAAAAACAATTTTCCAATAAGATTATCCACTGAATGAGGATTATAAAAGAAGTACCGTGGGTGAGATGAAAAATAATATTATAGGGCATTACTCTTCGTGAAAAATAAGGAACAGAATTGTTAAGTTAGTGTAGGCCGGGTGGCTAGCTAGTATCAGAGTTTATAAGCCGCCTGACGGTCTAATTGAGATACTAAAATCCGGGATCTACCATTTAACGTGCCATCGGAGCTACGGCAGCGCTCAGTTGTAAATGCCGTCTGAGTTTTATTGGTCACCCATCCGAAGACTGACCGTGACGAACGATGCTGAACTGTGGTGATCGCCAAGAGATGAAACGTGTTTTTCGGTTTGTTTGTTACTCTTTCACGCAGCAACTTCATTTTTTGCATGAATACAATTTGAAGCCAGAAAGTGTTTTAGACTACCAATAATAATACGCGGATCAAGTCGCGGGATAAAGCAAGTGTAGAAAAATATTAAAATATTTCCTAGTTAAATAGAAGAAAAAAATGGACGTAGAATAGTCATATTTTTGCGCTGTCCTTATTAAATTCCCTTTGCTCAAAACCTCATAATGTAAGGAACGTGGAGACTTTCTCGGAACCTCAATATTAGAAAACCCAACGAAAATTGTTAGCGCTGTAGTAGGGTATTATGTAAATGTCAATACATATAGAATAACCGAAATATTAGGGAATATGGGTAAGTATCAGGGGAATGCTGAAACAATCGTCATAATTAAATGAGTAAATCTACATTTCATTTAAAGAGTTTTAGAATCTTCATTTTTCCATCTCATTTTATAGACAATGCTTGTGCTAATCTCGGACAACATTTAACACAATCACAAAAAATCTTTAGTTGACAAGAAAATAAATAAAAAACGAATCTGGTAACTCAAACTAAATAAGAAGTACTTGGTCTGAGTCGGGTAAGGGCAAAAATAGAGAAGTAAGACGAAAATGTTGTTACATACTAACATTTATTTAGAGATAAGAAAGTCAATATAAAAACTTTTCTTAAATGTTTTTTATAGATATCTGTACAATTGCCTGATTAATAAGTGACAGCAAAACTTTGGTAGAGCGTAAAAATTTGTGGAACAAGCTTCAATCGAAAGTTTAAAAATCCTCGAAATAGATGAGCTCAAAACCAGATGTTAAATATATTGATTTACGTATGAATGCCTCAGACAAAAGAGATCGCAGTTAAGAACAAGACCCATTCAACAACCCCTCAGAAACTCCCTTATTATGCAACAAGTATAGTCAGCGACAAAAATATAAACCTGCATAAGAGGAAGAGAGATAGAGTCAAATAATACGTAACGGGAGCCCCGGTGTTTCCGGACGTCTTCCGAAAGGGAAGGACCAGGGTAAGATGAGCCACTGTCCCCTTCAGGTCGATTGAAGATTGTAAGGAAAAGGGAAGATTCATTGATGGTTGAGAGGTCACAGTTGTCCGGTCTAGTTAGTAGGGCACCGGGCTAAGGGCGAAGGGTGAAAACTGCATTTAATCTAGTAAGTAAGCGGTACCAGTTGGATAAGAACTTTTACGGTTGTGGAGACGTGTTTTCATTATAAAGCAATTTTTATAATTTGCGAGAAGGTATTAGCTGAACTCAAAAGAATTTTTACGGTGAGAAAATTTACAATAGTTGTATGTTTTTACAAAAACACCATTTAATCTTGTGGACTTCAAAATGAAGTAAATTTTCTCACCGTAGAAACGCTTTTGATGTCAGCCAATTGTTATAGTCTTTATTTCGAAATATATATTTAATTACTAGTCTAAAACTAGGTAGAGCTCCATATACTCCAAGCGTGGTTTGTATCTTTTATGATGGAACAAGTTCAAAGTGGTTACTTTTTGAAAAAAATATGAATGACCTGCACTGTTTTTATCACAATTATTAGAGTAGAGTTCTAGTTGTTTTTGTAGAGATCTACGTAATCCCAACCATTTTTTAAAGGGTATAAAAATAAAAACATTTGAACATGCATCTAATTGTGCCCGTTTCCTTCCTGTGACGGCATTATTAGACTTTTTTATTTTTTTTGTGTCGCAGGTGTCGCAACCCTTCTGCATTCTAATTCTCTAAGCGAAGCGGAATCGCTTCCGCACGTCATTGAGCACAATACGTCGTGATCTTAAAAAAAAAGAATATAGATTAGTAGGTGGCGTAGATGTGGAGAGAGGTAGAAGTAGGTAAATTAATCGATTTCAAAAAGAGAAGCTTCTTTGTTCTTCTGTATTTCTTTTTACATAATGCTTAAAGTGTGTTGTTTTTAAACTTTCGCGATTTGAACTCATTATTATTGTATACTACGGGACTAATCGCGCAATAAAATTACGAAATAAATAATGAGTCGAAATGTCGGGATGATGAGGTATTTATCTCGTAATTTTATAAGTCCCGTAATATATAGTAATAATGCTTAAAGTGTGTTATTTTCGTGTGTGTTTTGTGTATGCGAGTACCTACGTTTAATTGTATATCGATATCTCCGACATATACAGATTTCAAAAAAATCTTGCATACATTGGTTTTTTACTCGAGATTCGAATTTAGTTCGTATTATGTTATGACAAACACCTTTTTGAAAGTTTTACACGTTACTTAATCACGTTTTCTGGGGCCAACTCAAAATTCGAGAAAATCAGCTATTCTATACAAAACTGCAAGTCGGAATGGACAAAATGTGTGAAACAGTAGATTTTTTTCTCTTCCAAATTTCGGGTTGGCCCCTTAGTAAAAGTTGTTCGTAATGATTGGCTGAATCTCTTCTTTTCGGCTACAGTACAGTACAGCAGTTCTGTATCCCGTCTCTGTAGTGCCGTGATCTATGGTCGTCAATAGAAATACATATAGCTGGAAAAGGTAATTCATAATCCTAATTATATTTAGATATGAAAATTCGTAAAATAACACGAAAATTGTTCTTGATGATCTTTCATTAAATTACATGAAGAATTGCTTACAATTTGTGAAAAGAAATATAACATGATATTTACCTATAACAAAAGAGGTTTTGATCTCCCAATATTTTGTTAGGATGATAATATACGGAAAGATCCTTCGCCTGTGGGTACATTAAAACATGTTTTTAGTACAACATTTTGTTAACATTTTCTTCATAATTTCTATTTGTTTGAGACCAAACTAATACCATTTGATGTTTTCTAATATGATTTCATTTCATTTTAATTTTTTAATATTTCCTAACATGATTTTATATTTGTTACCTAATTTAATTTAGATATTGTACAAAGGGATCGCATGTTTCTACGGTAATCGATTTTTAAAACAGTTTTGTGAATTATGTATTAAGGCTCATCCTATAAAGGAGACTTCCCAGAAGAAGGCGAACTTAGTAGCCCAAAAATGTTCGGACATGGTTCAATCTGAGCACAGGAACAGTATTTCGCGCAGACGTGTCCAAAGTCCGAATAGCTTTAATGCTAGCCGATTTCAGGTAGGAGCTGGCCCCTTAAGAAAAAGGAGAATGTACCTACGAGTATAAAGGAAAATCAGTCTACCCGTGACAACGATCAATGCAACTCGGTCGACACGTTGGGATGATGAGGTATTTATTTATCTCGTAATTTTATTGCGCGATTAGTCCCGTAGTATAGGTACATATATAATAATATAAAGGAGAAATCATTCATTCGAGCATTTTTACATGTTTATTAAATACAAGCTAGGTTAGCTACCTATTAATTTTAAAAGTTTCCACACTAGGCATTGAACCTTACGATACGTAAATGAAATTATTCACATTCATCTAGTCACATCATCATTGGACTTTTGAAAGTGCGAAAATAAATGTTATTAGAACAGCAATCTTAAAACCTTGGAACAGTGATTACTTGATTAGGGTGACACTCCGATCTTTACGGTACATAATTATTTTTCGCAAAAAATGGCAAAACCGCCTTCCATCGTGTACAAAATTCGAATATTTCGCTAGAATTGTTTACATTATTGTTGATTTTTCAAAAACGGCTCAGCCGATTTCTGTACAATTTAAATGGGACCACTTCGGGAGTATACCCTTTCAAACTAAAAACATATTTTTCGATTCGGTTCACAATTGGCGAAATTATCGATGAACATACACAAAAAAAAGAAAAATACATACAGACGAACATAGAACCTCCTCCTTTTTGGAAGTCGGTTAAAAATTCACACCACCCTTCACCATCAAACGGTGAGAACGCGAATGACCAAAATAAGCCACAACTTACATTTGCTAGGGTGCTGGGTGACCGATAAACGCCACAGTGACTATGATTTTACGATTATAACAACATTCGCGAGGGTGCGGGACTGCAGGGTGAGAGGACTGGCGAGGGCAAGTTCCCACGTTCCTTCCCTTCCCTCCCTGTGCAAACATCGCCTACTGATTATTGCCTGCCCTGCCCGATAGAGAGATTAACTTGCCCTGCTGATTGATTTGTTTTACTGTAACTGAGACACGTGGGAGTGCTTGTTTTATTAATCAGATAGGACGCAGAGTCAATAGTAGGTTTGGTATAAATAGAAGAATTTGATTATAATAATTGTGAGCTAAACTAAAATAAACCTTACGTATTTTTCTTGTTGTGATTGTTTTTGTACTTATTGTTTTTCGTGTTTTTGTGTTTTGTCTAGAAATATTGTACATTGGTATTTATTTTGTACACGTACAGTAGTAAAACGTTGAAATTTTACAGATTTTATTGTCGTCCGCACTCTTAAGACACAAAGTGTAGCTCAGTGGGAAAGCCTTATTATGTATTCTTAGAATGAAAAAAAAGTCATGATTTATAAGGTCTCTTTTAATAAAAACGTAAGGTCTCTTTAAAAATAAATATCAAAAAAAATTAACTAAGGATAATTTAGCTTCTACAATATAATGACGCACACGTTTTTATATTGTGTGACTGTGTCAGAAGTCGTACTGTAGACTGTAGAGGTATCATGGTTTCATGGTCCATGTGACTGCCACATTATAAGCCCCGGGTGGTTACGCTTCCTGTTTGCCGGATTTTTTGTCCACACCAGGTGTTGGCGCCTGGACCCGCCTGGTCAACTATGGGGGTGCGGTTGTGATACCAACTACTTCTTAATCTGCGGTAAGTTTTCATAGACACTACTATTGCATCTGCAACAGGTTAAAGTAGTAACTGCTAAAGAATCTGCGTGTGGCTATTGTGTGGTTTCTAATCGATATTTAGTTAAGTCGAAGATGTTTTTTTATTCTTTGTGGTCGCTTTGGAGAGTGTTTTTGTAAATATTTGCCGTGAGAAAGATGGATGCGATATGTTTGGTATTTACAAATTGATCTTAGATGACACTGTGATTTTAGCAAAGCATTTTTAAGTCGCAAAATCTTTTTAGATTTAAAAAGATGTTTGCGCTTTTATAAAACTTAGCCTAACAGTAAGACTTAGAAATAAGCATATTCTTCTTGCATTTTCAGTTGTAAAACAATACTGAAACCCAAGGTTATTTTTGCCTAAAAATAGTACACTAAACACCGTCATGTTGAATAGTTGGTCACATCAATCAAAGGGTTTCAACTGACATGTATTTTTTAATTAAAAAAATATAGGCGTTATTTCCATCACCTTTAAACTCTACATACTGGTAAAGCGTTTAAATATCGAACACAAAGCACTCGCTAGGTTTACTCTACCTAGTAACAGCATGACCTATAAAATCCAAGCTATGACGTTAACCCCTGACCTTTTAACAACCGTGGTCGCCTGCGGAAATGGTCACAGGCCGTCACAGACCCAACAAAATCCCTGTTAAAAAACTTTCACGTGTTCTATGGGAAATAATATAATTTATCGAGATCGCGAATTTGAAATTTAATCTTTAAATCTTACATCACGATGCTTTGGGAATATGTACATGTTGTGCTAATCATTATGATAATGAAACAGCCAGAGAATGCCAGGATAGAAGTAAGGTCGTATAGGCCGTTTGGAGAGTCCTGGAGTCCGAGTTTTATACCGCCTGAAGCCACTGACATAGCTAAACGGTTAATACAATCGGGGTCTACAATTTTACGTGTCATCCGAGCCACAGTAGCGCTCAGTTGTAAATGCTACCCGCGGTCACCCATCCGAAAACTGAACGTGCTGATCGTTGCTTAACTTTGATGATCGCGAACGAACACCTAGTCAAACTAGGCTATGAGCGCTATTGGAGAGAGACAATTTTCAAAATAAACTGTATCTCAATCATAATGTCACAATTGTGACAGCTTAAGATGCTCTACCTAGCAACATCATGACCTACAAAACCCTTGTCGCTTGTTGCTTTGACGTTAACCTTTTAACAACCGTTGGCCTACGGAAACAGTTACCAGCCGAGACGGTAGGATGCGGTTACCACTGAGCTGATCAGACCATATCGACTTTAGCACAATTATACTGTTCAGGAGAAGGCTAGTGGTAAACCGCAGAAGCTGGACGGGTGACCGTCCACAGGAAGTCAGGATGACCAATTGACAAGTGATTTTTGCTCCAGTTCAAAACAATTATGGAAACTCAAAAAAGAGGAGTGTTACAAATTTGACGTACCTAGATATTATGTATGATTGTTTACCTGCGTGTCTTTCTGCGGCATCGTAGCTCCCCAAAAAATGGACCTATTTGATGCGTTTTTTATTGGATTACTGATGCGAAAGATTTGTAAGTAGATAAATATACATATTTTCCCATTTTTAAGTGTTTTTTTTTTAATTTCGTTATTATTAAACTTATGTAGGTACCCATTTCAATGGAATTGTTTTGTATTTTCAACGGAGGGATTAAAACAAAAACAGCTACCAATTTCCAATACTTAGTCTAAAATTAGTATGCAATGGTTCCGTTTGCGATTTAATGAATCCGTATTAGTTAATTTGTTATTGGCAGTCAGGGTATTTTTAGTACAAACCGCAAAGTAAGGAACATAATTTACTTAGGTGTAAACTGTTTGTTCAAATAATTAAGTATTAGATTGATGAATTGAACTTTTAAATTAACTTAGAGGGATACTTTTATGGTTAAGAATAGTAACTATTATTTATAGAGCAAAATAATATTAAAAAATATTAACTACATGTATAATAAAGTAATCCAAGTACAGATTTTATATGTTTTTTTTTTGTATGCCTGTTTGTCACTCTAGACGTTTTGTAAAGAAAAGCAGCACAATAGACGTTTTACTTGCAATATTTTTACTATTCAGAACATATAACAGCTTGCCTATTGCCTATACATACCTCTACACTACACGACTACAAAACAAAACAAAAAATCCGACGACCGAGTAAGAGCAAAGTCTAGCATTAAAAACCTGCATTTTATTGCGAACAGAATAGCATAGTAATGCGATTAGAATAGTTATTTTCTAACGTTACACAAATTGAGTTAACTTAACCTAGCCTCTAAGCATAAACTCCAAATGTTATTTTTAAACTTTATCGATTTGAACACATTTCTTCTTAAAATGCTACTCAATCGACACATCGGGAAAAAGAGGTCTTTATTTATCTCATATTTTATTACGTAATTAGCCCCGTAACCCGTAATATAAGAATAAACTCTAAAATCAAAACTATTCTCTCGACCTCAAAGACCTTGTTTCTCGACCCAGTAACATTTTTTCTGATGAAACATTGACGCGGCAAATTCGCCACCAAATGAGTGCTATCCGCCCGTCCACCTGTCGGACCCGGAAACAAGACGTGGGAACCGTCCCCGGGGTGATACGCGCCCGTATGGATGCATGCATTTATTACATTAGTTTGCTGATAGATCCGTGTTCTGTACCTCGCGTTAGGAATAACAGATAGAGATTCTTTAATAGATTTTTTTTTATTTAGAATAGGTTTGCGTTTGACCACATACTGTTGTAGCACGCTTACCTAGAACTCCTAGAAGATACCTATTTACTCGGGATTTGAAGACGCCCACGTTGTACTTTAGCGGGAAAACAGACCCAGCCAAAGCGTTCCAAATTCTGGCTGTTCGTATGAGGAATGAGGATTCGAAACGCTTGGTTATAACGCGCGATAAAAGCTTTAAGAGTAGATACACATGTATTGAAATATATCAGAATGAGAATGTAAAGCTTATAAATAAGTGTCACAAGGGCAGCTAAAAAACGAATCATTTTAGCGTTTTTGAGGGCATTTAGAACAGTGACGTCGATTCACAATGCTCTGATAAAATAAGGATAGTAGTGTAAAACGGAACATGAAATAAAAACACTAAAAGTAGCAAGAAACTCATAGAGACGCAGTAAATTATTATTTTGATAATGTTGCAAAAATTTCACGGACAATCTTTTTTGATGTACTTACGCTTTGAACTTGAAAATTTACGGTATCAAAGAATTAATTAATTGCATGAAAACTTCAGTACTCAAGCACCATGAATGGGTCGTAAACACGACAGCTATCTTCCATTAAAGATAATGAATAGGCGAAAAGTTTCCTCACAAATTATGAAGGAAAGTTTAAACGAACAAAAAGTAGAAGTAACAGTCACTTTCAAAAGAACAATTTCAAAAGACAGGAAAAGCGGAACCAACGGGGCGCTGCATTTTTTGGATATTTCGCTTTTTAACTTTTTTGCGAACCGTTAGGGCATCTTTTTAAGTTTTTATGGGGAAGCGGAAATCGATAGTTAAATAGACAGGTTGTTGAGATTTTAATTGTCTGAAATAACGGGAACATGCCATGATAGAGAAGGATGTTATAAATCTATAAAAAGACATACCTACATGCAGGAAGAGAAAACATACAAAAATACTTAATTTTACTACACTGGCAAAAAAATATGCAAGTGAATGAAAAGTTGCAATTCAAGAGTGCGGATTACGTACATAATAGCAAGGTTTTAATTAAATTTAGTTGAACTGCAACTTTAATTCAGTGATAAGGTAAAAAATGCTTAGGTACTCACACTTTTTAGGACACGAAAATAGAAAGTGTTTTGATTCAACTTTTACATTTCTAACGCGAATAGCAAGGATGTAGAACTCGGTCCTAGGTCTTTATTAGAAATTATGAATATTTTATTACAGTTATGTGTACTGGGTACTGACCTTTAGCCTGGATCATCTTGAGATGGTCGACTGTAAGCTTACAGTTTCAGTTCAGTAAATGAGGTGTCGATGACTTACTACTTACTCATCCTCACTTGTAGCAGAATCAGGTGCTCAAAGAGTTGATACAGTCGTAAGGCTTCTCTATCACAAATAATACAAATATGATGTGGACTGACCTTTAGCGTGGATCATCTTGAGATGGTCGACTGTAAGTTGAAGTATCTCTGCCTTCTCCAACTTGGCACTGCCTTGCTTCTCGCAAGCTGCTGGCACCAGCCGCTTCAGCTCAGTAAGTGACGTGTTGATGCGGTCTCTCCGTTTCTTCTCGATCACTCCTCGCCGCCGCTTGCGCGTCATCAGCTGGCAGGAGTCACCGCCGGGGGATCTGTGACCATGTCATGAGCTTAGTACGAGCTTGATCTGGATTGCTTTGGAATTTTTCTCCCTTTCTCAGGCGAAGAAAAAGCGGAAGAGAAGCCAAAGCAAATAGATACAAAACCTAAGAGTTTACAATTTTTAATTTTTATTGACCCTAACCTTAGTTTTGAATAACACAATTGTATTTTTGTAATTAATTTTGATAATAGGTTATAATTGGTAAAGAAACATGCACATAAACTTTGTTTTATCAAAATACTAGCAGCGCCCCGCGGTTTTACCCGCGTTGTGCCCGTTCCCGTGGGAATTTCGGGAATTTTTATACATATAAACCTTCCTCTTGAATCACTCTATCCATTAAAAAAAACCGCATCAAAATCCGTTGCGTAGTTTTAAAGATTTAAGCATACAGACAAACAAACGAAAATAGCGACTTTATTTTATACTATGTAAGGATATCTGCACTGATTTTCTTCGTAGAGGCGGGCTACGATCGTAGCGTGCGTAGCATAATAGTCATCGTGTAGTCAAGAAGAGTTTTTAGTCAAACCAAGTTTTATTTTTTAATGCAATTTTAAATACCTAAATTATAAAATCTGCAATTTATTGGTTATTTCCTAAATGTCTAATAAGAGTCTGATAAGAATATCAAATATTTGACTACATAATAATATCTATCTATGGAATATACCTATATTATCTACTATTACTTACACATACTATACAGTCATATTACACCTTAGTGAGTAATGTGACACTTATATCGTATTTTCAAAATAAGAAAGATAAGGTACTCACTGCGCGTCTTTACTGCTTTCTTCCGAGAAAGCATCATCCTCACTTTCGGAGTGCGCTCGCTTATTTCTCGGAGCAGGTACGGGCGCGGCCGTCGCAGGCGCTGGAGGGCCCCAGCCGTAGTTCCACTGGGGGCCCTGAGGGTCCTGCGGGGGCCCTTGAAGAGTCTGCAGGCCTGGCTGTTCCATGTGACGGTGGTGGTACTCCATTGTATGATAACTAAATGTTACTCTGACTTGATTCACTTTGATTATCCCTGATACAATGTCGTCACTAATTGTAAAGTTTTAAGTAAAGCTTTAGAAGTTAATATAACTTCAGACGTGCCAAAAATGGCTTAAATTCAAAACTTCAAGTCACTAAACTTTCACAACACTATAAGTCATAAACTCATTCAAACTTGAAGATTAAATCAAAAGTTAGAAACACACAATTAGTCTTTGCGTCACTGAAACATCAGTTAAACTTTATCACACTGAGAGATAGTTTTGAAAGTTCTGAAATTAGCTGAGCGTAGAACTCAAGTTTCAGATGGAGTTTAAGATGACCTTGAAAAGTAGAGTCCGACTTTCTTAATGAATGTCACGAGCACTCATCTCCCGGGGCGCCTGTTGCCTCGTGGTTGATAAGGTACGTGTGTCTGAGCGCACGTGCGCGCGCGTGGTGCGTCAGTCGACGAGTGCGCGCCGCGTGCGCCGCCGGCCGCGCGCCGCCCTGTGCATACCCGGCCTTATTACGACCACCCTACCTTTACAGACGCAACACACAACTTTCACTTCTATCCCTACGCGTTAAGATTTATTATGACTGCACTTGTATCATTGTCAAGTGCATTTTTGACAAACTTTGCATTTTGCAATCGCCAATCGAATTTGAGCTCTAACATTTGACAATAAAACCGTTTGGAACAGATTTATGTTGGATGGTTAATATTAGCCCTTGAGATTTTTGACTGTAATTGTTATTATTGGTAATTTGGGTCTTTTGGTAGTGGAGATAAGGTTTTGAATGAGTAAAAGGTAGTGTTGAAAGTGTTTAGCGGGGCCGCGTGTCGGTCGTGCGATAGGAAACGGGTGCAATTAGGAAATGCAATAGATTCGCGAGTCGAGGGGAGTGGACCGTGGGACGAGAGCACGGTGCATTAGCTGCTATGTACCTATTAAGTGGGATTATAGCATGTGAGCCTGGTAAATGAGATGGAAAAGATTTAGTTCAATACATAAAGTGCTAATACATAAAGTGCTTATCAAATGATAGTTTATGAGTATTATACAATATTTTTTAGAATACATAGAATAGTATTAGTTTGTAATTGTAATAATCTGCTGAAACATCAATTATTTTCTATTTTGTGATTTTCCTTATCTTATGACTACCTATCGTATAAAATATATATTCCGTGAGGATTTTTTCCTCAAGTGAAATTTGTACTTGCTTATAGGTTTTAGAACTTTTAGAATATTAGGAAAAATTGAAAAAAATGTCTGGAACCTTATAAGCATCCACGTGATGTTTAACATTAGCTATCAATTAGGTACTTACGCTACGTACTCGTAATATTTCATAACTAAACCAAACAAAAAAATCATGTGTGTGTGACTCTTGTACTTTTATGTCACCTATAAGTACATAGGTACAGATGAACCTACAACCTCCTCTTTTTGGAAGTCTGTAAAAAAGATACATAAGTGTGGTTGTAGTATATGTAATAAAAATATAATGCGTATTTAAAATTGCAAATTGAATTACGATGGTTTTATATTAAAATAAACAACCTGTTAATCAAATTTCATTCACGATCGCGCGTTGGGCGGTCGCCGGCGGCGCGCGGCGTAGGGCGGGCGGCGGCGGTCACTGGACGCCCGCTGGCACGTGCGATTGCTCTTCACGGTCACACTTTCAACGGAAACTAAGTACCGACGAACAAGCTACGTTCGGAGCGGAATTGTCACTAGGAAAACTAGATTTTGCCCGCGGCTTCACCCGCGTGATATTTTTGTTTTTGTGCTATCTTATAGGAACCTTTTATGTTTTCGGGATAAAAAGTAGCTTATGCTACTTTCCGTCTTTCAAACTATGTACTTACATGTCAATCCGTTGTTACGTAAAATACGAATAAACCAATAAACCAACAAATACACTTTCGGATTAATAATGAAATGAAATGAAAAAAGTTTATTCGACATTACAGATGAAATATGACTAAGAATAGTAAACATAGAAATGTCGAAAAGGGCTCACCTCAGCATGAATGCTGAGTGCTGGTTGACACCGAGCACTCAGCGCTGGTTTTCAGGTGAACCCTTTTGTTAGAGGGTACAGTATGACATAAAAATATATAGTAATATATAGAAGTAAAAAGTGCTAAAAAAACAATGCAAAAACAAAGTGCAGAAGTCAAATAGTACAAGTTTACAAACAATAACATTGCGATAAATAAATAAAATAATAAATAAAATCAATACATTTTACATATCACTTTAAAACAACACAAAATACTAAATGAAGAACAACACATAAATAAATGCTAGCAAAAAATATTGGCTAGAAAATGGACAACAGACGGAGTCATATAAAGGAATGGTCGTAGACTATCAATCCGTGCTGAATTTGTTTGGATAAAAGATGGTGCTTCAATTTCGAACGGAATGAGTAAAGATTCTTCAGCTCCCTGATAGGAGGAGGCAGGTTGCATTGTTTAATAAAATTATTAAGGATCATGGGATAAAAATTATGCGGACGAACGCAGAGAATAGGACTAAAATCGACGATATAAAAGAAATGTTGCAAAAAACTTTATTTATTAAATAACAAAATTTGGCTCTAATAGTTTTTTATAAAATATGAAATAAGAGGTCAAAGTGCAATAAAAGATTTCTATAGATTTTGTAATAACTAAAAACATTATTTTTAATAAATTACGAGCGTAAATACCTAAGATATACATAGGTAAATGTAGCATAATTTAAGAAAAGTTAAAAGGCTGAGCCTCTATGAATGACTTCACATATTTAACCTTTCATAGAGCATCCCATATCATAAATGTTGGGCAAATTTACAATATATTCATATTTTCTCCTTATTGTGTAAATAGGAAGTAACAATAAATATTATTTCGTCATAAAAATACAGAAAATCAAGGGCGAGGAACTCCCGAGTTCCTTTCAAGGGCGCTTTTCTTCCCTTCTTTGATTTATAACTCGAGGCTGAATGGAGTAAATCTTTGGTAAAAAAGTACGTACATGGTGATATTACAGAGAAAATATATTACGTTAAAATAAAGCTAAGATGCTTATGTCAGCAGCCCACTCGCGCACTTTATAGCATTTTTTCAGGTTGTATTTTTCGATTTCTTCTAATCTGACATCCCGTCCTTTTGGTATATTTCTGGAGAACATTAATTTCGGGTCTTTACACATGGCCTGCTTGCCACATGATGGAAAGAAAAGAAAAGCAAAAAAAGATACAACTCAGTTCGGTGTAAGGTCTTCAGAACAATAACTAAAGCTATTATTGTTCTGAGGTAAGGACCATGTCTTTCCACACTTACCTTACCTTATACCTTTCGATAAGCAATTGTTAATTTTAAAATATTTTGGATCTCAGAACGGTTCCAGCGAATTCAATTAATTTATCTCTATCGGGATTTCTCAGGAAAGTTGCGGATTAATGTATTTTTATACCAAGCGAAGATCGGATACTAGTCGGTACTACTTTATACTAATAATAAAATTGGTAAAAATCATTTTTAAACTAAACGGTTTTATGAACTAAAAGTTAAAAAAAATAACTCAAAAATAAAATCGTGGGGCCTTCGCCTGGAAGATTTCATTATGTACGTTGTGCCCCACGATTTTAATTTTGAGGTATTATTTTTTAGCTTTAAGTACATGAAACCGTATAATTTAATTTAAAAAAATATACGCGTCGAATTGAGTACCACCTCCGGTTCGTTGGTCAAAAAAGGTTTTAATCAATTTTATATATGGTTCTTAGTTTTTGTTTTGTTACTAAAAACTGTGTTCTACATAAAAAAAGCCCTTTCATTTGATAGGTACCTATATAAAGGGGGTCGTGTAATAAAATGTAATCAGCCATGTTGTGGCGATGACCAACTTGTATTTACGTCAATACTGAATACAAAAAAAATTATTGTCATTGAAACTAAAGCTTCATCAAATATCATATCGATCTGTCCACGGGAAGGGGGTCAAATGTCAATTACTAGATTAAAACCAAAAAACGGGCAAGTGAAGTTAAATAAAACCGTTTAAAAATACGATGTTATTTTCACAAATAACAAACTTATTAGATGCTTAGTGAAATTTTACTGTAGCTAAATTATGAACGTACTTATCATAAGCCTGTCAGATTTTTTTCGACAATACATTTTCGCATGAGCAAGATTTTACTCTTACTCACCTTTAGACATTATAAACTTCGGGAATAACTTCGAGCTACCAAAATGCAATAATGCAATAAATAGTAAGCTCGCGCGTAGTAAGCTCGCACGCCTCGTAGATCTTATCACCGTTATCACAAAGCCGTGTTTAGGTGTTTGTTTTCAAAGAGTTCCTAATCTTTTTCCACATCATCTCAAACTCTAATTTCACAATAAAGTGTCGGTGTCTAAGGACAGTAGTAAATCGGATCAGATTTAAGGAAAGGCAGTGAATCCTATAGGGAAGCTTTGTGTTGCTGTAATCCGTTTTGTACCGCTTTGTGAATTTTAGAGGCTCTTATTGTTTGGTTCAAGGGGACTTTTTTACTGTGTAGGTGTTCTGTGACAGATTTTGCGATACTTTACCTGTTGTGAAGGTGGTAAAGAAATTGATTCCGTTACAAAGCATGTATCTAAGCACTGATCATATGTTGTGTATAATGTGTTAATAGTTTTATAAGTCTAAGAAAACAACTACCTATTTTTCATTTATATTAATTTGTAGATCGCGCAGTCTGGAAGGAGGGAAGGAAGGGCTTTGCCCAGCAGTGGGACAATACAGGCTCAAAATAATAATAATAAAATAATAAGTATTAATATTAATTAATTTGTGTAATTTTAAAATTGTGATTGCACAAAAACCACGTCATAAGATTTTCGTTTTGATATCAATGTTTAAAAGAATCTAAGAGATTAAAAGTAAATGATTTTTGAAATGTCCAAAATGAAAAGCTATGTAGATATAGGCCAAATCAGATTTTAATGGTGTCTGTAAAGTTGCGCGAATCTTTGCGCCGCTGACATAATTATGAATAAATCAATGATGTTTTATAAAAGTTCAATGGAATAAATTGCTACTGTGCAACGACTCATCTCGTGTACCCTGACGCCATTAAGTTTGGTTCGGCTTTTAACTGTAAGATGTTAAAAAACTTATTGAACATTTTATAAAATTACAGTATGAAAAAAGTGTGAGTGATTTTATTAAGTACTTACTTCGCAACACTGTTAAGTAGTTAGGTCATTGAAGATCCTCAGCTGTATGTGATTGACTGTTGACATATTAAGTAAGTACCTAAAGTGGTTACCTCAACTGTTACTTAGGTAATTTTAGATCAAATACTCGTGTCCCATTTTACCTTTCCTAGTTTGATAAAGGTCACTAAAGATCGGACATCATTATTTGTGACATGGTCCAGATCGGAAGACCTTGTACCTACATATTTCTTATTAGTGGAACATTTGACATTATTCCTCTTGACCACTGCGTGGGCGATGTAATTGAGGCGTGCTTTTTGATCTCTTCACATCGGCAATAAACGACCTAGTTCAGTTAATATTGCATCACATATTATGTCACATACAATAATATACAAACTAATAGTCCGAGATCCCGCCGCCAGTATTTTTTGACCCACGAACCAAACCGGAGGAGGTACTCAATTCGATGCGTACATATTTTTTTTATGTGTAACCGCGCATTACTTTTTTCGTAGTACATATTCGTCCGATTTCAATAATTATTTTTTTATTGAAAAGAGAAAATTCGGAATTCTTCGAAATTGGTCCCATTAAATTTTTATCGAAATCGGCTGAGCCATTTTTGATAAATCAACAATAATGTGAAAAATGTAACATCGATCCGTGCGAAATATTCGCGAATTCTGTACACGGGTGAAGTCGGTCATGCTATTTTTTGTGAAAAATAATTATTATTGAATAAAGTTTGATTACTTTTTGACAAAACCTTTCATTCACTTGTTTTTTAGATACATTACGAAGAGCTTAGAATATATCTATACAAGGTTACCTAGCGAATTGTAGCTTCTAATTTTGGACATTTCCTAACATTTGATTTCCACATTTCGTTAGGAAACCTTGTTTATATGTATTCTTTCGTAATGTATCTAAAAAACAAGTGAATGAAATGTTTTGTCAAAAAATAATCAATTTTTTTAAATCAAAAATACTTGCATCCACATTTTGCAAGGCAACCTGGTAAATAATACATTCTCCTATTCAAAACATTTATACAAAAAAAATGAAGGTTATATTTTTCTATAAATTAATTAAAAACATTGTTAAATTTCAAATACTTGCGGCCACATATCGCAAGGCAACCCTGTGTATATATACATATTCTCCTATTCATATAAATAGGTAAAAAATTGGTTTGAAGCGTGTACGCTATGAGCGGGACGTTCTCGCGATCTCGGACTATAGTATTATACATGGAGAATGGAGAGCACAGATTACCATTTTTTTCTATAAATAAACTTATTCCGGGTAATTTTCTTGATCATTGAATAATCTTTCGCTATCTGAAAGAACAATATACTACAACTCCAGATGGTAATCCTGCCAGTTTATAAATTTTTGCATAAACATCAGTGTTGTTCCCAGTCAATTTTAGAGTGGCCGTATATCAATCTCAAAAAAAGCCGTAGGTATTTTAGTGAAAATATTTGGGAAAATTTGATAAAAAGGCCGTATCTTTGAAAAACGTAATTTTCAAACAAAATATTTATATGAAAATACGGCTTATTATAAAAATTATACTTTTTTTTAAATACAAGCTTTTGAGGTCCCTGATATCATGTAGCAGCAGAGTGCAAGCCAAGATAAGTAAAACGAGCCCAAACACGACGGGGTCTATCATTTTTAGTATAGGAGTTCCTATGGCCACCTTCCGACTCCATCATCAGTTCAGCTTCATGTTACCATATTTTTGCATTGTCACGCGATATACTTATGCGTGCAAAATTCCAGCTCAATCGGAAACCGGGAAATTAGTCAAATTTAATTTGCAAGATTTAAATTTACATACATAATGCAAGTTCGGATGGAATCTACATAGGTACCTACATACATCCATTGCAAGTTAAATAAAAGCTCGTAAAAAGGCTGTTTTTTAAGCCGTATTTTGCCTAATTTTGGATTCCTAGAGGGCCTGAATAGCCATATAATACCTACGGCAAAAGACGTATCAAGTTCACTTCATCACTGATGAACGTAGATTAAAGGTCGGAGTGCTACACCCTAGACCGCATATCTGCTTAACATCGGCAATATGTAGTCAAACGCAAAGCTATACGAAATGAAAAAAAAAACAGTGTTATAAGATAACATTACGTAAGCAAATCCGCAAGTAAAAGGTCACATTTTCACACGTCGATAAGATTATGTTATGGTGCGTATGCTAGCCATGATGGTAGTAAAACAGTACAAATATTTTATTGTGTAAAGAGTAGTTATCACCGGGAATGGGAATGAGTGAGATGCATTTATACTCACAGTTTTATAGAAGTGCCATGGCCGCAGATTTCTAAGTTTGTACAAACTTTAAAATCTGATCTAAAGCAGTAACTAAATAATAAAATTATTATTATTCATCTTCAGGGACGGCTAGGAATTTCTTTTGGGTTGAATGTACCTTCCTCTTTCCTTTTTAATCCTTTAGGCAATGATTATAATATGTTCGATCAATACTTAGACCACTTTACCCTGTAAAAAAAGCTATTCTAACATCGAATAAAACAGTATGTTGAATAAAATTCACGGCTTTTACTCGTATATGAGACTATATTTTTACGAAACAGAAAAACACGTTCATATTGTACTGATATTTAACCAAGATTCAATATAACCTTGATACGAAAAAATAACATAACCGGGTAATAAAAAGCAATGAAAAAACGGCATGAGAGCGTGTTTTTTTCGATTATAACCCGTTTTTTGTGGGCGTGAGAAGTTAAGTCTCCTGGGACACTAGACAGGTGGCAGCACAGTCCCATGGTCTTTTGTACCCCATTGTGATCCCACGTTGCAAAATACGTATTGAAAAACCGCGGTGTGTGGTGCGCTCGACTTCAATGAGTTTCATTATAATGTAGCCAGTTTATCTGTGCAGTTCAGCGAAAGCGTTTCAAACGCATTTTATTAATAAAAGTTAAAGTTTATTACGTAAAATGTTAGTGTCATAATTTGCTCAACTGCGCAGGGTGGCTTGTACCAAATATTTTTGTTTATTTGCCCAAGTACTTTTGGTCTGGGAGCTGTCAGTGTTGTAGTTTGCTTTACGGATTTTAGATTGCCTGGGGCTCCTGGGCGTGTATTTATTTGTTTGTGGGCGGATGCTTTGGGGACGTCGAGTTTTCTTTAAATAGCTTTAGGTATATGACATTTTGAGGGAGTTGCAATGGCACTTTGCAATTTTCACAGTAGGTGGTCACAAGTAAATTATAGGTTTTTTTGTGATTAGAAACTAGTATAGGTACTTACATTTAGAATAGTTTCTACTTAAAGAATTAAATTAGAATATGAATTAGAATCTCCGTTTTTAACCCCCGACAAAGAGGGGTTTATCGTGTCTGTCTGTGGTATCGTAGCTCCCAAACGGATAAACCGATTTTCGTTTAGTTTTTTTTGTGTCATAGATAATTTTATCCCGAGTGTTCATAGCCATGTTTCATGAAAATCTGTTCAGCCGTTTGAAGATTATCAGCTCTTTTCTAGTTGATGAGGGGATCTGACTACCTTCCATTATGTCCTATCGATTCGAAATTTTGTACCGTGTTTCTTCAATGATATTGAAAGGACTTAAGAGTTTATTAAATGTCGGGGAGTTTTCAAAATTTTAATTTTACTATAATATATTACCTAGTCTCCGAGTCCGGGGCGGTGGTGGTCTAGTGGTAATGACACCCGCCTTACAATCGTGAGGTCGTGAGTTCAAATCCCGGTCCCGTACCAATGAGTTCCTTGGAATTCATGTACGGAATTTCTCATCACTGGCTTTTCGGTGAAGGAATACATAGTCAGGCAACCTGCATAATACTTATGTCCGTAGAATATATTCGATGGCGTATGTGAATCCACCAACCCGCACTGGACCAGCGTGGTGGATATGGTCCAATCACCCTTCGTAGGTAAGCCTAAATCCTGCAGTGGACAATTAAAAAGGTTGGTACAGTACGAGTACTATCTAGTCTGCCTACACTGTAAATAAATAAATAAATAATAAATATTAGGGGACACACACACGGTCTCTGACCCCAAACTAAGCAAATCTTGTGATATGGCTGCCAGAGACTGATATACTACATATGCATATTTTTTTTAAATACATGCTTATATAGATAGTACCTAAATAACACCCAGACAGAGACCAAACAAAACACCAATGTTTGCCCTGGGTGGGGATCGAACCGACGCCTCTTTGATCCAGAAGTCAGGGTCACTAACCGCTGAGCCACCGAGGCAGTCGAGTCTGCTGTTAATGGGTATGGCACTCAGAGAAATCAGATTATTTTCTTGTTAAGATTAACAAAAGGTAATAACATAAAACAGACTTCATTTATTGTTTTGTTATTGAAATAAATGGTAAGAGCACTAATGTAAGATAACACGATCCAAATAAGGTGTACCTAACATATCGCGTAAAATACCAACTTCGGGTAATGGGGTACCTAGGTACACTAAAATAGAGTTTGTGATTTTGTCTGCTTTTTAGGGTTCCGTACCCAAAGGGTAAAAACGGGACCCTATTACTAAGACTTCGCTGTCCGTCCGTCTGTCTGTCACCAGGCTGTATCTCATGAACCGTTATAGTTAGGCAGCTGAAATTTTCACAGATGATTTATTTCTGTTGCCGCTATAACAACAAAAACAGAATAAAATAAATATGGGGGGGCTGCCATACAACAAAAGTGTTTTTTTGCCGTTTTTGTGTGATATTCAATAACCGGCTACAGGTAAATGCTTGAAATGGGGCTAAGCTAAGGGAGTTCCCATACGGTACGGAACCATTGGTGCGCGAGTCTAACTCGCACTTGACCAATTATTTTTTTAATGTTTGATAGTGGTGATTTAATTTTACGACTATTAGTACGTATTAATTTGTTATTTATATTTTTTGCTTTCTTGACATTCATACGTGTGTATATCAATGAGCTCTTTAGAATTCATGTACCTACCTATACTGGGAAAAATATCCTGCTTTTAAAATGATTTGCTTTTTAGGGTTCCGTACCCAAAGGGTAATAACGGGACCCTATTACTAAGACTTCAATGTCCGTCTGTCTGTCACCGGGCTGTACCTCATGAACCATGATAGCTAGGCAGCTGAAATTTTCACAGATGATGTATTTCTGTTGCCGCTATAACAACAAATACTATAAACAGTATAAAATAAATATTTAAGGGGGGCTCCCATACAGCAAACGTGGTTTTTAGGAATTTTTCGCTCACTATTAACAACGGCAAGAAGAATGGGGCTCCCATACGGTACGGAACCCTTCGTGCGCGAGTCTGACTCGCACTTGGCCGATTATTTCGTAAACTGTGCTGTCCAACTGCTGAGCAAAGGTGTTCCCGAAATCGTATGAATGCGCCGACCCGCATCTGTAGGTCTATGTTCAACAGTGGACTTTTGACCTTGGACCTTGAAACGTATTTACAACCCGGTCACAATATTTGTGCACCTGACTTCGTGACGTCATATCGAATTATCGGGACGTATATACATTACCGGACGTCTAGTATACCGTCCGGACGTAAATTATTATCGGGACGTGTATCGGTAACGAAGATGCTAACCGTACTGTAGCACCGGGGAGTGCGCGGAGAGGTGACAGGGGAAGCGGGAGAGGCACCGCATTCCAGCGAGGTGCACAGATATTCTGACCGGGTTATACCTACCAATTAATAAAATAAATCAGAATTTCGATCCAATAATCTCAATACATTGACAGGTTGATAAATAATAATATCGGAGCAATTCCCACAATGTCCCGTATACGCCAAACAATACAATTCCGACCACTAACATTGCTCTATCAATATGGTTTAGAATAAAAAACATTACTTATACATTACTGTTTGATTTCATTGCGCCACGATATCTTACCACCTACTGTAGCTTTATTTCTCATGAAAATAAAGTTTAATTTCGTGTGTTTATGTGGTTAGAAAGCTTGGTCTGAAAGGGTAGGTTCCCGTGTGACCACGCTCGGGGGCGGCACGTATCAGAGGGTAGGTTTTATTTAAGGGTATTTTATACGCCAAATTAAAATTAATAATGATATAATAATCACAATACGTCATTTCCCAAAACTTTCCTACGTTTTGTTTTAATAAAATGAAACATATTTTATAGAGGTATTAATAGTTTTCGTTTTTGGAATGGATTAAAAAAACAAAAATATCTAACAGCTTTTTATAGCTATTCAGTTAAGTCAAAAGATATGAAAATCCACTTGTAGTGTAGGTACCTACTACACGGTAGTAGTGCACGAATCCCTACTGGTAGAACTAAATCTACAAACATGTGCATTATCCCTAAGTACCCTAGCTTGGTAGGGATAACTGTACCAGCCGTACTAATATTATAAATCCGAAAGTGTGTTTGTTGGTTTGTGTGTTACTCTTTCACGCACCAGATATAGTTTAAAGGTCGGAGAATGTCATAGACTACTATTATCCCTGAAAAATAAAAGGTTCTTATGGGATAGCACAAAAACAAAATCTGACGTGGCCGAAACCAAAGGCAAGGAGGGCAAACGCTACTTTTGGGTAATACGTCTGATGATTGATAAATAATATACATATAGTTTTTATAAATTCAATGGCTACGTACTGAAGCTTGCAAAAGTGTGAGTGAGACAGCCGTAGCCGGTTGAAACGCCGTTAATATCTGTATAATTTGGCGTCGGATACGCCATTGTTATGCAATCATTAATTTAGTCGCGTATAATTGATGTCACACAACTGGAAAGTGGAGCTTTCATTACACAATTTAGATTAATTGTCGTTTCTCATTTGATTCTGGACTTATATTTATTCAATTAGACGCCAATTGTGACAAACAAAGAGTAACTACAGATTACAAAATAAATGTGATTGAATTCAAAGAGTTAAACCTATCATTAAACTTAATCTTGAAATTAGTTTAACTATAGATATGAGTCGTTAAGCAAATCTCTGCATCGTAATAGCTAAATTACTACATTTGCATATTATAAAAGTCGCTTTTTATCTATCTGTGTACCCACTTATAATTGTTCTAAATAAACTACACAAAAGATTTTTTTTTTCATAACGTGGTTTTGACTATTCTTTGCAATATTTCTTCCGGAATGTTTATGTCGATAAATAATTCATCCGTAATTAAACCAGGCGAATCCGGGAAGGGCAGCTAGTCAGAAAACATAGAAAATCACGAATATCTTTGCTTCTTTCTCCTATTCTTCCAATGGTTATTATTCTAAAAACTCTCGGAAAGAAATTGATTGAAAGTTGACTAATCTGTTATAGGTGACGCAGAGCTTAGAGCAAATACTTGCAACATAAGCAGACGGAATGGAGGAGTTCATAAACCGTCAGGTAAAAGCACGCGTTTGACCAATGTAGTAGGTACAACTATTTGTGAGTAGGTACACACAAAACCTTATTTCTATATTCCCAACAAGATAACTTTATTTTTTGGAGTATTTGTTCGGTGCTTTTTATTTCTCAATACATGCATCAGTTGCCCATAGAGACAACTCTTTCTTGAGCAACACGTGAAGGCAAGCACACTGAAGTAGCGCTAAAACCCTACTTCCGATTCGCTTAGATTAATCAGATCGAATCTATTCCCCACCCTTTCAACGCAGGACCGCATATAAACCGATAGCTACGAGTATTTGGCTGGACCCTCGACGTTGCTGCGGCGCGTTTTTTAATTCTCTAAATAGGTATAAGTATGTATAATATGTAGGTACCTACATAGTTAGGTACAAAAAATGTCCAAAAAAGATAACTACTTATTCATTGGGCAACAAAGTAAGGTAAATTCTAAGTAGCGTTTAACCCGAACGCATCGATTCCCCACCCTTTTAAAGGAAGGACCGCATATAAATCGATAGCTATTTGTTCCCCTCGGCGTTGCGCCGGCGCGTGCGACCGAGCGCGGCGCGCGATCACACGCGCCGATCTACTGGGATGCGTTACAATCATCAATCAATACCCACTTTGTCAATTCAAATATACCTATTGTGTGAAGTGAACTTTTTAGGGTTCCGTACCCAAAGGGTAATAAAATCGGCCAAGTGCGAATCGGACTCACGCACTAAGGGTTCCGTACCGTATGGGAGCCCTAATCCTCTTGCCGTTATTAATACCGAGCAAAAAACTCATAAAAGTCACGTTTATGGTATGGGAGCCTCCCTTGAACATTTATTTTATTCTGTTTTTAGTATTTGTTGTTATAGCAACAACAGAAATACATCATCTGTGAAAATTTTAGTTGCCTAGCTATTACGGTTCATGAGATACAGCCCGGTGACAGACAGACGGACATGGAAGTCTTAGTAATAGGGTCCCGTTTTTACCCTTTGGGTACGGAACCCTAAAAACGGGACCCTATTACTAAGACCGCTGTCCGTCTGTCTGTCTGTCACCAGGCTGTATCTCATGAACCATGATAGCTAAACAGTTGAAATTTTCAATGATAAAATAAATAAATAACTATTAGGGGACGTCTTACACGCGTTATCTGACCCCAAACTAAGCAAAGATTGTGATATGGCTGCCAGAGACTGATATTCTACATATACATATTTTAAATACATAAATAAATGGTACCTACATAACACCCAGACACGGAGCAAACACCTATGTTCATCACATAAATGCTTGCCCTGGGTGGGGATCGAACCCACGCCTCTTTGATCAAGAAGTCAGGGTCATTAAACACTGAACCACCGAGGCAGTCGAGAGGAACGAAGAAGTGGGAGTTAGTAATGTGTATCTGTGGCGCAATTACAAAAAAATACTAGAAACCAAATTAAATAAATATTTAAGGGGAACTTGTTTTTTTAGCCGTTTTTCGCTCGATATTAATAACGGTAACAGGTAGACGCTTGAAATATTCACCGAATATTTAATTGTATGTTCACTTTAATAAATTATTAAATAACATTATATTAAAATAACTATTTAAGGGGCTCTCATACAAGAAACGTGATTTTTTGGCGCGATATTAATATCGGCAACAGGTAGATGCTTGAAATATTCATTGAATATTTAGTGATATCATCATTTAAAAATAAATTAAAATAAAATATATTATGGGGGTCCCGTGCAATACGGAACTCTTCGTACGCGAGTTAGACTCGCACTTGGCCGATTATTATTTCATTTTGATATAAAGTTATTTATATAGTGATGTTGTGGTGGAACAATGAAAAGGGCATGTAGGTACATATTATTATACTAGACGACCCGCCCCGGCTTCGCACAGGTGTATTATACATATAAACCTTCCTCTTGAATCACTCTATCCATTAAAAAAAACCGCATCAAAATCCGTTGCGTAGTTTTAAAGATTTAAGCATACAGACAAACAAACAAACGAAAATAGCGACTTTATTTTATACTATGTAAGGATGCCCATTTTATTTCAAGGATTGAGGATAGTGAGATAGAAAAAGATTTGGATGAGCCTTATAAAACACTAGCTTTTACACGCGGCTTATGGGATACAATAGAGCCTAGATATGACACTCGCCGACTACTCCTTTAAACTATATCTAATAATAAATTCAAGACAGTCTGTCGCTCTGCAATTGCGTGAAAGAAAAACTACAAATCACTAACGGCAGCATAACAGCAATATTTCTAATGACTATCTCTTTGATAACCATAAATCTTGCCTAGGGTTATAATATTTTAAACATTTCAAAGTTTTGATTTGCAATAGGGATGTGCCCACAGATGATGTGCTCTCTAATAATAAAATTCAACTATGATACACTGCTGCCCTCTAGCTAACACATATGATACTACAACTAAAACACAATAGTTCACCCTTAGGTAGCTCATACTTGTGTGGTTTTCCACTTTCTATGTTCGTTCGCCGGAGATAGTAGTTTATAGATGGAGCTGTTTCAATAAAAGCCTATCGTCATAAAAAAGTTTTTTAATCAACTTATTTCTATTCTTAAAAATATTTTTATCGTTATAATAGTGTGTACGTATAAAAGTAATTTATAAAGTATTCATATTCACTTATCGTGGCTCGATCGCGAGTCGGGGTCTGACGGCGGCTCATGCATTTCCTCGAAATCGTCCACCGCCATCGGCGTATCTGAAAGACATGTGGATGTTAATAACTGAATTGTAATGGGAAGAAAATTCTCCATAATAATACAGATAACACTACACTCGCACGTGATTGAGAGTCTTGAAGTTCGCAATGACAATCAGAAATCAACATAATTTATAGGCCAGTTTTGGCCAAACATTGAGAATCTTGCCGGCAGAAGAAATCGTCAGAGGTTGGTAAACCTCGAGCGAGCAAGACCTTATTGTAGATTGGTGAGACAATTTATTTAGACAGCATACGTTTTAATGTATTGCCATCTAGGCAGTAGTATCAATTGGCTAGAGAAAGCTAGGTACCAGGAGATCATGATCTCACCGAGGTGGTCGAGCGTGACGCCCATGGCCTTACTGAGCGCGCGCGGGCTGACGAGCTCCCGAGGCGGCACCCGCGCCAGCATGCCGCGCAGCCAGGCCGCTACACCGCTCGTGTAGACAGCTAGGTACCAGGAGATCATCTCACCGAGGTGGTCGAGCGTGACGCCCATGGCCTTCCTGAGCGCGCGCGGGCTGACGAGCTCCCGAGGCGGCACCCGCGCCAGCATGCCGCGCAGCCAGGCCGCTACACCGCTCGTGTAGACAGCTAGGTACCAGGAGATCATCTCACCGAGGTGGTCGAGCGTGACGCCCATGGCCTTCCTGAGCGCGCGCGGGCTGACGAGCTCCCGAGGCGGCACCCGCGCCAGCATGCCGCGCAGCCAGGCCGCTACACCGCTCGTGTAGACAGCTAGGTACCAGGAGATCATCTCACCGAGGTGGTCGAGCGTGACGCCCATGGCCTTCCTGAGCGCGCGCGGGCTGACGAGCTCCCGAGGCGGCACCCGCGCCAGCATGCCGCGCAGCCAGGCCGCTACACCGCTCGTGTAGACAGCTAGGTACCAGGAGATCATCTCACCGAGGTGGTCGAGCGTGACGCCCATGGCCTTCCTGAGCGCGCGCGGGCTGACGAGCTCCCGAGGCGGCACCCGCGCCAGCATGCCGCGCAGCCAGGCCGCTACACCGCTCGTGTAGACAGCTAGGTACCAGGAGATCATCTCACCGAGGTGGTCGAGCGTGACGCCCATGGCCTTCCTGAGCGCGCGCGGGCTGACAAGCTCCCGAGGCGGCACCCGCGCCAGCATGCCGCGCAGCCAGGCCGCTACACCGCTCGTGTAGACAGCTAGGTACCAGGAGATCATCTCACCGAGGTGGTCGAGCGTGACGCCCATGGCCTTCCTAAGCGCGCGCGGGCTGACGAGCTCCCGAGGCGGCACCCGCGCCAGCATGCCGCGCAGCCAGGCCGCTACACCGCTCGTGTAGACAGCTAGGTACCAGGAGATCATCTCACCGAGGTGGTCGAGCGTGACGCCCATGGCCTTCCTGAGCGCGCGCGGGCTGACGAGCTCCCGAGGCGGCACCCGCGCCAGCATGCCGCGCAGCCAGGCCGCTACACCGCTCGTGTAGACAGCTAGGTACCAGGAGATCATCTCACCGAGGTGGTCGAGCGTGACGCCCATGGCCTTCCTGAGCGCGCGCGGGCTGACGAGCTCCCGAGGCGGCACCCGCGCCAGCATGCCGCGCAGCCAGGCCGCTACACCGCTCGTGTAGACAGCTAGGTACCAGGAGATCATCTCACCGAGGTGGTCGAGCGTGACGCCCATGGCCTTCCTGAGCGCGCGCGGGCTGACGAGCTCCCGAGGCGGCACCCGCGCCAGCATGCCGCGCAGCCAGGCCGCTACACCGCTCGTGTAGACAGCTAGGTACCAGGAGATCATCTCACCGAGGTGGTCGAGCGTGACACCCATGGCCTTCCTGAGCGCGCGCGGGCTGACGAGCTCCCGAGGCGGCAACCGCGCCAGCATGCCGCGCAGCCAGGCCGCTACACCGCTCGTGTAGACAGCTAGGTACCAGGAGATCATCTCACCGAGGTGGTCGAGCGTGACGCCCATGGCCTTCCTGAGCGCGCGCGGGCTGACGAGCTCCCGAGGCGGCACCCGCGCCAGCATGCCCGCAGCCAGGCCGCTACACCGCTCGTGTAGACAGCTAGGTACCAGGAGATCATCTCACCGAGGTGGTCGAGCGTGACGCCCATGGCCTTCCTGAGCGCGCGCGGGCTGACGAGCTCCCGAGGCGGCACCCGCGCCAGCATGCCGCGCAGCCAGGCCGCTACACCGCTCGTGTAGACAGCTAGGTACCAGGAGATCATCTCACCGAGGTGGTCGAGCGTGACGCCCATGGCCTTCCTGAGCGCGCGCGGGCTGACGAGCTCCCGAGGCGGCACCCGCGCCAGCATGCCGCGCAGCCAGGCCGCTACACCGCTCGTGTAGACAGCTAGGTACCAGGAGATCATCTCACCGAGGTGGTCGAGCGTGACGCCCATGGCCTTCCTGAGCGCGCGCGGGCTGACGAGCTCCCGAGGCGGCACCCGCGCCAGCATGCCGCGCAGCCAGGCCGCTACACCGCTCGTGTAGACAGCTAGGTACCAGGAGATCATCTCACCGAGGTGGTCGAGCGTGACGCCCATGGCCTTCCTGAGCGCGCGCGGGCTGACGAGCTCCCGAGGCGGCACCCGCGCCAGCATGCCGCGCAGCCAGGCCGCTACACCGCTCGTGTAGACAGCTAGGTACCAGGAGATCATCTCACCGAGGTGGTCGAGCGTGACACCCATGGCCTTCCTGAGCGCGCGCGGGCTGACGAGCTCCCGAGGCGGCACCCGCGCCAGCATGCCGCGCAGCCAGGCCGCTACACCGCTCGTGTAGACAGCTAGGTACCAGGAGATCATCTCACCGAGGTGGTCGAGCGTGACGCCCATGGCCTTCCTGAGCGCGCGCGGGCTGACGAGCTCCCGAGGCGGCACCCGCGCCAGCATGCCGCGCAGCCAGGCCGCTACACCGCTCGTGTAGACAGCTAGGTACCAGGAGATCATCTCACCGAGGTGGTCGAGCGTGACGCCCATGGCCTTCCTGAGCGCGCGCGGGCTGACGAGCTCCCGAGGCGGCACCCGCGCCAGCATGCCGCGCAGCCAGGCCGCTACACCGCTCGTGTAGACAGCTAGGTACCAGGAGATCATCTCACCGAGGTGGTCGAGCGTGACGCCCATGGCCTTCCTGAGCGCGCGCGGGCTGACGAGCTCCCGAGGCGGCACCCGCGCCAGCATGCCGCGCAGCCAGGCCGCTACACCGCTCGTGTAGACAGCTAGGTACCAGGAGATCATCTCACCGAGGTGGTCGAGCGTGACACCCATGGCCTTCCTGAGCGCGCGCGGGCTGACGAGCTCCCGAGGCGGCAACCGCGCCAGCATGCCGCGCAGCCAGGCCGCTACACCGCTCGTGTAGACAGCTAGGTACCAGGAGATCATCTCACCGAGGTGGTCGAGCGTGACGCCCATGGCCTTCCTGAGCGCGCGCGGGCTGACGAGCTCCCGAGGCGGCACCCGCGCCAGCATGCCCGCAGCCAGGCCGCTACACCGCTCGTGTAGACAGCTAGGTACCAGGAGATCATCTCACCGAGGTGGTCGAGCGTGACGCCCATGGCCTTCCTGAGCGCGCGCGGGCTGACGAGCTCCCGAGGCGGCACCCGCGCCAGCATGCCGCGCAGCCAGGCCGCTACACCGCTCGTGTAGACAGCTAGGTACCAGGAGATCATCTCACCGAGGTGGTCGAGCGTGACGCCCATGGCCTTCCTGAGCGCGCGCGGGCTGACGAGCTCCCGAGGCGGCACCCGCGCCAGCATGCCGCGCAGCCAGGCCGCTACACCGCTCGTGTAGACAGCTAGGTACCAGGAGATCATCTCACCGAGGTGGTCGAGCGTGACGCCCATGGCCTTCCTGAGCGCGCGCGGGCTGACGAGCTCCCGAGGCGGCACCCGCGCCAGCATGCCGCGCAGCCAGGCCGCTACACCGCTCGTGTAGACAGCTAGGTACCAGGAGATCATCTCACCGAGGTGGTCGAGCGTGACGCCCATGGCCTTCCTGAGCGCGCGCGGGCTGACGAGCTCCCGAGGCGGCACCCGCGCCAGCATGCCGCGCAGCCAGGCCGCTACACCGCTCGTGTAGACAGCTAGGTACCAGGAGATCATCTCACCGAGGTGGTCGAGCGTGACACCCATGGCCTTCCTGAGCGCGCGCGGGCTGACGAGCTCCCGAGGCGGCACCCGCGCCAGCATGCCGCGCAGCCAGGCCGCTACACCGCTCGTGTAGACAGCTAGGTACCAGGAGATCATCTCACCGAGGTGGTCGAGCGTGACGCCCATGGCCTTCCTGAGCGCGCGCGGGCTGACGAGCTCCCGAGGCGGCACCCGCGCCAGCATGCCGCGCAGCCAGGCCGCTACACCGCTCGTGTAGACAGCTAGGTACCAGGAGATCATCTCACCGAGGTGGTCGAGCGTGACGCCCATGGCCTTCCTGAGCGCGCGCGGGCTGACGAGCTCCCGAGGCGGCACCCGCGCCAGCATGCCGCGCAGCCAGGCCGCTACACCGCTCGTGTAGACAGCTAGGTACCAGGAGATCATCTCACCGAGGTGGTCGAGCGTGACGCCCATGGCCTTCCTGAGCGCGCGCGGGCTGACGAGCTCCCGAGGCGGCACCCGCGCCAGCATGCCGCGCAGCCAGGCCGCTACACCGCTCGTGTAGACAGCTAGGTACCAGGAGATCATCTCACCGAGGTGGTCGAGCGTGACACCCATGGCCTTCCTGAGCGCGCGCGGGCTGACGAGCTCCCGAGGCGGCAACCGCGCCAGCATGCCGCGCAGCCAGGCCGCTACACCGCTCGTGTAGACAGCTAGGTACCAGGAGATCATCTCACCGAGGTGGTCGAGCGTGACGCCCATGGCCTTCCTGAGCGCGCGCGGGCTGACGAGCTCCCGAGGCGGCACCCGCGCCAGCATGCCCGCAGCCAGGCCGCTACACCGCTCGTGTAGACAGCTAGGTACCAGGAGATCATCTCACCGAGGTGGTCGAGCGTGACGCCCATGGCCTTCCTGAGCGCGCGCGGGCTGACGAGCTCCCGAGGCGGCACCCGCGCCAGCATGCCGCGCAGCCAGGCCGCTACACCGCTCGTGTAGACAGCTAGGTACCAGGAGATCATCTCACCGAGGTGGTCGAGCGTGACGCCCATGGCCTTCCTGAGCGCGCGCGGGCTGACGAGCTCCCGAGGCGGCACCCGCGCCAGCATGCCGCGCAGCCAGGCCGCTACACCGCTCGTGTAGACAGCTAGGTACCAGGAGATCATCTCACCGAGGTGGTCGAGCGTGACGCCCATGGCCTTCCTGAGCGCGCGCGGGCTGACGAGCTCCCGAGGCGGCACCCGCGCCAGCATGCCGCGCAGCCAGGCCGCTACACCGCTCGTGTAGACAGCTAGGTACCAGGAGATCATCTCACCGAGGTGGTCGAGCGTGACGCCCATGGCCTTCCTGAGCGCGCGCGGGCTGACGAGCTCCCGAGGCGGCACCCGCGCCAGCATGCCGCGCAGCCAGGCCGCTACACCGCTCGTGTAGACAGCTAGGTACCAGGAGATCATCTCACCGAGGTGGTCGAGCGTGACACCCATGGCCTTCCTGAGCGCGCGCGGGCTGACGAGCTCCCGAGGCGGCACCCGCGCCAGCATGCCGCGCAGCCAGGCCGCCGTGCCGCGCGCCGCTTCCCGCTCGCTGCCGCCCGCGCGAGCGCATAGTGATAGGTGCCAAGGAACTGGGGCCGATAACCTGGGGGAGATACCACACTAGAGTTATACTGTCTTATGACTACAACAGCGTGACAGAACTACTAAAGGGAATTATTAAATAATAGGCTATTTGACAACATTGAAAATATACTATTGATTGTGGTAAGTAATACCTAAAGATAATAGCGAGAAAAAGACATATTTCACTTTATTTAAACTAAAACATGTCCAATTTTCGCAAATCGCACGAAATAATTTACGATATTTTTTTGATATTTTATCTGTGACGTGAACGCTCTAAGAATGGAGGCAACTCTGGTGACGTCACATGATGGTAAACAAGAATTTCTCGATTGTGTAATTTGTGTTTTGTGATTTCGGAGTAATATTATTGGACCTGTAAGTTACTTGAATTTTTTTTTTTCAATTTTTGATGTGAACTAGCATATTTACTAGTATTAACTAACGTCATTTACTAGTGTGACGTCAAAGACCAGCGCCATTACAGAATGTCGTTTTTGGTGGGATCTTGAATATCTATTCTTTAACACTGATTTTCATTGTTAATACAGTAGATCTCTCGGAAATATAACTCTAAATGTAGTGTGCTTATCATGTACTTACGAATAATTTAAAACGATTTCCAAAAGCTAGTCAAATAGCCTATTTTAAGTGGTCCGAGAGACTTACGGCTGCGTTATCAAGCGTTTCTAGGAGACAACGATGGCTGACGCTCACGCACAACGGGCTTACAATGGGCTTCATGCCGAGAAGAGAACTTCTCAGCCTCAAGGTGAGAAAGAATCGCGCGTCAAGGTTGGACAGGAGTCCGTTCAAAGTTCAAGGACACCACAGACGGAAACAAAAGAGTAACCTACTAACCTGTCCTGTTGTTCCGTATAAAGCTTCTGTATAAGTTCCGCCGCTTGTTTGAGAGCGCTGCTGATGCCGTAGTCGTGCTGCGACGTCCTGATATCATCCTCCAACTCCGAAAGAAAGTCCACGTCGATGCCAAGATCAGATAGCGAGCGCAACTCGTCTACATCTACCTTCACTTTGCTGAGATCCTGCAATTGATGATAAATCATGTTAGGACAAAGTATAGTTAAACATGTCAAAACTACTGAATATAAAATTATTAAAATAGCTAAATCAGATTAAAATCATAAAAAAATTGTTTGAAAGGAATGCCACAGATAGACACTAACCTTATAACACCATACTTTTTGTCAGGGGTTAATAAGCATCTCTACATCTAAAGCTAACGTAGTGGATACTAGCGACCCGCCCCGGCTTCGCACAAGTGTATTATACATATTAACCTTCCTCTTGATTCACTCAATCTGTTAAAAAGCCGCATCAAAATCCGTTGCGTAGTTTTAAAGATATAAGCATACATGGGGATAGTCTGCGGGAAGCGACTTTGTTTTATATTATGTAGTGAAGTGATAACCGAATCAAGTAGTCACCTTGAAGTAGATCTATTAGTTAACGACTCATAGTTCAGAACAGTACTACATTGAAGTTCAGGAACTTCATAAACAAAAAAAAATAAAGCAGGTATTATCAGATTGGTGTTTTTTCGGCGAGGGATACATACATTTTCGTCCTGGCCTGAATTAGCGTCCTGTTGCTTCTTGTCCGGGAATAAGGCTTCCATGTCGTAGAACAGTGTCCACGGGGAGTCTGGAGCGAACCTTAGCAACTCTTCGTTGCCCTGCCCCGTTTCTGACGCTGCAATATTACAAACAATATTGTATCATTTTATGAGTAAATCCTCAATGATTTACTATGAAACTACTACTATGATTTATTATGAAATTGTGTTTATGGGCATGGTTGTGACTTTTTATGCAGTAACAGAGTATCAGATCAATTTGGTTTTTGGCATGAATATTATTTAAATATAGGAAAATGTCGTAACTAATTTTTTTGCGTTAATATTTAAAGAATACTGTCGGAAACCGCGTTTAAAGCTAATTCCCATCAAGGTACGTACAAATCATATAATGTTTTTTTTTATAAATATTTCGGATTTTCAAATCATCAGAGATTGTAGAGGTTTTACTCCCTTCGCTATGTTCCGTCGGTCTTTACACGGGGCTACAAACATTACACTATAATAATACTCACGTAACGTATGGTACAGCAGATGGCTCTCTTCCTTGGTGAGCGTGGCGAAGGTTCCGTCGTAGGACGGCGCGTACGAACTGAACGGTCCGTACTGCAGAGGCTTCACTCCCTTCGCGATGTTCCGTCGGTCTTCTCGTGGTGCTACAAACACAGATGTTACTTCAAGAACTCATTTCATTTATTTATGTTTTTCATACAGTACATATTAATGTTGGGTATAATGCCGTCTGATGCTCTCTCTCAAACAATAGAACACCTGCTCACTTGTCCACAATAGCTGCTTCTGCCCTTTGGAGGGTTTGCATAAAGCAAATTCTCTAGTAGAAGCCGAAGCCGTAGCCCAATAAGTTCTGGGCTGACCAGATATAATTTAAATGTTACATAAACCCATTGACATGGCAAGGAGAATGACTGACTCTACTATTGCTTTGTCATCAGCATCGACATCATCATCCTCATCGCTATCTAGTATACCATCAAAGCCACTAGAGCATTTGTGCCAGCGGCCCAGAGCCACGCTCTGTTACTTTAGCAGGGCTGGCTCAGGTATACGCTGGAGGGGGAAAAACACTCCATACGGGACGCCAGTGTCACGCGAAGCGAATCATGAGATTACAGAAGTGAATACATAACTGTCAAAGATGTGTTACTTCTCCGAGGAATCTGTAAAAGTGTTCACTACACTGAAGACTACAGAAGAATGAGTACTGACTGTGCAGAGTGCCGGTGCCCTGGTGCAGCTTGCCGACGAGCTGTCCGAGCGTCATGGGCCGCTCGTCTCCCGCGCCGCCCGCGCCCGCGCCGGTCACCAGCGCCAGCGTCGTTTTACCCTCCGCGTCCATACGCGGAAACGCTACGGAAAAAAAATTAACGTTACGTTATGGAATCAAAAATCAATTTAAATTTTATAAATATTAATACTTTTTTGTTGTGTAGGTACTGAAGAGTAACTAGCGCAAAATTGCATGGGAAAATACAAGGTTGAAATAACCTTCGTAGATCGAAAAATAAATTATTACGAACGACGATAGTTATTTATTTACCCTCACTTAATCAAAGCAGGAACCATTCAAAAAAGCAATTAATTTAACAGTTTTGCCAATTGATTCACTTGCTATTCTTGTCAATAAGTCATTTAAAAGAGTACCTATCCCAAAAACTTTATTGATGCTGTGTTTGTAAGTGCTATACGACACAGGTCCACGCGCCATCAACTATCTAGGGAAAAAGGTAGTCCACACAAAAGCATTAACTTTTACGGAACACTAAGGTTACACAAAAAATAAGTCGGTTAGTCTTCGGGTGGGTCACCACGGGTGGCATTTATAACTGGGCGTTACCGTGGCTCGGATGACACGTTAAATTGTAGGTTTCGGTTGTTTTAACCATATAGCCATGTCAGAAGCCTTCAAGCGGCTTAAAAACTCTAACCAGGGCTAGCCACCTGGCCTACATAATCTTGCGTATAGCGGGCTATACCTTCAGCGGGTTGCGACGCTTCAGCACTTTCTGCACCGAGCGACGCAGACTGCGGACCGTATTATGTTCCATACCCTTTTTAGCCAGTCGTCGCCTGTGCTGCTCCCTGGCGGCTTCCATCTGCAGCTTCAAGCTGTCCCGGTCGTCGCTGCGCTCGGCGCCGTCGGACGCCGCCTCGGCCTCGGAGCCCGCGCTCTTGAGCGGACTGCGGCGCTTCAACACTTTCTGCACCGAGCGAGGCGAGCTCATTGCGGGGTTGACTCGGTACGTGGGCGGGCCAAATATTCTCACGCAGAGGACAAAGTTGACATATTTTTTAACAGTTTTAGTTTATATGTTATATTTTTAAACTAATAAATTTAATAGAATATCAAATTGTTTGTCTCCGGGACAGCTCAGAGGACTGACTCGAGCTGTAATAGTTATAGTTACTATATGATTTGCCAAAGTTATAAATACAATGTTAAATGCATCCCAGTGTTTTATAAAAGAACCCGTTCAGTCCAAAAACTAAACCATGTTATAAATACTTCTTTGTTTAGTAACTTGATTGGTTATTTTGGATTTGGAAATTTTTCAATGGCTATTAGCTTTGGCTGTTATTTTCATGATAGTCATTATAAGCGTTCAGAACATTAAATCGTATTATTCATTGGGATGAAGATTCATTAGCTAATTTTAGATCATAAGTAACAATTTGTTTTGTAATCATGGAACTGCCACCATAAAAGAACCTCAATTTTAACGAAAGTTCAACTTTACAGATTTCATGACACAATAAAAAATGCTGTCAAACTTTGTGAGCGAGTCATACAGCCGAATTTCAATAGGATTTTTTAATCTAATTCATTGAATACATTTTCAGCTCAATAAAAATATACATAACGACTTTATAAGATTAGCGTTTCGAAGCATTTGGAAATAAAAGTGTTGTAACAATATCATGCAAATTAATTTTAGAGATAGCTTTTCACAAAAACAAATATTCTTCGTTTTCATAATACTTTTGTTCTTTGTTGAGAATATTTCGCCAGCCCACATAGATGCCAAGTCATGCAAGGCCCCGCAACTCCACAGGACAAACACACACTCTTTATACATTTCATAACGGAAGCGGAACAAAACGTGTGCTAGTCGCTAAATAAACATGACACTACGGTTCCTAAGTCTACAGCCCTTCAAGGATCTATGAACTGGTATAACTATAGTAGCTGCCTATAAATATGTACTTACTATAGATCAGTTACTTCAATCAAGTTATTGGGTCATATTTTTTTATCTTTCTGTCTCATTACTTGTTACTGTTAATGGTTGCTGCTCTGTGTGATGTCTCATTCTGAATTTTATGATCCTGACTGTTTTAAATGACCATGCTATAACAGCTATACCGACATTTCGACTGTGTCTCTCCAATATACATGACTGATTGTCTTCTAAGATTACGCTTTTAAGCCCCCCCGCCCCGCCCCCCACTGACCATCACTCCCAATGGATGGCATCCAAATGGATGTGGCCGATGTTGCCAATTTAGTATGTAGGTAAGTTTTGACTTCATGTTTTACATAATCATTGTTTGAAGATATAGGTAAACAGAAATACAAGATAAATCCAGATGTTTTAGTTTCAAGTTGATCAGACAAGTTGCCAAATAATTTTTGACTAAAGCGCTATATGTGTTCACTAAAACAAAGAAAAGTCGCCATTTTTAACGGCAAAGTCGCAAACTCGTAACATTAAATAGATGTCATCCATTTGGAGCGATGGTTAATGGGGGTCTTCAGTACTCCAAGATTTATCTGGATGTCAAATCACATTTCAACTAGGTAAATTTATATATTGATTCATGTGTGAAATACTAAGTTAGCCATATTATTCTTTTGATTTTTAAAGTGACCATAAACGTTTGAAGATGCCATTTTGACAATTTCAGAAGTGGGATTATAGCATCCCACTGTAAAAAAACTGGTTTATGTTGTAATAACGTAATATTTTAGAGGAAAATGGAAACGACCAGAGTAGAAAGGCTGTTTTTAAATACATCCACATTCATTTTGATCCTTGTCAGGCTGTATGTTAATAGGTAAAGTGTCACCTTTCTGCCGTAAGTCCTAAGCGGCTGCGTTGCAAAAACGTGAGTTTATGAACAAGTTTTAATAATGAACAAATCAATAGATAAGAAAAACAACTGTTCCTTACATACATAATTAGGTATGTTAAGGCTGATCATCTCGGTCAGAGCGCGAAATTCTATTTCTTTGGGTTTTTTTGCCTTTGACTGATTAACTATTCATTTTAAGTTTACGAAAACTCGTTTAGCTGCTATAAATAGGCAGCGTTTACGAGTTCACGAGTAACATACACGTATAAATAAACCAAATTAGTGCATCAACTGATTTTCATCTTAGTTATTAGTTAGTGGACTCTTATGCTTAAACTGACCACTATTTTGGTTTTTAAGTGTGTATACTTCGTTAACACTGCCTATTCATGGTTGCTAAATGAGTTTTTGTAAAGTTACAATGAGCAGTTTGTCTGTAAATGCCAAAACCCATAAAATATTTGAATTTCGTGCGCTGGCCCAGTGCATTAACCTTAAGTTCAAAAGGAAATGCTTAATACTCAAGACTACAAATATTCAGTGTAATTTATGTTATTATAGGGCGATAATTTTTTAATGGAATGCAAGTGGTAGTGTCAATGAACTATCAAACAAAATGATAACTATTTCTTAAGATAGTTTATTGAAAGTAATATTGTGGATTTACATTTTGCCATTTGTGTTGAAATAGCAATTTCAGTACACATGCCAAAGAAAAGAATGGGCTTTTAATTTTAAAAAACCCACTTTACTTTTTGTTTGTCGGCTTTCAACTTACGAAAAAAAATTACTCCAAGGTTCTTTTTAGTACTTGTCTTATTACCACCAAAAGAGTAAGATAACTATCTATGGCAACATTACCACATGTTTAATACAACCACTCCAAACTGCAAACATTCAACATACATAATAGGCATGATGACAAAAAAAATATAATTAGTCCGTCAGATATACATATTTTACAAAAACATACTAGACACATTTTTGCTTTTGTCAATTAAGCAAAAATTGATGAAGATATAGCCTGTTAAAGTTCCGCGTGAGGTATCACACAAATGAATAGAGTTTCGTGAGAGAGGTGACGTCACGACCCCCACACCCAAACTTTGACAAGGCTTATTTTTGCCATTTGTTGTTTTATTGACAAAAGAAAAAATATGTGTCCAATATTCTTTGATAATATAATTCACGGACTAATTATAATAATGTTTTTTTACCCAGTGATCATGCCTATTGCAAAGCTGTATTACACTGAGACAACTTACTATGTAGCTTTGTGACTCACGATTTAACGAGGTATTCACAGAGAATTATCTATAAACTCTAAAGGAAAACTTCCAGAACTAATTTATCACAAAATGACCATGTTAAACAAGCAATATAAATATAAGATGTTTACTATGTTGTACATACATATTTTAATCTTAACTTGGTGACAGAACATAGAGATTTGTATAATTTTACATTTATATACAGGGTTATTCAGAACTGGTACTGGTGTACCAAGCCGAAAGAGGGTAATTAGGACCATCATTTCGAAAAACAATGGGGCCAATTTAAAATTCAAGAAAAAAAACTGCTGTTTCATACATTTTGTCGATTCTGAGTTGCAGTTTAGTAAGCAAGAGCTTCTTTTTTTTTGAAAATTTGAGTTGGCCCCGTTGTAAAATTTGTTCGTAATGATAGTCTTAATAACCCCCTTTCAGCTTAGTACAGGTTAAGCACTTAACCCTGCATATAAAATTAGGGTGGGTATTACACAACACAATATTCAGAGATCCATTTTCTGAATAAGGGTGTCCAATAAGAGTTAGACTTGTTTTTTATCACACTCTTGTAGCATGTCATAAAGATCATTGGATGTTATCTCAACATAATAACAGCTTTACAAACATAATATAAAATTAAAAGAGCAACCAAAAATATATGCATACCACATCCATTTTCCCAATATCAAATCCCAGCTCCTTGATAGGTATCTCGTACATATACGTCAGCATGTCTCCCATTGGTCGAAGCTTCTGTGGCGTGAGCTGCTTTAGCCCCGCATGGAGTAGCCTCTTAGCTGCCTTGTGGTACACTGTGCCCACTTTGTTGTATTTCATAGCGTTATTGCACATCAGTTTGAAGTCGCTCTGGAGAATTAAAGGTATTGTGGTTGTACTATAAACATTTTAAGGGAAAGATCAATATTTCGAATGTCTCTTATTGGGATGTACCAATTTCCACTGGAGACAAGTTGCATTATGAAAATAATCAATTCCAATTAATGGATTTTAAAAAGCTTCCTTAGTAAAGTTATACAGCTGAGCAGGGCTCATAGCAGAGTTTGATTAGGTCTTCGTTAGTGATCATTGAAGTTAAACTGAGCTGCCATAGCTCAGATGACATGTTAAATTGTATGTCCCAGTTGTTTTAACTATTTACCCACATCAGAGGCCTTCAGGCGGCTTAAAAACTCTAACACCAGGACGAGCCACCCGGTCTATACAAACTTACTTACAGCTGAGTTAGCTAAATAGAAGAGCAAGAGAGTTTATTTTCAGTTCACATTTCCTTGTACAGAGCCAGATCTCATAATGGAGTAAGTAATATTATTCCTATCAGAAATCTTATCGGAATTGTTCAGGTCAATTTTTAGTCTAAATGTCAGGTGTATTTTGTTTGTGTGAAAAGTTATTTATCCACATTATAATTAGTTTAGTAAAAATAAAAATTGTAGGCATTGGTTTTCTAGCTTATCTTTAAAGATCGTAACACTCAAAAAGTTGAAACCACTTACAATAAAGCAATTCAATGACTTATATTCATTATCATCAATCTTCTGCTTCATGGTGGAGAAGTCCATAGGTTTCTTGATGATGTCAGAGTATCCCGGGGCGAAGTTGTCATTCACCGGCCAGGCGAAGAACTGGTTTGGGTCTCGCTTCTCCAGGTTTCGGAGCAACTGCTCTAGGAGGCGGGAGAGGGGGCGACGTTTCTGACTTGCCTGGAAATGATAATGATAAGTTGGGTTTAAGGTGAAAGTCTCACTCTGATTGTAACATTTAAAGTTTTCTCTCAATCACAGGTGGCATATGCAGCTCGAAAACTGGAGATCTCACAGTTTTTTCTATATCTTCTTTAAATAATTGGCAAAGCATGGGTCGGACTCGCGCACTAAGGGTTCCGTACTGTATGGAAGCCCCCCTTAAATATTTATTTTTTCCTGTTTTTAGTATTTGTTATTATAGTGGCAACAGAAATACATCATCTGTGAAAATTTCTAGCTTTCTAGCTATAGCGGTTCATGAGATACAGCCTGGTGACAGACAGACAGACAGCAGAGTCATAGTAATAGGGTCCCGTTTTTAACCTTTGGGTGTAGAACCCTAAAAATGGATGTGTGCAACTATAACAAAACTCAAGCAAGACAATAAGCCCGATTACAGAGACGCCAGCGTAATTATATTAGCTAAATAGCATAGTTCTGTTTCTTTTTCACTTAAGGCATTCGATAGAGGGAACGCTTTTTACGTTGCTATTAAATTTACCCTGGCGCCTCTGTAATCGGGCTTAATGTTACAATATGAGGTGTTAAATATGATAGGTATAGGCCAAATCAAACAACTTGGTGGTTGTGATGTTAGCTTGCCTATTAATGTTAAATTACAACACTGTTAAACTGCACTTTTCCGAGTTTTCCTCGTCGCCACTATTATATATGCACCGATTTCCCGTGATTTTCGTAAGCGCCGGTTGACACGTCAGTTCGAATCACTAGACTGTTTTTCCAGAACTACCCTCACTATAGGTTAGACACAACACCTATGAATAACCCAATCCTAACTTAAACTCACTAAACAGCTGCGCGAGAATTGGGTTATCCTCAGTTTGTAGCTAACATCACTGTCATCCAGTTATCTAATCAGTTTTCAACGCAAGTAGAAATCATAATTAATCTTAGAATGCATACCTTGAGCACGCAAGTACGGGGCTCCCTGTGAGAGGCAGGAGAGTTGGGCCCGGGACTCAAATGCCGCAGCAACTTCTTTGCAAGCCCTTCATCGTCTGTCTCGTCCTCGTCCGACAACTTGATCTTCAAACAAATTGTTCATTAGGAAGCGTAGGACAGTGTTCATATGCAGTAAGGTTAGTAAAGATCTTGTTTTGAGACTTGTCAAAACAATTGATTTTAACAGTACGGTATTATTTATATTTTGGTAGTAAAAGAAGAAAAGGCAGTGTTAGCGTTATACCCGGCGTAAACTCACCATATCGATTTCCCTGCGTCTTCGTTTCTTTTTCTCTTTCTTTGGTTTGTCCTCGGCATCCCTTTGTTCTTCGGTGGCAGAATGCTCCAATTCCATATCGCTAATATCTATCTCTTCCTCTGAAATAATGTTAGAAATTGAAAAATAGAGCGGATGTGAAATATATGAAAGAAAATTGCTTAATGGTTTTGGTAAAATGTAATAGTGCTACGTACTACAGCTTAGTTTTTCGATATCCTCCATTGGTATTTGGAAAGAACAAAGTGTGTTTAATAGATAAAATTGCTTTTTACTTCACAAATTAGTACTTTTTTGATATAAAGAAGTGTTTTACAATTTTTCTCTTTTTCTTGTAAGTTTTTTTTTCCAACCAAGCCAAGCAAATCAAGCAATTTGCTTTGAATTGATTGACAATTGACATCGACTTGACACTGATTACTTTTTTTTTTTATAAATTATTCGCCCACTTTTGGGCAGGCTAAAGCCTTTAAGGCCATACCGCCTAGTCTTACGTATTCTTTGATTCTATATTTTCTTTGACTTTTCTTCTTCTTAGTAAAGCTGTGGTGAGTTTACTAGAAGCTTCGATGGAGTTTTGAAGACAACACGAAAAGACATGTTTTACCACATTCTACTACTTGCCTACACTCATGCTCGTATTTCAGCTATTAATAAATGAAATACCACAACTTTTGCACTATTAATACTGATAGAAACACAAGTTTTAGAAAATAATTCAATGCGGCGACATGATTTTCTCGCGTTCCCGCCAAAAAACCCCTGACACTGATTACTGACAATAACACTTCTTCTTCTTTTATATTTTGGCGTCGCATTATTGTGCATTTTCCTGTGTTATGTTTATTTTTAATAATTTTTGATAGTTTATCAAAATACTCAGCCGTAGTCAAGTACAAACATAGTCCAAGTCATACCTCAGTAAAGCAGTGGAGACTTTACTAAAGGCGTCTTTGGAGTTTTGGTAACAACACGGAACAACATGATCATTATATCACTTGCCTACACTTATGCACGTAAATTAGCTCGTAATCAACTAAATTCCACAATTTTTCCCTAATAATCACTGATGAAAACAAAAGTTTAACAAAATAATACAAATATGCGACATGATTTTCCGCGTTCCCGCCAAAATCCCCACAATTATTTTTCTTCTTATAATATTAATTTTGACTTTGACAGTAAAACGGTGTGGTCCGATTTATATTAAAAGTCAAGTAAAAAATACAGTCCTTGGTAGTAAGATTAAAAGTAACACTGGTAATGAACCTCCGTTCACAGCATAGAGTGAATAACTAGAGTTCTCAATTGCGTACAAGTAGCGGCACGTAAGTCTAGCGCTGAGGGTACTGTGGAGGGGATGGCTGCGCATGTTGACCGCCATTATAAACTCAACTCACCCACTCCACACTTCGCTCAGCGCTAGACCAAAGAATAATAAATAATAGTACTACGCTAGACATAAAGTACATTATATAGGCGCTAGACTTATTATGCCGCGACCTGTTTAGGTTTGGTTAAAGCTTGATGTGTATAGGGTATGAGAAAATAGATGTGCTATACATACTTAATACACGTTGTTATGATTTTATTAAATTTAGACTCTAGCTAGATAATAGTAAAAAGCTGCATAATACAAAGAAGTGATAGAAAATAGTTCTTGAAAAAGTTTGACAAAGACCTCGTTGATTTACGCATCTCTTCAAAAAATCAACTGTAGTTTTTGGCGCGAAAAATTTGTCTGACTACGACGTTTAGGCCGTGCGTCGTAGTCAGACAAAAAACGTAGGTATACGCAAACAAAGACTAAATTATATTAGTAAAGTCTCCACTGCTTTACTGAGGTATGACTTGGACTATGTTTGGACTTGACGGCGACTTTATTAGACTATGACGTGAATGACTACGACATTGACTATTTTGATAAAATATCAAAAATTATTAAAACTAAATACTTGACACTGGCAAATGCACAATGATGCGACGCCAAAACATAAAAGAAGAAGAAGTATAGTTCGTCTACCTGATTCAAAATTCAATCTACGTAGTACTAGTTCACCATATCTGTAGTAGTCTGTGTAGTCCACAGACTACTATAGATACTGTACTAGTCATAGAGTTCTGGGATTCAATCTCGGAGAGTGACACCGCGCGCACTTCCAACTAAGTAGTACTGTTATAAGAAATATGTAGGCGTAGGTCCATATGATATTTATTATAATTGTCTTATACCTACTTAGTAATTTTTTAATGTAGGCAAAGAAAGGCATGACGTCTACCATGTTGCCACACTCGGTTATTTTAACTACTCAGCGCAGCGATGCTATATGTGGCGACGGCAAGTCTCGGCCTCTGCTCACCACGCTCTAAATGCTTCGTGCATGTACGCAAAAAGTGTAAGAAATCAATCTATAGACAGGTAAGTCTAACGGCTACACATTAAGTTGTAACTTTAAAGAGGAGGTTTCACCTGAAAACATGTTCGCCATAATTATTTTGTTCCTAAATACTTACCTGTTTTCCAGTCGGGTAAAAATAAAGGGGCGACCACACGAAGTGCAAGACCCCATGAAGTTAAATACCCTATCAGGTAGGTACCTATACCAAATAAGTACCTATAATTAAGTAGGTATTACGAAAAGTAACTATGCATGAGTCCGGCACTATGTCTACAGAATATCGTGTGCATATTCGCCATAGTGAAGTAAGTATACATAAGTACCTATAACACTCGCTCCTCGCTCCACGATATTCGCACACCTGGGCCCTATTTTATAAAACTACAAGTTACAGGCTACAGGTAAATTACTGGCAACATTGACGGAATCCGTATTCGTGATTGGTCGAGACTGCGTCATTGATGTCAATTTGCCTGTAGAATTGTAACTTGTAGCTTTATAAAATAGGGCCCTGTCCGTCCCGAGTGGGTTCTTTCAAATTACTTATGGGGTCCAACTGTCATCCAAACCAGGGACGTTTTATCTCTAGCTAAATCCTCCAAGATCCAAACTGTCCCGCTCATGATGCGCTCATGATTGGTAGGTATGTAGGTACAATACCTACATATCGCATAATTCGCAGAGATCTACCTACCTACTATCTGTGGTGGGTAGGTATGTACCTACCTAATCTACTTACGTTACCTATTTGTAGCACAATATGTTGCCTTTGGGAAATGCCTATGATGGGAAACTTTGGTTACAGAGCCCTGCACTGGGTTGAGCCAAGCTGTCAATGATAGTGATAATTATACTAGGTTATACCTGCCTACTATAAGGTATGAACGTTATTACACAATCATGCTACTAAAATGTCTTGTCAAAAATCATGAAATCAATGTCTTATTACCGTAATAATAATTCATTTAGTCGGGGGACAGACTCCACTGTTGAGGAGTGAAATAATGTCGGTCTGTCCCCCGATGATCAACCGGGGGACAGAAAAGATTTTTTTCTTCAATTCTGTCCCCTGACAGACTGGAATAATCCAATCTAGGCATGCGTACCTACATAATAGTGTCGTAAAATTGTAGGTAATAGGTATAATACCTAGTGGAAACAATCCTACCTAGGACCATGGCACAAACTAAAGAATGGACCATGGGTAATGTATGATACAGTGTGTAAAAATAACAATAGTACGGCATGGGTATGAATTCGCAACTATGGCATTTCCGTTCCCAATAATTTATTTTGTATCTACTCATTCACTTAAGTCCTATTGTGTTTTGTTCTAAGATACTCGTAATTATTTTTTGCAAAAAATCGACTTCCACCGTGTACAGAATTTGAATAATTTGCACGAATCGATGTGACACCCATGTAGGCACATTTTTATTGATTCATCAAAAACGGTTGTCAGTTTCGATAAAATTTAAATGGGACCACCTCGGAAGTATACCTACTCTTTCGAACTAAAATTTTTTTTTTAATCGGTTCACAATTGGCGGAAATATCGATGAACATACACAAAAAAAACATACAGACGAACACAGTACCTACTTCCTCCTTTTTGAAAGTCGGTAAAAATGCCATGGACTTGCGAATCTACACACATAGGTATTAGAAGGCTGTTCACAATGGCCGAATCAAACCTAAAGGCGTCTCTGAAGATAGCTACAAATTGCGCGAATCCCCACTCCTCGCTGGCGCTGACATTTGAATTTGCGAACTGCTCAACGAATCGCCTCGTTTTCAAAGACGCGCGGCTACCGGGATCGCTCTCTTTGGCAAAAAAATAATTCTAAGATGCATTTATTTAAAAAGTTACCTCTAAGTAAATATAAGTACTTATAGTTAAAAAACACAACATCCGCTATTATAGGTAATTTTATTCGTTATTAATTAAAAATATTAGCAAGTGCTTTAACATACCTGTAGATCTTAGTAATAATTTTGTTTACCTAGGTAAGTAATTGTAAAAAATACGACCGTAAAGTTAAGTTTCGCTACTTACCTACCTATTACTTATTAGGTGATATTGCAAAAAGGGCTAAGACTAGGTACAGTAGCTCAAAAAATCCGATAAACTATGATAAATAAATGCGCAGAGTAAAACAACCGCATTAAATGCTTAATTTATGAGTAATTTCACATTTTCCAATTTGATTTTTGCTCAGTTATTGAATTACTGCCATTTTGGTCACATAATATAACCTTTTTTATATAACCTACATAGAATTAATGGCCTACGTGTAAAAAATGCACTGAAGAGTTTAGTTTTGTTAGCAAAACTTCTCAGACGTTAATGATACATCAAATTGATACGTTTATAGGTACTTTATACTTCGATCAAGACTTTATACGTTTCTTTTGTTTCATTTATTTCGTTGATTTTTTTATTATGGGACCAACAGCATTCTTCAGTTGTTCATAATAACGTTGGTACTACATATAAGTGGTTTCAGTATTATTAGATCTCTGAGAGACACACGGTATATGTATGTATCTACCTTTCATGTTTCTGTAATTTTTAAAAGCATACTGCTGAACATAGGCTAGGCCATATCCACTGCGCTGGCCCTGAGGAGGATTAAGTTGTTACTTGGTGAAGTCGAAGGCAAACGTGTAAGAGGTTTGTTTTTATTTTCCTGTTTATCGTAAATAATCAAGAACATTTTGTCGTTATATTAATTTTGTAAAACCATCATTAATAGTGTGATGAGTGTAATGTTGTTTATATTCTCTTAAAAGTATTATATTATATCATATTTCTGTATAAATGGATCTAAACAACTGTGAATAATTTCGAAGTAACTTGCCCCGCATTCACATTGCTGTATTCTTATAATGGTGTATGAAGATCACGTAGCACATAGAAACCTCTTTAGTAATCAAACTCACGGGACAAGTTTTAAAAAAAAGGAGAATGAAGGATGAATACTTACTTTTTGGCGGGAAAGTAACTAAGGAGGATCAATGATGTGAAAATGGAGCGAAGAATAAAAAAATGTTTGTAACTATATATTTCTAAGATCGGAGAATGCTGAATAAAATATTTTGACTACGAGGTGTTTAAATCCTGTAATAGTTAACAATAAAAAATCATCCAACGCAATTGCAATGAAACGTGTTCTTTTCGTTGTTATAAAAATCCAGGATATATAGAAATCGGTTTTAAACAGGCCTTTAGCCTATTTTTGTTATTTGTGACATTATATTAATGTTTCAAGTCGAGTATGGCCGGGTGGGTTTTGGCGGGAACGGGGAAAAATCATGTCGCCGCATTTTATTATTTTGTGAAATATGTTTCTATCAGTGATAATTATTTGCCGATGCTTTACTGAGGTCTAACTTGACCGCGACTTTTTCGGACTATGACGTGACTTAGACTGTAACTATTTTGATAAAATACAAAAAAAAGGTTCAATACTTATGGGTAACACTAGCAAATGCATAAACCATGCGACACCAAAATATAAAAGAAAAAGAGTATGGCTGCCTTATTTTTAAACAATGTCAATGTTATTTTCAATCCAAATACATGAAATTACTTTTAATGGACACTGTTATTTTAAAAAATAACGGGAAAATAATTATCCGAAAGAAACGAAGCAAATTATGAAATACTGTACCCTTTGGTGGCCCAATTTCTGTATATTTTTGCAATATCTCCTTTAGAAGTGAGATCGTTGATTCCTCGTTTCTTCCTGAGTCCATTATTTCATTCAATCAATTATTCTTCCATTCCTTCCCCTGTTCTTTAGAATAGGGAGGTATGTAGGGAGGCAAAATTCAACAGCCTACTGGCGGCAAATACGTAAATCCACCACAGGTAATCATGGCATGGCAGTCGGTGCGAATGAGGATTTTGAATTATGAATAACAGATCAAAACCCTGCGGAAGAGATCTGCACTCGTCACTCTAAAGATAGAAAGTATTGTATCATCTATTTCTTTGGAAACTTCTTTTCATTTGGCAGGTAAGCACCTACATCGTAATGCTCTGGAGGTAGGAGAACTGGCTAAGATAAAAGTCTAAAAAGACTACAAATGAGCTCTTTCATAACACAGAGAAATTCATGTATATTCCTTCTCAAACGATGGTCATTTAACTCATTTATTACAAGGGAGAGCCGCGCGCCTGACCGGTGTTGATCGGTCCCGCTATCGGCTGCTGGCGCAATTAATTGCGAACATCGCTCTTTGTACCACACTACCAAGTAGGTAGGTACCTAAGTTATATGTAAGTACCTACCAAGAGCGGAATTAAGGAATAATATACAGGGCCATTTGCTTAGGATATCCCACTAAGGCGAGATGGGGGTGATTCGAACCATCGTGCATCGTTACGAACAAGATTTGCTTAAGTAAGTAAGTAAATTTGGATTTGCTTTGTAGGTGTCTTCAAATCCCGAGTAATTGGGTAACTTCTAGGTAAGCGTTACATCTTAGACCGCATATCTGCTAAACATAAGGCAGTGTGTAGTCAAACGCAAACCTATACGAAATAAATAAAAAAGCCAGCTCAGAATTCGAAAAAAAAGCTCTTTTATACATTTTGTAGATTATGAATTACGATTTGGTTTTTGTATTCTAGGTCGAAAAGTAAATGCCACCCGCGGTCACCCATCCGAAGAAAGACCGTTGCTTAACTTCGTTGATCACCAACGAACACCTAGTCAAGCTACGCTACGAGCGCTACAAAAATCTACGAAAGACACGAGTTTTAGCGACCAATTTGTCTAAAACTACATTCATTGATTGCAAGGTAGAGCAGCACACCTGGCTGTGGTGATCGATCCCGCTACCGGCCGCCAGCGCCAGTAATGGCTAACATCGCTCCGTGCCAGTTGCCGGCCGAACTAGCATTATACTCCGCCGATGCGCCGCATCATGAACTGCGCTTTGGAACATCGGCTAGTGGTGTACCGAGAGCGGACAAACTTAGCAATAGCGGCTAGCTCAGATGGCGTTTGGTGCATGCGGATATTGTTGTAGTTAGATATGTAAAATTCTTTTCCGAAAATATTGCGTCGCCCAAAATGTACTAGTGTGATAACTGTCATATTTTACACCACCTTTTAAATCCACGGAGCAATTCCTGGCTCACAGTAGAACACAACGTATCTACACGACAAGAAATTTGTACTACTGTGAATGGTTTTTCTACATTGTTCATGCCGATAATACGATTTTAAATAAGTAAATATAGAAATACAACATGGATCGATGATCTCAATAACACAGGATGCAAGCCACTAGGTGCAAGACACAACAAATAATCTATTATGATGTTTGTATTAATTCTCGCACGCCATACTGGCTTTTTGTGTTGGAACTATACCTACAATTTTTAGTAAAACATTTTTGTAACCACAATTATTGCGAATAAAATATTTTAGACTTTGTTAATAATTATTTTACGCAAAAAATAGCAAAACCGACTTCCATCGCGTACAAAATTCGAATGTTTCGCTCGAATTTATGTACACAATTTTTACATTATTGTTGATTTTTTCAAAAACGGCTCAACCATTTTCGATAAAATTTTAATGAGACCACCTCGAAATAAAAAATCCTTTCAAACTAAAAATATTTTTTTAATTCGGTTCACAGTTGGCGAAAATATCGATGAGCTTATACAAAAAAAAATAGATGCACACAGATGAACACAGAACCTCCTTTTTTGAAGTCAGTTAAAAAATCACAGGAAGGACCTATTTGTATGCAGTAGTGGACGTCCTACTGCTCAATAAAATAGTGATCAATTGGTGATAATAATATGGTGATTACTTAGTATTACTCACGTGTAGTTTTTATGGCAGACAGCACGTCTACTATAGCTAAGGTACTCGTAGTTTTGAACATCTAGAACACAATCTGGTACCTACGCGGGCTCGTCTCGCATAGCACATTCTTCCCGATTGAGTTGCTTAGTCCTCGATAGATCGAGAACGAATCGTACGATTGTCACAAAACTTAAAATTTATACTAGTTATGAATCATTGAACATGTTAAGCGTTCAACGAGTCTACTAGCCCCCCTCCAACCCCTTCATTCCGCGGACTTAAGAGTAAACAAGTCGCTCATCGCTCCATACAAACGTCGGTGGCTAATCACATCAGTGTTTGCTGTTGAATATCTGAAACTAACATTTATATCAATTTGTCTTTACAAAATGTAAGCTTATTGCTAATAAAATTGTGAAAAAAAAACTCCACTCAAATGATATAAGCCTCGGAACATTTGAATTTTGACTCACATTTTTAGGAAACTTTGGGTGCAATAAAAACACAGAAGAACTAAACTGAGTAATTTTTTAAGAAAATAGCGGCCTAGTTTATGTTTTCGTTAGTTCAAATAACTATTATTTAAATAAATAAACTAAACAGTTTTATTTTAATTTACTACGGAGAAAACCTTATGCGCATTTAGAACGCAGCTGTAATTATAGGTATTTTAAAACAAATAAAAACAAAATTAAATTGCAATAGGTGCACACGCACTATATCTACTGTTTATCATCGAATCTACCTCTTCTTCAGACAATACAGCTGAGATATCAATAATTTAAGCTACGCCAAATCTGAGTTCGTGCCGTCAACTTGTTGCACCTTAAAAACGCACCCTCGTAGATGATGGTGATGATTTTACGGTTGTTACCGGTAGACCAGCAACCTTACCCAGAGCCAGCTCGTGTTTCGCCACCACTCGGTTCCGTGTGATCGGCTAATTAAATTGGCCGGCTCGCGGGCGCTAATAGAAAATCGCGTTTAATAAATCGAGTCTGTTCTTCCTGGTCTGCCAGATGTATAGATGCTCGTTCAAGCGCGTTGATCGCTTGCACGCAGCATTGTTGTTTCTGTTCATCTGTAAATAAAATCTATAAGTCACACTTTGTCTACTATAAGAGTAATAGGTACAGGTTTCGTCAAAAAGAAAAGGTTTATTGACCCACGACATGCCAAATACTTTGCTGATCCAGCCGAACTAGGATGCGCCCCACGAATTCTTACTTTCGACGTGTAAGAACGAGACAGGGTTATGGCAAAGTGTATATCTGTCACATTTTCACACGTCTAAAAGAGTTCTTATCCTGGCTTTTCGTGGTCGAATGCTTGGCCTACTGGGCTGGTCACTAAGTATAAAAGTTGATCATAACAATAAATTTGTCTTGCTCTGAGAAAATTGGCTTTGTTTGGGCCGTAATGTTCTTAAATGATGACAATGCGTTGGATATCGATCGATGAGGTAACACACACGGACAGGTCTTGTTGAAAATCTACAGAACAGCCCTGTGTCAAGCAATACATATGATAGAGACGTCTATGTCTAGTGGAGGAAACCTCACGGCTTATACCTATATGAATTGTTATATGAGAACCCGCCTTAAATATTAATTTTGTTTTATTTATTTTTTAAGTTAATATATAACTAAATATTCAGTGAATATTTCAAGCAATATAATATGACATAAATTAAATCTTGTCTTACCTGCTGTTTCAGCCTTTTTAATAGTCCACTTCAGGACGTAGGCCTACCCACAAAGGATGATTGGGCCATATCCACCACGCTGGCTCAGTGCGGGTTGGTGGATTCACATACGCCATGGAATTTCTTCCTTGGACATATGCAGGTTGCCTCACGATGTTTTCCTTTACCGAAAAGCCAGTGGTGTGAAATTCTGTACATAAATTCCAAGAAATTCATTGGTGCGGGACCGGGTTTGAACCCACGACCTCACGATTGTAAGGCGGGTGTCATTACCACTAGACCACCATGGCTCCATTACCGTCCGTTCCGTTTTACCTGCTAACCAAGTGAAAATAAGTTTCTGCTACACCACCGGCTGCAGTAGGTTGAGTAGATAACTGTAGCTTAGGTATTCGTTACTATTGTTCATGGATCGTAAACTCTGATTTCGCATTCGGCATCGCCAGTGGGTATCGTCCGATGTTAACAGACTTTCGTATTTATCTATTACATACGCAAAAAAGATCTTTCTCTCTTTAGCATAACAGTTGTAAATGGGTTGTAAGTAAGTGTGACGTTCCAAACAACTGGGAATTTAGTAGCCAAATTTTGAAGATTTGTAGTTTCAAAATCAAATGTTTTAGACACTATACAGAGCTATTGGTAATCAATTAGCATCCTTTTAGGGGTTTATTCTGTACCTACATCAAAACTAACAACTTTTGTATTAATAATGATATTATTATTAACTAAAAAAAAACAGCTTATCCATACATTTTGTCGAGGGTGAACGATATTTTTCTATGGAACAGCATTTTTTTTTGAGTTTTGTTAAAAGTCGTTGAAAAAAGTTTTTAGTTCTGATGTACAGAATAAGCCCCTAAAAAGGTGCTAATTGATTACCAATAAGCCTGTATAGATCTCATTTCCTCGAAGAAGTAGGTAATCTGTAGGTATCGTTTATAACTGAGCGCTGCCGTGTTGCGGTCGCTCGGATGACATGTTTACTTAATAGTACGTAAGCTCCGGTTGTTTTGCCTTGTTATATAGGCTTTCGGCGTTCAGGTAGCTTGGGTTGGCCAACAGGTATTAAAAGTAAGTTCGTATAGGCCGGGTGGCTAGCCCTGTTGTCAGAGTTTTTAGGCAGCCTGAAGGCCTCTGACTTGGCTAAACGGTCAAAACAACCGGGACCTATAATTTAACGTGTCATCCGAGCCACGGCAGCGCTAAGTTGAAAAATGTTACCCGCGGTCACCCATCCAAATACTGACTGTGCGGAACGTTGCTTACGTTCCGTAGCGCTCGTAGCGTAGTTTGATTAGGTATTTCTCAGCGATCACCGAAATTAAGCAACACCAGTATTGGAATTGAGAGATAACGCTTTAATTATGCCAGCCGTTATTTTTAATGAAGGTACATAGAGCCTCAAAAAGCCTTGGTAATTTAATAAGTTTTAAAACTTCAGATTTTTTGTGCATAATAAGCACATTTGGCCGCCAACTCTCCCTTTGGAAAGCGATGTTCTGGTCGAAGATGGAGTATCTAGAAACAGAAGGTATCTATCCACCCTTAGCAAGTCTTGAAGATATTTAGATCTTAGGAATGTTTGGACTATTCGTAAATTCTAAATTGCAAAGAATAAAAACTAAATATTTGTTCAAGAGCATTTATAAAGTTACAGCTATTCTGAAGTGTTAATTTCTAAGGAATTGAAATTCCTGGTAACTCCACGATAATATTGGATGAATAGAGTATGATATTCCATCTTTTCAGTTGAATAACAGAAATTCCTTTGCTTTTTCGATCTGTGTGCCTAAAAATTAGTACCTAGCATTCCACTCTCAGAGTATTCTTTAGCTTACTCTGGATGCTTTTTGTTCCTATAGGTAGACTTTTTTTCTCACTTGAACATAAAAGTACACTTCGGACACTTCGAACAAATAAATGAAAACACTACGCTTACACATGAAGTGCAGATTAGTAAGGGTTCAAGGGTTAGTCAGTCAATCTAAGGACTCTTTGTATTGCAATCAGAGTTTATTAACTGACTTCTAAAAAGGAGGAGGTTCTATGTTCGTCTGTATGTATTTTTTTGTGTATGTTCATCAAAAATTCTTTTTCAGTTTGAAACAGTATACTCCCGAGGTGGTCCCATTTAAATTTTAAAGAAATCGGCTGAGCCATTTTTAATAAATCATCGATAATGTAAACAATTTGAGCGAAGTATTTGAATTTTGTACACGATGGTAGGCGGTTTTAAATTTTTTTCGAAAAATAATTATTGCTCTCTACCGTCAGTCAAAAAACTTTCTGTATCTTTTCGGCAGACGGCAAATGCTTAGGGGGAGAGTGGCGGTGATTTTAAGCAGTGCTGATCCAATATCTGAGTTTTAACTAGGTATGAGATTAGTGTAGTGGTGATGGTGGCATTTCCAACTGAGCTCTACCGTGGCTCGGATGATACGTTAAATTGTAGGTCCCGGTGTTTTAACCGTTTAGCTATGTCAAAGACCTTCAGGCGGCTTAATAACACTGACACCAGGACCTGCCACCCGGCCTATATGAACTAAGTGGAGTGTTACAACTATAGGTAGAAAAAAGTGCAAGTGCAGTCCCTCCGGGAGGAAGAAGTGAAACTTCGACGCAACAGTGCTTTCAAACCCCCTTCATGGTAAACATTAAACGTTTAACGCAACCTTGTTGGAAGTCGCATTAGAAGTTTCACTTCAATAATTAACTTTACTATCTAGGTATGTATATCTAAGTACCTATATGTTTATCTATGGTGGACAATTGGTAGAAAGAAATAATAATAATCTTTATTGACATCAAAATACATGAGATTTACAAAGATGTGTTAGCACCCGGACAAGAATTTCTGATTCCCGGATGCTAACGTCTTCCAACGTGCTAAATAATTTTGAAGTAAATGAAAACTGAAAAATAAAATTAATTCTAAAAATGCATTCATGTGATAAATACAATGCCAAGAGATTAATAATATTAAAGTTATAAATTTGGAAATTAGTTCTTAAGTAAAAACAGATTATAGAATATATTACTCATGTTACAATATTCGAAACAAAATATAATTATAAAAAGATCAGACCTGTATGGCAGAAACTTTCATCAAAACAGAGAGAGAGAACTGTAAAAAAGTGTACCTGTGTGCGTGCGTAATGGTTTTAACCCTTTTGAAGGCGACAAGGTTTTATACAAGTCGCAAGCGTAGCGAGCACTTCTACTGAGCGAGAGAGAGATGAGAAACTCAGTGGCGTTGCGTGTCTCTCTTGCCTATGTACGCGCTGGTGTACTCGCCCCTTAAGACGCTGTCTGTGTGAAGTGCAAGGAGATGCTACTCAAAGATGCCTGAAGTAGCTGATCTGCCGCCGACGTGCAGGGGTCTCGAAGTAAAACTCCGGAATCTTAATTATTCCTTGGCTTTAAGTAGCCCTTTATTCACAAAATAATCCTGTACAATTCAACCGTTAGCTGTACACTCACTTTTCACTACTAGCTAACTTGCCGAGATCGAATTGTATCTGTTCGCTTTGCAAATTAATACTGACTAGCGGGCGATCCGCATGCCCTTATATACTAATTCAACTACTTGGCTGTTCGTTTCTCCGAATGTTCGAGAACCTTCCCTTCTTTCCTCGGGGCCTGAGTAGGTTGCGATGTAACGGGAAGGTTCTAGAACACATTTCTGGAAAGTTCTATGAAACGAACTTGATAGAACTCGAATGTTCGAGAACCTTCCCTTCTTTCTAAATAGGTTAAAATGTATCGGGAAGGTTCTAGAAAACCTTTCTGGAATGTTCTAGGAATCGAATTCGATAGAGGTCTCGAATGTTCGAGAACCTTCCCTTCTTTCGTCAGGGCATAAGTAGGCTATGATGTATCGGGAAGGTTCTAGGACGCCTTTCCAGAATGTTCTATGAATCGAATTCGATCGAACGGCAAAAAATAGGTAAAAATCTAATCTGAACTAATTCGAAACTGTAACTATTTTGTGTCCGAATTAGTGTTGATTGCCGACACCTTTAATATAGCGATACATAAAAAATGCGGAAAACTGTAAGTACATGATTTTATGCCATATGAACTGAAACTATCACATTGGAGATTAGTACTTTCTACCGATATTTGAAGAAATGAGTGATCATTCTGTATGTAAATAATAATATTTATTGATATTCTGTGATGCAAGTTAAGGGTTGAAAATATAAGAGATTAGCGTCCTCATGCGGTTCCAATTAGCACGGGCGAGGCGATGCGATGCGTTGCGATGGTGCGGTGACGAACAATACGCGATGCCATGCGATAACATGCGATAATCGGCTAGCGTGGCCCGCGCGGGCTGCAGTAATGTTACATCGTAAAGCTTCGGTGTATGGTCAAGGAATTAGCTATTGCCAGACTTTTGTGGTTTATTTATGTTATTACTAGCTTTTAACCGCGGCTTGGCCTGTGTTATATTAGGAAACAATTAAAATATTGCCATTCAGCTTGGCAATGCAGCCAGCATGCTGGGCACGCTGTCAATTAGCAGTGGGCTTGAGCATTTGGATTATCTTTGGACCTTCAAAGCTCTGTGGATGATCCAATGCTTTTTATGTAGTAGTAGTGTAGTTTTGTTGTAGTTAATAAAGGCACTTTTGCCCGATAAAAAAAAATATGATTACGAAATTAATATTAATCAGTATCACGATTTATTATGACTTTTCAGTTTGCTCTAATTTTGTACTCCATATTATTAGTCGACTAATATGTTATTATAAGTCTGTTGAATATAAGTCTTCCCAATAAAATTCCAATAAGGCCGGTTGTAAATGGACATAGGTGTGATGGAATTTAGTACAGTGCGAGCAGCGAGATACGTAGCATAAGTATGTATTAGTCAGCAGATTTTTGTTATCAGGATTGGATTTTGGCTTTAAATCTCAATCTGGACTTAAATTGGCAAATTGTACCGTATATTTAATGAGCAATTTAGCACGTTTAGAATTAAATCGAACGGTAAAGCGATATAATTTTATCAATCACTCTTCTTCTGAAATTCATTACTGCATTTCTAAAACATTTTTAAATTAACATCTGTACAAATTAGATGAATGTCATAAAAGCTGCGTTTATACATGCTTTTTGAAATATGTTGTTATATACAATCATCTAACCATTATTATAGGTTTACTGCAGAGTTTTAGTCAATTTTTCATCCACGAGCGCTATGTAAAAAATAAATTGGTTTAGTAATTAAAATTAAAAAAGCTTTTCTATCAAGGACAATATTAGCAGGTGGCTATAAAATTGACTCATCCAATAAAAATCAGATTGATTCTAATTGATGCTTTTGTAATAAACCGAAGACGCAACGTAACCCAAAATGTGTGAATTAAACAGTTTTGTTCTACAAAATATTCACATTGTGAAAGTCTGTTAATTTTATATGTGTGAAAAACAACTAAACGGCACACGGTCGCGTGTTACAGAACGCGTAGAGATGGATTACGAAGACAGTATTATCATCATGATCGTGACAGCCGTAAGAGCCGAGATATAAGGCTTACTGCTGGACATAGACGGCACCAATATAAGTATTTAAGTTAAGTCCGGTTGGAATTGGTTTATATCCTTTGGCTTTCTGTGATGCCATTCATAAAGACTTATTAGATTGTCTGTACACTTTTTCGGTGGATTCTACATAAGATCTCGGTAAGTAGGATCGTAGCGTCGTTAATTCCAGCGTGGTTTTTGTTCGTGTTGCTTTCTTTATTCTTCCCAGCTCTACATACGAGTATCTCTGCTTTGGTGCCTTTGAGCAAATAACTGCAGAGTCACAATCGTGCAAAAAAGTGTCCGAGACAAAACCCTGCCCATGCTATGTAGTGGGCAGGCTTTTTAGTTAGTCGTAAGGCGATTGTAAGCCTACTACAACGCCGCGCAATGCCAAAGTGCTCGGTTACAAGTACTAATTAGGTGAAATAACATCCAGATTTGATAAAACGGGTAATTGTGAATTCTTCTATATTTAATTTTAATGTTAATATAGAAGCCGGTTTGTATGACAGCACTCGGACTTTTTTTTTACTACTTTCACTTAGGGACTGTGGCAAGTTTGGTGCCGAACTTAGAAACAAAGTTTTTGATAAAAATTGAAGCATCACTGTCATTATGATGTAGCTACTGACCAAGAGGCATTATGTCGACGTAATGAAATAAATTATGCAAATTCACCGTTTTTGCAAGGAGGTGGCAAATACTCAGAATTTGTGACTTCGCCTTGGCCTTCTGATCTTGGGACTTATGTAAGTGATCAGAAATGTTCGAACATCAGCTCGAATTAGCATGTTTGTTAATTATCTCGCTAAGAATATCTATCTTACTTTTACTTGATAACTGAAATCTACTACATATGTAATTATAGCTATAATAATCATTGATGGTAGGTTGGTTAGTAGTAGTCTTATAGATATTTGCTAGGTCTTACCGATTTACGAAAGAGGCAGTCGTATTTTACATAAAGTGACCTGTATCCATTTGAATAGTTGGCGAGTTGGTGGTCAAAGGCGGACTTATTCGAGATAAAAAAAAGTGAGAGTACGTATACCTAACCCTAAGCCGAATCATACAAGTCGGCGGATGTGAAGTTAGCTATAAGCGCCGCAAATCCAATGAACGCGCAGTTTTATGTGAGTTTCAGTAAGGATTGGATATTGCGCAGCTAGTAGCTAACTTCACATCCGCCGACTTGTATGATCCGGCCTCTTCTAAATGATTTTTGATATCAAAGTAATTTTTATCCTCATCCACATAACTTTGTGTTTTAATCTTTATTGTATAGTAGGTATATAACAGTGATACCAATTCTTTAAAAAAATATCATTATTTTGTTACATTTTTTTAAAATCATTTATGTTTCCTTTTCATTTCATACACGATGTTTGTAAGACAATCTCAATACTTTAACGAGATCTGTATACAACTTTGAACTATGTTGTGATTTGTTATGATACCTACATGTCAAATAAAATAATTTCGCATCTTACCAAAAATAGTACTTGAATTCTGAGCACTAAAAGCGGCAACATTAACTGGACTCAGCAGGTTGCGGCTAGCGGCGCGGTTTAGGCATTTCCCACAGGACCTAGCTAAAGCATTCCCGCGGCATTCCCCGGACCTTTAACTATTTAATTCGGTCGTTTACGAGACCAGAGATAATCTAGCCCTTTGTTTAGCGCCCTTCATAAACTTAATTGTCCAGTTCAAAGTTATAGATGCAAAGGAAATTCGCTTTACGCGCTGGAATCTCGCGTATGCCTGTTGCGGGCAAAAACGCCTGAGAAATTTCGCATGCCATGCAAATTAATCTATTCGCTTTTCTGTTATAAAATCTATTTTACAACATTGTTATCGGATCAGCATCTAAATAGAGTTACGATGTTGTTACAAAACTGATTACTTTGTTACGCATTAATACTTACATCAAAATTCAGTCAATAATCGTCAATTAAAATAAATTCATGAGTCAATCCTACTAATATTATAAACGCGAAAGTTTGTGAGTATGTTTGAATGTTTGTTACTCTTTCATGCAAAAACTACTGAACGGATTGAGATTAAACTTTGTAATAATAATGCTTTTACCTATATCAGAATAACACATAGGCTGTATTGTTTATAAAGACATTGCGTGAAACGAAGTTCTCCGGGTCAGCTAGTAATTAAATATGGTTGCCTAATACGGTAATCATGCTAACGTCGGCTGATTACAGCTTTTCAACCTGCCTTAGCTGTCTCATTCGCATTTTTGCAAGATTGAGTACCTACCCTCTTGTAACCTACTTATTGAATTTCTAAAAATCATTCAGAATTTATCAATCATAACATGTAAGTTAATGTATCAAAGAGAAACAAGTTTTTATATCTATTGTTAAAAAAATATGTAAAGAAAGATCGACTTAAAACTTTTTCGTTTTTATTCGAATCTACTTAGTCAAATAAAGAGTTTTAAAAACAAAACCTAGCTACTTACCTACAGCAAATTTTGTGTAATTTTATAATAAACTAGCAGCCTCTCTATTTTTTTTTAAATATAATGTAGCCTATGACACTCGGGGATTGTGTAGCTTCCCAACAGTGAAAGAATTTTTCAAATCGGTTCTGTAGTTTCGGAGCCTATTCAATGCAAACAAACAAAAAAATCAAATCTTTCCTCTTTATTATATTGGTATAGACGAATGATTCATAAAAGTAGTTTTAAAAAAAATCCCGTATTGTATTATGATTTATTTTTATCTCTATTAACATGGGATTGAAGTAGCACGAGGAAAAAATGTCGTATATAACCCCCTTAAACCGGTACACAAATCAGTCTGTTTACCAGGTAAATCTTACCAACCTGTTATTTAGTTTTAGGGTTCCGTACCCAAAGGGTAAACAGTAATAGGGTCCCCCTATTACTAAGACTCCGATGTCCGTCTGTCCGTCCGTCTGTCTATCTGTCACCAGGCTGTATCTCATGAACCGCGATAGGTAGACAGCTGAAATTTTCACAGATGTTGTATTTCTGTTGCCGCTATAACAACAAATAAAAACTGAATAAAATAAATATTTGAGGGGGGCTCGCATACAACAAACCTGATTTTAAAGAGTTTTTTTTGCTTGCTATTAATAATGGCAAGAGGAATGGGGCTAAGGGGGCTCCAAGACGGTACGGAACCTTTCGTGCGTGAGTCCAACTCGCACTTGGCCGTTTTTTTTAAATCAAAGATCCATAATTCAACAGTATTTATTATAGTATTGTACCATTAAAATTACTTAGGAATTTTGCAGACTTGTTTGCATGCGCAGAACGGAACGAATGTTCCAATTTGCATGTCCACTTAGGTACTGTAAAAAATAATTGGATAACTAGGACCGAATCACTACATAGTATAAAACAAAGTCGCTTCCCGCTGTCTGTCCTTATGTATGCTTATATCTTTAAAACTATGCAACGGATTTTGGTGGATGATTTGGATTTTTTTTACTAGATAGAATGATTCAAGAGGAACGTTTATATTTATGTATAATACACCAGTGCGAAGCCGGGGCGGGTCGCTAGTGTACAATAAATAAATACATGGCTTCGACAAATGGCCGTGAAATTGATGCAAAGACAAACTGAAAACCCTTACAGATCAACACATTGACTCATGTTCGACATTACGAAAGTGAGATTTTTCAGAAAGAATGAAAAGACTTTGTAATTTCTGTGAAGCTCCTCTGGTCGCTGCAAGAGCCAGTAAATGTCTTACAGTTAATTCGATGAAGATTTTCTTCATCTTCATTTTTATCTTTCTATAAATTTGTCCGGCTATGTAATCTAAGCAAGAGCCCACAAGTACATTCCGTACTCATTTTGGTTTCTTGTAAAATTGTTATTGGGTATAAAAAAAATAATTATAATTGGTCCGTTAGTTAGATTATCAAAAAATATTGGACACGTATTTGTTCTTTTGTCAATCAAACAATTAATGCCAAAATAAACCTTGTCTAATTTGAGATTGGGGGCTCGTGACGTCAGTAGCCGGTACCGGTATCGGTACATTTGTAGTAGGTTAGTGACGTCACACGGAAACTTAACGGGCTATATCTTCACCAATTTTAAAAGAAAAAATACGTGTCAAATACTTTTTGATAATCTATTTGACGGACTATTATAACTATATTTTTTCAACGAAGTTTGTATTTTTTAGTAAGCAAGGCAAGCCTCACTGCGGATAGTAAAAATATTTATTATGAAAGTGAACAGGCATCTGCAGCATAATTTTTTTATGTTAGGAATCTTTATCGCTAAAACTTTAAGAATAGAAAAAGAAACCTACCCAAAAGAATATAAAAAGTTATAATATCTCAAAAAACATCATCATACTTTCAGGCCAAACAAACCATACTTTCATGGGAAAACCGTAGCGTGCCGTAACATTTCACAGTTGTCATTCACCGCTCCCTTGCCTTATTAGGAGGGAGATATTGTGATCAGATAGATAGTAATAATAATACGTGGGTGGTATGATATCAACTTTGTACGCAGGGTTACTATCATGCAGATTGCAGGTAGCATCCAGCAAAACCTTTGAAAGTAGCCATACGTGAAGAATCAAAAGAACAATAAGTACGTAGTGAGTGATTTAAATAACTTGTTGACGCCTAGATGTATCATCCAATGCATTTTTCTACAGTAACTAGTTCATTAGCTTTCTCTTTCTGTCACATGGCAATATAGGCTAATTGAGCGATTCCTTCTCCCTTTCACCCCCACCAATCCTATATACCGCCACGCAGTCGACGATAGGAGCCTGCGTAAGAGACTCTCTTCGTGTCAATCGTTTTGCAACAACGCTAATATTGCAGTGTAATGTTTAAGTAACAAGTACGTCGGTATACGGTGTGAACTATATTTACAAAAAGGTGGACATTTGTGTGCGAATCTAGCCGAGCAGCCAGGTCCTCGGATCCGGAGAAAGTTCCAGAAGTCTGAAGGTGCGTGGTTCCTATTTTCTTTACCTAGATATCGCTCTAATTGTCATGACATGCCATGTGATATGTAATCAGTGATCCTAGCGAATTAACAGATACAGTCCACTTAATATATTGACGCCATAAAGCCTTCGGGCGCATAACGCTTCCCGCCAACGAACGGTCAAAGTTAAATACTTGGCCGCTTCATCCTTTTTTGGTCCCTCTCACTGGATTATATCAAAATATCATTTTGTCGTGTCATTCCTCGATTTCTATACGAGATTATCTTAGATTTCATTGTTAAAACCCGCCTCGTAACAATTATTAAGTTGCGAAGTCTACCTTCAACTATAAAAAATGTTTGACACGTAATTCTTTACTACTTATTCCGCTCCAACCTTATAAGTGTTTGCCTTTAGAGATATTTATTTATTTTCCCCGCCCTTTAGGCATATACATTTACAAGTGTTATTATACTGACGTACTTATTTATACCATAACATAATTATCAATACCGCGCTTATAAAAAATATCGTAACATATTTTTTACATGTAGGTATTTACATATTTGTTAGTTAGCTATCATTCCCGCTTATTTAACCGCTCACCGTAGTGTTTCGACGCTACACCTACATACCTATATACAATACGCTATAGTTTGTTACGTTTTAATAATTTATAATGTCCCACGAAGCGAAGATAGCTGCTCGATGCAGTACGAAAAGTCCGCGTTTAACCGTTCTGGAAGCGAAGCGAAATGCGCTGTATGAACGAATTAATGCTGTTTATAACCAAGCTAAATGTTTGGATGTTCAGGATTCGGCGCAAGCCCGAGAATTGTTTCTGAGTTCTTGTGTAACGATAGAAGATATACGCACTAGTTTCCACGAGGTTCTAGATAGCTATAATGAAGCACTTCTCGAGTTTGATCCTGAAGCTACTCCTTCGTATCAAGGTTATGCCTCCTTCGAAGATCTATATTGTTATATCAAGCAGATTATTTTGAAGGTCAAACCCGCGCCCGCGTCTGAGCATTCCACTTGGCCCGCAAAAGCAAAACCTAAACTTCCAAATATTGAATTGATGTTTTTTGATGGTGATATAAAAAACTGGCCATTATTTTATGCTAGTTTTAATGCCACAGTGCACCAAAACTCATCGTTAACGAACGCAGATAAATTGTATTATTTAATAGGTAAACTATCATCGACCGCCCAGTCTTCATTTGCTGGTATCATTCCCAGTGCCGAAAATTACGAAGTGATTTTTCAAACTCTTCTCGATAAATATCAAGATGTCAGATTGTTAGGTTCTAAGTACTTAGATGAGGCCCTCAGTCTTAAATTAAATGGTTCTCCGTCTACGACTAACTACCAATTATTTATCGACAAGTTTGTTGTCGCTATTAGCTCGCTCAAAACGTTAAAAATTAATGATCTGTTGGATTTTGTATTGCTGCACATAGCTACGCAGAAGTTTGATACAGAAACTAAGCGTGCCTTTGAAATGTACTCTCGTGATAAAAGATTACCTACTCTCGACGAATTTATCGAATTCATTAAAAAACAATGTCGAATCTTTGAGAGTACGCAACCTACCGCAGGTAATAATAGTACGAAGTACAGTTCTAAGCCTCCTGCTAGAACTAACCGCCAGCCAAATCCACAGTCATATGTTACATGTTTGGCTTCTGATAAATGTTCACTGTGTAATTATGCGTCTCATGATCACTACTTTAAATGTACCGCATTTGAAAAACTTTCACCTACTGAACGGTTTAAGTTTATAAAAAATAATAACGCGTGTGTGAACTGCACCAGTCGCACACATAAATCCATTAATTGTTCATCAAAATCGAAATGTCGCATTTGTTCTCAGCGACATCATTCAATGTTACATTTTAATAATAACAAACCGCGCTCCGAACCCGCTACCCCGTCTTTGACAACCGCGCATACATCCGCTACGCCACGGGCGCCTGTCCCTACCGCGATCGAGCCTCAGTTATCGCAACGCACCGATCTATCGCTATGCACGACATCCATCGCTGCTTCGCTTTCCGCGCGCACTGAGTCATCGGCCGATAAGCAGCAGTCGGTATCTACCTGTACAACGGTGCTGCTAGCTACCGCTCAGGCGATTGTTTACGATGCAAAAAACAGACCGCAAATTGTTCGTTGTTTATTGGATAGTGCATCTCAAAGTAATTTCGTAACTTATGAATGTTGCGTGCGTCTTGGATTATCAAACAGTGTGATACCTTCACGTACGGTTGTTAGAGGAATAGGAGGTACAGAAAACCCAGTTAAGGGTTCTGTACAATTTAAAATATGTTCACGATTTAATTCGAACATAAATTTTGATTTAGACACGCTTGTAATCGACCGCATAAGCGATACTCTGCCGTCGGCCGTAGTCGATAAGGCTGCGTTTACACACCTCGAATCACTACCGCTCGCCGACAAAGATTTCGCGACTCCCGGACCGATCGATTGCTTGGTCGGAGCATCAGCATTCTCACATCTGCTGTTACCCGGAGTGGTGCATAGCACTCATAAGGATATACCACCCGCGATTCAGACTGTGTTAGGTTTTGTGATTATGGGTTCCGCGCCTACATTGAATACCGTTCACAATAGTTTATCAACTGTATGTTGTTCTGTTGTCCATGACTCGATGGACACGCTCTTCAAGCGATTTTGGGAACTTGAAGATATAACCGCGCCGCCCGCTCTAAGTCCGAATGACCTTGAGTGTGAGGAGTTGTTCCGCGCTACCACCGTTCGTGATGACAGTGGTAGGTATGTCGTCGCATTACCGTTTCGTGACGACGTATATTTATTAGGCGATTCGTACGCTGCCGCTCTTAGACGACTTAAATGTTTAGAACGAAAGCTAGATGCATCGTTAAAAATCCGCGCCGCTTATAATGACGTAATACGTGATTATATAAATAAGGGCTACCTAAGTCCTGTAGATTTAAATACTGATGACGTCACTCGACCTTCATATACGATTCCACATCACGGTGTGGTACGTGAAGACAAAACGTCGACCAAGCTTCGCTGCGTTTTGGACGCCAGCTGCAAGTCTTCTTCTGGTCATTCGCTTAACGACCTTCTCCACGCTGGTGCTAATATACAAGGCGACTTGTTTAGCATCCTTATACATTACCGCTTATTTAAAATAACGTTATCAGCTGATTGTCGTCAGATGTTTCTGCAAATTGGAGTACGCGAACGTGATCGTAGGTATCAACGAATTTTATATCGCTTCAGTACGGATGATCCAGTTACTGTATACGAATTTAACCGCGTTTGTTTCGGGCTGAAATCCAGTCCATTTCACGCACTGCGCGTGGTTCGCCAGCTGATCGCCAACGAAGGTGATAAGTTTCCCGCTGCAGCCGCCGCTGCTTCGTCATGCCTTTTTAAGGATGACATAGTTATTTCTGTCATGAATGATACGCAAGCTTTCACGCTCAGTGACGAGCTGATCAAACTTTTCAAAGTTGCACTCTGTTGGATAAACGCGTCTCCGCATCGTTGGCAGACTTTTGTCGCCAATCGAGTAGTTAAAGTGACAGAAAATATTCCCGCGAGTCGATTCTTCCATGTTTCTGGCTCCAATAACCCCGCAGACTGCTTATCACGTGGTCTTACTCCGGAAAAGTTAGTCGACCATCCTTTATGGTTTTCTGGACCTACTTGGATCATGCGTGATCCAAGTGAATGGCCCTCAAATAAATTAGATACTAATGAATACGCAGTCGTACCTGAACAAAGGGCTCAAGTGCACGTCACAACTAGTCCAGAAGACGCCCCGCTTTACGCGCTCGCACGACGATTTTCGTCGTATTCTAAATTATTACGTGCGATTGTTTTTGTTTACCGCTTCATGAAAATATTACCTCGTAGAACTTCTATAACGGCCGCAGACTTAGAGTTTGCAGAGAATAAATTAATACGCACCGTTCAAGATGTTCATTTCTCCCGCGATAAAGTTAGTTTAACTGAAGATGAACAATGTTCACCTGCTTTAAACAAGCTAAGACCTTTTCTCGATGGTCACGGTCTTATCCGTGTCGGAGGTCGCTTGTCAAATTCCGCTGAGGAATACACACTTAAGCATCCCTCAGTCTTACCGCGCCGCGATCACGTCGTTGAGTTGATTGTTGATCACTATCACCGCAAGCACTTGCATGCTGGACCAGAGCTTCTCATGTCTTTGTTAAGGCACAGATTCTGGATCCTTGCTGCAAGACGCATTATACGCCATCGCATTTACAAATGCAACGTGTGCTTTAAATCAAAACCGCGTCCGTTATGTCCGCTGATGGCCGATTTGCCTAGTCATCGCGTTAACCAGGTTGACAAAGGTTACTCGCATGTGGGCGTCGATTATGCAGGCCCCCTGAGATACACTCCCAGCCGCGGTCGGGGGGTAAAGAGCCGCAAGGCTTGGTTATGCATTTTCACGTGCCTTACTACGCGTGCAACACACATTGAAATTGCGACAGATTTAAGCACTCTGAGTTTCATTAATGCGTTTAAACGCTTTCTTTCTAGACGCGGACCCGTTCAGTGCGTATATAGTGACAATGCAACCTGTTACTTAGGAGCACGATCATATCTCCGCGACTTATACAAATTCTTAGATGAATTACGCCCACATTTAGAAGTAGAGTTTGCCGAAAATCGTATCGAATGGAAATTCATCCCGCCCTCTTCTCCGCACTGGGGAGGTTGTTGGGAAAGTATGGTGAAGATCATTAAAACTCACTTGTTTAAGGCCATAGGACAACAAACCGTATCCTATGAAGAGCTTCTCACGGTCCTTGCGCAGATAGAAGCTCTTGTTAATTCGCGCCCTCTGGTGCGAAACGGCAATAGTAGTGACCCCGCAGAGCCTTCAGCTCTTACACCGGCCCACTTTATTCATACCTTGCCACTTTCATCGCTTCCCGCGGCTCAGGTTACGCCGAGAGACTTGGTGCACAGGCATAATTTAATAGACGGTATTGTGCAATCGTTTTGGAAACGTTGGCGTGCTGAATATCTACATCAGCTGCAGGCGCGAGCTAAGTGGAATGTTCCTTCTGTTCCCATAGAGGAGGGAACGGTCGTCATTATCAAAACTGATAACGCCCCGCCTCTTGCTTGGCCCTTGGGTGTCGTGGAAAAGGTTTATCCGTCTAAGGACGGCACTACTAGAGTCGTATCTGTGAAAACTTCAAAGGGCAGCTACCTTCGCCCGGTAGTTAAAATATGTCCCTTGCCTACTCAATAATTAATTACATATATTCATTTTATATATATTAAAATACTTTGTTTATCCGCATATTATTTTCCCGCATATATATCTACCGCGTATTATACTATATTTAAACCGCATTTATATAATATTGGTTTCTTAAAGGCAACCCTTTAAGGGCGGGGGTGATGTTGACGCCTAGATGTATCATCCAATGCATTTTTCTACAGTAACTAGTTCATTAGCTTTCTCTTTCTGTCACATGGCAATATAGGCTAATTGAGCGATTCCTTCTCCCTTTCACCCCCACCAATCCTATATACCGCCACGCAGTCGACGATAGGAGCCTGCGTAAGAGACTCTCTTCGTGTCAATCGTTTTGCAACAACGCTAATATTGCAGTGTAATGTTTAAGTAACAAGTACGTCGGTATACGGTGTGAACTATATTTACAAAAAGGTGGACATTTGTGTGCGAATCTAGCCGAGCAGCCAGGTCCTCGGATCCGGAGAAAGTTCCAGAAGTCTGAAGGTGCGTGGTTCCTATTTTCTTTACCTAGATATCGCTCTAATTGTCATGACATGCCATGTGATATGTAATCAGTGATCCTAGCGAATTAACAGATACAGTCCACTTAATATATTGACGCCATAAAGCCTTCGGGCGCATAACGCTTCCCGCCAACGAACGGTCAAAGTTAAATACTTGGCCGCTTCATAACTAATTCACACTTTATCATTTTGCCAGAAATGTACCTACTCCGTATACTTGTGTACTTGCTTGGAGCTTATTAAATTGATTATTAACCAAAGTGTTGCCTTATAAAGTGTGGGGGATTTTAACGCATATTTATGAATGATTTTTACTATGAAACGAACTCTACCAACTAATTTAACCTTATAATTAAGACACTATAGATTTTGAAAATCCGGCCTTAGTAGATGATAGGATAGCTGAATGAAAGATATCTTATGGTCGGATGGCTACAAAAAGCACGATTAGGTAGGTACAATGAAGTGCAGAAAAAAGGTTTAATAAAACTATCTAATAAAACACGACAGCCCTAGAGGCGACATTGTGCGGAACCGTCGCCCGCGCATGACGCAATGTCACCGGGAATATAAAATAACAGAAATGCTGTAATAGCCATAATGATCGACCAAATTACGGCACGCCGCCGCGACCGATTTTTGAACCTTTTGTGCGGATACTGGCGCCTTTCTTCGGAAAATAACGGTGTAAGTATTTACATAGTGAATGTTATGCCGGCGTTATACCGGCGTTCTTAGTGAGTTAGAGCAGACGAAGTTGGCGAGCTCTACATTTTTGTGCTTTTGTTGTGACTGTTGACCATACATTTACGGTACCTACTGTATGGGCTTTTTTATAGTTCATTCTGAACTTAGGCATACCTACCCACAAAGAGTGATTAGTTTTTATCTAGACCACGGTAATGAAAGACTGACCCAGTGTGGGTTCGCAGATTTGCACACATTTAACGAATTTCTTCTACAAATACATATATGTTATGGTTAAAAAATTATATCTGTCACAATCTTCAAATAGTTCTTAGTTTTTGGGTGTTTTATTAATTTCTGTAGTTTGCTTATTATTGTATTTGTTTACTTATACGAGTACATTGGTTATTTGTGTATGTTAGAAGTTAAAAGTATTTATTAGTTTATTTTATTATATCATATATTTATGTATTAGTATTTATAATATTTGTAGGTATGTATATGTCTATTGTATAATTCTTTTTTATTTTTAAAGTGTCCTCTAAATTAGCACACCCCGTCGTTTTTTCTTTTGTACCATCTCTCTCCATCCTAAGGTTGCCTGGAAGAAATCACTTTCAGTGATAAGGCCGCCGGTTGCTTCACATATTGCATCATCTAATTTTTTCTATTTTTCTGTTTTATGTGTGTGTGAATCAATAAAGAGTTTATCTATCTATCTATCTATCTATATGTATGTAGATTGTATCTCTATTCTTTCCTTCGACTATAGTGTGCATTTTAAAATATTTTAGTGATCAATTACGCAAATGTATCGATGAAACGATAAAGTGGCAAGATACATGATACTATTTCATCGAGTATGTAAATAAATCTCATTGTGATCTTTCAATGCAATTTTTACTTTACCTGTTTACTTACGAGTATGTAAATAAATCTCATTGTGATCTTTCAATGCAATTTTTACTTTAACTGTTTACTTTCAATGTACCTATTGTACCTAGTTGGGTATTTATCATATGCAATATTACAAAATATGATATGTGATTTCTACCCGAATAAATATCAGTTTATTGGTACAAGTGTTCACCATTACATAATCTTGAATAAGGAACGATGACTAGCAGTTCCAGAACCTCCCTAGATTGGAACCAATAACAAACATGTCTGGACGTACAAAATGATTCGTACAGGCACAATAAACGCAACCGCAGTCAATGAATATCTCAAGACATTAGAAAATATGTAGAAACTATTATTATTCGGTAAATGCATAGTAAATATTACAGATATCTTTATAAGCAAAACTGCGAAACAGAACAGCTCACGCCAATGTTTTTTGACGTTCTAGCAAAAATGTTTACTTCGGTAGATACCATCTACAAACAGTGTACCATCTTAATAACTACACTACATGTCTACATGTTAGTGTACGGCATGTAGGTACATTGTGTTAAGAATATCGGCATACCTGTGTATTAATTAATCACATTATTCTTTTTTATCTTTTTTATCTTTCAAACTTATAAAAAATCGGAAATCAGGTTTGTGGCATGGGAATAAATAAAAATATTTATATTATTCTGTTTTTAGTTTTTGTTGTCATAGCGGCAATCGAAATACATAATCTGTGAAAATTTCAACTCTCTAGCTATTATGGTTCATCAGATACAGCCTGGAGACAGACAGACAAACAAAGCTATTTTTGTAAATTCATTCTGAGAACACGTAAATAGGTCCGTGTCGACCGCGATGAGGTTGATAGTGCGCAGTGCGCGCGTCAGTGGCGCTTCCGCAAGCAGGTTATATATAATCAAATAGTTAAAGTATTAGTCACCACTAATTAAAGGCTATAAAATTTGGCGTGTACTCTACTCGGCCTAGTCCGATTACTGGGTGTTATTGGCCAGGATTTACATGCAAGTGGAAGTCGCGAGCTGTAAAGTCGTTAATATGTGGAGCCACGCGCCCACGCCGCTACTGCTTCCTAAATATCTTCCAAGTGCGTTGTTTACCTTGTTTATTGTTTTCGAAAACGTGTGCCTAGAGAATAAAGCTCTGTTCAGGCTTAAGGCTGATTTTAGTCTCACGCTCACCGTCGGCGCTCATAGCTCAGCGCGTAGTTTATCAGCGCTGAGGCCAGCGTGGCTCGTTTCAGTATCGTTCTGACCGCCTTACTGTACAGACGACGACAAAAATGCGGAGTGTATTAATTTTGGCTGCTTTGTACTACCTATTCCAAAAAAATAAAAACCGGCGACGCCGAAGACTCTTATGTTCATCCATTGATTGAGCAGAGAGCCGTTGCAGGGGACTGTCTTGTTATATGGCACTTTGAGGGCCATAACTCGACCTGTATCCACTTCGCGTTTCGCCATTACTGTACACGCTGATGACGTCTGCTCCGCTCGACACTAGAACGCTCGTTGAAAGCAGAGGCGCTCGTGCGATTTTCGGCGCCGACAGCTACGCGGCACCGCCGCGGCCGACGCGCGACGCTTACGGCCGCGTGGCTGTCGGCGCCGACCACCGTGCACGCTGAGAGCAACGCGTCATTAAAAAATGCTTCCTAGAAGTTCACATATTTCGGCCATCAGCGCCGACGGTGCGCGTGCAGTCGGCGTGAGACTAAGATCAGCCTAAGCGCTATTCACTACCGCTGACGGTAGCGGTTTTACCGCGCAGGATCCTAGGCAGTGATGTTCCTAATAAGGCTTTTGCCGTATTATACGGATTTCAGGCCATCTGAAAACCCAAAAAATGGCAACAGCTCGGCTGCCCCTATAAAGCCGTATTTTGTTTACATGAAAAAACGCGTTTTTTATGCAGCGTTCATATCAAATTTTTCTATACATTTTCACTAAAATACGGCTTTTTAGAGGTTGACATACGGCCACTCTAAAATTTACTTAGAACAACGCTGATCCCAGGTTGTAGAGTGGGTGTACCGGTTGTGGCCATTTGGTGTCAATGATAATTATAAACAATGTAATACTATAAATATTGTTGGTGTGAATCTAAATGTTTGAAAATTTCTTTAAAAATATTATTTTTAAATAAAATTATCTTATTAATCCTTAAAATTCAAAGTGGCCACAAACGATATTAAGATGGCCACAGCCCTATTGTGCGTCTACCCTATTTTGTACGATTTCACGGCTAGAGTGAAACTTTGAATAGGTAGAACTGTAGGAATATAGCGTACCCACTCTGATGTCGCTTCTGCTGCTGGTAGCGAATAACGCTCAAGTCTGGATAGACCTTTAGAGTAAGTTATGGTGTGGCTTCTGCCAACGATTTGGTTCAAATGGTAGATGTTTCAGGATGTTTACAAAGTGAATTGACTTGGTGTTTATGGGCATGGCGGAGAAATTCTACTTGGTAGTCTTAGAGACTTAACTTCAGTAGAAAATATTATTACTATAAATGTAAATTAGGTACAGATAGAGCGATGCATATTATTTGTAGAATCGTTTAAAAAAATACTATAATACGTAGCCAATACCTATTTTCTATGGATAAACTATTATAGCAACAAAACAGACTGTGAGTACAATAATTAATTTTCATAAAAATGGCAAAACTGCCTTCCATCGTGTACAAAATTCGAATATTTTGCTCAAATTGTTTTCATTATTCTTGATTAATCAAAAACCGCTCAGCCGATTTCTGTAAAATTTACATGGGGCTATCTTGGAAAAAGTATACCCTTTCGAACTAAAAAATAATTTTTCGATTCGGTTCACAATTAGCGAAATAATCGATGTACATCGTGTACTAAATTCGGATATTTCGCTCGAATGGCTTACATTATTGTTGGTTTTTTCAAAAACGGCGCAGCCGATTTCTGTAAAATTTAAATGGGACCATTTCGGAAGTATACCCTTTCGAACTAAAAAATTTTTTTTGATTCGGTTCACAATAATTGGCGAAATTATCGATGAACATACACAAAAAAAACATACACACGAACATAGAACCTCCTCCTTTTGGGAAGTCGGTTATTTTTTTTTTAAAATTTCGCCCTTTTAGCAAAAAAAAAAACAAAGACCGACGCTATCTAATTCAACCGCAGTTAAAAGCTCAGCTCAAAATACGGTTACTTCAAAATGATATCAGTGATTGTTAAACCTGACTACAAGTAGGCAATCCAGCAAAGATCGCGCGAGTCGATCTGGCGACGGAAAGCTGTTTTCACACGAAACTACCGAAACGAAATCTGTATTTAGCGCCGATGCAACCAACGTTTAAGCCGTCGAAGTATATAGCTAAATGGTTAAGCAACCGGGTCTCACAAAATAACGTTCATCCCAGCTGTAGCAGCTCTCAGTATAACAAATATGATATTTAAAACAAACTTTTTTTTTTAAATAATCTTTTACTGAACAGGTACTCTCCAAGACAAATCAAACGAGCCGAAACTCGATAGGATTGCTTCATTACAGAGTTCCTATTACCACCTTCCAGCTCTATCATCAAACTCTGGTTACCATTGAAAGACAAACTACTCGCCAAGACCATTCAAATGAACCCAAACTCGGATGAGGTCGTGTCGTTTCATTGCTAAGTTCCTTTGGTCACCTTCCGGGTCCATCATCAGATCAGCACCATGTCATCATAATATTGCATTGTCATGCGATGAACACATGTATGCAAAATTTCAGCTCAATTGGGAACCGGGAAGTGAATCAAATTTAACTTGCAAGATTTGATCACAGACAACGGGACAGGTGAAACTAAATAAAAGCTTGTAAAATAGTTTGCAGCCAGTTTAAATAGAGATGTCTTGCCTTGCCTCGTGTGAGAGAGGCCTAAGAAAGCATCTAACCACATACTCAGACGACGACTTCATCCTGAACGTCACCAATTTCTCTTTCGGGTGTTTCTCTTTCATTTTCTCTTGGGGCTCAGGGTATCTGATGTATGCGCGTACTCGAGTTGATCGTTGAGTAGAAAATGCACAGAAGAGGAAATAATAGAATACACAGATAAAACATTCAGACTTGTTGCCTTCCTGATTGCAAATGATGTGATGCGATTTGTAAGTGCTCTTCCCTTTAATTTTCTTTTATGAAATATGTAGGTTCGTATCGTCTGTAAATCGATGTTTTATTGTATAAAAGTACGTGTGAGATCTGCCCAAAAGCTTAGCTCTCGTTACTCGCTCTATAAAAATCTACATTGAAAATAAAAAAGGTATGTAGTATTTTGTCTAAGTACAATAATAATCTCGTTTGAGATTTAGTGTTACAGAAAAATATCCGCTTCTTGATTTCGTTTTCTAATTCTAATCGCGCGTGTTAATTATGTTCTATTTTTACACATAAAAAAACGAAATTGGGTTTCAAATAATTATGACTAAGCAATCAGTTTCAAATTACAACCGTTGAATTTGAAATTGACATTCGGAAGGTAGAAAATAATTTTAGCTACGCAGCCTCAGCTCTTCTATATTAAATATTCAATTAAAAGTAAAAAATACAGATACTTACAGAAATTTTTTATATACACATCACAATGGAATAGAAAATTAAATTGAATGTTTTTTTTTTTTACTTTTTAAACTGTTTCTTTACTAGTTTTACTATTCCGTCAGCGTGCCAGGATCTGCCATTTCCCTTGTTTAACATGCTGGGTAGCGTCCAAGGCCAATTGATGACGTGATGAGAATAAAGCCTACAAGATGGTAAATATCTTGACGAGAAGTTTAATGAATTGCTATAAGATTGAAATATGTATACAGGTTTATTTCTAACAATTAGCATCCTTTTAGGGGCTTATTCTGTACATCAAAACTAAAAACTTTTGTTCTGCGACTTTGGTCAAAACTCAAAAAAAAAAATCAGCTGTTCCATACATTTTGTTGAGGGTGAACAATATTTTTCTATGGAACAACCACTTTTTTTTAAGAATAAATAAAAGTCGTAGAACAAAAGTTGTTAGTTCTGATGTACAGAATAAGCCCCTAAAAGGATGCTAATTGATAAGAAATAACACTGTATATCTCAATTATAGTAGAAAAGTCACGAAACTAAAAAAAACAGTTTTTAGATAAGATGAAAAGTAATATTAGAAAAACTAGATGAACTAAAACTTTTTTTTTTTGTTACATCCTGCAAGATGTTAAGCAGATATGCGGTTTAGGGTGTAGCACGCTTACATAGAAGATACCTATTTACTCGGGATTTGAAGACACCCATATTGTACTTACTCGTACTTTAGCGGGAAGACAGACCCAGGAAAACTAAATAAATACTGATTTTCGATTTTTGTAGTGGGTAGGTTTCAACTATTCACATAAACTAACATTGAACGCCCTAAATTTTAAGATGGACTGAGCATGAATAGCTTACCTATACAAGGTTTTATGGAGCATTGTCGATTTTCCTTCGATACGTACGAAGCGGTTTGACTTAACATTTCCGATTCGTACCTCCAGGGAATAGAACAGTCTTCCTGTTTTCCTGTTTCCTAAGAGATATAATCTAAAGCTTTTCAAGGTCAGAGTGAATAGGTATCTTCTAGGTCTGTGTGCTTCTTCGACCACAACGTTGCTTACCATCAGGCGAGTTGGTGGTCAAGCGCGGACTAATGCGCGATAAAAAAAATGCTTTTACATTTGTGGCATATTAAAAGCAAAAGTATTTGGTATTTATAAAATAAAAAAAATCTCATGAAAAATATAGTTAGGTTACGTGTTTTACTAAAATGCAAATGGCCAGATCAAGAGTATGAAAAATATGCTATTTCGGGTGATTTTTGAGTTGTGTGAGTTTTCATTCAGGGGTGCGATATGTTAATCAAGGAAGTGGCATTACTATCGCTTGAGATTGTTATTAAGACAATAAAGTTTAATTGACTTGTATTAAGCCTTTATTGACAATTAAAATCCTGGTGGTCCAGTGGAAAAAGGTTGCCTTAGAGTCATAAGGTCGTGGGTTCAATTCCCGGACCGCGCAGCAATAAGCTATTTGGAATTTATGTACGGATATTACTACTGGCTTATTGGTGAATGAAAACGTCGTAAAATATCCTGCATACATCAAGAGAAAAAAACATTGTTTATGGAAGGTTATTTTCACGTTTAATCATATCCTGGCAGATACGAGTATATACAGGGTTATTCCTAATCAATTAGCATCCTTTTAGTTCCGTATTCTGTACATCAAAACTAACAACTTTGTGCTGTGACTTTTATAAAAATTAAAAAAAAATGTTCCATAGAAAAATATCGTTCACCCGCGACAAAATGTATGGAACAGCTGATTTGTTTATTTAGTTTTGACCAAAGTCGCAAAACAAAAGTTGTTAGTTTTGATGTACAGAATAAGCCCCTAAAATAATGCTTATTGATTAGGAATGACCTTGTATATTTGAACGGGGTACCTATTCGACTTCATTTTTGGCATGGATAAATACGAGTACCTACCTATAAGTCGGAGAGTTACTCGAGGACAAAAAGGTTCCTGTAAGAAGCCCAGGGTATAGCTAGTGGCATATAATTATGGATTTCAAGGTTTTCTATCTAGGGTGAGAAAATACGTTTCTAGGATAGGCATCCATCCGTTCATTCGTGCCCTTCCTACGCCCATGTACATACGAGTATGTAGGACATGTAGGATAGGACGTAGGTACTTAAATTTGCCAATGCTCAGATGAAATAGCCGTAGCACTACAACCGGGATACTAAAACGTTACTTTGCCGGTGGTCCCACCGTAAACCCTACAGCTGCAGCTACCTAAAGGCCTAATCCCTGTAATAAGAGTCTAATGCCCCGTGTTTTATTGAAATAACTATTTCCTGTAACTCGCAGAGCTTTAAGTTTTAATTACTTTTAAGTTTTAACTACAATTATAATGATCGAGATCGAACATATAGCGTTGTTTGATTTATCGATTACGATGTTCAGTTGATTAGTTATTTGCCCTATTAATACTTAAATCCATTTTAGAACCTATTCATAAATGTGTTCCAGGAAGTGTGTTTTTCTATGTTTTTGGTCTTTAGGGTTCCGTACCCAAAGGGTAAAAACGGGACCCTAATACTAAGACTCCGCTGTCCGTCTGTCCGTATGTCTGTCTGTCCGTCTCCAGACTGTATCTCATGAAACGTTATAGCTAGAAAGCTGAAATTTTCATAGGTGATGTATTTCTGTTGCCGCTATCACACCAAATACCAAAAACAGAATAAAATTTATAATCAAGGAGGGCTCCCATTCAACAAACCTGATTTTTTAACCGTTTTTCGCTCTATGTTAATAATGGTAACAGTAGATGCTTGAAATATTCACAGAATATTTAGTTGTATAGTCACTTTAATAACAAATAATAAAATTAAAATAAAATAATTATTAAGGGGGGCTCCTATACAGTACGGAACCCTCCTTGCGCGAGTCGGACTCGTACTGGGCCGATTATTGTTACTAGCTAGCGTAAAATTAAGCTTGTCAAAAATATTTGTACTATAAACGAGTATGTCACGTACCTTACCTACAATGTAATGTTTATGCTTTTCTTGCAATGAATTAACTCATTAGCGCAGGACCATTACGAGTACAATTTTTTTAGCAGCTGTGTGTAAAATCTGGACGTTTTGGGAGGAGGTAGATAAGCCTTTGGTCTTTTTCTACGTTTTCGATTAAACCTCGTTTAATGATTTTATCATTCGTACAAGATTCGTATTACAAATTTGAATCGCCTGCAAGATGCTGTACCTGCTGCTCTCGAAAGCGCCTGCGGAATTCCCGTACCGCGGCGCGGGGGCCTTCGCCTGCCTCTGCTGAGGCCTTCGCCTGCTTCTGCTGAGGCTTTCGCCTGCCTTTGCTGAGGCCTTCACCTGCCTCTGCTTCGGGGCCCGCCCGTCGTGAGAAGTTCTCCCTCCCGTTATTCCGTGCCTTTTGACTACGTCGACGTGAAACTCGGTGCTATTATGAACTTTAAACCTATGAACCTAAGTACCTAGAGTAAGTCTAGGGTTCCTATATCTAATTTTCTCCCTGTGTGTTTATAATGTACCTCTGTAATAAATACCCTATTAACTGTATTAAGTGTTCCTTGTTAGCGGCTAGTCTGGGCAGGTCTACGACAAGCGTTTCATTACATTAGCTGGCGTATCATGAAGTTTTTAAATAGCGCATTTGTAAATTGAATTGAGTTGCCTGATGGCCCTAACTTCCTTTTTTCAGCTGAAAAACAACTTGGAAGTGTGTGAAGAAGACCGTGTAAAGTAAGCCTAGCTCCAGAAATAAGGTCAGCGACAAACATACAATCTGTTAAAATTATATTACAAAAATGGCTTATCGAGCAATCGTTGGGTACGATGAATTTTATAAACGGTTGACATAATTAATTTGATTTTATTTGTATTTAATTTGATTTATTTTGACATTCGTATTTTTTTTTACTAATAATTTGTATTTCATTGGAATTTTGTTGACATTGTGTGTATTAATTAGTATTTAATTTTCAATTGTTATTGAATTTATGAATGTTTTTTCGTAATTCTAAATTCATTGCATCATTGTATTGAAGGTTTATTATGTATACTTACATATATTTTGACGTGTAAATTGCCATTTTACGAATAAATGACTTATGACTTATGAAGTCAATGAAACCCAATTCTGGCTCGCGCTAATAAATCATAGTATCAGACATAGGTGTTACTGTATCAACTTCAACTTTAATTCTGCAACATTTTATAGTTAAGTTTATATCATGTGTCTAATTCATCATTTGCTCATGATATTATTTTGCTACCAACTAAACGTTACACTTGTTGACTTTTACTGACGGAGGTCAACATTTATTTCGGGTCGATGTGTCATCTTGCCAAGCACACAAAAGTACCAAACTTCTTCAACCAGTCACATGCAAACAGTGCATCCTGGAATTTAGTTCGCGTCGTGTCTACGCAGTTATTATACAGTTCATCCGATGTAAACAGGTACTACAGCCAGAGTTTAAGCCATAGTTTCTATCTAAGTTTACAGATTCAGTACTAGTTAGTAAGACTTGGGTATTCTTTGATCAGCAAAGCGGCAGCTTTCCCGGCGCAAACGCAGTGAGGCTCGACATAACGGCGCGAGGCACCGGCGCGCGCGCACGTATCGCCTTCTGAAGCCACGCAAAGCCACGCGAATATATCCGACGCGATCCGCGTGTGACAGTGACGAACGAACACATGCACTAATTGCTCGTATCTGTGACGTGTTGTGCTTATTTCTCTAGTGATTGTTTTCTCTCGGCGCTCCCGTTCTAGGTAAGTGATGTTATGGTGCAGTGGTTTCTGGATCGTACGCTTCGGTACTTGCCAGTGCTGATAGTTCGCGTTGCCGGCTGTAATAGTTGGGCACAAAAATGGAAATTAGTTTTCTAGATTCGGAAATTTCATGTTACAAGTTTTCGTTTTGCATAATTGTAGTTTGATTGCAGTAACTTTTCAAAGAGAATATAATAATGTTTTGTTTGATTAATTTCCATTTTAATTGCGATGAAATTGCGACATAATTTGTAAGAAAACTATTTAAATTAGTAATAACTTTCTTTTATGATTTTTCTTATTTATTTTTGTTATTTCCGCGAAATACTACTATTTCAGGGAAATCGCAAGAAGTATACAAAAAGTTGGTAAAATCTTAAGTTGGTACTTACGACATGAAAACTTTCGCCAGTGAAATGCGGGTAGCTCTCCAAAATGTTAACCATACCGAATATCTACACAAAACAACAAAAATACGATTATCAAGCGCAAAACCTATCTAATTAAGTACTTTACGCTCATTTCATGAGAAAGTACAGGGTTACACAGAAATGATACCCAGCTGACTAAGTCGAAATTTAAATGTGAACATTAAAATTTTAGAGTGATAATTGTTATTATTTGTAAAATAATAATAAAAACAGAACGTTTCTAAACGAGTATGACTGTCTATACCTAGTAAGCAAGTAAGTTCGTATAGGTCGGGTGGCTAGCCCTGGTGTCAGAGTTTTAAGGCCGCCTGAAGGCCTCTGACTTGGCTAAACAGTTAAAACAACCGGGGCCTACAATTTAACGTGTCATCCGAACCACGGTAGCGCTCAGTTGAAAAATGCCACCCGCGGACACCCATCCAAATACTGACCGCGGGTATACCTACCTTTAACTAATGCGCATCCCGTCTATTATTTATACACGCATTTTGTCCTCTCAATCCTAAGGTTGTCTGGCAGAGATCGCGATATCAGCGATAAGGCCGCCCATTTTTACACTTTATTTCTTGGTGTGCAATAAAGTTTATTTCTTGGTGTGCAATAAAGAGTTTATCTATCTATCTACCTAATAAATACGTGATTATTCTAGCGTGTATAAATGCCAAAATAAAATTATCAGATAAGGTTTTCGTTTCTAAATCTGTCCACAATACGAAAACGTAATTTAATATGGTAAACACTTATTTTGATTTCAATAAAATCGGTTAAACCTCGTACATAATTTACAATATCGGTTATAGTTAATTCTCGTTAATTTCCATAGCAAATAGGTAGGTACATATTCTTTGCATGTTCTAATACTCACGAGTACGATTTAAGGACGCCACCCTCACAGTGCTATCATACATAGTTATTTTATTGTTTAATTTTAACTAAATCACGTATATCATATACATTTACCGAGAAATGATGTATTGATATCGATCTGCAGCTCTCCATTATCTCTGAACAAAACTCACGTAAATCAGTTATGGAGCTAAATATCTAACGATTTGATTAGGAAATCGATATTTCGTCATATAATGTGAGACCTCAACAAGCACTGGACCAGCGTGGTGGATAAGTATTATCTAATCACTCGTCATGGGAGCTCTATGTTCAGCAGTGGACTATTCAAGGACTGTTATAGTATCATACTTAGATTTTGTTGTGAACTAATTATAGATTTTAGTTATTTTTTCTTAAAACTTTATTACTCTATTAGAGGCGAGGGTTGTAGAGCTGTTAGTGGAGTACACTATTACACTTAAACAAATAAAATTATTATTTTAAAGTGTAAGTAACGATTTCTGATTCATGCGGCACCGACAGAGCATAGTAGCAGTATAGTTTACCATTCTTGGGTAACTACTATTAACTACTATTTATCCATAAATAATAGTTAAACATAGTAGAGTCCATGGAAAGCGTCCAAAATCTAGAGCTATATATTTACCAAGGTAAAAGTGTCACATTTTAGACCAAATTACTTCTACTGTCGAAAAAAAAAACACACGATAAAGCCAAAACTCCTCTAGGTACATATACGAGTAAAAATACACTTTGGACACTTCGAACAAATAAATAAAACACTACGCTTACACATGAAGTGCAGATAACTAAGGATTTCTCAATCAGTCAATCTAAGGACTCTTTGAATTGCAATCGGAGTTTCTATTTATTAACCGACTTCCAAAAAGGAGGAGGTTCTATTTTCAACTGTATGTATTTTTTTTGTATGTTCATCGATAATTCCGCCAATTGTAAACCGAATCGAAAAATAGTTTTTTAGTTCGAAGGGTATATGATCCCGAAGTAGTCCCATTTAAACTGCACTATTTTTAGGGTTCCGTACCTCAAAAGGAAAAAACGGAACCCTTATAGGATCACTTTGTTGTCCGTCTGTCCGTGGAAGGAAGGAACGCGTGGAGGTATGAAGCTGAAATTTATATCAATTACTCAGGTCTACTGTCCCTTGAAGCTGTGAAAAAATCAAACTACTAAGCCAACGCAATCAAAAGATACAGCCGTTTATGCCGCAAATTTTGAAACTCGCAAGTACTCGCAAGGGAATCAAAACCTAAAGGGTACTTCCAGTCGACCTAGAATCTTGAAATTTGGCATGAAGCAACGTTTTATAGCACACATAAAGGAAAAATTCCGAAAACCTTAAATTTTTAGTTACATTACAAAATATATATTTTTTAATAAATATAAACTTATTACTTTTTTTGTCGTAATGAACGAACTTTGTAAACCTTGCAGGTTTGTACGGAACCCTCGGTGCGCGAGTCCGACTCGCACTTGGCCGGTTTTTTTAACGAAACCCCACAGGACATTATTTTTCAACCCCATTCCCCCGTGTATTCAAGGGGTAGCTCCCACACATGTAAGGTGGGCTTGGTAAAAAAATTGTGTGGGAGCTACTTCTTTAACCTCTTGAATACACTATTTAAAAAATACTTGTTTAAATTGACACCGATACTGAAACTATCATAACCTCAAATTTCATGCAATTTGCTTCACAAATGTGGTAGTTATAAGGCTTTGTAATATTAGGACGGACGGACAGACGAACGGACAAAACGAAGTCATAAGGGTTCCTTGTTCTACTACGGAACTCTAAAAATGATAAAAAAACAGCTGATTGATCTCCTTGTATGAATGTAGGCGTAAACTCGTGCGGTATTATTTCTGCAAAATGATTATATTTTACAAAACATATCAGGAACTGAAAATTCTAAACAAAAAAAAATATTTGAATAACTCTCCGTACTATCAATTTACCAAGTTCATTGGCAGCGGTAGCACCGATTAAATATAACACACATAAGTTAATACTAAGTGATATTTAAGTTCACGTTAAGTGAGCACTTGTCTCACTTAGCACGTACTTGCCTTCCGTCGGATGTGTGACCATTCTGTCAGTATTACTTACTTAAACCATTAACTTGGTAACTTAGTTTTGCACCGGATTACTGGTTTTGGAACGATATTATGCTTAACACAAATTCTGATTTATGAAGCTTGTAATGTTGCAAACGGGGAAGCCGTTTGCAGCACCACAAGTTAAAAGAGAATTGGAGAGGAACCCGTAATGTTGCAAGCGGGGAAGCCGGTTGCAGCACCACAGGTTAAAAGAGAATTGGAGAGGAACCCGTAATGTTGCAAACGGGGAAGCCGTTTGCAGCACCACAAGTTAAAAGAGAATTGGAGAGGAACCCGTAATGTTGCAAGCGGGGGAGCCGGTTGCAGCACCACAGGTTAAAAGAGAATTGGAGAGGAACCCGTAATGTTGCAAGCGGGGGAGCCGGTTGCAGCACCACAGGTTAAGAGACCTCAGGCGAAACCTAACCAACCTAAGAGTCCTACCTAGTGGATAGGAATCCTAACGGTTCGGAGATTAAAACAGAAAACTAACCTTAGTATTTACACATTTATTTACACTAACACGCACTGCACTTATAGTCAATTAAATCTTCAAGAGACGGAGAGAGAGAGAGAGAATTTTGTAGAAGTCCTTGGAAAGTTAGCCAAAAAGGGAGAAGGTAGCACTCGTAGAACCACGCTGGAGGCTGGCCGAGGATTTTCAATAGCCTGAGCTGGACCCGCCGATAGTGTGGCGCCAGCCAGGTAGCGCTAGGTGAGCGCTAGCGTGAAGACATCTGTCGACTGAGGTGGAGGCGCCGGCCCAAACCGGCCGACAGGCGCCGGTCCAAACTGGCCGACAGGGTTCGAAGTGAGCGCCAGCCCAGTGCTCTAGGGTAGGGGTCAGTGGCCCCAAAACAAGAGATCCTCCTGGAATCAAAGTTAAAGGAACCGGAGCCTCTCACCCTGCCTGTTACTCGACGCTCATGCCGTATACAGGACTCGTCCACGCAAACTCAATTAAAACTCATTACATTATTATGGAAAAAAAAAAGGTGTCTTCCAGATCACTTCCAACTCAAGACTGCCCGAATTTTACCCAACAAGGATCGCTGATCCTGTCAGAGATAAACATTTCAAAAATTTGAATAATTTCACAATTAGAATTGTTAGTTGGCAGTGTTATCGTTAAAAGAGTCTGAATGTAGAGAAGCTAACAAAAAGGTTAGTTTCTCTACAAGCTGGCTTGAGTTGTCCTCGGAAGAAAGTATGTAAATTTTTACATTTATTTATAAGTATGCGTAATAATCTTAGATGTTATAATTGATATAGAAAACAGAATCCTCGATAAGGCTTTTAATTCTAACGATTTTCAAAAAGAGGAGTTATTTGATTCTGCGACTGTAGAACGAGAGTAGCGAAAATTACATTTCGAATAAGTTACATTAAGTACATAGAGTGGATTTTGTATGAAAAGTCAACATTTCGAAAATAATATAATAAATATACTATAATGTTTATAAATTGCAAACTCTAAAAGTCGAATATCAGTCGTCATCATTTAAAAAAATTAAATGACTTACCAATAAAATCTGAATCTACTATTTGCTCCTAATCTAAGTGCTTACTATGAATCAATCTTAGGTTTTTTAGACCATTTAACAGATTCTATTGTTTTTTTTCTAATGTTCGAAACATTCCTTCGGGTAAGTTTATTTATAAAATATATAAATATATTTATAAAATACACGTCGCTAGACGTCCAACTCGTACAAAGCCCGAGAGGATCTCTAGTACTCAATAATAAACAAATTAATACCTAGCATCAGCACAGAGAACACCGTGCGATCTCCGCTTATCTAATACAGTCCACATCTAGAGTCTCGAGAGTCAGGTTCACAGAGATCTAGAAAGAGGCTTTCTTTTAACCTTGGAGATACCTATTTATGAGTAGCAAATACTCATGCACCGCGAAAGGTACATTTATACATGACATTAAGTATGTATTTAAAATATGTATATGTAGTATATCAGTCTCTGGCAGCCATATCACAAGCTATGCTAAGATTGGGGTCAGAGACCGTGTATAAGATGTCCCCTAACAATTGTTAGGGGACATCTTAAACACGGTCTTAAATACGTATTTCGTTATTTTTTTATTTTTTGCTCCGAGCGAAGCTCTGACGCTCTCTAGTCAGCAATTCAGTATAGATTGTGTAATAAATGTCGGTGTGCGTAATTATTATTTTAAGGAGTTTTGTGCGAAATTGGGTCCGCGCTAGATCGAGCTGACATGTTCCATCTCACAGATCTGTGGTCCGCCTCTATTTTATTTATTCTTCGACAGAGCTGATGGATGGCACACACTCGCTCATCCGTATCGCGATGGGCTTCCAGGAATCCATTACCTACTGTCTAATGCCTTACAAGCAGCTGGTATGCAGGAATCAGAACAGGTGGTCGCGGTACTGATGTATGGGACTGATTTGCAAGAAAATGCAGGCTGCTTGATAACAAGCGTGGAATGGAACTTAAATACAATTTGTGATATCCACTTATTGGTATACACTTAATTTAGTACACTGTTTTAATTTAATTGAACTCTACTTACTGCACAAAGAAAAAGTGGTCACGTAAATGGTTCAGTGAAAATCAGAGGTTCTATACTTAATACTTTAATACTTCAAATACTGCGTTTATTTTTTTTATTTAATGTTTACCGGTATTCAGTAAATAAAATAAAAAGTCAGGAAATCTGTCATCCACAGCCTATAATATCAAATAACCAACAAATAATATATTTTTTTAATTTGCAATTTCTAAAGATATGAAAAAAAGTAATAAATCATTTTATATTTTTTCATTTATATAGTCATTTCATCGTTTCTTTTTCTAGTTCTTATTGAAGTACCTACTTAATTAGGCAACATACTGCTATTTAACGTTTCGTAGATAGTTCTATGAGCTACTTTTTGAAGTGAAACTTCTAATGCTACTTCCAACAAGGTTGCGTTAAACGTTTAACGCTACCATGGAAGGGATATGGAAGCACTGTTGCGTCGAAGTTTCACTTCTTCTGCGCTGAAGGACTTGCACTTTTTACTATGTGTATCATATTTCACTAAAATACTTTCAAACCGATGCGGTTCCACATCAACGGTCGCGCGACATCACCGCATATTGCGCGACACGTACGCAACATTGTTATTAGAAGTTTGCGACATAATATGAGCTTATTGTCGCAATGTCGTTTGCGACGGGATGTTGCCAATATTGACTGCTTTGCTCATTATCCAAAGGTTCTAATGAGTGAAAACTAAGAATTTGTTGACAATTAAAATTAACTCTACGATTTTTAAGCTTCAATAAATAAGTAAGTACCTAAATACCTAGTTAATGTTACTTAATGCAACTACATTGGTGAGGTTATTAAAATAGCGTAGTTTTCGCACATTAAATGCTGCTAGTTAAACTTTTAATAGTTATTTGTTATGCGACGTGCAATTTGCTGCTACGCCTGTCTACGTTTTGCAAGACAATACTGTAGTCTAGTGCTGCTGCCTGAAAAATGTCTTTACTATCTGTAGCCAACTGCACACAAAAATACAGTTAAATTAAAATTTGAAATAGATTTAATTTAGAATTATCAGGTGACACAATTTCTTGTTATTCAGTAGATAAATAATTATTTTTCACAAAAAATGGCAAAACCGCCTTCCATCGTGTACAAAATTCGAAAATTTCGCTCGAATTGTTTACATTATTGTTGATTTTTCAAAAACGGCTCAGCCGATTACTGTAAAATTTAAATAGTAGTACCTCATCTCGGGAGTATACCCTTTCGAACTAAAAAAAATTTTTTCGAGTCAATTCACAATTGGAGGAATTATCGATGAACATACACAAAAAATACATACAGACGAACACGACATCTCATCCGGAAGCAGTTAAATCAAAATCAGTTTAAAGTCACTTCGTCACTTAGTCACAGTTTTTACAATTGGTATTCAATTGTATTCATAAATTGATTCGAATGACCTGTAGATGAGACTGACAATTTTTTGTGAGTTGTAGTAATGTTAATTGTTTTGCTTTATTTTGTGAAATCTTTTAATGTAGGTATGTGTTTAGATTTAAATTATTTAAATTGTATTACAAACATTGTTTTTTGACGATTCCAAGTGCAATTGTAATGTCTACGGAATAAAGGAACTTTGACTTTTACTTCGTCTAGTTACATTTGTGCTTCAAGACATTTGGCTGTAATGGTGTAACTAAATAATTATTTTTTTCAAAAAATAGCATGACCGATTTCACCCGTGTACAGAATTCGCGAATATTTCGCACGGATCGATGTGGCATTTTTCACATTATTGTTGATTTATCAAAAATGGCTCAGCCGATTTCGATAAAATTTAAATGGGACTTCGAATTGAGTACCTCCTCCGGTTCGTCGGTCAAAAATTACAAACGCGCTATGTACAAACAAAAAATATTACACGATACTTACAATATAAGAATTAGATTGTATTTGCTATAAAAATACAATCACCTGCATGACATAATAGTCAATTAATTAGCCCATACAACGTCTATAGAATTACGAACAAACGTAACATACAAAACAATTGAGCCATTTTCATGTTTTGCCGAGTTTCTCGACAACAATGACACGTAGGTATTCTGTGGGATATAAGTAGTACTACATAGCTTGCAGTCACTCATTGAACCCGAAACAATATGAGTTCTATGCATTGTTTGTGTTTTATTTGTGTATTTGAGTTGGGTTTCAGGGTTCCGTAAGAAACAAGTATACAGGGTTTTTCACTTATAAATTTAGAAGAAAAGGAATACAAGCCAAGAAGGGTTCATACCTTCATTATGAATAACGTTTACTATAGGGCCAAACCAGAAGAAACAAAAAAAAACAAAACTAGAAATCGACAAAATGAGAAACAACTACTGATAAGGCAAATAACAAACCTTGTTTTCCTAATCTGTGGAAACAACTGTTTTTTTCTCGAGTTCCAGGTTGGCCATATGGTAAAATTGGTTTTTAATGAAGCTTATCCGCCTTCTTTACTCTTACTAAACTTTTTCTGAATAACCATGTAAATGAAAAAAAAAATGTATTTAACTGAATATGAATTCTAACAAAATAACTTTACATGTCCCGTGTCTTAAAAATAAATCAACATGAACAAATCCAAAAATGAGCTTATTGATTAGATGAAAGTTTAAAAAAAGGCAGGAAACGTATCGCTATAACTTAGATTTTATTTGCAAACAAGTTTTCTTCACCTGAGCATGTTTTGTATTATTACATTTTTATTGGTTACTCATTTTATTTTTGCGGCGATGTTTGTCTGAAGGGAAATGTCATCTTAGTATTATTTTCTCAAATTTTTCTCACGCGAATACTTGTGATTTGTACTTGTAGGGTACGGAACCCTTAGCGCGCGAGTCCGACTAGCACATGGCCGATCTTTTTGTATCGTAGCGCGGAGGTCAATCGCTTTGTTCTGGCCATTGAGCGTGATTGAGCTGTGAGATTGCATTATAACAAGCCAAGAAAACTAAAACTAGTCTGCGAATATAGTTGGAATGCTTTCAATGATTGACTCGAGTATGTGAGGTCTGTTGTTTTTCATTCTTCTTTATAAAATAAGAGTCCGCGACGGCCAGAGCTTCACCCGGCTGAAGTGGGCGGAAGGGAAAATGCAGCACGCGCTGGTAAAAAAAAAAATCGTGTTTCGCATTTTTCATTTACATTGATACAATATAATTTACTCGTTTCTCTACAGTCGAAAAGTCTGCAAATAAATAATTACATATTTGTTATTTAGCAAAAAGTGATATAATTTTGTAGTAATCAGAGCCTATTCGGCATATTGTTTGAAATGGACTTTTATCGATGCGGTGATAGCTGCTCAAAAGCAATATATCAGTAATTTATTTTAATATTTATGACTTGATAACAATTTTTTAGTTTCCGCGAATTTTTTGTTATTATCAGAATTATGCCTACAAGTCATAGAGAAATTTTTGCTTTACTGAGAGTCTACTAGTTATTGGAATTACGAATTCCTAGTGACTATAATTATAAATGAAACACTTAAACTATTGCAAGTCCAGTAAAAATAAATTATTTGGAAATAATATATTTTGCACACACGTCAGACTAAAGCTTGCAGATCGAACAACCGATCAAGAAGCGACAAATAGACTTGATATTTACATGAATATTAGTTTAAAAATCATAGAGCGAAACATACTGAAATTACGTGGGTAAAATCGCAGTTAAAAGCTAGTTCTTATCAAATAATTGCCAGCATACATTCCTTATAGTTATTCGGCCACCTGTGTAAGGAAAATTGCATCACTCGTTCGGAAAATATGGGCAAAAACTCGACGCGCCACTCGCCGGGCGCTGGTCGCCTGGTAGGTTGGGTAACGTTACTGATAGTTTCTTGCACTATTTGTGCTCGATTTCTTACACATATGCCAGTAATATTTATACGTACCTATGTCATCATCATTTCAGTCGTAGGACGTCAACTACTGACTATGTAAAATCTCCTACAGATTTCCGCCCATAGTATGTTTCACTGTTCTTGCATCTTTGTTTATTGTGATTGTTTATTTCTGGGTGTGAAATAAAGCATTTATCTATCTATAAGTGTACGTATTTCCAATAAGACCGGTTGAAAACAAGTGATATTCAGTGCATACTTGCGGTGTTAAAAAGGTAAGTTTATCTTGTCGGTGGAAGTTCTACGCTACGTTTACTATTCCGTGATCTCCATTTAAGAATGAATTTTAATTTGATTAAATTATTCATGTAAACACGAATCTAAATTTTATAAGAAAACCATTTCTATCTTTTTGCCCTCTGGAAATGACTCGAAAGATTAGCATTATTCGAAATCGCGGGTCGAACCTGGGCAATATTGGTACAGGACCAAAGCAGATGGCACAGTAAGAGAGAGGCCTATACCCAGCAGTGGGATAAAGAAGGCTGTGGATGATGATGATGATGATTCACATTAGTATTTTCCTCATATTTTGAAAGAATTTGCAGAAAGACTAAATTCCAAGAAGTTGAAGTCACCGACTCAGGTATTTCCACTTATTCTACTTTTTCTTGCATTAGACGCCGGTTATAAAAAGTTCTGATAAATTTGACACAGCCAGCATTCGAGACGAGGAGCAGAAATAACGCCTTTTTAGTCAGAATCTCAAATAGAAATTGTAAATGACAAATTGAATAACTGAATAATAAATCTGCCTTCTTGCAGGGTAGCAACCTAGTAACTTCCACTTGAATATATACCTGTTTCCTATATACTTTAATACAATTGATCTATGAACATAACAAAAAAAAAGCAAAAAAAAAAACAGAGGAACGCCATGTAAATCATAACAACACCTCCTGCGCTACCTACTAACTGTATCTCTGATGCGCAGGTTTTTTTCTGAAAAATCTACTCTCTATCAAATCTATCCGCGTTTCACACCGCCTTATTACTATAGTGTCTAGCCTTTTGCAATTCTAAATCTCACCACCATAATCATCATCAACCTTTAATAACCCACTACTGTGCATGGGCCTCCCTTTGTTTACATTCCACCTTTATCTCTTGCTAATTGCATCCATTTGATACTTGCTGCCTGCTTAATGTCATCGAACTATCTCATTTTCAGTCATTTTCGACCAGGACTTTGTTGTCCTATGACCTGGGTCATCATTCGGTGTTGGATAAGCACCACCTGACGTCACCACGCCTTACCACGTGCCCTGTCTAGCTCTATTTGAGATCCGTCACTCGATCTACAATATTGCGACCACTTTGCGACGTCGCACCTATTTTAGTATAGGCTTGTTAACTAAAAAAATATAAATAGTCCGTCTAATAGATTGTCAAAAAAATTAGACACATTGTTTTCTTTTGTCAATTTAATAAAAATTTATGAAGATATAGCCCGTTAAAGTTCCGCGTGACGTCACTAACCGCTATCAAATGTACCGGCTATTGCCGTCACGAGCCCTCACTCTCAAGCAACTCTCAAGCTTTGACAAGGTTTATTTTTGTCTCTGATTGTTTTATTGACAAAAGAAAAAAATATGTGGCCAATATTTTTTTTTAATCTAACTGACAGTCTAATTATAATAATGATTTTTAAACCCAGTAAACATCCGTATTATAAATACGATCTTGTAGTTTGATGCCGACGAATGCGCACTACCTCTTTGTGCAACTCTCAAGCGCTGCATTATGCATTAGATGCACTGCCTCGGTGGCTCAGTGGTTAGTGACCCTGACTTCTGGATCAAAGAGGCGTGGGTTCGATTCCCACCCAGGGCAAGCATTTATGTGATGAACATAGATGTTTGCCTGTGTCTGGGTGTTATTTAGGTAATATCTATATAAGTATGTATTTAAAAATAAGTTTATGTAATATATCAGTCTCTGGCAGCCATATCACAAGCTTTGCTTAGTTTGGGGTCAGAGAACGTGTGTAAGATGTCCCCTAATATTTATTTATTATTAATTATATTTATTAACGACTACCAACAGGTTGCTTATCACTGGGCATTGCTAGTACGCATTGTAGTGCACAAAATGCTCTGATTGTCTATCAAACGGGAGCGTGCGACACGCAGTACACACGGAAAGAGGAACATGCGCTTTGTGACGTGGGAATGCGTTGGGTAAGCGCATCGCCGGCCTAGATCCAACTGAGAAATACATAGTAACTTGTCTGTCTGTCTAGAATCTAAACTAGATTGTGTTATGTTTGATTTTTATCTATTCGCAACTATGTATGACACTCTTTTTTCAACTTTGTCGACCTATATCTCACCAATGGTACATGTGAAAAAAAGAAGTTATATAACGTTTTGTATTAATGGGACGGACGGACGGACAGACACAACGAAGTTATAAGGGTTCCTCGTTTTCTACGGAACCCTAACTATAGAGGTAAACTAATCCAAACGAGTACCATAAAAATAGGCTTGAGGAAAATATTCTCAATCATTGTATCCAATTCGCTTAAACATTTATACACAAAAAAATGACTGCAATAATCTTCTAGCCGTTATAATTCCTACGAGTAATATAACTGATTGGTCAATCAGTGCGGTGTTTTCAGAAACTCTCAATTTGTGTGTAACGGTATGTCAGCCGATTTCTCACGCAGGCGAGGGACACCTCTCGCTTTTTACCACTGGTACAAGCTACGGACGATTATCTACAGGTGTAGCAAAATTGCAGTAGGTAGGTATCTACCGGCCTTTTTTGATGTGATAACGTCATATAAATTGATAAACGCCGGCTGTACTCGAAAAAGTCTCACATTCCGTCTGAGCCGAGCGTACGAGCGAGAGCTCAGAACAAGGAATAGAGAGGCACGATCGGCCTAAGTACGGCAATGATATCTAATTACCGTGGCCTAAGCGTTCGGCTTGTTTCAGTTGTTAGTTCAACAATGTTTTCCTATGACGTTATCACGTGAAATGGTCGTCTGTAAAATTACTTTACAGACGACTAATTATTTAAATAATAATTCTCTGCTTAACATAAACCCACGAAGATAGATTGGGCCATTTACACACACCGGTTGGGGGATTCACAAACGTCATTGAATTTCTTCAAAGAACGGCGGGTCGCCTCACGTTGTTTTTCTTCAACGAAAGGCTAGTGGTATGTAAATCCGTACACATCACTGGTGTACATTAATTCCAAAGAACTCTTTGTTAGAAGTTAGTTTCTTATGGTCTGAGTATATTATATGTTTGTTTGTTCAAGAGTGTTTAGCATAATATAGAGCTGAGTGTAGAGCGTTTTACGAGCCTTCTCCCACTAGTCCGCCATCTCTATGTGGCATAGTGTATAGAATAGTGGGCTAAATATACAGGCTGGCTAATGACATTGTGGGTAGGATACAAAGACAGACAAACAGATAGATAGAACAACAAAAAATTTTTAGTGAATGTTTATGATCGAAGATGTCATGCCGTTTCAAAGGCAGTTTACCTATCCAATTTTACTATGTACGTTCGTAAAGAACTGCTATTATATACTTACAGTTTGAAACACATCATCGGTGTAGGCATGTCTTCAGAATAACTGAAATAGCTAAAACTACGATGATGTTATGTGTTACCCTAGCATGTGATATAGAGTTATCAAAAAAAGATCATAGAAAAATCGGCGTAAAAGTTTTTCAATGAGTAGCAATTATTGTATTAAAATTAATGTATTGGTATCTATAGAGATAATTGAGAAATTGTTGTAAAAGTGGTTCATAAAGATGAATACTTATTATTGTGAGTGTCCATTAATATTATGTCCAATTGTCCACCATCTACCCAGTCGCCCGGTACTATTCCAGAAATAGTTTCTTAACTATGTCATTACACTAACTAGCCGCTAGATTTCTGAGCTAGATCTGTTACAAACATAAGTTAATAATAATGGTAATGATAGAGCGAAGATTTCTAGTGTTATGACTTAGGACTATTTTGCAGAATTGCCAGAGGAAATAGGTGAGAATTAATTTTGCTTTAGGGCAGGAATTCCCAACTTTATCATTATCGCAATTTTATTCTATAACACATAATTTATTTCAACAAAACATAAATAACATTCCGTATATATCCATCCATCCATCAGCCATAAGAAGTCCACTGCTGGACATAGGCCTCCCCTATGGATCTCCAATAAGACCGGTTGGAAGCGGCTTGCATCCAGCGCGATCCTGCGGTCTTAATGAGGTCATCCGTCCACCTTGTGGGTGGACGTCCTACGCTTGCCGGTACGTGGTCTTCACTCGAGAACTTTTCGACCCCATCGGTCATCAGTCCTCCGCGCTATGTGCCCTGCCCATTGCCATTTCAACTTGCCAATCCGTTGGGCTATGTCGGTAACTTTGGTTCTTCTACGGATCTCCTCATTTCTGATTCGATCTCGCAGAGAGACTCCGAGCATAGCCCTCTCCATAGCTCGTTTGGCTACTTGGAGCTTACCAATAAGGCCCATAGTGAGAGACCACGTTTCTGTGCCATAAGTCATCACTGGCAACACACACTGGTCGAAAACTTTCGACTTGAGGCACTGAGGTATGTCGGACGAGAAGACGCTACGCAATTTTCCGAACGCTGCCCAGCCGAGTTGGATTTGGCGATTGGCCTCTTTCTTGAAGTCGGACCTACCTAACTGGACTACTTGTCCTAGGTAGACGTACGAGTCAACGACTTCAAGAACCGAATATATAAATTTCAACTACCAAACTATGTATATTTACAGACAAAAACATATTAATACAAAACTTAAACTAAAATGAATTTGTAAAGATGATGATGAAAGCACACTGCCAGCGGGCACAGTTCCCAAGATGCTGGCCCCATGGCCAAGTTTGATGGCAATGCTAATACTCTCAGCAAAGTAGAGGCCATCATTTTGGTCACGTGTTGACCAGTGTAACACTGATACGAAAATGTACATCGCGAAAATAGTACAAAAATACATTTTTTTTGATTTTTATGAATTTTAGTTTTCTGGGTATTTTGTTTTTAATATATAATGTAATTTGAATTAGTTTTATTACTCTATCTCATAATTTTACTAAAACTACTGAGTACTTTGCATATTTTTATGGATATTTAATTGGTTGAAATTATTTTTCTACAAGTTAGTACCTATTGTATATTATTCTATAATGACAATAAACGTTTGATAGACGGGTATTAGAGGAACTTGCCCTTATAATTATTTTACGAGACTAATTTTACCACCAGACCACATAACATTTTTCACAAAGGGACTCCAATAGGTGCACGGACCCAGATTGAGAAACGCTGTCATATACTGCTATACTGCGCCCAAGTAGCAGTTCGCAAATAACTGTTCGCAATTAAGGAATAGTGTCTATTTTAACTGAGATTGCTGGGCGTGAACATAACATCTTTTGTCTTAGGGTGCTACTGTTGAGTTGTTCCTCTTAGATTCTCAAGAAAATAACAAGATATTATACCACCTGCTGCTATTGAAATAATTCTTTAACGTTTAGTGAGGACAAAGAGGGCAAAGGAAAGATAAAAATAAGCCAATTAAAAAGCACGCAGATACAAGAATATAAACTTAATACTGGTATCTGTTAGCATTTACTTACGAGTTGTTTAGATCAGAACGACCTTTTTCGTATGCAGGCAGAAGGTAAACTGTAGGTTTCGTCACCATATTCAAGTCATACGTACTCCACTGCTGTAAGTAGGCTTAACCAATAGGACACTAATTAGACCGGTTGTAAACGGTTTGCGTATCCAGCGTGATCCGTAGTCTTGATCTCATCATCTGTACTTTAAGTATGACCAATCTTTGCTGCACTCGCTGGTACTTACGCGGTCTTCATTCTAGAACTTTGTGATTCCATTTCTACTGAGTATTTCTTTAGAAAACGGGGCGGACATAACTGTTCTAGTACGTAACTGTAGCTACTACTATATTAACGACCAAATTCTACTAAGGGATCAACCGCCAAAGAATAAATTCAGCTGTAATTTAAAAATTTAATTTTTACTTAAAAGAAAATGGGTCTTGCTGTTTTGCATAGAATTGGCAATGTTACCCCAACAATGGTAAAGCAAGCTCCTCATCGTCACGTCTCCGACCCCGGGGCAATATCGCAACCAGTGGCATCGTTACCGGCCTGTCAGTGGCGAAACATGGCTGATGGGCAGACGGCAGAGGCAACCACGCCAAAATTATATTTAAATCTATAATTCGATTATCAGCAACATCTCGGCTGTAGTAGCAGTAGTCCCCTGTTGATTTCTAAAACAATAACATCGTAACTGAAAGCGCTGTAGCACGTGTACTGTTGGATATGTTTATAGATGACTAGATTTTGCCCGCGTCTTCGCTCGCATGATATTTCGAGGCCCTACCTTACCACCCTAAAGGAGGTGGAAAAAAAACGAAAAAATTCGATTTGACATTTGTTCGATTCGACAGTTCTTTTTTGACATTTCTTGGAGCGCACGCTAGAATAGCTCGCAGATGGAATCGAATTTTTCCTACTTACTGTACACTTATTGATATAATATGGAAAATTTACGCACTATCATTATAATTTATAGCTTATGTGTTATTTATATATAATTATATATAAGCTATATAATTGCAAAGTTTCATCTCAATCCGTTCAGTAGATTTTGCGTGAAAGAGTAACAAACATTCATCCATCCATCCATCCATACAAACTTTCACGTTTATAATATTAGTAGGAAGTAGGATTTGTAAAAGGCTCGTTTGATTCGGTTTGAGTTGAATACAGACTAAAAAACAGAATGCATTTTAAAAAATTAATTACTTATCAATCACCTCGAACCTATGACGAGTACAGAATATCATTATGGATTATTCTTGATTGTGTAGTGATGGAATATTCATTGGAAAACCTTCACATCCCATAATCATTATCATTCATTAGTTATGTGTCCTGTTTATTTCTACTTCAACTTACTATTATGTATTTATTATTCTTTGTAATAAAGTGAGTAACTTTGGACCCTCTACAGAAATCTTCACATGACTTAGATTCTTGGACGCCAAAATCAACCACTCAAGCTTATATAATTAACTTACTTGAGAGAGCAAACACGTGGTTATCACGCCGCCTTCCTTCGCTAGCCGAGTATGACTTGCTTCGAGTACTTACTTAGGTATAATTGCTGTAACAGTGCTAAATTGCGTAATACGATGCATTCACACACACATGCAGATTCCTTTATGCACATGTGAACGTAGAGTACTATTGGCGAGGAACTAGATTGAGTTGCTGGAATATTACAACGTAAAGGTTTCATGTCTTGTGATGTTCAATAAAGTATGTAGGTAATTGAGTTATTTTCCTTTTTCCATATCTCTGTGGGTGGTTGTAATACCTACCTACCTGTAGCAAAGAGCTTTGTTTATGGTTACATATCTATTGAAAACTTGAAGGCATTTCTATCCAAATCTCGAGCGCGTCTGTAATTAAATATTCAGTTGTACTAGGTTATACAATATTGTTTGTTCGGTTCGTTATTGAAAAAAAACTCCTGCAAGACTGAAATGTGATTCAGCAGCAAAATCTTACCTGTTCTGAACATCTAAATAGGTACCAACTGCTATTCCGTAATTTGTTGTTTAGTTAGTTCTTTTTCATGTAAAAAGAAATGCAGAACCAGGAGTAGGAGACAGATTGTAAAAAAGTCAGTAACTTCTCATCTTTTTAGGGTTCTGTACCCAAAGGTTACAAACTGGACCCTATTACTAAGACTCAGCTGGCCGTCTGTCTGTCTGTCACCAGGCTGTATCTCATGAACCGTGATAGCTAGAACGTTGAAATTTTCACAGATGAAGTACATATTTCTGTTTCCGCTAATAACAAAAATACTAAAAACAGAAAAAAAATTCAGGGGGCTCCTATACAACAAACCTTAATTTTTAGCCGTTTTTTTAATAACGGTTATAGGTAGATGCTTGAAATATTCCCACAATATTTTTTATATATTTACTTTAAAAATAAATAATTACTTAAATTAAAAAAAAAATTTAGAAAAATCTGTCAGAAAAGTCTGATAAATTGATTAAACGTATGCTCTACAATGATTTTTATGTAATTTTAAGAAATTTAAGCATTATCTTTAAGCGTGCATGGAAATATTTTTTTTTTTATTGTCTAATAAATATAAACTGAACAAACAATGAGACAATGAAAGGCGTTCGTATAATAGACTGCATTTTCTGTATCTACCTATATTTCATTTTATTATTATGTTTTTCACAAATAGATTTTTAAAATTAATAATAATTGGGAGCAAAATATTCTTACATTCTTTTGCTTATGCTTAAAATATTTACAGAATATTAAGTTGTACATTATGTCAAAAATAAACAGTTAAATTAAAATAAAATATATCAAGGCTTCCATACGGTACGGAACCCTTCGTGCGCGAGTCCAACTCGCACTTGACCGATTATTTATTCTTCTTATCTCCTCCACTATGGGAGGATAGTGGAACATTGAGGTTAACACATATTCTAAGAAAACTATTGCAGACGTCACGCTCACCTATCCGTACAGGCGTGCACGTCTTGCTTTTATCATAACAATGCTACAGTGTCAACTGCAGCATTAAACGGAACTAGGTTAGTCTTTACCATCTATTGTAACACCAGCAGTGAAATAATTTAGATACATTGTACAAATGTACATATCTCGTGGCAGGCCGCGTGTTACAAACACTTGCTATCAGTGTTACCATTAAAAAATTTAAAAGTCCGGAGAATAACTGGTTTTCATTGAAAAATAAACAAATTCTGTAAAGAAACAAAAGCAAACAAATGTAGATTAGGTATGTAAAATCGACAAAACTTTAGTATTAAATCGCACGGGCAAGGCGGGGAGAGTCTTCCAGATGATTCTGGATGATATATGTATAAGTAGGCAACGCACGAAGAGGCCGTGGTGGCCTAGAGGTAGCGACACCCGCCTTACAATCGTGAGGTCGTGGGTTCAAGCCCCGATCGAGTACCAATGAGTTCTTTGGAATTTATGTACGGAATTTCACTCCACTGGCTTTTCGGTGAAGGAAAACATCGTGAAGCAACCTGCATTCGTCCATGGAAGAAATTCGGTGGCGTATGTGAATCCACCAACCCGCACTGGGCCAGTATGGTGGATATGGCCCAATCACCCTTCGTGGGTAGGCCTACGTCCTGTAGTGGACTATTAAAAAGGCTAGTACAGTACAGTACAACGCACGAAGGGGTCCCAAATTTTACGCCGATCAAAGTAGACGATCAATCAGCCACTCTAAGCCGCTTCTAACCGATCCAACTTATCTGTACATTCCACGGCTGAAATGAAAATGATGTTGGGATAAAACTATAGTATTTCTAAGATTTTTCATAGTATGGCTAATCTCGAAAAGAGCCTAAATTGTTGAGATTATGGTAACTCCGCTAGCAATGAGCACAACGAAGCAGTTAGCAGCAATTTGCAACAGTTTCTCAGCCAGCTAACATCTAGCCGCAGGAGAAATGCACTCTCTGCATTAAATACTGTCACGCCAGCTGCTCTAACTGTTCTCATTAAGCCGTGTGTTGCAATGCAGTGCTTGGCTATGCGACACAATGTTTTGACGTGGTTATGTGACGTATTCAGGAACATAGATCGAAAAAAATCTTTATGGTTAACGCAGTATAAAACAAACTAGGTACGTAATAAAACATTTAATAAGTAACAGTGCCACAATTTATGAGCGGCCTTATCGCTGGAATCGATCTCTTCCAGTCAACTAGGTTATTTTCTTTTCGTTTTAATTGTTGTTTTACATCCTTGCCATATTTGCAGAGATAAAATAAGCTCATAGTTATAAATAACGTACAGGATTGTTTTGCTTTTCGATTTCACGATATATCACATAGTAAAACTTGTATTTACCTACATACTTACTGGTTAGGTATACCTTTTCTAAATACATAATTATATTCACAATAAAAAGGACCTACAGTTATACTGCGGTAGTTTTCCCTCTTTGCCCTTTGTAAGCCAAAGATCACCTTTTGGCCAGTGACACCGTATTCTTCAATAAGTCGTCAAGTGCGTTTCAAGACACGCGTATGATAGGCTTCCGTAGATGGTGACGATGATTATGATGATGATGATAAAAACCAATTTTTATTATGTCATTAGATGGTTGAGCGCTAGGAAGACATAATTGGCTAAGAAATATGTTTGTGAGGTTAACACGTATTCTGCCATGTCAGTCACCGGGGACTGACAGGTACACACCCCGTTTGAGCCATATCAGTCATTGGTGCCTGACACTATAGAGTTACATTTGAATGAGTGCTGTGGGCCGCCTGGCACGTTTTCAGATATATTTCCTATTGGAAATGACTGACACGGCCCCCAATAAAGCATGTTCGGCATGGCTTGCTACTTTTAGTATAGGAACATATTTTTTTACACAGTGGAATTAAAAACACAATTAATTTTAATGATCTCTGTCGCAATGAGCCTGTGTTGACACAGGCTGATGATGACGATGAATGACCTCTGAGCTAATGTGCAAGTCTAAGAATTTATTTTTTTCTTTATAACTCAAAAAGTTATAATTCCACAGTGCCCAAAATAATTTTCAGAGAAAGTTTTTAATGTGTTCTATGAACATTCTAAATTGTATATAGGTACTGTAGAAATTAAGGGGTGGGGGCATTCATTTTTCAACTTTGGCGACCTATAACTCACAAATGGTATATGTGACAAAAAATGGGTTTAGGAACCTTACATTGATTTTAGAAACAACGATAACCCATTATGAGAGGGTAGGGTTGAATTTTTTTTATGTCCTTTTTACTTTTTTGGCTTCCATACATTTAGTGTACCCCTTAACTACCCACTACACCTTAAATACACAATTTTGAAAATTTTAAGTATTTAATTTTGAGATCTATGTGTAAACTATCATAATAAATGTGGAAGTTATACGGCTTTGTATTAATGGGACGGACGGAAGGACGGACAAAAAGAAGTTATAAAAACCACAATGGTCAATTGGGGCCTATATTTTATTTGCCATGACCAAGACTTAGCGCTTTGCGGTTTTTTTCAATCTAAAGCAAGCGGCACTATGTTAAGCAATGGCGATGTTATGCTATAACAAATGAAACTAACATGACCATTTTTTATTATCTACCAACGTTACGTATTTTTCTAATAAAATATACGGTGAAGTGTAGACTGAGTAGATATATTATGTATTATATTATTACTTGGCATTTTTTCTGTTTATTATATATACCAATTTTGTGCCGACAGTTCACATAATATAATATATTTAGTTGTGTTATACATTAAAACCCTTAGCTCAAATACTCTAGAGCTTAGATTTAAATCATAACATAAAGAAATTCATTGAAAAAATCCATATATAGTATCGTGATGAGATATACCTATTGTTCTGCCTACATGTGTGTTTCCAAATGTTGCGAGAAACTTTTATATCTTATTTGTACGATGTTTCTTTGGAATTGAGAACTAGATCATATAAAACTCTACTACTCTATCTCTATAGGTACTTACGTCAGTTGAGATGCATTCAAACCATGAAAAAAATCCGATTTTTGCCACATTTTATTTACACTTTACCGAGAGTTTTCGGTGGCTTGGAATCTTTCTCTACTAAACTCTACCACATAAAAGTAAAAGCATCGCTTGTGATCGCTTCGCCGCTGCAGCGGAGCGACATCATCAGGTCGTCGACACGTCAAAATTACACAGTTTAAATGAACGATCGATCCAGATTCCGTTATTGTTTGTATCACAATCGACTCGCGATTAAGGTCGCAAAGCTCTTGTATTATTTCTTCTATGTAGTAGATTAGGCAACAATTTGTATGACACCTCGCATTGTACGCAATCACAGAGTAATCAGAGGCATAACTTGAGCGATCGAAAATCCTGTAGACCTAACACTACATTAGATTATTATAAAACGTTGCGCTGTATAAACATTACGAATTGGATAGTGAAATAAATAGAATTTTTTTTCCCTCATTTTTCATTGGTTGATTTAATAACCACAGAAGAGAGAAAGAAATTGTTCTGTGATGATAATCCATCACCATTCCTCATTCTATCGAATATGTGCCGATAACTTTTGTTTTGTGGAATTTTTAACTTTAGATATTTTGATTGGCCTACTGGAAGAGATGGGTTGGTTTTAATTAGAAAAAACGCGGTTACTTTTTATTTATAACACAATAGGTGCAGATGGGTTTGTGATTAGAAATTACACTTCTGTGTATTTTGATGACTTTGAGACAGTCGTAACACCTGCAACAATTCCGTTCATTTATTGTGCGGAGAAGACCGATCAACCGGTTATACGCGTTAGGTTTCTACTATATTTTATTATGAGTATTGAGTACGCAATAGATGCATATTGTACCAATCGCTTGACTCAGTTTTGAGATTTCAATTGTTGATCTTTTATGTAGCTTATAATATTGGTGTCATTGGTAACATTAAGATCTAGACGTCTGATTTGGTTTTATCTCTGATTTTATTGAAATTTACCCAATTTGAACATATTTCTATGCTTGTTCTACTTTTTTGTAACATATATTGTATTTTCTAATTATGTGCCATATCCATGCTAATCATAATTTATCGTGATAATCAGCCCGATTACAGAGGCACCAGCATAAATTTAATAGCAAAAAAAGCGTTCTGTCTATCGAATGCCTAAAGTGGAAAAGAAACAGAACTATGCTATTTAGCTAAAATAATTACGATGGCGCCTCTGTAATCGGGCTTATTCCCGAAAATAAAATGTTAGTTAAACGTTAGCAGCGGTCAACGAAATGGTGAGTCAATACTGATTCCGGTCTACATAAACAAAAATGAACTATGGTATTGTGTATGGTATAAGATTAAAAAAAATATTATTTTTCGAACGTAGACTCTAGAGATATCTTCGGAGTCTGTGTTTTCGAAGGAAAAATGAGTGAATGAACGAATGATAACAGACAATACGAACTCTGATGAACTGAGAATTGTAATTGACATTCATGTTTATTTTTTTTTTGGACCTAAATGGTAAATCCTGTTTTTTTTCAAAGAAAGATAAGAGTACACGCAAGTTTTCAGTGCAATGCTTTTTCTCGTATCGCAACTATAGTTAGACGCTTATTAACTGTAATTTTAATTTAGCAATATTGCAAATTGTTCGTGCCAATACAGCGGATTCCATTTGACTTTGATATTTGTAATGAAAATGTCTCCGTAGAAATGGATTTCTACACGATATTAGCTGTACTTTTATCATTTACATGGAAATGGTTTAGTAAGTAGGTACCGGCCACGCGGTAAAGGAATGTGGTGCCTGAACTCGGTTATAAATTGTCACATTCGCTTGACCCAGTGGTACAGTTTCATAATGTTAATATTAATGCCAATTGAAGGTGGATTATTGGTGTTTATGTTTATCAGATTGTTAAAATTAAATGTGTGCGAATTGAATCCGTGTAGGTATCCTGTGTTGTTTATTTTTTAGTTGTTTTTAAGTGTATATGCGTTTTGAATTGCCCTGAAATGTTGTTGATATTGGGTGTTACGATTTTAATGTGTTCCTTCTCTTCTTCAGTCGTTACACATAAAAATACAAGTTCCGTTAATGTTGGTCTTTTTAAAAGAATTTTAGAGAAATGACACTAGTGTGTGATCGACTATTACTCTATTTCTAAAATATGTTTTTAAGATAAAACAATAATTTCGAAAAAAAGGCACAGGTTTTTAGTTAAAATCGTCAAATTCGGCAATTTTTTTCTATATTCAATAAGATTTGTCACAACTCTGCGCAAATAAAACGCTAAACAGCAAGTTTGTCACTATCTCGTGTTATTTGCATAATCTTATTTATTTGCTTTGTAGTTTACTCAAGACAAAACCTCGAGAACAATTAAGAATGTCCATTACAAACTCTACTATTAGTAATTTTTTTCTAATAATTGATTTTTGCAGTGTACAAATTGCTGTTTTACAAACGTCGACACACATAATAAAGTAAACACCTAACAATAGCGTGGCATTGTAACAAAATAATGATATTAGAAAGAGCTGGAAATACCAGATATGTCACAGATATGGGTAAAAATCGTATTTTCCACTGTGAATCTGTCACATCTATCTGTAAATTTCTCAATTGGATGCCTTGTTTCTTTTGTAGAGTGAATTAGATGATCTGGACAAAGTCAAGTCATGTCACAGGCCTTGGAGTCAGCTAAAAATCGGCTCTAGATATTTGTTATCCCTTTTATAAATACACAAGCTAAACTACAGAAATCACTTAAAGTTTTAGTTTAATAAATTACTAACTAAATATTGCGATCATATAAAAAATCATGATCTCCGGTGTCACACAAGCTCACTGAAAAAAAAAATCAAAAAAAATACCATAATATGTGTAATAATTACTATTGTTCGATTACTGTCATCACTACATAGTATAAAATAAAGTCGCTTTTTGTCTGTTTGTTTGTCTGTATGCTTAAATCTTTAAAACTACGCAACGGATTTTGATGCGGTTTTTTGGATAGAGTGATTCAAGAGGAAGGTTTATATGTATAATACACCTGTGCGAAGCCGGGGCGGGTCGCTAGTCAAGCAATGAAATAAAGTAAATTTATACTAAATAATAACAATATAGATTCTCTGACATTTTAAGAAAATTGTAATATTTTCTCTATCACTAGTGTGAATTTCTTTCCACTGATTCCTTGTAATGTCCAGCTTTTCTGAAAGCTTGAAATCCACAGCTGTTAGCTTCAACTAATCCCAGTATAGATAATACCCGGGCATACGTAAATTTCTGGCATCCACATAAACGATCGACAGATTTCACCCACCGCAGTAAACACAAATTGCGCAACATATATTTACATGTCGAATAAATATTTAGAATAGATGTGGCAAAAGAGAAAGATATTTTCCCTCGCCTGTGAACTTCCCACTTGTCGCAATTGCTGCCACCATTGTTGGGACTGCAAGTTTTTTTTAATTAGCACTGGTTACGTCACTTCTGGTCAAATGGCATGTTAATAATGTGACGTAGTTTACAGCCATGTGCAAAGCTACGATTGAAGTGTAATAATAATTATGGGTAAGTAGGCATTGTTACAAAGTTTTCATAATAGTTACAACATGTACTAAAGAATGTAGAAAAGCATTCGTAGTGAAAGCGACGTTGTAAATTTTGTTGTCGTAATATTTTGTCGTGTTCTAAGGGAAGTTGAGAAAAAGCTGTACCAATCTTGTTGTAGGCATGGATTAGGCAAACAATTGATCATGTCTTAGTCAGAAAATTAACTAGGTACCGTACTAATTGTAAAATAAAATAAGCAAGCAAATTAAACTCAGTAATTGACCCATATGCAATAGTTGCATTACGTAAACCGTGACATTGTAATTGTTGAAAACGTCGATAAATTGTATAGAATTTTAAAGTAAAAATTTAAAAATTTAATTTAAAATTAAAAATGAATAAACATAAATAGAAACATAATATAACAATGTACAGTTGTTGTTACTTTAGAGAGTCATGAAATTAAACAAAAATACTTATTCGCATTCGATTTAAAAAAAAGCACTCGGTATCTAGACTACTGGGTATATGTATCAGGGTACAGTGCATGAGTAGGTATATGCAGCTCGTTATATGAGTATCTACGTCGTCCTAGATAATTTGCGCTACAATTTAGTTAATATACTATTGTTTGCATGTGAGTGAATTTTGTCTATTCAATGATATCGCGTGCGCCTACCTAGGATTGCGCAAATTCACCAAGACTAGTTAGCATAAGTTATAAACTTTTGCAGAAAATGCAAGACGTGCTGAGTGCTGTGCTGTCGGAATACTCGTATTTTGGGAGAACTATCATTGTTTTAGATATACCTCGACTATAAATCCAATATGATCGGCTGGAAATGGCTTGCATCCAGCGCAATCTGTCGCTTGTCAGTCGACCATAGACACTAATTGTTGTATAGTCGAAAATAAATAGTTCAATATCTCATACGACACAAACATTCAAGACGCGCTTGCACACTGGTGCTAATTTCAATTTAAAACTACATATTAAACACTCAAAACACACTTGTGAACTAGACCAAGTTGAAAAACTACCAAAATTATTACTAGCTGTCCAGGCAAACGTTGTTTTGTCATTTAAAACTTTGAAGAGGACTACTCTTTTCACATAGGGGTACAAAAATAGCCTAGGATCCTCTTAGTAGGTTTTTCAGGTAGATATTATCTATTTGGTAAGTGTGCCAAGTATGCACAAACAAAATTATCCATCCATCCATCAGCCATAAGAAGGACTTCTTACATGAGAAGAAGAAGGACTGCTGGACATAGGCCTCCCCTATGGATCTCCAATAAGACCGGTTGGAAGCGGCTTGCATCCAGCAACAAAATCATACACATCGGTGAAATCACTTCATTAAAACTCGCGTGAGGATTCATTATACTAAACAAAAACAAACCGTTTCAAAATAGTTCGAAAACAAACACTGCGACACGAACTCTTTAAATGTTAGAAGATTATGTCGCTAGCTCTTATCCCTGGTACCGACAGCTAGTCTCTCCCACGGAGTCCTCACCTTGGACCACACAATGCTGCCAATCGGCGCAATTAGCGGATTGTTTCCAAAACTGTCTGTCCGTACTCCGGATTCAGTTACGAAGGCTGCTGCCACTGCCTACCAGTGATTGTGGGAAACGGAACATGCGTGTTGCCTTCTTGGAAGTACGAGCCTCAATTCTATTTAAATGTCCTTACAAAAAGTGGTGGTATAACAATCAGTGTAGTATAAGAGATAATAAGCAATATATTGAATAGGTATTATTATAAATAGAAGTAAAAGAGTAAGGCCGTTGCCCTCGATCAGCGTGAATTTTTTTTAATTTTCATTTACATTTTTTGCCATTTACAGTTGCTTTTTTCTTCATAGTTTAACAAAACCTTCTATCTCAATGTTATCCCTTAAAAGATAGTTTCTTTCTTTTTTAATTTCATCATCATTTTTTTCAATGGCTAATTTGTGTAGTGTCTCTAAACGATGTTTTATTCTTTGGTTTGAGGCCACGTAACGAGCAAATATGAGTAAAATGTGCGAGGAAAAAATCTACTACTCAAGATGTTATGTAGTTCAAAATCGAAATCAGCTGACCCGTTTTTGATAAATCAACAATAATGTACGTAGATGTCACATCGATTTGTGCAAACTATACAAATTCTGTACACGGTGGAAGTCGGTGTTGCGATTTATTGCGAAAAATAATTATGGTTGATATTATATCTGTAAATGATTACCTACCCATCAGAAAAATCAGTAAATAAAAATATTTATAACCACTGACACGAAATGTTTATGCGCATGATTGATTTGCAAACAAAATTTGTGTTATAATAAGTCATAATACATTATGCCTTTCAATCCGTTTGTGTGTCCTAGTAACCTTTCACATGGACTCTCCCTAAACTTTTACATAATAAGTAGGCACAATATAAAAAGGTATTAAAATCCTACTTACTATCGAAGAAAAAGCAAATACCACGTAACATACACGTAATGACGCTTCTCTTTACTATACTGTGGTTGTAACTCCAGAAGCGGTAATGCCAAAGGTAAACAAGTAAAATGGTCATAACGGGCGTTTCGTAACGGGTATGCTTATGCATCTGTAGTACCTACTGTGACAAGTGTAAGATTTATAAAAAAATATTCGAAATTTCTATATAAATTTTGAATTAATAGTAAGAATATCTAATATTTAATAGCTCTAGGTATTAATTAGATTTAGCTGAGAAGAATCTCGTTTTAGTTTAATCTTTTCAAACAAAGTTGTTGGTACGGGGATTATGGCCTATTGCTACCAACTAATATATTTTTATATATTTAATATACTGGGTTATTTTTAATCCATTAACATCCTTTTAGGGGCTTATTCTGTACATCAAAACTTACAACTAATGTTCTACAACTTTTGTCAAAACTAAAAAAAAACAGCTGGTCCATACATTTTGTCGCGGGTGAACGATATTTTTCTATGAAATAACATTTTTTTTTGAGTTTTGACAAAAGTCGTAGAACAAAGGTTGTTAGTTTTGATGTACAGAATAAGCCCCTAAAAGGATGCTAATTGATTAGAAATAACCCTGTATAACTTTCACAAAATAAGAGATGTAAATTTTTCGTTAAGGATTACAAAGTAAGCTAGAAAGAGGCGGCTTTATTATTTTCGTTATGATGTGTTTTCACGATTATTGGTAAATGTTAATAAAAATTATACATAAAAATACAAAAGCATACATACATGTTATATAACAAGTAATCTGTAGGTGTGTTCCACGGCTAAGCAAATGCTTTCCTACGAGGTATCGAGTCACATCCCTTCTTCCTGTCAAATTAGTATTGTAGTATTCGAATATTTCTCAAGCTCCTCCTTCCTAGCATCTCTTTCCGAACAACCTTGTACAAACGTAATACAATTGGATGCGCGGGCGCACGCCGCCCGTTCAAAGATCAATGGACACTCGATACGCGAACTTTCACTTGAGCTGACCATTCATGACGAGGCAGCACCCCGCGTGCTTTTGTAAACATTCACAAGAAGGTTGTTTTCAACCGACTTACTAAAATGTAGGTTTTATTTTTTATCTTGCAAGTAAAAGATGTAAATAAATACCTACTTTTGTGCTAAGTTCTTAGTTTCACTTTATTTTAGTACCTTAGCTCTGACAGTGTTTATGAAGTAATCGCATTTCATTTTCATTGTGTAAAATCCATCGAAATTGCATTTTTTCTTACCTAAAATCATTCGCATATTGTTTTTAAGATAAAAAACAAGTAAATAATAAATATTAGGGGACATCTTACACACTAAAACTAAGCAAAGCTAGTGATATAGCTGCCAGAGACTGCATATTTATACATATTTTAAACACTTACTAACTTATATAGATAGTACCTAAATAACACCGAAACATAGAGCAAACACCTATGTTCATCAAACAAATGCCTGGGTATACCTGGGTGGGAATCGAACTCACGCCTCATGACCCAGAAGTTAGGGTGACTATAACCACTGAGCCACGGATACAGTCAAAGATAAATATGTTTATTTCAACCGACTGTATTTTCAGCCGCGTTCTAGTGGTTAACTGATTAAAAGTTGTAATAAAACTATTAATTGACTAATTTAAAAATTGATCTCTTAAAAATGTTCACAATATTCATTACAGAGTCTAATGAGCTCCTTTCAAATTCGCTTCAACGTTCCATACAACTTTCCAAGTTTACTCGTAAAGCCTTATCGAAGTTCCATCCTTATCTCCCATTCACGTAACATTACACACTCGCGTTATCTAGCTAATAAAACCCCAGATGCGATGAAGCCCACGCGTGGGCGGCCACTTAACGCCGTTGTAATTGGTGGATATGTCCTACCCTTGTTTATAGTCTGGGGACGGGAACGGGACTCTAACGGGACTAGGGTTTATGGCTTATGGACTATAGGCCATGCTTGTCCATAGACCCGTGGACGTGTTAGGACTGATAAGATAAAGTTACTTATGTCCTGTTGGCGCGTAGATTACGAGTACATGTCGTTGTGTTGGATTTTGGTTCAGTTTGGTCAGATAAATTCTTGGGAAATTTGTCTATGATTTCGCCTGTTGTTAAAGTAATGACTATATTTTATACGTACTATTCAACGTCATATTATCAAGAAAACACATCCAAATCACTGTGTCTAGTTTCAAATAATTTGTCGGGATTTTCACTAAGATTTTTATTTACACAGAGTTTCTACTAATTGGGCATTAAATGCATTAAATATATGTAGTTGCATGCACCGTGTTCATATTTAGACTACACATTATTATAGTAGAAACACAAATCTCAGTGAAAATTATTTTAATCCGACAAGTAAGTAGTTAAGTACAATTGGTAATGGGTAATTTGGTTCGGAACAGTACCTACATTTAGAGCATCGACTTTTTAAATAATTTTAAAACAAAGTGTCAGAAGAGTCTAAATTGCGTTGATAAACATAAGTATTAAAAGCCTCGCTTTGCCACATGTTTGCTTATCAAACCTGAACAGAAGTTCCGTGCCACAAAAAAGGTTGCAAAAAGTTTAATACAAGCTGTAGGTATACTAAAGTACTAGTAGTTAGGCACCAGCGGTGTCCACAAAGGCTTTTAAGTGCCGCCTGGTGTAGGCTTGCAAATGAATCTGAGGTAAAAACGATTCTCGCGGTAATGTCACACGTGTTAAAGCTTACCACTCACGTAAATGCGAGATTCCCACGAGATTTGACACGTTTTATAGGTATTTTATAAAAAGAACTAGCGACCCGCCCCGGCTGCGCACAGTTGTATTATACATATAAACCTTCCTCTTGAATTAGTTACTCTATCTATTAAAAAAAACGCATCAAAATCCGTTGCGTACTTTTAAAAATATAGGCATACATAGGGACAGACATACAGCGGGAAGCGACTTTGTTTTATAATATGTAGTGATACCAAATTTTTTAGACTTCAAATTTGAAATTCTGTCGAACATACAAATGTGAGTCGTCGTTCTTTGAAAGGCAGTAATTCGAAAATTAACATAAATAAAAAATTAAAATTGAAATTAACATAACTGATCCTTACCTTTTTTTGGTCTTCGGTATTAATATCTGGCCAAATAGTCAAGTTCAAGTTTCAAAATATTGTAGAGATCATAATTTTCAAAAGTACCGGTTTTCTCGCCAGGTTTTATCTCGCCTCTTTACAACTTAAAGCTAAGGATTGATAATTCATAAAATATCGACAAAACGCACAATCGATTTTCGTAAAGTTCGTTTTCACAGCTGCTAGAATAAAACATTACAACGGCTATCGAAAGTAACTTTTTAACGCTAGGAGCTAATTTCGCTCAATAAGATTAGGTTTACACGATGAAAATATATCGAGTATAGAAGACAGTGATAGTAAATACTAAACTTATACTTACCTACATATTCAAACAAGATTGGATATTAACAACTAATTTTAATATGGATTGATTTTCAATCAATTTGCACAGTTATCTAAGTAAATTAGCAAACACAATCCGCAAGTTTATTAAAATGCAAAGAATGTTAGTCTAGTAGAGAAACAAACAGAAATTGTTTGAGCGAAATAGTCTGACACTAGATGTAAGAGGTGAAAGAAAGTTGAAAGGTGATGAATATTAAAATTAAAATCGATTATCGATTATATGAAAAGGATCCGGATCTACTACAACGCAGTAGAAACGAAATCTACTAACAAAACTAAAACAATGTAGAGTATTCAAATTAACTAATGTAAATATCATAACACTTTAATAACTAAGATCGAGTTAACCGTAAAGGTCAAGAAACCTCAAAATTTATTTTTTTATTATTTTTTCTAGTTAAGATATGTATTAGGTATTATACAACTTGATATTCTCCACAAGCAACTGTGGTCATGATACCCAGATATAATGACTAATAAATTCTAGAATAAACTGTGATTGTGAAACTCAGCAAAGAAAAAAAACTATCTCTATTTACTAAAATTAACACTACGGCTTGTTCTTGTATGTAGCAAACCTTCGCGCCCGCCTGCGCCACCGGCCTCCTTGTCGCAAGCACCCGTTTGACCTCTTTGGATCACCTGCGCGCGCAGTTTTCAAATATAGAGAAAAAGTTGTCTGTTCGAATTTGATTTTCTTTTGTTTTCACTGTTGAACTTTTTGCTTTCCGTGATGTGATGTGTTATAAATATTTCAATTTTAGTCGTTGTCACTACATAGTATAAAATAAAGTCGCTTTTTGTCTGTTTGTTTGTCTGTATGCTTAAATCTTTAAAACTACGCAACGGATTTTGATGCGGTTTTTTTTAATGGATAGAGTGATTCAAGAGGAAGGTTTATATGTATAATACACCTGTGCGAAGCCGGGGCGGGTTGCTAGTTAAATAATACATTACTTATTAGACATCTATCTAAATATTTATTTCGACTCTACTGCCTTCTACAATTTGGTGAACGTATAACGTGGTGAACTTAGTGCATAGTTATTTATTCATCCAAGACACAACTAAATAGACAAAGGTACATAAAAGACACAAATAGTAATAAAAAACTAAGAACTAATTATTATTATTAATATGTCTACTGAAGTTATACTTACTTTTAGTAGTAAGTACCTACCAATCGTTTTCACTTATTAATGGAAGAAGCTTATTTAACACAGCTACGTTTTAGTCCATCCTTGCTGGCAGTGGAAAACATTCCGCCAGCGCGGGCGATCTTTAATGCCCGAGGAATGTGGTCCCATTTCCGTCAGGTTGGCTGGCGTTATGAAAATCGCTGATAAAACACACTTTTAGCTGTCCGCCGCGCGGCAGCACTAGACACGTACAGACGCTTTATTTGTTTTATAATCTTAAAAACTAGCGACCCGCCCCGGCTTTGCACAGGTGTATTATACATATAAACCTTCCTTTTGAATCTCACTATCTATTAAAAAAAACTGCATCAAAATCCGTTGCGTAGTTAAAATATAAGCATACATGGGGACAGACAGCGGAAAGTGACTTTGTTTTATACTATGTAGTGATAAGATTTATTTTTTAATATTTATATAACTGTACCACAGAAACCAGGCTCTATGTCCTTTGCCTCTTGGTGTTCAAAAGGTTAAGAGAAGTACATAATAAACAGTTTTTTGATTTTGATTGTACAGAGAGAGGCGTAAATTTATCTTAGCCTAAGTTAGTGTTTTCGGTGTTTTGTATGAATAAAAAATTCATACAAAACATCTGTCATTATTTGTCATCACATCCTGTCATTATTTTTGAGGAAGTTTATGTTTAGCAATGTTCCATTCATTTGCCAAAAAAAAAAACAAAGTTTTGCAATCACAAGAAAAAAATAAAATTGGAATAAAATATTGTATCTACATTTATAGAGCTTTGATGGGGTGCTTCTTTATCAATCGACAACTCTACATTTACTTTACTGACTCTACATTTACTATTGTGACGATAATCATCACATCAGAAGTGCGAGTTTAATAGCGCAGGAATTAAATAAAACCAGTAAATACTCACCTTGCGAGAGTTATTTTCTTGGAAAGGTACTTTTAGATGTTTAGTTTATAGTTCAGGTCATACTAGTTATGTTGTTTACAAGCGGTTGAGCTTTGGTTATGGTCGAAAAATTCGGTGAAAACTTGTTAGATGAAAACCAGGAACAAAATTCGTCAGATGATACATAAGATTACAATTTATTGTTTTTAAAATAATTGTGTCAATACAATGTATTTAAGATAATTTCTTTTTTTTTTCAGGTGCGTCTGAACACTACAGCGTAATCTATTAACATTAGGTAAGTGTAACAACTAAACAAGTCCACAAAATATGTTGATGTTCTTTTTACTTTGTTTCGATCTTGTACTTCTAGCACGGCAAAGGGATAAAACCATTTTATTATGTAAATTCATACTTGGTTTCCACCCCGAAATTGTCGATTTGTCTCTTTGCTGTGCTAGGGGTGCTGCAGTGAAATGTCCCACGATTATCTCTTTCTCGTTCCGAGTTATGTACATATTCGTACATAGAGCTTCAAACTGATAAAGAAAAAATTGTAGGCACACATGTAGCTGCATTCACACATGTCATAATGCTCTTGATTCGAAAGAAGACTGTAGACTAGCATCCACCAAACCGGGCCAAACACTGGGACAGCGTGTGATAATTGGCCCAATCGCTCTTGGCGGACCGGCCTACGATCAGCATCAAACTATTACTAAAATAGTACAGTACAGTACTTACAGTCTATCTTAGTGAATTATGACTTTTATCTTATATTTAGAAAACGTCTGTCTGATAAAATATAATATATTTTAAAATAAGTACTTAAAACAGGCCGGAATCCGAGAAAACCTCATTCATTCATCTCAGAAATGCGACTGATTTCCGCCACACACAAGATGCTAATGGTATGAATATTATTATATATCCGCTTTCCCTGAAGAAAAATCTAAGTCAGCATGTCAAGCTCCATAAGAACCTCAATGCATTGCAATCAGCTATCACGCAGATCTGTGGTTATCGACATCAATCATCGGCAGACGCAGCGTTTAAAATGAATCTGGGCTATATCCGGGAAAAACGAATGATGGAAACCAATGAGCTGAAAAGTATCGCTAGGTACTCTTTATATGATTTCATGGGAAGATGGAATCGTTCCGCATGGTCAGTATTTGGATGGGTGACCGCAGGTGGCTTTTTCCAACTGAGCGCTACCGTGGCTCGGATGACACGTTAAATTGTTGGTCCCGGTTGTTTTAATCGCTTAGCTAAGTCTGCTCTTTATATGATTTCATGGGAAGATGGAATCGTTCCGCACGGTCAGTATTTGAATGGGTGACCGCAGGTGGCTTTTTCCAACTGAGCGCTACCGTGGCTCGGATGACACGTTAAATTGTTGGTCCCGGTTGTTTTAATCGTTTAGCTAAGTCAGAGGCCTTCAAACGGCCTAAAACTCTGACACCAGGGCTAGCCACCCGGCCTATACGAACTTATTTACTTTATGGGAAGATGGAATATGCTGGTAGAGAAAAGATTGCCTATAGCCAAACTAACTCAGACTTGCAAGAATATCCACATATGCAGTTGGTACATGCATTGCTATTGGCAGTAAGTACCTATATTTATTTATTTATTGACAATGCATACTTGCCAAAAATAAATAGCTACTGAGGATAAAGCCATCGTTTCAAAGACCTAATTTTCAAAGCACTATTTAGTATGTTCGGAACTATCGACCATCGTAGTAGTATCGTAATAATAATTTGTATGTGACAAAAAATAGTTTACCTTTTCATCATTATCATCAACCATTTCAACGCCAATGACGGATTTGTCCGTCGTAAAAATGATGCCTGTAATCCTTATCCTTACTAATATTATAAATCCGAAAAGTTTGTTGGTTTGTTGGTTTGTTACTCTATCACGCACCAACGGAGCAACGGATTGACTTGATTTTTGGCATGGACATAGTTTAAAAGACGGAAGGAGCTTTAGGATACTTTTTATCCCGAAAAATTGCATAATTCCTGTAGGACAGGACAAAAACCATCGAAAGCGAAACTGTCGCCACTATCACAAAGACGCTAAGTGATTAATTCCTCTATGACGCTAATATGGACTGACGAAACGTCACAGCCAAACGTAATTAGATGACAGGTGACATTGTCTGCAAACTTTTATAAATCACAGGTAGCATGACAAGGAGACAAATCGTTTTTCCACCATTATATCTCCTTGAAGAGGAAATAAAGTATGGATTGAAAATGACAACTGACATTAAAATTGGATAAAATGTTATTTTCCCTCTGCATGCTACATGTTACTATGACGTTTAATACCAGGCCGTCATTTTGTCTGACATTAAAACTATTTTTTTTTCAAACGGTTTTTATTTATTAAATCTTCTATCATTAGAGGTTTAACATGTTTCTTTATTCTACCTTTATGGTACAGAATCATCATACTTTAATATTTTCAATCCGAAAAGTTTGTTGGTTTGTTCCTCTTTGACGCAGCAACGGAGCAAAAGATTGACCTGATTTTTGGTATGGATACCTATGGTTTAAAAGACAGAAAGTGATAATAGGATACTTTTTTATCTCGAGAAAATTCGTGATTCCCATGGGATAGGACAATAACTGTTTCTCAGCAATGGAGCAACGGATTGACTTGATTTTTGGGGTGGGCATAGTTTGGAAGACGGAAAGTGACATAGGATACTTTCCATCCCGAAAAAATTGTGGTTCCCGTAGGACTTAACAATAAACTTTTCTCAGCAACGAAGCAACTTGCCTTGACTTATTGCATGAATATAGTTTGAAAGACGAAAAGTGACATAGGCCACTTTTTATCGCAAAAACTTCAACAGTTCCCGTAGGATAGGATAATAATCGGCCAAGTGCGAGTCGGACTCGCGCACGAAGGGTTCCGTGCCGTATGGGTGCCCCATTCCTCTTGCCGTTATTAACAGCGAGCAAAAAAACTCCTAAAAATCACGTTTGTTGTATGGGAGCCCCCCTTAAATATTTATTTTATTATATTTTTAGTATTTGTTGTTATAGCGGCAACAGAAATACATCATCTGTGAAAATTTCAGCTGCCTAGCTATCACGGTTCATGAGATACAGCCCGGTGACAGACAGACAGACGGACAGACGGACATCGAAGTCTTAGTAATAGGGTCCCGTTTTTACCCTTTGGGTACGGAACCCTACAAACTAAGTGAGCAGGCTGCGGTAGCAGCCGTCTAAGCGCCAGAAATAACCTGTCATGGCAAGTTTAGGACGTTCCTACATTTTTCGCACTCCTTCGCGGCACTCAACAGCGCTAACCCAGACTCGGGCTCCATAACGGAGCTTGCGCTCTCGCCATAATGACGGAGTGTTTCGGAGCACAAGACACATCGTCATCCACCACTCGGGACTAACCAGTACTGAACGTCAGACAGCATTCCAACGCCCTGGTCCCAGTGCAGCGGGTCAGTCATAGTAGCCCAGCGCCTGCCTCTTCAACTGCAGAGGGCAGTGAGAACGGCCATCGCGATACCGACACCTCTCTTCCCCTGCAGCCCCACTGCGTCTGCCAACACGTTGACGGCCTAGCGCAAGGTAGGGTAGGTGGCGGCACCCACACCACCAGTTCCATATATCCCACCGCGGCCCCTAATTCTCGGCTGTCATATCAGAGTCCAGGAAGCTGCCTTGCTTTATGAAACTAAGAAAGGTTATTCCCAGCAAGTAACTGGAGATAGACAGACAGAAAAGTTGGTCCCTTATATTTAGAAGCCACACTCAGCGCAGCAGGAGGAGCTGGAGTTCATATGCCTGGCAGACGGAGCAGCACTAGAGAAAAATCTTAACCGAGAAGTTAACATATTTACAGACGGCACCAAAATTAAAGGGAAAGTCGGGGCGGCATTATCCATTTGGGATGATGCCGCTGAGATCAGTACCCGCAAGCTGAAATTGGCCAATTGTTGCTCCGTGTACCAGGCCGAGTTATTGGCACTTCTTGAGGCTACCGAAAAAGCAAAAACTTTTGTGACTCCAGGTCTGCACTGGAAACGGTAGTTGGCGTATCTTCCCTCCATCCCTTAGCAGTAATTTCAAAGCTAACATAAAGTTACTACACGCACAAAATAAAATAGTGAAACTTTATTGGATTAAAGCGCACGCGGGGATGGAGGGAAATGAGAGAGCGGACCAGCTAGCAAAGGAAACAGCACTGCACTCGAAGTGCAGACCTATTTACGATAACTGCCCCGTTTCATTCGTTAAGCGAGAAATCCGAAAGGACTCTCTTGACGAGTGGAACCGGCGGTATCAGGATGGACACACAGCGGCGGTAACGAAAACATATTTTCCGGATGCAAGGGCGGCATACAAGATCGTAAGAGAAAGTACCAGTAGGAATCATAACTCAAGTGCTGACGGGGCATGGTGGGTTTCCCCAATACTTACATCGATTTAAGTTGAGGGATAGCCCATCGTGCATCTGTGAAGCCACAAAAGAGGAGACTCCACTGCACATAATCTTGGAATGCCCAGTTTATGGAAAGCGGAGATTTGATTTAGGTTGTATATACACTCCAACCGTAACTTAACCAACAAAAGCATTCCTCTAAGGTATTTTGATATTTGCCGGTTAGGTTAGGTTAGGTTAGGTTTCGCAGCCGACATAAACATAAGCCAAAATCAAAATATAACGCGGGCGAAGCCGCGGGTAAAAGCTAGTATGAAAATAAATGAGAGCGTGGCGTGGAGAGCCTGTCACCAATAAAATTACTGCATTGAATAGCTAGGTTAATAAAAAAAACCGAATCGAAAAATTCTTTTTTAGTTCGAAAGGGTATACTTTCGCGGTAGTCCCATTAAAATTTTACAGAAATCGGCTGACCGTTTTTAAAAAAAACTAACAACAATGTAAGCAATTCGAGCGAAATATCCGAATTTTGTACACGATGAACATCGATAATTTCGCCAATTGTAAACCGAATCGAAAAATTATTTATTAGTTCGAAAGGATATACTCCCAAGATAGTTTTTTTTTAAATTTTACAGAAGTCGGCTGAGCCGTTTTTGATAAATCAACAATAATGTTAACAATTCGAGCGAAATATTCGAATTTTGTACACGATCGAAGGCGGTTTTGCCATTTTTTGCGAAAAATAATGATTGATATTCTGTCCTGCTTATTAATATCTCAGTTAAATTTTAGAGTTGGAATCAACCTCTAAAAAGTTTTAACTGCTTTATAAGGGCAGCCGCATGCCGTATTTGCTTTATTTTGGGTTTTATAGAGCCTGAAACTGACAAACCGAATACCTAGAAACATCACAGTATCGCCTCACGCTCTATCGAGGAATTCAGTATTTATTTATGTAACAAACCTTTTCTATCTTCTTGTCCTATATTCTGTTAAAGTATCATTGGCGTTCATGCAATTTGATCGCCACGCGGTTCGACGGCACGGCGGGACCATTTGAGTCGCATGCGCGGGATGGCGGCACGTACGCATTCCGGACGGGCCCGCGCCGCTCCCACGAAGCTGGGGGCCGCTGGCGCCACCTGGACCTTGATCCTTCTTCTTCTTCTTTTGTGTTTTGGCGTCGCATTATTGTGCATTTGCCAGTGTCAAGTATTTAGTTCTAACATTTTTTGATATATTTATCAAAATAGTCACTGTTGTAGTCACGTCATAGTCCAATAAAGTCACGGTCAAGTCCAAACATAGTCCAAGTCATACCTCAGTAAAGCAGTGGAGACTTTACTAGAGGCGTCTATGGAGTATTGGTAACAACACGGAACAACATGATACGTCACATTATTTCACTTGCTTACACTCATACACGTAAATCAGCTTATAATCAACAAAATACCACAAGTTTTCACTAATTATCACTGATAAAAACACACGTTTAACAAAATAATAGAATGAGGCGACCTGATTTATCCGCGTTCCCGCCAAAACTCCGACCTTGATCCTTGCTGATCTATTTTATTTGACTTGAAACAGAGACACGTACTGCTGGCGCCAAATAATTAAAAGCTATGATAGCGCGATCTGCGCAGTACAACGCAAACAGCGGAAAGCGTATGCAGCCGCTACTCAGTGAAAAATCTACTAAAGTAGTATAATCAAGTGCCATTATTCAATACAACAAAATACAATAGATACTACTAAATCAAGCTGAAACTACATAAACTACTACTAAATAAAAATCTGTTGGATCAACCACAGACCCTTAAAGATTCCAAAGAATCTAAATGCTCAAGCCCAGTTGGCAGCGTGTCCAGCATGCTGGCAGCATTGCCACGCTGAATGGCAATTCTTAGTTAGTTTATATATGTGATAAGATCACTATAGTTTTTTATAATCTAAAATTGAGTGCCTTATTTCCTACAGCGATATCTTACTGGCAAGCTTTGCATGGAGAAGACTGCTATGATATGTAATAACATGTTTTGTTCCATCACATGCTGCAAATTTTACTCAAACTTCAAGGTAAATCTAAATATCTCTAAACTGTTTAAAGCCCCCAGTTAAGTAGAGCTTTGTTACAGTTGTTACACATATCGAAAGCACTGAGACAATAGGTGATTAGCATGCGCGCACGCACCCGCGCGGGAGCTGCGCCGTCTCGCTCCGTTTCCCATCCGCACCTTACTGGACTGCTTCGGACTTTATCCACTTTGTCTCGTTTCAGCCATACGATGTCCACTGCTGGACATATCCTTCCTCTAAAGGTCTTCAATGAGGCCGGTTGGTAGCGGCTTGCATCCAGCCCGATCTACTTTGTCTATACTGTTTCAATGTAGAAGCTGCTCCTGTTTGGCGTCCTTGTATCACTCAAAGATAGATTGCTAGATCTTACTCGTCAAGAGCAATTTTAAATCATTTATTTTATGATTGAGTAATAAGACGAAACAAACGAAATTGAAGCTTTATGCAAGCTCACTACAGGTCCGTATTATTCAGAATCCCCATCCTCATCCCTGAAAACTAACCTGAAATCGTTAAAACAATCAGCTGTTTCAAACTATAGCATTTGTAATAGTTCGTTGTGTGCCTTCTGGATCATGTCTACCACACTGGCTCATTAATTTTTGGTGTATTTACAAATGCCATTAAATTTCTACGGAAGTTTGCAGGTTTTGTTACTATTTTTTCTTCACTAAAAACCACTGATGTTCCCAAGATGTTCCATATTATATTATACGAGCGACCCGCCCCGGCTTCGCACAAGAGTATTATACATATTATAAACCTTTCTCTTGAATCACTTTATCTATTAAAAAAACCGCATCAAAATCCGTTGCGTAGTTTTAGATACGTATAAGCATACATAGGGACTTAGACAGCGGGAAGTGATTGTGTTTTATTCTATGTAGTGATTGTCAAAATCAATAAACCTTCTGGTTTATTTTTCGATTTGTGAAAGTAGTTTTACTTCTATAACATAAGTAATGATGCAAAACAAAGGCGTGTACATATTGTATGGTAAGGCAAAGTTATGTACAATACTTACTGTTTTACAATACTTACTGTTAAAATCTTCATAAGAAGCTAAGTACAATACCGCACCATTGCACAACCAGCTCACCTCACAATGGAGCCACTGGGGGTTTCAATTGTACAATGTGTGAATTTAAAGAGATTAGTAGAGCAGTTGTAGACTCAACTAACCGTAACAATGTGAGGCGGCCAGTTTTGCGGCAACTTGTATACTGTACAAATTGATTTTAGGAGACACTATACTACATTATGTAATGTAATAATGTTGTAAATGTAATACAAATTAGTACTACACGGGTGTTTTTCTAGACGATGCTGCTACGGCAGATTTTACTGCATTTTTTGTTCTTCTTACTGCACTCATAATTATGACCTACTTTCACTATGGATATGGATGGATCACCTCGCCAAAAATCTGTTGTTTCATAAAAAAAATTTTTTTTCTTGATTGACTGTTTTCAAAATGTATGAAATAAGGTATTTTTCTTTTATTTCAGAATTTTTAGAGTAACATTTTTTCAAATTAGTACAATAACATCCTGTAATAAGCACGCATCTAAATGTGTATGTAATTAGAAGTGGCCATTTCAAAGCCACATACGTGCACGTGTCTTCAAAAATTCTAATGATATAATTAATTTAAAAAGCAAGATACCCAGTAACGTTCCCTATTTGGGCAGCTGGGTAAAAATTAATGCAGAGTCGACCTAGAAAATTGACCCCAGAACGAATCGGTCAACGGCATAGTAATCGTATTATAAGAGCGGTATGATTCCGAAAACAGTTGGCAAGATTGTAGAGAGGTGAAATATCTAAAAACCAAATATAAATTAACTAGCAACCCGCCCCGGCTTCACACAGGTTTATTTTACATATGAACCTTCCTCTTGAATCACTCTATGTATTTAAAAAAAAACCACATCAAAATTAATTGTGTAGATATAAGCATAATGGGGACATGGGGACAGCCGAAGCGACTTTGTTTTATACTATGTAGTGAGTGATAAGGTGTTCGTACATATTAAAACATTATTAATTTCTAATAAAATCCCTTGAAATGACTATTAACACTCTAAATAGCTTTTTGTAAAAAACAAAAATGAATAGGTATGTCTTTCAACAAATTCAGCGTGTCTCAGTTCAAAAGTTCTAGTTTTCCTAAAAAAACATCTACCTAATAATAATAACGTGTTGTTCATGTACCTACCAACCATTTTTGATTACGTTTTTAGATTTAGCCATCCGGGCTAGGATGCACACCTCGCAATATTTCGTGCGACGTGTGAGAACGAGACAGCGTTATGGCAATGTATTTATCTGTCACTTTTTCACACGTCGAAAAGAGTTCTTTTCGTGACTTTTCGTGGTCGCATGCTGGACTAGCATGACTTGTTTCTTGACCGTCTGTTGATCAGAGTGCATTTGGTTACTTATCTAAGTATAATCTAGTGTTTCGACCGATATCAATCAAACACTTTCGTTGCACAATTTAATTATTATCTTTATTTTTCTAGATTTATACAATGGAATAATTTTAACTTTATAACTCTTACATTCACATAACGATCAAATATTATGCGTAGTACAAACCTATCCATTAATTATTTTTAAGCAGAGTAATTGCTACTTTATTTTAGGGCTTTTCTTTGTCTGTTCGGGCTGTTTTATTTGGGTTATTGTATTACAGGGTATTTTATTGTATTGTCGCTAATATAGCCTGAAATATCAGATCGAATTAGAAATGAGGAGATACTTAGAAGAACCAAAGTTATCGACATAGCCCAGTGGATTGGCAAGTTGAAGTGGCAATTGGCAGGGCACATAACGCGGAGTACTGATGACCGATGGGGTCGAAAAGTTCTCGAGTGGAGACCACGCACCGGCAAGCGCAGCGTAGGACGTCCACCCACAAGGAGGACGGATGACCACATTAAGATCGCAGGATCACTCTGGAGTCTGGATGCAAGCCGCTATACCAACCGGTCTTTTACCTTATTGGAGATCTATAGGGGAGGCCTATGTCCAGCAGTGGACGTCTTATGGCTGATGGATGGATGCCTGAAATAAATGAATTTCAAGTTATTTCTTTTTACTAGAGAAATCGTGAAACATTTAATTAGTAACCCCACAATCAGGCATGATCCATCCGTCGCCGATCACCGCGCATTCCGCGGCGATGGCGGCTGTCGATGCGCCCGCACTATTTATCGCTTCCTCGCAGATTGCGCCAGTTACCGCTAACGGACCACAATAACTACTGTAGATCTTTGATACGGGGAATAGACGGGATTCGAGAGCACTTCTGGAACAAAAGATACCTTTGGAGTAACAAGCTGTCTATACTCCGAGTTAGAATGGTACTTTGTCGAATCTCTCGCATTGTAGTAGTCAAGTACATTCTCAAGTACGAGTACTGTCATGGTATTATTCAACTTAAAGTTGATCTTCGATATTGGGAGTAGGTTAGGGATTCGAGAACACTTCTGGAACAAAATATAACTTTGGAGTAAGAAGCTGTCTATACTCCGAGTTAGAATGGTACTTTGTCGAATCTCTCGCATTGTAGTAGTCAAGTACATTCTCAAGTACGAGTACTGTCATGGTATTTTTCAACTTAAAGTTGAACTTCGATATTGGGAGTAGGTTAGGGATTCGAGAACACTTCTGGAACAAAATATAACTTTGGAGTAAGAAGCTGTCTATACTCAGAGTTAGAATGGTACTTTGTCGAATCTCTCGCATTGTAGTAGTCAAGTACATTCTCAAGTACTGTCATGGTATTATTCAACTTAAAGTTGATCTTCGATATTGGGAGTAGGTTAGGGATTCGAGAACACTTCTGGAACAAAATATAACTTTGGAGTAAGAAGCTGTCTATACTCCGAGTTAGAATGGTACTTTGTCGAATCTCTCGCATTGTAGTAGTCAAGTACATTCTCAAGTACTGTCATGGTATTATTCAACTTAAAGTTGATCTTCGATATTGGGAGTAGGTTAGGGATTCGAGAACACTTCTGGAACAAAGTATAACTTTGGAGTAAGAAGCTGTCTATACTCCGAGTTGAATGATACTTTGTCGAATCTCTCGCATTGTACTCGTAGTAGTCAAGCACACGTATTAAAATGTATGTAATGTGTACCTAGAGAGCTTCTGAGAGCGGGTGGAACACCGGTACTAAAAGTCCTCCAGAAGCTTTTCAACACCGTCGTCCTCGAGGGCATCACGCCAGAAGCATGGAACAGAAGCGTGGTGGTGTTGTTTTTCAAGAAAGGTGACAACACCTTATTGAAGAACTACAGACCCATCTCGCTTCTGAGCCATGTTTATAAGCTGTTTTCAAGGGTCATTACGAACCGTCTCGAGCGCAGGCTTGATGACTTCCAGCCTTCCGAACAAGCCGGTTTCCGAAAGGGCTTTAGCACCATGGACCACATTCATACGCTGCGGCAGGTTATACAGAAGACCGAAGAGTATAACTTGCCTCTTTGCTTAGCGTTTGTGGACTATGAGAAAGCCTTTGATTCGGTCGAGACTTGGGCTGTGCTCGAGTCTCTCCAACGATGCCGTATTGACTATCGGTACATTGAAGTGTTGAAGTGCTTGTATAATAACGCCACTATGTCGGTCCGAGTACAGGAAGAGAGCTCCAAGGCGATCCCTTTAAAAAGAGGCGTAAGACAGGGAGACGTAATTTCTCCGAAACTGTTTACGGCTACTTTGGAGAACGCCTTCAAGCTCCTGGAATGGAAAGGATTCGGCATCAATGTCAATGGCGAATACCTCACTCACCTTCGGTTTGCCGACGATATAGTAGTCATGGCGAAATCGATGGAAGAGCTCAGCACGATGCTCGAAGGCCTCAATCGGGTTTCTCAACAGGTGGGTCTTAAGATGAACATGGACAAGACGAAAGTCATGTGTAATTCCCATGTTGTACCCACCCCGATCTCTGTTGGGAACTCGGTTCTTGAAGTCGTTGACTCGTACGTCTACCTAGGACAAGTAGTCCAGTTAGGTAGGTCCGACTTCAAGAAAGAGGCCAATCGCCGAATCCAACTTGGCTGGGCAGCGTTCGGAAAATTGCGTAGCGTCTTCTCGTCCGACATACCTCAGTGCCTCAAGTCGAAAGTTTTCGACCAGTGTGTGTTGCCAGTGATGACTTATGGCACAGAAACGTGGTCTCTCACTATGGGCCTTATTAGTAAGCTCCAAGTAGCCCAACGAGCTATGGAGAGGGCTATGCTCGGAGTCTCTCTGCGAGATCGAATCAGAAATGAGGAGATCCGTAGAAGAACCAAAGTTACCGACATGGCCCAGCGGATTGGCAGGTTGAAATGGCAATGGGCAGGGCACATAGCGCGGAGGACTGATGACCGATGGGGTCGGAAAGTTCTCGAGTGGAGACCCCGTATCGGCAAGCGCAGCGTAGGACGTCCACCCACAAGGTGGACGGATGACCTCATTAAGACCGCAGGATCACGCTGGATGCAAGCCGCTTCCAACCGGTCTTATTGGAGATCCATAGGGGAGGCCTATGTCCAGCAGTGGACTTCTTATGGCTGATGGATGGATGAATGTGTACCTAGAATAAGAAGTGATGTGTGATCATGTCTGTAATAAAGACAACCTTATTGTCATGGTATTATTCAACTTAGAGTAGTTCTTCGATTTTGGGAATAGGTAGATGGGAGATTCGAGAGCACTTTTGGAACAAAATATACCTTTTGAGTAACAAACTATGTCTATGCGGTGTTAGAATGGTACTTTACCGAAGGAGCCGTATTGTACATGAATGAAATGTGTACCTCCTCGTTGTTGTCATGTTATTGTGCAACTTAACGTAGATTTTCGATACTGTGAAGTATACTCACAAGTATATGAAATTCAAGTACTCGTCTTCTGGAACAAAAGATAACTTTGGAGTAACAAGCTATGGTATAATTATGTTCTAATTACTATTTGAGTCCATATTATGACGTTTTTTTTATGGAAATGTAGTACGACTTCAATGACCGTTCAATTAACTACGTTTTAAAAATGCTCTTAGCATAGTAGTTATCATCATTATATTAGTCATACCTATCTAGAAATTTGAGTCCCACTTTTTGTATTGAGACTAAAAATAATTATTTTTCGCAAAGAATGGCAAAATTGCCTTCCAGCGTGTACAAAATTTGAATTTTCGCTCGAACTGTACATTATTGTTGATTTTTCAAAAACGGCTCAGCCGATTTCTGTTAAATTTAAATGGGACCGCCTCGGGAGTGGAGTATACCCTTTCGAACTAAATAAGATTTTTTTGATTCTCTTCAGAATTGATGAACATACACAAAAAAAAATACATACTGACGAACATAGAACCTCCTCCTTTTGGGAACTCGGTTAAAAAACACTTAACGAGCAGAGCTCAGAGATATTTCAAAATTGCATTTCTCATTTCATTATTAATTCAGAACTAAGTCCTGACTTAGTATCAGACTATCAGTACACTTCCAATTACAATTAATGGCGTTACAACAACCCTATAAAAGTAGAAGAAGCAGTAAACTAATTTATTTACTTACAAGTTACTTTGTATCGTACAAGTCTATTGGGCGCAATAAATAAAATAAAGACACCTACTGACTCATGTTCCCAGTAAATAGAATAGAAAATGGGGTACTATCATCCTAGGGATTCATTGTGCATTTTCAAGAAGGGCTGTTAGACAGGTATGAAAACGAACGTCATATCATGAAGAATAAGTAATGCTAAAACATGCAGTGTAAACAAGGATGGAATAAAATTTCGGGATAAGTAACTGATTTATTATGAACTATTTTTATTGTAGACCCAACTTTAAAAATGAAAAAAAAATTAGAATTAAATAGTCATAGAAAAATAAGAAATAATCATTCATAAGTATTTAGTAGGCATTAACACTAGATATTTACGCGATTTCAAGGTTAATTTCAGAATTAAAGTTGTTCATATAAAATTACAAGAATTATGATCTTCTTCGAACAAATGAAGTAGTAAGAATACATTAATTGTTCACCGGCCATCTAGTATAAATACGGGTCCTTCCATACTAAAACTAGGTAGGTACTGAAAAACTGGAATCATCAATGAGATGGAAAATCGAAAGCAGAAATCGAAAGTGAACCCGTAGTTCAAAAAGGTTCACGCAAACTAAACTAGTGAGTCCAGCCTTATTAAAATCTTTATTAAACGTAGTACATTTTTACAACTAGAAAGCTAATGAAAGTGGTTTTATCTATTGATATGTTGTAAGTTTTTCAATACAAGTATGTTAGTTTTATGCTTTATCTCGTTGGAAGAAAGTTGAAATTGTTTTTCTGTGAAGTGGAATGGTTTTAGTGTTTATGGATGGATATCGCGAAATGTATGGGAGTGTCTAATACTAGTTGTGTGGGATAAATTTTGTAATAGCTGTTGTAATTTGCTATTATGAAAGTTGATAGCTTTCCACGGACTTGTTTGGTATTACTCATAGTTTACTGACTCGTTTGGAGGGCAAAGCTCTGTGAGAGTGGTTTTTCTTGTTAATTTATTGTATTATCTATCCGGCTTATTGAATGTTCAATAGACCAGGTGGCTTTAACTATTTATAGATAAATACGTATTTACTCATTGTACAGTGTACACTTCTGTTTTGTGGCATTAAAATTTACACTGAAATTATTGAAATCCGTTTTCCTAGCTAAAGTAGCTAAAGCATTGAGAGTCAGAAATCTCTAAAAGCAGAATAAAGATGGGTGAATCTTGGCAAACCGTTGTAGGTTAAGTAAGTCAATTTCAGAAATGATCAAAACATCGATCGATATCGATGTATTGATCTTCGCTAAGCGCCGATGACATTTCTGCAATGGACTTACAGACTACAATGGTTTGCCAAGGATTCATCCATCTTCATAAAATATCGCGATGTATTGTTCTTCGCTAAGCGACTATGGCATTTCACTGGTTCGCGCTACTCACGGTTGTTAATGCCGCATTAATGCGGTGGAATCAGACCAACCAACTGGGCGCACCACCCAGCTCCGCATCACTTTGGTAGAATCTTGACCTGAATTTCTGTTTTATATGTAAATCTGGATAGTTTTCATGTTTTATCATTTCCAAAATAAGGATAGCGATTTTGTACTTACTTAAAACGCAAAATGCTACAAGTACTTAAACATAAAAGGATAGTCAATGAGCTTAGAAGATTATGTGGCCCGTAGCATTGTGAAACAAGTTTGTATAAAACAGGTGTGGGTATGTGTAAATATTCCAGCTATGCGTAGATTTGTGTGTATCTCACATCTTATTACTTAGGCATAGCGCACACTGGGTGCCAAAACGTTTAAAAATATAAATACTTTATTAACTTTTTACCACTAACTGAACTGATATTGAACTAATTACAAGATTTACAAGACTACGACTCATAACAATATTTCAGATACTACGTTTGAAAGGAGGGAATAGAGACCTTTGCCCAGCAGTGGGACTATGCAGGCTGAAAATAATAATAAAAAGCAAATTGACTAGAGCATTAGGTACCATTCCTTTTGGGATACTAGTGTGAATACTCAAATATATATATACCTACCACGTATATGCAAATTCTCTTGTGTACTTTCATAAAATATTTCTTATCGTGTTGTAAATGGAGCTCGGTAAGTAATAACTGTCTAGTCATTTTTTAGGCTTCCTTTTCGTCGCTATTCGTTTGGGTTGCTAGAGAAATGGCACGCATAGGAGAAGACGCGTAGACCACAGCACCAGACTACTACGTCAATATAAGGACTGGTTTTGATGTGCACCCAGCCTTATAAATGCGTTGTAGGTCACAGAGTAAAATATGGTAATGTCGCGCGCAAGGTTGCGCGGACGCTGTTTCTGATCCAACACCGCTGCAAATGGGGCCTCGTTGGGTATCACATGATCGATTTATGTATTAGTATTCTAATAAATACCGCTACCACTTACAGTCATTCTTAATTTTTCTCTTTGGACAAAAATGTTTGCCAGACAATTTCGGAACATTTACAACGACATTTTTAGGTACTTAAAAATTGGATGAGCTTTTCAGGCTAAAGAAGCTAATGTAGAAATAGCCATTTGTAGTTCGAATTAGATATTTATACATATATTGGATTTATGATTGAAACAATTTCTATCTTTTGAATGATTTTTACCCTTTGAATACAATTTAGGCATACCTACTTAGAGTTAATAGGGCCTGGACAATATCAAAAAGTGAATTCAATTGAGCTGCTAACGTCTGAAGATAACAGCACAGGGTCACAAAAAGTTTTAAAAACATACTGACCTCCAAACTGCATTATGATGATGGCATCTAATGATAGAGTAAATGTAAATCGGTAGAAAAGCTTCTATAGCCTGTACTTTATTAACTTGTGATATGACTATATGATATTGCTTTTAATGTTTTTGTTCTATATTTTACTTGAGTTATGAATCAAGACAGATCACAAAATAAATAAAACAAAACGAAAGCGTCACTTTAAAGTACCTTCGGATTTCCGTAAGAACACGAGATTCAAGCAAACTGCTCATATGATAGAATCGATGTGTTACTTTTACGTGTTACTTTCGATTTTAATGGATTATCTGTGTTAAGTTTGTCATTGCTTCGTTTTCACCATAAACCAAGTAAACGTTGAGAAACTGATCGCTTCATCATGCCCACAGCTTGACTCTTCGTTATTTATCGGCTTGTTTGCAAACGTATTGACCACGCAAGTAAAAGTTATTATTAGGAAGGTGAAGGTAAATAAGCATTAGAAGTTAAGCTCTATGTACATTTAGTGAAGTAAGTAGTACTTGATTTTTGTTTTTTTTTTTACGTTTCGGCGGAGGTTTACATTCACAGTATCGTAATTTTGTGCTATGTTAGGCTCGACTTGGCATTATCTTTTTGGAAAACCAAAAACGTACACATGGAATTTTTTGGGTGCTGAAAAGGTGACACGCGTGTTACTAGTGTTATTTTTTTTAGATATATTATTATGTATCTCGTACTGAAATGTTATTAATATTATTTTATTATAGTCATATAGTCATATAGTCATATAGTCATTTATTCATAACACCATTTGTTACAAGTCAAAAAGTAAACATTACATTAGGGCACTATACAATATAGCACGAAATAAAAATAGATAACACTTGACAATTTCCAAATTAGTCACTAAATCTTAATACAATTCAGGTAATTTTAAAAAGTCATTTACGTCATAAAATAGTTGCTCATGTAGCCAACATTTTAATTTATTCCTAAACGACCCAGCGGAAGGTGCATCCCGAACTTCTACGGGTATTCGGTTGTATATAGCGGGCCCACCAATATATACAGACCTCTCCGATTTCGCCAGCTTATGAGAAGGAGTCACCAGTTGGTTTTTCCTAGCATTGCTTCTTAAATTTAATCTTAAATAGGTACCTTTCCTCTCAAATAATTCTAAATGGTTGTGCGTGAAAAGAGCCACCTGATAGATTAGTTCGCACGGCAGTGGCAGTACGCGCAGTTCCCTAAAGAGCTCCACACAAGACACGTCGTCCGAAACCCCGAAAATGGCCCGCACAGCCCGTTTTTGCATAGAAAAAGCTCTCTTGTACTCCGCGGCGCGGCCCCACAATTCTAATCCGTACGTAATATTACTATGGATTGTGGCAAAATAACAAGAGCGCACAACGTCCCGCGTGGCCGTGCTCGCGAGCCGCCTGAGCGCGAAACACGAGCGGCTCAGCTTCCCACATAGCTCCTGTATATGTGACTCCCACGTGAGGGCGCTATCTATGTGGAACCCTAGTAACTTTGTTGAGTTGACCTGCTGGAGCGCGGTGTTTCCGATCGTTACCGAGTACTTAGCTTCCGATCTCCCGTTGAGATTAAAAGTCAAAAAGCAGGTTTTATCTTTGTTCAGTGCTAGGCCATTCGACTTAAACCACTCATCGAGTTCACTAACAGCAGAGTTTATCTTATGATGCAGCTGAGTAGATGATGGCGCAGTAATCACTGCGGCCACATCGTCAGCATACATGTATATCTCCGCGTCGACGATGGCATCCGGCAAGTCATTCAAGAGAAGACTGAACATAGTGTTCGAGAAACAGGATCCCTGGGGCACGCCTATCTCGTTCTCGAGCTCGTCGGATGAGACGCGACCCTTGTCCCCCACGACGACTTGCGTTCTTCCTGACGTAAAAGAGATTATCAACGACCCGGAAGGGCCGCGCATTCCGTGGAAACCTAATTTTTGAGCAATGAGTCGGTGGTCCGCCGTGTCAAAGGCGCGTGATAGGTCGCAGCAGACCAGAGCGACCTGCAATCCTGCCTCCCGAGCTTTTAGAATCTGCCACACTACTTCGCGCACTAAGTCTGTGGTTGAGCGCCCGGCCCGGTATGCGTATTGCCTATCAGATAGGATGTCTCTTTGGAGCGCGTAGTTTAAAACCCTTCTATTAAGCCCTACTTCAAACACCTTGCTAATAGCTGGAACAAGAGAGATCGGACGGTACGACTTAAGATCAGACTTTTTCCCTTTGCCCTTGTAGAGGGGGCTAATTTTTACTTTTTTAAGAGCTGATGGGTACACTCCTTTACGCATGCATAAGTTGAAAAGTCTACTTAGAACAGGTGCTAAAGGCACTATACCCGATTTTATAAGATCGGCTGACAGGCCGTAAAGGTCGGAACTTTTTTTTGGGGCAATGCGCTTAGTAGCTATCGTAACAATTTCGCTAGGTGAAAAGGGTTCAAGTCGGATTGATACATCGCTGGCGGATGAGTCGTCACCCAGCGCCGCTAACGCGCGACTATTGTTTGCCACAGGAGCCCCAGATTTTATCGCAGCTGAAACAAATTCAAGGTTCAGCGCGTCAACCAAATGTTTTTTGGTTTCGAATTGCTGACCACACTCGTCCCGTACCAGATCAGTGAAGTCAACTCTTTCGCGGGTTCCGCGCCCCAGCTCCGTGTTAATTACGCGCCACATACAACGCGGGTTATTTTTTATCATATTTGAGTAAAATGTTACACGCTTAGTTTTTAGTAACTTTAGATATTTGAGCGATATTTCTTCATACTTGACCCGTAGCGGTTCGTTGGTAGGAAATATTTTTCTTAATCGAGCGATATCATTCAGTAGATGTTTCAAATTATGTACTTCGGTATCGACCCAATGCTTACTACTTAAATTGGACCGTTTTTTTTGCGGAAAGCACGTATTAAAATAGCTTGCTAAAATGAGTATGAGTGAAGTAGCCAAGGACTCACAGTTTTGTCCCGCTTTGTCTATCACATGGTCCCAATCAACAGATTCAAGGGCGTTGATAAAGTTATTTTTATTAGCCGCAGTGAAGCTGCGGGTCAGCCGGTGAGTGGGGGTGGGGATGGCACATTCTTCCACTATCAGACGCTGAGCGTTATGGTCGCTAAGCGGCTGTGTGTTAACGTTAACTACGGTGCAGACGCGCTCTGTAGACATATTAGTATATATATGATCCAGAAGCGTTCTACTATCTCCGTCCACTCGAGTAGGGTGATTGACTAACTGGACAAAATTATAACTAGCGATTATATCTTTAAGCTTTTTTTGAGCACTCGAGCTCTGTAAAAAATCGATGTTCGCATCTCCTACAATGATGCATTTAAAGCCTTCATTAGTAACTTTGTAAAGGAGGCGTTCGAAGAGGTCTAAATAAACTGAGTGACTAGTGAGGTTTGAGTGGTACAACCCTACAACCAGAATGTCGTCTTCTAATAAATGTACAGCACACACGTCAAATAGTTGCTCCTGCGATAAGTCACAAAAATCTTGTCTGTTCACCACCTTCCTACCCTTTCGTACGTAGATGCAACTTCCGCCATGCGCTATCAGTTCTCTACAGCTAAAAGATAATAAATCATAATTACACAAAGTAACAGATATTAATTGATGTTCCCGAAGCCAATGCTCGGTGATAACTAATATATCGCAGGATAATTCCTTTGTCAATAGGACCTCGAGTTGTTTAGTTTTATTGGTGATACATCTTATATTTTGGTGACAGATAGTTAACGAATTTTTAGTTCGTGTATTGTTTAGTATTGTTGGCATCGGACGCGGTGATGCGGGTGGCGAGCGGCGCGGGTCCGGCGCTGGCGCGGCCGCGCGAGTTCTGACGGGGCGCGCATCCCGCGCGCCGCCCGCTCCCGCGAAACCACTCGCTAATTTGCGTACTAGTAGGCCAGTTTTCAGCGGACATAAAGAAATCAAAAAGATTGTCTGGTACAGAAATGGCGAAAGACGAGTAATGTCCATGGGTCAGCTTAAGCTTCTCGGCGCGGTAGCTATCGCTATTCTTCTTCCTTCTCATGTAAGATACGATTGTGTCGGTTGTTGTCTCCGGTGCAAAGAAACACGCGTGGATTTTTCTCGTACGCCCTACGGTTTTTAGTTCATCATCGTTCGTTCCACTTCCCTTTATTATGGTTCTCCTAGGTTGTTCGGATTTCTTAACTCTGCGATTCCGAACCGTAACCCATCCGTCATCACAAGAGTTATTCGTGGTTACAGCTTGATTAAACGTACTACAATCACTACGGGCGTCCGCGGGCACGTCAGTCTGCTGCGCCATCGTCCGCGAACCGTCGCGCTTCTTCCAACCAGAACTCTTCGCGGGAGCAGCGATCGGGGGCGGGGTTATTATTATGCTGCTTTAGCTTAGAGAATGAAGACACGACAGCATTCGTCGCCAAAAGTTCGGAGTTGGCTGACAACATTCTTACTCTGCAGAATAATATTGCCAAAATATTATAAATATTAGGGGACATCTTACACACGGTATCTGACCGACCTCAAACTAAGCAACGCTTGTGATATGGCTGTTACAAACTGATAAAGGTACATCATATACATAATTTTGAATAAATACTTATTTAGATAATAACATCCAGATACAGAGCGCAAATACCGATGTTTATCACATAACTAGCAACCCGCCCCGGCTTCACACAGGTGTATTATACATATAAACCTTCCTCTTGAATCACTCTATCCATTAAAAAAAACCGCATCAAAATCCGTTGCGTAGTTTTAAAGATTTAAGCATACAGACAAACAAACAGAAAAAATAGCGACTTTATTTTATACTATGTATTGATATTGATACTAGGCCTGAGTGGGAATCGAACCCACGCCTCTTTGGTACAGCAGTCAGAGTCGAATCACTACCACTTGGTCACTGAGGCTCAATATAAGCATAACTGTAACCAAATAAAAATTGCCGCAATTCTGGCAATTATAACTTACATCATTATTTCAATCCCACGCCCTGTTGACAGCTAGAAAGCGAAAACGAGCCGATACTCGTAGGCCTCTGAGCAAATATTTCGCTTTCTAGCATTGTCAATACGGGTAATTTGGCTTAGAACAAGATCATCTTTGTTTGTTTCAATCGGGGCTGGTTGCGTCACGAAGTGCAAGGCTTTCGCTGGTCGGCGTGATTGTTTGTTGGATTTCTGAAATGTTAGAAAGTGACCAAATAAATTTAAGTCTTTATTCTAATCTCTGCAAAGTGTCTGTCTCCCTTTTCTTGGAATATTGGCTCACAAGACTCCTTTCATAAATTGGGGCGTAAGGATTCGATAGCGCGTTTCATTCTTATATTTTATTGGTAAGTTATCTACTTACCAATAAAAATAAATGTTATAGCAGCAGTGTACTATGCTATGTACGTTTATATGCCATATATCAAGTTTAAGTTCAATCGCTCTAGTTTGTTTGACAAAACAAACTTTTTCGACAGTGTGGCCTACACTAGACAACATCAAAGCTTAACTACCATCAAAAACGTAAAATGACGGAGTCTATTTAAGACTTTACATCACAACTGGGATATATCGATAATACACTCTCATGCTTACTTACCTGAGAATGAAATAAACTTACGAGCTCTTCAAAATAACGCTGATTTTTATCAAACATTTACAAATCTAATTAATATTGATTTCGAAATGAGGCAGGTCAGTTCACTAATGTATAGGATATCTCACAGGGTACAAGGTACTAATAGTGTAGAGGCGTGTAGTGTAAATGTAAAGGTTGGGGCATTTCACGACCTGCCCTGCCCTGCTTGTATACGCAGGACTAGGGCGGTGCCCACAAAACCCAACTCTCGCTTATTTGAATATAACATTCTGAAATACGAATAATGACAAAAGGCAGGAATTACAACATTTGTGATCGTGTGGCCAGAGAATGCTAAGGTTCGTATCTCCTAAATCTGCGTGCTTCGTTTTTTGGCCACAACGTCGTTTAGGTATTTAGCGATTTGGTGGTCAAGTGCGGACTTATTTAGGTACGTTGAAAAACAAATTAAAAAATCTATCACTGATAACAACTATAGATCAGTAGATACATGCATTTATTTTAGCACTACGGATTCAGTCTTGGATACAGTAACTTCGCTGATTCACAATTATTTTGTAGCACTTCTTACAATAAACCACAGCTAAAAATTAAAGTTGTATTTGTAGCTCTGCTTATCTCATCATTGAACATACTTTAGTTACAGTCTTGTGACTTTCAAGAACTGAGCTTTGTTATCGATAAAATTCTATAAGTCAATATTGGTTCAGTCAAGTGTTTACTTTGTGTGTTTGGTTAAGATATTAGTACTTATCACGACATAAAAAAACTCTAAGAGTCTCCAAACTGCATGTGTTTTGGACAAAAAGTTAGCTTACAAACTTAAAGAGCAAAAGAGGTGGCTAAAAGAGTTTGGAGTTGTACCGAATAAAAAATACTATATTTAAAATGGAACGAAAAGTTTCCTTTACACTGGTGACTTACCTACTTCAATTCACAATAGAAATCAATTCAATTTTGTCAATTCTCCTGGAAAAATATGCTGGTGTTTCCTTAACTTGAGATTAAAAATTAGAATTTGTTTCTATCTTGATTAAAAGGTTTAGAATGACCCTAATTTTACGCATCTCTAAATTCTAAAAAAAAAACAAAATAAACGTAAATATTTCTAATAATGTCTTTGATAAATGAGAAATTTCGTGTAACATCTAAAAGCCTCAATATCAATACGAGTATTTACCAATCAAACACTATTACAAACTTCAAATGAAGTGATTACCGTAGAAAAGTGTACATTTCCGGTGTCATTCAGCTGCTGGCAATAGGTCAACACAGAGCTGTCAACAGTACACCATGACTGCTGATCAATGTCTGTGAAAGCACCACTCCTTTATGTACCATGCTAGAGTGTTTGCCAAATGATATTGACAACTCTACGACGATCTACGCGTACCTTATTGACTTCCAATTTAGAGAAGGTTCTCAATTCCATTGTGTTTCTGAGTATATTGCGCGATGTTTCTGAGTACCTATTGTGTATCGATTTATTTGTCATATCAGAAATTAATATTCCACTGATGGTTTCCGGTTTATCTTCAGAAAGCTTTATGCTGTCCTAGTTACGAGTTGGGGTATTTATTGGTTCACACACCTATCATGCCTTCAATATGTTTTTCTGAACGAACTGACGGTTTTTCATCAGTTTTGCTTTCGATAGTTATATTGCTATGATTTTTTTAAATAAATTCCAAATAACATGAAACAGAGTCAAAGTCAGAGCGGTCACAACATTTGTCGCCGATTGCCCTATGCCAGTGACCATGGCGGCGTGTGAAAGCCGGCTCTTCGCCAAACGCCTACTGGTTATGCTAATAATGTAAACCAGCATGTAATTTGATTTGTTAAATATTTCACGGCAACGCAGTGATTAACGCGGAACTTTTATCTCGGAGAGAGTGGAGAGAACATTGATAACTTGATAATTAATGAATAAACAACACAAACGCCAATTATGGTAATATTGTCTTCTTGTGAGAGCTACAAAATAATAAATATCAACAGGCGGATACGTAATCGAGCATTGTTGCATAAAATGCCAATTTTCGTTACTCCATCATGATATCACAATGTAAACAATGAAATTATAGTGGCTTAGGCCAAGCCGATGTAATGAATGTTGTTAGCAAGTTTTCTCTTTCATTGATTTTAATTGAAGGAAACTAACAAAAATTCTATATCATTAAAATTTTTGGGAACAAAATTTAAATAAAACTGCTAGAGTAGTGGAAGTTCTCTCTTGTTCATATCTGCAGTGTGCACCTCGTATTCCGGTATCCTTTTCATACAAATATATTTGGATTATGATATTCATCATCACCACCATCTTTATCAACTAGGTATGGTCATCACATCTCTCTTCTCTTTGACTCATCACATCTACTCTCACACAATTTGAACATTTCTTCTAGTTTCGTTCACACTCTAGTCTAGTGTCTTCACACTGCCATACCCTTAACGGGATAGAATAGTTTTCTTAATGCTTTCTTCACTGTCGCTATTTTTCGACTTTCTCAAACACACCCGGTCCTAATCTCATCTATATTGTCAGTTCACATATCCATCTCAACATTTGTATCTTAGTTACATGCATTTTCCTTTCATTTTCCCTTTTGGTGGCCAACGACCTTTTTTATAAATCCGGTATATGTAAACAAGCATTAGAGCTTTTGAAAATTGAAATAGTTTATTTGCATAAGCCAAACAGCTTGTTCAGGCCTTGCGAGCTACCCAAGACTTCGGAGTTAAATAAACGCTACAACCACCAGAGATATAATTTTTCATTTGAGCCATAATAGAGCTCAGTCCACGTACCGGCAAGCGTAGCGTAGGACGTCTACCACAAGGTGGGCGGATGACCTCATCAAGACCGCAGGATCGCGCTGGATACTGCCTAGCAGTGGACGTCCTATGGCTGAAAAGAAGAGAAGAGAAGAGCTCAGTCACTACATACATGGTTTATGATACATCAGTGGTTGTTACAATGTCACTACGTTTACTATCTGTCAAGTTGATTACTACGAGTAACACAATCTTTCGACTATAATAATCCGATATCAGTGTAGGCGTAGCTTAGATCAACGTGTTACTTTATTGTACCTACCTGCCCATAACAATAAATTTCATGATGCTTTAACAGCATCTCTCGAAAAATGTGGCACCTTTTCTCGCGAGTTCTGTGACAGCGATCATGAGGAGAAAGTGATGTCATCCAGCATGATGGATAATCCAACGAGCTTCACTTGTTCGGAGCCCACTGGTTATGCAAATTGCTTCGTCATTCGATTTGGAGGCGCAAGCACAGGTGATCAGGCACGTGGCGGCTTGATGTGATATTCGAATTTCGAATCAAAGATATTTCTCGCTCATTTGTAAGTGAATAATCAAATAACTTTAAAGCTTTAGTAGTGTCTACATGATTGTAAGTGACATAAAACACACGGCTTTGGTAGAACTAGAAACTCTTTCGCTATCTCACGTTTGTGTTTATTAAATAAAAGGACAGCATTTCAGTAAGCTTAGTTTAATGCGTTGAGTTCAATATGGCTCAATAAGCCGTGGTGGTCTACTGGTAATTTCACCCACCTTACAATCGTTAGGTCATGGGTTCAAATCCCGGTCCCGTAACAATGAATTCCTTGGAATGTATGTACGCATTTCACATCACTGGCTTTTCGGTGAAGAAAAACATCGTGAGTCAAGGCAACTTGCATACATCCGTAGAAGAAATTCGATGGCATATTATGTGAATCCACCAACCCGTACTGGGCTAGCGTGGTGGATTCCAATCACCCTTCGTGGGTAGGACTACGTTCTGCAGTGGACTATTAAAAAGGTTGGTACAGCACAGTACAATATGGCTTAAATACTTTATTTGTATTTACACTTCATTAACACGTTATACATTAGGTATGTTGTATATATTCGTAATTTTAGGGTTGACCAAATAGCACAAGTTGTTCACAACGACTAATAGATAACTTTATATCAGCCTCGTACCTATATGGCAATTTAATAGCCCTGTTGATGAAAGTCTTTCATTTTCTTAACACGAATTTCTAGAGACTGATTCAAACTATGATGAATAGTTTATTTACGACTTGATTACTGACCTCCTCCAACCAAATTGCCTGAAGTATTTATCTCTGACCTACACTGCAATCAAGGATGGGCAGTGATGCTGAGCAAATTACTGGCCTCAAATTAAATTTGCGCACAGAGACATATAGCACATCGATGTTAGACTATGACCACCAAATTGACTGTTACTGTGTAAAATCGTTAGATAAAATCTCGAAGATATCCACTCAACGAAAAGAAAAGAAATCTGTGAACGAATTTAAGTTATCATTTTCTGACAACTAACTGATAGCTTCAGATAAATTTTGGTCTATTCAAGATCAGAGTGAATCTTCTAAGTTTTTATGCTTCATTTTCAACCACATTATCGCTTACCATAAGGCGAGATAACGGTCAAACAAAAATAACTCGTATTGAAAAACCTAATGAAATTGTTGCAATTATTGCTTTTATTATACAGCCGTGGTGGTCTAGTGGTAGTGATTTCCGCCGCATCGTGAGGTCGTGGGTTCAAATCCCGGTCCCGTACCAATGACTTATTCTTTGGGATTTATGTACAGAATTTAACACCACTGGCTTTTCGGTGAAGGCAAACATCGTGAGGCAACCTGCATATGTCCGTAGATGAAATTCAATGACGTATGTGAATCCACCAACCCGAACTGGGCCAGCGTGGCGGATATGGCCCAATCATCCTTCATGGGTAGGCCTACGCCCTGCAGTGGACTATTAAAAGGCTGGGACAGTATTACTTTTATTTAACACCTTTATGAGATAAATATAATATTTACTAGCGACCCGCCCCGGCTTCGCACAGGAGTATTATACATATAAACCTTCCCTTTGAATTACTGTATCTATTAAAAAAACAGCATCAAAATACGTTGCGTAGTTCTAAAGATATAAGCATACATGGGGACAGAGCGGGATTCGACTTTGTTACTATAGTTCGGCCGTTCAGAGAATGCGTTCCTGACACGTCATCTTGAAAAAATGTTTTTGGCCGATATCTCGGAAACCAAAAAACAAAAACTTAATGGCAAAAAACAAAAAGATTATTATTGTAGAAAATAAAATTTCGCATCTTTTGTTTCCAATAAACTTTTTTGTAAAACTTACCGTTTACGATTTATGGACCATTTAATGTTTTAAGATCCATTTAATGAAATTTCATTAAAGAGGTTAAAAACATTTTTTCAAGATGACGTGTCAGGAACGCATTCTCTGAACGGCCGAACTATATGTAGTGATAACAATATCAATTATGAACATGATTCAAAGAAAATTAACTCAAGTATTTATATCTCAAATTTTGAAGTCCGCTGCAACCAAGGATGTACGCTGCGACTGACCTTACAACGAATTTGCGCACAAAAACCTGTGGCGCATCGATTTTACGCTCGAACAGCGGCAGCAGTTTTTATGCGCGTTTGCAGCTAATAACATAAATAGACGCTTGACGCATTGATATTGCAATTTGAGTGCTGCAATCGTGAATGAAGCGCCTTGCTCATGACCGTGAGTGGGCCATTACAATTGATAAGGTTGAATTATTGAACCATTTTTAGGGTTCCGTACCCAAAGGGTAAAAACGGGACTCTATTACTAAGACTCCGCTGTCTGTCTGTCTGTCTGTCCGTCTGTCTGTCTGTCTGTCTATCTGTCTGTCTGTCTGTCTGTCTGTCTGTCTGTCTGTCTGTCTGTCTGTCTGCCTGTCTGTCTGTCTGTCTGTCTGTCTGTCTGTCTGTCCGTCTGTCTGTAACCAGGCTGTATCTCATGAACCGTTACAGCTAGAAAGCTGAAATTTTCACAGATGATGTATTTCTATTGCCGTTATAACAACACAACTAAAAACAGAATAAAATTAATATTTGAAGGGGGCTCCCATATGAAAAACCTGAACTTTTAGAAAGTTTTTCGTTCGATATTAATAATGGTATTAGGTAGATGCTTGAAATATTCACAGAATGTTAAGTTGTATATTAACTTCAATAGTAAATAATTAAATTAACACTAAATAAATATTTCAGGGGGGCTCCCATACAGTACGGAACCCTTCGTGCACGAGTCTGACTCGTACTCGATTATTACATGTTGTAGATGCTTAGAAGGAGATTTTGGAGGAAATTTCGTAACTGTTTTTTTTCATGTAGAGTTTTTAACCGACTTCCAAAAAGGAGGAGGTTCTATGTTCATCTATATGTAGTTTTTGTGTATGTTCATCGATAATTTTGCCAGTCATAAGTCGAATAGAAAAAATATTTTTTAGTTTAAAAGAGTATACTCCCGACTTTAGTTTCAGAGCCGTTTTTGAAAAACCTAAAATTATGTAAGCAATCCGAGTGAAATAATCGGATTTTGTACACGATAGACGGCGGTTTTGCCTTTTTTTTTTTTAAATAATTATTTTCTAGAAATTCTTTACGAAATCTGATAAACTTAACAAAATGTTATCATTATTAACTACACTGTTACTATTAATCAGATGGCTTCATTGGTCAAATAATGTATAGTAGTAGCTGTTGTTTGTGACTTCCATCGAAAAAAATTAAATACTTATTTAGATAGAGTTTACCTGTGAAACTGCTCTATATGTCGACAGGTGGAACCAATCTAAAATATCGACAAATATTCTGTAATTCGCAAACGAAGTTTTCATTTAAATTTGTTGATAAATTAGAGTGTTCTCAGTTCAAAATATGTATAAATGAGCGAACCTTCAAAAGCATAAACCTATTTCGCTAAGGATACTTATATTTAATCCAATATTCGTGAGCTACAGATATCAATACGCAACAAACAAGCAAATTTAGACTTTCTCTTCACGAGGTAAAGTTTGATTCCTTTACTATAGGGTCGTGTGTTGTAATGGTTACACATAGTGCAGTTATCCGAACGTGCGAACCGCACGGCTCCGTTCATTCACGAGTTTTTTGCATAAATTGACGCGAACTGTTACAAAATACTGGTTATTGTTCAATGGGAGCGGTACGTGAGGTAGAGGCGGTTGGCCTCATATTCAGAACACACTTTATATCTTTAAACGAGCAATATAATATGTCTGTAAAGGTATTATACATAGGTTATTCCTAGTCAATTAGCACCCTTTTAGGGACTTATTCTGTACATCAAAACTAGCAACTTTTGTTCTGCGACTATTTTATTTACAGAATTAGCCCCTGAATGAAGGGATGCTAATTGATTAGAAATAACCCTGTATACAGACTGGGCCGTTTAGATTTTTTTAAATTAAGTAATTTATACATACGTTTTCCAATCACGTTAACTTTATTGGAACGAACAAACATTCCTATTAAATATGGAACACAATTTCATTTATATGGCTCCTTCGGCTAGTTTCGCCGTAGCGCATCCTGTCGACCCAATTTTTAACGAACTACTGCACTTAACTACGGATTATTACATATTATATCTATATGGCAGTAAGTGTTTTATACCGTTTTTATAGTATGGGATCTAAACTTATCAGTACAGTATTTTAAGCCATAATCTAATAAAACCAACCATTCGCTCTTCATTCATGTGATTTACCACCATTACCAGTAAGTAACTACTTACAGAGCGCTACATTGTTTCGGATGATACGAGTATCTACGAGTTTCTATTTTCTAAAACCACAAAGGATAAGTCATAATATTATGGTTGACCACAGCGCGTAAGAAATTATTTGCCATAAATTAGTTGTCAATTAAAGAGATGCAAAAATATGTTCATGCATAAACAAGCCGGCTGCAAGTTGCAACAACTAGCAAGAAAGCAACTTTGTAACGTGAAGACAACTACGTTGGGAACCATTTGTTATTATGTTAGCAATTTGCTATAAGTAAACCTACTGTATTTTCAGCTAAACAACTAATTTTAAAAACTGAAAGGTTTTGGTTTTAATTTATAGACCTGTGCTACTAAGCATAAAAATAAGACTCGAACTTAGTCTTATTTAAGTATGAAGTCTGGCAAACACAATTTGGAGGACGACTTTGAATCAAATTACATTAAGAAATTACAAATGTTTTTAATAAATTGCATAAAAATTTTCTTCCTGAATAAAATTTGAGCTTTATAAACGAGCTAAAATATTTGTCGATACATCATTATGTACTTGCCTATATCTAATGATTATGAAGTTACGCAAACTTCTAAACAGAGATAAAGTTTTGATAACCAAATTTTATGTTTCATAAGAACAAAATCTGGTTTTACTGCTGACCACATTAATCAAATTTTACTTTGTATGCCATTCTCATCAGAATGCATAAAGCGAGAACAATAAAACAAACCTATGAGGTGTGGCTAGGTAGCTTGGGGTTATGTAACACTCGTTAATAAGGGCTCGCGGTCTAAGTCACGAAAAACTTTCTAAGTGAAGTGACTAACGTTGAAACAAACAGAGTAATAAATATCTGAAATTGTAAAAACCACTTATATGTAGAACGACTGTGACTGTGGATGCAAATTACTTCAGGCGTTAACGAACAATTATTTATTTTTTAGGTATGATCGTCAAGTTGCCAAATAATATAACTTAAATATCCCCAAACTCTGTATTAAATATTTTTTACGACAAAGTAAAAATAAAATTGAAGAATTACTCATAAAAAAACACACTTACTCCTAAACATATTTAATTAAATGAGTATCTGCTTGCTTTATGCTTGTAAATTGCAGTCTAAATGAATATATTATTATTGTTCCAATTCTACTAAAAGCAGACAAATCTAAATTGAATCTTATCCGTTTGGAAGCGAAAGCCTCGAAAAAGAAAAAATACCAATCATACTTTTACATCATCATCCGACGAGAAGCTTTCTTGATAGCTTTCGCGAAGCAAAAATACGTACCTATAAATATTTAAATTTTACAGACGTTCCAGTTTACTTTTGCCTCTGATAGCTTAATTAGAGCCCTACCTGTGTTTTAAGTGTATAACATGTCACATTATTGATAATGTAAGCATAATGACGTAAATCGACGTCGTCGTTTCAGCATGACATCCACTCCTGGATATAGGCCTCCCCTAAAGATCTCCAATACGACCAGTTGGTAGCGGCTTGCATCCAGGGCGATCCTGCTCGACCGATCCAAAATAGCCCAGCGGATTGGCAAGTTGAAATTGCAGTGGGCAGGACACATAGCACAGAGGACTAATGACCAGTGGGGTCGAAAAGTTCTCGAGTGGAGACCACATACCGGCAAGCGCAGCGTCGGACGTCTACCCACACGGTAGATACGGTAGAGAAAAAACCTCATTAAGACCGCAGGATTACGTAAATATTTGACACAAAAAACAATATCGCTTATCCCTTATGACCTATCCCACAGTCCAAGTAGCGGTGTCGGAGCAAAGTGCTGCTATTATTGGTAGTGAAAGGAATCAAAATATCACATATTTGTGGTACTGATAATATTGTGACGGCGCGGGCGGTAACGTGCACCTACTTAACTTGACCACAAGGAAATTTCATAACACCACAATATTATGTAAAGTAGGCAAACAAAACGTAAGTGCGACAATTTGGCTCCAAATTATAATATTTTCCTGTAATTAATTAATTTGAAAATAGCGCTTACATTCAGTTGTTTTTATTTAAGAAAAGAAAAGTAGGCTAATTAGAAGAGCTAAAAAAGTTAAATGTTAAAAGTAAGTAGTTTGACTAAACTTTCTTGAACACGGTTGCCGCTTCGTTTATTTAGCTCTTTAGTATGACTCATCCGGATGCATAGCCAGGCTGTAACAACATTAATTCATCTAGCAGTTTCCTTAGGGTGGATGCGAGATGCTTAATTTTTTTATGTGGTATTGGCAGAATAATCTTTTGTCCAGATCTTGCTTTTGTCTATAGAGTGAACAGATTGACAAAAAAAGTACCATTAATGGTTCTAGCCACGTAAAGGTACTCACGCGAATTGCAGCATCAATGGTAGGTACCACTGACGCTTAATAAAAATGTATGCGACCGCATTACTGTTACGAGTATATTGCCAGATTGCTATACTACTACATTAAAACAAATAAAATTACAAAAGTAAATAAAATTATAATTATTATAGGTAATACAATATCAATTATGATGCTGTGAGCATCTTACGGCTAAAACGATGATGAAAATGATGACATTGATTGCTTATTAGGCATTAACAGAAGCATGCTTTAGCCATTTCTTTCTTCGATTGCGACAGATCATGGCATTTTAGACACGTCGGTTACACAACTGATTGATCGCTCGTTAAGTTTAATCAGAGATTAAACTTTTGTACAACCTTCTTTTAATTATTTACATCTTGCAATACCTGCGGTCATTAATCAGTCGTAATGATATTTACTAAATATTTATGTCTCAAGATTTATTGATAATAATAGATGTGATATTTATACATGGTATTTTAGTATTTTATAATTAGGTTTTCTGTATCTCGGTCTTGCTGAATTCTATCCGCTATCTTCTTATTTTTTGGATCAAACTAGATCTAGATTTGTGTAAATACATCAAAGTAAAGTAACTCATAACATATTTGGACATACCAGATTTTATGTTTAGAAACGAATAAGGTAAGGTATTGATAGAATTAAGAAACCGTTTTTAACAAGGCACTAAAATAACATACACAATAGTTATATTTAAACCAGCCAAGTTTGGTAAAGCTTGGTAAAGCTCGCCCAGCACAAAGACACAGCTGTAACAAAATATAAACAAGGTTTTGATAGACACTTATTAAGGATATTTTGATTACAAGAATCAGTAAGCCCAGAAAATAAACAATGTCGATAATGTTATGGCCACGTTTTCGATAGAAAAATGTATGAAAATTGAAACGATTTTGCTCTATCTTCCGTAAATGTAAAATAGACGTAAACGTAACACCCAATAGGTGGCATCGTAGCAAGTGGCGGATCTCACGTCCCGCTAAAAGGCACGTATCGGTCCATTGATGAACTGATGAGAATACAGCGAAAGCGTGACCGATTCCTAATGCAAACATTTCTATTAATACACAAAAAACTATTGTGTATTTTTAAATGATATTTGCCAACTATTGTTGGTACAAAAAGTTAATTTCAATGTAACTTTTTTATCATTTGTATGATACATACATTTAATATATAAATAAATTGTACTTTGCACTACAGATAGAATAATGTGGAAGTTTTTATTATTTAAATTATATAACGTTTTTAGGGTTCCGTACCCAAGGGGAAAAACGGGACCCTATCACTAAGACTTCGATGTCCGTCTGTTCGTCTGTCCGTCTGTCTGTCTGTCTGTCACCGGGCTGCATCTCATGAACCATGATAGCTAGGCAGCTGAAATTTTCACAGATGATGTATTTCGGTTGCCGCTATAACAACAAATACTAAAAACAAAATAAAATAAATATTTAAGGGGGGCTCCCATACAACAAACCTGAATAATTTTTAGACGTTTTTCGCTCTATAATTAATAATGGTACCAGGTAGATGCTTGAAATTTTCACAGAATGTTTAGTTTATTATTCCCTTCAATAGTAAATAATACAATTAAAGTTAAATCAATATTTTAGGGGGGCTCCCATACAGTACGGAACCCTCCGTGCGCGAGTCCGACTCGTACTTGGCCGAGTTTTAAAGTAGCTTACTACTATTAGAGTCCAAGTTATACTTAAAAATATTGTTCTACTGCATAATATGTATGTATCTTGTACCTAATATTGTAGAAAACTTAGAAATTAAGTAATGAAATAAATGTGTGAATAATAATAATATGACGTCTTATATTACTAGTTCGAAAGAGTAAGTAGTTATACTCCCGAAGTGGTCTGATTAAAATGTTATCGATATCGGCAGAGCTGTTTTAAAAAAATCCACTATTATGGAAAAATTGTATACATCAATTCGAGCAAACTATGTATTCGAATTTTGTCGATCGGTTTTGCCATTTATTGCCAAAAATAATTATGATTCCCAATCTGTTGTCACGCAGTTTTGTGAACAGCAAAGTTTTGAGAAACACTGAACTGGTTGGAGCATCGTACAAGCGTTTTGTTAGTTTTAGGATTCCGTACCCAAAGGGAAAAACGGGACCCTATTACTTATACTTCGATGTCCGTCTGTCCGTCTGTCTGTCCGTCTGTCACCGGGCTGTATCTCATGAACCATGATAGCTAGGCAGCTGAAATTATCACAGATGATGTATTTCGGTTGCCGCTATAACAACAAATACTAAAAACAAAATAAAATAAATATTTAAGGGGGGCTCCCATACAACAAACCTGATTTTTATGGTACCAGGTAGATACTTGAAATTTTCACAGAATATTTAGTTTTATATTCCCTTCAATAATAAATAATAAAATTAAAATAAAACAAATATTTAAGGGGGGCTCTTATACAGTACGGAACCCTCCGTGCGCGAGTCCGACTCGTACTTGGCAGATTATTTACGTAAACGATGGACATTTGTAAAAAAAGAGCTATTTCTAATTCGATGTGGGGGCGATAAGTCCTGCACTGACGTCCCGCATGGGGTGTTTTGTGCATTTCCCCCTCCAGCGTCTACCCGAGCCAGCTCAACTCCTTAAAGTAACGGAGCGTGGCTCTGGGCCGCTGGCATAACTGCTCCAGCAGCTTAGATGGTGAACGAGATGATGGCGATGTGGAAGACCAGGCTGCATGATGATAATGCAGAAGCATCATGCAATCAATTAGCTATTCTAGTGTCTTCTGTGGCTTTGCAGTGCCAAAGAAGAGCTATTTTATAACTTGTGTATAATTTAGCACCTGGATAGAATTCTCTATTCTATCAGGGTGTTACAAAAAATACACAACTTGCGTCAATCTGTCTTCCCTCCAAGGTATACGCGCTACTCGTTCTACGCACGGACGGCAACTTTTTACGCGTCTATCTTTTTAGCAATTTGACGTCACCAACTACTGTTGCTGAATCCTCATAATGAGTAAACAAGCTATCTCTATTGCGTAGCGTGACAAATCACACACAAAACTTGAGGAAAACGACTCTCAGTGATTGAATCTAAAAATAATTAATCAATTAACAGGTCGAACGTAAACAGCGGTTGAATAACCTTTAGTTCTAGAATTAGATTTAGTAGAAGATTAATGTAATTTAATCAATGTGATATCGTTCCTCTGCTTTTAAGTTTAGTATTGTTCATCTGATGTTTATTTATGTAAGTAGGAAAATATAACATTAGTCAGGATGACTCATTGTTGGAAACTAAGATAGTTTATAAACTTAAGATACTTACCTAATACTGCTTGAGAAAAAGAAAATAAAATAATCAATGTTATATTGAAAAAAGCTCAAGAATAGAAATTTTGTAAAAATAAAACGGTGAAATAAGATTATAAGATTATTATTACTAGGCTATTATTTTTTTCACATGATTTTACCACTTAAATATTTGATTTCAAAATAATCGCAATTTCTATTAGAATTCACGGCATGATTCAACTTTTTTACTAAAGGATCATTATCTGTTTCTATTACAAATAGTAATATGACATCAGTAACCTAATTATTTAACTTGGTCACTAAATTCAATGTTTTGTTAAACTATTTCAATTACTAACCTAATTTACTTATTTCATTATCATAACAATACAGAATGTAGTATAAACAATAACTATGCGAGTACACCGGGGTCGCTGACCGGTCTAACCGTGTCGTCTGTGTGTAAACACGTATATGTGGATATTTGTGTGTGAGTGTGAAATTTCACTTTCGATTGTGAAGTCCGAGACAGGCTGATCAATGAGCCATATTCAAGTAGGTATAAAAGATTGCACTGTTTGAAAACTGTATAATTCTAGATGCGAGTTTGCAAAAAAAAAACACATATTTTACATCATTTACGAGTTAGATCTACTTGACCAAAGTTTCAACACTGGCTTTTTGGTAAAATAAAGCAACGTAAAAAAGAACCTATAACACTTATAATCCGTCAAACTACTGGGAAGAAATAGAATAAGCAGAAAGGTTGTGAATTACAGAAAATCTGGTTTCTGGTTAAACGAAAAATCTTAGACTAGATAACATTTATAAGAGAACCACCATACTTAAAATAAAGTAAATAATTTTACAAAGCAACTCTTTATCATCAGGTTCACCTTGATGACGTTGATGATAGATTCTACTTTAGGTATTATGTGCGAAAAAAATACTGTTAATTACTTCAGCGTTGTACGTTTTGATTGCCGGTAAGTTACGTTGTACGTAAAACACAGTCGCAGACTTTAAACTTTAAAATTACTTAGGCACATGGAGACTGAGGCGAATCTAATAGGTATATACAATTTTGGAGTATTCGCTAAAAAAGGATCTTTTCTGAATTAGATATGACCAAATAATAAAGCTTTTGTAAAATATAGACATTTTGACATCCAAACGTCTATCTATACTTATTAGCTTTAGTTATTTATAAATAGTTACTTTTGATTATGCTACTGTAGATACTTTAGAGTGTTATTATGCTATTTTTGACATTTAACTGCTATGTGATATATTTATTAATTTTAAATGGTTATTTCTGACAATTATATTGCAGATATTTTATTACAGTATATCTGACATCTTATTTTTTTTTTTAATATTGTATTTTTAATGTAATGTACCGAATTTTTAACTAATTTATTGTAAAATTGTCCTTAATAATTTTGAAAGTCAATACTTAATGATTGTTATTTCTGACAATTCGTTGGACGTTGCTTGTAGTATATTATATTGTATACTAATGAATGTAATGTTCCTTACTTAAATGGTATCTATCTATCTATCCAATTTAGTAGACATCTCCTTTTCCAATATATTTTTATGCAATCTAACATAATAAGAAACTTGAATGTGGAATGTGGCGCAAACAATAATAATAATTAATCAAAACGATTATAAACATTTCTATCAATCGGGTACTTTCTATTTTCTATGAAAGTTTGAACTTGAACCCGCGTATTACAATATTATAAATAATATCAGCTGATTTGCATGTTATTATGTAAATATTTATTAGTTTTATTCGCATTCTTGTGTTGAAATTTTTCATCACAAACGTTGCAGAGTAAGATTTTGTGCTCATTTTGCTTTCTAAAGAGCTTATAGATTATTATCGATTGATTACCAAACTTATGCAAAATTTTATTATTTTACTGTAATCTTAGACAGACTATTAAATAATGTGTATACATTAGTGGAATCAAATTGAATAAATGGTTTAAGGACTTGTGTACAGCCTATTATTTTTAAATTATGACTTGAAATAATATGTAAAAAAAGTTAGTTTTAGTGTCATCTATAACAGTTCATGTAACATTGATTATTATTGCCATATTAATAGCCACACATATAGGTACTGGGATTGATAACATATATGTACTAGTTACCCAGTGTTGAAACTATGATAATAAATTATTGATATATAAATTGTCATTTGTGTTTTTTGCGAGATCAAAGATAAAACCCTAATAAAAATCTTGCCATAACATAATGCCATTATAAAATAATTCGCCAAGTACGAGTCGGACTCGCAGTCGGAGGGTTCCGTACTGTATGGGAATATTAAATATTCCGTCCCTTAAATATTTATTTTATTTTAATTTTAATTATTTATCATTAAAGTGAATGTAAAACTAAATATTCTGTGAAAATTTCAAGCATCTACCTGTTACCATTATTAATATAGAACGAAAAACGTCTAAAAATTCAGATTTGTTGAATGGGAGCCCCCCTTAAATATTTATTTTATTTTCTTTTTAGTATTTGTTGTTATAGCGGCAACAGAAATACATCATCTGTGAAAATTTCAGCTGCCTAGCTATCATGGTTCATGAGATACAGCCCGGTGACAGACAGACAGACAGACAGACAGACGGACAACGAAGTCTTAGTAATAGGGTCCCGTTTTTCCCTTTGGGTGCGGAACCCTAAAAAAACACTAAAAAGCTATTCATTGACTATTTTAGCATACACGAGTACCTACGTGATCTCCGTTGATTTTATATTTGCAAACTTAACTTTAAGTAAGTGATACTCGTATTCCCAGCCAGTTTCAAGTGAAAACACTTGATTTTTTCTCGGAAACCATATTGAGCAATGGCTCAAATTGGCTCACGGCGAGGTTATTTCATAAGGGCCGAGACGACGCCGGCCGGTGCAGAAATGTTGTCTGATGGTACGAAACCGACGAAAGTTTTGCAACCTGCCATAATATGTACCTACCTACAGTACCTACCCATCAACTCGTTTGTGAGCGGTTTTTATCTGTCTTTTAAAAAAGAAGGATGTCCTTTCTTCGACTTCTTATTTATTATTTTTCGTATGTAATTTTTGAGCAATTGACTCGCAAATAGCCCAAAAATCGCAATGACAGTGTTACAAATTATTAGAAAGTAACACAACTGCGAACTTTTTTTTACTTTTTTACAGTTTACATATACTTTGTTAACCTGTAGAAAAAAAACATAAAATAGTCATCATCATCTGCAGCCTTTTGTATCCCACTGCTGGGAATAGGCTTCTCTCTTACGGTGCCATTTGTCTCGGTCCTATGCTAATCGTGTCCAAGTTCGAATCTAAAATGGTCATACAAGATTTTAATTTACTTACGTTCAGAAATCAAATGCGCTACTTTTAAAACAGTTTGATACTGTTTTATCTAAGGTCTAAACTTTGAAATTAACATTCACTTTTGAACTTAGTTCTACCAATTTAATAAATAACTCGTATAGCCTATGAAACCCGGGGATTGTGTAGCTTCCCAAGAGTGAAAGAATTTTTCAAATCGGTTCAGTAGTTTTGGAGCCTATTCAATGCAAACAAACAATCAAATCTTTCCTTTTTATAATATTGGTAAAGAAAAAGGTAAATTTTCAACTCAAAGTTTTATAAATATCTTTATATTTCAATGAAACTCAAAACTTATCTCTTTTGTTACAGAACCGCAGATATTAAGTTACAAACAAACGGATTGCATTATTTTGTGCTACGCAGTCTACGTGACCCCGCGATCACGTGTCCAAAGGTAAGCTACTCAATATTTCATCATTATACAGAGTGTTTTTAAATGACTCATAAATTATGGGATTCTAGGATATCATAGGTAATCTAAGATAGCACTACGACTTTTGCTATGAGACCCACCAAACATAACATGTCATGACAAAAAATCAACTGCACCCAAATTAAATTTCGACAAAATGTATTGTCGGAATTCACATGACTTTTTGTATGGAACACCTGTTTTTTTTTCAATTTATCAGTTTATCTCATACAGTTAAAGTGAGTAATAATGACGGGTTAAATAATATCTTCCAATATTATGTCTGTCATCTAGAAAGACACCTTCTAAGTTCTGTATCAGGGTAGCTTTTTAATCAATAGGTACAATTTAAAATTCTGGATAGTGCTAACCTGCGTATAGACATACGTGACGCTTTGCGAAATCCGCCATGTCATCGAAAATTCAAAAAAGAAACCTGTATAAAACTTAAATTTAAGTTGCAATGATTTATGATACGTTAACAATCGGTTTATCAACAGTTAGCACACATTCTAAACGCAAACTTTTATTAAACTCTTTGGAATGTAGTGGTATTGTTCAAGGCGAGAAAAAGCCCGATAAAAACTCCGGCAGCTCTGTCGCAATGTACTTGCAATTGTCGATAGTATTGCGTGCTTTTTGGTATTGTTTTTAATCGGGAAATGTCAGACGGAGTACGTCTACGTACCGTAGGCACGCGAGCGGGCGCGGCCGAAGAAAAGACATCAACGCCGCGGGCGCTACGATTACGAATACATACCTAATACTGCTATGCATGTGTTACGTGCCGAGAACTAAAGAAAATGTTTGTTAATTCCTGACTAAAATGTATTTCTCTTTGGAACTGTTTGTTTTTCTTTTCAATCGAAATGTAAGTCCGTTTTTCAAACATGATGCCATTTTTCTGAAATTTCGGTCCAAAATATCGGTTAGAACTATGTAGTCATTTTTGAATTTCTGTACAAGTATCAGGAAAATACACATTTTATATACATATCCCAACTTGAATATAATATGTGTAGTTTTAATTATGTTCGGAAATAGCGTAGGTATAAGTTGCAAATAGAAAATGGTTGATGATCTGCAAATTTTTTTAAGTTATCATTTTGTTAGTTATATATTTTTATAGTTTTTAATAAAGTTATCATATTTATCCATGTTTTTACGCTACAAAATTTTGCATGATACTTTGTTTTTACAGATAATATACATCAGATGTAATCTATTTTGTAGTTTTCACAAATTTTAAAATTATTATAATGGGTATGCAAAGTAAAACGTGAAGCTAGTTTCTTGGTAGTTCATTCATTACTTGCGCGAGACAAGATGCATGGTGGTTCATTTGTAGGTAATAAATATGGGCGTCGGGCTGTCTGTCTGTCTCTACCTACTGGGCTTAAAAATAGTACTTGAACCAGTTTGTGATGAGATGAAGTGTTGTAAATATTAATGTGTCTCAAAATGTAATGTTAGTAGTTTTTTAAATCTTATGCACTTGAAAATCGTTTGTGGAACATATTTAATAAAAATTTACCGGTACAATACTAGATGTACATAAGTATAAAAACTACATCATAATATAATAAAGCTACAAAATACTACTACCCACATAAAATGCATTTGTATAATCCATATTATATAAACTTACGGCTAAATATTTTGAGTACTGTATTGAATCTTAACATTAGAGAAAGCTCTATAACATAATATAATTACAGTCATAAAATTAATATATTCAATTATAACATTCTTTAATCAATAAAAAAATAATGTATGTAACGTGTGTACATGAATTTAAAATTAAAACACTAAGTAATAGACACTTCTACCTAGATATTAAACGTACTACTATCATCGATGTAAATCTAGGTTTCAGAACATCCTAACTCGAAATCTAATTTCCTCAGAGCATACATCGTTACAAACAAATTACACGGCAATTATTATTGCATAACATAATTATAATAGTCATGAGTTATTAATCACTCCTTTCTATTTATCACGTATCCGACTCGGCGTCGAGCTGTCTCAAACACCTAAATAAGTAATTACAGATGTATTTAAAGTTGTATTTAAAGTTACGTCACAGTATAATGTGGTTAATGTAATACTGCAAGTCATATTTTTCCTGCAGTTTCATTTTGTTGGACTGAAACTTTACTTTTCACGAGGTTTGAAGTACAATAAAAACTGTGATATGTTTTGATAATATCAATAATTGTGACAAATATGTTCGCCAAGGATATATACATCTGTATAAAAATGTATCAAGCTGTACGCTCTTTAGACATTTTATTAATTAACTTAAAACTAAAACTTAAATTAAAAATGGTAAAACCGCCTTCCATCGAATTCGAACATTTCGCTCAAATTGTTTACATTATTGTTGATTATTCAAAAACGGCTCAGCCGATTTCAGTAAAATTTAAATTACCACCTCGGGAGTATACCCTTTCGAATTAAAAATAAATTCGATTCGGTTCACAATTGGCGAAATTATCGATGAACATACACAAAAAAAAATACATGCAGACGAACATAGAACCTACTCCTTTTTGGAAGTTGGTTAAAAAGTAGAAATCGAAACCTAGCCTTCAAACCATCAATATAAATAAATAAATAAATATTTGGGGACATCTTACACACGGCCTCTGACCCCAAACTAAGCAAAGCTTGTGATATGGCTGCCAGAGACTGATATACTACATATACTTTTTTTAAATATCTACATCTTATATAGATAGTAACTAAATAACACCCAGACACAGAGCAAATACTAACGTTCATCACATAAATATTTGCCCTGGGTGGGGATCGAAACCACGCCTCTTTGACCCAGAAGTTAGGATCACTAAACACTGAGCCACCGAGGCAGTCAAATATAAAATGTAAGACAGTTTTACACGCGACTTTCCTACACTATCTTTCATTTTTAGACTTCTTACTCTTTGACACGTTCCGTTCGTTCAACTATGTATATACTCGTACATGCAAATCATGTCGCTCTGTTGATGCGACAAAGAGTAACAAACACGCTATCGGATATATAATGTTAGTAATGGTAATTTTACTAAAGCTTTTCTGGATAACTAATAACAAGTAAAGATTAATCTTCACGGTATGCAATGCCTTTGTTAATTGACCGAAGCAAAGCGAGGTCAGTGCTTTGATACGACGATTTACCTACAGGCTTTCGTCTGTCCGGAATGAACATGGATCCGAAAGAGGCAGGTTCAAGTCCTGCGTTCGCGACAAATTTTTTAAATGTTATCGTAAAGACAACTCTTTGATGAACCAAGCCGGTCAAGAGAGAGTCGAGATATAGGTTTACGAAGATTCTAATCTTCACAGTGGGCCTATCGATGCGGCTGTTAATTACTCGTATTTATAAGCTTAGTTACCGTCATACATCGGGCGCGACAGTCGCATCCGGCCGACGAGCTGGCGGCGGTCGGCCGTCGCGGCGCAGCGTGCGGACGCGCAGGTGCGCTGATCAATTAGAGGCGATCGATCGCGGCGCGTGCGCTGACACGACTACATACGCGTTGGCGCAAGCTATGAGAACTAGCGGGACAAATTGTCTATAGAAGTTATAATATTATTGGGGAAGAACACATTGGTCCGTAAATATAGGCAATCTTTGTGTATATACATATATATATCGTCCTCCTTGACGTGTCCGTCAATGGCGATCCCTGGCTAGCTGTTAACGGTTATGAGCTCTTACATGGCTTGCAAAACCGAACTTGTTTTTGATTGACCTGTTGCAGGACGCACAGTGCAACTGGCCGCTGGCGTTATATGTGTAGGTATAGGAAGGCTTTGGGCGGGTCTTATTGATAAGGCAATTGGCCTGATCTTGTAGACACTTTTCCTCAAAGATAGTGACAGCCTTATAGACAGAGTTGCCTCTGTTGCGCTAGCTCTTCCCAACCTTTGCACGAGATGTCTAGTGCGGAAAGATGGCGCTTTAGGACATCTCTATAGCGTAGGTATTGACCACCAGGTGTGCGCTTTCCCTCCTTCAGCTGTGAGTAGAAGACAGCTTTAGGCAGCCTGGAGTCACTCATAAGTACAAGACGACCGCACCATCCCAATTGTCTTAAGTTAACTTAAAATCTTAGGGTAGAGCAGTAACCTTCGTCATAAGTAGATTTTTTGGTTGTTCTGTAATAGTTTCAAGTATGATAAATTCTGCCAAATGCAAAATATAACACATTGATCCAATAATTGATCTGATATGGGCGCTTATAGAACTGTGAAGTTCACAAGTGAAAAACACACTTGCGGGAATCAAATAGGACAAAATTGAAAATCGAATCGTGCGTAGTGAAAATAATAAAGTTTTCGTCAACATTGATTCAGATAATTTTACATACTTACCTATTTTACTCCGTAGATCAATTTTGGAAACGCAAATCGCTCCACACTTGGACCACAGCTCAATAAAAATAATTTATTCCCGTGCCATTCCAATCACTCCTGTTTGAGTTATGTCGCAAATATTATTTAATCTGTGGTCTCAGTGGCGATCTAGCGATAAACGCAAACGCATCCATCGGCTTTACGCAAAAAGAACATTTGGCTAGTACTGTAGCGTGCCGGCTCGTCTACTGCATCTAGTATGTGATCACAGTCAAATGTTTAATTTAACTTTGTTTAAACTTCTACTGTGGGAAAAACTGTTGAATCGCGAAAATGAAACAGCTGTTCCATACAAAAGTTTATTGACTTTCGTCAAAATGTACGGAGCAGCTGACTTGTTTTAGCGATTTTGCAGTTCGTCTCATAATAAAAATTATTCATAATGATGGGTATATAACTCTAAAAGTCTGACGAGTTTATAAATACACTTTTAAAAGTCTCTGCACTTTACAAAACATTACTTTAAGTAAGTAGGCGGAGTAAGTCTCTTAAGAAATGGTAGACGCGCAACAGGAATTGGTTCCTCGGATGACCAATGCGCGAAAGAAATGGTGCGACAATAAACCCAATTTTAGAGGCACCATCGTACGTATAATAGCTAATTATTTCCTCTTTCTGTTTCTTTTTCACTTTAAGCATTCGATAGAAAGGGCCTAATATCGGCTAAAAGCACATCGATAACACCTGGATGAAATTCGCGCAAAACAAGGAAGATAAGCGAAAGAAAGAAACTACTTATGTCATGAAGAGAGCCAAATTAGGCTGTCCCTTATCGTAATGATGACGATTATATACTCTCGCATTATTAATATCAGTTGGATGATGTGAGCCAGCGTCCAGTTACAAATGGCGGGCGCACCCCCGGGCCGCCATTAACGGGTCGCGCGAGGTGGCGAGCGACAACAATGGACGCGCGAACAATGCCGGCCCCAGGCTTCTTCTAACACAGGGGGAGAAACGTGGAGGAGGCATCTAGGGGTAGAAGGAAACTACTGGTGTCATCATGTCAGTCACAGTACGTTCGCTGCTGGACACACTCGTAACCCTCTCCAAAACTACCGATAAATCGTAGCACAGACCACCAAAAGTGGAAATACCGGACTAGTCAAAAGAAAGCAGAAGAGAAAACCATAGACAAAATCTCTTGTAACGACAATGGCTGGAATACGGTACGTCAATTAAAAACTGACTTCCAAAAAGGAGGCTGTTCTATATGTATGGTTTTTTTTGTGTATGACCATCGATTATTTCGCCAATTGTGAACCGAATCGAAAAAATATTTTTTAAAATTGAAATTTTAAAGAAACCGGCTGATCCGTTTTTGAAAAATCGACAATAATGTAAACAGTGCGAGCGATATATTCGAATTTTGTACACGATAGAAAGCGGTTTTGCCATTTTTTGCGAAAAATAACTATGTATATCTCAATCTGTTACTGAAACAGCACCTACAGAATACATTTCAACGAATTTAGTGTTAAACTGGCGTCATCTACATCTGTTACATCTTAGACTGTATGTTTGATTCACATCAGGCAAGATGTAGTCAAACGCAAGCATATCATGAACAAAACTACATTCTACGATTCGCTTGCCAGTGCGTTGTTACGTAGGTGGTTTTGGTTCTTTCTTCTTCATGCCTTCTCATTCCTTTTACAGTGCAAACGTGACATTTTTTTTATCCTAGACACGCAATAACACCAACTAAACATTTTGATTTGAAAGTTAGATAACTCTCTACACAAATCCAAATGAAAAATTATTATAATTGAACTGTAGTAAATAGTAAATTACCCTTCATTACAGTATATTGCAAATGCAGAATAACATGTTACATATTATTAGACTTAAACCGAGGAGCGAAGTTTGCAATTAATTGAATCCCGAGAAACATCTCCGGCTTATGCTTTTTGCACCACTTTTTAGCTGCGTTCCAACTTTTTACTTGCATAAAACTTGTAGGAACGTCTCTTAAGCTATATTTAAGCGCCTTACCGCAAATGTAATCGGAGCAACAAAGTATCAAGTGTAGTTAAGACTTAACTCTTTTCATTTAACATACTGGAGGTCCTGCACTGTAGCCGTAATTAGACGAGTACTAGAGAACCTTGTCACAACTATTTAGTTATATTTATAAATACAGCTCTATGAAAAATTTAGACTTAATTTATTGCAACAAAGTTTTCTAGAATACATGTGATTTGTTAATCATAAAATTGTTGCCGCTGAGGTGGCAAAAGAGACATAAAATTAAAGTAGATAATGTCTATGTGTAGATTCATAAATGATGGTACGTATCTAACGGCGTCTGCGTCTACAATTTGGAATGTGTCAGTAGATATATCCACGCAATGGTCAAATCAAAGACCTTGACAAAGTCTTTGGATCAAATATAATTTTACTATTCCGATGCGCACTTATTATCCTTCAGATATCTAGTAGATTTGTGTCATTGATCAGCCAAAAGTTTCTGGAACTGCTGAAATTTATATTTAAACTATAATTATAGGTCCTAAATAACCCTATGTCAGACAATGGGCAATATTAAAAAGACAGGTCATCTGTACACCTAACTCCAAATAAAACATTATGCATGTTTAAAAATATTTCAATTTATTTATTGGCAGACATTTTTGAACGTTTTTACTTAGTTAAATGACTGGTAATAAATTTTCAAATGCTTTGGTGATTTAATAAAAATTAAAATATAATAATCATAAAATATAAAGTTTGCTAAAGTTGCTTTAAATTCAGGTGTTAGAAGTTAGAAAGATCCGGTGTCCAGATCCTTAGTTTCTACGCTCGGTGTGCGCTAGGCTAGCTATTAGAGCGTTTGGTAGACAATATAGGAGATGCGAGATTGTGTCCATTGTTCGTGACAAGGCTCTGGCCCGGCAGTGTGGTCCGCCACACGGCGCACCGCGCGCCGAGCACCATCTCTGCAGAGGACCAACTTTAAGAGAACATAGAATTTGGTCGTACGTAGTCTTAACTGTCGGCTTGGTCTCCTCCTCCTTGAGTCGATTTCCTCGTGTCTGAGGGTCGTGACCACCACCTCCCAAAAGCTTCTCTTTAACAATCCTGAGCTATCGTCCTCTATCCTCGGCGGCGTGGAGCGCCTCGTAAGCTGACGTGTCCAGCGTGGTGCGGATCTGATCGGACCAACGCATCGGGCTCCGACCTCGTGATCTTTTGCGTCAACTTCGTAAGCTAGTACGAAGTAGTAAGCTAGGTAACAGTAGTAGTAGGCTTTGTAAGTAGTTTCAAATAGCTCAATATGCCATGAGAGCCATGCTCGGTATCTTTCTGAAAGATCGAATCTGAAATGAGGAGATCTGCAGACGAATCCCAGTTATCTATATAGCCCAGCGGTTAGCAAGTTAGAATGGCAGTGGGCAATACAAACAGTTCGAAGAACGGCTTTCAAATGGTGTCTTGAAGTTTTCAAATGGTGTCCTGAAGTTGTCAAATGGAGACCACGTACCGGTAATCACAAAACATGCCGTAGGACGTCCACCAACTACGTGGATCAACGATAAAACTAAGACTGCAGGAACGCGATGGACGCAAGCCACTTCCAACCGGGATTATTGAGGTTCTGCAGTAAACATAGTGAACGTAATATAAAAAGTTAAGTAGCATTGTATACGTCTGAGGAACAGTGGATCTTGTTTAGAAGCTATTTCTCTGTACTAACACACAACGGACCTTTGCCGGGTGATCGCATCCGCAGATACCGCATTCAATGTACCTTACAGGATGCTTTATGACTATTGCGAGTAATATCAGTGGAATTGAATGGGCTGGTTTCGGCCGACGTGATAGCCCAAAACATCTGACGTAACAAATGTTCTAAGGTCGGACGAGGAATGTGCTCTATCTAATGCTCTATCACCTCCTTGTTTTCTGAAAATTATTGCTCAAGCTTGTGTAATTGTGTATCTTGAATGGGTGTTGCTAGCATATCAGCGTTGTGGAGTGACGGTTGGCACAGTTAGTTTTAAAATAAGTTTCCGCGAGTGGCTTTTTGAATTTAGAGCTAATCGTACCATGTGTTTGTCTGCAAAATGGGGGTTTCTATTTACTCTCATGGGTAACATAATTATGATTTACAAATTGAATAGACTACGATTTACGCCTTTTTATGAAGTGCGCGTTTCAAACTAGGCAGATACAAATCACCCTTAAATTATCAATAGACAAATAACGCCTCCTTAAAATCTACCCATATTTACTAACAATCTTTGATATTTGACTACAACATAGTCAGTGCGTCAAACATTTCAAAAGGAAAAGCTCCTGGAAAGCTTCAACCCGATTGACGAGACTGATACCGTTTGATGTATGGTAATGCAGACTGACAGCTAGCCTGACGGCTAGACGGTCAGCTGAAGGGTGCAGAAGGCTGACAGGGGTTCAGGAAGTAGCCGATGGCAAATTGATGCCAATCATAGAGCCAGTATTGTGAGATTGAATTGCATTACTAGGTTGGCTTGTATTTTTTAATGCACTTTTATGCGTTAATTAAACGAGATAACATTGTCATGATTTTCAATAATACTAGTATTCATTTCCAATCTTTTTACATGACTGCTCAAAAATTATTGTCTATTGTGAAGATTACGTAACATTTACCAAGTTTGGATAAAAAAACAAAATCTTTATTTTTTTTAGCATACACTTTAATAGGTATCCTTAATAAATACCTATTTGTAATAAAATTTATTTTTGAATTAGATATGCGCACCAAATAGCTATTTGTACGTATTCTCAACTAAGCTACCTAACATAAATTTAGATTCATTTAATATCATCTATTCATATTTTTGGACGGAAATCCTCCAATTGATACCATGTTAGGAAACTGAACTGAAACGGATTGCTCTATAATCTCGACTTAGAACAGAGAAAAGTAAGACCTCATTAGCACCGCAAACATATAATCTTCGCTTTAGTACATAATCTAAAAAGAATCGCACAAGCCAATAGATATAGCTAATACCCACTTGATTGCGCCATATAATTACTCTCCCACACTTTCATCGTCCACTCATGGCCCATTGTGTGTGAACCAACATGACTAATTTACTATATCTCCATGGTTATTATTTTTAGGTTCAATTCAGAGCGATCTATATACTCAAAGGGCTAATAGTGCTAGTTGAACGCAGCTTCAGTCCTTTTATGTGTAATTAAATAAAGTATATGAATATACAAATAAAGTATATGAATATGAATTTTTAGGGTTCTCTACCTGAAGTGTAACAAACGGAACCATATTATTAAAACTCCAAGTTGTACATCGATCTGTACCTATCTCATAAACTAACACAAAGTCACTTACTTATAAACGAACACACGAAATAAAGTAAACTAAAAATCATCATCATCCACTTGTATCAACCCCGTACTGGCTTTAGGCCTGCTCTCGCTTGTACCATTGTTCGCTATCTCGAGCTAGTCCCATCCTCAAACCCGCAATGGTTTGATGTCGTTGACCACTAGGTGGTCTGCTTGCGAAATATTCTGCTTTTGGAACTCACTCAGCCAGGGATCTACTCCACCTGTCGTCACCATGCCTAGCCACGTGTCTTGCCTAGCGCCACTTACTAAGTATCATTAGTCAATGCTGATCAAAAAAAATTAAAAGCAAAACATCAAAAAATAAATCACCGTCTATTAGGAGACGTAGAGTAAGTCTTCTGTAACACGCCACATACTTTTTTTTTTTTTTAATTTAAAATATTTCAAAAAGTAGGTAATGTTATATCGTACACGATAGTACGGAACCTTTACTGCGCAAGACTCTCGGTTGACTGGTTTTATATTAGTTTCAAAATACTTGCATCGTCACGGACGTACCAATATTTCTTTTATAAATAATTATCAATCGTCTCAATATGAACTTTACTTTCTAGCACTAAGGTTGTTTTTAAATATGAATCAGTGATTTAGTTGTTTTAAGCTTGGGATATTGCAAGTCGTTATGGGAATGAGTAATTCATTCTCCGTCTTTGTATTGAAAAATTATAGAGCTTTTTAATTAGCAGGTCGCGGAGCCATTTTTATTTCACTGTGACTTATAAATAAAGGTAATTATGGGCTAAATAAAGCGGTTATTATGTGCGTGATGATTTTTGTATCCCGCTGTGTGGTTCCCGTGAACAGAGTTATTTATAACAGCGCCGCCGTGTAGAGCTCTCTTCTAGAGATCTTTTATTACGTACTCGTATTTTTGATATGATTTTAGAGATTAATAACATCATTAACACACGGAAATCGCCACATTTTGTATACTGTTTCGTTATGGTTGTGGATTTTATTAAAATCAAATGACTAGATTGAGTGCCAATAACTTTTAATTTTCTTAGCAAACAAAATTATGCACGAAAGACTATTACTACATATATCATGTAAGTAGGCCCTTAATGTGAGCCAAATAATTATAATGACCTGTGGAATGCCGCCGCTTCTGCAATCTCAACTTTTTTTATCTCTCCGTAGCGGAATTTTAGTAAAGATTAAAAGTAGATTTATTAAAACGCCTGTTTATGCATTCTCACGAGACAAAGCGTCGTAGACGGCCATTCCGACAGTTGTACAAAATAATGTGACATTTTAAAATAATTACGGTTTTTGTTGTGAAATTCTCATTGTTGTTGTAAACGCTACAATTATGCGCGAGAGTTCTCGTATTCGTAATTATAATTACATAAATAATTATATCAAAAAGGAGTCTAAATCCGTAGCGCCTGTAATTAAGTAGACAATGCGTGTAGCGACATGTTGCATTTGTAGCGACCATAGATATAGGTTAGTGGAGATGCGACATCAGCTTGGGGCTAAGCGCTACGAAAAACTCCTCAATATTTATCTGTTATGCGCTGTACTGTACCGGTCTTTTAATAGTCAACTGCTGAATATAGGCCTACCCAGGAAGGGCAATTAGGACAAATCCAACACGCAGCTTGGATGCAATTTCAAAAACATATTTTACAAAAGTTTCAATACAATACTCTTTTTAACCAACTTCCAAAAAGGAGGAGATTCTATGTTCGTCTGTATGTATTTTTTTGTATGTTTATAACTATTCTCGCCATTGCAAAACCATTCATATTATGAATTGATTCTAATCCTAGCAGTGTTTTATTTTGAAAACGGTTTCGACAATTTAAATTATAATCTTCATATTTGCAGCGTTTTTTTCATTGTAATTTATATTTTGTCCTTTGTAAAATTAATCATTTCTATCTGACAAGAAGCATGTAGAACAACTGTTCTTATTCTAGTAACGCCTAGAATATGGAAAAAACTCATCTCTGTAGATTTTCCGTGACATACATGCCTGCGTGTGGACATAATTGGTCGCTTCTAGTAAAGGTAATGAGCCCTGAAAATTAGTGTCGTAAGTTTGTAATTATCGTATTGTATTCGTGGTTGTTCGGCTCGAATAATTGCTACGATACTGAGAAAGATTGATACGAGGAATCCAGGTGGTCAGGCGCTATATTTTTAACTTGAATGGGGTATTTTGACCAAATTAGACCACCATTACTTTGCGTGATTGAGTAAAATTATTCCAAGTATTTTACGTTGTAAATATAATTATGTCTATTTTAAAATATATAATAAGTAGGTATATATCTAGTGAATCCTAACATATTTTAATTTGGTTGTATGGGATTTTTTGCCATTTAGTTCTTGTGCTATCGTGTTCCTTTATCTGTCGAAATGCTACGGTATGCTTGTCAATCTGTAGTCCCTATTCAAGAACTTTACGGCTTTCAATATAAGCTTTAGTGGTTGAGTGTGTGCCCTTACAGTGCCAAAATTACTTTCTGCGGGGCAATTCTGTAAGCCAATCTCGTTGCTGAGGTGATGCGTTCGTGAGCTTCTCTCGTTTTTTTGACAGCTTTGAGCTATCAAAACTGTCAGAAAAGCGAGAGGGGTTCAGGAACGTATCACTTCGGTGACGAGATCGGTTGACAGAATTGCCCCGCTGATCTCCAAGAACCATAACTATGTTGATAATTTTGATGCATCTATGGACTTGTTCAGATCAGATTAAATCTCGAATAAATCCATCAAGTATTATTTTCCATCAATATGCCAAAAATGCTGAACCAATAAACTTGATTGAGTTACTAGTCACTATTACGAGTACACATTATGATACTTGAACGGAAAATTCCTCTAAGCTCGTTCTTGTTATATAGTTAAGCGATATTTATAATAACTGTTTTCTAAGAAATAGCCATTACTTATGAAAACTAATCGATTAATACAATATAAATTACGTTACGATGTGTACGCGGCAGTGTCCTCAAAGCTCGTCTATCTACCTACTGGCTCACTTTCAGGACCTATCCAGCTTGGCGTGTAACTAATAATTATGCCACATTTACATTCAGCCTGTGTTGTTCCTCTCACCGTCACCGAACAAGTTACCGACCATAAATAATTTTGCTTCAATACCGATCCGAGTGGGTTCGAAAACTCATTTGGGTTTTTTCTACTTATCATTACACCTTTTTTACAGCAATAAAAAAAAGATTGCTGCAGAGCACTCGGCTGAAAGCATGCATGTAAAATTGTGGTTACTTAGCATTTATGACTGCACTCCAGTGCGAACGAAGTTATCCTCACACAGTGGAAGGCAAGATAACACCTCTCTTTCGGAGAGCGCCATTGAAGTGGCTAATTTTTGGTCAAAAGCCGGAATATAATTTTTTTTAGCACGCTACATCGACTCGCAAAGAAGAAGAACCTCTCTTTCGAATTATTTATAATAATAATAAATTTTTTTATAATAATTTATTTATTTGTAGCCAATAATATTATGCTTAACATAGTATTCAGTAACAAAAGTGACATAAAAAACAATTTATAGGTATTGAATATTATTGAACTTGATTTACATAGGTAGATCTTCGAATTTTCGAATACTACTAAATACTCTAGTCATCGCTGTAGGATACCCTGTGTTGCGATGACTAGTCTCTTCCAAAGGATAAGGAAATTATGACTTTGTGAAAATGTAATAAATAAACGTATGTATTTTAAAAAAATTAATATTTAGAAGCATGAAGCATATTCTCAACAATGTTTGTTTTACCCGATTTACCCGTCCTTTGACTAAGAAAAACCGACAATCGAGAGAGCTGGGCAAAGGAAGCGCAGCAGCCATCGCGAGTGAATTAAAATAAGGTTGTACTCGTATCTTTTGAAAAGCCGCGTACATGCAAATCAGTTTTACAGAGTAACTTGCTCCAACAACCTATTTACATGCTCGCGCTGCCCACTTCCCAGTCCAACAAGGCCGAGTGTAAATGCGGCATTATAATAACAGGGGCATACGTCAAAGCGTCGCGAAGCGCCCACGCGCACGATCTCGGCAGCGTGTGAAACTGCGCAGATGTTCAGGACTAGCCAGTGTAACCATGGATGTATGAAGATCGGATATAAAGCTACCCGTCTCCGATAAATAAGCTCTACTTTGAAGATGTCTGCTCAATTATCCCTAACCTAACCAACTCAACGAAAAAAAAAAATTCCGTCGAAGAGTAGCCGTGGTGGTCTAGTGGTTGTAACGCTGGCCTGTCATTCTTGAAGTCGTGGGTTCAATCCCGGTCCTGTACCAATGAGTTTTTTTGGAACTTATGTACGGAATTTCGCACCACTAGCTTTTCGGTGAAGGAAAACATCGTGAGGCAATCTGCATTTGTCCGAAAAAGAAATTCGATGGCGTGTGTGTGAATCCTCCAACCCGCACTGGGCCAGCGTAGTGAATATGGCCCAATCACCCTTCGTGGGTAGACCTACGTCCTGCAGTGGACTATTAAAAAGGCTGGTACAGTACAGGAGAGTAGTTCAAATCTTCCCAAAAGCTGGGCAAGGGCACTTTCTGCCTTACGCTCCGTAGCCACTTCTTGCCAGCCTTCCCAAAATGACATTTTCGTTAACTTGTAAGTTTATAACATTGATAAATCAATCAACGCCACAATACACATTGACTTGAAACATCTTGACTACTGATATTCAACCTAATGCCCATCCTCTTCTTTTTTTCATCCATAAGTAGAACTTATATTTCTACATTTTGAGCACTTGCAGTGCTTATTGCAAATCTAACGACTCGCCGCTCGCAGCAGATAACGTTTTAGATAAAATATGAGGTATTAGACATTAGGTTTTGCAAGCGTGCGAACATTTCTGATTTGAGCGTGGATGCGGTCCACGGTCTACGCAACCTAATTGAAGTTTTTACGTGACTTCCCACGAAAGGAGTAATATATATTATAGGTATCTAAGCATGTGTGCAGAAATGTGTGTTTATGTATTTTAGTTTGTTTTATTGTCACTTTTTGAAGCTTTAACACCCAGACCAATTTTTACTATTTTTCCTCGTTTAGTTATTTAGTTATGATAGTTAGTTTGTAGCGCTCGTAGCGTAGTTTGACTAGGTGATTGTCAGCGATCACTGAAATTAAGCAACGTTCCGCACGGTCAGTACTTGGATGGGTGACCTCGGGTGGCATTTTCCAACTGAACGCTACCGTGGCTCGGATGACACGTTAAATTGTAGGTCCCGGTTGTTTTAACCGTTTAGCCATGTCAGAGGCCTTCAGGCGGCCTAAAAACTCTGACACCAGGGCTAGCCACCCGGCCTATACGAACTTACTTACTAGTTATGATATTAACTTTACAGTGAACTAAACTGATTACGATGTTTACTTGCTTTTTATAAAATGGCACATATGGCATGTTTGTGCATATACACCATACTTAGTTCAAAGAAACTAAAAGTCGGCTTTTTTGACGTCTTGTTTGTAGGTGTTTATGGGACAAGTTTAGTATTTTTATTGTGGTTTTATATTTAGGCCTGGAATGTTGTTTTTCCAGTAGGTACTGCGTTATTTGTCTGTTTGATATGTTTGGCCCTTGTTTTGAAAACAAGCTTATTTTTACTTTATATCTGAATTCGTTTAAATTTGCATACCGAATGAAGTAAATTAAAAAATAATAATTCAAGCAACGACGGCTCGAGAAGTTATATAAGGGCTGTTTGTCTGAATACTTGTCTGAATCGATACTAAATCTATGCTAATCGTTCATTTTGAATCTATGAAAATTTATATAGGTTTGCTAGATGTTTTCGGACAAACTGAATATTGAACTGTACACAAAGTATCGTATCGATGAAAGTTTGTGCCTAAAATGTAATGCCTAAAAAAGGATATTAAAATATATATTTTTTGATTGGGACGATAAACGATGTAAACTTCATCTGCCTCATATTATGTTTAATACCGACCTATTTAATAAGTCTACCGCTGAACATAGGCTTACCCATGTAAGTGAATCGGCCCTATCCACAACAAGGTTGGCTAGCGTTCTCCCACAAAGGCACTTCGGCTTTATGCTCTTAGGATGAAAGAAACGTTACTTCGTAAAGATACTATTTCCGTCGGGCCGTAAGCTCGGAGCCAGATCAGTAGGCTCCCACCGTCCGTCGTCGGCCTATTTCACAATTGGGTTCTACACTCCGAACTCAATTACAATTCTCGCTGCGAGTAACTCTCGGAATTATACGAATTACTGTAACTTTTCTGACGCCTCGTATCTTTCCCATCGCACTCTGGGAGGTATTACGTAACCAAATCCCGGGGAGAAGAATGTACTGCTCAGATATATTTTATAGATTCCGTTGTATGATTGAATCTCACCTTATAATATAAACCTAAATACTTACGGAATATACTAAATTAATTGTTATCTGACTTAATCTATTACATAACCATTTTAGATTCTAGGACAAAACAGGAAAAAAAGTATCTCTCACATTTACACAATTTCTTTAAAAACATGAATAGTAGGCGTTTAACGACAAAACTTTCAAGTATATTAAATGAACTGAGGAAATAATTTGTTTCTACGAGTGTCATAAGGTACATAATTCGGTCTGATTGTAACGGAAAATGTCATCTGAGGTATTTAACTGCCTTTTTCTCAATCTTAGCCCCGAGTTCACCAACGCTTGTTTAACTTAAACGTGTGATTACTGTATTTAACCAATGGATTTTGCTTGCTGAACAGCAAAATTTCGTTAAAAAGCTGTTCAAAATTTAACTAACGGTTGATAATTTAAACATTTGTAAGTAAAGTTTGGTCTAAAACCCGAGTTTAATCGTTGTTTAAATACAGTAATCACACGTTTAACTTAATCAAGCGTTGGTGAACTTGTGTCTAAGTGTTTCAAAGCAAAGGTAACGTAATACGGTACCTACAGTGAGTAATCCATGACTCACCACGTCATCACGGGAGTTAAAATCCCAAGTAAAATGACGGTAATGTCGAGTAATCACGATTATCAACGGTGGTGTTACAACCGGGGACATTTGGCTGCCGATCGCGTCGGCGCCGCCGTACTCTGAATTACAAGGGAAGGCTATAAATTAATGCCGCTAGGGACGAAGTGGATTTATTGGGAAAGGCACACATTAATTGTGGAAAGGTAATTTTAATTGACGTTATGGACATTAAATTGAGGAAAGCCTACTTGGTCTTGGTGTTTGCTTTGGTGCTAAAAAAACTACGCTAAAATCGGTCATTTTGTTTGTCAGAAAGTTTCATAAAAAAACTTCCTAGTGTGAATGATTCTTTTGATATTAAGAAGCAAAACATATAGGTATTTGTTCTGCAGCGAAAAACGTCTAACGCTGTCTAGTTTTTTTTTTTAATGCGAATTTTAAAACCTGCATTATCACTTAGTTTCTTTATAATTTAAATCATTTAGGAACCTATATGCATAGAAAACTGCACTTATTTCTAGCGAATTAATTTATTTTGTATGTATGTTGTTGGTCAATAGATCAATCTATCCAACAACATATTCATCATGAAAACTCGTGAAAATTAGTCATGCAGTACCTACCTTGAGTGCCTATTATATTTTATTTCTATGCAGCCATCATAACCTCTTCCCGCTGCACTTTCTAAAGCATTACTGAATCATTAGATTACCCGTGCAAAATTTACACAGCGACATGATGAAAAGAAACATTACGGAACTGCTCATCATGAGCATAAAACATGAGATTCCTAGCGTTTCCGCGTGCGCGGTAGATCGGGTCTCTAAAAGTACCCAGATACTGCATTAGATACTTACCGTATAATTACCTATATTGTTTATACGGAGTGTCTGGTAACTTTACTCGGTACGAATTCAATTTCAATTCAATTCAATTTGTTTATTTACAGACAATGTAACTTACAGCACTTAATGCTAGGCGTTACATTTTTTATCCTTACAGACTGATTTGAGAAACTAGTGTTGATTTTTGTTGATAGGGCTAAAAACTAAATATTAATGATTAATTTACAAAGATATTGGTACGGAACCTTATGAATGAAGGCTACAATGCAATCTTTTTATATAGGTACGTTAAAAATCTTTGGTCAAAATCACAATTCAAAATTATAGCGCCATCCGCCTCTTGCTCTTATGGTTTGTTATTGACATTGTCATTGTGTGAAAAAATAACAGTTTTGAATACAATTAGCAGTGTGAGTTCCCCCGGAATATAAATCATCTCCTTACCAAAGAGACAGCCTGCTCCACTGGCAAATATGAGTCTATCAGAACCCGATTTTACGCGTATCCGCAGCGTGAAAATCGAATCACGCGCAGACGTCGTTAAACACCTCTCACTTCACAGTGATGTAAAAGCATTTACTTGTATGGCCCCACAACATATCTCAGATTTAAATTTTCCTTGAGATAGGAAATAAATCAATAAAAGTGAAGGGTGAAGTTAATAGGAAAACTCGAAGGGCGAAAACGATGAAGTCTTCGTTTTAGTGCCACTTAGTAAGCTCACAAGCTTTCAGATCCAAGTTGAATAAGTATGAATGAAGCTTTTTAGCAATATCTAGTCGTAACTCAAACAAGTAAAAAGTTTGTCTTCTGATTTAGCTGATAGAGTCGTATGTCTGAGACGAAGGAAGCATGGGAACTTAGAAAGTTAAAGAAACTAAAAATATCCAAGTAAGTAAATGAGTAGTGAAACGCAGTCATGTAGATTAGAAGATGGTACAAGCTAATATGGATAGCTTGATGATAGAGTCAGACGACTCTTTAGTTCCAAGATACTACGAAACAAAGCGATTAGATTAATTGTAATTCACATGAAAAATCCCATAGATATATAGGTAAAAGTTAAAACGGACTTCTTGACCTAATTTTTATCGCGAAAAAGTCCGCGCTTGTCCACCAACTCGCCTGATGGTAAGCGACGTTGTGGTCGTAGATGAAGCTCGCAGGCCTAGAAGATACCTATTCACTCTGACCTTGAAAAGCTTTCGATTACATCTCTTAGGAAACAGGAAAGCAGGAAGACTGTTCCATTACCTGGCGGTCGAACCAGAAATGTTGAGTCAAACCGCTTCTATCGAAGGAAAATCGACAGAGTGTAGGGGTGGTAATGTGGCGGCTTCCTACTTGAACTTAACCGCCGAGGTACTTATTTATATGTCGCTCTATACTTAGATCGAACTCTATCTCAAATAAACATACATTATATACCTCATTATGGTGTGGACATGAGACGGCCTTTTACATTTCATCGAGTCGTTTTAACCGTTCAATATGCAATTCCCAAAAACATACTAGCAAGCCACTTAATTTAAGATACCGACTTATATGTCTGCTCGAATAAAAGGAAGACAAACGACCTCATGTTAGGCAAAAAACGTTCCATGCAATGAATACGGTATCATCGCGAGCATATGGCAGAGCGTAGCGGATCACCTTGGCCAAATTGTCGTGACTGGTCCGCTCGACGAACAAACTCACATGCCTTGCAATGCCTTCCGAATCACCACCTTAGGCTGAGCTAACGGCGACATCGACTTTGTATAAACTTAAATCAACTCGAAGAGCAAAATATTTACCTTAGTATGTTTTTATGTCATCATTATACAGGGTGACTTTTAAATAATTAGCATCCTTTTAGGGACTTATTCTGTACATCAAAACTAACAACATTTGTTCTGCGACTTTTGTCAGAACTCAAAAAAAATCAGCTGTTCCATACATTTTGTCGCAGGTGAATGATATTTTTCTATCGAACAACAAACATTTTTTTTGAGTTTTAAATTACAAAAGTTTGATAAAAAAAACATCTACCTTGCTTTAGAACATAGGATCTCAGCACCTATATTAGTCGACCTAAAATTTCTTCAAAATCGCCAACAAAATTGAAAAATTAAAACTTATTACCTACCCAAGTTTTGCCGGTATCGAATCAAGACACAAGACTCACAAGATCGCAAGTCCTCTGGAGCAAATAATAAAACAAAGCCACTTTGTTTACTATCAAAATACTTTACACAGGCCCGGATACACTGGCCAATAACAGGATCTAACTAAGCATTTAGATCCGCGGTATCTATATCGAAGCAGTGGTCCGGTCTGTCCGTCTGCCATTGCAACATGCCACAGGTGCGCGGATTACTGAGCTAATAACGATTTAACATTAATCTAGAGATAGTCATCGTATCGTAACATGTATTAATGCTTAGTTATTATGAAAGGAATATGGCAGATTATAATCTACCGTGTGAGTTTTAATGAGTAACTTTACCCGTCATTTTGTTACGTTAATCTCGTCTTAGTAATAATAAGATGAATGCGAAAGTATACGTGAGTATCTATTTTTTTGTAGCTGCATGTGTATTTACGCTCATGTAAAGTGATAGGTTATTATATTATTATTTATAGATAACGCTTTATCCTGATAACCTTTTCATAATATTCCTTGTGTCAAGGTTTGCCAGTGCCATGAAACAGCGATATTTATATTTATAATTATTAAAAAATAATGCCAAATTGATGTTTACAATACATTAAAGATTTGGATAATGTAGTTTATTTATCTCGTGTTTTCAGTGCGGGTTTAGTGTATAAGAATAATTTTTATTGATCATTCGAACATTTTGCCGTCCGGGAATCAAATCTGGGACTCCCTCTTTCGAAGTCAGCTAGATTACTAATATTTTATAGAATTTATCGTACACAAACTAACTAATTAACTTAAAAAAAACATACGATATTATTAAAAGTTCTAGACTAAAAATGCAACAATGCATCGTCATACAAATACCTAGATGTCGTGTCTATGCACATTGCATATCTAAAGTACCAATCACTCGAAACAAAAGTCTAGTCTAGATAAGTGTACCAGTTCCGGTATCAGATCTTTTTTCTGGAAATACTTTCGTTTTCATTCCTAAATATTCATCGTGTGTGCAAGAAAGTGGACAGAGACCGCAAGACGAATGTCCGCGCACCGCAGAGATTCCCCGCTGACTACTCGTATCTGACTCATCGGGGTGTAGACGCACTAGGACGCGCTGTCGTACACTCCGCAATATATGTAACTGTATTGTGATGTATTATTGCCAATCCATCATTTTTAACCTACTTCCAAAAAAGAGGAGGTTCTATGTTTGATTTCACGTATTTTTTTGTGTATGTTCATCGATATTTTCGCCAATTGTGGACCGATTAAAAAAAAAAAAATTTGTAGTTCGACTCCCGAGGTAGATACTCCCCTTTAAAATGTTACTGAAATCGACTGAGCCGTTTTAAAAAAAACCGCATAAATGTAAAAACTGTGTAGAGATCTTCTACGATAACATCATCATCATCCCCTCCAAAATTCAAAACGTTTGAAAGTATTTGTGAAAGCATTTAAAACGCGCCATCACGCATATTATTATACGATACGGATGCCAAACAACTAGTCGAGCTAACAAATCTAAGGATTTGCTGCTCGTTACACATTAAAACACTACACACATTAAAACAATATTCAACGGACAATGTTGTCGTAGATCTCTACATCGATTCGAGCGAACTATACGAATTTTGTACACAATTGAAGTCGGTTGTGCCATTTTATGCGAAAAATAATTATACCATGACTGGTTTCGCAGTAAAAGTCAGTTATTAATATAACTGTCGTTTACAATGAAATAAACAGAAATGGAGAAGATATACGCAATATCCAAAGTTTTACCGTTCTCACTGAAACTAAAAAGCCACGTCGATTTAGCTACAAAAAGCCTTATTATCGTAGTACGGGGTTCTCACAAAGCCGCACACACCAGTCCCAGCGAAAGCTATCACTGACATCTGCCGCTATTGATCTATAATCACTCCTTAAAAGGTCTCAATCATGGAGATAAAGACAATTTCAAAAGTTATGCAATTGTTACTGAAGACGCCCGAGGACTAAGTAACAAACCCTATCAAATTAAAGGACGTGTATTCCGCGTGTTATCATACCACATCATCAGAAAGCCGCATACACCTGCCGCGATAGCTCTCAAAGTAACACACTAAATGCGAAAATAGTTGTTTTATTAATAATCAATCTCTAAATATTTATTAACACATAGTTTTGTGTGCATTTTTAACATTAAAAAAAACAAACAAATAACAGAAAAATTACAATTAGGAGTATCTTGGATTTAGCGACTAACGTTTCAAAACCAATAGCCACATATTATGTATAGTGTTGTGTATTATCGTGGTGCGGTATCATCACACACTTGCCGCGGAGAAAGCTATCACCAATATCTGCCGCACCTCGCACAAAAATGCGATGACACGCCACTTATGGCGCTGCTTTATCATCGAACCTGCTTGCCATTATGTAAGGCAATTATTCGCCCATCAGCGGTTATGTCAGCCCAGTGTGTACAGAGCTATTCAGGACTCTGACCGGTATTTTGATGGCTCTTCATTGATATCTGTGTCGTCGATTTACAAACATGCCGGTGGCTGTTTACTTACTTTTTTATTACTATTTTAACGGCATTGGTTGATTTACGTAATTATTAATGGGAACTATCCACGACGTACGGTTTACTAGATTATTTTAATCCTGGTCAAAAATGTTCCGCCGACGTAGGTATGTTTTCAGGGATACTAAGTTGTCCCGACAGAGGGTTCGGACGCTTTTCCAGCCTTGATTTGTATTTGACTATAAGAGAATTTAGGTATCTCCCCCGTCATCATGACCATATCAAGATTTTCGTGAATTTCTGTAATTCTGATAAACCATAGTGCGTTTGATATTTGTTTGAGGATGAAGTTTTATATTCTTTGGAGTCTTTGGAGCTGACAGGAGTCTTTGCGAAGTGTGAATGTTATATACACTGATTTTGATGCATTAGCAATAATCCACCATTAGGTTAGCAATCCATCTAGTTTGTCTAAGCTGTTTTGTAATAAAACAGTCTAAAATAAATTAGGGAATTAAAATAATAAGTATGATCACCATCAACGAGAGCATACTTTCCTTCCGACAACTTTTACAATTTAGATTCTCGTTCATTTTCACAGTGGAAAGGTAATTTAAATAATAATATGCAATCATTTTCCTGTTTCGGCACTTCGTATACACAGGCTTACGTCCAGTTAATTATAGTGAACAAATATTTTTTTACCAAAAACTGCAGAATAACCGAAAGTAGTAAGTTGCGTAACGTCAATTTGCGATGTTTATTCCAAGCTGATGTAATAACAGACACCTTTACCGCATTTAAAATTACTTACTGTGCTAATTTGATCACCAGGCAATTTGAACTTTAAACTTAATTTAACACAGTCATTTCCTCTTTGACCTTTCTTATGGTAGCTACTTAATACGTACTTTAAGGTTTGCAGCTTTATAGCTGGTCACAAAATGGCTAACTGCTAAGACAATATATGTATCTTTTTATTAATTTCTGCATATATCACACGTACCTACCTACATTATCAATGTTATAGGTAGTACAGTTTTGTAATCTTATTAATATTAGTAACCAAAACAATAAAAAACGTATTATATTGTACCTACCGAGTACAGTTCAGGTAATTTTCTGCTTAATTAAATTATCAGGTGATTATCGTGAACCAAATTATAGATAATTATATTCCGCGTTTTACACCATAAATGGCTGGTCATTGCACGTCATGTGGCATGTGATAAACAACTAAACATGAGTTAATTAACTAATTTTGTAATGGATAGTAACAGTTTTTTATTTTACTAATAAGACGATTGGGCTGGACATATCTGCCGCATGTCAGACGATCTGTGGGCCAAACTCACTACACAGTGGGTTCCCCAGGCTGTCAGACGAGTTGGCAGGCCAAGGCGGAGATGACGGGACGAACTGGACTCCTTTTGTAACAATTGAGCCCAAATAGCTTTGGAACGTGAAAAGTGGAAGGAGAATAGGGAGGCCTTTGCCCAGCAGTGGGACGGAACAGGCTAATAATAATAATAAATAAGAGGCTAAAATACGGCTAAGTTTGATCATTGGTTAGTTAAATAAGTACCTAAATGTAGTTCAGAATATCAATATCAATCAAACGAGATTTACTTATCGGTTGTTAATAGCTAGGTTCGAGTTCCTAGCGTTCGAGTTCGTACCTTTTTTCAATACTGTGGTTAATGTACGCTTTGTTAGAAATCTCCATGTAATGTAGGTAATCTCCTTCTTAGTTTTGTCTTAGAGCCCAGAGTTTCGATGCCTTTCTTGGGTACTGAATTAGTGATATATCTTGCCTTGTACAAAACCAAATAGAGGTTATTTCTCTTGTTATTTTACTATCGGTCGTTACAACTATGTAATCTATAACCAAGCTTTAGTTTGAGTTATAATCTCTCAGTTATAACAAATCAATTTTTTCTAGTATCTATATAAGTTATACAAATAATGTAATTAGAATAACAATTTGGTATGTTCTTGGTACTACAAGGCCGTTTCCTTTTCCTTTTACATCGAATATAAACGGGTATCTACAGTATTTCGGTAAAGTTTATTTGAATTGAATATTTATGAAACTTGTCAAGTAGTGTAAGTAAGACTTATAAATTCTTGGCACAGAATTTAAGCCAAATACTTACCTGTATATTATTATGTCAAGTACTAGAACAAAACAAATCATAATTATAGAATCGTATTTATCAATCTGTCTAAATAAATAGAATGTTTGATGTTTGATATCGATTAGATGCGCTATTTTACCTACTAAACTTTAAATCTTGCCTAACGTGAAAAGTGGTGTGGGCAGTAAAATTTTATTCCTGTCAGATTGCCTGTGTTTTAACGAGAGTTTTCTTTTTTTTAACGCAATTAAGTCCGCGTTATACCACCAACTCGCCTGATGGTAAGCGACGTTGTGTTATTTCAGAGGTATCTCATGCAAACGAAACGGTTTTTTAAAAGTTCCGTTGAATCCATCTTCAAGTCTCGAGCTATAGTGTGCATTTTAGATACCTACTTACATTTTGTTTCATTATTTCTAAATCAAAAAAAAAATTAGGATATCCCCGACGCCCATGAAACCAATAAACATAGTAGGTGAAATACTAATTATTAGAGTGGTCTGTGATTCACAGACTCGTTCCAAACTTTTAATAAATACCCCTTGTAAAGGTTTCATTTCATAACATACGCAATTTGAGACTACACGCGTAGTGGTAGGTATGTTGTCATGTCACAGAAACGAAAGAACCATTTTTATTACATGAGCTTTTCAAATAAATAATAAAACATCGAAATCGATCCATTCGTTTGGGAGCTATAAGCTCAAAGCTATAACACCCCTGTTATTCGTCGGGAGATTTGAAAATCCACTTTGCTACATAAGTATAAAGCGCAAAATAAACATTCTCCAATCAGTTTAAAAATTGATCGCAATAACATTAAGTAATGATATCGTCTCAATCTTGAAATAATCAAGCCTCCGTTGACAACCATGACGCGAAATCGAGCTTTAATGCTAACTACCTCAATAATCGCAACTTTAATGCCGCCGACATTCCGTAAGATCATCACCACTCTGCGCGCGAAGTATTAACATACAAAATGATGCCATAATACACGCTCTTCGCTTCTCCTGCAAAACATATCTCGCCGCAAAGTTGCAAAGTAATTATTTTTTTACTCAAACACTGTACTACTTTCGAGTTTGTGTAAAGCCGCGAGCAGATTTAATTCTACACAATTTTATGTAAAGTACCTACATATTACATTTGACCAATGAATGTTCTCTAGATTTGATTTCAACTTGATTTTACTGCGGAGCCAAATTACTGAAACAGGTTATACAATCTACATATTTGTCAAAGAGCTTTATTATTAAAGAAAGAAAAATATTTTTTTCATCAAACATTCATTTTAATTTTCATACCATCGGATTGGGGATACCAGACAAAAAATAAATCATAATATGTAACTATAAATCACTACACCTTTTTTGCTTATACCAATTTGACGCCCTCCACTTAAAGCTTTGAATGTCCTACTAATATTCCTACTAATATTATAAACGTGAAAGTTTGTAAGGATGGATGGATGTATGGATGTTTGTTACTCTTTCATGCAAAAACTACTGAACGGATTGAGATGAAACTTTGCGATTATATAGCTTATATATCAGAATAACACATAGGCTATAAATCATAATGATATTGCGTAAATTTTCCATATTATAATAATAAGTGTTAAGTAAGTAGGAAAAATTCTGCCATCTGCTAGCTATTATAGCGTGCGCTCCAAGAAATGTCAAAAAAGAACTGTCGAATCGAAAAAATATCAAATCGATTTTTTTTTTGTTTTTTTATTTTCCACCTCCTTTATTCAGGGTAGGTAGGGCCTCGAAATATCGATACTTTGAGGCCCTACTTTTACAATTATTTTTATGTGGGCGAAGCCGCGGGCAAAATCTAGTTATGACATATTTATATCGAAATTATAGTCTAAAATGTAGATAACACGTGCTAAACATAAGCTTTATGAAAATTACCATACATATTACATCGCACATACTCTGCACAGAGCTTTATGAAGTAAATTTGCGCCCATTTGACTGTCATTAGCCCGGCTGCTCTATTTTTACCGCGTACATCGTAAACACCTCCGACTGTGGCAACACCGCTCGTGATTTTTGCAACTTTCCTCGTATTTTTAACTGGTAATGCAATATTTAACGGCCCTTCAACACACCACTGCTATCTCACTCGCACATTTGTAAGATTAAAAACAGGCGTTTACCAACAAAAAAAAAAAAAAATTTTAAAGAGCACGAATTGAACAGATTTAAAAATCAAAAGTACTAAAAAAACATTTAGGTACTTACGACAAACGATAAGCATTTCCAACTTACATGTTATATGATTTTATTTGATCTTTATTTTGTTATCAAAACCTACTGTCATATTTTACTGCATTATTTTAATTGGTTATTTGATTTTTGCTTGTGTAATTTTAATCTCTAACAAAACATCTAAAATGCTACATTTTGATAGTTACATAGACACCGAAAAAACGCCGGGATGTACGTATGGCTAGTTTTTGATAGTACTTATAAATTTGCGCGAGCGAGACGGAATTTGGCATATAGATACAGTCCCCTTAACTGTAATTATCTAGAAGGTTCACAATTAGTGTGCTAACGTGGATTGATGTGTTTATTTAGTTGATGTTTTGCGGCGAGACGGCGTACAGCTCAGATAAAGCTGTCCTTCGTTTAAGTGGCTATGTAAATAGAACGTTAAACGTGCCCGACCAGTGCAGGCCATTTGTTACTGCAGCCGAGTACCAATTATACCTTTGCGTAAGATACCATGAGATTAACAAATGGGTATGTTAGAGTCTGCGCCGATCTTTGTAGCCGCTCAAACTTACCGGCGCGTTGAATCGTTTAGCATGTAAAATGATTGCAATTGTGAATAAAGTGATTTCTAACACTTACATATGAATAGCTAGTTAGACTTTCAATCAACTTATATTGATTTTGTTGCGAATACATCCAGCACAGATGAGCATTCTTAATACATGAGGTAACTTGCTGCATAAAAATAATTGTATCGGTTTATAACACAAAATCGAAATGATTTTTTTGGGCTCTATTTTTAAGTAATTTTGCATATCGTAAATCCATTTTAATCGTCACAAAATGTGCAACTCTTTCTTAGTGAACTAATGCTTTAACAATTCTAACATCATCGTTAGAGTATTTTTTTAGCTTATCTCAGTTTCAATCTCATTGTTTATCTAAATTGAAAAATATTACAATGAAAATAATTTAAAAATTTATAAAATTAATAAAAATAGAGTAAACATCAGAGCGGCCAGAACATTTGGCCTGCTGTCTAATATGGTTTACTTAATTGTTTCTGTTGCCCATGGTTTTGAGAGGCTTATCGCTGATCTAAACCATAAACAATAATCATATTTCGCGGCAGATCACGACACTATCGGCACCTGCTCCCGCGCCGGTCCGCATTGCTGCCAAAGGTCAAGCGCATACTACATTAACCTTATGGGTAGGTATATAACTATTGAGCGGTTTTGTAATTTGGTAGCCACGAACAATATCACGGATATACTTCATTGAAACTGTAAATAAATGTGCTTGCTACAAAGGTATGAAGTACTTATGTTGGTACTTAAATACATGTGTACCTATTTTTCAAGCTTTTATTTAGTTTCACCTGTCCCGTTGTCTGTCTGTCAGTCTGTAAATTTGATGCACTTCCCGGTTAGCGAGCTGAAATTTTGCGTACATGCGTAATCGCGTGACAATGCAATATTATAATGACATGGTGCTGATTTGATGATGAAGCTGGAAGGTGGCCAAAGGAACTTAGCAATGAAACGAGACAACCTCATTGAGTTTGGGTTCATTTGATTGGTCTTGGCGAGTAGTTTGTCTTTCAATGGTAACATCTGCTGCATCTGCATCTTTCCTGGGTCTGATGATAGAGCTGGAAGGTGGTCATAGGAAATCTGACAGGAAACGACGCAACCCTATCGAGTTTCGGCTCGTTTGATTGGTCTTGGCCAGTACTAGTTCAGTAAAAGCTTGTTTAAAAAAAAAGGTTTTTTTTAGATAGTAGTTAGACTAGTAGTTGCAGTTTCGTTGCATTTGCGTTTCACCGTGTGTTCTGGGCCTTAGTGCTCTAGTATTCAATATCATCTAAATTACTTATTTCTTATTGCTTTAGTGTTTCATCTAAGTTAGTAATTTCTTAGTAGTCTAGTATTCCGAACGGAGGTAGCGCGTGTATCGCTAACGGTCGCGTTGGCAAGTGCGCGTGAGTCGACCGGCCTTGCGCCCACGCCTACAAACTGTATACATACATATTACCTGGGAATTACTCAAGCAGCTATTTCTTACGCTGTGGCTTGATGGCTACGCCTAGGGCACTATACTGCCTCAACAGATTTGTATGCAGTATTATATGTATAATTATGCTATTATAATATCATGTATTTATCATTATTTTGGCATGAAGATATTAAACTAAAATTAATTACTCAAATTGGCAAATAAACGAAGAGCATAGGGACAAAGAAAAAAAACAAACAAAAATGAAAAAGTTTGCCTTCGGTTTTGCGGCGGGAATTTGGTGAATTATTGTCATGATTTTGTCTTCTATTTTGTAAATGTTATTTCTTTGTTATTAACAATTGATTTAAAAATCCTGAAATATTATTTTTTTAAATGGTGATCGAGTTTTTTATCCTTTAAAGTAGGACAATTTTATAAATCGTTATGTACCTAAGTATTTTAATCACTGTAAATAATGAATAAATATTCTTCTTTTTAAGATAAGTACTTAATTAGTACATTACAAATAGCTAAGCTGAAATAGTAACCCACAAATAGCACTAATCACCTCAATCATCTAGGTACCTTGTAATTCCGCCTTAATTAGTAATTCGATCTATAAACTTTACTAAATAAACATGATTAATGAATTTAAAAGGCGTATATTTGACAGCTGGTGACCACACCTAGTTCCGAAAGACAACAACTAGGTACCTAATTTACACAGGGGCGTAACTAGACTAAACCAGTAGCATTAGCTTTTATCTAGAGTCAAGAAGTACCTACAGTCTTGTCAATTAAATTAACCTATATAATTTCGTTTTAGAATCTTATTTTTTAGTGTTATTAATTTAGAGCAAACCTTCACATTGGCATAGCTAAAAAATATATCTATTGTGAGGAACTGCTTTTTTTAGGTATCTCAGTAAAAATATTGATAACCTTACACTCTGAAGTACCTAGGTTTTCTATACAATTTGGTAGGTGTGTGGTGACAAGAGCAAAAATTAGAAGCTAAAAGTACAGATTATTGTGGAATATCACTGAATTAATTACTCAAACAATTATAGAAGTCATTTGTTTTGTTTGATTGAAAACTTGAACTACGCGGTATTGAACCTTGTCCCTTCACTAAGTCCGCCCATTAAAGTAGTGGTTTAGTAACAGCAAATGTGATTTAGTAACATTGATATAGGGCTATCAATATACCCCTATTGATACTGAAAGGGCAGAGTTGGAATTTAGAATGTCCAGTTTGGTTGTGGCTGGTATCCGCCAAATTTAAAACTGTTCCCACGGAGTCGATATGGCAAGTTGATAATTATTCACGGGCTTTGGAGGCCAAATTGGAAAAATTTGAATAAAATCTAGACCAACAATTCCAATTTGTATGTTTGTTTGTTAGTTTGCCTTTCCACCATGTACTCGAGGGATCGAAAGCTGAAAATCATTCAATGAAAGCTTAAGAGCAAGGCTTTTGTCGGTAGAGTAACTCCCACGGCTCACGGTCCTGTTCCAGTATTTTCACCCCTCTGTAAGACACGACAAAGTTGAAATAACACGTCCTAATTAAAGTGAAACTTTTAATGCGACTTCCAGCAAGGTTGCGTTAAACGTTTAACGCTACCATGGAGGGGGTTTGAAAGCACTGTTGCATCGAAGTTTCACTTCTTCCGCGCGGAGAGACTCCACTTGCGCTTTTTAATCGAATTTCAGCAACTTTTTGACGTAATACGCAGTAAAAATTGTCATCCACTTAGTTTTGCTAGTTTGATAAGTTCATCTATAATCGGAATTGCAATAAAATTATACTGAGCTGGATTTTAGTTATAATCTCACCTGAACGAACTTATTAACTACTAACCACACACAACCAACACATTCCCAGCTTTAATATCAAAATCAAAACATCCTGTAAAGATGGTATCAGGCAGTGCTAATTGCGAGCACGACTCATTGAATTCCTTCGTTAACCTTGAGCGGAATCTGCAGAGCTTTGAAGTGTTCTCCGGCGACCATAGGCCATTCAGTGAGCACAGATTGGGCACTTGAGCAGTGAGCATTCGCGATCTCCCACGAGATAGCGCGCACGCAGGTGCGGACGCCGGCGAATAATCGCAACGAGCAATGACTGTTGAATCACTAGGAAAATACGGATGTTGTAAAGCGCAATGGATATTTAAATACAACAAAGAGAATAAGCTCTGAAGTCCTTTAGACTTTAGAGCATTACGTATAATATATTTTTGTTTAGGTTTTCAAGATAGGATCCTATAGAATGGAACTTTTTTTCAATTTGAGCAAAGCTATAAAGGTCATTGGCTCGCGCTTTAGTACTGCACCGTAGTGGACTATGAAAGATGTGATTTTTTTATTTTCAGCAGTACCTAATCTATCTGTAACGTATCGTAATATGAATATCTCCTGAGAATAACGTTCATTTATAATGACTTCTGCACGGGCATTGGGCGGATTGTAAAGAAACAAGCTTTTTTAATTTATTAAAGACAAATTAATGTTTAGTTTTAAGTTTTAACTCTTGAAACATATTAGCTACGAGTGTTATTTTGTTCAATTTTATCAATTTTTCTCATGAACATTAATTTGATTATAATTATTTATTAATCAACCTTCGGCATAGCCCCATGAATATTCCTAAGGTAAAGTTCTAGTGATATTTTATTGGTCCCATTATTCTCAAGGCGTTTTATTGAAATTTAATAAACCATACATATGCTATAACATGTCAAAATGTGTGAATTTATGTGTTTCAACACGCGCTCAAATTGTCAATTAAACTTGTAAGTAATTAACATGTTCGTTTTATTTTTGTTGCAGGTCGGTGTCCGCGTTTTTGGTTCATTTGTAAAGCTGTAAGTTTTATTGCGTTTTCACTAATAAATTAAAATGTTGTCACGTAACTTCGATATTTCAATATAATATTATCTAATCCATTGGATTGATGGTGCAGTAAGAGAAAAGATTGTATCCAGCGGTGGGATAAAGAAATTTACGAATTATGATGATAATTATCGGATTTATACTTACGTTATGTTACTCATAAGTATGTACATGTCAATGTTAACTACCACGAATAGCTCAAAGGCTAAACTAATTTCGGTGTTTATTAATTCATGACAACAATTCTCGTAGGATTTTATGACATTTCCAGATATTTTACAAAGTCGTGTAATTATTAACTGACAAAAATCGAACATTTTATGAAGAATTCTTCACTCACATTGCTTGGAAAGCAAGTACCTAATCATGTCGGAACATCATCATTGTATCAGTCGTGCAACGTCCACTGTAGAATACTTAGTACTAATATTCGCATTAGCCCGGTTGTATGTACTTATGCGTCTTGCATCCAACGCGATTTGCTGCGTAGCTCCCTATTATCCAAGATGCGGTACAGCCGTAATGGCTAGGCATGTTATCAGCCCTGCGCAACTCCGAGTCCACTTATCCAAGAATGCACCAATTTGTGTTCGTGTTCGAATGTGTTGCCTAATTCGGCCGGCATGGGCCTTAATTTTGAACGCACGCCGCTCCTTGGGCGGCCCAAGGCCGAACCTTAATGGCTTGTCCGTTGAGAATATTAACAGAAGAACAACTTTTCAAACCCCTAAGCTGTGTACTGGTATATAACATACTGACCGGACCGGTTTTAAGTCCTCTAATATGTTATAGACTCAAAATTGTCTCACTTTGGATTTTACTTTGCTGCGTCGATGGTAAAATGACCAACGTCTTCCTTTTTCATTCACTTCAGTTCTTTAAGTGAAAAACGGTATACGATATCATATTATACTTAATACTGACCCTTAGTAATTAGGTGTACCTTTATAGCCAAGATGTAGGGTATAAGCACGATTCACATTGAATTATGGTTTCAGCAAAAAAAAACTTCAAATGTTAAACTTAAATTTCTCGTAAGCATTCAAAAAAGCTTTGAACTATTAAACGCTCCCGTTTTAATGACCATAAGACAGAGATGCCGAAAAATATCACATTACCTAATTATTCTGTGGTAACCGAATTCAAATACTTACAAACTCGGGCCTAACCCGACGACAGCCCATCTCAAACACCATTGGGTAATTGCATCCTGATAAAATAACACTAGCCGTTACTCTGTCGATTATGGTACTCTGTGATTTGACCAAATTGCCCTCAGGCGTGCTTCCAGTGTCACGATACTCATACACAGACTGACATGCATTGTGTGTAAGGAGATCGATTTGAGAAGGTCCCTGCAGGCCTGGAGTTGATTGACAACTGACAGCTTTGGATATTATATGGATCATAACGTATTTGGATATGAGCATGAAAGAAATAAAGATTGTGAAAGCTTACAATGTCTGTCGATGCGTGAAATCACGAGCGGTATATGAAATTGCTTTGCAGTATTATCGTCTGGTTCATTTTACGAGATTTTCTAAGACTTATGCGAAGAGAATGGTACACTGCTATCGTTACGATCATTATTTCAGCCATATGACGTCCATTGTTTAGCAGAGGCCACATGTTTAATTATTATTTTGTGTAATGCCAATGATCTTTAGTGTAATTTTTAATTTATTTTAATTGACATCATTATATTGAATTCTAATATTTGTTTGTCAATTAGTTATTTTTCTAAAGAGGGAATAAGTAAATCTATCGTGTTGACATGTCCCTAAATGAAATATTTTATAAATAAATTGAAAATGAATATTATGACTATGGTGTAGAATTTGTGAAGTAAAGGGCGTGTAGAGTTAGAGTTTTGGCTCTTTATGACATCTCTCAACATTGAAACTGAATACAAAAGGTATTTCATGTCGGTCTATATCCACATGCGCCGGTGCATGTTTTGCAGTGGTATCAGGTTATGGGCTAAAGTCTTGGTAAGGTCTGGATGAAGACGCTTTCAAATATGTTTGTTAGGCCTATGTCAGTGGACATCCTACGGCTTACGTAATGATGATTACGGCGGAACAAGTAATATCTCAAAACAGCCACAAAGGCTGGCCACCGCGCCGCCTTCCTACAGCTAATTCAACAAAATGTCCCTTCACAAGATTGGCCCACGCTCTATAATTGCACCTTTATTCCCGGTGCAATTAAACTAAGAAACGGTACATTGTACAGTTAACTATTTTGTTTAATCGCCAGAAGAACGAATCGTGCGCAGGCGCAGGCAGGCGCACGCAATTTGTTTATTGTTGGCATTGTGCAAGATTCGTAATGAATGTAGCGACGATCTATCATCGGGCGGCCCGATTTGTCAGCAACTGTTCTTGTAATCTGCAAGCGTTTTGACCATCGGAATTTTTACATATTATTATTATTATTTTTCCCCGAAAATGGCATAACCGACTTCAAACGTGTACAGAACTCGAATAGTTCGCACGTATCGATGTAGTAATTTTCACATTATTGTTGAATTATCAAAAATAGCAGAACCAATTTCAATAAAATTTAAATACAACCATTTTATAAGTATGATCTACCAAACTAAAAAATACATATTTAAATCGAACTACTGTGTAAAAAGTTGCGTGTGGTCAAACGTTACAATCTGTGAGTGAATAATCAATCATCCCCTGTTTTCCTACCCTTATTTAGGATTGAATTTTTGTTTCGAAGTTTAAATGAAACTTACTTCAAAGTATACCATTTCCAATAAAATTCAACAACATTCAGAACTTATTTGATTCAACGCCCGATCCACTAGAATCTTCACTGCTCTGATTCGTTTTATGTCTGGTGTTCATTGCTCCGATCTACTGTGATCCTATTGCTGCTCAGTTTTAAACCTTTAAGTAGCCTACCATTGACTTCACTGCCCTGATATGAATCTCTTCAATATTCATAATAGGGATATGTATCATTCATACTAGATATTCTAAACTAAACACACTAGGTATTTTGTAGTGAATCGAATGATGATGAATTTCAAAGTGATCAAAACGATGTCGATCTAAACGATCTACATCGTTTTGATCACTTCGCGTGTGAGCTCTACATTATTCCTGAATTAAACTCGCGAAATTTTCTGCTACTTTATCTAGTCCTCATCTATTCGTCCTAAAGAATATCTTTTACATTAATAAAATATTTTACCGGTACAAAATGCGTAACCAATATATTATTTACACTAGTTTTTACCCGCGGCTTCGCCCGCATGATATTTTGATTTTTGTGCTATCATGGGAGGGAACCCTTTATTTATCCGGGATAAAAAGATGACTATGTCACTTTCCGTCTTTCAAACCCGAGGCCCTACCTTACCACCCTTAATAAAGGAGGTGGAAAAAAAAACCATTTGACGGTTGTTCGATTCTACAGTTTTTTTAGACATTTCTTGAAGCGCACTCTAGAATAGCTCGCAGATAATTTTTCCTACTTAACACTTATCGTTATATTATGGAAAATTTACGTAATATCATTATAATTTATAGCCTATGTGTTATTCTGATATATAAGCTATATTATTGCAAAGTTTCATCTCAATCCTTTTAGTAGCTTTTGCGTGAAAGAGTAACAAACATCCATACATCCATCCATCCTTACAAACTTTCGCGTTTATAATATTATTAGGATAAGGCTAGGTCCTAAAACGCACTTGACGGATTTTATGCTATGCTTTTGTTTTGACTGACAAGACGATAATATCAGCGTGGTCCTGTCAGTCAAAAATGCCATGTATGTATAAGCTAAGCGTCCACTTGTCAGTATCGTACGCAACGGACGCGTCGCATCAAACAGATACAAGTTTTCACAGTGCGTCCACTGTATCGGCAGCGTACGGATTACCGACGGTGAGTACCAGAATACGGTTTGACGATGCCAGTTCATTCGGATTTTCGTAGTGAGCGTACGTGCGGACTCTGTGAGGATGGAGGAAAGCGATGAAGAACAAATTGTCGTTGTAGCTTGTTTGTTAGCGGAAGAGGAAGAATTGGAAAAAAAAGTTAAAAAGAAACATAGTATCTGGATACACGACATATTCAAGAAGAGATCGGAACATGGAGAATATCACACCCTGTTTCCTGATTTGTCAAACGATGACACCAAGTTCTTCCAATATTTTCGTATGTCGCAAGCTAAATTCAATTATCTTGTTTATATCCTGAAGCCACACGAGAAACTGCGCGCGGGGTGCGTCCACTGATCGGCATTCCGTATGACGTCATCGACACGCATCGCAAAAGTTGCCTCTCGGAGCAATGGTGTCGGCATTGCCGATGTGCGATGCGTACGATGCGGACAGGTGGACGCACTTATATGAGTCTCTATACAAAGAATGCTACGATCCGTTGCGTGCGATGCATCCGTTGCGTACGATACCGACAAGTGGACGCTTACCAATAGACACGCTTCTCGATCTAATTCGATGTGAGACCATTTGTAACGTTGTGTAATGCTTTGACAGCTGTAATTAACTGTTAATCATATTGCCGCCGGCTCCCCGACTAACGTGATGGTAATACGCATGTGGTTTGGATACTTTCATAATATCTCGTGTGAGATAATTCTCTTTTTTTGAGTAGCAACCAATATTGCTTTTATATAAGACTTCACGTGTCAATAGTTTTGATGATAATTGAGATATGTCCAATAACAATACAATACATATATGTAGAATATACAATACGTATATGTATTTGGAATACGGAAAAGCTTTGAAGTGTTTTCAAGCTAAAAAGTCAAGCCAAAAAAGCTCTATAGGTAATAGAGTCGTTTTTAACGCGCTCTCTCTGTATTTAAAGCAAGCGCAGGTAGTGAAGCAAGTGCTTCTGGAGAGCCCTGGATTTTTCCATGTTCCATGCAATCATGTCGCTATTGAGCATCGTAAGAATTTGACGCTTCTAAAACTTGACAGTAATAATTTCTTAAATAATGCGATGCCAAAGTTATAAGGAAACAATTTTAAAATTCCCAAAACAAACCACACAATACTAACAAATACGCAATTGAAGCATTACCTTTAATCATGAATATGAAATTTTTTAAAAAAGCTTTCGAAGTCGACGACTTGAAACCACTAAACGGTTTTTTTTTGTTTTTTAATGTTTTAGAAGTATTTTCATAAAACCCAAAAGCGGGTGATAACACGTACCAAGCCTACTATTACTCGTAGGACTAGCACTAGAGTTACGCTAGCAACATCACCACTGAACGGCAAACTTAAACGTTCTTTTTGCGTGAAGATGTGGGCCATAGCTTTTAAAACACTGTGACGACCCCGTTATTTAATGGTGTCATAAACACAGTTTTACTCGAAGATACTATCAATTCTAGACGGGACTGGAATTATGCTCAATTTTTAATTTGCATTGCTATCTGCAAAAAGGCAAAAGGTCCTGGATAAAAATAGACGTCTGCTCAAAGCAAATGGTGCTTGTAAGAAACAAGATCTTGCACTGTACAACAACTTTTTTCGTCAAAAATGGTAGGTACATATATGCAACTTCAATCAGTGCAATCTTCTTACAAATATTCGAAAAGTTTGCTCGAAACAATACCATTTTAAAATTATTATTGATTTTTCAGATATCACTCAACCGACTTCGATAAAATTTGAATGGCGTGGATCAATATCAATTCATAATTGGCGAAATAATCGCGTAACATACACACAAAAAGAACAATTTCGTTGAATGAAAACCTCCTTTTTTGTAGTCGGTTAAAAATATTTATCTAAGCTTTCACAGAAAATTTAAGATTAAGAAATCTTTAGATCAAGATTACAACTTAGGTACTAGTGAAATTTTGCAGCGAATTCGTAACGGATTTAAGTACCGTATTTAATGAATACCTAAGCCCAGTTTCGATTTCACCTAATCACCAAATGGACGAGCCTATCATTCCATGTTTGAAATCGGCGGATGAACCTATAAGCACATTTTTTCAACGGTTAGGCATCTCAATATAATTCCATCTTAGCGAATGCAACCAGTTTTCAGTCATATTGCGTCGTCCAAACATGTACCTAGTTACAGTGCGACAACCATTTACTATTTGTTTTCAAATCTCTGTACTTTGGTCCTCTTCTTCTTTTCTTTCTTTTTTGCTTAGACCGTAGTTTTTGGATAATTATATTTAATCAATCTGCTAATTTACGTTAACTTTAACCTTAGCTGTTGGTTTAAAAGTACCACAGAACTACAGGTGGTCATGTTGACTTTATAAGCTGTGTCTCAATATTCGATTGTACGAGTAGATACTTTACAAGTTACTCTCCAAACTAGTCTGCAGATGGAAAATCCGTCAATGAAAGTAGTTTTACATCCTATTTCACTCGAAGAAAACTTTAATTAGTGGTTTTATGAGTTAACTTATCAAGTTTGTAATTAAATAAGAAAAACTTGGAATTGCAAGCAAGTACCTAAGTTTGCCTCAATTTATGACTTCCTATTAAAAGTATTTGAAAGTTGTTTGTCTGTTGTTGTTAAGTTACATTGCAATAATTTTGTACTATGTAAGTAGCTGAAGGCGGACGAGAAGTAGTTTTTGAAAGCTGAAGACGCATCCCATATAGGTACTTTATGTATTTGTTAACATTTTGTAGAGTGTAAACTACGGTTAAACTGCTATACTGTCCTAACGATAGCTTCGTGGCCATTTCAACGGCATTTTAAACGTTTTTCATAAATGTACTTCATAGTAAAAGTTAATACTTGTGCTATAAACTTCAATGACCTTTCAAAACAAGCCCAAAACAACTCAATTACCAAACCTCCAATCCTAAGCAAACAGGATAAGCTCTAACAAAGAAACTAACATCAAACAATCGTCCAATGTTAATCAATAGCTCGGCAATACTTTATTTGTTCACAAACACGCGGACGAACAAACAAACGTGTGTAAATACGTCGAGCAAACGAGTCGTGTCAGTGTGTCACAAGGGCGAGCAAAGATGGGTGAAGCTGGTCAGGAGCCGAAGGCATGTAGGCTACATCGGAAAATGTCAATGAAGTCATAACTCGGAATTTGTTTTGCTGGATAAATAAGATGGATTTTATATTACACGCTTGATTGAGCTTGATTAATTAATAGTCTTGAAAAAAAATTTACAAGATATCTATAGGATTTTTGTATGAGAGAGATATTTTATAGATACATTAGCTATTGATTCGTATAAACTTTTGAACAATGGCCAATGTTTAAGAAGCTAGAGTTAGAATATTGTTTGCACTTTTCACCGTAGGTGTGTTGTAAAACAGCATCAGCAATATTTATTTTCAAGTTTGCTATTAACTTTACTCTCTCTGAGTCCCTGAAAATTAACCATAACAACCTTTGCTTATAAAATTAAACTGTATACCTACTTCTGCACTCGGTTTAAAATAGAAATGTAGCTTACCAAAACAATCAAACATTGTAAACATAGTAGTTAAAATTAAGAGTCTAATCACAAAACTCCCTCGAAAGCGAGTAGGAAACCCATACGTCATACCAAATTACCCCCTTTCTCCTACGCCTAGTTATCCCACAAAATTGTTAATTGAATCGGTCCGCGAGCCCCTAATCCCGGAGATTACTCCTATGATTTATACGGAGGAGGTGCTGGCCATAAATAACCATCAGCCTGTATCGGGTCCTGGTGGTTGTTTATCGACGCACGGTGGCGAGACTGCCTAGGATTCACTGAAAACTGTAGGAATATAATGTGTTCTAAATTGAATAGAATTTACTCCTATTTGCCCCTCAATACCCCTCAGCGTAATGATAAACTCACACTAACCTAATGCTTGTGTTTAGGGTTCCGTTTTTAGATAACCTTTGGGTAAAAACGGAACCGTTAGGCAGACCGATTAGGGTTTCATTTTTAGGTACCCTTTAGGTAAAAACGGGACCCTATTACTAAGACTCCGTTGTCCATTCGTCTGTCCGTCTATCTGTCATCAGGCTGTATCTCATGAACGGTGACAGCTATATAAGCAATTAAAATTTTCACAGATGATGTATTTATGTTGCCACTATAACAACAAATACTAAAAACAGCATAAAATAAATATTTAAGGGGGACTACCATACAACAAATGTGATTTATGAAATCGGGCTAAGGGGCTCTTACGACATTGCGTTGTCCTTAAGGCTCATGATGTTTTCGTCACCTTCTGGTAAAGTTCGAAAGGTTAATTGGTTTACACAATATAATTTGTTCTCCTACACAAACGTAGCCAGTTTCCAGTTAAAGAAATGAAAACATCCCCACTCAGTTTTAATTGTAATGAAAAGAATTACGTCGATTATTATGCCATCGATTTTTTTCTACGGGCGTATGCAAGTTGCCTCTTTCTGTCCGAATTCCCTTAAAATCATGGTAACCTCTCCAAGAGAAGAAGGTGCAATGAATCATGCGCTGGTGTCAGAGTGAGTGTCCGGTGTCGGTGTCGGGTGTCGGTGTCGCTGAGTGTCGCTGTTCTCGCCGAGTGTCGCGAGCGTTGGGGATGTAATTACTCAGCTGCTTTATATTCATGACTCTAGCTAGGAAGTTGATATCATTTGAGAAATAATGTGGGAACAATATCGTACTGAAACCGTTTCTAATAGTATCAGGGAAATTATCGGCAACTTTGAATGTTTATTACAAAGTAGCCAGCGGCTTTTCTAACTCATTGTAACAATATGTGCTTACGCACCGGTTTGGCTAGCAACATGCTGAAATGTGTGTTGTGTCTTTTATTGAGATATTTAACTACTTTTAGAATTGTTAGGAGTTCCAAACATTTTACCAGAAAATTAAATAGCTAAGTAAAAAACTCCTTGTAGTATCATTTAGTTATATTCTTCCGAATATGGCCTAGGATAATTATTTTTCGCAAAAAAATCGCAACACCGACTTCCACCGAGTACAGAGTTCGAATAATTTGCACGAATCGATGTGACATCCATGTACAATTTTGTACAATCATAACGGCTCAGCTGATTTCAATAAAATTGTAATGGGACCACTTAATTCGAAAGAATATATTTTCCCAAATGGGAAAGTATAGTATTTCGAATTAAAAAAGAATTTTAGAAATCGGTTCACAATTGACGAAAATATCGCTTAACATACAAAAAAAAATATATATATACACACGAACATAGTACCTCCTCTTTTTTGGAAGTCGGTAAAAAGGATGTTTGGCATAATTATGCGTTAATTCAACTAGTACTACTAACCTACGGGGTTCACTGCTCGGAATATCACAAAATAAGATACCTATGTACATAGGTACAGCAACTGAAAAGAAACATAATATTTTCTCTAGCAATTACCTACTTTAAAAAAAATATTGCATTCGATTTAGTACACCATACCTTGCTGCTGATGTTTCAGTGGATTACTTCACAATATATAAGATGATTTGGAAAATAGGTACTATAATAAAAGTATTATGTAAAGTGTAATCGCAATTAATAGTTTACAAAACAGCAATGCTTTTACTGATATTGAGCTTGCTCTTTGAATGTTTAAAAAGAACCTTGTCAATAAATTAATACCATCACATGCCTTTCATACATTTTTAGGGTTCCGTACCTACCTACAAAGTTCAAAATTTTCCCATATGACGTATATTTTTTGCCGCTATAAAAACAAATACTAAAAACAGAACAAAATAAGCATTAAATAAGGGGGCTCAATTAAATCATATAAATATTTAAGAGGGGCTCTCATTCAAGAAACGTGATTTTATTGCTCGATATTAATAACGTTAACAGAAAGATGCTCGAAATATTCACAGAATATGAAGTTGTATATTCCCTTCAAAAATAAATAAGTAAATTAAAATAAAATATATTAAGGGGGGTTTCCATACGGTACGGAACCCTTCATGCACTAGTCCGACTCGCACTTGGCCGATTATTACAACACTTTTAACCGATGTAAAAACGGCGACATCACAGACCACACATTCGACGCTTCAATAAGTGTTTAACTCCTTCATTATTGCGGTTACGGTTACAAATAATCTATTAATTTATTCATAGTGCATTTGTATACGGTTTCCACGAGCTCTCGGCGTCCTGGCTTATGGCAATTATATTTACATAATATTACCCGACAACAGGCTCATGCAGATTGTATTTATGTCTGGTTACATTATCTGTGCGGAAAACGCGCCGGCGACGCAGTTTGCAAGCTATTGAAATTATTGTAAATGGATACACTGGGTTGTGTAAAAACTAATATAAGCTAAAAATAAACTAAATCATTATGCTATTTCAATAGCGAAATAGGCATCTATGTATATGGAATACAAAAAATGCTAAGTTGATGAAAATAGGTAGGATTAAGTACCGCATAATAATTCACACAACGTTTTCTCTTTTAGATTGATCTCATGGATGTATAATATAGTACATCCATGATTGATCAATAGTATGGTACATCCATGATTGATCAGTTAAAGAACATTTTTTGCATATTTTTAAAGAGAAAAACACGGCAACTAGATACTGAAGCGAGATATTTTTTAAGTATCTTTCTAACTCATGCCATATTAAATCTTTGCATCTTTTTCTTTCTTTTCTCGATCGACTACATTATCCCTCTGGTATCTCTGTGTTTTTAAGGAAAAGGTGGCAAAATGACCAATTTTCATTATCATATTATCTCAGGTAACTTGAAACATAACAGACGCAGTCTATTTTTGACTGACGAAACGGAAGAGGTACCTACTCAATTCGACGCGTATATTTTTTTTATGTATAACGCATAACTTTTTACATTGTGGTCCGATTTTGATAATTCTTATTTTATTGCAAAGAGTACTTCGACATTGGTCTTGTTTAAATTTTATTGAAATTGGCTAAGCCATTTACTCAGATTTTATCATCAACAATAATGTGAAAAATGCTACATCGATCCGTGCGAAATATTCGCTGATTCTGTACACGGTTGAGCTATTTTTTGCGAAAAAATATTATGACATAGATACAAACTCGTAAATAAATAAAATTATTTTACATTGCTTCTAAGAAAATTTAATCTGGTAGGTAGTTTATTTTAACATACCAAGTAATCCTCATCCAATCCAAAAGTTAAAAAAGTCCTAAATTTCTTTTACGAACTCTACTTTTACGACAAAATTTTCAATTTTATGCAAAATCAAAGAGATAGTTTCGCGTTACGGGAACAATGAGCACGGGCATGAGAGAGGTCATCGGAAAGCCACGTCATCATAGGAAAGTTCAATTAATGCAGAGATTGGAATTATTATGAGTAGAAATGAGCTGGATTTCTACTTAGATGAGAGATGCGGTTTTGCGACGTCGTCGTAATCTGCTTTATGGAATTACACGTTAAAGGAATAGAATGAGCTTTAAATACTAGTTGGATTTGGGAACTAGCAGCGATCTGCGGTTTTTTTTCTGTTATTCTGAGAAAAATCTTAGCTCTAATGGACAGTAAATTACTAATAGTTTTCAAATTTCTCAATTTTATTTTTCATTTTGTCTATTCCATACAAGCTTGAGATATAGAGATTCAGACCCACCTCCAGTTTTCATTTAGGCTTTTTATAAGTTTTAGCATTTGAAACAGGTTATATTATCTAACATGTAAGTAAGTGCAATCGACAAATCAATTATCTTTCCTTATACCTAACTAACAAACAAACCGTTTTTTGACTACCAAAAACGACTACTTACCGAGAAAAAATGTTTCAGATTGGTATTCGTAATGTTTGATCAATAGTTCATAGTCTATTATTTTCGTTTTTTCTCTTTCACGTCATACAATTGAGCCCTACAATCAGTCGGGACAGAACGTCGATCTATGGTACTGCATCTTCAGTACCGGCGGCCACACCGGTGCAGTGGCGATCATTAAATCGTTAACAGTTACAACCGCGCACCGAGCTGCGCGGGCGCATGGACGCGGAAAATTATTCGCACAGTGCGCTTCCGCGCGCACTTGCCATCTTGGGAACATCTCGCTGATCTTCCGATTGCCACTCACTGTGACTTGCTTGGTTCCTCAGCTGTGTGAGTTTTGATCCCCTCAATGCGTCTGATATAAAATCTTTGTTTTTATACACAACCGTTGTCTCTCACACGTTATAAAAAACGTATACCTACTCCTCAAATCTGCCTGCTGCTAAGTAATAGATATTGTGGGTGCAATAAGCGATGCTTTAATGGCAGATACTCTAATATAAAAAAGGCATGTTAAAAAAGAGATTTATCTAATTTGAATACATCTGGTTGTATTCGAAGTATAGTATAACTCATGTAATTAGAGATTAACTCTCACTAGACACAAGTTGACACAACTACAACCTGCAGATCATGTAGCGATATAATACCACTACATCGTTACATACCAAAATACTTATCACAGAACATTTTATTCATTTTAGCACCAAACTCAGAATCTTACGACCCACAGATCAAACTGTAGTTACAGATTGATAGTTTTGATACCGCATAATAATTATCCACAGTCAGAACGAAAGTTCTTCGCTTCTCAGCTAGTGCACCGTCCTCGGTTCCCAGCGCGGACCACAAACGTTCCGCGGCTGTTTAATGGTCACTGCGTCCTAATTTGGCGCAAAAAACCGCGGCAACATGACTGCTACCCATTCTGTGGTGGCTAGTTAGGCTAACGAAGCAGACAGATCGGCGTCAGGCATCCGACCGCGACCGCGGTCGCGGATCAATGGAGGCTTCGAACTTCGAGGTCTTTACCATCAGGTCTTTAGACGTATCTATCTTTTAATAGTGCATTGATCAATATAAGCCTGCTATCGATCTCGAAATCTGTCTGCCCTGGAACAGTGGCGGAATTCAAACGCATATTCTCATGACTATAAATAAGGCAAGTGTTCTCTCCCTACACCACTAGAGGGCTCAATAAGTTAAGTTTGTATTAGCCCGAGTCTGGATTGAGTACCTTAAGCGCTCGTCTCTCTTTTTCAAAAATTGACAAAAAACAAATCTAAAGGACAACATACCAAGAACGGAGCAAGCTGAATGAAAATAAACAAAACAATGTAAGATTAAGGAATGTATAAAAACTATCTCTCCATCAGAATTTCAACAACTTCCGCCAATTAAATTTGCGCAAAATCGCTATCAAATCCATCTCGAATAACTTAAAGATCTAACGCACTGGCGGGCGATAATACGAAATAATCGAGTTAGAATCGTGCGATCGGCTCGCGTGCGCCGCCGCGCGCCCGCGCCGGTGGCATGCGCATGCGCAAGCGCACCTGTTCACCACACGCACACACATATACTACTTAAATTTATATACCTACATGTGCACTGTACGGAGGCATAGACAATACTAACGGAGATATAGTTTACTGGAGGCATAGTTTATTGTAAACCACAATGGATAGACCAACGAGGGATTTAAATAAAAGAAAAAAATCTCTTCTGTTTTCTCCTGTTTAATAGATACACACACACAGCGATACCTGCTAATGAGATTGATAGGTCTAACAGATCTAACATTTTAATTGTAGGGCGTCTATTAGACTTTACCTCTCGCAGGTACCAAAACTTTCAATAGAACTAACAGATTCAGAGTTGCAAATGTGATAGAGGGGGGATATAGAACTAAACTTTTTGAACGCTTTAGCTACTTTTAAAATGTTAGATTGTAAAAAAAACATTTAAAAGCCACGTTGCCTCAAACATTTGATTTTAGAGAAACAAATGGCGGTCTTCTCAGTCTCATAATCCGTTGCTCTAGAATGAATTCAAACTTGCACAATTTACTTAATTGACCGACGAACCAAACCGGAGGAGGTACTCAATTCGACGCGTATATTTCTTTTATGTATAACAACGCATAACTTTTTTCATAGTCGTCCGATTTCAATATTTTTTATTTTTATTGGAAAGCGTATACTTTGAAATTGGCCCCATTAAAATTTTATTGAAATCAGCTGAGCCATTTTTGATAAATCAACAATAGTGTGAATAATGCTACATCGATCCGTGCGAAATAGTTGCGAATTCTGTACACGGGTGAAGTCGGTGATGCTATTTTTTGGAAAAATAATTATTTCATCAATGAAATCCCCCTAAACATGAAATAGCGCTAACACATGGAATCTTTTCATCAATCTGCGGTAATCAGAGCGTGAGCTCTCAAATGACATTTCATTTGAGATCGGGCACAGCAGCGATTATACTCATTGTTTCAACGATACTAGTGTTTATCTAATGAGAAAGCGCATGTTTAATGTTTACAACAAAACAAACGTGTAAATTAATTCCATAGAAACTAGAAAGTTTTGGAAATGGACGATGGGTAGTTAAAAGTGTTCGTTAAACTGACTAACTGATCACCTTCGGTGTAGTTATAGCAAAATTTGATGTAGAAAATCAACCACCTTTTACAAAAGGTCTACTCCAATAAGTTCAACCATTGAACAAATTGAGGAGATTTTGATCAATTTTTTTCAACTTTTAAAATAGTTGAGCTACTTACTTGAAACTACTTGGAAAAAGGACGTGCAATAATTTCAATTACAATATTTTTTAATGAAACGATGAAGCACATAATATATATTCAAGCAAACACATTCTAATAAGAATTTAATCACATTTATTAATCATTAGGTACAGTATAAGTAATGAGTGGATACTCAAGTTCCTAAACCATAGACTGATATTGAATTAGGAAGAATTGGGAGAAATTAAAGAAATGTAGAGCATTGTTGCTGCTGTTTAGGTATATTAAAATCAAAACCTACACATACAATTTAAACTCTTATTAATGAATGCATAGTACCTATTTTAATGAAGTTTAAATAAGTTATAGTTACCTACCTTTTTTTGTCCTTATTGTCCTTATTTTGTCTTTTGCTAGTGTTTATTTAAAAAAACTACGGATTAAAAGCATTCCAAAGTAAATTTTATTTTTTGATAAGGCTTATAAATAAGATGATAAATAATAAATAAAGTATTGAACCTGATCTACTAAGTATTTATCACGTTTATCACCAAATGATCACCCGAACTGCATCTTTTCAGAGTTTAGAGAATTTTTAAACGAAATTCTTGATTTACAAATCAGGTTATCGAATCAAACAATTATTCGAATTTTAATAGAAATCGCTTCTTCCGACTAGATCCATCCTAATAGGCAGTTTTACCTTGTTTCTGTGTCACAGGGCCAAGGCACGCTAATAGGCCCTGTTTGCCCAAACGCCGCCGCGAAGGTTACTCGTAGGGCAACAGGTTCCTCACTGGGTTAAAAGGTTCCAAACTGGAATTTGACGGAATTCGGCCCGTAGGGTCTACTTTCACTGTTCTACTAGAGTTTGATGGCTTTTTTATTTTCCAAATTCTAATAATTCCTTCAATACACTGTAGTAGATATGTTTCCTTGTTTTTTTTCTAACGTCGTTCTGAAGTCGATCCATTTACCTATTTACTTTTTTATCAGGCTGCCTTTATCAATTACAACAAAATATTATTTTTTTACATTCTTGTGAACTACGATTCTAGTCATCGGTTCAAATTTTGTTGTAAGGCGTTCAGCCCTCGAATACTTTGATGATTGAAAAATACTAACATTCATTTAGTGTATTGACACCTTCTTTCATTCATTCATGATTGCACCTATGTGAGAAAGATTGCCTAGCCTTCTCCCTTCTTTTCCGAAGTCAGCATAAGAAGTTCAATAGGGCCAAACCACTTCTGTAGTATCTCAATGGGCCACACAAACGCATCACGTATTTTCCAAACTAAACACAGGCAAGGCACGCAAACTCTCGTGAGTTCAAACAAACTGTTGAGTGAATATTTAAAACACATCCTCTCCGCGTGGTGATCAGAATGGATGTGCCATTACCATAAAGAAAGTGGGTGAGCGCACGCGAGGTGAAATTGGCGATCGCTATGCACTTTTACCTTCAGTAAGGGGTGTCGGACGTATCTGCATTTTATTTTGCATAATATCTCATCATATTTGTTGCATAATTGATTTATTGACAGTCTGAAACTACAGTAACTACACTTGTTAGAATTTTTTACAGACTCCAAAAAAGGAGGAGGTAGGTACTGTGTACGTTTTTTTGTGTATGTCCATCGATATAATCGCCAAATGTGAACCGATCCAAAAAAATCTTTTGTAGTTCGAAAGGATAGATTTTCGAGATGGTTCCATGTAAATTTTATCGAAATTGGCGCAGCCGTTATTGATAAATTAATTATCAATAATGTAATACATAAGGTACATGGATGTCACATCGATTCGTGCAAACTTTTCGAATTCTGTACACGGTGGAAGTAGGTGTTGCGATTTTTTCCGAAAAATAATGATTGTAAATAAGTAATGTTACAGACGACTTTTGGTTTATAGCAAAATCCACCACATGAGGTGACATGAGCAGCCCTCACATACTCGTATCTCCAAAAATGTGGACTAGTCTGAGACATGAGGTTTCTTCACGACGTTTTTAAAAGCTTGAACCTAAGTAGCGGTAATGATATTGGGTACTTCAAAGATAATCTTTTGGAACTCAAAGTTCAAACCAGAATTCGAGTATCAAGAATATATAAATACGTAGACTGGCAACCCTTATCACCAACATTACAACCACATCACCTGAAAGATAGCCATGCTAGACATGCCTCCCCATATTTTTATATCCAGCTAGCTTTGTGGCTTGAAGAACGCTCAGCGTCTGGTTTCATTTTAAGGCTTATCTTATATTTATTGAACCTGCCATATTCCTGAAATTTTGGTCAGATCTTTGGTGCCCCTTGTTTGTGGACTTACTACGCTGTGCACACTGGCTCACAGTCTCCATTCGAAAACTTCGAGAACTATTCCGGTCCAATCAGCCATCAGTCATCTTTATGGCAACCCTGGCCAGCAATAAATCTGCAAGCGTCACAACACGGCGGTTCGTAACCAAACCGTTCATTTCTCTCATTTTCATTGCAATTCCTAATGGCGTCCACTCTGGGTGCTTTCATGTGGTCGCACCGTTTCTCCTCTTACTTTCATGTGTTAGTTGCGGACGATAATAGTTGGAGAAGACTTGCTTTATTACGGGTTTTACATAAATGGTCAGCAAGATCTGGACCCACATTGTACACATTTACCGCGACTGTAAAGCGTTAAGGTTTACCTACGTCTCCTTACTTACCTTAGAAAAAGTTAGCACAACGTATATTTGTGTCGTTCTGAAAACTCAGGTCACAATAGACTCAGTTTCCAAGTCACTAAAATTTGTTCTTATGACTATCAGAAAGATCAATTATTTCAATATTTTGAGTTTCTTCTAAAATGAATCAGTCAGTCCCAATAATTAGTAGAAATATGTAATTTACTAGGAAATATTGTTTATCTGATAAAATTACAATAGAATGGAAATTAAAAATATTTTCATGGAAAAATATCCGTGTTAAAATTAATAAAAAAAAAACGGAACTTTGTTATTTTATCCCACTTGATTATATCACTAGAGTCAAAACGTATAAAAATGACAAAATAAAAATTTATGTGTGACAAAAGCTTTCTCTATCCAAATGACTCATCATTCATTTGACTCATAAATTATTTTACTGATCACTAGCTACTGACTACTGACCAGGGGCTTTATTGTGTAAGTGCTCTGACGTTCGGCTCCGCTTTTTCTCCTGCTCATGCCAGGTACTCACGCGAAGCTGAACGTCAGAACGCTTACACAATAAGGCTCCAGAGCCCTTAGTCCAGGTTTTGCGTACTTTTGCGTTCGCGTGTGGCTCCATACATTTTGGTTATATAGACAAACAGAAACAGCTGTAGTTTCAATTTACGTGTAAACCTGGACTAACCCCTCTGTGTAGATTTACCGCTAACCATTGAAAAGGTCCCTCTCTATCATTACGCCTCTTTAACGTCTAAGCGTTATGAGAAAATTTATTACTGTACTGTTGAGGTTGTAGATAGTTAATGAAAACAGATAATAAACTGTAAACGACCGATTGACTAGCATAGGTGTATTAGAATGAACGTACAACTTTCGTGTTAAGGGCGCAGCAAGTCCGGAGCGTTTGCACACAGTTATTTGCAACTGGGCATGTGGCACCCCTGATAGTAACGGTAATTAGTTAATTACGTTGCCCTAACTGGGAGACCTGTCGGATTTTAATCTGGAGGTTTTAAGTTCAAATCGAAAGTCACACCTATTAGCTTCAAACGGTTATGAAAAACATCTTGAGGAAAACCTATGTTAAAGAAAACTCACCACATTTTCAAAGATATGTGAAATCTATATTTCCGCATTTAGCTATGGCTGAAACTTTGCAGAGACAAGAACAGGTCTTTGTCTCTGCGAAGGTTCAGCCATAGCTAGCCAAATGTGTGCCCGGCAGCTCGGTTAATATTTTGGGTACGAGTAAAATCTGGCATATACAATCCAGTAGTGGTGTAAACTGGTGCATTATTATAAAAAATAATGTACGAGTACGACTAATAAAAATATTGTCATATAAAACAACATGGTATTATTTTAACAACCTATTAACTGCCAAACGAATGACACAGTCATCTTGTTAGTTGCTGTACAACTTTTACAAGCTCAATAAAATCAAAATGTCCTATAACATATTAACCTAACTAGCAGCCTTGACCTACCAGGGGTTATTGTCCCAAAAACAAACTACTACTTAGTAGCTTTCTATCATAAATCTGAAAGTCCATTCTGTGAGACATAAATTACGTAAATTATTGGGCCTCACGCGTCCACGCCCCGGGGATTACACGTATAGAAAATGAAATAACTTGGCTCCTTAATAGAAACATTTCACTAGGGCGACCCACATTCCAATCTTGATTAATGTTCAGTTTTCGAATTTTGTCATAACTTTTTTAACTGGGTAATTTATTTTACCTTTACGAAAAATAAAGTTTAGGGCGTCCACTTGTGTCCACTTGCTCGTCAAATCGAGCATATAACCTACCTAGTATAAAAAACGCGTGTCGAACCTGAACCTGGATAATATTAGCACAGGGCAAAAACGGTCGGGTTACAAAAAAAAGAAACAGTACCTATGATGTGGCCGATTATGGGCTGAAATAATTGATAATCATGAAAACCGAAACTACACTTTAACCTACCTTTAAACATAAGCTCTGTCTAGCACTCAAGTAAAATTGTTTAATTTCGCTTATTTGCTGACCTATTAATAAAATACCCATTTTTCTAAAATAAGAGCAAAATAATGATATTTAAAAGATTACTATCCTGACAAAAGGTTTCCTTTAATTCCAGATGAAGGTGACGGAGTAGAGCGGAGCAGGCGGTCGCGGCATGGGCCAGGCGGGCAGCCAGCCGGCCGCGGCGGGGCCGCAGCGGGCCCGCCGCGCGCACACTTTGCCGCACGAACCGCCGCGCGCCGCGCCCAAGGTATTACACTCGCCCACCGTCATTGCTCTGATTTTTTTGTCATACATATTTCATCAATAGTTGCTATCTTTGCGAGAGACCTACTACGGCAGCGCCATGAAGAGCGATAGCACGAAACCCACTTAAAAGGTCGCTCGTTTACTTGCATTCTTCCACGTCCCTGTTCACGTTGATTTCGCGTACATGTGCCCTGCTGCTTGCTTGTGCTGATGTTTGGAATTTGTCAGGGATTAAAATGCCTTGCCTCCGTCATTGTTTCCTGACTATTACAATTTGGATAATATTCAATTCAATAGGTAGGTAACTTTTATATCTACATACTCTATCTTCGGCTATGTACAACTTCACTTTCCATCATGCGAGTTGGTGGCCAAATGTAGCCTTATCTTGCGTTAAAAAAAATGTTTTATAAGTCATACAAAAATGTAACATATTGCCACATGTATTGCAAAAACTCACAACTTCACAATCTATTTGTATATATTACAGGTGCTGCCATCGCTGGCGGAGTCCCCGCGGCTGCGGAGCACCGACAACGGCGCGATCCTGCACTCCGGCGGCACCATCAGCGGCCGCCGGCCCGGCCCGCCACACGACCTCACCCGGACGCCCAACGGACATGTGGTACGGCTGTTGGCAAATGCCGAAATGTATACTTGTGATTTCAAGCTGGCTTTTAGAAATTTGAAATCCATACATGTATACGGAATGACAATTTCCAGTAGTAAACGGCTGAAAACTGAAGACTTGTACTGGTCCGTTAATTAATTTAATGCTGAACAGAAATCATCTACGAAGAGCGATTGAACCATATCCAACAGGCTTGCCCAGTGTGGGTGGATTAGCATACGCCTTCGAATTTCTTTTACGAACGTATGCAGGTTGTCGTGCTGACACGAGTGGTGTGAAAATCTGCACCTAATTCCAAATAACTCATTGTTACGGGACCAGTTGTTTCTTAAATCACTCGCCATTGAGTCGTCTAATACCCATAATAGTAGAACAGACATGAATAACACCTGTGTTTTGATATTCCAGCACTCCAACGTGTACCGGTCCCGGTCGGCGGGCGCGCCCGGTGACAGTGGCGAGATGCGAGCGAGAGAGCGCGATCCTTTGCACCGCTCGCACACCAATTTGGATATTAGGCTTAACGAAAGTAAGTAGCAACATATACATCATCATCTTCATATGAGACTTGGGACGTCTACTCTTGGAAATTAGCCTTCTCTATGGATTTTCGATAGAACCTGTTAGAAGCGGTTTGCACCCAGCGAGTGTTTGCAGTCTTGATCAGATCGTGTAATGAATAAACTAATATTAAAAGAAAATTTAGTATCCAAATTTTATGTACAATCTAATGATGATAAACTCTCAATAAATATATTTTAAACGATTTCTATTATTCATAGATTTAGTAACCTAACCTATCTGATACATGTATATTGCTACCAAGCTAATCATAACGATGAACTCTTCCAGGTAACTCCAGCGTAAACAAGAGGTTTGGATCTGAACCAGATTTAAGGATAGAAGAAGAACAGAAATCAAGAACAAATAACAAAAACTTTAGAAAGAAGTACCGAGCACCCCCACCGCCTAACAACGACGTGAGTATAAATACCTACGAAGGCAACAAAATCTGTGATAAGAGTAATAGAGTAAACAGACTTTATTGTAAAATCATTTTTGGTTTCAGCAATTCGAGGGTTCGTCGCCAGATTCCAGCGAAGGGAACGCGAGACCAGAAGCCCAAAGAAAACTGAGACTATTCAAAACTAGAAATGAAACCAAAAAATTAAACGGTCATGATAATGGTAAAGTTGCCTATAGAGCAAATTATACCGAATACAAATCACTAGAAGATAACCAATCGTTTGAGAGGCGATACAGGTCACCTTACAAAGATAAGGAACAACATTTCAAGTATCCCGATAACACAGATATGGTCCAGAGCACAGCATCTTTAAAAAGAGAAGAACGATTATTGCAAAGCAGACAAGAATACAGAAAGGCTAGAACTGACAGAGTCAGTGGATGCAGAGCGAAAACATCTAAGACAAACGAACAAAGTGAAGCATGGAAAACGCCATTATTAAACAGAAACTTCAGGCATTCAGATAGGTTTAGAAAAGAAGACAGTCAATTACCCACTCTTAGGAGAGAAAAGACTTTCGATGACAGTCTAATCGCGAGTGAAAGAGAGAGCGAGTCTCCCAGAGCAATGCATGAAAGCAGATTAAAAGCAATCGGTGAACAGCTGAAAAATAATAAGTTCAGTCCACTAGCCGAAAGCTCTAAACCACTGAGAAAATCTCTTCCTTCACTATTACAAAAGAATAGTGAAGAAAAAGATGAATTTCAAGCAGAACTGAGGAAAGCCACGAGTAGAATAAGAGGAGCATTAGGCAATAAAAATAATTTAAGTGAAAACAAAACTAGTCAAAATAATAAAACAAGTGTGGAGAAAACAAACCCAACGAAAGTTCAGAATAAAGTCAAAGAGTCTAGTCTAACGAATTTGAACAAACAAGATACTGCAGCAAATAACAGACGGCCTTTGAATAGAAATAACGATGTCAAACCCAAAATAACAGCGTCAAATAATGCTCACGGGAAAATAGCTGCCAGCAAATATAAAGCCACTAACAAAGAAGTCAGTAGACCAATGCCTGATAGAGGACAAGCATCAGGCAAAGAGTCTACACCTGAACATTCACCGACAAGGAAAAAAGAAGCCAGTCAAATCGCACAAGAAAAGTATGCTATAAGTTTTGCTATTAAAAATATTAATCCTTATCCTTACTAATATTTTAAATCCCACAGTATGTTTGTTGGTATTTGAAACTCTTTCACGCAGCAACAGACAAACAAATAGGACTTGATTTTTGGCATCGATATATAGATAGTTCAAAAGTTGGGAAGCGACATAGATTTTTTATCTCAGAAAAATAAAGAGCTCCTACAGGATAGAATAAACATCAATATATAACGCGTTCAAAGCCGCGATTAGAAGCTGGTATCTTATAAAAGTAATCTTATCACTTTTGTAATTAATTATGGATGAACAATAACATATTAATTTTATCTTACAGACAACAGCAAGCCCCACCGTCCAAACAGTTCTATTTTGGCATGATAGAAAGCAAACAGACTGAGCCTCGTGAACACTTAAAAGAGTTCCCAGGTCTGGGAAGTCCCATTATCGAAGAAATCGGAGACTTTAGAATTATCGAACAAAAGCTGCTGGGATACCACGATGAGGACGCTGAATTTGAAAAATTCAACGCCAAGTTAAAAGAAGACTGTAGAATAAAAAACTGTAAGTATCACTTGCGCATGATTTACGCTTTGTAACTGGCTACCGTTTTACCTTGAATTTACTGATATAATTTTTGTATACTTACTATGTTTTTTTTTTGTTTTAGTATCATCAGAATCAGCGCTATCATCTGAAGGCTCCGAGGGCGAAGGTTCAGAAGGATCTTTGGGAATCGCGCTCCGGTTGCGCCCCACATTACCCAAAAAGCAACCGAGCATGCCTCGGTTTTCTCCCGCAGCAGCTTGGAGACAACTTGCCAGTTTAGATGCTCATCTTGCCGCTGGTACGTTGCTTATTTTTTTTAAATAATTTTTAAAACAAAATAAACAAATATGTTATTGAAATCTACTGTAATTTTCTTCTAATACAGAAATACAGAAATGTATTTGCAACAAAAATAAGAGGTACAATACATAAACTACAACAAAACAAATCATAAAACACAAAAAAAAAACAACAGCATTACACCTAATATATCCTTGTCTCAAAACTGGTCCCAACTCGGCGTAATGCTGGTTCCGCTTACGAGCAACCAGCGCTGGTATTAGTAATAAGGCCAACCAAGAATAGGTCTTAAAACCAAGCTTAGCTATATTGTTTATTTGTCGCATCATTTTGTGATATAAAAATGTCAATTTCCTTAGTAATCAAAATAAAATAGTAAAATAATTATGTACTTATTACTTTTTCCAGAAACTCAACCATTAGCTGTAGAAACAAAAATGTCTCCAGAGCACCAGATATCCCCGGAATCATCGCCGAGGTCTGAAGAGTCGGCCGACAAGTCAGGAGACTCGGGAATTAGTGGAGACCACGCGCACAGCGATCACCGATTAGATTCGCCTCCGAGACATCACGTAAGAGAACTTTGCTGATAAATAATAACTAAATAGTGATGTTGGAATGCGCATGCTTGTTCGTGGTATTTATTCTAGAAGTTTACGGTCAACAACATGTTTAAAAAACGTCTGTTCTTCAAACTTGAATTCGTGCCCAATGCCATGCCAAGAATATAATCAACACCGTCAGATTGCGTTGGAGCTGCTTCCAATCGGTGTAATTGGAAATCCATAGAGGAGGCCTAGGTATATCCTATACTAGACGCCCAACAGATAAGATGATAAACAGAACTGCCGAATGGGCACTAAGAATGTCATTATTCAAATTCAAACTATTTATTTTGGACACCACAAATCCATGTTAGTAAAAAAATAACTTAAACACTGTATCTTAGACATGGATATGAACATAAGACCGACAAAACTATAAATCTCAAGAAGTTTGTCCAACAATAGGATACTACATGCTCATAAATAAACAAACAAATTACACGAATACTTTTGTTTTGGCAACTAATACAAAAACACCTTTGCACCAGGCTCAAGACGGCAATCCGATCCCATGGACTCCCCAGCAAGACCTCGGCGACAGCAGCTCGGACGGCGCGGGCACCAACACGCCGCTGCACGCCGCCGCCGTCGCCACCTACAGCCCCGGCTCGCAGCCCTTCAGCCTGTCCCTGCCCCGGGACAACCAGGACAGGGTGAGTTGTTGACTGCTTGCAGGGAGGTTAGGGAACAGGGTTTGACAGTTTGTAATTGGTGATAGCAGCGTAGAGGTTTCACATGAGATGGTAAATAGTGACCGCCTAGATTCACAGACTGTTGCATTTTAAAGTGCAAGGACTTTAATGGGGTTATATGTATACTCATAATTATGAACAAAGTTTACAATAAAACTCACCCCGACATTGGGTAAAAAATCACATGTTCCCAAAGTTATCTGCTAAAATATAAGGAGCAACTAACTGATTTACAAGTATAATATACACTTTAAAGGGTTATTTCTAATCAATTAGCATCCTTTTAGGGACTTATTCTGTACATCAAAACTAGCAACTTTTGTTCTGCGACTTTTGTCAAAACTCAAAAAAAAAAAACAGCTGTTCCATACATTTTGTCGAGGGTGAACAATATTTTTCAATGGAACAATAATTTTTTTGAGAATTAGTAAATGTCTTAGAACAAAAGTTGTTAGTTTTGATGTACAGAATAAGCCCCTAAAAAGATGCTAATTGAGTAGAAATAACCCTGTACATTATGTGATTTTAGCGTAGGTTTGCACAGTAAAAGTTGTTCATAATTATGAGTATAAATAATTATACTAAGTTCTGAATGTTTTTTGCATTTTCAAAGCAACACTTTGTATTTTGGAAGATAAATCTTTGGTTTTAAGGTGAAGGAGTATTTAGTGGAAGTTTTATTTTTACCAAAGTATTAGTTTAGATGTGATGTGGCTAACATACTAATCCGTTCGCCTAACCTCCCGTGACTTTACTGCTGAGGAGGAGTAAAGGTAAAGGTTCTCTCCTAACTTTTACTTTGCTTGGTTTGGTGGTATAATTGTTTGCATGTTATTTTGCTTACCTATCATACTTTCTAACTGCTTATTTATATTTAAGTATTCTTACATTTATGTTAGTAAGTATATTCCATTTACTTATGCCCTTTCTTTCGTAAGTATTTAGTATTATGTCTCAAATATAAACAGCATATCACTTACTCTTTTATTGAAACTCCTAATATTACTACAGAATCTCTTATCTACATATATGTTCACGTTACCTTCTATATGCAGCAGTATCTCAATCTTTTCACTGATAAATGCCTTACCGATCTTATACCTAGTTTATGATACATAAAATTAAATGCATTTGATCTGAATCTCTGGTGCCTTAATTTTTGATCTTCTGATTGCAACCTGGCCTTTATTCCTCGTCAGCGAACATCAGGACAACCAACCCCGGCTAGTTTAAAGCGATGTCGTGTTTCTATGAATGCTTCCAGGGCAAGCAGCTGCAGCAAGGCTTCAACAGCTTGCAAAAACTGAGGAAATCTGTTTCTGGAGCTTTAGGAGCCGCATTGGGATCTAGAAGGTAATTGCTAGACCAATCCTTATCCTTGCTATCCTCACTTAATATCATGAATCCAAAAGTGTGTTTGTTGGTTTTTTTCCTCTTTCACGCAGCAACAAAGCAACGGATAGATAAACTTGATTTTTAACATGAATATAGTTCAAAGTTTGGAGGGAGACACAGGCTACTTTTTATCTCAAAAAAATAAGAGGTTCCTACATTATAGTTAATAACCAAAAAATCACGCGAACAAAGCCCCGGGCAAAAGCTAGTATGGAAATGTAATTAAAATTCTTAATAAAAAAATCTGCAAAAGCAACTTTGCTAAAAGATCAACACAATATGATACTTAATGTGTAATAGTGTAGTTCGCAACTATAACGGGAGTGTGTCAGCAGACGTAGGTACCTGATTGATATTTTAGAGTATTATAGTGGTAGTTTAGATAGTAACCCACAGTTACAAAGATATTTTCAACTAAGTTTTGTTCCACTCCATTTCGTATCCAATCCATTTGAAACTGACAGGCCAAGTTGGATAATTAATCCATCAATCAAAACAAGTTATTGTTATTGCCGTATTTTTTCAACATTTGAGTGGCAATCGTACTTATTTTGTAACTTTTGCCTGCCTGACTGTTGAGATCTGTCGATTGCAGTCAGAGTAAAGTGAAGAGTGATGTTGTTTCTGTGTTGGTTAGTATATATTTCAATCATTATAATATGTACTCGTAATTATGTCTATTAGCTAGTCGTTGATAAATAATGATTTACATATAGGTAGGTATGTTGGCAAGCGTGTGTCTCTCTGTGGTAAACTTGGATTATTAATTTTATTATCGTGAGCGCCAGTGTACTGTACTCAACCGGCCTTTTTGATAGTCCACTACTGAACAGCCCTAGCCGCGAAGGGTGATTGGGCCATATCCACCACGCTAGCCCAGTGCAGGTCAATGGATTCATAGCCATCGAATTTCTTCTATATCCGGACGTATGCCTCACGATGTTTTCCGTCACCGAAAAGCCAATGTTGTGAAAGTCGGTACATAATTTCGAACTCATTGGTACGGGACCTGTACTTGAACCCTCGACCTCATAAATGATAGACGAGTGTTACTACTACTAGACCACCACGGCTTCGGCGTCAGAGTGAGGCATAGCTAAACTGGTAATGCTGTTTATTTAAAAAAAGACACTGAAGTTTCGACAATGTTTTTTTTTTATAACTGACTGGGTAAGGACATGTTGGCTTTTAAAATGTTCAGGTTTGACCTGGAGCACGAGCCAATGTTGCCGGAGCCGGAGCAGAACTGGTTCCTGACCAAGTCGGCGCCCAATTCGCTCTCCAACCCGCTGCTGTTCCAGGCCCGGCCCAAGGGGGCTGACGATGACGTCATCAAGGAGGAATCGGCGCCGCCCTCCGAAAAGGTAGGAGATTTAACACACCGTTCACAGACTAGATGCTCTAGACGATAGGCTGTAATCTAATGAACAAGATTATATGAAAGAAAAAGAACTGGTCCCTGACCAAGTCGGCGTACAACTCGCTCTCCAACCCGCTGCTGTTCCAGTCCCGGCCCAAGGCGGCTGACAATGACGTCATTAAAGAGGAATCAGCTCCACCCTCCGAAAAGGTAGGATATTTAACAAACCGACCACAGACTAGACGCTTAGTAGAGCCTTCAGGAAAGATTTAAAAAAAATATTCCTGATGACACTACTAATTAGTTGTCAGGAATATTTCTTTTTTTCAGGAATATTTTTTTAAATATCCTCGTAGACCAACTAATTTCGGAACACTTTCTCCAGACGGTAGGCTTTAATCTCATTTTTTGTCAGGAATAAGTCCGTGATTAACCACCAACTCGCAAATTTGGAAAATAAAGTAAATGAAAGAATCATGCTTTGATTCCTTGCTGTTGTTCATTAAAGTTAGGTATATGTCTGGTCAGTACGTTTATGAAACACGAGCCCAATGAAAACATCAATTACAGTTTTAACTGGGCAACATCTGGAAATGAAATAGACGATTGATTTTACTCAAGCTTTAGTTGTAGAAAGCTGTGTAGCTCTCTGAACAGCTTTCTTTCAATAACGTGGAGTGTTTGCAGGAGGAGACAAGTCCGTGGCGAACAGGCGCGTCGTACCTGTCGTGGGGCGGCCACGTGATGTACCTGCCGCCCGCGCCCGACCAGCCGCTCTCCATGATGACCATCGAGCGCCCAGTCAGGTAAGAACAACTAACCGCTCAGCCACGAGTTCGGCGGCCGTATTGTGTACGGATTCTGACATTCGGCTTCTCTTTATACCTGCTCGCGCCATTTAATCGCGCCACGAAAGCGAGCGGGATGAAAAACAAAGCCAAACGTCAGAACGAATACAAAATACGGCCCCGAGTTTTAGCGGCAGCGGCAGCAGCGGCCGAGACTAGCCAGCGCTTGAAGTGGAACATTGTTACGTCATTCGAACATTTTAGTACATTGGTTACTTACCGCACCGAGCCCCGCTACCGCCATCGAGCAAATATCTATGGAGTCGAAATTGTGCATAAAAAGTTTCCGAGCGAAAACCCTGCCCAAGCTACAAAGTGGCTGTTAGTCGTAAGGCGATCGCTAGATGACTACAACGCCGCGCGATGCCGAAGTGCTCTGTTGCAAGCACTAATTAGGTGACATAACGTCGAGATTCGAGAAAACGGTTCATTGTGAATTATTTAATATGAATATAGAAGTCGGTATGTATGACGGCTCTCGGACATTTTTTTACTACTTTCACTTAAGGACTGTGGCTTTGTAGATATTTTCTCGAAGGTTACCTACCGCTGATAACGACGAGCTCATAGCCGAGCGGTAAGGATGGGATAGGGGCTTATAGAGAATAAGGAAGGGGGCGTGGATAGTAAAGTCTACAGTAAGGATATATTTACAAAAGAGTACTCCTTCCGAACTGAGTGTTGTGCTCGAGCAAAGAATATATAATAATTGGCTCGAGGACAACTGCCTGGTAGTGTGATGTGAGAACTTGTGTTAGTTCGTTTGTAAGCCCCTGTACGTATCGTTTGCGCTATGTAGGTCCCTGCCCCTGTGCGTATTGGCTGACAGGAGTCGTTTATTCCGCTATAGCAGCCGCGTAGATGGCGCCGTATGCAGCGAAGTTTCTCGCTACAGATTTAAGTACTACATTTTGTCTTTATACCTAACTTTAAATTGAAGACAAAAATACATTATTTTATTTTATCAGGAGCAAATCGAGCGGGTGCCTGGAAGTAGCAGCCCGCGCGGCCCGCGCCTCTCTCGCCACGGAGATGCGCGAGCGGGAGCGCTCCGGCTCGCCCGACCTCGCCCGCGCGCTGCCCGCCCGCGTCGAGCCGCCGCCCAGCGTAAGTACCTTACTTAAGCTATCAGGAACGTAATCTAGGTCCTAGACATAGGCCCTAGTCCCAAGAAAATACCTAAATGTAGCAACGTGCGTAGAGAGGTGCGCGTTGTTCCAGCCCCTCACGAAATGGAGAATCGCGAGCGGAAGCCGAGCCGCCACCCAGCGTGAGTACTCCTACCTTACCAAAAGTCAGCAACATATTTTACAAACTATTTTTCGACAAAGATGACACAACCGACTTTAACCGTGTACCAACAGAATTCGAATAGTTCGCATGGATCAATGTGTCATTTTTCAAAAACGCCTAAGCCGATTTCGATAAAATTTAAATGGGATCTCTGAAGTATGGTCTAAAAATCAACATAGGTACACAATTGTGCGTGGAGCTCACTCTCGCAAAGATGCTTTCAGCACTGCCTGCACTAGAGCGCTACAGATCATAACTTATTTATTTCATTTTTTTTCAATCCTTAACGATTTCTAAACACAAAGCATCGCTTTTTAACCCCCGACGAAAAAGAGGGGTGTTATAAGTTTGACGTGTCTGTTTGTCTGTGTGTCTGTCTGTCTGTCTGTCTGTTTGTCTGTCTGTGGCATCATAGCGCCCGAAACACTGAACCGATTTCAGTTTAGTTTTTTTTGGATGAAAGGAGACTTAATCGAGAGTGTTCTTAGCTATGTTTTATAAAAATCGATTGAGCCGTTTAAGAGTTATGGTGGGTTAAAGTGGGGATGGAAGAACCAAAATTCTACAAATGTGCCCAAAATGGTTGTCAATAGAAAGTTTGTTGTCAAATATTTTTGTGTCGGGGGTTTTTTAATTAGGTATATTATTAACTGCAGTAAATACCACGAGTAAGTCACTTTTGCAATCAAATTTATTGTATTTTAATTAATAAACGATTCTTGTCTCACACATTCCTCCGTATTGTACATCTGCGAGTAGCATAAATCACTTACAAATGACCTACAGTTTGCATCACTTCGTTTTGTCATTGATACGAAACCTTTTCTCGTGTTGTACTTGGTCCTTAATGCGCTCCTCACGCCTCGTCATCACTCATATTTGCAGCGTCTCTGCAGCCATATTCATGCAGCAATATTGTGTAACATCTGGGGCCTTTGTCTATCTAAGCGTAATTGTTTAACCTGTGTACCCATTTGCAGTAGATTGAATCACAGGCCTTGGACATTAAACACGGAGAGTACAGAAGTAAACTTCGTAAATCACTTAAAGTATCTGTCGGCGATCGACACTAATTCGGACATAGTATAGTTTAAATTACAATTCCGAATTAGTTTAGAAGAGTTTTTACGTATTTCTAGCCGTACGATCGAATTCGATTCATAGAACATTTCAGAAAAGTGTTCTAGAACCTTCCCGATCCATCTTAACCTATTTAGGCCCCGAGGAAAGAAGGGAAAATTCTCGAACATTCGGCGAGTTCTATTGAATTCGGTTCATAGAACATTCCAGAAAGGTGTTCTAGAACCTTCCCGACACATCGTAACCTACTTAGGCCCCGAGGAAAGAAGAAAAGGTTCTCGAACATTCGAAGAGCTCTAAAGAATTCGATTCATAGAACGTTCCAGAAAGGTGTTCTAGAACCTTTCCGATACATCGTAACAGGGCATATTCTGTGATCGTAACCTACTAAGGCCCCGAGGAAAGAAGGGAATATTCTCGAACATTCGGAAAGCTCTATTGAATTCGATTCAAAGAACATTCCAGAAAGGTGTTCTAGAACCTTCCCGACACATCGTAACCTACTTAGGCCCCGAGGAAAGATGGGAAGTTTCTCGAACACTCGGAGAGCTCTGATTGGTCGATAGGATTGGTCAGGGGATCGATCAGCCAATCAGAGCTCAGCACCGTAAGTAGTTGATTTAGTATATAAAGGCACGCGGATCGCCTGATATTCAGTCTTAGTTTGAAAAGTGAACAGTTCTAATCTACAATTCGATCTCGGCAAGTTAACGTGGTAGTGATGTGATTGTACAGTTAACGATTGGATTGTATTGGGTTATTTTGGAATAAAAGAGCTACATAATCAAGATTCCGGAGTTTTACTTCGAGACCCCTGCACCTCGGCGACAGATCAGCTAGGTACTTCAGGCACTTTCGATTACCAACGCCTTGTCTTTCACACGACAGCGTCTTAAGGAGCGAGTTTCTCATCTCTCTCTCGGTCAGTAGAAATGCTCGCCACGCTAGCGACTAGCATAAATACTTGTCGCCTTCAGTATCGTTTATGGATACAAAATCTCGTTATACCCTGAAACAACAGAAACAATTTACTTCCATTGACAGCCTCAGTGACCCAGTGGTTAGTGACCGTACAGGAGTGAGTTAGTACAGGAGTCAGCTCCTGGACCAAAGAAGCTTGGGTTCGATACCCACCCAGGGCAAGAATTTTTGTGATAAACATCTATAGGAGCACTGTGTCTGGGTGTTAGTAATACTTACCAATGTATGTATTTGAAAAAGATTTATATATAGTATATCAATCTCTGGCAGCCAAATCACAAGTTTTGCTTAGTTTGGAGTCAGACACCGCGTGTAAGATGTCCCCGAGTATTTATTTATATAATAATTTGGGTCCAAGCTTCTCCCGATCGAGGCACGTGTAAATGTATTAAACATTTTCGTGAAAAAATTGCAAAATAATGGTTTTTAATAGAATTTTAGTGCCACCTACACAAGAATTAGAACATTTTTTATTTTTCTGCCATACACTTATTGATATCTCAATTCGTGAACATAATATTTTAATTTTCACATTTATTTTACATAACCCAAATTTAAGCAGCTTATTCACCAGAGATGACATGAGATGAGTATAGAAAACTGGTGAATAAAATATAATAATATAATTTATGTATTTGTGAATTTGTCTTCTGTACTCTAAGTGTTTAGTGGCTTGGATTAGACGAGCTTTACTCGATCTGTGTTGTGAACTGATGGAGATCAATTGTAGCTGTCCCATTAGCTAAAGGAATTCCCTGTATCGTTGTTGCTATTTTTTGTGGTCACATATTACCTACTTTATTAAAATAGCTTCCACAACAGAACCGATACATTATGTTGTTACTGATCGACCGTGTACACTCCTCTGGATAAGTAGGAGCGTAACAAATACATATGTGCACAACTAGATTATAGTTGTATTGAGTAAGCTTTAAGTTTACTGCAAAATGCCACATATATTTATCGAGAACCAAAACAATATGAACATATCTGAGCTTTTGTTATTTTTTCGCTAAATAAATATTTCTGCAAGATGTTTCTAGATTACAACGTTCTATCTATAGTCGGTTTATTTTTTTATTCTATCTGTATCTATAGTCGGCGGGGACCCGCCGCTCGCACCTGTCTCTGTCCCTGTCTCGCGAGGACTCAGTTAAACGGTCAGACTATAGCTCCGCACATCTCCGATCCACTTTGGTATGATCTGGCACTCTTATCTGAACTTGACAAACTACAAACAACAGCAACCTTTATTCAATTAGCTCTACGTACTTAATTGCAAAAGCACACAGCACCGTGTCATCATCACCGAATTTCTTCACCTTGCGACGGGTTCCCACGCTTCGAAACATACCTAAACAAACACCTATTTACTCACAAAGTGTACTTTGGCTTCCGTGTAGGTTACTATTCAATTGGGAGCTATAAACGTAAATCGAAAAGATTTATATCTATTTCAGCATTTTTGGCCTTCTTAACGTCTACGTCTTCCGCATTAAGATTATTAATGTTAAGTCCTATGTTGAATTGAATTGATGCTATTGCATTGTAAAGTACTTTATCTACACTTATGTTGTAACATTCTACTTATGTTTCCAATACTTGACTTATAATGACTATTGTTATAGCGCAGACAACAAAACACTCAATTTAAGCAATTTTACATGATGTTATAATATCCACATCGATATCGTAAAATCTCATTATAACATCGCGCGCTCGCTCCTGATTGGCCCTGCGCGCGCAGCTGCTCTCTCATTGGTTAGATTTTAATGGAGCCAAGTTCACTGTGACAATACACGTACGCGTGAATTTAATGTTTCGCAATATGTTTTTATTTTTATTTTTATTAGTGAAGATAAAGTAGTGTATGCAACTGCATATAACACGGGTATTAAAACACTCGTTACTATTATGAAACTCGCTGCGCTTGTTTCATAAACTCACACTCGTGTTTTAATACCCTCCATTATATGACAGTTGCATAAACTACTATTAAAAGGCTATAAAGCAATAGATAAAATAACGTTTATTACTATACAGACAAGTGGTGCGTATTTTTAACTGTACACACGTCGAAAAGTAAGCAAAATCAAGTAGTAGGTGTGTATTTGCTTTTATGAAGGCTTCAAATAAAATTATTGGTCACACAGAAACTAGATTTCTACGCATTTATAGCTGCAAAAATCAAATGCATATTTTGCGTATTTGAAATCTTTATCGTCCTCATAAAACGCAATTCTTACTTACGAGTACTGTCTAAACATGTTTCGTAAAAAATATTCAAAATATTATGTTTGGCAAAGATGTCCACATAATAATATAAGCATTATAATGAATACTTATTTATCTAGTAAGTGCCTTAAACCCATGTGCTTTTCCACTTTCGAGACGAGCGATGTTAATTTTGCATATAATTATACCGGAGCACGCAGTAATATTCACTTTCATTTCTTGATAATAATACCAGAAACAGAATTCATTTTTTCCCAACAACGTCTTAATTAAAATACCTTTGTACCACTTAATTGATGTTTTCAGTAGGCCGAATGTACAAAAGCCTAAACATGTTTCGTAAAAAATATTCAAAATGTTATGTTTGGCAAAGATGTCCACATAATAATATAAGCATTATAATGAATACTTAACTATCTAGTAAGTGCCTTAAACCCATGTGCTTTTCCACTTTCGAGACGAGCGATGTTAATTTTGCATATAATTATACCGGAGCACGCAGTAATATTCACTTTCATTTCTTGATAATAATACCAGAAACAGAATTAAATTCATTTTTTCCCAACAACGTCTTAATTAAAATACCTTTGTACCACTTAATTGATGTTTTCAGTAGGCCGAATGTACAAAAGCAGGACATACCTACATTGCTTATTCAGATCTTATTACCGCATATTTTATAATTCTTTGTTACTCTCGTTCTCATCGAGTTATGTCACTCTTCTCACGGCTCTTTGTGGAGTATAGATCGTAATTAAAATGTCCTAATTTAATGGAATCTCAGTCGTAAAGTTAGTAAACGTTGCATGTACGGAATTTTTCCTAATGCTATTGTGTAGTCTGCTTTTGCGAGTACATTCTTCAGTTTCTTAACGATGTTATTGCATCGTCGGAAACGTATAAGTAGGAACGTACTTGCCTAATAGGTGCTTAAGTAGGTATTCTAGGTCCTTTACAAGACTTAAGCCTGGCACAGTTGAAACTTCGCAAAGAAGGGTGGTCAGTGCTTAAGTTTAGCTTGTCCGTGCGGTTAAGTACGTTGTGCTATTTTTAACTGTAGAGAAAAGTAAAAAACGACCAATATCGTCTTCATCTACTTGCATATTTTATCAACACTGTTTTTGTCCGTTTCGCTTATTCAACAAGGTTTTTTTGTCATTCAACAACTTCTCTCGCCAAACATATTTATTGTTGTTATGTCAGAATCTTGCATAAGGCTCTAAAATAATCTTGATTTTGTTAAAGTGTACTTTAATTTTTGTTTATGCTCTACACTACATCATCTCCTAAAATATAGACAAGACGCATCGCAATGTGCTAGGTTTGACTCTCAACCTACAGTTAATCGCCAATATACAATTCACGTTTACAAATCCACGCAAAACACCTGTTATCTACAATCTACATACCGATCACGGGCAAAACAATCAATTTTGTCGAATTAGTATGCCGTAGAGCAGGCCTATTGTGTGCGTAACATGAAACGCACTGATTCTGACAAACAACGTTACGGATCTAGTAGTCGTGATCTCTATGCCACTGAAACATGATCTGGGCATGTCCCATTTGTTAAGCAGTTGGCCGCGTACCCAGAACTATTTATAGTTCACTAGGATGTATTCTTGTGGTGGTGAAAGCTGTGTAGCAGCGGGTGTGTTTGCTTCACACATCGCAAAACGTTAATTCATATAACTGTGAATATTTTTTGACAGAAACGTTACTACCAGGTTGAAGCACTCGTGTTTTATTATCATAGGTTTCATGACTATATCGCAAATAATATAATCTTTTAAATATACTAACAAATACTTGGGGCATTATTCATTTAGTTCTGAAAACTTTTTGTCAGACCGGCATAATTGAAAGCGGCAAGAATAATATTAATTAGTGACATTCTAACGGAAGCTTTTATAGGATTAGTATTTATATAGATATTTCAATTTTTTTAGGTAACTAGCTGCACGTTCCGGCGTAGCCCGGGTACGATTAGCTAAAGAAGATAGATTTTATAAGTATTATGCCTTTTTGCCTATATACCTACCACGGAATGTAGGTATGGAAGTTTTGGAACCCTAATTATTTTGAAAATATAATATAAACCCATGTCATCCGGAGATAGTGTAGCTTTCCAACAGTAAAATATTTTTTCAAATCGGCTCTGTAGTTTCGGTGCCTATTCAATGCAAACAACCAAGCAATCAAATCTTTGCTCTTTATAATATTGGTATAGATATAGATTACTCTAAAGGTCATCTATTGTAGATCTAAATAGTTGTCTCCCAGGCCCTACCTTACACCCACGGAGGGTCGTTAGCACCGCACGTTCTAACTTGGTATTCACTTGTAGCTCGGCTGATCCGCCGCGGAATCCGTAGCACCTCTGAGGTGCCAAATCACGGCCTTCTCGAAAATAACTGTCACGCATAAGCAAGTGCCTCCATTTAAATCAATTCGAAATTTTAATGTTCCTTGCTTATGCGAGAAACAAAGGTCTTTCACTCCTGTTGTTTAGTAGAATACAAAGTCGAGTCAAAATATGTCTCAAAGCTGTAGGCGAGGATTTGTTAGTTCGATTTACGTCATTGATATGAAATAAGTAAAAGTAACATTTATTGTATTTAACTATGTATATAACATTAATTCCTTAAAGACCAGTGCCTAGTGTTTCTACTTGACGTTTTGTTTGATATCACTACATAGTATAAAACAAAGTCGCTTCCCGCTGTCTGCCTGTCCCTATGTATGCTTAGATCTTTAAAACTACGCAACGGATTTTGATGCGATTTTTTAAATAGGTAGAGTGAGTGATTCAAGAGGAAGGTTATATGTATAATACACATGTGCGAAGCCGGGGTAGATCGCTAGTGGTTTATAAAAGAACAAGCTAGCAGGTTTATAAAAAAACTACTTACTCTAATTTTCAACTTATATAATAAAAACAAGACATCAGTTTCGTTTTTAATAACTTAACTTCCTTATTATGCTACAATCAAAAACTTAAAATATCGATTAAAATGTGCTTTACCTTTAAAGAAAAAAAAGTGGCGCCTATGTAATTTCTGCGAAAATTGGCTTACTTTTCTCACTGTTTGTAGCTACCCAGCTAACCAGCTTATAGATTACAAAAAATGCCTCTGAAGGACCTCTAGCAATCAGCGCCTAAGTTTTTTCGTGAAACTCAACCCAGTGCTTTACCATTTATACGTTCGGGTATTAACTTTAAAAAACATCTTAACGTTTACTAAAAACGGCCTCCAAAGGAACGCTCGTGAACAGTGCCTAAGATTTTCGCGCGAAAAGCGGCCGAGTTTTCCGCGCGTTCGTACCTACGTTTGTCTAGGCGTGGTAGGGATCGCGCCGCGTAGTCTGCGCGCGCGCCGCCGCCCGCGTGTTCAGTGTCGCCGCATCTTCGCGCCTCGCGTCACTTGTCGCGCTCCCGTCACCGGTTCCGACTACGCTTACGACAGATCGATCTGTGCTGTGCACCTTGGATTTTGGAGTCGGTTCGTATTTTAAATAAATCAGATATTATTTAAGCGGTTAAGGAGCTGAAGTTACATTAAGGCTCTTTTAAGTTTGGAAAAATTATACGTTTTATCTGTAATTTTAGCTGTAGAATTTTTTTTTTTTATAATTTCATTTATAACCAAGTTTGCGATTTACGTAAGTAGCTAAACACGGCTACTTCACGAGAACTCTGTAGCTGCAGAGAATCTTGCACCTGTGCACTTGTTATACACTGTAATGTATTACCAACCCCCAAAACCATGAAATTTTCTGACATAATTATTTTTGACTGATCAAAATTTCACTTAAATCTTATAATAATTAATCTTTTAGTTGTAGCATCAAATTATTATTATTTATCATTCCACTCACAAGAGTTGACATGTATAAATGTTACTCAAACTTGTATTGTGTCTTTTGTTTTAGTGCATCTAAATTTAAGGAGTTACTCTATCTCTAGTCTTCATTAACTCACAACTGCATTATAATTAACCCGATGTTTTTCACGGCTAAGCCAGTCCCAGTGCTCTAGTTTTCGGCGTAGCACATCTACGCCTTTTATACCCCGTAGCTCGGTAATTTGTCGAATCATTTGTTTCTATAAACCCCTATAGATCTTTCCCTCGCAACTTTTCTACTTTTTCTAGATATAGAACTGCTTTCAAATTGTTAATAAAATAAACTCAAATAGCTAGCAAATAAACTCATAACTGCATGCGGAAATAACAACTTCCGGAATTCTTGCATTTTATTTTCAAGAGTCAGATTTTTAAACATAAATATATTTTCTAACAAAAATCTTTTAAGCTTAGCAAAATACAACGGACTTTTGTTTTCATTCATATTTACAACTTTTAAAACGAATTTCTTGTTTTTCTCTACATTTTACCAAACAGGAAAACAACATAAAATATGGACATTGGACATAAACAACACTTTACGAACTTGATGTCTACTCAAAACACAATGTAAAAAAACTATTATAGGCTTGACTTAATCTCTTTATTTATAGCAACAAAACATAAATTATTATGATTAATGTGATTACTGGAGCTTATCGCAAGTACGATACTTACATCTGAATGTAGAACTTATTAGTGACTTTTTTTAATCTCTTTGATACTAAGCAAGCAACACTGCCTTGAGTCTTTTATTAGGCTAGTCTAGGGTATATACCTAGAAATAGAGAACTGCGTATTTGTTTAGATTCTAGACAAGAAAATATAGTTCTGTATTTAGTAAATTATAGACTACAAGTTAAATAAAGCGAAATAAATTTGGTTTAATTATAAATTGTAACACACAAAGTTTAATTGCTGTAAAAATTGTGGGTCATTGAAGTCTTATTTTGAAACATACTTGCATTCAGAGTGTGGGCTTGTTTACGTTATGTTCTTACTTTAAAATAATGTATTTTATTATAGTAATACATTTTTTAGTCTGTCTAAAAACTCCAAAAAAGTCTTGATTGCTTACAATAATCTGAGATGTTATAATGATACGTACGTAGTAACGCTATTTGCGTTCTTGATGATTCGTTTATTAGAGTGGTTATTAATAGGAAGTACAACACAATCATCCTCAATTTCACTTTTTTTTTAAATCTTACAGTAATGAAAGTACTTAGTCTCAGCTACTTTAATTTTATGGCAAACCTACGTAAGTTAGTGAATATGCGCTTGCAAGTCACAGTCGGATGCGCGCCAGCGCGCGAGGAAGCGCACGTTTCCGCGCAATTATCGCTTTATTATAATAATTCATTAATTAATAAGATGCTAATCTTTATGCTACAATGAAAGGTAAAAGTAAATCTAGTTGTTAATGTTTGTGCGTTTAGGGATAGGTAAATAGAATAGTTTGCTATGCATCGTGTGTGCATGGGGCATTTCGGTTCTGGTTTCACCCAAAACTATTTACATTTTTTTTAAAGAAATATATCATTTAGCAAGGTTATGAAACTAGCACCGCGTTGACGTTATTGTTTTTTTTGTAATATCATTTCATTAATATAATTCACAATCAGACAGTCAACAAAAATTAAGAAGCTTAACTTAGCTCTCATTTACATAATACAGAAGTTCAAGGCATATCCAAGAATTTGTTGAGATTATTGCTTATGACATGTTTTGGTTCCATGATTGTTCAGTTTGTCGTCTTTGATGAAATATCAAAGTACATTTTTTAGATATCAAAAGCGCCTCTTGTTATTAGATAGGAAGCTCGATTTATAAATTTATTTGTATACTAACGTGATCCTTACTAATATTATAAATCAGAAAAGTTTGTTGGTTTGTTGGTTTGTTACTCTATCACGCACCAACGGAGCAACCGATTCACTTGATTTTTGGCATGGACATAGTTTAAAAGGCAGAAGGAGCTTTAGGATACTTTTTATCCCGAAAAATTGCATTGTTCCTGTAGGACAGGACAAAAACCGTCGAAAGCGAAACTGTCGCCACTATCACAAAGACGCTAAGTGATTAATTCCTCTATGACGCTAATATGGACTAACGAAACGTCACAGCCAAACGTAATTAGATGACAGGTGACATTGTCTGCAGACTTTTATAAATCACAAGTAGCATGGCAAGGGGACAAATTATTTTTCCACCATTATATCTCCTTGAAGAGGAAATAAAGTATGGATTGAAAATGACAACTGACATTAAAACTGGATAAAATGTTATTTTTCCTCTGCATGCTATGTTACTATGACGTTTAATACCAGGCCGTCATTTTGTCTGACATTAAAAATATTTTTAAATCTTTTATCATTAGAGGTTTAACATGTTTCTTTATTCTACCTTTATGGTACAGAATCATCATACTTTAATTTTATCAATCCGAAAAGTTTGTTGGTTTGTTAGCAACGGAGCAAAAGATTGACCTGATTTTTGGTATGGATACCTATGGTTTAAAAGACAGAAAGTGATAAAAGGATACTTTTTTTATCTCGAGAAAATTCGTGATTCCCATGGAATAGGACTATAACTGTTTCTCAGCAATGCCCACCCCAAATATCAAGTCAATCCGTTGCGACTTGATATTTGGGGTGGGCATAGTTTGGAAGACGGAAAGTGACATAGGATACTTTCCATCTCGAAAAAATTGTTGTTCCCGTAGGACTTAACAATACATTTTTCTCAGCAACGGAGCAACTTGCCTTGGCTTATTGCATGAATATAGTTTGAAAGACGAAAAGTGACATAGGCCACTTTTTATCGCAAAAACTTTAACAGTTCCCGTAGGATAGGATAAAAACTAAGTGAGCGGGCTGGGTAGCAGCCGTCTAAGCGCCAGAAATAATCTGTCATGGCAAGTTTAGGACGTTCCTACATTTTTCGCACTCCTTCGCGGCACTCAACAGAGCTAGCCCAGACTCGGGCTCCATAACGGAGCTTGCGCTCTCGCCATAATGACGAAGTGTTTCGGAGCACAAGACACATCGTCATCCACCACTCGGGACTAACCAGTACTGAACGTCAGACAGCATTCCGAAGCCCTGGTCCCAGTGCAGCGGGTCAGTCATAGTAGTCCAGCGCCTGCGTCTTCAAATGCAGAGGGCAGTGAGAACGGCCATCGCGATACCGACACCTCTTTTCCCCTGCAGCCCCACTGCGTCTGCCAACACGTTGACGACCTAGCGGAAGGTAGGGTAGGTGGCGGCACATACACCACCAGTTCCATATATCCCACCGCGGCCCCTAATGCTCGAAATGCCTTGCTTTATGAAACTGAGAAAGGTTATTCTCAGCAAGTAACTGGAGATAGAGAGACAGAAAAGAAGCTACACCCAGCGCAGCAGGAGGAGCTGGAGTTCATATGCCTGGCAGACGGAGCAGCACTAGAGCAAAATCTTAACCGAGAAATTGACATATTTACAGACGGCAGCAAAATTAAAGGGAAAGTTGGGGCGGCATTATCCATTTGGGATGATGCCTCTGAGATCAGTACCCGGAAGCTAAAAATTGGCCGATTGGTGCTCCGTGTATCAGGCCAAGTTATTGGCACTTCTTGAGGCTACCGAAAAAGCAAAAATCTTTTGTGACTCCAGGTCTGCACTGGAAACGGTAGTTGGCGTATCTTCCCTCCATCCCTTAGCAGTAAATTCAAAGCTAACATAAAGTTACTACACGCACAAAATAAAATAGTGAAACTTTATTGGATTAAAGCGCACGCGGGGATGGAGGGAAATGAGAGAGCGGACCAGCTTGCAAAGGAAGCAGCACTGCACTCGAAGTGCAGACCTATTTAGGATAACTGCCCCGTTTCATTCGTCAAGCGAGAAATCCGAAAGGACTCTCTTGACGAGTGGAACCGGCGGTATCAGGATGGACAAACAGCGGCGGTAACCAAAACATATTTTCCGGATGCAAGGGCGGCATACAAGATCGTAAGAGAAATAGCACCAGTGGGAATCATAACTCAAGTGCTGACGGGGCATGGTGAGTTTTCCCAATACTTACATCGATTTAAGTTGACGGAAAGCCCATCGTGCATCTGTGAACCCACAAAAGAGGAGACTCCCACTGCACATAATCTTGGAATGCCCAGTGTTGTAGGTTGTATATACACTTCCAACCGTAACTTAACCAACAAAAGCATTCCTCTAAGGTGTTTTGATATTTTTCGGTTAGGTTAGGTTTCGCAGCCGACATAAACATAAGCCAAAATCAAAATATAACGCGGGCGAAGCCGCGGGTAAAAGCTAGTTTTTGATAAAACGCGAAGTTTTGATTTGTTTTGCACCGAGTACAGTCGTCTACTAATTATTATAATAAAATAGCTATTTATGCAGTGTTCCTTACGTTGTAATACAGTGCTGTACTTTATACAAGCACTATAAACAAGGCTTATAAATACTTCAATTAACAATTACCGGTAGCATCAAATAGTTTAATTTATCGTCAAGTTGTGTGATTATAATTTAATTTATTGATATTCTCGGCTGGCCATAATCTATAATTGAGTATAATTGATCTATAATGGCGTCCTTGCGCACTAACGAGAAAACACCATCATTGTAACATAAATCCGCCGCCAACATCTCACATTTTTATAACTAAACAGTATACATACATGTTTCATTACAACATTTCGAGATATTCTAAGTAGTTGGACGATATTTACAGTGATGTTTACCAAATATTTTTTAGAAGTGGTTCAAAGAAAAATCTCGAGATATACATAGAAACGAAATCACAAAATATTGTTGGAAGTCAGTTGAAAATTCACATATTATAGCTCTGTATCAAATTGACCCACTGTTGAGTTAATACTTTTCTATTTTAATTAAGAAGGGGATTTTAAATAAATATTCCACTACTTTTAGCAGGGAACTTTCAGATTTATATTTCTTTGTTTGAAGCTAGAGGCGATTAACAATGCGCAGTTAGGTACATATTTTCAAAAACGCTTGCTTTATGGGCCTAAATGGCATTCCTTTGTGATTCGCACCTTTGGACAAGATCCAAAGAGTATCTTAATATACTTCTGTAACTTCAGCATATCAGTGGGATACGGAGGACACATAGCCTCCTTCCTGTGTAGGTACCGACAGTAACACTTATCTAAGTTTACTAAGTTTCGCACTCAACAGTGTTTGATTTACGAACTTATGTCACGCACTCAATCTTAAGTACTCTAGTAAAGTTATTCAATGAGCAGATAATCCTGTTTATCGTAATGACCAGCTGACCGGCCCTTGTCAACCTTGCCAGTTATATACATACATGGATACTTGCATGAATGGTGCATGACACAATGATGTCATCAGCGCATCTGCCATGCACAATGCACACTACATCATTATATAGAAGTAAACCATAATTATAGATGTAGTGATTGATTTCTGCCGCAATAGATGATTTTAATTTTAATTTACTGAAATATATTAGCTATTCTCTTCGATTTATTCGTGATCTATTTTAGCTTACTCATACATTTTTGCAGTTCGGGCTTTCACATTCCTAGCTACGCCAATGCAGGTATCACGCTTAAGAGTAGTAATAATAATATAAACTTAATTTCAGACAACTCGGTCGATATTAAAATCACACAGAAATACACAAAAGATATTAAGCCACTACCTACTAACTAAAACTATCCTATATACGAGTACATACAAGAACATAGACTCGACATACACAAACATATATTCGACATGCAAAAACAACTTATTACCTTAAATATAGGGAACTATTACTATTTGGTATAATGGTTTTTACTCAATGTTTTAATATGGGACAGTAATGCCAACGCACTGGTAATGTTATTGGTATTGTAGTTATCCATAGGCTATGGTTACTTTTTGCCATCAGGGGCCTCTATGAGTTTATTGGGCACATTTATTACATGACAAAAGAAAATCAATATAAACAAATAGCGACGCTCTACGATTGCATACATAATGAAAAATGCTATTTATGTTTAATATAATAAAGAAATATACTATAAAAAAAAAGATAAGTCGTACAACAAAACATATCGGTTTCAAAACATATTCATACCTTTAACAAAAACATGCCAAAACAACTTGAAAATCTGTTTGTTTACGAATATTTCTTACTCACGTCAACATAATCTTAGAGTCAACTCTCAAAGTCAACTAAATAAGCAAGGAATTATCAAAACACACCATTAATATTGTGTCTAATAATGTGGAAAAAACAATGTTTTTACAAGGTTCAATAATATCTTTGACCGACCTTGAAGACCATACCTACATTATGTGAATGTTTTGCCTAACTGATGTCATGGAGTTGCACAGTTGTTAGCACTCATAAAATAAATTATTCATAATCGTTAAATATAGAATACATATAATGAGAAAAACCAATGGTTTTGAAAACAGCGAAACTTGATGGAAATAATATGTAAAATAAGGGCTATAAGTTACTCAAAAGACAGGTGGTTTGGTAGTTTGATATTGTAAACTTCCCGAGAGGTTGAAAATGCGACACCTACACTACTAAAAACTTTCACGAAACCACTTTAGGTCTTAGGTGTACCATCAAATTATTTTACGTACCTAATAGATTTTAAATATAAAATTGTAAGTTTACTTAACATTTATTTTAGTTAACCTTAACGGTACTTACCACATCTCAAGTCGTCTTTATTAAAACTCACCACATTTTGGGTACTATAATCGAACGCAAAAAGTTTTGTACCTAACCGTCAGTCTCGCGTAACAATGGCAAAATGTGTGATGATTGGTTAATTTGATATTCGAATTCAAGCATTTCTGATAGAGATTGTATTTGGCTTACAAGACCCCACAATATAATTATGTTGTGTACACAGTTTGTATATTCTTACAATATCTGATATACTATTCTTACCTTAATAAAACGGAACCCCAACTAACCTATTGCTTCCTAAATCCTCAAAATTAGTGCACAGCAGTATGTACACAAATAAACAGAAGCTCCTATTTGTAGTCATAAACGTGTATCTGTGCGCCTGCGCCGCGTGTCCGATCTATTCACACGTGCCCACTAAATGCCGTTCGGAGGGATTATAAATTATATAATGGGTAGGCTATTATGACATCCGTGGCTACCTTTATGGCTTGAACAAACTCGGCCCTCTGTTTGATCTTCCTAATTTGTTTCTGGATTTATTTCCGATTGTTTTTAGGGTTCCGTAGCCAAAGGGCAAAAAACCCTATTACTAAAACCCCGCTGTCTGTCTGTCTGTCCGTTTGTTTGTCACCAGGCCGTATCTCATGAACCGTAATAGCTAGAGAGTTGAAATTTTGAGTCAATTGCCGCTATAACAACAAAATATACTAATAAAAACAGAATAATATAAATGTTTGAAGGGGGCTCCCATACAACAAACGTAATTTTTTTTGACAAAGTATACGGTACGGAACCCTTTATGTGCGAGTCCAACTCGTACTTGGCCGATTTTTTAGTGTTTGTTACTACTTTTGGCTATTTTTGATGGCAACTGAACGCACAAAATATTCCATGTGGTTATGTAAAATAAAATATGTACTACAATACATATCACCTCCATATTTAATAAAAATATAAATAAATAACTAACAGTACATAAAATAGGTATATTAATCCATACCTTTCCTAAATAATTGGCTATCAAGTCTAGTTAAGCAATGCACTTTTAATTAAGTACATATCCTTACTAATATTATAAATCAGAAAAGTTTGTTGGTTTGTTGGTTTGTTACTCTATCACGCACCAACGGAGCAACCGATTAACTTGATTTTTGGCATGGACATAGTTTAAAAGGCAGAAGGAGCTTTAGGATACTTTTTATCTTACTAATATTATAAATCAGAAAAGTTTGTTGGTTTGTTGGTTTGTTACTCTATCACGCACCAACGGAGCAACCGATTAACTTGATTTTTGGCATGGACATAGTTTAAAAGGCAGAAGGAGCTTTAGGATACTTTTTATCCCGAAAAATTGCATAGTTCCTGTAGGACAGGACAAAAACCGTCGAAAGCGAAACTGTCGCCACTATCACAAAGACGCTAAGTGATTAATTCCTCTATGACGCTAATATGGACTAACGAAACGTCACAGCCAAACGTAATTAGATGACAGGTGACATTGTCTGCAGACTTTTATAAATCACAAGTAGCATGGCAAGGGGACAAATTATTTTTCCACCATTATATCTCCTTGAAGAGGAAATAAAGTATGGATTGAAAATGACAACTGACATTAAAACTGGATAAAATGTTATTTTTCCTCTGCATGCTATGTTACTATGACGTTTAATACCAGGCCGTCATTTTGTCTGACATTAAAAATATTTTTAAATCTTTTATCATTAGAGGTTTAACATGTTTCTTTATTCTACCTTTATGGTACAGAATCATCATACTTTAATTTTATCAATCCGAAAAGTTTGTTGGTTTGTTAGCAACGGAGCAAAAGATTGACCTGATTTTTGGTATGGATACCTATGGTTTAAAAGACAGAAAGTGATAAAAGGATACTTTTTTTATCTCGAGAAAATTCGTGATTCCCATGGAATAGGACTATAACTGTTTCTCAGCAATGCCCACCCCAAATATCAAGTCAATCCGTTGCGACTTGATATTTGGGGTGGGCATAGTTTGGAAGACGGAAAGTGACATAGGATACTTTCCATCTCGAAAAAATTGTTGTTCCCGTAGGACTTAACAATACATTTTTCTCAGCAACGGAGCAACTTGCCTTGGCTTATTGCATGAATATAGTTTGAAAGACGAAAAGTGACATAGGCCACTTTTTATCGCAAAAACTTTAACAGTTCCCGTAGGATAGGATAAAAACTAAGTGAGCGGGCTGCGGTAGCAGCCGTCTAAGCGCCAGAAATAATCTGTCATGGCAAGTTTAGGACGTTCCTACATTTTTCGCACTCCTTCGCGGCACTCAACAGAGCTAGCCCAGACTCGGGCTCCATAACGGAGCTTGCGCTCTCGCCATAATGACGAAGTGTTTCGGAGCACAAGACACATCGTCATCCACCACTCCGGACTAACCAGTACTGAACGTCAGACAGCATTCCGAAGCCCTGGTCCCAGTGCAGCGGGTCAGTCATAGTAGTCCAGCGCCTGCGTCTTCAAATGCAGAGGGCAGTGAGAACGGCCATCGCGATACCGACACCTCTTTTCCCCTGCAGCCCCACTGCGTCTGCCAACACGTTGACGACCTAGCGGAAGGTAGGGTAGGTGGCGGCACATACACCACCAGTTCCATATATCCCACCGCGGCCCCTAATGCTCGAAATGCCTTGCTTTATGAAACTGAGAAAGGTTATTCTCAGCAAGTAACTGGAGATAGAGAGACAGAAAAGAAGCTACACCCAGCGCAGCAGGAGGAGCTGGAGTTCATATGCCTGGCAGACGGAGCAGCACTAGAGCAAAATCTTAACCGAGAAATTGACATATTTACAGACGGCAGCAAAATTAAAGGGAAAGTTGGGGCGGCATTATCCATTTGGGATGATGCCTCTGAGATCAGTACCCGGAAGCTAAAAATTGGCCGATTGGTGCTCCGTGTATCAGGCCAAGTTATTGGCACTTCTTGAGGCTACCGAAAAAGCAAAAATCTTTTGTGACTCCAGGTCTGCACTGGAAACGGTAGTTGGCGTATCTTCCCTCCATCCCTTAGCAGTAAATTCAAAGCTAACATAAAGTTACTACACGCACAAAATAAAATAGTGAAACTTTATTGGATTAAAGCGCACGCGGGGATGGAGGGAAATGAGAGAGCGGACCAGCTTGCAAAGGAAGCAGCACTGCACTCGAAGTGCAGACCTATTTAGGATAATTGCCCCGTTTCATTCGTCAAGCGAGAAATCCGAAAGGACTCTCTTGACGAGTGGAACCGGCGGTATCAGGATGGACAAACAGCGGCGGTAACCAAAACATATTTTCCGGATGCAAGGGCGGCATACAAGATCGTAAGAGAAATAGCACCAGTGGGAATCATAACTCAAGTGCTGACGGGGCATGGTGAGTTTTCCCAATACTTACATCGATTTAAGTTGACGGAAAGCCCATCGTGCATCTGTGAACCCACAAAAGAGGAGACTCCCACTGCACATAATCTTGGAATGCCCAGTGTTGTAGGTTGTATATACACTTCCAACCGTAACTTAACCAACAAAAGCATTCCTCTAAGGTGTTTTGATATTTTTCGGTTAGGTTAGGTTTCGCAGCCGACATAAACATAAGCCAAAATCAAAATATAACGCGGGCGAAGCCGCGGGTAAAAGCTAGTTTATTATAAATTTAAAATTACGCTAAAAACATTAATTGGCGTGTCAATAAATGTAAGACAGTTTTTGTCTCTCTGAAAAGTTGTCAAAAACCAATATGCCCTTTTTGAGTAATGTCCTCGATATGTTTATCTGTATTGCATGAGCTTAAATTACTTAAAGATTTTAAGCTAATTTCATTGTGCTTGAACTTTAAGCGCAGAACCGGGCGACAATGAAATCCCGCTCTTTAAAAACTGGTAAAGTAGTAATTTATAATGTCAATCTTTTCAATAATTACACGCCAGTTTGTCTGTCTGTCATGTTTTCAAAGAACTCAATAATTTTTCGGTGCGTTATGTAGCCAACTGAAAAATATACATTTATTTGATCGTGAAATAATGAGTCCAGTTTGCACTGTTTTTGTTTTTTTTTTTTAGTCAGAAATTACTCTAGCTGCCGTTTTCGATCCTGCTCCAGTTTTAACATCTGTTACATAAACAAAAATCACAAAACAGCAATCAATATTAATTCTAGTTACTAATAATAATATCTGCCGAACTAGGAGTGTGGCCGTGTCTTCTTACATTTATAACGCTACAAAAAAAAAACAATATAAAGTAAGATCCACCGAGATCAGCTACAGATTGGCCAATTTTCCAGAGAGTCTGTATGTGGATCAAAAAGTCCGTTACAAAAAACGTCTCCATATCACGATCTATGGATGAGTCCTAACTGTCTACAATTATACATTTGTCGTGGTTGCCTCTACAAGTTACCAGTTACTGCAGTTACAGCATCGCGGTAATTGCTCTACCAATTATTGTACACGTGTAGGCTGTCGGTAGAGTAACGGGAGAGCGGTACAGTCTAGAGTAACTAAGTGATTTTAACACAAGTATGTCTCACTATATTTTTTTACAAGTACTTTTATCAGCTAAAATACTCAAATCATTTACTGTTTTTTAATATCAACTTATTTTCAAAACACATTTTTCTAAAAAATACCTTTATATACGATTTTAACACAACAACGCTTTATTTAAAAAAAAACACATATAATAGAGAAGCAGGTTGCAGGTTCCAAGTACTCATTTTACACTAAAAACTTAATACTTTAACTACACCAAATATGTATATACAGCTAAATTAGATTTTATAAAAAAAAAATGTTCTAAAGTCATGTTTCTGGAAGAAAACGAGGTAAACGAGGTATGGAGAATTACGCATCGTCTAGCGTATTTCGGCAAATGATCGTCTATTTTGCTTTCAAAAACGTAATACAGTAAAGTACAAGCAATAAAATCTTCATAATTTCATAACTTGGCAACTAGAACAGCAGTAATTGTATACATTAAGTCGCGAGCTACCAAAGACTGCATACCTACAGATATTAATATTCTCCTCACGTTATAAGTTTTTGTTTACATGACTTATTAGGCTCAGACTCTACCAAAGCGAAGTCAAGCAAAGATATGCGAAGCTGGTCAAAGTGATAAGCTACGTTTAGGTGTGCAAGGATGCACACTCACAGCAAGTGACCAATAGAATCGGTTCATTTACCTAGTCTCGCTCAGTGTAACTCCCCTAGAAACGCTATTCTATTAGTTCTTAAAAAAATCATCCCCTCCTGCGAATTCTCTCACACCTCTGGTAAAAACGCAGCTTTATAGACCGTTAAAACATTCCAGAAATTGCAAATATAAATCTTAAATATATGCTTGGTAAGAAATAAAATGATCTACTGAAATATTCAGTTTGTCCTTCTCTAAGCAAATATGATGTTTTTTGCAATGGGCTTACAGTCCACAATACTCTACTCAGCTTCGCACATCTATGTTTCGGTGGAGTCTGGGCTTTAAAGGCTCCTCACATTCCGTGTTACGTAACACCTGTAATGTACGCAGTTTGACGTGATTCCACATTTGTATGAACTCAGGTAAAATATTGCTTACATCATGATGTTAAATCACGTATTCTTGACCTCTCCCTTTTCATTAGTATGCTGGTAGGTTAAACTGAGTATTTTTTAAATTTCAGTGAAAAGTGCAAGTCGCCTATGAAGATATACGTTACGCTTGACCTAATAAAATACCCTCTAAAGATTAAACTTTGAATAATTCAAAACTATAGGGAGGCCTATGTCCAACAGTGGACGTTCTATGACTGAAAAGAAGGAGTATTTTGATGCAGCACTGTGGTAAAGCTAAGATATGAGTTGTTTTTTCCTATGTCTACGTCTATAAACTATTTTATAGCTCGAGGTTGTTTTATTTATTTACAATTTAACATCAACTTTAATAACAGAATAAAAATATGGATTTGTCACATTTTTATTATGTGAAAAATTCTTATGCATCATAAATATAATCGATTCTTGACAAGTATTTGTTAAAAAGATAATATTGTACTCAGAAAAATGTAGGCTTATGCTCCCATTTATATGACTAACCAAACAAATAATATGCAAAGTGATATCGTTCTTGCATTTTTATGCATTTCACATTCCATTTTGAACCAAAAATTCCGTTATAAACCTCGGAACTCACAAACGGCGTAATTTACAATACGAATGCCCAAATACTTTGACTCTACGGCTATTTATATTCTAAAGAATACGCGTGTCTGTCTGTTAATCGTCTTTAACGACGCAAGAAATAACTGTTACTTATTTGAAAATATTTTGAACGACCTCTTTATGCAGTAAGTTACAACTGTCCTCAGTACATTTCTTGCAGATATTAGGACTTCGTACTTAATAATTAAATTTTAATATTTATTTGATGTTAAAGCAGAGTGAAATTTCCTTGACGGAGACAAAAAAAGATATTAAATTAATTCAGTTATCGTCATTTACGATTGTACAGTTTTTGCTTTCAGCTTGCAAGTTTATAAAATTAAGAGGATTCTGCATCGACCAGTGTTTCGCGTTTTCTGTAGAACATCAGGAAAAATCGCGGTACTTTTTTGATAAAATTTACGTTCCGAGAGAAATCTCTTTTCACCCCTTAAATTGTAACAAAATGTTATGTTTTTGGTGTCAATTGCTTGAGTGAGAAATATTGCACGCTCGTAGTCTTATTTTTTCCGAAAAGTTTTTAGTTTCTGTGTACTTTTCAGTCAAAATTTTGCGTAAAAATATGACTTTTTAGAGGCTTATAACTTTAAGGTCATTTCAAAAAACTGTGAAAACTAAGACTTAGGATTATAAGTAACTATTGAAGTACTGATTACATGAAAAGAAATCACTCAAATATCATAATATTTAGAAATAGATTACAGCGATTCAGCTTATCGTTTTTGTATGGCCAATTTGGCACTTCAAAATATTGCCATAAGACTGAGACATTTTTTCGATAGACATTTTGGATTCAAATTTTATAACGCAGTCAAATAAACGCGACTAAAAGTATTCAGGTGCGGGTTTTAAACGATTTATTCACAGAAATCCTTTAAAAAAACTATAATTACAGTCTAAAATGTCACTGTAGAAATATTTATTGACAGTGCGTAATATTTGATTGCTGATTGTTTATAATGGCAAGGTATTTTTGTGTGTCGTCACGCAGTTTTTGCAAACAATAGTTGGCAACTTTTAAACGGTCTTGTTGCCAAATAGCTCAGTGAGCTGTAGAAGGGACTTTGCAGCTCATTTAACACGGATAATAATAACTAAAACATTCAAAAACATTTCATGTAAGTTAACTAAAAAAATATGTAAAATTAAAAGGACCCTTTTAAAAAACAACGGGTTGCACTTCAGAAGTGCCGGTAGAAGTGAAAACTTGAACACATAAAGTACTTTTCGGTGATAAAATACAATATCGCACGCGCACACTCGCGCAAGCGCCCTGCACCGCTTAAACGAAACAACAGGAACACGCATACGTTTTTGCCGCGCGGTGGAAAGAGAGGGGGATATTGCTTCCTCTCTTACGCCGGCGGTCTACTCTCTCTCCGACTTACAAATTTTCGATCCTATCACGTGTCCTGGCGCAAGTTTAACATTTTTAGCCATCCCAAAAAGTGCACAACGCCGCTAAAGAAGATTTCAAAATAAAAACAACATTTAAACAAAGCTTGACAAGAAACTTGATTGAAATATAGTTGAAAAAAGCCTCACTGAAATTAGTCCATAGATGCCACAGATAGGTTTAATAACAGTCGCACATACAAACACAGATACTTCAAACATACTACAGCCAGTTTTTCGTTGGTCGCTAACCACTCTAGGTCTCAATGAGCCACATTAACTCCTAATCTTATCCACACATCTCTTTAATCAATGATCTTATTAGGCTAATATTAGAAACATTCGAAAGAAACTCATCGCATTTTGTTTTTATTGAGCACTCAACATGATGCAAGCAAGGAAGTTTCATACGAGAACTATAGAATTTCCTAGGATGCAAGATATCTTGACAGGCAGCTGTAATGAAGTCATTAAATCAATCTAGAAGGATAACGCCTTAAATACTCGTATTAGGTATCATGTTTCACAGTATATTAATTTCCTATTCTGTATCTAAAGGTCAAATCCTAAGTCGAGTTTAACACCCAAATGCATGCAATTTTGGCCTTGACATAAAATACACAAATTCTGCTAACCATTCTGATTTCCTGGCCAATAAATTATTTGAACGGCGTCTCAAACGTGACCAGTTTTGTTACCAGTCTGACTGATTTTATAAGACAAAGTAATGTTATTCCTATTTAGTTATAAAATTCTATGGAGCTAAAGACTATGATTATGGTTCCATCCACTGGGCTGCTACGTGATGGCTACGCGCTGTTAAGATTCTGTCATAACGACAAGTAATTAAATTTAGTTTTTCTGAAATGTTAATTGATAAGAAATTTCATTGTTTAAGGTGTTTTGTAAATTAAAAGTTAATTGTGATCTATTTTGACTTTGCCATTGGTTGCGTGCAGGTAGGTTACCTATATACGTCATAGTTGTGTCTATGGTATGTCTTAATTGAATTCTTATTACTTATTATGATTTTCACAAAATACATCTCAAACTGTTTTAGTAAAGATTTTATGTAATAATTTTGATCTCAAGTTTTTTAATCTCTCCATAGAGAACATTTCTAATTACTCGAGACAATTTCAACATACTTTGTGAACTCATTGTTATGCCTTATTACAAATCCATGCTAATGAAAAGTAAATAGACGCCAAGTTCCGTGTCGGTACGAAGTCGTGCATGCGTGGTACACCTGTACCAGTTTATCACCAGATTATTGTTAAGATACCCTATTTTGCTCCACATGTTAATCCCGCTAGAAAGAATGTTGTTGCTAACAACATAGACAATACCTAATACTTTGAAATATGTACAATGTACATGTATGCTTAGGTACTTTGAGAATTACCTGGTTTTTCTAGATCTTCATTCTGGCCAAAATATACCTACTAAAACTGTGAATTGGTTGAATGTTCGAATCTACGATGTGCAATGTATAGGTAGTGTGTTGAACTTTACATTATTATAATTGCGAAATCTGAAATAGATAATCTTTACAGCTCTACGGTTGCGTACGTTATGAATACGTTACTGAATGTTGGTTTGACAGGACATGTAGGTACTAAGAAACTTTTAGGGTTTGATTGTTTAATAGAAGATACGCCTGCTCCCGTTATAAAAATAATCTCTTACACTTAAACTGAAAATTATTCTTTGGAGAAAAGCATCACAGATTTTACTGCGTCAAAATAGTTTCATTTGTTTTATTTTATGGGGGAGACTTTTGCCCAGGAGTGGGACAGTAAAGGTTAAGAAAAATGGTTCGTTTTCTCAAAACAAACGTATTTTTCAACGATAAGCTCTGTATCAGAACCTTTGCGTCAGGTTGAATCCGCTAAATGTTTCATGTTTGTTCGTAATCCGTAGCTAATGTAAGCCAAACAAGATTCAGGTTCTTTTGTAACTAAGTCGAGCACACACAGAACAGCTGCGCACAGTTTGCTCTGTACGTTGCCCAATGTGTGCTGTGCTGGGCCTCACGAGGTTTCGGTATTTCGACAGTTTTATTTGACTCACCAAATATGGCTGGATCTGGATGGGCTCATTTGCGAGGATTTACATGTACTTACTCATACCTTTTCTATAAGGGCTATACTGACGCCCAGCTAGGTTTGTAATTGTTTAGTGTTTGTTTTGTTTAGTGATTTCTTTTCATAGCTAATTTTAGGTTTAGGCCTGTTATTGGCTATTTAAATTTATCTGTATAATTTAAGTTTAGTTACATTTTTATGCTGTTGGCTAGTAAAAAAATTAAATACATATTTGGCATATTTAGATTTTTTTGGATTAAATATAAAATTTTGCAAAATGCTAATTAATGTTCTTGAATTAAAGGTAGGTATCGGTAATAAAAGAGGACTATACTATCCAGAAGTAGATGCTTACAACTGATTCTAAATTTCGAGAGTATCAAAATTCATAACGACACACATAGTAGGCACCTACTTAGGGAACATAATTTAAGTTTTGTTATCAACAGTTTTGTGCCAACAACCGTAAATGTAGAAAAGAACTCGCTAACAAAATTTTGAGAAAATTTTCTACTTTATTTTCATGTGCTCCGCCACATAGATCTAAAATACAAGCTCATTTTGCTTTTTGGTAAGTACATGTTCTAAATATCTTCCTAGTTCTATATGTAAAGCTTTGTATTATGTTCAAAAATCAAAATGAGTTTTAATCTCATTGAGTTGCAAATGCATGCACCCATTTGAAAACATTATTATACTGAATACGAGTATAACACCTAGACAAGTTACGCTAGTTTAGTGCGCACGACTTAAGTGTAAGTAGGTACGTCTTCAGCGTCTTCTATAAGCAAACACCTCCAAATTTGTTTACCAAGATGACTATCGCCAAACACTCAATAAGCCTAACCTCCATCAGGAATACCAAGTACAATAGAATCAATCGAAAAGTAACACATCGCCCCACATTGGGCTCTCGATCGATTCTAATGCGCGCCGCGTCGAAGGAGCCTGCCCATTGATAGCACAATGCCTGTCCTTGCCCGGCTGGCGACCGTGGATCATTACGAGTTGGAATACCTATAGGCCATCCTCGTAAAATAGTTATTTGGCATTAGGTGTAGGTACAAATATACCATCCTCATAAAAAGTCGTTCAGTAGGTATTAGAAGCACAGGCCGAATCTAACTTTCAGCGGTTGTGAACACGAAGGCGGGTGGTTGCGCGGTAACAATATAATATTCATATAGAGAGGGGATGTGCGCAGCTTTAGCTAATTTGATTCGGCTTATTAGAGTTTTACGAATAGACAAATATGTAAAACTCGTAGAAAAGTAATTCTGTAATGATTTTACTACACCAGAGCATTGACCACTGTTGTTGTAGCATTTGAGACAATGTCGACTATATCCTAACACCGTATGATAAAATGTTTTATTATAAATTGTATAATGCTTTACAATTTTACTAACTACAATTTAATGACACGCTTCCAATGATGCAAAAATGAACTCAAACACACCCAAAACTAAGTCAATACCTTAAATATCCATAACATTGTAGTCTCTACGAATGTGTTTATCATTTTATTTGTTTGTTTCCAAATAGAGATATAGAGATGTCAGTTGGTTTATTCATTAGTAAATACTAAAAAATAAACCAACTGACATTTTATCCCACTCAGAAAGCATAGTGGTTATTCCAGCTTATTTCATTATTCTACGGCGGCTAGTGTTCCCATTCTGAGTACATTGTGTTCAGGCGCGTGCGTTGGAGGCTCTACAATTATGTTTATGTTTATGGACAGTAAAGTCGCGTGGATGTTTATAGTCCACACGATTTACTACTCATTAAACTGCCTGATGACTGTCATTAAAACGTAGTAGTCACCTACTGAGATAGTTTAGCGCTGGTAGTCCTTGTTTTGATGCATTTGGAAAATAATGAATCAATAAGATTTTAGGTACCTATTATTATATTATTAGGTACTTATCATATTATCATATTACGATTTTTATATCATATTATAAAAAAGCGTGGATAAATTGTGTGCAAGATGATATGCGAGAGAAAGGAGTTGATGATGAGATGACGTATGATAGAGTGAAGTGGAGAAAAGAAACGTGCTGTGCCGACCCCACCTAGTGGGATAAGGGCAGGATGATGATGATGATCATATTATAACCCTTTTAGGTAAGCGTGCTACGTCTTAAACCGTATCTCTAGGTAACGTAAGGAAGGATGTGGTCAAACGCGAACCTATCTTTAGTAAAAAAAATACTGACTAGCCCACAGTATTGCTGATTAATCATCAGTGTCGTCTCTGCCTTAACACGTTCACTGCTGGGTTTGCCAGCCTGACTGGCCTTGTAAGCGGCGTGCATCCAGCGTGATCCAACGGTCGTAAATGCATTATCTGTCCACCTTATTAGTGAATTTCATACGCTGTGAGCTTTCCATTGCAATACCTCTATAGTGATTATTTGGTTTTCTGTCAGTAGTACCATTGATTAGTTCCATTTATGGTACTACTCACGTAAGTATGCTTGGCTAGTACCACTATGGAACTAGCGACGTAGAATTTATGTCATTTACGTCGCTAGTTCCATTGATCAGTACCATTGAGGGAACAATTCACATACCTATATATGACTAGTACCATTAATGCCTTCAGGTCTGCAAAATAGAATTTGCCGAAAGGTTTTTTGTGAAATTATCTAAAAGAGGTTACTGATATATTAAAATCTAGACTACTTGGACAACTATTTAGCAAGCGTTTACATCGTTTCTTTGATGAGTGTAATTTCTGTTGCGGACAATTAAAAGTAATCTTTATCTCTTAGTTTAATCTTTGGGATTTTTCCAAATCTTCTGTAATCATTCATTGTAGTATAGCAAAAAATATAATCTTTTTTGTGTGATGGACAGTGACAAATTTTATAATTGCCGTCCAAAAAAAAAACAATATCACGTAGCAGGAAGTCGTATCGTGTCTAATCTTTGAAGATCGCAGTCCGAAATTACATTGTCGTTAAATATGACTACAAAGAGGCTAATTTAGCCAATGTGTTTAGTTGTACAAAGACTGTTTCTAAGCGAGATAATGTTATAAAAATAGTAGGTAACTAAAACAGCTTTGGGCATGCCTTTGGCTAGTCAGTTTTTGCCATCTGAAGCTGAGCTTCTCCAAAAATCCTCCAAGTAAGTCTAGTTTCACGTAAGATGTTTTTCTCTGTTCATGTAATAATTACTTAGATATTCACTACTTTCATATTTGTAATTGTTTGTAATCTCTAAGAATTAAAGTATGTTGCCTAAAGCAGAAAATGCTGTAGGTAAATAAATCATTTTCTGTAAGTAAACAAATTGAAATTGAAATTAATTCAGTAGAACATTGAGTCTTGTGATTTTTTTTGGCTAACATGCCTGGTCCATTTTAATAGAAAACAGTCCTGTATTTCTGCTTGGCTTTCCTACACGTGTACCATCATCACCATAGTTCCAAAATTTTCTCACGATATTTACCTTCACCACATCTCAAGTTCTTTGTCAAGGCTGTTTAATGGTCTATAAAAGTGTAGATGTTTTATCTGCCCTTATACTTATTTCGTGGGTATTTGTCGGTACTTATTAAGAGTTGTAGTACTTAGTATGCTGCAGTAGGTAATTGTTTGTTCCGCGGCACGCTATCACGCCGGCGTGCCGAATGAGCCATGACAGTCGTTTCGCGTGCCCAATCTGATGCACGTGACGATATACGCCCCGGTTTGCTGTCGTGGAGGCTCACTCCTGGCCCTAGTGTTGAACATTTTTGTATTCCAGCTAAACTTTGAGCACGTTAACTTGAGTCTTAATTAGTCAAACACAGAAAACGGTAGGCAACAGCTTTGCGGTCATCTATCATACGTACATGACACTATAGTATTTGTTTTCTGTTATTTTGATTTTGCTTTGTACGAGTACCATTAAAAATTGAGAGATATGTTCTAAATACGTGCACTTTACCACTTATCTATAGTAATTCATTGCATTGCCAAATATGTACCAACGTTTTTAAGAAGTAGAAAGAATTTTCATTTTCATTTTGAGGCTTGATTAGACTTAATTAAATAATTTACTAACAACTAAACTCATTCAGAATGTTGCGCTTCTTTGTAAGCTAAATGTTACTGTGTATCCTGTCAACTATATTCATCCAAAGCTGGGTATAGATCTCTTTTTCTTGCCATTATTTCCAATCCTACACAAGCCGTATCCTTATCAACGAAGTTATTTTGCTGTTTTACAGACAATTTGACAAGCTATGCTATGAGAGCTACTTGTTCCTACCTTCCCAGAGTATGATTAGGACCTTAACCGTCAGTTAGTTTAACCAGAGATTAGGATCTACGCCGCCGGCGGTTGGTGAACGCCGCCGCACGTTTTGGCAATGAATTCCGCTACATTAGACGCTGCTTTATAATTTCAGTGCCTCTGCTGCGTAGCCATAGTATTTTGTCAGTTTTAAGTTTCTAAACGTGATATTTCTTCCATCGCTATGTTAATCACGATATGCGACCTGTAGGTACCTAGCAGTGAGTGGACACAAGCTGATGGATATAAATAGATGAAACGTGATCTTTCAGACTGGTTCAATTGTTATTACAGATTCTAAGAGTTGTAAGGTACCTTAAGGTGCTAAATTGAAAAACAATCTATTCCAACTACACCTGATTAACTAATTTAAGCCAATTACAGATATCAAGCTTTACTTTTCTAGTTAAAAAGAAAACATGGTTATGTTTTGACTTTCTCCATCAGAAAACTCTGAAAAGTCGCATATACTACAGGGTTTTGGTAATCAATCAGCATTCTTTTAAAACGGCATATTCTGAACCTACATCAAAACAAACAACTTTTATTCTACTACTTTTCCCAAACCTCAACAAATATCCCGATTTTTTTAAAATTGGAATTAGCATATTATGTACCTACAAATAACTGACATACTAATATTTACACTTGTTTGCATGTTTACGCAATATCCTGAAGTCCAAGTTTCGCGGGGGCGCGGGCGCGCGCGCTTTTTACATAGAGTTGATCATTATTTAGACCGGTCAAATTATTTTTTTAAATTTTGTCATGAAAAAAAGGAATTTTTAGAAGTCGTAGAATAAAAGATGTTTGTTTTCATGACAGAACATGAATGCCTTTTAAAGGATGCTCATTGATTACCAGTAACCCTATTTTTACAAGCAAGGCTGAAAAAGATATAATTCAATTGATATGAGGCACTGATTTCTGTATTTACAAGAAAACACATTAAACATTGACCCCTTTTTCGGTTTTCCCGAACAAATGTTTGGTGCATTTTACTCGGTCCACATTGACGAATCCCTGTCAAGGTGAGCCCTGTCGACAAACAAACCAACGTTTCCTTTGTCTCGCACAATAACGGCTGTAACAAAGACCCTTTCAGTGACCAGCCCCAATGTCGCCATACTACCTACCAGCACCATTAGTACTAAAATTATGTAGCGCTAATTGCACCCCCTTATTATTATACTAAGGTTACTTAGACTTTTGGGACATAAATAGGCAAAAAAAAAATATGGTACAAAAATCGTCCACCTTAATAGTAAAATTCACCTTAGTTTAATCATTATTTTTCGGAATATCTCGCATGGGGTGTTTTGTGCATAAGCCATCCCACAACGAGGCTCGAGAAAGTAATCATAATTCTCATCTCGGCCTTGATTCAGATTTAGCGGTTTCAGGGTAAATATGTATAAAATATCTTGATTAACTTTTGAAATCAAAGTATGAGTATTATTAGAGGTTGCAATGATAAAAAATATGTAAATGCGCGATAATTTTTCTTGACACTAATTTGTATCGTTAAAAGCCTTGAGCTACTAAATATATTAAATCAGAGGCCTCTAAGGTTATCTAAATACTAAGTACTCGTATTGTAGATGTAGAGTTGTACATAATGATGAGTACAATAACCTTATTTTGGCCACGTACGAACAAAGTTGATATCCCAGAATATGAATTGTTGCCACCTGACATAAGTAGTAGGGGCAAGACGCTAGTCAATATAAAATACGCAGACCACAGATACAGACAGACAAACAATTTGTTTGCATTTCCGAGCAGCCCGCGCAGCCAAAGTTGGTAAACAATGAGTGCGGGTGTGTGCCTACAAATTCGTAATCAAACAGCAATTCATAAATATTTGCCCAGCGTACTGGTGCGGAAGAAATGGAAGAATTGAGTCCGTCAATGTAGTCCACGAGTAAACACAACCGCTATGAATTATTGGTAAGAATACAAGTTGTAGGTATACCTATAGTAAATTTCTTCAGCTACATAATCATATCGGCAATATACTAAAAAACTGTCGAAAAGATTAAAAGTTTACTCGTATATATGCTTGAGGAGTTTCAGATTTTAGATCATTATTATTTTCAAAATTGTGAACATACAACATTCATATACAATTCAAACATGATGTAGTGGACCAAATTAAAGAGATCATTTCATGCTGAGAAGACAAAAATGAAAAAAAATAAATTAAAACTGTCATAATATTAAAAATTTCAATAAAAAACATCCTGAGATCTAGTTGTAAGGATGTATAGCAAAATAAACGCCATTATTTGATAAGACTACTGTAATCAATAGTTATCATGTGGATATTAATTAACGGATAGCAACTACACATTACGCTTGAAAGGAGTTCGTCTGTTCTTACCCAAAACCTACGAGACCAGTTTGTTGCCTTAAATGTAACATTTAGCACATTATCGAATAAAAACAAAGAGTTTCGTAACATAGGCTGTAAGCTTGCATTGCGCAAAAACAAAGGATGTGTTATGCGCCAGATAAGATCTATGCTACTCGTACCTCACATCCTCGCCTAACTCTACTTTGTACACCTACCGATATTAGGAGGTTACCTACTACAACACTGTTTTAATGACTTATAGAAAAATGTTATATAATAGCTTATAAATGAATAATAATTAATATAGATTTCTATCAGCCTCAAACTTAATAAAAAACACACAGCGACAAGAATAATGTATTTCAATAATTATATTCATTACCATGGCAAACTACCCGGGTCCAATTCTGAAATGATTGAAAAAATATTGTTGTTCCACAGAAACACAATAGTTAATCGACATTGCTGTCTCATAAATTGACTTTCGATACAATGTGTGGAACAAGTTATTTTTCTTCCCGCTTTCAGGGTTGGATAAAATCTACCTGTAGTAAATAATTTAACACTGGCAAAAATACAAAAGTAAAGTGATTTCTAATGACGCCGTAGTTTGTTAAAGCAACTTTTGAATAAAAATTATTCTACAGAAAGCACTTACAACAAAATGAGGCTAAATTCTCATAACTCTATAATGAATCCGTAATTCTACGTACCTACGCATCTAGGCCATTATTATATTGGCGGTTACACCATAAAAATTCTAATCATTAAACGAAAATAACATCCTTTCTAACACGAAAATCTTGTTTTCCAACTTGCTCCATCATTGCCTATCAAGGTAATCTGCTTTTAACATATCAGTGTTAATTTCACTCTTAACAAAACCCAATTTTATTTAATTAAACATTTTCGCAATAAATTACAACCAACTACTTAGCATATCTATCAGTTTATGTTAAAAAACAGCGTTGGAGTTGGGACTATATTTTTATAGCGGTAAAGTTGGATTTGGAGTAAATGGTAGAGCTATAAAAATCTACGTGTCATGGACTTATAGAGTAGGTACGCTATCTCAGGCATCATAGTTCACACGCTCTGAATACGCGTGCAGTACATTCAGAATGCTTATTTTCAACGCGGTTTCCAACAAAAGATGAAACCTTTTACTTTCAATGTACAAGTAGACTTCTTGAAGGTGTGAATCATCCCCATTATAAACTTTGAAACATCATTATTGCGACCGAAATGCTTCGAGATGCTTAACAATAGATTTAAGTGCGCGTTAAGTGATATCTAACGGTACGTCTACAATTTCTTCGGTTTTGAAGGTGTGATTTATTTCTTGGTTGAACTGTGGCCGATTTATTTATTTGAAATTGAGTTTTGAACTTACACTGATCATTTCATCTCTAGATGAAAAGATTAACGATGTGTTTCTAAGAGATGGATGCATCATCGCATTGCGTAGGTTTGTGACCAGTAGCAGGTATACATATAATGAGTAAATGCCAAGTTTTTCGTCACTTAATCACTATCATCACTACATAGTATAAAACAAAGTCGCTTCCGCTGTCCCCATGTATGCTTATATCTTTAAAACTACTTAACAAATTTTGATGCAGTTTTTTGTAATAGATAGAGTGATTCAAGAGGAAGATTTATGTGTAGAATAAACCTGTGCGAAGTCGGGGCGGGTCGCTAGATAGGTATATAAAAATCAACATACATTCGCAAGTAATGTTGTATAAATCCTACAATGCCATCAATAAAAGAAATCATATTAATGTACTAGACATTTTTAGTTATGTTGATAATTTAACTAGCAAAAGCTACAGTACTTTACAAAATTAACGAATAAATTCGCGATATCAAGGCATAGAAATGGTCAGTAAATGTCAAGAGCTGCAAAGGTCGGTCGCAGTGACCTATGTAAAGTCAGCGGCTCCATAAACCCTTGCTATCAGCATTCTAGCCATCGAGCTATCAGATCCTCCGAGATACCACATAATGAGACGGGCTTTATGAAGGCCCTTAAGGCCGACTCTCCACCAAAGCAGAGCTGAGAGTAGCAGAACTGGGTGCGTCGTCCGTAAACTCACTGAATAAATGCTAAATTTGATGGAACTTTACCTACTGAATCGTATCATTAGTCCACTGTCCACGAAGGGTGATCGAACCATATCCACTACTCTGCCTGAGGATCAGTGCGGGTTGGCATAGGCCTTCTTTGGTAGCGGAAGTGTGCGCAAGCGTTCCCGCAATACCGACGCAAATGCGCAGAGAAGTAACACCCAGGGTTTTTAGTGGGTTCATCGCCTCAGATGGGATTCCCACTTAACCATCCTGCCTCCCCCGGGGTGGGGTGGTTTCATAAAGGATTTTCCCTGGGTAAATAAAATGCCGCCAACGAGTTCGATTCGGCCTATAGATAACAAAACCTCTGTCTTGCTCTGCTGCTGTACTTACATTGTTTTCCCTAAGCAAATAACCTAAGCAAATACCTATAGCATTTACAAATTTTAGGTTTATATAGGTATATATTTCACAGATAACAACGCCTCGCTTTGATGAAGTCTAAGCCTTAAAAGCCCGGCCCTTAAAGGGCAGTTGGCTAATAAAGACATCCTCAAACCTGGATGTTTTAAAACGATACGTAATGTCTGCATTGTCCACACTTCATGCAGCTCACGTCGATTTGATAAGGATTCTGGTTGTAAAATGTATTCTTAGCTCGGTACGGTCGGGGCTCGGATTCTTTTGTGTTGGTAGTTTCGTATCATCGCTGGTTTATCTGGTTTTAAATGAGTGAGTGATAAAGGTAGTAAAGAATTGCTCTATTTTGAAAAGAAATGAAAATCTATACAACTTTGCAATATTGTCAGTGTAGTGTATGGACTGGAGCCGGGAACTACTAGACTACTTGTTAATCATATTGTACGTTACAATTAAAATATATCTCAAACAGAGTTATTCTGAACTTTTTTACCTCTAGATCTTCGTGACTATCGACGTTGCACTTTTTGATTAAAGAAAGAATGAAAATATATTCACACTAAAATAGTGTAAAAACCACAGAGATACCAGAGGGATAATGTGGTCGATCGAGAAAAGAAAGAAAAAGATGCATTGATAATTATAATATGGCATGAGTTAGAAAGAGACATGAAAAATATCATGATTCAGTGGCTCGTTGTCGTGTTTTTGTTCCGAAAGTGTCAAATTCCAATGCATATATTTGGCAGTTGACAACTAGTGATAATGATTGTCCATACATTTTTGCGGTTTAGAATTGTCTCAAGCGACAACAGCGCTATCTCTCTAGTTGTAATAGCTCTGTGGTAAAAACTAAAACTGTATTGACACTGACTGTCTAGAGTCTAGACTACTTAAAAACTGCAACAATCAACCAATCTAAAAATAAGAACAAACGAAACTAACAAGAACATTTTTGTCAATAGAGAACATCCAACGCAGCCGGGCGAGGCAAGAGATTCACGTTCCAGTCGACAGTGCGGCAGCTGGAGAGGAGGCGGCTGGCGGAGAAGCTGTCCAAGGAGGCAGACCTGAAGGAACAGCAGAGAAAAACAGAGCTGGAGGCCATGAGGAGGTAACTACAAAACCGATTGATATAAGCTATTATGTTCCAGAAGTAAATGAAGAAAAAAAGAAGAAATCAAAAACAAATGAAGAAAGAAAGAAGAAATTAAACACAAATGAAGAAAGAAAGGGAAAATTAAAGATCAAACCAACAAGAGTATTTCTAAGTCCTTATATTCTATGCTCTACAGGGTTATCTGCTTACCTTGCACTTATGCAAAAGAGGGCGATTACGACCATCATTTTACAACTTTTACTACGGGGCGAAAACGAAATTGAAGGGAAAAAATAATAGCTGTTCCATAGAAAACTACAGCTCGAAATCGACTAAATGTACGAAACAGCTGTTTTTTTTAATCCCGGGTTTTCGCCCCATAGTAAAAGGTGTGATGATGATGTCCTGAATCACTTACTTTCGGCATCATCCAGTGTTCCACCACCACATGCTCTGAATAACCCTGTATAACTTTGCAACCTTTGTAAATTACTGTTAGAAACTATAAAATACTGTTTCTATAGCCTCATGTACCATACCGTATCCATCATATGCATGGGCGTAGTTAAAGGGATGCAAGGGTGTGTAGCAACCGTTTGAGAAAATTATTTGGCCACTCCAGAAAACTTGCAGGTCAATACTAGAGATTGCAACCGGGTACGTTTCTCAACCCGGCCGGGCCCGGTCGCATTCGTCGCCTTCGTTGGTTGCGTTGTTAAGAGAAAATTTAAAGCTACGCCAATCAATGATCATGAGTGGCTTGATTGATGGCGTTCATTGAGTCACAGTATTTAAAAAACGTTAATGTATTTGCAGGGTAGAGGAAGAGTTCCAGAGGAAGCGAGCCAGAGAAAAAGCTAACATTAGACAACAATTAAGGCTGGTCAGCAGCGGAGCAGCCAGCATGCCGGTTACCACACATCATACAAAGGTATACCTACGTAAATATGTTCTAACTAGCTTTTTCCCGCGGTTCCGACCGCGTATATTTTGATATTTGAGCTTTCCCACGGGAACCTGTTACTTTTCCGGAATAAAAAGTAGCTTATTATGTCACTTTCCAGTCTTTAAACAATATTCATGCCAAAAATCAAGTCTATTCGATGCTCTGTTGCTGCGTGAAAGCGTAACAAACAAACTTACTTTCACATTTATAATATTAGTAGGGATTTTATGACTCAACAGATATCGAATTACGGTGATGAACTTTTTAAAGTCAAACCTTTGCCTTTTGCCATTTCACAATATTATAGGTACAATCTGCTATATGTTCCAGAACCGCGACGAGCCAGATGGTTCGTGTCGGGAATCCCCCGCGCCAGAGCGAACCCGCGACGGCCGACAGAGGCACAGCAATACTTCCTCAGAAATCAGTGGAAGAAGCAAGAGCTCCACACCGGTATGTTGTTTATGCTCTCAAAATTGAATGTTAAGAATATTTTTCGATACCTGTTACTTTTAGTTTTAAAGACCTGAATCAAATTATTCCTTATGTGAACCCAACCAATATGCCGACTAGAGTCTATTTTCTATCGGTTCTCCTTTTAATTGAAATTATCGACTAGCTTAGTACGTAACTGCTGCCTCATGTTAATTGTTTTTACGAGTAATAAACTCTTATGCATACTCGTACCAGAACTACACAAGTAAGGGAAATATTGATTTTGTTCATGCTAAATCAGCTGACAGACGCTCGACGGCTCTATCGATTCCCAAAGCGAAGTTTTATCTTTGTACGAAGTTTTGTTTGTTGCCTGGAAGAAATCACTTTCAGTGATAAGGCCGCCGGTTGCTTCATATGTTGTAGCATCTATTTTTTTATCTATTTTATGTGTGTGTGAATGTGAATTAATAAAGAGTATATCTATCTATGTATGATTGTTTTCATGGGTGTCCATGTGTCCAGATCCGCTGCGTGGAAGTGTCAGAGTGGCGCGGGAGCGAGGCGCCGCGCGTGTACCGCGACTGGGCGGCGGCCGCGGCGCACGCGCACCCTCCTGCCTGCGCGCGTATGCCCATGTCCACCAGACCACTTTACACTGGTGAGTATAGACTGCGCTCATAGCGTAGTTTGACTAAGTGTTCGTTAACGATTATCGAAGTTAAGCAACGTTCAGCACGGTCATTCTTCGGATGGGTGACCGCGTGAGGCATTTACAATTGAGCACTACCGTGGTTCGGATGATACGTTAATTTGTAGATCCCGGTTGTTTTAACCGTTAAGCCATGTCAGAGGCCTTCAGGCAGTTTAAAAACTCAGACACCAGGGCTAACCACCCGGCCTATACGAACTTACTGGTGAGTATCTCGACGATACTGCACATTTATATCTGCCAACCGCTTTCAAACAATGGTCGAGGTGCCTTCTGTCCTTTCTACACTAACACGCAATGTAAAAACAAAATACGAGTACGAGTAATGTCCCTAAGGTACAGCTTACAGTTCACTTGAGAAACTTCAGTATGCTCTTACTCGTTTCAGAAGATACATGTTTTATATATGTCATTGTATACGCAGACAATAATTAACAGTTTCTCTTTAGAACGATTACAAAGATTCGAAGCTGCAATAGCAATTGTGCATTACCGAAATGTATATCCAATGAACGAAGAATACGAGTAAAGACGTCTTATTCATGGAAAGTCGATAGCAAAGCTTAATATTCTGTATGTACCTATTTTTATTACATGCTTGCAATCATTGTAATTTAGCAAAATACTCCAGCGCAAAAAAAACTGTCGCTGGTTGCAGTAACTTATTAAAGAAAACTCAATGCCATTACCATACATGATTTTGTATAGCACATGCATTGTAATTTAAGTGTCGGCAACCATAAACATTTCAAAGTACACCCAATTCTACAATAGCACATACTTAGGAATCGTTCTGCATTGTTACCGCTACTAAAGCATTCTTCGCTTTGCGACAATGGACTGCTTACAATACCATGTGTGACCGTCTGGTCATTTGCACTCATAATGATTCAGCGGACAAACTCTTCTATGGCACACAATGAAGCAAATTCCAGTATCAACGCATTAAATTTAGGTACTACTACAACGTCACTTACCATCAGGCGAGTTGGTGGTCAAGCGTGGACTTATTGGTGATAAAAAGAAAGTGCTATTGCTGTCTTTTAGTAATAGAAATACACGTGAGAGAGCAAAAGTGCGGTTAAACTAGAGCGCCAATTTCATGAAGGAAACCATACCACTAGAAAATGGTGTTCTTATAATGTATGTAAAATCTTAATCTAAATAAACTTATATTGAGTATTCAAATATGCGCTACCTATAAGTAGGTACCTACAGAACAAGTAGGAGGACGCCACATTACCATCCCTACAACTGTCGATTTTCCTTCGATACGTACGAAACGGTTTGACTCAACATTTCTGATTCGTACCGCCAGGGAATGGAACAGTTTTCCTCCTTTCCTGTTTCCTAAGAGATATAATCTAGGGCTTTTCAAGGTCAGAGTGAATAGGTATCATCTAGGTCTGCGTGCTTCATCTTCGACCACAACGTCGCTTACTATCAGGCGAGTTGGTAGTCAAGCGCGCACTTATTCGCGATAAAGAAACTTATCTTGTTTCTCTGTAAGTGGAGGACGACAATAGAACTAAATATACTTTAGTGAAATAATACGGAATCGACCTCAATGAGCGAGTTTGCCACAAGGGAATTTTAATGCATTGTCGAGTCAGCCCCTGGGTGTTATGCCCTAGTCCCCTAGTGCATAGCATCTGGGTCAAGTCACCATAATCTGAGCCCCATCGGGACACTTACTGGCACAGATTTCCAAGACTATAATAGTCTAGCCTAGACAAACCGCCTGCGGTTGGATTAGCTAATTGATTGAAGCGAGCATAAATTTAAAGTAAAGGAAGTTAGCGCAGATTTTTATCTTTTGCTATTTTTTATATTTAAAATGACGAGCATGGGTCATTTTTAGGGTTCCGTACCCAAAGGGAAAAAGGACCCTATTACTAAGACTTCGATGTCCGTCTGTCCGTCTGTCTGTCTGTCACCGGGCAGTATCTCATGAACCATGATAGCTAGACAGCTGAAATTGTCACAGATGATGTATTTATGTTGCCGCTATAACAACAAATACTAAAAAGAAAATAAAACATATATTTAAGGGGGGCTCCCATACAACAAACCTGTTTTTTTAGACGTTTTTGCTCTATATATTAATAATGGTAACAGGTAGATGCTTGAAATTTTCACAGAATATTTAATTTTATATTCATTTCAATAGTAAATAATAAAATTAAAATGCTCCCATAGAGTACGGAACCCTCCGTGCGCGAGTCCGACTCGTACTTGGCCGATTATTACTCTGGATATCCAATGTTATTGTCAGAATTTCTAAGAAAAATAATAAATGCTGTATTGGTCTATTAAAATTTTATCAAACAGGCAAATGATTCAGTTTTGACCCTCCATGCTTATAGGTAGAATCAGTCCAAAATATTAGTTCATTTTCTGTATGCCTAGATGTAATGGTAGATGAGATTTTCTGCTCATAAAGCACACTTACATTCTATCAACAACACAAAGCACCGTGTGTAGAGCTCCCTATCAATTGTTTATAGAAGTGAACAAACCTATCTAATTATAATACATTATAAGCGTGTGACAGCGTGATAATAGCAATAGACAGCGACCGGAAGTGCATTACGGCAGCGGTGGCACTGTAACCCAGTGACACAGCCACTGTGGGCGCGCCGCCGGCCTGGGCTGGTCCCGGCCTTGTCGACCCACATTTCTAATAGGAAAGCTTGGTGGGGACTATTTGTAAACATGCTGTTGTAATGGCTCGAATCGACATCAACATGAACATCCATTTGCACTGTCTATACATTTTAGGCTCTTGTAGGATTTGCTAATGTAATACCACACCTAGTTATAAACTAAGGCTTGATGGAGCGGGGCTTATTTGTTAACATAATACGGTGGCATTGGCTTTGATTTACACAAAAATATACCTGCTCTGTCTTTACCTGTCTGGCAGGTGCATATAAGATTCGTTGATGTACTTATATCAATCCCTTACCTAATGATAATGTTAAGATGTGATGTGTTAGCGGTTTTCTCGATTTCTAACACTAAGTTAGTTTGGCCGGGTGACTAGCCCTAGTGTTAGTAAGTACGGCTAATAACGCCAATTATCTACACTTAAATCGTCTTAATCAAAATACATTTCATTAAAAAAATCAATCATTATATAAAAATGAAACGTGGTTGTTAGTCTCGCTAAAACTCGAGAACGGCTGAACCGATTTTGGTCTTGAAATATTTGTGGAAGTTAAGGGAAGGTTTAAACGGTGAGAAATTTTATAACAGTTGCGAGAAAAATAACAACAACATGGATTTCATTTTCCCATACAAAATTTTCCGGCATATACAAAATGTCATTGACACTTGACAGATGGTGAGATGAAGTTCACCGGGACCGCTAGTCAATCATTAAATTACAAAAATAAAATTAAGTCATGGCTACTAAGTAACGGCTAAATCAACTGGGACCTTTAATTTAACGTGTCATCCGAGCCACGGTAGATTCCTAACACTAGTAGGTAATTGTATTCAAGTCTCGTTTTACCGGCTACAATAGAAACAGCTTAGATTGGTTTTATTCAACAAGTATCAATTGAAGTTTATTTCTACCAATAAATTCATAAAGTAGAGTACATAAAGTGTGTTTGCTTGTATAAATTGGATTCATCAACATCTCTTTCCTTCTGAATATCCACCACCTATTAAAAAAGCCGCTGAGCCATCGCTGCGCACACTTCGCTTCACTTTACATATATTTCTCTTTCTCTACAGCAAATACCTGTGTTATTCCAGCGGTAGAGACAGAAGCGTTCAGCGGCAGCCCTCGCTCCGACAACTACCGGCTAGAGTTCGCGCGCGGCCGCTCGCCCCGCTCCCCCCGCACGCCGCGCCCGCCCCGGCTGCTCTCCGCGACGCGATCACCCTCCACGTCAGGGTCTGAGCTCTCCCTGCGACAACCCATCAAGATAAGGTAACATTTTAGTGAACTTTATTGTGCTTAGTAATTAGAGCTATTTTCGAATGAGTAGTCAGCCAAAGTAGGCTAGAGGCTTGAAAGGTTCTGCAAAAAACACTGCACGCACGATCTAAGATGCCAAAGTGATTGGTTACTCTTGTGTTGTAATTCTAATTTGATTTTGTTTAGTCGTTTGTCTAGTAATACTACGTGCATACCTAAAATAAGACGTCTGCGCATCTTAAATTGCGCGTGTCGTGAGACAGAATCCAGTTACAATAAAACACCTGTTAAAAAACCACTACCTTGTAATATCCTTATTAATAAAATTCTAATAAAATTACCCCTGAAATAGCTTTGAAACTGGTCCTCCTGTAGGTACCACATTTTTGAGCAAGCAGTTTAAATTCTGATCCCAGAAAACTTGACCGTAACTTGTATGAAATGCATGATTTTTAATGCTTGCTACAAGAATAATAAAATCGAATCTACGCCAAGTTTTGTGACCGTTCTCACTTTTTCCCAATACCTACTCTATGAAAAAAATATCATAGTACTTCCGCTGTCCTAACTCTTTGACAATGCGATTTTATCCACTTTCTTAAGTTAGAGCGGTCGGTAGTATGAGATATTGTAAATTAAATAAGTTCCTAAATAAATAAATAGTAAAACCCCCCTGATTACGTTAGGGAGTAGCTCGCGGGCCCGGCCTATGCGCCGGGACAGGTATAAAAAAAAAAAAAAAAAGTTAGAGCGGTCATAAAATTCCCTCTAGTATTGTAAGTAGTTAACCTTCCATTCGTATGTTCCCGAAGGTGGTGACCCGGTAGAGCTATTAACCCCTTAACTGCCTTGCGCGCACGCATACAGGTGAGTGCTTGCATACGCCTTTTTGTACCTACCCACATTTTTGCAAAATGATTGTTTAAACGCATGGATAACGTTAACGTTTTTATAAAAATTATTCTGTGCGATAATTAATTTAAAGCATGAAAATAGATTGAAAACTGTAATTTAGATGGTTAAAATTATTTGGGTTTTAAATGGTTTGTTCCTAACAATTTTTTAAAGTATTACTTTAATAAAAAAAAAATGTGCTTAATTTTGTATCCGAAAAAACGCAGTTACAGTTTACTCTTTTTATGAACTTAGTATTGTAAATTATGCACGTGACTTAACTGTCTCTTTGTCTAAATTGTATAGTATGTTTAACTTAATCAAACCCTCGAGTGGATTTTGTCATCTCTGTAGGTAATATGTTTGTGTAAACTTGTGTATGCCTGAATACTGCTTAAGCACACATAGATATAATACAAAGAAGCTAATCATACTTTTTTTAACGTCAACTTTAGCAGTATCCGCAAAGAGTCCACGATAGAAGAGCCAGAAGAACCTGCCATCGTGCCCACTCTGCGACCCTCGGGGCCTTCTCGGGCCGCTCTCGCTGCTGTCTAAAATTGTAACTTCAGTATTGTAGTCAGCAAACCAGAAACTTATAGCACATGCCAGCGTGAATATTACTACCCTCTAGAATATGACATTATGACATATTATAGGTATTTATGGATTAACCAAACGCAACGGCTACCTGCAATAAGAACCAGCTCTTGAACACCACTTATTTATACTCTTTGATAAAACCATAACGTAAACAAAATTTTTCAAAGTTACAACTATCAAATATCAGCTGTAGTTCACTTTTCGGGAAGAGAAGTATACCAAACAGTTCTGGAAAATATTCTAAATATACCTTACAGTTTTACGAAGTTGATCGACAGGTATATTACTATTTCCCAAAAGTGATATGTAACTGAAGATTTTTGAAAACTTTGAACAAGTTTTCACAAATTATTATATGGTAATCATTATCAATTTTGTATTAAGCGGTGTGTTTCATTTTTATTACAGGAAAGATTAGTCGTTATTATGAATGTTGCGAAACTTTTCACATTGCCTGGTATTTCATAAACCAGAAATTATACCAACTGATGGCAAATGAGGGGACACTAACAAAACTTTTGTTAATAAAGGTATTTTAAGTTGTTAGATATAAAATGTATTTTATTAACTATACGTAAATCTATCGTCTTCCGTTAAGCGAAATACTGAAGCTTTAATATAGACTTTAACACTAGATTTATTTTACATTAATACAGGTGCTAAATTATAGTTCGTTTCGTATATTCTGTTTAGTAAATATATGTATACTTACTTGATATATTTAGAGGTCAATAACAACACATAACACAAGGGGTGAACTATTATTTTTGTTCTGTTAATTACTTATTATGTCTAAGAATGACATTAGAGTCTTTGTCAACGTTTATTTTAGTTTTGGGTGCTTCGAAAAGAAACATGTGCAATGCTAGTGCAACTTTTGAAAACAGTTTACTTGATAATAAAACTTGTTTGTAATTATCATCATCATCTTCACCCTGTACATCGTCTAGTTCGTCTACCGCTGAAGATATTCCTCTAAGCTACTAAATTTGGTCCAGTGCTTGTCTAGATTTTCACTCACATCGAGATGTTTGTAAGAATTAGTTAAAAGTTTAATTAATTTCATGGAATTACATTAAATTCAACTGCATTTGTTTAAACCTCTACACGAGTTTAACATAAACAAAGGCAATTTTTCTTCCATGTAACACGCAAATTGTCACTAACAACCGTATACGTAATGAAAGCTGCCATCAGAAATACCTAACATTTACGACGCCCTCGCATTTCCCGGCGTTGGGTCACTGCTCACCCGCTGACCTTTCGGGTAATCAATCATCTTCTATCCATTTATCAGCCGGCCCCTAAACTTGTGAATTTGGTATATCCGGTCTATAGCCAGTCACACCTGTATAACAAGCTAAACAAACATGAACCACCCTGAATTTCCACTTTAGAACTCTTATGGGCAATTCTGATGATAGTAAGCATTTTTAATATATCAGTTAGTTGGTCATAATATACAATAATTATAATTACATATCATCAATATTAATCGTCAAGTGCTTGTCACAGACAAGAAAACATGTTAATATACAGTGATCATATCCTAATCCTAATAGGTCTTAAAGTTACGATCACAATATAATAAAAAGAGAATGTTTTGCCACAATGATAGTCATCTTTTTAAACATCTAGAATAGCTGTGCTATTTTAGTACAATGAAATCAACTGAAAATTTTAAAACGAATCTTTCTACAACGAAAGCTTATCTTTATTTTACAGTTAAAGACATTTTTTGAAATAATATTTTCCACTTGATGTCATCACTTGTATAAAAAACATTAAATAATAAAGAATGTGGGTCAATTATAGAGCTGCTATCATCAAGCGCGGATACAAGTAATAACTGGGGAAGGCTTGGGGTAGAAAAAGCAAGGAGCGGCTTGACCGGGTCACAGTGACCACGGGTTAAAGCGGACATGAACTTTGATCGATGGTAGCTTTCGTTTGTGGGTGAACTTACGAAAACATTGTTCCTGCGAATATTATTTTTTTCTTATTCGTAGGTTTTTCGTAGGTTACCTAAAAACTTTTAGGCTACATATTCAACAGAGATGAGATGTGTAGCAGGATACCACAGAATAGGCCCTATTACATAGGGCACAGAAGGAGCCTCTTTATACAAACCAAGACTTAGAAATGTGAAAAATACATTTTGTACCATAGACAACTTTTGAGTGAACTTGCCACTTCAAAAGTGACGAGACGTCACTGTATGTTTACATTATCAAATGATTTCATTTTCATTATTTTGCTTGTAAATCACATAGCAAGATATTTATTACTTACCGGTGGTATGTGACAGTGCCTTTCGTTATTTCTTTTGAAACCGTGTAATTTCGGCAAGATGAAATGGCGCAGTTCACCATATTTACCACGTTGCTTTGAGACGCGACCGCAACGCCAGTCTAATGAGACTAGTTATTGGATTGGTGGATTTCTCTATGATTGGTTGATATTGGTCGGTGACATTTCATTTTGTACGATTAGGTGTCTATCTATCTTTAAGGTCGCTGCAGGATACGTAGCGAAGCCAACAAAGTTGCATAAATAAAACGTCATGTCAGTTTAAAAAATATTAAAAATCTACGTGACGGTTGAAGTTTAGTTTTTGGCCCGCTCCTCATCTACTCGTCTCATCTTTGATGGAACAGTTTTTTATCTCTTTGACAAATTACAATTCATGTCTCATGTTGAAAACATGATGTGACTCAAACTTGCTTAATTATAATGACGATTTAAAACATTCTTGTTTAAAAGTTGAAGACAAACTTCTCGAAATATCCTCTACTTTGTTATCTTTCTTATCTCTCGTTCAATTGAAATGTGAGCTAACTTGATATCCCTGTAATACTCAAAATTCTTGTCAACTTATAAGACGGTATAAGTTGCTTACTCTTCCAAAATACCTATTACCTACTGAAAATGCCTAACAGGACTTATCGCGTACTAAACCATTCGAGGTTCATTCCTAAATATGAAGTAATACTCGTACCTCATGACGTTTTGAGAATATAAATAGCCAAGGGCAAACTCGCGATAAGTTCCATTAGACATTACCATATGTTCAAATATCGAGAAATCTGTAACCCACCCACTTCTTGATCAGTCAGGCAAAATCATTGAAAGCTAAAAGAATATTGGTGGATAAAAATAAGGTGAATTTAATCATATGCGTAACAAAGACCACTTTGTTGGTCACAAAACCATTTTCATTGGTTCAATTTAATCATTTGGTTACAAATGAGTATGAAAAGTGTGTATATTATACTGGTACACATATAACTAAGAGGTGCAATACAATAATATAGTTATCATACGAGTACGTACTCGTATATCGGAATATTTTAATTTGAATGTATGGTAAAAATAATTTTAAACGCTCAATAAATTGTAAATAAGATTTTTTAAATTTACTTAGCTGTATAATTTCTTTTACATTTTTATTATTAAACTTATATATTCGAAATAATACCTTATTTTAGAAATATTGAGATAAAACAATGTATATTACTTTGTATAAATGTCTGCAGATAAGTCTGTATATAGCGCATAAGCTGTAACTCTTAAGGTGCATGTACATATTATGAGAAAATTAAGTGATTGTTTATTTTTATTTCAATAAACATGCGTATTTCCAATAAACGTTGTATTAATTTGATCCTTATCATCCTTATATCACGATATAAATAGGACCTTCGCAAATGAATATCTTTATCCCCGTAACTTTCCAAGAAAGTCAATGTTAGGTAGGGAAGCGGCTTGCATCCAGCTATCGCGCGCACTTAATCGATCATTTGTCAATCCCGATGTCTGATTACGATGTTCAGTTTGAATAGAATATAATATTTATTTAAAAGAGTTTATCACTTTCACTTAGACGATATCTGATATTTTACATCCATACCTATGTCATATTTTCGTAAGAACGTATATAGGCCGAGGTGGGTAGTCCTCATGTCAGAGTTTTTAGGCCTCTGACATGGCTAAACGGTTAAAACAGCCTAGGCCTATAATTTAACGTATCAATCGAGCCACGGTAGCGCTCAGTTGTAAATACCACCCGGGGTCACCCATCCAATGACTGACCGTGCTGAACATTGCTTAACTTCGACGATCGCTAACGAATACCTATCCAAATTAATATAAGCATTTGTGCACTGTGCTTATAATAAAATCACTGCAACTTTTATCCTGCATCAAATAGACACAGCTAACATTCGGAAAAGTATCTTAGCAATTTGCAATTAAATTAATAAAAATAATTAATACCACTTATACCAGCCTTTTTATAGCTTGCACCTATACTACCTAGATGGTACCTATATAAAATTTTGAGAGTAATTAGCAGTCACCATAGATACATATTAAATCGCAAAACTTTACTTAGAAGCTTTTGTTTAGCCCAATTTTTACACAAAAGAGGTTGTTTATGAGTATAACCATTTCAAATCACGCTCGCCGTCAAGTATTCATGAGCATCACGCTATGGTATGCCTAGTTCAAAGAGGTCAAAGCTTTGTGCAGGATTTATTTTGTAAATTTTTACTAAGTACAATTTCTACCTATGGATAGAAATAATGAAAAGGTAAGGTTGCGGCCCTGGTAGCCGAAGCAAGAGTACCTATCAGGGCTCCTTCAGTGAGTGGACTTGAGGAAATAACATTTTTTTCAACCACTAAAATGACTCTTTGTTTAATGCCTTCTATTCACATTCGGCATTCGTTTAGCTGAAACTAGTACGAGCACTAGCTCGTACTAGTCTCAGTTAAATAGCTTATAAATAGCTTAGAGCTGCTTATAAACTCTGAAACCGGGCTAGCCATCCAGAGATAACCTGTACGAAGTTTTTTACTTATGAACACTTACGAGATCACAAGGAAGTACTTAGGACCACAATCCACTTCGCTGGTCAAACCTAATTTGAGAGATTTATTCGAGAAGAAATGTGTCCAAAAAACATCTTTAAAAAATACTAAGTAGGATTGAAAAAACTGAGTTTAACCTATCATTCATTAGAGTAAATAAGTATTCAAATACACCACAATTTGGCAAGAGTATCTTAAGGTATATAATTACCTAGACATATTTACTTGGACAAATAACTCACAATAAACCAACCCCACAAGCAATTATTCACATACCTACCAACATACATTAACGTAGTAGTTACTTACGAGCAGTTAGCCACAATACAAACAAATAGTTTCCCAAAGTAGGACATGCGCAAACCGCCCGACTTAACACTGAGAGGGAAAGTTTTCAGTTTCAGCGCGGGCTTTCGGTAAAGCGCAGTTCTGAAGCCGCCTAAAGAAATAAACATATCAAATAATAGAAAAATATATATTTCTCGCTACGTACTTCATAACATATTGTTATTAGCGAAGTGAATTTTACAGTTCCTAAGATAACCCAGTTAAATACAAAGAAACAAATTTCTTTAGAACAAATTTATATTCGATATTTAGTACAAACAACTTACTTAAAGAGTAATCCTCGGCTTAGCATCCTGAAAAATTATTACAAATTTATCAACAATATTGTAGTGCAAAAACATTTTCCTCAATTTTATTAAATAATCTCACCAAAAGATTGCGTGTAAAAATAAAGGGGTAATATTTATAAAGCCACGTCCACACGCCCCGATCGTGGCCTTTGAGGACGTCCCGCTCGGGTCCGGCGGGTCCGCCGTCCCGCTGTCCCGCGCGTCGTCCCGCCAGTGTCTCGCGTGCGCGCACAAGGCCCGGCTGCCGGTGGTGCCGGAGCCGACATCCGCCCCGCCGGCGCTGCCGGACTTGAGAGAGATCAACTCGCCGCTAGCTCGGATCACGCAGCCAACCCGGATGAGCGCCAAGCCGGAGAGCGTCCGCGAGGCGCTCGAAGATCGGGACCCGAATAACTTGAATCAACACATACAGGTAACTACGCTATGTTTATAGTCAACTCTGTTGAACAAAAAAATGTACAAAATAGTGGATAACACGAGTATGTAAATAGCTGACTGGCTCGATCACTGCTTCTCATGTTATTGCGACTGCCACTGCTGGTTTGGTAAAGGTCTGGCTGCCGTTTATGCCGGAGCCAATATCTGCCCCTCCGATGCTGCCGAATCCGGGATAGATCAGCTCGCCGCTGGCTCCGATCACGCAACCGACCCGGATGAGTGAACCCGAATAATTTGAATAAATACAAGTAAATATATTATGTGTATAAGCTCAAGGTAACTTACATATCCCAAAACCATGAAGAAATGGAAGTTTATTAAACATTCAAAAATCTTTAGAAATTTGTTATACCAATAAAGCTTCCTCTGGCTCTATCTTGTATGCTCCAAGTGAGGATTATATCACCGGGGCAAGCAAATGTCGGAGCATATGATGAAAAAAGCTCTTTTCGTTTAATATATATTATTGCAATCATTTTCGTCGCAAATTCTGTATTTTTGTATTTTTTCTTGCAGTGTCACATTAACGAGTAGTGTAACCACTTCTTGAAATAATGTTACTTTGTACAATACTTGCCCATCTCGAGATAGTTCGGTACTTTAATACCTACTTACTGTTAAGTTTTCATAAAGGATTTCTTCACTACGCTCTATAATGAAGGCTGAGTATGATAAACGAGCCTTCAAAACCCGTGACATTGCAAAAATTTTCGCCGAAAATAGAATTACACCACATGTGTTCGCCACGGGAAATGTCCCTACATAATAATTAATTTTCTAAACACCATAAATAGGTGCCTAACAAAGAGGCGGGAGATTGAAAATGCCACACTACTTGTAGGTAATTAGTAATTACTATAACACCAAAATTATTTTCGAATAGCCCTCTTGAAATTCAAGTATAGGTATAATTAATCTAAACTTTATCACGTAACGGCCCAGACTTTTGGGTTAAGTTTAAATGTACACTAAGTACTACTTTTAATAGTAGGTATGTGGCTAGAGCTTTTAGTGGTTTTTCAGTAAATATTTTATCACAATAATTAGTCAACGTCGATGAACCAATGAACTTTATTTATACATTTTAGGTATGACCGTAGCCAAAACATACCAGGGTATTAGAAGGTTTGGTTAACTAAATGTTATTATTGGCGAATACGAGACGAGTTAGTAGAGCGCTATCTCACTCACACAATTATAAGTCTCATCATTAGTCTCGAGGTAAATTTTCCATAAGAGCCATAAGTCAACGTCTATGAACCAATCAATTTTAATTGTATCAATTTTATTATGACCGTAGCCAAGGCATTCCAGTGTTTATTAAGTTTAGTAAAGGTACTCGTAACTTAGTCCTACATTGGTCTCGTGTGGTCTAGGCATTAGGTAGGTACGTACTCGTAAGTGCCCCATAAGCACTGCCATGCTAAAAACAATTACAGGGCAGTGGAACGGTTGATATGCAAATTGTTCCGAGGTATACTGATATTATTTATGAACCTAAATGCGTCATGTCCTGTGAAGGAAAGAAATACCGCCAAATAATAAACCTCACACTATACAGAACCATGTAGAGCAATAGTTCAGTATGCGACATGGCTCAGCGGATAAGCAAGTTTAAATGGAAGTGGACAGAGCACGTAATATACTAAGGACCAAGCGTTTTAAGTCCACATTCCTCATATGCCAGAATGTGGAACGCTTTGCCCGAGTCTGTCTTTCAGCTAAACTAAAATGTAGGTGTCTTCAAATCCCGAGTAAATAGGTATCTTCTAGGTAAGCGTGTTACACCCAAGACTGCATATCTGCTTAACATCAGGCATACATGAAATAAAAAAAGTAGGATTGATGACTGACGAAGTCGAGACTCGAGAGTTCTCCATGGACAATAACTACCGATGTGAACAATACGTACCGACTACCGCAACGCGAGACGTCCACCAAGTGGACTAACGCGCTAATTAAAACCACAAGATCGCGTTGGATGCAAGCCGCTTCCAACAGGCCTTATTGAAGACTTATAGAAGAGGCCTACGTAGACGTCGTAGTAGAGTAGTAGTAGCGGACGTTCTATGGATCATTTGATAATGATATAATGAGTCCAGTAAGATCATTATTGCTACAAAACGTACTCAAAATTGTGATACGTGGCAAAATAATAAAATCTAACTAAACTGAAGATGTGATATAGCTAATGTAAAAAAGAGGAGTTCCTCGTGGACCAACTGCTTTCGCACAACCAAACTCGACGAAACGTGTCACCAGGTTCTATATATTTGTTGTAGGTGATTTTTGAAAGTCCACAGACAGATTCCACAACTAGGTACACAACAACTATATGTTTCCTAATAGCTCTGTAATCTAACAACAACGTAACAATTGCTAAAAGTATGAAAACTTTAAATTGAATTAAATACGCCTATTATAGTAATTATTAATTGGTAGGTAGGTATATTTGATTACAAAAATTCTTAACGATATAAAATGGAGCCCATTGTAAAATATGCACCTGCTCTACTTTTGTTTCATGAGTCCACTTTTATGGAAAACCAGCATGAACTTCAATAAAACGTGTAGGTATTTCAAATCACACACAACCTAACAAAGAGTCATAATTTCAATTACAAAACACAAAAGAATAATTCATTCGCAAAAGAAACCAGTGGCGACATAACGATCGCGTGACCACGCTGTTAGCCAAAGGGGTGTGTAAGCTCTAACCGCTTTTAAAATACCGATCACTGTGCACTGTTACTGTACCGGCCTTTTTTTAATAGTCCACTGCAGGACGTTGGCCTACCCACTAAGGGTGATTAGGCCATATTCATGCCTCTTTACTCTTTACCTTCTTCTACGGACATATGCAGTTTGCTTTACGATATTTTCCTTCACCTAAAAGCCAGTAGAATAGAGAAAATTTTCCTTTAGCACTACCGGTCGTGCCAAGCTGTAGAGCCACGGAGGTCAAACTATCACTACACGGCCACCACGGCTTATAAAAAACCGGTATTGTTTCATATGTTTTGTTGCCAACCTGTATTGAGAGCTCCTTGTAATAAATCCTAAATCAGAAATAATAATCTTTCTCATGTTTACAAAGTTCTCTTCACACATTGAATAGATCATAGTAAGATACATTTTGATCAAAAAATTAGTAAAGAAAAGTTTTTAGTAAATGTGAAGAAAACTTTCAAGGTGAGACTTCAAACGTTAGTAGGTGGTTATTGGGCATTCTAAATCAAAGTGATTTAGAATGTCCAATAACATTTGGATTTAGAATTCCCAATGACTTTTTTGATTTTTTGAAAGTGATTTAGAATGCCCAATAACATTTGGATTTAGAATTCCCAATGACTTTTTTCGATTTTTTGAAAAACACTGTAGATTGCTCAAGGAATTAATCAGTCTCTAGACCGTTTGCTCGTGTCAAATATTTGGCACCTAGAGATGATATTCCTTCACAACACATATTTTTCCTAAGTAAACTCAAATCAGCACAGTTTTGTGAAAGATTACATTGACTATTCAATGTGGCTGGTTGCTCAGAAAACATTTCAACAGCCGAATCAATTTATAGATAGTTGTTGAAAATTTTCTCACAAAGTTGGGTGTCTTTACTGTGTTGTGACCGATTGTTCAGGGGATGAATCAATCTCTAGGCCGTTTGCTCGTGTCAAATTTTTGACACCTAGAGATGATTGTTCCCTCACAACCCAAACCCAAAGCAAACCCAAATCAAAGTTAATCCTTCATTTATCACTGCACCGACTAGCGTTCAATCATACCAATCACCATCTGGAGCGCGATTCCAAACTCTACAACATGCAGTAAAATATAAAACAAATGACGACAGACAAATTATGGTTATAGATAAGGGAGGTGCATTAAATCATTGTGTATTAATTTACTGTGAGTATTAAATTATATTAGTTAAAATTGAATTCTCCGTCAGAGTGCACGTTTTATATGTTTCAAAGCTAATAAAAAGCGAACAGTTAAAAAATGTTGAACGAGTATAAAAGCTATCCTCAGTTTCCATCCTTTACTTCAAGAAAAGCGCGTATCTGTACTTTTATTGATTGGCCCAAGGACAAACATCAAAAACCAAGTCAACTTGCGGATGCAGGATTCTTTTACACCGGTGATGAAGATAGAACTATGTGTTTCTATTGTGGTGGAGGTCTAGAGGACTGGGAAGAAAATGACAATCCTTGGATGCTACATCTTCGTTACTTTAGTCAGTGTCCTTTCATTTACATGTATTTCTATCCTAAAAAGTGTTCCTATTATGTTAACGAGTTATGAGAAGGAGGAGGAGGATAATTTGGGAAATAAAATATGTTTTTTTACAATTATATAACAAGTTTTTTTATTTAATTTTAATATTGCCCCCAGGCTATTGTACTAATATTATCGTCACAAAAATATCATGTTGTCCTCACTGCGTTCATTCCAATCCCAATAACCAATTGGAAAGAAAAGCAACTCACCTAGTGCCGAGCCGGTGTGTACTGTATATAAGAAATAAAATCACGAATTTATGCCATTTTGTCGAAGGAATTCCGGATAACCACTACTTTTAAAATGAAATTCATACAGCAATCTCAGAAGTTGCATTTAGACGAAATATGTCCGGAATCAAAAACATCTGAAAACCGACATGGGAATCTTCTGCCTAATACAATCAGATGTATAGTTTGTGGTCCTTCGAATTGCGGGAAAACGAACGTTGTAATAGGTCTCTTATTACATGAAAGCGGTTTACGTTTTAGGAACGTTTATGTGTATTCTAAAACATTATACCAACCTAAATATTTGTTTTTAGAAAAAGTACTCAATCTAGTACCGGATGTATCGTTTGAAAAATTCAGTGCTGGTGAACTTATAATGAGTCCGCATGATGCAAAATGTGATTCAGTAATTATATTTGACGATGTTGCTTGTGAAAACCAATCTAATATGAGGGACTATTTTGCTTTGGGTAGACATAAAAACATAGACTGTTTCTATTTGAATCAAACTTACAGCAAAATTCCTAAACAGCTTGTCAGAGATAATACAAACCTTTTAATATTATTTAAACAAGATGATATAAATTTGCATCATATTTATGATGAACATGTCAATACCGATATGACGTGGATAGAATTTCGAGAAATGTGTTCAAAAATATGGTGTAAACCCTACAACTATGTTATTATCAACAAGGATTGTTCAAAAAACAATGGCTGCTATAGAATGAACTTTGACACGTTTGTAAAGTTTGAATAACAAACAAATATAAAAAGGTTCCCATGATCGAATAGTTTCATTTTAATTTTTGTTTCGTTAGACAAATAACGTGAAACTATAATGGAGACTGAATTAAAAGCAAAAGTTGTTCAAGTTGCAGATGCTGTTAAAAAGAAAATAAAAGACATGCGTCTTATGGAATCTTATAATGAAAATATGTTAGGGACTGTTTTCAAACCTATTACAGATCCACTTAATACTATTATCAAAGACAATCAACAATTCAAAACTTCGAAATCGAATTCAGATACGGTGATTGAATCTCCCACAATGAAGGATGAATTTTCTACTCCGGTATCTTATTTAAATAAAACACTTCAAAGAAATTCTGATATCATTTCTGCACAAGATTCGTCTGATGAAGAAATCAATAATGCTGAGGACAATTTTTTAAATGGCGACAAAACTAGAAAAATAAATATCGACGAAGCATCGGTCCTAACGGACGACTCAACCTTAAGTTCTCTCAAGGATTGTTCATCTTGGTCTCTAACTTCAGAAGTGTTCGATGATGTTCCATTTGGAGTTAGAAGAGAACTAGGTAGACTAATGATGGGTACTTCGCGTGTTGTAATTAATGAAAAAAATATATGCATAGCTGGTCGTACCTATAAAAAAACACCGGGACTTATGGAACTACTATTTAAGAAGATTCCTCAAATAAATTTAATCACAAATAATGACTGTCAAAACTACAAAATTATGTTAAAAGAAACAAATGCTCATCGACGTGATTTTGATCCCAGTAAACCAATAAAGTCCAATAAGGGTCTGAAGTATTTGCAAATCATCAAGCCCCTTTTTAAGACACGTGATCAACCTAAATCTTCTGCATCATCATTAGATAACAGTTCTGATGATCTAACAGAAGGAGAAGGATTAATGATTAAGAAAAAATATTTCAAAAATACTGATTATGTCTATTGGGATAATCCTAATGAGCTTGTAGATAGACTAAAGTTGCTGATAGCCTCCAAAGATGCTGGCAACACAGGACTTGATAATGAAATTATTTCAATTATAGAAGAGTTACGTGAGAGCGGCATTATAAATTAAAGAACATAATTAGATATATTTTATTCAAGAATTCGACCTCTAGCGACAAAGAGTTATCAAAATGAATATCGATAAATTTGGACATCATGTCCATAAAAGATTACGCTTATCCGATTTACTGGTTAACTCAGAAAATTGTTTGGTTAAAACTGAAGCAGGAGATTTTGATTTACAATTTTCTTCATTAACCGGAATAAAAGATCCTGTGAAACCTGAAGATGCTGTGAGCAAAAAGTATGTGGATAAAAGAATATCTGACGAAATAACAACATTAGTAAATGCAATAAAAGAAGATGTACGAATCAATTTAAAGCAGTTTGAAAAAAAATTTTGTACTAAAGAGTACGTTGACCAGTTGATTAAGAAACCACAGAATGTCCAAAGAGCAAGTGGTAAATGAAATTCACAAATCAGCACGCAGAAATTTTCCTAGGCGTTCTGTTTTGTTGAAGGGAATTGATGACTTATGGCAAGCAGACCTCATTGATTTTAAGTCTCTAAAAAAATACAATGATGGGTTCAATTTTATTTTAGTTGTTATTGATTGCTTTACGAAATATGCTTGGGCAGTATCATTAAAAACTAAATCAAAAAATGAAGTAACAGATGCATTCAACTTTGTCACCAAAAGTAGTGGTCGTATACCACAAAACTTGCAAACTGATATGGGCACAGAATTTTATAATGACGTGTTTCAAAGACAGATGCGTTTGTTAAAAATAAACCATTATTCATCTTATTCAACTAAAAAAGCATCCATAGTAGAAAGATTGATAAGAACATTAAAGAATAAATTATACAAAAGTTTCAGTTATAGAGGTAGCTATAAGTGGATAGGAAAATGTTTGGAAGACATTTTAATTGCTTATAATAACAGTAAGCATCGCGTGACTAAATTCAAACCTGTTGATATTAATATGCAAAATGAATCACTCGTAAATAACAATATAAAGAAATTCCAGAAAAAACGAAAAGAACTATTAAAAAATAAATTTAGAGAAGGTGATTGTGTTCGAATAAGCAAATATAAGAGTAGTTTTGCAAAAGGATACACACCTAACTGGTCAACTGAAATATTTACAATTAAAACTGTTAATAAAACAAACCCAATCACATACCATATACAAGATCAAAGGAAACAAGACATATTAGGTTCGTTCTATGAAGAGGAATTGCAAAAAACAAAGTATCCTGATATATATTTAATTGAACAAATTATAAAAACAAAAGGAAACAAACTTTTAGTGAAATGGTTAGGACTTCCTCATCATGAAAATAGTTGGGTTGATAAATCTTCTATCATAATATAAATCATAGTAATGAAACACGATATTCATTGTTTATTTAGAAATGCAAGGGGGAGGACTCGTTAATAACTTAATAAATAATATACCGTTCGAGCTTCACCTACCAGGATATAATTATTGTGGACCGGGTACAAAATTAAAAGAAAGATTACAGAGAGGTGACAAAGGAATCAATAAATTGGATGAAGCTTGTAAATATCACGATATTGCATACTCTAATTCTAATAATTTAAGCGATCGTCATAGAGCAGATTTAGAGTTATTGAAAATGGCTAAAAACAGATTAAATTCCAAAGACACTGGGAAAGGAGAAAAAATAGCGTCATGGTTGGTCAGCAAAATTATGAAAACAAAGCTCAGAACTGGCACAGGAATTAAGAAATTTAGAAGCATAGTATCTAACATAGGGTCTCAAATAAAAAAATTAAAGCACAAAAATAATAAAACTGCTATCAAATATGCTTATGAAGTTGCCAAGAAACTTATACCTAAAAAATCTCATGTGCGACTACCAAGAATTATACCAATGCCTAAAACAGGAGGAATTTTACCATTGATACCAATTTTTGCCGGTTTATCTGCACTAGGCGCTTTGGCTGGTGGTGCAGCTGGTGTAGCAAAAAGTATAAACGATTTTAAAAATGCAAGAGATAACTTACAAGAATCGGAACGCCACAACAAAACTATGGAAGCCATAGCTATAGGGAAAGGTCTATACATTAAGCCATACAAAAAAGGTCAGGGGTTAATGATAAAACATACAAAAAACTAATTCACCGGCTACCTCACCGTGCTTTGACAAATCTTGACATTGTCAAATACGCTGAAAGAATACCATACTTCCGCGGAGTTTACATGAGAGATAGATTACCAGCTAAACCAAAGGCAGTGGAGTGTGGTATTGTTAACTTGGACGATTATATAAGTAGTGGGACACACTGGGTAGCCTATGCAAAAATAAATAGATATTGTGAATATTTTGATAGCTTCGGTGATTTAAAACCACCGAAAGAATTAGTAAAATATTTAGGTAAAATAGACCTGAATTACAACTATACTCGTTTTCAAAACTTTGATACTATTGTATGTGGTCATTTATGTCTACAATTTTTACATAATTTTTGGAATAAAGATGCTATATAATTAAAGAAGCGTTTTATTGGTAATCATTTCTACAATGTCTGTCACACTGTCCATTACTGGGAATAGTTCGCTATTATCTACAATATATACACCTCCTTTGGACCTTAATGGCAACTACGAGTGTGCTCTTTTACATTTCTCTACTTTTAATTCCACACCCAATGTAACACAAAATAACAATAAACTGTATTATGATGTTAATGAAGTTGTTGAAATTCCTGAAGGGGCTTACGAACTTCAAGATATCTGCGACTATTTACAATCTAAAGTGAAAAACTGCGTCTTTAAATTATATTGTAATAATAATACACTTAAAACATCTATATTCTGCAATAAAGAACTTCACTTTGAAAAACCTAACTCAATTGGAGCTTTACTAGGTTTTAGTAAAGTGGTTCTTAAAAGTAATATATTGCACGAATCGCCCCTTCCAGTGAACATTCTATCAACAACTGTGGTGAGGGTCGAATGTGATATCATTAGTGGCTCGTATATTAACGGGAAACCAAGTCATATTATACATGAATTTGCTCCTAATGTACCACCAGGTTACAGAATTATAGAAATACCAAAAAATACGATATATTTTCCTGTAAACAGAAATACCGTTAATAATATAAATGTAAGAATATTAGATATAAATAACAATTTAGTAAATTTTCGCGGTGAAGAAATACAGTTATATTTGCATCTAAGAAAATATGATCGATTACAATAAATATACAACTTTATGCACTCGGGAGACTAGTATCAATCAAGCGATCAGAAAGATAACACATACTCGAAATAAAAAAAATAAACTATCGACTGGCAATAGACAATTTCTGAAATCAATTGGACTTATAAAATGAATGTCTTAAATATCACAAATTCACCTGCGTATGATAACTCTATCGAGAGTATTGAGTTTCATTCATACAAGCCGTATATTACAAGTTTCAACAGGAATGATGAAATCAGAATTCCGATAAATCAACAAGACCTATACTTACTACCATGTGCAAGTACTTTGTATGTAGAGGCTGTTATCAATGTTGCTAAAAATGATAACAACAAAGAACCAGTACCTATCGTACAGTTTACAAATAATCCCTTAATGTATCTGTTTCAAGACATACGATACGAACTGAATGGTGTTGAAATAGATAAAGTAAAAAATGCAGGCATAACTACAACTATGAAATCGTTGCTATCTATGAATGATACAGAATCAAAAATATCAAAAGTATGGGGTTGGGATATACATGGAACCAAAAACAACATCGGAGGTCATTTTGCGGCGTCAGTACCTCTCAGGAACATTTTAGGATTTGCAGAAGATTATAACAAGGTTATTGTTAATTGTAAACATGAGCTCGTTTTATTGCGGAGCAATACTGACCTTAATGCATTGAAACTTAATGCGGGAGAGATAATGCTAAGTGTTGATATTCACAAACTGATTTGGCGAGTGCCCCATGTTAAAGTGTCAGATAGAGAAAAAATAAATTTACTCAAGCTTTTAGAAAAAGATAGACCTATTCAGTTAGCTTTCAGAAACTGGGATCTTTATGAGTACCCTATGTTGCCTAAGACCACAAAACATACATGGTCAATTAAAACTTCATCACAAATCGAAAAACCTAGGTATGTTATTTTAGCGTTGCAGACTAATAGAAAAAATAATGGGTTTAAAGATATGTCCCAATTTGATCACTGCGACATACGTGACGTTAAAGTTTTTTTGAATTCTACTTATTACCCTTATGAAAGTTATAATACCAACTTTACAAAACACAATTTTGCTTTAATATATGAACAATATGTAAATTTTCAACAGTCTTACTATGGACGTAGATCTAGCTGTCTGCTCAGTGCCCAAGAGTTTAAAGATATAGCACCATTGTTTGTAATAGATTGCTCCCGACAAAACGACAACATAAAAACTGGACCAGTAATAAATATTCGCCTTGAATTAGAGAGTGATAAAGAGATACCTGATCATACTTCAGCATATTGCCTTATTTTGAATGATTGCTTAGTGGAATATAAACCGTTAACAAACATAGTTCGAAAAATATCATGAATTCATCAGTTTTTGTCGATGTACAAGGTTTCAAAAATTCACTTAATCAGTTTATATTAAAAGAGCTTGCTATCTCAACCTTAAAATTTACTCAGGTTTTTTTAATAAAACCACCATACCCATATGCAAAACTATCAACGGAAGAAAAAAGAAGAATTGGTTGGATTGAATGCAACAGAGGTATTACCTGGAGGGAAGGACATATTGACTATAGAGAATTCAAAAGAATAATAAAACAACTTTTGGAGAATAAAACAATAATTATGAAGGGTCTTGAAAAACAAACATGGTTGAAGGAGTTATGTGACAATTGTATTTTGATCGACGTTGAAGATAAAGGCTGTCCTAACTTTCATTCATTATATACAACATACTGTAATAGCGAACATTTTTATAATTGCTTAAGTCACAAAAAATGTTGTGCGCTCAAAAATGCTATATGTATAAATAAATGGTATTCTGATAATTGCATGCAAAATTGTAAATAATACTTAGTGAGATCTTTGTATTCTAAATTGCGAGCAATTATTTGATTTTAATGGCATTACTACTACCATTAAATCTTTGATATCTATGAACAAAAAATCTATGCAAAATATCTATGCGAAATTATGAAGTGATTGATAATAAATGATGTTAACGAGAGCCCTCAACTGCATTATGTCTTCAAAAATATTGTATTACGATAAGAGCCTAATTGATTTGTGAATCGTATTGATTTTTGAATAAACAAATATTTTATATTACTTTTCAGAGTTTAATTACCTACCGATCTAATAATCAAGGGAAGATAAAAAGACGAGTTATACTTATACACATATTTTATTACAATTACTAGGTACACATCTAAAATAAAAACAACATTCATGCATAGATAGATAAGTGCGTATATTCATATTATTATTATTAATAGAAAAAACTTTGGGTTTCACATAATTTTTTAGAAATGTTACGAATAATACCTTCAGTTTCTGCCAAAATAGGATCATTAAGGTCTTTTGTCACATATTGCGCTTGCAGCATCACATTTGAGTCGGTATCACTTTCCACTTCACTATTTCTATTCGAGTCAACACTTATATCTACCACCTTGATTTTGATCAATCTATTAGCTTTGTCAGCTTGTTTTGTTATGACGTACGATTTTCCACAAAGTTTTTTTGAGGTTTGCCTTTTCTGCTTACATTTCCCCGATGCACCAGGCCGAGATCCAGGCATGCGTTTTGATGAAAATTTATTCTTTTCAGACGATATTTCAGGTTCAGGGAACGGGTCGTCATACGTTTGCGCGTATTGTGAAAAACAAATAGTATCATCACTCATCATCTGAAACAATTTCAAATATGTAAATAGTTTACAAAAATCAAAAGATGATAGTAGGTGTAAGCAAATAAATAATGAAATTCTACTTACTCAGCCTTTAAAAAAAGCGACCTCACTTGAATGCGCCACAATGAATAATGCAATAATGTTTTATTTTAAAGTGCATTTCATCAAACTAATTAAACTTGTTTTAACTTGCACCACAGCGCAGTATGGTACACTAATACCTATTCATTTGTGATTTGATCCAGTCAGCATTAAAATTGCAATAGTACCTACTTCATTCAAAGTTTAATAAAAATATTTGTTAGCTATATTATTAGAACTGTAAATACTTTTCATTAATGCTGACTGTATATCACTACTTATCTAAGAACTCTGTGAAGGGTTGTTTAAAAAACAAGACATATATTTTCATATCACCATTTATTTAAGAAAAAAAATTATACAACATTATAAACTAGATATACAATAAAACCCATCCCATCTTATTCTAGAACATTAAAATACTATTACATAAAACTTCCTTTTCACTTAACTCATAAGTAAGTAGGTACCCAAGTATTCTATTTTTAGGTAACCAAGCATTCTATTTTTTTTAGCTAAGTACTTGAAAGTTTTTCTTTGCGAGAGCGCTACGATAAGGATTCTTAACTCACTAACCGACTGACTCGTTACGAAATCTCGAAAACTATTTTATTTAAATTTAATTCTCGAAATTTATTTATAAAACATGGAGCGAGACCCGCCCTTACAAAATGGAGTTGTGATGACCCCAAGATAGAGTAGACTTTCTATCTTTCAGAAGAATGCGTTTGTCGTCATTCGAAGTAAGAGAGACTTTGTTCAGTTCTTGGGTAAATATTTGATGTTTGACGGATCTAAATAAAATATTTTTCTTTGATTCTATAGAATTATTAAGAAAAACTTGTTTATAATCACTAAACTTCATTTTGTTGATAACATTTTTTTTCACTCCTTTTGCTTTTTTATGTTCCTCATCTAGAGTTTTTATACAGTACAGTTTAGACCTAAGCCCCACAAATTCAACAATAGGCTTCCCACCCATCTCATATTTAAATAATCCGGGAACCTTTTTGTTACATCGATATATACCATAAACGTTATTTTCTGAATAATTGCTTGTATCAAAATAAGATAGAAAATGTTTATTTAAATCTTTGTAAATATCTTTAGTTTGTACTGAATATAAGAAACTATCAGTATCCGTATAGCACAATTTTAATAGATGTCCGTAAAATGGTTTCATTACTGAATAATGAAAGTCATACATATGGCTTTTCGAAATTTCTAATACAGTAAATCCTACGTAAATTGGTTTATCGAGTACGATTGTTTCCGGTTTCATTTGAATAGCAACAAAATTTTCTGTGAATATGGTTGAGCTATGGTAGTTAGGTCTAGCTATCAATTGTTCTGCTGTATTCATCTTTTTTGTTTTGTTATTTTTATCAGTCCATTGATTAACCAATTTAATATTCACTCTTTTTTCGCTATCTTCTAATGTTTTGCCAAAAATGCTATTGTTAAGTAACTTAAAAAAGTCTTGTTCGAATGCTGATTTGGCTTTTGTTCGCAGTTCTGTATTTAAATCAATATACTTTTTCAAGAATGGGCTTTGCTTAAACTTTATAGCTCTATGAATTTTTTTTAACAACAACCCATGTTTCAAACAGGTTTTAAGATGCACATAATGAATAACGTACTGAAATTTATCATATAAACATGGTATTAATTTCTCACTCTTTGAACCTGGAGGTGTAAACTTCTGTGGGCAAAATGGAATGTCGTTATGTATATCATGCAAAAATTCAGGATACTCTAAGTCTACTTCTAAAATATAGCCATAATTGGAGTCATCAGGTATGCTTAAAACGTTAAACATAGTTAAATCTGAGCCAGATATTAGTTCGAAATCTGAACATGGCATGTAGGCGCACATTGCATAGCCATATAAATTATTACAATCGATGTACAGTAAATAATTATCGGGAAGAGATTTATCGTAATTATGCATATATTTGTTGTTAGCACTTGCGTATCTAGTAGAACATAAGCAAACGCCTCCTCTAATACCTTTTTGAATCATTCTTATAATTTCCAAGTTACTTATAAGCTGTAATTTTATGCCAGTTTTAAGCATCATAGCGTGAAAACTCAATGATGGGGCTGTCAAATAAAATGCTGGGTCCAAGCGATAATTCGTTTTACAGGTTTTGCGAAATTTTTCAAAAATGTCTGCTAGTAGGAGTACGTCTGATTTAAGATATAAATCCGTGTATTCGCCCATGTTTTCTATACTGAAAGTTCTCCAAACACTCTTTGCATGGTTGTAATCTTCCTGAGAAATAACTTCATTGCATAATGTATTAAAAAAAGAGTGAATCGGGGGTAAGCATTCTTCTTCGTAAGAGTTCCAGCAAGTCATATGATCATATGGAAAAATTCCTTTACGCTTCAATAAATTTAATTGTTTTTCGCAAGCAAAAGAACGAGACAAATGTGTAAAGTCCTCGTCATCTAAAGTAGAAACTAATTTTTCTAAACTGCTGCCTAAAAATTTAAATGAATCTACAAAGCGGACAGCCACGACAGTTCGTTTTTTGTCTACAACGAAAAACTTCGTAAACGAAATGTAGTTTTCTTTAGTTTTAGCAATAACTTTTATTGCGCCCTCCATTTCACCTAGTTCGCGTATAAATAAGTGACAGTCGTATCCAGACAAATTATGAAAAAACATTGGTATGAACTTGGGAAGCTTGAATCGTAAGTTACAGTAGGAATGAGCGGCCCCGCGATATTTTCCCGTTAAGTAACAATGATCTCTAACTTTATCATCAAACAACAAATTATTACATAGAAAACAAAACTTTGCGTTTAAGTGTTTTATTGAGTCTTTTTCTGTAAATATCATTTGAACGGTTTTGCTGAGAAGATCTTGTATTTTAGTTACATCTGCCTGGAGATTTTTTAAAAATTTACTTACACAATCTTTACCCCTATAAGAAACGTATTTATTGAATGTGCTGTCATAGGAACAAACGATGTAATAGCCAAAGGCAGCAGGTATGTGTTTGTTCAAAGACTTAGTTTTGCAGTTACCTAAGTCATCCTGAGTGGTGGTTATTGGTTCTAAAAGTGATTCGAAATCTGCGTAAATAACAAAAGGCAAATCTTGCATCCTCTCGTAATGTTTAAATTGTATAAAACTCCCATCTTCCGGTAAAATTGTAGCCACGCCCCCACATATATGAGCATCTATTTGACTTTCGCTTCTAAAAAACAACATACATTCATCACAGAAAAAATTTTTGCTGTGATGTTTAGTAACTTGCGATCTAAGTAATCTACTCAAGTCTTTAATCAAACAGTAATGATTTTGATTACCCTTCTCTATAAACAACAAATTAACATGACGTTTCTTTTTGCGGTGTGATTTGTAAAGAGGACCCACGACATTCATTTTTTTTAATCCATAAACGTTTACACTTATGTCTCGGTTATTTTTCTCAAACGTTTTTATATCACAAAATCCAACAGGAAACGTCATGTTTTCAGTGTTTAAAATGTTATCAAAATGAGGGTAAGAACATGTTCTGCTACTATTGTGCTTTGCAGGAAATAAAGCCGCCATAATCGACCATAAAAAACAGAAATTGTCATAGTTTTTTATATTAATACATGCTCTTTTATTTATCAACCACCGCGGCAGGTCTATAAAACTAGAAGCCCTCAAAGGATTGTACTTATTAATATTAACTTCTAAGTATAAGTTTCTAACGAAGTTCCAGCCGCTCTCTTTTTGCTCAAACTGATCAATCTTGGTGCATATATTACGAACTGCTTGAGAGTAGTACTCTTTAAAATCAGAATTCTTATAAAATATTGTATTTTCCGTAGCGAATGATTTTATTTCTACGGAATCGTTTTTCGGTAGTGAAAATTCAGCAAAAAACTCTAAGTTAAATTTGATTGTATTATGCACGGCCTTCTTTGCCTCGATTAGGGCTTGTACAGATTTGCAAAGTTGACGCAAGAAGTGATCGGGGGGCGCGAACGCTGACTCCGGCTGGCTCGAGGTCGTCTCTGACACCGCTCCTACTCTGTACGATGCTATTCGACTACGAAATGCGGTGCTTATCTTTTGAATGCCATCACTGATTTCAATAACACTATTATTTTTATGCGCATTACTCTTCAGATGCGCTGAAAAGCCTTTATTGTTCACTTCTATGTCACACACAGTGCAATATATCTTATTTTTCGTCATTATTAACGGAAATATTTCCTAAAATAGAGAGATTAAATAAATTGAATAAAAATAAACTAAAAACGCTCCGCAAAGAAAAAAACTAAATAACACACTTAAAATAAAATCAAGAGCATCGGTCAGTGGTCACTATTCAATGAAATAGAAATGTAAACATAAAGGCGTTCTAACACTCTTTGAGTTGAGAGGAACTACTTCTTTTTGTCCGCAAAAAATGTTCCTTCCGAGTTAAAGGATGGCTTAATGTCATTTAAAAATTTTTTTAGATTTTCCAGTTCGTCTTCATTACAACAATATTTGATGTTTACTGACGCTTTTTCCCAACGATTTTTGGGCTCTACATTCCTAATATCATTGGTATCGTACACTCTTAACTCTACAAAAAGTCTACCATTGAGCTGCGCGGTGCGGCGCAGCACTCCGTCAGCGACGCGTCGCGTGTATGAAGACACCGGCGGCGGCGGGCTCCTTCGTACTGACTCGGGCTCGCTGCTCCAGCCGCCGTCGCTGTCGTTGTTCAGCCAACCGAGGACGTTGCTTCTGCCCGATGCAGACGTTCTCTTTGCTGATGCTGGGGCTTTTGAACTTTTCTTCTTACTGTAATAACAAGGAGAATAAATTATTTTAAAATACGTTAAAAACCTTTTAAAAATTGGTAGATAAACAATTAATTGTTTCTTGAGCTAACTAAACAGAATTAAAATACGAGATAGGCAAGAAACTAATCCATTAAAATTTTCGAATATTAAAAACTACCATGATAAATAAAAATATACTTACGGCGAGATTCATGTAAAACATGGCAGTTTTTATTTTCACAGAAAAAAATAGATTAACAAGTATTTACCTTGCAGAACCTTCGTTGTCCGAATTTTGGACGCTTGAGTTAGGCGCTTGCCGCATTCGCTGCTTCGGCTTTGCCCTGATTTTCTTAGTAGATTTCTTCGAAGGACTGTAACAAAAATAGGTATGTGTCATTTAAATAAATACTTGCATAAAGTATTTATTCGAAAGTTGTTTATTTAAATTCTCCGTAGGTAAATATTATTATGGTTTAGTAGTCGTAATTACCGTGCAGCGAGTTCTGTTTCTGAATCGGAGGCGTTTGGGCTATGCGCTCGGCGACGTTGGGGCTTGCTTTTAATTTTTTCCGCGCTGAAACAATTAAAGTAAATAAAGAACTTGTAAAATGAAAATATAATACTCAGGAAAAAAAATATAAATAAAAATATTACCTTGCTTGAACTTCGTCCTCCGAATCACTGAAATCCCGTTTTGCTAGGCGCGCCTTCTTGCGAGTATCAAAATATTCGGTATCTGACCTAAAAAAATGAGGACAATGTGTAAATAACTTATATAATAACTTATAGATATTTTTTTGTGAATAATGAATTATAATTGCGTTTAAAGAGTATACTCTGTTTTACTATTAGAGGAATAGTATTAAAAAACTTACTAACATTATTTCAACACAGTGGATCCTTATATTGCAAGATTTGTTCGGCAGCAGATTTTCAAAGAACCAGTTTTGAGGTTATGCGGCAGTGGACCGGCACGGAGTACTTGATCACGCAGAATGAAGCAACTTAATTGAAATGGGAGCTAATGCAGAGGTGGCAAACATTTCCGCAAAAATGAAGTTGCAATACTTAACTAATTTTTGTGGCTAACAAGCAGTTTTCAACAAAACGATCATAATGCATTACTGAAAACATGTGTATTATTAATGTAATTATTTTAGGTATAGTATTCAAAAAAATTCTTTGAATTAAAAGTTTTAATGGATCTATCTAGTAGAATGCAAAAACAGCATTGGCTGAAGAGAATCGAAACCACAACGCCAGAATCTCAGTCCATTATACTACATTCTGTGCCAGCCAGTCTGTTTTTTACTTAATATAAATTGAGTAACACATTAGTTTTGAAAAAATGTTTTTAACACCTTTTGTTCAATTATTCGCTGATACAAATGCAGGCATTTGCGCAACTTACCTATCCGATTGTGGCAAACAAAAATATCAAATTTACTTCGAATACGCTGTAACATGATATTTCCACAGAAGCTGACTTGCTTTTAAAACACCTGCATTACCTATTGATATTATGCTGGGATGCCCATAATTTTCGCGAGACTGGAATTTAATTCTTTTACTTTCAGGAAATAATATAGCGGATATTATTTTTTTAATTAATTAAATTCGATGTACCCAATTTTATTCATCGATTTTCTAGCATAATGATATGAATAGAAAATAGATTTTTTGTAGTTTTTGAAAAGCTTATTAATAATATAATTATTACTAATGTAATACGAAGTATTTCATATTCTCTTTTTTATAATCATAAATTAAGTGTATAATTACTTATAAATACATGGTGCATAAATGTATTATGATAACCCAATCAAAATGTATCGCAAAATACGCGAAGTATGGTATTGCGAGTGTCACACCGGGTTTTACGCATTCAGCAGTTTTACAGTTCGTTTAAAATAGCGCTCCAGATTGTGATTGGTATGATTGAACGCGAGTCGGTGCAGTGATAAATGAAGGATTAACTTTGATTTGGGTTTGCTTTAAATGTGTTGTGAGGGAACAATCATCTCTAGATGTCAAAAATTTGACACGAGCAAACGGCCTAGAGATTGATTCAGCCCCTGAGCAATCGGCCACAACACAATAAAGACACCCCAACTTTGTGAGAAAATTTTCAACAACTATCTATAAATAGATTCGGCTGTTGAAATGTTTTCTGAGCAACCAGCCACATTGAATAGTCAATGTAATCTTTCACAAAACTGTGCTGATTTGAGTTTACTTAGGAAAAATATGTGTTGTGAAGGAATATCATCTCTAGGTGCCAAATATTTGACACGAACAAACGGTCTAGAGACTGATTAATTCCTTGAGCAATCGGCCACAACATTTTGTAGTAGTGGAGTAATGGTTAGATAATGATTTTATTTCTTGTGTGCAGTACTGGCTGGCACGGCACTAAGTGAGTTGCTTTTCTTTCCAATTGGTTATTGAGCATTATATATCACAGTGTTTTTCAAAAAATCAAAAAAAGTCATTGGGAATTCTAAATCCAAACGTTATTGGGCATTCTAAATCACTTTCAAAAAATCAAAAAAGTCATTGGGAATTCTAAATCCAAACGTTATTGGGCATTCTAAATCACTTTCAAAAAAATCAAAAAAAGTCATTGGGAATTCTAAATCCAAATGTTATTGGACATTCTAAATCACTTTGATTTAGAATGCCCAATAACCACCTACTAACGTTAAGCTCCGTTGAAAACCGGTTATTCAGTCTTTGATTCGTAGCCATTGTACCAGCAGGCAGCAAATTGCCTACTACTGAGGCCTGGACTTCTCTAATTAGAAACACGGCAGGGTGCTTTCACCCCGTCTGGACTCTTATCGGAAAAGGTCAGCCGAACTCTAGTGGCCTTTGGGCGCCCTTTTGAGGTAAAAATGACTTGATTGTAAATATTATGGGCATTACACATCACACTACGAGTATCAACTCGAACATGCTTAGTTATATTTATTATACACGAGAGCTGCAAAATCGGTAAATTGGGTAATATGTCTTCATCATTATCAGCAGTAGGATGTCGCCGATGTTATAATATGTCCGCAACGGGTTGTAAGAATCGTCCATAGATTTACAATACAATAGATCAGTAACGCCACGGTAATGATATCTATTACCGTGGTAACGCTGGCGTATATTACGTACCATAATACGTTCACAACAGGTCATAGGCATTGTCCCTAGCTTTACAACACAATAGATAAGTAACGCTGACGTTTGTTAGGTACGTTACGCCACGTACACTATGCTACGAGCGCTACGCCATGTACCTACGCTACACCACGTACGCTATGCTACGAGCGCTACGCTACGTACGCTACGTTTCGCACGTTATGCCACGTACGCTACATTTCGTACGCTACTCTACGAATGCTACATGCTACTCATAGGGCAAAATAAACATTCATATAATATAGATATTAAGGGCATTGATATTATTTATTAATGTAAAAACCCTTCAAAATATTTAGGTCAAGAGCAGTTAGCAGAGCGAATGACTAAGTATGAATTTTTAAAAGCAAAATTGGAAAAATCAATCAATTGTTGAAACAGAAAGTTTTCCGGTTAGTAATGACATTGACACACTGAACTGTTTTCAATCAAATTGCTGTACACGTGTCGGTTTGTAAGTTTGTAGGTATTAAATCTACGTAAGGTACCTATAGGTAAGTCGTAGGTCGGCTTAGTGTCAGCCAACCTTCAGTAAACAGCTAAAAATAAGTTGCTATCACTTTACCTCTATATGCAAATTTATGTTAAGTCGCGTATCTATACCTAATCATAAAATCTACGAAACATACAAAGATGTTATACTTAACACATTATTTTCCTAATTTAGGCCTCATAACAAATAAAAAAAATGAAAACAGAACGTCGTGAACAGACAAGAGAGGCCAGTTTTTTATACATGTGGTGAGTGTATACAATTTCACGGCACTAGTTATATATTATTTTATTATATACCAAGTCCACTATTTTACAGCTCACGTAAGCTCACAAAAAGAAATATTTACTTTTGAAATGTAAAAACTGAAATAAAACCATAAGACAACAAAAAATTTAGCCGCAACAGAAAAATCAGTCATAGTAAAAACATAAGAAAATCGAGTTCAATTCAAACTCAAACTAAACTCCTTGGAGCAAAACTCTATGTTAAAACTTCTTTAATTCTTTATTTAAAAAGCGTGCCCGCGCCGCGGGGTAATTAAGTCGGACGTCGAGGGACAAGGAGGCCGGTAGCGCAAGCGAGCGCGAAGGTTTGCCACAAGTGCCTCGTAAGTCGTAACCACCGAACCCATGAAACGATAGCAAAATGTACGGAAATATAAGAGTCGTATTTGGAATCTAAAAACATCACACATTGTACGAGTAGGTAGGAATAATTACTGCATATTTTTGTAGATCTGTAAAATAAATTGGCCAAGTGTGTTTCGGACTCGCGAACGAAGTTTTTCCTTCCTTATAGGATCCCCCCTTTATTTATTTTAATAATTTATTACTAAATATTTTCAAGCTTCTACTTGTTGCCGTTATTAACATCGAGCATAAAACGGCAAAAAACACGTTTGTTGTATCTATAGGAGCCTCCCTTCCACATTTATTTAATTTTAATATAATTATTAAAAATGCAACTAACGGCGGACAACGGTAAAGCTTTTACCCTTCGGCTACGGAACCCTTCGAGCAAACGGAAAATTCATTTTTCCTAAATTCCTAAAAAAAGAATATTCGATAGCAAATAGGTACATTAGGGTAGATGCACGGATTGTGGCCATCTTAGTATCAGTTGTGGCCACTTTGATTTTTAACGATTAATAGGACAATTTTATGAAAAAAAAAATAATACCTATCATTGAAAAAAATTTCAAACATTTATATTCACACAAACAATATTAATGGTATTACATTGTTTATAATTATTGACCGAGCGTTAGCGAGGTCTCTGAGTCTAATGGGACGAGCCGGCACTTGAGCTGTCAGATGTATGTTTGTATGTTTCTTTGTTCGACGATAACTCAAGTACCGCTCAGCTGATCTCCATGAAATTTAGCATACACGTAGTTTATATATATAGAATTTTTAAGTTCGAATATGAGCATCTTCTGTTCAGTGGTGTCGAAGATACCAGGACCGGTGGTAAAAAGAGGCAAAACGGCGCCACTTTCTGCGGGAGTTGCGGAGTAAAATTACTGCACGCTCGAGTATTTTATTTAAAATTGTAAGAATAACCGCTCATGTTCACGCAAAATTCAGAGTAATATTTTGTTTGTAATTGTTCAGGCAAATTTCATGATAATATTTAATTTGTAATAATATTTATGTAATATCAAGCTAATTTTGGACGCCTAGCGCCACCTAGTGCTATCAAAGTGTAAACTTCACTTAGCGGTTGTTAGGGTTCCGTACCCAAAGGGAAAAACGGGACCCTATTACTAAGACTTCGATGTCCGTCTGTCCGTCTGCCTGTCTGTCACCGGGCTGTATCTCATGAACCATGATAGCAAGGCAGCTGAAATTTTCACAGATGATGTATTTCTGTTGCCGCTATAACTATAATAAATACATAATAAATACTAAAAAGAGAATTAAATAAATATTTGAGGGGGCTTCCATACAACAAACCTGAATTTTTAGACGTTTTTCGCTCTATATTAATAATAGTAACAGGTAGATGCTTGAAATTTTCACAGAATACTTAGTTTTATATTCACTTCAATAATAAATAATAAAATTAAAATAAAATAAATATTTAAGGGGGGCTCCCATACAGTACGGAACCCTCCATGCGCGAGTCCGACTCGTACTTGGCCGATTATTTTTGTAACTCTTTTCTCAGGTCAGGTGTCGCCACTTTGTATGAAATAAACTCATAGCTTGCTTTAGACCGATTCCGCGACTGTTCGGAATTAATTCATTCTCATCTCACGTCAGCACGGGCAGCATGGCAAAGGGAACAAACAATTTTTTCCACTTTTAATGTCAGTTGTCATTGTCAATCCATACTTTACTTCCGCTTCGAGGGGATATAATGGCGGAAAGACAATTTGTCCCTTTGCCATGCTACCCGTGCAGGAGCGTTCAGATAGAGTAGGAGTTGTCGCAAACATTATTGTTCTATGAAGCCCGATATGCTATATTAAGCGACTTCTGCGAGTGTTAGATTCCATTCAGTGTGACCAGTGTAGCATAATTCAAACATTGTAGCAGAACAATAGCAATTTTAGGCAGAAACTTATATTTTAAATATTTCACCTAATGTAATCTATTTCATTCAAAATTGTTTAAATAATCGACCAAGTACGAGTACGACTCGCGCGCGAACGGTTCCGTACTGTACGAAACCCCTCAATATTTACTTTATTTTAATTTAATTATTTATTGTTAAATTGAATATACAACTAAATATGCTGTGAACATTTCAAGCATTTACCAGTTACCATTATTAATATCGAGCGAGAAACGGATAAAAATTCAGGTTTGTTGTATGGGAAAATAAATATAAATTTTCAGCTTTCTAGCTATAACGGTTCATGAGATACAGCTTGGTGACAGACAGACGGACAGCGGAGTTGTGGATATGTGTTGGTGCGTCGGCGGTAGGTTGCGTCGTCAAATAACAACTCACTATACGAATATTACGTATTTATTGTCTCCGCATAGGCTTAACACACCATACAAATAATTGTAAATTACGTAAATAAATATATAAAAGGAATTTGGAATGTTTTAGTATGTCTGTCTGTATGTGTAAATAATATATCTTAATATAAATAAATATCTTGTGTTATGTATATAATATTTAATGTTTATATTAATGTATTTAAATATTATATTTTATAAATGGATTATAAATATATGTAAAATATATATTATGTAGGTGAGTTAGTGTGTAACGATTACGAGTAGCTAACAGAGTCTTAGTAATAGGGCTTCGTTTTTACCCTTTGGGTACGGAACCCTAAAAAGAATTCGCCTAACTTTCATACCAATATTATTTTTATTTTTTGAAATCACAGTATTTATGATATAAAATAGGAATAGCGCGAGGTCTAAGTCCGGGGCGGACTACTAGTTATTTATGCAAATACATAATATTGACACGAAATGGCCACAACCGGTACACCTACTATATATCTTTTTTTTAATCATTGACTTTTTTGTCAGGTGGTATGGGACGACATAATAGGCGAGCCAGAAGGCGCGCGAAGCCCCGAGTGCGCGTGGCGGCTCGCCCACGGCTGCTTCCGCCACGCCCGCAACTGGTGCTACACGCTGCTGGCAGTCATCATCGCTCCTCCCTGTGCTCTGCTGCTAGGCTGCGGCTTCGCATGTCTGGCATTTGAGGTAAGTACTTATCACCAGTGGAGCAAAAAGGTTTTAACTAGAGTTATACAAACTTTTCACTCATAGAGTGCAGACCTTCTTTGCAGCATTGATTGCCAAGATCATGTAAGAAGGTTGGTTGTGAACTTGTGACCAAAACAAAGACCTTGTACTTATTAACAAGACTGTGCAACAAAATTTTTTGTTCAGCTAAATGAGATCTAATTGCATAGCTATATGGTAGCTATGTATTTCCTTAACAAGTTGTTGTTAGGCGAAACCAATCGGAGCATTAGGGTCCGTTGGTAGTTGTGTCCTTGTCTGACGTCTTAAAGACGTCTAACGTTGAAAGAGACACCGCTAGTTTGAAGCCCGCTGGCTTAGACCGTTTTTACTAGGCTGTCATTCGTGCACAGTCTAGTTATAAGTACAAGGTTGTAACAAACCTATCCTAGTCTTGAACGCTGAAATGTAACAATCCCTAGCCTAGCCTGCCTAGCCCGCCTAGCCTACCCTAGCCTACCTAATTAAAATTACAATCTCTACATTATTGTTAAGGAATAAATCTAATGTTTCCTAAAAACCATTTCCTATACTTCTAAAAATTTATTATAATAAGAATAGCGATTCTATCTAGTTTCCTTATAATCAGAATTCAGTTGTCATCCATGACTCTATCTAAATGAATGCAATATTATCCTAATAACTAAACTAGTTTGTATTGGCCAAGTGATCATCTAATGAAACCTTACGATATGAACCGCAATAACCCAGAGATAGAATTTGGAAATCTACAATTAAATTGAAAGCTAAGTTGATTTATCATAATATGGAATTATCAATATTAAATGCTAGACTCTTGTTAACGCTAAAATGACGTAGAAAAGGGAAAGATCGCAAACGTTAAAGGAAAACTTATATCTTTAAATATTATTATCTCATTTCATTACAAGTTCTTTGATTGTATAAGAAATAGAAATGCAAATGGAAAATCAGCGGCATAGGTACGAGGCCCCTCCCCGCCCCGTACAGTTTGTGTGCGACTATCCTGACTTGGATCACAATCCTCCGCTATGAATAGGCCTTATCTTTCCACGGCCAGAGGTCCCTAGTGACACCTTTGTCTCACTGTCAGTCGTATGTCAGCTAAAATGGGAAAGAGTGTTCTTTTTTCCAAAAACCCATCCTCAATTGCGGAGATGAGGCCCCTTCCCCCCCCATATGGTGATATATGGGTTAGGTTAACATGCGAAGTTCTCTTGGCTTCTCAATTTAGAAACCAAAAGGACCTCTAAAGGATACTTAACTAGCTACCTTCTAAACCTACCTTTTATCAGAACCTACTTGAAACTATCATAGTTCATTAACAATCTATGTAAGATAATACCTCTTGAAAGGTAGTAAAATTTATCAACCTCAAAATAATACTCTAATTGTGATATAACTTAAAAAATGAGAAAGTTACATTAATCAGCAGAACCTCATAATTTAGATCAGCACTACTAGTTCAAGATGTTCACAAAAGTAGAGTTATTTCTCTATCTTATTTTATGAATCCAGTAATAGAAAGACTTCTCTCGATAAGTGAAAATGCACTGCTTCAATGTGACAACATGTCAGTTTCTAAGTAAGTAAAATTTATTCTCCTCTAATGGAATGGATCTCTTCCATATGGTTAGAGAAACCAATTCCTGGCACGGCTTTGCTTGGCCAAGGGAGTTCTACCCACTTGAAACATGAAGTACTCTTCGTCGAAGTAATTTTGTAAATAGACGGCATATTAGATAGATAAACAAGTCAATCTATTAACTATTTTCAGCTTTACTAATTGAATATTAGATTCCAATCCACTTCAATGAACACTTGAAATAAACGACTGACTGTACTGTCTAAGATTTTAGTATACTGAAGCTTAAGGAGTGAATATTATATCGTTAGATGTGTCGCAAACAATCATTCTCAAGATTTACTTGAAAATATAATTGAAGTTTAATCTCAGCAATGTTATAACTGATTACTCTTAAACTCGTTATCGAAGAAATGTCTAAAATTAATATTTCAGACCCTTACAAACCTTCTTGTTATCTACTCGTGTAATCTACACGTTTTCCTATCATATAAACCTAGTTTCGCTACAATCATACCTAACCTAGACTATTTATTACGTTGATAAAACATACAATGTCAAAATCCTACAACCATAAAAGAAGTTTTACTTCATCCTAGAATTTTATTCCAAAACCCTTATCTTACCTAGTATTCTAGTTATGTGATAAATTCCTATATTTTATCACAACTAGATTAATCCCTTTTAATCCATATCGAGATTCAAACATCCTAGAGAATCCCAGACATCAGATAACGTCAACTCATGTCGTAGTTCTGGAAAACCTATCCCGCCTTTCTAATCAAATATAATTTCCCTATTTATTTTCCTAGCCTTCCTACATTGTAACATTCCTATGATTCCTAATTCCCTATTTTTACCTTCCTGATCATTGACTTACTCAGAAAATTTATAGAGTTTTAAACGAAGTGTTACTTCTTCGTTTGTGAATGTCACGATTCTAGAGAATCATTAGTATTTGAGATGTGGGGTGTAAGTATATTGACCTACAATCTGTAAGAGTACCTATTTCCTTCCTAAAACCTCCTACTCCTTAATGACGGCCTTGAGCTGCTAGGTTTCCCACTACCCCTGAGAAAACCTCTTTCCCCGAGGATAATCTCATTCCCCAAGCCCCCCTAATTAGCGATTTCACCACGCTCAGCTAATTTCGCTACTACGCTGCCCTATAGTTCGAAGTGGCGAGCTTCTAGAACCTTCCAGCCCCTATCACCCTACAAATATCTGCAACTGCTATTCGCCCTGCGTTTGCAGACATTTACCTAAACCGACCCGGGGCTTCAGAACACAAGACCTTGAACTCAGATACATCGGAGCAGTATGCTGCGTGATAAGCCGCCTCCCGTGGAGAATCGTTTATCCCGGTGCCGAAAAGAACAAGACTGCGTCTAAAGGAGACCGAAAATGAGCCATCCCACACTAAAGGGGCAAACAGGCTCACCTGTCAACCGTCTCAGGTCAACAGCCTACTATAAACCCCAGGGAAAAGGTCGTATCCTTGGTAGACTCCGTGAGGTGGCCTACGACCCGGATCTTTAGTAACTTTGGTACCATGATCCTTGCTGCAGTGAAAAAGCTTCTGGCCCTCTTTCGTTAAATAAACAAAGGTATTATTTAGAAATATATCCAAATGAACTGTCGAGACTCTCGGATAGACTGCTACAATTAAGAGCATACCGATCACCCCTCATGAACGAAAGTGCTTCGCACTAAGTTCAAACAGAGCACAAAGACAATCTCACAATAACCACCGAAAATACTCATGGTTCGGATTCTTTCACTGAACTCTTTGAGTAAAATTTGGAAACATTATATTGAGTAGCACAGAAGGTTAAACACTGATATTTATAAGACACGCTCAACGCGTGGATGATACTCAATTATAAGTTTATCACCTCGACCAATCATATTTTATAAATATTAAAAGAAAATGGCTTCAACTTAACCAAATACCGACCGTAATCGGGCAGAGGTTCGCCTTTTGCTATTTTATTGGTGACAAGCCGAGATGACCTTACAAAGAGAATATCCCTACAAGAACTAAACCCGAATCCTAGTTTCTGAAGCCTTTTATAATAAAATCTAGACATTTTCGATTTACTATCGTTTTTGAAATAATTCTGTAACTTTATTTTATTTTAGTTCATACAAGAAGCTCCGAGATCTCCTTCCTTACAAAATTATATTAAATACTCTCATATCCAATATTAAAAATATTTTTTCACTATAGAACACATTTAGTTCAAAATATTGATTTCTTTTGCGTCACATCCAACAAGACATTAATGACAGATGACAAGACCTTTCATTTAAGGACTCTCATGAAACGAATAATCTATGCAACTGACGTCTAGCCTAAGACACATAAGGTCTGGTACAGCACCCTCCAAAATTTACGCAGATGTAAAGATGTAAACATCTAAATCGAAGTAAATTTTCCCTAAAACTAAAGACCTTTAATTGTAACAAATGCAAAATTTAATTGATCAAAATTCGAGTTTCAACAGTAAAATTATATGTTTTTAATGGAATGTTTCCCTAATACAATATGCGAAAATGTTTTTAAACCATTCTACAGATAATCGTCATGAAACACCCTACTCTCAGTTCAATTACATATCTACCATGAAGAAAAATCGCCTTCCCCACTAAATTGTTGTAATCTGCAAGGAAGTTCTGGTTCGGTGACAGAAACGGAGCCCTCGTAAGGGAATTCTGTTTTGAGGTAGAACCGACCTGAATGGTCGCATGTTGAGTAGTCTCAGCGAACCAATCTTTCGTTCGGAGATTTTCCCAACATACCCCTTCCAAACTACACGAATTGTCCATGAAAAAGGAAAATAATTCCGCATGGCATCAATGTCCCGCCAAGAGTGAACAGTTAAAATTCAATTATCTATAAATTGGAGCATGTGCAGTGTATCAATTCAGAGGTTCCTACATTGTAGAGTAATGGACTTCATGAAAACAACAAAATAGTTGTGACAGCCACCTGGCCTAACCTAACACCATGCCTCCTTCCATAAAGTCCGTTGCACAAGTGTTTTGTCAAAACTCGAGCCTTGACAATATTAAGAAAAATAACAAATTCTGATTTTTGATTTTGGTTTTGACTATATCCAACTTCAGTAATGTTATTATGCAAAGTTCCTCTTTTCCTTTCCACTACAGTAATATATAATACATATTTAATAAAGGTTATTAATTCATAAATATATATATGTACACTTTTTTTCTAATTATTTGTAAACTACCCTTTTTCATCATCGTTCAAGGCCCATTCACACAAATATCTGGCTTCCCAACTTCACATAACAACATTACTCATTTTAATCCAAAAATATTTCCAGATAAACTTCTATTCAATTAAAATCACACTTTACTATTTTTTTTCACCCTCCAATATATTATTGTCTTGAAACATATTAATTAATTTTTAAATTTAATCATTCCCAAGTAATTTAGACAAAATTTTAACTTTTACCTATTTTTTAATCAAATAATTAATTTGCTTTCAAACAACAAATTAAAATAAACCTATTCCTACTTAATGTGACAAATGACTTTATCTACAATAAATCTACTATTTCAGCTATTGCTAAAAACAACTGAATTCCAATTATTTATTCTCAAAATTCATATTATGCATAATTGTACATCAGCGTATTGTTACAACTTTATCATAAATAACTGCTCGAGCACATTTATCATACACCACTTTCTCAAGATAAATTAATCTATCTCCTTTTGTCATTAGTTATTGCTGAATTCCTTTAACAAAATGAAAACAAACTTGTTTACCACAAACCCAATAAATTTCCAAAATTAACGTTCCAGTTTTACCTAGCCCTATGGCACTATTAATCAAACTATTACTCTTTGGCAATCAATAAAATTAAAAGGAGTAATTTTCTAACTGAAATCAAAATATCAATCATCTTTGAGCTGAAGTATATTTTTTTATGTTTTATTGTTTTCCTCAATCGTAATTAAAACTATAGAACTTTCACTAAGTACTGCTAAAGCAAATTTACTTTTATTTATTATTTGACCCATTTTTTGGCCCTTTTCCTATACTAACCATTCATTCAGCTACACCTAACCACAACCTACAATCATACAACACTTATTAAGCACTTTACTAGATTCCTATACAAAAACGTGTCACATGTCCTACTATCGCACATCCCTAATTTCCTCAACTTGATACCTATTTTCCAAATCCTTCGTTTCCATTTCACGGCAACAAATTGTGTTCAGATAGTCTGACTACTGAACACAGTCCTATAATAACCTGAATCGATCTGCCTAAACAATGTTGAATTAACTAATAAATCGAAAACTACCTCCAACTATATTAGATTACCACAAAACTTATTTTAAACCTATTTTTATGAAAAAACAACTCGTTTATATTGCTAATCCTGGTCGCGGCCGCCAAATTGTAACGATCCTGGTCGCGAAACCAAATTGTAACGATCCTGGTCACGGCACCAAATTGTAACAAACCTATCCTAGTCTTGAACGCTGAAATGTAACAATCCCTAGCCTAGCCTGCCTAGCCCGCCTAGCCTACCCTAGCCTACCTAATTAAAATTACAATCTCTACATTATTGTTAAGGAATAAATCTAATGTTTCCTAAAAACCATTTCCTATACTTCTAAAAATTTATTATAATAAGAATAGCGATTCTATCTAGTTTCCTTATAATCAGAATTCAGTTGTCATCCATGACTCTATCTAAATGAATGCAATATTATCCTAATAACTAAACTAGTTTGTATTGGCCAAGTGATCATCTAATGAAACCTTACGATATGAACCGCAATAACCCAGAGATAGAATTTGGAAATCTACAATTAAATTGAAAGCTAAGTTGATTTATCATAATATGGAATTATCAATATTAAATGCTAGACTCTTGTTAACGCTAAAATGACGTAGAAAAGGGAAAGATCGCAAACGTTAAAGGAAAACTTATATCTTTAAATATTATTATCTCATTTCATTACAAGTTCTTTGATTGTATAAGAAATAGAAATGCAAATGGAAAATCAGCGGCATAGGTACGAGGCCCCTCCCCGCCCCGTACAGTTTGTGTGCGACTATCCTGACTTGGATCACAATCCTCCGCTATGAATAGGCCTTATCTTTCCACGGCCAGAGGTCCCTAGTGACACCTTTGTCTCACTGTCAGTCGTATGTCAGCTAAAATGGGAAAGAGTGTTCTTTTTTCCAAAAACCCATCCTCAATTGCGGAGATGAGGCCCCTTCCCCCCCCATATGGTGATATATGGGTTAGGTTAACATGCGAAGTTCTCTTGGCTTCTCAATTTAGAAACCAAAAGGACCTCTAAAGGATACTTAACTAGCTACCTTCTAAACCTACCTTTTATCAGAACCTACTTGAAACTATCATAGTTCATTAACAATCTATGTAAGATAATACCTCTTGAAAGGTAGTAAAATTTATCAACCTCAAAATAATACTCTAATTGTGATATAACTTAAAAAATGAGAAAGTTACATTAATCAGCAGAACCTCATAATTTAGATCAGCACTACTAGTTCAAGATGTTCACAAAAGTAGAGTTATTTCTCTATCTTATTTTATGAATCCAGTAATAGAAAGACTTCTCTCGATAAGTGAAAATGCACTGCTTCAATGTGACAACATGTCAGTTTCTAAGTAAGTAAAATTTATTCTCCTCTAATGGAATGGATCTCTTCCATATGGTTAGAGAAACCAATTCCTGGCACGGCTTTGCTTGGCCAAGGGAGTTCTACCCACTTGAAACATGAAGTACTCTTCGTCGAAGTAATTTTGTAAATAGACGGCATATTAGATAGATAAACAAGTCAATCTATTAACTATTTTCAGCTTTACTAATTGAATATTAGATTCCAATCCACTTCAATGAACACTTGAAATAAACGACTGACTGTACTGTCTAAGATTTTAGTATACTGAAGCTTAAGGAGTGAATATTATATCGTTAGATGTGTCGCAAACAATCATTCTCAAGATTTACTTGAAAATATAATTGAAGTTTAATCTCAGCAATGTTATAACTGATTACTCTTAAACTCGTTATCGAAGAAATGTCTAAAATTAATATTTCAGACCCTTACAAACCTTCTTGTTATCTACTCGTGTAATCTACACGTTTTCCTATCATATAAACCTAGTTTCGCTACAATCATACCTAACCTAGACTATTTATTACGTTGATAAAACATACAATGTCAAAATCCTACAACCATAAAAGAAGTTTTACTTCATCCTAGAATTTTATTCCAAAACCCTTATCTTACCTAGTATTCTAGTTATGTGATAAATTCCTATATTTTATCACAACTAGATTAATCCCTTTTAATCCATATCGAGATTCAAACATCCTAGAGAATCCCAGACATCAGATAACGTCAACTCATGTCGTAGTTCTGGAAAACCTATCCCGCCTTTCTAATCAAATATAATTTCCCTATTTATTTTCCTAGCCTTCCTACATTGTAACATTCCTATGATTCCTAATTCCCTATTTTTACCTTCCTGATCATTGACTTACTCAGAAAATTTATAGAGTTTTAAACGAAGTGTTACTTCTTCGTTTGTGAATGTCACGATTCTAGAGAATCATTAGTATTTGAGATGTGGGGTGTAAGTATATTGACCTACAATCTGTAAGAGTACCTATTTCCTTCCTAAAACCTCCTACTCCTTAATGACGGCCTTGAGCTGCTAGGTTTCCCACTACCCCTGAGAAAACCTCTTTCCCCGAGGATAATCTCATTCCCCAAGCCCCCCTAATTAGCGATTTCACCACGCTCAGCTAATTTCGCTACTACGCTGCCCTATAGTTCGAAGTGGCGAGCTTCTAGAACCTTCCAGCCCCTATCACCCTACAAATATCTGCAACTGCTATTCGCCCTGCGTTTGCAGACATTTACCTAAACCGACCCGGGGCTTCAGAACACAAGACCTTGAACTCAGATACATCGGAGCAGTATGCTGCGTGATAAGCCGCCTCCCGTGGAGAATCGTTTATCCCGGTGCCGAAAAGAACAAGACTGCGTCTAAAGGAGACCGAAAATGAGCCATCCCACACTAAAGGGGCAAACAGGCTCACCTGTCAACCGTCTCAGGTCAACAGCCTACTATAAACCCCAGGGAAAAGGTCGTATCCTTGGTAGACTCCGTGAGGTGGCCTACGACCCGGATCTTTAGTAACTTTGGTACCATGATCCTTGCTGCAGTGAAAAAGCTTCTGGCCCTCTTTCGTTAAATAAACAAAGGTATTATTTAGAAATATATCCAAATGAACTGTCGAGACTCTCGGATAGACTGCTACAATTAAGAGCATACCGATCACCCCTCATGAACGAAAGTGCTTCGCACTAAGTTCAAACAGAGCACAAAGACAATCTCACAATAACCACCGAAAATACTCATGGTTCGGATTCTTTCACTGAACTCTTTGAGTAAAATTTGGAAACATTATATTGAGTAGCACAGAAGGTTAAACACTGATATTTATAAGACACGCTCAACGCGTGGATGATACTCAATTATAAGTTTATCACCTCGACCAATCATATTTTATAAATATTAAAAGAAAATGGCTTCAACTTAACCAAATACCGACCGTAATCGGGCAGAGGTTCGCCTTTTGCTATTTTATTGGTGACAAGCCGAGATGACCTTACAAAGAGAATATCCCTACAAGAACTAAACCCGAATCCTAGTTTCTGAAGCCTTTTATAATAAAATCTAGACATTTTCGATTTACTATCGTTTTTGAAATAATTCTGTAACTTTATTTTATTTTAGTTCATACAAGAAGCTCCGAGATCTCCTTCCTTACAAAATTATATTAAATACTCTCATATCCAATATTAAAAATATTTTTTCACTATAGAACACATTTAGTTCAAAATATTGATTTCTTTTGCGTCACATCCAACAAGACATTAATGACAGATGACAAGACCTTTCATTTAAGGACTCTCATGAAACGAATAATCTATGCAACTGACGTCTAGCCTAAGACACATAAGGTCTGGTACAAGGTCTTTGGACCAAAACGAATATTGAGCAATTAAATGTAAAATAATGTGAAATATTTTAATGGTCTGAATCATTATTTGCCTATCTAGCCACCTACGAATAAAAGATCGACGGTTTAAGCTGACCTAAACAAACGTTTAAAGAAAAATATAACTTTAAAACAAACTTTTTTTTGTACCTATAGGTACCTATGTCAGAAATAGTTTAAATTAGAATTTGAACGAATAGGTCTATCATAATGCCATCAAATCAAAAACTAGTAATGTGCAAAAACAGAACCGTCGTGGCGTTACGGTGAACTAACAATAAGATTTTAATCAGGAGCCAAGGTACCGACTATACTTGGTAGACGCGAGTACTGATGAAAACCGGATTGGTGTATACCAAGTATCAAACACTTTTAGTTGTACTAGCAATGACAAAGCAGTGTTGTCAATGGTCAAGCGATGACATAATAAGTATACGCAATTAAAAAAAATAAAGAAGTGCAAGAGGACTCCCTCCGCGCCGAAGAAGTGAAACTTCGACGCAACAGTGCTTTCATACCCCCTCCATGGTAGCGTTAAACGTTTAACGCAACCTTTTTGGAAGTCGCATTAGAAGTATCACAAAATTAGTAAAATGGCACACGGGTGACCTCACCTTCTCTTTTTGCACAAACTCTACTTAAAATTATGTGTCGCTAGCTTTGCAACCCTGAGTCTTGCAAATACAAGTAGATTTAAATTAAATTATGTACCTATTTTTGAGACAGTTGCATTACATTAGAAAAATCTCCTGAATAAAGTAACCTATTATTTGGTGGTTTCTCTAATTTCAGCAAATATGGTGCACCGCGCCTTGCCTGCGCTGCGTGAAGATCTACTTCGCGTCTCTGCGGACGTTCATGTCATCTTGCATGGCCGCCACGGTGGTGCCGGCGGCAGAAGCAGTCGGCCACGTCTGTCGGCACGTGCGCGTTAATTTACGGCACGACGCGCCGGACGAGCAAGACCTTCTTGTCGTGTAGACTGAGCATCAGCGGGTTAGGCGCCTTGTCTTTTGTACACAATTTCACAGAGGTCTAAATAATATCTACCAATGTTTTCGAAAGAAGCAAATAATATCTTGTCATAGAGCAGATATGGAAACATAGCAACTACCTACTGTATTGTCACAAATGACGCTCCGGACGAGCGAGACCTTCTTGTCGTGTAGACCGTGAATCCTTTTCTACGTATAGGCCGCGTCAAACAACTTGGCGGCTCTGATGTTTTAGCTACAAGCTACGAATAACCCAATCCTGACTGAAGTTCACTTAAAAGCTGCGCGAGGTTGGGTATCCGCAACTTGTAGCTAACATCACATTCGCCAAGTTGTGTGATTCGGCCTTCGAAGAATAAAACAGTCACGACGTTTTAGAATGCCTCGAATATTAAGACCAATGTAGCGACATAGTAAGTACCGTATTGTCGACTTGCAAGGTGCTTGCGTTAACTTTCGGCCCGACGTGCTCGACGAGTCTTTGTCGTTTTGTCGTGTAGACCGTAAATCCGGCCCATTTTTTTGTACATAGGTATAAATAGGCTCTCTTCTTACAACAAATGCTGTGAACTTAAAATGACGTAAATTAATATTTTTACAGCATTTTACAAATGTGTCACTTGCAATGTTCATCTTCGTTTGCCGGCACGGTGCGTCACGTCAAGTCACGTGTCGTGTGCACGGCCAGTGTTGCCAACCCTAATAGACTAAAACTGCAAAGAATCTTTAAAAAGCTAATAAGCTGCAAATTCCAACTCAAAATTTTTATATCTACAGTTAGCAAGCGTGGCATCGTCAAAATGTCATCATATCGGCACTACTAATTCTCGTCATTTTAATGTTGTGAATAATTAACTAGGTAGCCGTGAAACGCAAACGTCATAAATAGATACGATTTCTTATTCAACATAGGAATATTGTTGTGTTACGTATCTGTGAGCATTATTTGTCGTGTGCATATTGTTGTATAAGTGGTTTATCATTTAATTAGATAAATGTCCAATGAAAAACGCATTGTACCATAAGTGCCTTTAAATTAATATGTTATTAATAATTCTTAGATAAATCCTTGTTTACTTATATTTTTCATGTACTTAGGTTTAATATGTTGGGTACTAAGTATTTTAAGTCAATTTTTTTTTTTTATTTTACCTAAGTGTTATTGTGTATTCATTAAGATCTTATTCAGAATAATATTATGTAGGTATCTACTGTTATTTTCAAGATTACACCAAGTTATCTGAAAAATGTCAATTCTGATAAGCCTAAAGTAATGTTAAAAATACTCCAAAACATCTTTCCTATAAGTCTGTACAACGTAGCAGTTATCGTCGTCTTGTCATTAATTGTAGACAATTTTATTATTACCGATTTGTATTTGTTCTAAGTACTTAATTATACAATTTACCTCAAATAATTTAGTTTAATTAAAACACATTTTCAAAAGGGTTATAAGCTTACCCCGTATTAAACCTAAAGGGGGTGATAAAGACTTTTACTAGGTATGAAAAAAGAATCAGATCATACAAAATTGCACCTTGGAATCGACAAAATGTATGACACAGCTGTTTTTTTTTTTTTTTCAAATTTTGAGTTCGTCCTATAGTAAAAGTTGTTCGTAAGGGTGTTCTAATCATTCCTTTTCGGCTTACCCAGTTCTGGGTAACCTTTTAGAACAGTTTTTTTAAATAATACGTACTCGTATTTTCTAAAATTAGGTCATTCATAATACCCCAAATTTTCGAAACTAACTGGCACAAAGACAACAATATACGTAGTAACCTCCTTGCTCTTTTCACTGAAAAAAAATACAAGCTAATTTAAAAAAAAAAACATTTTTAGCGGGAACGTTCTGGACTGGAGTCGTACACAAGTACTGGTACTGAACAAAAACTTTAATTTATATTGAAAAATTAAGTTGGATCATTATATTGAAATATAATGAGCGACAGTAAGTTTGACGGAACTTCCACATCAGTGGTGGCACGGCCACAAGCCTCCAGCAGCAACTCTTCAGGGGGCAATCAACAGGACAGCCATTGTATTATAGCAAAATGTCGTAGGTCAGTAACCATACTCTACCCATATTCTATGCATATTCTGACGTAAAGTATGAACGGAAATGTAAATACATAAATATATATTTTTAGAAACACTGAGGTGACCGGTAATTCCATTCCAAATCCGCAACAAGAATCGAATGAAGAATCTGACATCGAAGAGGTAAATAAGTATAATACTACTTACTTTCTTTATGCAGGCATTATTTAAATGTTACCTAAGTACGCAATAATTACGTAACTTAAAAAAGCGAATGACGTAAATTGTTCAATTACTAATAGGGATGTTCATACAAGAAAACCTGTAATTTCCCCTTAGTTGTGTGGCAAAAATCATATTGTACTTCGTCATGTCAGTTATGGGCCGAATCATACAAGTTGGCGGATGAGAATTTAGCTACAAGCTGCGCGAAACCCATTAAACGCACAGCTTTGTGAGAGCTTTAGTAAAGATTGGAATGCGCAGCTTGTAGCTAATTTTATATCCGCTGGCTTTTTCGGCATAATACAACGCTATTCTTAATCAATAATGGAAAAATTACATTTATTTTGCTTCGGCAGAATCTGTTTCCGCTTTTTAACCTTCTTCCAAAAAGAAGGATCTTCTATGTTCGTCTTTTTAGGGTTCCGTACCCAAAGGGTAAAAACGGGACCTTTATTACCCGATTACTAAGACTCCGCTGTCCGTCTGTCTGTCACCAGGCTGTATCTCATGAACCGTTATAGCTAGGAAGCTGAAATTTTCACAGATGATGTATTTCTGTTGCCGCTATAACAACAAATACTAAAACCAGAATAAAATAAATATTCAAAGGGGGCTCCCATACGACAAACCTGAATTTTTAGCCGTTTTTCGCTCGATATTTATAATGGTAAAAGGTAGATGCTTGAAATTTTTACAGAATATTAAGTTGTATATTCAATTTAATAATAAATAATAAAATTATAATAAAATAAATATTTTTGGGGGGCTCCCATACAGTACGGAACCCTCCACGCGCGAGTCCGACTCGTACTTGGCCGATTATTTATTTTTTGAATGTTCATCTATATTTTCGCTAATTGTGAACCGATTTGAAAAAAACTTTTCTAGTCCGAAGGGGTGGTCCTATTTTAATGTTATCGAAATCGGCTGAGCCATTTTTGAAAAAACAAAAAGTTAGTATAAAAATTGAATACATCGATTCCAACGAACTATTCGAATTTTGCACACGATTGAAGTCGGTTGTGGCATTTTTTGCGAAAAATATTTATTTGGTCGGCAGTTCAAACCCTTTTTAATTTGAACAACAACATTAAAAACATTGATTGTCTGACAGATATTTTATAAACATAATTAACCATCTTACGTTCAGAAATTGCTAGTGGTGGTGTGCCGCGCGGGGCGACTTGGCGCGGCTTACTACACGCTACAGACTGGAGAGGTGAGCCCCTACTATAAGTTGTACTATACTGTATCAGCCTTTTTAACAGTCCACTGCAGCACGTAAGCCTACCCATGAAGGGTGATTGGGCCATATCCACCACGCTGGCCCAGTGCGGATACTATAAGTTAATAATTAATAATCTTTATTGACACCAAAATACAAGAAATATACAAAGATGTGTTAGCACCCGGACAAGAAATTCTGATTCCCGGATGCTAACGTCTTCCAACGTGTTAAATAACATTTAAATTTAAAGTAATTATAAACTAAAAAAAAACATTAAAATACCTACTTATATATCAAATTCATGTGAGTAGCATAAGGTATATAGGTACTTATTAACACTAAGATTTTTCTAGTAGGTTCATCCATCCATCAGCCATAGGACTTCCACTGCTGGACAGAGGCCTCCCCTATGGATCTCCAATAAGACCGGTTGGTAGCAGCTTGCATCCAGCATGATCCTGCCCTAGTACTTTCTAGTAGGTACTTCAGTAGTATAGATCGAATCACACAACTTGGAGGTTGCGACGTTAGCTACAAGCTGCGTATCACCCAGTCTTGACGGGAGCTCACTTAACAGCTGAGCGAGGATTGGGGTATACGCAGCTTGTAGACATCGCAGCCGCCAAGTTGTGTGATTTGACTTAAACTAGTCAATTTATTGGATCTGCTTCAAAAAATCCATATCCGTAAAATGGCTCGCTACATAAAGAGTGTAGAGTCATTTTACGGATATGGATTTTTATTTATCTTTATTTAATTTGATTCAGTACCTAGCTAATAACATATGTTTCCTAAAAATTAATAAAATAAGTAATACAGTCGCATCAACACTATTAAACTCGGCAAAATTATAGTAATTAGTACTTAAGTATATCTGCGAGTCTTAGTAATAGGGTTCCGTTTTTACCCTTTGGGTACCCAGGCACTGAGGTTAATTTTTAGGGATTACCCTATAAAATTAAGCTCAGTGCCTGACAATACGCTCTAAGTCTTACTCCATATTTTATGGCACTAGCTCCAGCTCTAAAGAAGGCTCTTTTTTCCACTCCAGCTATATATTCTAGACGAGATTGTGGACCGGCCGCCCGAGTTCCAGATGTTCCACAGCCTGTTCCGTCAAGTTGAGCCTATCACGATACTACTGGACGGCAAATCGCAAGGAACCTTCGTGCAAATGGTCAAAAAGACGGTCTTCGAAGGCACTGACGAAGCTAGGTGCAAGCTGATATTCATATCGACTAGGGAGTACAGTGAGTGGCTAAAAGCTCTTCCTAAAGAATTTAGTAGAATTTTTCATTTACTTACCTACTTGCTCCATTCTCTCTACCACGTTCATCCTGTTTTTCTCCCTCTAAATCGCTCACTCTTTTGTCACACGAAATTTACAATTCAAAGAAGTAAACCCTAAAGTGGAGCATTTGTAATGTGCCTACCTAGTTATGGCAAATTTTCATTATAGGCCCAACAAAGAAATCTTGAAAAAAAAAACACAGCTATAAAAAAAGCAGCACCCCTATCATTCATTCAATTGTCTTTCCATTCCACCAATTTATTTCGAAGAGGAAACATAGTAGGTACTATGGAATGACATTAACAACTCCATTAAGAGTGGATAACATACTAGGCGGAGGTACAGAGGAGTACAACGATATCCTACAATATTTTGGGTGTTTATAAAAACTGTCGGATATGTTTCATCAACCAGGCTTCGAAGCATGCAAACGTCGAGTCCTAACCCTCTCCCTACCCAACGAGCCCCCAAACTGCTCGGACGAGGAACGCACCATGTTCATCAGAACTGTCGTGGACCTGAGTAAAGTGCAGACGGTCCACGCGCTGGGAGCTCTACTCAGATACCTCGACTTGAACTGGACGTCGTTGAGCTTCAATATGCAGAGCAAGCCGCAGTTTCTGAGCCTGAGGATTATTTCACTGTAAGCACTTTGCAATGGGTTTTAAAATCGGATAAATAGTATATTCTATCTAGTCTAATACTAGTGAATATACCTACTTTCAACCTATGAATCTGACTTGTATTTGATAGACAACATGGATAGCTCTTTAATGTATGGACATAGTATGGACATTCTTAATCTTAAGTTTTAAAATTTAAAATGTAAGTGAAATCAAAAATCTTAATATTTGCAGTCAATGTCAAAGTTTCATCAGTATTTACGACGTAGTTTAGCAGAAAGGACTCAAATCACACGCGCGCGGCGATCTACAATCAAAACGTAGCAAGTGTCTTATATCGCAAGACATTTACTACGTTTTGGTTTTGAACAGCCGTGTGAGTTGAATCCTTTCTGTTCTTTCCCCCGTCATTTCAATTCTGTAAAAATATCTTGTCAATCCTAGTGCGGACATAGTGACGATAGACGAGGACACGTACCGCGGGCTGCAGATATTCAGTACGGTGGCGCACCCCAGCGGGTTCAAGAAGGGCGTGCAGGGCTCCAACAAGGAGGGCCTCAGCCTGTGCCAGCTGTTCACCAAGTGCAGCTCCAAGGTTGGACAGAGCAAGATGCGGTAAGGATGTTCATCGGCGTAGCTAGACTTCTCTAGGGGCAAATGCTTACTTTTGCCCATCCCAGATAAGTAGAATGTTTTGGGTTTTATGTTTTTTTCGGGCGGGCAAGGAGTCCTAGAGTTTGCAAGGTGTCAGCTGTGGTGGTCTAGTGGTAGGGACACCCGTCTCACGATCGTGAGGTCGTGGGTTCAAAACCCGGGCCAATGAATACAATTCTTTAGAATTTATGTACAGAATTTCATACCACTGGCTTTTCGGTGAAGGAAAACATCGTGTGGCAACCTGCATACGTCCGTATAAGGATTTCAATGACGTATGTGAATCCACCAACCCGAACTGGGCCAACGTGGTGGATATGGCCCAATCACCCTTCGTGGGTTGGCCTACGTCATGTAGTGGACTATTAAAAAGGCTGATACAATAGAGTACAGGGTGTACCTGTTCTCTCCTTAGCTACTCCTATGAGGAACTATTTGTAACGGTGCGCTGCGGTCACATTCTTTGATAAAATTTTAGAAATAGATGTTTTTATTCGTTGTCGTCTTTTACAAGATAATATGAATAATTTCGATATAATAAACGTTATAGGGTGTACCTCCAACATCCTACACGAGATCTTTCAAAGCTGAGGCGACGTCAGGACGTGGTAGCCTACTTCGTTCGGCCACAGAGTGACCCCATCATGAGGAATATCTGTTCTTCCCTGCGATTTATCAAAAACGTCACGGTAAGAAAAGTGATCGGTCAGGTCACAGTCAGAATTTTAAACGAGATAATGCAAAAATATATCCAGTTTAGACCATTACCCACAGAATAGGCCCTATTACACAGGGCACCATTACCTTGTACAGTATTCAATTATTTGCGTTGCCCACAGAATAGCAGCTTTACCCATTTGTTTAGAAAAATGATTTTCCTATTACTTATTTTATTTCATAACAATCTTTATTTAAAAAGGAATTTCATATTTTCGGATCTTTTTGTCTTTTCACATTACTTGTAATATGGCGGCGTGATGGCAGCCTTGAACAAAAATCAAATTAGAAAATATGATATTCCATTCAAATTAAGTATTCAATGCGGTTGTTTTATTCTGCGCATTTATTTACCATGGATTTTTTAAGCTACTGTACACAGTCTGGTCCCACTTTGCAAGATTTTCTTTCAGCTATAGATTACGTATCAACATTTCTTACAGGGTATATTGGCTAAAATCAAAGCTTTGTCAGCAAAGGCATACCAGTGGAAATCACTATACAATGTAAGTTGAAATCCGCCGATCTTTATTCACTTTTCTCTATCAATTTCAATGTTTTTTTAAACTATTTGATTATTTCTTCTTATAGACGATATACAACGCTGTTCTTATATGCGAAATCTGTGAAAACACAAGGTCGAACAGTGAATTTCTTCAAGAACTGGCTTCATGCGACAACAACAAACTCTACGAGGTAATTGGTCCTGAGAATTATTTTTTATTTTGAATTTATTTTGAAGTGTAAAGATCATAATATAAGTTTCTATGGAAAACTATTTAATTTTATTTATTTTTTCGTTATAATTACAAAAATTATCAACATAAAAGATTTTTTCCTTTACTTTAAACAAAAAAAAATTTAACACCTCATCGACAAAAAATAACGTTACCATTGTTTCTACAGATGGCTATGTACATGAACAGAATCATAGACTTTGACCTGTCCAAATCTGAGGGAAAATTCACGGTCAAGGCCGGAGTGGATTCAGAACTTGATATCAGTAAGGAAGCTTATCATCATCCTCTTCTTTAACTTTACCACTGGAAGTAAAAAATATGAACTATAAGACTAATAGAGCAGTGCATACGACGTTATCTGCTTGCCCTTATAGACAGATACCCATAGATCTCCAATAATACCGGTTCGTAGCAGCTTGCATCCAGATCCTGCTGACTTGATGAGTTCATTCGTCCACCGTGTAGGTGGACGTCCTACGCTGCGCCTGCCGGTACGTGGTCTTCACTCAAGAACCTTTAGGTCTCGTTAGTCATCAGTCCTTCGAGCTATATGCCCTGCCCACTGCCACCCTCCCTTTGGTATCATATCCCTGGTGATTCATTCATTCATATTCAACACATTGTGGTGAATTTTCCAGAGAAGCAAACCATGGCATCCCTCCACACACTGATGTCAGAAACAGCAACGGTGGAACTGTCCCGTTTGCCGCAGTTCATAGAGGAGTGTAGCATGCTGTATATGCCACATCTGGGATATTTGCTCGGGGTGAAGGCCTGGGCTGATAACCTGACGATGGAACAAAAGGAACTGCCCAATATGAAGTTTATGGTGAGGATAATAAATCAAATACAAAACGAGCCGTGGCCCCATTATTGAAGTATGCAGGAAAACCGATGGAAAAATTTTTTAGTGTACGAGATTATGGTTGTTTACACAGAACAGCAGAACTGTTGTTTAGCTCCGCAATCGTACATGGAATTGTATTTTTCTTAATCATAACTGCAAGTTTTGAATACAGTTTAAAATAAGTTCACTCTCACAAATTAACTGTTTCTAATAGATGATTTCCTATTTCAGTTCCAAAACAATGACTACATTCACTACAAAAGCAAGGGATGTGAAGGTAAGAAAAACTCGCTAACTGAGGTAAACTCTTTCATCATAAATCTCAAAGCATTCGGGGTCCATCATACCAAAATAATAAGCTATACTAGGGTCCATTTAGAAGGTAGAAACTATAAACAAAGTTATTTCAGAACTAGACGTGATGATAGGCGACACTTACCCCGACATAGTGGCTCATGAAACTCGCATCATGATGCGACTGACGACTGTCATCATGGAAAACCTTCATACCCTAGCCGCTGTTATCGACAAATGCGCTGAACTGGACTGGTAAGACTGTAAAGTTTATGCAAGATCTATTGAGTTTAAAACTGAGTTCGAAATTCGAAGTTCGAAAACTTATGGTGACGATTAACCTATCAAAACTGAATCTTAATTCGAAACCTGATAAACTTTTAAAACCTGTCTAAAATAAAATTCAAAATACTGTACTTACCTACTTAAAAAAGCAGCTGTGCCCAAAACGCTGTACTACCCAAACTGACCTCAATCTTAGACGATTTTGATCTCTAAAGCACATTTGATACCACATAGCTATGTAAATATAAATAACCTAGAGAAAAAAACTATACAACATAGCCATTGTCAAAATCATTAAACTTTTAGATAACGGTCAAAATTCTTCATTCAGCACCGCTAGGATGGCAAGGGGACAAATTGTCTTTCCGACAATTTATTCTCATTTTATTGGAATCAAAGTAGGCATGAATAAAATTGACATTAAAAATTGATAAAAAGGTTTTACCCCTTTGCCATGCTAGGGAGAGGGTGCAGGAATCCATATTTAAATACCGTGGCTTGGGGAGACAAGAACTCAAATGTACAATGATATCCATAACCCTATTGAAGTGAAACTTGTAATGCAACTTCCAACAAGGTTGCGTTAAACGTTTAAAGCTACCATGGAGGGGGTATAAAAGCACTGTTGCGTCGAAGTTTCACTTCTTCCGCGCGGAGGGACTCCACTAGCATTTTTTTTTACTTCCTACTAGCCTCATAGCAATATCCAAAGTATGCAAAGAGTACAACTACGTCCGGCCCACGCTGACTGAAGCCAAGATCATCAGCATCAAGGAAGGCAGGCACCCGCTCCACATAGTGACGAGCGACAACTTCGTGCCAAATGACGTGGAGAGCAGTGAGGAGGCGGGCTGTGTGAAGATATTAACAGGACCTAACTCCAGCGGGAAGTCAGTTTATATGAAGATGATTGGTATGACAAAAAGTCAGCTCAAACAGCTCAACCGATTAGGGCCACAGGGCACGCCCCTTCTGGGGTGCCCGGGCAAGTCTGAGCTCCCCCGCCGGGTGACGGCCCAAGCCGAGGTCCGTACCTTCTCAGGTGCCCTTGCGCTAGTCACCCTATAACCTAATCTCAGGGCTCAGCCGCCTTCTGTGTAGAAGCTGTAGAGGCCTCAGAGGCCAACAGCTATAAGTCAATTATATATAATAGAAAGCTTCTCCACTAACTTTTCTTGTACTCTTTTACTTCTGTTTTCAAAGTAAACTTTTTCGTGAGGTTTGTTCTTGTTGCCAAAAGAATTATATTTCCTAGATGTAGCAGTTTAATCCTATATGGGAACTCGATGTATCCTGTGTCATCAACAGGTTGCCAATTAATATTAAACCTTTTTCCACACTCCAGGGTTGATAGTGTATCTAGCCCACATCGGCAGCTTCGTCCCAGCAGAAAGTGCCACTATAGGCGCTATTAGTCACCTCCATTCGCGAATACAGGCCGCGGAGTGTGTCGCGCAACATATGTCTGCATTCCTTATTGATTTGCGTCAGGTAATAAACATGTTTTACAAAAAAAAACCTCTAATACTTTGCCTGCCAACTAAATTTTATTCACTGGCCTAAAACTGACCTGTTCAGTTGCATCTGAACCTGTTTTCCTGTGTTCACTAGAAAGCTCAGGGTTCAAACAGGCTATTTTTATTTATATCTGTATTTATTGCAATTCATTACCTTAATAATATTTTGCAAAGGTTTTGAGAGTAACCAGAGATAACAAGCACTACACTACACTAAATACACCACACTAACTAACAAGCACAACAAATGTTACACATTTCTAAATTAGACTGAACGTACTCAGCGTCAAATATTATTCAGATGGCAGTTTGCGTCCGAGAGTCCACCTCCAACTCTTTGGTCCTGATAGACGAGTTCGGCAAAGGCACGGAGCGCAGGGGCGGGCTGGCGCTGCTGGCTGCGTGCGTCAATACGCTGCTGTTCCACGGGGAACACTGCCCTCACGCCGTCATATCTACCCACTATTTGAACATCAAGGACTTTGTGGTTGACTCGCCGATCGTCAGTTTTTTGGTAAGTTTGTGTCCGGGATTCTACCTCCAACTCCCTAGTCCTAATAGACGAGTTCGGCAAAGTAACAGAGCGCACGAACGGCCTGGCCTTACTATCTGCGTGCATCGATACGCTGTTGCTTCCCCAACTCTTTGGTCCTGATAGTTCGGGGACTTTGTGGTTGACTCGCTGATCGTCAGCTTTTTAGTAAGTTTGCGTTCGGGAGTGTGGATTCCCAACATCTTGGTCTTGAATCGGGCCTCCTGGCCTCCGGCAAAGACACGGAGCACACGAACGGCCTGGCCTTACTATCTGCGTGCGTCAATATGCTGCTGTTCGAATGAGACCATTGCCCCACGCCATATCTACCCACTACCTGAACATGTTTGTAGTTGACTCACCGATCGTCAGCTTTTTGGTATGTTTGCGTCCCCAACTCTTTAGTAACTTATTTTGACCAGGAGCGCTGTACAAAATATACTAACTACTGCAAGTAGTTATTTTCCGTTTACGTATAAACTAATACTAACCCCAGTTTCTTTTGGAAATCTAAAAACGAGGACTATTTGCAATGCAGCAGTGAATGTCATAAAACTATCATACTATATACACCTCATTTGTATGATAATGAATTCCGTTTCCCAGAGCTTCGAATACATGATGGAGGCTGAAGCGCCGGTGTTTTTATTCCGTGTATGCGCTGGTCAGGCGAGCAGCTCGCTCGCGCACGCCGTCGCTCGCGCTAGCGGGATCGAGACAAAAGTTGTTGACAGAGCCAAGGAAGTCATGGACAAATACATGGTAACTACCAATATAGCGGTTCTCTATACTAATTTTATAAGGTCGTTTGTGAGGTTGCAGAGAGTAATCTACATATAAATCTACTGAAAAGATTTTGAAAATTATTTTGCCAATAAAAAGCCACATTATTTCTGCGTGTGATAGAAATTTCACACGGACGAACCGCGGGCAAAACTAGTTCTTTATTAAAAGCAAGTTCGTATAGGCCGGTTGGCTGGCCCTAGTGTCAGAGTTTGAAGGCCACTGACACGGCTAAACTTTTAAAACAACCGGTACCTACAAGATTAATTGATTTTCATGCCAAAATCTCTAATTGTGAGAAATATTAGTACTCGATGTTATACTAAGCGCCACACAAATCGGCGGAAGAGAAGCCGCACATGACAATCGCCGTGATTCGCTAATTATTGCGCATGTGTGCACAATGCGTAGGGAGCGCGCGGGAGGCATGAGGTTGGCGGGTGGGTGTGCCCCGGCGCGAGTCTCTCTGGCTCCCGCGTATACCTATATTTCGGCTTTTGCGCAGCGTTCTGCGCATAACTTCCCATCCGCCGTTTTGTGTGGCGCTTGGTATATCAACTGTAGAATAGTTAGGGAGTCAAACTCAACGTAGTTTTAATTTCAGAACAATACCCTGCCCCCACCAAACAAGAAGATTATATCTAAGCAAAATCATTCGATTGAGAAGAGGAAAAACGACATACTCAGAGACATTTAATTTCAATAGAATTTACACCGATATAAACTTGATATTCTCTTAGCATTAGCACTAACAACAATATAAATATAAAATTCAAAATATATCAAAAAAATACTAGCTTTAACTCATTGTCTTATATTTAACACTTCATAGATAAAAGCTGGAATGCTCACGTTTTACAAATGCTTAGCCGTTTGTCATGAAGCTTTGCTATTACAGTACATTCGATTCAAGCAACCGTCAGGTTTTAGATATGATTTATTGTGACCATTATTATTACTCAAATAATTTACTTTTAAACACACAACATGGTAAATTTTCAAAGTGCCATCGTAAAGTAGCAATTTAAAATATTACTGTTCTTTTTTAACGCATACAGTTAAAAAGTGACAGAAACATTTTCCTTTGATAACTTACCACAACATTGATGAAAATATTGCTTTATATTAATAAACATTCAGGTCACAGTTTTCAGTAAATAATTTCATATTTGTGTCAATTTCCTTATAAACATATTCATTTGTAATCAGAACCTTTGTTTCAAAATAGAAACTAATTGTTGTGTAGCTATTGTGGACAAATTGTCAAGGCACCATTTTAAAATCAAGAGCTCGCTGTCCCTTTTTATCGTATATGATAAAAAGTGATAGTGTTATTTTAAGCAGCAGATTTTATTTTAGCGCCTTGAAAATTGTATTTAATAGCGCCTGTATTTATATAGTCTGCGGACCACGAGACCGATTGAAGGAAAAAATAATAAACAAATATTAGCATAAGCATAAGTAACAGTTGTCATGTCATGGTATGTCACGAACAAAACTTAAAAGACAGAACTTAAGTATTTAAAAAAAAAAAAAAGAAAATTACAATTCGACAAATTTAATAGAATAAATACGATAACAGCAAAAGTTGTCATATACATGTATGTAATTGTAGAACACAGAAATAAATATGTACCTATATTCCTTGCTCTCGCTCATTTCGCGTTGGTCCGCGGACCATTTGCAAACGTCTTTATACCCGGCAAGCGCAGCGTAGGACGTCAAGACCAATATATGTATACGTCATCACGCTGGATATAAGCCACTTCCAATCGGTCTTATTGGAAATCAGTGTTTCCACTTATAGGGATTTCTCCCTATTTTAGGGCGAAAGTATGTGTTTCATTTATTTTTTAGGGCGTTTTTAATTAAAACAGGGATTTAGGGGTTTTTATGGTAAAATGATTTTATGCCATTTACGGATTTTTAGGGTAAAATACTTCTTATCATATCACACAATTTAGGGATTTTTTAGGGTAAAATGACTACATGGATCCGCACTGGGACCCCCAGACCCTTTTCCATAGGATTTCTCATATAGGGATTTTTTCGGAACAAATCCCTGAGACAAAAACTCTTGGAGTGGAAACACTGTTGGAAATCCATAGATTCTCTATGTCAAGTGGCAATGGGCATCCTTCAGCTGATAATATTGATGATTATAATTAGTTTGCGCGTAAAACCGTCATCAGTTAATAGTAATGTAGTACCGTGTGAGTTTACATAGACTTCATCTGCTGCATGAGCTCCTCTAGCGACAGCTCGGAGGCCGCCACCGCGCCGCCAGTGCTGGACTCTGGGGTGCTGCTGTCGACTGGAATACTGTATGCCACCTGTTGGCAAAAAAAAACATTATTGAGACCTTAACCCTCGAAGACCGACGATAGCGTGGAGACCTCATTGAGACCTTCAAGATTCTCAATGACTTCTATAATCTTCCGCACATTCGCGGCATGTACAGTGTACACCTTGAACGAAAATATGCGCGATAGCAGACGCCATAAATTTATCTTGCTTGGAGCCGTGGTGGTCTAGTGGTTGTAAAGCTAACCTGTCATTCTTGAGGTCGTGGGTTACCCGTACCAACGAGTTTCTTTGGAATTTCAAAAGCCAGTGGTCTTTTCGGTGGAGGAAAACATCGTGAGGCAACCTGCATACATCCGTAGGAGAAATTCGATGACGTGTGTGAATCCACCAACCCGTACTGGGCCAGCTTGGACATAGCCCAATCACTCTTCGTGGGTAGGCCTACGTTCTGCAGTAGACTATTAAAAAGGCTGGTACAGTACAGATGTTTGGAGAAAAATATACCAACAGACTTCATACAATAGAGCGAAAACACACTTGAATGAATGAAAGGAACAACTTGAATGTAAGTATGGACCAACAATAAATAGATTTCGGTAAAAATGGAATAACCGACTTCAACCGTGTACAAAATTCGAATAGTTTGCGCGGATCAATGTATCACCGATTTCATTCCCTGGCGATACGAATCAGAAATGTTGAGTCAAACCGCTTCGTACGTATCGAAGGAAAATCGACAGTGTAGGGGTGGTAATGTGGCGTCCTCCTACTAAACTTGTCCTGTAGTAATAAGGGGATGGTAGGATAAGGTCGTGCAGCTCAGATGCACGCTCTCCGAAATGAATCCTATAGAAAATGGACAGACTCGCAACCCTACGGCGATGCTCCAGGCTATGAAGTTTTTTTGCAACTAACTTTTCATCGCCTATAAGCCGAACAGCACGCCGGTCCACTGATTCCAAGGCCTCGAGCTGATACTTAGCCGAGCCATCTCAAAGATGGCACCAGTATTCCAGACACGAAAATGGGACCACATCTGAAGTATGATCTACCAAATTCAAAAATAAAATAAAAATAACAAAACACGGCAATTACCTGCACTCCGTCAACTAATTTGAGATTGGACGTGTCTTCTTCTTCGGGCGCATTTTCGTCCACTAAACTAATGCCTGTAATAACGAAATATTTTATTATTATCTGTAGTTGAGTCTTTGATGTCCAACAACCATTCAAGTCAAGTCAAGTCTAGATCTAGAGCTATCAACACAAGTCTTAAAAGTTGAGCCGAACATGTCTTAAACTAAACTAAATAATTATTTAAATAAATCTAGGTACTCTAAAGACCAATGTGGCTAATAATAACATTGATTTGATTTCTGTGTTAAAATCTTCCGGTCATCAGTGACTCATTTCTCAGTGAGAGTGAATCGTCATTGATTGGTGTATCAACGTTTCCCAGCCTATACCTTCGCTGATTAGTCCACGCTAACATCACCCAGCTTATACTACGCTGATTCGTCTACGGCTCTACGCTAACGTCACCTATATCTCTCTCTTCCCGCTGATTAATCCACGCTGACATCACCCAGCTTATACCACGCTGATTGGTCTACGCTAACGTCACCCAGCCTATATCCCGCTGATTGGTCCACGCTAACGTCACCCAGCTCATACCCTGGCTGCTTAGTCCACGCTGACGTCACCCAGCCTACACCTTCCCTGATTGGTCCACGCTGACGTCACCCAGCCTATACCCTCACTGATTAGTCCACGCTAACGTCACCCCCATACAACATCGCTGATTGGTTAACGTCGACGTCACACAACCTGTATCTTCGCTGATTGGTTCACTTCGACTTCACCCAGCCTACACCTTCCCTGATTGGTTCCACGCTGACGTCACCCAGCCTATACCCTCACTGATTGGTCCACGCTGACGTCACCCCCATACAACATCGCTGATTGGTTAACGTCGACGTCACCCAGCCTATACCCTCGATGATGGTGTACTCACCCCACTCGTTGTCAGCGTGCACGGGCGTGGTGTCCTCGGTAACTTCGGTGGCTACCTCCTCGACGGGTCGCGGCCGCGCGCTGTACTCCGTTTGGCGCGCGCGGCAGTAGCTGTCGTCACACTGGGGGTTAGGCTGCAAAACAACCACAATTATTGAAACGATTTTAATTTTATAGTGGTTTCCACACTAGTTTATCTCAAACAGTCTTTTAAGGGGAGCGTCACAGGCGAACTAGCTTAGTCGGTTAAAAACTATTATAGTTACGTCAGTGACATTCGTGAAATGTAATTAAGAACATGTACTGCTGCAGACTTATATTGAATTGAATTGCAATTGGATATTGGTTCATTTTGGCTTTTTTTATTTTACCTCTGATACGTAGCTCTGACATTTGTTGCTGTCTCTGCCTAACCTATGTTGTGGTGTAATGACTAAATAGAGACCAAAGACCTTGTACTTATAACTAGACTGTGCACGAATGACGGTAAAATCGGTCCGAGCGAGTGGGTTCCAAAAGTAGCTTGTGTCTTTTTCAAGCCTGTTCATACCGTGAATCAACCAATTAACGATGTCCATTCGCCAAATTTCAGAGATAAAATAAATATGGACGGACAGTCAGTACGGTCTTAAACTTTTGGAAATTCTAATGGCTTCATCCAGAAACTTTCAATAAATCTACTGTAACTATTATAAAACAAATGTTTGATCTCTCTTTGCATATAGCTAACAGGAGTCAGTAAGAAATGGAATAGTTCCCTTACTTTACTTTACAGCACAATATAAGTTAGCTTATAAAACGTGTGTGAATAAGAAAATTAGTGAATATTGAACTTACTTTTAAGGCCATTGTAGGGAAGAAATCCGTTAACGCGCTGTAGCCCAAATAGTGCGTCACATTACCGAACCCTAAGAGGTATTTCAATGTGTTTTGTACTGAAACATAAATAAAGAGAAATATTAATCAAAACTGAAATGTAAAGAAATACATATTCGTAGAGTAAAGAATTATACCTACCTAAAAATCCAGCGACTATGCCCATAGTAGTGGGGAGGCTGGCGGCGCAAACTCCTTCTCTTTTCAAAGTTCTCTCGTCGATTTTTGACGCCACAACGAGAGGTGGTGCGCACTGGAAATAAAAACAAATGTAGATTAAACATTTTGTATTCTTTTCCGTTCCAGGAATTTTTGGCTCCGTGCCGTCAGCATATTTGCTGTCATCACATTGTAGGTGGTTTGTGGTATCATTTCAATTTGGTTGTAATTTTAAGGCTTCAGGTTCAGGTAAGGAAATAAGGAGGCAGTACACAAAAAAAATCTGGTATCTCACACCATGGGGTCGACAGGACAATTAAAATCTATTGGTAAAGTGATACTTCTATAATTTATTTTTAAAGACATAGCTTCTGAAATTTTAATGGCACCTTTCCATAACCCACATATGGCAACATTGTGTTGTTATTTTTAGATGAGGTTAATTTTTACTTATTTTGTTATTGTTTATTTTCCGTGGTACTTGGATTAAGGATTGGTTAGTTTGTGATGAATGGTCGCGAGACCAATCATTAATCTAAGGTTATTTATTGTTATTTATTATTTTTTTGTTTTTAACTTTATGGTTAATAATTTGAAATGTGCTTAAATTCATGACGTTTCAAAAGTGTATCTTTGGTACTTAATTGAAATAAATATATTTGAACTTGAACTTGAACTTAATCACGCTTCGTGGGTAGATAATATTATGTAATAGGGATCATTAAAACACTAGTATATTACAAAGTGCAGAGTAGAAGTTTTACAAATCAAATCGACTGACTTTTACGACACGCTGACCCAACGCGTCGTGCACACACTCGAGCACATCATACTCACTTGTATTGTAAAATAAAAAAAACTCACACGCCATTCAGTTTTCTCTACGTGGCACAAGATAGCGCTATGCCTTTACCATTAAAACTTCCACGAACTTCATCAAAACTTCACTCAGTACATAAAATACTTACGGCAAAGCAGGCAGTCTCGCCCGGTATGATGAACTGTATGTGTCCGGAGACCGCGTTCTCGCTGACTCCCGACTCGAACCAGCGCTGGGCGAGCTCGTTACACGCGGTGTTGATGGCCATACGCGCTTCGAAGTTGTCCACACAGCTCAGTACTAAGTCTACTGGGCCACTAGTTAGGCTGCCTGTTCTGAAAAATTAAATTGGTTTTCTAAAGGATTTATTTACAATAGAAACCTAGCAACAATTAAACTACAATTTTCTGTCTATCTAATCAGCCTGTATCCACCTCTATAAGCCGAATCAAACTTTTTGGCAGCTGTGAAGTTAGCTACAAGCTAAATTTGAAAACTGTAAATTTTCAATTAAATCACAAAAAATAGGGTCTATTATACGACATACAAAAAATATGGGTTCAAAATTCATAGTGAGTAAATCGTATCATGTGGGGCATCGTATGAAAGAGCTTCATGAGCACATGCTAAGACAGGTATTTAATTATTTTTACTATGTGCGATTTTTAATGTATGACGAGAAAAGTGAAAATAAAAAAAAAAATTCAATGCTTATACTACAGAGATTTCAACAACTATTATTTTGTGCATTTGTATGGAACCCTCGGTGTGCGAGCCCGATTCTCACTTGTCTTGCACTTGTGGTTTTTTTAGTCATAACAAACCTACAAAAACCATAAATACTTACTTAATAGTGTCACAGAACTTCTGGAAATTTTCCACAGTGGTAATGTTATAGTTGTGAGCCTCTATCGTCACGTCGGGGTTAATGTTTTGTAAAGTAGCTGCTGCAGCCGCCACTTTGCTGAGCCCAGCTTGGTGCGGTTGGAAGAACAGGCGGTTCATGTTTGCCAGCTCTACTTTGTCATAGTCGAAGAGAATCAGCTGTAACAGAAAATACCATTCATTTAGATATAAGTCGCGTCAAAAAGAATGCTGGAGTGTCAAGCTGTGCACAAAGCAAATTTAACTCCTAAACATAAATAGGAGTTAAATCTCCTTGCAGAAATTAAAACTGTGTACTAGGATATTTCACTGCTATTAAGCATTATCCAGCATTATTTACACATGATGTGACCTGTAGTAAAAGAAAGAGATTGACGATTGCAAGAATTTATAATGATGACTTCATATTTTAAAGAGCTTTTTGATTTGAAGTTTAATCAAATTGCTATACAAATATTTTCTTCTGTTTAACTAGTTATGAAGAAAAGGCATGTTGTGTTGCACCTTGTCAAGTCATATTTCTAGTAGATACCTTTTATCTTCATTTAGTGATTATGTTACAGCTAAGCTTGCTTGTGCCTTGTTAAGGCTGAGCCAAGCTGAAGTCAGTAAGTTGTCTACAAAGGAATCATAAAAAGGCCAAGAGCTACCAGCGCTCGAAGGGTTCCATACTACATGGGAGCCTGTTGCAGTTATTAATATTGAGCCAAAATGGCAAAAGTACACATTTGTTGTTATGGGAGACCTTGTAAATATTTATTTTATTCTGTTCTTAACATGATCTGTGAAAATTCCAACTGTCTAGCTATCACGGTTCATGAGATACAGCCTGGTAACAGGAGAACGGAGTCTTAGTAATAGGGTCCCAATTTTACCCTAAAGAGCATAATGATATGTAAAATATTTACTTTACCTTTCCAATACCACATCGAGTGAGCATTTCAGCCGTGACACTGCCAACTCCACCCACCCCCACCACAGCTACAGACAGCTCCCTGATCTTCTCATAGTTATCAACTATGCCCATTCTCTTCAGTGCCATCAGACGGCTGCAATATTCATGAAGTCATTACCAAAAAGTTACACAGAATTTGATAGACAGAAGCTCGAATTCATCAAAATGGGGTAAGGTCCCATCTATAGAACAGAGAAAACTGGATGATTGACTGATTGATTGTGACTTGTTGTATGAGTCACAATTCTTATGATATGATTCTTAGTTAGCATAATGATTTAAGAGTGACTAAATATATAGGTGCCAATAAAAACAAAAATGTATACCATTTTGCATAAACAAATTAAATTGTTCTGGTATCAAATTAGTAATCTTGCCAGAGGTTAGTATTTACGAAACAGTTTTCTTCTGATTCAAGTGTTCTCTTGAATTATAGTGTGCTCCTTGTAATGCCACGGAATAGTACTTAGTCTGTACAGTGCGTGGAAGATTATTAAACGATACGAATATAATATGTTTACTGTGTCATGAGTAGTTTCTTTCTACAACTCTATTTTAGTAAATAAATGCTTTACTCAATAAATAATGACGTGTAGGCCTATTGATATGCGAGGTTTACACCGAGACATATTGGTTCAAATATTTTATGTTAAGACCAAGTGAATGGAATGATATCTAGCTACAACTATGAGTAATTGTGTCTGTTTTGGTAATTAAGTAATTTAAATATATATTAAGTCAATATTACACTAGAAAAAGGGAAATACCTGTAGGGGTTGGAGTCGACTACTTCGGACGACATAACTTCGATTTTTTGCCGGACGGGAGCTCCATCTCCCTGGATTGCGGCTAACTTAGCTTCTAGTTCCTGAACTTTCTTTTTAAGTTCTTCCACAGAGGCCATTTTCACACAATTTGTATTTAAATTAAATACGAAACTACAAACCGCAACAGAACCACTACTGCCCAGCTGGAAGCTGTCAACCTGTCAACCACAGAACAATATTACTGCTGTCAACTGTCAAGTCAACTTATCATTTCAAGTTTACGTCAGTGTCAATCAGATCTCAACTTTTTTTTCTTTTTCTTCTTCTTTTTATATTTTGGCGTCACATGGTTTATGCATTTGCCAGTGTCAAGTATGAGTAACTTTTTAGTTTTTGTGATATCTTATCAAAATAGTCACAGCGAGTCGTAGTCAATCACGTCATAGTTCAAAATAGTCGGGGTCAAGTCCAAGCATAGTCCATGTCATACCTCAGTAAAACAGTGGAGACTTTATTAGAGGCGTCTACAGAGTTTTGGTAACAGCACGGAACAACACGATACGATACACCACATTATATTACTTGCCTACACTCATGCACGTAATTTAGCACATAATCAACGAAATGATCACTGATAGAAACACAAGTTTTACAAAAAGGTTTTCCGCGTTCCCGCCAAAACTCCAAAGTTTTTTTTTTTTGCAATTGGCCAATGGCCAGGGAGTTCATCTACAGACTCGCATTTTAATAACTTTATTACATTTTCGCAATTTTCAACAGTGTTTTTCCTAAATATAATTTTTCAAATATTTTTAGAACAAGCTTATGAAAAATATTGGTGGTCTATAAAGGAGGTTTACTTTTTTAACGCGTATTTAAGTCGGTTTACCACCAACTCGCCTGATGGTACTCGTAAGCGACGTCGTGGTCGAAGATGAAGCACGCAGACTACTCTGATCTTGAAAAGCTTTAGATTAAAAATTTCTCTTAGGATACAGGAAAGCAGCAAGGCTGTTCCATTCCCTGGCGGTACGAATCAGAAATTTTGAGTCAAACTCAAACCGCTTCGTAAGTACCTATCTATGGAAAATCGACAGTAAACCCGATTCCAGAGGCGCCAGCGTAATTATATTAGCTAAATAGCATAGTTCTGTTTCTTTTCCACTTTAGGCATTCGATAGAGAGAACGCTTTTTACGTTGCTATTTTTACGCTGGCGCCTCTGTAATCGGGCTTATTGTATAATATAACTACTACTACGTACGATAACTTTAAGTGATAACGTATAACGATCTATGTATCTGACGGACTAATTATATTTTTAACCCACTTCCAAAAAGGAGGAGTTTCTATGTTTGTCTGTATGTATTTTTTTTTGTATGGTCATCGATAATTCTGCCAATTGTGAACCGAATCGAAAAGTACTTTTTTAGTTCGAAAGGGTATACTTCCGATGTGGTCCCATTTAAATTTTACAAAAATCGGCTGAGCAGTTTTTGAAAAATCAACAAGAATGTAATCAATTCGAGCGAAATATTCGAATTTTGTACATGGTGGAAGGCGGTTTTGCCATTTTTTGCCAAAAATAATTATCAGCCTTTATTATGCTGATGTATTGAACAGCTATAGGTACCTACCTACATTATAACTTAGATTAGATGGTTTGCATCCAACATGATCCTGCGGTCTAGCTTGATTACATCGTCGATCCAGTTTTTTGGTGGACATCCTACGCTGCGCTTGTCAGTGTATGGTCTCCATTCGAGAACTTCAAGGCACCATCAGCCATTAGTTTTACTATGTGCCTTGCTCTATGCCACTTCAACTTGCCAATCTGCTGAACATATTGCAGATCCGCTTACGCTCACTCAGGGGAACAAAACTGTACCTAAATAGTAAAAAACAAAAAACGCCGCTTTACTACAAATGATTTTAAATATGCTTTAAACACTGTTTAACCATGCAATTTGTACTGTTAAACATTCTCTAACGCGTGCGTAAAACTTTTGTGGTAAGATGGTCAGATCAGAAGTGAAACAGTAGGTACCTACAATACAAGGGAAGGTTTCCTCGTTGACTACGGAACCCTAAACACTGATTGCTTTTAAATTTATTTAGTATAGGTAACAACCTACAAACCTACAACCTACCTTCCAAATACCTACCCAGTAAGGTACCTTATTTCATTATTATTTATGTATTGTATAACCGATTAATAAAATAAAAGAACAAGGTCGACATAAAAACGTAAACTGCCCATCACAGGCCTACCGGTCAAACCAGTCTGCCAACATAGTTAAGCAAAAAGCCTACCTATTACAAAATCTGTGTTACCTGTATTCATTGATATGCTATAGTTACCTACCTATTTTAAGACAGGGAACTTGATGACTTAAATGATACAGAAACGTGTTCTCTCACAATGTGCCTTATGTTTTTAAGAATCAAATATTTTATGCCGTTAAGTTGCATGAAGTGCTGTAGGTAAGTTACATTTTCTGTAAATAAACAAATTGAGTTGATAATTGAAAATGTCATTGAATTATTAGTAAGCTCCAAGTAGAACAACGAGCTATGGAGAGGGCTATGCTCGGAGTTTCTCTGCGAGATCGAATCAGGAATGCGGAAGTAGGAGAACCAAAGTTACCGACTTAAGCCAGCGGATTGGCAAGTTGAAGTGACAGTGAGCAGGGCACATACCACGGAGGATTGATGGCTGATGGGGTCGAAAAGTTCTCGAGTGAAGATCATGTACCGGCAAGCGCGGCGTAGGACGTCCACCCACTGGGCAGACATACACTTCTCAAGACCGCAGGATTGCGCTAGATGACTTCCAACCGGTATTATTGGAGATCCATATGGGAGGCCTATGTCCAGCAGTGGACTTCCTATGGCTGATGGATGAAGGGACCTGACAATAGAATACAGCCCATCTACCTCCTAGCCATCAGAATACAGCCCATCCAAACACTGCGAATCTGCTACCAAAACATAGGACAGTTATAATATATGTATAATTTAATGCACAAATTAGCAGCATTCCTTTCTTCCCTATAACAAAGAAGAACATTAAGTACCTACCTAGGTACAATATAATAATTCGAATTGCTGATTTTAATCTGGCGATGGAATAATTAGGTACCATCGTTAAAATATCTCGGACCACTACAGGAGTAAGCCTCCTCCCTGTTTTGCTAGGTATAGCTATTTTGTATCAATCTCTATAATACTGTTATTTGATTGAATAAGATAAGTAAGTACCTAACCAGGATTTTTCTTCATGATCTGACGGCACTTTTGTGAAGTACTTAATGTCAAAATAATGTGATGTTACATGTCGCGGCACATAAGTCTAGCGCTGAGCGAAGTGTGGAGGGGAAGGCTGCGCATGAGTTTAGTATGGCGGTCACCATGCGCAGCCATCCCCTCCACAGTACCCTCAGCGCTCGACTTACATGCCGCTACCTGTGCCGAGGGCAAAATCTGGCTTCACCCATTTAGAAGCGATACCATACAAATAAATGATAGAAATGTAGCTACAAAAGGTACCTACGTAGATAGGTTCATGCATGAGATCGACCACTTTTATCACTCTGGAATCTCTGTGACATTCACTTGGATTCTGTGTCGGGGTGCCAGAAAACACACGCAAGACATGACAACTAACACCCAGAAAAGATAATTTATATTTATCTCATAAATATCAGCCCAGCCGGGAATCGAAACCGGAACCCCTTGCTTCTGTTAGCCTCCAGCTAGACTGTTACCTGTTAGACGCCGAATCGAATTTCTTGATGGGAAGTTATGCGTAGAACGCTGCGCAAAAGTCGAAATATAGGTATGCGTGGAAGCCAGAGAGACGAGACGCCGGGGCGCACCCGCCCGCCAACTTCATAGCCTCCCGCGCGCTCGTCCCTACGCCCATGCTCACCGCTACACATTCGCAATAATTAGCGAATCACGGCGAAGTGCTGCTAACTTCTCACCCGCCGACTTGTGTGGCGCTCAGTGTACCTAACAGCTGCGCAAGGATCGGGTTGCGCGCAGCTTGTAGCTAACACCACAGCCGCCAAGGAGTTTGATTCGGCCTATGAAGTAAGCATGGATGGTAAATAACAAGCAGAACGTTCACCCGATGGTTGACATGGCATGGGAGGCGTAGCAATGGGTGTGAGTTTGCCGAACCCACACTTCTATGTTCAATTCATCAGCATAATTATACCCTGCTATACAGGCTCTTACGAGACCTAGTGTAGGGTCCAAATATTTAAAAAATCATTTTTGTAAATTTATGTGAAATAAAGTTATTAAAGTTAATTGTTCACACACTATGAGAAATATTATACTGTGGTAAGCAAGCCAGGTTCGCGAAGACTCCGAGGTAGGAATTCCATAAAGATAAAAAATAATATCGTAGGTATTAAGTTCGTCATTAAAGAGATAGGTATGCCCTGTTATAAACTTATTTGATTAAATAATGACTTCTTGATACTAGAGTAAAGTAAAGTAAATTTTTATTGCTTCAATCTGTGTCCGTAGAGTTTGATCTAATTACCTATATTATTTTTTAAACTTAACGTGTCGTTAACCTATCCCTATACCTAGACTAGTTCTTCAGTCTAAACAATGACATCATAAGCCGCCACAAGGATTTCTTTTCTTGTCTTCTCTTCTATGAAAACCTAAAAACCCGCCAGCTGTATATCGGGCTTCCAGATCAGTAGATTTTGTAACTCTACAGTAAATAATAGACCTAACATTCCTATACTCTACCAACTTAAAGTAAGTATTTAAGAAAAAACTATCTTTGAATGCTAACCTAACCATCATCTAAGGATTCTAAGGGTTACTGAACCATATACATTTTTTATCAATGACAAACTAGCTCCGAGTAAAAAACATTTGTTTGTCAAAACCTCACTCCAAACTGTAATTACCAACCTATTGCACAATTTAACAATTGTAACTATTACAGAATCTATGACTTACAAAGTCAAAAACAAACATACTGGTTCTAGCTCTACCCACGAAGATTTGGCGCTTACGACATTTAGCCCTTAAGGTAATTACGACATTTTGATATGAAACCTCCTATCTACATAAGAGAAGTACCTACCTGCAACAATTTTTGAAAAATCGAATAACCTACTTACGCCGCTATTTATTACAGTTGAAATTAAAAAGATTTGTTTCGGCTTCTATATTTAAATATCTTTAGAAAAAATTTAGCATGACGTTTAAAGTTCGAAATGCAAATGTAAATGACGTTGTTTGTGTGACGTTAAGGTTCATTTTTTGAAGTGCTACATTCTCAATAGATACATTTTGTGTAATAGGCTGAGGAGACGTGCATTTACTCATAGTTAGTTCAAACCGTCGACCGCATGTTACGGTCGATTCAGACGAGGCCTCGCGTCGATAGCCTCTACATTTTTTTCTAATAAGACTTTGTTTTTTACCGGCATAAGACGCATTATTTTTTGTGTGTACCGGCATTATTTTTTTTCATGTTACGTGTTAGTAATTGAAGTTTATTGTGATTCTTGGTCATTTTAGTTTTGGTAAGTTTATTCTAAAATAAGATCATCAGTAGAAAACTTGGGGTTAAAGTTAAAACGTACTTAATAAGGCACATAACATTTAACTAAAAAACAAGTTTTAAATAAAAAATGATTTCCTATAACTGCAACCAAATCTTATTTTAGATAGCAATTATTAATATAGAAATTTTCCAGGTGCGTTTTCAAAAAACCTAGGCTGGAAAACTCTGGAAAAATGTAATGCGTTTCAAAATGTTTTTCATGTTTCAACGCATAGAATATTTACATATTTTGGATTTATTGTACCTACACTTCCATAAATAAAATAACACACCAATAAAACGGGCATTAAATTAGTGACACTAAACTAAAGTTAACGCTGAAATTAAATTAGTGCGGGATGTTGTCAACATTATGAAAATACTCGTATCTGTTAAACCTTTTCCGTCTTACCACAAAAGTTTTACGCACGCTTTAGACAATGTTTAACAGTACAAATTGCACGGTTAAACAGTGTTTATAGTGTATTTAAATCTTTTGTGGTAAGGCGGTAAATTTCTCACTAACGGAAACCAAGTTTATGTTTTTTTAAACATATTTTGTTATTCTTAGTAAATAAAATTTATTTATTACCATTAACCCGTGTATAGGAAGAAGTTGCATGTTTTTTTCTTAAAATATGCAACATAACAAGGAAGTATCTAAGCGAAATGATATTGTCACAATGGATGGAATAAATTAATATACTCAGTTTTGGGGTTTCAGTCTTGATATAATAATGAAATCTCAATGATAATGTTGAATTCAAAGAAACCGGCTCAAAGCTTATTGTACTGGCAATTTTTAGACCAAATTAAGATGATTTTGTATGTCTTCAAAAATAAGAGAAAACGTATTTTAATCGCATAAATACACATATTTATTTCTCAATTTCTGTAAATTACTTAGTTATAAATTCTGTATATTTTAGTAATGTAGAGCAAACCATATCTTCTCATATTTTATTACATTTTTCCTCAAGAAAATATTTTTTCTGTGAATTGAATATTAGTAAATTGATTTACTTACATTCATTCATGTCTGTGAAATTTATTTGTAACTAGCTGCCCCGGTGAACTTCATCTCACCATCTGTCAACTGTCAGTGACAACTTTTACATGCAGGAACATTTTGTATGGGACAATTCAATGAATGTCTTTATTATTTTACTCACTATATTTTTATATTTTCTCACCGTTTAAACCTTCCCTTAGCTTCCACGGATATTTCAAGACCAAAATTAGCCCAATCAGTCCAGCCGTTCTCGAGTTTTAGCGAGACTAACAACCACGATTCATTTTTATATATATAGACTAGCTGCGCTACGCAGTGTTACCCGCGTTAGACCGAGATAAAAATATTTTTTCTAAAATAAACGTAGCCTAAGTTACCACTTATTACATCGGCCAATAAAAACCCCGTCAAAATCGGTCCAGCCATTTCAGAGATTAGCCGGAACAAAAAGGACAGACAAAAATTGTAGAAAAATGTAATTTTGGTGTATTTACCGTATATATATTCAAATACGTATAGTAAAAACGGTTATTTCAATATTACAAACAGACACTCCAATTTTATTTTTATGTATAGATGACGATTCTAAGCACATACAATACCTAGGTATGTACCTATTACCATTACCAGTACCATTTGGTAAATGCTTTAAATATCAGAATAACGTATATGTATTCTGATATATAAAGCATTTAGTCACGTTTTTTCTTTATTATTTTCAATTAATGTACCTATAACATATACAAAGCTGACAAACTCTTATTAGGCATATCTCAAAAGTTTAATCCATTTACTTATTTCATTACAGTACAGTAACAAAGAAAATGTAAAATATTACTTTGTTATATGGGCAGAAAATACCTATGTAGAGCGAAAAAATAATATGATAAGACCAAAAATTAAATAAATTAAATAATTGTCATCAAGAAGTTGTCATTCATGTTATTTAAAGATTCTTATTCAATGTAGATTAAGTCACATTTATAAGTTTTAAAACTCGTATAAATTTATAAGAACCAGCGGCAGAAATCGCGATTCCCGCTTGACTAATTAATTTCAAATAATTATGTTCGGAGGCCTCGAGACGGTCGACAAAAAAACATTTTGTACATAATTTAAGTGACGTTTTATACGAACTTTATTTAAATGGCATCGCCTGAGCATCACAAGTAAGCTTATTCAAATCAATAGGCCAGTTAATGTTGTTCTAAATTTACTTTAAATTCTTATTAGAGCGCGACCGAGTTTAGCTCTGTTCAAAACTGCACAATAAAAATAATTATTTCTCGCAAAAAATGGCAAAACCGTGTACAAAATTCGAATATTTCGCTCGAATTGTTTACATTATTGTTGATTTATCAAAAACGGCTCAGCCAATTTCTATAAAATTTAAATAATAATGGGACCACCTCGGGAGTATACCTTTTCGAACTAAAAAAGAATTTTTTGATTCGGGTCACAATTGGCGAAATTATCGATGAAGATACACAAAAAAATACATACACACGAACATAGAACCTCCTCCTTTTTGGAAGTCGGTTTAAAAACGCGTTTTTCGGAAACATATTTTATGTAGAAAAGCTCTATCTAAATACCAATTATTATCATTTTTTTTACAGTTAGAGGCTTTTCCGAGATCTTAATTTTGTGTAAATAAACAGACATAGATATATTTAACAAGTAAGTATAGTACAAGAATTGCTAGTTTTTAAAGGTATAAGATAAGACTTTTGTAGAGTTAAACCGTGATAAACACTTTTTATAAATATTTTATATTTACTTATTTTATTACAATATCTGAGGGGTTAGTCCAGGTTTAAATTGGAACTACAGCTGTTTCCGTATGACTGTACATTTTTGTACAGCGCCCCTAGAGGAATAACAAACCAAAAATGTATGGAGCCACACGCGAACGCGAAAATTTAAGTAAACTACCTATACAGCCACTTCAAAAGCAAATATGTTATAATAGTACATTATGATATAAGTGCGGTAAGATGAAAATTACAACCGAGGCGATATTGCTAGCCCGAGCCGTCGCAAAACCTGGACTAAGGGCTCTGAGTCCGCAAAAGAATATTTTTTGCATAATGTGCTACCTATTTAATTTTAATTCTTTACTTCGATTTCACTTTGAGCTTTATTTGCAATGTTGACTTAGTACCTAATAGAGACTATATAACAATTTTGTTAACTGTTTAACACGTATAGTAATTGAGACGATTGTCGACGCAACACGTGACCAAAATGCTGGCCTCTATTTTGCCCAAAGGATCAGTATTGCTATCCAACGTGGTAATGGGGCCAGCATTTTGGGAACTGTGCCCGCTGGTAGTGGGCTTTTAGATTAGGGTTTTCATCATCATCTGTACATACTTAATTTATTTTAGCTCAAGTGTTGTAAGTATTTTTATTTTTTAATTTGTTCAGGTTTGTACATATAGCATTGTAGTTGTAATATATAGAGTTTATGAAATGTTTTATAAATTTTGCCTGAAATAAAGAAATTGATTTATTTGGGTGTAAAAAATGAATGATAATCCTTATTTAATCATACTAATATTATAAATCCCAAAAGTTTGTTGGTTTGTTCCTCTTTCACGCAGCAACGGAGTAACGGATTGACTTCATTTTTGGCATGTATAAGTTCAAGGGCCGGAAAGTGACATAGGCCACTTTATATCCCGAAAAAATAAAAGGTTCCTGTGGGATAGCACAAAGGTCAAAATACCACGCAGGCGGAGCCGCGGGCAAAAGCTAGTAATATTATAAATCCGAAAGTGCATTTGTTGGTTTAAGGTGGTTCCTCTTTCACGCAGCAACAGAGCAATGGATTGACTTGATTTTTGCCATGGACATAGTTTGAAAGACGAAAAGTGATAGGCTACTTTTTATTCCGAAAAAACAAAAGGTTCCTACAGGATAGCACAAAAATCAAATATCACACGGGCGAAGCCTCGGGCAAAAACTAGTATAAGTCTATATAATTTCATTTTCACCAAAAACAATAAACATGTAAAATGTTGCCAAGACAAGACTGGCTCGCATCGCCAATACTGATCTCAAGTAAAGCCAAGCTTTTAAAATCTACACACCTTAACTTCGCCAAGTCCACACCTTAGTCAAAATATGCGGCTTGGCCGATGACTTATAAAAAGTTTGGAAAATTATGGAAGTGTCCTACGTTCTGGGGATTACTTAGTCCAGACATATCTCTAGCAATACAGCGCGGAAATGCTGCCAGCCATAAGGGCAGACCCCTTCGGCCACTGTGACAGTAATTTAATATTACATTAGTCTTATTCGACTTGTAATTGATTTAATATGATGCTATGTATCAAATGACTAATAATAAAAATATAAAATGTAGTAAGTAATAATATGGTAATCTTAATGCTGATAATAATTAGTACTTATTAAAATTATCGATTGAGTTTCCCATATTACTATTCCATTTTAGTGAAGTGCTGCAGAAGTGCAGATGGAAAAAAATGCGTTTGTCTATTTGACGCTCTAGATCTTTGAAAACATTTTTTTCTCAACGAGAAAACTTGCGCGTGGAGTCATTTCGATTTGCACCTCAGAATAAGGAAAAACAGTAGAAGTGACATAAAGTAAAAAAGTTGTGATGCATGATTCCACAAACATGGCGTCGAAAATCTATAGAAACTGCTATGTAATCTAGACACAAATGACACTTGAACTGCTGATCAAATGTCAAATTTGATTTCACAAAGATGGTGGACAAACTTCAAACGTCTCCTAGGTAGGGCTTTTATTTTGAACCTTATAGTCATAGCAATAATGCCACGTCATTTCAAACACCGTCCCAATGATTTGCACCCGAATCAGAATAATAATTGTAAATTCCGTCACAAATGTTTATATGACAAAAATACAAATAAATGTCACATTAAAATATAATGTATGTGAGAACCACGTCCATTTTCATAGTAAAAAAATCAGTAGGTAATAGAGTAGGTATACCTGTTCTGCGATTTTACGATGGGTGTTATTTAGGTACTATCTGTTTAAGTAAGTATTTAAAATAAGTATATGTAGTATATCAGTCTCTGGCAGTCATATCACAAGCTATGCTTAGTTTGGGGTCAGAGACCGTGTGTAAGATGTCCCCTAATATTTATTTATTTATTTATACCTATTTGGTGGTGTATATACTGTAGTGCACCTAGTGATTTTTATATATTTTTTACATAAATAGATCCACTTCTGCTTCATGTCATAGGAATTCAAAAATAAAACCATTTCATTTACATTTATTCAAATTTTTTAATACGTAATCTTATTAAAATGGAATGGTATTTTCAAAATAGGTAGGTACCTACCTAATGAATTTTTTACCTGTGCCTATCGATCCCAAGCACGAGTATGCGACTCGTTATTGAATTTCAAGGTTACAAAAATACAAAATTTCAAAATTAATAATACATAAACTTATATCATCATATTTATAAGATATGATTTGATGTCCTAACTGGAAGCACTGGCAAGACTTGTTTTTTGAGAAACATTTTTTCAAATTTCATCAGACTTACTCGTATTTATTAGATATTATCGGTCTTTCGAGTACCACAAAAGTTTTAAGCACGCTTTAGATACTGTTTAACAGAACAAATTGCGCGGTTAAACAGTGTTTCATTTTAATTCATCATTTTAAAATTTAAAAGCTTTCTTCCGCAAATTTCAAAAATTATAAAACAAATAATATCTCTCTTTAAAACATAACTCTTTGAGTATATAGGTACTGCCTTCCTTTTAAATCCACCAACCCGCACTAGGCCAGCGTGGTGGAAATGGCCCAATCACCCTTCGTGGGTAGGCCTACGTCCTGTAGTGGACTGTTTAAAAAGGCTGGTACAGGTACTGCCTACCTTAGACTTTTGACAAAACTAATAGGACTGACTTCCTATACCTAATTAGTTAGGTACAATGGTTTATGCGATAGTTTTTAAGGTTCCGTACCCAAAGGGTAAAAACGGGACCCTATTACTAAGACTTCGTTGTCCGTCTGTCCGTCTGTCTGTCACCGGGCTGTATCTCATGAACCGTGATAGCTAGGTTGCTGAAATTTTCACAGATGATGTATTTCTGTTGCCGCTATAACAACAAATACTAAAAATAGAATAAAATATGTATTTAAGGGGGGCTCCCATACAACAAAACATGATTTTCAGCAGTTTATTGCTCGCTATTAATAGCGGCAAGAGGATTGGGGCTCCCATACGGTACGGAACCCTTCGTGCGCGAGTCCGACTCGCACTTGGCCGATTTTTTGTATGTTGTTTTTAGTATCGAAGGTACCGAAGTACTGTATTGCGGCAACTATAGTCATCGCGTTACCAACTGAGTCGTGCGGCCATAAATTATTTCTCTATGTCTATCTCGCTCGCACTTGTGGGTCTTATGGAGCCGCATAGTGATGTGCGTAAGATGGTTGTAGGCGCATATCGATAAGAATAAAATCAGATAGAAACATTTGAAACACAGTAGATAGTATTGTGGCCCTGGCCCTGAAAAGGTAAGGCCCACGACTCAGTTGATAGCACGGTGACTATATTGATATTAGTAATTTTCGATGTATTATGCAGGTGAGGATGCAGCGCGCATCGTCATCAAGCAACGAGCGCACGCCGCTCGTGGCGCCCACCTATGTCTACGAGTCCAGCATCTCTAGAAGCTACCAAAAGAGGCTACACACTTTCCAGTGTGCAGTATGTGTTGCTCTCATGTGAGTAACTGGCATAATCTGTCTGCAAATCTAGCTCTTTGAGGAGTTACAGGAAATCGCTGCAATTTATGTCCTATCCGACAATTTTCAATTTCAAAATAATTTTATTTTTTTTTGCGCCAGTGTACATAATATGTCCTAGCTACAAAAACAGTGAATTCATAATTTTGTTTTTCAAGCCCGGAAGCATATTCAATACTTCTACCTGGAACATTATGTTTAGATGATGTGGAAGTTAGCCTAACCTAACTAAGTAATTTAAGTTCAATAATAATCGTTTATTGCCTTTAGGTACACGTAGACTTTAGTTGAGCATACGAGTATATATACATAATAAATATGATGAAATGCATTGTTATCATTGCTACAAATTAGTAAAAGTACACTTTTTTTCTTATCCGACTGATAGAGTCCTTTGCTAATCCGCAGGGCTACTTTCGTTTGTCTACGGATTACATCAGATATTGCTTGTCTTTATTTTTTGTCTTGGTCTTGTAGAGAATGCTATTTAAATAGCTTATTCAGCTAAAAGTGTCAATAAAATTAGCATGGCTTTCTACTCAAATCTTGTAATTAAATTCATTAACACAAAACTTTCTTTGTAGAGCAATCCTCGCCATCTCACTGCTGGTAACTGTGTCATACAACCTGGCGGACAGTTTATGGGGCAACGGCACAGATGATGACATCGCCACCACCACTTCCCTACCAGCCGTGCCTATCCCAGCGCCGAGCGAGCAGTGGCCGGTGCAGCAGGCTTCGTTCCAGAAGTTGCCTATTCAGCAGTGGCCGGTCCAGGGACCAAAGCTGACAGCCCTCTCACCGGACTTCCAACCTTTTCTGAACAACCAATGGCCACTTAAAGGTGTGAAGAGAAAGTTTATATACCATAGTTTAGTAAATGTAGAGGTCGCGGCATATAAGTCTAGCGCTGAGCGAAGTGTGGAGAGGGTGGCTGCGCATGAGTTTAGCATGGCGGTCAACATGCGCAGCCATCCCCTCCACAGTACCCTATCTGCGTGATATCTTTACTTTTGTGCTATCCCATGGAAACTTTTTATTTTTCCTGTCACTTTCCGACCTATGAAAAATTTCCTTGCCAAAATCAAGTCTACTCGTCGCTCTGTATTGCTGGGTGAAAGAGTGACAAACCAACTAACACACTTTCGGATTTATATGTTAGTAAGGAAAGATTTCATTACATTATGATTATACAAGATACGCGCGAAAAAACATTACCTCTCCTTGACTGTCGGATAATTACAACACTCGCCGACACACAGGTACGAGTATTTCACAGAGTATTTTAAAATGTTTCACGAGCTCAACAGAGAAAATATAGAAGCATCTGCGCACCCAAAACTCCAGAAGTTAAAAAGATTATCAATTTGACAGACAAGCCCCAGCCTTCATGGAGCGGAGAAGCCCTGAGTCCGGAAGAAGTGGCCCTCGCCGTGATCAGAGGCCGGGCCGCCATGAAAGAGCTTCGCAAGATGGAAGCCCTCAGGAAGCCTCTGGAGCGCAACACTCCGGCCATGAGGGCTCAGAGAGCGGCTGCCACGGCGAACGACGTGAAGCCGCTGGCTGATGCAGCGTATGGGGTGGAGGAGGCTACGAGGCAGTTGCTCAATGGGTAAGTGCTCTCATCTCAGAGTAACCTTTAGACTTAGCATTTTCTTTTTGTTTTTTAATATTGATACGATACGGTTGTTCTTACGTCTAAATGGGTGGGTAAAATTTTGCGATTAGAAACTTTACTTTCAGGTAACTCAGGTCACATTTGACAATACTTAGTGGGTCATAACAAACAGCTGTGGATTTGAAGTTTTGTGCAAGTTGTAAAAAAACATAACTTATGTGTTAGGTATGGTACAGTGAAGGACATCATAAGGCTTGTAAAACAGATTTTTAAACCGAGGCAAAAATTTGAAAAAACGCATATCGTATTTTAAATACTCCTAAGTAGGTCGCCAATACGTGGCAGTTAAGTTTGATAACCGTTGGTACAGGTAGGTAGTAGATAGATACAGAATAAGCATGTTGACAAAACATATAATTAGTCGGTCAGACAGACTATCAAAAAATATTAGACACGTATTTTTTCTTTTGTCAATGAAGATATAGTCCGTCAAAGTTCCGCGTGACGTCACAAGTGCCATACAAATGTAGACTATGTAAGAGAGGTGACGTCACGACCGCCAGTCCCAAACTTTGACAAGGTTTATCTTTGTCATTTATGTTGTTTGATTAACAAAAGAAAAAATACGTGTCCAATATTTATTAATAATCTAACTCATGGACTAATTATAATAATGATTTTTTACCCAGTCATCATGCCTATTCGATAGTCTAGTCTAGACCACTTAGCTCGGCTGATTCTGACATGGGAGGTGGTCGTGGGAAATTTAAATTTAATATATTTTCAGATTTGACCTTTACGTTACTTTAAAATTAAAAAATATTATTAGATATGTGAGTCATAAATTTTATTCACGTATGATTTTCGAAATATATTTTGAATACCGGCAGAGGCAATTAAAGTCAATATAATATATAGGCTTATAAATTGACATTTTATTATTTTGCACTAAATCCAATTTAAAATTAATACATTTTTCCGAAATAAAATTTAAATTTAATTAATTATGAATATGTGTGTTCAGTTTTTGCTTGAACTGTTGCTATGTTTGAAATGTAAATTTTTAATACATTTCTCATGCTACATGCTTGGAAATTTTGGATTGAAAGTTACAGAGCTCTTATAGATAGGATAATTATTATGTAGGTGGTAAGTTACTATCGGTGTATTAGAAGCACACAATTTAAAATACACAACTTAGTACACAACGTAACTTAAACATTTCACGACACGTAAAGTTAATTAATCTAAAATAATCGGCTAAGTGTGTGATCGGACTCGCGTACGGAGGGTTCCGTACTAGCCCCCCATATAAATTTATTTTATTTTAATTTTTATTGAAGTGAATATAAAACTAAATATTCTGTAAAAATTTCAAGAATCTACCTGTTACCATTATTAATATAGAGCGAAAAACGGATAAAAATCAGGTTTGATAGATGGGAGCCCCCCTTAATTATTAATTTTATTCTGTTTTTAGTATTTGTTGTTATAGCGGCAACCGAAATACATCATCTGTGAAAGTTTCAGCTTTCTAGCTATAACGGTTCATGAGATACAGCCTGGAGACATACAGACGGACAGACGGACAGCGGAGTCTTAGTAATAGGGTCCCGATTTTACCCCTTGGGTACGGAACCCTAAACAGAAAACATCACCTCTAGTGACTTTGAATATCGACGGCGTAACCTAACCTCTAACATAATATTTTGCAAGTAGGAAGATGGCAGAATAAAATTTACCTCTGATTTTCTCATAGGCAATTGCGTGTCTTTGAATAGATACGAGTATTAACCGTTGGTAATAGCGATAGCGATTCGTTTTGCGTTGTAAAATTCACTTTGGCTAGAGTCGACGTAGGTAGAGTCTTAACATAGACACCAAACTATGCAAAGCTACTTATATTATTATATGACTGCCAGAGACTGATATACTATATACACATATTTTTAAATACATAGTTAGTTAGTTAGTACACACCCAGGTGTTATTTAGGTATAACTATGTATTCCCTTATTTATGTGATGAACTAGGTGTTTGCTCCAGACACAGAGCAAACACCTATGTTCATCACATAAATATGTGTACTTGCCCTGGGTGGGAATCGAACCCACACCTCTTTGATCCCATAGTCAGGGTCAGTAACCACTGAGCCATCGAGGCAGTCAACGTATTATCGCGTATTTTCAGTACATTAGTCCAAGTCAAAATCTTTCACTACAGTAATATCTAATTATTTTTCGCCAAAAATGGCAGAACCCAACAACTTCAACAGTATACAAAATTCAAACAGTTCGATGTCCTTACTTATCATTGATGTATAATTTAAACAAGCTTTTATTTAACTTGCAATGGGTGTACCCATGTATGTACGTGAGTTCGAGTGGAACCCTGCAAATTAAATTTGACCAACTTCCCGGTTTCCAATTAAGCTGAAATTTTGCAAGCATATGCATATCGCGTGACAATGACATGGTAACATAGAGATGATCTGATGATGGAGTTGGAAGGTGGCCATAGGAACTCCTGTACTAAACAAAATTAACCTGTCGTGTTTGGGCTCGTTTTACTTGTCTTGGCTAGCACTCTGCTGCTACATGATATTCAGGACCTCAAAAGCTTGTATTTAAAAAAATATTTTAAAATAATTTATTCAAAAATTACTCAGCAGATTTCGATAAAATTTGAAACAAGGCCACTTCTGAAGTATGATCTGCCAAACAAAAAAGAATTGTCAAAATCGGTTCATAACTGGCACAGTAATCACGTAACATGCATACGAATGACAACAAAAAAACATGCAGTCGAATTGAGACCCTAATTTTTTGAAGTCGGTTAAAAATAAATGTGGTCAATGCTAGTCGTGGGTCGTGTGTCGTATTACATTATATTCCCTAGTATCGGGTCCTAGATAGTAACGTTCAATTTGTCAGCCGCTCCAGTCTCGCGGCTTCCGGCAGATGATCCCTTCAATTGGTCGCCCATTACTGTCTGGAGCTGGAATGTCATTAAGGACATGAATGTAATGGTCAAACATGGTAGGGATCGCAAGATGTGCCTTTAGTTCACCTTGACCAGCCTGAAGATAGGCCCCCGATTATGAAGGCGCCGTCGTAAATTTAATAGAAAAGTATTATAGGCCAAGTACGAGTCGGACTCGCGCACGGAGGGTTCCGTACTGTATGGGAGCCCCCCTTAAATATTTATTTTATTTTAATTTTATTATTTAATATTGAAGGGAATATAAAACTAAATATTCTGTGAAAATTTCAAGCATCTACCTGGTCCATTATTAATATAGAGCGAGAAACGTCTAAAAATTCAGGTTTGTTGTATGGGAGCCCCCCTTAAATATTTATTTTATTTTGTTTTTAGTATTTATTATAGCGGCAACCGAAATACATCATCTGTGAAAATTTCAGCTGCCTAGCTATCATGGTTCATGAGATACAGCCCGGTGACAGACGGACAGACAGACAGACGGACAGACGGACATCGAAGTCTTAGTAATAGGGTCCCGTTTTTCCCTTTGGGCGTACCCAAAGGGAAAAACGGTTTAGGGTTCCGTAGAACCCTAAAAAATTGCTCTCTCTATCGAATGCCTAAAGTGAATAAGAAACAAGAATATGCTAATTAGCTATTATAATTACGATGGCGCCTTCATAATTGGACCATTAGTCTCTAGAAAAAATGCAAAAAAAAATGTTTAATTTAAATTAAACATGAAATACAAAACAGGAATGTTGATTTCGTTGAAGTTTACAAAAGTATAGGTACTTTTGTACCTATACTTTTGGTTCGTCTACAGCAGCGTCCACTGGTAGGACCATTGGACGCTGCTGTAGACGGACCTTCCGGGCTACGATGCGCATCACGAAATATTTCTTTCGACGTGTCAGAACAAGACAGAGTTATGGCGGAGTATACAGGGTTATTCCTTATCAACTAAGCATCCTTTTAGGGGCTTATTCTGTACATCAAACTATCAAACTTTTTTTCTGTGACTATTGTCAAAACTCAAAAAAAAACAGCTGTTCCATACATTTTGTCGCGGCTGAACGATATTTTTGTATGGAACATTTTTTTTTAAATTTTCATCAAAGTCGCAGAACAAATGTTCTACGTTTTGATTTACAGAATAAGCCCCTAAAAGTATGCTAATTAATTAGAAATAACCCTGTATATATGTCACTTTTTCACACGTCGAAAAGAGTTCTTTTCGTGGCTTTTCGTGGTCGCATACTAAGCAAGCTGGCGGTGTGTGAGTGGTATACAATTTATATATATTCGTAGAAGAGTGTATTTAGCAACGTTCGGTACGGTTCAGTTTTCGGATGGGTGACCGTGGGTGATTATTACAACTAAGCGCTGCCGTAGCTCGGATGACACGTTGAATAATGGGTCCTGGCTGTTTTAATCGTTTAACCATGTCAGAAGGCGGCTTAAAAACTGACACCAGGGCTATACGAATTTATTTTTATAACAAACTAGCTGACCCGGTAAACTTCATTTCACCATCTGTCAACTGTCAATGACAACTTTTACATGCAGGAACATTTTGTATGGGAGAATTAAATTCAAGATTTTATTACATATTTTTCTCGCTACTATTTTTAATTTTCTCACCGTGTGTACTTCTCTGTGTATGTCCACAGATATTTCAAGATCAAAATATCTGTGTACGTCCACAGGTACGAGTATTTCAAGATCAAAATTAGCCACATCGGTTTCGGCTTTTTCGAGTTTTAGCGAGACTAACAACTACGATTCATTTTATTTAACAAATAAATTCACCACCTTATAACACCCACAACTGGGCATATGTTCCCTTATCTCTTTGCATCAGTTTTAAAACAAAATTTTCTTAAAGTTGCGTCCCTATTTCCCGGTTCATGAGCATGATGTTATGATGGAGCCATACCTTGTAATTATTGTATTGTTATCAGAGTTACTCGTAGGTACCTACTCGGGTATACGAATATACCTCAGCTCGAGGCTCAATTGAACATGGGAAAGTGGTTTAATTTAATTTAAAATTCAGATTCAAGGTTAAAAGTTTTTATAAACAGACTAAACATTTTCAATCATATCATGTTAGTATATAATCCAACAAAAAACGTTTTCATGTAAATTGGGGCCAAGACATACAGTTCGCACTATCAAAAAGTTATCAGATCTCATGTAGAGCCAAGCTTCTAACTCTACAGGACTTGCCTCTACAAGCTTTTACTCAGAAACTTTACACCTTACTCAATAAATGTGGCTTTGCTGTTTCGCTACTTTCATATGGGCGTAAGGAAATTTATTCACTATTCTTTACTTTTCTGTTACACAAATAGTCCTAGTAGTAACGAAATGGCCAAGCCACATATATTGACTAAGGTGTAGAGTTCATGAAGTAAACGCTTGTAGAGTTAAGTCCTGTAGACTCAGAAGCTTGGCTCTACATGAGATCTGATAACTTTTTGAGAGTGCAATCTGTAGTCTTGTCTTGGCCCCAATTTACTTACATGGAAATGTTTTTTGTTGGATTTAATTTTTTTTGTAGAGTATTATTACAAGTACTTTATCAATTCCAAACCGAAATTTGCGGAAGTCGCATACAAACTTCCATCCCCCAATTTGAGGGTTTGGGGGTGAGTTATTAAAATCTTGCTATACGTGTTTCACAATTTATAACACGATGTCTTTATAGCAATTTTAAGACTTCTAGCGTGAAATTTGTGGACGTCTCACAATGATTTTCATCCCCCAGATTTAGGGATTGGGGTGATTTACTAAAATGCTTAAATACGTGTTTCATAATTTTTAACAAGGACTTTATATATAGGTTCATCTATTTTCAGACCTCAGTCATCAACATTTGCGAAAGTCATGTACAAACTTCCATCCCGTAATCTTAGGGGTTGGGGTGGTGTATTACTAATAATCCTAAAATACATGTTTTATTATTTCTAACAAGGAGTCTTCATATAAATTTTCAGACTTCCAGCATAAAAAATTATGGAAGCCTTATATAAACTTTCATCCCCTAATTTGGGGGTTGGGGGGTGAAAGTTCTAAGTTATAATTTTATTCTGTAGTGTACATACTAGTAGTAGCCATTAGTAGCCTACATTCCAAATTTCAGATTTCTAGGACTTCAGGAAGTACCCTATAGATTTTGATGATCATCAGTGAGTCAGTGACGAAATCGGGGGTTTTTAGATTTCCATAAAATCTAAAGTATACTCGTAATGCAATTGAAACTTTATATGTTTACTAAGTCTTATTTTGCACATGATATCCAGAGAATTTCGTTTATCTAGTGTACTCCAAACCCAACTTATAAGGGTTCAAAAAATCGGCGAACCGCTTCGAGACAAGGTAGGTAGTGCCCATGCGCATCGCTTCGCTTGGCTCGTCTTGGCGGGGGCACTGCCGTGCCCCCAGATATGCTAAATCGAGATGAAAGCTTTTAAAAATACTTGTAGGTAACTGAATTTAATAGATTGATCACGGCCTTCAGCTATGCATCACGACGTGATCCGTGATGTTAAGTTTTCCAAACTGGTCTTAGTTATACCTAAGATCAAAAATACAAGTCTATAAAATTAGCTTATCAAGTGTTTCTATCTTTTGAAAATTCTTACCCATCTAATTAACTTTTCGATCAAAGATAGTACAACCGGTCTAGATAAAACCTAAACTAAGATCCGCAATCAGATCTGTATATAGGTACCTAGATCTAGATGTACCCACTAAAGTTTCACATACAGGTGATACAGGCTTACGTGAAGCTTTCATCACGCACATGCGAATACAATATAAATTAAGAAAAAAAACCGCTGTTTCATACATTTTGTCGATTCAGAGTTACTATTTTGTATGGGACCGTTGATTTCTTTTATCTAATTCCGGGTTGGCCTTATACAAAACTAGCCGCCCATCTTGGCTTCACCCGGTTACGAATGAAATATAGCTTTAAACCTTTCAGAAGAATTAATATTCCTAATAACATAATTAAATTAAAAATTTAAAAAACCCCCGACACAAAAACACTTCAACAAACATTTGTAGAATTTTGGTTCTTCCATCCCCACTTTAACCCACCATAACTCTTAAACGGCTCAATCGATTTTTATAAAACATAGCTAAGAACACTCTCGATTAAGTCTCCTTTCATCCAAAAAAAACTAAACTGAAATCGGTTCAGTGGTTCGGGCGCTATGATGCCACAGACAGACAGACAGACAGACAAACAGACACGTCAAACTTATAATACCCCTCTTTTGCGTCGGGGGTTAAAAATATTGAAAACCGCATTGCAATCTGAGGAAAATGCCAATTTGTGCGCACGCACCTTTGCGTACGAGTTGAAGAGTAAACCTACGTTAAGTAGTAAAGTATCTAAGCAAAAAGTTGTCAAAATTAAATTAAATATTTCTACATTATTTCGTATTTTAAATATATAAATAGATGTGATCGACTCGTGCCTTGTTTTCATTTTGTCATTATGCAGTCATGTTGTTTTATCAGATCAACTGTTATTTCCTGGATAATATTTTGTGATAGGTATAGATCTTTCTGATCTCTATCTGAATTGAATCGTCGTGGTGGTTAATGTCAACTAGATAAACTGCATAAAATAAGATGAATTAATGTAAAGAAGCTGTGTTATTGAGCCTCAGAACTGGTAAAAAGTGCTTTTATCTGTGTAAAATCGATAATAATAAATTTTAACTGATTTCTAATTCAAATCAATATATCTGGTTCACAGTTATCACTTGTGACATAGATTAATTAATAATTTAATCTTTGCTTGTGATAAACGAGTGACAAATATGATTTAATATGGTTGTAAAATGGTAATTTTTTTTTTCTTAATTTTTACTCAGTATGTCTTTTTTATATATTTACCTATACGTACGAGTAAGTAGGTAGGTACATCTTAATAAACTTCTGTCTACAGATATATATTCTGAACGTTCAGCGTTATCCACGGACCATAAAATCCCTCACTATCGTCGTCGTTTCAGGCATAGGACATCCACTGACATAGATTTCAGCTATTGATACCCGCAAGCTCCAGTTTTCGGCTGGGAGCGGCTGGTATCTAGATCTAGCGCTATTATATGAAATTTGGAGCCATCTGTCCACCTTGTCACCTTGTGGGCGGGCGCCCTACGCTCCGGTTGCCCGAACATGGTTTAAAAACTCGAAAACTTTTCAACCCATCAATAAAATCAGACCTCCGCGTTAAGCTGTTGTACCCACAGACATTTCAAGTTGTCGATCCGCTAAACTATATCAATAACTTTGGTTCTTCTACGGACTGAAGGTAGTCCGTAGATAAGTCATCTAAATGCTCAATCTCTGTGCCAGTTGTCAGCGTACCCAAAATCGTAGTAAGGGCCGGACCGTAAGTTTAGGGGCCCTGGGCTAGTACCACTTAGACTTTAGCTGAATTAAAAATATTAATTGAATGTGTTTGATTAAGCGCAGGATTCGCAGGGCTGCAAACCTTACGATCTGTTTATTGTAATAAAACTATAGATTTTTTTCGCATTACCGTTTATTTTTGACTTGGACTTGACGAAGCTAGGGGCCTCTGGAAGCCGAGGGGCCCTGGGCTGCAGCCCAAAAAGCTATATATGATAGATCCGGCCCTGATCGTAGTAGCATTAGGTAGTCATAGTCATAGTCATTTATTGCGTAATTATTATTTATTTATAGGTATCTACTTCAGTCCTTCAGAATTTAAAAGCGCGGCTCTTGTCGGTAGAGCGACGTGTTAGCATTACTTTTGCCCGGCTCACACTACGGGAAACGTCAACAGCAACGTCGATGCCTTCAGTAGCGGCGCAAGACCAACATTTCTGTGGCCAAGTTACGTTTTACGAGGCCCTATTTTGGTGAACACAGGCTCAACTGGGGAACCCCCTGCCTTCGAGGTGCGAGGCCCCTAGGGCACGAGGCCGTAGGCGGTGGCCCACGTAGCCCACGCTTTCCGCCGCCTCTGAATGCCTTTCATCGCGATAATTATTGCGTTTATTTTAACGCCATAGAGTGAGTGGCTAGTGGCTACATTTGTACCGCCACTTGAGCTATCGGCTAACGTTGAACGGCAATGTGAATGCCGTTGTCATCATTGCGATATTAACGGCATTTCCCATAAGTGTGGCCCGGGCGTTATACGCCGAATAAAACCATGTAACGAGTAGATTGACATTATAATATCAAATCGATTCTCATTTTCACACAATCGACTACATTCTACAACTACTTTAAACATAGACCAAACAATCAAGAACATAATGCATTAAAATATGAATCGTTTATAACTAATAGTTCCGGTTATTATTTTAAAAATCAGATTTCAAAAATCTTAATAGGCAACTTTTTAACTTTATTTATAAACCAGCCTGTGTGGTAGGTCGTTATAAAGGCCTGTTTTTGAAATCTACCTATACGAATAATTCATAAATGATAATGACAAGTTTAATTTTATGAAATACCTAGACAAGCTTCAAGTTTACAGCAGATATCCGTGAATGAAACGCATTCAACTGCGTCTTAACGCGTTTGGTTGTATGGTTCTAAAATTACGTACCTTTTTGTGATTTTTATTCATAAACGGTAGGTAACGTAACCTGTATAATAATATTGGTTACGTTACCTACCGTTACCTACGTCTACCTATTATTTTAACCGACTTCCAAAAAGGAGTAGGCTCTATGTTCATCTGTATGTATTTTTTTGTAAGTTCATCGATATCTTGGCCAATTGTGAACCGAATCGAAAAATTCTTTTTTTATTTCGAAAGGGTATATAGTAGTAGGTCGAGGTAGTCCCATTTAAATTTTACAGAAATCATCTGAGTCGTATTTGAAAAATCAACAATAACGTGAACGATTCGAGCGAAATATTCGAATTTTGTACACGATGGAAAGCGGTTTTGCCATTTTTTGCGAAAAATAATTATGTAAAGATAGCAACATTTCTCCTTGGTCGCTTCGCTACAGTTTTGAAAGTTTGGTAGAGCCATCGAACGATCGGTTCATCGAACTTCGCAAAGGATTCAATCCTTTCTAATTTACCCTGTACTAAAGAAACTCTCCAAGTGCTGAATGATTATTCTCGCAAATGTGTAAACATTTTTCTTCCGCTTCTGGGATTTTGCTTATTTGTTTTGAGTTTTTTAGACCGAGAAATTTAATGCTGAAACTTTTTTTCCCCAAGTTGTTAAATTTATTTCTGCACTGTCAATCATCTAAACCAGAAGACAATGTTTGCATCTAACTAATTGAAGTAGATATTGTGAACTAGGTTGATGTACTCAAGTCGACTGACTACAGGCAGTAGAGTTAGTAGACAAGACAGTAACCCGAGACAACCGCGACATTCGACCCGCGCGGTACTTTGGCTTCATCTCGCACCACCGACCACATTCTCAATTGTAATAGGTATCGATTAAGTGGATATTATGTCCGCAGACAATACGTGAGAGTATTCATAGAAACTCTGCTGATTTCGACGTGGTATCTGTTTACTTATCAGAATAAGTAGATAACTACCACGTCGTTTCAGCCATAGGACGTACACTCCAGCAGAGGGCATATAGGCCTCCCCTATATAACTCCTACAGTCAAAGCACAGACTTATTTAGAAGTCTGTGAGTCATAGTCATTTTTAATGTTAAAAACATTTTACATGTCAAATAAAAGTGTAAATCAATTCTATAACTTACAATATTTGTAAATAATAAATATATGTAATAAATAAATAATTACGTCCTTATACTTAGTAAAAATTCTGATCACATAACTTTGTCAATTATAAAAAAAAAAAAGATTTATAAACAACCATAATTTGGAGTAGATAAAATATATAGTAAACTACTAATATAGACCCGCCCCGGCTTCGCACAGGTGTATTATTAGTAGTTTATGCAACTGTCATATAATGAAGGGTATTAAAACACGAGTGTGAGTTTATGAAACGAGCGCAGCGAGTTTCATAATAGTAAAGAGTGTTTTAATACCCGTGTTATATGCAGTTGCATACACTACTTTATCTTCACTAATAAAAAAAAAAAAAACATATTGCGAAACATTAAATTCACGAGTATGTACGTGTATTGTCACAGTGAACTTGGCGCCATTAAAATCTAACCAATGAGAGCGCAGCTGCGCGCGCAGGGCCAATCAGGAGCGAGCGCGCGATGTTATAATGAGATTTTACGATATCGATGTGGGTATTATAACATCATGTGAAATTGCTTAAATTGAGTGTTTTGTTGTCTGCGCTATAACAGTAGTCATTATAAGTCAAGTATTGGAAACATAAGTAGAATGTTACAACATTAGTGTAGATAAACATATTTATGAACCTTCCTCTTGAATCACTCTATTTAAAAAATCCGTTGTGTAGTTTTAAAGATATAAGCATACATGGGGACAGACAGCGGGAAGCGACATTGTTTTATACTATGTAGTGAAGTGATAGTGATATTACCCTTACTCACAAGCGCAGCGTAAGACGTACACCCGTACGTCTTACGCTTGCACCCGATAAGTACGTGATATCCACTCTAGAACTTTTCGACCCCATCAGTCATTAGTTCTCCGTGCTATGTACCCTGTCCACTTTAATTTCAACTTGCCGATCTGCTGTGCTATGTCGATAAATTTGATTCTTCCACGAATCTCCTTATTTCTGACTCGATCTTGCAGAGGAACTGCGAGCATAGCCCTCTGCGCACGTCACTATCACTACATCACTACATAGTATAAAACAAAGTCGCTTCCCGCTGTCTGTCCCCATGTATGCATATCTTTAAAACTACACACCGGATTTTTATGCGGTTTTTTTAATAGATAAAGTGATTCAAGAGGAAGGTTTATATGTATTATACACCTGTGCGAAGCCGGGGTGGGTCGCTAGTCATCTTTAATATCCGCACTGGTGGAGCCATTGTCCTATACTTGAAATAATCGATACCTAGTTACTCATATTACTGTCAACATGGGTGTCCGGTTACCTGACGGTCGATTGGGCTCCGCTAATTAAAAATTTGATTAAGGAGGTGAACAACCGTATTAGTTTACTTCACTTTAGAAATAAGTTTTAATTAAGGCCGAATCCAACCTAACACTAAAGTTAGCTACAAGCTGCGCAAATCCTCACTCATCCCCGCCGCTGGCATATGAATTTGTTACTGTCCAACGACTCATCTCATGTTCCCAGACGCCATTAAGTTGTATTCGGCCTACAACATACGCTGAATATGTAGCACCAAGTTAACAGATAGGCGTCCTGCAGACTGAGGCCTGTGGCTGCAGCCAATCCAATAACAGAAGCCGAAATTGGTGAATAAAGACCTTTGAAAGTTGATGACTAGGCCACAGTTGTCTACGGGACGGTTTCATCCTTAAGACATCAATGTCATGCTAAATTAACCATTTTTCACAACGCTCTAAAATAATCTAAGTAAAACTATAAAAAAAACTGTTTGGCTAATATTTTTGCTGGTACTTTGAACTATTCAGTTCAATTGGTTAATACTGAATCAATTATCCATCTTTCTAGTACCGACTACGCCAACGTGGACAGCAGTATCGGCATCGGGCCGCTAGTCAACGGCTCCTTCTTCGAGCCCCCCTACTGCAACGCGTACCCTCCCCCGTGTCTGCCTTCCAAGTATCGCACACAAGACGGAACCTGCAACAACTTCAAGCACCCGATGTTGTGGGGCGTCTCTAACACGCCGTTTAGAAGAGTGCTGCCAGCCCACTATGCCGATGGTAAGTACTATCAACTCATAAAATATTAACAGCTTCGCCTGCTAACAAGTTACCATACACAAGATGGTACCTGCAACAACTTCAAGTACCCTCTCTTGGTGGGACGTCTCTAACACCCCGTTTAGAAGAGAGCTGCCGGCTCACATGTATAATGTATATTACACATGTAGGCACTATGAATTTACATACGTACATTACTTGGTCCTCCTTAAATCAGTAGAAAAAAGCAAAATCAGAATGTATTATGTCGTAGCTTACAAATGGATGAACACCATAGAAAGCTCATGTAGAGCCAATCTAACTCTACACGCCCTTACTTCTCAAGCCCTAACTTCACAAACTCTAAGATTTAGTCAAAATATTTGGCGATTTAGTTGTTTCTTTACTAGAAGAACTATTACCTATAACAAGAATAACATAAAAGTGTAGTATTGAACAGAGAACATCTTTACCTTAGTATGCCAATGTGACGATAGTCATCCATCAGTCATAGGACGTCCACTGCTGGACATAGGCCCCCTATGGATCTAGAATAAGACCGGTTGGTAGCGCTTGCATCCAGCGTGATCCTGCGGTCTTAATAAGGTCATCCGTCCACCTTGTGAGTGGACGTCCTACGCTGCGCTTGCTGGTACATGGTCTCCACTCTATAACTTTTCGACCCCATCGGTCATCAGTCCTCCGCGCTATGTGCCCGGCACATTGCCATTTTAATTTGCCAATGGGCTATGTCGGTAACTTTGGTTCTTCTGCGAATCTCTTCATTCCTGATTCTATCTCGCAGAGAGACTCCGAGCATAGCCCTCTCCATAGCTCGTTGGGCTACTTGGAGCTTATTAATAAGGCCCATAGTAAGAGACCACGTTTCAGTGCCTTAAATCATCACTGGCAACACACACTGATCGAATACTTTCGACTTGAGGCACTGAGGTATGTCGGACGAGAAGACGTTACGCAATTTTCCGAATAGTAAAACGTGTAATCGTAAATGACGATAGTAAAACATTTAAAATAATGTTTACAAAATCAGTTCCTTCGGTGTATTACATTTGTCGTTTCTGAAAAAACCAAACCAATATCTGAATTATAACTAAGTAGTTCTTTTCTTGGTGGTTTTGCTACAGAAAATCAGGAAATGTAACCGAAACTTTAATATTTATTTCATGCGTAGGTTTATTTTAAAAAACTCTAGAATAACAAGTTTTACTTGAATTTTGAAAAATTACGCTTGTTGACTAGGTCTAAAAAATCTTACGCACATATAATTTTTGCAAGGAAATGATATTATAAAATCTATTATATTTTTATGATAACTCGTGATTAACACGTTTTACTTGAATTTAGACATAATATGCAAATTGCCTAGGTCTATAAAAAATGTTATAATTATGTGGGTACGTATCATTTTTACAAGGAAACAAAAAAGGCATGATAACTAAAAAACATAATTAGTCCGTCAGATAGACTGCCTCGGTGGCTCAGTGGTTAGTGACCCTAACTTCTAGGTCAAAGAGGCGTGGGTTCGATCCCCACCCAGGGCAAGTATTTATGTGATGAACATAGGTGTTTGCTCTGTGTCTGGATGTTATTTTGTTACTATCTAAATAAGTATGTATGTAAAAATATGTAAATGACGCAGTTCGTGTGTAAGATGTCCCCAAATATTTATTTATTTTATTAAAAAAAAAATTAGGCACATATATTTTCTTTTATCAATTAAAATAAAATTTACGAAGATATAGCCCGTTCAAGTTCCGCGTGACGTCACGAGTGCCATACGAATGTACAGACTATGTCGCACTAGTGACGTCACGAGCCCCCACTCTCAAACTTTGACAAGGATTATCTTGATAATTTATTGTTTGATTGACAAAAGAAAAAATACGTGTCCAATATTTTTTAATCTAATTAACGCACTAATTATAATAATTTGTTTTTACCCTATGTCATCATATCTATAAAATTCATAATATATATTTATTTGACCGAGCAAACGAAGTGAGCGAAGCGCCCAGTTTTGACTTGACGATTTGCTTTCGTCTATCCGGATATAGATTCTCCTCCGCTGATCGCATTTTTTAACGAATGACGAAACTCGGTACACAGTTTTTAAAATTACAATGGATTTTTGTCGTCAGCGATTTTTGATTGTAACGATTTCCAAAAAGGGGGGAAAGAACATCTTACAAAATGGGACCAGACTGTGTACAGTAGCTCAAAAAATCCAAAAAAAATGGTACACAAAGGCGCAGAGTAAAACAACCGCATTGAATGCTTAATTTTTATGGAATTTCATATTCACATTTTCTAGTTAGATTTTTATTCAAGGCCGCCATCACGCCGCCATATTTTACAAGCAATGTCAAATGATAATAAGATCCAAAAATATGAAATTCCTTTAAATAAAGATTGTATGAAAGAAAGTAAAAGGAAAATCATATTACAAAACAAATAAAGCAAATAATTGTTTACTGTACAAGGTAATGGCCCAAGCTCGATATATTTTTGCATTATCTCTTTTGCTGTTACGCTATTTATGAGCCGATTTCGAGTTCGTAGTAAGCTCGTTTTATATTTAAATTCTGAGAAGATTGACGAGTATGAATAAAATCTATCAATAGTGAGTTGAGATATAGGCTTAAATTTGAATATTCAGTTAAACAGATGCGAGATGATGGGTTGTTCTACTGTTCAGCAAACTGCTAGTTTTGAAAGTGATCAGGTTGAGTTGTTTTGTCAGATTTAAACGTATAGCTAACTAGGTCTAGAAAAAAATGCACATAATTTTTTTGCAAGGTTAACCAGACGCGAGCGACCAGTATCGCTTTGGAATAATAATCGTCGCTGATTCAAAATATTTGAAAAAAAATATGTTCACGGCTGATCTAGATGACCTTTAAATCTGTTCCGTGTATAATTCACCCCGCTGTTTTAATGGACTTCTCAATCTTTTGGTTGATTGCATAACCAACTTTTCTCACCAGAGTTATAATATGTTTTTTTTGACCAGGGAAGTCTTTTATAGATACCACCACACCTCGAAGGCAGGCGGGTGGTTATGTGGGAGTCCTGCCGACTGGACAGTATACCCACCAAAACCCCTGGGTGTTCCACCACTGCGCCTGGTGTCGGGGCTACGGGCACGCTTGCGCACTCCTCCGCGGCAACCGACAGTGCTGGCCCAACTTGGGCCCCACCACGGAGCTTCGGCTCCCGCCAGAATGACGATGTGCCGAACACCAGACACATCGTCATCCACCACCTGGGACCAACCAGCACTGGGCGTCAGACAGCACCCGTGTCCGACAGCCCTGGTCCCGATGCAACGGGTAAATTAAAGTGGCCCCGCGCCTGCCACTACGGCTGCAGAGGATAGGGAGAGCGGCCGTCGCGATACCGACACTCCTCTTCCCCTGCAGCCCCACCGCCTCCGCCAACACGTTGGCGGCACCCGTTAGGGCCGCTGGCAGGTAGGATAGGCAGCGGTGTCTTCACCGCCCATCCCACCCGCCGCCGCCCCCGCCTCGATGGGCTCGGCCGCGGCATCGCGACAAGCGCGACACCGCAGTCCACCTCAGTCAGCAAGCCGACCTACTGGCCAGCCTCCGCACGGGCTTGTCTAGGCCCAAGACCCGGAGAGGCCAGCCCCACCTCGGGTGCCTCTTGGTTCACCGTGGCCGCCCACAGGCCACGGCTACTAAGCCCAACCCCGCCACGACAAGGCGGGAACCCACTCGGGGGGGGGAGAGTTATAATAATAGGCCAAGTAGGTACAAGTAGGACTAGCGCATGCAGGGTTCCGTACTATATGGGAGCCCCGCTTAAATATTTATTTTATTTTAATTTAATTATTTATTATTGAATTGTATACACAATTAAACATTCTGTGAATATTTCAAGCATCTACCTGTTACCATTATTATCGAGCGAAAAACGGTTAAAAATTCAGGTTTGTTGTATGGGAGCCCCCTTAAATATTTATTTTATTCTGTTTTTAGTATTTGTTGTTATAGCGGCAACAGAAATACATAATCTGTGAAAATTTCAGCTTTCTAGCTACAACGTTATATGAGATACTGCCTGGTGACAGACAGACGGACAGCAGAGTCTTAGTAATAGGGTCCCGTTTTTACCCTTTGGGTACGGAACCCTAAAAAGCCATTTTTTTAATTATTTGGTAGTTAGCGGCATGTCAGAGGCCTTCAGGCGGCTTAAACACTCTGACACAAATTCCTAGCTAGCCATCTGTCCTATATCTACGAACTTACCTAAAATAATAACTTGTATTTTTATATTTCTTCTCATAACTTACTTAGATACTTTTTTTTTAAACCAAAAAAATTATTGTATTGAACCTGAAACCTTTGCCTACAACAACATAGCGGAAATACACTAAGTATTTATTCAAAACAAAGATTTGAAGATGAATTTCCGCAACGCCTGATTCAATCAACTATATAATTCCTTTACCCTGTCGTCATGCCTATACTCCTGAAATTCCTTCCAGGTATCAGCGCCCCCCGCATCAGTAGCGATGGCTCCCCGCTGCCGAGCGCTCGTGACGTCAGCGTGACGGTGCACCGCCCGAGCTACGCGCACGACTCCATGTTCACAGTCATGCTGGCAGTCTGGGGACAGTTCGTCGACCACGACATCACTGCTACTGCTCTCAGCAAGGGTAAGGCATCAGGCTGCCGAGCGCTCGTGACGTCAGCGTGACGGTGCACCGCCCGAGCTACGCGCACGACTCCATGTTCACAGTCATGCTGGCAGTCTGGGGACAGTTCGTCGACCACGACATCACTGCTACTGCTCTCAGCAAGGGTAAGGCATCAGGCTGCCGAGCGCTCGAGACGTCAGCGTGACGGTGCACCGCCCGAGCTACGCGCACGACTCCATGTTCACAGTCATGCTGGCAGTCTGGGGACAGTTCGTCGACCACGACATCACTGCTACTGCTCTCAGCAAGGGTAAGGCATCAGGCTGCCGAGCGCTCGTGACGTCAGCGTGACGGTGCATCGGCCGAGCTATGCGCACGACTCTATGTTCATAGTCATACTGGCAGTCTAGGGACAGTTCGTCGACCACGACATCACTACTACTGCTCTCACCAAGTCGTCGGAGGTCATCACTTAGGAGGTCGACTTAGTGTAACATTTGGTGTGACAAGTGGGACTGGGGTTAGAGTGGTCCTAAGTTTTAAGACTTTACACTTCGAAATCATATAAATCTAAGTGTTATATAATGCTTTAGAACAGCTTATTAACAAAAAGCTTAAATATATATATGTGACGTCACACTGAGTCTCACGACTGTGACATGACAACGATGAGGAAGGGCACATAAAATCACGAAATTAAAGTGACGTGCTACTACACTAAGTATATATGGACACGACCTCTATTGGGGTAGAAGACTTGCTCGAATGAAAAAATAATAAGTACTTAAGCCTACCTCGACTGTGTTCCAGGTCAGAACAGCTCAGCGTTATCCTGCTGCGACGCCTCGCTGCCGCCGCACCCAGAATGCTTCCCCGTTCAGCTGGACGTAGAGGATCCTTTCTATCAGGACTACAACATCACCTGTATGGAGTTTGTACGCTCCGCGCCTGCGCCTACTTGCCACTATGGTATGCGGAATTATTTTCTAATAGCTAAATACAACCTAATCGATAGACAAAAAAACTATAAAGTTACTTACATTAAAAGAGAAGAAGCATTCCGTTGGTTTATCCTCTTCCCAAATTAACCCATCAACTTTTCCTCTCACCAGTTAACTCACTCCCCAGTTTCAGGTATTAGATGCTTACCTGAAAAGGTGTTATATCTTATTTTATTTAACCTCCAGGTCCTCGAGAGCAGATGAATCAAGCCACCGCCTTCATAGACGGATCTGTAGTGTACGGCTATTCTGAGAAGAAAGCTAGCAGCCTACTGGATGTGGGGGGAAAGCTGAAAATGCTGAAGGTCGGAGCCCGGACCTTACTGCCGGCGTCGACGGACCCTAACGATGGCTGCAACACTGCTGAGATGACCGCCTTGGGCAGATATTGCTTTGAATCAGGTAAACAGATATACGCAGAGTTTGAACTCTTCGTCAAATGTAACATTCCATGTAACATTTGACGCAATTTTGTATTAGATTTTTATTATAAAATTAGGTTACAACTTAACCTTTTTTCCTGTAAGCTTCCTCTGATGGCAACGTTTATAATATTTTGTTTTAGTTATAAAAAATACATTCATCCATATCTACAGTAGGGACAAGATAATAGGTCACTTTTGACATTTCATTTTATGCAAAGAAAAATATACCTTGTGCTAAAGGAATAAAACTCCAAGCCGTATTCGAGAACACTTATCGGTCGTCGTCAATATTGTTTTCATGAGTTTTATTCCTTTAGTGTAAGGTATATTTTTCTTTGCATTCATGAACTGTCAAAAGTGACCTATTAAAATGACTCCACTTTAAGTAACTGCATCAAACTTTACCAAAACATTAGTAAGTACGAGTCTTACGAAGTAATTGGTGTATTGTTTTTTTTTTCTAAATTTCTTTTCATCTTATCATTTATCACAAAAAAATATCAAAAGACCAATTGCAAAAAAAGAATACTCTGTTTTACTCAAACGATTGCCTGAACACTCTTCTAAAAAATCCACACGATTGCTCAACAACAGAACTCACCAAACGCTTATCTCAGGTGACGACCGATCGAACGAGAACCTGCACCTCACAACAATGCACCTGATCTGGGCTCGTCAGCACAACAGCATCGCCACCACCTTCAAGACCCTCAATCCACTTTGGGACGACGAGACCGTCTACCAAGAGTCACGCAAGGTGCTGGGGGCTCAGATGCAGCATATCACTTATGCTGAGTTCTTGCCGGCCATACTTGGTAAGCTCTTTCTTTATACTTTGTGACCACTTCTAGTTACATCAACTCAATTGCTCGTCAGCACAACCGCTTCGCCAATCCCTTTAAAACCCTCAACCGCCTGTGGGACTACGAGACCGTCTACCACGTGCTGGGGGCTCTGATGCAACACATCACTTAGGCTGAGTTCTTGCCGGTTATACTTGGTAAGCTCTTGAGCTTAGAGCTACGCAGCAAGGTCGTGGCAGCAATGCAGCGGCAGCACTGCTGCGTGGTAGTGTCGGCATACCGTAGTGTCACGTCTGCCGTTGCAGCGATTATACCTACGTGAAAAAGATGAATGAACAGTTCAACACTGCTACCCTATTCAGAATTAGCACAGCAGGCAGCACTACTGCGAAGCAACACTGCTAGAGCACTGCTGCGTGCAGCGAAATTCGGAACTATACCTTAGACCTGATAAACTGGCTTACTTGATTTGAAAGAGATGTTTGTAAATTTCTCTACAAGAGCTAAGCCTCGCAGCGCACTTGAGTTCGTTAAAATATATTAGACAGTTCAGCTGAACCAATTGAAACTACGACTTGCAGGTTCCAACCCTTAAATTAATTTAGCCCTTTTTTGTTTTAACCGTTTAGCCATGTCAGAGGCCTTCAACGTTCAGGTCGCTTAAAAACTCTGATCTCAGGGCTATAGCCACCCTGCCCATAAGAATTGACTTACCCTTTTAATGTTGGCTATCATCATCAAAATTTGGCTATCATTATAAAAATTAATTCAATATAAGTTGGGTAGGCGAGTATAGAGTTCAGTTCAAGCGTGACTTATTGTCCAGGCACCGACGTGATGTGGGCTCTCAACCTGACGCTCCAGGACACGGGCACAGCAGACACGTACGACCCGACTGTAGACCCATCCATCGCCAACCACTTCTCCGCCGCCGTGTTCCGGTTCGCGCACACACTGCTGCCTGTAAGTTCCCGTAACCTTAAACCTAACCTCATTAATTCATAGGTCAGCTGTCAGCACACATCATCTAGTCGGTCTCTCTTTTCTTTATTTCTCAACCTTCTTTCTTCATCATCATCCTTGTTCGGTTTCTTTTTTTTTTTTGTCTCCGCCATTCTTTCACTTTACGACTTCTCTCCCTAAAATACTCTCTGTACATAGATAATTATGCTACAGTTAAAATCCGTTTTTACTTAACAAAGGGCACAGAGCCTCAAATCAAAAATTAAATATAAAAAAAAACGTTTTTAGATATAACGTGTTTTCCCTAGCTTTGTTACAACTAGAATTAACAAATGCTCAAAATTAAATATCAGTGAAAACTACTTCTGAGTTTCTGACGCAGCGACATGGTCCTCACAGGCGACTGAAAAGTTTCTGGTGGTAGCGGAGTCTTACGACACAAATTCGACACAACATATCAATTAAGGTTCGATAAGAATAAGAACACCCTGAATCCACTTAGTCTTGAGCCAAGACTCAAGAATGCTTCTTAGAAAAGCGGAAGCCAGAAACTCATAGAAGGTCGGCGGTTTTCCTACTAACTGATCTCCTTCAATATTCAGGGTCTAATGCACAGCGCAGACGTGAACAACGGCACCGTGAACTACGTCCAGCTGCACCAGATGTTGTTCAACCCGTACGCGCTGTACACTGCCAAAGGAACGAAGGACTCCATCCGCTCCGCCATGCAGACTGTCGTGCACAGTGCTGACTTGCACGTTACCACTGAGGTCAGATATTACTCGGCTCTAGTTACAAATCTTCAGTATGATCAGTCAGTCTCTTACATGTACTTAACAGTCTTTATTTTTATGAACTACGAGTAAGTGCCTTTAGGCTAGTAGTTGCATCCATCACCACATTCGGAAATAATTACCTACTGACATCCAAAAAGGAGGAGGTACCTACCTACTATGTTCGTCTGTATGTTTTTTTTGGGTATAAATGATTGTCGATATTTTCGCCAATTGTGAATGGATTCAAAAAATTCTTTTTTAGTTCGAAAGAGTATACCTATACATCTGAGGTGGTCCCATTTAAATTTTATCGAAATCAGCTGAGCTGTTTTTGATAAATTAACAAAAACATGGATGTCACATCGATTCATGCAAATCATTCGAATTTTGTATACGGTGGAAGTCAGTGTTACGATGTTTTGCGATTTTTTTTTTTTAATTTCCTTCTAAATACTATGTCTTATAATTGATGACATTTTGCAGCCAACATAGCCAATGTGTGGCCTCGGCATTAAGCAGAACCTTCCAACACAAATCAAATTTACCTTTCAGCTGAGTAACCACATGTTCGAGAACCCGATGGTGGCCAGTAGTGCGGCCAACGCGTCCGACCCGGCGGCCAAGCCCGCGCCGGGCGGGCCCTGCGGCCTCGACCTCGTCTCGCTCAACATCCAGCGAGGGAGGGACCATGGTCTACCTCCTTACCCTGGATGGAGAGAGCATTGCGGAATGTCGCGACCAAGCAATTTTTCGGACTTAGCGAAGATTTTCGACCCCTCTTCTCTGCAGAGAATACAGACAATTTTCAAGTAAGTTTCCAACGAAATAATTGTGCCTAATGCCTATGTGGATACAATAGGATATAGGAAATACCACGGCCTACCGCTTTACTCCGCCTAGCTAGATGAAGCACTGGGAAATATCGGCCACCTAGCACCTTCAGCGGCCTGACCTCTTCGCTACCGAGAATATGTCTTCTTTTTTATATTTTCAAGTTCATTTATGTTCATTTTACTAAATACCACGTGAGATAAGAGAATGATGGAAGGGTCGAATCAAAAATAAATAATTTCAATCTCTCTAATATTAACTTACCAGGAAGACAGAGCGGGAAGGAGCCAAAGCCGAATACGCTTTTTTGCAGAAGCGTAGATGAAATCGATATATAGGTACACAACTTACCAGGAGGACAGAGGGGGAAGGAGCCAAAGCTACGTTCAGCTCACTTAATCAATGGATTCCTTTTTGCAGGAGCGTAGATGACATCGACATAATATACACAACTTACCAGGAGGACAGAGGGGAGAGGAGACAAAGCCGAATTCGCCGTCACATAATTAATGGATATCTTTTTACAGGACCGTTGATGACATCGACCTGTACACGGGCGCGCTAGCCGAAGACCCGAAGGGGCGGCTGCTCGGGCCCACGCTCACCTGCCTCATCGCGGACCAGTTCCTGCGGCTCAAGGTCGGCGACCGCTTCTGGTACGAGACCTCCGACGAGACCGTGGGCTTCACTCTCGGTGAGTTACCTGCAGGGTTGTTCTGTATGAAAATCGTGCGCGTAATTTGCTCTTTGTTTTCACTTCCAGAATTTCAATAATTTAGATTTTAGACATTACTAAACTATTTAGACAAGAGTTAATGCGAAACGAGAGAACATTTCAAGATTTCCTTAACAAGTTAAAATCTGGCTAGTAGGTAACATATTGCGCATGTTATCATCATTTCGTTTCAATACCTAAATTTTGTAGATATTTATTTTTATGGCGTCTGTTATGTTATGTATCATCTTCCTGCCCGTACCACATTAGGTGGGGTTGACACAGCTTTCCTTCCGATACTTCACTCATCACGACATCTGATCATCGACTTACACGTGTTATAAAGTGTTAGAAAATTTAAACATAGCAATGAACATTTATATTTGCTATTTATATTTTATAAGGAAATTCGGCTGATCATTTTAACGGTTCCGTACCCAAAGGGTAAAAACGGGACCCTATTAAGACTCCGCTGTCCGTCTGGTCTGTCCGTCAGTCTGTCTGTCTGTCCGTCTCCATGCTGTATCTCATGAACCGTTAGGTATAGCTAGAAAGCTGAAATTTTCACAGATGATGTATTTCGGTTGCCGCTATAACAACAAATACTAAAAACAGAATAAAATTTAGGGGGGCTCCCATACAACAATCCTGATTTTTTTGCCGTTTTTCGCTCTATATTAATAATAGTAACATAACGGTAGATATGCTTGAAATTTAACAGAATATTCACTTCAATAATAAATAATAAAATTATAAAAAAAAAAATGGGGGCTCCCATATAGTACGGAACCCTCTGTGCGCGAGTCTGACTCGTACTTGGCCGATTATTATCAAGATTTTCATACTCACAATTACTGGTAATCAATTAGCATCCTTTTAGGGGCTTATTCTGTAGGTACATCAAAACTAACAACTTTCACGAACGAATAAATGTATCAAATCCCAAAAAAAAACTGCTCCAAATAAAAAAATATCGTTCACCATCGACAAACTGTTAGGAACAGCTGTTAATTTTTTTTTGGTTTTGACAAAAGTCGCAGAACAAAAGTTGTTACTTTTAATGTACAGAATAAACCCCTAAAAGGATTGTGTTGTACCAGTGTGTAATCCTGTACTTATACTTACCTAAAATAGATTCTACGAAGAAATTCGTTAGTTGTTACTCGTATGTTAAGCTCAGTCACCATGATCATCATCCTCTTGTCTCTGCTTCATCTTCACTACGTAGGAATAAGAATCTAAGGATAAAGTCAACTGACAAGAATCTTTATCTTCACTACGTAGAAAATACTTCTCCACGATAGCAAAAAAGTCTAATAAATTTCCATCCTGTGTTCCAGAACAACTGACAGAGATCCGAAAGACCACTCTAGCAGGCGTGATCTGTTCCAACGAGGCTGTCCTTGACCAGGCCCAGCCCCGCGTCATGGAAGCCGTGAGCGCCACCAACCCTCTGGTCGACTGCAAGGAACTGCCGCAGCCAGACTTCACGCCCTGGACCGACCCCGCCGCTGCCGTGCCTAAGACCGTCAAACCATCCGTCAAGCCGAGTGTCAAGCCATCCGCCAAGCCCGCCAAGCCCGCCAAGCCGCCAAGCAAACCCGTCAAACCGACGAAAGGAAAGAAGACGTGAAGCGGTTACACCTGGTTAGATAACGCCTTGTATAATTCTGATAGCAAATACTCAGAGCCAATTCCTTTTTAAGATCTATATAAGTACCCAAGAATTGTACTCATATTTATGTACCTACTTTACAAAAACGTTATAAAGTCTGAGACTTAGCTTATGGTTTACCAGTTTTAACATTTTGTTCTGCATAGGGTAAAACCCTACTCCTGGAAAAAAAACCTATACTAGATATCAATTTAGCTACTTCATTTTAGGGTTCCGTACCTAAAGGGTAAAAACGGGACCCTATTACTAAGACTCCGCTGTCCGTCCGTCTATCTGTCTGTCTGTCACCAGGTTGTATCTAATCAATCAAGCCGTGATAGCTAGGCAGCTGAAATTTTCACACGTATTATGATGTATTTCTGTTGCCGCTACAACAACAAATACTAAAAACAGAATAAAATAAATATTTAAGGAGGCTCCCATACAACAAACGTATTTTTTTGCCATTTTTTGCTCCATATTAATAACGGCATCAGATAGACACTTGTCTTGAAATGTGGCCAAGGCCCTTCGTGCGCGAGTCCAACTCGCACTTGGCCAATTATTATATTATTTATCTCACTGCGCTGAACACTAGCAACAAGTTATGTGGCGACAGTGGATAACAATGTAAGTAGGTACTCCAAAAAGATTTTATCAAATGCAAAAACATCAATTGCTCCAATTTTAATATAAGGCGTTATCTGATTTAGAAGTTACGTACCTATACCTACTTTTATAAGTCTATTTGTATAGCTAGTATAATTTTATGAAAGACAAAAATATTCTATTGATAACCAGTATGTAGTAGACCAGAGACACGTTTTAAGGTTTAGTCGCAAAATGACAAAAGTGCAAAATGACAACCGAGGCGCAAATTGTACAAAAAGCAAAATGCTACAAGAGACGAAGCTGAACTGGCACATTTATGAACCTTTTAACGTTATAGCTACGTATTTTTGTGCCGCGAAAACTGTCAAGAAGCTTTCCAACGTAAAAGCGTGTGATGTTTTGACATTTTCCAAGTCAAAACTGATAATATTCAGTTCCGTCTGTTTTTTTGTGGAATTAGCCGACTGCATTGAATTTTGTCGACGCGGTATAGGCCGCGCCACACAAGTTGGCGGATGTGAAGTTAGCTACTAGCTGCGTAATAGCCAATCAAAGTGCGGCTTTGAGTGAGCTTCAGTCAGGATTGGATATTGAGTTGCGCAGCTTGTAGCTAACTTCACATCCGCCAACTTGTATGGCGCGGGCTATAGGTACCGAGTAGGTTATCTAAACGGTAACTAGCTGAACCCCTAAAAACCTAATAAACCTCTTATAGTTGTAAAATAAGTGATCCTAGTTAACTGTTATTTACGCATACTTGCCATTAATGTTACCTATTAGTAAAAATATTATTTAAGACCTATCTTACTTCTTGAGACATACTTCTACCTACTCGAATCGTATCCATAAGCCACTTTTTAAAACATTCATTTTTTTATTACAATTATTTTTCCAGTTTAAACATTTACAAATTCAAGAATAAAGAAATATTTATGTAGGTCTATTTAATAACTGTATTATTTTATTTGTATACTTACCTACATTTTGTAGTATATGTTTTAACTTTAATTTTACTCTATTTTTACCGATAGGTACTTTTGTTAAGCATATTTACCTACTTCAGTTCCGTTGATTTAGGAATTGCAAACTATACATATAAGTAATTAAATAAATAATATAGTTTCCATAGTTGATTTAAAGTGTGTCTTGTGAGATAGCGGTTAAGTGTTAGTTAAAAATAAACAATTTTGTGAAAATTTTATACTTGTTTTTTTCTTCGCTTCACTATCACTACATACCTACCTAGTATAAAACAAAGTCGCTTCCCGCTGTCTGTCCCCATGTACATAATTAGGTATGGTTATAATTATCTTTAAAACTACGCAACGGATTTTGATGCGGTTTTTTATAATACAGTGATTCAAAAGGAAGGTTTTATGTATAATAAACCTGAGCGAAGCCGGGTCGCTAGTACCTTATAATTCAACTACAATTAAGTTTTGAAAAAAAAACTAAATCAACGGGTAAAATGCACCTCGCGTACAGGGCGCTTAGGCTAACTTTTACCTGTTCGTAAGTACCTACGACTAACTGTACAATATTCTTAATTTAAAATTTAAAGATGCCGACTGTATAATTTATTTATTATCTACGTTCATCATGTGTAGTGTAGGTACTAGACACTACTACTGTACGCCCACCTGTATAGATTTAGAGTCTAAAACTTTCGTATAAAATTACATATTGGGAACAATACATCAAGGCTAACTTTTACCTTATCTACTCCATGCTTTATCAAATTTACAATTTGCATCAATTGAAGAATTTTTTTTTTGTCGTCCGTAATTTTTGACTAGGGAGTTTTTCTCATTCAGGAGGATGATTGCTGTTGCGCCATATATAAGCCTTGTTTTTTGTCGTGATCTTCTAGTATTCAAATCTTAACAAGATCTGTGTATTTGAACAAAAATCCGAATTATACAGTCATGTTCATTCCGGGAAGGGCGCTTCACAAATTACTAATCGTTCCGGTAATATGAAATATTGTTCTCGCAAAGTTTACTATTCGGAGTACTACTAGTAGCATATTTTCAACGTATGTTCCAAGATCCTTGAATTAAAATAATTGAAAATGCCTAGTATGGTAAAAAGTAAGTGAAAGTATACGTCATAACGTGTACAGTACGTCATGAAAGATAATCACTGATTGATGACGAGGACAAAACTTACAATATGGCGTGGGTATACGCAGCTTTCAATGATCCAGTTTCTGCTAATAACGAGTCAATGAGTACATATTTATTTTATTGAGAAAATAATAGTAACAGCACGCCAGTGATTCTAAAACTGACTGCAGTTACATCATACGTAAGAGTGAGTTTGTTGCTGAACATGTACTGCTTCTGCTGCAATTTTCAAAGAAAATAAATTTTGATGAAAACTTTGAAAATAGAAAGTGTATGAATAATCATGTCGCCAATTCAATGTGATGTTAACGCCTACTCTAAAAAAAGTTCAATCCAATTAATAAACTGGGTCCATTACTGTCAATACAGACAGTAAGCATAAGGCTATGAGTCAACAAGCATTAGCATTGTGGCCCATGTAGGAGGCCCATGGCCTTGCTAATCTTGCTATAAGCTGCCTTCTTGCCAACTTATCATACGTTTTTGAAACTCTTAGCCACGAAAATATAAGCCTTAAGACAAGTGACATATAAACTACAAAAAAATAATTCAATGCGTAAAAAAATTAAGACTTGCTGCTAGATTGCCACATTGCAGTACTCCACCAACCGATGATAGACCTGTTGATATTTTTGCTACAGAAATTACAACTTTAAACTTCAGTCTCTAAAGTTTACAAGACGAAAAGCACTCTGGTAGACTTGGTGAGATCCTTTGAAAATTACTATTGCTACTTGTAAATGATTTGCCAAGCAGAAGTATAATTTATTAATAAGATTTAAGGTTCCTTAATAATTTTTCAGCAGTTTTGTTGCAAGCTGATGTCAGGATTTGTTTTATCCTGAGGACCTTGAGGTCTCTTGTTTTGGGATCTCAGCTGACGTAACTTGGGTTTGGTTGGAGTATTTTGGCATCATTGCCATTATTTGTAGAATATGTCTTAGAACTTATGACTTGATTACGTTTGTTTGCATGAAATTCAGGCTATAAAAATGATTTATTTCTAGAAGGTTTCAATCTACTAACACTTGTCCTGGTTTAATTAGGATTATAAAACTGTATCATTAATATTTGAGAACGAAACCTTTCTCTTAAAATTTACATTTTTTGTATTTTTTCGCCACGCTTTTCTGTATTGGGCTTGTTATTATTCCCAGAAGCCAAAACACAATCCGGGGTACTTATTTTCTAACAGGACTCAAAATAGGTAACGAGAAAAAATAACATTTCATCAGTTCTATAGCAGGAGCTACATCAGTAAGAGATTCATTCAATCATAATATTCCACATAACTTTTATTTCAAGAATGTACCTACATAGGTACGAGTAGGTACATGACATTTACTCACCACAAACTTTTTACGTTTACAATATTATTTAATTATAATTATAGATAACTTTCTACCTACTACAATATTATGACAGTTAGCCACAGTTATCTGTATATTATCGGTGCAGTTAACAGACATTAATTTTGTTTTTTTAATTCTGTTTTGTTAATTCTGTACATAAAATAGCAAAACAATACATGCAAGTATAAATAAACGGGTAAATGTTTTGTTTGACGTGCGTTTTGGCACCGATCTAGATTCTGCATCTAGTCATCTACCTAGATCTAGACAGCACTGACGGAATGCTAAATTATCTCCTGACTATTATGTCATGCCACCCACTTTGGTGGAAATAAGAATCTGTTATGATAATCAACACCTATAAAATACAGAATATTTAGCAGCTTCTTTCGAATTGTGCTAGCTAGTCTAGTCTTGCATTCAAGGGCAATGCCAAGTGCAGGGTTAAGTAATAATATAGATGTAGGTAACTTTTGTATGAGCTAAGTTTTGTAAGTTGTGTTAGCAACAGTTCATACTATGATGGTAGTCATTAACTTTGACCTAGATCTTCTGTGTAAGTTATAGGTAGGTATCTAATAATGCTGAAGAAATTGTTTGAGCCGATATTTATTTTGTGCAGTGCTATTCATAATTTATGTTTATCACTAAAATAATCGGTAAGAAAGATAAGTCCCTATAGGTACTTACCGTCCTACCTAAACGAGAAAATTGTATTACGAAATATTTAGGTAGTTATTGTTTTCTAAGACCGTGCATATTTTTCACAGAGTTATGCACTAGGTATTAACAACAAGAATCAATGATCGATTAGGTACTACCTACATGATACAAATTAATTAGATATGCATCTATTTCATAATTATCCTGATTTCCTACGAGTTATACCTACCAACGAGACCTCCATCAATGGCACGGACTACACAAATTAGAAGTCTTACTGTTTATTTTGATTTTACATACCTAAATATACAATACCAACTTACTTATCACAATCTTATCTCAATGTAATTCAAATGTGGCTGACATATCGTCATAAATATTGAATTGAATATCAATAAACACAATAACTTTAAAAAGGCTTGAGCAACCGCTTTCTAAAACCATACAAAATCTATAATAATTAGGTATTACGTCGGTAATGTTTCAATACGCAACGTCACTATTCTGTTGGTAATTTGTGATGCCAACTTTTACCTGTGTAGCCTAGATAGGTAATAAACTACTTAATTATGTACTTACTTACTTTATAGTCATAGAGTGCCTTAGATATTTTTTAGAAATTACTTTTATGTAAAATTCGTGGGTCAATAATGTGCCGGAGATGAACGTGAATTTTACTGTTTTATATTTTTCCGATATACATATACGACAACTACACTTAAAATTAAGACAGTAATACAAAATATAGTTTACTATGATTTCTTGAGTGTAATTAAAATTAAAAAAAAAAACTATTAGGTATATACCTTTAAGGAGATTTTGTAAGGAAACAAATACTACAAATAAAAACTATGTAGTTTACGCTGTGGAAAGTACAGCTGTCCATTACCAATTCTAGAACAATCTCTCATCCATTATCTTCTACGCGTTTAGGTACATACATGATACTATCAGCTTGGTTACATACTTATTACAATATTTACAATGTGTGCTAATTTACATGATTGAATTATATGTACCTATTAATATTCTGGGTAGTAAATTCCGCATTTTCTGATTGAAAAAATCTTACTTAAATATCTGATACTTATTTTTTTTTAAACTTGAAAGTCGTCATTAATAAATCAAATTAGGTGCTAATTTTAGATGAGGCCATACTTTATACATTCCAAATTAGGTACCTATCCCTTGCATGTATCTTGCTTGGCATTGACATTGGCAGCGTGTCTAATTAAAGGCGTGGGACATGTAAACGATGTAAACGGCGCTAAAGTTCCCATTTATATTTATCCTCTCACCAGTAATTATTCTTTAAGAAATATCAGATATGTTCTTTATCTACTTACAATTATATTACTGATGATAGCTCTCTTCAAAATTTAAAACAAAGAAGGTAAATTAAATAATTTTGCCCAATTGTATCTATGTTAAAATATTGACCCGATTATGGAAAGTCGACCAGTTTTAAAATCCTATTACGAACTAAGCAATGTGAGAAATGATTCATAGTTGAACTGTCAAATAAGTGTACTTCTAACTTGGTAGGGTTATAATAATCGATACCGTAGCGGTCGCGTGGCTTGGTTGCGTTGCGAGTCACGTTTTCCTTACACGTGACTTGGAGCACGTGTTGACTTCTTAAAATTGTGTAGCCAGTAACATAGAAATTTCCCTATCGTAATTAAGGACACCTCCAGAATATTCGAGACTTTTCTTGAGTATTCTAAATTATCACACTCAATATTGCATATTAGAAATTACAAAAATGTGGCGAATTTAATTCAAAATGTTCAAGGACATCCATTCTTTTTCTAACAAGTACAATATAATACTTTAAGCATATTATTTTTATTAGACAATATAATTGCATAATTAATAATTACATAATTATTTAATGAACATTTTTTTAGTACCTACAATTAATTACCTACCAATGAATGTTTATCAAACTACAAATAAAAATATTTTATGTGAATTGTTTGTTTTCTGTTTTACTTACCTACCTATTATACTCTTTTATCGTAAATTAATAATTAATATTACAACCCATTTTTCGTAAAACACAGGTAACATTTTACATTTTGGTGAACCAGAACCATACACAGGCAACTCAGACACGCAATAAAATATTCGTGCATCGACTTTGCGCCTTGTTTCGGTCACTCCATGGAGGGAGCTACTCTGACAGAGGGCCGAATAGACCCGACCTCACTCGAATACTGTCGGACAATCTCGAATTCTCTCGATTTTTCCATTCCAATCTGCTCTTTATAGTTATTCTATAGATTTTTATATTATAATAAGTATTTTTCATTTGTGCTGTTATGAATAAAAGAAAGCTGAATACCTCCAGACCACAATTAGTTAAACTAAAATTAAGCTTGTAGAGAAATGGATTTAATAATTATATTCTCATTCCAAAGCACTCTGTTATTGCATCGATTTAATTTGAAACTGTGATTGCATTTTCCCTTTTATTCAATATAATTAATTGTCTCTAGTTACTATATTCTTTAGAATACTTATGAGAGTGTACTTGTAGTACAAAGAAAATATTTACTCCTATGAGTGTAGTACCTAATGATGATGATTCAAATTGGTACTACATAATTATATGACAGTGATCCAATATAATTTAATATTTTCGATCGTTTTCAAAAAACGGAAACAAACAATGAATTATTTTGAATGTTTCTGAAACTCTCTACGAAAATAATTATGTAGGTATTATTAAGTTTATACACATACGGTACAAATGTGGGACTAGACTAGAGCAAAACTACGTGTGACCAGCGTTATCGCTTTACTCAATCATAGCATTATTGGTTCAGCCTTGAGTTATAATTTTTGTATTGCAATATCACGATCTTACGCTACCCTTTAGCAGCAATTTTTCAGTATGCTTCTAAAATAAAAGTTTGTAGATTTAGACTTACCAAAATGTCTTTGGCAATGGAACGAAGGCAGGCAAGTACTAAACACAAGTAGGTAGTACGTAGGTACAAACAACGAATTAAGATGAAATTGGGACGAGAAGTAGGAAAGTCAGCAGTTAACGATACAATTTTGTGGCTGCCAAGTCCCTATTTCCGCGGAGAATCCGGATATCCGCAAGTTCAAGGTTCTCGGGGACTCCCTTCTCTTTCGTATGAGTGAAGGTATGAAAGACTGTAACAAAGAAACTTTTCGAAATGAGATGTATTCTGATGTTTTACATGCCTGAGAATGCCATAAGCGTCTCTAGCATGTCATGCAATAAGTACTCACATTGTCATCGCAACATAAATATTAGGTACTCTAAAGATCAAACTTAAACCTTAAAATGCTAATGATGATGATCTTTATCAAAGAGACTATTCTAAATTTTTAAATATGTTATTAGTTTTTACATCATATTTTTACTGTAGAATAGAATAAATACTATATAACCACCACCTATATAACAGTAATATTGAAAAAAAAAGATTAACTGCGTGCAGCTATGCATACGCTGTACGCAGTTATTCTATTTATTTTTATTTTATTATCAGTCTTCAAGATTAGAGTGTAAATATATCTACTGGAACTAAAAGTACATGCAGTAGTGTGGCAATAGTATTTGATAAGTAAGATCTAAAAGATAATAGAACAGCATGACGAACTGTATCATCCTCTTTAACTTTTGAACATTCACTGATTCAACGTCCGGCTTCCGGAATTCCCTTGTATTAGCATCACTACTTACCTGTACGAACTCTACATTTACCTACTCATTTTGACAGGCATCTGTAAACTATTCCGTCTTCCTTAAATTTATCCAAGCAAAAATATTTTAGCATTAACACTAAGTACTATGTATGAAGTATTAGGTACATGATTGAATAATGTTTTTTTATAAATTCGAGTGATATTTTCATTCTCAGTCGCCTGAGGTTTTAAACGTGAACTCCTGTTCGAGATGCATCTTATAAAGTTTTTCAAACTAAAAGCAATCAAGATTCTGGTGGGGTGTGGCAGACACAAAACATGTGATGCGGGCTCGACGCTGACCTCGTTTTACTCGAATTTGGATGACGACCGGCCTCGTTGAGTTTCCTGTGAATAGATTGAGTTTATTCCAGGTACAATAACTCAGAAGCCGACGAACTCGTCAGGAAATGTAGGTGACTTTGATACATGGTAATACGTTGAGTAAGATTTCAGCTTTCACGAATTAACTATACCAAGTAACGACTGATATACCTAATAGATCACACACGACAGGATAGTAAAGTAAACCACACAACTAAAATTAGAAACTAAGGGAAATACACCAACAAAATCTTTTTATTATTAACTGTTTTGTAAAAAAATCAGCAAAATGTATTGGATTGTACCAACCTATCTATACCTATAAAGACTCATTAAAAAGTGCGAAGGAACGTAGAACTTTACTAAGTACAATACCTACCTACTTAATTTGCGGAAGACCATGTAAGAAAGGGAAACAATGCAGGGTTCTTTGTCGATTCAATTCACGTTACCTGACTGACGTAATCTAACAAGACTGAGTAAAGACATAGGAATAAGGATGAGTAAACCATTGGTTGCCTCAAATTTTTAGAAAAGAGTCGCGAGTGACCAAATAAAACAAAAAATATAACGAAGAAGTAAATAGTAATGTAAGTGAATGACTTAAGGTTACAGATTAAATAACAGTCTAATTAACTTAGGTCCATGTACTGTTAATTTATTTTATGATAGCATTCTATAGCACGCAATCGAAACCAACCACTCCCCTGTTATTTCACTAATTGGTTCTATGGCCTCAAAATAGGTAAATAGGTACCTACCTAGTTTTGTCTTATACCTGGCTATCGAATAGAAATAGAGAATAGTCATGAATGCTTTCTAAATGAGAGTCATGAGACGTACGTTACGTACAGACCGACGACTCCATATTCTACTTGTCATCGGTAACAAAATAACATACTGGTAGTTACACACATAGGTAAAATATAATAATGCTGTAACATAAGTGGGTACCTACCATACCTCCTAGGTGGGTATCTACCTACTATAGCAACAACAAATAAAATTAATATAAAAGTAGTTATTTAATTCATTTTAGCTACCTACAACTAGAGGGATGACAGATGAAAAATGGTGCATAGTTTAAAAATATGCACAGGTAAAAGTTAGCCTAGCACAAAATTTGATTTTAACTAATTCTAAGCTCACCTTTTGCGTGAATAGTTTATGTCTCTATTGACTGTACCTACAGTTTTCATCAGGATCTTCACTATATAATATATCACAGGACAGGAGTATGTGCAGGTAAAAGTGATTACCTAAAGTAGTTCATCGCACAGGTAAATGTTAGCCTAGCATCCAGCATAGGTAGGTACTCGCACTAAGGCTAGGTAAGAGTTTGTGTTCTAAATTAAACAAAAATGCTCAACATTCAAAAAATTACCAGCTCCTTGGTGAAAATCGTGTTGAATACCAGAATCACTGGCTCGCGATGATCTGCCCGATAATCTTGCATTTCTCCAGCGCGGGGGCGGCCGACGCCGACGGTGCGTATTTTTGCTCGGTGACGTCAAAGATCGGCCTCCGCTCGCACATGTCGGCGGGCCATAATAACAGCTTGTTCATGTACTGAGCGGGAAGCGGAGCGGACAGCTTCTCAGTTCACTGCTAATCATATGGATTGGATGCCATCCGGGAGCGTACGTATAGCCGAATCACACAACTTGACGGCTGTGATGTTAGCTATAAGCATTGAAGAATCATACACTAACATCATTGGCTATAAGCTGCAGATAACCCAATCCTGGCTGCAGCTCACCTTAACAGCTGCGCGAGGATTGAGTTTTCCGCAGTTTGTAGCTATCATCACAGTCGCCAGGTTGTATGGTTCGGCCTATGTTCGGTTTTGATTTGTACCTACCACGATCATTGTCATCATTGATATAGGCAGGTACAGCAGTAGTACCTAGGCCTACGCCTCGGATGCAACCTTCAGCATAAAGTTTGTAGCCTATCTATCTAGGGTAGGTATTATTATCATTATTACAATAGGAACGTAAACAAGTGATACGAATGTTGATGACCACCGCCGCCTACTGCTTTTCCTCCACACTTGTTTTCAACTATATGTAAATAAAATGCAGCGTCTCTGGCTCATTGGCAGCGACCGATATTTACTGGAATTCTTTAGGGAACGTCACTCGTTTTTATGCCAAATGAAAATGTTAGCCCAGAGTGTCTACAATCTCAATACGTATATTATCATGCACGATAATTTTGAATGTAGGACAATGGTAGGTAGCTAAGTAAATAAAGGTACCTACAACCTTGGATGCCTAAAATAAAATGATGATTCGGTGCGGGAAAAAATCAGTTTCAGGGTTCCGTAGTATATTATTTTTCGTTTATAAGTATACTGCTTATGCAAAAAGCAGTCTGCAGTAACTATATAGGCTGCACCGCTTGTGCCTATTGCCTGCGGAGAAGAAAGATACTTATAAAAATTTTGTACTGCGTGGCGTGAGTAGAAAATACCGCAAAGTGATGGCGCATGGCACCTAGCTTCGCGAATACGCTTCGATATGACATAATTTTATTATATAGACCTAGGTATACAATACAGGGTTATCTGCTTGCCCTGTACATTATATATTCTTTGCCTGTACTAAGCCGAAAGAGGGTGATAAAGACCATCATTATGAAAGCTTTTACTATAGGGCCAACCTAGAATTGGAGAGAAAGTAATCAGCTGTTTCCACACAAAATTGCAACTCGGGCGGCATCGACTATAAAAAGCGGGTTTTTTTCTTCTCGGATTCTGGGTTGGCCCCATAGCTAGGAATAGTTTTTTTTAACGAGAATAAGTTCGCGCTTGACCACCAACTCACCTGATTGATGGTAAGCGACAGTGTGGTCGAAGATGAAGCACGCAGACTTAGAAGATACCTATTCACTCTGATCTTGAAAGCTTTAGATTATTTATCTCTTAGGAAACAGAAAAGACTGTTCAATTCCCTGGCGGTACGAATAAGAAATGTTGAGTCAAACCGCTTTGTACGTATCGAAGGAAAATAGACAGTGTAGGGGTGGTGACGTGGCGTCTTCCTACTTGTCCTGTAGTAAAAAGAGGATAGTAGGACAAGGTCGTGCAGCTCAGATGCACACTCTCCGAAATTAATCCTATAGAAAACGGACAGACTCGCAACCCTCGCAAGTTGTTCATAATGATGGTCTGAATCACTTCCTTTCGGCTGAGCACACCACTTCTGGATAACCCTGTATAAACCACATGTACCGCACATGCGGTGTACTGTACATACAGGGTTATTTATATAGTAGTTTATCGCTAATTCTATGGCCGCGGACCTTTACTTGACTCCACCAAGGTCTGTGGCCGTGGCCATCTCGACAGTCAACAGCTGTTGTCACATAGCCCATACATTCAATTCCACTTTTTATACTCTGAAATTAATATGGCACTGATTTATTTATTGTGCGCCAGGAATGAGTCGGCCGGATTTGACCTAACCCACGCATGCTGATAATGTCAAATGGAAATGATAAATATGATAAAATCAATAATTCATTGTTTATTTGTAAAAGGTTAATGATAGTAGTGGAAAGGACATCATTAGTTTGTTATTTTAGAAATGTAACACCTGGTGGGACACACATCTATTATTGTACCTACCTATTGTTTTATAGTTATGACGTCAACTATTCATAAATACCTACTAAAGGTTTCAATGGGGTAGAAAGAAGCAAAATCTCAAATTAAAATTGTAATGTCTGTTTATTAGTCATTCTTTTTTAACAGCAATTATAATAAGTTACTGCCACTTTCAATTATTCATATTTTTCTAAATTAACTTAATAATACAAACGAAGTTTACATACCATAGGCAGGAGATGTGTTATCATTGGACAATGACTTTAGGCTAATGACACCTTTCTCACTTACACTTGTATGTATTTAGGGCTAACTCAGATCATAAATTTAAAATTACTTTAGTGTTTAACATAAACAAGAATGTAAACTTTTTGTACATTTTATACAAGTCCATACAAAATCTGCATTAATATGCATAACAAAGATCAAATCACAATGTAACAATCTTTGAAACAAATCACTATGTTTATATGAGAACAAGTAACGGTTCAAAGCCCTCAATGATAGCACACTCCAGTTCCAGTCTTTGCAATTGCTTATTCCAAGTTCCATTGAAACTTACAACTTACAATCACTGTAAAGATCGTATTTACACAGTAAAAAATATATTTACAACTCATTGAATTACTAAATAAAACATAATATTCATCACAACCACTGGTTATTGTACTAGAACGCACAAAAACCCCACAACACACAATTTGGCTAAGATGTACACAAAACTCAGGCGTCATATAGGCAGCAACATAAATGAGTAACATGAAGTTCCTACCCTTGCTAGGGTCCACTTTTCACCCTTTATAGATGCTGCATCACACTACATTCAAAACAAACTATGTTACACTAGCAAGGAATCCATTAAATTCTAATAGTGCTTGGACCAAAGCTTTACACTTTTGATCGCTGCAGAGTCTATAGAGGGTCAATAAGTGTAAGGGTCCCATTTTTGAGCATATAAATAGCTTGATTCCGACTCCCATCCTTAGGGCTGCAATAGGCAAGATTACAGCCAAGTCCGGGCCTCCAGAACAGACTCAGTTATACACTTAAAACTGTACAAGATTATCAGTCTAGTTCTTCAGTTGGGTAGAGTGTCCATGAGTATTTCCTTCACTCCCGTTGATAAACGATCAGGGAACTTGATGTCGAATGCGACTAGCAGGTCTCCTTTCCGCGTCGGCTCCTTGGGGAATGGCAGGCCGTAGCCGGGGAACCGCTTCACTGTGTGTGGTTTGACCACTTCTCCTTGTAGGTTGACTGTTAGTTTCTCACCACCCATTGTGGGGACTTCTATTATCGTGCCGCATAATGCCTGTAACAAAAGAGAACACTGGTTAGGAACACTGGTTTACAAACCAACTAAAGTTTTTTCAGGGGAGAAAACTGTTACCATTCAAGGCTTAGGTAACTTGAAGATACTATTGTTTCTGCTCCAATAATAAGCCTATACCTATTTTTATTTTTGATGAGTTTAATAAAATTTCAACTAAATACTTAGCTTCTACAGTAGTCAAGTGTTCAATAAATAATTAACAGCTCTATGCTAATAATAACAGAAACTACATTTGTGATTAACAGACCATTTAGATGCCAATAACCTATAGTTGCAACTCTATTCACTTATCAATTGGTAGAGATTGACGCAAGTAGGTATGTGCTAAGTTATTAGTAATGTTCTCTCTACTTCGTTGAAATATGTTTAAGGAAAAACCAATCTCGATGAAATTAGCAATCTGAAAGAATGTTCCAGAAGCTTGGACACAAAACATGTATTGGTTGTTGCCCTTGTTTATATTTTGAAACATTTCTAAGGACAAAATATTTTGATCCAGAGCAAGGTCAAAGAAATGTTGACAAACAATGGAAATTAATGAGTGATGAGTGTGATGTTGCTATTGCTTACCTGTTTAAGAGATATCTTAGCTGTGTATCTGACGTCGCTGCCTTCGCGTTTGAACTGGGGATGTGACTTGTCTCGGATGATGAACACGATGTCAGCGGGGATCTTGTTGCGTCCCTGGTCGCCTTCCTTCTGGAATGTGATCTTGGTGCCAGCCTTCCAGCCTGGCTTCACATGTATCGTCAGCACTTTGTCTTCTTTTTTCGAAGTGCCGTCTGGCTGGATGACGCGGCGCGAGATCTTCATCTTCTTCACACATCCGCGAGCGATGTCCTCCAGCGACACGTACAGATCGTGCTCTATGGGCGGGTCCTGGGTCTTGTCCTTGCGGTTGGGCGAGCCGTGGAAGTTGAAGGAGTGCGAGCGGAAGGCGCCGCCCGGGCCGCCCGGCGCGCGCGTGCCCATGCCCATGTTTGCGAACGGGTCCATGTCGACATCCATATCGCGGTCAAAGAACATAGTGTTCCCGCCGCCGCCTCCGTTGAGATCGAAGAAGGCCTGGAAGGGCGAAGCCGAGCCGAAGAACTGCGCGAACGTGGCTCGCGGGTCGCCATGGAACGTGTACGAGAAGGACTGGCCGCCGACTCCGGGCCCGTTCTGACCTCCCATGCCGCCCTTCAGGCCCTCCTCTCCATGGGCATCGTAGATCTCTCTCTTCTTCTTGTCCGAGAGAACCTCATAAGCCTCCGCGACTTCCTTGAACCGTTCCTCGGCGCCAGCAGCTTTGTTCTTGTCCGGATGGTACTTCAGCGCCAGCTTGCGGTACGCTTTCTTTATCTCGTCATCGGACGCTCCTTTCGTAATTCCCAATATTTTATAGTAATCTTTCCCCATCTTTGCAACTTATCCTGTAACAAATAGAACGATTCCAGTTTTAGAGAATATTCTATGCGCGGCTGACACCTTTTTTGGCGATCGAGTGTGCGACCGACCGAAAAAAATATTCTAGATTTAGCGCAAAATCATGAAATAAAATAAGATTTTTGAACAAGAAGAATAAAAAATATAATGGCACAATACATACCAGTAATAAAAGACTCGAAGAGCAATCCAAGTAAATGAAAAAACGCAATTATTAATAATTTCACGAACCACACAACTCAACACTTCACTATCAGCAACTTCACAAATGAATGAAACGTTGCGCGCTCGTCGCGCCAAAATATATACATTAAAAAGTCTAGAACATTCTGGGACCTTCACCCGTCAGGTGAGAGAGACAAAACACTGCTCACTCAGCAATGTTTTACGGGTGTCTGAAAGAGATGAAAATAATTTTCTGTGTTCAAAATTCCAGAAATAATGAGCTCACGTCATTTTCTCGAAGCTCCTCGAGTAAAATCAGTATGTTTTCTGTGGTTCTCTGCAGCTCAACTGGTCTTGTTCTCGATTACAAAACATTTATAGGGGCCCTAAGACAAACCAAATTGGAAATGAATAGTTTTAGAACGTAGTTAGCACTCTGGACCAGTGAAATAAAATTGTAGTAGGATAAACCCATTGAAAAAGTAAGATAATGTAGCAAAAATTATAGGAAAAATAAATTACCGACTATCTGGGGTAGGCAAGGAGGTCGGGAAGGTTAAGAGGGAGCGAGCGACATAAAGGTTAAAAAACGGTTTATCTCAATTTCCGGCGAAACTACAAAGTCCTATGGAAATAAATTGCAGCGCAAAGTTGTAGGTAATAAAAAGATTTTCTACAACTTTTGTCCGCACACTTTATTCACATAACCTCATTTATGTGAAAAATTCGAAAAACCCTTGGAAAAATTACTTTTTAGTTTTTATTTTTGTCTTTTCTTCTTCTTCTTCTTTGTTTTGGCGTCGAATTTTTGTGCATTTGCCAATGTCAAGTATTAAGTTTTAATATTTTTTTTATCAAAAGAGTCACTGTCGTAGTCACGTCATAGTCCAATAAAGTAGCAGTCAAGACCAAACATTGTCCAAGTCATCCCTCAGTAAAGCAGTGGGTGGAGACTACTAGAGGCGTCTATGGAGTTTTGGTAACAACACGGAACAACATTATACGTCACATTATATCACTTTCCTACACTCATGCACGTAAATCAGCTCATAATTTCATCCGCCAAAACTCCTTTTGTCTTTTACAAATACATTTTTTTACAGAGTGAAAACTTGCCTTTTCATGTCCCAAATACACTGTATTTTTTTAATTTAAAATATATTTTTTCGCCTTATTTTGACTAAATATCGAAAAAAATAGCCTTTTAGTTCACCAAGAGGTATTTCATAGAGAAGTGGGGAAGGGGCTTTTAATTTAACCATAATCCCGGCTGGTTTACTCCATTGGTTATCACTTATCAGTTAAAAACGTTGTTCTACAATATTGATTGTTTTAAAGTGATTATTTAATTAATTACATCGTCTCAAAATGTTTCGTCCATCTATTGCATGTCGCGTGACGGTCAGCCGCGGAGTAGGGGTAAAGTGAAAGGTGTTCGACAGAGTAGCCACATAATCATTTTTTATTTTATCTCGACTCGGTATGTCAAGCTCCGTCAATGAAATAGCAATATTGTTATTGTAATAAGTCTGAAAAAATAAGGTCCACCTTGGACGGATTTGAAGTTTGTTCGCCATATTCATGCCAGGCTAGGATGCGCGCCACGAATTTTTCTTTCGACGTGTCAGAACGATACAGAGTTACGGCAAAGTACATATCTGTCACATTTCACACCTCGAAAAGAGTTTCTTTCGTGGCTTTTCGTGGTCGCATGCTAAGCTAGCTGAGGCCAATGTGACATTTGATCAGTAGTTCAAGTGTCACTAAACTGGTATCAAGTGATGCTGTTGATTATAAGCTTGAATCGACCAAAAATTGTATACGAACCACTATCCCGCTTGCACAGCCACCTATTTTCAATGCTCGCTCCCACTCGGCAACGTGATCATTTACGTAAGTATACGTTCAGCTGATTAAATGATTCAATAATAGCATTTACAGTGCTTTTGTTTCTACATATTTAGGCCTAATTGCTATATTTACGAATTTTCCGCTTTATACTTACTTTATGGCTGGGAATTGGGTCCTTGGGATTTTACTATTTACTTTACTGATGACTAATGATTTAGACATCAGTAAAGTTAGTCAGTAATAAAATATTACGAGATGGATAAGAACTCCGTATTAATGCTTCAAGTTACAAAATGTTAGGACTCCTTTAACAACGTACGTGGTCAAACGCCAACCTATTCAGAATTAAAAAAAAACTTATATTCTTAAAAACAATAAAATACAGTGCGACATAAAAGACTTGAAAATTAATGAGGTCGCCACTATCGCTTTGTTAGCATATTTTGCATTATTTTTTACATAATGATACTGTTTTCCTGTTCACAATCAACAAAATAACACAAAACGAGTAAAATGCTAGGATGTTAACTATGATTGACAGCTCAGCGGGCCGACCGCCGAAGCCATAGCAATCGTAGTAGCAATAGTTTATGACGTCATTTTAGTCACTTTGCACCGCCTATGTGACGTTAGCTATCAATTGCTTTGCGCGGATCCAGATTGTGGTTCCAGCAAAAGTGATAATTTAGTTCCCGAATAATTAATTTCATCTCTTTTGTGTCGCACTGTAAACCTACATATTTTCTTAGATATATAGAATATAAATATTTATGTGTGCAGCAAGCCTAAGGCACTTCTTCTTTTTGGAGAAATTGAGGAACTTTTGATTTTGATTGGAAAATTCAGGGGCCCTTTAAATTATTTTAAAATTCTGTTGTCACCATGACAATGACAGTGACAGACAATGTGCAGCGAACATAATGTCAAACTATTTATCAGTGTTTCCACTTCAGAGAATTTTACTCAAATTGAGGTTAAAAAATTAATTTATTTTAGCCCTAGAAGCCCAATCATATTTTTATACCCATAAAGCCCAATCATACGTCAATTTGACGTGTACTATTAAAAGTCAATATATTTGTTTGTTTTATGTTGTTTATACCAAATTTCTAAATTATATGGCTTAAATATAGTTTAATAAAATATAAAAACGTAAATTTAAATCAAATAGTTATTTATTGATACTTTTATAATCATATATTAGGAACTATAGTAAAATTCCAAAAAAATTGTGATCGTCTTAGTTATTTTTTTATACAAATAAAATTAATACAAAAATCAACCTTATTTGAACAATTTTTAGAAAACAAATTAACTCTTTTCAATATAAAAATGGTCAAAAATAATTATTCAGTAACTATATACAGTTTTGAGATGTGTCAATTTAGTGTTCTTCGCACATTGCTTTTTTACATATGAAGCACAGTGCTGTTGTCATCCACCTTTTTTACAGATACAACACCCACAGTAGCGTCGTTTTTTTGGTTTTGGATCATCACATGTAACTGCTGCTGATGTTTCTGGCACGGTTTTCAACACATATGCGATGTTTTCAGGTAAAATCTTGTCAAAGTTGGTGTTTCCAGTCGTTTTTGCAAACACAGTGGTCAATTCTGTGCTCAATTTAAGCATTTACTCCCTACGGCTCAATGCTTTTATTTATTTGTCAGCTTGTTGTGGCAGTGACTTATGAAGTCACAAAAGCCATGTTTAACATCCCATAAAAACTGCGTAACCGAATAGAAGCCTGATTCAACGTGATGATTCTGTGAAGTGAAGTCCAAAGTGTTTCTTCAAGATTTGCTGACTCTGGAGTCGGGACAGGGCAAGTTCCTCGTTTCCGAACTCGCATTTCCCATAAAATCTACCACCTCTTCTTCAATATCACTCCTGATATCATCTTGAGGATCAAAATCTTGAGAGTTACTATCAGCGGGAGAAAAATCATCTTCAGGTTCCAAGTGACGCAATTTCATCTGGATTTTAGGTATCTAGATTTCCTAAAAATAACATATTTTGTAATAATATCAAACAAAACAAAGCAACAAGCAAAAATAAACATCAATACTGCAAACTTATAATAGTTGCAAAACTTACACTAAGCCCAATCATACGTCAGATTGACGTGCATAATTGTGATTACAATTAAATGGAGGCACTTACCGAAGCGATACAGCCTTCTCCTGTAAGGTTTCGACGGGCACTTGGTTGTTTTGGAAGGTCGTGACGATTCAACAATGTGTGCCAAAGATATAGCGGTTTTTTTTCGGCGTGTACGTCAAGACGACGTACATTGGGCTTCTAGGGTTAGAGTAGTGGTTCCCAAAGTTATCTATAGTTCGGCCGTTCAGAGATTGCGTTCCTGACACGTCATCTTGAAAAAATGTTTTTGGCCGATATCTCGGAAACTATGTACTTAAGGGCAAAAAACATTAAGATCATTATTGTAGAAAATAAAATTTCGCATCTTTTGTTTCCAGTAAACTTTTTTGTAAAACTTACCGTTTACGATTTTTGGTATTTATGATTTATTTAAAACATTAAATGGTCCAATGTTAACAGTACAAATTGCACGGTTAAACAGTGTTTAAATCTTTTGTGGTAATGCGGTGTTTATTATAGTAAAAATTACATTTAAAATTTGTTATAATGTAAAATCACATTTGATTTTTGTATTTGAAATATCTCGTGAAATTTAATATAGGTACCTATTCCCCTGCCGAAGCGAGTCTCCGTTTTAAGCACGGCGATTTTGGTGACCATATGTTGGTTTTCCTCTACAGGTCGCATTTTTCAACGAATCTCGACGAAACTTGGTACACAAGTTCTATAATTATTAGTTTCATATTTTGTCGTCAGAGCTTTTTGATAGGTAGAGTACTTTCCTCAAAATAGAGGCAAATTTGCTATCGCGCTATTTATCTGCCGATTTCGATAAATGTTTGCTTAGTACCTAAATCAGTTCAATCTACAAGCTGCACAGATTTCCTCTCCTCCCGCAGCTGACAACGAATTGGCTACTGTGTAATGACTCGCAACGTGTTCACACTTCACAGACGCCAAGAAGTTTGATTTGGCTTGATTTAAATTTTAATGTAAATTAGGGTAATTCTTAAATTACCGTTATTCTGGTAGCACTGCCTTCGCGCCTCTTGAAAAAAGTCTGTATCTGTAATGTTTGTTTGTATTGTAATTTGTATTGTATGTAAATACCTTGCGATAAATTAAAAAACTGTCTGATTAATTTTATAGTATAACTTTATTCATCGAGCTAGCCTCAAAAACAGTGCGTGCCGGCATCCTTTGTATTCGATGTCGAAGTATTTCTCGTAGAAATCTTGCACAAGTTCTTCGACCTGTAAAAAGAAGAACATGTCAAGTTCTACTGATATTCTTCAGACAAAGTGCGATGTGTGCGGAGAAGTGGCCCATGAGCCTTATATTGAGTGCTGCGAGTGCGACGTCAATTTGTGCACCGGGTGTTTTGCAGCAGGGCGTGAAATCCGAACACATAAAAATGACCACAAGTACGCAGTAAGACGCAACGACTTTCCTCTATTCGAAAACTGCAACTGGTCTGCCAAGGAAGAATGTAAGCTGCTCTCTGCTCTTTCTACCTATGGCTACGGAAATTGGGAAGAAATCGCTAAAATGGTGCACACTCGGTCGAAACTGGAATGTCAGGAACACTACAAGAAGTACTACATAGATAATGTGCAGTATAAAGAACTGAAGCTATTACCCGAAACAGAGCAGTCTTTATTTCCTAAAATATTGACACCATATCTTTACAGTACTGAAATTAGTGTAAATCCACCCAGAAATAACCCTGGAGATCAACATCTAGCTGGCTACAATGCCTACAGATCAGAATTTGAGCTGAGTTATGATCATAACGCTGAGAGTTTGTTCAACTTTGAAGATAGTTACTCTGATGATGAAAACGATGAATGTATGGATGCATTGAAAGTGTCTCTGGTCAGTGCTCTGAATACAAGGCTGAGGGAACGGAAGCGAAGGTACAAAATAATACAGCGACATGGACTTATTATGCCAAACAAACTAGCTTCCTGGATACAAACCTTTGATACTACATTGACGAGACAAAAATGTGAACGCTTACTATCATTCATGCCGTTTATGACTGCCATGCAATTTGATGCATTCATGGAGTCAATGAACATGGAAGTTGAGCTGTTGCAAAGAATATCAAGACTGAGTACATATCGCAGCAACGGGATCAGAACTTTACGTGCAGCGAGACTTTACAGACAACTCAAGCCAGAACATGAGTTAATGCTGAAAGAACAGAAGCATGCAACCATGGTGATGGCAAAAAAGTTTGAAAATCAGTCTCCGATTAAACAGAGAGAAGTGTTTGGAAAGTCTGCAAATTACCAAAACCATTTGTTGAGATATAAGCGTACATCGATGCCATTAGACATTGTTGATCTTCCGGGATTCAACAAGCTTTCTGAATCAGAGAAAGTGTTATGTTCTAATTTGAGACTGGTGCCCGAAAACTATCTGGACATCAAGGAACAGCTAATAGCTCAGAACAGCAAAATGGGCTTCCTCAGATTGCTGGATGCGAGGAGAATAGTCAAAATAGATGTGAACAAAACTCGGAAGATTTATGATTATCTTTTGTATGAAGGGTTTATTAGTAAGCCTACTTAATTAAACAACTTTTGTCAAACAACAAAAATAACTTTTGTAATACCTACTTGTTTCCTAATACATAAAAATATAAAACATTTAAGATCTTACCACAAAAGTTTTAAGTATGTTTTAGACACTGTTTAATGGAACAAATTGTATGGTTATGCAGTATTTAAAGCATGTTTAAATTTTTTGTGGTAAGATGGTAAGTTTTGTAATACTTGTATTATTTTAAGTACATACCTTGAAACCAAACTTCTGGTATAGGAAAATAGAAGGGTTGGTGGGCGAGACATGGAGTGTCACATCTTTGCCAGAACAAGTCTGAAAAATTAAAGGATAAAGTAGGAGACATAGTTCTTATCCACTATCCCATCACATCAATATAAGTTGTTCTTATTTTCTATAATAATAAAGCACTCTACTAGAGTACCTACTTGCAGTGATAATTAAAAAATATAACTTTTCAATTTCAACTTCCATTTCAATTCGAGCTTGAGAGGCCAATGGAAAATTTTCGAGAAAGTAAATTGATTTACCACTTCTTGGGTCAAAAGTGCCCAGTGGATTTGGCACATTTAACATTATTCTCTAAGTTTAATCACTACATAGTAGGTATAAAACAAAGTCGATTCCCGCTGTCTGTCCCCATGTATGCTTATATCTTTAAAACTACACAATGGATTTGAATGCGTTTTTTTTAAAAGATAGTGATTCAAGAGGAAGGTTTATAGGTATAATACTGCTGTGCGAAGCCGGGGCAGGTCGCTAGTAAAAAATAAACATAGTCGAACATGAATAAACATAGTTAAAAACAGACTCGCGCACGGAGGGTCCTGTACTGTATGGGAGACCCTCTCTGGAGTGCGAAAAACAGGCTACCTCTCAATATCAGTAAATGTAATGTCATGAGCTATTCGAGATCAGTCCACCCTATAGTTTTTCCGTACACCTTAAAATTATGAATTTTAACCGAACCCAATCCTTAAAAGACCTAGGCATCCTCTTTGACCCCAAACTCTATTTATTTAATTTTTTCTTATTGAAGTGAAATATTGTAAAAAATTTCAAGCATTTACCTGTTACCATTATAAATATCGAGCAAAAAAACTGATAAAAAACAGGTTTGTTGTATGGGAGCCCCCTTTAAATATTAATTTTATTCTGTTTTTAGAATACACTATCTTTGTCAATTTCAGCTTTCAAGCTATAACGGTTCATGAGATACAGCCTGGTGACAGACAGACGGACAGCGGAGTCTTTGTAATAGGATCCTGTTTTTACCCTTTGGGTATGGAACCCTAAAAAAAGAGACTTGAAACTATTACTACCTGTGTAAAGAAGGCCGAATCCATCTTCTTGGCGGTTGTGAATTTAGCTACAAGTTGAACGAAACCCAATACTCGCGCAGCTGTTGAGTGAGCTTCAATCAGGATTGGGTTTTGCTTGTAGCTAACATCACAGCCTTCATTCAAAAAGTTTCATTCGATCTATAGTAATATAGATTACCTGTAACAGATGGTAGAGCATGAAAGTGGCGATGCCGGCGCGGCGCCACTCGGGCCGCGTTAGCACGAACGAGATGTAGGCCTCGTTGTGACTCGCGTCGGGCACGAGGAAGGCGCACCCCACCACGAGCCGCTTGTAGTGAGCCACGCAACTGAACTCGGGGTACTGGAGGGCCTCAGTCACTAGAGATATAAGATAGATATGGTAAGAGAGCACGAACGAGATGTAGACTCCATTGTTGCTTGTAGTGAGCCACGCAACTGAACTCAAAGTACTGGAGTGCCTCAGTCACTAAAGATACATAATATATAGATGAGAGAGCACGAACGAGATGTAGGTCTCGTTGGGATTCGCGTCGGGGACCAGGAAAGCGCAGCCCACCACGAGCCGCTTGTAGTGAGCCACGCAACTGAACTCGGGGTACTGGAGGGCCTCAGTCACTAGAGATTTAAGATAGATATGGTAAGAGAGCACGAACGAGATGTAGGCCTCGTTGTGACGCGCGGCGGGGCACGAGGAAGGCGCACCCCACCACGAGCCGCTTGTATTGAGCCACGCAACTGAACTCGGGGTACTGGAGGGCCTCAGTCACTAGAGATTTAAGATAGATATGGTAAGAGAGCACGAACGAGATGTAGGCCTCGTTGTGACGCGCGTCCGGCACGAGAAAGGCGCACCGCACCACGAGCCTCTTGTAGTGAGCCACGCAACTAAACTCGGGGTACTGGAGGGCCTCAGTCACTAGAGATGTAAGATAGATATGGTAAGAGAGCACGAACGAGATGTAGGCCTCGTTGTGACGCGCGTCCGGCACGAGAAAGGCGCACCCCACCACAAGCCGCTTGTAGTGAGCCACGCAACTGAACTCGGGGTACTGGAGGGCCTCAGTCACTAGATATATAAGATAGATATGGTAAAAGAGCACGAACGAGATGTAGGCCTCGTTGTGACGCGCGTCCGGCACGAGAAAGGCGCACCCCACCACAAGCCGCTTGTAGTGAGCCACGCAACTGAACTCGGGGTACTGGAGGGCCTCAGTCACTAGATATATAAGATAGATATGGTAAAAGAGCACGAACGAGATGTAGGCCTCGTTGTGACTCGCGGCGGGGCACGAGGAAGGCGCACCCCACCACGAGCCGCTTGTAGTGAGCCACGCAACTGAACTCGGGGTACTGGAGGGCCTCAGTCACTAGAGATATAAAATATAATGATAAGAGAGCACGAACGAGATGTAAGTCTCGTTGTGGCTCGCGTCGGACACGAGAAAGGCGCAGCCCACCACGAGCCGCTTGTAGTGAGCCACGCAACTGAACTCGGGGTACTGGAGGGCCTCAGTCACTAGAGATATAAAATATAATGATAAGAGAGCACGAACGAGATGTAAGCCTCGTTGTGACTCGCGTCGGACACGAGGAAGGCGCACCTCACCACGAGCCGCTTGTAGTGAGCCACGCAACTGAACTCGGGGTACTGGAGGGCCTCAGTCACTAGAGATATAAGATAGATATGGTAAGAGAGCACGAACGAGATGTAGGCCTCGTTGTGACGCGCGTCCGGCACGAGAAAGGCGCAGCCCACCACGAGCCGCTTGTAGTGAGCCACGCAACTGAACTCGGGGTACCGGAGGGCCTCAGTCACTAGAGATATAAAATATAATGATAAGAGAGCACGAACGAGATGTAGGCCTCGTTGGGACTCGCGTCGGACACGAGGAAGGCGCACCTCACCACGAGCCGCTTGTAGTGAGCCACGCAACTGAACTCGGGGTACTGGAGGGCCTCAGTCACTAGAGATATAAAATATAATGATAAGAGAGCACGAACGAGATGTAGGCCTCGTTGTGACTCGCGTCGGACACGAGGAAGGCGCAGCCCACCACGAGCCGCTTGTAGTGAGCCACGCAACTGAACTCGGGGTACTAGAACACTAGGTTGTCCCAATAACAGTCCACTTTAATCGTCTTTCATGTGAATGATGGGAGGTTGCCGCCGGCTGGGAGTTATTCAGAAAACATTACGTCATTGGCTGGTGTAGTGAACGTGTTTTACTAATGCTATGGTAAAGAGTAGTTAGAGTAGTACTCACAGTCGATCCCTGGCCAGAAGAACTGTGCGCACAGATTGTTGACCGCGGCGATGTGCTGCGGCCGCACGTACGAGTAGTCGATACTGGCGTGCGGCGGCGGACGGTACCCCGGGATGTGTCTGTTTTACACATGGAATGTTATTACTAGCATACACTAGAATCCGATTTACAGACATAAATAGTAAGACGAAATTCATGAATGCCTACACAACATTCACACAGCAAAAATGGAAATAGGCAAGACATAATATGCTAAGAGAAAACAAAGAAACATGGACAAGACTTGAGTTTCACAAGCTGGTATGGGGATAAGACTTGAGTTTCACAGGCTGGCATGGGGATAAATAAACATTTATCCCAATACCAATGCCAATATATAGGGTATTTCTTACTGAAGGTTTAGAAATATGAAACAAGAAATACCCTAAATGATGTAGTACAATAAGAGCTCACAGCGTGATTTGACAAGGTGTGCTTCTAAACACCTCACTGAAGTTAAGCAACGTTTGCTACGGTCAATCATTGGATGGGTGACCGCAAGTGGCATTTACAACTGAGTGTTGCCATAGCTCGGATGACACGTTAAATTGTAGGTCCCAGTTACTTAACCGTATAGCTATGTTAGAGGCCTGGCTTATAAACTCTGATACCAGGGCTATCTACGCACTTGTGAGTCCTGGCCAGCAGCTCGTCAGTGAGCCGCAGCCAGGGCGGGGCGGCGGCGGAGTCGCGCCGGATGTAGGGCTTCAGTAACGTCCCCGAGTACGCCGAGCGGAAAGCCGCGGGTGGAGCGCCCGACACTAAGATGGTGCCGTAGTTGGTGCTCGCTATCGTACCGCAGAGGTTGTCTATCAGGTACTGGCCAGAAAAAAAAACAATTTACATAAAGTAGCAGCCAACAGCCTATCTCAAACTCAGAGATACCAGAGGGATAAGGTCGTTGTCACTTTAGGCAATTTTCAACCACAATAATGTATGGAAAATCCACAGGGAAAATGTTGTCCAATCCATGAGTTGTCAAAACTATTTCGAGCAAATATCTACAGAGCCACGTTCCCTAAGTGAAAGTAGAAAAAAATGTCCGACCACCGTCATACATAACGTCTTAGATATTTTTACACTAAATAATTCACAATGACCCGTTTTCTCGAATCTCGACGTTGCCACCTAATTAATTCAGTATTACCCGAGCACTTTGGCATCGCGCGGCGTTGTAGTCGGCTTGCAATCGCCTTACGACTAACTAAAAAGCCAACTACATAGCTTTTTTACCAACTACGTAGGTAGGGTTTTGGCTCGGACACTTTTTTGCACGATCGTGACTCTATAAATATTCGCTCGAAGTTTATAAACTATAGATAATGATTATGTTATAAATAACAGTTATTATTTACCGATCTCTGGAATCTGTCCAGCACTCTTTCTGCATTGATCACCACTCTTGGATCTTCAGTCACATACCCGCCTAAAAGTTTCACAGTCCTGAAAAAAAGAAACATTGAAATATTTTCCAATACACATACACCACATACATTGAAGAGGCATTATGACTAAAAATATAGAATTATTCCGTTAGATAGAACATAAAAAAAATATTAAACCCGTATTTTTTCATTGGTCAATTAAACAAAAATTGATGCAGATATAGCCCGTCAAAGTTCCGCGTGACGTCACAAGTGCCATACAAATGTATAGACTTCTGTAAGAGAGGTGACGTCATGACCCCCACTCCCAAACTTTGACAACGTTTATCTTTGTCATTTGTTGTTTGATTGAGGAAGGAAAAATACGTGTCGAATATTTTTTGATAATCTAACTCACGGACTAATTATATTATTGATTTTTTTACTCAGTCATCATGCCTAGCTTAGTATAGGCTGAATCATACAACTTGGCTTTATGTTAACTAAAAGATGCGAATAGCACAATCCTCACACAGCTGTTAAGTGAGCTTCAGTCAGGATTGGGCTATCCGTAGCTTGTGGCTAACATAACAGCCACAAAGTTGTATTGCTCCTTTAAAATTAGAAATGTTTTTTTTTGTGATAAACATTTCAAAAATAGCCGCGCTCGCAGGATTAGAACATGCATCTCTCTGGGATTCCGGCCCATATGCTGTGTCCAATTAAGCTAGAACGCTGTACTACGAACCCGCCAAATTAATGAAGTGTTTTTCATTTTACTACCAACTTCTACAAGTGTTGGAAATTAAAATTAATTGACCTTTAAACATTAATTAATTGACAAATCCAGTATTCACTTGGCCAAATCGAATTTATAGACAAAGGTTTGTGTCTCTTCAACAGTCTCAGAGCCTGCTTCAATCGACACAAGTACGCCTTTTTTTCCAAAAATAAGGAGGTTCTATGTTTTGTATGTTCATCGATAATTTCGCCAATTGTGAATCGACTCAAAAAATTATTTTTTTGTTCGAAAGGGTATTTTCCCGAGGTGGTCCCATTTAAATTTTACAGAAATCGGCTAAGCCGTTTTTGAAAAATTAACAATAATGTAAACAATCCAAGCGAAATATTCGAGTTTTGTACACGATGGAAGGCGGTTTTGCTATTTTTTTGCGAATAATAATTATAGACCATTATACATATTAGGATTTTTTACTTTGGGTATGATAATTTGTATTTGGGTTATATAAGTATACAGGGTCATTTCTAATCAATTAGCATCCTTTTAGGGGCTTATTCTGTACATCAAAACTAACAACTTTTGTTCTGCTACTTTAGTCAGAACTCGAAAGTATTAGTAAGTATTGGTATTTGGGTAATCAAATAGGTACTCACTTATCAAGATCGAATATAGGCAAATGTTTGTGCCTCTTCAACCGTCTCAGAGCCAGTTTTGCCTTCAGCCGACACAAGTACGCCTTTTTATTAGGCTCCTTTACTTTGGGGATGAGAGCTTCGATTTGCTTCAGAAGCTGCACCTCTTCGTACTGAGTCATTTCTACCACTTCTTTGGGCGTTTCTTTTTCCGGTGTTTTTTCCTCCCATGGTAAGTCTACAAAAATATATATCAAAAAGCATAAAAAAATGAGGCTACAAGAATAAAACTTGGTGTTCTCTCTAAGGTGAGACGGTATTTCACACCTGAGCAACTGCTTAGTCTTTATAAAGCACAAGTCAGGTCTTGCATGGAATACTGCTCTCACCTTTGGGATGGCTCTGCCAAGTACCAGCTGGAGGGTTTAGAGTCCATTGAAAGGCGAGCCAGGAGGCTGATAGGCAACGAAACTTTGACTAAGTCGAAGCTGTAGAGTCTCGATCATCGACGTAGCGTGGTGTCTGTCAGCCTTCTATCGGATACACTTCGGTGAGTGCGCCCAGGAGTTGCACAATCTGGTCCCACCTGCTCCTTTCTTCTATCGTGCGGCGACAGACGCGACCAAAGCGCCACCCTTTTATGGGTACGCGGGATGTCCACTAAGACATCACGCTCGTTAGAACCAAGCGTTTCGAGTCCACTTTCGTCACACGAATAGCCAGAATGTGGAACGCTTTGCCTGAGTCTGCCTTCCCGCTAAAGTACAATTTAGGTGTCTTCAAATCCCGAGTAAATAGGTATCTTCTAGGTAAGCGTGTTACATCCTAGACCGCATATCTACTTAACATCAGGCAGTGTGAAGTCAAACGCAAACCTTTACAAAAAAAATATATTATCAAAAATAATTGATAACTTTTGTTCAGCATCCATATAACGTCCACTACTGGACATAGGCCTCCCCTATGGATCTCCATTAAGACCGGTTGAAAGCGGTTTGCATCCACCCCGACGAGAGGAATTCATATCTCTTTTCTATCGTATTTGTAAGGTAAGAAGATTCTGTTACAACGAGACTTCTTATTTTCCATTGACGAGCAATAAAATGTCAAATATATATACTTCGAGCAAATACCTATAGTCACAAAGTCGTGCAAAAAAAAGTGTCCGAGCCAAAACCCTGCCCAAGCTACGTCGTGGGCAGGTTTTTTAGTTAGTCGTAAGCCGATTGCAATCCGACTACAACGTCGCGCGATGCCAAAGTGCTCAGTTACACGCACTAATTAGGTGACAAAACGTCGAGTTTCGAGAAAACGAGTCATTGTGAAATATTTAATGTAAATATCTAAGTCGGTATGTATGACAGCGCTCGGACATTTTTTTACTACTTTCACTTAGGGGCTGTGGCTCTGTATATATTTGCACAAAGAATACATAGCAAATAATAATAATAATAATCTTTATTGACATCAAAATACATGAGATATACAAAGATGTGTTAGCACCCGGACAAGAATTTCTGATTCCCGGATGCTAACGTCTTCCAACGTGCTAAATAATTTTGAAGTAAATGAAAACTGAAAAATAAAATTAATTCTAAAAATACATTCATGTGATAAATACAGTTATAAATTTGGAATTTAGTTCTTAAGTAAAAACAGATTATAGAATATATTACTCATGTTACAATATTCCAAACAAAATATAATTATAAAAAGGCAGAAACTATCATCAAAACAGAGAGATAACACAACTGTAAAAAAGTGAACCTGTGTGCGTGCGTATTGGTTTTAACCCTTTAATATAGCGATACATAAAATATGCGGAAAACTGTTCATGATTTTATGCCATATGAACTGAAACTATCACATTCTTATCACAATAATACTTAACTTATCACAATAATAGCAATGCATTGCAACCTATGGAATCAAGTTCATCAGAAAACCGACTTTGCTGCTACAAGGTTTTCGGGTGATCAGCAACAAAATGTCAAATACATAGCAATGCATAGCAAACCTATGGAAGTAAGTTCATTGGAAAACAGACTCTCCCACTGGAACTTAAGGTTCTTTTCCGTATTCTTCATGAGCTTAACTTTCGTGGGCTTCTTGCTATGTCAGAAGTCACGATAATAGTATAAGAACCTTATGTGTTTTTGATCAATGATCAGCAATAGTGTGTTAATGCATACGATACCTACCTATAGAATTAAGTTGATTGGAAAACAGGCTCTTCCGTTGCAACATTGAGTCTTTACCTACGAAATTAAGTTGATTGGAAATCAGGCTCTTCCGTTGGAACGTTGGTTCTTTCCTATAGAAATAATTTGATTGGAAAACAGGCTCGTTCGTTGGAACGCTAGTTCTTTCCTATAGAATTAATTTGATTGGAAAACAGGCTTTTCCGTTGGAACACTGGTTCTTACCTATGGTATTAAGTTGATTGGAAAACAGGCTCGCCCGTTGGAACTGACCTATAGAATTAATTTGATTGGAAAATAGCCTCTTCCGTTGCAACACTGGGTCCTTACCTATGGAATTAAGTTGACTGGAAAACAGGCTTTCACGCTGGAACACGACATTTTCATCCGTGCTTTTTTTGGTTTTGACTTCTGCGGGTTTCTTGTCGTGGTCAGAGCTGCGCGAGTCCGAGTCGTAGTAGAACGTCGAGTGTTGCAGCGAGTTGATGCTGGATGTGTCACTCTAGATAAATAAATACAGGTGTAACCACAGAGATATTGAAGATATTGAAGAGATATTGAAGATCCACACGGATTTGAACGCTGGGAACGTGAAATCCCAGTACATATTTGACAGTTTTGACAGCAGCTAAGCAAGACTTTCCATGCATTTTTGTGGTTGAGAAATGCTTCAAGTTACAACAGCGTTATCCCTCTAGTATCTCTATGGGTGAAACATTAAATAAAATTAAAACCCATTATATCCACGCTTTATGAGTAGTGTAAGGGGGCGAAGCCTGGGTGCTATATGCCCAGCGGGCCGACCGCCGATATCGAAGCTATCGCGATTGCTATTGCCATTGCTATTGCAATTAGCTACTAATTGCAATAGCTTTTTGGCACCGCCCAACATAGAAGTAATTGCTTTGGTAAGAATTGCTATTAGCTTTCACAGATAACCTGTGTTTTTGTAATCTGTGCTCTAACACATTCTGCGTTTTGTTTCCGCTAATTACAATTGATTTGCAGAATGTTTGTTTATTTGTTATTTACTCAATAATATGATTAAAAAAATATTAAGGATAAGAAAATAATATTTCAAATGAATTTCTTCTATGAACTTATAATCAAAGTATCAAACATGCGAATGGGATTTTTTTTTAACACCATGGCATATTTGCATAAATGAAACGCATTGACATTTTTCACATTTTGACCTTTATTTGGAGGGAAACATAGACGTCAAAATCTTTGACGTTTATTGTACAAAGCGCCCTCTAGCCACTGATGCCAACTTAGCTATTTTATAGCTAGATCTAGCTATTTTTGCACGCCTGTCAGCTACAATTTTTAAAAATTGTAGCAAAAAAATCTAACCACTTTTTTTTAGCTATTTTTCAATACATCGACTTCGTCCACACTTTGTTAATTTTTAGGGTTCCGTACCCAAAGGGTAAAAACGGGACCCTATTACTAAGACTCCGTTGTCCGTCTGTCTGTCTCCAAGCTGTATCTCATGAACCGCTATAGCTATAAAGCTGAAATTTTCAAAGATGATGTATTTCTGTTGCCTCTATAACAACAAATACTAAAAACAGAATAAAATAAATTAATTAAGGGGTCTCCCATACAACAAACCTGATTTTTTAGTCGTTTTTCGCTCTATATTAATAATGGTAACAGGTAGATGCTTGAAATTTTCACAGAATATTTAGTTGTATATTCACTTCAATAATAAATAATAAAATTAAAATAAAATGTATATTTAATGGGGGCTCCCATACAGTACGGAACCCACCGTGCGCGAGTCCGACTCGTACTTGGCCAATTATTTTTTCAACTTTTGTCTATTGTCGTAGGTCGTTTATTCACCCATAGATTCTGCGTAGTTATTATTTTAACCGTTTGAGTTCACTAGTCATCAATTTGTGTCATAACTATTGTAATGAGAAAAATTAACTGACTAAAGAACCTAACTAGATAATATTAGGACTTCTTACTTTAAGAAATTTCATATTTAATATATTGTTTTCCTCTTTTATTTCTGTAATAATTACAGAGACAAAATAAAGAGATGTCTATAAAAATGATAATAATGATCGTTTTTATATTCATAACATCTGATTAGAAATAGCACTAATTTTCTAATGCTATATTGGCTAATTGTGTTGTACTTTAGAAATTGTACTAAGATCCTTGTAACAACAATTTCTACGAATACATACTTTTGTGGGAATCTGTCAACTTTTACAAAAGATCTAGCTACAGAGACGATAGTGCAGTTGGCAACACTGTTGTATAATATTACGTTTTTGATATCAAATTGTGTAAGTGATTAAAATAAGATCACTTTCCGAATCGAATGCAGGTATATCTACAGAGAACAGCAACCTATATTTTTATTTGTGAGCTATTTCAGAATGCCGGCGCAACGGAGAATTAGTGAAGCCCAGTTGGAGGAACTTTTGGCTTGGATGGAGCTCCACCCAAAACAGGCTAAGAACTGCCAGCTGAATTGTGCCCAAGCTAAAACTGCGTCCCACAAGCTGTGGGAAGAGCTAGCCTCGCGGCTAAATGCCTTGGGCAGCGGCGCTTCTAAAACGTGGAAGGAATGGCGACAGGTACCTAAGTCATGTCTCAAATTAGGCCCACTGCATTTAGTTGTTACGCAAAAGGGATAAACATAAATGCCTCGACTTAATCATTGAGTGGTGCACCTAGTCCTGTGATTGAGTGTGGCATGTGTTATTTTTTGTGTTCTTAACCTTAAATTTTTGTTTTCTGCGCTTTGGTATACATTTATGCACAGGCTTAACTAACGCTTTATTCATTGCTGTCTAGTACTGGAACGACCTTAAATATAAGGTGCGGAGGAAGGGGTCTCTAATCCTCCAACACGGCCATGGGACTGGTGGAGGACCTCCTAACGGCAACATTTTGACTCCAATTGAAGAGCGGGTTTTAAGCCTTATTGGTGTCCAAAATGTTGTTGGAATTGCGTCTGTTCGGCATGAGGTGGATGTATGTTTCATTTATTTATTTATTCATTTAATGTATACTTTTTTTTCTTTCAATTGCATGCATGATAACAAGCAAACCATTTTCATAATATTATAACCATTTGGTTATACAGAATTGTTTATATCACACTAATGGTATGCAGATTGAGAGTGAAAATGATATCTATATTTCAAACTGTTTCAATAACATCCTACTCACATTACAATGGATTTTGATGAAATTGGATATGTAAATAACTTACCTTTGGGTTAGCACATAGGCTACTCTTTATGGTGGATTAACTTGAGTAACACTACATACAAATTGTAATATTATATATACACTAGCTGGCCCGCCCCGGCTTCGCCCGGGTACGATTGGTTAAAAAAGACAGATTTTATGAGTGATGTGCCTATTTACCTACCACGTAATGTAGATATGTCACTCACATGAACACAGTTATTTTAGCGCGTTTTCATATTACAGTATCATATAAGCAAATATTTTCTCCTCAGAACACCCACTGCTTAACATATATTCTATCAACGTAATTTAGTTGATGTTCTAATATACACTTGATTTTGACATTTTCTTCATTCGAGTACTTTGTAAAATATTAGCCATCAGTTCGACTTCTAGGAATTGTGTGCCTGCCTGCGGGCCTGCAGCTACACAGTCAAATTAAATAATGCTGAATATGTGTTGAAATTTATAATTCAAGCTGTAAACTGTTAGCTGTTTATATTTCAAACATTTGACAGAAGTGACACACTTATTTTTGGTTGCTAGGGTAACAATAAGCATAGACCATGATAGTTAAATATCACATACTTTTATATTCTCATTACATAATATTTAAATTATTAGGTAATTTTTTTACACCTTGAGTTACGTTATTGAAGTTTTAGCAAGGATCCCTAATTTTTTCGAAAATGTAATATAGCCTATGACATCCGGGGATTGTGTAGCTTCCCAACAGTGAAAGAATTTTTCAAATCGGTTCAGTAGTTTCGGAGCCTATTCAATGCAAACAAACAAACAATCAAATCTTTCCTCTTTATAATATTGGTATAGATATAATATTAATTTAATTTGTCTACTTTCAGATGGGATTGGATGAGCCAGTGGTAGAGCCTCCTGTAGTGGTGGAGCCTTATGAAGCTCAGCCACTGCAAACATCTCTGGAGGTCTGCCCAGAAATACCATTGATAAATGAACCCTCCACCTCACAAAATGTTCATTCTCCATATCCTTGTAAGTGCAACTAATTAATTTAGGATGTATGTAAGTTCAAGTAGAATCCTTCCACTTTCTGTTGTCCCATTTAAAATTATTTTTCACTAAAAATGTCTTAAGCTATTTTAATCTAATCGGTTCAGCCATGTGAACATGAAGGTGTAACAAATAATTATGATGATATAAGGTGGAACAATATTAAAATCTCAATTTGATTTCAGCAAAGAGAAAACACACTGCATCTGCAAAAACTGAGGAGTTTTCTCCAATGGAGAAAAGCAGACGTATGGGTAAGTGTCGAGTTTTTATTTATTTTCCTTTACTTAATACTAGGTAAAACCTAGTATTGTCATAATATAAGGGAAATGTTCGAAAAAAATTTAAATACTAGAAAACTTTTGACTTTAAGATAATGAATTTGAATTTGATAATATGTATTCTAACATTAAACAAATTGCTGTTACAGGTCCACCACAGTGGGCGCTGGACTTGGAGGAGAGGCGGCTGGCCTTAGATGCAGAGCGGCTAGAAGAAGACCGTCATTTTCATCGCTCACTTTTAGAGCAGCAGCAGAAGTTCCAAACAGAACTACTCTCTGCTTTAAAAGAACTCGTCCAAGCAGTCCGCTTCGAGCGGCCTTTGGATGAGTAATAGAAGGGACCTATGCCCAGCAGTGATCAGTCATGATAGATATCATATCATGATAGATATCATGACTGATAAGTAAGTCAGAATACAGACAAGCATCTGCTTGTCTGTATTCTGACTTCTAACACCCTGAGAGAAGAGACTTATGCCCATCAGTGATTAATGCTATAGCGGTAGCTACGAGTCAGTCCACAGATTCTTTTGTTTCTAATATATTTTTACTCTTATAAATTTCTTGGGATTTATTTAATTTGAAATACCTCAAATACACATAATTTAATTTGTCTATTTTCAGATGGGATTGGAGAGGAGATGCAACTGACTTTAGATGCAGAGCGGCTTGAAGAAGACCATCGTTTTCATTGGTCACTTTTAGAGCAGCAGCAGAAGTTCAATTAATTAACATTTTCCTCATTTTATAACAATACTAGGTAAATGTTCAACAAAAATTTAAATAATAGAAAACTTTTGAATTATTTAAAAATATTCTAACATAAAATCAATTGCTATTACAGATCCACCACGAGGGCGGCGAGCGCGGCGTGCGCCAGGCACTCGGCGTGCGCGTCCGAGTGGTCGCCGCCCGAGCGCAGCGCGTCCGCCAGCAGCGCGGGCTGCCCGTAGCCCCGACACCAGGCGCAGTGGCGGAACACCCAGGGGTTTTGGTGGGTATACTGTCCAGTCGGCAGGACTCCCACATAACCACCCACCTGCCCTCGAGGTGTGGTGGTATCTATAAAAGATTTCCCCTGGTAAAAAAAAAAAAAAAAAAAAAAAGCCAGCTCGGCCAGGCGCGGCGGCGCGCGGCACCAGCTCGGCCAGGCGCGACGGCGCGCGGCACCAGCTCGGCCAGGCGCGGCGGCGCGCGGCACCAGCTTGGCCAGGCGCGGCGGCGCGCGGCACCAGCTCGGCCAGGCGCGACGGCGCGCGGCACCAGCTCGGCCAGGCGCGGCGGCGCGCGGCACCAGCTTGGCCAGGCGCGGCGGCGCGCGGCACCAGCTCGGCCAGGCGCGGCGGCGCGCGGTACCAGCTCGGCCAGGCGCGACGGCGCGCGGCACCAGCTCGGCCAGGCGCGACGGCGCGCGGCACCAGCTCGGCCAGGCGCGACGGCGCGCGGCACCAGCTCGGCCAGGCGCGACGGCGCGCGGCACCAGCTCGGCCAGGCGCGACGGCGCGCGGCACCAGCTCGGCCAGGCGCGGCGGCGCGCGGCACCAGCTCGGCCAGGCGCGGCGGCGCGCGGTACCAGCTCGGCCAGGCGCGACGGCGCGCGGCACCAGCTCGGCCAGGCGCGACGGCGCGCGGCACCAGCTCGGCCAGGCGCGGCGGCGCGCGGCACCAGCTCGGCCAGGCGCGACGGCGCGCAGCACCAGCTCGGCCAGGAGCGGCGCGCGCGCCCGCCCGCAGCCGCGGCCAGCGCCGCCTCGCTCTCGGCATTTAAATAATAGAAAACTTTTGACTGAAAAGCTATGAGTGTGAAAGTGGTTGTATATATTCTATTATTTCTTGATGCTTTATCAGTCAATGTAGTCTCCCAACTAAAGGTTGTCATTAATTTATTATGCCTATTATTCAAATGTGCAATATTTTATATACTTAACTAGTGAATAAGTAAACAATCTTAAGTCCACTGATTCTTTATTTCTAATACATTTTAACTTTTATACATTCATTTCTTGGGATTTGTTTTATTTCAAATACCTCTAATACACAGATCAAACATTTTTTATTACACAGAATTTAACATTATACAACTTACAGCTGTAGGAAAGGTGCATAATAACAATTAATATCTACTTTAAAACCTAAAATATCTTTGTATTTGAAGTGTAATTTAGTTATATAAATTTACATTTAATATAGATCTTTAATTTTATATAAATTCTTTAATTTCAACTAATTTAACATTTGATTAAATAAACAAACAGCTTATGGAAAGGTAAACATAAATACATACTTTATTATACAGATAATACCTAAATAACACCCAGATACAGAGCAACCACCTATGTTCATCACACAAATGTTTGCCCTGGGTGGGGATCGAACCCACGCCTCTTTGACCCAGAAGTCAGGGTCACTAACCACTGAGCCACCGAGGCAGTACTAACTAACACCCCTACATAGGTCTTCTGCTCCGCTCCCGGCTCCGCACCTGGCTCCCGGCTCCGATCCTGGCTTCAGCTCCACTGGCTGGATCACCGTCCTATAAAATTATGAAACCATACTATACTAGGACGACTTAGTAGGATAGTTATTATATGTATACAAATAATACATTATGAATGTAATGTAGCTGCTTTATTAACTACTTTTACTAAGATTTTATAACAATACTAAGATAAATTCTACTTTACTAACCTATGACTTCAATGGTTGCGCATGTGAGCATTCCATAGCCTGTCTACAAGTTGTTGCCTCACTGCGCATGGACGTCTTTGGTCGAGTGTGGCCAGAGAATGCTCTGGCTGACGCTCGCGGTCAAGGCGCATAGCCTCCTCGTCGATCTCCATGCGCGACTCGCAAATGAGGTTGTGAAGAACCACACATGCATTTACAATTTTCCCTGCCTTCTCAGGGGTATAGTGCAGTGTCCGATGTGCCAATAGGCACCGAAAACGTGACTTCAAGACACCAAAACATCTCTCCACCACATTCCTTGTGCTGATTTGTTTGTTAGTATAATGCTCTTCTGCACTTCCTGCTTCAGCATTACGAATGGGCGTCATCATCCATGGCCTTTGTGCATAGCCAGAATCACCTGTAATAATTTAACATTTTTAAAATACTTGTTGTTAGGTTAGAGGACTCCTCTGTCTGTAACCAGTGATAGCTAGTATAAGTATGTCATAGGCATTAGGTATATATATTAGCAAACATGAGTTTATTAATACTGAATTTGTCAGGTTCCACACTTACCCAAAAACCAGTAGGTCTCGCCCATCTCATGGAGTCTTTGTATCCCAGATTTCACCGGACAACAATTCCATACATGGGAGTCATGACTTGATCCACCATATGATGAATCAACATGTAAGATGCGTAAATTAGCATCACATATCTGTAAATTGAATACATTGATTTAATTTACTATCTCCGTCACTGTAAAGACCTATTCGACCAAGGTATTATGTATTTCTTACCACTAGCACATTCAGTGAGTGGTACATTTTCCTGTTGTAATATCCTTCTTCGTGTTCACTAGGCCGAATTATAGCAATATGGGTGCCATCAATACAGCCTAGAACACCAGGAAATCCAAATTGGTCATTGAACCTAGACCAAGTCAGAGCTTTTGTTAGAAAATAAATGAGAAACTGAATCGAGGTAATTAATACATCCATATATAATAATTATTTACCTTCTTGCAACTTCACGACGTTCAGCTGACGTTTTTGGGAAAGTTACATACTTCCTCCAGATCTGAGGATGATTCAATGCCTCTGTTACTTCCGCAAGACAATCAGACACAGATGTCTGTGACAATCCTAAGCTGAAGTCATTGCCTACAGATTTTTGGTAGCTACCACTAGCATAAAATTGTAATGCCGCCAATATCTGTAAAACAGTACAGTGGGTAAATGTTTGTAATTAGCACTATTTAACACATCATGTAAGTTGCACTGAATTCATAAACACCTTGATCTCCGGCCTAATAGCCGTTGTCCTCTGTGAAGAATGCAAAAGAGGAATTACATCATCACAAATTTGCAAAAAATCGTTCTTCGAAAGGCGAAAATTTTGGATAAACGTCCTCTCCGGCAGCTGCATGGGCTCGCTTTCTTCTCGCAGCTGTCTCCTCCGTAGAGTCAGCATCTTTCTCAGCCTTTCTTCTTCAGCTTCAACCAGCAACAGCATTCGCGCCATTTCTCACATAAAACAGAAAAATTAAACACAAGCAGTATCTATAACATGTGATGCTGAATTAATGAATACTGAATTACATAAATAACATCACAAAATCGATAATAGCCAAGTAATTATCCAAAAAATACCAAAGCCTTTATGAAAACGGTTGGTTCGTGGTGATTGTTTTCATTGAATAGCTAATAGCTGTCAATGAAAGCAATTACGCCATCTTGAATATTTGGGCGGTACGAAATTTAGCTGTCGATAGTACATTTTTTTAAAGTTGTTCATTCAACGATTGCTTTCGCAATCGGCGCAAAGCAATTGATAGCTATCGTCACATCGGCGGTGCCAAATGGCTAAAATGACGTCATAAACTATTGCTACTACGATTGCTATGCCATCGGCGGTCGGCCCGCAGGACTGATGGCCTGATTGGCCATTATGCATACTGGCAAGCGCAACGTAGGACGTCCACCCACGAGGTGGACTGGTGATCTGATGACAGCAGGATTGCACTGGGTACAGACCAAAAATATATAGAGCTATATATAATCTAGTAGAGCTATGTATAATCGAGCTATAGATAATATCCAGTACCTATTCGACGACGCGTCATAAGGGTGCTAGAGATCTTCTACGATAACATGAACCGCCCCTCCAAAATTAAAAACGTTTGAAAGTATTTACAACGCGCCACTACGCTTGAGCCGTGGTGGTCTAGTGGTTGTAACGCGGGCCTGTCATTCTTGAGGTCGTGGGTTCAAACCCGGTCCCGTACCAATGAGTTTCTTTGGAACTTATGTACGGAATTTCACACCACTGGCTTTTCGGTGAAGGAAAACATCGTGAGGCAACCTGCATACGTCCGTAGAAGAAATTCGATGACGTGTGTGTATCTACCAACCCGCATTGGGCCAGCGTGGTGGATTTGGCCAAATCACTCTTCGTAGGTAGGCCTACGTCCTGCAGTGGACTATTAAAAAGGCTGGTACAGTACCACGCATGTGTGCGTACTGATACAGCCGTCAAACAACTATAGGCCGACCGCTTAACTCGCGTATCGCCTGCGCGGAAGAAGGGAGCGGGGGGTGATGTTACCGGGTGGGTGAGAGGGGTACGCAGAGCAGAGAGCTGCTCTGCGTACCTCCCTCCTGTTGAATTAAGCGGTCGGCCTACAGTCGAGCTAGCAAATCCAAGGGTTTGTTGCTCATTACAACTTAGAACACCATACACATTATAGTACGTAGCCGAGGCAATATTGCTAGCCCGACCCGTAGGCGAGGGCTGTAAGGAAGCAGAGGCTGTAATTTTTAAAGCGCACGTATGTCATACGACGTTTTATAACATATTTGCGACGAAATTAATGAAACTCTGACTTTGACTTTGCATCAGTCGAAGCATCGTGCGTTTTACATTACATTACCGCACAAGTGCCGTAATGTCCCTCACACTCTTGAGTGAAAGTAGGAGAAACGAGACCACAGAGTTCTGCAGTCGGTGGCGGCGTGCGTTTTACATTACAATAATGCACAAGTGCGTAATGAAATACATTACGATATTGAAATTGGTGTAATTACAGCCACTTTACGAGCAAATATGTTATAAAAATAATAATGATAATGTGGAAGGGCCGGCCATGTTATCCTAGAAGATATGTTGTGTGTCCACTATCCATAATAATATATTGTTTGACTGCCTCGGTAGCCCAGGGGTTAGTGATTCTGACTATTGTGCCAGAAAGGCGTGGGTTCGATTCCCACTTAGGGCAAGCATTTTTGTGATGAACATAAGTGTTTGCTCTGTGTCTGGATGTTGTTATCTATTTAAGCATGTATTTAAAAAGTATATTTATGTATGTACATATTGTATATCATTCTCTGGTGGCCATAATTACAAATGTTGCTTAGTTTGGGGTCAGAGATCATGTGTGAGATGTCCCTAATACATATATTTGTTTTGTTCAGTTTGTCACCTGTACGGGCATCATGCGGTCGACGGTGGTGAACTGGAAATGCTTGAGTTCATTAAGGTCGGGGTTCAATTCCCCGTACGACAAGTCGTTCGGCAACATCTGGAGCGACTCCTCGTATCTACATTCTTCCAGTAGTTCGTTCCTGGAATGTTTCATAAGCAATAAATACTAGAAATCCTCAGGAAAATAATTTATGAAAATCCTTTCTTTGTGGAACAATCAATACAAAATTGAATCAATTAAGGAAAAACCTCCTTGGTGATATGTTTATTACTTTTCAACGAGCCATACTGCTGTGACTTTTGTTATTCAATTTTTAGGGTTCCGTACCCAAAGGTTAAAAACGGGACCCTATTACTAAGACTCCGCTGTCCGTCCGTCTGTATGTCTGTCACCAGGCTGTATTTCATGAACCGTTACAGCTATAAAGCTGAAATTTTTACAGATGATGTATTTCTGTTGCCGCTATAATAACAAATACTAAAAAGAGAATAAAACAAATATTTAAGGGGGGCTCCCATACAACAAACCTGATTTTTTGGACGTTTATCGCTCTATGTTAATAATGGTAACAGGTAGATGCTTGAAATTTTCACAGAATATTTAGTTTTATATTCACTTCAATAATAAATAAATAACTTTTAAAAATATATGTATTTAAGGGGGCTCCCATACAGTACGGAACCCTTCTTAAGCGAGTTCTACTTGTACTTGGCCGATTATTATACATCTTGGTCCATATGAAGTACATGTTTTCATATTTTTCAACCCACTTCAAAAAAGGAGGAGGATCTCGATACGACTGGAAGTTTTTTGTATGACAATGTATGTTACGCGATTATTCCGTAAATTGTGGATCGATTCTGACGACTCTTTTTTGTGTGGTAGATCATATCTCAGAAGTATTTTTATTTAAGATTTATCAAACAAGGTTGAGTAGTTTTTGGAAAAATCAAAAATAATCTTAAAATACAGCGTTACTGCGATTCGAGCGAACTATTTCATTATGTACGTGGATTGCAAATATTGCAATGATTGAACTCAGCTGTGCTATTTTTGGCTAAAAATCATTATTGTAGGGGTGGAAACTGAGTCCATGGCCAAAAATACTGATTTTACCGACTAAAACTCCCTAAAATACTGACCATTTACTGACCAAATTTGTATAATACTGAACCTTGGTCGGTCAATATAACACCATACGAATGTTAGTTGCTGTTAGTTAAGTATATTTGTTAATAGTGTGTGGAGAATGATTGTAAATAATTAACTAAAAATATTTTTGTGTTTGGCCTCCACCATCCCCATAGCCTGCACCGCATTTTATTATTAAAAAATAACTTAATAATACAATATAAATATTATTTTGGACAAAACATTTTGTTTATAACACAAACAAATTATTTTTTAATCTTTTCTTCCTCTTCTCTTTCGTTCGCTAATGTACTAAGCATCACGTTGTCTATATTTACGGCGACCATGTCGTTGTCCTTCAGACCTTTTTTCAGACATTCTGTTGCCGGTTATTTTTAAGACACTCCCCACTCCAATACGGCATTTTTGTCACCCTACACCACTTTTACCTTAACCTTAGCCCCTGATCCTCAAAATACTGACTTTACTGACCATTTTTCGAAAAAACGGACTTTTACTGACCTTAGCCAAAAAAACTGACTTTTACTGACTTTACTGACCATTTTCCACCCCTGTTATTGCGAATGGACTTTTGTAACAAAACATTTTATAATTTTTTGCAGTAATTATGATTTACCGGCCGCTATCGGAGTCCATGAGCTCGTAGTACTCCGAGCTGGATGCGGCACTATCTTGCGACTGCACGCGCCTTTTCTTGCACGGGACCTGCTCCGCCTCGAATGTCTCCTCCCCGTCAGCGTTTATTAGCTCCTTGTATCCTGTGCAAACAAATAACCGTAGAATCATAAATTAATATAAATATTTGGGGACATCTTACACACGGTCTCTGACCCCAAACTAAGCATAGCTTGTGATATGGCTGCCAGAGACTGATATACTACATCATATTTTTAATACATACTTATATAGATAGTACCTAATTAACAGAGCAGAGCAAACACCTATGTTCATCACACAAATGTTTGCCCTGGGTGGGGATCGAATCCACGTCTCTTTGATCCAGAAGTCAGGGTCACTAACCACTGAGCCACCGAGGCAGTCATGGACGTAGAATCATGGACGCCTATCTGGCAGCTTCCCTCCTTTAGGCCGACCGCGCGTATTGCCTGCGCGGTAATAAGGGAGCGTGGGGAGATGTTACCGGGTGGGTGAGAGAGGTACGCGGAGCAGAGAGCTCGTATTCGCAACCTTCTCACCCATCCGGTAACATCTTCCCCCCGCTCCCTTCTCCCGCGCAGGCGATACGCGCGTTTAGCGGTCAGCCTATAGAAAAAATCGCTAGCTACGTCACTCAGTAGAACCATATCAGATAACATTAGGTATATGCGTTATTACGAACTAGCCGATTTGGTGAACTTTTATCCCCTTAATCTTTACCAGAATCTCTAAGTATAATCAAAGAGAAAATTTAGTAGACTTAAGAAGAGTTGTTTAGTAAACGAGTTTGTAATATTTTCCGATGTTTATACTTTAAATAGCTTTTTTGGGTTGATTAAAAAATATTAGAAATAAGTTAACTAAAAAAAGTTGTAGTACGTTAATTAATCTTACCCATTTCAGTAATTTTAGCCAAGAAGTGATTCCTGTCGTGTAATGCCAGCTGGTTTCTCGGTCGAAATTTGGGTCTTTCTCGCGCCATTTCTTGTACTGCAGAAACAAAGTTTTCATTATATTAGTACTATAACTGTGTAACTACCTTATATTATTATAGTGTCATAGTTTAGTATGTAAGCTGCAAGCACCTAGCGTAAAATGACGAATAAGCGTTTATGAAGCGACGCCTCTGTAGACAGTGGGCTTTTTGCCCTCTTTTACATACTATTATAATATTGCCGTGTCGTACTGGGCGTGCTAGAAATGTCTTCGTTCAGCACCCTGAATGAGTAGAGTGTCCTAAGTGGATGGTTTGTTGTAGTTGGCGTAATAGAGCATAAAGTGTTGTTTTCCATGCCTGATATGATCCTAACAAGGTCATGTCATGGTATACTAAGTGCTACACAAATCGGCGGATGAGAAGTTATGCGCAGAACGCTGCGCAAGAGCCCAAATATAGGTATGCGCGGGAACCAGAAAGACGAGACGCCAGGGCAGACACACCCGCCAACCTCATGCCACCCGCGCGCTCCCTATGCCCGTACACACATGCGCAATGATTAGCGAATCACGGCTAAGTGTCATCTGCGGCTAACTTCTCATCCGTCGATTTGTGTGACGCTTAGTTTACATTATAGCGGGTAGACACTTCAATCTGTAAACATTAGTTAGCGACAAGGCCTCACCAATATGTGCAGCAACAGCTGGCGAGAAGTTATGCAGCAGGCGCCACCAGCCCGCCTCCCCGAGCGCAGCGGAGCCCGACTTGAATAGGAGCTTGTTGTAAACAGACAACACGCCTGCTATAGTTCCCACCCAGTTCTTCTTCTGTTTACTGAAACATGTTAAAAATAAATAAAATAAAAATAGGCTCTATTCACTAATATACGACCTTACAAAACATTACTCTTATTTCTATTTCTTAAATACTAGGTTGTCCAGCCTGGACATAGGCCTCCTCTAGAACTTGCCAGAGCTCCCTATCTCTAGCTTTCCTGCGCCACCCTGACGGCAGGTCGTCTTCCCATCTTTTCTGTGGTCGTCCGCTTCCCGTCTCTTGGATACCAGAGCATGTCGACCTATTCTTTAGTCCATTTGTTTTTCTGACTTCTCAGTACATGCCCAACCCAACGCCATTTTACTGATTTTTTTATTTTTTGGGTTACGTCTGCCACACCTGTGGCAATTTCTGATTTTAGTCAGTCTCCATTTATCTCTTAGCTTTATATGAAGCATGCTTCTTTCCATCCCCTGTTAGCATACCTTCAATTTTTGACTATGAGCTTTTGTCAGACCCCAGGTTTGGCATCCATATGTTAGTACAGGTAAAAGACATGTGTTAAATACTTTCCTCTTTGCTAACATTTAAAAATTTCTTTTAAAGATTTTCAAAGACAAACATGTTAGGAGGTGAAATATTAGGCATTAAGAACTAAAAAATCGGCCAAGTGTGAGTCGGACTCGCGCACGAAGGGTTCCGTACCTTAAGGGAGCCCCATTCCTCTTGCCGTTATTAATAGCGAGCTAAAAATCACGGTTGTTGTATGGGAACCCACCTTAAATATTTATTTTATTCTGTTTTTTTCAGAAATACATCATCTGTGAAAATTTCAGCTGCCTAGCTATCATGGTTCATGAGATACAGCCCGGTGACAGACACACAGACGGACATCGAAGTCTTAGTAATAGGGTCCCGTTTTTACCCTTTGGGTATGGAACCCTAAAGGTCTAAAAAATTTACAAATGGAGCCACACAAAAACAATCATGGTAGCTGACTATACAAACTCATACAAAGGCCTCTACAGTGAATTGAAGAAATTAACATATCAGCGATTGGAAACTCTGTGTGGAAACAACAAGTACCACAGATATATGCAGAAGATTATGAATCCTTGCATGTGTTTCATTAAGCTTTAGTTGAATGGCAGATGTCAGGAAATTCAGAAAATAAACTTTACTTTAATAGAGCAAGTACTATTTTTTTGTATGTGTATGTTGTTCTTAAACTTTCACAATTCAAGCACATTATTATCAAGGAGTCCTTTCTTCAATAGAGTTGCATCGGTAAAAAAAAATCGTATTTTCAGTGAGCAATTGGTCCCGTAATATAAGAATGTTGTATCTGTACTTACTTTGAAGCTCCAAACAGTGCCTGCCAGTATCTGTCGATGAAGGAGCAGATGTGAGTCTTGTAGTGGAAGTAGCCATGGTGGCTGATGCCATATGACTGAGTGCACAGATGGTTTAGTGTCAAGTAGATTACATTAACCCTGGAATAAAGATAAAGAACTTTAAAATTAATTTGTCATTAAGAGAGCTCAGACCAAATAAAAACTAAAGACAGAATGTTGTGAACAAACAAGTGAGGCCGGCAAAACTACACTTCACCATGTACAGACCCAATTACACACACATACAAGTACAACGAAACTACGCCTTGGTTTGTCAGTCGAACTATGGTGGCGCAACACCGATGCACTCACCATACGTATAAAATCAAACCGGCCTCACTTGTCTGTTCACAACTTTCTGTTGCGATTTTTTTATTTGGTCTGAGTAAGAGAGCTATTGTTTCTGTAACTTAATTTGTTAATGAGAGAATTACAGTATTTTTTTATAAGAGAACACAATAAATGATGCTGCAAGGTTTAGGCTGGGTGGTAGCTTTAGGCCTTCCCATGTGTTAATAACTTTATTAAGTGAGTAAAATTTTATTCGGTTCAGTATCAGACCTAGTAAAAATGTTCACTAGCTCAAGAATACGACAATATTACAATGTTTTAGTGTTTCAGACTATGAGTTTTTAAGTAGACTTACCAAGGAAATTTGTAGCGTACAAATGATTCCTGCTTATCGGGCGAGCAGTCTTCACACTTATATTCAAAGAACACATCGCAGGCGAAGTCGCCGGGCGTCCCGGAGCGCCGCAAACAAGTCAGGTGCACGAAACAGATGCAAGTCTCGCAAATTAGGCCGGGGCGGCTCTGTTTGTCTTCTGGCTCGTTGCAGTATTTACAAGTAGTGCTCATATTGAATTACATGCGATATCACATTTATATGTACAGCGCGAAATAAATGAAAACACAGTATGGATGGAATATTTTAAAAGTTGTGTTTGGTTTCGGCATAACATAACCTCAAACTATTTCAAATCAAAATAAATGATAATGTTGCCATGTGTCTTCATAGCAGTGAAATCTATGACATCTCTGAAAATAATTATAATTTGTATCAAACCGGGTTGGACTGGTTCGGCTGGTTTTACTTAGTAAGGTATACATTGGATCCGAAATAGTTTGCATTCCAACGAAAAAAAAAGTTTGGTTGCAATTTTTAGAAAATAAGATCCGCCGGAGCTCAGGAAGAACCCTTAGAATTTTTCGTTAACATCTTTGATAATTCGGTCCTTCTTCGTTATAACCTCTATTTTCTAATTACCGTAGGTAGGTACCGTTTTTCAAAACTTTGAACAGCCTTTCTTCGATAAGCAAGTTTTTACGTAACTCGGGCATGCATTTGGTATACTGATAATAAACCGATCCTATTAAATTAAAATTTTCAGTTTCAGTTTGGAGTCCAATAAACGAAAAAAAATTAAGGGTACGGTAATTAGGAATAAAGGGCAAAATTCAAGAATGGACCATGATCGGAACCTATTGTAACTTTTCCTTGAAAAGACGCCAATCAAGTTTGTATTCTATCTAATAATCTATAAAATCTCAACCTAGCTAAAAATCCTATCCTGGCAATAATGGATACAACGAAATGACACTGACAAATGAAACTGTCAACGTGCTTTTTTCAATAATGGCATGCAACGATCTATACATTTGCCAGTTTAGATAGTGTTTTAAAAGCGGTTGATGGAGTCTGGCCAACGAAAGCTGTCCAAGAAAAAAGGCGGGAATTTTAAAAAATCAAGAGCTGTTAGCTTTTCTAGTACCGCTCAGCTGATCTCCATGAAATTTAGCATGCACGTAGTTCTATAAACTACGTGCATGTACAAGGGAGTGGTGGTGAAGCCTCAGTTGAAATGAAAAAAACAGAACATTATTAGTAAAGCTTTATTATATCATCGTTTCATCCAAAGACTATCTAAGTCAGCCCGAGCGGCTCCTGTGCCTCCTAGATGCGAACTCGTTGATCCAGCGGTTGATGTTCTCCTTGTGAATGGAACGCGCCAGCCGCACTGGCTCCGGGTCGGAGGGATGAGCTGCCATCAGGTCGAGGTGGTGCGCCGAGTCGCCGATCACTACGGCCTTCACGGAGTCGCTCACGCTGTTCAGGATACCGCCTGGAAATTAAATTATACATAGAGCATGAATGTATAATTTAATTTTGATGTACGCATGCACCTAAAGTCCTAAGTCCTAATCACACAACTTGGCGGCTGTGACGTTAACTATTATACTTACAAGCTGCGGATATAATAGCCCAATCCTGACTAAAGGTCAAATCTTCGCGAGGATTGGGTTAATCGCAGCTTGCGGCTAACATGACAGCTGCCAAGTCGTATCATTCGACCTATAACAAGGCTTAAAATAGTAGGTACGAGTAGGTAATATTGGTACGGATGATAGCTACTTGCATTTTTTAGTGTAGTAGGTTATAGGTAGGTACAATAAGTGTGATAAGCTATGTTGCTGCTCTTAGGTACAAGTGGTCGATATCCTGCCTGGCCTCGATATCGAGGCCTGCAGCAGCGACCTGCCATATAGTTCCGACGCACGTCGTCCTCTCGTGGCGTCACTCCGTACCACACCACACCGATCGAACTCACTGTCTATCTATATTAGTTACGCAAATACCTGCAGCCCAGGGGTCCAGTAGCCCGTTACTAAGCACGATATTAGAAGTGGCCTGCAACAGCAAGCCTCTGTTCCGACGCGCGTCATTCTCTCGCGGAGTCACTCCATAATTGACGACACCACACTCTACAGGTACATTAGCTACATAACTACCTGCAGCCCAGGGGCCCAGTAGCCCGTTACTAAGCACGATATTGGAAGTGGCCTGCATCAGCAAGCCTCTGTTCCGACGCGCTTCATTTTCTCGCGGAGTCACTCCATAATTGACGACACCACACTCTACAGGTACATTGGCTACATAACTACCTGCAGCCCAGGGGCCCAGTAGCCCGTTACTAAGCACGATATTGGAAGTGGCCTGCATCAGCAAGCCTCTGTTCCGACGCGCTTCATTCTCTTGCGGAGTCACTTCATAATTGACGACACCACACTCTACAGGTACATTGGCTACATAACTACCTGCAGCCCAGGGGCCCAGTAGCCCGTTACTAAGCACGATATTGGAAGTGGCCTGCATCAGCAAGCCTCTGTTCCGACGCGCTTCATTCTCTCGCGGAGTCACTCCATAATTGACGACACCACACTCTACAGGTACATTAGCGACATAACTACCTGCAGCCCAGGGGCCCAGTAGCCCGTTACTAAGCACGACATTGGAAGTGACCTGCAGCAGCAAGCCTCTGTTCCGACGCGCGTCATTCTCTCGCGGAGTCACTCCATAATTGACGACACCACACTCTACAGGTACATTGGCTACATAACTACCTGCAGCCCAGGGGTCCAGTAGCCCGTTACTAAGCACGATATTGGAAGCGGCCTGCAGCAGCGAGCCGCCGTAGTTCTGCCGCGCGTCGTTCTCTCGCGGCGTGACTCCGTACTTGGCGCGGCAGTCGGCCGCGTACGCCGTGAAGTTCCACGGCTGCGGCTCGAACATGTCCGTCTTGCCGGTCGCGCACATCGGCATCACCATCTCTGTGCACGCCTGAACATAAAATAAGTCAAATACGGTGATGATCATAGTTCTCCACTAGAACTAGTAGATACTTCTCCCAAAAGGAGACGACGCGACACATCTCTTTAACAGATTTTTTATAAGAATCTCGACTTGGCCATACAAAAACAATAAGCTGTTATCAACCTCTAAATTTTAATATTATTCGATTTGAATTTATTAAGTCTTAGTTTTCACAGTTTTTTAAATGACCTTAAAGTTATAAGCCTCTGAAAAGTAGTATCAATACTTTGGCTGAAAAGTATAGAAAAAAATTTTTTTTTTGAAAAATTAAGTCGTAAGAGCGTGCAATATTTCTTACTCAAACGATTGACACCAAAAATATAACAAATATAACAACAAAAGATATTAAAGAGTTTTCTTCGCGATTTTTCTCAGAAAACGCGAAAACACTGGCCTATTCAGAATCCTCTGTTATCGAAATCAGTTGATACTCGTAAATAGCGCAACAGCAAATTTCCCCCGATTTTTGGGAGAAATAAATCTTTCGCTTTGATCATTTATTTTGAGAATGACCGATCGGAATCGTCACTACAAATATACAAATTATATTCTGGTAGGCAGGTACCTATAACTAAATTCGTTTCGAAGGACGAAGTTGCTCAGAATCTGGTCCTTCGAGTCGGTTCTGTATTTTCTTATCTAGGAGTTAAGAATACCGATTTCCATTCCATTCGAGATTTTTACGAGTCTATTAGTCACAAGTTGTGTGATCTAAGTGTCAATTGGGAGTTTTGCAAATCAAATCGAATTACTTTTACGTCGCGTTGACAGAGCGCGCCGAGCACACACACACACACGCGACCACATTGACACACACGCTTGAGTTAGCCAATCACTGACGTTGCCGCGCTTGTGTTGTGGTTTGGCGCTCGTTACATTACCCTAAAAATACTCACACTTAGCTATTCAGTTTTCTGTACGTGACACAAGATGGCGCTGTGCCATTTCCATAGAATTCACATCAAACGTTAACGCGATCGAGGTCGAGCGAGAAATTCCCACTTAGCTCTCTGTGAAGCCTACTACTAACCACTTTAATCTGTTAGAGAATGATAGGTAAGTAAGGGATAAAACATTCTTATTTCAGGTTCTTTGATAGACTTAAAAGATCAACTTACCTGGTAGTCCCAGCCACTGGCATCCAAATTTCCGTAATCGTCACCTTTTCTGTAATCTATGCACTTCTGATCGTGCTTGTAATTACCATAGGTGTCGATAACCTTTCCGATAGCCTGCAAATAAAGATTTGCCACATTTAAAAACGCATTTCACACTTAAAAAAACGCATTGAATTTTAAAAGCTTCTAGCCCGGATAGCATAGCAAAGGGACAAATGGTCTTTCCACCCCTCATCATTACATCCCCTCAAAGAGGAAATAAAGTATGGATTGACAATGACAACTGACATTTAAAAAGGATAAAATGGTATTTTTCCTTCGCCGTGCTACCCGTGCTGGGCCAGGAAATTCACAAAGAAAGAATGAGTCTTGGTGACCTGATAGTAAAAAAAAGGTCAACATCAAGAAAATTGGGGATAAAAAGCTAAGGCTTCCCATGTTATTATGCTATTCTCTTGATGTGATAGTAAAAAAAATTACATGACAAATTATAGGCAAGTTCGCATGCACTCCAAAACATCTCGCAGTCAGCAACTTACCTCAAGAAGTTGTGTGCCATTCAAAGTTTCATTCAGATAATGGCCGACGACCCTCTCAGGGTAAGATAGCAGGAGCAGTAAGAAATCACTCGAGAATTGATAGTTGATTGGTAGTAGCCAATGGAAGCAGATGGGATGGAAGCAAAAGGGTTCGGAAATATTTACTTTCAAGCGATGAGTCCGTGCTGCTGTTTTTATGACGTTATGATAGTAAAAAGTTCACTGCAGTCGAATAAACCTCGCACGTCTAAAAAATCGGCCAAGTGCGAGTCGGACTCGCGCACGAAGGTTTCCGTACCGTATGGGAGGACCCCATTACCCATTATATATTATACACCATTCCTCTTGCTGTAATTAATAGCGAGCAAAAAACTCCTAAAAATCACGTTTGTTATATGGGAGCCCCCCTTATATTTATTTTATTCTGTTTTTAGTAAGTATTTGTTGTTATAGCGGCAACAGAAATACATCATCTGTGAAAATGTTAGCTGCCTAGCTATTATGGTTCATGAGATACAGCCCGATGACAGACAGACAGACGGACATCGAAGTCTTAGTAACAGGGTCCCGTTTTTACCCTTTGAGTACGGAACCCTAAAAACTGACTAATTGACACATCACCAACTTACCTCAAGAAGTTGTGTGCCATTCAAAGTTTCATTCAGGTACTGGCAGACGACCCTCACTGGGTAAGCTGGCAGCGGCAGTAAGAAATCACTGGAGAACGGATAGTTGACCATCGCCAGGGTAGTGTACATGTTGGCCAGGAAATCAACTAAAGTGTCCACGTCTGTGGAGTTCTTTACGCCGTCACAGAGGTTCCAGTTCGTTTTCAGCCAGTCGGACGCGTTGGCTTGGGCTGTTGTGAAGTTTCTGGAAGTAGGAAAATACTTATGATTTAAATATTGTGATTTTATAGATGTTCCTATATATAAATAAGTATAGGCCGGGTAGCTATAGCCCTGTTGACAGAGTGTTCAAGCCAACCAGGACGTGTTGCAAGTTAAAACAACCAGGACGTGTATTTTTTATCAATTTAACGTGTCATCAGAGCCACGGTAGGTAGCGCTCAGTTGTAAATGCTACCTGCGGCCACCAATCTAAAGACTGACCGTGCCGAACGTTGCTCAACTTCGATGATCGCTGACAAACGTCTTGTCAAACTACGATATGTTGGGTCGTTCCCGATGGTTACTGATGTTTTGTAATAGGTAGGTACCTATTTTAGTTAGAATGAGGAAGGGTGACATTTCAAGCCAATTCAGAGGACAAAGAGATAAAACTTTCTGTCACATCGACAACCCACTTGGTCTATACTAACATAATAAAAAGGGAGCAATCAGTGTCTCGCATTTATATCAAACAATATGTCAGGTGACCAATCATAATAACTTAAAAGTCTTAAAACATACACTTACCTCGCACCTATATAATACTTGATCTACTTAAATACTAAAGTATCTAATAAGTATGGGCAAACAAGACTAGGTAGGTATTATAATAAACCTAACTACAATACCTAAGTACTTCGTTATTGTACCTAAGTAGGTAATTAAAAACGAAATAATTCTTCATGACTTCTTGAGTACAGCGATTAGAAACGCGCGTTTGTCATAAATTAATGCTAAAAAGCATAAATGATTACCATAAATAGACTCGCATGACTGTAACATTAGCTGGTATAACTTAAGCATATTGAATCGTATATACGAGTACCTACAGTTAGTTTCCAACTTTACATTGTATCAAAATGATATATTGAGATGACTAGTTAAAATAAATAAAATGCACACATATTTTCCGACTAAGTAGGTATGTTGCACTCACAACCTTAGTTTTTCTGAGCTCCTGACTGTTGGCATAGAGAATCAAGTGAAGTAAGCGCAAAAGCCATGGGTAGCTACAGAAAGGACCCTGCAGGTATGTATATACGAGGACTCTGTAGATACCTTTGTCTTCTGGCCCCTAACTTGATGACGTTTTAATTTATTTTCAAGTGTTTATAGGATTTGCATGAGGTGTCCTCATGATGATAAAGACATCAACTAAAAAATGGATACTACATGACTCGCAGTCATGCTTGTGGCTAGCCAGTCAGCTCGATTCCAACCGACCTTATAGGAAATCTAAGGGGGATGTGCATACTACCCTACCTCTGCAATTGTTTCCTGACTATTGCAATATGGATATCTTTAAGGCAAGAGTAAATAGGTATCTTCTAGAATCTAGATGCTTGCTACTACTCTATCTTCAGCGACAACATCGATTTTAACAGATGGAGTTGATGTCAGATTTACAGCATCCAATTTTATTCAGTTATTTTGTATTATTTTTAATCAGTTGTTTTAAATATGTATACTCGTTTCAATTTTGTATTTTGTTAGTTGAATGACGAGACCTATTGTTGGCGGTACTATGTATTATTATACAGATTTTGTATTTTTAATTATAGTATTAAGCTCGATACGTCAATAAATGATTCTGATTCTGATTCTGATTCTGATAACGGCACAAAATATTAGCCAGTATCACAACCAACCTGAGCACCTTCCAGGACCTCCTGATATTATCCGAGCAGGCAGTGGTCGCCTGCGAGAAGCTGGAGGTGGTGATCCTGTTGAAGATGTCGCACGGCATCATCCCGGGAAACATGTGGATGGGTGCCGACGCAGCAATGGCCCCCGCCACAACGTGAGGGTACTTCATACGGAAGTATGCGGCCAGCATGCCGCCGTACGACCCTAGAACATATTTGAAAAGTGCTTTTAAAAAGTCTATTTAGATTTATACAAATTTCAATAACAGGTCCTATTTAAATCTATTAGGAAGACTATGTTCAACAGCTGGTATAATTTTCGTGATCATCGCTTCTCATTTCAGACTAATGTATAACTCATGTAGAATGTAGGTACCTAACTTTTGCCAACTTGTTATGGTGTTTCCGCAGATTTTTTGGACGTACCTACTGGTCTTTTAGCGCTTGCTGTCATGGCTGCACATGATGATATAACTTGGTTAAGTAGATGTCGATATCATATCATTGCAGAGGACCTACAACCAGCAATTAATGAAACAGTTCTGCCTTTCACGGTTCAGCAGCGTAAAAGTTCTTTCTCATGGCGTCTGTTTGTATGCATCTTTTTAAAGCTAAATGGGTACCTGATTGGCGAATGGCGGATTCCCGTAAGCAAAAGTGTGAATGCACCCGTGCAAAGCGCTATAATACTAATAAATAATTAACCTACTACCTACTTACCTAGTACCTTAACTTAATTCATTATGTAGGTATGTAACTAATATCCCTACATGATCATTATTGTCAATATGATCGGGGTCAGCAAAAGCAATCGATTCATATTAACAGGCACGTGCTGCGAGGTTTCCAATTTCATCAATTTTATTGTTTTGCAAATACCACAAGCTGTAAATTCCTATTTGTAGGTATATTCTTTGGTTTGATATAAACTCTAAACTCTGAGTCAGTTCCTTTGACACAACGCGATGTTACATGATTCATACGAGTATCTACCATGTGGTGTGGTCCCTATCCAATATCCTTTTTTATCGTACAAGTGCCATAAATAATTACAACAAAATTTTAAATTGCAGTGTTGATGGCAGATAGAGTAAAACGAGTAAAGCCACATAAAATAAGGCAGGGACCAAGTGGCAGATTATCTCTAAGGTACCAAAACTAGGCACGTGCCTAGGGATGCGAAGTTACCTATGGAACGCGCGTGATCATGTAGAGTTTGAAGAGTAAATCCAGCTAGAGTACATTTTTAAGCTGGGGACACACAGTTATTTCAGTTCATCAGTTAAATTCTTCCGAATTCCAAATTGGTTTAGAGCTAACTACGGTGGTCGAAGCGAACCCATAAAATAGCCATCACTGATCAGTTCAACTGACAGTGTGTGCCCAGCTTTAGAATATATTCGACGATCAGGTGCAGTGGACGTTGCAAGATTGTAGTGAGGAGAGTTGGGTCGAGAGCATACATTGAGAGCATTAACTAAGAAATTCATCTTAAAGCTAAAGAAGAATGTCTTAATTCTTTCGAAGCCAGTATTTGTTATTGGCTTTTAGAGGAGCGCCTATGAAGTATTTGCCTAGTGTGCTCTATTCAGTTTCACGGGGAATAATATTACTAGTCCAGTTCTTACCTCCGAAAGAAATGAACTAGGGTATCTAGGTGTGACCGCGCCTCCTTGTAGGTGGTCGATGAGCTCGGCATGAAAGCCAGCGCCTGTGATGATATCAAGTATCCGATGTGCTGGTTATCTAGAGACGTTTTATCACCGAACGACATTGATATAGGATTCAATATTGTCGCCAGTTGATATATCCAGTTGCTCTCAATTGTTGTGGCCAAACGACAGAGTATCTTGTCTTCCTGATCTTGTCTTGTGGCCTCCCCTATGGATCTCCAATAAGACCGGTTTGTAGCGGCTTGCATCCAGCGTGATCCTGCGGTCTTAATGAGATCATCCGTCCACCTTGTGGGTGGACGTCCTACGCTGCGCCTCCGGTACGTGGTCTCCACTCGAGAACTTTTCGACCCCATCGGTCATCAGTCCTCCGCGCTATGTGGCCTGCCCATTGCCATTTCAACTTGCCAATCCGCTGGGCTATGTCGGTAACTTTGGTTTTTGTAATTAATCGTAATTTTGGTTTTGGTATTCAATCGTATGGGAAATAACATAACTGAACATGTTTTACCTCCGAAAGCGATGACCGGGTATCTAGGTGAGACCGCGCCTCCTTGGAGATGGTCGATGAGGTCAGCATAGTCAGCCAGCGCCTGAGACGATGTCAAGTATCCGATGTGCTGGTTGTCTAGCGACTTATCGCCAAACGGCATCGATTTGCCATAATACCTGGAAGTTCACATAAATACCTAATTGAACTCTGAATACCTTATTGTAGGCTCCGGTTGTTTAACCGTTTAGCCATGTCAGAGGCCTTCAGGCGGCCTAAAAACTCTAGACACCAGGGCTAGCCACCCGGCCTATACTAACTTACTTAACTCCGAATCTGGCCTAATTTTAGAGGCGCCATCGTAATTATATTAGCAACTAGCTGCGCCTCGTGGTGTTACCCGCGTTAGCCCGAGATAAAAAGATTTTTTCTAAAATAAACGTAGCCTAAGTTACTCCTTATTACATCAGCTACCTGCCAATAAAAGTTCCATCAAAATCGGTTAAATCGGTACAAACAGACAGACAAAAATTGTTAAAAAAAATATTTTGGTGTATGTACCGTAAATATGTATATTCATAAACATGTAGTAAAAAACGGTTATTTCAATATTACAAACAGACACTCCAATTTTATTTATATGTGTGTATAGATTAGAGTAGCCCTGATTATTTTTCACTATATGCGTTTGATAGAGAGAACACTATTTTACGTTGCTATTAAATTTACGATGGCTCCTTTAAGATTGGGCCTTCTGTAAGGCTAAATTATTTCGTGGCGTCCCAATGTAAATAATAAGTTATTGCAATATTATTGATCTTTATATTCTTAGTGGGGATTTTGTACAATTTGTCTACTAAAAACTCTAATTTAAGTACGTCTGTAGAGCAACCGTTTTAACATCGCATCTAAACTGAGATATGTTTTGAATTACTACAGTATAAATTATTTTGCATTACAGTAGATTTCAAAGCAATCGTTAAAAAAATAGGTAGAGTTAAAGTCAATAAATCACAAATAACAATTAGATAATATACCTGTGTTCAGCAAACACCAGCTTTGCTCGATATTCCTCTGCGATGTCCCACATGAAACCCGTGTGTTCTGCAAACACCTCGATTTGGCCCTAAAGTACAGAAATAATAAGTAATAAATAATTTCAGGTTACGTAACATAGGACTGTAGGAAGTAAGGCAGGTTAGCAAAAAAAGTTCAAGTCCTTCAGATCCATTCCATTATTCTCAATGACTTCGTTATTCCTATAAAACGAAACCAAAAATTAATTTTAACTGCTTATTAAAACTAAGTACTTTTTTTTATTTAAATGACTAACCATATCCTCAACGAATTGCGTAAAATAAATATCTTAAAATATCTCTACAATATTTCGCTCTATATTTTTCTGTAACCAAGACCTTGTTTTCCTGTTTTTAATAATAATAATAATAATAATCGCAGGGGCGGCTTTGTGGCGAGCCGTCGGTGAGTGGCGACACCGCGAACCCCGATTCCCTGGGGCTAAATGAGACCCCTGACTCCTCTCTTGCCTTAACTGGCTGGCTTGGAGTGGAAACCGCAAGAGCTAAGAACCTAAGCTCCAGGGTGGAAGTGTTAAAGGGCATAACGCCGCGAGTAGCGTCCAGTGAAAGCGCAGCACACCTCTCGACACCCTTAGCCGTCCACACCAATGTTGCCCCTCCGGCGCCAACTTAAGGTAGCCTTTATGGGGGGCCCATTTAGTGGACGGCAAGTCACCACCTGCTACAAAATTTTGAAATGGGGCATAAATAGCAGGTGCCGAACCTCATTCCATAGTCCAATTTTACATAACATTTAATATTTCACCACAATAGCCCAGTTTCAATATTTCAAGTCTTTTTAAATGCCATAGTTTGTCTACAACGCTATACTTTTTATACCTACTGCTGTTTTTATATTTCAAATTGTAAAAAGGGCCTCTCAATGTTGGCTTAGGCTCCATTGATGCCTAATAAAGGACCAGGCCAAGCCTGTGAATTCTATTGAATAAAGAGGAATAATAATAATAATAATGCTTTATTTCAGACACTAATTGATCCATATAAAAACACATAAATGTACAAACAAATTAAAAACTTAATAAGACAATAAATAGAATAAATTCTAGTCAAGCCTTAACTAGCCACATGTATCCATCGTCGGTACGTTTCGGTCTGCAATAGCCTGTCCGCTAGGCTTCTTATAATGACGTTTTTACACGTTTCAAGTCTGGACATAAACGCGGCTATTCTTTTACGCTGTATAGCGTTAAAAGAATCTACTCTCGCTTCCGTAAACATTCCCGAGGCGCTGCAATACCACTTCAGGCCCATCAGGTGCCTGAAGATGTTATTGTATGCCACTCGAATAGCGCTATGAGATTTCACGGTATATGACGTCCAAAGTTGACACGTGTAGAAACTCTGACAGAACGATTTAAAAAGCGTAATTTTCACATCAGGCGCCGCTCTGTAGAACTTCCTAGCAATCATATTGCCTACGACACATAAGGCTCGCCGCTGGCGCTCTATGTCGCTGTCGTCTTTTAGATTAGAGGTCACTATGTGGCCAAGGTACCTAAAACTATCCACTATTTTTATCGTCTGCTTATTTAAGTAAACGGCCGGTACGTTCTGGGGTCCCTTTCCCGACCTGAAGATTACCATTTCAGTTTTTTTTGAGTTGTAGGTTAGTTCGTGCTTATGCGCATATTCCTCACAGATTTTGATCAATTTTCGCAATCCTTTAATCGAAGGGCTAAGCAGCACCATGTCGTCAGCGTAGCTCAGGTTGTTGACATACCTACCATCCAACCTGAGCCCCACCGGGGTGCCGCTCAGCTCCACGATCAGATCATTCATATACAAGTTAAACAGGTCGGGTGAGGTTACCCCCCCCTGCCGCACACCGCAGGACAGCTGGTATCTATCGGACAGCTCAGAATCCCATCTAACATTGTTGGTCTGGTGGCCGTACCAGTACGTCAAAAGACCAACAACCTCTGAAGGGGCTCCAGCGTCATACAACTTCTCCCACATCAGCTCGTGATTCAAAGAGTCAAATGCACGACTTAAATCAAGAAAGCACGCATAAACTGTGGTGCCGTGTCGGTTGTAGTATTTGACAATTTCTTTTAATGAAAATACTGCCATGTCGGTTGAAAGATGCGGGCGAAATCCGAATTGTCCGTCATCTATACTGATCGAGCTGATGTGCGAGTAGATCACTCTTTCGAGAACCTTAGCCACAATAGTTGCCAAGGAAATGGGCCTATAGTTTGCCGCACTCGAGATGTCACCTGTTCTGTTTTTCGCGATAGGTATAACTAATGTCTGAGTCAGTTCCTCGGGTAGATAACAATGCCTCAAGCAGAGATTAAAAAGCCGCGCTAAGACATGACAAATGTGCTGCCCAGCAAATAATAGATGTTCAATACTTAGGCTGTCGTGACCCGGAGACTTTCCACGCTTCATAGATTTCAGAATTGCCACAATTTGTTCTGGCGTTACTATCACGTGTTGAGCCTCCGAGCCCCGACATGCCTGGGGTCCGGTTGTGCTGCTCCGGACTTTAACTTCAAATTGATCACGAAATAAGTTCGCTATTTTTTTCTTATCACTTTCTCCCTCAACGGTAGTCGGTAGACTATTTCTGTGGTCAAGTTTCTTTGTCTCTTTCCAGAACTGCACAAAGTCACGATCGGTATGATGTCGAGCCAGCACATCCAATCTAATTTTGTCTTGATTTTTTAGAACGTACTTAAGCGCGGCCTTGTATTCTCTGCGCGAGGAGGTCATGTTCTCATAATGATAACCCGAGCGCGGCCTACCGTACAATACCCATAACGAAAACATTTCTCTTGACTTGACATGCGCGCGCCTGACGTGAAAATTCCACCCTACGATTTTCTTATACTTCTTACTTATTTTAGTACTAAAACTATGCACCGCTGCAGACCGCAACGTCTCTACAATACAGCTGTAAAATTCATCAATACGTTTGTAATGAAGTTCGCTTTTACATAACATATTATCATTAAATATAGGTACCTATATAGTTTTTGCTCACAGTTTTGTTTTTTTTTTCCTTCAAAACATCTACCGCCTTACCACAAAAGATTTTAACACGCTTTAAACACAGTTTAACCGTGCAATTTGTACTGTTAAACATTGTCTACATCGTGCGTAAAACTTTTGTGGTAAGACGGTTACTTACCTATCTACGTACCTACGTAGACAATTTAGTTTCAATACCTATTTAAAATTATTTGTATATTTTATTATGAATATTGTGAGCGCTTTATGTAGCAGATCTATTAGTACTTACGGAAGCGTGACTCGAGAGAGCAAAATAAAAGTAGGTACCTACAATAGTAGGGATCTACTATTATTTTCGGTTGCGGAAACAAGTCCTGTCGAAGTACCTACCTATATACTTTTTATTCTTGTTTTTATAAAGTAATTTTCTAGTTATAAATTTTTTCAGCTCAAGAAATCTCGAAATACAGGTACGAGTAGGTACTTAAGAGCCTGGTTGGTCTGTAATTTTTCATACAAATGTATTACGCTGTTTTCTTCCTATAAAATACTTATAGAGCTTCAATTTTTTGTCATAAAATTAAATTTTGCTGTTTAGACTACTCTGTCTTTTCTTTTTCTTGATAAATTAATTAGCAAGAAAAATATGACCCTTCAAAATCACAAAAAAATTCACCATTATTACTGACATCTTAAGAGACCTACCAGAAGAGACTAAATAATATCTAACAAAATATAAAATGACAGAATCATGAGCACATATTTTTTTTAAATTTTGACATAAAAAAGTACTTGATTGAAATAGTTTTTGAAGAAGAAAACAGCGTAATACGAAACGTTGTCTCACCAAGTTTTTTGTAGGCATAAATCGCTCTGAGCTGCAATTGTCCCTATCGCACGATGCGGGGGTAGGGTCGAGGTAAGGGAGGTTCAAACCTATACGTACACAAGTACTAGGGATGTAGTAATAGTCGATATTTTTGTCGATGCTCTAGTGATGTCCATCGATATCGATGTTTATTAAAAATATTAGTTATTTTTTCCAATCTTATGATTTGACCGTAGTATGTTTGTTACTTTTGAATATAAGATTTTATCTATGGAATATAGACGTTTAGTTGCTACGACATATAGCAGCGATTATACAGAACATCGTGTTGTATCCGCATACATCTAAATGAGTTAGGCGCAGAATAACCAATTAGCGTAATGCCCAAGTAATCCGGGAAGGCTCAATTCTACGAAAGCATAATTCTATGAAGGCCCAATTCTCAAAATGGCAACATAATTTTGATTAGAAATTTTCTAAAAAAAATCACACATATTAAATACATATAAGAGCTTACCGGTACCTAGAACAACCTCCTTTGGCGAGTTAAGTACATCATAACTTTTACTATGGGACCGACCAGAGCCGAATCCGCGAGAAATATCAACTATACCATAGAAAAAGTCCGTTGATAATGGACAAAGTGTATGGAACAGCTGGTTTTTATCGCCAATTCGGAGTTAGTTGCTCCCATAGTAAAAGTTGTTCTTTTTAAACCTATTAACTTTGCCCTAAAGAGGTGGTGCTTTAATTAAAGCACAGAATGCTCAATTCTCAAAATGGCATTCATTCTTAAAATTGAGCTTTCTTAGAACTGTGTGCCATTATTAGAATTCTGCGCCTAAAGCGAAATAATGGTTCTAATCAGGAAAATCACGTGCTCTCTAAAATTGTGTAATAACTGTAACGTATAAATATAATTATCCTTAGTCCATCTACCTAAGCGAAAAACATTCTATTAAATTATTCAAGTATCAAAGACTCAACTTTAAATAATTAAAAAACACATAATCAGTCACATTACAAACACAACAAAATAAATAAATCTAGATCTAATAAAATAAATAAGTTCTATGATGCGCTTGCCAGTATAGGTAGCGCCACACAAGTCGGCGGATGAGATGTTAGCCGCAGATGACACTTCGCCGTAATTCGCTAATTATTGCGCATGTGTGCACAATGCCGATGCCGCGTGGCGTAGTGGTAAGCACAGGAGTGCACGCGGGAGACATGAGGTTAGCGGGCGGGTGTGCCCCGGCGTCTTGTCTCTCAAACTCAATTCATATATTGCAACATATGAACATGCGGTTTTTAGTTAACATGTTTTGTATAGTTATACATATGACCCTATAAGGGTATGGCAATTTTATTATTTGTATTGGAACGATTTATTATTACGTTTTCTAGATTATCGTTAAAAAATTTGTCTAATGTATAATAGGATTTCGATAATAGGAAAATTTTTAGTTGTTTTATGAAACAGTTTTATCTTTCGATATCTTTTAAATTATTTGGCAATTTACAAAATATTTTTATAGCCATAGAATTTGGGCTAGAACTGTGCATTGTTCTCTCTGGCTCCTGCGCATACCTATTTTTTGCCTTTTGCACAGCATTCTGCGCCTAACTTTTCATCCGCCGATTTGTGTGGCGCGGATCGTAGGTGAGATCCATTCGAGAAAACAGCCCCATCGGCTATCCGTCCATTGAACTACGTGCCTTGCTCTCTGTCATTTTAACTTGCCAATCCACTGAGTTTTGCTGAAAAGTTCTAATACTTAGAAGTGTTTCAATCAGTTTGTCTCTACCTATTTTGTAGATATTCTAGCCTGTATTTCTATGGTGTGTGCCCTATTCACTGCTGCTTTAATTTGCTAATTGCTATAACTTTTTTTTAACGTATTTAAATTAGAACCAAAGTATGACAAGCAGTTCTCCAAACAGTAAGCCTAGCATCTGATCTGTTTAATTGAATTCTCAATTCAATTAAACAGATGCGAGGTACGAGTACATTTCGCTGTGATGCGCTAATTATTGTGCATATGTGCACCATGCCGACACCGCGTGGCCTAGTGGAGTGCACGGACGCAGGGAGCGCGCGGGAGGCATGAGTTTGGCGGGCGAGTGTGCCCCTTTCTGGCTCCCGCGCATACCTATATTTTGCCTTTTGCGCAGCGTTCTGCGCCCAAGTTTCCATCCGCCGACTTGTGTGGCGCGGATTATACGTGAGATTCATTCGAGAAAACAGCCCCATTGGCTATCCGTTCATTGAACTATGTGCCTTGCCCTCTGTCATTTTAACTTGCCAATCCACTGAATTTGGAGAGAGCTGAAAAGTTCAATTAGAAATGCTTTAAATGCTTTAATCAGTACATATCTACCTACTTTGTAGATGTTCTATCCTGTATTACCTACTATGGTGTGTGTCCTACACACTGCTGCTTTAATTTGCTGATTGTTTTAGTTTTTTTAAACGTGTTTAAAGTATTAGCAAGGTATGACAAGCCGTTCTCTAAACAGTAAACCTCGCATCTGTTTTATTGAATCCTCTATTATTTTTTATACTATGGAACTAATAGCGGAATGAAAATATGGTACGAGTAGGTACCATATAAAAGGCAAGAAGTTTTAGATGTGCAGGTATACAGTAATATAACGAGACCCTATTACTAAGAATCCTCTGTCCGTCTGTCTGTTGGTCACTTGGCTGTACCTATCTCATGAACCGTAATAGCTAAACAGTTAAAATTTGCACAGATGATGTATTTATGTTTCCATTATAACAACAAATACTTACTAAAAATAGAATGAAATAAATATCGACTTCAACTGTGCACAGAATTCGCGCGGATCGATGTAGCATTTTTCACATTATTGTTGATTTATCAAATATGGCTCAGCCGATTTCAAGAAAATTTAAATGGGACCAACTTCGACGTATACCCTTTCCAAAAAAAAAAAAATACGCGTCAAATTGCGTACCTCCGTTTCATCAGTCAAACTATAGAATAAAATAAATATTTATTCATACAACAGATGTGAGTTTTTGCACGATAATTATTAATAATCACAACAGGTAGACGCTTGACATATTCTCAGAGTATTTAGTAATATAATACATCAATTTAAAAAACAAATAATTGAAAAACGACTACATATTTAGCTCCCATACGGCACGAACCCTTTCAAGCGCGAGTCCATATTTATTTTAGTTTGTAGAAGAACTATGTTAGATATTTAAATAAAAAATAATTAACTTAAAATTAGAAAGAAGTAATTTCAGTCCAAATATATAATGTAAACTGCAACGCCTACAGAAATCAAATAGCCAAATTGCTACTTTTACTCCCTGCTTTGGGTTCAAGATCAATTGTATATGATGTTAGTTGGGTACATTTTATGTTTTTGTACAACAATAATAAAATAATTTGAAAGAAAATAAATAAGCCTATAAAAAAAATAACCTATGTCACAAATAATGTAGCTTCCTAATGGCAGAAAAATAAATAATCATTGGCAGGATTATTTTTGTTTGCTTTCCGCCTTACCTTCTAGGAAACTAGATTATACGTAGAATACGCGTAAGAAAGCTCTACGTACGGCCAAAATCAGGAACAAATTCTATGCTGCCAGGGAATACGGAATGCTAGTGAAATAACGTACGAGGCGCCACGACTCGCGCGCAGAGTTATCTTGTGTGCACTCTACGTAATATCATATTTTGCTACAATTCAAAATCAAACTTCGGTCGGCCACGCTGGTTCTTTGAGGCGCGGGCGGGGTGCGGGGACAGTTCGAGCGCAGTCCGCACACAAATACAATTGCATCACACACACATTGAAGCTCCCTGGTTTGGGCGCATCGCGACGGCTATAGTTTAGTCCAAATACCTATTTCTCAATTTCTTCGTCACTAGGCTACGCTCTTAACCCTGTGCAGTTTTGCATTCGAATACAAAACAATGATTGCTCTAGACAACAGAAAAGGAACGATGATGTAGGTAGAGGTTGCCTATGATAACTTTACACACGTGTGGTGGCGCCACATACGTTAAATAGCCAGCATATTTAATGCCCTCCCAGCTTCAAATAAGTTCCCGGTTTTAGCCGCACGCACGCTAGGCATCTAGGTACACAATTGAATCCACATCTCATGAATATGTGAAAAGAAGACAGTCTTCGAAGAAAATTAAATATCTTTTGTTTTAAACTGACTGGGCATAAAAATGTTAGTAAATCAGTCGACAGCTAAACCTACCTAAGCTTATTAACGGTATCGGTCGCTGGTGTCTACTCCTCCACGCGGGAAGCCCCCCATTAATTATGTTTTCAATGAATAAGAAAAATCGGCCAAGTACGAGTTGGGCTCGCGCATGAAGGGTTCCGTACCGTATGGGAGCCTCTCGTAAAAAAAAACACGTTTGTTGTATATTAAATGCCCCTTTTAAATATATATTTATATTATTCTGTTTTTAGTGTTTGTTGTAGCGGTAATCAAAATACATCATCTGTGAAAATTTCCAATGAAATGTTTAGTGTAGGTAAGTTGATTGCAATCTTAGAGCTAGTATAATCACTGCCTGGGACCCTAAAGTACATGTAGTATAATAAAGTTGATGTAATATGTAGTATATGTCAATTAATTGCTTATTGTAGCAGACACTTGAGACTGTAAGGTATTTAATGAAAAACCATATACCATACACAATATGCGGACTATAATTGTATCTATGACCTAACTATTTCATAGCACATGCAGTCAATACAATATGTAGTAAGTAGGTACGTCTACACTAATTAAATAATAGGGACTACCACAATAGGCAATATAACGAGACATATATAATTTTCTATGCTTAGACAGCATGTTTACCATTTTACCATTTCACTTCGTTAAGATTCACGATTCAATGACCTCTAGGTAAGTAGGTTTATTTGAGCCACAATCAATGTTTTGGTTCAATATCTATTCCAATAACGAAAACTAACCGTCAGTTACCAAAACAAAACACAAGTTATCTGTAAACTACTTACGAATAATACTGCATCTAAGTAGTTATTTCCAGTTATCATTTCAACTTATACTTTACATTTTTTAAGTTTTTTTGCGAGTCCACATAAAAAATCTCAAAATTATTTTAAATTAATCTTGTATGAATACAGGAGACAAAGAGAATATACAAAATGAATATAAATAAGTTTGTGTGAAATGGGATTTTAAAATCTTTTGTTTAAATAAAATTAACAACATTATGCAAACCATAAACGAATAAGATCATCGGAAATACCTAGTGGTACCTATTTATTAGAAACATATTTAGACTGTACCGTTACTCTACATACTCTATCTACATCATCGTTAAAACTAGTGCATACTTTTGTAGCTATAGAATCATCGGTGATATAAATTACATTGGTACAATTGATCTAATTTCTGCACTAGTCTAGCTACAGTTTGTTTTTAATTCCTATAGAACACCAATCTGACAAACCCAAGTGTTCCAAGCCTTAAAAAAATACTGCGCGGCGCTTTAAAACGGAGCATAACGAACGCGCACATAAACAAAAAAAAAAAACATTGATAACATCTTACCTCGTTCCCGGTATAAAAGAAGATAGGCCCGTGTCCTTGGTCCCAGAAAGTATCATTCACCAAATACTTGATCTTGAAGGTTTCATTCCTCTGGTAACCGAAATGGTCCAACGGCACTTCAAACCATTTCGTCTCGTACTTGTATTCACTGCGAGCTATCGTCACAACTGCTAGGAATATTGTGAGCCGCCACATGGTGTTAAAACATGTAAAAATACTATAAACAATACGTCTGGTCTGATCGAGGTCTGGCGTGATAATGGCCAAATGACCAAGCCGTGTGGTGAAGCGCGATCAAGCGATGCAGCTTATGTAATGTACCGTTAGAGACAAAAGTCTCTTCGATGTGAGGACAACTGTACTCTTAGAAGAGATCATGAATGGTTAGAGCTTGACTGGGAGAAGTTTCTTCAAAGTCTTTTATTCGCATAAAGTTCTGCTATTTTAACGAAATGTAGAGCTAACGAAATGTTTTAGCCTGCCAGCGATTTTTAATATCTGGGTGTCTATTACATACGGAAAAACTGCGTTTTTGTATTTGTTGCTCATTCTGCTTTGTATAGCTAAACAATACATTTCTAAGTGTTATCCTCAGAGGCTAAATTCTCGCCGGACGCGCTAAAAGCAGATACCTATTCATTCAGTTTGTATTAAAATTATTAGAATAAAATATTAAATGGGCAGGCAATATTACTCACAATAACAGTAGTTGATGTAATATGCTATCTGTAATCAAGAAACATTCCGTTTCCTTCATTTTTATCAAAAACCTGTAATAATTATCCAGAGTGTAAAGTCCAACACGTTAAAAGTTTCGAGCCTATCTGTACATATTTTGTTTATCAGGGAGCCGAGCAGGATGTATGAGTAATATAACAAGAGAAGAGGGATCACTCTTTGTGCAATTGTGCACCAAATGATTTCTTTGTAGGTATATCGAGTAAAATATGTATACCTGCATACATAGTATCGACATGATAAATTGTAAATAAGCTGAAAGAAATCTTGAGATCTTGTGCATGAGCTCTCCGTCGAAGTTGGCCAATGTGTACAAAGTGTTTCTATATAATTATGATAGATATATATGTCGCCGCGAGGGAGAATCGGGCGACTTCGGGTACCTTCGCGATCGTGTCCCGATGCCAGCATCCTAGTTTTAAGCATTAATTAACTATTCCTAGATAATTTGTTATTCTGATTCACTTAAAAAACAGAAAATATTTATGATTGCATCATGTTCAATTGAACAATCAAATTAATTAATAACAACTTAATAGTAAAAATCTTGACTAAGGCATTTTGAGTAACTTCATCTTTGATTTTGATTCTCGATGAGATAAATCTATTTTGACAATGTGAAAATAACATCTATATTTAATAATTACTTTTAAAAAGCTCTCTGTTAACCAACATTACTGGAAATAGCTAGGTTCCAATATTTTCATAAAGCCTATAGCGCCATCTGCAGTAATTTATGGTGAAACTTATTATTATGGCGGCTGGGAAGGATTGGAACCTAGCATCGGAATAATACTTTGTGACGAGCGCTCGAGCTGAACACACTGTAAGTAAATCTTAGTTAAAATTCGATTAAAACTACTTGTTCCTCTTGTCATTTCGTGCTTTTATTTTAAAGTAAATTCCAATAAGTGTTAGAATAGTCCCTGTTTGCTTTTCTAGTTATTTTAAGGCTAGGCAGTTAATTAAATTGCCTTAATATAGCCTGTGAATTCAAGTTAGTGTTTTAAATCATCTAAGTGACTCTTACATTGCCTAATTTGCTAAATAATTAGTTAAATTCCCTCAGTACAGCTAGTGAATTCAATTTAGAGTTTCAAGTCATCTTAGCTACTTTTACATTGCCTGATTTGCTAGATAGTGAGTTAATTTGTTGCATCAGAGCCGGTAGTCGAATAGACTAGCGGATCTGTGGTTTTTAAAAAGCTTTTTAGGCTTCCCACTCGACATCAGAAGTGGGATGGAATCCAACGAGGTTTTTCTGTCCGTTTATCATGTTTCAGGTTACCCGATCTGATGGACGACCCCACACCAAACGCCCCTGCGCCTGGCGCGTCAGCGAGTTCAAACGTGGCTATAGGCGCAACCACGTGTTCGCTGGCAGCTACGTGTGCACCGGCAGCCACGAGTTCACCTGCAACCACGTGTCCACCTGCAACCACGTGTCCACCTGCAACCACGTGTCCACCTGCGGCCACGTGTCCACCTGCAGCCGCGTGCGCACCTGCCGCGGCTCAAGTACCAACTCCACCAACGCTGCTGCTTCAGTCTGGTAATGTACCTCCAGATTTTTTTTCCCAAATGATGATCACAATGCAGCATATGAGCCATAGGCTCCTAACAGAACAGAAATCTGCGGATAAAGTGAAGATTACCGATGTATTCCTGCCTTCGTATGACCCAGACGGCAACGTAGGAGTTCGCGAGTGGTGCAAGCACATTTCCACTGCTAAAAGTACGTATAACCTCACAGACTACGATGTCCGGATGAAAGTTACGAGCTTGCTAAAAGGGAGAGCCAAATTATGGGCTGATAATTGGCTAGTTACAACATCTACCTGGGAGGAGCTGCAGGAGATTATCATAACTACGTTTGAGCCAGAGAATCGATACTCACGGGACATACTAAGGTTTAGAGAACATTCGTATGATTCTTCTAAGGATATCGCAGAGTTCCTGTCTCAATCATGGCTGCTGTGGAGGCGGGTGACGAAAGATAAGCTTGACAACAGCGACGCGGTGGAGGCGGTGATTGGAACGGTGAGTGACGAACGCCTTCGTATCGAGTTAATGAATGCCAGAGCTATTTCAGTGCCGGAATTGATATCTGTTGCCTCTTCTATACGCGCTAAGCGCCCTAGTCAAAGTAATAATAACCAACACCTTATAAAGCGCCCCAAAGTCACTGGTGATAATCGAAGCCCGTTTTATTGCACATTTTGCAAAAAGAACGGCCATACTTTCGATATTTGTCGTAATAGAAACCTTGCGAATTTTCAACCAACGGGACAACGATCTGAGACGGCACCCACATTACCTAGACTTAATAATGATAAAGTTTGTTCGTTTTGTTCAAAGCCAGGTCACACGTTCGATACTTGCTATAGACGTGAAAAGAAGGTAGCTTCTAATGTGAACTCTGTGTCAAGTGATAGGTCACCTACGTTGAACAAAATGCGTATTTGCGTCGGTAATGAAATCGTAGATACCGTCTTCGATAGCGGCGCGGAATGCTCAGTGATGCGTGAATCGGTAGCAAACAAGCTACCTGGACGTAGAATTCAGGTAGTTAATTATCTACGCGGGATAGGGCCTTTCACTGTAGTATCGACAAGTACCCTCACAGCTATTTGCATCATTGACAATATAAATGTTGAAATTTTATTTCATATTTTGCCAGATTACGAATTGACGTCAGATGTATTAATCGGCGCAAATTTGCTTCACGAGACTGGTCTTAGCGTCATAGTGACAAAAAACAGTGCGAATTTGCTGTTTCAGCCCCGCGTTTTGCAAGTGCGGTCAAACGACCCATTATTCGATAATATTGATCACGACTTGACAAATCAATCAGAGATTGAAGAGTTGATGAATTTACTCAATAAGTACTCGCACGTCTTTACGCGAGGTTTTGCAAAGTCACGCGTCAATACGGGGAAATTAGAAATTCGGCTAAAAAACCCTGATAAATATGTAGAGCGGAGACCTTATAGACTGAGTCCTGTCGAGCGCGGCAAAGTTAAAGAAATCGTTAATGAGTTAATCGAAAACAACATCGTGCGCGAAAGTAAATCACCATATTCTAGCCCGATCATTTTGGTAAAAAAGAAGAATGGAGACGATCGGATGTGTGTTGATTATCGAGAGTTAAATTCGAACACTGTCCGTGACCATTTCCCGCTTCCACTGATCGCAGATCAGATTGATCAGTTGGCAGAAGGTCAATTCTATTCTACCCTCGACATGGCTTCTGGCTTCCACCAAATTTTGATTTCGGAAGACAGTATTGAGAAAACCGCCTTTGTCACGCCCGACGGTTTATACGAGTATCTCACAATGCCATTCGGCCTCTGCAATGCACCTTCCGTGTACCAAAGATGTATAAATCGCGCATTGGGTCCTCTTCTAAATGCGGGTAGTGCTAAAAATGACGCGAATGATTATGACAGCGTAGCACAGGTGTACATTGATGACGTAATAAGTAAATGTCGCGACTTTGCTAGTGGTTTAGCGTATTTAGAGCGAATTCTAATTGCCTTATGCCAGTCTGGTTTCTCGATAAACATCGAAAAATGTCTATTTTTCAAGCGTTCCATTGAGTACCTCGGTAATGTGGTTGAAAATGGCCAGGTTCGTCCAAGTCCTAAAAAAATTGACGCGCTCTTAAAAGCTCCCGTGCCGACAAATGTTAAACAGGTACGCCAATTCAACGGGCTCGCGAGTTACTTTCGCCGTTTCATTCCTGATTTTGCGCGAATTATGGTTCCTCTTTACAATTTAACCAAACAAAGCACTGAATGGCAATGGACTCACATTCACGAAGAGGCACGTCAAAAGATTATCCACCACCTCACCTCTTCACCTGTCTTGACAATATTCCAAGAAGGGAATCCTATAGAGCTTTTTACGGATGCGAGCAGTCTGGGATATGGGAGCATTCTGGTTCAGATCATCAGTGGTCGACAGCATGTGATTGCTTACTTCAGCATGCGTACGACGGATGCAGAAAGTAGGTACCATAGTTACGAACTGGAAACATTAGCCGTTGTACGGGCTATTAAACACTTCCGCCATTTTCTATATGGGAGAAAGTTCAAAGTGATCACGGACTGCAATGCTTTAAAAGCCTCAAAGCACAAACAGGACCTACTACCACGCATACACAGATGGTGGGCTTACCTACAGAATTATGACTTTGAGATCGAGTACAGGAAGGGCGAGCGGATGCAGCATGCAGATTTTCTCAGCCGGAATCCAGACCCACTGACGGTAAATACAACGACGAAAAACCTGGAATGGGTAAATATCGAGCAACGACGTGACACTCAGCTGCGGCCGATCATAGACAGCCTCTACAACGGAGATGACGTCCCAGGATACCTTCTAGATGGCAATGTTCTGAAATTCAAAAAAAGCGACCCAATTCGAGGTGAGCAAAAACTGATCGTAGTACCGAATTCATTTCAGTGGAGCCTCATAAATACTTTTCACACAGCCCTCAAACACCCAGGCTGGGAGAAAACGTTGCAAAAGATCAGAGACACTTACCACTTTGATAGAATGTCAACTGTTGTACGAGAATTTGTGAACAACTGTGTGATATGCAGAACCTCAAAGCAAACTTCGGGACCTACACAGGTAGAACTACATCCAATCACAAAGCCGACGGTCCCGTTTGAAGTAATTCACATGGACATAACCGGTAAGCTTGGTACTTCAGAAGAACAGGAATACGTCATTGTTACTATAGACGCATTTACTAAATATGTGCTACTTCGACACACCAACGACAAGAGCCAGCACAGCACTGTGGCAGCTTTGAAACAGGTCATTCACCTCTTCGGAGCTCCAAGGCGGATCATTGTAGATGGAGGGCGCGAGTTCCTTGGAGAATATAAGAGTTACTGTGACAGGTTTGGTATCGAAATACACGCCATATCCCCTGGTACGAGCAGAGCTAATGGGCAAGTGGAGCGAGTTATGTCAACACTGAAGAACGGTCTCGTCATGATTAAAAACTACGAGACCGCAGAATGGCATACAGCACTAGATGGATTACAACTCGCACTCAACTGCACAGCGCACAGAATCACAGGTACTGCCCCACTCACATTACTAACTCGCCGCCAAAACTGCGTGCCACCAGAGCTGTTACAGTTGGTAAATTTTGATAACGCTTCCATCGATACTGACCTCATGGACCGGCATGTACAGCTGAGGATGACTGAGTTATCCGCAAAAGACAAAGAAAGATTTGATAGAGGACGTGCGAAGATACGTAATTTCCAGCGTGGGGATTTTGTTCTGATTAAAAGCAACCCCCGAAATCAAACCTCTCTCGATTTGAAATTTAGCGTGCCTTATGAAGTTCACAGAGTACTGGACAACGACCGCTACCTCGTAAAAAAGGTAGTGGGTCACCACGGGCGGCCTCGTAAGGTCGCGCACGATCAGCTGCGGCGCGCCCCTCAGCCGGGAGCAGTCGCACCCGCGGCCGTGTCGCCCCAGCACGACCAGCAGCAGGCCGGCCCGTCCGGCACCGCCCGGGCCACGCCACCTCTGCCGGCGGCGGCACCACAAGCGACGTGTGGTGAATTCAGTGCCACTGAATAACCAGTCATCGCGCATCATTATCATAGCAGCCTCGGTGAGCACCTTTCAACCTATCATTTATTTTGCTCTCACATCATTACATAACACAATCCTTATTGGCGCGTGTAGCAGACCAATAAAAAAAAAAATGCATAATTAAATGCAGTGCAAAAAGAAAAGTGCACAATTAGCATATTGGCGCGTGGATGTGACCAGTATAGCAAATATTTAAAAAAAAAAAAAAATGCATAATTAAATGCAGTGCAAAAAGAAAAGTGCACAATTAGCATATTGGCGCGTGGATGTGACCAGTATAGCAAACAATTAAAAAAAAAAGCATAATTAATGCAGTGCAAAAAGAAAAGTGCACAATTAGCATATTGGCGCGTGGATGTGACCAGTATAGCAAATAATAAATAAAAAAAAAAAAAAATGCATAATTATAAATGCAGTGCAAAAGAAAAATGCACAATTAAGGCCAAGACTTTGACATTCGACTGATTGACTTTGACTATCGGGTGTACCGACCAATGGCCAATCCTGTCCTGTCCCCTGTGTCCGCGGTGTAATATGGCCACCTAGAGCACAGCATCGACCTGTCACATAATCCTTTAGAGCCTCTGTCTTGTACAGCATCGACCTTTCACGCAAGCCTATCCTGTCTTAATTCTTATACACACTTCACACACATGACTTGCATTAAAATACGATAATAATCCAAGTCTAATGACTTGGACTTTGCAGTTTCCATATTTTTAAAACTGTTTTCATGTGGAATGAGCAGTTACCAAAACTGGCAGTATTCAGTCAGACGCACGACTTGCATTTAAACACATTAATCATCCAAGTCATTAAGATTTACGATTTCCATATTTTTTTAAAACTGTTTTCATGTGGAATGGGCAGTTATCCTTACTGGCGCATTCAGTTGACACAGATACTTCTCAGCATGGAAAGTAGACCTTCGCAAATAGATGTTTGCAGTTGGCCCATAACTTATCAATTCGCACTATGCGCAGTAACCAAAATTCAAATCATAGGTTTAGGTCGACTGTGGAAGTACCTAACCTGAAAATACCACTTTCTCAATTTCAGAAAAGCAAACAAAAAAAAAAAATAAGAAGCGACCCAGAGCACGCGTCGCATATCAGAATCGCCGTGTCGCCGCGAGGGAGAATCGGGCGACTTCGGGTACCTTCGCGATCGTGTCCCGATGCCAGCATCCTAGTTTTAAGCATTAATTAACTATTCCTAGATAATTTGTTATTCTGATTCACTTAAAAAACAGAAAATATTTATGATTGCATCATGTTCAATTGAACAATCAAATTAATTAATAACAACTTAATAGTAAAAATCTTGACTAAGGCATTTTGAGTAACTTCATCTTTGATTTTGATTCTCGATGAGATAAATCTATTTTGACAATGTGAAAATAACATCTATATTTAATAATTACTTTTAAAAAGCTCTCTGTTAACCAACATTACTGGAAATAGCTAGGTTCCAATATTTTCATAAAGCCTATAGCGCCATCTGCAGTAATTTATGGTGAAACTTATTATTATGGCGGCTGGGAAGGATTGGAACCTAGCATCGGAATAATACTTTGTGACGAGCGCTCGAGCTGAACACACTGTAAGTAAATCTTAGTTAAAATTCGATTAAAACTACTTGTTCCTCTTGTCATTTCGTGCTTTTATTTTAAAGTAAATTCCAATAAGTGTTAGAATAGTCCCTGTTTGCTTTTCTAGTTATTTTAAGGCTAGGCAGTTAATTAAATTGCCTTAATATAGCCTGTGAATTCAAGTTAGTGTTTTAAATCATCTAAGTGACTCTTACATTGCCTAATTTGCTAAATAATTAGTTAAATTCCCTCAGTACAGCTAGTGAATTCAATTTAGAGTTTCAAGTCATCTTAGCTACTTTTACATTGCCTGATTTGCTAGATAGTGAGTTAATTTGTTGCATCAGAGCCGGTAGTCGAATAGACTAGCGGATCTGTGGTTTTTAAAAAGCTTTTTAGGCTTCCCACTCGACATATATATTATTGTACTCATCTTGTACCATAGGACCAACCTTGAACACGTAAAATTATCGTAGTAATAGGTAACCACGTTCCGTAACACTAATAAATAATTGTTACAGTTTTTCGACGATATCGTGCCAAAAAATGATTATAAGTTTGTGATAAGGAAAGCAAAATTCAAATAAGTAATATAAATTTAATCATATTTATTTATTTTTAAAATAACAGCTATGTTATGATAACACTTGCTAACAAAAATGTGGAGTTATCAGCTGCTATTTCCTTTACATTTTTAACAACACTACAATCATAAAAATAAATAATTAAAATACTAGTCCACACAAAAAGGTGTCTGTTAAAATGATTTCGATTTCCAAGTATCCTAAATTAATATAAGGCGTTATTTTTGCTGAAGACCTCATAGTGCTCACTGGGTACTCGTCTATATGGTCATGATAACTCTTAAATAAACACTCGTATTAAAAAAGGTAGGGTAGATGAACCGGTTGTGGCCATCTTAGTACCATTTGCGGCCACTTTGAATTTTAAGGATTAAAAAGACAATCTTATGTTAAAATAATATTATTTTTTTAAATTTCTAACATGTAGATTCAGACGAACAATATTTGTGGTATAACATTGGCCACAACCGGGTCAGTGGCCACAACCGGTACACCAATTATATTTAAGTTTTTTTATTTTTTAATAAATATCTACTCAAAAGCCACTTTTTATTAATTAATAAGACTAATATGTTATGGCATGCAGTCTTCGTCATAAAGATGGAATTTTGGTGCGTTGTGATGTTCATGGAAACTAGTTAAGTAATTAAGTGCCATGGAATTAATTCAAACTTTAGGGGACAGCAACATGTATTAGGTACCATTATTTGTATATTTTGCTTTTAGCCCTTTGACTGAAGTCGTAGACGGACTATGATATCCATACATATAATGTATTTACGAAACAAAAACAAGTTGGTATTTCCTCGCTTTAGACTTGAAAAAGGGCAAGAAGTCTTTTCTTGGAAACTCTATATTATATAACAAAATTCCAAGTGATATACTTATTAAATTTAAATCAGAATAATATCAATAAAATTGTTAAGTAAAAACTAATTTGTAACGCTCATTATAGTTATCGAAAATATTATGTAGATGATAAAAAGGCTTGGTAGTAGCTCTGCCATTCCCTATCTGGCTAAAAACAGTGAAGCCTATGTACTTTAACTTAGATATTGTTAATATTTTACGTGCCTAAGCGCATTTCTGACAATGCCAAAAGGCTAAAAAGGCAAATACAAATACAGACAAAAATTCATTTATAGCCAAGAACCTATTTCTTTTGCAATTTTTAGAGAAAAGAAAAGGTTGTTAGGTTTAGAAAGGAGTTAGGTTTAGGTAGGCAAAATTTTAAAGAGTTTACTGAGTTGAGTTTTGACAAAAGTCAAATAATAAAAGTTGTTAGTTTTGATGTTCAGAATAAGCCCCTAAAAGGATGCTAAACCCTGTAATACCCTGAAATAACCCTGTATATTCCCGTCAGTAAACTCTTAAAATGTTGCCTACCTTAACCTAACTCCTCTACAAACCTAACAACCTTTTCTTTTCTCTAAAAATTGCACAAAGGAAGAACTTTCCTAAAAGCGTCTTAATGTATGATGTTCGTTAAGCTCCTCTACTGAATATTCTACACCCACCAGTGGAGCCTCTTATGATGGAATTTTGGTGCGTTAATGTTGATGTTCATGAAATGTCTAGTTAAGTGCGATGAAACGAGTTAGTTCTAATTACTGTGTTTTATAAACAAAGTGTATCCTTAACAAATGGAACTTATTATCTTTGATAGTTCCACCACACCTTAAAATTGTATTGTCCCAAAAACGCTATTAAATTTATTGTCCCCAATCATTTCTCTACAGAATGATCCGTATCTACTGTATTCTCTGCCACTCCAGTCACTTATAAACACGGAAAGCGTTTCCTTAGATAAAACGCATGGTTGGCGTTTCCGATGTGTATTCTCTAAAAACCTATCATTTTCAAATTGCTCTATAGTCTTTAATAGTTCCATCGCACCAATACTGTCCAAAACGCACCACTTATATGCTTTAGGTTCCCCAACTCCCCGTCCGCTGGATGGTCTACATCCACCAGTCAAGTCACCTCCAAATGCGGCAAGTATTGTCCTTGGATGCTGTGATGATCGCATCTCCGGCGTACGAGTAGGCGCACGAGAATATCTCGCCCTCGTGGCCGGACAGCACCTGTGTCCGGACAATATACAGTTGTAGCAATAGGCACAATGAATAAAAAAATATAATTAGTCCGTCAGATATTTTTAATAATCTATTAAAAATGTTAGACACATAATTTTTCTTCTGTCAATTAAAAAAAAAATTGATGAAGGTATAGCCCGTTAAAGTTCCGCGTCAGGACGTCACGAGTATAAAGTACATGTCACGAGTGTCATACAAAATATGTAAAACGTTCGCGAGAGAGGTGACGTCACGACCCCCACTTCCAAACGTTGACAGGATTTATCTTTGCCATTTCTTGTTTTATTGACAAAAGAAAATCACGGACTAATTATAATAACGTTTTTTTTACCCATTCATCATGCCTATTATCATTATTTTAGTTGCGAGCTTATTTATTTTCAGACTAGATCAGGGCATAAGCCTCCTCCACCCTATGCTAGGCACCTGTATTTTAAAAGATAGAGAGTGAAAGCTGTTGAGTGCTAAGGTACTCGTTGCAAATAGATTTTTAAAATTATGGTAAAATTAGTATTGTATTTATAAGTTGGTATTGCTGGACTCTTACTAGAGACCTACCTATAGATACCTATCTCAAACGAAACCTTTTAGTTTCCATATAAATCTTGATGCCATGATTGACGGAAGCAATGTTCGCAACTGGTTGCTTATGAGGAGTTTTTCCCCTTCGTAGGCAACTAGTTGCGATCATTGGTTTCCTAAGTTGCCGACAGCTATTTAACAGATATGTTAAGTTTAAGTAATGTGATAATTCTGACTTTTAGTAGGAAAGTAATAATGACTCACCTGAATGCAGTTGCCAGTAGTAGTGTTCCATACGCGAGCGCTTCTGTCAGCCGATGCGGTCAGCAGACACCCTCCGGCGGGGCTGAAGCAAACCTACGGTACAAAATAATTACCTGTTAATTATGCCACCACTACGCTAGCCGATGCAGTGTAAAATGTCCACCCGCCTATTGTTGAAATTGTAGTATTATAACACCCGATGAATATAATCTTACAATAGGTGGTAGCTACCGATTATTATAAATTTGAATCATCTGTTTGTTGGTTGGTTTGTTCCTTTTTCACGCAGCAACGGAGCAATGGATTGAGTTTGAAAGACAGAAAATGACATAAGCTACCTATAGGTTCCTATGGGATAAAAATCAAAACATCACGCGGGCGAAGCCGCGGACAAAAACTAGTAAGAAAACAAGGAAGAGATGGAACTGCTGTTCAGACATTAATTTTTCTTTATAGATATTTTGGTAGGATGCTAGAGTGACGCCATAGTTATAGTTGCTACACGCTGTGGCATTAACCTTAGGACGGAAACCCGCCAAGTGACACATGATCTGATCACTCCTTACAATAAGTAGCAATTACATAACAGATTACGGGCAAGGAAAATAAATCACTTGGCTTGACTTTACTTAAATTTCCAGTATTGTGAAGAAGGCTATGGTGGTAGAGTAGAGCTATCTCATAATTATAATGTAAATATTAACTTTGTGCCGTTGTGGTATGTGGGTGCGGGTGGTCGTTGAATGACAACTTCACTATGTGAATATCACGTATTTAATCCGCACAGTCTTACACACTCGATACATACAAATATAATTATAAATAATAGAAGGGAAGGAGTAGACGATGGACAATATAAAGTTCGTAGGTAAGCAAATATAGGCAAGTAAACAAATAGATCAGACGGACGGCGCGCGAGCGCAAATCAATACCGACGTTTCTCGACTGCCGGCAGAGGGCGCGTCAAGGTCGGCGCGGCTTGCGCTCGCCTAACCGGTGCAGCGCCGGGCTGTCGTACTAACTACGCGGCATGCTGTGGCCGCTTGCAAGGTCAATAGGCTGCGCGCGTTTCCAGTGATTGTGAATCCTAAAAGTATTAGATAAATATTGTCCGGAATGAATTTTATAATTAAGTACGTAAATAAATATATAAAATGAATTTGGAATATTTCAGTATTTATGTCTGTATGTGTAAATAATATATAATATGAATAAATATATTGTGTTATGTATATAAGATATAGGTATAATTTATTATAATGTGGGAAAGATCCCCACATCACTCCCCTCCAGAGACCGTCACTACGGGCGATAGTAATTTGGGAATCGAACCTGCCTACCGGACCGTGTAGTACGTACCAGAGTAGGGTTTTCTTCCGTAGGTTTAGACTGATCTTCGGAAGGTGTGTAACGTGGTGGTGATGTTTCTAAAATGTACGCCGGTTTAAGGCGATCAACTGATACTGATACGGCCTTGCCCTTATTAAGTATTTTAAAAAACTTGTCCCCACGCTGTACTACTTCATGGGGGCCAGTGTACGAAGGTTGAAATGTTCCTCGCAGCGCATCTTCCCGAAGAAAAATGTGGCTTGACGAGGCAAGATCCTTGTATACAAAAATGTTGTGCTTATTATGCCGTGAAGCGGGCGCGGGTTGCAATTTATTTACCATAGAACGCAGCCGGGCCGTGAAGTCGGTGAAATCTGTAGTGCTGTTTACGGTGTGGTGAAAGAATTCACCTGGGAGTCTTAACGGCTCACCGTAAACAAGCTCTGCAGAAGAAGACTGCAGATCTTCTTTCACCGCACTTCTAATGCCCAAGAGAACTAGTGGTAGCGACTCTGTCCAACTGCTGTCAGCGTGACAAGTTATCGCTGTCTTTAGCTGTCGGTGGAATCGCTCCACTAGCCCATTGCAAGCTGGGTGGTAAGCTGTGGTTCTACGGTGTTTAAATCCGGCTATTTTCGAGAGGAATTCAAACAGTGCGGACTCAAACTGTCGACCACGATCGGTTACGATGTCAGTCGGGACACCAAATCTGGCAATCCAACCTGATAATAGCGCCTTGGCTACTGTTTCAGCCGTGATGTCCGCAATAGGGATAGCTTCGGGCCATCTGGTAAAACGGTCTACAGCTGTAAGGCAATAACGGTAGCCATTGGAGATTGGAAAAGGGCCTATGAGGTCTATGTGCACAAACGTAAACCGAGCTCGTGGCAAATCGAAGGTGCCTAGTGGAGCGGACACGTGACGATTTACTTTGGAGCGCTGGCAGGCCAAGCATGTTCGCGATCACTCTCGGCAGTCCTTTCTGAGTCCCGGCCAAACGTATCGCTGCGCAACAAGCTTAACTGTTGCGTTAGCGCCAGGGTGGCTCAAGCAGTGTAGGCTGTCAAATACTTGCTTTCGCAATGATTTGGTCACGAATGGTCTTGGAGTGTCAGTACTTACGTCACAGTAAATCTCATGTTTGCTACCGGGCTCTTTGATTTTCTCCAAACGGAGCGATGTGGGCTCGTCATGGAGAAACGAAGTTAGTTCGGCGTCTGAAGTCTGAGACTTGGCAAGCACTCCGAGATCGACTGGATTCTGTATCTCATCAACTCGAGACAGCGTGTCGGCCACTACATTATCCTTACCAGATATGTGCCGGATATCGCTTGTGAATTGAGAGATGAAATCGAGGTGCCTGTACTGTCGTGGCGAGCAGTTACTCTTCTTTTCATGAAATGCATAGCACAACGGCTTATGGTCGGTATAGACGACGAAGTGTCTTGCCTCAAGCATGTGTCGAAAATACTTGATTCCCTCGTAAATTGCTAGTAACTCGCGATCATAGGGAGAGTATTTTTGCTGAGATGGGCTAAGCTTTCGCGAAAAGAACGCAAGTGGCTGCCAGCAATTATCCTTTAACTGCTGGATCACTGCACCCAGTGCTAAGTCACTTGCGTCAGTGACCAAGGCGAGCTTGGCTTCGCAATCGGGATGTGCTAGTAAAGCGGCGTTGCACAAACTTTCCTTGGACTGTTCGAAGGCTATAAGAGCTTCACCTGACAGGTCTACGGGGTGTGAAGCCTTTACCGAGCCAGCCAACAAGGCGTTTAAAGGGGCTTGCACTTTAGCGGCATTGGGCATAAACCGCCTGTAAAAATTCAGCATGCCCAAAAATCGCCTAAGTTGCTTGACTGTTTTTGGTGCAGGGAACTCCTTAATAGCCTGGACCTTTGACTCAAGTGGCTTAGTGCCCGCGGCAGAAATATGGTAGCCTAAAAACGTTACCTCTGAGGCTCCAAAGACACACTTCGAAGTGTTCAATACTATGCCGTATTTTTTCATGCGCTCGAAAAGTAGTCGCAGATGACTCTCATGCTCCTCTTTCGTGCGTGAAAACACAAGAAAATCATCTAGATAACAGTAACAAAAGTCTAGATTCCTGGTCATCTCATCTACAAACCTCTGAAATGTTTGCCCTGCGTTTCTAAGTCCGAAACTCATGAAAGGAAACTCGAATAGGCCAAAGGGTGTTGTAATAGCAGCCTTCTGAATGTCCTCCTCATTGACAGGGATCTGATTATACGCCTTTACTAAATCAATGGTGGAAAAGACAGTACAACCAGAAATACTGTGAGCAAAGTCCTGAATGTGTCTAATCGGGTACCTGTCAGCGATGGTCCGAGCGTTGAGCAGTCTGTAATCCCCACAGGGGCGCCAGCCGTTGTCTTTCTTAGGCGCCAAGTGTAGCGGAGAAGACCATGGACTCTCAGATGGGCGGGCTGTACCGTTACTCAACATCAAGTCAAACTCCTGTTTGGCAATCTTAAGCTTGTCAGGAGCTAACCTGCGGGGGGAACAAGGGATGGGAGGGCCCGGTGTGGTGCGTATATGGTGCACAGTGTTGTGTTTATGAACGTGTGGCGTGCCAGCCGGTCTAGTGATTTCGGGGAATTCCGATAAGATTTTATGGTAGCACGTATCGCCAGTTGGTATTTTCACTGAACATATATCAGGTGCGTCAGCAATGTACGCAGCAGATGATAAAGAAGTGACGTTATCAATTAAGCGTTTGTTACGTACATCAACAATCAGGTTATAATAACTCAAAAAGTCTACCCCTATAATAGCTTTAGTAACGTTTGCAACAATAAAGTTCCAAGGGAAGTTACGTCTAAGGCTTAGGTCTAGGTTGAGTTGCAGGAATCCGAAGGTTTCGATGACGCTTCCATTGGCAGCCGACAGTTCGTAGCTGGTCTTGACCCGATGTTCCCGAAGAGCAGACCGAGGGAAGACGCAGACGTCGCTTCCGGTGTCCACAAGAAACTGGACTTTCGATGTGCGATCGGTAACGAAGAGGCGACCAGGTGAAGTGGGGCAATCGTCCGTCGCCATTACCGACCGCCCTGAGAGTTTTCCGACTTCTCAAAGTCACACGGCTTGATACAACGATGGGCGTTGGCTCCATGTCGACTGTGGTACCAGCATACCGGAAACTTCCTATAACTTGACTGGGACCTCGATCTCGAGCGCTTGCGCTGTTGGTTGTTGTTGGAACGGTCGCGGGATCTGGGCTGCCTGTTGAGCTGCATGGTCAGGTTTCTGACGGCAGCCTTCAGCTCGGCGATTTCGCTAGCCATTGACTGCATCGAACCAGGAACGGGAACAGCCGATGAAGTTGACGCCACTTGAAGACTCGGAGCCACGATGTCTTGCACTCTGTCGGCCAGGTCAGCTGCAGCCTCCAGGGAAGATGACGGTTGCGATGCGATCAGCGTTTGTAGGTTGTTAGGTAGACGGCTGCACCAAATACTCCGGATGAAGTCGTCAGGGACGGAATTTCCGGCTAGGCTCTGAAGGTGGCGTAGGAACTGTGATGGTTTCCGGTTTCCCAACTCCTCATGCATCAGCAGCTGTTGGATTTTCCGCTCGCGTGACGCTGACAGTCGCTTTATCAGCTCGCCTTTAAGCTTCTCATATTTGTTACTAGTGGGAGGACAAGTTATTATATCCTTTATCTCTTTTGAGTATTGAGGATCCAAGTGGCTGGTTACGTAATAAAACTTGGTTGTATCCGAAGTAATATTTGAGATGGCGAACTGTCCCTCAATTTGGGCAAACCATATCTCTGGCTCCTCCGGCCAAAATGGTGGAACTCGTATGCCGACTTTATAAACGTCGGACGGCATAGTGGAAACGCGCACTTTTTGTTTACGCGCTGTGCACGGCTGGGAGGTGCCTTGTTCCGATGTGGCTGTTTCTGCCGAGTCACTGTCACTCATTGTAGTTCACTTCGTACCTTTCTGAGCGTCCTTGCAGGGGTCACCAGTTGTGGTATGTGGGTGCGGGTGGTCGTTGAATGACAACTTCACTATGTGAATATCACGTATTTAATCCGCACAGTCTTACACACTCGATACATACAAATATAATTATAAATAATAGAAGGGAAGGAGTAGACGATGGACAATATAAAGTTCGTAGGTAAGCAAATATAGGCAAGTAAACAAATAGATCAGACGGACGGCGCGCGAGCGCAAATCAATACCGACGTTTCTCGACTGCCGGCAGAGGGCGCGTCAAGGTCGGCGCGGCTTGCGCTCGCCTAACCGGTGCAGCGCCGGGCTGTCGTACTAACTACGCGGCATGCTGTGGCCGCTTGCAAGGTCAATAGGCTGCGCGCGTTTCCAGTGATTGTGAATCCTAAAAGTATTAGATAAATATTGTCCGGAATGAATTTTATAATTAAGTACGTAAATAAATATATAAAATGAATTTGGAATATTTCAGTATTTATGTCTGTATGTGTAAATAATATATAATATGAATAAATATATTGTGTTATGTATATAAGATATAGGTATAATTTATTATAATGTGGGAAAGATCCCCACATCACTCCCCTCCAGAGACCGTCACTACGGGCGATAGTAATTTGGGAATCGAACCTGCCTACCGGACCGTGTAGTACGTACCAGAGTAGGGTTTTCTTCCGTAGGTTTAGACTGATCTTCGGAAGGTGTGTAACGTGGTGGTGATGTTTCTAAAATGTACGCCGGTTTAAGGCGATCAACTGATACTGATACGGCCTTGCCCTTATTAAGTATTTTAAAAAACTTGTCCCCACGCTGTACTACTTCATGGGGGCCAGTGTACGAAGGTTGAAATGTTCCTCGCAGCGCATCTTCCCGAAGAAAAATGTGGCTTGACGAGGCAAGATCCTTGTATACAAAAATGTTGTGCTTATTATGCCGTGAAGCGGGCGCGGGTTGCAATTTATTTACCATAGAACGCAGCCGGGCCGTGAAGTCGGTGAAATCTGTAGTGCTGTTTACGGTGTGGTGAAAGAATTCACCTGGGAGTCTTAACGGCTCACCGTAAACAAGCTCTGCAGAAGAAGACTGCAGATCTTCTTTCACCGCACTTCTAATGCCCAAGAGAACTAGTGGTAGCGACTCTGTCCAACTGCTGTCAGCGTGACAAGTTATCGCTGTCTTTAGCTGTCGGTGGAATCGCTCCACTAGCCCATTGCAAGCTGGGTGGTAAGCTGTGGTTCTACGGTGTTTAAATCCGGCTATTTTCGAGAGGAATTCAAACAGTGCGGACTCAAACTGTCGACCACGATCGGTTACGATGTCAGTCGGGACACCAAATCTGGCAATCCAACCTGATAATAGCGCCTTGGCTACTGTTTCAGCCGTGATGTCCGCAATAGGGATAGCTTCGGGCCATCTGGTAAAACGGTCTACAGCTGTAAGGCAATAACGGTAGCCATTGGAGATTGGAAAAGGGCCTATGAGGTCTATGTGCACAAACGTAAACCGAGCTCGTGGCAAATCGAAGGTGCCTAGTGGAGCGGACACGTGACGATTTACTTTGGAGCGCTGGCAGGCCAAGCATGTTCGCGATCACTCTCGGCAGTCCTTTCTGAGTCCCGGCCAAACGTATCGCTGCGCAACAAGCTTAACTGTTGCGTTAGCGCCAGGGTGGCTCAAGCAGTGTAGGCTGTCAAATACTTGCTTTCGCAATGATTTGGTCACGAATGGTCTTGGAGTGTCAGTACTTACGTCACAGTAAATCTCATGTTTGCTACCGGGCTCTTTGATTTTCTCCAAACGGAGCGATGTGGGCTCGTCATGGAGAAACGAAGTTAGTTCGGCGTCTGAAGTCTGAGACTTGGCAAGCACTCCGAGATCGACTGGATTCTGTATCTCATCAACTCGAGACAGCGTGTCGGCCACTACATTATCCTTACCAGATATGTGCCGGATATCGCTTGTGAATTGAGAGATGAAATCGAGGTGCCTGTACTGTCGTGGCGAGCAGTTACTCTTCTTTTCATGAAATGCATAGCACAACGGCTTATGGTCGGTATAGACGACGAAGTGTCTTGCCTCAAGCATGTGTCGAAAATACTTGATTCCCTCGTAAATTGCTAGTAACTCGCGATCATAGGGAGAGTATTTTTGCTGAGATGGGCTAAGCTTTCGCGAAAAGAACGCAAGTGGCTGCCAGCAATTATCCTTTAACTGCTGGATCACTGCACCCAGTGCTAAGTCACTTGCGTCAGTGACCAAGGCGAGCTTGGCTTCGCAATCGGGATGTGCTAGTAAAGCGGCGTTGCACAAACTTTCCTTGGACTGTTCGAAGGCTATAAGAGCTTCACCTGACAGGTCTACGGGGTGTGAAGCCTTTACCGAGCCAGCCAACAAGGCGTTTAAAGGGGCTTGCACTTTAGCGGCATTGGGCATAAACCGCCTGTAAAAATTCAGCATGCCCAAAAATCGCCTAAGTTGCTTGACTGTTTTTGGTGCAGGGAACTCCTTAATAGCCTGGACCTTTGACTCAAGTGGCTTAGTGCCCGCGGCAGAAATATGGTAGCCTAAAAACGTTACCTCTGAGGCTCCAAAGACACACTTCGAAGTGTTCAATACTATGCCGTATTTTTTCATGCGCTCGAAAAGTAGTCGCAGATGACTCTCATGCTCCTCTTTCGTGCGTGAAAACACAAGAAAATCATCTAGATAACAGTAACAAAAGTCTAGATTCCTGGTCATCTCATCTACAAACCTCTGAAATGTTTGCCCTGCGTTTCTAAGTCCGAAACTCATGAAAGGAAACTCGAATAGGCCAAAGGGTGTTGTAATAGCAGCCTTCTGAATGTCCTCCTCATTGACAGGGATCTGATTATACGCCTTTACTAAATCAATGGTGGAAAAGACAGTACAACCAGAAATACTGTGAGCAAAGTCCTGAATGTGTCTAATCGGGTACCTGTCAGCGATGGTCCGAGCGTTGAGCAGTCTGTAATCCCCACAGGGGCGCCAGCCGTTGTCTTTCTTAGGCGCCAAGTGTAGCGGAGAAGACCATGGACTCTCAGATGGGCGGGCTGTACCGTTACTCAACATCAAGTCAAACTCCTGTTTGGCAATCTTAAGCTTGTCAGGAGCTAACCTGCGGGGGGAACAAGGGATGGGAGGGCCCGGTGTGGTGCGTATATGGTGCACAGTGTTGTGTTTATGAACGTGTGGCGTGCCAGCCGGTCTAGTGATTTCGGGGAATTCCGATAAGATTTTATGGTAGCACGTATCGCCAGTTGGTATTTTCACTGAACATATATCAGGTGCGTCAGCAATGTACGCAGCAGATGATAAAGAAGTGACGTTATCAATTAAGCGTTTGTTACGTACATCAACAATCAGGTTATAATAACTCAAAAAGTCTACCCCTATAATAGCTTTAGTAACGTTTGCAACAATAAAGTTCCAAGGGAAGTTACGTCTAAGGCTTAGGTCTAGGTTGAGTTGCAGGAATCCGAAGGTTTCGATGACGCTTCCATTGGCAGCCGACAGTTCGTAGCTGGTCTTGACCCGATGTTCCCGAAGAGCAGACCGAGGGAAGACGCAGACGTCGCTTCCGGTGTCCACAAGAAACTGGACTTTCGATGTGCGATCGGTAACGAAGAGGCGACCAGGTGAAGTGGGGCAATCGTCCGTCGCCATTACCGACCGCCCTGAGAGTTTTCCGACTTCTCAAAGTCACACGGCTTGATACAACGATGGGCGTTGGCTCCATGTCGACTGTGGTACCAGCATACCGGAAACTTCCTATAACTTGACTGGGACCTCGATCTCGAGCGCTTGCGCTGTTGGTTGTTGTTGGAACGGTCGCGGGATCTGGGCTGCCTGTTGAGCTGCATGGTCAGGTTTCTGACGGCAGCCTTCAGCTCGGCGATTTCGCTAGCCATTGACTGCATCGAACCAGGAACGGGAACAGCCGATGAAGTTGACGCCACTTGAAGACTCGGAGCCACGATGTCTTGCACTCTGTCGGCCAGGTCAGCTGCAGCCTCCAGGGAAGATGACGGTTGCGATGCGATCAGCGTTTGTAGGTTGTTAGGTAGACGGCTGCACCAAATACTCCGGATGAAGTCGTCAGGGACGGAATTTCCGGCTAGGCTCTGAAGGTGGCGTAGGAACTGTGATGGTTTCCGGTTTCCCAACTCCTCATGCATCAGCAGCTGTTGGATTTTCCGCTCGCGTGACGCTGACAGTCGCTTTATCAGCTCGCCTTTAAGCTTCTCATATTTGTTACTAGTGGGAGGACAAGTTATTATATCCTTTATCTCTTTTGAGTATTGAGGATCCAAGTGGCTGGTTACGTAATAAAACTTGGTTGTATCCGAAGTAATATTTGAGATGGCGAACTGTCCCTCAATTTGGGCAAACCATATCTCTGGCTCCTCCGGCCAAAATGGTGGAACTCGTATGCCGACTTTATAAACGTCGGACGGCATAGTGGAAACGCGCACTTTTTGTTTACGCGCTGTGCACGGCTGGGAGGTGCCTTGTTCCGATGTGGCTGTTTCTGCCGAGTCACTGTCACTCATTGTAGTTCACTTCGTACCTTTCTGAGCGTCCTTGCAGGGGTCACCAGTTGTGGTATGTGGGTGCGGGTGGTCGTTGAATGACAACTTCACTATGTGAATATCACGTATTTAATCCGCACAGTCTTACACACTCGATACATACAAATATAATTATAAATAATAGAAGGGAAGGAGTAGACGATGGACAATATAAAGTTCGTAGGTAAGCAAATATAGGCAAGTAAACAAATAGATCAGACGGACGGCGCGCGAGCGCAAATCAATACCGACGTTTCTCGACTGCCGGCAGAGGGCGCGTCAAGGTCGGCGCGGCTTGCGCTCGCCTAACCGGTGCAGCGCCGGGCTGTCGTACTAACTACGCGGCATGCTGTGGCCGCTTGCAAGGTCAATAGGCTGCGCGCGTTTCCAGTGATTGTGAATCCTAAAAGTATTAGATAAATATTGTCCGGAATGAATTTTATAATTAAGTACGTAAATAAATATATAAAATGAATTTGGAATATTTCAGTATTTATGTCTGTATGTGTAAATAATATATAATATGAATAAATATATTGTGTTATGTATATAAGATATAGGTATAATTTATTATAATGTGGGAAAGATCCCCACACCGTAAAAACCTCCTCTCGATGCCCTTCCATAACGACGAGCATATTTTCAGCAGAATTTAAAAGGCTACATTGGTAGTGGTGAGTTCCTATCTAATACCATTGTACCTTAGAAACCTCTTCCTTTGCCCCTTTCTTGATACACATTTATAACAGCGAGCTCTTTGATGCCAGCCTTCAAGTCATACATCCGCGTTGAGCAGACGCTCGACGAGATCACCATTTAATTCCCAGCCCAATCTCAGAAGATAATTATTATTGTAAGATGCATATTGCTAGCAGCATGTCAAAGGCTACAGTTGTAATCTTTATGTCACCACCAAATTTATTTTTTCCTTGGACACCTCTTACCGATGCCTCTTCATAACTACCCGACGAGATCACGTTTTGGTGATTCTCAACCCAATCTCAGAAGAGATGATATGCATATTTCCAACAGCTTGTTAAAGACAATCTTTTTGTCTCTACCAAATGTCTTTTTACCTTGGAAACCTCTTCCCGATGCCCCTTCATAACAGCGAGCTCCTTGAAGTCCGCCTTCACGTCGTAGACTCGCGCCGAACAGTCGCTGGACGAAGTTGCCATCCGGTTCCCGGCCCAGTCGAAGCAGATATCCAGAACCTGCCAGAATAAAGATCACTGGAAGATAAAGCAAGTTCGTATAGGCCGGGTGGCTTGCCCTGGTGTCAGACGCCTAAAGGCCTTTGACATGGCCTACATGTAGATTTCGGTTAAAACAACCAAAACCTACAATTTAACGTGTCATCGGAGCGTAGCGCTCAGTTGTAAATGCCACCATGATGCCACCCGCAAGCACCCATCCGAAGACTGAACGTTGCTTGACTTTGGTGATCGCTAAACACCTAGTAAGAGCGTTACGCTTACTGGGAGATGCTGAGCCATACTTTTCAGGCTTTGTGATTTATGTACTTTTTAGCCTTTGCGTTGTCCTTTTCGTTTTGATTCCACTGTAAAAAATGAGAGTCATATTTTTAGGGTGCAAATGATGTACCTACGTAGTTATACTTAACATGATATGTTTCGATAGAGTTCAAGGTTAAAAAAAAACAATTTGCATTTTGATGGAATAAAAAACTCTGCCACATGTCGACCTAAGTTCACGGCATGTAATTGACAAATCCATAATTGTAGAGGAGCTGATGACTTGCTTTCATCACGGAATTGCATAAAAATAGCTTAGCTGTATTTTGGATACATATTTATTTTCAAGGCTGCACTGAAATTGGCCAAGTGATTCTAGCATCATCATCATCGAGGTTATTACCATAGACTGCTGCTAATCTGTTTTTAATGCCAACCAAGAAACATCTGGTGTTATTGAAACAATTAAGATGACAAGTATTGCATTTACATTCTGTTCGCATGGTCCTTAACCGGGTCACTCTAAATATAGCACATGGAAGATAAGACTACCTATAAACACAGACGAGGTCTGTTATCTATGCCTAAAGAAATCATCATCAACAAAAAAATGAAGTTAATAAATAAATAAAAATATTAAAGACTATATCTTACACACGGTCTATGACCCCAAACTAAGCAAAGCATGTAATATGGCTACCAGAGACTGATATACCTACTACATATTATACATATTATTAAATTATACTTAAATAGATAATAACTAAAACCAGACACAGAGCAAACATCTATGTTCATCACATAAATGCTTGCCCTGGGTGAGAATTGAACCCATGCCTTTGAACCAGTAAGTAGTGGTCAGGGTCACTAACCACTGAGCAGTCAAGCAAATAAAATCAATTAATTAACGAGTCACAAAACATAATCGGCCAAGTACGAGTCGGACTCACGCACGGAGGGTTCCGTACTGTATGGGAGCCCCCCTTAAATATTTATTTTATTTTAATTTTATTATTTACTATTGAAGTGAATATAAAACTAAATATTCTGTGAAAACTTCAATCATCCTGTTACCATTATTAATATAGAGTGAAAAACGTCTTAAATTTCAGGTTTGTTGTATGGGAATATTAAATATTTATTTTATTTTGTTTTTATTTTGTTTTAGCGGCAACAGAAATACATCATCTGTGAAAATTTCAGCTGCCTAGCTATCATGGTTCATGAGATACAGCCCGGTGACAGACAGACAGACAGACGGACATCGAAGTCTTAGTAATAGGGTACTGTTTTTACCCTTTGGGTACGGAACCCTAAAAAAGAACAATTCCATCATCGGGACCTTTCAAGTAAGTATTGCACAAACACTATATAGAGGTAGGGGTAGCTAAGCTTAACTGCACCTTCAGTTCCTTCCAACTACTAAGTGTTGTCACTCGGCTACACAACGGCCATATCCATGTGGTTACCTCATCCGTATGCGAGGCCACAGTAGCGAGGCAGGAGGTGTTCCTGGCGTCCCAGAGCTTGGCGCTGCCGTCCAATGATGAGGAGCCTACAAGTGAGCTGTCCCAGCTCAGTTGCACGTTTGAGATTTCTCCCTCGTGGCCTCTCAGCACTGCCACCCGACTATACGAGATGAAGAGATAATAAAATTAACGGTTTGATTCGATATCATCATCATCATCATCTTGCCTTTATCCCACTAGGTGGGGTCGGCACAGCCCGTTTCCTTTCGCCACTTCACTCTATCATTCGATATATTGGAAGTATAATAAGCGCCACACAAATCGGCGGATAAGAAGTTAGCCGAAGATGACACTTCGCTGTGATTCGCTATTTATTGCGCATGTGTGCACAATTCCGACGCCGCGTGTTGTAGTGGTGAGCACGGGCGTAGGGAGCGCGCGGGAGGCATGAGGTTGGCGGGCGGGTATGGCCCGACGTTTTGTCTCTCTGGCTCCCGTGTTACCTATATTTCGGCTTTTGCGCAGCGTCCTGCGCATATTAACTTCCCATCTGCCGATTTGTGTGGCGCTTAGTAGATACACTTTAAATGCAAGCCAGCCGCAAGTAGAGTGGTACAAGCTAGTGCTTAAACTTATGGGTATTGACGGTGTGTTATTTGAGCCCTTAGTCCAGATTTTGCAAGTGAGTGTGTAGTTTACTTAAACTTTCGCGTTCACGTGTGGCTCCATACAATTTGTTTAGTTCTTTCTCGTTTCCGCAAGGGGCGCTATAGAGCCATACGGAAACTACAGCTGTAGTTTCACAGGTCTGTTGTTCTCGTTGCTATCTCCCAAACTCTAAAAATCTTTGATTAATCTACTTAGAATTTCGATGTGCTCGATATGGTGCAAATAAGATAGATAAGATAAGATAATTTTATTTCACAGAAAAATCATACAAAGTATACAGTAGCTTAAATTACAGAGTAAACGTACAGAAAACGGATTACTAACTCTAGTTTGCTAAGTGTTTACATACATGTGTATTCTAGGTATATTACAAGTTATTTCAATGAGACCCAAACTAAGCTCATGGCTTGTGACTTGGGGCTCGAGTGCGGAGTAAATTGAGAATATTTTCTGTGTGCACTAAACGTGCAAGTACCTACAATGTTATTAAATGTAATTCCTGTCATAAAGTTTAACCATTTTCGTTTTGGAAGCTCCATAATAATATCAATAGCAATTTCCAAAATGCATTTGAACCGTTGCTATTCGGTGTTTTCAGGATCTTTGAATAAAACAAACATGCACACTGACATAGAAGTAATTTCTGTACTGACTAAGTATCAGATCATTATGCCAACGCGTATGAAAACATAAAATAACCACATAGTTAATTTGTTTCTCATAAATATTTGAATTAAAGCGTTCCACCATTAAATGCAACAAAAATGTAGATAAATCTTTACCGCCTTACCACAGAAGATTTAAACACTGTTAAGTAATCAGTGCAATTTGTATTGTTAAACATTGTCTAAAGCGTGCGATAAACTTTTGTGGTAAGACGGAATGTTTAGCCTCATGCAACACAAGAATTTGAATTTATTTTTGCGGGAATTATTAGGCCAGGCGTTACAAAACCCGTAGAAATGCTATACTATTGCTATTTTATTCTATTGCCAAATGGCTCATTTCCCGAGAAAACAGATTCATTACAGTGAAATATTTTTTAAGGACGGTTGCTGCTTAATGTTGCGTCGTGTAAAATTATGAGTCTAAGATAAGATAATTAATACTTGTAGGACTCAAAATTCATATAATCCTTACATAGTATAAAATAAAGTCGCTATTTTTGTCTGTTTGTCTGTATGCTTAAATCTTTAAAACTACGCAACGGATTTTGATGCGGTTTTTTTTTAATGGATGGAGTGATTCAAGAGGAAGGTTTATATGTATAATACACCTGTGCGAAGTCGGGGCGGGTCGTCTAGTTAGTAATATAAAAGGCTTTAGTGATTTTTTATGGTTTTACTAAGCTTGAATCATGTGCTGTTTTACTCGTATATCGAGTCTTTAGAAATTAAGTTTAACCCCTTTCCTGTCGACAGGTCTGATATCTAATTCTACCCACACGTTTTTTTTATGTATAAATATATTGCACAATGCACAATATGTATATTGCACAATGCATTGTTACAACAAAAGTTCTTACAATTTAGGGTCTTAGCGAAATTGACCCCTTTTAGTTCTAATAGCAGTTAAAATTAACAAGAAGGATTAAAAATGCTTACTCCTTAGCGCGGGTGTCCCACATGGAGATGGTGCCGTCAAAAGAGCCGGTGATGAGCCTCTGGCCCTCGTTAGGGTCAAACTGTAGAGCGATCACTTCCCCCGTGTGCCCCACGTAAGTGTGAATCTCGGTACCTAAAAAGAAGACCTTGCATTGAACAATACCAATACAGGGTTATTTCTAATCAATTAGTATCCTTTTAGGGGTTTATTCTTCGACTTTCGTTTGAACACAAAAAGAAATCAGCTGTTCCATACATTTTGTCGCGGGTGAATTATATTTTTCTATGGAACAACAAATTTTATTTGAGTTTAGACAAAAGTCGCAGCACAAAAGTTGTTAGTTTTGACGTACAGAATAAACCCCTAAAAGGATGCTAATTGATTAGAAATAACCCTGTATAAGTGCCATTCGGAACGGAGCTGCCAACCATACCTAACTGCCGACAGCATGTTTAGCGGCTGATACAAATTAGTAGTGCAGTTATGGCCAGAACAAAACATAGGCATAGGCCTCCCCTGTGGATCTCCGATAAGACCAGCTGGAAGCGGCTTGCATCCAACGCGATCCTGAGATCTTAATGAGGTCATCCGTCCACTTGGTCTGAAATGAATTCAGCACTGAAATGAGTTTAATAAATCTTAGGATCCCGCTATCTTCATCCACTTGTGTGATCGATGCTTACGTGCGTTTGTGAAACAAGTAGACTGAAAGTGGAATGCCAATAGACGATAGTGATCACTATCGTAACAGGATGCAGGACTTAATGTGGCCTCAGCACGGGTAGCATGGCAAAGGGACAAATTGTCTTTCCACCATTACATCCCCTCGAAGAGTCAAAAAAGTATGTACATATTAACAATGACAACTGACATAAAGTGGATAAAAAGGTTTTCTCCCTTTGCCGTGCTACGCGTGCTGGTGGACATATGCCTCGTCTAGAGATCAGTTGGAAGCGACATGTATCCTGTGGGCTTAGTCTGTCAATCTTGTGTGTGAACGTCCTGGATACTTTGTGCTTGACAACACGTGGTCACCAATCGGGAATTCCGTGGGTAGAGTTGAGTAGGACAGTCGGTATGAGTACTTAGTTTTTAAACCACGTGTCTCTGAGTGTGTTTTTTTCTGTTTGTGCCATCGTAGCTGCTGAACGGATGAAAATATTTTAATTTTCTTTTATTTAAGAGTTGAATTTGTAGACGATACTGACATGACTGAATTGGTAGACGATACTGACTGAGCATGACGCTACTATTGCTTTGTCATCAGCATCGACATCATCATCCTCATCGCTATATGCCAGCGGCCCAGAGCCACGCTCCGTTATTTTAAGGAGCTGGGCTGGCTCGAGTAAGTAGATGCTGTAAATGCACAAAACACCCCATGCGGGACGCCAGTGCAGGACTTATCGCCCTTACATCGAATAAGAATAAGAAGGTGAATTAGTCGGTAGAAATGTTCCATTGAAATTGGTTCAGCCGTTTCAAAGATGTCAGCTCTTATTGCATTGCATTTTCCTTTAATTTTTAGTTTGTATTTATTTCTTTGGAGTGTCCGTTTTGTTCTACATGGTACATACCAGTTCGTACATCATAGAGCTTGGCAGTGCAATCCATGGAGCCGGTGGCAGCATAGTCGCTCTTGTTGCCGAACTGCGCTGCCACCACCTCCCCGGTGTGGCCCCACAGTGTAGCCAGGCACTCGCCCGTAGCAGGGTCCCACACTCGAGCCGACTTGTCGAACGACCCCGTTATTACGCGATTACTGAAACACATTATCTTAGTTTCAGATATTGGAGTTGGGTCTCATTTTTTTTATCACGAATAAGTCCGCGTCCAAAGGAAAGAGGTCACAAAAATTCGAGCTTTGTTCGCCGAAAAATAAATAAATATTGTTATAGACCAAATAAAACTTCTTGGCAGCTGTGAAATTAGCTAATAGCTGCGCACATCTCCACTGTCTACGCTGAAATAACAATTTTCCTATTGCGCAATGACACGAGGAGAAACGGGAGAGTCCTCGTGTTCAAAGGTTGATTCGGCCCATGCTAGTGTTTACTCGTCGGAATTTGTAAAATTTCTTTATCGAGGTCTATTGTGGAAGCCCCGGGGCAGTTGCCACGGTTGTTTCCCCTAAATCTGGCCTGCACCAGGCCTGAGTAGGTATTTGGCTGATAAAAAACTTATTAGACACATGTATGTGTACTCCGCGCCACACGAGTTGATGGATGTGAAGTTAGCCACTAGCTGCGCAATATCCAATCCTGATGAGACGTGACGTGGAAGCCGCATGTTGATTGGCTATTGCGCAGCTAGTGGCCAACTTTACATCCATCAACTTGTGTGGCGCGGAGTATAACAGTGTACTAGTTACTCAAACACGCATGCGCTCGCGCGAATTGTACGCGACGTCACTTGCCGGTCTCAACAACAGACGCGGCGCTGAATACCAGCGCCGCGTCATGTCTACAAACAACCGGCACCATGCTGAGGTGGGACCGGCTGGTGACGAAAATAAAACATAGGGTTTTATAGTTATTAGTTTAGTTCTAATCTTTGTTGTTATTTTTCCTGTGTTTAATTTTCTTCAATTAAATATCTGTCTATAGTCTATTTTTAAACTCACATTCTTGAGTAACTAAGTTTATTTGATGTCACATTTTCACTCTCCACCAATGTCCTGTTTAAGATTTAATAAATATTACATGATAATTTTGTTGCTATTATAATTAACCGGATGATGTATTTGACCTAGTGGTAAACGAGAAAGGTAACAAATACGGTACTGGTCTTACCGGCCTTACGCTCAGCCTGAAAGGCTCTCGGTTTCGGCCAAGGTTAGTTCACGTTCGAGATGCACTGTTCTTGAATACATTTCGAAGTTTCTAGAACACTACTGACCACAACCAGTAAGCTACCATTGTTGATGGATCTTGCCGTACTGAGTTAGTGGTGCAACAGTGTTACGTTGCAATCGTGAGGGTTCGAATGCCTGTCTCGTATCGATAAATTCTTTGGAACTTATGTCCGGATTGTAACGGTGAAGCAAAACGTCGCAAGGTAACCCGAAAATGTCTTTGGCAATAAACTCGATGGCGTATAAATAAATCTAACAACTCGCACTGAGCCAGCGAAGCGTGGATATGGCCCAATGGCGCTTTGTGGGCAGGACTATACTCAGCAGTGGACTAATAAAAGGCCGGTACAGTACAATACAATACAGAACACTACTTTTTAACCAGTCTACACTTTACAGTCAGTTTTCATTCAATGAAACTGCGGTGCCAATAAAAAAAATGCGGTAAAATGCCATGTCAATCGGCACAAACGATAACACCATTTTTGTTTCATTAACACCTACGATTAACCACTTTCTTAGCAAACTTCAAAATAGAAACGCATTAAAAATTTTGACGTCAGCGGACAAACTGCTTCAACTTTCTGTGTAACAAAGAACCTGTTTTGCACTGGTCGGCGGGTCAGTCAGCACTGTGTCTTGCTACATCTTCGAGCAATACTTAAATGTACGTTGGAACTTTACAAAATGCAGATCAAATTTTTGGGTTTATTCCAACCCAATATTAACCAAAAATGAGAACAAGTGCCTACTTTCTCAGCTTGTCGTATTCCAAAGTGAGGCAAAGGCTTATAGCCTCACTTCATTCTACGTATCTCGATCTTTTTACGGACTTTCAAAAAGGAGGAGGTTACTATGTTCGTCTGTAAGAATTTTATTTTTTGCGTATGTTCGTCGATATTTTCGCCAATTGTGAACAGATAAAAAAAAATTTTTAGTTTGAAAGTCAAAGTCCCATTAAAATTTTATCGAAATCGACTGAGCCGTTTTTGATAAATCAACAATAATGTACATGGATGTCACATCGATTCGTGCAAACTATTCGAATTCTGTACACGGTGGAAGTCGTACTGCGATTTATTGAGACAAATAATTATAACATTATCATAAATAGGTACCATGCAAAGATCGATTTGGTGGTCTAAATGGAGAAACTCAGTAAAATTACCAAGTAGGACCATTTGGGCTGAAAAAAGCAAAGACCGTCACGCATTTAGGGTCCACGTAGGGCTCCCAATGAGTAACAGTCTTCGCCCATCTCTCCGAATTGTCCCAGTAAAAAATGTATTCCAGTTAGTCGTTAGAAATTAACTCAATCACTATCTATACTTACCAAGTGGGGAAATTAAAACCAACAGAATAGACAACGTTCTGATGGCCAGTGAATGTCTTCAGCTCCTTGCCAGTGTCCACGTCCCAGAGCTTGCAAGTACGGTCGTAGCTGCCTGACAGACACCTAGAAAATACATTGATTAACATGCAAATTATACCCAATCAGAGAAAATAATGAGCTATACTAGGATTCAACATATTATGAATATGTCAATGATTCAGTCAGAATTCAGTCTATTTCACCGCTTCCATGAGTGACTAAAATTATCCCGAATCAGGGAAAAATGGTACAAAAAAGAGGAGGACGGTACACAGAGGTAGATAGACTGATAGACACAGGATGATAGATAAATAGATATCATTTATTTTCAGTAAGGAAAATTAAATTCATTAGTAAGTAAACAATATAATATGGATTTACTACGAGCAACGCCCTACGGTTCGTCAGAAGTAACAATCATTAAGTATTTACTTTCAGCATTATTAAGAACAATATATTACAAAAAAATTAGTTAAAATTTGGTACATTACATTACAATACAACATTAAAAAAAACAATTAAGATGTCACATGTACTGTTATAAAATATCTGCAATAGCATCGTCAAAAATAACCATTTAAAATAACTAATAATATCACATAGCAGTTAAATGTGAAAAATAGCATAATAGTACTCTAAAGTATCTGCAATAGCATCATCAAAAATAAACAATTATAATAACTAAAAATGACGATGATGATGTTATCGGACTTACCGTTACCCAGTTTTATCCAAAGCCACATAGGTGAGTGGAACATTAGGTTTTGATAGATAGATACTTAGATGTGAAATCTCTTTTAATTGGGACCTTCGTGCTCGAGCCGCTTCTTCAGCATATCCAGACATTATTCAAGGAGCAGCTGTTACTGGTTCAACTTACATACATACCTGTAGGCAGGTCCTTACCATCACTTCAGTGTTACCTTTTTCCAGTCTTTTCAAAGGCCACATTGATGAGGGGAAGCATGTGTGTATGCATGGTCTTGTACTCGTAGATGTAGAATCTCTTTCTAACAGAACCTTCGTGTTGGAGCGGCTTGTTCTGCATGTCCAAGCGTTGATCCAATTGTTAAGTCTTCAACATAATACCTACGACGTCTACAAAACCATACTTTACCATCACTTGAGTCTTGAGTGTTACCTTTTTCCAGTCTTGTCAAAAGCCACATTAGTTAGCGGCAGCACATGTGTCTGCATAGTCTTGTAGATGTAGAACCTCTTTCCAGCGGGACCTTCGTGCTCGAGCCGCTTCTTCAGCATGTCCAGGCATTGGTCCAGCTGTTCCCTCACATCTTCTGTGATCAGCGGCTCTTTTTGAGTCAGGCGATTGGCTATTTCTTGTAGGTTTGAGCTAATAATAATTTAAATGCAAATAATATAACTTCAAATTCAATACTGCAACTTTTTTTTTCCACTCGTACCCAGTGGGGACGACAGGGTGGGGACGACTGGGAAACAACGCAGAGTGCGTTGGACTGGAACAATAACAAGGTAAGAAAAAAGTAAAAGCGCAGGATAACGCTGGATGCAAGCCGCTTCCAATCGATCTTATTGGAGATCTACGGGATGTTTCTTCAGGTGGTACACGACGGACATATTCTGAGATATCATTATACTCATTAATATGGCCGCATCATTTACCTACTACAGGACCAAACCCGAAATAGTAAAATGCATTTTATTTGAATTAAGTCAATATAAATATTGACTTTGGACAAAATGTATGGAACAACTTTTTTTTTTTTTTCGATTTCAGGGTTGGATTCATAGTGAAGTTGCTATTGTTAAGATTATTCATATAATGAGCAAATACCACAAGCACGATTTAATTAATGCAAAGAACTATTCAATAGGTAGAGAAATGATTTGTTAAATATGTACTTAGAATGTAATTCACTGATTTGTTAGAGCGTGGTAATTAATATATGTAAATTATTCTTCTACGCATTGTATTATGTATCATGATTCCGTACTTGTAGTTCCGCCACTTAAGGAAAATGGCAAATGCGGACGAGTGCCGTGGTCATATTTTTAAAAAGTAAGAAATAAGAAAAAGGTAACGTCTAGAGCACAGGTCTAGAGGGCCAGGGGCCAGGGGCTTGGAGGAGTTTATGGTGTTGGTTTGATCAGGGTTACGATAAAAATGGTTTAATAAACCGCACATACATCTGTAACGTATAGAGATAGAATTGGAATAATAAATGTATAATGGAGCAAAACTTATATGGAATATTAATGTACCCAATACTATGATGATGAGAATAACGATATCTATATATTAGCTCAGGCTAGATGTAGAAAACGGGGTGTTATAAAACAAGGACTTAGATTAGATATGTACTGTCAAAGTTTTGATTTGAAGGTGTCCCAACGATCTAGCCAAGTTCAGAAGAAGACATCGGTACCTAACCTAAAAATGCTTACTTGGAATTAAGGTCTAGCAGGTCAATCTCCCTGTTCTTCACCACTCCCTTTTGAACGTACTCTAGCACGATCCCCGGGGGGTGGTAGCGGAGGTGAAACTTTAACAACTTCATGATTTAATCTATAGAGTTTTCACAAGTAATCATTTTGCTATTTTTAGAAGTAAATTTTCAAAATTGTCATGTTTATGTCAATAGTAACGGTTGTCATGGTGATTTGTCTAACTAAAGAGTTTGGAGACTTTTTGTTAGATAACGAATAAGGAAGCGGCAAGGAGGTGGTATAATAAATAATGAATTTAGACTCTTTGGTAACAATTAATAGCAAAGAGTTTGTATAGGTACATCCGATAAAAGTTAAGACTTCTTGTAACGAGTTGGAGCAAGGAGGTTGTATCTAGGTAAAAAGTTTAGCCTCTTTGGTAACGAGTAAGAGCAAGGAGGTCGAATTTTGAGTAAAGAGTTTAGACTTTTTGGTAACCATTAGGAGCAAGAAGGTTGATTTCTGAGTAAAGTTTATATTTCTTGATAACAAGCAACAGCAACGAGGTTGTATTTTGAGACAAGAGTTTAGACTTTCTTCGTAATAAAAGGAGATCGAATTTACCTGAGTAAATAAGGTTTAAAATTTCGACACTCTTTTAAACTTGACCAAATCAAAACTTTGCGTGGTCAACTGAACTGCGTTTGTTACAAACATTGAAGTACCTATCAGGCATATTGGTTACAAATTTAATATGAAGCATAGTTTTATTATTTTCATTAAATTATTAGATGAGTATTGTTATTCTGTTTTAAGGACAGTGTTCTTTAGAATACTGCTTTTATTTGGCAATCGAATACTTTTATACCTACAGATTTGTCCTCAGATAAAGTTGTGGTTGCATACTTACACAAAAGTTGTATCTTAGTATACGAGTAAGTAGGTGGGTAAATTTCCAGCTTGCCAGAATGTTCGGACGCTCATACGTACAACGAAGATACTTGCTTACATAAATATGTACGCAAACGTACAAATAAAAACTATGCTTATTTCAATAACAATTACATTTTAACTTATTTATCAAATTACTTTAAAATGTCGTTAAAGAAGATCTTGCTAAACAGGCTCAGACTTGGTACAGTAGTACAATAAAAACTTAAAAATATGGTAAACAAATTGCCAAATAAAACAACGGTATTTAATGCTTATTAATTACAATGTAATTATTATTTTATAATTTGATTTTTGTTCAAGGCCGCCGTCACGCCGCCGTATTTTACAAGAAATGACAAAAGATAATAAGATCCGAAAATATGAAATTCCTTTAGATAGTGATTTTTACTAAAGAAAATTGTAGAAAAATCATTTTCCAAAATAAATAAAACAAATAAAAAAATACCAGATAATGACCAAAGCTCGATATATTTTTGCATTATCTCTTTTAACCTAACTGACTTGAAGACATTTAAAAACGCAAGTCGTGTATCACGTTCTGCTAAAATGCACAACGAGAATGTTAAATAACCTCATGACAACACCTTACGACATAGCAGGAGGCGTCAGAAATTAACTCTTTCGTTAGCGGAGGCGATATTTTCACAATAGCGGCGATCATTTACCTGCACCTATAACTAGCTTATAGTTGTTTAAATCAAATTTAATACACTTCCGATTTAGGCAATATCCCAGTGATGAAAAAGTGCTACACAGGAAAATGCTAGGCCGCGTTGAAATCTTTTTTAGGCGAGAATGTTCTAGTTTAGTTGGCTCGGTGGCTAGCCCTGGTGTCAAAGTTTATAAACCACCTAAAGGCCTCTGACATAGCTAAATAATTAAAACAAGCGAGACTCACAATTTAACATGTCATATGAGCTATGATAGCGCTCAGTTTTAAGTGCCATCCGCGGTCACCCATCAGAAGACTGACCGCGCTTCGATGATTGCCAAAAACGTTGATTGTGTTTTTTTCATTTGTTTTTGGCTTTGATTGTGTAGGTATCTTACATAATCAAAGTCAAAAACACCTTGTCAAACTATGAGCGCTATGGGACAGTAATGGATTACAATACATAAATGGAATTTGCTTGGTGAGAAAAAAACACAATCGTGTGCGAGCGAAGTTTTTTTTGTTCTTCTCTTAGCATTGTAGGCTCGTATCAGCCATGCAAATGCAGTTTTCAGAAACATCTAGTCAAACTGCGCTGTCAGAGGCCTTCAGGCGGCCTAAAAACTCTAACACCAAGGCTAGCCACCTGGCCTATACGAACTTACTTACTTTTACTACTCCATGAGCACTAAGTATTGTACTAGTAAAGTACCTACTATCTATTTGATGAATTCTTATCTAAATAATTGCCATAAATATGGTATACATGTAATTATTATATACTCATCTATTTCCTTAGGTTGAGCCATCTCAGTGGCGCACCTCGATATGGGCTGCTGGTTGGATATTAGCCAGGAGCAAACAAAAGACGTGCTGTGGCCCACATTCACGCCTGTATAGGCGGTGGGCAGGATTCAGGCAGCCTAACTGCAATAGTAATTACACTTTTTTAAACACAAAACGACGCGCGACGCATCACGTGACCAAAATGCTGGCCTCTACTTTGCACATAGGATTATATTAGCATTATTATCCAACGTGGCAATGAGGCCAGCATTTTGGGAACTGTGCCCACTGGCAGCTTTTAGACTAGGTTATTTCAGTATTATCCAGTATTTTTATTTTTTCATGAATTTTAATATTTTAAATTATTTTTGGGATTGTAAATATATTTAAGTTCATAATTTTAACATTTGACCTGTAGGTAGGTACATTTAAATCGAACGTAAAAGTAGAGTACCTACTAATAGTAGGTAGGTACCAAATATCTGTTAGTTCCATTTTCAACTAGGTCATACTCACCATAATATTGATTATGGTGGTGCTATGCTAATGAGTAAATTCATAGCTTATGACTGAATTAAATGTACACTGAACGAATGAACTTAGCAAAGTAATAGCAAGTATTATAATTTTATCAAAATTTTATTTCATTTTACTGCTCGACACAAGCAGATATAACAGATTCAGAGATGTTATTGTCTCTATATTTATAGACTGTTATTTTGGGACCAACTATGAATTTACGGCGAACGTCTATTACTCCCTGTACATTCACTTTGACCTGACCTATACTAACTTTATGCTTCCCGATAAGAATACGCCCCTGTGTCATTTCGTTCAAAGACGGCGCGTGAAAGACGCCGCGAACAGAGAGCGCCGCCAAATGAGAGCTTTTCACTCCTCTATGAGACACCTCAGCCAGTTTTCATACGGAAATGTAGGTAAGCGCCTTCTACGGGGTTATTTAAACTTTGCTGCTCCAGAATCTAGAGGCAGCATCAATCTGATATGCAAAGGTGAATACCTACGTCGTTGATTACATTTATTTTCGTTATCGATTCAGTTATTAAACGGTGTCCAAGGAAGTTACATACTTTGTGTCTTATAGTTTCACTGACAACCTGTTTCGTTTTGCCACGGGTAGATCCATTACCAAAAGGTTTTAAAAAAATCTGTTATGAGTTTACATACTTTTCTGAGATGATATTTCCTTTAGATGAGATGCGTAGAAGGTACAATAACGTAATCAAAAAAAAAGTTTACCTCAGGATGGCTTAAAATAAAACTAATATATGATGAACCTTATTTTGTCTAACATAATAGTTGCTGCCATTATAAATCAGGTGTTACTTCCATTTTAAACAAAATGTTGCTGAGTTACATAAGTTATAAGAATTACGGTTACGTAGATCTAGATAGTGTCCTTGCCCGCGAATGGCTAGAAGCTTATAAGGCTCACCTAACCTAACCTAACATACTTATTCAGTTGGCATATCCGGTAGGGTGACCAGTTGACCACGCGGTATTGATTTAGTTTATTTAGTTATTATTATAGGTACAATAAAGATTCACAGGATTAATTTATCTAATTCTCTGTAAATAAAAAAAAAAACGTTAAAATACTGGTACAGGACAACTAAGATACTCATTCATGGATTCAACTGTCAAACTAAGTAGAGTAATGGCGTGGCCACATTATCGCCCTACGGCGAATCTTCGTCACTGGGGGCTCATTCACTAATTCAAACGGTAGTAATTGGTTGTTCACGATTTGAACTACTACCTGAAGCTGGGCACACACGCTGCGATGATCGCATCTATTCATCAGATCAGTCCAGCGAGGTCCTGATATAGTTGCATAGCCAGTAGGTAGTTATTGAGGATTTAAAATGAAACCCTTATTTTAATCGAAAAATATTGATTTAACAACAAAAATATTGGCATCAATGTTGTAGAAAATCAAATTTTAAACAACTTTTGTTCCCATAACTTCTGTTAAAAAACTAAAATAACACAAGTTATTGAAGAAACAAAATGGCACAACCAACTATTTAAAAAAAATATCGATGCTACAAAAAGTTGATGGGAATCAAAGTTGTTTAAAATTTGATTTTCTATAACTTTGATTCCCATCAACTTTTTGTAGGATCGATATTTTTTTTAAATAGTTGGTTGTGCCATTTTGTTTCTTCAGTAACTTGTGTTATTTTAGTTTTTTAACAGAAGTTATGGGAACAAAAGTTGTTTAAAATTTGATTTTCTACAACTTTGATTCCCATCAACTTTTTGTAGGATCGATATTTTATTTAAAATAGTTGGTTGTACCATTTTGTTTCTTCAATAACTTGTGTTATTTTAGTTTTTTAACAGAAGTTATGGGAACAAAAGTTGTTTAAAATTTGATTTTCTACAACTTTGATTCCCATCAACTTTTTGTAGGATCGATATTTTTTTTAAAAAGTTGGTTGTACCATTCCATTTCTTCAATAACTTGTGTTATTTCAGTTTTTCAGCAGAAGTTATAGGAACAAAAGTTGTTTGAAATTAGATTTTCTACAACTTTGATTCCCATCAACTTTTTGTAGGATCGATATTTTTTTTAAATAGTTGGTTGTGCCTTTTGGTTTCTTCAATAACTTGTGTTATTTTAGTTTTTTAACAGAAGTTATGGGAACAAAAGTTGTTTAAAATTTGATTTTCTACAACTTTGATTCCCATCAACTTTTTGTAGGATCGATATTTTTTTTAAAAAGTTGGTTGTTCCATTCCATTTCTTCAATAACTTGTGTTATTTCAGTTTTTCAGCAGAAGTTATAGGAACAAAAGTTGTTTAAAATTTGATTTTCTACAACATTGATGCCAATATTTTTGTTGTTAAATCAATATTTTTCGATTAAAATAAGGGTTTCATTTTGATTCCTCAATAACTACCTACTGGCAATGCAACTATATTAGGACCTCGCTGGACTGATCTGATGAATAGATGCGATCATCGCAGCGTGTGTGCCCAGCTTCAGGTAGTAGTTCAAATCGTGAACAACCAATTACTACAGTTTGAATTAGTGAATGAGCCTCCAGTGACGATAACTTCGCCGTAGGGCGCAGATGTAGCCATAGCATAAGAAAAATCGTGTCTTTGTATTTATGTGTAGTTCCTTCAGTTCCTTTCATTTATAGAATGCTAAAGTTCTGTGAGTACCTACAATACATTTATTAATATTATTGCCTCGAAAAATTCGAAGTCAAAATGTATTAACATGAGAGTAACAGATAGCAATAGTTTTAGTGCTGTCAAATAATAATATTATTAAATCGAAATTTGCTGGACCATGACTCGTTGCGTGTGGCGGTGGCGCTCCGCCTGGGAAGCAAGGTGTGTGAACCTCATATATGCAGCTGCGGTTCCATGGTGGAAGCTGACGGCCATCATGCATTGAGTTGTCGTCGCTGCGCGGGGAGGTATCCGCGTCATCATGCCCTGAACGATATAGTTCGGAGAGCCTTGGTAGCGGCAAACGTTCCTTGCGTGCTGGAACCGCCTGGCCTTTTGAGGTCGGACGGCAAGAGGCCGGACGGGTTGACCTTGGTACCGTGGAAGAGTGGTAGGTGCCTGGTTTGGGACGCAACTTGCGTCAACACTGTCGCCGCGAGTCACTTGAGTCGCACCGTTTACTCGCCGGCGGCTGCGGCGGAAGACGCTGCTGTTAATAAGCGGCGGAAGTATGCCCCTTTGGAAGCAAGTTATTTGTTCGTGCCTATAGCTGTGGAGACAATGGCCTGTTGGGGTAGTGAGGCTAAAGCTTTAATTGTGGAAATTGAGCGCAGGCTAAGGGAGAAGACAAATTACTCCCGCTCCGGCTCGTACTTGGCGCAAAGGATGGCCATCGCCATCCAGCGAGGTAATGCGGCCAGCATTTTGGGCTTTTTTGCGCCGGGTATTGTCGGAGATGAGTTGTGTGTTTAGTTTTTAAGGTTGACCACGTTCAAATATAAAATGAAAAAAAAAACAATTAAAATAAATAATCGAAAATGTTTCTCATCACTGATGTGATGTAGATCAAGCGCGGAATTATTCCCGATAAAAATATACTGTTCTGGTCATCTTCTTAAAATAAAATAGGAACAAAAACAATATATACCCTTTCTTGGCAGTCAGTTAGAAATACATTCTTTATTAATTCTTCTTTATAAATGCGCCTATGTTATTAAAAAATCTTGCTGTTCGTAAAGCGGAAACTAATAGATTCTGTAATTATGTTCATTTAATTAATGTGTCAGACGTTTTGTATGATATACCTAATAGACATTCCTCGCCCGGTGTAGGTATATGCATTCCGTGCGATGAGCGAAATATAGATAGTTAATAATTGTGATATATCTACTATTACCTACCTATTTAGTGGGCTATATTTGATTAAAACTACTACTTATACCGTAACAATAGGAAAATGTGTACAAATCAATCGAATCTGTGATTTCCTTTGACAAAACTTTCCTTTAGCAAACGAAAACATGAAAGCCTTTTAAAACTTTTGATTTGGAAATTCTGATTTGGAGTGGCAATTTTGATGCATTGAGACTAGATTAATATATATATATAACGGGACAATAGCTTTAAGTTTAATTTTAAATAGTGCCACTTAGTATAATTTCGAAGGACTAGGAATGGAAGTGACAACATTCCTGGGGTAACGCTTGTGACAAACGCTGCTGATTGATTCTAAGGAGGTTTTAAGTGACACTGACATCGCATGATCGGCCGATGGGCGGGAAAATGCGAGGTGACATGTCAGACAGATGTCAGTGAGTTGTAAGTTGTAAATAGAGCTTGTTGGAAAGAGGTTGTGGAAAACTGAGATTAGAACGGTTCAAGTCTGGTGATTCTTGATAGAATGCTGGCAGCGTGCGTTACGCTGCGGAACGCCATGTCCTTCGCTTAAAGTTCTCTCTATAATTGTTATCATACGTAATCTTCTGTGCAATAAACTGGTTGTTCGTGACGTCGCCTTTATCTCCTCGCCCGCTAAACCCACGCCACGCCACACTGAAGCATTGTTGGGTCAGTGGTATAAAACATTACCACATTGAAGAAACATAACTGATGCGGTGCCTTTTTATGGATCCGACATCAGAAGGTGGGATCGAAGGGCTAGATCCTGAGGAGATGCAGGTTTACTAGAAAAAAATCGTCGACTGCATCAATCGTTGTCGCCTATGAATCGGAGCAATATTATGAAGAAAATTACAAACAAAATGACGAATATTGACATAGAAGACCACTATGCTTCAAGACAATCTACACCGAAAGAAGAACAGAACTTGCTTCGTGTACTGTTAACCAGAACATATCGCTCCAGCCTATTCGTAGAAGCGGGTCCAGGGTCCGAGGGAGCTGGGAAGGGTCACCTGCTCGAGAACTCGAGAAGCAGTCTGGCAAAACCCCGGGTGAGCTCGTCCAATTTTAGTTAGATAGTAGTTCTGCATGTTTTTGACTAAATTTGACTTAGTTGTGTTGTGTGTTGTGTTTTCTAGTACCGCGCGGTATTATAACATTTTATTTTCGGAGGTAGGTCAAGGAAATATTTTAAGTGATTCTTAAATTCTCTGTAATAATAAAAGCGAGGGTAAGAAAAGCTGAACTCATTTAATTTTTGTTGGTGGGTAGTTCGAAAACTGCATCTAGGCTGAGTCGAAGGGATGCAGTTGTCCGGTTCTCTGAGGAGATCGAAGGGACGCTGTTATCCGGTCTCATGCCTCGATCTGGTATCTGATAAGCGTAGGTGGGTTGTACGAAAGTTGCATCTGGGCTGAGTCGAAGGGATGCAGTTGTCCGGTTCTTGCGAAGATCGAAGGGACGCTGTTATCCGGTCTCATACCGATGGACTGGAGTCAAAGAGACGCAGTTGCCGATTCTCGCATTTACTGGGTGGTGAGTGCGGTTTGAGGGACACTGTTGTCCAATATTGGGTGTGCGATTTGGTGGTATTGGCAAAGAATTGTCCTAGTGAGTGTTGATTTTCCTACCCTATGCTAATGTAAAGAAACAATTTATGATTATTATTTACTTTGTCTAGTCATCTCTTGTTTACTATCTTATCAAGTCATCGTTTCGAACACGATTAAAAGTAACATTATGTCAGGAATGGACGAGCGGTAAACGAATATTCTATACCGACATTTTTGAATAGTCCAATGTTGAACATACGCCTCGCCACGCTAGCCCAGTGCGGGTTGGTGGATAAACAAACATTCACATTGCTCTTTTGTTACAGATACTGATGATAATCGCCCGAGGACGTGCGAATGTCAAGATGGCCGTAACGGGACAATAGCTTTAAGTTTAATTTTAAATAGTGCCACTTAGTATAATTTCGAAGGACTAGGAATGGAAGTGACAACATTCCTGGGGTAACGCTTGTGACAAACGCTGCTGATTGATTCTAAGGAGGTTTTAAGTGACACTGACATCGCATGATCGGCCGATGGGCGGGAAAATGCGAGGTGACATGTCAGACAGATGTCAGTGAGTTGTAAGTTGTAAATAGAGCTTGTTGGAAAGAGGTTGTGGAAAACTGAGATTAGAACGGTTCAAGTCTGGTGATTCTTGATAGAATGCTGGCAGCGTGCGTTACGCTGCGGAACGCCATGTCCTTCGCTTAAAGTTCTCTCTATAATTGTTATCATACGTAATCTTCTGTGCAATAAACTGGTTGTTCGTGACGTCGCCTTTATCTCCTCGCCCGCTAAACCCACGCCACGCCACACTGAAGCATTGTTGGGTCAGTGGTATAAAACATTACCACATTGAAGAAACATAACTGATGCGGTGCCTTTTTATGGATCCGATATATATATAGTATTTTTGTCTACGAGATGGTGGTTACCTACAAGATGGTAGTTACTAAACTTGAAATACAGACAAAATAAGAAGAGACCTTCAGCTAACGCTCAACGGACAGAGAGCATACTCGTAGGCTGAATTATGTCGAAAGCTGTTATCGACTAGATAAATCTAAAATCGATTTTATGGCAATGAATTGTTAATTTACTGAACATTATTTTTGTATTTAAGTAATGATAAAATAGTTAAATTTATCTCAGTATTTGTACCTTTTTCTTTTATGGGAGTGGGCGGGACATGTGAGTCGTATGCACCCAGACAGATGGGCAAAGGTCTTAACGGAGTGGATTCCTCTGTCCAGTCGACCCCAAGGCCGTCCTCCAACACGATGGCGCGACGAAATCGAGAGGTTTAAAAAAGATTGGACGGAGGTAGCACAGAACAGAAAGGAATTGGGGGAGACCTTTGCCCAGCAGTGGGACAGTACAGGTTGAATAAAAAAAATGTACCTATCTAAGTTTTGACAGTTACACAGTACCGATGGTAAGTATTATCACAGACTTAATTAGATCTTTAGTCATAATTCCAAGTTAAATTAGTGTTTATTGTCTTCGACCACATTGGCAGCTACCTAATGAGTTATGACTAACATTAAAGCCGTGGTGGTTTAGTGGTAATGACGCTCGCCTTACAATGGTGAGGTCGTGGGTTGAAATCCCGGTCCCGTACCAATGAATTCCTTGGAATTAATGTACGGAATTTCACACCACTGGCTTTCCGGTGCAGAAAAACATCGTGAGGCAACCTGCATACGTCCGTAGTAGAAATTCGATCTGGGCACTGGACCAGCATGGTGGAAATGGCCCAACCACCCTTCGTGGGTAGGCCTACGTCCTGCAGTGGACTATTAAAAAGGCTGATACGGTATAACATTAAACGTTGATAAAATTAACCTATTCCTCAATACATAGGAAGGTTCATAATACTCGTACATAATAATATATTTCTATCATCGATTTAGCATTTTTTCAAGATTTCATTGAGCTATGATCATTTTTTATCAAGTATTCGCTTTATCTCTAACACTTCAAGTAGAGCAAAAAAGCTTATGTGAGTATGACTCATTTTCCATAACTAAGCATTTGTAGATACATTTACCTTCGCCACAAAAACCGTAAAATCAATAGAATATGCATATGCAGGCTTCATTAGGTCCCGCGTCGTCAGGCTCCATAGAACACTACGAAATTAATTACCACCATCTCTAGCTGCCCAGCCAGCCGTGTCTTTATGTTTCCCTGCGTATTGGCAACCCTATGCGCCAGAGTAGACTATTTACAGAGAAAGACATGCGTAAAACGTACAACTAGAAGGAATATTGGCGACGATATTGTCGAAATCGCGGGTCGAACCAGCAGCCGGGCTAGTATGCGCGCCACGAATTATTTCGTTCGTGGTGTCAGAACGAGACAGCGTTATGGCAAATTATATATCTGTCACTTTTTCACACGTCGAAATGAGTTCTTTTCGTGTCTTTTCGTGGTCGCATGCTTGACTAGCTGGACACGATTGGCACAGGACCGAGGTTTGTTAAAAAGGAGGCTGTAGATGATGATGATGATGATAGGCGAATTTTTTTTTTGGGGAGACAGTTTCATTAGTTACAATAAGATGTCACTGTACTCGCAATTACGATGTACCTATTTTCACAGTGAGATTTGCCCTATATCGCGGCAAAAACAGTAATTACCCCTAAATACCTACATTTCAGAAGATTGAGATTTTTTTAAGGAACAGATTATTTTTTGGTCGACTCCTGTATACCGTAACAAGCGATGTTCGTAATGATAAGTACGTTCAATAACATCCCAGACTATTTCGAAACGTGTAAACATGATGGTGGAGGTTCAAAAATACAAAAAAGGCAAAGTGCGAGTTGGACTCACGCACGCAGGGTTCTGTACCATATGGGAGTCTTAGCCCCATTTCAAGCGTCTACCTGTTGCCGTTAGTAATATCAACCAAAAAACGGTTGAAAAAATGATCTCGTTTGTTGTATGAGAGCCCCCGTTAAATGTTTATTTTATTATTATAGCAACAACAGAAATAACAATAATATCTGTGAAAATTTCAACTGTCTAGTTATCACGGTTTATGAGATACAGCCTGGTGACAGATAGACATACATGGACGACGGACGGATGGACATCAGAGTCTTAGTAATTGGGTCCCGTTTTTACCCTTCGGATATGGAGCCCTAAAATGTGCTTTACGGTGCTCGGTTGGTTTATCATTATCTATTTTTCTGCATTTTTCTTTTCCGCAGCCCGACATCCGGTGGAACAGGTTGCGGCGGCGGTCCTTGACCGGCGCGGGCGCAGTCAGTCCCGCGGCAGGTGAGCTCGCACACGCGTCCGCGCTTTTCAAAATTCGAATCGGAATTCGAACCGCGATCGCGGATACCCACTTTTACTTTCTTTATAGTGTTGCGTCACATCTGTTCGGTAATCGCTGCTCTGGTTTGTTGTGCTTTTTGTGTCTGTGTGTGACAGTGAGATGTGCTAGTTTTGTTATCTGTGGAGATTAATGTGAGTAAAACTACCCTCATTTTATTTAGGGTAAGATTTTGAAGGAGGATATTTTTGAAAGAACAATTTAAGTAAACAAAACGTTGGTACATGTTTTTTTTAAATTGTATTGGCAATGTAGCAGTATATTACACTCCTACAAAAGCACTAAGATGAACATATTTACAAAGGAATAGATGAATGTCTTGAACTTTTAACTGGATGTAATGAATAAATAACTTATGAATAGAGTAAGTAGTAGTAGTTGTAGTCGACAGTTTGTTAAAATAAGCAAATTGATGCCTTTATCATTACTTATCGTAAAAGTGCTAAGTTGAAAATTTGATAAATTCATAACAAAGAACAGAAGTAATTATTGTAAGTCTATGTGGGTATTTTAATTTACATAAACGCTCCATTCTTTTCTTACGACAAACCTGTTATTTTTTATTGCGTAGTCTATAAATATTTCTCATTTTATGTTTTTTTTTGGCGTTATGCACTGTACGCAAATAAATAAATACTTTGTTATAGAAATTACGTGATTTTTCCACATTTTACCTTGAATATATACATTCTACGTATAGGTATTATTTTACGTCAACGGATAAACATTTTTTGCGAAAATTTGTATAAAACTAATTAATTTTTTAGGGTTCGGTACCCAAAGGGTAAAAACGGGACCCTATTACTAAGACTTCGATGTCCGTATGTCTGTCTGTCTCCAGGCTGTATCTCATAAACCATTATAGCTAGACAGCTGAAATTTTCACAGAAGATGCATTTCTGTTGCCGCTATAACAAAAACTAAAAACAGAATAAAAAAAATATTTAAGGGCCCCCCTTAAATATTTTTTTCCCATACAACAAACGTGATTTTTAGGAGTTTTTTTGCTCCCTATTAATTACGGCAAGAGAAATAGGGCTAAAGGGGCACCAACATGGTACGGAACCATTCGTGCGTGAGACCGACTCGCACTTGGACGATTGTTCTCATTTATCCTCGTTTGAGAAAAATCTCTACAATTTTAAAAATAATGTACAAGGTGTTGCTTTGTAAAGTGCAGTAAATTCCAGTGCAGTAAGGGCGACGAGTACTAAACTTTTAGAATTCAGGATAGTATTATAAACATCTTTTACTGTGGAACCAACGCCGAAATCACGAAAAAATCAGATATTGCTTAAAAAAAGTATGTTTTACTCTCGACAAAATATTTGAGGCGAATTTGCGGTTGGCCCCATAGTACTAAATGATGCATATTGACTAGTAGGTAGGTACTCATCTGCCAATGAAAATCTCTGCATTTTGCAAAACAAGATCCTGTATAAAATTACCTATTATTAAAATATTGTCTTCCTTCTCAATTTCATTTCATAACTTAAGTATTCATACCATATAGTCTATCTAGGTTGCTAAAATTAAAAGACAGTGGAGTAGATCAATTGCATCATAACCGTTTTGATGCTAATATTGGGTTATTTGAATTGCAAACGGCAGGCTGCGAGTATTTAATTTTCATCGATATTTCAATAGCGAATTGACTAAAGTAAGTAGCGACTTACTAGAACAGATTGAGTGTTACAATATTAAAGTAGAAATACCGGTCTGCTGTCATGAAACTTGATCAAAAGATCAAAGTCTGTGTGTCTGAGTGTATACTCGTATTTGTCTAAGTTAGAAACGCATAAGGTTTTTATTGCCTCTGTCTTCCTTACAATTGTAATAAAAATCAAAAATAAGACGTAGGAGCGTGCAATATTTTTTACTCAAGCAATTGACACCAAAAACATAACAATTTGTTGCAATTTAAGGGGTGAAAAGAGTTTTTTCACGAAATGTAAATTTCATCAAAAATGAAACGAAAATGTTCTTAATGTTTTACAGAAAACGCGAAAAACACTCGTCGATTCACGATCCTCTTAAGTATGTATATGCTTGTAATCTGCTTAATCTTCTTTTAATTTCCTTTATTTTTAACCTCAAGTAGGTTAGTAGGATAAGATTGGTTAAAAATAAATTTATGAACTAAGTACTTAAAATTTAGCGCCGAAATTCCACCTTTTTGTTTTTTATTTAGTTTAAAATACTCATCTTAGGGCACTTGGGTTTTTGAGACAAATTTAACAATACCTTCATTGTTGAAATTCATTTAGCCTTTTGGAAAATACGTGGGAATAAAAAAATCGGCCATTTCATCATTCATTTTGATCATTATGTGCATGAAACTAAATTAGTCACAGCTCAGCTCAATAGACGTAAATTCAAAATCTAAAGACAAAATGTACGACACTCAAGACTTAACTAAAGACGAAGTTTTCAGCGGCAGTTTCTTACTCATACCACCTCGAGGTCACTTGGATAAACAAACAATATTATGTAGAATATTAATACGCAAGTATGTACCTATCTTTTTTTCAGTAAATTGTTATCCGCGCTAAATGTATGGAGCAGTAAATCGTCTATATTAAACAAATAACTGTATTATTACACAGTGATGGAAAGACAATAACGAACCGACTCTACATTGATCTCGTCGGTTAATAAAGGACCAAGTTAATCACCGGCTAAATGCGGGATGGCAAACTATGAGATGAGAATATACCCTGGATATTAGTAGGTACCTACATAACATGTGAAAGTTAGGATCATCGCGAAGTTTCTCAACATAAAATTTCTGGTAGGTACACATATTATCCTCTATTTTTGTTTTTTCCTAATGCATTCTTCTTTTTTGCAGTCTGTTTATATAAATATTTATTCTCATAGACGATTTATTAAGTTGTTTAGTGTTATTTATATAATATATGTTGTGGTTTTATAGTATATTCATACATATTTGTAAACACTAAGACGTATGTACTTAGATGTGGTAGAATCGGCTTGTTTTTTCTTTTCTTTTCAAAATTAATTTTAGGATTAGACCTGTTATTGGCTATTTATATTTTTCTTTATGATTAAGTTTAATTTTATTTTTGTGCTGTTGGCCTCTAAATAAATAAATAAAAAAAAAGTCAGAAATACACTCTTGAGATTTGAACGTAGAATATCTGGATTGGATATCCAATGGCTCCCAAGTTACTCGTAGGTTGCAGTAACTTATATCAGTGCAAAATTTATATTCAGTATTAAAATAATCTCTACAGCCTCAATCTATGTCGTCTGGCCAACGCAGAAATTGCGTGTGAAATGTAAACTACTTATCTAGGACAAATATAACAGTCAACTTTATTGATAAGATAACACAGATATAAGCGCAGTTAAATTGTACTATTGTCCCATTTAAATTCTAATTAAATACCGAAGATTAAATATGTGCAGTGCACGTATATTTTACGACTTAACCACCAGTAAAATGTAGCTAAGGGCTTATAATCTAGGCTAGGATTTTCTAGATAATCACATTCGTACGTATAACAATACCTACGTAAATAGACGGTACGCACAAGAATTAATTTTATTTACCTATCCAATAGTTATATTTAAATCGTTAAACCTGTTGATAGAAACTTTTATATCGCATCAAAACCACCAAAACTGGAACTTATAGGGACTGGAGTGGGATTCATCGAATTTAAACGACAATAATTATTTTTCGCAAAAAATAGCACGACCGACTTCACCCGTGTACAGAATTCGCGAATATTTCGCACGGATCGATGTAGCATTTTCCACATTATTGTCGATTTATCAAAAACAGCTCAGCCGATTTCGATAAAATTTAAATGGGACCAATTCGAAGTTCTTGAAGTCGTTGACTCGTACGTCTACCTAGGACAAGTAGTCCAGTTAGGTAGGTCCGACTTCAAGAAAGAGGCCAATCGCCGAATCCAACTCGGCTGGGCAGCGTTCGAAAAATTGCGTAGCGTCTTCTCGTCCGACATACCTCAGTGCCTCAAGTCGAATGTTTTCGACCAGTGTGTGTTGCCAGTGATGACTTATGGCACAGAAACGTGGTCTCTCACTATGAGCCTTATTAGTAAGCTCCAAGTAGCCCAACGAGCTATGGAGAGGGCTATGCTCGGAGTCTCTCTGCGAGATCGAATCAGAAATGAGGAGATCCGTAGAAGAACCAAAGTTACCGACATAGCCCAACGGATTGGCAAGTTGAAATGGCAATGGGCAGGGCACATAGCGCGGAGGACTGATAACCGATGGGGTCGGAAAGTTCTCGAGTGGAGACCACGTACCGGCAAGCGCAGCGTGGGACGTCCACCCACAAGGTGGACGGATGACCTCATTAAGACCGCAGGATCGCGCTGGATGCAAGCCGCTTCCAACCGGTCTTATTGGAGATCCATAGGGGAGGCCTATGTCCAGCAGTGGACTTCTTATGGCTGATGGATGGATGGATGGAATTTCGAAGTATACTCTATCCAATAAACAAAGAATTAAGTATTGAAATCTGACTACTAGGAAAAAAGTTATGCGTGGTTATATATAAAAAAAAATATATACGTGTCGAATTGAGTAGGTACCTCCTCCGGTGGTTCGTCAGTCAACAAAGAGTATTATAGGTCAAATCAAATTAATAAGTTAGGCTACAAATCCAATCCTGACAAAAGTTCACATTGCACCCGCGCAAGGATTGGGTTTTGCACAGCTTGTAGCTAACTTCACAGCCGACAAGAAGTTAGATTCGGGTTATAATAAATATCTCACAATGAGATCTCACATACTCATAGGCATTACCGTATCATAGGGATTGCCAGATTATAGAAATAGGTAGGTATTGCGTCAGTACGCAATTTCTATAATCTGGGTTTCAACCCGTGGCCCAACTGCTGTGTTCTCTAAGACTAATACGGTCTCCATTTCTGTCACTCTGTTTTGCCTCTGTCTTTCTGTTTGTCTATCATTATGTCAACCATCTATTTGTGTTCGTGTCCCATATACATTACCATGTGTTTTGAACAGTTGTTTATATTCTGAATGTATTAAAGTAGCACTGTTGCTACGTCTTGTTGGTTTCGAGCAGTCACCATTGTATCCATAGCACACACACACATTTTGCAGTAAGATCCTTTGTGTTTCTAATAATACAAAACAAGCTTCGAGCAAATATCCACAGAGCCACAGTCCCTAAGTGAAAGTAGTAAAAAAATGTCCGAGCGTCGTCATACATACCAATTTATATTTTTACATTTTCATTAATAATTCGAATTTTGACGTTATGTCACCTAATTAGTGCTTTTAATCGAGCACTTTGGCATCGCGCGGCGTTGTAGTCGGTTTGCAATCGCCTTACGACTAACTAAAAGGCCTGTTCACTACGTAGCATGGGCAGGGTTTCGGCTCGGACACTTTTTTTTGCACGATTGTGGCTCTATAGATATTTGCTCGAAGAAACCGAGACAAGATTTTTGTTTCAACTTTCTTGTGTCGCGCGAATAATATATTATGATGCATAGAGTTGCCATGACCATGCATATTTCATGTACTCTACATGGAGACGCTTCGGCCAAGTACGAGTCGGACTCGTGCACGAAGGGTTCCGTACTCTATGGGAGCCCCCCATAAATGAATATTTTATTTTTTACACGTCAAAAATATTCAATTGTAATTAACAATATCATAGTTCACAATATATAACTTGTGAAATCAATATAATTATTGTATTATTAAAAAATTTTACTAACAAAGTTATTATAGGTACTGTTTTAATTTTATTATTTATGTTAAAGTGAATATACAACTAAATATTGTTACCATTGTTAATATCGAACGAAAAACGATTAAAAATGTAGGTTTGTTGTATGGGAGCCCCCTTTAAATATTATTTTTATTCTGTTTTTAGTATTTTTGTTATTTTATTTATTTTTATTTTATTTTTTACAAGTTCGGTACAAAAGTGACGAGCAAACAAAAACTTAAATAAACGAATCCACAAAAACATTATAAATTTGCCAATCAAAATATTTTACACAGCATTTTCAGAAAAACTGTTATGAGCGGCAACAGAAATACATCATCTGTGAAAATTTCAGCTTTCTAGCTATAACGGTTCATGAGATACAGCTTGGTGACAGACAGACAGACAGATAGCGGAGTCTTAGTAATAGGATCCCGTTTTTACCCTTTGGGTACGGAACCCTAAAAACGATAGAGCAAATAGGTAAGAGTTCGCGTTGTATAGGAATTAACATATTTCTAACGGGGTTTTATTACAAGCTTGTCGTCTTGAGAATTTTGTTTTGTAAAAAAATTTCATGGAATAACTTACTTCAGATGTTTAGTTTTTTTATAATCGGGCAAAAGTGTCTTTATTAACTACAACAAAACTACACTACTATTACACAAAAAGCATTGGATCATCCTCAGACCTTTGAAGGTCTAAAGATAATCTAAATGCTCAAGCCCACTGCCAGTTGGCAGCGTGCCCAGCATGCTGGCTGCATTGCCACGCAGAATGGCAATGCTTATGCGTTGAGCCAAATAAACACCAGCATTTTAGTCACGCGTCGCGTTTAGTTACAGTTTAACTTGAGGTTTGTAAGTAGAACTAACTAGTTTGGCCAAACACAAAACCAATCTGTCTAGCCTTGTCATTTCCATTTATCATACTTGTCATTTTCGTTCATTGCCATATAACTACACTTTTTTTTTTGCCCTAGGTATACCTAGTAGGTATTAAAGTAAGGACCACTAAACGATTTGCCACGACCATGACATTTTTTTAAATAGTTTTTAGGGTTCCGTACCCAAAGGGAAAAACGGGACCCTATTACTAAGACTTCGATGTCCGTCTGTCCGTCGGTCCGTCTGTATGTCTGTCACCGGGCTGTATCTCATGAACCATGATAGCTAGGCAGCTGAAATTTTCACGGATGATGTATTTCTGTTGCTGCTATAACAACAAATACTAAAAAGAAAATAAAATAAATATTTAAGGGGGGCTCCCATACAACAAACCTGATTTTTCAGACGTTTTTCGCTCTATATTAATCATGGTAACAGGTAGATGCTTGAAACTTTCAGAGAATATTAAGTTTTATATTCAATTCAATAATAAATAATAAAATTAAAATAAAATAAATATTAAAGGGGGGCTCCTATACAGTACGGAACCCTCCGAGCGCGAGTCCGACGCATACTTGGCCGATTTTTTTTAAATGAGATAGGTAACTTTAATTTGTGATATCATAAATGAAAAATAGGTTACTTAACTACTATCTACAGTAGATTTTATGTGCATAAAATTTAATTGTTACTGAGAGATTTACAGCAAGACAATGTAAGCTGTTTGATAATTTAAAGCGAAGGTAGAGTACCTTACAATGAATTTAATTAGCTATCAGAGCTTACTACAATATATCGCGTAGTAGGTACTCTCAAGTCACTTGCGATTTTAGTCTACGAGATATTTATCTACTCTATTTAACAGTTCACTTATTATTTAGATATTATTATCTTCTTGTAGTATAAAATTATATAAGATTATTTTTGCAAAAAATAGCATGACCGACTTCAACCATGCACAGAATCCGCGTATATTTCGCACGGATGGATGTTGCATTTTTAAGATTATTGTTGATTTATCAAAAATGGCTCAGCCGATTTCGATAAAATTTAAATGGGACCAATTTTGAAGTATACTCTTTCCAATAAAAATTATTGAAATCGGACAACTATGAAAAGAGTTATACGTGGTTATACATAAAAAAATATACGCGTCGAATGGGCTTGTTTACGAAAAAAATATAATTAGTCCGTCAAGTAGATTATCAAAAAATATAAGACACGTATTTTTTCTTTTGTCAATTTAGTAAAATTGAAGAAGATGTAGCCCGTTAAATTTCCGCGTGACGTCACTAACAGCTGTCAAATCTACCGGCTAGTGCCGTCACGAGTCCCCACTCTCAAACGTTGACTAGGTTTATCTTTGACACTATTTGTTAGATTGACAAAAGAAAAAATTCGTGTGCAATGTTTTTTAATAATCTAACTGACGAACTAATTTTAATAATGATTTTTATACCCAGTAAACATCCCTATTGAGGAGGAGGAGGAGGTACTCCGGTTCGTTGGTCAAAAATGCTATTCACTTATCAACACCACCGTCTGCAGCATCGTAACCAAAGATTAAAGCAGTGAATAGAGCCGCTGATCCCAGCATGATGCTGGCTCTTGCAGGCTTCACTTCACAGCCGACGAGGCACTCGCTGCTTCGGAAAATTGTATTCCATCCTTCTGTATCAAATTATGGTTACGGCCCGTCACTGACACGGGGAGGTAGAGCTCAAAATGAAGGAAGAACAGATACAAAACTCCATAACGCTTACACCAATAAAACCTTGTGTTTTAAAGGAAATCTTTAAAATAGGCATGTTGTTGCCGTCCTTGTTCACTAGTGGTGTTTTTTAGGGATCCGTACCTAAAAGGTAAAAACGGGACCCTTTTACTAAGACTCAGCTGTCCGTCTGTCTGTCAGGCTGTATCTCATTAACCGTAATATCTGGAGAGTTGAAATTTTCACGGATGATGTATTTTGATTGCCGCTATAACAACAAATACTAAAAGCAGGATAATTAAATTAAAAAATTTATTGCAATTTTTGTTTAAATATTGTATTTTTAATGTAATGTACCGAATTTTTAACTAATTTATTGTAAAATTGTCCTTAATAATTTTGAAAGTCAATACTTAATGATTGTTATTTCTGACGATTCGTTGGACGTTGCTTGTAGTATATTATATTGTATACTAATGAATGTAATGTTCCTTACTGAAAATAAATGGTATCTATCTATCTATCTATTTAAATATTCGCGGTAGGCTCCCATACAACAAACGTGATTTTTTTGCCGAGGGGCTCCCATACGGTACGGAACCCTTCATGCGCGAGTCCAACTCGTACTTGGCCGATTTTATTTATGAACTAAATTGGATGCAAACCGTTTCTAACAAATTCTCTTTCTAACTTTTAGGTGCGTGTAGAAAAAGAATTTGTTCTACAGTAGACGTTCTGTAAATAAGATTGTCCAAGTACCTATTTTTAACCGACTTCCAAAAAGGAGGAGGTTCAATGTTCGTGTGTATGTATTTTTTTTTGTGTATGTTCATCGATAATTTCGCCAATTGTGAACCGAATCGAAAAATTATTTTTTAGTTCGAAAAGGTATACTTCCAAGGTGGTCCCATTTAAATTTTACAGAAATCGGCTGAGCCGTTTTCGATAAATCAACAATAATGTAAACAATTCGAGCGAAATATTCGAATTTTGTACACGACGGAAGACGGTTTTGCCATTTTTTGCAAAAAAAATTATTAACTAAAGTTAAACGGGCAGCCTAGATTAAAGTAGGTATATGTATCTATAATATTGTACCTTGCACTATTTTTACTAACAAAGTTCGTGTTTAGTTAGTTAGTTAGTTAATAAATATTAACATCTGCCGAGTTGTCCTTCTGATCATAATCTGCTGTAATGCTCTATCGAGTTACCCATCTATGTAATTAACTAGCTCTTAGTCGTCGGTAAAGCCCTTGATGGAAGGGTGAACGTCACTTCAATGCCGGAGAAATGAACTGATGTTGCCCCAAATTAAGCTCCTGGAGCACTCAAGATTTTGGCAGATTTACAAACGTGACATCATAGTACATCTTTGGTATTATATTTATTTGATCGTCGCGGACTCCACTAAAGCAGAGGGAAGATGATCAGAACTATTTTATATCACGGGAATGTACTCACGTTTAGTTTTTCATAGTCATTATATAGTACGACTATAGTTTCGATCGCATTCGGCATTTCGTACTATTTAATCACTATGAAAAAATGAACGTGAGAACATTCCCGTGATATAAAATATTGAAATGAGTGAAAACCACGTTAGTTTCCATAATACAACAGAATATTGTTGTTTATGAGTCCACTGTATAAATGCTATGGAAAAAAATACAATCGTGACAGGAGCCGAGTTTATTTTGTTCTTCGCTCAGCAAAACTGGAATTTCTGCTATGGGCTTACAGACTACTTATTATAGTTCTACCCTGTTTTGCTTCGGTGGAGTCTGGCTAGGCTAATGTTAGTCCGTCTCCATGAACAATATTATACTATTCAGTCCAGTAGAGCCACAGAGAATATCAGTAGAGCTAGCCCGCCTTTGATTTCGTGGACCTCAACTACACCACAACGGTCAAAAGACCAGTAGATAATTTGTATCCTGCCATACAGGCTCCTATGAGACCTAATGCGTGGTTCAAGTATTCTAATGGTACTTTAACGTCATCTCAACTACGATTTTATAAGGCCCACTGTATGTTAGTTTAGTTAATAGTACCATATTTTTCATTTGATATTAGAACAAATAAAGAATTTATTATTATTATTATATTATTAGTTTGTTTTTTTTTGTGCAGGACACAAGTGAGTATTAGTTATGTAAATACCTACATACTTAATTTACTGTATGGTTGAATATCTGATAAAATATCTTGAAGAATATAACGTTACGTTATAACATAAATACCTGTGTGGACCACAAAAAAAAATTGAAAAAGGGTCAAACTTTAACAATGTTTCATTATTTATCACGATGAATTATAATTTTAATATTTATTATTTTTGTAATGTCATTTAAGTTTTTCTTACATAGTTAATAAATTTTAATTTATAAATTCTATAATCATATTTAAGTTAAGTTTCAGATCTCATTGAAATTATGTTCTATTGTTAGTTACAGCTGGTCGTTTATTTAAACAAATGCAAACATGCGGCGACGAGCGGAGCACCTCTATACATACTTGTACATTATATTATATTTACACTGAACGAGAATCACTCGCGCTATTTAATATTTTTATCAGAACTTTGGACAGTTAAAAATTGCTCAGAAACTGCCACTAAGTTGCTCATTCTGGTTTTGCAAATGCGGAAATAACTTAAGCCATAGGAGGTACCTAATATTTGGTTTGGTGCTATACCGACATCTACGAGTACATAGAGAAATATCTTTTAACCTATGATGTCGGAGGTTAAATTTTATTCAATTATTTTGGGTATCCAGATTCCAGAGGAGTATATAAGCAAGGTATAGGCCGCGTCACACAAGTTGGCAGTAATGAAGTTAGTGTTAAAGAAGGTTTCTTATGTTTTTGTGTATCTAAGGAAACCGTACGAAACAGTCTTGTCAAATTATTACGATACAAAAATATTCTGTCTGAATGCTTTAAAATAAATGTTATTTATTTTATTCATCGTTTTTATATTCTCAACGATCCTCATGAAATTCCTCGCAACAGTTAGCTACAAGCTGCGCAATATCCAATCAACGCGCGGCTTTGTGTGACCTTCAGTCAGGATTGGATATTGCGCAGCTCGTAGCTAACTTCATTTTCGCCAACTTGTGTGACGCGGCCTATACTAAAGACGCAAACGGCCTGTGTCTATCATTAAAATGTTATCTAAGTGCGGTGTAAACATTACTTGCCCTATACTGATGCAACTGGCGCTGACTGTAGACAATATCTCCAGCTAAATACGAGTACAAAACAAAAGTGTTGTATATACTTCCCGGTGAATATCGTAATACTCGTACCTTGTAGGTACGAGTATATGGTGTTGACGAACTAGCAGGATTTTAAACAAGCTTGCTTTTGGGTTTTGTAGGCTCTGTAGCTATACAGGGTTATTTCTTATCAATTAGCATCTTATTCTATGTTAGCATCCTTTTAGGGTCTTATTCTGTGCATCCAAACTAACTAACTATAGTATACCCGCGAGCGAGTCGACTTCACCGATCTCGTGAGGCGCGAGAATGGTCTTATATACGACACAAAAAAACACCTAGTAGACGCCTTGAACCTTGAATTCGTTACGGCGGCTAGGGGGTCCGGGGCGATTGCGGTCGACTGTACCCGGGCAATAAGTGTGCTGGGCGTGGAGTCGCCCGCCAGCGACTCTTCTCTGAGGTTGGAACCATTCTCGCCTTCCGAGGTGTGTGCGATAGTGGACAAGCGTATCGCCTCTAAAAAGAGCACCGATATCTACGGGTTATCGGCTCGGATGCTTAAAAACGCTATCGAACCTTTAGCACCTGTGATGAGTCACCTTTTCAATCTATGCATGCGAAATGGCACGTACCCCGCGGCACTTAAAAAAGTCAAAATTAGCCCCATTTATAAAGGTAAAGGAAAAAAGGCGGATCCAAAATCGTACCGCCCCATATCCTTGGTTCCTGTCATTAGTAAAGTTTTAGAGGTAGGTCTTAATAGGAGGATCCTAAACTTTGCATCAGATCGTAAAATTTTATCGGAGCGTCAATATGCGTACCGGGCTGGTCGTTCCACCACCGATTTGGTGCGTGAAGTAGTGTGGCAAGTGCTGAGCGCGCGAGAGGCAGGTCAGCAGGTTGCTCTAGTATGTTGCGACCTCTCCCGCGCCTTTGACACGGCCGATCACACCCTTGTCGCTAAAAAATTACACCACCATGGTATATGCGGCCCGCCTGGCTCCATTCTGACCTCTTTTATGACAAATAGAACGCAAGTCGTAGTGGGGGACGAAGGCCGTGCTGTTTCTTCTGAGCTTCAAAACTTATTGGGCGTTCCGCAAGGGTCCTGTCTGTCTAACTCATTATTTGTTTTTCTTCTCAATGATTTACCAGGCTCCATTAAAGATGCTGAAATTTACATGTATGCGGACGACGTTGCCGCCATAATTACGGCTCCGACAAGCAGACAACTCAAAATCACGCTGAACTCGGTGGTCAATAATCTTAATGAATGGTTTAGGTCGAACGGGCTTGCTCTAAATAGAGATAAGACGTGTTTTTTGACCTTCAACTTAAACGGTAAAGTGGGCAAATCCTATTCAGTAGCTATCGGCAATACCGCTCTCCAACAGGTGAACAGTACCAAACTACTGGGCTTCTATGTGGACAGTGCGCTCACGTGGGAGACGCACATTCACGAGTTATGTGGAAAGCTGAGCCGCTCGTGCTTTGCGCTGCGGCGGCTCGCGAAGACCGCGACTCGTGACGTTGTGCGCTCTTGCTATTACGCCACTGTCCATAGTAACATCACTTACGGGTTGGAGTTGTGGGGCCGCGCCGCGGACTACAAAAGAGCATTCGTTATGCAAAAGCGGGCAGTTCGGGCCATTTTTGGTGTATCAGACGACGTCTCCTGTGTAGAGCTCTTTAAAAAGCTCCATATTCTTCCGTTTCCGTGTGAATTTATCCTTCAGATGGCCTTATTCACACATATCAATTTAGACCGATTTAAACAAAGAGGTACCTACTCGAGGTTTGATTTGAGGAGCAACGTAAAGAAACAACTACTTGTTACACCAACTCACAGACTAGCGAGGTCGGATAAATCCGTGTATATTGGAGGACCGGCTATCTATAACCGGATACCTAGTGCCGTGCGTAGTGCATCCTCCGTTGTATCATTTAAAAATAAGCTTAAGAGCCCCGGTGGTCTGTAATTTTCCATACAAACGTATTACGCTGTTTTCTTCCTGGAAAATACTTATAGAGCTTCAATTTTTTGTCATAAAATTAAATTTAGCTGTTTAGACTACTCTGTCTTTTCTATTTCTTGATAAGTTAATTATCAGGCAAAATATGACCCTTCAAAATCACAAAAAAAATCACCATTATTACCGACGTCTTTAGAGACCCACCAGAAGAGACTAAATAATATCTAACAAAATATAAAATGATAGAATCATGAACACATATTTTTTTTAAATTTTGACATAAAAAAATACTTGATAGATCTAGTTTTCGAAGAAGAAAACAGCGTAATACGAAACGTTGTCTCGCCATGTTTTTTGTAGGTATAAATCGCTCTGAGCTGCAATTGTCCCTATCGCACGATGCGGGGGTAGGGTCGAGGTGAGGGAGGTTCAAACCTATACGTACACAAGCACTAGGGATGTAGTAATAGTCGATATTTTTGTCGATGCTCTAGTGATGTCCATCGATATCGATGTTTATTAAAAATATTAGTTATTTTTTCAAATCCTGTGATTTGACCGTTGTATGTTTGTTACTTTTGAAGAAAAGATTTTATATTTGGAATATAGGCGTTTAGTTGCTGCGACATATTGCAGCGATTATACAGAATATCGTGCTGTATCCGCAGACATCTAAATGAGTTAGGCGCAGAATAACCAATTCTCACAATGCCCAAGTAATGCTCAATTCTACGAAAGCATAATTCTATGAATGCCCAATTCTCAAAGTGGCAACATAATTTTGATTAGGAATTTTCTAAAAAAAAATACAATTTAAATACATGTAAGGGCTTACCGGTACCTAAAACAACCTCCGTTTGCGAGTTAAGGACATTATAACTTTTACTATGGGACCGACCAGAGCCGAATCCGCGAGAAATATCAACTATACCATAAAAAAAGTCCGTTGATGATGGACAAAGTGCATGGAACAGCTGGTTTTTTATCGCCAATACGGAGTTAATTGTTCTTTTCAAACCTATTACCTTTGCCCTAAAGAGGTTGTGCTTTCATTACCGGTGTTTTTTTAAAATGAAAATGTGTTTTTAGGGTTCCGTACCCAAAGGGAAAAACGGGACTCTATTACTAAGACTTCGATGTCCTTCTGTCCGTCTCTCTGTCACCGGGCTGTATCTCATGAACCATGATAGCTAGGCAGCTGAAATTTTCACAGATGATATGATTCGGTTGCCGCTATAACAACAAATACTAAAAATAAAATTAAATAAATATTTAAGGGGGGCTCCCATACAATAAACCTGAACTTTTAGACGTTTTTCGCTCTATATTAATAACGGTACCAGGTTGCTTGAAATTTTTACAGAACATTTAGTTTTATATTCCCTTCAATAATAAAATTAAAATAAAATAAATATTATATTATTATATACAGTACGGAACACTCCGTGCGCAAGTCTGACTCGAACTTGGCCGATTTTTTCCATTTGAAATTATTTTGCCATTTTGAGAATTGAGCATTCTTAGAAGTGAACATTGTGAGAATTGGGCATTTATAGAATTGGGCATTCGTAAAATTGAACTTTCTTAAAACTATGTGCCATTATTAGAATTCTGCGCCTAAAGCGAAATAATAGTTCTAATCAGGAAAATCACGTGCTCTCTAAAATCGTGTAATAACTGTAACGTATAAATATAATTATCCTTAGTCCACTTACCTAAGCGAAAAACGTTCTATTAAATTATTAAATTATCAAAGACACAACATCAAATAATTAAAAAACACATTATCAGTCACATTACAAATACAACAAAATAAATAAATCTGTATCTAATAAAATAAATAAGTTCTATGTTGTGCTTGCCAGTATAGGTAGCGCCACACAAGTCGGCGGATGAGATGTAAGACGCAGATGACACTTCGCCGTAATTTGCTAATTATTGCGCATGTGCGCACAATGCCGACGCCGCGCGACGTAGTGGTAAGCACGGGCGTGCGCGCGGGAGGCATGAGGTTGGCGGGCGGTTGTGCCCGTGCGGCGTCTTGTCTCTCTGGCTCCTGCGCATACCTATATTTTGCCTATTGCGCAGCGTTCTGCGCCTAACTTTCCATCCGCTGACTTGTGTGGCGCGGATTATACGTGAGATTCATTCGAGAAAACAGCCTCATTGGCTATCCGTTCATTGAACTATGTGCCTTGCCCTTTGTCATTTTAACTTGCCTATCCGCTGAGTTTTGCTGAAAAGTGTGTAGTAATTTGTGGATGTTCTATCCTGTATTTATATGGTGTGTGCTACGCACTGCTGCTTTAATTTGCTAATAGTTTCAACTTTTTTAAACTTATTCAAAGTAGAACCTAAGTATGACAAGCAGTTCTCCAAACAGTAAGCATTGCATCTGTTTAATTGAATTCTTAATTATTTTTATACTACGGGACTAATCGCGCAATGAAAATACGGGAATAGTTACAATATAAAAGGCAAGAAGTTTTATATGTCCAGCTATACAGGGTTATCCAGAACTGGTGTACTAAGCCGAAAGGAGGTGATTCGGACTATTATTATAAACAACTTTTAATATATGTGGCCAAACCGAAATTCGAGAAAAAAACCAATCGTGTCATACCTTTTGTCGAGTCCAAGTTGCAGTTTTGTATGGAACAGCTGATTTTTAGTTCACGAAATCCGCAGCTGGACCCATATTCATATATTCATATTATTTTATTGGTATCAAAATACAAGATACAAGTCAGTCCAAACCAATTACAATTGTAGTTATAATTATAATATCCTTAAAATTTCAGCTTAGCTAAAGCAAAGCATAATTATCTTAAAATTACAATAACTTAAAATAGCTGTAGTTAAATTAATTAAATTGTATATTTAAATAAATGATTAAATATTAAATCGTAAAAACAAAATGATAATCATTTAATATAAATCTGAACAATGCTGCAATATCAAAACTTAAAATGACAAAAATTGCATAGTTAATAAATTAACAAATATGAATTTGTAACAAAATATAGTAAACATAGTAAACTTTGTCCATAATAACGAACGTGTAGGTAGGTACACCTCTGAAACTTCCTTCACTTTGTAAAACAAGACCTTGTAAAGAGGTATCGTGTATCCACCAGTAGACGTCACGTGACAGAAATGATGATGATGAATTGAGAAACCTTTCATTTTGACTGACCTACAAAAAGAAAGGGATTTGCAATTTGTGTATGTTCTGATTACTTCACATATTCGATTTTTCTGAGCCAATTCTCAAGTTTATTTTACAAGTTTTTGTTTAACTTGCAATGTATGTAAGTAAATAATATATTTTTTTGGGTCAAACCATGCAACGCAATTTCGAAGCAGATATTGAAGCTATCTGTTATTTATTACGTACCTAAATCTCTTGAAAGATTTTATACCCCAAAAATTGTGTAATATTCAAAATTTATAGGTTGAATTCATTTTAAAGTTTAGATTCTTCTTTTTGGACTATTTAATTTAAATAAAAGCTATTTAAACTTTATTTATTGTCTGTTGAAGAATTATGTGCGTGTTTTCCTTAAAAAAAGTTATTTGGGATATCTTAAGTTAGGTATTTGGTATAATTTTCAGTACGTATATTGCAGCGCCTACAGAAATCGATTAGTTAAATAGCTATTTTTGTTCGCAGCTTTTGGCTTGAGGTCAATTGTGTAAAGTTGGCTATATATAAAGGTTTTTTCAAAAAATATTATTCGAATGAAAATTAAAATCAATATACTTCGCCTCTATGTGTAAAAAATAATGTAGCTTTCTAATTGGATAAAAAATATTCAGTATAAATGTTTTCGTTTGCCATGCGCTATCCCAAAAAACCGGAGCTTATGTACCTACCATATTTTGCTACAATTCAAAAGAATAAATCAGCCGGCAGCCTGAGCGTAGAGCGCGGGCGGGCGCGGGAAGGGCGCGGGCGGAGATGGTGCGCAGCACACACACACAAATACAATTGCATCACACCACACATAGAAGCTCCCTGTCTTGGGGGCATCGCGACAGCAACAGTTTAGTTCAAATACCTACTTCTCAAATTCCTTGGCGCTCAGCTACTCTCTTAAGTCTTGGCTAAGAGAACAATTATTTTATGATATCAATGAATTTTTAAAATTACCGGAATTAGTTTAAATTATTTTGAGTGTGGAATTACTCTTAATTATGACAATTGATCATTATAATTTTGTAATGACTTATAACTATGCTTGTTATCAATAAATGATTTGTATTTGTATTTGTATGACCATTTAACTGAGTCCTCGCCTACGCGGGTACAGGGGCGCGCGGGTAGACGACAAAGGGGGACTGAGACCGGTGCGGGCGGCAGGGACCCGCCGCCCGCACCGGTCTCAGTCCCCTTTGTCGTCTACCCCCGCGCCCCTGTACCGCGCAGGCGAGGACTAAGTTAAACGGTCAGACTATAATGTACAGAATAAGCCCCTAAAAGGATGGATGCTAATTGATTAGAAATAACCCTGTATAGCGCTAAGTACCTAAGCATTAAGCAGTGAAGTGCAATAAGAAAACATTTCAGCTATGTTCGTTATTCACGTGGCTATAAGTGTTATGCGTTAGTGGCATGTTCAAGCGTTCAAGCCACGACAGATTGCTTTTCTACGAAGTCATGACCAATCGCCTACATAACTAGGTACCTATTTGCTGGTATGCAAACATGCAGGTGTCATTTCATGGACTCTAATTGTATCAGACATGCAACAGCAGAGTGCTATTTCATTCTATGCAATCGAGGTAATTTACGCCAATAGGAATGTTGATTTGAAGTTCCCGTAGAATAAATATACTTTTCATACCACCTGCTCAAAAATGACCCATTATATATCATAGAATCTCAACGTAAAACGAGTCATTATAATCTTAACACAATCTCGAGGACTATGGCAGGTCCTTAATTATGTATGAAACTTCCTAGGGGTTAAAGTGATTTAAATTTGGAACGTCTAATTCGTATTAAAATCTCTCAACTTAGAACATAGGATATCGTAAAGAGGTTTTATTTTGCAAAATCAAATGATTAACCTCTTTACATTGTACGGCAACCGGCATTGTAAGGAGATTCGCCTCGACTTCACAGAATAAAACCTCTTTGGTCCGTATCAGCTCGATATTATTGAATAAAACCTCTTTGCAATGCCCGTGTTAGGCTATAATAATCGAGCTGACCATGGTCTTATTTTTTTCATGTAGGTAGTTTTTTCATTTCCATCTTTTTTATTACCTATAAATTGTGTGCGATTCTATGAAAATTCGTAGGTAAATTCTAATTTGTTTTAATTTATTATGAACTTTACCGAGTTGCCTAATTAGTACCTACCTACACTTAGTGAATTTATGACGTAAGTACTTATTACTCATATTCTTGGGGTGTATATTTTCTCGCAGGATGTATGAAAAGTAGACTATGGACCTCTAGAACCAAGTTTGTCTTCGTCTTGGGCGATTTTAACCCCTCTCTGCACTGGGGACTCTAAATAATTAAAAAAACTAAAAACACCCTCGCTGCGCTCGGGATTTAACTATAGAGTCCCTCGCTACGCTCAGGGTCCAATTGTCGCCCGTGAGATAAGATACCACTTGGTTCTCTTGGTACATAATCTACTATTGCTTTGAGGTGCAAACATTTCACGCATGGCAGATAAATCGACAAATCCCAATCGTTTATCAAATTGTCGACTTCTCATAATCCACTGTCATAAACGACCAATTAGTGGCCTAGATTTGCAGCAAGTTTTGTATCTAAACCCCGCAAAACCTGGCAGGTTCTAATATTCGGTAGTAGTGATGCCACGCCACATCCTTTTCTGAATTAATTTAAATTCTATCTACTTAGTTACCATCATAGGATCGACTTGTGTAGCAATTTGTTGACCCATTGCACATAAGACCTATTGCAAGCACAATTTGCAAATCTTAGTATAGTTACTAGGTTACGTTTATTTCCATTGACCTAATATATTAATAATAATAATATAATATACGTCGGGAGAAAAAGAGGTACTTAATTAGCTCATATCTCAAGTTTTATTGCGCGATAAGTCCCGTATAATCGTAGTAGGATAACCAACATCATTATCCACAGTTTTCTCTATCCACTGCTGAGTATATATATGCGTTCTCTTGTAGTGCCATCTGCTTCGGTCTTTTGCCCATTGTGTCTAGGATCGACTTGCTATTTACCACAAACCAGACACTACTAGCAGAGTAAAGTATCGATAGAAAATAGATAGTCGTTGGCAAGGTATGTCCCAGTTCCCAAAGCATTGTGCATCGTCTGTAGAAACGTGGCACGTGGGAACCGCTGTCTCCTAGGAATGCGGCTGTTCTACCTTCAGTATAATAAAATAGAGTTATGGAGAAATGCTCTCTCTTCGGATTTTCTTAAGGCCGAAAGAAAAGCATTCCATTTAATTTTGTCAACCTTAAAATATCTCATTTATCGAAGAACTTCAATTAATCATTGTAATAAAGTCGATGATTATGATGATGATAAAAAGTTGTAAATGTTGAATATAATGTTTTAATGCTCCACGCTTTTCATTCCGCTGCTTGGCTGTTTATTTTCTACAAAAAAAAGATCGGATAGAGTGAGTTCCTTTCTCTTTACTTTTGTAAGTACGAGTTAATAGTACGAGTAGAGCCACAAACAGGCAATTCAGTGGCTTATGTTCTTATGGACATCTTACGTCTGAAATGATGATGGAGAAAAATATGAACCACTTATAAGTAATATACTTAACTAACTAGATGTCTTTCATTCCCAACAGTGAGCGATGCCCGTGGAGGAGCACGGCGGAGGATGCGTCAATAAGGCCTTCGAGGCTGTAGACGACGGCTTCCAGACCATCGATCTGCGGACGCTACGGAAGGACGACCACAATGGCGCCTACAGACGTACCAAGGTACGTCCAATATAAAGCCTTCGAGGCTGTGGTATGCTACATCAATCAGGCTTTCGAGGACGTGGACGACGGCTTCCAAACCATTGACCTGCGGACGCCACGGAAGTACGACCACAACGGTACCTATCTACAAACATGTCAAGGTTTTTTCCGATATAAAGCCTTTAAGTCTAGGTGTATGCTGCGTTCATAAGGCCTTAAAAGCCTTGGAACAAGTGGACGACGGCTTCTAGGCAATAGACCAGCGGATACTCCGGAAGGATGACCACAAAGGCACCTAAAGACATGGCAAGGTAGATACGTAAGTTGTTTTTAGGGTTCCGTACCCAAAGGGTAAAAACGGGACCCTATTACTAAGACTTCGATGTCCGTCTGTCTGTCCGTCTGTCACCGTGCTGTATCTCATGAACCATGATAGCTAGGCAGCTGAAATTTTCATAGATGATGTATTTCTGTTGCTGCTATAACAACAAATACTAAAAAGAAAATAAAATAAATATTTAAGGGGGGCTCCCATACAACAAACCTGATTTTTTAGACGTTTTTCGCTCTATTTTAATAATGATAACAGGTAGATGGTTGAAATTTTCACAGAATATTTAGTTTTATATTCACCTCAAAAATAAATAATAAAAGTAAAATAAAATAAATATTTAAGGGGGGCTCCCATACAGTACGGAACCCTCCGTGCGCGAGTCCGACTCGTACTTGGCCGATTATTTTCATAACCGCTTGTAGGTTGGGTAGGTATAGTGTAGGTAAATATTTATGCAGATTCAAGCTTCCCGCCGCGTACGCAACCAATGTCTGTGACTGGTTGCATACGAGGAGGTTTCCTCTTCATAGGCAACTAGTTGACATGGAAGAATATTTTTTTTCCGCATTCGCAACCAACGACTTTTTTACTTTACTTACCAAACACTACATGCGATAAAACCGTGGTTTGTTTATCCCCCATGGCTACCAAACTACGTACCTACGTAAGTATGTGAACCAGTACAAAAACCGATATTTTTTTTTGTACTACAGGCCCTTACTCAAGTTCTAATTTTTTTTTTGAGAATTTAATGTTTATCTTGGGAAATTATCCTACATTCATTATTTTACCCTGTTACTCCACTGAAATCGTTATCCGTATAAATTATAGCTACTTCCATTACGACAACAAAATGAGATCTTTTAAGTAAAACGTAAAGTGCAAAGCGAGCATTCCTTGCCCGTTTCTCGATTTCCCTCCAACGGCCATAAATATGGCGCGAATTTAATTTTGTTCCAAATTCAAATTAAAGTCACGTCAAGTCGGCAGCACGTGCAGGGTAGTACGTGCTGGCAACATAGAATACAGATTAAAAATGAGAGTTGCCGCCTCATTGGAGGAAACTGAGAAGAAATTAAGTAATGAGAGCCAATCTAATTTAGTTGAGAGCTCCGTAAACGAGGCGCGCGAAACAAATAGAGCAAGGGGAGCCTGGGAAGGCTAACTTTAATTTCAGTGAGGTTAACTTTGATTATCATGTAATAATAATGTTTAAATCCTTCCATGTCTTTAAAAATACTTTAGTAAAAAATCATTTTTATTATATGTATAGTAGTAATTGACAGGTAATACATACATAAGTACCTGTCAATTTCATTTATCAATGTAAGATATTTAGACTGTAAGCCACAGCAGGCTGTAAGCCTATCATTAGGGATTGTAAAATACATTGATATAATAATGTATTGCAATGCACCTGATGAAAACATGCAGGGATTACAGATGACTCTATATACTAAGGGTTCATGTATTACAGCACAACAGGTACAGTACAATTGGCACAAAATTAGTCAAAAAAGTATTTGATCCTAATTTCAAAAGCTTGAATTTATCGTTACCTACCGTTTTAAGTTCGTAAATTTTATGATACCTACATACACTTGTACATTTGTGTTGTATATGAAATGTGCTTAGAATAGTTATACAAATTATACTAATGCTAACTGCCAATTCTACTAAAAAGAAAATGAAACTACTATAAACTCACTACCAAAAAGTAAGAGCACTAAAACAGATTGTTACCTCATCACGTAAAAGACTTCACACAAATGCGGTAGCAACAAACTACCTTATACCAAAGTCATCAGACACCTAGTCTACTAGAAAGAAGAGTCTAAATCGCGTCCATTCATAAAGTTATCTCTCCGGCATCGTGTTTATAAACCCCGTGTAATCGCGCCCGCCCTCAGTCTGCCGCGAGAGCTCTCGCCGCCCGCCCGCAGCCGCCCTGCGCCCCGTCGCGCCCTCATACGGCACAACTTTTACGTACACTCGTAATACAAAATACCGTTTCTTTCTAAGAAATTTACTCAAAAACTTGATACTATTTTTAGTTGTTTCTGCAATCAAATTCGTTTTAAAGTTTGTCTTCAACTTTTTAGTAGAACTTTTGTTACCTGTGGTGGATAGAGGAAATTGAGGCGAAATGAGTGAATGCCCTAAAATGGTAGGTGTTTTTTTTAATGTCTTTCTATTTGGCTCTATAGAAAAAGCTTTTTAGTTATCAGAAATAATTTCAATGGCGGGCTGTAATTACCGTATTTCAAAAATCCCTAATTCAAAATCACAACTTTTATTGCTAGCTAAGTAGAATTACAGACATCGTCACTAGAATCTCACTATTTTATTTAATTAGAAATCTTCGCCTAAGTTTATCGTGATCATCATTGTTTTGAACAGGTTTAATATTTATGAGTAGGTCTCTAATGCAGTCTATACCATTCCAGAGATATATCCCTGGAATGGTATAGACCGCATTTTCATATCAATAATATTTTGTTTCTCTGTACTTACCTACTCATTATTTAAAATTCTTAAAATTAATGCTAGAGAAAATCTAATATTGTTGAGCAAAGTGAACCAATAAAATTGTATTTACTTAGTGGTAGTTTTTAAACACATAGGTGTTTCTCTAGACGTTACGGACGGACACATTGTAGGATATCAAAATAATTTCAATAATACATACTTACCTACTGATGTGTAGAACATTTTCTTCGAAACAAGGTTGGTCCCATAGTACAAGTTGGTGATAAATATGAGTAGGTACAGTGATATAGCAAAGTATGTTCTTTATCTAAAGAAACACCTTAAAGTAGCTTATTATTTCTCTATGCTTAAAATCTTAATAATGCTGGCAGTATCATATTTTGTAAGCAGCGTAATAAACAATAAAAGAGCGGAGCTCAATGACATTTTTCCGTCGTAAATGAAACTCGGGAATCGAACCTGTCACCACGGCAACAAATCGGCAAGGTTATTCAGACACGCACGAGAATATAACACGTAACTTGCCCTTAACCTTCCTCACACTATCTGCTAGAGCCGATTAGAATAACTCAATCGTCTAGATTTACTCCCTGTACCTATATTTTACTTTATTTATAAGACACTTATCAGACATGTGAATGTGTGTGCACGTTTGGTCTACTCTTTATCAATATCGATATCATCATCATTTTAAACTCAACTCAACGTATAGACATAGGCATCTTCAAGAGATTTTAGAGGCTGGCTTCCTACAGTTCCTGGCGTCCAACAGTTTTGATAAGATCACCTGTCCATCTTTTCCACCCGAACTCTCGAACTCAAGAATTTCCACTAATTTTACATTTACTAATCCGCTGGGCTGTTGGTAAGTTAGGTTCTTCTACAGGTATCTTGATTTACTCTACACCCAGTTCAGTACCAGTAGGTGCTCTACATATACGAAAGCACATTCTGAATATTTATGATGGGTACGTACGAGTACGACACAAAATAATTTAAAATCATATTCATAAATATGCATAATGGAAATAATGTTTACTATAACAATTATTTTATCAGTTTCATCGTCATGAACATAATCTCTACCATAATTACCCACATTGAGAGCATTACATACATTATCTAATAACGCGATCTACATAATATAAAATATATCGTATTGCAGAATGTACGGGATATGTTTTACGTAAGTTACAAACTAGTACCTACGTTTATTTAAAAATTTGGACGACCCCCCGAAAAAAATCTATTACAATATTCCTAAGAACTGTCTCTGACAGACGAACTTTCAAACAACAGGATTAGATGCCTTTATCGGGGCTTAAACATCAACTTGGCATTTTTTTCTTGATGGGTTTAAAAGACTAAATAAAACACAAAAGTAAAAAAAAATATATTACATTGATATAATACACGTACTCGTACAAGTATTGTACATGCGTAATTTTGTATCTATTTTAATACAAACTCAAATATAAAAGTGGGCTTGTTAAACAAGCCGCTTTCAACCGGTCTTATTGGTTATTGGAGATCTTTAGGGGAGGCCTATGTCCAGCAGTGGACGTCCTATGGCTGATGGATGGATGTTGAAATAAGTCCATCTATTTACATTATATTTGGTATGGAAGTACTTAGCTTATAGATATATGTATAAACTTATACTATCTTGCTCGGGAGATACCCCAACCCGCTCTGGGTAGGGGTGACAAAAATGATCCAATAGCTCTTTGTGGGTAGGCCTATGTTCATCATTGGACTAATAAAAATCCGGTACATTACAGTACCTACTACCTAGGGAGATAAGTAGTATATAAACCGATGTAGAAACTATTCATTCACAGAATGTTAATACTACTAAATAAGTGGTAGTATTACAAAACGCTTACGCCTAAATACATACGAGTACGTTGCATTTGTTGTTTCCTAGTTTTACAATCATTACATAAATGCAGTCAGTCGGCAAACAAACGATTTCAGTGACTTACAATGTAGAGCTAATCGCAAAAAGATATTATTCGAGTAATGGTTTTTATGATACTTAAATACAGCTATATATTTTAAAAGTAGGTACTTTTAAGCTATAGATATATTATAGGTTATTTTTAACTCATCATTGTAATCAATTTTAATACGAGACCAACCTTGACATCACAGAAAACCTAACATTTTGTCAAAAGTCAACGAACTTTTTTCACATAACAACAAGCTTCTTCGATCGAGATTACGTACTATGTTTTTTAACGAACAAATATTTAAAAATATTTATAATTTTTTATTGCTGTCTTTACGAATATTAATTTAGGCACAGGTTTATTTTTTTACATTATACTTGTTTGTCAACTCTACCAAAATAATTCCTACTTACCTATACATTAGATTACCTAAAATTACAGGAAAGTTCAGCAGAGCATTGATACCGATGGTAATCTAAGCCTAATCCCCACAATTTTCATGATTTCAATCACGTCAGCTTCACATCGGTCATAATCATTAGGTAAGGCACCATTATTTACAATGCCTAGGTAACTTTTAGAATAGTCTGGGAGGCGGCACAGTTTGACGCAGGGTCCTTCTTATTACAGTTTCAGAGTGAAACAAAATATGGTAAAGTACCTATCACATACGCATGTACCGTCAACAAGTGCCATTTTGTAGAATTTGCATATTATCCAGTTTTTTGAGACCTTACATTAAGTGATTTATAATTTAGATAGATTTTGTCATGGTAATGAGGGTAGGTAGTGCCACTCTTCGATTAGTATGGAATTATGCGATGATAACTTAGCGGTTGGCTTGTAATTATTGCACTCAAAAATACAGTTTATAATAACAAGTATAGTTTGTAATAACAAGTAAGTACCTAAAAGAAACCAAAAATTTCGCCTTTCGTGGCCTTTGTGATTATGTTCATGTAGAGATCGTTTTTACAGAAGGTAAAATCATAGAAAAGAAGTTACACAACAAAAGACAAGCTCATACACTACTTAAAGCATCTTAAGGCATAGAAAAATAATAGCACCACGTACTTAAGGGTCAATCGGTGTCGGTCAGGGAACCTTGAAACTTTGTAAAGGAACAATCTCGTAATTTTGACATCGACAACACGCATGTCGGTGATTTTGTGCCTGCCGACACAAGTGCTTCCTTTACTTTTATTTTTGGTTTCTGATCACGCGTTAATGTGATTTTAAAGTGCTTACATTTAAATTAAAAGGCTGTTAGTTCATGGCCAAAATCAACACTTTTCCTTAACAGAGATTTATTCAATGTTTTTTTTAGTAAATAGGTTGGTTATTTCATCAGCGGTTCCTCAAAATTTTGTGGATAAAGTGCCAAAATAGTAAATCAAAGATTTATCTTTAAAAGGAAACTGTTTTTATTGTATTTTCGCAAATAATTCAATCATTTTCACAAAAATGGAGCGAAAATTCGCCTTCATAATTTAGTATACTTAAATAAATAATAAAATAAATATTAGGGGACATCTTAAACAGTTACATCTTATAAATTTGAAGTTAGATTTCCGCAAAATAACATCTGATTTATTCATGTCTACTTAAACAAGTGATATCAAAGCGAAGTCGTACCTAACATGGTACTTGTCAGTACAATATCCCGCAGCTTCGACAACTCTAAATTCTAAAAAGCCAACAATGAGCAGGATATCTGCTGTTACGCCATTGTATGGCTCATGTATGAATTGTATGGCCATGTATGGGTTGTATGGCTCAATGGAGGGCGCTCTACGTGCCGCGGTCAATGCAGGAGCAGATTTAGTCCTTGATAGGCACTGAATAGGCTCAAGAGATGTGAACACTAAACACACGTGTACGTACGTTGAGTACTAGTTAGTAGAGTTGCGTTTTGGTAGGAATTTATAATTGTAAAGATTTTCCACATTGTTTATTAAGTGAATTTGTTCAATGTTATTCTGCGGAAAGTTAGTAAATCTTACAAAACCGATCATAATTCTAGCTGTTCATGAGTTGTACATAGTGTAATAAGTAGATAAGAACATGACTTTGTTTTAAATAATAGAAAACTAGACATGCTGAAAGATACAACATCTTTGAAGGGCTCAAAATTGTCAGCTCTATCTTTAGTTTAATACTTTAGGTACTTATTTCCATAACGAAACAAAGACATGGTACGTTTTTGTCTGAAAATACTATACTCACTCTTTGGGCAAAACCAGCACTTCAAAACCCTTAATTCATCGTAAAGTTCAATGACTTCAAGGGTGAAATACCAAGTGATAGTCAGAATTAGGCTACGGCAATGAATAAATAATTACCAGACAGGGGTTTTATTACTCGTTGGTACTCACCATCTAGTATTTAGCCCCGATACTGAGTAGACATCCTATAAAAAGATTTTCAAAGTTGTCGCTATGTATATGTGTAGTACCTAGAAACAAGTAGCAATATATATAGGTACTCGTAGGCAAGTATTTTCGGTCCATGGGTGTCTAAAATTTTGCGCTCATTGAAATATATTGAGTATAATATTTACTAATTGATTAAGTTAATCAACCAAATGGTTATGCTTGCGTACCAAATAATAATATGCTTGCCTACAAAGACCAGAGGTTTAACATAAATATCCAAGCTAACGTCATCAGCTTATCTTTTCTAAATTGCAAGTCATGAAGATAGGTATTAATGTAGAAGAATCCATGCATCAAATAACCTATACTACGTGAATACTTATGTCATGAGCATTTCTTCTTTGTTAGTTTATTATAGTAAAGTTTATTATGCTACTACAAACATTGGGTCTGTGGACTGTATTTTGACTATTTCTGCAATTATATTCGTCGCTTCCAAACGATCTTTTTGGAAATTTACTTGTACATATATAAGGCTCGTTCTGTCTCTTTTTCAATATTTACAATACGAATAGAATGAGTTTTATTGTAAAATATTACTACTGACAGTGATCATGTATACAGTGTACCTAAATATACGCTCCCTGACTACGTAGGTACCTACTGTCTAAATTCCTTGAGTCAGACTTCCGGTCGCCAGATCACAATAATTGTATGAATCAAGATTCCTTTTATACAGCAATCGGAAACGCCCACCGCTGGTTATCTTCGTATCAGACTGCTTTAAATCTTCATCAGACGGAATTTCGAGTATTGGATAGCGGAAGGGTCAATTGCTTAATAGGTTTAGGTGTACTTAATTTACGTACTTATTTGATACTCACTGGCTATCTTTATTATATCATCAGTACACCTAGTCGGTGGGTGTCCTACGCTGTGCTTGCTGGTCCTTGGTCTCTATTCGAGAACTTTACGGCCCCATTGGTCATCCGTTTTTCGAACTATGTCCACTATGTCCACTCCTAAATGCTGCACTTAAATTTGCTAATCCGTTGGGCTATGGTATGAGCGGTATGCACTTAAGCATGGATTGAAGTACAACGTTTCCAAGACCGAAATGCTCGTATTTCGTGCTGGAAAGGGTCCGGAAACTGTACCAGGCGTATTTTTAATGAATTCGCCAGTAAAGTTTGTAAGGTCGTTCAGATATCTTGGACACATTGTAACCGAAAGTATGTCGGACAACTTAGACATGGAGCGGGAAAGGAGGAACCTGTCCATCAGATGCAACATGCTCGCGCGCAGATTTGCTAAATGCTCGGATGAGGTGAAGGTTGCTCTATTCAAGGCGTACTGCATGTGTTTGTACACGTGCCAGCTATGGATAAGGTATACTAGAGCGGCCTACAGTACCATAAGGGTGCAATATAATGACGCATTTCGCATCCTTATGAAGAAGCCCAGGTTCTGCAGCGCGTCGGGTATGTTCTCTGATGCACGGGTTCCTGATTTCTTTGCGGTTGTTCGGTCTCGAATCGCGTCCTTTTGGGATAGGATACGAAGATCGAATAACAGCATACTACAGTGCCTGTCTGAGAATTTGTGTTGTCCAATATTTCGACATTGGATCTCTGTCCACCAGAGCGGGAATCGGAAGTAGCATGACGTCAAACCTAGGTTTGACTTTTAACGTTATTTTAACAAATTATTGGACTGCAATTTGTATTATTGTAATGTTTTCTTTTTCTTTTATGGTTATTATGTATGTCTTTTCATATGGGTTATGTGCCTGAAATAAACGTTTATTATTATTATTATTCACATATTTATTTATTTTCTTAAATTTAAGTTTTTTTACAATATTTATATAAAAGAACAAAATACTATAAAAAAACCTAAACCTAGAGTGCCGCCGGCAGCGGGGCAGGGCCCAAGCTACCGGTGGTTGGGGCTACAGTGAGAGGAACCTCCTGACGATGCGCGCCGTGTCCAGGATGACTGCCTTCTGCATTTGACCCTTGACCCAACCGTCTAGCGAGAGCCTCTTAAGATGGTGGTCGAGACTCTTCGCTATTAAGCCGTTTACCGAAACGACTATCGGGACAATGATCGTCGAGTCCACATCCCACATGGCGGTAATCTCGTGAGCCAAGTCAAGGTACTTGCTGAGCTTGTCCTTCTCGGCCTTCACGAGGTTCTCGTCATGTGGGATGGTGACGTCGAGGAGCACTGCCTGGCGCTGGGACCGGTCGACCATCACGATATCAGGCCTATTGGCGACAATAGTCCTGTCCGTGATGATAGAGCGGTCCCAGTAGAGCAACGCACGACCATTCTCGAGAACTGACGCCGGTGCGTACTTATAGTACGGCACCTCAGACTCAACAAGGCCGTATCGAAGAGCAAGTTGCTGATGGATGATCCTGGCCACTTGGTTATGCCTGTGCAAGTACTCGCCGTTGGCAAGATGAGAACAACCAGAAGTAATATGCCTGAGTGACTCTCCGGGACGGTGGCATGCCCGACAAATGTCGACCGTACCGTCCTTCAGGATATACTTCCGGTAGTTGTTCGTCAAGACAACTTCGTCCGCAATTGCACAGGCAAAACCCTCGGTTTCCCCAAAGAGGTCACCGAAGCGTAGCCAGGCCACCGACGCGAGCAGGTCCACATCGGGTCCTGTTAGGGCCCGATAGAACCGCCCATGCAGCTCCTTACTCTTCCATACCGCCTTGCGATCATCGGTGCTGAGCACCGATGGCCTGCGCCAGTTCTCGTTCGCCAGGGAGAGCGGGGTGAGGCCTCTGTCAACCGCCACCACATCACAATGCATCCCACGTCCGCTGTTTCGGAAATAATCCCGGAGACTGTACACTTCGCGGTTGTGGAGGTCCTTGGCATTTAAAAAGCCTCGGCCACCACACTTCCGCGGAATGTACAGTCTCATGACAGACGAGCGCGGGTGTAGCATGCGATGCAATGTGAGCAGTCGACGGACCCTCCTATCCAGGGCGTCCAGCTCAGTCTGAGTCCACCTCAGTATGCCAAAGGAGTACATCAGCAGCGGCATCACCCAACCGTTGAAGGCGCGCACCTTGTTGCCGCCAGACAAAAGACTATTAAGTACTTTTGCCAGGCGACAAAAGAAGCGCTCCTTCACCGATTTCTTGATGTCCACTGCCGATATACCCAACGACTCTGACATACCGAGGTACTTGTAGGTCTCGGCTTCGGAGAGAGACCTGATAGTCATCATCTCAGAAAGTTGTAGATTTGGAGAATCCACAACTTTCCCTCGCTGTACATGCATGACCGCACACTTATCTACACCGAACTCCATCCTGATGGCACTGCTAAAAACTTCAGTTGTTTTTAGCAGCTCCACCAGGTCTTGGTATTTCGGTGCAAACAGTTTGAGATCATCCATGTACAGCAGGTGAGAGATGACTTCACCCTGTCTGCGAAGCCGATAGCCCAGCCCTGAATTCCTCAGCAAAGTGCTGAGAGGATTCAGGGCAAGGCAGAACCACAATGCACTCAGACTGTCACCCTGGAATATTCCCCGCTCAATCCTTATCAAGTCTTGCGGGCCAACGGAGCCGTCTCCACCACCTGGTTGACGAAGGACTGTGGCCCATTGCCCCATGCATGACACTAAGAATGATTTTAGAGTTGTATCAATTTTATACAACTCTAAAATCCTCCCGAGCCACGAATGAGGCACTGAGTCATAGGCCTTCTTATAGTCAATCCAGGCAGCAGAGAGGGCTCCCCTGTTCCGCCGGACTTGCTGGCTAATGGCCATGTCTATGAGGAGGAGCTCCTTAGTACCACGGGACCCAACCCTACATCCATTCTGAGCGTAGGCCAAAACGTTTTGCGCAACGACGTGCGCGTTAATTTTGATGGTCAGAATGGATGTAAGGAGCTTGTAGATGGTAGGCAAGCACGTAATGGGCCGATAGTTCTTTGCTTCCGTGGTACTACCGGACTTATGGAGCAGGAAGGTGACACCGGTGGTGAAAAATCTAGGCAGAGAACCAACCTCGAGGGCTTCCTGAAATTGCATGGCTAAGCGGTCATGCGAGCATCGAAACCATTTTATCCAAAAGTTGTGCAGCCCGTCCGGCCCAGGACTTTTCCAGTTCTGAGCCGTACGGATTGCACAACTAACGTCTACGGGATCTATTAAAATAGATCCCATGGGTTCGATAATCTCGCATTCCCGCTCAACCACACGTATCCAGTCACCCTCCGTGTGCTCGACGGGCACCGACCAGATGCCGCGCCAGAAGTCATTCATGTCGCTAGCATCCGGCACTTGCCCATCGCTCACACGTTGATCGGTTCTCTCCCAGCCTCGGTACACCTTCCTTTGGTCACTTTGGAAGAGGCGATTTAGCCGATATCGGTCCACACGCTCTCTGTAGCGACGAATGCGGTTTGCCCACGCATAGACTTTCTGTTTCAGATAGTCTATGCGTTCCGTGACACTGGCCAAATAGTGCTGGGGTCTGATGCCAGTCCCGGCAAAGGCCTGTGTCACGAAACGCATGACTCGGGGGCGGTTATTCCCCCGGCTGAAACAGATTAGCTTTGCTATGAGAGTCCTGAACGAGTCGATACGCCGCTGGATCCGCTCTTGCCACGCGGGCACACCCCCGGCGGGTCGCGGTGCACGGTTAGTGTCCGGAAACTTAACACGTGCAACGCGACACGCCGCGATGGCGCCGCAGTACAAGATCGAGTGGGTATCGACTAAGCCTTCGCTAGCCCGCAAATACGGGACCAGCAAAGGGTTCAGAGCCCCCATAAGCGCTAAGTTACGCCTATGGGTGGGAAAACGTGGCAGTCGCGGCCTAGAGTCGGGTGCGAACCGATACTGGGAAATCGCGTCTTCCAAAGCCCTCCTCAGTTGCTCACTCACCTGGCTAGGTACGCTCAAACTCGCCCCATCCGCCTCGTCGATCGCAGGACCAGCCGGTGCCGTCGCAAGTGTCGCCGCCGACATCGGCACTGAAGCCATGGTCGGGGCCGACGACGCGACAGGCACGGGCAGGTCCCGCGACGAGGGAGTAGCGGAGCGAGCAGGCAGCGCCTCCAGGCGGAGCCGATCAATTACGGACTGATCCAGCAGCTTGCACCGGTGGATAGCCCGCACTTGGTCCGACAGTCGTTGGGCAGTCACGGCCACGGTCGGTTCAAGGGCCTGAAACAAAGGCAACATTCTGGCACAGTACGCCGTCATGTTGGTTCCCCCCTCTGTAGCCCCAAAGTACGCGCGCATGCAATTCTCATTAATGGTTTGAGTCCATCGCATGCGACGCACTATGCCACCGGTAGCGGGAGCGGATGGCGGGGCAGTATGCCCCACAGGCCCCAAGCGTGCCGGCAGCGGTGGACGGCCTCGTCGTCGCGCTGGTGGTGGTGGCGGCGGCGGCGTCCGTGGCCCGCTCGTGTCGCTCGACGAGCCGCTCGTCTCGCGGGTGGTGTGGAAGTCGTCACCCGACGATGCGCTCGGAGCTGATGGCGAGGCGGGCGATGGTGGTAGTCGTGCGCCTCTTGTATCCGCTGTTGTCTTCGTCTTCGATCTTGTGATCATTGTATTTATTTAGTTTTCTTATATTTTCGTGAACTGTCATGTTGATTAAAATTGTCAAATATTGAATTTTGAGTTTTCTTCCAAGTTTCTTCGAGTTTTCATTGCAAAATATATCCAAATGAAGGGAAATATAATATGGTTATTGTTCTTGTTGAAATATTGCAGAAAAATGCTCGAAAAACTAAAAAAATACAATTTTCAGAAAATTATATACAAAAAGACTATTAATTATTATTATTATTATTATGTCGGTAACTTTGGCTCGTCTGCGGATCTCCTCATTTCTGATTCGATCCCGCAGAGAGACACCGAGCATAGGCTCTCCATAGCACGTTGGCATATCATAGATATCCCGCAGAAATTAGACTGTAGGTACGACCAAGGGATCATAAACGTAAAGGTTCACTGGTGAGATGGTAAATATATTACGAAACTATTTTATTTATAGTGCTTCCTACACTAGATTTATCTCAAAACGTCATTTTTGCGGTTATCGTGAATTCAATAATTTGTGGTGACCTCGATATTTGAACCTACATAAATGATTTTAGAATAATCGTCCCGGTGCTTTACTAAATAAAGGACACTCTGACGCTCATGCCCTTAGAAATCACATCACACAAAAAAAAACCAGATACCGGTAGGTCGAACGGTTTACTCGATGGATGTTTGTTTGAGTAGCCAACTTACTTACCAATCTTCGTGGTTCTTTATTTTGCACTGGATGCAAGCAACTTTCATTCCATCTTATTCTGGTCTCATTGGAAATCTATGTACAATGATGGACGTCCTAGCTGCTGATATACATATTGATTATCCTCTTACAACGGTGTTCTATTGCAGGCTGAGGCAGAAGCTGATTCGAAATCGGAGCAGGACGTGTCGGGGCATAGCCTCCGATGCGGATGGGGAGTCTTCAGACCACAATGCCTGCAGCGGTTCCGCACGGCCAAATGGGCGCTGTTCTGTCTGTGCTGGGCCGGCGCTATACAAGGTAACTATTCCAGGTGTATTTTAACGATCATCGAAGTTAAACAACGTTCAGCACTGTCATGAAAAATTCAAAGTTTGTTAACAAGTTAGACAGATAAGAGAGATAAAAGTAGGTAATTTGTGCTGATTCTAGTTAATTTATCTTCTTAGAGTTCCGTACCCAAAGGGTAAAATCGGGACCCTATTACTAACTACTCAATATTAATAACGGCTACAGGAAGATGCTTGAAATATTCACAGAATATTAAGTTGTATAATCCCTTCAAAAATAAATAATTAAAATAAAATATATTACGGGCCAATTATTTTTTTGTTCATTTGTTCATGCCAACATCCCAATGTCTCCTATCTTAACTGGCAGATAATGCTATTTAGCGTGAAGTCCTCTTTTTGTACATATTGTGTACAATAAAGTGTAAAATAAATAAATGCAAAATTTCAAGAATTAAGAATGCTATAAAACCTTTGACTAAAAAACCTTAAGCCCCCAGGAAAAGTGAAAAGGTAGTTTTCGATTGTTATAGGTACTTATTTCCTCTCAAGTTCTCTGATATCCATTTTCGAAATACACAACCCAGAGATTTCACATAAGAAATTCAGAAACAAGATTTTTGAGTATTGTTTAGGTAAATTTTAAATCGTTTTCGAACATCATAAGATTTTAAAGCAGCAGCTAAGAGAGATCATGAAATAAGTTAACCTTTCGAACACCTATAGCAACAACAAGTAAAGTGGTGTTTACCTACTTTGTGCATTCATCTAGGAAATGTGATTATGCAGATGCGTAGAAAGTACAATAGTGGGACTGGAAGATCGATCGCACTTTCCAAGAAATTGGTTTAGTCATGAAAGCCGATAAGAATAATGTTCGAGTGTTAATTATGCGGTGTGAATGAATTAATTTCATCGGTTTTTCAGCTCTCTGATATTTGTATTTATACACGTGATTTTTAGTATATTCAAATTGGGAGCTCTGAAGTATTGAAGGTACAATTTTATTACAATTTTATTTATCACCTTAACATATACTATACTAAACCTTTACATTTACCATACAATAACTATCATAGTTTAGATCTCAAACAAGGCAAGAGAAAACATGTTGGTCTGTCTCCACGATGACAACCAAAAAATGTTGAATACTCAATAAAAGCAATGCGTTATAAATAGAATATAGAGGTAGATCCACTAACATACGAGTACATACAAAAAGAACCAGTAGGTACTCATATTTGTACCCACCATAACAATAATCCACCCCCAAAATCAATGGGTTAGCTACTTTGTTTACGGGAGTCATGGAGATATTGCATCTCAAGAGAAGGCGATGAAAATTCCAACAGAAAACGTCTCAAATTGGTTTTTAAGATTCAAACTCAAATCAAGATGCATGTGTGTACATTTGTACAAGCGGCACTATTTTAACAACTGTTAGCCAGGTCTTTCATTCATTAAAAACTTAAACGCAAAGACCTTGTCGGTTGAGCAACTTCTCGCGGTCCTCTGCCAGTGTTTTTACCTCCCTGTACGACATGATATCTACCTTTTCTATAATATAATTTGATATAATTGTTTGGTAAAAAAATGCTATCCATGTTCTTCCCCAGGTCTTTACGAAATCTTAAATCGTCTGTACGTCCATGACGTGCGTGGTGTTTTCCGATATTTTGGCATGTTTCACCTTGAGCAACGTCATGTATGGCAGAGGTAACTTCAGCTGTTCTCTGTCACGCAGGTATTAAAACGACCACGTTACTGGTTTATTTTTATGGTAGCTTCTTCCAGGTAAGGTTCAAGGTTTACAAACAAAAGGCAAAGAAAGATTCTGAATCGGGTCGACGAATTGACCATAAAATGTGCGCAACTCTTTCCATTCGCAATGGCTGTCCCAATGGCTCTACAATTTTTGGCTACAATAATACATGGCCAACACTGTTTAGTAATCTTCTACGGACTTCATTCAAATAATAAACTGAACATTCATAATCCATTAAATACATTTTCTGACAGTTGAATACCGACACAAAAATCTGCAGTAATTAGCCGTTTACGAAAGCTTTAACCTTAATTGTAAGTCCCGGTTGTTTTATCCTCTTAGCCATGTCTGAGGCCTTCAGGCGGCTTAAAAACTCTGACACCAGGGATAGCCACCCGGCCTAATGAACTTACTTACTTCTGAATGGCACTGAGACGGCTCTAGGGTTTTAAAAACGTTTGAATTTCGGAGAGTGAGTAATTTTTGACGATATTAAACAAACAGTATATAATTATGCTCTCACAGGTAGTATGTAATTGGCGAGGTAAAGAGTTGAATGGCAGAAACAAAAGGTACGGATGCTGGTACCTGTGGCGAAGAATTGTAAATTTTAAAATATACTAAGAAAATATACTTTTAAATAAATAAATATTTATTTACATCTTACAAACGGTCTCTGACCCCAAACCAAGCAAAGCTTGTGATATGGCTGCCAGAGACTGATACACTTCATATACATACATTTTAAATACATACTTATATAAATGGTACCTAATAACACCCAGACACAGAGCAAACACCTATGTTCATCACATAAATGCTTGCCCTGGGTGGGGATCGAACCCATGCCTCTTTGATCCAGAACCAAAAGTCAGGTTCACTAACCACTGAGCCATCGAGGCAGTCATATTAATTGCGTGTATGAGAGGCATATGACCTACGCCATGCAGTGGGTTATCAAAAGCTGTTAATGATGATAAATCCGAAATGACTCAACAATTTTGAATACAACAAACAATTCATCCAATGACTCGCCAACTCACGACATTGCAAAACAAGCCCACTCCCCACAACAACAAGAAATTAAAACAAATTATGAAAAACAAAGTAATAATCGCATTAGCCCCCCGATTTCCGACCCGCCACTTAACTTGGGAACTCCATTAAACCCGAAACAAACAAGGAAGGGTTAATGAAATAATAAAATACATTAATTAATATAAAAAACAACAGCCACCGGGGAGGATAACTAGATTTACAGGCCGATTGGCTTGCCAAATTAAATCTGGGGATGCATGTTGCATGATATAAGCGGATTTTAACTTAAAGCAAAAGTAAGAAATTAAAAACATCTCTGTACATTAATAATTTCAGTGAGAAAATAAACTAGAACTTGACTTGTAGGGAGAACTTACTTGACTACAAGTTTTAGAAAGGTGTGCACGTAGTGCCTATTTGAAATATCAATCGCCACATATTTGTTTTTTGATTAGCGCCATCTCTCTTCTCTCCACTCCGACCTTGGATCTATATTCATGCGAAAAACCAACAAAAACGTTTTCGGATTTGTAATATCATTAAGGATTATCCTAAGCCACCGAAGATTTGGAGTTATATTAAATGCCAAGTTGCCATGGAAGCCCACCGCCAGTTGACAGCCTGTGGACCATGGTGATAGCATTATCATGCTGCCTGAAAATAAATTGGTTCTGTTTTCCCTCAATTCCTCAATGTTATCTGCGACTAGTAAAAATCAAAAACTGAAAATCGTTTGGCGCTTATGACTCATACCATTTTCATCGGTGTGAAAACATTTTAGCGTCATTTTCACTGAGGAAAATGCTATAAGCCGCGCGTAGTCGAATTCACATCATAACAAAGTAAAATGTTTGGGTTTTTGCATTATTTTGTGGAAAATGTAGAAGTAGGTAAGTAAAGCACATTTTTCTCGACTTTTGACGATGTAATACAATACAATATATGAACATTCGTAACATCCTTGATTTTTATTCAAGGCTTGAGAACTGTTCCATTTCTATGTCGCTCAAATATCCTTAAGACTTCTTTGGTCGCAGAATGTCCAAAAGAAGTATATTAATTAATCGACCTATTAGAAATTTTATTGAAACGATAATTCATGAATCTCTGTCCTAACGTTACCTCGAAATCCATTATTGCCAGTTAAGTCAGTGCGGTTACCATCGTCTATTTTCTACACAGTAGAATAAAAAACGCCTGTTTCTTACCTTCCAGCTCAGTTCCAGCTTTTATCTATAATCCCCAAGTTGACCCCCAAGTCTATAAGCTAAGACCTAAAGTCATCTGCTAGAGATGCGCTACCGCAAGATCGGTCCCAGAATCCCGCGATGAGTCCCGCTAAATCACGATCCCGGGATGGCGCTATTGCAGTTCTCGGTCCCGCGGGAAATTATTCCGGAGACCGCTCGGATAGCCGCACTATACCACTAGTTTATACTTGTAATGGAAATATTTATCTTGGAAACTTCACTGGGTTAAACATTTTGAATTTATTTTCTACCGTTACGGAAATTGCTGTTTAGGAACTTTTGGAGTTATAGTCGGTGAAGTATTTGCCATCAATACAAGGTGTTTTAATAGGTTTGTGGGCACCTTTGTGGATGAATAATTTGAAGGCATTTAAAGACAACACAGTAATTTTGAGAATGTATTTGGCGATCTTTTTCAACATGGAGCTAAACTAGCGAGCGGGCTCGTTATAGCATGTAATTTATGCTTACAAAACTATCAACAGGGACACCAAATCCAACCAACCATATTTTGCACAAAGTAGTTGTAGTACCTACCTACGGTACAATGTGTGTGAGGACCTCATCCCAGGTTGCCAGACCTATATTCAGCAGTAGACTAGCTATTAAAAAGGTCAGTACTTACAGTACAGTGTAAATCAGTATGGAATGGGTAGATTGATTATGTATGATCACGCTCTGTGGTCCTATGTCCCATATTTATTTTTTTCGCTAACATCAGCAGCATGAAAAATTCACGGCACCGCCGACATAAAGGTGCGCGCACACGCGTTTTTATAAACAATGGTAACCCGGCGTCGCTGAAAGCCATTATGGTGGCAGTAACGCGATACCGGCACAGTATACATAGCTGAGAGTGCTTTTGGATGTAGAAAGCTGGAAGCGCAGTTCGTTTTGCAAACTGCAGAGATTTCAAGACGCGTCTACTCATCACTTAACTCAAGAGCAAATTTTACTATGACACCATCTCCGAAATCGCGAAATAAAACAGCTGTTTCATTTAAAAAGTTTAGTACTTACAGTGAAGTACTACTGTACCAGCCTGGCCTACCCACGAAGGGTGATTGGGCCATATCCACCACGTTGGTGGATTCACACACACCATCGAATTTCTTATACGGACGTATGCAGGTTGCCTCACGATGTTTTCCTTCACCGAAAAGCCAGTGGTGTGAAATTCCGTACACAAGTTCCAATGAAACTCATTGGTACGGGACCGGGATTAAAACCACGACCTCAAGAATGACAGGCCAGCGTTACAACCACTAGACCACCACGGCTCTCCGTTCTCAAAGTTCACTGACTCGCGACTAATATTTATACAGGTTCCCTCATGATATTATCTTTCACTGAAAAGCCGATATAGAGTAGGTATAGCTAGCATAGTAATCTATGCTAGCTATACTGTATTGGCTTTTCGACTTCGAGCAAATATCTATAGAATCACAATCGTGCAAAAAAAAATCCGATCCAAAACCCCGCCCAAACTAGGTGGTGGGCAGGCTTTTTTAGTTAGTCGTAAGGCGATTGCAAGAATACAACGCCGCATACCAAAGTGCTCGTTTACAAGCACTAACTAGGTCACATAACGTCGAGATTCGAGAAAACGGGTCATTGTGAATTATTTAATGTAAATATCTAAGTCGGTATCTATGACGGCGGTCGGACGTTTTTTCACTACTTTCACTTAGGGACTGTGGCTCTGTAGATATTTGCTCGAAGTGCGTGTCTTTTCTAGCAGTTCAGTACCAGTGTTGTAAAGTTTCCGCCATAAATCTGCATTAAGTTTTGCCGGACCGCGAGCTATGGCTTCTAACAGGTGTAGGGACCTCGCGAAGATTTTAATAACGAAATATACGCGCGTGATATACTGCACCGCGTTATTTACTGCCTCGTTTGCGGGAAAATAATAATCTCAAATATGACGGATGTAACTTCATTACCATTTTATGATATTTTTCAAAAATATTCTTGATGATTTAGATGAAATCTTTTTACACATTTTTTTATTTGGAAGTGAAACTTCTAATGCGACTTCCAACATGGTTGCGTTTCACGCTACCATGAAGGGGGTATGAAAGCACTGTTGCGTTTAAGTTTTACTTCTTCAGGGACTCCGTTTGCATTTTTTTGGTCAGTATTTAACTTTTAGTCAATAATAATGTAGTCAAATGCAAACCAAAAGAAATAAAAAAGAAAGTTTAATTAGGTACTATAAACTAACCTAGTTTTAAGCCTATCTCAGAGCGATAATAATTTGCAAAATGTTAGATAATTATTTCTCATAGATGCACCATGTTCGCAATATTTTGAACTAGGTAGGTAAGTACTATTTTCTTAGCTAATCTATACATAAGTCTGTAGGTACGTGCTTAGCTATATAAGTAATTATCTTCCATTAGAATTAACATTCCAGGATGTGTCTGACGCCCAAATTAAAAACAAAATAATGATACCAAAATTGAAGTTAATAATATCCCTGCTGCAACATTTCCCCATTAATTTAAAAACAGCAGCACAGCAATATCGCAAATGGGCGCTCAGGAGTCAGCCGCAACAAATCATAGGCTTATAAAATTTAACGCGCGTCGCCCGCATTGCCTACCTTGATCCTTGTATTGAATTTAGGGACGTCCGACAACCGGCTAAATAATTTGGCCGGATTTTTCAATCATGATGTTGTGCGACGTAAAAATTTACTCGCTCGACAAGTAGCGTATTATATGTTGAACACCACCAATATGTACCTCCGAAGGTACATATGTGATTAAAACTGAAACTTCGAACGCGACTTCCAACAAGGTTGCGTTAAACGTTTAACGCAACCATGGAGGGGGTATGAAAGCACTGTTGCGTCCAAGTTTCACTTCTTCTGCGCAGAGGGACTCCACTTGCATTTTTAATTTATATTTGTGCAAAAAAAGGCATGATTATGAGTAACTCACCCAAGTAGGCTTACTAAGGTGTTTACCATTTTCTGTATGTTAAAACAAAATTTGTCGAAGTAGGTGGGGATCAGACCAAATTATAGAACCAGGCAGAATATCGCCAGCAATATTTTATTAAGTTTTGGTTGCTATGGCTATCCCACAGTGGATGATTATTGATATTTATTTATTCTTTTGAAGCAGTATAAATTAATATTTTGGCCGGATTTTCGTCCGTCTGTTTGTTGCATCACTAATTAAAATAGATGGTCCGGCTACTAGGGGACGCGGAGAAAATTTAAATTCATTGCTCTTTCTCATAATGAGATTAAGGGATATAATCTACGCTATTTTTATCTCAATTGCTGCTGTTATTGGCGAGAGAGACGACAAAATTGTAAACCACTATATAATGGGCAAAATTACTAGAAATGAGCTATACCTAATAGTTTAGTTCAAATACCTATAAATTTCTCAAATTACTCAACCTTGGTAATTCGTCTTCAAATTAATCACTCCCTATTAAGTTCTCAAGTAATAAATCAATAATGAAATTGTCAATTACGTAAAACATTTATATCACTCTCAAAAGATTGAGCATTCGATTAAGTAGAACATTAACCGTATTACCACAAAAGTTTTACGCATGCTTTAGACAATGTTTAAAAGTACAAATTGCTCGGTTAAATAGTGTTTAAATCTTTTGTGGTAAGGCGGTAAGTACATATTTGATGGCCTACATTTTTGTAGGCCAGTTAATTTTATTTTCGCGATTTTGAGATGGTTTTTTACACTACATCATCATATCTGCCTTCTATTCCCTATTTACTCTACATACATATCTCTACTAAAGTAGAATAGAAGTAGTATCAAGAAAGAAGACTTTCGGGTTTTTTTCAAGATTTACCTACCTAGCACAACTTCATTCACAATCTTATTTAGACACGATTCGATTTTTAGGGTTCCGTTCCCAAAGGGAAAAACGGGACCCTATTACTAAGACTTCGATGTCCGTTTGTACGTCTGTCCGTCTGTCTGTCAGCGGGCTGTATCTCATGAACCATGATAGCTAGGCAGCTGAAATTTTCACAGATGATGTATTTCTGTTGCCGCTATAACAACAAAAACTAAAAAGAGAATAAAATAAATAATCAAGGGGGGCTCTTATACAACAAACCTGATTTTTTAGACGTTTTTCGCTCTATATTAATAATGGTAACAGGTAGATGCTTGATATTTTCACAGAATAATAAGTATTATATTCCCTTCAATAATAAAATTAAAATAAAATAAATATTTAAGGGGGGCTCCCATACAGTACGGAACCCTCCGTTCGCGAGTCCGACTCGCACTTGGCCGATTTTATTATGTAGTGTAGTCGGTTCTTGTTTATTGTGTCTTTAGATTAGTTGATTATGAAATATTATTGCAATGTTTTCATATACAAATAAAATAAAGTTAGAATTAATCTATTGTCAAAGGGTACAACAATTTACTGACAGATTGGTTTTAAGTGCTAATTTGTATATCTAGTAGGTACACATATTATTATCTATTTTTGTTTTTTCCTTGTGCATTCTCTTTTTTTTGCACTCTGTTTATATAAACGTTTATTTTCATAGCTGATTTATTATGTTGTTTAGTGTTATGTATAACTTATCGTGGTTATATGGTATATTCATAAATGTTATTGGCTATTTATATTTATCTGTATAATTAAGTTTAATTTTATTTTTGTGCTGTTGGCCTGCCTGTAATTAAATAAATAAAAATAAAAGATTTCGCAAGAATCGTTACATAAATAACAAACAATAAACTGGTATTCCTGTCAGTAGAGTTCACAAGGGCTATCAATTACTCCATAGGTACTCAATTAGGTATCGTTAGAGATTGAAAATTGGATAGAATCCAATAAACTTGTGTTAGTTGGTACTTGAATTCAATTCATTACCTACTATTGAAGTCGATTAATGTCAGTGGGTATAAATTGTGAAGAGCGAGTGGAAATATTTCATTACTAGCTTTTAAACCGTGGCTTTACTCGCGTGATGTCAGTTGCCTATAACGTTATTACAGAGATATTCAGGAACTGAACTTTTACTATGGGGAAAACCGACTTCCGTATCGATAAAAATACCAGATGTTTCATACGTTTTAACGATTTTGTATGGGAAAGCCGTAAGTCGATTGTATACATGATGTGACACCAAAATGGCTGTTTGAATTCGATAGCAAACAAATCCGAAATAACTTTGCAAAAAAAACAGATGCAAAAAAATCTAGAATTCAGGTCACAGGATTGTAAAAGGAGACCAGGGGGTGCATTTTTTTTAATTTAATAAATATTTAATATCTCGAAATACTAAACTAAATAAATAAATTATGTGTGTTTGGTTAGTAGTGACCTCCCCCGGCCACACGTGAAGTATTATTCACTGTTTACTGAACATCCTGTTTATGCCACATTTGCTTAGAGAAGAACAAAACAAAAACTCCGCTGGCTCACGACTGTGTTCTGTTTCTTACCAAGAAAATTACATTTATGCAGTGGACTCACTGACCACAATACTCTGCTCATCTTCGCACATTTCCACTAACACTAGGTAAGTAATTAAGTCACACAGGGCGCCAAACTTAAGAGGCTATTTATATGCACATTCATTATCACCCACGGTCGACATTTAACATGTATGAAGTTTGTATGAAGTCGTCAAAGAAGTGCAAAGTTTAAATAATGCGAGACGTCAATCAAAGTTAGCCGCAATTAGCACGTTAATTAGGTTGGCACCTCTGGAATTAATTTACAAAGTTAGCAGGTTACCATCCTGCAAAGTAGAGTACCTACGGATATGGATATTAATTTTTCATTTTTTCCTTCGTTAAATGGAACGTCACCTAAATATTTAGGTACGAGTACCATATATAATTATAACATATCATTTGTGACCATAAATTATTACAATGGGATCAAACTCAAAATAAATTGCGAAAAAAGGTTGTTCTGTGGAAAAAGTTCATGAACTCTGGACAAATGATACAGGTTATTGTTTGGGATTTCTGGGTTGGTTTCGTAGCAAAAGATTATAATATGAGTACAAAGATACTATAATAGAATAAGGTCGCCATCTAGATAAACGTGTAAGCTATTAGAGCTTTAAGGTTTTTTGTAAGACCAGTACCTAACTATTAAAAAAAAACAAGAAAAAAAAACAAGTCTTAAAACGCAATTTAATTTCATTGGCATTATTGTCAGGGATAATTTTGAAATGATATTCCAACCATAGAGGCACATGTTTGTCTGTCTCCAGGCTGTATCTCACGAACTGTGATAGCTAGAACGTTAAAATTTTCACAGATGACGTATTGCTGTTGACGCTATAACAACAAATACAAAAATCAGAAAAAAAATTAAGGCGGGCTCCCATACAATAAACCTGAAAATTTAGCAGTTTGTCGCTCGATATTAATAATGATGATAGTATCTATCAGCATCTATGATGCTTGAAACATTCACAGAATGTTTATTTAAATATGCACTTTAAAAATAAATAAATAAATATTTATCCCATACAAGTACGAGTACATGCTTGAAATATTATGTGGTACTTTTATTATTTTCAAAGATAATTAATAAATTAAAATAAAATATATTAATGGGGGCTTCGATAAGGTGCGCGATCCCTTCATGCGTGAGTCCGACTTGCACTTGGCCAATTTTTAGAAATAATTGTGATGAGTCCTAAAAACTAAGTGCCCATAAAATTGTTTACCCATTCAAGTAGAATTTTCCCCAAAATGGCGCGCAACTTGCTCAAGTTGTAGTTAAGTGATACCGAAGCACCTAATTCATCACAAGACAGGTGTTGGAGCTAATGTACCGGGTAACTTAGTCGCAACTTAACTCGCCAACTTGGCGTATAAGTTACAACTTCAAGTTGCTTCGCTAACAACTTGCGCTGGTGCACTTAAGCCAACATTTCGGCAATATGTTCCGAACTAAATTATACCACTTGCTAACACAACACACAACACAAAAAAGTGATAAAAAAACATAAAAGTTTTTATTAGGTACCTACTTAATATACCTATAGACTATCATAGACTTGGCTTAATTTGAATAGCCTATTTTTCTAGCCTAAATTAACAATTAAGATAGATTTATCTCGATAATTCTTATTTCATATTTATTTATTACTAATAAGTGTACATTTGAGGTCTTAATTAAGATATGTGCTTACAACTTAGCTCCCCCTGTCGGGCATTGCAAAATTATAACTTGCTAGAGCGTTTCAAATGAATCGTTTACGCCTTAACTCTTTATTATCGTTTTTTCTTTGCATTTCTTCTGTCTATATGAAGTCACCCGTATATTAAACAAAATTAAATTATTCTAAAGTTATTATATTGTAAGTATTGTACGTACCAGCTACCTCTAAGTATCTCGATATTTGACATGAAATCACTTACCTACGAGTATATCCAAACGCGAGCAATCGATCTGAAATTATTGATGACACACGCACATGTCCAAAGTTCCAAGTTTACCTAAAGTAATCAACGCAGATAGGGATAACTTCCTGAGAATGTTCAAAACAAGAGAGTTAGCGAGACAATACGAGAATCAGACGACCTGAGCCTTTAGTACAGGTTTTGCATAGTTTACTTAAACTTGTGCGTCTGCGTGAGGTTCCATACATTTTTGGTAGTTCTTCCTCGTTTTCGCCAGGAGCGCTGTACAAAATGTATAGAGACACACGGACACTACTGTAGTTTCAATTTACGTGTAAACCTGTACTAACCCCTCTGAGATGCAATAATCATCTGATAGGAAAGCTCGTAGTATCACAGCAAGCGGACCGTGAAAACGTGGGGGGGGGGGGGGGGCTGGATATCGAGCTCAGGGGTGCCAGAAGATATTTTGGGAAGTCTTATTTAAGTAAAGTTAATAAATTCGCATACCTGTCCCTGGTGGCCGACTTTTAAGCCTGCCTAAAGGACTAGCATTCTAGTCATAAATAATTATTTTTCGCAAAAAAATGGCAAAGCCGCCTTCCATCGTGTACACAATTCGAATATTTTGCTCGAACTGTTTACATTATTGTAGATTTTTCAATAACGGCTAAGGTGATTTCTGTAAAATTTAAATGGGACCACCTCGGGAGTATACCCTTTCGAACTAAAAAATAATTTTACGATTCGGTTCACAATTGGCGGAATTATCGATGAACATACAAAAAAAAAAAACGTACACACGAACATTGAGCCTCCTCTTTTTTGGAAGTCGTTTAAAAATCATTGAATTCTGATATAGCTGCAGTACCTACTTATTAGAAAAACTTGACAACATCTTATTACACGTTTTAACGAATGTTTTGCGACAATTTGTAATAACTCTATCTTTCTGATTTTCTCTTCTCGTGGTGTACCTATATGTTACAGTCATTGTGATTAATTAGTTATTATTTATAACTAGCTGCCCGTCCAGGCTTCGCCCGGTTTCAAATAAATTGTAGCTATAAACCTTCCGGAAGAAATATTTTAAAAGATAGTGAAAACCGCATTGCAATCTGTTGTCTACTTTGGAAGATATAAGCGGACAGACAGACACACAAAAATAACAGTTTTGCTTTATACTATGTAGTGATAGTAATAACTGGCTATTACACATAATGACCAAGTTGTTATAAAACTAAAAAACTTTGAAAAAACACAGTATTTTTTTGTACTTTTAAGGGTGACGCTACCCTAGTCCCGATCGCGAGTGTATCGAGTCCGCGACACAAACAGTTTAAAGTGTCCGACACAGGCCCCTGACACTGACAGCTAATATTACACTCTGTCGGCTCGGCTACTCAATCGTGATAAATAAGGAAAATATTAGCAACGTAAGAATTGCTACATACATACATATATGTATTAGCTTTAGCAATGTCTGTCTGCTCATCTGGACTCGTTTGTCCGCTTTTCTAAAAGAGGTTTTTTTTACACAGTCTAATGAGCCTAAGTACTATTTTATAGAAGGGATGGAAAAACATAATTATGTAATGACGAGTAGATTTCGCAATTTAAAAACGCTACCTAACATTAGATTGGGTTTAAAAAATTGCATTTAGGATCATCGAAACCTTTTAGTTATTGTTCTAAGATCGCAACAATGTGTGACAAAAAAACTGTCGAAGCGTGTGACAGTGTAGATAGTACTTCGTAAGTAAGAAGGAGCTCTTTCTATATTCTTATAATTTCCTTGAATGTTTTAGCAGTAAATAGTCAATCACTCGCTATTTAAGACTAGATTTTAGACGATCATTTGCAATTAGGAATATCCCACCAGTGACAAAAAATTTAGGTAAAACAGTTTCATACATTCGCATTCTTACTTCAGCTTCGTACGAAGGAGGTTCACCTATATAATTTCCGTATGAATGTTTGTAAGCAGTAAACAGCCAATCACACGTTATTTGCCTGCAATCAGCCGCTTCCGGCTTGCAGGTAACATGTCTGCTTAGCTGCTCACTCGGATTGAGCCAGGCCCTGTTTCCTAATTGTACAAGCTTGTAAGGATATCTGAAGAAACTGTCACTACAAACTCGGTTAACCACATTACAGATTTTCCTCTAATGCCGATGACCGAACAATAGTAGTAAAATATACCTACATAAATAAATAAATAAATATTTGGGGACAGAGATAAATAAATAAATATTTCAGAGGCCGTGTGTTATCTTACACACGGCCTCTGACTCCAAACTAAGCAAAGCTTGTGACATGTATGCCAGAGACTGTTAAACTACTTATACATATTTTTAAATACACACGTATATAGATAGTAACTAAACAACACCCAGACACAGAGCAAACACCTATGTTCATCACATAAATACTTGCCCTGGGTGGGAATCGAACCCACATCTCTTTGATCCAGTAGTTAGGGTCACTAACCACTGAGCCACCGAGGCAGTCAGACATTGGACATCATAGGAAGTACTTACCTATGTAGGTAAATACGTAGGACTTACTGACTTCACCATGGCTTGAACTCACGATTGAAACGAGCAGAAAACTTACTTAGTATTCATTCTAATTACCTACAGTTTATTTATTCCACGAACCACTGGAAGAAAATAATAACATAAAAATACAAACGTAATATGACATGTCATATGCATGTCCTCGTGTTCTCCTACCTGTAGGAAGACCTAGTAGGAGCACTAGGAACTTTTTCAAAGTAATCTTTTTTTAACTTTCAATAATAGACAATTTTTACATGGGCCATGTAATGTGGATATAATAGTCATGATGACTGGGTAAAAAAAAACAATAGGTATTATAATTAGTCCGTGAGTTAGATTATCAAAAAATATTGGACACGTATTTTTTTATTTTGCTAATCAAACAACAAATGACAAAGATAAACCTTGTCAACGTTTGGGAGTGGGGGTCGTGTTCAGAATTCTATACATTTGTATGGCACTTGTGAGTTGTGACATTACGCGGAACTTTGATGGACTTAATAGCTCTGTGGACGGACTATATCATCATCAATTATTGTCTAATTGACAAAATAAAAAAATAAATGTCTAATATTTTTTGAGTCTATCTGACAGACTAAATATATTTTTTAGTCATCATCCACAATTTTCGTCTTGTGAACTTGTGAAATTCTTTAAGCCCCCCAAGACGAAGAGTCGCGATCCTGCGAACCGTATTCACTCCACCGTGGCAGCGACTGCTCGCGAGCGCAACGTGCCGAATACTTGCTTAATATTCAATTTAATTGCTTTTTACTTTGCAAGCCAGAATAAGCAAAATAAAAAGTGCTATTTTCCTTTTTATTTTGACTGCCTCGGTGGCTCAGTGGTTAGTGACCCTGACTTCTGGGTCAATGAGGCGTGGGTTCGATTCCCACCCAGGGCAAACATTTGTGTGATGAACATAGGTGTTTGCTCTGTGTCTGGGTGTTATTTAGGTACTATCTATATAAGTATGTATTTAAAATATGTATATGTAGTATATCAGTCTCCGACAGCCATATCACAAGCTATGCTTAGTTTGGGGTCAGAGACCGTGTGTAAGATGTCCCCTAATATTTATTTATTTATTATTTTTCATCCTTGTTAAACGTTTGTCTACTCTATATGATCCATATTCGTCTTTTAGGACTTGTGAATTTGTAAAGCAAGCCCTCCAAGACGAAGAGTCGCTATCCTGCCAGGCGTGCTCACTCCACCGTGGCGGGGACTGCTCGCGAGCTCAACGAGCGGAAGACTTGCTTAATATTCGGTTTAATTGCTCTTTATTTACCGCTCCGTACTGCACTCGCGGGGTTAGGGAACGCCGTAACTTCTAACATTTCGAAGATCAAGTGCCCGTGAAATATGGGGAGTATGGAAATAAAGTCATAACTGTTCGCCATGAGTTGTTTTCCCATAAAGGAATACTCGTAAGCCTGTTTTTAGATTGGTTTTATTTTGCGATTTGATGCAGTTGTACCTATAGAAGAGAAACCTCGAGTTCGCTAACATAATAACCAAATATTATAAAATAACAAAAAAAGGCTCTAAAATTTGAAAAACATAAGAAAATAATAGTCTGCGCCAGTCTGCTGGTAAATAACCACGGTTTTCCAAAAAGATATTCCAGACAAGTAAAAAACGCTTGTAAAATGTATGGAATAGCTCAACACATACACTAACAAGAAACAACATAACATGACAGAAGAGGGTCATTTATCTCACCAAAAAGCGAATGCCACACCACAAAACTAAACAATTTCCGACGCGAGATACGCTGAGCCTCGGCTACCAGTCCACGGGACAAATCCACGAAAAATTACTTCGAATTCTTTATGTTGGTTACTAACGAACGCGTAAGCTGAAAACAATCTATAGGATGCGGTTGACGGACGCGGCTGACGGCCAGTGTGTAGTGTTAAAACATCCGGCGTGCCAGATCTCTCTCGGACGTCCGAACGCTCAAGGTCAGCCCAACGTGACGTCCGCAACTGATGTCCGATAGTTTGGCTCAGTGGACATTCATTATCTAGATACCGATAAGTCGGGACCGTCAGTCGCGTCCGTCCGTCAGCCGCATCCGATAGTTTGTAGATTAATGATGGGCTTGACCAATTGGTCAAGCGTAGCGTTGGATTTAAACCTATATTTTATCGTAGAAAATTCGGGTCGCGGAAATTGCTCCTTACGATTTTGATAAAATTTTGTACTCGGAGCTTTCTTCGATAACTGCGTCCTAAGCCGTTTGACTCAACATATTATCTGAACTGTGCGGTCAGGTAATGGAAAGGATTGCCGAATTTCCTATTTCCTGAAAAATGTAATCTGAAGCTTTTCGTGAGAGACTGAGTGCTATATATATAGGTCGCTTACCATCAGGCAAGTCGGTGGTTAAGCGTGAACTTGGTGAAAGTTGACGGTATTCGCGATAAAAAAAAGATTTCTTCATAACTTTATCTGTATATAGGCAGTAGCCGGTATTTTCAAGAAAACAAATATCTATTTTGTTTTCAGTTTTCATTTATTTTCTTTTTCTACCGTTGAAGTACGTTAGTGGCAGCGTTTGTGGCTGTGGCGATACGTTTGTTTGCGATGACCTTAAATCGCCCTGGGACAGTCTCATTGTTTCATTTCTGGGATATTTATACCAGGATTTGTGCAATCCCGCTAATGCCCGACATTAGTTGGGATTCCAGGACAGTCCCGGTAAGCGGAGTATTTAATAATACTTTGTGGCCGGGGGAATTTTTCCTGGGAAACGGTCAGTATTTCGTGCGCAACGCCTTATACTCGTATTCGTACTTTGGGATTAGGACAAAGCGATTTTATTTTGTTCTTTGGAAGAAGTAAGTTATGATTTGAAAGGTTCGTATGAGTATTTATAGTCGCGATCCAGTAGATACCTAATCAGAGAAGTAGCTACAATCCCTAACAATGTCACTGACAAATTAGCGCTCATTAATTTTTTTACCAACTTCCAAAAAGGAGGAGGTAATTATGTTCGTCGCTTCCAACCGGTGTTATTAAAGATCTACTAGGGAGACCTATGTTCAACAGTCGACGTTCTATGACAAAAATGATAATGAATCTATAAATACTGAATGTTGGTCGGTTTAAATAGCAAAGCTGTGGTACTTTCCCAAAAGGGCAGGGTTTTATGGGCTTAGCATCCTTTTAGGGGCTTATTCTATACATCAAAACTACTAACAACTTTTGTTCTGCGACTTTTATTAATTCTCAAAAAAAAGTTGTTGTTCCATAGAAAAATATCGTACACCCTCGACAAAATGTATGGTACAGCTGATGTCGTGTTTTTTTTTTAGTTTTGAGAAAAGTTACAGAACAAAAGTTGTTAGTTTTGATGTACAAAATAAGCCCCTAAAAGGATGCTAATTGATTACAAATAACCCTGTATACCATTTAGCCAAATAACCGGGAACAATTGAACTCTACCACATTAACGCCGTGACGCAGTGCTTTAGTTTAATAACTAATTAATCATCTCGGCCTATACAGAGTCCCGGCATTCAGATACGACGTACACAATATGGCAAATCTTTGTTACCTATACCCTGTTTAGGGTTAGATCACACTAGGAAATTGAAAACTTCTTTAGTGGCGCTGTACACTTTTTGGGATGGATAAAATCAGGACACGCGTAAATGACCGCAAATTCTTAAGACGGAGGGAGAGTAGACCGCCGGCGCGGCGTAACATCCCCCTCTCGTTCTACCACGCGGTGAAAATGTATGTCTGCTCCTGCTGTTTCTTTTAAGCTTTGCAGGGCATTTGCGCGAGTGTGCGAGTGTTATATTGTATTTTACCACATAAATTATAGTAAGTAAGTTCGTATAGGCCGGGTGGCTAGCCCTGGTGTCAGAGTTTTTAGGCCGCCTGAAGGCCTCTGACATGGCTAAACGGTTAAAACAACCGGGGCCTACAATTTAACGTGTCATTCGAGCCACGGTAGCGCTCAGTTGGAAAATGCCACCCGCGGTCACCCATCCAAGTAGGTACTGACCGTGCGGAACGTTGCTTCTTTATAAATTATAGTAATTTATACTGATAAATAAAGCGATTCGTTCGAAATGATTCCCTAACCATTCCAATTTTGGAATGGTTAGGGAATCATTTCATAAAAGATGCACAACGTTAATGTTCAAGTTTTGACTTCTGCCGGCACTCCTGGAGTGCAACCCGTTGTTTTAATTTATATACCCAGCAGTATGTGGTGCAGGTTGAATGATATATAGACCACTCTGTGTAAAAAAACAGCAAGAGATTTAAAAAAAATCTATAAGTAGAGTTGAATAACTTGTCATTCATGCTTCTATGCAGATTACAAATTATCGTGTCGACGACCTCACTCCACTAACATTTTGCTCTACGTAATCAAAGACTACAATTTATTAAATCTACCTCATAAACTAGTTTTAAATAGGTACAAGTAACATTACTTTATACTTTATTTTTGAGCTAAGATATACAGCAACGACATTCTTACTGAAAAAAGGATACCTAGAGTGTTTAATAAAAATAATCAATCCAGGTTACTAGTTCAACAACATTCATTTAATATGTGTGCCGTGAGGTCTACCTACGGTTCGGACTACTACTATTAGTTTTAAATGATAATGATAGCCTTTATTAACATTCAACTTAAAAAACATTTAGTCCCTGTATATAATTAATTACCTACTTATACAGGGTTATTCCTAATCAATTAGCATCCTTTTAGGGGCTTATTCTGTACATCAAAACTAACAACTTTTGTACTGCGACTTTTGTCAAAACTAAAAAATAATGTTGTTCCACAGAAAAATATCGTTCACCCGCGATAAAATGTACCGCTGATTTATATTTCGGTTTTGACAAAAGTCGCAGAATATAAGTTGTTAGTTTTGATGTACAGAATAAGCCCCTAAAAGGATGCTAATTGATTAGGAATAACCCTGTATACCTACTTACTAAAAAAAATAGTACGTTCGTTTTATTTCAACACCAGTAGGTAACTTGTTTTATTAGTTACTCTTGATCGCGTTGCTTTTCAGCATAGGCCTCCCCAAGAATCTTCCCTAGTGATTGGTCTCGGGTTTTTCTCCTCCATGTACTTCCTGCTACGTTTTTAGGGTTCCGTACCCAAAGGGAAAAACGGGACCCTATTACGAAGACTTCGATGTCCGTCTGTCTGTCTGTCTGTCTGTAACCGGGCTGTATCTCATGAACCATGATAGCTAGGCAGCTGAAATTTTCACAGATGATGCATTTCTGTTGCCGCTATAACAAATATTAAAAAGAGAATAAAATTAATATTTAAGGGCGGCTCCCATACAACAAACCTGATTTTTTTCGACGTTTTTCGCTCTATATTAATAATGGTAACAGTGAGATGCTTGAAATTTTCACAAAATATTTAGTTTTAAATTCACTTCAATAATAAATAATAAAATTAAAATAAAATAAATATTTAAGGGGGACTCCCAATCTCCCATACAGTACGGAACCCTCCGTGCGCGAGTCCGACTCGTACTTGGCCGATTATTAAATCAAAACCAGCTACGGTTAGTAGCAACTACTTTTAAATCAGCTACGGTTTTAAGTACGAGTAGGTACCTAAATGCTTATTTTGAACAAAGCTTTTAGAAAAAAATCCAACGGATTGATTTTCCTCTCCCATTGTGCCGCAGCCTGTATCATATTTCCGCGCGTGACGAAGCATCACACCACGGTATCCCGACCCTTTGTTACTTAACCAACTTACTCTACAATCCAGTGGGGGAAGCACTGTCGTATTACCTGGATAAATATCGCTTGTTTTGGAAATATTCCGATGGGAAATTTTGGTAATGTTGTTTGGCCGTTGCTTCAAGTATGTTGGTGTACAGTTTGCGAATGAGCTCAGAGATTAAACGATGCGTATTATTGGCCAAGTAATGGCATTCTTGTAGGGTCTGCGTGAGGCGTGACGGTGCAAGCGTTTAGTGGTTTAGGTGCCATCATGCAATCACTTAGCTAATTCATTGGGTCGAGGATCCGAACGAATGGATTAGGTTGGTGGATTCACATACGCCATGGAATTTCTTCCTTGGACATATGCAGATTGCCTCACGATGTTTTCCTTCACCGAAAAGCCAGTGGTGTGGAATTCCGTACAAGTTTTGCTTAATTTTACTTTCATCACCTAAGATACGGGTGGGATTCGACTGGACCCCCCTCCTGTGGCAGATTTACCAGCAGGCTGAGTAGGCTAAAGCCTAGGGCAGCAGATTTTAGGGGGCGGCAAATTTTGGACCATTCATTTTATAATTGACAAAATACAAGATCAATTTGTATACCTAAGTATATAAAGCAAACTAAACTTATAACACGTTTAGAAATTGACGAATCAAGTTGACGATCGTCTGCGTAATCATCTAGGCTGGGGCAGCAAAATTCAACAGCCTATGGCGGCAAATACGTAAATCCGCCACTGCCCCCTCCCCCCTCACTCTAAGCGAATCGACGTTCCCAAAACGCAAGTAACATTCGAATCTATACCTATTTGAATTTAAAATATCTCCAAAAATCATTGATGTCAGCACATAATGGAATTGATTCTATTTCGACGTGTGCCGTGCTATTTTCGTTTGTCCGTCAGGCTGTCCAGCCGCTGCCGGACGTGCAACTTTAATAACCGGGTGTGTCTATGACCGGGGGATATCCGCCTATCCGGTTATTTTTGCGAGCCTATTATCTCGCAACCGTGGCATGGACATCCTTGATTGTTTCATGACTGAAAGCATAGACGTAGTATAGTTAACAAAATCATTGACTGAAAGGATTGGTGATGAATTTATAATCGAAAACATATTAGAGAACATACTCTTTAAATTATTCTATTTATTTGAACTCCGACATTCCAGCGAAGGTCATCTTAGTACCTAGTTACTAAACCTTTTACGGCTTGGAAAAAGATGGACTATTTTTCACTTGACCGATCTTATATTTTAGCTTTTATGTCATTACAATTCTGTGGTTTTTATTATTTTGTCCGTAACACTACATAACACATTTGATTTGTGAACTAAGTACTTATTGTTAGTTAGCAATGTTAGCATCGATTGTAGTACTAGACTAGGCTCACGTAAGATTATGGTTAAGTTCACTGTACTGTACTGTGGGTATATCACTAAAGGTGGGCATCCACGATGCGATGATTTGATCAAATTTTCGCTTCATTCCAACTGGGAGCTCATTCAATTAATTCAAAGGTCCTCAATAAATAAATAAAAAAAAAAAAAAAAATACTAACCAGCTATAGTTAACTACCTATATTTGGCCTCCACTGAACTGATCTGATGAATTGATGCGATCATCGCGTTCTGTGCGCCCAGTTTCAGGTAGTAGTACAAATCGTTAACTACCAATTCCTACCTTTGAATTAACTGAATGAGCTCCCAGTTGGCATGAAGCGAAAATTTGATCAAATCATCGCATCGTGTATGCCCACCTTAACAAGCATTAGGGCTATATATCACCGGGACACCATGGCACCGCAACCAGTCGCGCCACCATGGTGTCCGTAAGCTACCAAACTGAGGGGTTAGTCCAGCCCCCCGACCGCCTAAGCAATAGCAATCGTAATAGCAATCGTTTATGACTTCATTTTAGACATTTGGCACCGCCTATGTGACGTTAGCCATCAAAATTGTTCATTCAACGATTGCTTTCGCAATCCGCGCAAAGCAATTGATGGCTAACGTCACATAGGCGGTGCCAAATGTCTAAAATGAAGTAATAAACGATTGCTATTACGATTGCTATTGCTTAGGCGGTCGGGGGGCTGGTTTACAAGTAAATTGAAACTACAGCTGTTTCCGTATGGCTCTATACATTTTTGTACAGCGCCCCTGGCGGAAACGAGGAAGAACTAACCAAAATATATGAAGCCACACGCGAACGCAAAAGTTTAAGTAAATTACCCAAAACCTGGACTAAGGGCTCTGGACACCACACAGACACCAGAGTCGCCACACCCTGCGACCACATTTTAAAAGTGAACCTTTAAAACCAGACAACTTTTCGTTGTTTACAGGCATGGTGGTGAATGGGTTCGTGAACGTGGTGATCACAACCATCGAGAGGCGGTTCGGACTGCGCTCCATGCAGACGGGAGTCATAGCCGGCGGGTACGTGGCTTTCTTACTATATACTTTTTAGGCTATTTACCACCTACCAATTGTTGAGCAAATGGTTCACCCCAAACACAATGTTATTTTTGTTTGGGGAAACGCTACTACGAGTATTTTATGTCATCTCCTCCTGAATCCGGGGTAGATCCTGTCACCATTACAAAACAATGTAGGATGTAGTTGTGCTTGTTATTATAACAAACTCTTGTTAATAACCTTGAATCCGCTTAAAATTCAAGTGTTCCATAGAAAAAGTGTTCCATACAAAAAGTTCGTCAAACCTCGACAAAATGTATGGGACAGCTGATTTTTATTTCGTATTTTCAGGGTTGGCTCCATAGTGAAAGTTAATCATAATGACGAGCATAGCAACATCCTAGAGTATTTTGAGTGACTAACCAGTCACCCTGTATACATTCTTTATATTTGAAATCATCCACCCATCAGCCATAGGACGTCCTCTGCTGAACATAGGCTTTCTCTACGTCTATGAATCTCCAATAACACCGGTTAGAAGCGGCTTGCATCCAGCGCAATCACGAGGTCTTGATGAGAACTTTTCTGTGCACCTCGTGGACGGACGTCGTACTCTGCGCTTGTGGATACATGTTATGTGTATTTGAAATGAATAAAATGAAATAGTACATCACCTGAGGCTGACAATGGTTTTCCAGATACGATATGGCATCATTCGCGTGCCTGGCGCCGGTGACGTACCTGGGCGGGCGGAGCAGCGCGTCCAAGCCGCGGTGGCTGGGCTGGGGCGTGTTGTTGATGGGTGCCGGCTCGCTGTTGTTCGCACTGCCGCACTTTCTGGTCCCTGCGTACAGGGTCCCCAATGAAGAGACCGACGACTTGTGCAGCGTGAATAGAACCGTAAGATATAAGTTATAAAACAGTTAATGTAGGTGTCAGTTAACTCACTGGCTGGTTGGGCTGTGCTGCTGATGGGCCTCCGCTCGCTGCTGTTCGCGCTGCCGCACTTCCTGGTCCCTGCGTACAGGGTCCCCAACGAGGAGACCGACGACTTGTCCAGCGCCAATAGAACCGTAACACATCAGCTGTTGAACGGTCACTGTTTAGGTTTCGCTAGCCGCGTTTACTGTGGCCTGCTGCTGCTACTATTCGCCTGCCGCATTTCCTGGTTCTTACGTATAGAGTACCCAACAAGGAGACCGACGACTTGTGTAGCAGACAGAATCGTAAAACTTCACATTTTAAGCTGCAGAATAGGCCTGATGGGCCTCTTTTTTAACGACTTTTTTACTGGCGAAAAATTGATGCTATAAGATTTACGTGAACCTGTGTATCTGACGACAGTGACGACTATACTGGCTTATTCGGTATGGTAAGCCTTTTGCCTGAGGATCCTGTCAGTGTAGAGTAGTACCTAATTCTAATGAATTCGTTATTCGCAAACCGTTTTTGTTCATAATAACTATATTTAATTTTATGAAAACAAAGATGCAATAAAAAATGAGAGGCTCATAATAGTTAAATCAAAAAAGTTTAACCTGTGGTTTATAGCATAAAAACCCACCCACTTCAAAACATTTCATTCTAAATGAGTTCAAATTTGCGTACTGTTCCGGGCATCCCAACTTTCCTGCGTTGCTGTTCAAAAAACGAGTCTCGCATACTTCGAAATTGCCCTGTTCCTGCATTCAGTATGAAATTGTTTGAGTACAAACTTAACAATCTGTTTAACGGGAACCCAGTGTCATTTGAACAAAACAGCTGGTTTCAAAGAGGAACTTTTCAGCAGGAAGCAATTTCACAACTCACAATGCAGGTGGTTCGTATACTTCACTGCACACGACCCAACAGCCACCTATAGATGGAAATGAATAGATTGGGCGCACTCATTTAGGAACTCTCAATATGACAATGAGATCGGCCTTCGATCAGTTTCAATGAGTGATCAAGTTAATTATAGATGAACTAAGTATAATTAATCAAAGCATTCCTAACCAGTAACCTTCCTTCCTATAATTATGTGTATAAAAAGGTAATATGCCACATGGTGTTCTAAATTCTGAGTAATCTAAACTTTTATGGGCAAAAGTGACATACCAGAAGACACGCGCCTTGTTAGTTTCAATACATACTTGCTTAATTAAAAAGCCCTGAACGGATCAAAGGCCGAACAGTAACATCACAACGTACAAGTTCAAGATCTACTCGTAAAAGAAGATATTTTGATTGATGACGAAAAAAACCGCAAATTGCTATACTGTTCACTACCTACGTGTCTAACATATAGAATTATTTAACTATCTATCTCATTAGTACATTAACAGAGAGACGGAGACTACAGATTAGTTTAGACAATTTTCCACAAGTAAAAAGAGCGAGGTTTCCTCAAGGCGTTTTCCGTTTTGGCAGTCAGTCACGCATGCCTTAGCCTTCGTTAGGATTTTATATCGTCACGATATGTTTATTAGATAACCATTTAACTTGTAATTACTTCTGCATTATACATTATTTAGGTATTTTTAAAATATACTTGAATTAATCAATTAATTAAATTCTACAATCTCTAGATTTTCTTAATTAATATGCAGAAAGACGAGATAAAAAATAATGTTCTATTTGCGTTGTCAGGTACAGCGCTAGACGAAAAAAATAGGTGGCCGCGTAACGGCTAATGAAACATGGAGCGTCTACCAGCTCGTTGAGTCGACGATACAGCAACAATCGGGTCCAACATGCACAACATTGGCACAGGACTGAGATGACTATCGTAATAGAAGAAATGTCTTTGCTCGGTAGTAGGCGATTATGAGCTGTAAATGATAATAAGGGCCAGCTCATATCGAGACGAGACGCGGTACATATTTTCTTTTCCAACAAAAGTTGTCAGACTTGGATAGGCGCTTGCCCAAGAGCGAGGGAGGTGATATCGGAGCAAGAGATTGACGGTCTATTCTGTACGTATAGTCACGGTAATGGTAACGCAGTATTGCGACTCGACTTTGTCCTTGAAATAAATAGCTACAGCCCCGCGGGGGCACGCAGTACCTACGTAAGCACGCGTTAGGGCTGCCCACCTGGTAGCTAAAATCGCGCGCTTACTGATTCGAAACCCACAAGTTCGTTCGTCACTTCGGGGCATCTTACAAGGGAGACAAGGTTGTAAGTTCCCTTGATTTCAGATGACGCCGTCATGCGGGCTGGGGTCGCGTGAAGCAGAGGGCGGCGCCTGGGCCGTGGTGATCTTCGTATGCGCGCAACTTCTCCACGGCGCCGGCGCTACGCCGCTCTTCACACTTGGAGTCACGTATATCGACGAGAACGTCTCCAAAAAGATGTCATCTGTTTACTTGGGTAAGGAATTCTAGAAGATTAGAACTAGCATGAGAAATAGTCGGCTACTGTACGGCGCAGGCTCCACACTCCTCTTTTCACTTGTGACATATATCGATGAGAACGTATTCAAGAAAGTATGTTTACTTGAGTAAGAATTCTAACATATTAGAAAACTAGCGTGCGCAATAGTCAGCTCTTTACACAAACGCGTGACATCGACCAGAATGTTTCCAAAAGATATCGTCTCTTTTCTTGGGAAGGATTTTTTACTCGTAGCAGGATCTAGTCTAAGAAGATGTCCTCCGTGTACTTAGTTAAATTTTAGTACCAATATTTACTGTCAACAAAAAAAAAACTACTCGCCAAATATGATCAATAGGTAAGTAATTAAGACAGAAAAGCTCAGTTGCATTGTACCTATCCAACCCAATCTATCCAAAGAATAACGAAGGTATTTTAATAAAAGCTTGAGAAACTGTAACCACTTTCCCAGCGATGGCATAAGATGGCGCATTAGAGCTCATAGACGTTATGTTGTAAAAGTTACCGCAACACGAGGTGGTGCCCATTAACACGGGAAAGCTCTTGGATATATTATGGCTCACTCCTCATAACGGCTGCTATATGGCACTCACTTTGTACTGCTTTCATAAAAATTATGCGTAAAGCTAATAGGTTTTTAGATGGCTTAAAAAAGGGTTTAACTATGCCCTAAATATTTTTAAGACTACGGAAAACACTTCGTAGTTTTAGGTCTACGTGCTACAATTTCGGTCGCAGCGGTGATGGCTAGCAAAAGAGATTTCGCTAACTTTAATGTGTAAAAATGTCAGAAAACATATTCTATAACATCCTATAAATTTATTTCTGGATGAAATGATGATTAGATTTGCGTTGTAGTCAGAATCAGATATACGTAAGTGTCGATAAAGGAAACCGAAGACCAACGATACTTAACTTAGCAATTTTATTTTATCACTTTGTAGTGCCAACGATAACTTAGCAATTGTATTTTAACACTAGGTAGGTAAGCAGGTAGGTAGGTAGGTAGGTACGCTATCGAAACGAAAAGCTCGCAATCCTAGAAAACGCATCGATGCGATTGGTTAGTATTTAGGAGTTGTTCGCTAAACATGGAAAATAACGTAAAAAAAAATTAAGGGAGAAAAAAAGTGGTTTTGCCGTTCAAAAATCATTAGTTAGTGACAGTTAGTGACAAGCATACTTGTTTATAAAATGAATCATCTCTTTGGAACTGTTCTTTAAAACGGAAAAATCAGTGCAAAAGATATGTAACTATTCATAAAATGCGTATTATTTTCCAAACTTTTATTGCTGGCTGTCATATAATAAGTTCAATTTAATATTTATCAATCCCTAGTGCCACGGGACCACGGGTAACTACTCCGACGTGAAGAGGTTTTATTCGATTTTACAAAATAAAACCTCTTTACGCTGACCTTAAATGTTTTAAGTTAAGAAATTTTCTTACGAATATATAGACGTTCCAAATTTAAATCACTTTACTCCCTAGGGAGTTTTATACAACATTATTGACCTGCCATAGCCCTCGAGATTGTGGTAAGATAAATGACTTATTTTATGTTGAGATTGTATGACATAAATTGAGCCATTTTCGAGCAGGTGGTGTGAAAATATATTTAACTCCCTGGGGTCCAAACTCGCCCGTTTACCATTACGGCACTCACCTACCCCTTCTAAGTACCTACAGCAGTGCTTTTAGCTGAGAAAACAGCGTCCTCAAGTGGCGTGTTCGGCGCGACCGAGCGCTTAGCACTCAACCAATCCAAACGACTCCGATGTATGTGATCCCTGTTTGTTCTGTAACGTCTACTCGTTGCTAAACTGTTTGATCACAGGCAAATGTGTTTGTTTTGATGTTATTGCGATCGAAATTTACTTTAAGTAATCTCTAGGTACGCCAATGGACGTGTAGCTAGAGATTTTCTCTAGAAGGGCATATCCCAGAAAAATAGAATATATTGACTTTAAAATTTTCTGGGGTGGGTAATGGGCCCCATTCACCATCAGTCCAAATGGATGACATCCAAATGAATGTGGCTAATGTTGCCAATTTAGTGTATTTAAATTCATTTTTATCATTATTTTATTTTCTTCATTCATTTTTACAGAAACATTGTTTGAAGATATAGGTAGCCAGAAATACTATATAGGTACATAAAGATAAATCAACAGATGATTTAGTTTGAAGGTAATCAAACAAGTTACTAAACTATTTTTGACGCTAAAGCGCTCGCTTTACCAATGAAAACTCGCCATTTCTAACGACGAAGTCGCAAACTCGTAACATCGGATGGATGTCATCCATTTGGACTGATGGTGAATGGGGCCTATAAAGAAATAGCTGGAGTGGGCAAGGCCCACCAGTGCCCCACTCTGGCTACGTCTACAGATAAGAAAGGTCAAAATAACGGAACGCGTAGCGTAGGACATTTTAGCGTCCACATTTCTTTTTCATGAAACTTCCGTTCCGTCTATTTTTCCTTCTCAACAAATTAGAAACATTGTTATACTAACTGTTACATAGGTATATCGCATCAGCAATTTTACAAGATATTTAACATTTGGAATAGTTCTAAGTTTACCATCCATCCATCGATCAGCCATAAGAAGTCCACTGCTGGACATAGGCCACCCCTATGGATCTCCAATAAGACCGGTTGGAAGCGGCTTGCATCCAGCGCGATCCTGCGGTCTTAATGAGGTCATCCGTCCACCTTGTGAGTGGACGTCCTACGCTGCGATGCCGGTACGTGGTCTCCACTCGAGAACTTTTCGACCCCATCGGTCATCAGTCCTAAGTTTACCACTTACCACTTTTAAGAACGTAGTTTTTGACCTTTATGTGTTTATTCTAAATATTATCTTGCTTCCTAGCGGATAGAAGAAACCGTGCTCAATATAATAAAATTTCACCCTGTTTTCAGGTATCTACTACACGATGGCAGTGGTGGGTCCAGCGCTGGGATACGTCATCGGCGGACAAATGCTCACTATCTACACAGATTTTGTGTCAGTAGACGCCGGAGCGTGAGTAACTTTAAATTAATTACAACTAGCGACCCGCCCCGGCTTCGCACAGGTGTATTATACATATAAACCTTCCTCTTGAAACACTATATCTATTTAAAAAAAACCGCATCAAAATCTGTTGCGTAGTTTTAAAGATAAAAGCATACATGGGGACAGACAGCGGGAAGCGACTTTGTTTTATACTATGTAATGATTATGTCGTTTAAAAGTATACACGCTTGAATAAATAATTGTATTGTCATTAGTTCTTGATAAATCAAAGTTTATATGAAATCTGACCGTTTAACGTGGGACAAAATTTAGTTCAACGGAGTCGGTTACAAGGCATACAGGTGGAATTAATAAAAGCGTGTTCAAATAATCGGCCAAGTACGAGTCGGAATCGCGCACGTAGGGTTCCGTACTGTATGGGAGCCCCCTTAAATATTTATTTTATAATTTTATTATTTACTATTGAAGTGAATATAAAACTAAAAATTCTGTGAAAATTTCAAGCATCTACCTGTTACCATTATTAATATAGAGCGAAAAGGTCTAAAAATTCAGGTTTGTTGTATGGGAGCTCCCTTAAATATTTATTTTATTTTGTTTTTAGTGTTTGTTGTTATAGCGGCCACAGAAACACATCATCTGTGAAAATTTCCTAGCCTAGCTATCATGGTTTATGAGATACAGCCCGCGGTGACAGACAGACAGACGGACATCAAAGTCTTAGTAATAGGGTCCCGTTTTTACCCTTTGGGTACGGAACCCTAAAAACGAGTGGAGTAACTTGGCGTGAATCAGTGGCACTATCGGATTTCCTTTTGCAATCATGATCACGACAAGACGGACGATTTTTTTTGTACTTAACATATTGATGCAAATTATTAGGTACTTACATATACTTAGATACCTATATATTATCTTACATATAGGTACTTAGATAAATCCCGAGATTTCGTCCCCTAAATTACTGCTCTACACGATATCCTAAATTACATACCTATTCTACACCATAAATTTCATTTTTGTAGACGCAATTTCCCGCGGTTTCCATTTTTAGGGTTCCGTATCCAAAGGGTAAAAACGGGACCCAGGCAACCAAGACTCCGCTGTCCGTCTGTCTGTCACCAGGTTGTATCTCATGAACCGTGATAGCTAGACAGTTGAAATTTTTACAGATACTGTATTTCTGTTGCCGCTCTAACAACAAATACTGAAAACAAAATAAAATAAATATTTAATAAATATCCCATACAACAAACCCGTTTTTTTAGCCGTTTTTCGCTCGATATAAATAAAGGTAACAGATAGACGCTTGAAATATTCACAGAATATTTAATTTTAAGTTTACTTTAAAATTAAATAAATTAAAAATAAAATAAATGCCCCCATACAGTACGGAACCCTTCGTGCGCGAGTTCGACTCGCACTTAGCCGATTCTTATTTTAATATTCAATCTCGGCAGGGCCACGGCTTCAGGCAAGCAAGTTGGCCTCTCGCTTTCATCGCATTGTGTTCAGGTACCCGCCAACTTTCAGCCAAATTAATTCCTCTCCTTGTATGGCTGCCGGATGGGATATCATTTTCGCAGACGAGTTTTGAACTCTGCTACGGCTTCGCGTTTTCATTTACTGGTGAGCGAGTCGATTACCAAAATAAATTATTTGTTGACTTTTTACGGAGAGTAGATTTTTTCTGATTATTTTTTATTTTATTTGATTATTATTATTTTTCGCAAAGATGGCATGACCGACCTCAACCGTGTACAGAATTCTAGAATATTAAAAATACAAAAATTGCTCAGCCAATTTCGATAAAATTTAAATGGGGCCAAATTCGAAGTATACTTTTTCCAATAAAAAAAGAGTTATCGAAATCGAACTACTATGTAAAAAGTTATGCGTGGTTACACAGAAAAACATATATAATTTAGTACTCGTCGAATTGAGTACCTCCTCCTTTCGTCGGTCAAACATCAATTCCCCTTAGCTTTTTTATGTGAATGATGGACCGATTTAATAACGATTTTAATAAAATATAGTAGGTAAATAAAAGGAATCAAATGAAGATAGCATAAGATTCTGTAAAAGCAGATGTCCTCTTCAGAAAAGTGGAAGGTAAATGAGCCGCCCTTGAAAAGATGCTACGCTATTATTATATCTTTGCGCTCTTAAAATAATAACCGTGTTACCACAAAAGTTTTACGCACGCTTTAGACACTGTTTAACAGTACAAATTGCACGGTTAAACAATGTTTAAAGCGTGTTTAAATCTTTTTTGGTAAGGCGATTAGTTTTTAGGAAGTCGCTAATATTTTTTGTGTAGGTATATTTTAACTATACGGAGTGACTACAAACGCATTGATACTCTTCATTGCGACAAACTTTTACTATGGGAACAAACCCAATATAGCATAAAAATCATCTTATCCATGCAAAAAGTTCGTCAATCCTGATAAAATGTACCTATATTCCTACAGTTGATATTTTCTTCACGACTTCTGAGTTTAACGAGCAAAACTAGATAGGGTACAACCTTGAGTACCTTTTGCTAATGAATTCACAGTCAGTCATCTATACTATATAGAGTTAACTGCTTTACCTATACTGAGCCGAAAGGGGGTGATTAAAAGTAAGTAAGTTCGTATAGGCCGGGTGGCTAGCCCTGGTGTCAGAGTTTTTAGGCCGGCTAAAGGCCTCTGACATGGCTAAACGGTTGAAACAACCGGGGCCTACAATTTAACGTGTCATCCGAGCCACGGTAGCGCTCAGTTGGAAAATGCCACCCGCGGTCACCCATCCAAGTACTGACCGTGCGCAACGTTGCTTAATTTCGGTGATCGCTGACAATCACCTAGTCAAACTACGCTACGAGCAAAAAACATCGGTGATTAAAAACATCAAATTGAACAAATTTTACTTTGAGGCCAATCCAAAATTAGAGTAAAAATGCAAGTGGAGTCCCCCCGCGCGGAAGAAGTGAAACTTCGGCGCAACAGTGCTTTCATACCCCCTCCATGGTAGCGTTAAACGTTTAACGCAACCTTGTTGGAAGTCGCATTACAAGATTCACTTAAAGAAAAAACGCATAGTAAAGTTTTTTTTAACACGAATAAGGCCGCGCTTGACCACCAAGCGACGTTGTGGAAGTTGAAGCACGCAGACTTAGATGATATCTACCTACTTACTCTGATCTTGAAAAGCTTTATTTGTTTATAATGATAGTCTGAATCGCCTCCTTTCGGCTTAGTACACCAGTTCTGGATAACCTGTATACCTTCATATCCTCGTATCCATAGAGCCGTCTCTACTACAGCGTAGGTGTTTCCCATGTCCAGTAGCGCGTAAGTACTTCGCAACCCGCGTTTCGATTGCTAAGCTAACATTCGAATTACCATAAGATAATACTTCGCATCGCATAGCACTGGCGTTGATACCCAGCAACCAATTGAACCAACCATAGACTTACCCTTCGTTCGCAGAAGTTTATTTTAAGCAATGTTACCGTTGGAAATATTCAGAATAATTTCATTTTAAATGAGGGGTATAAGTTGGTAAAACAAGCGAGAAATTTTGAGGGAAATTATTTTGATAGTAATTAATTTGTAATTCAATTACTTAGGATGTCCATTGTTGCGTGGACCTCCTCAATCGATTTTCCGCCATTTTACAACTAGTAGTTCTCCGAACAGTACCTACGAGTAGACCTCGCTGTACGTTTATTTAAATGTTTCTTCATAAGTCTATATCTCGACTCGTCATACTCGCAAATATTGTTAGTATTTAGATACTAAACGACCTTACCCAATATTATCGAAATCGGCTGATAAATAGCGCGACAGCAAATTTCCCCTCTTTTTCAGGTAAATACCCTCCCAATCCAAAATCGCCGACAACAAAAAAATATTAATATAAATAGAACCTGTATACCAAGTTATAGTAGTATAGGCACAGGTAAGTTTCGTCGAGATTCGTTGAAAAATGCTACCTGTAGACGAAAACGAATATCCGGACCGACGAAAGTAAAATCATCGAATCTTAAATGTTAAACCAAAGATCTTCGCTCTGCTTCGGTGTTTAAAATTGATACGTTGTTCCAGTTTAGGCATAACCCCGCTGAGCTCGGTGTGGATCGGCGCGTGGTGGGTCGGGTTCATTCTGTCGGCGGTGCTGTGCCTGCTGGTGGCCATGCCGCTCATGGCCTTCCCTCACGAGCTGCCAGGTATTCTTCTTATTCGATACACCCTGCACTGAAGTTCCGCATGGGGTGTTTTGTACATTTCCCCCTTCAGCGTCTACCCGAGCCTGCTCAGCTCCTCAAAGTAACGGGGCGTGGCTCTGGGCCGCTGGCATAACTGCTTGGATTGTTTATGAGATTGCGATGTCAGGTATCTTTATCCTCACTAATATTATTTTAAGTTTGAACACACTTTCGATTTATTGGTTTGTTTGTTACTCTTTCACGTAGTAACATACCAACGGTTTGACTTTATTCAGGAAAAGATTGTGGATTCTGTGGGAAACCGCGGGTAAAGCTAGTATATTTATATTCTATATTCCTCACAGATCCACAAGCTATAGGAGTTATCACGCCAACACGATAGTGGTAGATTTAAGATTTACAACAACTGAACTCACTGTCGATTCATGATCACGTACGATGTAGATACGTGTCGTTTATGGGCCAGTGACAAGAAATATCCGACTCTTCCACTGATGAACAGAAGTAATCTTGGACATTATTGAACTATTCTTGGACCCTAGACATTATTGAACTATTCTTGGACCCTTGACATTACCTAATCAAATGTCAATGTAATATTATTTTTTTCTGATTTATAAGATTCTGTACCTTCTTATTCCTCATGTGTCCTCGAATGAAGGTAGCAGGATGTAGGTATGAGATGAGTAGTGATAGATCTCTATTATATGCAAATACAAAGATGTGCCGTTGACAAATGACCCACACTAGAGACCTTGAATGCAAATAACCTCAAGATGTCTCTCTCGACGTTGTATAACAATAAAATCGCAGCATAAAATTAAATGCTTTTGCTTGCTTCGCTTGGAAAAAAAAATTGCAAAGAAAATAACGATCCATTTGAATGAAAATTATATACTGATGTAGCGGTCCATAGTCACGCCATAACCACAATTAAATATTTAACTCACATGTAAAAGTCTCCCACAAAGTCAGATTATATTTATATCTAATTAACTATTAAAACTAGGTGATTAAGAAATTTACTTAATAGCACTCGAAATTTTATTGTCACATAATAGATTCGATTGTCTTAGTAACGTTCGCTGTTATGTACTATGTAAAAGATTACCTCGATAGCATTTGTACCACACAACTAATGGATCCTGGTCACCACCCACCCGTTGAGGAATGAAGACATCAAATTGAAGCGGAAAACTTGAAACGTTCGCAGCTCTCTGTCAAAAGCATCATTTCCAAGCCGATGCAAAGGTATATACTGAAATAGATCAGAAGTACAAATAAGTATCTTGATTTTAATCATTATAATCTAGAATTGAAAGACTTTTGGAGCAGAAAGACACACAATACAATTCGTACCCAATACAATTTGTACACAATACAAATTGCCTACAGATTACTGAGTGCTTATTTTACAAGCTAAAGACGTGGCCGAGCTACGTACTAGTGAAAATCTGTTGAATTGTTATGAATATTCAAGGATGCATTAAAAACTCAACTTATACCACTATTCTGGTATGAAAAGATGTTTTGATAAGGTCTATTGCTAAAACTAATAATAACAACATGATTTTGGGTTCAGAAGTTAAGGATAGTGACATTAAGATGAGAAAAACAAAAAACTGAATCTTACCGGATCAACTGATGTCGAGTTGATTTTGTCAAAGGATCCTTGCGGCAAAAAGATAAATTTAAAGGTGAAGCTGTGTATTTACTCTGGAAATGCTCTTGCAAATCCTTCGCGATGCCTTGGAAAGCGCGTTTTGTTTCGCTTTTAAGACAAAAAACCTGAAAAATTAAACAAACAAATTTGGTTGACAATTTTAGGTTATTTTCACATAATATTCAAATTATCCATCATCTCTGTGATGCTGTACTGACCTGGGACTCTGTCTGACTTCACAGGCCTCAATGGCACCGTGGATGGACCTTGTTTTGCAAAGAAAAACTCTTGTTTTAGTTCAAGGAAGAAGGTTTGTTTTGATATTGCAGTAAATATAAACAGCGCCATATTTAGTATTACCAATACAGGATGGATAAAAAAGGCCGTATTACGGAGACGAAAATTACAGAGCGATATGATTTCTTCTTCAGAGACGTAAGGAAAAGCAATCAAGAAAAAAAAAACTGAAGATAATTTTAAATAAACTATGATTTAGTTTAATGGGAGGTGGTCGTTTCAGTTTTAATTACAGAATAAAAAGGGAGAAGTTTTATTCATAACTATTCAAGAAAAGCCGAATTAACGAGTAAAATTATACGACTGGCAACTCTGGATAAATCTAAGAGATTTGATTGGACGACGGCGACCCGAGATACTACACGTGGAACCAAGGTCTCTGATTGGATAAAAGCTGTAGGTACTGTGTGCCTCAAAAACACGATCAATCGGGATATCCTGATTAATCACGAATGTAGAATTAATCATGCATTCACGGTTTTGGCGCAATGCATTTGTAAGGGTATAAAAGGAGTGCGAGTAGAGGGAGGGGGACAGACGGATTTTAGATTTCAGAAGAGCAGGTCGTATCCCTGTCCGTTTATACGAAATTTCGGGAAGTGTTTTTAAATAAATATTGCGATATTTTATAACTATTTAGAGAAGACAGTCGGAATTTGAATTTTGAGAAGAGCAGGTCGAATCCCTGTCCGTTTATTCGAAGTTTCGGGAGTGTTTTTATTTAAATATTTGGTGTGTTTATTTTATAATTTTATGGACTCTGGACTTTCAGTGAATATTTTAAGGACTTTTAAAGTGAATAAGTGTGAAAATAAGTGAAATTGGATTGTTTATCTTCCTTATCGGAGGAAGATATATCCGGTGAGTCTTTTCCATTTTATCCTGGTGATTGTATTTGTGAAATAATACTCTGAAACTTAGTTATTGAAAAATAAAAAAAAATAAAAAAATAATAATTTATTTTTGCAAAAAAATGCCAAAACCGCCTTCCATCGTGAACAAAATTGGAATAGTTTGCTAAAATTGATGTGTTCAATTTTTTTCATTATTGTTGATTTTTCAAAAACGGTTCAGCCGATTTCTGTAACATTAGAATGGGACCATTTCGGGAATACCTATACACTTTTGAACTTAAAAATAATTTTTCGATTAGGTTCACAATTGGTGAAACAAACTAATATAACCACGAGGAAACAAATTGTAACAATTGTAACTAATAATGTGTTTTCTAAACCTTGGCGGCACTTGACCTTCTGACATTTATTTATTCTGTGACGCTGTTTAATGTTTTCTTATTTATGATGGAACCTGGAAACTATTGTTTTGCCAAAATATTTTTCTAGGATATTTTTCCTGGAAACTATGTATAAATGGACTATATTCAGAGTTGAAAATAGTACCTTGCCTACACTTAAGTTTCCTCTGTAAATTATTGGACAACAGTGAAAAATAGTTTAATTTTTGGAAAATTATTATGAATGAAAAGAGTTATATCAGAGTATTGTATTACATAATACTAAGCCATCTAAGCAACCAAGCATTGTTTGATTGAATTTTATTTAGGTTTCGTGGAACTTCATATTATTTTTGAGAATTTATTTATGTCTTACTTTTTCTTGGTTATTGTTGAATATTTATTTGTGCCAACTATTAACTGTGTGTATTTTCATTGTTCTTTAACTCTTTAAATTATGATTTGTGTGTTCTTGTATTAATTTGATTATTTGTGACTAATCGTATCTTGTGTTTTACCTGTGTACTTTTTTTGATTTTGTGTGCTGCTATGCGACTGTAATACTTGTTTACTTAACCTTTTATTTCTCAAATGCCTATGATTATTTCTTGTGTATTTGCTTGTACTGTTCGATATTTACTATTTGTGTGTTTTGATTTTTACTATATTTCGTGTTTCTATTACTTTTACTGTGTCTTTTACCTTCTGACTTCTGCCTTATTTCTGAAGTGTTTATTTCCTGCTTAACCAACTTGCGTTTGAGCTTATTTATGTTCTCGTTGTCTGTTTGCTTGTATTATGTTGAGGTTTACTTAAGACTATTTACATCTAGTATTTTACTCAATTAATTTTATGTCTGAGTTTGGAAATGTTTGTAGTAAGCAGTTATACTTTAGGACTTAATATTTTATGCAAAGAATATGAATACTTACGTAGGAAACCTGGATGTTCCTCAAGGGTTAAAATATTGCTCAGATTTTATGCAAAGGGTTGAGAATAGACTTTGCTTATTCAAATATGTTTGTAACATTGCCATAGCTGGTTTTACTCACTGAAGCTGAGCGAACTGAGCCGGGGTCTCTAGTTGTAAAGATTTGGCCTCTTTATCGAGCTGAAGTCTCGAGGTGATAAATTAGCCTTGGATCCTTATAGGAGGGCGAAACATCACCATACACAAGAAGTGCTATTACTTACCATTGAAACACTGGCTTGTTCTTACAAAAAAAACCAAAGTCTAAACCATTATTAAGTGAAGTCATTCTATAAACCAATTGGTAACAGGTGTAATCAAATTTTAATCACCCTTGATAAGCATTCAGGCGACTACTTGCAATAGATTTAGTGTGGGAGGCTTCAGGTAGAATCTATATTGTCTTAAGATATAGGATTAATGAACATATTGTAGTTTAAATTAGAACTTATGTTTATTTTAATGTTTGTGAATGTACCTAGTCATTTAAGATGTTGAATGACGTACTTGACTGACATTAAGATTAATTGATAACAAACAGTCCAGTAAATAACTTTGGCCCCTAAATTCTAGTTTATTAAAAGGTTCATAAATTATGAATCTTGTTTATTTTTACTATTAGATTTGGTGTGAAATACCTTAATGACATGTTGACTGTCTGATAATAGTCAATTCAAATTTTGATATTCAATTTATTTTTATTCAGTCTAGTTTTGTTAAAAGACTGTAAGTAGATTTCCTTAATTTAAATATCTTGAATAATCGGAATGGCATTAATATAGTCCAATCGTATTTATTATATTAATTTAATGATTGAAATTTGAACTATCCAGTACAAACGATACTGAGAATATTCAAAGTTAAATTTTACTTTGCTTAACTAGTAAATATCACAACTTCAAAGAAAAAAATAAGAAATGCCATTCCAAGGTTGGAGCTTTGGGTGGCTATTTTGGGGATGGAACGGAGGCCACTAACAAAAAATAATAAAATATTTTAATTTAAAGAAACTTGTTTATAACTTGTTTGAGCAACTATCATTAGACAGTCATGAAAATTAAATAAAAGCCCAAGTAAAGTCTCATTTAAACTATGTACATTCACTGTGAATTCTTTCTAGTTACCATTGCGTATAAAATCCTCCGTATAACATTGTACAAAAATAGCTACTAGAATTATTAGGACTAATATTGTTATAATCTAAATTTTCCTTTTTAGCTTCCAAACTCTTCATGTAGCATAAAGATCAATCAATCCTAAAACTTTGTCATTTAGTTAGGTAGGTAAAGTCTCCAAAACCAATAGGGTTCTACGATTCATAATGTAGGGTTCACACTACTCGATCACTGGCCAAACTTAGCTTTAAGTACCTTAATTACAACTGTATTAAAATATTTCTTAGTCTTAAGAAGATTTAGTTTCATGGTTGCTAGTTCAGGGTTAAACTAGGGACGTCTTTAGTTAAGGGGTTAACATAGAATAGCGATATTGATTAGTCTACATCGTATAAAGAATTTATTATAATATTATTATAAAAAAAAAAAAATTGGGTCATAGTATAGTTAAGGTTAGTGGTAGTGGTAGATAGGTTTAGATAAGTATAAATAAATATAGTTTAAGTAGGGTTTGGTACAATATGGGTGCAGTGGACCAGGATATTACGAACCTTTCTAAGTAATTTTCTTATTTTTAGACATTTTTTATATTTAATGACAGTTAATTGCTACATAATATCTCATACCTATATTTTATCAATGCTAATTCTGCAAAAATAGTCCATAAAATTAATTATAAAAATGCTGTTCGATAAGAATAATCTGGAACTTTTTAATAAGTACATCTAAAGTTGCCTGGAAGAAATTTCATCACAATGTAATGTAGTGGTTCAGGAACTCGGAATGTTATCATTTTATTAGTTATAGCATACACGACTAGGATCTGTTCAATATGAAAATAATCTTGGGTTTGTCTCGCAATTCAGGTTGGTTTTCGTGAAAAATGGATACATACGTGTGATGGTTTAGGAATTTAAAAATAATAATAATTATTATAACGAGATTTTAGGAGACTATTTTTATAGCTCAAATCAGGGTCGTAATAACTTTTTAGATTTTCTAGGATGAATAGATTAACAAACATAATAATAATATAAAAGTTTGGGGGTTGATCGAATTTATTATGATGCATAATTACAGAAGTAATAAGTTGTTCCTAACCTTGCATATCAGAAAGGTAACATATTTAAAGCAAACTGTTATTCTGTTTAGTACTCTGTACTGTAGGTCATTAACCTTATTATTTGCTAACAACGTATTTTGGAACGATGTGTGTCATTAATTTTAGGTAAAATAAGCTCTGATTTGACTTTACGTTATAGTCCGAAATTAAAAAGTAAACTTAACGATTAAAGACTTAAGACACTAGTTTCCATTGTAGAATTAAAAAAAAAAAATTGTTTTGACATTTCGTTTTGACGTTTGATTTATTGAATGTGGGGAATTGGGTTCTGGAATACCAAACGCAGGTTTTCTCCACAGACTTTCGGGTAAAACAGGTTAAGTGGGTTTATCATTGCCATGAGTTATTATTATAAAGCAATGATTCACATTATGTGCAAAATAGAAAAAGTAGAGTTAAATACTCTTCTTAGAAACTTAAATACAAAATCTACCACGATATCTCGATGGAAGCTAGTTATCTTAGCTAACAAAGGAATAAAAATACACAACTTATCCAAACATTGGATTTGTTCATAATATAATTAAACAGTTAATAACGTTTTTCGTTCAATTATCGGCAATTCAATTTGTTATACTTTAATTTTATACTGTTGACGCGGAGTTTTAAGTTATGGTCTGGCAACACTGGTTACGTTTTTAGCATCAAGCTGTTTTTAGAAAAGATTTTATTCAATCAAAATTCGAATACGATTTCGTTGGTTTACTTGGTTTCGAGCAAGTCATATTTGATTTATTAAAACAATACACACGTCCTCGCTTTGTACATACTAAATGCTACTTACAAGAAACAATGGGTAAGTAATTTTTACGCCTGTTTGCACATTTTGTTGAATTGAAATAATAAATAAGTTAATAAAGTTACTTGGCTATAAATTGTCAACATAATGGTACATAATTGATAATCATATTTATTTATTTCAGGAGAACTTACTATCAAAAACCTTGAATTCTAATATGAAAAGAGTCGAGGATGGAACACTTGGAAATTTTAAAAATATCTTATTCGGATGAAAACAAGTGCGACATGGACAAGTGGCATAATAGTGATTTCATAGTGATTGTGTTACATCAATGGTTTCTTTCTAAATAAGTACTATTAATATTAAACTGTAATTAGTGTTGTAACTATAAAAATCTAAGGAAAGGCTTTGCTATGACATAGATATTTAAGCTCTGAAAATCATACCTTGCAAAATTCAGTACAAGATGAAAACACCAACTAAAGTAAGGTGACTATGGTAAATACTGATATTTTAAGAAATTGTCTTTGTTGTGTACAGTTGTCATTTTAATAAGAGAGTTCGAGTAAGTCCTTGTTAGAGTGGAGCGATTGTCCTTTCTTGTAAAATTTTATGGTTATAACACTTTATTCATTAAAATAGTAATATTGTTTTCCAAAAGAAACTTGCCATAGCACCGAGCAAGATAATTATGTAAAATTATGACTTAGCGGATAGATACCTTTATGTGTAATACATTATCAGGAATTGAGACTAGAATTAGATCTAAAAGTATTCTCGTGTTAGCAATATAGGCTTAGTAGTGAATTATAATTTTATTAGGTTAAGAGGCCTGTCGAATAAGTTTTCGGACTTTTTTGACGGGCAATTTGGGCCGTGGCATGCATACGAATCGGTTTTGGAGACTTTTTCAAATAGGTATTAGATTTATTTATATTCAGTAACTATAGTAAAAATATATTTGTATAATCATCATATTTCATAGTTTAATCAGGGGTTTTTAGATCAGTTGCCGGGGGGTTGGTATTATGAAAAATGAAAAGGTTGGGGGTTGTATATTATGAAAACTATAGAACCAAATTAACTTAACGCCTTAATGTCTAGGTATATCTTGTAAAGAAGTTCTAATGGTCTTAAGAAATGGGGGTTGATTTATAGTTTATCAAATCACATATTCCAAGAAGATGCATACTATGATTAAAGCACTTCACTTTTAGCACCTTAACACTGCAATAAACAGCTATAGTTATCTACTACGATATCACAGCATATGATTCCTAGATTTTCAAGCAATTTTGCCTGTTGTAGTGAATAACTCCGGAGCTTGAACTTCTTACTATTATAATTTTGACATAGGTATACATTTAATTGGAATATAAGTAACTATACATTGGGAACTGATTATGTACTTTAAATTTGTTTCATTTCCTGTTTATGATTGTTGTACAAATATTTATAGCTAATAATACTTGTATTAAGTAAGTTATATAGGCCAAGTGACGGGTCTTGGTATCAGTTTTACTTGTATTCCTAGGTGTAGCTAGATAATAAGTGATATCATTGTTTGACTATAGAATGGATGTCTAGTCTAGTCTGGCCATAGGAATATGATATCAAAATTGTCATGTCCATCAATTAGGTATGTCTCTCATTGTAAAAGAGTACCAATTTTATCTATGTTAAATTAGTAAATAGATATTGCTTTGTTTGCATAAATTGTAGAAGAAATTATATTCTATCTAGAAATAGTCAAAGTTGTTAGGAAAATCACTCTTCTAGTATTTTCTTAACACAAATGTAATATGGCAAAAATGAAACAACTTACAAAGATTACTTTTGATTTTATAATCATTTACAAGACTCAGGGTGCCTAGCATTTGTGTAAGACACTTGATTGAAAAAGAAACTGTTAAAATCTGTTTAAATAAAGGGCTCTGACTTCATGATCCATTTTGATATCGCTATGACTTAATTTTTGACCAAAGTATAGTATATGGCTTCTATTACTAATCTGGTTTTAATTTAGATTCTTTTACTATAAGCTTACTGTTATTCATACCAGCTAGATTTAAGCTAATCTTTTTCAATAATAGATGTTTGCTACCTTTAGACTTGGCTTGTTACATGACAATCAATTGTAGATAATATTTAAAATATGGTTATATTAACGAGGTTTGATAAAGCTTTAATTTAATACATAATACCATGTATGTTTGTTTGTAATGTAGCTACACATTTACCAGTATAGCCTAGATTATTGGCAAGTAGATATAGCAGTGGACAGAGCACTTAGCAGATAGAGTTAATGACCTATGAAATTGAAATGGTTTTCTAGTAGAGACCATGTACTAAAAGGCGCAACATGGGCATCTTTCACGCTGGATGCAAGCCGCTTCCAGCCATTGTTATTTGGAAACTTTGAGGAGACCTAAGTCCTACAAATGCTATCCTATGTTGATTTTGAAAAGGTATAGGTCATTTGATGTTGTATTTATAAGTAGGTACATGTAATGTAATATTTGATTCTAGGAACCAACTAGAATAGGTATGAATATAAATAAGGGCAATTTTGGCGTCCCATTGTAAATGACAATAAATTATGTTACTATTATCCATTATACCTATTAGCCTAAGCTATTTTAATGTATTAAGATTGAAGTAATGCACTCTTGTTAGCTTTAACCCTGTTAAAAATGAATGCATATAAATACGAATCTGAAGCAAAGCAAAGTTTTCTTTTTCTCATATAACCTCCTTCACTTTTAGCACCAGCTACGAGTACATATTGGCTGAAACTATTATGTATAGCTATCAATAACTAGGGCACGATGGGGCTCCACCAGGCAAAAGTCAAAAGGCAGGAGCACTGCTTGCTTTTTCTCTAAGCAATTCATCGCACTTTTTGATTCGGTGACTACTAGCTACTACTGCGAGTAACGTGACTTTGCCAAAAGGTGAGTACATAAAGATTTTATTTTAATTCACGAAAACATGATTTGAAGTTTAGAGCCATCTACGCGAGCGGGCCGGAACGAATATATCCTTGCAATCCTATTGCATTCAAATCAATAAAGGTATGTTAATAATTTTATTCATTTTCATAGCCTTGATACCTTGATAGCTTAGTGACACCTATACGTATTCACTTGAACTAATATGCCAGATTCATTTCATTTTGCGCTGCCAAGGACTCTTTGATTGAATCGTTCGAGAAAAAAAATAGTGTACGAATCAGAGTACGCCTATTCGCTCGCACACGTATAGATTTGTTATTCTCGCTCCCGTTCCCGCTCGGTTCCGTGACCATTTACGTATGCTTTTAGTTATTCGAATGTTTTCATTGTAGCTTCCTTGGTCGAAAACCTTTTAGTACAGGATATTTTCGATTCACGTCACGGGTCACTATTATCGCAAATATGTGTAAATAATTTTATCATAAAATAAACGACAATAGCTATTGTTATTATTTGAATAGTTCGTGGAATAATACGAGGAGCTAGATCCTGGTTTTTGCCACTAGATGAAATCCGAGCGAAGCCAGATTCAGGTCGTGTGCATCCATGTAGTGGTCTTCGCAATAGGTATTGATAATTTATTTTCAAGAAACATTTTCGTTGATATTAATAGTTTTGAAGGCCTATTAGGTGTGATCTGGCAAACGAAACGTGAGTTTAGATGATCATTAAAATCGGTTCATTTATGGTTACCAAGAAATCGCGTACCTAACTTACAGTTGAAGTGTTGAAAGCATCCTCTTTCTTTTAAAGTCGGTTAAAAGTAATGTTAATAAGAACCTTCTTCCGGATTTCACGATTTATCTTGATTAAAATTACTCATATTTGCGATTTTCTTACAATGCCAAATGGTCGTCGTTTACCAGTGATATTGTTCTGTAAATTGATTTAAGATTAATTTTTGTTAAGCCTTTATATTCCAAAGGACTGCTCAATAATAATAATAGATAAAGAGTCGATTTATACTAATTTTACTTATATAGAATTTATAAAACGGAATAATGTGTAACTTATTTTTGAAAATTAGATATGTGGGCGGAAAAATTAGTTCACGTGAAGTACGATAGATGGTGTTGTACCTCGTTAAAACTCGCAAACATTTCGATTTGAGAATTTGCGAGGTCTTTCACAGTGTTTTCTTTATATCATGTCACCGAGCTAATAGAAGGTCAGTTGTTCAGTTGACGTACTTTCATCTCAACTTCTGGTATTGAAAATGAATATTGAATAGCAAGTGGCGATTCTGGCAACAGTGAATAAGTAAGATTGCTAATATGAAGATACAAGGCGTGTGCAGTATGTGTCGCCTGAATAAAGGGATATTTAGGAAACGAGATGGTGTGGCCTACGTCTGGTTCGCTACTTTATGATTATCCTACGGGTTTACTTTTACTTACTATCAGCTTCGTTGTATAAATTTGGGTTGGTTACACTTACAAGAGAGTGAGTTCGTTTCCAAGTACTTAAGTAGGGTAAACATGGAGTATTGAGCTACTTGTATTGTTACATCATGTTTTATCTGAAGGCTGTTATGCGAATTAGTAGTGTACAAAATTTTAGCATAACGCGTAACGTTTATGAAATAGCAGGACAGAATAAAAATACTGTAGAAGCCAAGCGTATTCCTAGCATAGCGCGTAAAGTTCCTTGCGTAATATACCCAATTAGATTGGGCGATGTAGGTTTTCATTGAATAATGTGTGCATCTGGGCGCTGCCGTGGCTTGGATTAGACGTTGAGTTGATGATCCCGGTCATTTTGATCATTTGTAACTACATAGGGTTGGCATTGCGTAGATCACACAAATGACTCGAATTGCGTTTTAACACATTAACTGCTTAGGTACCTTTCGTGGGAAGGTCACGAATGCGTGTTTTCTTGCGGTTGCAACTCAAACTCGGCGCGACACACTAGGGCGAGTAACTGCACTTGCGCGTAGAGAGAAAAAAAAAAAAGAGATGTATTGTATGCATGTACACAGCATTTGCGTATTTTGTTTGGTTGAACGCGCTTGTGTTTCAAATACATAATTTCAGGATTGCTCCTACGACCATCATCTTTTGGAATTTAACTTAGAGTTATAGGTATAAGGTGATCGATTAATTAGAATAGTAAAACCATTATTTCATTCAATAATTCATAACATTGTTAATAGCGTTATAAATTTAAGTAACGGTGCTGAATTTTATTGTGTATTCTATTTCTTTCTCGGCTCAAGTAATTTTCGGTTTTTACATTTACTTTGCCACTTTTACCTTTTACTTATTACCTTTTACTTCTTACAATTTACGTTTCTACCATATCACTTTACTTTTAAAGTTTCTTTTTAGAGGATGTTTTGAAAAAAAAAAAAAAAGGTTTTGTGTTTAACCTTCTGTACTTAGCTAACTTGATATACTGTAGTTTAGTCGGTTAGATACAAAGATTTGTACATTTTTATGAGTAATTTGTATCCGACTACACAAAAAGAAATTTTAGAAATCATTTATTATTATTTGTAAGATTTTGTGTTTAATATAAAGTGCGCTATTTATTAATTTGTAGTAATTTGTATAAATTAGTGATTCACAAATACGCGGTTGAAAATTATGTAAATCGTTACTAGTGTTAAGAGGTCACAGTATAAATATAATAGTCAGAAAGTTTTATTAAATTATGTTTAAAGACATTTTTAGATCATTGACATTGTAATTAAGATAATTTTAGAAAATTATTTGTAAATGTGGATGGCATAGGGGAAATTTTTGAGGGGTTTGTGCGAATATTGGAACGCTTTTAACCTTGCAGAAACGGCAGTGCTTTATCTTCAGAGGAATGACACTTTGCATGACAGCGAAAGAGATTTGTTTGATGGAAGTACAGGTTGGACTGAAAGGTTGAATGGAAGGTGGATAAAAAAAAAAAAGGGTCAAGGTGAATTTGAATGAGAATGACAGAGCTGTAGAGAAAAGCATTGCTAGAGGTTGTGAGCGGTTTGTCAACACTCGATTCTGGCAAAACACTTTCTCAAAATGAACCTTATGGAAGAAGGGAACTTGTTAGGTAAATAGGCAAGCTTGCGGTCCCGTCAACCATTGTAAGTTGACTCCATGAGTTCATTTACTCTACAATGTATGAACATCCGTCCTAATACACTTCACACACTCCGACTTAGAGATGATTTAGTCTTTGTCTCTAGCTCATGGTGGAACTTTGGTTTCGTGCGGATTATTTCTGCTGAAACGTACCACTCCTGGAATCTGGAGGGGCGGAATTGACAATTTCGACAAATGGAAGATTGATTTTTCGATCTTTTCAATTTCGTATTATTCGAATAAACTTGACTCACAACCAGGTTCCCCTGCAGGTGCTGAAAGTGCAGTGGAAAGCGGAAAATTTTACGTATGAACGATTTGTTTAAAGCCTTGAGTTGGGATTCTGAAGAGATTGTCTCTATTTTGGTCTAAATACACTGTTATATTGTACTAGGGAAACACACACATTCTGATACACATAATTTATTGTTGGGATTCGAGTCTTGACGAATACAATATTGCAATAAAATTAATGAAAAAAAAAAAAAATTTTTTTTTTGAAAAAAAAAAAAAACTAGAAAAAAAAAACTTTGTAAATTTGCTCCGATTAAGTAATTCTTAATCTATTCAAATTTGGGGGTTGCTGTAGCGGTCCATAGTCACGCCATAACCACAATTAAATATTTAACTCACATGTAAAAGTCTCCCACAAAGTCAGATTATATTTATATCTAATTAACTATTAAAACTAGGTGATTAAGAAATTTACTTAATAGCACTCGAAATTTTATTGTCACATAATAGATTCGATTGTCTTAGTAACGTTCGCTGTTATGTACTATGTAAAAGATTACCTCGATAGCATTTGTACCACACAACTAATGGATCCTGGTCACCACCCACCCGTTGAGGAATGAAGACATCAAATTGAAGCGGAAAACTTGAAACGTTCGCAGCTCTCTGTCAAAAGCATCATTTCCAAGCCGATGCAAAGGTATATACTGAAATAGATCAGAAGTACAAATAAGTATCTTGATTTTAATCATTATAATCTAGAATTGAAAGACTTTTGGAGCAGAAAGACACACAATACAATTCGTACCCAATACAATTTGTACACAATACAAATTGCCTACAGATTACTGAGTGCTTATTTTACAAGCTAAAGACGTGGCCGAGCTACGTACTAGTGAAAATCTGTTGAATTGTTATGAATATTCAAGGATGCATTAAAAACTCAACTTATACCACTATTCTGGTATGAAAAGATGTTTTGATAAGGTCTATTGCTAAAACTAATAATAACAACATGATTTTGGGTTCAGAAGTTAAGGATAGTGACATTAAGATGAGAAAAACAAAAAACTGAATCTTACCGGATCAACTGATGTCGAGTTGATTTTGTCAAAGGATCCTTGCGGCAAAAAGATAAATTTAAAGGTGAAGCTGTGTATTTACTCTGGAAATGCTCTTGCAAATCCTTCGCGATGCCTTGGAAAGCGCGTTTTGTTTCGCTTTTAAGACAAAAAACCTGAAAAATTAAACAAACAAATTTGGTTGACAATTTTAGGTTATTTTCACATAATATTCAAATTATCCATCATCTCTGTGATGCTGTACTGACCTGGGACTCTGTCTGACTTCACAGGCCTCAATGGCACCGTGGATGGACCTTGTTTTGCAAAGAAAAACTCTTGTTTTAGTTCAAGGAAGAAGGTTTGTTTTGATATTGCAGTAAATATAAACAGCGCCATATTTAGTATTACCAATACAGGATGGATAAAAAAGGCCGTATTACGGAGACGAAAATTACAGAGCGATATGATTTCTTCTTCAGAGACGTAAGGAAAAGCAATCAAGAAAAAAAAAACTGAAGATAATTTTAAATAAACTATGATTTAGTTTAATGGGAGGTGGTCGTTTCAGTTTTAATTACAGAATAAAAAGGGAGAAGTTTTATTCATAACTATTCAAGAAAAGCCGAATTAACGAGTAAAATTATACGACTGGCAACTCTGGATAAATCTAAGAGATTTGATTGGACGACGGCGACCCGAGATACTACACGTGGAACCAAGGTCTCTGATTGGATAAAAGCTGTAGGTACTGTGTGCCTCAAAAACACGATCAATCGGGATATCCTGATTAATCACGAATGTAGAATTAATCATGCATTCACGGTTTTGGCGCAATGCATTTGTAAGGGTATAAAAGGAGTGCGAGTAGAGGGAGGGGGACAGACGGATTTTAGATTTCAGAAGAGCAGGTCGTATCCCTGTCCGTTTATACGAAATTTCGGGAAGTGTTTTTAAATAAATATTGCGATATTTTATAACTATTTAGAGAAGACAGTCGGAATTTGAATTTTGAGAAGAGCAGGTCGAATCCCTGTCCGTTTATTCGAAGTTTCGGGAGTGTTTTTATTTAAATATTTGGTGTGTTTATTTTATAATTTTATGGACTCTGGACTTTCAGTGAATATTTTAAGGACTTTTAAAGTGAATAAGTGTGAAAATAAGTGAAATTGGATTGTTTATCTTCCTTATCGGAGGAAGATATATCCGGTGAGTCTTTTCAATTTTATCCTGGTGATTGTATTTGTGAAATAATACTCTGAAACTTAGTTATTGAAAAATAAAAAAAAATAAAAAAATAATAATTTATTTTTGCAAAAAAATGCCAAAACCGCCTTCCATCGTGAACAAAATTGGAATAGTTTGCTAAAATTGATGTGTTCAATTTTTTTCATTATTGTTGATTTTTCAAAAACGGTTCAGCCGATTTCTGTAACATTAGAATGGGACCATTTCGGGAATACCTATACACTTTTGAACTTAAAAATAATTTTTCGATTAGGTTCACAATTGGTGAAACAAACTAATATAACCACGAGGAAACAAATTGTAACAATTGTAACTAATAATGTGTTTTCTAAACCTTGGCGGCACTTGACCTTCTGACATTTATTTATTCTGTGACGCTGTTTAATGTTTTCTTATTTATGATGGAACCTGGAAACTATTGTTTTGCCAAAATATTTTTCTAGGATATTTTTCCTGGAAACTATGTATAAATGGACTATATTCAGAGTTGAAAATAGTACCTTGCCTACACTTAAGTTTCCTCTGTAAATTATTGGACAACAGTGAAAAATAGTTTAATTTTTGGAAAATTATTATGAATGAAAAGAGTTATATCAGAGTATTGTATTACATAATACTAAGCCATCTAAGCAACCAAGCATTGTTTGATTGAATTTTATTTAGGTTTCGTGGAACTTCATATTATTTTTGAGAATTTATTTATGTCTTACTTTTTCTTGGTTATTGTTGAATATTTATTTGTGCCAACTATTAACTGTGTGTATTTTCATTGTTCTTTAACTCTTTAAATTATGATTTGTGTGTTCTTGTATTAATTTGATTATTTGTGACTAATCGTATCTTGTGTTTTACCTGTGTACTTTTTTTGATTTTGTGTGCTGCTATGCGACTGTAATACTTGTTTACTTAACCTTTTATTTCTCAAATGCCTATGATTATTTCTTGTGTATTTGCTTGTACTGTTCGATATTTACTATTTGTGTGTTTTGATTTTTACTATATTTCGTGTTTCTATTACTTTTACTGTGTCTTTTACCTTCTGACTTCTGCCTTATTTCTGAAGTGTTTATTTCCTGCTTAACCAACTTGCGTTTGAGCTTATTTATGTTCTCGTTGTCTGTTTGCTTGTATTATGTTGAGGTTTACTTAAGACTATTTACATCTAGTATTTTACTCAATTAATTTTATGTCTGAGTTTGGAAATGTTTGTAGTAAGCAGTTATACTTTAGGACTTAATATTTTATGCAAAGAATATGAATACTTACGTAGGAAACCTGGATGTTCCTCAAGGGTTAAAATATTGCTCAGATTTTATGCAAAGGGTTGAGAATAGACTTTGCTTATTCAAATATGTTTGTAACATTGCCATAGCTGGTTTTACTCACTGAAGCTGAGCGAACTGAGCCGGGGTCTCTAGTTGTAAAGATTTGGCCTCTTTATCGAGCTGAAGTCTCGAGGTGATAAATTAGCCTTGGATCCTTATAGGAGGGCGAAACATCACCATACACAAGAAGTGCTATTACTTACCATTGAAACACTGGCTTGTTCTTACAAAAAAAACCAAAGTCTAAACCATTATTAAGTGAAGTCATTCTATAAACCAATTGGTAACAGGTGTAATCAAATTTTAATCACCCTTGATAAGCATTCAGGCGACTACTTGCAATAGATTTAGTGTGGGAGGCTTCAGGTAGAATCTATATTGTCTTAAGATATAGGATTAATGAACATATTGTAGTTTAAATTAGAACTTATGTTTATTTTAATGTTTGTGAATGTACCTAGTCATTTAAGATGTTGAATGACGTACTTGACTGACATTAAGATTAATTGATAACAAACAGTCCAGTAAATAACTTTGGCCCCTAAATTCTAGTTTATTAAAAGGTTCATAAATTATGAATCTTGTTTATTTTTACTATTAGATTTGGTGTGAAATACCTTAATGACATGTTGACTGTCTGATAATAGTCAATTCAAATTTTGATATTCAATTTATTTTTATTCAGTCTAGTTTTGTTAAAAGACTGTAAGTAGATTTCCTTAATTTAAATATCTTGAATAATCGGAATGGCATTAATATAGTCCAATCGTATTTATTATATTAATTTAATGATTGAAATTTGAACTATCCAGTACAAACGATACTGAGAATATTCAAAGTTAAATTTTACTTTGCTTAACTAGTAAATATCACAACTTCAAAGAAAAAAATAAGAAATGCCATTCCAAGGTTGGAGCTTTGGGTGGCTATTTTGGGGATGGAACGGAGGCCACTAACAAAAAATAATAAAATATTTTAATTTAAAGAAACTTGTTTATAACTTGTTTGAGCAACTATCATTAGACAGTCATGAAAATTAAATAAAAGCCCAAGTAAAGTCTCATTTAAACTATGTACATTCACTGTGAATTCTTTCTAGTTACCATTGCGTATAAAATCCTCCGTATAACATTGTACAAAAATAGCTACTAGAATTATTAGGACTAATATTGTTATAATCTAAATTTTCCTTTTTAGCTTCCAAACTCTTCATGTAGCATAAAGATCAATCAATCCTAAAACTTTGTCATTTAGTTAGGTAGGTAAAGTCTCCAAAACCAATAGGGTTCTACGATTCATAATGTAGGGTTCACACTACTCGATCACTGGCCAAACTTAGCTTTAAGTACCTTAATTACAACTGTATTAAAATATTTCTTAGTCTTAAGAAGATTTAGTTTCATGGTTGCTAGTTCAGGGTTAAACTAGGGACGTCTTTAGTTAAGGGGTTAACATAGAATAGCGATATTGATTAGTCTACATCGTATAAAGAATTTATTATAATATTATTATAAAAAAAAAAAAAATTGGGTCATAGTATAGTTAAGGTTAGTGGTAGTGGTAGATAGGTTTAGATAAGTATAAATAAATATAGTTTAAGTAGGGTTTGGTACACTGAGTCACCACAATTGTAAACTTAGCAAATATCTACTAGCCACTCTAAACCCTTTATTTCTTTTTTCAGGTGCAGAGGAAATTCGCGCATCAAAAGTATCTGAAGCTCACGAATCCGCTACGAAGTCAGCGGCTTTCAGCGCTTTACACGAGCTGCCTAAAGCTGCTGCAGCGCTGCTACGCAACCCAACATTCTTGTTCCTCAACCTGGCGGGAGCCAGTGAAGGCATGCTGATATCAGGCTTTGCTGCTTTCCTGCCAAAACTGATAGAAAACCAGTTTGCTGTCAGCGCTTCGAATGCAGCTTTACTTTTAGGCAAGTAAAAGTGTTAGAATCTGTAAAATCCAGGCACTTTAAAAAACTTGTACCTACGCTATATTATTGTTCGTTTACGATTCGAGCATTCAGTTGGTGAATATTAAAAATATGTTTTTCGTAATGATTTCTCCCTGATATAGTTTCTGGGATTTGAACGTCTGTTCAAATACGATAAAATTAAAGTTTGGCTCTATCACACTGGCTGCAAAACTACTTCAAGAGAAATGATCACTTCTCAGTGAACACTTCGAATGCACTACTTGACATCGACATTCGCTTGTGCGAATAACGCTAGTTCGACAAAACTGAACTGCGACACACCATAGTTCGCTTGCACGCTCAGGAGACACACTGAAGCTCGACATCACTCTAGCGCGACACTGAAGATACAAATCGATGGAACAATGATCTGCCAAACAAAAAACTAATCATAAAAATCAAAATAATAATTTTTGTTAAAGTTTTATCTAGTTGTAAGGTATATCACATTTCTGTCTCATCACTCTTTTTCTGACATTCTTATAAGAGTGATCACAGTGACAGGCCATGAATTTTACCAATCATGAGACTGGCTGCAAAACTACTTCAAGAGAAATGATCACTTCTCCAATGAACAGTTCTGTCTCATCACTCTGCCGTTCTTGCAGGAGTGATCACAGTGCCAGCGGGCGGCGGCGGCACGTTCCTGGGCGGGTGGCTGGTGAAGCGCTGGCGACTCACCTGTGCTGGTATTATCAAGCTGTGCGTGGCCGCGACGGTCATCGCCGCCGCCTTCACCTTTAGCTTCGTGCTCAACTGTGAAGACTACCCCTTCGCCGGCGTCACTAGGCCGTACAATAGCCCGTCAGTCCCAGGGTAAGTTTAGATAGTGCCGATGTCGGCATCAATCGATCATTTAAATTAAAGTATCAGTCGGTACTATTGTAGAGAGTCTTTTTTTATCTGCATTACCTTCATATCTTATATTTTGTCAACAAATAAACTACTCTCTAACCGTGTATCCCACACCAAAGTTTTAATTTTTGATGATCAAAGTTTCCAAATGTTATTCAACAACATCCAGCAGCAGAACGTTACTTAAAATTTGGTGTAGTATGTTGGCGAGTTCGTATGTGTAAAGCAACGTTGTCTAACTTTAAAAAACAATCAGCATTCTTTAGCAATTAATAACATTGTTAATAGATAATGTTACCTAAACATGACTTTATCCTTTGCCTTTGAAGTTGGTGATCATAAGCAGTCTAAGTTGATTGTTGCCGATTGTTATACTTTGATATATTTTGTTAATTAATGTCATTGGCAGTATAGAGTCGATGAGTAACAATTAACAAATAATATCAAGTACATCACAAAAGTTACTTAATGTTACCGTGTTAAACAGTGTTGCTCTACAAAAGTTAACTGCGGTGTAAATGCACGGTAACCTCTACACTTCACGGATATACGAGTACCATAAAAACTATGGTAAATTGACGTTTATTTTTCAACTATGTACTTTTTTACACCACTCTGTGTTTTTAATGTTTTCTAGAGGCGACAGTCTAATCGCGTCGTGCAACATGGGATGCGCGTGCGCCGGCGCAGCGTACGCGCCAGTATGCGGCGCGGACGGGGCCGTGTACTACTCTCCGTGCCACGCGGGCTGCACGCGGCGCGCACTGGCCGGCCAGGCGCAGCTGTTCCACCACTGCGCTTGCATTCAGACTAACGAGACGCTACCGGTGTATACGGTCAACGGGGGTAAGATACTTTTTTTGGAAACTTGGTCTGTATGTGGAGTAAACGTAGTCGTATAGTTTGCGTGCCGCCTGGAATCGATACCTGGGTATCGATTCCAGGTATCATGCGTTGCATGCTGACTGGCCAGCGCAACTATTCCACCACTGCGTTGTTCCTGCAACCTAACCGATGGAAAACTACCCGTGTACACAATGCACGGTAGTGATATTATACTACTTCATAAAAAAAACCTAGATATTAAAATGTATAGTTTGGGTCAATGAAATTGCAAAAATCAACATTTTATATTTCGTCATTCACAATCCAGAAATCAAGTGGAGCGTAGCAGATCTATGTGAGTAATAGCATAGATTAATTATAGTAATTTCTCTATGGTAATAGTTAATCATGTGTCTATATCAGACATGTAATACTAGATGTTGGCCTAGACGTTTGCAGAATCTCTGGATTGACCCAGATATTTAGTTCATGAACCAAGTAACAAGAGATGTAAGATGGAGGAAACATTTGTCTGTTACTTTGACTACAGTTTATGCATTATTTTTTGCAATTTCATTCTAAAGTAGCGTATTCTGCGTTTTAGTATTCTGTCAATCAAATAGAGAGCAAAATGACACCAGCATAAAATAAGTTTAATTCCTTTATCCACTAAAAACTTTTAATATTACTTTCAGAAAACACGACCTACCAATACGAAGCTATCAACAGTATCTGCAGCACGGACTGTCCCTACCTGTGGCTGTTCGTCGGCCTTTCCTTCGGCGTCATGCTTTTCACCTTTCTGGCAACCATGCCGGCTTTATCGGCCACTTTAAGGTACCCAGGGTTTTATTTACATCTAAGTACCTACCTAGAATCTAAGTACCTTAGATTGTTTGAAACCTATATGCAGAGCGAAAAATTGATGTGAGCTGACGAAAATTGTGAACAGTATAGGACCAAGGATGAAACCTTGTGGTACCCCAAAAATAATCTTAACTGATCAATAGTTATTATTTTAGAATATCCAATTACATCTAAAACAGTTTCCGATAGCCATTGACAGTATAAAATAATCTATAAATGCTAATTTATATTTTTTCTCTAACAAAATTAATGTCTTATACTATCAGATGCGTTCGTGAGGACCAGCGATCGTTTGCGCTTGGGATTCAGTGGATCAAGGTGCGGTTGCTGGGCACGATCCCCGCGCCGCTGCTGTTCGGTTTCCTCATCGATCTCTCTTGCTCGCTCTGGTCCACATCCTGCGATAAGACTGGAGCTTGTTTGCAGTACGATAACTATAACATGAGCAGGTAAGACCCGTTTCAAATACATCATAAGATGTGTATACTTTGGATACACATACAACTTTTTAGTTTTTTCGAGCTGACAATAGGTAAGAAGTAAACTTCTTGCTGTAAACATTGAAACAGTTTGCTGTTTCAAAAAACAGCAGTACAAGTTCTTTTCAGAAATTAACTTTTGGCTCCCCAATACGAATATTTTATATTATAAATGCTATATTTTTCTATTTGTTAATGATTGTAAAATATATTACCCTTTTCCCATTTCAGGTACATGTTAGCCTTAGCGTTAGTGGGTAAACTCTGCTCTGTCCTATTCTTTTTCCTCGCGTGGTGGTTCTACCGACCGCCCGGCAGCAAGAGCTCCAACGCCGTGGTCCCTTCGGTGGACTTGGTCGTCTCCAGTGAAAAAGTTAATGGGAACGGAAACATTACAGGGAATGGTAACATCGCGGGTAATGGGAATATTCCTGGTAACGGTAATATACCAAATGGAATAGATAAAGGTAGTAACGGTTACTGCAACGCAGCTTTAGAATGCAGCGACCACTTGTAAGTAGAGAGTAATGGTGTGTTAGGTATTTTGAATATTGTAAAGATTCCTGAAGATGGTATGAATCGTAGTAATAATAAAACCTTCAAAAGAACCGTGACTAAAGCATCAATGGTTACTGTTTGGAAATAAATATCATTAATGATTAATTATATCATTATCAGATGATTTATTAGGGCGGTATATCCAATTGACGGGCAGTATACCGACGATTAACAAAAACGAATTTCTAAAATCTCTTAACATAAATCTAAATAGAGTCAAACTGTTCACGACGCTACAATTGCTTATGGATGAAACCATAAGTATTTTGAACATTCTAGAACATTACCCGAGTGACACGAATATGTCGAATAAGGTGATAATTAATATTACAATCATGCGATCACTGGAGGCAGTGAAGATTAAACTAGGAGGGATAGCTGTTATGGATACATTAAGTATAAAGCTGGTTTTTGATTAAATTAATTGAAGGTCACAACGGGTGAAGTAGAAACTACATAATTATAATTTTAGATAAAGTAGGGTAGAAAGAGATTAAAGTATTACTTTCTTTTATACTAATATGAATTTGAATTATGATAAAAGTTCTATTTTCAAAATAATTTATTACTGTTTTCGTCAAATCCAAAAGGTTATGTTGTTTGTTATTTTATATGTACCTAAAATTAAGCAAGATAAAAATACAGTTTTGAAGTAGATGGCTAGGGATTAACCAAGGCAGAGTTGTAGGCCCTGTACTGTATTTTTCATACAGATGGAATCTGCTTAATTAGGTAGTACATTTTCTACATTCCAATAATAACATAGAAATGTAAATGTTGTAAAATATCTGTGATGTAGTAGTGATAGGGAACCATAATAAACTAAATAGAATACTGCCACAAAATACAATAGAAAATAATTGTAGTAAGCACCAAGTAAATTCGGTGATGGTATTTCTATGAATTTCGACGATATTAAAATTGTAGAAAATGCATTGAAAACTTTTATATACCTAATTGTAAAGTAAATAGAGTACAATTTCTAAAGGCACAATTTTGAATTTTTTGTAAAGAATTTTTACACTTTGATTTCACATGTTTTATACCTAATTAGATGCTATTATTACTGTACATTTTTTAATTTATTGTTAGAAGTTGCGAGAACAATAGTTGTTAATGTGTATTTTGTTTGAAGACTGATTGTTTGTAGTTAAAGTGTAGTAAAAATGGTTTTAAAATTTATGTGTAAAAGTGTGCATGTGAAATTCTCTATTTGTGGACTAACTGTAGGTACCTAGTATTAATTTCTAACTTAGAGCTTTCTGTTTACATATCACAATGCACAATGAAACAACTTAAAGTGCCATTTTGAGGCTATCAAAGTGTTAGATTTCAATCAGTCAAATAAGCATGATGACCGGGTAAAAAAAACGTGAATTGATTATCAAAAAATATTGGACACTTATTTTATCTTTTGTTAATCAAACCAAAAAAATGACAAAGATAAACCTTGTCAAAGTTTGGGAGTGGGGGTGTGACGTCACGCGGAACTTTGACGGACTATATCTTTATCAATTTTTGTTTAATTGACAAAAGAAAAAATAGTGTGTAATATTTTTTGAGAGTTTATCTGACGAACTAAATATATTTTTTAGTCATGTCTCTTGCGATTAAATTTTGTCAGAAAATGTTATCATGCTGCAAATAATGCAATGTTTGGAATATGGAGGTTTATTCAGAGTTAGTGTACTCAGCCGAAAGGGGTGATTACCATCATCAGTACCAAGTTTTCTTTAAGGGGCGGTTCAAGTATTACGTAAGCACTATAGGGGGTCGGCGGGGGGAGAGTGGGGGGGGGTGTGTTATCCTTTGCTTATTTTTGATGACATGGGGTTCTAGATGGTGATTTCGTCAGCAATTTTTTTTTTTTACGCATATGTGAGCATTAAATTTACTGCTCATGAATCAATAAAAAAAGAAAAATGCATACAGGTACCAATGTTTGCGTAAGAATGGGAGGGGGAGGTAAGGGCTTTGCTTACTTTTGCTGACAAGGGGGGAATGGGGGGTAAATAATTGTAATAAATCTGCTTACGTAATACTTGAACGGCCCCTCAGGACATCCCGAAATTCGAGATATAAACCAACTGTTTCATTTCTCATTTAGTAGAATTTTGGATTGACTCCATATTAGTTGAATTACCCCCTTTCCGCTGAGTATATCCTTTCTGAAAAGCTGTACAGCTCAATAATATTATTTGTTGTTTTTGTATGGTAATTCTAAATGGAAAATACACATCCCTTTGTTGTCCTTTACCTACTTATTGTATGAATATTTGTAATAGGTACCTGTGTGTAACGTACCTAATTTTAGAAATTGTAATTAGTGATGAATTTTGAACTTGTACAATTTTACACTGATTGTAATAAAACGTTTGAAATCATTTTGATATTGAAGTTTTATTGGTTCTGTGAAATGATTTTATCGTGCTTCACTCACTAGGTTTATAGAAATGTTCTTTTTATGATAAACACTTCAAAAATAGCCGCGTTCGCAGAATATGAACCTGCATCTCTCTGGGATTCCGGCCCAGAGGCTTTGTCCAATTAAGCTAGAACGCTGTACTGCGAACGCAGAGAACGAAGAGATGCAGGTTCAAATCCTGCGAACGCGGCAATTTTTGAAGTGTTTATCACAAAAAGAACATTTCTTTTATTGGTTATATTGTAAATGTAGTGATTTATGTGTTAGTAAGGGTGTCTCGAGTTTAGCGAAAGTACGTTGGCCTTATTTCAATAAAATCAGTCCATGATATCCCACTACTATAACATAGGCCTCCCGTTGTTTATGACATTCATCTATGTCCCTTACTAACTGCATCCGTTTGCAGCTTTCTGCTCATTTGATATCACTGACTTATCGTATTCCCAGTCGTTCTGGACATTTTAGGTTTTTATTAGGGTTCCGTACCCAAAGGGTAAAAACGGAACCCTATTTACTAAGACTCCGCTATCCGTCCGTCTGTCTGTCACCAGGCTGTATCTCATGAACCGTGATAGCTGGGCAGCTAAAATTTTTACAGATGTATTTCTGTTGCTGCTACGAGTATAACAACAGAAATCAGAAAGAAAAACGGAATAAAATAAATAATTAAGTGGGGCTCCCACACATCAAACGTATTTTATTATTAATAAAGCAACAGGTAGACGCTTGAAATGGAGCTAAGAGGGTTCCCATAGGGTACGGAAACCTTCGTGCGCGAGTCCAACTCGCACTTGGTCGATTATTATTTAGATCCTTAATAAAGTTCAATTAAACGATATCAGTAAATACAACACCATTGCTAATAAAAGATAATATATTAAAATCTTACATAGAGTTACAACTTAACAAAATGCATTTAACATTACATCATAATAATTATTTTAGCGTACTTACAACAAAATATGCACTCCTAGCAACAGGCTTCATTATGCATCAAAAGAACTTGACTCCCTGGTGGTCGTCGAATTCCATCAGTTCACACTTGCCTTTAGCTTCGAGGGCCTTCAGCGCCTTTGTTAGTATATTCATATCGAGGCCGTGGAACTCTGTAATAAAACAAATATTGATTATATAACGCAGAAGTGATGGCTGGTTGGTCGCGAGTAATTTCTAAGTGACTCCTGGTAGTACCAAATTGATTAACTATAGAGACTTTAGAATGAGTTTGCAAAGTAAAAGAAAACTTTTATCGATTTCGAGAGGCTCCGTACATTTTGTCAGTTCGTCATCGTTGGAGGCGCTGTTAAAAATATTGTAGTAACTGTTTTCGTATAATGTCATACTAATCCCTCAGAATACCGATACTATACCTACTACCTATACCTACTATACTGTACAGAGCCCTTAGTCCAGGTAGTTTACTTAAACTTTCGCGTTCGCGTGTGACTCCATACATTTTGGATTCTTCCTCGTTTCCGCCAGGGGCGCTGTACAAAAAAGTATAGAGCCACACGGAAACAGCTGTAGTTTCAATGTACGTGTAAACCTGTACTAACCCTTCAGAATGGCCACTCACTGCCCTCCACCATTATCGATAGTATTGATCACGTGATGTCTTTTTACATCAAAATTAGAACAGCATGCAGTGTACCTATACACTGTATATGTTTGATGTTCCCCGTTATTAGAGAGAGTACATGTAAGCAAACTAGCCAGTTTACAACACGTCTATGTGGCTTCATATAAAGTACCTTCATCGACAGTATCCTCTCCTTGACTTGTTGAGTCCGTTGTTGCTGGCCCAGCTGTACACCATGTTGCCCCACTCGTCCAGCGAGTGCCAGTACACTCTTACACCGCCTTAATGACCTAGTCAGTTCGAATCACGTCTGAGTAACATATACCTTCATCAACAGTGTTTTCTCCTTCCCGCAGCTCGAACAGCGTGCAGACGGAGTTGTTGAGTCCGTTGTTGCTGGCCCAGCTATACACCATGATGCCCCACCGTCTTACTGACTCTAGTTATTTCACTAGTCACTACATGTCTAGCTTATATTACATTCCTTCATCAACAGTGTTATCTCCTTCCCGCAGCTCGAACAGCGTGCAGACAGAGTTGTTGAGTCAGTTGTTGCTGGCCCAGCTGTACACCATGTTGCCCCACTCGTCCAGCGAGTGCCAGTACACTCTTACACCGCCTTAATGACCCTAGTCAGTTCGAATCACGTCTGAGTAACATATACCTTCATCAACAGTGTTTTCTCCTTCCCGCAGCTCGAACAGCGTGCAGACGGAGTTGTTGAGTCCGTTGTTGCTGGCCCAGCTGTACACCATGTGGCCCCACTCGTCCAGCGAGTGCCAGTACACTCTTACACCGCCTTAATGACCCTAGTCAGTTCGAATCACGTCTGAGTAACATATACCTTCATCAACAGTGTTTTCTCCTTCCCGCAGCTCGAACAGCGTGCAGACGGAGTTGTTGAGTCCGTTGTTGCTGGCCCAGCTGTACACCATGTGGCCCCACTCGTCCAGCGAGTGCCAGTACACTCTTACACCGCCTTAATGACCCTAGTCAGTTCGAATCACGTCTGAGTAACATATACCTTCATCAACAGTGTTTTCTCCTTCCCGCAGCTCGAACAGCGTGCAGACGGAGTTGTTGAGTCCGTTGTTGCTGGCCCAGCTGTACACCATGTGGCCCCACTCGTCCAGCGAGTGCCAGTACACTTTTACACCGCCTTAATGACCCTAGTCAGTTCGAATCACGTCTGAGTAACATATACCTTCATCAACAGTGTTTTCTCCTTCCCGCAGCTCGAACAGCGTGCAGACGGAGTTGTTGAGTCCGTTGTTGCTGGCCCAGCTGTACACCATGTGGCCCCACTCGTCCAGCGAGTGCCAGTACACTCTTACACCGCCTTAATGACCCTAGTCAGTTCGAATCACGTCTGAGTAACATATACCTTCATCAACAGTGTTTTCTCCTTCCCGCAGCTCGAACAGCGTGCAGACGGAGTTGTTGAGTCCGTTGTTGCTGGCCCAGCTGTACACCATATTGCCCCACTCGTCCAGCGAGTGCCAGTACACTCTTACACCGTATTACTGACCCTAGTCAGTTCGCAACACGTCTAAGTAACATTTACCTTCATCAACAGTGTTATCTCCTTCCCGCAGCTCGAACAGCGTGCAGACGGAGTTGTTGAGCCCGTTGTTGCTGGCCCAGCTGTACACCATGTTGCCCCACTCGTCCAGCGAGTGCCAGTACACCTCCCACACAGTCTTGCTCTTGTCCATGGGCGCCGCGCGGCCGGTTCGTGACATGTCTTCTAGAACTGGAATTAAAATATTGGCAGTTAAAAACCAGTTTAAATTATTTTAACTAGGCAACTCAGAACCCTTAAAGTTATTCTAGAGTTTGTGCAAAAAGAGAAGCGTCGTATTAACGTAACAAAGTTAGTTAACACGGTACTGCTCTGTCATTGCTAGTACAACTAAAAGTATTTGATACTTGGTAGAGACCAATTCGGTTTATCGCCCAGTGACCTCATTTCGGTCGCTCGCATAAACGGCGCATGCGCCCAGTGACCTCATTTCGGTCGCTCGTTTTTTTCTTTTTGTCTAATAGACTCGCGTCTACCAAGTAGTCGGTACCTTGGCTGCTGATTAAAATCTTATTGTTAGTTCACCGTAACGCCTCGACGGTTATCTTTTTGCAAAAACTCTTTGCGCTGCTAGTGGCGATGCTTCACAGCGCACGCACCGCCTTCACACCGGAATTTTCTAAAAGGACCTGCTACGGCTCGAAGAACCATCAACGACAATGGACAATGGTCTAGAGAATAGTCAAGATAATATATAACAGTATTACTTAACTATTATGTAATCAACAGACAATCAAACACTAAAATAACGGGTCACATACATAATATATCAGACATACCTATAATATAATGAGTTATTTTCGAGCAGGTGGTATGAAGAAACTTTTATACATTTGCCACCTTACGAATAAAAATGTCGTTTTTTTTATGGCGAATAAGTCCGCGCTTGACCACCAACTCGCCTGGTGGTAAGCGACGTTGTGGTCGAAGATGAAGCACGCAGACCTAGAAGATACCTATTCACTCTGACCTTGAAAAGCTTTAGATTATATCTCTTAGGAAACAGGGTAGCAGGAAGACTGTTTCATTCCCTGGCGGTACGAATCAGAAAAGTTGAGTCAAACCGCTTCGTACGTATCGAAGGAAAATCGACAGTGTAGGGGTGGTTATATGGCGTCCTCCTACTTGTCCTGTAGTAAAAAGGGGACGGTAGGATAAGGTCGTGCAGCTCAGATGCACACTCTCCGAAATGAATCCTATAGAAAATGAACAGACTCGCAACCCTACGGCGATACTCCAGTCTATGAAGTTTTTTTGCAACTAACTTTTCATCACCTATAAGCCGAACAGCACGCCGGTCCACCGATTCCAAGGTCTCGAGCTGATACTTAGCCGAGCCATCCCAAAGATGGCAGCAGTATTCCAGACACGAACGGATCTGTGCTTGATACAGAGTAAGCAACTGTCCCGGTGTGAAATACCGCCAAACCTTGTTCAGGATACCCAGCTTCATACTAGCCAATTTGGTCCTAGATTCTAGGTACGTGCCGTAGTTCAATGTGGGAGTAAGTGTTAGACAGTTAGCAGTTCAAGGCGGTCTGTCACTGTTAAAGGAGTATCTCGAAAGGCGACAGTGCAAAGGGACACTTTTTTGCGGAGAACAGAGAAGTAGTTCCTTCTGAAAAGTTAGACCATACTTTATAATTTTACAAGTAAATTAAAATTGTCAAAGAAAACACCAGAGGTAACTCTGTCGTTTATAGATAAAATGAATATTTTTTTTATAAAACTCATAACAAACCTGTGAGCAGAGCTTCTTGCGACAGCTTCCTGTTGATGGCAGCATTGTTGAAAAGAGGGTAGTTCAATGCTTCTCTTATATCCAATGTCGATAGTTTGTTCGCCTTGAAATATTCCGTGATGAGTTGTTGCCACGCTTCCAGTTGTTTAGCTCTCGTCTCCGTGTGTGGTTGTATTCTGAAAGAATTACAGAAATCAATTAAAATAGGTACCAAGACAAATCTGAAGGAATTTTTTGCTGTCTTGCTTATTTATACATATTAGTTATTGAAATTTATTATAAGCCATGGTGGTCTAGTGGTAATGACACCGGCCTTACAATCCTGAGGTTGTGGGTTCAAATCCAGGTCCCGTACCAATGAGTTCTTCAGAATGTATGTACGAAATATCACACCACTGGCTTTTCAGTGAAGGAAAACATCGTGAGGCAACCTGCATACGTCCATAGAATAAATTCGATGGCATTCTGGGCGAGCGTGGTGGATTATGGACTATTAAAAAAAGGCTGGTACAGTTATTGAAGTAAAAGAAATGAAATTAAATAAAATTATTTTACATGTTGAGAAGCATTACTATCCAAGCTAGGAACAAACCTATGTTTTGGAATAGCAATGCCCTCCGCCGGATTTATAAAGTAATAAATGTGTTATAGTGTAGGGCTAGGGAATAGACCAAACTGCCGGCTTTCTTGTTTTGTGAGATGTAAAATTTAAAGCCTTTTAAAATCAGAGTGAAACCTGATTCTAACATGCTTTTTAGGGTTCCGTACCCAAAGGGTAAAAACGGGACCCTATTACTAAGACTCCGCTGTCCATCTGTCTGTCTGTCACCAGGCTGTATCTCAGGAACGGTGATAGCTGAAACGTTGAAATTTTCACAGATGATGTATTTCTGTTGCCGCTATAACAACAAATACTAAAAACAGAAAAAGATAAATATTTAAGAGGGGCTGCCATACAACAAACCTGATTTTGTAGCCGTTTTTCGATCGATATCAATAGTTGTGACAGGTAGATGCTTGAAATATTCACAGAATATTTAACTGTATGTTTTCTTCAATAATTATAATATTAAAATATGTTTTATAAGTACGAACTATTTTTGTTAACGCACACCCTCGTCTTTACTTGTTCTATATTCCTATTCCATCCAAAGGTTGCCTGGCAGAGATCGCTTTTAGCGATAAGGCCGCCTCTTGTTACACGCTATAGTTATAATGTTTTTTTTATCTGTGTTACTTGTGCTCTTTGTGTTAACAATAAAGAATATCTATCTAAAATATTATAAAAGGTAATGTTTAAGGGGGGGCTCCCATACAGTACGGAACCCATGCGCGAGTTCGACTCGTACATGGCAGATTCTTTTCGACCACAATGTTCATCAACTTTGCTTGCTATTAGGTGAGATAGTGGTCAAGTGTGCACTTATCCTTACTAATATTATAAATCCGAAAGTGTGTCTGTTGGTTTATTCCTCTTTCACGCAGCAACGGAGCAATGGATTGACTTGATTTTTGGCATAGACATAGTTTGAAAGACGGAAAGTGATATATGCTACTTTTTGTGCTGAAAAAAAAGTTTCCAATGGGATTGCACAAAAATCAACATATCACGCGGGGTAAGTCGCGGGAAAATATAATCCTTACATAGTATAAAATAAAGTCGCTATTTTCGTTTGTTTGTTTGTTTGTTTGTCTGTATGCTTAAATCTTTAAAACTACGCAACGGATTTTGATGCGGTTTTTTTTAATGGATAGAGTGATTCAAGAGGAAGGTTTATATGTATAAAAATTCCCGAAATTCCCACGGGAACGGGCACAACGCGGGTAAAACCGCGGGGCGCTGCTAGTTCATGATATAACAAAAATTTATTGTATCCTTGGCTTACCTAGCAACAGGCAAAGAGTGGTCAATTTCACTGATAAATCAAAAGTATCCCAACATTGCATTGTCTCCTGAACATTGTTACTTTATAACTGCAGAGTCCATCTGTTAAAAACAGATTAATAGCCAAATAATACTTACAATTGTCAGAAATTCTGTAATAGATCTACATTATTACTGTATTTTCTGTAAGCATCTATCATTTTACTTTCAGTTTCTTTCCTTCTCAATAATGATTTCACATTTTTTGGCTCTAAATCTGTTACAGATACTCTATATGATATCAGATTGCCATTAATATTAATGTATGAATCACTATTAGTAACATCTGGTGTGAAACATATCATTATGGAACAATCTTTGGCTACAGCAGAAATCATTGCCAAATGTAATGAGTTGGCCGTATTCAAAAATAGTTTTTTATCAGCTTCCAAATTTAAATCTAAGCCGTTCTGAACATGACTTATGATATCCTGGACATATTCTTTGCCATGGCCAATGTTTGACAAATCTATGTTTGATGAGTCTGAGACCTTTTGTATTTGTAGCAATTTGCTAAGAAAAGGTTGATGTTTCTCATTGAATTCTTGAAAGAGTGTACTTTCCAAGCATTTGCTATTTGCTATTGGCGTGGTTGGAATCTCTGGAGTTCTTACTAAATGAGCCACTCTTTGATTATCAGTACTTAATAGTATTTCGATAAGGAAGTCCAAAAATACATTCAGACTTTCAAAAATACCCATCTCTTCAACAACATTATAAATAATGTGATCTTCTGAATTCTCACTATACAGGGTGATGGGGAGAGGGGTGCAAAGCTGAAAGGCGACGCTAGCATAGATCATTTAGACCCCTTTGAGCCATGGTTGTCTAAGACGAAGTGGGACTATTTTTTTTTTAAACAATTTTTTATGATTTTTGGCTAAAATCCCCGAAATTTTACCGTTAATTGCTAATGGTGGCCAGTTTGAATAATAAGTGATTTTTTTACATGTTATTTAATTAAAACAATCTGTAAGCAATCTAACAAAACATGTACTGAGCTTGTGTGTCATCAGATATTATTTTTACAGTCACTTGAAGTTCCCAAAAATTTTCAAAGATTAAGAAAACTGTTTTATGACGGCGTTTAAAAAAATAATTAATAAAGCTTTTTTAGTTCAAACCTTTTTGAAAACATGCTTAGTTATTGTTCTTTCTTTTGAGATATCATTTACGCCGATATCTCAAAAATTACTAAAATTAAAACGTAAAAACCAAATTGAGGCAGAAAATTTAAATTTTTAGGCAGATCAAAGAAACAACATTTTGCTTCAAAAAAACTGTTTTGTGTTCGAATTGATAACCGAGTTCAATTCTAAGAATGATTCATTGCACGTGCAGGAACCAGGAGGATTCCAAACAAAGGCCACCGCGCGCGGCGGCAATAAACTTGCCCTTTCCAGGTATTGCGCCCAGTAAAAGAATGGGCCATAAATTAGGGTTTATTTTACAGCAAAATTGACTTTATGGCAATAAAATAGTGTATCTCTATTTAGGATCAGTAACTACTTCAAAGGACTCGTCATCGTCACATCTTTTAGTCAAGTAACAACTGCCCTTGTGACTAGACGTAATTTTCATCGCGTTCATTCATAATTCACCGTATCCAGTTGTAGCCCTAAGCGCTCCTGCACGTGTTGAATTAGTATTGGTTATTTTTGTTTTACCGTGTCCAGTCGTAGCCTTAGCCCTAGCTTTGCGCTCCTGCACGTGTTGATTTTGTAGTTGTTTGAAGAGTTGACATTTAGTGCGCTCCTACGGCATTTTTAAATTGTGTAGTGACTATGGCTACTTTTTCCAATGCGGAATATGCGGATATCGTCTTCATGTATGGTAGAGCAGACGGCAATGGATCTTTGGCGCGGCGAATGTACCAAGAGCGCTATCCGAATCGCAGGGTACCGAATGTTCGAGTGTTTTACAACACATTTCGTCGGCTTGCTGAAGTTGGGATACACCGCGTGGAACCTGGAGTCAACCCAGGCAGACACACTCCTAACGTCGAGGAAGACATCATAGCAGCATTTGAAGCGGATCCCCATACCAGCACCAGAGCAGTAGCTCGAAATCTTAATATTTCACAATGGAAGGTGTGGAGTACAATGCACCAGAATGATAAATATCCGTTCCATGGCACGGGTGTGCAAGGTCTGGAAGAGCAAGATCCCATCAGAAGGATTCAATTTTGCCGTTACCTCCTCAACAGAGACATTGAAGATGAGTGGTTCCTGAAGTCAATCTTGTGGACGGATGAAAGCAAATTTTCTAGGGAAGGCATAACTAACTTTCACAACCTCCATCAATGGGCTGACAAGGGCAACAACCCCCACTGGAAAAAGCAGGTGTCGTTCCAGAGGAAATTCTCTGTCAATGTGTGGGCCGGAGTAATTGGCAGTACGTTGATTGGCCCCCACTTCTTACCAGACACTTTAAATGGCGATAATTATTTGGAATTTCTACTTGACGATCTACCTGTGCTTTTAGAGGAATCCGGTGCCCCGATATTCGAATCGGAGCGCGAAATTATCTTTCAGCAAGACGGCTGTCCAGCGCATTGGACATTAAATGTACGGGAATGCTTAGATCATTGCTTCCTTGATAGCTGGATCGGAAGAGGTGGGCCCATCCCTTGGCCCGCTCGTTCACCAGACCTGACCCCGTTGGATTTCTACGTGTGGGGTCGTGCCAAGGAGCTAGTGTATACGAGCGTAGAAATCAATACAAAAGACGAACTGATAGAGAGGATCAATTCAGCTTTTGAAACCATGAAACTGGAGATGATGTTAAAAACCACAACAACAGAAGTGAGAAGACGGGCTCGTGCTTGTGTTAGAAATAGCGGTAGTCATTTTGAACATGAAAAATAAATTATTTCAAATCAAATGTTGTTTTAATTAGTCCACATTAAAATTTAAATTTTCTTCCTCAATTTGGTTTTTACGTTTTAATTTTAGTAATTTTTGAGATATCGGCGTAAATGATATCTCAAAAGAAAGAACAATAACTAAGCATGTTTTCAAAAAGGTTTGAACTAAAAAAGCTTTATTAATGATTTTTTTAAACGCCGTCATAAAACAGTTTTCTTAATCTTTGAAAATTTTTGGGAACTTCAAGTGACTGTAAAAAAAATATCTGATGACACACAAGCTCAGTACATGTTTTGTTAGATTGCTTACAGATTGTTTTAATTAAATAACATGTAAAAAAATTACTTATTATTCAACATGGCCACCATTAGCAATTAACGGTAAAATTTCGGGGATTTTAGCCAAAAATCATAAAAAATTGATTACAAAAAAATAGTCCCACTTCGTCTTAGACAACCATGGCTCAAAAGGGTCTAAATGATCTATGCTAGCGTCGCCTTTCAGCTTTGCACCCCTCTCCCCATCACCCTGTATATAATTTCTCCTTGTTTGAATATCTTTAAGTTATTTTGTGGATTGTTTATAAGGTTTATCAGAGCTTTTTTCATTCGGTTTCTTTCACCAGAAAATAAATCTAAAGGACAATAGTGACTCCTCTTCTCAATTCGATTCATATCTAGTTTTAAATACTGATTTAAGCAAAAATAGCATCGAGACAAATCCTTCAAGCTTGATGCTAAAAATCCTTCTTTGGGTTTTATTTCGACACAATAATTAGTCTCCCAGAACGGAGTAACCATTGCCAGGTTCATAGTTTTTATGGCAAATGTACTCAGTTTCGACTTGAACCTTCTATTTTCTGGTCTCAATTTGTATAGCAATTTACTGAGCTTTGATACTGTTTCTTCAGGCAGGTGAACAATCTCCTGGGTAGATTTACAATTTAATAATGGAGCCATGACAAAATTGACAAAATTAGTGGAGTTCTGAACATCTTCATACGATGTGGACTTCCCATCCTCCTTGATAAGGCGAAGTACGTGTTCAGTGTCGATTAGTTGGAGGACGATATGGACATTTCCTTCGCTGATGTAGATCCAGTCAGTGCCCAGCAAATCCATTTTCATCGGCCAGAACCAAGTATTACCCATTATCTTCAGTTCATTGGGATAGTAGCTCTTCAATCCACAGCATTGATCTGTGATTCTACCGGCTCTATGGTGTGATGCTGTAAAAAAGGAAATAGAAAAATTTACTTACGTGAAAAAGGGCGGGAAGTTATATTGCCAGGGCCATTCAATTTCTGCCATATTAACTTATATCTGAGTGGAATTGGACGGATACAATAAGGTGATGAGCAGACCTGATGATAATTTTGTAATAATCCGAATCAATCAAACAAAACAGCAATGTGTAAAGTAAACCTTTGGGAAAACCAGAAAATGCACAACAACACAAATCAGCTGATGATGTCATTCAAGTGTTGCCAAACTACTTACAACATTAAATTACTAGAACCATAATTTTTCTTCTAAAACCTCCGTAACAAGCCGATTCTGTTCCATTTAAAGATTAGAGAAATAAAAAAGAAAAATCTACAATAATAGTTACTAAGTATTACTTTTGCCCTAAAAAATGCATGGTTTCCAAGATATCAGCCAAAAACGTTTTTTCAAGATGGCGCTTGAAGCTGCACCCGGGTCTGTCAGCATTTGTGATTTTATGCTTAGTAAGTCATATAAACCTTATAAAAAAAAAATGAATAGGCAATTTAATTTGTTTTAGGGAATTCTAATCATTAGTATTCTTAGCCCTGACACTGTCCGTGTCACAGTTGTTCGCACAAACCAATTTGTAAGTGTCATTTCGTGTCAGTGTGACCGTTTCCAAAGATATATTGTTCTACTACTGAAACCTTGGAAGAGTTAGTATCGGGAATAGACTTCCACGCGCGCACCCCTCTGTCATGGTATAAGAACCATATGATAGTTCCTACACGTTTATAAAAACCACTTACCAATCGATATTTAATTTTCAACAGTCTTCTGATCGAATCCGCTGCGCAAAGTGCTCAGTAAAAAAATGCCAGCTTGTGCAGTTAGGACGTGCAAAAATAAATCAAACACCTCTTTACAAAAAGATGGTGTAACGTTTCACTTGTAAGTATTTTTTTTGTTTCATTGAAGCTTATTTTTACATAAAAACTTAAAATACCTAGTTCACTCACGCCAGCATTGAATATATCGATTCAGCAATGGAGTCTCCGGCAAAGATCGAGAATCTTGTTCTCGGACGTTTACGCAATATTCAGCCATGTGTCCATATCTTACAATCTATTATTATCTAACAATGTTCCAGACTGAGTGGGAGAATCGTTTTTGGCGCCATAGATGTAAAAATGAACACACATACATACATCGGATTTATTAATTCCAGACTTTAGACTTAAGCAACTAAGCAATTAAGGCGAAAATAGATTAGCAGCAACGGAGCGAGCGAGAGCAATACAGCCCGCATTGTTCTCGCTCGCTCCGTTCCATAAACCCGTCCCCCGTTAGCATTTTGACTTTATTTTCATACAAATTAGGTCGAAACTTCAGTGAATACCTCCTCCCCCGCGCCTCACGTAAAGCTGACAGAATGGAGTGAATACGAATCGTAGTGCGTTTCTAGTCCGGAGATAAAATGTCCCTGACTGAAATAGTACATTTTCAATGTAAAGGCAGTGCCTACGTCTGCTGCTGCCAGAGAGTTTTATAATTTTGCTTTTTTTTATCCTTTGTAAGTTTATAAAATGATGTTTGTGTTTCTTTTGGGACTGGCATAAACGCAAGGGTTCAAGTCCCAAAAAAAAAAAATGTTTAAAAAAAATGTAATGGCAGTGCCGAGCCGTAGCTGCTCAGTAGTTTTTGAATAATCAGTTAGCTGAAGGCAGAGGATCCGCGCTGGGATAGGATGGCGATTTTGGAATAGGTACGGTGAGGTGCTTTTCGCGTGCCGCTGGTTTTCTTTCTACCTCCGAAGGATTGCGAGTTGGTGCATGGCGGCGAGGTAGATTCAGTAGAAAAATAAGTTACGGTAGTAGATTTTAGTAGAAAATATTTATTGTTCACGTTTAGTATTTTTGACCTGTTTTGAAAACGGTCACACTGCTCTGTGTGTGTGAAGTGAATTTATCTCGAGGACTATTTTTTATCAACTCATTTCTTAGTAATTTTCTTCGTTGTTATGCTTTAACGCTTGTGTTATTATTAATTTAATGTACCATAATGATTAGTCTAAATAGGAAAATAAAGAAAGAGCACACGGAGACTAGTAATGGTATAATTCCTGAACCTATTCGAAGAATATCAATACGAGATAAATTACTAGTAAAAGAGGTTCAAGAGATGAATGAGAATCTCCCAGTGACTTGTAGTGTACATTTTGAAGATCCTAACGTGCTGAGTGAGTTCATTTTGACCGTATCACCTGATGAAGGTAATTGGCAAGGAGGGAACTTCAAATTTAGTGTTTTCGTCACTGAAGACTATAATATGGCAGTAAGTAGTTATTGCTTATTTATCACAGTAGATTTTACAAATATATAGACTTACAGCTCCCTATAATCCTTAGGTTTTCTGACCAGGTTAATCTATCATCATATATAGTACCATTTGCAATGGGTTTTCCCGAGCACACCATACTTATGATAAATAGTTTATAATTCTAGACTTTCCTTACTCGGGCTGATGGGATTCCCCTTATAATATCAGCACGCTAATTATCTGTGTATGCAAAATCAAAATACATAATTTTTTCTAATGTTACAGCCTCCACGAGTAAAATGCCTGACCCGTCTGTGGCATCCAAACATCAATGTGGACGGGGACATCTGCCTGTCTCTCTTGCGACAAACGTCTATAGATGAACATGGCTGGGCGCCGACTCGGAGACTCAAAGATGTAGTTTGGGGTCTCAACTCGTTATTCACTGTAAGTAGTTCAAATTACATTGTGAGAACCACAGGCCATCATTGAGGTGGCCAAAATTTTGGTCAAACAAAATACAGATAAAAAAAATCTTACATTGACACGAAGTGAATCCAGATGTGATGAATGATATATAAACATACACACTGTACCAAAATCCAATATAAATAATTGGGATAGGAATAGGAAGAGATCGATGGGTAAAATAAATATTATTATAATTAGATTGTAAGTTAGATTACAAAAAAAATATGGACACTTTTTTTCATTTTGTTAATCTAACAAAAACAGGAAAGATAAAGCTAATCAATGTTTTGGGGGGCTAAATTGCTGACGCTCTATTTAACAGCTAATGTCGAAAAAATTTGACCTGATTGCTTATTACCTAAAGCAAGATTTGTGAGTATGAAAAGTTCAAGTTATAGGCGCTATGAAGATTCAGTTAAAGGGATGTGTCAGGAGATCTACTGTTCGGATAACTACTATAATCCTACCACTTAACTTAGACCTCGCCTGCGCGGTACAGCGGCGCCGGGGGTGACGACAAAGGGGACTGAGACAGGTGCGGGAGGCGGGTCCCCGGCGCCTGCACCTGTATCGGTCCTCCTTGTGGACTAAGTTAAGCGAGAGGATTATAGTAATCGTAACATACATCATAATTCAGGATATATTCAACTAATTTTCATGTATTAATTTTCAGGATCTCCTAAATTTCGAAGACCCACTAAACATTGAAGCAGCTGAGATGTACAACAAGAACAAAATAGAATTCCAGGCAAAAGTACAAGAATATATAGCAAAGAACAAGAGATGAAAATAACCATGGTAGTCATACATATTTATTTTAACATTACTGTCAACTCGAAACCAACTTGATTCAACAGCGTTAACATTTTATTTTTGTTTTCAAAGTGCCACAGGTGTTTTGGTCTTGTTTATGTCTTCTTTCTTTCGTAAAGTAGGTACTTGTTAAACTGGCTGGCACTTTCGCCGAGAAATTCTGAGATCCACTGAGATTCTCTGGACCTCTCGGCGAGAGTGTACAGCCGACATAATTTTTTACTAGTATTTTATCTTTGCTCACATTATTTCTAATGAATTGTTTTGATTTGGTCTCGAGTTGATGACGTGATAATTTGCGATTCATGACCTTTTGAAACTGTGAAACATCACTTTAAACTTATTCGGTATGAAAACATGTTTTTGAAAATTATTTGTCTAATAATTTACATGTCGTCACATTAAATTACGTGTCTTCTCAGTTAAGACGTCTTACTGCTGGACATATGCTTCTACAAACTGAATGTTATCATATGGATTAAATGCCATGTAGCATTTGGGTGGCGCGGCACCAAAGTTGAAAATATTCTTTTAATATTTTTATGAAGTATGCTGCATTAGTACGACGCTACAGCAGAAGCCGCTTCAAAGATAATATTTAAATAAATTAAAAAATATTTTCCGGACTACATAGCGCGATGTCTTCCCTTACATATCAGACGTAATATTGCTGATATCGTATATTTATTAAAGATATGTAATGGCGCAGTTGACTGCCCTGAGCTGCTGGAGCGCATAGGTCTAAAAGTTCCGATTAATTCTACCAGGAGACCGTGCTCACTTCTTGTCCCGGCAGCTAACACTAATTATAGGCAAAATACTTATCTGATAAGAGCAAGCCGGAGTTTCAACAAAGTGGCATCCAATTACGATGTTGACGTATTTAATACGTCCGTGGCACGTATGAAACGATTGCTTTCGAGCGCATTTTTTGAATGGCTGTGATTTCGCGGGCGGCGGTCGATCGCCTGTCTCTGGACGCGCGGCAGCGCGCTCGGAGCTGGGTTGGTGATTGCAGCTTGTGCATTCACAGCTATTTATTTACTTATTTATTTTTCAGTCTACTCGATCAACTTACATTTCAACTTATTTGTGGAACCCTGTTATTGGCCGTCAACACATATGTTTTAATATATTTCCGTAACATAGCTGTAAGGTTCCCAATGAAAATAAAAATAAAATAAAATAAAATTTTGACGCGAATATTTTGACCTTGCCACTGACCTTGTCACTGGCTTTTCGGTGAAGGAAAACCTCGTGAGGCAACCTGCATACGTCCGTAGAAGAAATTCAATGGCGTATATGAATCCACCAACCCGCACCGCACTGTTGATATGGCCCAATCACCCTGCGTGGGTAGGTCTATGTTCTGCAGTGGAGTATTAAAAAGGCTGGTATAGTACAGTATTTTGACCTTATCATGCGTTTTTTTTGTGGTGACTGGTGAAATTATATGACGTACATGACTGCTGTATAGAATCCTAGATTCATATATCTTTAAAGCCATCTTCCTATTCTCATACATATATTCAGCCGTGGGCTAACAATAGGCTAATAACTAAAGGCAAACCATTTAACTCGCGGAATGCCCGCGGGGTAAGAAGGGAGCGGGGGGAGATGTTATCGGGTGGGTAAGAGGGGTGAGACGTGCGCTCTCTGCTCCGCGTACCCCTGTCACCCACCCGGTAACATCTCCCCCCGCTCCCTTCTTACCCCGCGGGCATTCCGCGAGTTAAATGGTTTGCCTATAGATTCTAGAACATCATTGCCTTGGATGATTTGCAGTCTAAACCTATTGATGGCTTAAGCACTGAATCAAAACAAGTTTTTATACTGAATACATGTGAAATATTGTAGATAAATAATTGTAATAAAATAATACTCTAAAGTGGTGATAATTATACATTAGTCCCAATTTTATAGGCGCCATCGTAAATTTAATAGCGACGTAAAATGTTGTTCTCTCTATCAAACGCGTATAGTGAAAAAGAAACAGGAATATTCTAAATCGCTGTTATAATTACGATAGCGCCCTTAAAATCGGGCCTATTGTATGTATGTATGTATTGTATACAATCTAGTAAGGACCTATAAGCAAAACGAGCTGGCATATTTTACCCTTACTATAATACGATTCAGATTCAATGGTGTCTGTCCACGTCCACTGCTGGACATAGGCCTCCCCTATGGATCTCCAATAAACCGGTTGGTAGCGTCTTGCATCCAGCGTGATCCTGTGTGAGGTCATCCGTCCACCTTGTGTGTGGACGTCCTGCGCTTGCCGGTACGTGGTCTCCACTCGAGAACTTTTCGACCCCATCGGTCATCAATCCTCCGCGCTATGTGCCCTGCACACTGCCATTTCAATTTGCCAATCCGCTGGGCTATGTCGGTCTTTGGTTCTTCTACTACTACTTTTTTTCTACTACTTTTGGACACGCCACAAAAATAGAATATTTCGACTTTTATGTTTTCTGAGGTAGGCACTGAAGTTTCGAGATCGAGCAAGGCCCACTCGTAGCCAGCTTACGGCCACGCGGACAATAGATACCATAGGCCAAATTATAAAGGTGCCATCGTAAATTTAATAGCAACATAAAAAGTGTTCTCTCTATCGAATGCCTAAAGGGAAAAAGAAACAGTAATATTATATTTACGATGGCGCCTCCATATTGGGCCTCATGTCACATTTAAATATGCCAGTTACGTTCCGCAGTGAACTGTGAGGATATCTTTATGAATTTTGCTATTACAAGCTTACCAGTATCAGTGATACCGTTGAAATGATCTAATAATACGTCAGTTATAGCTAAAATACTTTAGAGGTAGTAAATTTGTTCTTCCATGACTGTATTATTGAAGCTGTTATAGGCTTGTTTACTAAAAAAAAATTAATTATTCCGTCAAATAGATAGTCAAAAAATATTAGACGCGTATTTTTTCATTTGTCAATTTGACAAAAAATGATGAAGATATAGCCCGTTAAAGTTCCGCGTGACGTCACTAACCGCTATCAAATGTACCGGCTAGTGCCGTCACGAGCCCCCGCTCTCAAACTTTGACATGGTTTATCTTTGTCACTAATTGTTGAATTGACAAAAGAAAAAATATGTGTCCAATATTTTTTAATAATCTAACTGACGGACTAATTATAATGATGATTTTTATACCCAGTAAACATCCCTATTGGAAATCTTGAATGCACCTTAAAACTGAACGCACATTCCTTCGCACCGTAGGAGCCGATCCAGTCATCAATCGATAAGAAATCGTATGCAAAGTTGCGCATCCCCACCGCACGGCCTCCATTTTCGTGAAATGCTTTTGATGATTTTGCCGCGCATAGCAGGTGCCCCGGTTGTGGGCACTGACCCGGATGTGGCCATATGGTGTCAAAATTATTGCAGAAATGGTAATTATAAACATTGTAACAACGTAACTATGGTGTGAATCTTGTTATAACTATTTTTTAAATATTATTTTAACATATTGTCTTATTATTATTAATCGTTAAAATTCAAAGTAGCCACAAAAAAAAGATGGAAAACTAAGATGGCCACAACCGGGGCACCTGTTCTTTATATCTCCTGCGGTCCTCCGGTCCGGATATGTGTGCGCTTAGCCTAATAACATATTTGATAGCTGTTTTTATCAAATAGATAACCTCTAAAAACTGATAACATACAGGATATTCCAATAATTAAACACTGTCACTGGCCTATACACAAGTGTTTCAATGGTAACATAACAGCAATCAAGTCACTATTAAGTTAGGTACATTTGCCTCTAATAGACGCATGTATTTCTTTATTTAGTAGGTATACTAAAATAAAACATTTTTCTTTTTTGTTTTTCTAAATTCCTGAATGATTTATTTACATGAAATATTATTGTACCCTGTTGGAACAAAATAGAAATGAGCTAGCTTATCTAACACGCGTCTGTTAGCGCGAATATGTATAATATTCTCGTATAATATGTAATGTTATGTATGTATATTTTTAATGAAATATAAAATTAAAACTACACCTTTATAGTTTTGATTTCAACGGGTCTTTTAAAAAAAAATGAGATTTGGGGGCTAAATTAAAGATGGCGGTTATAATGCATAAGTCCCGTTCGGGGGTATTGCCGTTCCTTGTTTCTTTTTTCCGAAGCATCTGAATGCTGTGATGTTGTTCTAAGGACTTATCAAGTATTAAATTAAATTATACATAAACGAAAACAATACCTAGTTTCCGCGTGGCTTGATACAATTTTTAAGCGCCCCTGGTGGAAACGAGGAAGAACTACAATGATTTTATTTTATAGTACTTCACACACTAGGATTTATCTCAAAGAAATGTTATTTTTGTTATAAACATTTCTTTGAGCTAAACTGTACTCTGAGCCCCGAGTTCACCAACGCTTGTTAACTAAAACGTGTGATTACTGTATTGAAACAAGTGCATAGATTAGTGCTTGGTGAACAGCAACATTTCGTTAACAAGCCGTTTAAGATCTAACCAACGGTTAATAAATTAAACATCTGTTGGTGATCTCGGGTATAGGACCCGAGTTTAACCGCTGTTGAAATACAGTAATCACACGTTTAACTTAAACAAGTGTTGGTGAACTCGGGTCTTAGGGCTCTGAAGCCATAATCATTTTCGATTGTTGTTTACTATACAAAGTCATACTACGAGTAAGTACCTATATGAAGTCTTGAACTGATCCATAGATTACTTCATAAAAGCCGTAGAGATTAGATTTTATAAAGATAGCTTTATTTTTATGCGAGTTGCAGACCAAGAGCTAAGCAAAGTTAGTTCGGGGTTAGCTCGCATAGCTGAAACCGTTTTGCCTTTGTGTCAGTACTGTCAGTGGTACCATTTATTGATGGTACAAGTGACACAACATGGTATCCTTAGTTTCCATAGATCTGTGCAGACTGCGAGTAAGACCAAGGTTCGGTTGTAGACCAAGAGCTAAGTTAGTTTAGCTTAGCCCTCATAGCTGATTGTGCATACACGATCTATGGAAAACTGCGTCAGTTATGCGAGCTAAGCTAAACTAACTTAGCTGAGCTCTTGGTCTGCAAACGGCTTTAAAGGCATTTGTGTCATTTAACTAAATCTAGCTATAGGTCAAATCAAACCTCTTGGCGTCTGTGATCACGAGTCATTGCGCAGTGGCAAATTTGTTATGTCAGCTCCGTGAGGAGAGGTGCTCTGCGCAGCTTGTATACTAAGCGCCACAAAAGTCGGCGGATGAGAAATTAGCCGTAGATGACAATTCACCGTGATTCGCTAATAATTGCGCATGTGTGCACAATTCCGTCGCCGCGTGTCGTAGTGGTAAGCACGGGCGTAGGGAGCGCGCGGGAGGCATGAGGTTGGCGGGCGGGTGTGACCCGGCGCGAGTCTCTCTGGCTCCCGCGCATACCTATAATTCGACTTTTGCGCAACGTTCTGCACATAACTTCTCATCCGCCGATTTGTGTGGCGCTTAGTATAGCTGGGCTTCACAAACGCCATATTTGATTCTGCCTATGCTTGCCCTTGGGGTATTTTATTATGCATTTTAAATAAAACGAAAATATTAAAACAATGCTCTTTATTAAGATCTTTAATTAATACTGGAGCATCGGGTTACCAATTAGTATAAATAGAGTAAAAAATTGTATACAATAAATAAATAAATAACTTAACAGTAACAATTCTTTCGTAACAAAATTTCCTTTGACTAGAATTTCGTTTGGTGAAAAATGTACATGATTTTATTTTATTTTATTGTCGTGAAAATGAGGTTGACAAGAAGTAGAGTGATTTGAAATTCTTATTTTACTCACATAAGACTAATTGAAATAATTTATTTTATGTATGTAGTACGAGTATTTTTTGTGGTCACTCGATTCTACTTAAATAAAATATGCACTCAAATATTTTTGAAACTAAATAAAGTCATTTTCAAATATTTCTGAAGAACCATTTTAGATCACAATACATGTAACACTGTCGCCATCCTTTACTCGCACGGTTAAAATGAAAGGGGGCACAATATTAATGATATTAGCCTATAAATGGTACTATAAAATAAGTGCACAATTATTACGAGTATTCATCAATTTTATCACATTTTAATATTCAATATATTTTTAAACTTGACATAATTTTGACCTAAAATATAATGTAAAATATGAATATGAGTAAAATAAGCATCCCTGTAACTTTTATCAAAGATATTTCTAATATAAAACTATGGATGTCGGGTCAGGCACAACTTTCATGATTTATTTTGGAAATATCCACGGAACGGAGTGGGTTCCGTAGAAATTGCGTTTTGCAAGATTTCCAAGTCAATAAAATATCACTTATAGGAGAAAACCTGATCAAGGTAAAACACAATCTTTAGACCTACACTTGTTTTTAGTAGGAAATATATTGTTTTTGGAGGATAAGTAGTGGAAATCTTTACTGGTCAGGACGCCTTAACACTTCAAGTATAGAGCGTTGGCTCTACACTTGGGTTCCGTAGAAATTGCGTATTGCAAGATTTCAAGTCAATAAAATATCACTTATAGGAGAAAACCTGATCAAGGTAAAACACAATCTTTAGACCTTGTTTTAAGTAGGAAATATATTGTTTTTAGAGGATAAGTAGTGGAAATCTTTACTGGTCAGGACGCCTTAATACTTCAAGTGTAGAGCCAACATCCATAGAGTAATGTAGAGCGGGGTGTCAGTGCGAGGCGAAGTTGGTGAGCAGTTCGTCCTGGATGCTGTTGGAGCGCGCCAGCATGCGCGGGGACATGGCGCCGAACGCCGCGCCCACTGTGTCGGCTTGAGAGCTCTCCGCCGCCTTGCGCTCGTGGTACGCGTCCGAAAATTCCTATAGGTGATAAAATACTTGATTTATTTGGCGATCGTTTAGCATAGCACGGGAAGCTGTGGTGGTCTAGCGGTAGTGACACCCGCCTTACAATCGTGAGGTCGTGGGTTCAAATCCCGGTTACCAATGAGTTCTTCGGATTTATGTACGGAATTTAACACCACTGGCTTTTCGGTAAAGGAAAACATCGTGACTCGTGAGGCAACCTGCATATATCAGTAGAAGAAATTCGATGGCGTAGGTAAATCCACCCGCAGCGTGGTGTATATGGCCCAATCACCCTTCGTGGGTAGGCTTAACCTTTCCTGCAGTGGACTATTAAAAAGGCTGATACAGTACAAGTACAGTTAGCATAGCTTAATCTAGTCTTCATCATCTACTGTGACAAGATCCGTTGGTTGATCACCTACTGTGATTGATGATGATTTGTGGATTTTTGTTGTGGCATTCGTTTGCCACAAGTAAAAGCAAACAGACCCCTCGGTGGCTCTAAAAGCGATAGGAGGCGATTGCGGAACGAGTTCAACTCTTCCGGGTTTCAACCGTGGTAAGTAGACTTATTGAAGCTGCGTAATATCCGTGGAAAAACACTTTCCCCTCAAATTTTACCATTCGCTATAGTCGAACTCGATTCCCCTCTCATTCTAGCCATTCCGATCTTTTCGTACCTATTCCATTAAGTTACTTAAACTTAATGACCTATTCCCATAGAAAAAAATTGGTTGTTTGTAATGTCGGTTTATGGACGATAATTTTATGTGATTATCGTCATATGAAAACATGCTTGAATCAACAACTGAAACAAGCCGAACGCTTAGGCTGATTGTGCCCCTCTATCGCTTGTGACGCGATCTCGCTTGCACGCTCGGTTCAGGCGGTAGATAACACTTTTTTCGTGCAGACGGCGTTCATCGATTTATAAGACGTTACCACGTTAAAAGAATGTTGTTCATCTCTCTCAACAGTGCTCGTAGCACTCCTCGGGCGAGGCGCGTCAGGTGGAGCGTATGTTTACCTTCAGTCTGTTCCCGAGGAAGACGGCGCGCTCGCGCTTCTTGTTCATGAAGTCGGACTGCGCGAGCCAGCGGTGCTCGTAGCACTCCTCGGCCGACGGCCGCTTCAGGGGCACCTTCTTGAACAGGAACATCAGGAACCGGGTCGCTTCCTGCAACACAATACAACATACTTCACCAAACTCTTCGAATACAGATGATATGAGAAAAGATGGATATTTGTAGTCAAACGCAAACCTATATGGAATAAAAAAAAAATTGAAAAATTGACAGAGCAGGTATTTTCAATTAGTAGACTGATGTAGTGAACTCATTATTCTAAAGTTTGGTTTACACAGATGTAAGAGGCGCGAAACGCAAACTACGAGACGAACCCTGAAGCACGAATGTCCTCGGTCGAAATCAACTTGGTCCTTCGCTTACCACTTTGGATAAATTGAAGCCGAAGTCGTTGACAGCATGCGTTTGTCCACTGTCCAGCTCAAACATATGAAGTACTTCGTGAGCGGCGAACTGCGAGCTGCATAACCGAGGCAAAACTTACGGCTACAGATCCACCAGACATGAACAGGGAAACTACAGACCTGAGTGATCTCCTTGTAGAGGTGCTCGAACCGGTAGCGCACGAAGGCGATGTTCTGCTTGGTCTCGGCGTCGTCCTCGCCGCGGAACGGAGACACGCCCGACAGCATGATGTACGTCAGCACGCCGAGAGACCAGATGTCGGTCTGAGGGTAGGCCGGCTCGTCCGCCACTATCTCCGGGGCTGAGGAGCAAGACAAACTGGGTGAGAAACACGCGCACGAGAAAAGGAACACAATAATCGAGCCATGATATCGTAGTGTAGTTAAGCCACTAACGATGGATTAGATCTTAAACCAGAGAAAGCGCACTAGGGTGATAGTATGGATGTGTTACACAGCGACCATCGTACGTGGTAACGAAGCGCTCGCAAATAGCAACGATAAAGACGTAACACATGCACGCTGTCTGACGCTGCGAACGATATAGCCACCCTTTGTAGGTAAGCTTATGTTCAGCAGTGAACTATTAAAAAGGCCGGTACATTATAGTACAGAACGACGTATATTACGTCAAGTAAAGCCTGTATTCAACGTAGATAACTACCCGAGTTTGACTGAGTCCTACTTAGTAAATTTTAAGCCTACAAAATTATAAAATGGTGTAGACTGAGCATAAACTGGAGCAACCACATATAAGTAAGCAGCCCTGACGATCTGATATCAATCTGACTAGTCAGTTACGTTTGGGTTGAAGAAATATTTCCAACTACTAGTTAGTATCGGTCTAGAGGCATTTAGGATGAAACACTTAAGTATACTAACCTTTGTATTCCAATTCTCCGACCTGCGGCACGCTCGTACCGAGCTTGGTGACTTTGTGAGCCGATCCGAAATCGCACAACTTCACTTGTATCGATCTAACCGAAGCCATCACGACATTGTCAGGTTGAAGGTTCAAGTGGCAGTAACCGCGCCAGTGCAGATACTGAAGGCCGTCTAATACTTGCGTCACTATCGTAGCTACCATCTGTTCCGTATAGTCGTGGCGAGACGACAAATATGTGAGAATATCGGCTCCCTGAAGCTTTTCTAGAATGAGGGCCGATACAGGTGAGCCGGGGACTTGGTAAGCTGCGATTAGGTTCGATATCCTTTCGTGTCGCAACCGCCTTAAACATTCAAACTCTCGCTGGACTTGAACTTCAGTCTCGGGCCTGTTTTCTAGAATTTTCGCGACGACGACGCTGTCATTTGATTTGTCGACGCCCTTGACGACGATGGAGAACTTTCCGCGCCACAGTTCGGAGATAAAGCTATATCTGTCCGTGAAGCCGGTGGACGTGTCCCAATCGACTGGGCTGCTCTCTGTGGCGTAATTGAGCTTGGGTTTCTCCTCGTCTAGAACGATATCCGTGCCAGATTCCGTGATCTGCTGCAAATGTCTCATGGCTTTCGTGACTTCGATCTTTTGGGCGCCGAATTCCTTCGTCTTGACTAGGTTGGTTGGGATGCCTTTGTCGCTCCATCCGATGCGATTACGGGAAGACAGTCTAAATTGGTAGCTGGTGTTGGGTTGAAGGTCGCGAACGACGAAGAATTCGTGGTCGATGTTGTTGGCGACGTCGATCCATTCGATTTTGTCGCCTTCTTTGTACTGCAGGCTGTAGCAGACTACTGGGGAGTTTCCGTCGTATTTGGGCTGCTTCCATCGGAGCAGGACTTCGGAATCGGAGACTTCAGCGGCCGTGGGGCTGTCCGGGGCGTCGGGGTTGGTGGCTTCCACCACTCGTGTTCTAGCTACCGTCTGTCCGACCTTGTTTCTGGCGATGACCTTGTAGTATCCGATATCGTGGTGCATACACGGGTCAAACTTGAGCGTGGACCTGCCGTCCTCGTCCTCGATGATTTTGATGCGCTGCCCCTCGGCCAGCACCATGTCGTTTTTGAACCACGTGATCTTGGGCTGCGGGTCTCCTACGGCGTAGCAAGATAGCTGGGCGGGTTCGCCTTCCCTGAGAAGTGGAAAACGCAGATTAAAACATAACATATCAAGTGATTAGGTGAATTCAGTAGACAACATTTTACTTTACTACAGGTTTTACTTCAGTGTCACAGAAGAGTGCGCAAGCTTATCTGACCTACGACGTTTTTGAACATTTCAGTTCTTTTATTGTGTATACCGACTAGGTAGTCGGGGTAGTGGCACAAATCCTACCTCCTCTGAGACAGAGTTGGGTTTTATTAAGAGCTAGCGATCATCCCCGGCTTCGCTCAGGTGTATTACACACATAAACCTTTCTCTTGAATCACTCTATCTATTTAAAAAAACCGCATCAAAATTCGATGCGTAGTTTTAAAGGAATAAGCATACATAGGGACAGACAGACAGGGAAGCGACTTTGTTTTGTACTATGTAGTGATACTGATTTATTCGGATTACCGAATTCGTATTAGTTGTTGACTGTGGTTACCTGATGGGCAGTAACTGAGGCTTCTCCCCGTAGAAGGGCAGCTGTCCACTTCTCTTGGCTTCCATAATGGCCTAAGCTTCAGCATACGAATCTAACCGCGTGCCGAGTTCGGGCGTCAGTCGCCGGACGATATAGGATTCACTCTAAATTGTCGACTGTAATTACCTGATTGGTAATAACTGAGGCTTCTCCCGGAAAAAAGGCAGTTTTTAGCCTCCATAATTGCCTGAGCCTCAGCATACGAGTCCAGCCGCGTGCCGAGCTCGTGCCTCAGTCGTCGCACGGAGTAGGATTCGCTGCCATAGTGGTTGAATGTGGTTACTGACCTGATGGGTAATAACTGAGGCTTCTCCCGGAAGAATGGCAGCTGTCCGTCCTTCTTGGCCTCCATGATGGCCTGAGCCTCAGCATACGAGTCCAGCCGCGTGCCGAGCTCGTGCCTCAGTCGCCGCACGGTGTAGGACTCGCTGCCATAGTTGTTGATGCGCTCGCGGCGCTCGTCGTCGATCTCCTCGTCCATTATGTCCGTGAAGCGACGACGCTCGCGGATAATTGGCGTCTGTAATAATGTCAAATATTCATCAGTCTGTCTGTATGGCATCTGCATGAGTTAAAGACTCTAAATAATGGCTACTTTCTTCTATTCTACGATACAAAATGAATCAGCCATCATCGCGGTGACCTGCCTTTATTTAAGCGAGTTACCTTTATTTCAATAGATATCGCTTTACACCCATTGCTCCTACTGGAATTCCAGTATCAAAATACATAAAGAAGGTAAAGTCATCTAATATCCAGCCCAAAACAAATATTATTTAAATTATCTAAATTGCTTAGGATAAACCGTAACCATAATTCATAACCTAAATATAATGCCGAAATTAAAATCCGGGATTTTCCTGCATCAAAGGCAGAAGTACTACCATATGTACTAGGAGGTCAAAGAAACACGTTATCACTGGTGAAATTGCGTCAGTGATAACAAAGTGGATATATCTCACCCTGGGGTCGTAGGTGTCGAGCCCGGGCGAAGCGACCGTACGCCACCTCCATATTATACTTGCGTCTCGGTTGACCAATGATAACAAAGTGGATATATCTCACCCTGGGGTCGTAGGTGTCGAGCCCAGGCGAAGCGACCGTACGCCACCTCCATATTATACTTGCGTCTCGGTTGACCAATGATAACAAAGTGGATATATCTCACCCTGGGGTCGTATGTGTCGTGCACGGCGATGCTGTACCCGGTCGAGCGGCCGCACGCCACCTTCATGTACTCGCGCAGTCGCACCGGGAACTGCGTGTCACGCAGCTGCAGTAGGTACGTGTCGGGACCGTTCTGGTAGCTGCAAACACGAACAAATTATCTTAAAAAGGGTATCAAAATAGAAGAATTATTAGTAGGTACAGGCTGGATGCTAACAAGGATGGTAACAAATTATTAAGATCGTAGGTACAGGCTGGATGCTTTGGTAACAGCTTTTTGGACGCATTAGTGATGGATTATAGTCCGGCAATCTCGTGCGCGACCATCCCGCGGGGTGACAGATGGTGGCAGGGACGAGGTAGTAGTAGTAACTACGCGTCATTCTAGCATTCTTTCCCTTCCCCGCTACACCACCCGCTACTCGCTGACTTCTTGGGTACCTCGTCACCGTCTGTCACCTAGCGGGACGGACGGGCACTAGACTGCCTGACTACAGTAGGATAGTATGTGTAATGTTCTAATGGTTGAATAAGAAAACATACAATATTTTACAAGTTTATTTCAAAAGAAACTAACATTTAAAAGGTTATTTTAATATTTTAAAAGTAGGTAGCTAATCTAATTTTATAGTAGGTAGGTATGTACAATATTATCGGTCCGAGGCCCTAGGGTTAATTGGATCGCAAGTTGTGTCGGTTGCGGACTGATACTATCCTGTGGCTCAGACGACGCGGCGTCCACAAAATGGCGCCAATCTCTTTGCGTCGACTGTACGTGTTTCACATCAAATAATTCTCTTAATTGAGCGTCATCGGAATACTAATTTTTTTCTCGACTAATTTTTCATCACTACGTAATTATTTTAATAGTATTAACGTAATAATATTACGTTACATATGATGGATTAGTAGTAAGGCCAACAAATTTACGCTTCGTCCGAGCATTGGAATCTACTCCGGAATGGTAGAATTCGGATAACAGCTATACTAAACCTACTTCTGTGTTATAAAGCTACTGTTGATCTGTTGAGCTACTGTTGACAAAACCTCAATGATACTAAAATAATAGGAATAAATAAATAGGTGTACTCATTACTCACTGGCTCTCTGACTTGGCGGAGACCTCCCAGTCAGGGTGCTCCCACTGCTTGAACTTGAGGTCGAAGGGCACGCGCTCACGGTCGTGTCCGTCGCGCTCGGGGCTGCCTGCACATACACAAACAAACATACAACATTGCGACCTAGGTGAAGTAAACTTTTGATTTATACGGGGCCAGTATTGGTGTCGTGCAAATCATCTGCACTATCATCCTTGAGTTACCTACAAATTATCACGTAACCCTAAATATCAAAGCAACGCGAAATATTTTTATAGAAACTAGTGCTTCGCGTCGCGATGATACTCGAGATTTTTATTCGCGAAGTTGCAATGTTTGTGGCCTTATGAATTCATTTTAGGTGACGCCAGTACCTTGTCAGACATAATATAGAGCTGCTAGGCTGTTTTTGGCTGCACCGGTGCGTTCCTTTTGGAGATCCCGGAGCTCCAGAGAAGGCAAAAAGGCTGGCCACCGAGGAGGTTTAAGTGGGTACAATCCCACATAACCTTACTGCACCCCAATGCAGTTAGGGCATCTTCTGAAGATTTCCTCATCGTAAAAAAAAGGCTGTTTGTGGTAACTTAGTTTTGCATATTAAGTATTATGTAGGAAGGAACTTACTCAAAATTATACGACAAGTACATGAACAGAAAAATGTCTTTGTTACCTTTTCGGTAAAATCGTCGAAGTCTACTATTATTCGAGTTACTATTCTAAGAGTTGCTAATTTAGTTACCTTCGGGAGTGTATATTTCTCCGGGCGGGTAGACCATCTTGCTGGGGTGGTCGAAGGCGCCGCTCAGCGGCCGACGCCGGAACCACGTGCGGCATTGCGCGTTGCTTGTCCAGTCTCTGCAATACAAGTTCACTCTGTCACCACCAGCATCAGTATATTTACAAATGGGTGAAAGAGAAAAGAGGCTTATCCTTCAGTGGGTTGAAATGAACGATGATGATAATGAAAGCCGTAGTGGTCTAGAGGTAGTGACACCCATCTTACAATCGAGAGGTCGTGGGTTCGAATCCCGGTCCCGTACCAATAAGTTCTTTGGAATTTATATACGGAATTTAACACCACTGGCTTTTTTGTGAAGGAAAACATACTGAGACAACCTGCACATGTCCGTAGAAGAAATTCGATGGCGTATGTGAATCCACCAACCCGCACTGGGCCAGCATGGTGGATATGGTATGGCCCAATCACCCTTTGTGGGTAGCCCTACGTCCTGCAGTGTACTATTAAAAGTCGGTACGGTATAAGCATACCGTACAGTACAGTACAGATAATGATGAGTACAGGCGTCACTATCCGATCACCCGTAAAACGTCCATTGCGAGACGCTACCGACTTCCAAAAAAGAAGTCAGAACGCCGTTTAGCGTTCATGCCAGACACACTATATATAGTTTGCGTTATAGGGAAACCTATACTAAGCGTACCAGCACCAATATAAAAGTAAAGTATTCAGCGTCTTTCTGCGATTGTTTTGGGTAAAACCTCAGCACTACTATAATCTAGGTTGTCTATGATTATACGTACAGCTTAGAAAAAGGTGGATATCTACCAACAGCCCTGAACGTTTGTCCAATCTGCCCACTGCACTTACTAATCCATAGGTCTATGGTCCTTCGAGCTAATATTAGATAACTAAATCTTCAGTGAATTTGGTCCTTCTATGGGACCTCAAAATAACACACACTTACTGCACAGCATTCGCTACAGTTGACGGCAAAGAGGTCAATGTGGTAAACAAATCCCAGAAGAATTTCTTCACTCCCGCAATAACACCCATTTTGGAAACTTTCGTCCCAAAGAGACGTAAAGGGTTCGATTTTATCGACAACAAAACATATACTGATTAGTGTATGGGGAAGTACTGTAAGTACATCAGCGGGGAATTCTGTTCCGCTCGAGATCATTTGCGTCACTATTTCTCTCGTCGCGAATGTTATTATATCGACATGGATGATTGAAAAAGGAGGATGCGTTAAATAGTTGAAAATCTAAACCCAAGTCGACTTTAGTTTGTCTTTGACTCTGCTTGGCCTGGTCTCCGCAAAATGGCTTTGACTATCCACAAAGCATAAAAACTACTAACTCTATCGACGATAATAAGTGTCATTTGAATTACATTTTAAATAGCACGTTAGTCCCTTCCCAATATGGAGGACATTTTCATGATAGACCTTATTTTTCGAAGACGAGTGAGTTTACAGCGGATCCTCTTGTTTCTTTTATCAATGGATTGAAACGATATCGAACTCTTCACAAGCTGTTCAGAATATTTTGGGTAGGCGCCAAAGACCTAGTCATCCCTTCATATTTGACACATAAGTATTGTAAAATATATATCATATCGATGGCGTAATCACTCAATAATGTTTTACGGAATTGCAGCGTGTCTTGCCCTTTGATCTATATTTAGTTTAATTTATGAGCTTTATTTTTAGCGTAGCAAGACTATTTGTATCGTTTATTTTGATTGGTAGGCACTCGTAGTAGACGTAAGGGCGTATTGCTATTAATAAAGTGTGCCTATGGAATAGTTAGCATAATAATGCAAAAGCATGATTTCTGCGGCGGAAAATATCTCGTTATATTACGTACATTTAGTGCAACGATAACAGGCAAAGTCTAGTATCATCATAATTTCTGGCGTAAGACGTTCACAGCGGGTCTTTCGAATAGATTCTCAATAGCACTTTTTGCGAAACTCATTGCATCCAGCGCGTCACTACGGTTTCACACGTCCATACGCTCGTGCCAGTTGATTACCAGCAGCTCCGACATGACATTCTATGTCTCTACCATCTGTTACTCACCTGTACAAGTTGTAATAGTTCCTCAATCTGTCAGTAGTGATTTGGTACTCTTCCTGGTAGATCTTATCAGCCAGGGACAGCCACGGGTGCGAGAGCGCAGCGTTCACGTCCATACGTTCGTGCCAGTTGATTACCAGCAGCTTCGAGATGAAGTCGCGGCATTCTGTGCTCAGACGAGACCACCTGCAGGCATAAAATTGACATTTTAAGGTTTCGATTATCCTCTACAAAGATAGCTTGACGACGATCGTAATTGCCAAACATTTGGCTGGCTCAATCAAGAATCAACATGCTTGCTGCTAAACCGTTTGACCGTCTCGGAGGTTCTATAAAACCATAGACTGAATCAAGCTTCTTAGCTGTTGTGATGTTAGCTACAAGTTACCGAAACCACAATACTGACTGAAGCTCACTTAGCAGCTGCGTTGGATTTCGAGCAGCTCGTAGCCAACTTCACAACCGACAAAAAGTTTGATTCATAATGTCCGTACCAGATCTCGTCGTGCCAGTCCCAGCGGCCCTCGCGGATGCGGGTGAGGGTCTCGCGGTCGTTGACCCCGCGGAAGGCCGAGTATCCGGACAGCAGGATGTAGGTGATGATGTCACGTACCAGATCTCGTCGTGCCAGTCCCAGCGGCCCTCGCGGATGCGGGTGACGGTCTCGCGGTCGTTGACCCCGCGGAAGGCCGAGTATCCGGACAGCAGGATGTAGGTGATGATGTCGCGTACCAGATCTCGTCGTGCCAGTCCCAGCGGCCCTCGCGGATGCGGGTGACGGTCTCACGGTCGTTGACCCCGCGGAAGGCCGAGTATCCGGACAGCAGGATGTAGGTGATGATGTCACGTACCAGATCTCGTCGTGCCAGTCCCAGCGGCCCTCGCGGATGCGGGTGACGGTCTCGCGGTCGTTGACCCCGCGGAAGGCCGAGTATCCGGACAGCAGGATGTAGGTGATGATGTCACGTACCAGATCTCGTCGTGCCAGTCCCAGCGGCCCTCGCGGATGCGGGTGACGGTCTCGCGGTCGTTGACCCCGCGGAAGGCCGAGTATCCGGACAGCAGGATGTAGGTGATGATGTCACGTACCAGATCTCGTCGTGCCAGTCCCAGCGGCCCTCGCGGATGCGGGTGACGGTCTCGCGGTCGTTGACCCCGCGGAAGGCCGAGTATCCGGACAGCAGGATGTAGGTGATGATGTCACGTACCAGATCTCGTCGTGCCAGTCCCAGCGGCCCTCGCGGATGCGGGTGACGGTCTCGCGGTCGTTGACCCCGCGGAAGGCCGAGTATCCGGACAGCAGGATGTAGGTGATGATGTCACGTACCAGATCTCGTCGTGCCAGTCCCAGCGGCCCTCGCGGATGCGGGTGAGGGTCTCGCGGTCGTTGACCCCGCGGAAGGGCGAGTGTCCGGACAGCAGGATGTATGTGATGATGCCGACGCTCCACATGTCCGCACCAAACGATACGCCTTCGCCGTTCGCCACCTTCATAAGGCAACAATTTATTGAAATCTTACTTTACAAACAATCAAAAGGATTTAGGTAATTCAAATTAGACAACTGAACACGAGCATCTAGTTTGGCGGCTACGAAGCACCTACTAAGTACAACCTGCGTAAACCGCAATCCTGACTGAAGCTTAGGATTAGGCACAATGCACACCAACATGGACAACTTCACAACCGACAAGAACTTTGATTCGGCCTCATTGTAATATCATTTATATCGTATTTGCTCGTAAAGTGGCTGTAATTACACCAATTTCAATATCGTAATGTAATTCATTACGCACTTGTGCATTATTGTAATGTAAAACGCACGCCGCCACCGACTGCAGAACTCTGTGGTCTCGTTTCTCCTGCTTTCACTCAAGAGAGTGAGAGACATTACGGCACTTGTGCGTTATTGTAATGTAAAACGCACGATGCTTCGACTGATGCACGACTTTCACTCAAAGTCAGAGTTTTATTTATTTTCTCGCAAATATGTTATAAAACGTCGTATGACATACGTACGCTTTGAAAATTACAGCCTCTGCTTCCTTATAACCGTCGCCTACGGCTCGGGCATGCAATATCGCCTCGGCTGTAATTTTCAACTTACCGCACTTATATCATAATGTACTATTAAGAATAAGAACCATTTTTATTGTCAGACTGTGGATGTTACAAAAATAATAAATTGTTTCAACAGTTTCATCCAACAAGGACATGTAATATTTCAAAGAACTTGCTGTCCACTTCAAAATAATGAAATTACGAAATCAATATTAATTCATTCATGTCAATAAATACAGTATCCAAAATTATTTGCAATGTAAAATCAAATTATATTAAATAATAATAAAATTCAAATAACTTAAATTAATAACTTGGTCTGAACAATACAAATTACATTATATTACGTTTTACTTTATCTTTCAGGAATACGCTTAGGATCTGAATACGTGAAGTGATAATTATGACTTGGCACCCAACGTGGGGCAGATGTTTCCTATTTCCCGATCATAATGGAAAGACGATTCATGAATATAAATTACAACTATAGTTCGGCCGTTCAGAGAATGCGTTCCTGACACGTCATCTTGAAAAAATGTTTTTGGCCGATATCTCGGAAACTATGTACTTAAGGGTAAAAAACATTAAGATCATTATTGTAGAAAATAAAATTTCGCATCTTTTGTTTCCATTAAACTTTTTTGTAAAACTTACCGTTTACGATTTATGGACCATTTAATGTTTTAAGGTTCATTTAATGAAATTTCATTGTAGAATATAAAATTTCGCATCTTTTGTTTCCATTAACCTTTTTTTTAAAACTTACCGTTTACGATTTATGGACCATTTAATGTTTTAAGGTCCATTTAAAGGTAATTTATGGGCCATAAATCGTAAACGGTAAGTTTTACAAAAAAGTTTAATGGAAACAAAAGATGCGAAATTTTATTTTCTACAATAATGATCTTAATGTTTTTTGCCCTTAAGTACATAGTTTCCGAGATATCGGCCAAAAACATTTTTTCAAGATGACGTGTCAGGAACGCATTCTCTGAACGGCCGAACTATAGATGCCCGATAATTCACGCTTTTTATCGCAATAATGGCATGATTCTTAACTTTAGTTTGATTGATCTTGTATCATCTTTAGTCAGAAGAAGCGAGGAATCAACCAGATTGTTACAATATCATAGGATTCTGCTCGATACATACCGTGACAACAAATCTTATAGGAAAATTTGTTTTATAGTATATCTATGAACTAATGAACGATAATGGCTATTCTGCAATAGAGTTAAATACGATATTGAAAAGTTACCTCTGGCGCGACGAACTCGGGCATGCCGTAGTCTAAAGCCGCGTGCCTGTTGAACTGGATGCGGCGCGAGAGACCGAAATCGCAGATTTTCAGCTCGTCGCTGCCCGCGTGGGACAGCAGCAGCTCACCGATCTACGGGAAACACCGATAAAGATGGTTAATACATTTTACTATGGAAATTTACGTGGTTTTCACACATTTTAAACGATATAAAACGGGACTCACTCACGTTCGTATAGTCATTGCGAGACGGCTCCGCGTGCTAGCACTCGCCAACTTGAGAAAGGTCGCCGAACGCGACCGAAACTATAGTCGTGTTATGAGTATACGAACACGTAAGTGAGTCCCGTTTTATACAATTTGGTTTGCGGCAATGAGCTTTTAACAAAAGACGTTATACTCATTAAAAATAGCCCAAAAACCTGGCGAAATTCCGTTGTACCTACTTAGGTCGAATATGTATATGAAGCATTGTTTCCATCACTTATGAGCAGAGCATAAAACCCAGTTGTTAGAAAGTTAAACGCAGGTTCACAGTTACGAGAGCTGCAAATCGCCTTGTACATGTGACGCGTGTAACGTCGGCGCAAGACAAGCCTCGACTGACTTGACTCAAGCTAATTAGCTTGACTTGAGTTCGCTATGCTAAGCTGAGTCCTACTAATATTATAAACGTGAAAGTTTGTAAGGATGGATGGATGGATGTTTGTTACTCTTTCACGCAAAAACTACTGAACGGATTGAAATGAAACTTTGCAATTATATTGCTTATACACCAGAATAACACATAGGCTATAAATTATAATGATATTGCGTAAGTTTTCCATATTATAACAATAAGTGTAACAATAAGTAGGAAAAATTCTGCCATCTGTAAGCTATCCTAGCGTGCGCTCCAAGAAATGTCAAATCGAACAAATATTATGTCAAATCGATTTTTTTTGTTTTTTTATTTTCTACCTCCTTTCCACCGCCTCGAAATGTCATGCGGGCGAAGCCGCGGGCAAAATCTAGTATAATCATAAACGAATGGTATAATGTATCTACCCTAATATACGAGTATATATATAACATGATTGGTTTACGGACTATTTTACGTGATAAAGTCATAGGAAGACATTGTTGAATCAACAACTGAAGCCGAACTGAGCTTAGGCCGATCGTGCCTCCCAATATCTTGTCCCGCGCTCACGCTTGGACGCTCGGCTCAGGCGAAACGTGACACATTTTCGTGCGTGAAGCCAGCGTTCATCGATTTATAAGACGTCAAAAATACAAGCCAAGTCAAAAATGTTAATCCTTATGAATCCGAATGTGTGTTTGTTGGTTTTGTTCCTCTTTCACGCAGCAACGGGACAACAGATTGACTTGATTTTTAGGGTTCCGTACCCAAAGGGAAAAACGGGACCCTATTACTAAGACTTCGATGTCCGTCTGTCAGTCTGTCTGTCTGTCCGTCTGTCACCGGGCTGTATCTCATGAACCATGATAGATAGGCAGCTGAAATTTTCACAGATGATGTATTTCGGTTGCCGCTATAACAACAAACAGGTACTAAAAACAAAATAAAATTAATATTTAAGGGTTTATGTATTTCTCATACAACAAACCTGAATTTTTAGACGTTTTTCGCTCTATATTAATAATGGTACCAGGTATATGCTTGAAATTTTCACAGAATATTTAGTTTTATATTCCCTTCAATAATAAATAATAAAATTAAAATAAAATAAATATTTAAGGGGGGCTCCCATACAGTACGGAACCCTCCGTGCGCGAGTCCGACTCGTACTTGGCCGATTATTTTGGCATGAACTTAGTTTGAAAAACGGAAAATGACATAGGCTACATTTTATCCCGAAAAAATAAAAGGTCTTATTGGGATAGCAGAAAAATTGAAACATAACGCGGGCGAAACCGCAAGCTAAGTTAGTACAATAATATAGAAAAAAATCTGACCGTGAGTCCGAGATGCGCAACGCTGTTGTCGTGCATGTACTTGAGTCCTCTCAGTAGTTGCCTCATGTAGCCCGCAATTTCGCGCTCCGTGTACCCTGGACCCCTGAGCAATCTGCAAAATTTTCAAATGTTAATGTATAAGGAAGTGTTGTATTTAAAAATAAAGTTGTTTTGATAGGTCAATCCAATTTAAACTAGTAAGCAACCGTGTAGTACTGCAGAACTCATAAAGTAACACTTAGTGCAAGTGATCAAGGCACATAGCGCGCAGAACTTATAACTGATGCTCCCTCACAAGACCGTTAGTTTGCCTTTGACCACAATCTGTCTGATGTTAAGCAGAGATGCGATCTAGGATGTAGCATGCCTATTTTAAAGAGCAATATAATAAAAATAATCCTATAAATACTTGTTCGAAAGCGTCTACGCATGAAAACTGATCAAGTGACAATCATTCCGAGCGTTCTTATACCAGATCATGACTACAGCGAGAATTAGATGACTCTGACCAGCTCGCCACCGTCCGCCAGTTCAGTGACCAAGGCCAGAGTGTGCTCAAGTTCGTACGCGTCATGAAGACTGATCAGATAACAATAATCCCGAGCGTTCTTATACCAGGAAATCATAACTACAGCGAGAGTTACCTGTCTAGCTACCAAGAGATCATGACTACACCGAGAGTTACCTGTATTTGACCAGCTCGCCACCACCGGCTAGCACAGTTACCAGGGCCAGGGTGTGGTCAAGTTCATACGCGTCATGAAGACTGATCAGATAACAATAATCCCGAGCATTCTTATACCAGGAAATCATAACTAAAGCGAGAGTTACCTGTCTAGCTACCAGGAGATCATGACTACACTGAGAGTTACCTGTCTTTGACCAGCTCGCCACCACCGGCTAGCACAGTGACCAGGGCCAGGGTGTGGTCAAGTTCGTACGCGTCATGAAGGCTGATAACAACAACCCTGAGCGTTCTTTTACCAGAAAATCAGAGTTACTTATCGCTAGCTACCAGGAGATCACGACTACAGCGAGAGTTACCTGTCTCTGACCAGCTCGCCGCCGCCCGCCAGTTCAGTGACCAAGGCCAGGGTGTGGTCATGCTCGTATGCATCATGAAGCCTGATGAGATGACGGTCGTTGAGGAGGTTCATGATGTCCAGCTCGTTCTTCATGAACGGCTTCAGATCCGAGTGGCCGTGCATTATCTTCGCGGCGTAATTGCGACCTGCCATTTAGAATGATTTATTAGATTTTTTAATTTAAAAAGTTAGGCCCAGCATTGGGAAAATAAATGTTCAAAGAAAAAAATAAGGCAAGGTACGGCCTCCATGAGAAAAATCTCGGAGAATTGTGCCTTGGTATATCCCGGTAAAATCTGCCCTGAGAAAGGATCTAATAGACTTTCGATAGTTTCGAAAAAAAGTGTACTAGATACTCAGACCAAATAAAACAATCAAGACAGAATGTTGAGAAACAAACAAGTGAGGCCGGCAAAAACTACTCCTCCCCATGTACAGACACAATTACACACACAAACACGTACAACGAAACTACGCCTTGGCACGTCAGTCGAACTATGGCGGCGCAAAACCGACGCACTCACCACATGTACCTACCTATAAAAATAGGCATCACTTGTCTGTTCACTACTTCCTGTTTTGATTTTTTTATTTGGTCTGAGACTAGATTATGACGCAAAGCGCCATATATAAAAGCATCGCTCAAAGCCTCACTGTATCTACAATTGTACACTTATGACATCAATAGTAAATTAACTCAACTAGGACTGGATTCGCGTGTCACATACGCTGTCATAACCAATGCTAGCTGGTCTAAAGCCTGTGGGAGTTGTTAGAACGTGTGTGTTACCGGAGAGTCTCTCGGCGGCGTGATAGACGACGCCCTGCACGCCGCGGCCGAGCTCGTCGCCGAGGTCGTAGAAGTCACCGAAGGGTTTGGTGCTCGGCTTCACGCGCGGTGGGTGCTCCCGGATCCTGCACAACAAAGTCGGGCGATCAGGACAAGATTGATACGATAAGTAAGTAAGTTCGTATAGGCCGGGTGGCTAGCCCTGGTGTCAGAGTTTTTAGGCCGCCTGAAGGCCTCTGACATGGCTAAATGGTGAAAACAACCGGGACCTACAATTGATACGATACAGTACAGACATGCAGAACTAGAATGTTAAATGCTCATGATGTTTTATGGTGAAGCTTTATTATTGCACCATTGAGGGCATTAATAAAGCTTCCCTTAGCTAGGATACCCTTCAAAATAAAATTTAAAAATTGGCAGTAGACCCCTAAAATTACAACCTCCGCCCATACTATCAAAACGGATCGGACCAGACCTATAGTGAGCATCGTAGTGTAGCCTTCTGAGACCCAGGGTTTTTTTGAATCTTTATTTATAGAAGAAAAGTAGTAGTAAATAACTACAAATTGATTATATTCCTTATTTAGTTAAAATAGAATCATCAAGTATCTAATTTGACCCGTAGTTCCAATTAAAATATCTTGAAAAACGAGAAATGTGGAAAAAGCGCGATATCACCGTTGATACAGGTCGCGGCATATAAGTCTAGCGCTGAGCGAAGTGTGGAGGGGGTGGATGCGCATGAGTTTAGTATGGCGGGCAACATGCGCAGCCATCCCCTCCACAGTACTCTCGGCGCTAGACTTACGTGTCACTACTTGTACTGTCGGCGCGCGAGTTGAATGCAGAGCTTAGGAATGCGAATGTCTCCCCCCGCTATCCGCACGCCCAACCCGCCCAGGCGCGTGAGGTGGGGCGTGCGGATAGCGGGGGGAGATGCTCCCGCTCTTTACCTCAGACCCCGACTGCATTCAACTCGCGCGCTATCTGTACCGGTGGGTCTCAAAAGAGTAGAGGTTCTTTTCTCCCTAAGCGAATGAATTGGAGCTCATGAGTTCCTCACGAAGATCCGTTGTGGAGAAGTCTGGGCCATAATGACTACCTGGCCCAATTAGTACATTACGCTTCTCACCTTACTTACTATACGCACTTCTATACGTCGTAATTAAGAGACAGACATATTATTTCACATCTGTACAAAGGTTGAATAAAAGTAGTGGTATAATTATGATACTCGTACCTATCACCACTAATTTAAATACACTTAGAACAACAATAACACAGAAGGCTAGTGATTTCAAAGTTGTGGAATCACTATGTCGTGAGCTGATAACTTCTTCTCTTTAGGTCTTTTAGAATAACTTATTGGATCACTTTAGTGTGCGTTTTAACACACAGCTCTTCGGAAAGTAAACCGTGAAGTACATACCTGTACGAGTAGTCGTGTTCACTCTCCTCCACGTACAGCATAGCAGAGGAGCTGACGGAGCCAGCCACGTTGCGCGCCGAGATGGAGTACAGACCCTCGTCCTTCAGGATCGCGTCCTGGATCACCAGGATGCACAGGTCCGGCTCGATGAACTGGATCTGAAGGTAACATGTAGAGCATTAGTTAAGTAGATGAGAGCCTGTATATTAAGGGCCACACAGGTCGGCGGATGGGAAGTTATGCGCAGAACGCTGCGCAGAAGCCGAGATATGGGTATAGCGGGAGCCAAGGAGACGAGACGCCAGGGCACACCCGCCCGCCATCCTCATGCCTCCCGCGCGCTACCTACGCCCGTATTCACTACTTCGCCACTTGTGTAGGCATTGTGCACACATGCGCAATAGTAAACGAATCACGGAAAAGTGTCATCTGCGGCTAACTTCTCATCCGCCGACTTGTGTGGCGCTTAGTATACTAATAATAGTTTTTACTTTTACATTCAGGCTCCTTTCTGAAACCTTAATAGCAGATATCCTAACAAAAGGATTTTCGGAGTTTTTACTCATAAATCCTCTTATACTGATAATATGGGTTTTTGGCTCATTCGGTTCAGTTACCAACAAAACAAAATGCAAACAAACAAAGTGCTAGCCTAGTTAGAATTTAGAGCTATGTTTATACCGAGACCAAGGTACGACACAGTCTGGATACGGCACGCCCGTCGCCGACCCTCTATGCAGTCTTCCTCTCCAACACTACAGTTTCCTCTGGTCTTCTGATAAAGGTGGGATATTCCACCAGCTCGAGGCGCACGCGCTGCCTGGCCTGACTGTGCTCGTTGGTTATTAAAAACATACACTACTGTCTACTGATGGTATACCTTAGTCCTAGAGCTGGACGCGAGTGGCTGCCAGTCCCTGTACCACTTGATGTCTGGATACAGCACGCCAGTGACGTGAGCCTATATCCTGGCGGTCTTCATCTCCAACAGCACAGTTTCTTTAGGCCTTCCAATGAAGTTAGACTATTCCGACAGTACGAGTATTTCAGTACGATTTACAATATACAAGCCCAGTCAGAATTTATATCTACGTTTATTTCGAGACCACGGTATGACAAACTCGGTGCTATACGTGAGAAATTACCTTAGTCCTGGAGCTGGGCGCGAGTGGCTGCCAGTCCTTGTACCACTTGATGTCTGGATACGGCACGCCGGTGACGCGAGCCTCTATCCTGGCGGTCTTCCTCTCCAGTACGACAGTTTCTTCAGGCCTCCTGATGAAGGTGGGGTATTCCGCCAGTTCGAGGCGCACGCGCTGCCTGGCTTGTCCATGTTCATTGGTCGCGACCGCTTCGTACCAACCGGCGTCACGTTCCAGCATTCTGGATAGGGAAGGTTGCAAACTCAGAATGAATTGCTTATATAAGACTAGAAGACGACTACAGCGACGACACAATTGAATATGCAAATTAAAAAAAAACGTTTTTAGTACAACACGTGAAATATGTAGCCATGGTCATCAAATTAGGTATGAGAACACCTGTATTTTGATGGATAGCCTTCCTAATAATTGCATTATTATTATTAATTGTACAATTTTATATTTAATGGTAACCGAAAATTCTTAACTTCTTAACTAAAATAAATAATATATGAACCAGCACACAATATCGTATATTTTTACAGATTTGTAGGATAATCCTTGGATCTCATGATGATTTTACTTCAAAGATGGAGTAGCATACAGGCAATACTTTAGTGTTGCGCGCTGAGTGATGATCCAAAACCTAATTGATACAAAACCCAAAGTATTTGAAGATTTACAATTAGCGTACAACATTATTAAAAATAATATGGTCCTTCGAGTTGTTGATCACACCCTGAAAATCGACTCACGATTCAACTCACTGGCATTTGCTGATAAAACTTATAAGGGAATTTTGCATGCCGGCCATTTTGTTTATTACCTCACCGTAAAAACGAAATAATCGCATGACACCTAAAAAATAAAGAAAGTGAACTTACTTGTTGATAAACAGTGTAGCCTGTCCATTCCTAGTATAGGACCAGTCGTATCGTCCTCCGATCTCGATGGGCTCGTCGTTGAAGAAGTACGTCATCCTTGGCTTGGGGTAGCCGTACACGAACCAGAACAGACTGGCATTGTGTCCTTTTACGCCATATTGCGAGTCGTGCTCTTGGCGCAGGAAACGAGGGGCCTGAGCGTAGCCGTCGTGTGGGGGACGCTCGATGTCGAAGTCCTGAAAGTACGATGAAAACTTTACTTAGCATTTAAACTATTATAATTTTTGTGCAAATGTTTTCAGCTTTTACACCTAACGATTAGAACACGATATTATAATACAAACGTAAGATTCTTGATGATTAGATCAACTGAGATACGACGCTGAATTGACCGCTTCTCAATACACAAGGACGTTCTAAGCAGCTGTTTGTACGCCGAACGCTGCTTTTCATGTGCTATTAACATCATGACAAAAAAATAGACACAATCATTGACGCAAACATGTCACAAAGTAAATACTAAACCTTACCTTGAGGAAGTAAGGCGAGGTTTTCGGCCTGAAATCGATTCCAGGTTCCAAATAAGGCACGAACTCAGGCGAGTCAAGTTCAAGTTTAGCGCGATAAGTCTGCGCGTATTTGTTCTCGACCCGCACTAGGAAGCGGTAGGTAAGTAAGCGGTTGATGGGAACTGTGTCACAGAAGATCTTACCTTAGGGAAGTAAGGTGAGGTTTCCGGCCTGTGTTTATTCCAGGTTCCAAATAGGGCACGAACTTTGGCGGGTAGGGTTCGAGTTTGGCCCGATGAGTTTGCGCGTACGGCGAGGGATCGCTGACGCCATATTTATTTTCAACTTACCGTTTTTTTGCGATTTTTATGACCATCAATATTAAGATATCTCGTTCCGTGATAATGCTACGCGACGTTAAAAATTGATCGATAGACAATTAGACATATTTGATAAGAATTACATCATAAAAGATCTTACCTTAGGGAAGTACGGCGAGGTTTCCGGCCTGAAGTCGATGCCAGGTTCCAAATAAGGCACGAACTTGGGCGGGTCAGGCTCGAGTTTGGCGCGATGAGTCTGCGCGTACGGCGAAGGATCGCTGACGCCGTATTTGTTTTCAACTCGAACACGGAAGCGGTAGTCGCGGAAGGGCTCGAGGTTGCGGATGTCGCAGGCGCAAGAACGCAGCCCGGTGCGGGCCGTGAACCAGTCGCCGTCCGGCACTTCGCACATCTCCACCTGAAGAGAAAAGTATAAATTTTGTTAATTCTTTGCAGCACCTATTTGATGAGAAATATACTAATTTATCAATTAGTGGAATGACAATTACCCTAAAAGAGGAAACAGAACGTATTGACGTTTTATCTGGGGTTATGGTGGTGCCCCTGTCAAGACGAGACAAGCAAAACGAGGCACAAGGGCACTACCTACCTTTTCTCGAAGCGGTTCCTCGCCGATTTTTTAAACTCTCATCATTTGGATTTGGAGTATACTGGATAAACGAACAAAAACGGTGTAGTTTGTGAAGTAAGGGCTTCCAGAGTTAATTCTTATAGAGTTAGAAGCTTGGTTCTACATGAGATCCGATAATATTTTTGATAATGTGTTCACATTTTTTGACAATGTGTAGTGACGGTCTTGAAAGGTAGTCTTGTCTTGGCCCTATGATGTATGAAAAGGTTTTTTAATAGGGATACTTTTAATAGTAATTAAATGGAACGGTATGAAAGATAATCTAGTTTTCAAGATAGGCTGAAATGCCTATTAGCCGTACTCGAGATTTAGAATAATCAAGAGGATATCTATTATAAAAATATTGAAGATCGGATGGTTCACTCACCTGGTAGGTAACCGGGAACCTCGGTCCATGTGGTATGGAAGGTTTCCATGAGAGAGTGAGGTGTCTGTCAGCCATGCGCGAGATGATGGGTTTATCTGCGAGTGGCATGGGGATGCCAGTCTTCTTCATCTTGTCGAAATCTGAGTACTGGTCTGAGATAGGGCGCTTGCTCGCGGGGATCTCCAGAGCTGAAGACAAAAAGTTCAGGAGTTAGTTAAAACGGAACTTGATCGTTGACTTGGGGTTGTAAACTGAACATATCTAATCTTTTGAAACTAACTTTTTTGACCCTGGCGAAACCTGAATCAATTCGGTCAACACTAATTTGGCTAAACAAAGTTGACTTCGGTTTCCTTATCTAAACAAACTTTAATAACATATACAACAATAGCGACCAATTACTACACTACTAGTGACAACCACTATCTAAATCAAATGTTTGGCGTAAACAGTTCAAGCTCGCGTCCCACTAGTAAAATTTGCGCAGAAGTAAATTTTTTGTAATTTTTTTCGAGTGGACAATGTTTCAGTGAGCTGTTGCGAGGACACTGCATGACTTTGTATGCATTTTTGAGACGCGAAGAAGCCCCGTTCTGGGTTTTAAATATTGAGGCAAGTAGTTTAGCTTCTTCAAGCATGTAATGACAAACCTACCGTTTTTTCTTACGGCGGCATCATGTGTCGGGTCGTACTCCTCCCTCAAATATGATCGAGGAGAGCGATGGCTGGCATATCTGTCATACTCGTGATCGGGTGCCGCTTGCGGGTCGCCTGTCTGCTCGCGGCATTCACGCAGTGCATCGTATAATTAACGTAGGCTAAGATTTCAAGATTAAGAACACATGGAATAAGTACTGGGCAATGAAAGAAATTTTTAAAGGAACTCTACCAATAAAACTAAAATCAAAAGCAATGAACATCTGTCTAATACCGTGCCTTACCTATGCTTGTCAAACCTGGCCACTCACCAAGAAGCAAATGGAAAAACTTAGAGTCTGTCAGAGAAGCATAGAAAGAAGTTTTATGAACCTTAAACTAAGGGACAGAGTAAAGGCCACCACGATTAGGAACAAAACTAAAGCTAGAGATGTCATTAGAGAAATAATGAAATTGAAATGGAAATGGGCTGGTCATATACAAAGACTAGAGCCAAAAAGGTGGACACAAATCGTTACAAACTGGGTCCCTAGAGGCATCAAACGCAAGACAGGCAGACCTTACCAAAGATGGCATGACGACATTGTGAAAGTTGCTGGGAAGCTCTGGTCTAGAATTGCGCGGAAGAGAGAAGTATGGAAACAGTTGGAGGAGGCTTTTACCGCTACTGGCGGTCCTTATATTTAGATACCTAGTTAATATTATAATTTTGCAAAATTGTAAATCTTTTTTAAGGAAAATAAAAGCTTTTTTATTTATTTTTTTATTAAGATTTCAAGTACTAACTCTCTTAGTACAGTTTAATCAAATAATCGTGAATTTTAGTTACCAAAAAGCATAGCCCCTGGAGTCTGTGGTTAGTAACTTTTCAATAAAATATAAAAAGACAACTACTTATATATAGAAAATAACTTACTGTCGTAAGTGAGTTGCGCGGAGCAGTCAGCCTCCCCGTGCGGGTTGTAGATGCGGCAGCGGTAGGTGCCCACGTCAGTCGGATCAATGCCAGAGATGGTAAGTCGGAGTAAACCCGTAGTTTCCTTGTCCATGCGGATACGCTCGCACGGGAATAGCCGCTCGCCGTTGCGGAACCTGGACAGTCATTAAGTATTTTATTACCACAATAGTTTAATCTTGAAAACGTTTTGACAGCTGTAAATATATAATTAAAAAAATCATCTCATTATTGGATAAATTTGGCAGTGCTGGTTAAATGCAATCCCATAGGTAGATGTTGAAAGACACCATGTTTTGAAGGGCTCATGCCTTAGAACAACCCAATTTTACAAATCTAGGATCTACTATCGAATTAGAGCATTGACACCAGATTAAAACTAGTCCTCCCCATTTGTCGTCGGGGTCGGGCGTGCCAGTAGCGCAGGCTGTGAACTTGGCGCTCATGCTGCGGAAAACTTCGATGTTACCAATTTCCAGAACAATATCAATATGGCGGGTTCTGCACTAAGCGCCACACAAATCGGCGGATGAGAAGTTAGCCACAGATGACACTTCGCCGTGATTCGCTAATTATTGCGCATGTGTGCACAATTCCGACGCCGCGTGGTGTAGTGGTGAGCACGGGCGTAGGGAGCGCGCGGGAGGCATGAGGTTGGTGGGCAGGTGTACCCCGACGTCTCTCTCTCTCCCGCGCATACCTATATTTCGGCTTTTGCGCAGCTACTAACTCCCATCCGTCGATTTGTGTGGCGCTTAGTATACTTTCTATTTAAATCAGATTACGACTAGTCCTCACCATTCGACGTCGGGGTCAGGCGTGCCAGTAGCGCAGGCTGTGAACTTGGCGCTCATGCCGCGAAACACTTCAATATCGCCGATCTTCTTCAGGAACGAGGGTGGTTCAACCTTTTGCGACTTGCTTCTGCAAATACATTGACAGCTACGTGAGACGTAGTTCTTGAAAGTACTACATATCTCCGAGTCTTGTGTGAAGTTCTACAAGAGACCACTCAAAGTCTAATTTTTTCATTACCTCTTTATAAACCACTAAAGCTAGTTGCCATTTTAACATTACGCTCCTTTGAGCCCGATATTTTAGATTTCAGATCATTTATTGGCCATTTATAACATATCAATCATACAAAGCTAGTCACTTTATAGAATTTGATTTTTAGATTAAAGATAAATCTGCAACTGAGTAGATTATCCACCCCATTGAGTATTTTATATAGGTATACTTACATCTTATCAACGACTTGTAAGGCAGCTTCACAGGAAGCTTCTCCCTCCTTGTTCTTGGCCACACATTTGTAAGTTCCCGCGTCTTCGGGCGTGAGATCCCGCACGTACAGACAGCACGCGTCGCCATCACGTTTGATGTTGTATTTGTCAGAATGACGCAGCGGTTGGCCGTTCTTGTACCACGTGATATCAGGCGTAGGCAAGCCGTATACGCGAGCGGGAAATTTGGCGTCGAATGTGGGTAGCTAAAAAAAATACAGAACTAAGATTTGTGTGTGCTGGATACGATTTGAGCGATCTTAAATATTTTTTATGGTCAGTTTTTAGTCTTTTAATTTGGATCAATCAATAACTAAGATGAAAATCAGTTGTTGCACGTTTGTACATATACTGACCACTATTTTTTTTGTGTTTATACGAGGTACATACACCAAAAAAAATATAACCTATTCGTGATCGCAAAACTAGTTTTTACAAATTCATGAGTAGTTCAGGTAGACTCTAAACTTTTTATTATGGAAACTAACGTGGTTTTCACACATTTTAATGTTTTATATCACGGGATTTTACTCACGTTTATTTTTTTTTCATGTTTACTATGTATAAGATGTCCCCTAGTATTTATTTATTTAATTTATATTGAATAAACGTGAATACAATCCCGTGATATAAAACATTAAAAAGACCCTAAACTGTCACGTATATTTTGAGTCTATGTGATTTTTCTTGAAATTAAACACAAACTGATGTGTTCGCAAAAGAATACCGACCATTGTAAAGGCTTTTAAAATGTCCACATCCATTAAAACTGTATCCGGATCGCTGTGTAGGTGATCAAGCAATCTAATCCCACTACGAGGAATAAGAGTGAAACCTCACCTGCTGCAAGTCTGTGAACTTCTGCGAGAAAGTGGGCGGCTGGAAGACCTTGCGCACGGTGATCTTGCCTTCGGAAGCGTCTTCTCCCAGAGGGTTGACGAGCTTTACAGCGTACACGCCCGCGTCCGGCATCTCCACGGGGTTGATCTCTAGACCCACCTGGGAATGGGAAGAGAACATTACAATCCCCTGTATTGTAATTCTGGAAGAAATTGAAAGAGGCATGCTGAGAGTCATCTGTAGTAGCTAAAATGAGGAGAATACGGTTGCGGATAAATTAAAGTTACAGATTGAAAACGATCGTATTTCCTTGTCTATAAAATGGGTTCATTCATGTTTTCCGTTGCATCCACACACTTCTCACAAGGCTGAAAGCGATACCCGATATCTCATCATTTATTGCTTTAAGGTAGCCAAAACGCACTTTTCCTTGGGTGCCTTTCGATCAAAGGGTTATCAGTAAGTTTCTGTAATCACCTGTTTAGTTTTACTTACTCGTATTCCATCACAAGTAAGCGACACTTTCTCGCTAGGCTTCAGAAGCACTCCGTTCTTGGTCAAGGTGACTTCTGACAAGGGGTTGCCGACGTATGACGCTATTACCAAGAGAGGTTGGCCTTCCTCGGCGGTGAGGTAACAAATCTATGGATATCTCACCCATGTTCCATCACAAGTGAGGCCTTCCTCGGCGGTGAGGTCACAAATATCGTGGATAACTCACCCGTTTCCCATCACACGTGAGAGAAACCTTCTCGCTCGGCTTCAGAGGCACTCCATCCTTGGTCCAGATGACTTCTGGCACGGGGTTGCCGACGAATGGAGCAGTCACTGAGAGAGGTTGGCCTTCCTCGGCGCTGAGGTCACGAAGACCGTGGATGAACTGCGGACGCTCTTGAGGAGAACTGTCGTCTTGACGGCCTAGAAACGAAAAATGAGGGTGAAAATACATTTATTTAGTAAATTCATACGGGCCAGGTGGCTATCTCTGATGTCAGAGTTTTTAAGCCGCCTCAAAGACTCTGACATAGCTAAGCGGTAAGCCAATCATGATTCACAATTTGCTGTTTCATTAGTGTCACGATAATGCTAAGTTGTAAATGCTATCGAGCCGGTAAGCCAACCGTGCCGAAAGTTTCTTAACTTTGATGGTCACTGACAAACACCTAGTTGACGGGGGTTATAAGTAGTAAGGATAATAATACTTACTAGCGACGATAAGGTCTGCGTCGCTGCTGGTCTCTCCCTTATCGTTGATGGCTCGGACGCCGTACTGGCCCGCGTCAGGCGCAGCCGCCTTATCGATGAGAAGAGCATGAGTTCCGTCCGGCTGCGACACTATCTTGATGTGTTGCCCGTCTGGGATCACTTCTTGGCCGTTGTGAGTCCTGGGTACAGAGTAAAAGAGCTCAATAGTTATTTTTAAAATAAACCACTTTCTGTACAACAATTTTAGGTAAAAGAAAAATGTCAAACTAAATTTAACAAGAAACTTATTTTTATGTGATTCCACGCTCGGATTTATTCAAAAAGTTGTAATAAACAGTATTTTGCTAAGCGCTCTGTTACATTGATTGTGGCATTATGCAAAAATAACAGTAGTAAAAGTCCATTTTCAGCACTCTCAAAATTGTACTAATATGTTTGGGATATAATAATTATATTGCTTATTTGAACGATGGACGCTGGTTTACGCTTCTGAGTTACTTCGGCCTTGGCCTTAGACGCCACCTACAATATTCGTGTTGCTCACCACTTGATGGTCGGCTGCGGGTGTCCCAGCACCTTAACCTTGCGGGCTGGAGCTTGGCGATGAACGCTGGTTTACGCTCCTTCTGCATTACTTCGGCCTTGGCCTTAGATGCAACCTATATTTATAGTGTGTGAAATATTGCTCACCATTTGATGGTGGGCTGTGGGTGTCCCAGCACCTTGACCTCTAGTTTGACGGGGAAGCCTTCGATGACCTTTGCGGGCTGTAGCTCGGCGATGAACGCTGGTTTACGCTCCTTCTGCGTTACTTCCGCGTTGGCCTTAGACGCAACCTATACATACATATAATGTTCCTTTTAGTACACTAAAGATAATAAAATAAAATTGACCAAAGAAATACGTTGTTGACAAAACAAGCCTCAAGGGTTGTTTAACCTTTAACTGACGCTTGTTTTGTTTGAAATATACAATTTATCATACGACTGTGGTTTTTATTTTGTAAAGATGTTTGAATCAAATCCTTATCGGTAAGCAGAAATAGTGTTTTGTTGTATAAGAGGATCAAGTACATTCAATTGGGCTGTCAATCTCTATTTGTTCGTGTCAGCGAAAGACAAGACACTTCTTTTTTGCATCTTCCAACTTAAAATTGTTCAGAATATTCCTAATGCCTTTTTCTTAGACGCTAAGAACCATTTTTTCTGTGAATAAAATTGGTCTGCTATATGTCACAATACGCACCTCTCCAAGTTTGTTAGTGACGGTAAGCGAGTAGACGCCAGCGTCTTCCGGCTTGCAGTTGTCAATGCTAAGTCCAATAAGGCCTCCGGGCTGATTGATGAAGTTGATGGCCTGCGAGGGCCTGACAGGGAGGCCATCCTTGAACCACTTGACCTCAGGTGCGGGGAAGGCCATCACTCGGGCCTCCAGCTTCAGAGGTTGGCCTATGACAGCCTTCACGTTTTCTAGCTCTTGGCTGAAGGACGGTTTGCGCGGGGTGGCTGTGGATAAATGTGTCAGATAGAGGCACAGAACAGCAGATTTCCTTCTCTCTTCTGTGGTTACAGGTGTCTAAGGCAAACGACGAAACCATCGTGCTAACTTAGCATACGACCACGAAAAGAGTTTTGTTGACATATTGTGAAAAAGTGACTTACACCATAATTGTCTCGTTCTGTCCCATCGAAAGAATTATTTCGTGGTGCGTACCTATACTAGCCCGGGTGGTATTTGTTACAAGAAAAGGTTTTTTCTTAATTTTAAATAACTACTAGTAGTGTACAGTACTAGTCATTAGTATGTACCAGGTAAGTCTACTGGTCTACTAGTATTTTGGTCTACCTACTACTCTATTGGTCTATTAGTTTTTTGATCTACTAGTCTTTTGGTTCATTAGTTCACTGAATTACCAGTTCACTGATATACTAAACTACTAATTTACTACTCCAATAGTCTATTAATCTATTGGTCTACTAGTCCAGTAGTCTATTTATTACTCTCCTGGTCTATTAGACAATTGGTCTAATAGCTTAGGTACTGGTCTAGAATTCCACTTGTATGTTGGTTTACTATTCCACATAAATAGTTTGCTAGTCCAAATTTTACTACTGTACTCACGGTTGACAGCGACGGCGCAGAGTGCAGAGTTGTCTCCATGTGGGTTGGTGATGACCAGCTTGTAGGCGCCGCAATCAGCTGGAGTGACTTGTTCGATGCTGAGCTTCACTGTGCCATCAGGGAGTGCGGTCTGCTTCACTCGCGGATCAGAGGCGGGCAGTTCCGTGCCGTCTTTGTACCTGACGTATTTAAATGTATGTGAAATAAATGTTGAGTTGTATCCGATATATTCAAGGGGTGAAGTAAATGTTGGGTAATCCACGCACAATTAAAAAGTTAAAAGATTAGGTTTTCTAATCATGGAATATTTTAATTTGGCAGAACATTGTTACACAATTAAACATAATAGTAATAAGTTACTAGGTATTCCAGTGATTTGTAATCGTATGGTCGAGTTCGAGTGCCAGTTGGAACTGTATTAAAAGACTGAGAAAGAGGTGATCGTTTGTTTTTTCATGAAAAAAAAGTTTGCCCGCCTACCAGGATTATCTCATTCTCAACAAATAACGTAATAACGTAGATTCCTTAAGTTAAAAGCAAGGTTGGGTTTGTGAACAAAAGTTACCATTTGGCGGTGGGAATAGGGCTGCCATCCAATTTGGCCTTGAGTTCGAGCGGCTCGCCCTCGTCGACCTCCTTGGAGCGTTCCAGCTTGTGTGTGAACCCTGGCGCGATCTGTGCGAGGGAGATGGGTGCCTCGCATACTGCCTCGCCGCATAAGTTGACTGCGCGGACTTTGTACTGCAAATAGAAAGTTTATATGTGTTGGCTGCTATATGGTCACGACATGACAATAGTCTATTGAGTTAAACTTCTTGACGAATGTGAAGTTAGCTACACGCTGCGCTAAGCCCAATCCTGACTAAAGCTTTCATAACAGCTGGGCATAATTGGGTTCCGCGCAGCTTGTCCCACCGGACCAGGGTATAACTAACATTGTAGAATCACTTTTAAGACGAACAAAAGACCTGGTAAATAAAGTAATAGCTCAAGCCAAATTCAAGCTCTTTCTGATTGGTGAATTCTGCAGTTATGTCATTCGTAAAAACTTACTTTGTCAGCGTCATTGGCGTTAAAGTGCTTCAGGGTTACGTCGTCGTAGTCCTTAACGGTTTGCTTCTAAAGCGGCTTGGTGATTGGTGAAACCAGCAGTTATAGTTATCTTACTTTGCCAGCATCATTGACTCTAAAGTGCTTGATCTCCAGCTCGCTATCGACTTGTGCCCCGACCTCAGTGGTGACGGTACTGCGCTCGTCGTTTTGGAGATCTTTTTGCCCTCGCGGAATAACTTCACTTCAGGCATGGGCACGCCGTCGCAACGGACCTTTAAGGTCATTGGAATGGCTTGGTGATGGGATAATTCAGTAGATATATGTCATTCAAAGACACTTACTTTGCCAGCATCGTTGACGCCAAAGTGCTTGATCTCCAGCTCGCTGTCGACTTGTCCCCCGACTTCAGTGGTGACGGTGCGGCGCTCGTCGTTGGAGATCTCTTTGCCCTCGCGGTACCACTTCACTTCAGGCTTGGGCACGCCGTCGCAACGGACCTTTAGAGTCACGTCGTCGTAGTCCTTCACGGTTTGCTTCTGCAGCGGCTTGGTGAATACGGGCTCGCCGGCTGTTCAACATTATACTCGTTAATATTTTTTCACGATCATAGAAAAGGCACATGGCCAATATTACTAAAAACAATTTTGATATAAGCGTAAGCCGATGAAATTAAAGTGATAGAGAACACTTGGCCTGATTGAAGTTATTGGGACCTCTGTATGGAAGGTATCTGTTAAACAATAGACAGAAGATAACGTACGTTCTCTACTTATCACATATAGTGAAACGAGAATAGTACACCCTTGTTACACGGATGGAAAATAAAATCCTGATTTTATATAATTATTCAAAGCTCTTTGTTTTTTTTTATTAATGTAATAATAATAAATTAACACAGATGTTACTCATGCGTGGTTTTTATGGCAGACAACAAATCTACTACAGTTTCGATGGTGTTTTTAAAGATGAATTACTAGCACGTAGGCTTGTCTCACTGATTTTATAATGACTACATTTTTAATCCTGTCATCATTGTCGTTTCAGCAGAATACTCACTATGCACAGTGAGTTTGGCCTGCTGTGCAGTCTCGCCGACTTCATTCTTGGCAGTAACGGTGTACACTCCGCCATCGTCGACACCGATCTTTCTGATGGTCAGTTTGTACGTCTCTGCGCCGACATCTTCGACGATATCGTGACGAGATGACGGCTGGATTGCGTATCCGTCCTTACTCCTGCCAAGGGAAAATCGTATGAAGGAAATGTGAAAACGATAATGTAATGAAGGATAACTAGTAATAGAACATGTGTGAAAATAATCACTTTAATAGATTCTACTGGAATGGGTTTTTCCCCAACTAAACTTTAATTTCTATATTAAATACTACACTCATTGTTTTGTGACCATTACCGCAGTTTATTCTTCTATTTTATTTTGTCCATCATTTAAAATGATATTCGTTAAATTTCGTGAATGAATATTCACAAAATTTAACGAATATTCACAAAACATGAGTGTAGTATTTAATATAGAAATTAAAGTTTTTTAAAAACACTTAAATCAGACAAGACGTATACTTTCTATTCAGTACTCTGGCACCATGCTGAGGTGGGTGACGAAAATAAAACATACAGGCTAGTTTAGTTCTTAGTTTAGTTCTAATCATTGTTGCTGTTTTCTGTTTTTACTGTGTTTTGTTTCCTTCAAATAAATATCTATCTATCTGTGGCCATGGGATTGGCCTATACACAGCGATCACTTACCACTTAACCTCGGCAATAGGATTGGCTCTGATGTTGGCAATGAAGGTGGTTTCTTCGTAAGGAACCGCCGTGACGTCCTTGAGGCCTTCGATCTCAGGCCGCAGCAGGATGTCGAGTCGCGCCGAGCTCTCGCCCACGCCGTACTTGTTCTTAGCTTGGATGGTGTATTCGCCCGTGTCTTGGTGTTGTCCTGGGAGATGATAATTTCAAATTTTAATCTAGCCATAATCAAAAATCCAAAGACTACTTATTAATTATCCGGGCATTGGGGATGCTTGGATAACTTGAAGATGGAATGATTTTGGATTGAATTCAAAGGAAATGTGGTCATACCCCACCCGGGCCATTACTTTTGGATTGTATTGAATGTCGTACCCTATATGTAGGTATACCCTATAGGTAGGTATATTGAAAGTGAAGGTACACTTTTTCAGGCCATGGTCCAGCGTCCAGCGAGGACGCTGTCAGCCGTGATGGTGAGGTTGTCATCAGGCTTGAGTTCCACCTCGTTAAGCAGCCAGGAGACATGTGAATGGGGGTCGGTCGTGAAGACCATGAATTCAACTCACCTTTGGGAATATTGAGGGTGAAGGTACACTCCTTCAAGCCATGGTCCAGCTCCTTGCTGTCAGCACTGATGACGAGGTTGTCGTCAGGCTTGAGCTCTCCTCCATTAAGCAGCCAGGAGTCGTGTGGCTGGGGGTCGGTCGTGCAGACCATGAATTCAACTCACCTTTGGGAATATTGAGGGTGAAGGTACACTCCTTCAAGCCATGGTCCAGCTCCTTGCTATCAGCACTGATGACGAGGTTGTCGTCAGGCTTGAGCTCGACTCCGTTGAGCAGCCAGGAGACATGTGGCTGGGGATCGGCCGTGCAGACGGCCTGCATGGTGACGGGTTCACGTTGGAGCACGCGCTGCGCTTCCAGGGGAATCGTGAACTTCGGCTTGCGGAGATCGCTCTCAGCTATAAGGTTAGAAGGAACTTAATAAGAACTACCAGTATTACAAAATCTAAAAATGTGTTTGTTGGTTTATTGATTTGTTTGTGTGCATTCACGCAGTAAAAGAGCAACAGATCGGATCAATTTTTTACATGTATAATTGTATATTATATGGTTTAGGGGTCGAGCCTTGAGTTTCAATGTCTTTTGCTCAAAGTCACGGGTAAAGCTAGTGATTCTATAAAACATTGTAGGCACAGTTCGAGCCTAGTCTCATGTTTTCATTTGGATGCCTTAAGGCACCTGAGGCTTGGTAGCCGTAAATTATAAAATGCTACTTGAGATTACCAATTCTTTACTTCGCAAGTGACCTAATGAATGAATCAAATTCTTGATTGTCATTAATCACAAATGTGCTTGAAAGATATGACTACCCCTTGACAGTATAAAATGAGACAACTTACGCGAAACAGACAACTGCGCCTTCAGGACATTCTTGCCCAAATCGTTGCTGATCTCGGCCTGCCACTCGCCAGCGTCCTTCATATCGACTCTATCGATCTCGAGCTTGTAGATGTCTCCATCGTTGGAGATGTGCACGCGGTTGCAAGGTTTCACTTCTTTGCCATTGTGCAGCCATTTGACTATGGGCTTCGGGTTACCGGATGCTTTGATTGTGTATACTAGAGGAAGAGACTCGAAGGTACTGCCGTCTTTGAGGGTGCTCTCTCCGAGTGTAGGTGGTGCTACAAGGAAATTATACTTTTGTAGAACAAACTTAGTCATTGATGAGATTTTGTTAGTTTAAAATAGGCACTTATGGTTGAACTTATAAAACTTTTAAAGTAAACTTTTAGAATACATAATTGATTTATTAAATTAATTTAAATTTAGACTCAATAATAATACTTTATTGACTTAAAATAGAAAAAAAAACTTTAAAAAAGATATCTTAAACGCCAATTATTATAATAAAGTCCTATATAAGAAGCAACACTGTGAAAATATTAATGGTATAGAAATAGCTTATAGTACAGAAGACGTTTTTGCCAGAAATATTTTGATTATTTTTTGCTGAAATTAATCCAAGCCGCATTTTAATACCGAAAGTATTTACACTATCAAATACGTAATACAAAATTTGCCTTATATACAGCTGTTACATAAAGTTTGCTAATTTGGCTTTAAGTGGTTGATACTTACAGATTTTATGTCAATATATTTACCCGTCAATATGGGACTGTGCTTTGTGTGGAAGCATGTTTGATACTTACCTTTGAGTAGTTGGCTATAGGAATGTAATTATTGTATTTTTGTGCACTACTAAGCGTAACATGCTAGCATTTTAAATAAAAAATAAAAATAGTATACCTTGATGACATGATGATTTTCTCCGTCGACCTAGTACCTCCTCCGTAATGTACTCCAAGTATTAGTATGCCAGAAGGATAAGTTATTACGCATGCGTGCTAAAACAAACATACGACAGCATTAGTCGAGTAAACGGCGATACATCGAGATAATGTTACAATGATCTGATGTTTTCCGTCTCAGAGCGCTCGTACAGAGGGCGTTTTTTTCACCGAACAACGGACTGTGTTTTTCACCGAATTCGCGGTGGTGATAGTTTATAATGAATGTGTGTAGTGTAGACGCACCGGACATCCATCCGGTGAAAAATGTAGGTATCCGTTTATAGACAGTCCCTTGTCCGTTGAAAAAATAACAACCGTGCACAAGCGCTCTTACGCTACGATATTTTATGGATCAAGAAGTATTTTGAAAGACATGCCGTTTTAAATGACAGTAATATGAAGGAAAATAGCAGATCATTTAAATTTTTCAAATTTCACATCAGCTATGCCCGTGTTGGGACTGTAAGCAATAAAATTAAGTTATTTTGGTAGACATTGCGTAGCGTTATATTGTCAAATTCCAGCCTTTTCAAATTATAACGTTCCCCACTTGTTTAATATTGTGACTTGACAATTACCTTTATCGTCTTCTTGATTGAGAATATCATCTAAAATGCTCCTTTGTCTCTGGCTTCTTCTAAGTAGTGCTTCTACTTCGTCGTCAGCTTCTTCTTCTACTACATTAAATAGCTTGTTCGATTGTCTTGACTTTTTCTCCAAAGTTGTTTCAGTAACATCTTTTGTAATATTCTCAATATTTTTCACGGGCCCTAGTACTAACTCTTCTATAATTCTACTTTTAACGTCGTCGATTTTTTTCTCGACATTTTTGTATTCGTTATCGTCAAATTCTTTCGAAATGTGTCTGAGTTTTTCTGTGATATCGTTCTCGTAAACTTTTTGAGATTTTTCATTTACAATATAAGACTCTTCATCTCCCTCAGCGGTAAGGAAGTCTTCTTTGAAAGAAGATGAGCGCACATAGGAATCTTTACTAAAAACTTTTCTAGTTTCATCAATGTCAAATATAGATTTTGACAAGTCTTCGATAGATATTTCTCTAGAGAGAGAATCATTCTGCCAGCTCATTTCATCTTCTGATACCGACATTATTGAAACAGCTCTATTGGCGCCCGATTTAGTCACTCTAGCAACGCTTTCGGCATCCGAATCTGTTTGTGGTTCTTCAATGATTCCATAAGTACCCCTTCTTATATAATCTGGTATTGTATAGTGACCCATTTCAGTAAGAAAGTAGCTATGACTAGCAATTTCTTCAACTTCTAAAGAAGTCGTATGTGGTTTATTGGGTTGTATGACTTTTCTTCTGCCGAAATCATCGTCATCATCATCATCTTCCTCATAATATACTGATGTTGAAGTCATTTTGTGCAAAGTGTGTGTTTCGGCAGGACCTACCAGTTAAAATAGTAATTATGTTTACTTTTAAGAGATTATAATAATTGACGAAGTATTAAATCATGCGATGGGGACCGCGTTATTTATTAACGAAGATTTTGAAGCAATTTTGTGAATGAAAGGTTAAACGATGAATTTATGAGGTTAGAAATGGGAAGAGCAGGAAGGTAAGGGAAGCTTCATACTAACCTGTGATAATAGCGCCGTGAGACCGAGTGCTGCTGACTTTAGACATAACAATCGACCCGTCGTCACCCTTCTTGAATGTAGTTACTGTTTCGAAAACTCTGTCTAAACATAAAAAAACACACGTGGACTGTTAAAAACACGGGTTAAAACATGCAACATTATGCGCGAAAACGTGAAATTCTCGCATCTAATAAGCTGTTTACTAATTTGAAGAGAGAAGCCTGAAATATTTATTTTTATACCTTCAATGCCAGCACTTAATGGTTCTTCTACGAGAGACTCTTTTTTGACCGATTTACGTTTAGAGGACTTCAAACTGTCGTCAATAGGCACTTCTTCGATAGTTTCAGGCTTGGTGGCAGCTTTCTCTCCGACCTTCTTCTCTGTAATTAATTCTTCTACAACCGGCTTTTTGTTTCGTTCGTTGTGATTCTCGTCCCAGAAAGACTTCTCTTCAGATATTTCAGGTTCAGTTATTGATTTTTTCGCTTTTCCACGAGGCTCCTCAACTTCTTCTATGACAGGTTTCTTAGATTTTACGTCATCGTCATCTCCCCAGAAAGACTTAGACTCAATTTCTTCGGCATTGGTCAGTGCTTTTTCTGCTTGAATCTTGGGGGATTCTACTTCTTCAATTATTGGTTTTTGAGATTTTCCGTCATCACTGTCTTCACCCCAGAATGATTTTTCTTCTACAATTTCCGGTTCTGTTATGGACTTTCTACCTTTGCTTGGTTTCGGAGAGTCTGCTTCTTCTATAATTGGTCCCTTTGATTTACCATCATCACCCACGTCATCCCAGAACGATTTCTCTTCGGCTTTTTCTGGTTCTGAGAAAGATTTCCTCCCTTTGTCTGACTTTGGTTTCTTAGTTTCATCAGTTTCAGCTGTTTTCGCTTTGCCGTCTTCGTCATCATCCCAGATAGACTTTTCTTCGGCTGTTTCGGCTTTTATTTTTTTGGCACTTTGTTCTTCTGCTTTATCGACGTCTTTTTCCAAAGCCTGCTTCTTAGTCTTGCTTTCATCATCGATTTCATTCTCTACGATTTCTTCCTTACTGATCCTGGTATGCACTTCCCTCGCTAATGAAATAACAACAAAATGACAACGATAAAAACACATTAATGGAAAAGTGGGACAAATATTATAAACGGCACAAATGGCTAGTGATCTAATGGGAACAGTGCAAATGGAAGTGAATGGAACAGCATTCAGTCGAGAGAATGCTTGTTTGGAAATTATCTACCAAATACTCATGGTTGGTATCTATAGGACACCGCAAAACTACGTGCGTAAAAGTAGTTAAACTACTTCACTTCTATGTTATTCAAACTACTACTTTACCAGTGATTCCAGCATGATGGCAGTTCTGTCGATTCGACAGACTACTGACTGATACTTTACCATTTAAGTGTGTTTGAGTTCAGTGTACTGAGTACTAAACAACTAATTGTGCTGAAATACTTAAAAGATACAAGTCGTATATAGGTAAATCATACCAAAATATGATATTCAGATATTACATAGATTGATCCTTTCAAATCAACACTATTTTCGAAATTGACTATTTTTGAAATTGAGCTTTATGCTCCTACACTGAAAGTCTGTAACCGAGTACTCACTGTGAATGGTGACAGTGCTCTTAGAAGACACGCTGCCGAATTCGTTTTCGGCGCGCACTTCGTAGTCACCGCCGTCCTCTTCCTTCACCAAAGTCACTGTGAGGTGGTAGTTCTCTAGCCTGGGGAAATTGTTTTTTTTTTATTAGTCAACTATGTCTTTGCTTTGTTTTTCTACTTTTATTAACTCCTAAAGAAAATGGAAGGATTTTACAAACGTAAGTATAATGTGTGTCTGTTTATGTGGCATTAAAGCTATTGAGTAAACACTGCATTACGCGGACTCCCGTGCGGTTTCATACGAAAGTGTTCGTGGCTCCGTCGCTATTATTTTGTTTAGCAACTTTTGTTGTTAAGATGATTTTTTGTGCATCCCGTGTATGGTCCCGTTTAAATTTAATCGGTATCTACTGAGCCGTTTTTCATAAATCAACAATAATGTGAAAATTCCTACATCGATCCGTGCGAACTATTCGAATTCTGTACACGGTTGAAGCCATTTTTTGAGAAAAATAATGAGTCATTTAATGTTTAAAGGTACCTCTTAGAGTCCCTGTCGATCTTGATCCTGGCATCAGTGGTGACCTCCTTGCCGTCCTTGAACCACTTGACCTTGGGCTCGGGGCAGCCTTCCACCTCCACATCCAGCTTCAGGGTCTGGCCGGCGTCCACTGTCATGTCGACTAAGCTCTTCGTGATGCGGGGCTTCCCTGAAATGGAAAATTTGATCAGATTTGAGTTATAGCACTGAAAGGAATAAGTATAGATAGGTATAGCTCGTATTAATAGCACAAAGCCTCTTAAATTGTGAATTCAAAAAGATTTTTTTTCTCATAGGACTTAATTAAAATTTATTTATGATATTAAATCAAGGAGAATAGGACGGGCTACACAAGTAAGCGGGTGTAAATTTTGCTACAAGCTGCGTGATATCCCATTTTAAAAGAAGCTCACATAAAGCCGCACGTTGGTTGGCTATTGCGCAGCTTGTAGCTAACCTCACATCCGCCAACTTGTGTGGCGCGGCCTATAATTGGTATCCTACGCAATATTGCATACATGTTATAGCAAATTAAAACAATAACCTTGACAGTTGGGTAAAAAGTCGAAGTGAGTCTTGCATAATAGTGTGCGAAACTGTACAACAATCTCGAACAATTGAATGTTTTGCGAACAGAAACACCAGCAAAAATATCCTAGGATCCACAAAGTAAACAGATAATCTGATAACATTTATAGCTTATCGATCTTTGTTAGGGTAAGCAGGATCGCTAGGAGTAAACATTTCATTTGGACAGGATTCTTATGGCAACAGTGAACTTATGAAGTCAGGAATACGTAACATTAGGATAAATGTCGGAATAAACGTAAACTTACTATTGACGGTGAATGTGGCCTGGCAGCTGTCAGCGCCCAGCTCGTTGGACACCTTGCACGTGTAATTTCCAGAAAGTTCCGTGGAAACTTCCTTCAGGATCAGCTTGTGAGTGTTGCCCGAGTCTACCCGGGTGAATACCGACTTCTTCTCGGTTATTTCCACGTCGCCGAGGTACCTGGAGGTAGGATGACAAATCAGGAAAGTTTATTGCATTTATTAACAAAAAAAAAAAACATGTTTGACAACCTATATTATGATTTCATTAAACTGGTTTAGGTAATATCCAAGAAGACTGAAAAGGCTAATTATCCTTATCTATCTTAGAAGCAACAACAAAACACAAATGAATAAAAAATATCTACTATGTTTTAAGGAGGATAAAAACTAAACATTTCTTTCCTACATAACCAATTTACTGCTAATAGTCAAGTCTTCCCTAAATTCACTCTACAATATGCCACTTACTTGCTATGCTAATTCTGTGTAGGTATTGTGTAGGTATAATTTCGCCAAAAGTGAACCGAATCGAAATTTTTTTTTTTAAGTTCGAATGGGTATACTTCCATGGTAGTCCCATTTGAATTTTAAAGAAATCGGCTGATCCGTTTTTTAAAACTCAACAATAATGTAAACAATTTGAGCGAAATATTCGAATTTTGTACACACGATGGAAGGCGGTTTTGCCATTTTTTTTGCGAATAATAATTATTAAGCGAACGTTGCGTGATGATGTTCTCGTGTCTTTTAGTTTGAACATAACGGATTTCTTTGCGACCGATGAATTTATACTTACCATTTGACGTTGGGCTGAGGGAAGGCGTCGACGTCGACACTGAACTCGATGTTGACGTCTCCTTCCTTGGCAACAGTGTCCTTGAGCTTGCGAGTGAACTGCGGCGCCGTGCGCACGTTCAGCAGGCACGAGTCCGACACGCTGCCGTGGATGTTGCGGATCTGTGCAGCGACAGCAGTTTACAATCTTGTTATAGCACCATCGGTGTAAGATATATCCCAGATAAGACATAGCACGACATTAATATCTTTTCGGGTTAGATACCTAGATATTTTTATTTTTTTGTGGCTGCGCAAAATAAGTACATAGGAAATAAATTGGATATAGATGACAAAACAGATAGTGAAAGAAAAATACGTGGCAGAATCTCTTCCTGCATCCCTCTCATGACAAAAGACAAATTGTCTTTCCATAAATTTTTCCTCCCGAAAAGGAAATAAAAAGAGAAAGAGAAGAAATTTGACTATACCATTTAATTTAATTGTGCATATTTAAATCTACCAACCCGCAACCGGGCCGAAGAGATGGATACGGCGGGATGGTCTTTCAAGGGTAGGCCTATATCTGACAATGGATTATCAGAAGCTGATATGGTACGACTTAACGTTGTTTAACCGACGACAGCCATATCAATCGCATATTTGCAAGTTGGAGTATTTATAGCAAGTGGGGAATTGCTGCAATATTACAAGATAGATAATTTGCGTTAAGTACTCACCTCACACGAGTATTCTCCAGCATCAGCCCTCGCAGCCGAGGTGATGACCAGCGAGTGCGCGGAGCCGGATGACGAGATCTTGATCGACGAAGACTCCGTCAGCTCTGTTTTATTCTTGAACCTGCAATACAAGTCTACATAAGTAATCATAATATCGCAGTAACAATACGTACCAACTAAAAACATATAGAAAATTAAAATTTGAAGTATGAAACGAAACAGTGTAGTGCTTCATTATTAAAATTTTAAGAGTAGTATGACATACTACTCAACACGTCCAATGACTATTTTCATAATAAAAAATATCAGTCGTTAAACGTTTACTGCTGGACTGGAGGAGACTACAGCTTTCTAATATTTATTTGAAGAGGCTTGCCTCTAGCGCGGTTCCTGCTGTTTTCATCAGGCTGTCTGTCCCTCTTATTGGTGGATGTCAGTGGAGCAAATATTGGCATAGTATTAATCCAAATTACTTACACTGAAATCAAGGGTTACTATGATTCTAATAGTCAAACACCTAACAGGATGCATTCATCGAATCATCAGCCGTAGGATATCCGCTGCTGTGCATAGGTCTCTCTATGAATTTTCAGCAAGAATTTAACTGTATCATCGGTCTTGGATTAAGTTCCGAAAAGGTACAATTAACATTACTCCATACCATTTAATAGTAGGTGCAGGATCAGATTCTGTCTCGATCTTGAAAGTGACGGTCTCCTTCTCCTCGCAAATCTTGCTCTCGCCCATCTTCTTGGTGAAGCGCGGCGGTGACGTCACGTGCCACTGCCAGAAGTCTGAGCATTGGTTCACCTCGTTCCTAGGGGGAGAAAAAACAACCATATTGAAAAGGAATTAAAGTGCAAATTACGAAGACAGTTATCGTTCCCAGGGGGAGAACAAAACGGCTTTACAAAAATTAAATGCAAATTACGAAGATAGTTATTTACTATATTAAATAAAAGCGTGATTATAATTATTGCAGAACTCAATAGAGAAGCATCAGTGAATACTGACAGTCTTGGATGGGTGACCTCGGATGAAATGCTACTTGAGCACTTCCGTGCCTTAGACAAAGAATATATAATAATACTACGTATAGAACGGCCACTCGTTACCCCCCATCCGTTTGAGTCTTCCTCACTTCCACCCCGCGTCTACGTACCGCATCGTGTACACCGCGTGCGGGCTGCACTGGCCGGTGGATTTTCTAATAAAAACTACCTAGACTGTGACAATAGGGAAGACTTGTACTGTATATGGTTGAATATCAATGATACGTAACGAAACAAGAAATTTTAATGTTTCCCTAGGATTAATAATAGGAACTTATTTTACATTATTTGGTAACTTCCTCTTGATATTATCTTACAAAAGAAGTAGATCGGTTACTTTTTTGTTAAAATGCTTCCAAATTAAGTAATTGTTATACTTTTAAGCACTAGATTTATATTCATTTTTGCAAATTAAGTACGCAACTGTCTCACTCATCACGCGGCATGTCGTCCCGTCGTGGTGATCTCTGACAGCCATAGACGTTCCGCACACAAATGCACGTGTAGCGACCGTGCGTATGTGTGTTGTCTGTGAGTAAGTACTGTGTTAGTGTGCGTAAGACAGCAGATTTTGTATGAAAAATCGCGGAGTGTCCGGGCTGTGCCTTAGATCAGTTGCACACGACCAATATGAACTTAATAGCCAAAAACAGTGGTGAACATAACTAAATACTATTGGACCACGAGAAGTGGAAGGAACAGCTAGAAATCAAACTTTAATTCGCACTTGGATAACTGTATAATAACACTAAAAAGCATTCAAGAATATAGATGTACTCCGACGCCTTGTACTGTACTGTACACTCCGACGCCTTGGTGATGACCAAATGTTCGGAGCTCTTGATCTCGACACCATTCGTAAAGAGCATAGTGTAGCATAATATCTAATACTTACTTAGCTACAACGGAGTAGGAGCCAGTGTCAGTGAGCTTTGTCTCCTTGATGGTGATCTTGTAGATGTACTCCGACTCCTTGGTGATGACGATACGTTCGGAGCTCTTGATCTCGACGCCATCTTTGTAGAAGGTGAGCTCGGGGGCTGGAGTACCTTCCACTTCCACCGTCACGGTGTGAGACGAGCCCGCCTGGGAATTAACATTTATTTCGAATATTTCTTCTTTTTATTTGTAAGTACCATGTCAAGAAACGTATACTAAGCGCCACACAAATCGGCGGAAGGGAAGCTAGGCGCAGAACGCTGCGCAAAAGCCGAAATATAGGTATGCGCGGGAGCCAGAGAGACGAGATGTCGGGGCACACCCGCCCGCCAACCTCATGCCTCCCGCGCGCTCCCTACGAATTGCGCACACCTGCGCAATAATTAGCGAATCACGGCGAAGTGTCATCTGCAACTTCTCATCCGCCGATTTGTGTGGCGCTTAGTATACCTAGTTTGTTTTCTTTAATAGTTACGCCCCACGGAGGTGCCGTCAGATTTATAAGTCCCCGTAGGGTTCTGTATTAAATGCATAACACAATTCTTGTTTAAACAACTACTGTTTCAAAAAGATGTCTTGGTTTTTATTTAGTTTGAATTTTAATTTATTGTTATAGTCACGAGATTAGCTGTAGCAAGTCTGATTCTTTACAGATACCCAATAAGATCGGTTGGAAGCTTTTTTTTACTGTCTCAATGACGTCGTCTATCTACTTTTTAAGTAAACAGCTTACGCTATGCTTGCACCAACGTACCATGTAGGTTTGATTTTTTAAATTTCTAATAGGTTTGCATTTGACTACATACTGCCTGATGTTAACTGCCTGATGATTCTCTATGTTCTTGATTTTGGGCGGTAGTTTCACAAACAGGTTCATGGTAGAGAAGTCTTCTCCCAGTTCATTAGTACCCAAACATGATACCATTTCGCGCCCACATAAAGCTCAACATCACAGACATAAAAGTCCACTGTTGAACTTAAACTGATTGTAATCTAAAGCTGAAAACAAACTATCGGATGCGGCTGACGGACGCGGCTGACAATCGCGACTTAGCAGTGTCCACAGTCTTAAAACATCCGGCGCGCCAGATCTCTCTCGGACGTCCGAACGCTCAAGGTCAGCCCAAGCAAAGAATATATAATAATACTACGCCCAAGGTGACGTTCGCGGCTATGTCCGATAGTTTGCACGACTCAGTGTATATTTATTATCTAGACTAGTTGACCCGGCGAACTTCGTTTCACTTCTCGCCTTTTAAACCTTCCCTAGACCTCCACGAACATTTCAAGACTAAGATAAGATAAATCCGTTCAGCCGTTCTCGAGTTTTAATCAGACTAACGAACAACAATTCATTTTTATTTATAGAGATACCTATCAGTCGCGATCGTCAGTCGCGTCCGTCAGCCGCATCCGACAGTTTGTTTCCAGCTTAAATCAGATCGTCTATCGACCTTTTTGGTGGATGCCTACTTCATACTTACCATGCAGGTTTGATTCTCGATCTTCTTGATCTTGGGCGGCTGCTTGACGACGAGGTTCACGGTGGTGGAATCTTCTCCCAGTTCGTTGGTGGCGGTCACGTGGTACTCGCCCGCGTCTGCCGCCGTCACGTTCTTGATCACCAGAGACATGCTCTCTTCGTCTTCGTATAGGAACCTGGGAAGTTCGTTAAAGTCAAGTTTAATGTCAACAAGGCATAAAGGCACTTTTGCCTATTAAAAAAAAAAATATAACAAGTTTGGAATAAATAGTTCTTATTCTTATTCGGTGTTGAGCGAATAAGGTCCTGCACTAGCGTTCCACATGAAGGGTATTGTGCATTTTCCCTGTAGCAAATTCCTTAATTTGAGAATGAAATCCTTGAGACAATGGAAACGACAAAACGACTGTAAAGAATTACATTGCTGGTAGTTGATTATTGCGATATGTTATGAAGTATAATGTAAGATTCGGTTAACTCGTACTCGTTATCGTATCATGTGTTTTGCAAAGGAATTTGTGAAAGAATATGCCACCTTTCATCCAAAATATTTTGGTCGATGTTGTAAAAAAATGACTGTGGAAACTCACTTGTGCACACATCAGGCTTCACGACTTTCCCGTCGTGTTTGAGACGATGGAAGGCTTGGGAAAGCTCTTACATTACAGCTTCAGCATGGTAAAGGCTCCAGCAGACACGACAGCTTATTTGTGCTCGATCGCTAGCGTCCAAGTATAATAATATCCAGATAACTCACTTGTTAATCTACCAACCTGCACTGGGCCAGCGTGGTGGATATGGCCAAATCACTCTTCAAGGGTAGGCCTATTATCCTGCCGTGGAGTAATTAAAAGGAACAACAACTCACTTGTGCCTAGTATCAGGCTCCACGACCTTCCCGTCGTGTTTGAAGACGATGGATGGCTTGGGGAAGCCCTTGCACTGCAGCTCCAGCATGGCGGAGGCTCCAGTGGATACGATAGCTTCTTTATGCTCGATCACCAGAGTTGGCTTCTCGGGCTCGCGGTGCAGCTCGTTGATCGCTCCTGAGCAGAACTCATTGTTACGACTTTTGACGTGCCCACCGACATTAAAATGCTTCCATAGTGGGAGGCAAGTCAAAAAATGAACAACAAAATCGGGAGATAGAGTTTAGTGTTACAGCTTCTATCATCTCAGATCTATCATCTCCATGATCTCCATCCTAAATTGAATTACAGCATTGGATGTCTAAAGGATTAGAAAATTATTACGCCAAGTGAGGACTGTGGCACATCGCGTGGGATGTAGGGGAAAGCGTCTCCATTTTGAGGTCATTTTGTTTACGTGAATACGTTCACGTAAACAATTCACCCACAAGGTTTACTGACGACCTTATTAAGACAGCAGAATCACGCTGGATGCAATATAAAGATGTGTAGGTATTTTAGTAAATAAATTAGTTCTTCTTATCGTATGTCATCTTTCACGTAATTCACTCTCAAGTTAGTCAGTCTCCCTTTCCTACTTGCTCATCATCATATTCAGAATAAAAGTAATGGGGAAAAAATATAAGTAATCACTTTTACTTAATCGTTTCATTAACATTAAAGAGCCCTGCAGCTGGTTACGTTTTTTCAAACAATGAAGCACAAAGCTATCTGAAATTCTGCATTGTTCTCCAAGTCTTTATAAAACATACTTTACAGCTGTATAAACAAATGCCAAATACATGATTTGCTACAAGTTACTGGACAAAAGTAGGTCCTACATATTTTATCTAATTCGAATTGTCTGCAGCTGTACGATGAGGGCAATTTTCACCAGTTCAATTCTTCGAATATGCTAGTGGAACCAAATCTTAAATGGGGCAGTTCATAGTTAAAAGTTAAGCATGGCTTTCAGCAGGGTTACAATCTGATATCAGTTTCTTCTTATTTGCAATTTGTTTTAAACGTTGCTCGGCATAAATACATAAATACTTAGTAAGCTATGACAACATCTAAACAGACACAGATAGATACTAAGTCTCACCGCTCGTCACTTCTTCAAAATGCTCTTCCCTAAAGATACCCGTCCAATTTGCTGCAATCAACGCACCTGGGTTTAATTTTGTCAGTTTATTGCCAAATTCATCGATTTTTTCGCTAATTACAACAAATAAAAAGCTCAGACAATAATTTACCTTCACCTAAAGCAGCCTTTAATAGTTACTATTACAAATTTTCCTTCGGGAAGAACGTTTACATTCCTATGCTATTAATGCGAGGCATTAGGGCATACTCCATCTCATTTTATAATTAATCTTAAACATATCTTAAACTCGTCAAAAACAAACTTCGTGCAGTATCAAAAACACAGTTCTACAGTGCAATGTGGTAGTTGTACATAGAGACAATGTTGTTGATCGTAGGGAATTCACGAGCCAAGTAATTAGGCGACTGTTTCGGATTTTTGGCATGCAATAGAGTACGAATGGAGGTTAAACAAATAAACATCCCCCACTGTATGCACCCAAATTATAAGTATGAAACTTTCACAAATAGATTTTGTATTTTATTAGTGTTAACAGACAGGTGAAAATCAAAAACAAACATTTAACATTCGTGATAAATCAAATGATAGATTGTAGTTCTGTAAGGATAAAATGCATTATGATAATTCCTTTTATGTGAAGTCCGTACTTTCGTTCGCAGTGGTTTGGTTCAAAAGTATTTTTTATAAAAAGAAAAACCTTCATTATTCTTAATAATTCAATATTAGTCTATAAGGTGTAAATTTTCAATTCTAAGACTACATTTCAATAAATCTACTTGCCTTTAGTTGCCAAGCGTACATACCTTGCACGGTAAGTTCAGCGGAACAGGAAATGTTGCCAGTGCTGGTCTTGGCCACACAAGTATACAAGCCCGCGTCTTCTGGCTTTACGTGCTGGAACACCAGCGCCAGGGAATCTTCATCATCGCCCAGCAGCACCTACATATCCATATTAATCGTTGAGATAAGAACGAAGCAACATAAACGCAGGAACAGATGATCATAAGTCGTAACAAAGGCTTAGGATTATTATCTGTGTCATCAAGCTAAATAGTCTAAGTCAGTCACCACTGTTAAATTGTTTTGGGAACTTATAGCCTTTTCCCTTTCTTTAAAGTGATTTTATACCAATTCCCTCGTTCTTCACCAAAGTGTTTTTAGTACAAGATGATGACTTAAGAAAACAAGGTGGTAAGTACCTACCTAATTAGTTGTGTCGAGCAAGGAAATAGATGTTTGGCGCGTCAAGATCACGCACTTTTTCGAATTAGACATCAGCGCGTTCAAATCGCGAAATAATGAATATCTCACTGTTTGTATTTACCTTGAATCTCTCTTCCGGATCGAAAGGCTGTCCATCGCGCTTCCACGAGAAAGAGGGCTTCTCACCCTTGGCCAGCAAGCCTTCTCCGCCAGGAGGAAGCTCGAAGAAAATGTTCTTGTCATCTGCGTTGAAAAATATCTGGTAAGTACTTTCTTATCGGGTATTACGCCAAAGTCCAAACTATTCATTACAAAGTAACAGCTCAATCTTGGATGATAAATACAGACATATGGAGTCAATATATTTGAGTTTGATTTATCACAAACTTGCTCATGATGAGCTTACTAGCTCAGGTAACTATATCGTGAAAAGTATGTACACTTGTACCTACAGTCAGTTTACCTATGACTAAACGACAGCAACAAACTAGTATAAACTATGTCTATTTTAATATTTTATACATTGTTTTGCCAGTGAACTGTAGAATTAGAACAAGCTATAGCTATATGAGAACTATTATTTTCATGGTTAATGACCAACATTACGGAAGAAAATTAGCTTAGCAAGTACGATCTGTTTATTGGCAACGACTGACACTGGCATTCAGGCCAATTTATACGTTTTCAAGTGATGAAGTCCATTGCACATTAAAACGCGTAATAAGCGTGAGAGCCAAATAAAATGAAATGTCTCATAACTATAACACTGGACTGGAAGTATAAAATAAAAGTGGCTAAATTCAGTCACGGCGTTATTTTTAGGATTGGTTACGATTCGTAAACAAATACTGGAGGCTGTCCAAACATCGTAAAAATGGCACACTTATATTATTAGATAGTTGTCAATGTCGGATTATTTCCACGCTCCGCTTTACATCTGTAAAGATGAACGTTCGTTCAAAACTACTTAATATGAACTTGAAAATATTGTATCAACAGTGCCTATTAAAGCCGTGGTGGTCTAGTGGTTGTAACGCTGGCCTGTCATTCTTGAGGTCGTGGGTTCAATCCCGATCCCGTACCAATGAGTTTCTTTGGAACTTATGTGCGGAATTTCACACCACTACTGGCTTTTCGGTGAAGGAAAACATCGTGAGGCAACCTGCATACGTCCGTAGAAGAAATTCGACGGCGTGTGTGAATCCACCAACCCGCATTGGGCCAGCGTGGTGGATATGGCACAATCACCCTTCGTGGGTAGGCTAACGTCCTGCAGTGGACTATTAAAACAAGGCTGGTACAGTACAGTGCCTATTAGACAATATAGTCTAGAAAAGAGTTAAGGTCATTTCAAATGTGTCAAAATGATAATTATTGTTTTAACACTAATCAACAACAGTAAGGGATGACCATAGCGGTGAGGTATCCATGATGTAGCGATCAACATCTGAGGATAATATGAACTCACAGGTACCTATTTGTGAAACATTTTGTTAACACAATATGGCGCGTTAATTATTTATTACTTATCGATAATAGTAGGTAATAGTAACGCATAAGTGGCGACGTAATAAGTGGTCATAGCATTGCAGTAGTAGTAGGATTTGACGGATGCTAGGACCTGTATTGCCAGCTGTTAGTAGTACTTGGAGTAGACGTTCATGGTCTTGCAGGAGTAGCGACATCAGCAGATATAACGTCACGGAGCACGAGCTCGTAGCCCAAAGGGTAAAAACGGGACTCTATTACTAAGAGTCCGATGTCCGTCTGTCTGTCTGTCTGTCTCCAGGCTGTATCTCATGAACCGTGATAGCGAGAAAACTGAAATTTTCACAGATGGCGTATTTTTGTTGCCGCTATAACAACAAATACTAAAAACTGAATCCAATAAATATTTAAGGGGAGCTCCTATACAACAAACGTTATTTTTAGGAGTTTTTTTGGACGCTATTAATAATGGCAAGAGGAATGGGGCTAAGGGGGCTCCAACACGGTACGGAACCCTCCGTGCGTGAGTCCAACTCGCACTTGGCCGATTTTTTAAGTATAATCACTTACCGACAACAGTGACGGTGGTCTCAGTGGTGACACCACCGTAGACGTTCATGGCCTTACAGGATTAGCAGCCGGCGTCGGGAGATGTGACTTCATGGATCAGGAGCTAGTAACAACCTTAGTTAAGTGAAAATTGATGTTTAAGTATAATCACTTACCGACAACGGTGACAGCGGCCTCGGTAGTGACGTCACCGTACTCGTTCATAGCCTTGCAAGAGTAGTGGCCGGCGTCGGAAGGTGTGACGTCACGGATCACGAGCTCGTAACAACCCTTGTCAGCGCGAGTGCGGATGATAGAGATGCGATCGGCTTCAGACGAGCTGGTGATTTCCTTGTTGTCGCGGTAGCTAAAGATATAAGACATTATCAGTATGGCAGAACTCTATTCAGACAAAGAAAGTTCTCGAGTGGCGACCAAGTACCGGCAAGCGCAGCGTGGGATGCCCTCCCACAAGATGGACGGATGACCTTATTAAGACTGCAGTATCACGCTAGTTGCAAGCCGCTACCAAACTTTTTTGAAGTCTATAGGGGAGGTTTATGACCAACAAGGCCTATGTTAATTCCATGGCTAAAACAACGACGACGAACGACGAGAAGACCATTCGACCAATAGATATCAGAAATGTAACGGGCCGTGACTGTTAATTGTATGAAATGAGATAAAATATTTCATCAGTCATCAGTTCATTGGTGATGCTGATATAGTACTTTTAAAGTCAATTTTATATGTAACAAAGAATAGTTTTGAACCCTGGCTCATAAGTACTTACAAAGTAACCTCAGGATTGGGGTTGCCTTTCACTCTTATCATGAAGCGCAAGTAGGTATTCTCCATGATTTCAGTATCTTTCAGTGCTACCAAAAAGTATGGTGCATTGAGAGCGTTCCTTTCCTTCCTCTCTTCAGGAGTCACTGTAAACATCATTAGAATTAGAACCATCGACACGAAGAAGAAGAAGACTGTAAACACCGTTTGCAATGTGTAAATTTTAATTTAGATTTAGTTGGGTTAAATCAATTTTAAATTGTACGACATCTTAATATAGCTTCGTTACCTAATACGAAACTTCCTTCGTCTAAAAATTAAAAAAATCGACGATGAACCTAAATGCCAAATAAATGTAATTATTCAATTATACTGACGAACACAACTACACAAAAAGAAGAAATCAGGAAAAAGTTGTACCATGCAACAAATTACTCAATGTGATCAAAATATTTTGAGTGCCAAGATACAGGAAAATTATGAAAGTAATACGGATAGAATCAAACTACTGTTACAGCTTTACGATGTCTTAATCGGTGATATCGCATGAATCATGCATAAAGTATCATTAGAAAAATATCATAACATCTGAAAGACAATAGTTTATAAATTAAATAATTTCGCTGTAAGTGGTATAATATAAATTACGATGAAAACCTTGATAAGTTTCTAAAACAAGAACTGATTTAACTTTAACCAAAAAGAACGAAATAATAGATTTGTCAAAAGGGTTTCATCAAATACCACTAATAAATACGACATAAATGGGCCGAAAGTTACAAAATAATAAACTCACGCTCATGAACAGCTAACTGTGCGGTGCAATGGGCATTTCCTTTCACGTTTTCTGCAACGGCAGTATACACTCCAGAGTCTTCTTCGCGGCAATGTTGCAGCTTCAATATCAAATCGACGTCATCACCGGTGATGGAGCAGCGGTCCATCAGACGATCGGTCAGCGGCTTGTTATCCTTCAGCCAAGTCACCTTCACAGGCTCGCTGGACTTTTCCAACGCGCAAACGAACACGGCATTTTCACCAGCTGCGGAGTCAAATGATCACCAGAGCTCGTACGGATATGTTTTGCATTGACAAAATTGCTGTTGGTGGTGCTTATTTTGATAATTTTACTAATTTTGAGAACTATTTCTATATCAAATTGTCAAATTAAAAATGCCTAATTGGTATCTTAGCACTGTCAATTCGTGTAAAGTGTACCGTACGAGCCCTCGAATAAATGGTCCAAAGTAATGCGTCTAGGGTCTACAAGCGTTAGTTAATGTGGTGTGTAAGTTAATGTCTAAAAGCGTATGTACAAGCACTAACAGTGTGTCTACTTCTATTGTGAATTGTTCTACCTCTTTATACTTACGCTCGATGTCCTGGCCTTGAAGAGTCTTCGAGAAAATAGGCCTGCCATCTTGCGACTGCGATTTGGTAACTGTATTAGTCGACTCATATTCTCCAGTGGCCACGGATCCATTGCTCAATGTTTTTTTGGACCTCGAAGACCTTGAAGATCTGCTCTCGTAGGCAGCTTCTCCATCAGTTTTGGAGCTTTGGTAAGAACTTTCTACTTTGGTAGAAGCACTTTCAACATTACCATCATCCAAAGAAATTTCAAGCCCATACTTTTTAGCAGAAATGCTTTCAGTTTTAGAGCTCTGACGCTCGATTCCGTACTTTGATGCAATGGCATCGATCTTGCTCGAAGTCTCGAATTCGGCTTCAGTTTTCTTTGATTCGATTCCATATTTCGAAGCAATGCTATCAATTTTACTGGCAGTATCATACTCAACTTCGTACTTAGATTGTGCAGTTCTGGTTTCTTTGGAATCTAGTCCGTATTTTGAAGCGATGCTATCGAGTTTGCTGTTAGTATCGTACTCAATTTCATACTTAGATCCTTCAGATTTATTTTCTTTTGAGTCTAGTCCATACTTTGAAGCAATGCTATCGAGTTTGCTGTTAGTATCATAATCGATTCCGTATTTAGAGCCTTCAGTTTTACTTTCGTAGCTAGACTCAATTCCATATTTTGACCCGCCTTCGAGTCTTGAGCTGGCACTATATTTGGATTCGTAACGGGAGCTTGCGGATCCTTCTAAAGCTCCTCCAGTCTCATATTTTGCACTTTCGAGACGAGAACCACTTTCACGACGCGAGTACGAGGAAGTTAGACCCGAGCTATCGTAAGTAGAACCAGACTCAAGGCGACTGCCAGTGGTACTTGATAACTTTCGAGTACTACTGGTACTGGTGTAATCTGAAAAAAAAAAAACGAATGAAACAGTAACTTTTGATATTTTAAAGAGATATTTAGCACATATATAACATAGAATTTCAAATCTACCTCCAGATAGCCGCGAACTGCGGCTGTATCGCGACATTTCGTCGTTGTTTTCTTCTGTGGTTACAGTTTGATTGATGTTAGTAACTTGCTCCGAAGCTTTCGCTCCAGTGGACCTGATTTCTTCTTGGACCTTTAGTGAACTTTCTTCAGCTTTCGATACTAAAGTTGAATCAGTTGATTTTTGTTCAACTGTTATAGATTGTTTAACGTTATCTTTAGATGTTTCTACTTTATTAGAAGCTGAAACTGATTCAAGCTTAACAGATTCTTGTGTAACAGAAGACTTTACTGTTACAAGATTTCGGTCGTCGTCTTTAGCAATAAGTTCTGAGGTAGACTCTTTAATTGCTTGTTCACTTAGGGTTTGTTGAACAGTTTGTTCTGATTTTTCATCTGTACACTCTTTAGCAGATTCTGTAACTGCTGTAGATTTTTGGGTAGATTCTTGTTTAGTTTCTTCAACAGTTTCCTGCTTCTCTGGTTGAGTTGTGTTTGTAGATGATTTTTCAACCACTTGTTCTGATAAGTGAGCGGTTTGTTGTAATGTTTCTTCACCAGTTTTTACTAAAAAACTTGTTTCTTGAACTACCTCTTGTTTCTCTGTCTTAGCTGTCTGTTTTGAAGATTGCTCAGATAATTGAGCTGTTTGTTGTGATATTTGCTGCACAATTTCTGCTGCAGATTGCTGTGCAACCTCTTTGGTGGTTACTTGTTTAACTATCTCAGCTGATTGTTCTGTAGCTGTTGATTGAACAGATTGCTGAACGATTTGTTCAGAGGATTGAACTGATGTTTGACTTTCAACTTTTATTGATTTAGTTGCGGCCTTGACAGTCTCTTCAGTAATCGACTGTGATGTAACAGATTGACCTTCGTTTACGACCGCAGAGTTTTCAACAGTCACAACGGATTTAGTTTCTAAGCCAGTTGTGACTTCACTCTTTGCTGCGCTGACTACACTCGCAGCTGGTTCTTGAGTTTCGCTGATGGATGTAACTTCTACTACTTCAGATTTAGAGACCTTTTTAGCAACCTCACTTTCAACAGTTGCTTTTCTTTTATTTTGCACTTGTTGTGAGGACTCTTCTTTTGTTGATACTTCTGTTTCTTGAACTCGGGAACGTTTTTCTTTGCCTTCTTCTTCAAGCTCTGCCTCTGAAGTATCTCTCTTCTTCTTGTTTTCTTCTTCTGGTTCGAGAGGGATATCTTCAGGCGGTGGGAGAACTTGTAGATCGTCAGCCGCGTGCTCGGCCAAAGCAACTGGGAAAAATATACTACTTGTAACCGACGCCTGAAGTCTTATTCCACTATTAACAGTTGTAACGATTTAAATACTTACGGACGTCACTGGCGTATTTCCTTATCTCCGCCAACCAGGTAGTTTTAACAGATTCCTTGTGGGCGATGAGGGCGATGATACAATTTGGATTTTTCAAATGAAGTTCAAATTTAAGTTGATCGCCAGTATCCTTGACTTCGATCTCAGGAAGCTAGTAAAAGAGAATTCACATTGAAATATTTGATATCTATCTACGCCTGGGTAGCATTTAGAACTACAAATTGCGTAAGAATGATTACTATAACTGAGAAAAATCTGTGATTCTGTAACCTACTCTCCAATACGCATACGATTAATAGCTTGTACTATTACCTCACATCTTATTACAAAACAAATCAGTTAACCGAGAGGCGCTTGGACACTGTCCAAGTCCATATGAATGTTTTTTTAAATTGGTCTATTTTTGACCAAAGAAATTCGTGACTGCCATACAGTAAAGAAATGCGTAGGCGCACTATCCCGGAAACGATTACGTGAGTAGTTTTGATGTAATGCTTGTACATGATTTTGGAAATGGATTTGCTCACGGTGTGGAGTTGTTACCTGTGGTCCCGGTGGGTCGACCCATTACTGGGACCACGGGTAAAAATCTTAAAGAAATTAATAATCATTACTAGTTTCTTTCGTTGTCTATTAACTATTACCCAATAAAATGGAAAAAAAAACTCTACGCACCTTTATAATATTCTTGAGGACGAAAACGCTTCTATTGTCTTCCAGTCGCCTAACCTTGCTGATAAGGATCCTAGCTTTGAAGAGGAACAGGTATCCCTCGCTGGCTTGGCCCTCAGGGTCAGTGACCGTGAACCAGTCGTGAGTGAGGAGCCTACCGAGCTTGTAGATGTTCCCCCGATACCCTTCAATGCTAGCAATGAACTTGTTATTCGTAGCCCGGTTAGGAATCCCGAGGAAAAGTTCTAGAGCTTTCTGTAGATCGGTGCAGTCTTCGCCGAGGCGTTTGGAGTATTTCACTAGTTCCTGGAAGATAGTAAAGTTTAAACCGTCTTGAATTAGAAATTGTAAAAGCGTGGGCGTTAAATTGTCTACTGCAACGTAACCTTGTGATATAGGTGTCGTGTCCGCATGAATGGCTAAGATAAACTAACTCTGAGTATCTTGGAACAAGAACAATTTTGATGAACATTTGAACTGAGATATACAATGTTTGAGGTACCGTGTTAAATTGGGATTCCCAAAGTTTATGTGTAGTAGGTACATTTATATAGGTTTGATGTCTTGCCTCAGCACCCTAGCTAGCCAAAAAAGAGTACAAATACGTACTTGGCTACACACCAGAATCAAAAGCATAAATATTTAATCAGAGAGATGAAACTGAACTTGACCTGGTTTTTGGTTGCTTTCTCTCTCTTGCAAATAATCTAATTCTCTAATTTTGGAATGCAACATTCCAAAATCTGGATTTACCTTTAGTAGAAGTTGGTAGTCGTTGATCCGTTGGATGGGTAGTTTCAGATGCTCAGCGATGCCTTTGTCGTCACCGAGTTTTTCTGATAAAATCTAGAAATAAATGAAGCAATATTTTTACAAACGATGCCGTCACAATCTAATGGCAAAAATGCTTTTGGAGAAATGTGCAGAGAGATAAATGATTCTGTTGGGGTTTTTATAAGATTTTCAGCATTAAGTAGCACGTCTATTATATAATTTTAAATTATCTATTCCTGTTCTATTCAATTCTGAATTTTATTTCTGGACAATAGAGTACCTAATAAGAATTAATTGAAAGTGGAAAATTACACGACATTTTACTATCAAATTAAGACATGTGTTACATTCCTGGACATTTGATATTTTTACGTTCGTCATTTTCATGTTTTCTGACGTAGAATAATTTCTAATGGCAAAAAAAAAAAAAAAAAAAAATTAAAAGATATTTCGTCTCTTCAATTCGCAATGCAATGTGTAAGATTTAATTTCAAGTTTTAGACGAAGAAAGCTGGCTTATGAGCTGGTCACTTAACTTCAACACATTACAATACAGGATTATAATTTATAATCCTGTATTGTAATGTGAACGAGAAGTAAATATCAAACTATTCATAATAATATATTTTCTAAGGGACAGTTAGGACTAGAAGAAGTTGTTTATGACGATGGCCTCAATCACCTCCTTTCGGCTTAGTACACCCTTTCTGAAGTAACTCTGTATAAACAGCAAACAGTATTATAAGCTGAATCGCATATTACACAACAGACTGCCAAGTATAGGTCCTTTGATAAATAATCAGTAAATCCAGATCTACTGACAGTTGCTCTTGTTTCATACGTAAATACCTTATGTTTTTGTATCTCGGGCAAAACAATAAATATCGTGTTTACCGACCTGTGAGTAAACGGTTTAGAGTAACGTCACCGCTGACTACAATTTTGCTTGTAATACTAATTGGTGAAGCATTGGCAACATCCCAACGTACATTACATTCAATTATCGATATTGTAGTGATTGCTCTATTGAATTTACGATAAGAGAAAGTGACGACAGGAACTAAGCAGACTCGATATTAGCTTTGATATTATGCCTTTGATGACTCAGATGTAATTTAATATTTCGGTGAATAGATGGCACAATTTTGACGATTATTCATCTAGACATGAATAAGTATATGGAAATAAATTAATCAGAACATTTTTAATATCATCATGGTCATGGTCATCCTAAGCGAAACAAAGCTAGACAGTATGACTGACCAAAATAAAAAATAGGCACTTTCAAACGAAGGTTTCAAAAGGATTTTGTGATTCCGATTCCAATTAGATACATAGTGATTTATTTACGTCTATGGGTAATTTAGTTTATGACATAATAAAATATTTCGATTGGCATGGCCATGGCAAGGACTCAAAATTTAAGACAAGCAATAATGATACGCTTTTTTATTTTAAAAATATATTTTGTGAACATCATCATCATTACTGCTAATTACAAATTACAAGCCAAGAGTACTAGAAAATACAAAGATTGCATTCATAATAATGTTTCATGAAAGAGGAACAGAAAATACGCTTAGCTTTTAGCTTCGAGAAACACTGAATGAAACAAAGTGAAGCAAAATGCGCCAGAAACTCTACTAGTTGATGCTAACTAAAAAAATCGAGTCGTTTATTATGATAGAATACAACATTTTGAAAACTTGCCCAAACTTGACACAATTAGTGCACTTTGACAAAAACTACACCACGAGACATTGACATGACTGCAAAAACAAACGTGCACCAGAAACTCTATTAGTTGCTATCATACGAGAATCACAAGAACAGATGCCTATGCCATTAAAAATTAGAGTGACTATCACAGATAACAGAACATCATTTCAAACACTCACCAAAACTTGACACAATTAATGTACCTACAACAAAAAAAATCTCTCCACAAGAATGAAGGTAAAGAGCTCGAAAACACGGGCATAACACGTAAACAGCTAATCGATTACTGGGAGCCATTAAATTCGCGAAATCCGTAAAACATGAGTTAGTGAGGCATTCCCAACGCCATCGGACATCACGGTACGGATTTAGAAGAACCTTGACATGTTAGCTCCATCCGACTGGAGTGAATAGTGGGACGGTGGAGTGATAAATGCGTACAGATGATATTAGCTCTGGAACAGTGTTTTTTAGCCCTTTTCAGTCCGATTCCCCTGGAAAATTAAGTACAATTTCAAGAACCCTCTTAATACTAGTAGTTCTACGACCTTGCATCTGTTTAACTGAATCTTCATTAGCCTATATCTCGACTCAAACGTGCATAGATAAGACGGCGGATCCCCATACACATACTCTCGGACCTCCAGGAGTCCGCGGATAACAGGTTGAGAAACGCTGCACTGGAATATTAATTAAGATGGTGGGAAACATCCTGTCGTATTACAAGTTGTCTATTAATTCGTTTCGTAAATTGTTTTGTACCGAACGGCAAAGAATCGAAAATTGATAAGAAATTAACAAGATACTTTACATTTTGCAAGAAACTGATGTAGCTAGATGGAAAGCCAAGTTTTTGGGTTGTGCCATCACACACAGTGCTATTAGTACCGAAGTGTTAAGCATGCTTAACACTTCGGTATTGGATGTATTGATTGATTCGGTCAGTACTTGGATGGGTGACCGCGGGTGGCATTTTCCAACTGAGCGCTACCGTGGCTCGGATGACACGTTAAATTGTAGGCCCCGGTTGTTTCAACCGTTTAGCCATGTCAGAGGCCTTCAGGCGGCCTAAAAACTCTGACACCAGGGCTAGCCACCCGGCCTATACGAACTTACTTACTTTTTACTTCGGTATTGTGATTATAGGTAACAGCATAATTACGAAAATTCTAAAATAAAGTTTCTAAAGTAAGGTTAATTAACTTTACTGTGTAAAAGAAGATTTTGTAATGTTATTACCATTAATTTAGTTTAAATTTGATAATTCAGGAATTCACAAGTTTATTGTGATTACAGAAAGGATGGAAAGGGTAGCATACTAATCAGCTGTTAGCCGTCTCTGGCTGTATAATTTTCTTATGTAGAGATAGAGATTTCTTTGAAGGGAAAACCAGAGGAAGGTAACTCTGTAGGTAGTCTTCTATTTAATATCTTAAGTCTGATTATATTATAGTATCATCCGATTTTCGGGAGTTTGCTGAAATATGACTAATGTGATGAGATAAAACTAATGTACTTTTAATGAAAAAGTTGATCAAAAGTGGCAATATTATTATGTTTACATTCAACCCAAATGCTTCCCAAACGAATTACTCAGAAGATCTAATTGCACTGCAGACATCGATAATAAATAAAATTTTCGATAAAAATATTTATCTAGGCTAAGCTGCGCTTGTACGCCATCCAGTCAAAATATAAACATTGAAAGAGAAACAAACGTTTTTGCAACATTTGGTCCAAGTTATTTTGCTTCAGAAGGCCGAACATATTCTTGTTTGAGTCATAAACAAAAATAAATATCGCCTTAAGGTGGTTTGACTAGGTCGGTGCGCGAAATTCAATTTTTCGGGTTTTTTTGGCATTTAGAGATAAACTGCTCGCTGTAAGGTAAAAAAACTCATTTAGCATGAATAGATAGTGTTTGCGAGGTATATACACTTAGAAACCAAAATAATGGTACCACTATTTTGGTTTTCAGATGTAAGTAGGTATGCAACTCGTAAACAGGTTGTGTTTCATTCATGGCCGCTAAATGAGTTTTTGTGAACTTAAAATAAGTTGTTTATCTGTAAAAGGCAAAAAACACACAACAGTTGAGTTTCGCGCGTAGACCGAGACAATCAGACCTAATAATGGCCACTACGAATATGGAAAAAAGTTACCTAAGTTATTAATAGTCAGTCGTTAGACAAAACAAAACAATACATAGTAGTAAACATGAATGAAGAATTTGTAATGAGCATGATTTATAAATGATCACATGTAAAGCAGATGTCTAATTAAGTTCAAATCAAAACTAGAATTTGTGTAATGGTATGTCATCGAAAAGACAGGTTATCAAATATCAAACAAAGAAGAAAGACTTCTATAAGTTTCAACCGCTGAATAAAAAGGATTACTACGAGTATGACACTTTTATCATTGAATCAATAAAACCATTGAATTGGCTTATGACAGAAAAGAATCATGAAAATCTAACACTCCTAAACTTCCTAGCAACAAGAGTTTTGTACAACTTTACGACACATAATAATCTCTGAACCTATAAATTACATCACGCAGTGAGCACAGCTGACACTCACATTAAATCGAAGATAGCACAACAATAAACACAAAGGTGATACAAAGAGATAGTGTTACTATTTTGTCGTAAAAACTCCTGACGGTAGAATAAATAAATATTAGGGGATCGCTTATACACGGTCTCTGACCCCAAACTAAGCAAAGCTTGTGATATGGCTGCCAGAGACTGATATACTACATTTACAAATTTTAAATACCTACTTATATAGATAGTACCTAAATAACACCCATGCAGACAAAGAGCAAACGCTTATGTTCATCACGTAGATGTTTGCCCTGGGTAGGAATTGAACCCACGCCTCTTTGATCCAGAAGTCAGGGTCACTAAACACTGAACCACCGAGGCAATCAATGATATTGAAAACCCCATGAATAGTTGGGAACTTGGGATTTGACGAAATCAATCGACGCAACTGTAGCAGTCTGTAATTTGCTAAGATTGTGGATTTCTAAAACTGAGACAGAAATATTCAATACTAATTTTTGCCCGCGGCTTTGCCCGCGTGATATTTTGATTTACACTTTACGCACTTATATTTTTGCTGCACATCAATGACCTGCTTGTTCCCGGTATTTTTAGGTATGCAGATGACAGCACAGTTGTTCAAAAGTACAATATCCAATCCAAGAACAACAAAGGAGGAATCACAAGCGTTGAGAGTAGACATGGTTGAGCGAATGAATCAGGCTCTTGCAGCCGTTTCTAAGGGGAGTGACGAAAATCTCGTCAAATTCAACGCTTCGAAAACCCAGGCCTGCATAAATCGCAAGATGATGCAATAGTGTTTGTTGCTAACGTCGTCGACTTGTGTTGGAGGAGAAGTCTGACGAACATACAAAAAAAAACCCAGGCCTGTCTGTTCTCCGCAAAAAAGTGTCCCTTTGCACTGTCGCCTATATTTTGAGATATTCCTTGAACAGTGACCGCCTTGAACTGCTGGGGCTAACACTTACATTGAACTACGGCACGTACCTAGAATCTAGGACGAAATTGGCTAGTATGAAGCTGGGTATCCTGAACAAGGTTATTTCACATCGGGACAGTTGCTTACTCTGTATCAAGCACAGATCCGTTCGTGTCTGGAATACTGCTGCCATCTTTGGGATGGCTCGGCTAAGTATCAGCTCGAATCGGTAGAGCGGCGTGCTGTTCAGCTTATAGGTGATGAAAAGTTAGTTGCAAAATAACTCCATAACCTTGAGCATCGCCGTAGGGTTGCATCTGAGCTGCACGACCTTATCCTACCATCCCCTTTTTACTACAGGACAAGTAGGAAGACGCCACATTACGATTACCACCCCTACACTGTCGATTTACCTTCGATACGTACGAAGCGGTTTGACTCAACATTTCTGATTCGTACCGCCAGGAAATGGGAGCTTTCCTGTTTCCTGAGAGATATAATCTAAAGCTTTTCAAGATCAGAGTGGATAGGTATCTTCTAGGTCTGCGTGCTTTATCTTCGTCCACAAAATCGCTTACCATTAGGCGAGACGGCGGTCAAGCGCGGACTTATTCGTTGAAAAAAAAATAACTCATCAAAGCAGGGAAGAATTAAAGCTTAACCGTATAAGATACAAACATAATCAATAGATTATTATAATAGCAATACTAATTAAATTGGAACAGATATTTACTGTGGGCAGAAAGGAAGTTGCAGCTGCAGATATCTTGCAGTGGACGGGGTTATAACGCTTTAGTATTCGTCTGAAAATTACGTACTCTATCATTGGAAGTGATGATGACAGATGTCATGAAGACAGGTGTTGATGACAGATGTCTACATGATTGCTACTATTCACTATTCTGTGAGTTTAGTGACAGTTAAAGTGCTGTATTTGAAAGAGCTTCCTTACGAAATAGGTATTCAATAGTTTTTCAGCAGCCTTTAGCATATTCAGAGTTTTTATTATTTATTGTTTTATCATATCCGTTTGTTTATTTTTGTACTCATGTTTCAAAGCTAGGTACCTTTTTAACACCAGCAAGTTTATTGAGAAAATGGTTTACTTTACAGTACTTTTTGTAATGATACTGATATTGGTAGGCCTAGTTGCCATTAATGTTGAGAATAAACCAAAAAATTCGGCAGATTTCCAGAAAAAAATTAAGATTATGACGTAAGATCCTACTCAACAGCTGTTAGTATCTTACATTCTAGCTTGATTTTGAATGAAAGAATCAAATCAGCAGTCAGAAAATCTTTTAAAAGTTAACTGAACATCTGTCTAATCTAATAATATCTTAAACATGAACAAAACATGGAAATGACGTCGTAAACAAATGTCGTAAACCTGAGCTAAAATTAGCTTTCTAAGCTCCTAAAAACATGTGGGGAATTTGGGTCAAGGTCATCGGCTAGGGGTTTTGGAAGCGAGTCCCGCGCCGCTCCTGGACGCGAGTCCTCGCGCGCTTCTCCCGTACATAATGCCGCGAACATTGCGAAGCTCATACACCCACGCCGCACTCGAAATAAACCAGACGCGTTGCTGGTAACACTACACCCGTAACATTGAAACTGGGGAAAAATCACGGTATTTTCGCTAGAGCCAACTGCCGGGCCGCAGCTAATAATACCAGCCGCGGGGCGGCGTCCGTGTCGCGTACCTGAGCGCGGCAGTCGGTGCACTCACGAGAACACAATCACAGTCACACACTTCACTCGGACGAGTGGTCGAGGGTCGATGCGCTGGAGCGAGCGAGGTGGTCGCGGCCGCGGCTTCCGAGCGACTGGGGCGCGCCGCCGCCCGCCTACTCCACGCTAAACTTAGCGCGCGAGAGACGCTTTTTAGAGGATAACTCCATTTCACCGCTGACGCTGAGATAGCGGGAAAGTCGGAGCACGGTCGCAGCTGGATGCAAGGTCGACAAACAAACCTTGAAGCATCCTGGGGTAACCGTTTCAAGGCGGTGCGCTGATGGTGGCTCAACGAGCAGAGTTGAGACTACGAAAACGAAAAATAGTTCAAAGCAGACTCAGGATCGTGATCTTAGAGTCATAGCAAAATTGAATAGTTTAACCACGTCACAACGCGTTGTTGTATAGAAACCTATGTAAACAGATGTTTTTTTATTAGATGTACATAGTTGTAGATCTCAGCCTGTTTACAATTTAATATTTTTTCTTCTATATCTAATTCCTCTTTACATCGATTGTATATTAGTATAGTATAGTTCGTCTGCTTGAGCCTCCATAAAACAAAACATAATGTATCGAATGCACCAAGCGGACGTTGGATAGAAATGAATGAACGTTATTTATCAGAAGCAGCCGTATTTCTGGAGCCGAGTCAGTGATGACGAAGACGTGCGTAGGATCGAATATTTCTGAAACTATCATCGGACAACATTGTTCGGGAGCCAGTCATCATCTTTCTAGACACGTCCAATCGAGCGTATATTTTAATAGAATACTCATTCTTAGGGAATTCATTCAGGAAGAAAATTAACCTGGAGAAATCAGATAATAGAGGCTTTCGTTTCCGAACAATATTTTTACGTAGGTAGGTAGGTATTTAGCATTTTCTAACAATTTGAATTTCGTAAAACAATGTACTTATTAGCTAGGTAGGTGCCTATATCTTCTGTGACTAAGTATTAGGTTGGATCCACGAATGATACTTCAGTAAGAATGCCATAGCCACAGCATTAACTTTCTTTGTTAGCAAAGGAGCTTTTACAAAAGACAGTAGACTGATGAACGTAAGTAGGTATTTAGGTCGGAAATTTATAAACAGCGCATGAACAAGAGGCTGACAAAGCTCAAACAGCAATATAATAGAATACAAAAGCTAACATAGTCTATGTTGGATATCACTACGATAAAAGTTCATACACGTAGAACAAAAACTACGACCGAAAATAAGTATCTACTTCAGTTTGCACAAATAAAATAAGCAGCTAAAAATATGATGAGATCAATCTTCGGACTCAAAACATCGTCCTCATGTATCAAAAACAAGACGATGCGATACTTTCTTATTGATGTGTAATTTTAACCGTTGACTGCTGTGATAAATTGCTGAAATATATTGACACTAGCTTTTACCCGCGGCTTCGCCCGCGTTGTATTTTGATTTTGGCTTATGTTTATGTCGGCTGCGAAACCTAACCTAACTGACAAATATCAAAATACCTTAGAGGAATGCTTTTGTTGGTTAAGTTACGGTTGGAGTGTATATACAACCCCCCCGTGTATTCCCGCCTTGTCGTGGGGGAGGTCTGAGGCAGCTGAAAAGGCGGCGCTCGAAGTCTCCCTCTTCTTTGGGTCTTTTCCCCCAAGGAAGCTTAGAGGCTGGCACTCTAGTTTCAGCCGCTTTTAACTAAAGCAGCTGAGAGGATGGCCGGTAGGTTGCATGCCTTATGAGGAGTGTCGCAACTTAGGCGGGCTGCAGTGCCGCTCTTGCGACGCTGCATCCGAGGATTTTTTTTTATTAAATCGCGAAATATCCCTGACATGATCAGGGGTCTTAATTACAAATGAATAAAAACTAAGTATACCTACATTTCAATGTTTTTGGCTGTTTGCAGTTATAATAAACATTACAATGGTACAGCAAAGTTTATACCTACTTGTTCCTAATTAAGTATTGCTTTTTTACAAATATTTGTGCAAAAATTCGATAAAATTGTTTCTAAGGTTTTTTCGTGTTAGATTAATTCCAATTTTTTGTTCTAAATCAAATCTCTGCTTTCCATAAACTGGGCATTCCAAGATTATGTGCAGTGGAGTCTCCTCTTTTGTGGGTTCACAGATGCACGATGGGCTTTCCCTCAACTTAAATCGATGTAAGTATTGGGAAAACTCACCATGCCCCGTCAGCACTTGAGTTATGATTCCCACTGGTGCTATTTCTCTTACGATCTTGTATGCCGCCCTTGCATCCGGAAAATATGTTTTGGTTACCGCCACTGTGTGTCCATCCTGATACCGCCGGTTCCACTCGTCAAGAGAGTCCTTTCGGATTTCTCGCTTGACGAATGAAACGGGGCAGTTATCCTAAATAGGTCTGCACTTCGAGTGCAGTGCTGCTTCCTTTGCTAGCTGGTCCGCTCTCTCATTTCCCTCCATCCCCGCGTGCTATTTAATTCAATAAAGTTTCACTATTTTATTTTGTGCGTGTAGTAACTTTATGTTAGCTTTGAATTTACTGCTAAGGGATGGAGGGAAGATACGCCAACTACCGTTTCCAGTGCAGACCTGGAGTCACAAAAGATTTTTGCGATTTCGGTAGCCTCAAGAAGTGCCAATAACTCGACCTGTTACACAGAGCACCAATCGGCCAATTTCAGCTTGCGGGTACTGATCTCAGCGGCATCATCCCAAATGGATAATGCCGCCCCAACTTTCCCTTTAATTTTACTGCCGTCTGTAAATATGTTAATTTCTCGGTTAAGATTTTGCTCTAGTGCTGCTCCGTCTGCCAGGCATATGAACTCCAGCTCCTCCTGCTGCGCTGGGTGTGGCTTCTTTTCTGTCTCTCTATCTCCAGTTACTTGCTGGGAATAACCTTTCTTAGTTTCATAAAGCAAGGCTGCTTCTTGGACTCTGATATGACAGTCGAGGATAAGGGACCGCGGTGGGATATATGGAACTGGTGGTGTGGGTGACGCCACCTACCCTACCTTCCGCTAGGCCGTCAACGTGTTGGCAGACGCAGTGGGGCTGCAGGGGAAGAGAGGTGTCGGTATCGCGATTGCCGTTCTCACTGCCCTCTGCAGTTGAAGAGGCAGGCGCTGGGCTACTATGACTGACCCACTGCACTGGGACCAGGGCGTTGGAATGCTGTCTGACGTTTAGTACTGGTTAGTCCCGAGTGGTGGATGACGATGTGTCTTGTGCTCCGAAACACTCCGTCACTATGGCGAGAGCGCAAGCTCCGTTATGGAGCCTGAGTCTGGGCTAGTGCTGTTGAGTGCCGCGAAGGAGTGCGAAATATGTGGGAACGTCCTAAACTTGCCATGACAGGTTATTTCTGGCGCTTAGACGGCTGCTACCGCAGCCCACTCACTTAGTTTTTATCCTATCCTACGGGAACTGTTAAAGTTTTTGCGATAAAAAGTGGCCTATGTCACTTTTCGTCTTTCAAACTATATTCATGCAATATGCCAAGGCAAGTTGCTCCGTTGCTGAGAAAAATTTATCGTTAAGTCCTACGGGAACCACAATTTTTTCGGGATGGAAAGTATCCCATGTCACTTTCCGTCTTCCAAACTATGCCCACCCCAAATATCAAGTCGATCCGTTGCTCCATTGCTGAGAAACAGTTATTGTCCTATCCCATGGGAATCACGAATTTTCTCGAGATATAAAAAGTATCCTATTATCACTTTCTCTATTAAACCATAGGTATCCATACCAAAAATCAGGTCAATCTTTTGCTCCGTTGCTGCGTCAAAGAGGAACAAACCAACAAACTTTTCGGATTGATAGTATTAAAGTATGATGATTCTGTACCATAAAGGTAGAATAAAAAAACATGTTGAACCTCTAATGATAGAATATTTAAAAATATTTTTAATGTCAGACAAAATGACGGCCTGGTATTAAACGTCATAGTAACATGTAGCATGCAGAGGGAAAATAACATTTTATCCAATTTTAATGTCAGTTGTCATTTTCAATCCATACTTTATTTCCTCTTCAAGGGGATATAATGGTAGAAAAACCATTTGTCGCTTTGCCACGCTACTTGTGATTTATAAAAGTCTGCAGACAATGTCACCTGTCGTCTAATTACGTTTGGCTGTGACGTTTCGTTAGTCCATATTAGCGTCATAGAGGAATTAATCACTTAGCGTCTTTGTGATAGTGGCGACAGTTTCGCTTTCGGGGGTTTTTGTCCTGTCCTACAGGAACTATGAAATTTTTCGGGATGAAAAGTATCCTAAAGCTCCTTCCGCCTTTTATACTATATCCATGCCAAAAATCAAGTCAATCCGTTGCTCCGTTGGCGTGTGATAGAGTAACAAACCAACAAACCAACAAACTTTTCGGATTTATAATCCTTACTAATGGATTACATCTGTGCAGGGCGCAGGCATAACTTTAAATCACTGTTCTACATAATAGTATCCGTAAACGGCTGGTATGTGGATTTATGGACGTGTGCAACGCAATTATTTTAATAGATACCTATTGTTTTATTTAGGTGAAATAATATTAATGTCATATTTGTGTGAAATATGTTAAGCGCGGTAGAGAATGGATGATGCTAGAGTAAGCCAGCTCCAGCGCCATAGCTACAGGCATTTAAATTAATTTGACAAACTTCGTAATATTTTACGTTAGGTATATCTTTTATGTATGATCATCCGCAGTCTTCTCTATTTTATAGCTGTTCGATATAGGCTCCTCTCTACCTGGCTTCTGTGCCAATCGTATTCAGCCGAGCTAGGATGCGCATCACACAATATTTTTTTCGACGAGACAGTCTGTCACATTTTTACACGTCAAAAAGAATTATTTTCGTGGTTTTTCCAGGTCGCATGCTGGACTAACAGGTTAAACAGGTTTGACATGCAATTTCTACGATATCGTTGACTCATCCTAATGTCACCGTTGGAGCGTAAATAACAATTTATTCATTTAAGGGATCTGTTCGCTACTAGGAAAGCATCAGGCACGAAAAACAACAGAATACGCTTTACTATGCCCAATACAACGTACCATCAACCTATCTAATAAATATACTAAGTTCATAATTGAATTGCATATTCAATTTGTTACAAATACATTTTACTTTAGGTGTCACAATGATACGTTACTTATATGAAAGCATCTTTGCAGTAATTTAACAAAAGTGTAGAGTATAAACATTCACAGATACAATCATGAAAATTCAGAATCCAGAAAATTTCTACGCCATTTTCTTTAGTCAGCAGTCTAAAAGAAACACAATATGCTTCTCATCTTCAGACAGCATCGCGTTCAAAACCTTTGAAATACTAATTCTTAGCGAATTTTTGTAAAAATAATATAATGGTAATGTATTTATGAATTCCTCAGCCTTCGAATGTAATATGTAGCCCCAGTTCCCCAGCTGGCAGGATTCCATCAGAGTCGCGAAAACAATACAACATTATGCAATTTGCTGTAACTGCTGACATTTTGTTTGATGGACGGCTGCAAAATTCTGAACCTATGTACCTACTAAGTATCCCTAGCGTAAAACTTTGGATTTATAAATAAATATCTGACGCGAAATAGGACAGCTGAATCCGTCTATTACAACTTCGCTTATAACGAATAACTGTTTAGAGTCAGATTGTATTTTACAAGTTTTTTTTTTAGTTTTACCTGTCCCATTGTCCTGTCGGTCTGTTATCAAATCTTCAAAGTTAAATTTGATCCACTTCCAGGTTACCGATTGAGCTGAAATTTTGCATACATGTGTATCTAAATCGCGTGACAATGCAATATTATGATGACGTGGTGCTAATCTGATGATGGAGCTGGAAGGTGGCCAAAGGAACGACACAACCTCATCGAGTTTTGGGTTCATTTGAATGGTCTTGGTGAGTAGTTTCAGTAGTCTTTCATTGGTAACCAGGGTCTGATGATGGAGCTAGAAGCTGGTCATAAGAACTCTGTAATGAAACGATGCAACCCTATCGAGTTTCGGCTCGTTTGATTCGTCTTGGCGAGTACTTGTTTCGTAAAAGCTTGTTTTAAAATAAAGGTTTTTTTTAATATAATGCTTGTTAAAAAACAAATTTGAAGTCAGGCCTGGCCTAGCAAAGACCTAAGTCCTTGACAAACAAAACACAGTTGTTGGCACGGCCAAGCTATGTTTTATTCTTTGCTAAGTAAATATGGTATTTCGTTTAGGTACCTACTACTAAAATTGTATACCTATATCAGCCGTGTCAATACTCATCTGTAACCAGTAACACCACAGTCGGAGAAAATTGATCATGATCGTCATGATATTCCTGCAATAAGCTTACGTACGACACTCTGCCCAGCTCTGCTCATCTCTGTTTCGCTCAATTTTGGTGGAGTCTCGGTTGTATTTACGCAGGCAGCTTTTCAGTGTTAGTAGCGGTTGGCAGAAAACGCTTACTTGCAATTTAATTATATAATCTAAAATATGAAAAAGATGAAAGTAATAATGATCGTCATAAAGGGGCGATTGCCCCCGATATGAAAGTGTAATTGACGGGTTTCGCGCGGCATCCGAACTATTCTAGTTATTGGCGCTCTGCCTAACTGCCAGCGGCGCCGCCGCCCGTCGTGCTGCACCGAGCGCCCACAGAATGATGGTCGTAGCGGCCCTACAATCATTGACAGTACGTATATGAACTGCTATCTTTTACTTGCGCTTTCAGGGATAAAAAGTAGCCTATGATCGTCCTTAAAACAATTTATAAGGACCAATTATGAAAGCGTCATCGTAAATTCAATAGCAACGTAATAGTGTTCTCTCTATTTAATTTTGAATGCCTAAAGTGAAAAAGAAACAGAAATAATCTAAATTGCTAATATAACTACGATGGCGCCTTCATAATTGGGCCTATTGGGCATTTAAAAAATCAAGTCGATTCGTCTCCCCGTTGCTGCGTGTAAAGTAAAAACAAACCAACTAACACACTTTCAGGATGATGGGAAATATCGGGAATTCGGAATGAAAAATTCTTCGAAATGGTTCCAGAACAATCAAACGATTTATAAGGACAATTTGCCCCATTTTAGAGGCGCCATCGAAGTTATAATAGCAATTTAGAGTCTAAGCGACTTCCAAAAAGAAGGAGGTTCTATGTTCGTGTGTATGTATTTTTTTTTGTGTATGTTCATCGATAATTTCGCCAATTGTGAACCGAATCGAAAAATTCTTTTTTAGTTCGACTCTCTCAGAAATCGGCTGAGCCGTTTTTGAAAAAACCAATTCGAGCGAAATATCCGAATTTTGTACACGATGATCATCGATAATTTCGCCAATTGTGGACCGAATCGAAAGATTATTTTTAAGATCGAAAGGGTATACTATCAAGGTAGTCCCATCTACATTTTACAGAAATCGGCTGAGCCGTTTTTGATAAATCAACAATAATGTAAACAATTCGAGCGAAATATTCGAATTTTGTACACGATGGATGGCGGTTTAGCCATTTTTTGCGAAAAATAATTATTCATGCATTTGATAGAGAGAACACTATTTTTCGTTGCTATTACATTTACGATGGCGCCTTTACAAATGGGTCTAATAGCCGTTTAAAGAAACACTTCGTTGACTTCTTTGTTAGAAACCTACATACCTATGGATATCACAATTTTACACAGAGATTGTTAATTTTTTTTATTTTATCTAACTGACGTTATAACCGGCGGGAGCTAGTAAATCTCAGAATAAATATTTTATGGGATTTGTCTGAAATACTTTTCGTTAATATTTACGATGTCTAGAGAAAAGCTCTTAAGATCTCGATCATAATTCATCTTATACTTGGGCGGTTGTACTTGCCAGCAAATTAGATTCTAGTTGTTTCGTAGGTCGTACTAAAACGCCACCTAGAGCAAGAACCCGAAATCCGTTTGACTACCGAAAATCTGTACGAAATATATTTGTCAAACCATGTGTTGGACGGTTGAGCCACACTTCATATTCAAACCAGAGCAAGTTCCAAATAGTTCATAGAAGTTCTCAGAGATGGCGCTGCTTAGTAAATAGAGGTTTATTTTTAAATCAAGCGTCTGTAGACTTTCGTTCACTAAGCGGCTTGCGTTGGTAATGAAGGTATTGCTTCGAGTAGGTTTTGCTAGATGGCGTTATGTGACTTTTTAAAAGAGATATAAAATGTTCAACACATAAATGGTGCGGTCCTGTGAAAATCCTGGTACTCTTTCGTAGAGACATAGCAGAGGCAGGACACAGAAGGAGTTTTGACGAGTACAATCCGACATATTAAGCAATATGAGGATTGCAGAGTTTCTTAGAAGATTTTTGCCCGTAAAAAAGTTAAAATACTTGAAGTACTTCTAAACGGCGGATTCGTTGGCCAGAAGTTGACTGGCTCGGGGCTCGTCGCGGCAGTACGTCATTTTGAACCTTCACTATAAACACATTGAGGTCAATTTACCTTGAAGTACTTTTTGACGGTGGGTTCGTTGGCCAGCAGTTTCCTGGCTCGGGGCTCGTCGCGGCAGTACGCCATTTTGAACCTTCACTATAAACACATTGAGGTCAATTTACCTTGAAGTACTTCTTGACGGTGGGATCGTTGGCCAGCAGTTGCCTGGCTCGGGGCTCGTCGCGGCAGTACGCCACGTGTTTGTCGAATTCTCGTTCCATGCGCAGCAGCGCTCGTCCTAGCATCTTTGGCTCGCCCGCGTAGTACTTGATGCCTTCTAGGAGAACCCTGAAGGCATAATCGTGAAAATCAGTTATCAGATTTTTTTTAACGGGCAAAAATGCCTTAATTAACTACAACAAAATACAATACTACTTATATGCTAAAACTACCTACACTACTACTACACAAAAAGCATTGGATCATCCACAGACCCTTGAATGTCTAAAGATAATCCAAATGCTCAAGCCCACTGCCAGTTGGCAGCGTGCCCAGCATGCTGGCAGCATTGTCACGCTGAATGGCAATGCAGCCAGCAGATAGTATTAGAAATAACTTAAATGGTTTAATGTGTATGCTAATTAAATCATTACGTAAAATATTAAGTTTAGCGTGTATATTTTCGATGAGTTTATCTGTAACGTCGTTGTTTTCAAAGAAAGGGTCCATCTTGATGCGTATTTTTTTAATAGAATACTGCTATGTTGATTTTATCAAGCAATCGACATGGTCCTTAGGTGCCAAGTACTAGATATGGTGTAACAAATGCAAGTCTTTTAGAACTTTGCTTGCTTGGTGTAGGTTTCAACACGGAATTTCACACTACTGGTTTTTTGGTGAAAGAAAACACCGTGAGGCAACCTGCATACGTCCGTAGAAGAAATTCGATGGGGTATGCGAATTGCGTCATGTAATCGATATGGGCCCGGTCACCTGTGGTAGATAGGTTCAGTATATACTCGTAGTGGACTATCAATAATATTATTCAGACAAAATGGAAAAACCGACTTCCGTCGTCCACAAAAATAGTTCGCTTCAATCGATGTATACAATTTAACATAACTGTTGATTTTTCAAAAAAGGCTCAGCCGATTTTAATAAAATTTAAATGGGAGTAAAATTTAATCCTCGAGAGAATATCGTTTCGAACCAAAAAAAAGTTAAATCAGTTTACAATTGGCGATAATATCGATGAACATACACAAAAATAAATACACACAGAACATAGAACCTCCTCCTTTTTTAAAGTCGGTTAATAAGGCCGGTAAAGTTAGTTAACTTACGTGTTATGGAACTCGCAGATCTGTTTAAAGTTGGAGAAGAGCAGCTCCCGGTTGTCAAACACAGGTTTGGGCGTGGTCGCCTTGTCCATGGGCCGCATGTACCGAGACACCACCTGCTGCATGTCACGGCCAAACTCTTCTTCCGTCTCTATCAGCTCTCGTACCACGGCTCTGGAATTATACGTAAGGTACTTTATAAATCCTATATTTATACATCTAGCTTTATCCAGAACGAAGTCTTGAAAATTGCCTGAATGGCTTCAGGAAAAGTAGCTGGCTTTTCGAAAGAAAACAGAAGCCCCTTTCATTTTATGGTAATCCTATGTCTAACAGTGGACTATTAAAAAGATCGGTACAGTATAGCACTAAAAAATAGTAGATATCACAAATATTTTTATGGTTTAAATTTTAGTTTTTTTTTGGCTTCGACTAGGTTAATTCATTTTTAAGATTTTGTAAGAAATTTTATTCAAGTTTTGAATAAAATGTCTCATTTTCACTCCTTGGTCGTGGTCCGCCTGCTTAGTTCACCTGGGTGGACCACGGGCTCTTTTTCTTGCCGGTGGTCCACCTAGATGATTAGTAATGTGTAAATCAAAAATGTCTATGGGCCATAAAAGTAAAATACACACCAATTATTAGAACTAAAGCCACAAATAATCGGTTGACAAAAAAGCACACGGTGCTTTTATAATTACTTTCATAGTTTTTTTTTTGTGGAGAATCTCAATAAAAACCTATTTTAAAATTTAGAGAGGTTTGAATTTAATATCCCCAATATGCTAAAGTGCTCAAGATACCTCTGTTACTGTTTATTTTATCTAAAAAGCTCTAAAAGATAAGAGAGTATCGCAAAGAATCTTGAGTGCTCTAGAATTCCCTCTCCCTGGTGAGATTCATAGTTTCAACAAGTGACAGCAGACGTTGCGTTAGTGGCGCCACATCTCCAAATCCGATCTTGATAAACAGTGTTATTTATCACACTAGTATATTCCTAGCGATGTTTGAGTATGTTTGTCACCTTCTCCGTGAGAATAGCTCTAAAAGATAGAGAGTGACGAAACGAATATCAAGCGCTCTAGAATTCTCTTCCCCTGGTGAGTGTCAAATTTTAAACAAGTGACGTTGCGTCAGTGGCGCCACATTTCCATCATCAGGCCATCTCCAGGGAATGTAGGCAAGGGCAACCGTGATAAACAGTGTTATTTATCACGCTACTATGCTGGATAAGAATTTAAATGTTTGAGTTAGTTTGTTATTCCAAGAGAATTTCAAAAATCATTGATCTAAGACATTAAGATAGTTGGGAGGTTAAAATTGATTGTACAGCATAATAGGAATGATGACTGCGTGAAAAAATCTTTATTCTAATTATTAGTCCATGAGTTAGATTATAAAAAAATATTGGACACATATTTTTTTATTTTGTAATCAAACAACAAATGACAAAGATAAACCTTGTCAAAGTTTGGGAGTGGGGGTCGTGACGTCACCTCTCTTACAGAAGTCGATACATTTGTATGGCACTTATGACGTCACGCGGAACTTTAACGGACTATGTCCTCATAAATTTTTGTTTAATTGACAAAATAAAAAATACGTGTTTAATATTTTTTGATAGTCTATCTGACGAACTAATTGTATTTTTTAGTAATCATGCCTATTCCGTATCATAGTGAAATAAAGAGCTAGAGTGTCCGTATAGGTAGTTTTCTTTTTAAGGGCTATTTCTACGATTCGCTGTTTTATCAACGAGAGCAGGAAAGAAGTACGAATATATGTTTCCTTTCTCATTCATGACATCTCATTGACAGCCTCGGTGGCTCAGTGGTTAGTGACCCTAACTTCTGGGTCAAAGAGGCGTGGGTTCGATCCCCACCCAGGGCAAATATTTATGTGATGAACATAAGTGTTTGCTCTGTGTCTGGGTGTTATTTAGTTACTATCTATATAAGTATGTATTTAAAAATAAGTGTATGTAGTATATCAGTCTCTGGCAGCCATATCACAGGCTTTGCTTAGTTTGGGGTCAGAGGCCGTGTGTAAGATGTCCCCTAATATTTATATATTTATTTGGTCCTCAGCGTAGTCTGCAAGCTAACCATTTGTAGAGGTAAGTTGCTAAGAAAATGGATAGAGACTCTCAATGACAACAAAACAGAGTTTAATCACCGACTCAAAGACTTCACGTTTTTGGAACTTCCAATTATTTTAGAGCTCATAATCCTAATTGTTTTTTTAACAAGCTTTTATTTAACTTGTAATGGATGTACCTTTGTATGTAGGTAAGTTCGGTAGAATCTTGCATGTTAAATTTGACCAACTTCCCGGTTTCCGATTGAGCTGCAATTTTGCACGCATATGTATATTTCGCGTGACAATGTAATTAATAATATGGTACCATGGAGCTGATCTGATGATTGAGTCGAAAGGTCACCATAGTAACTTCTGTACTAAACAATATAGTGTTTGGGCTCGTTTTACTTATCTTGGCTAGCTCTCTGCTGCTACATGATATCCAAGAACTTAAAAGCTTGTATTTTCAGCATGTTATATTTTTATAATAATTTATGTATTTTCACGTAAAACCAAACGCAACCATTAGTTAACAATACAATTTATCAGAAATGAGGTAGAGTGAGTCAACGGCAGAGCATCTGCAGAGGTGCCAAGCGTGGGAGAGGTCTTTGTCGTGGCGAATCCAGGTATCCTACGTCATCGTAGCACGTTTTACGAGATCCATAGGGAAAATCGGAGTGAGACGTGTGCAAAGACATAACGCTTTTATCAATCCAGACGATAATTGTACATTATTCAGAACTAATACCAAAGAGGGTGGGTTAAGATTATCAACGGATAAATTTTACCTGGAGTTCGAAAAAATGATAATCTGTCAAGTGAGAGTTGGACTCGCGCACGAAGGGTTCCGTACCGTATGGAAGCCCTCTTAATATATTTTAATCTAACTATTTATTTTTGAAAGGAATAACAACTTAATATTCTGTGAATATTGTAAGCATTTTCCTGTTGCCGTTAATAATATCGAGCAAAAAAAATCATTTTTCTTGTATGGGAGCCCCCCTTGAAATATTAATTTTATTTTAATTTAAATTCGGCCAGCGTTTTGAGTACCTTTGCCCCGGGAACAATTAGGGGCGGGTTATTTGACTGAGTCTGTATATGATTTTGTATGTTGTGTAATTTATTTAGATGTGACACTATTGTATTGACTTACGGACTAATTATAATACTTAATGATTTTTCACCCACATATTTTCCTTGCTTACCTGTAAGATTTGTAAAGCGTTACATACCTATTAAATATTTATTTTATTTTAATTTAATTATTTATTTTTTAAGTGTATATTCGTCTAAATATTGAGTGAATACTTCAAGCATCTGTTACCATTATTAAAATAGAGCGAAAAACTGTTAAAAAATTATGTTTGTTGTATGGGAGCCCCCTTTAATATATCATTTCTTATTTTAGGGTTCCGTACCCAATGGGTAAAAATGGGACCCTATTACTAAGACTTCGAAGTCCGTCTGTCTGTGTGTCACCGGGCTGTATCTCATGAACCGTAATAGCTAGGCAGCTGAAATTTTCACAGATGATGTATTTCTGTTGCCGCTATAACAACAAATAAAAACAGAATTTAATGAATATTTAAGGGGGGCTCCCATACAAAAAACATGTTTTTTTGGAGATTTTTGCTCGCTATTAACAGGACAACAGCAATGGAGCTCCCATACGGTACGGGACGTTTCGTGCGCGAGTCCGACTCGCACTTGGCCGATTTTTAGTATTTGTTGTTATAGCGGCAACAGAAATACATCATCTGTGAAAATATCAGCTTTCTAGCTATCACCGTTCATGAGGTATAGCCTGGTGACAGACAGACGGACAGCGGAGTCTTAGTAATACGAGTAAGGTCCCGTTTTTACCCTTTGAGTTCGGAACCCTAAAAATGAGCTGTCCAGTGTGAAATGTCTTGGATTCGACAAAATTTATGGTGATTTTTATGGTAGTAATGCACCTGATTTTCTTCGAATTCTGGGTTGGCCCTACAGTATAAAGATAAAGTCTGAAACACCCTCTTTTGGTTTGGTATACTCTTTCTAAATAACTCAGTATAAGGGTGTTTTCTTCTACAAATGTGCGAGCTGAACTGGGTGAGAATTCAAAGTATAGCTATAGTAGTTTCATAACTACGTGACCGTTTTCTTTTTAATGTTTTCTCAGTAGTAATGCAAAATGTACTTTGTTATACGTATAGCTATACCACTAGCGTTTCCTTAAATATACTTACTTTTAAAAACACAGTTTCGTTGAAACCGTTTCTATTAAAGCTAAGCTTAGCTTGAAAATAAGCTACCCTAATTAGTGAATATCACACCTATGTTCAAATTCAAATTAGCTGTGCAGCAGTAAAGTGGACAAGCACCCTAAATGCTGAAAACTACTTTTGACTCATAAATGAGATTACTTACTAGAGCAAGCGTAGTGTAATTTCGTTGGAATGACGAAGCTAAAATTTTGGTGAAATCAGAACGGGACGTGTGCAAAGATAACACTTTTATCAATCCACGCGAATGATCCGAGTATGCGTATGATTCGTGATTAAAGCCCAAACTTTACCAAAATAGAGCGAAACAGAGATGACCAGAATTGGGCAGAGCATTGTAACTCTATTGCAGAAACGTCATACACCTGCAAGCGAACACCGGACTAAGAAACCCTCCTTATAAATCAATTTTTTTTAAAGCGCAATCCATTTATTTATCCATACATTTTGTCGAAAGTTACTAGTCTAAGATCCCGACATACAACGACCTTCACCGAGATGCTTATTTAATGAAACGTATTTTATATTCAATTTAATATGTCAATAAATATAATGCATATGGGTTGCCTAGCAAATTTCAGTCCAGAGTAAGTTTAATTAGTAATTAAAAAAAATATTTTTAAACATTTCACCGGTATGATTATTAGATAAATTCTATACCAATCGAAAGTATGAAGCCCATAGAATATGCAAACGTTAGGTTGCCTATTCTTTTCCGGTCACAACTATCGGGTTGCCAGGTATAAACAGGTAAATCTGTACTACTAGCATTTTGCAACGGTCTGTTTATTGAATGAAATTTAAACGAAATTAAAGATTATTTTATTCTGAACACGGTGGTATAGGGTTGCCTGCGAAAAATCAGTCGAGAATTGCGGTTGTCGAATTTTAAAAAGTAAAATATTGCTCCGAGTGAATGTGTGCGACTGAGAAGTCCCAACCAACCATCCCATGCGACAGAAAAGGACACAGCATAGCAGCTGTTTAAAGTCCACTTTTGTGGTAAGATGGCAAAATGTTAAAAATCCCTGCCCTTTTTGAAGCAAAACTCTGTAGATCATTATGTGTTGCAAGAGTCATAGGCCACATTAGCCGCATGTTTTGTCATACAACTTGGCTGCTTTGATGTTAGCTACAATATAGATACAGATAGCCCGATCCTGACTGAAGCTCACTTAAGACTATCGTAAATCGACTAGTGTTTTCGCGTTTTCTGTAAAACATCAGGGAAATTGGCGGTACCTACCTACCTTTTTTTTTATAAAATTACGTTCCGGGAGAAAACTCTTTTCACCCCTTACATTGTAAACAACTTGGCTGCTGTTATGTTAGCTACAATTTACGGGCTATCCGCAGCTGGCTACGACACAATTTTTTTTTTCAGAAATGTTTTTAGTTTATGTATACTTTTCAGCCAAAGTTTAAAATATGACTTTTTAGAGGCTTGTAACTTTGAGGTCATTTAAAAACTGTAAAAACTAAGACGTACAAGTATAGCGATTTAAGTGCTGATTATATGAAGAAGAAATAATCTTCCAAGTACGAGGCGGACTCGCGCACGAAGGGTTCCGTACTGTACGGAAGCCCCCCTTAAATATTTATTTTATTTCAATTTAATTACTTCAACAGCGGAGTCTTAGTAATAGGGTCCCGTTTTTACCCTTTGGGTACGAAACCTTAACAACACTCGAATCGGATAATATTTAGAAAGCTTATTGTTTCTGTATGGGCAAGTTAGCACCTCACAATCGTCTTAACAGCTTCGCGAGGATTGGATTAAACGCAGCTCGTAGCTAAAATCACAGCCGCCGAGTTGTATGATTCGGCTTATACACGACGTAAATATTACTGTGACTGCAATAGGGGAACATCATAAGATGTAAATAGGTATTTACTGCACAACATACATCCGCCTCTTCCATGTATCATTATAAATGGCGTTGGTCTTTGTGCCAAGAGCAACAACATAAGTAGACATTCCATACATTCTGGATGCAGTGGTGCCAAAGCAGAGGAGTGGTAACGAGACAACTGTTAGAGTAATTGGGCGGTAGTTTGATTTATAATATTGGCAATACTGTGCATCCGCAGTGAGTAATTGTGAGAGCTGTCTGGGGAATATTTTAGGCGTGAAATCTGTGATACAAGTGTGGTATTGCTAGATAACTAATATTGTAAAGGTGTTTAAAGTATACTAACTAGTCTTGCTTGTTTTATTTCTATGAGTAATACCATAGCATCATTATTGGTACAGATTGAATTCTCCAGAACTGAAGTAGATGGAACTACAAGTGCAAAGCTTATAAGCAGCAATGGGATATATATGTAGGCTTGTAAGCTTGTGGATAATTTTAAACGATATAAAACGGGACTAACTCACGTGTTCGTATAGTCATAACACGACTATAGTTTCGGTCGCGTTCGGCGACCTTTCTCAAGTTGGCGAGTGCTAGCACGCGGAGCCGTCTCGCAATGCATTGCCAACTTGTGGATAATGATGAGAAACTGTAATAGTCCGGTACAGTACAGAACACTTGCTACGAAGTCGTAGGTAACCTCGTAGCACGTAGGTCGTAGTAGATCCGTTGGTCGTAGCAGGTCCGTAGGCCGTAGCAGGCCTTTAGACCTCATAAGCATCATGTAAGCCACGATACTATTACTATATAGGTATACATGATACTTCTGATCGATTTACAAGGTTCTTGATAAATTAAAGTTTTAGAATCCACATGAAAACGTCGGTTTATAGGTGCGTAGGTATATTTTTTTCGAAAATAACAATTTGTGCATAATTTTTACTAAGACGTAACCCAAATAGGAATACAAATTAAATGTTTTTAAAAATCGTTTGTATAGGACGGGTGGCAAGTTATAATGCAAGAGTTTTTAAGCCGCCTGAAGGCCTCTGATATGGCTAAGTGAAAAAACCGGGACCCACAACATAGTATAAAAGAAGACACTATTAACAGTTTAGTTAATGCTATGAATCATTAAATTAGGGTTTAAAAACGTTTTCATCTATCTATTAATCCAGCGTCACTATTGTGATCTTTCAACAAACATCCAGACTTTCATGTTTACAATTTCAGTGTTAATGCTGAAGATATTTCAGGACACGAACAAAGAGAAGTAAATTATACGCGACCTAATTGCACCTAGAACATTGAACATTGTATGTATGTTTGTACGTAAAGTCCATTGTTTGTAAGATAACAATTTGACCGATTTTGCTGTAGATCTTACGAAGGAGCCACTAACTGATATTTAAAAAAAAAGTGAGAATCACTCGTATGTAAAAAATATTTTTTTTTTTCGCAAAAAATGGCAAAACCTCCTTCCATCGTGTATAAAATCGAATATTTCGCTCGAATTGGGTTTTTTCAAAAACAGTTCAGCCGATTTCTGTAAAATTTAAATGCGACCACCTCGGGAGTATACCCTTTCGAACTAAAAAAGAATATTTCGATTCGGTTCACAATTGGCGAAATGATCGATTAACATACACAAAAAAAAATCCATACAGACGAACATAGCACCTCCTCCTTTTTGGAAGTCGGTTAAAAATAAATCTAAGCATCTTATAGTCAGCGTACTTAAGAATTGCAAGTAAATTGCTCACAGAAATAATTTTACGCAAAATAGGGATTGTTAACACAATTCAACACAAGTTGTGTATCGGCCATTATTGCATTCGTCTACTTTGACAAATAAACATAAATCCGCGGAGGATGTTATCTTACGAGAATCAAAATCTGACTGTTACACCGGTACCTGCATCAATAAATAATCCTAATTATTCTTCAGAAACTGGACTGTACAGAGTACGCTATCCTTAAGTTTTGTGTCTTAGCCAACTGCATTTAAAATTTGGTTGTTCTATCCAATCTAATGAGTGATTCAGGCGTCTTTCAGTCTGTGTTACTCAGACCGCACGCTTAAAAGCCAAAAGATGGATTTGGTAACAGAAATGAATGCTATTTATAAATGTGCATCAAGCAGGAATAGATTGTGTGCAACTCCATGCGCAACGCATTTTGCAAAGCAGTTACAAAATCGTAAATGTAACCTTAAATGAAGCGCTTTTCAACCGACCTCCAAAAAAGAGAAGATTATATGTTCGTGTGTATGTTTTTTTTGTGTATGTTCATCGATAATTCCGCCAATTGTGAACCGAATCGAAAAATTCTTTTTTTAATTAGAAAGGGTATACTCCCGGGATGGTCCCATTTAATTTTTTTAGAAATGTGCATCAGGGCTACACGATCTTATCCTACCATCCTCTTTTTACTACAGAACAAGTCGATTCCCTTCGATATGTACGAAACGGTTTAACTCAACATTTTTGAATCGCACGGAACAATCTTCTGACATTCCTGTTTCCTGAGAGATGTACCTCATCTAAATCTTTTCAAAGTCACTGTGAATAGGTATCTTCTAATTAAATTCTGCGTGCTTCATCTTCGAACATAACGTCGTTTATTTATAACTAAAAAAACAAATCGATGGTTGACTACCATCTGGGGAGTTGGGGGTCTTTTTATGTATTTCGGTTATGTAATTTGTTCATCTTACCACAATGTACCTAACAAATTGTGCCTGTGTTGTAATATTTGCGTTGGCGCAACTTCTGATACAAATAATATATCAAAGACAACTACTTTGTTTATCTTCCGTTATTCTGATCAATTGTCGAATAAACTGTGGTGAGATATGTCGCCATTTTGTCGTCAATTGCAGTAGCAAATAACTGTAGTGACTGCCAAATATTATTCAGTTCACACATTGCAATTGCATTTTAGTTGTAGCCAAGTATGGACATTTATTACTATGGCTCTGGTAAGTCTTCATTCTTACAAAACTAATAACTTTCATAGTCAATAAATTGAATGATTTTGGCAATGTTTTACTTAGTTGAGAGATATAATAATATATATTTACCCACTTTAGTTGCGTAAGAAGGGAGCGTCACCTTAATGTACATAGTGAAAAAAAGGAAAGATATGTAAGCCGTCATATTATGATGTCAGTCTTTCCCAAAAAAAAAGAAGGCATAAGAAAATGAATAATTAGATTGAAGTAAATAAATGAAACTAAACACTATGCAAGTAAACTACAGAGACAAAATACAAAAAATACACTAAACTATGTAACAATGATTTCATTAGATTTATTTACCTTATTTTTTGGCAAATAGCATAAGCATTCACGTTATCGCCATTAGTAAAGATCATTTATAGCTGTAATTAAAATTAACTGGTCTTAACTAGTATTATAAATACGCTAAACATGTCGAAATTAATTCTCGTCTGTCAAATAAGATTAAGTTATTACACAAGAGACATTTAATTTTGGCGCTAGCGAATATGCGATGCGATAAATCGTCTTGGTTTATATCAACCCATACAAAATTTTAAAAAAAAAGCTAATAGCTTTATATAGTCAATTTCGTAGGTCAATAATAAAGGTAAGTAATGCAATTAATTTTGTTACGTAATAATTTTTTTTTTATTTTACTTCTTGGGAATGTTACAAAAAATTAGAAGCCAGGTCATTTATAAAGTGTAATAAGAAAATTGATACAACGAACAGACCATAAATTCACATGATAAATAGACATTTCACATCGCAAATACTTAACAGAATAAATTACGAACAGGCTTATATTTGATTCCGACAATTCTGTGACAAAGGAAAAGACACAAAGATATAAATGAAGACATCCAAAAGGAACATAATACCGAGAAGTGCAACCAAATTAGTTGGTGTTAAAAGACAAACGCATTGCAACAGCACTGCTATAAATACATCACTCAAAGATACGTCCACTTCGGATACATTTGCAGAATATAACCCAGAAGACATACATTATAATTTATACAGCACCAACCTACTTACTTCGTATGAGTTCCAGGAATTATTACATGAGGTTATATTTTTATTCCGTGTTGGAAAAGACTTCTGATATTATTCTGACTTCCTTTGAAGATTACATGACTTCAGAATTCGATTTCAGACAAACACTAACTATTCTACAGACACAATACTATATCTTCTGACTCTATTAACAGGTAGGTAGTGGCTTAGAATGTCCTTTTACTAAAAGGATAGACGTCATAATGTTTATGGCCATTCATCATAATATAGCTGATGGTTTGTCATATTAGGCGATATTGTAGTGCACAGTCAAGCTAAACAAAAACAGTTTATCAATATTTTTATCCTCATATTTTTGGACCGATTGACTTTTTTTTATAAAGAATAAATACGTATATACAGGGTTATTTCTAATCAATTAGCATCCTTTTAGGAGCTTATTTTGTACATCAAAACTAACAACTTTTATACTGCGACTTTTGCCAAAACTAAAAAAAAAAAAATGTTGTTCCTTAGAAAAATATCGTTCACCCGCGACAAAATGTATGGAACAGCTGTTTTTTTTTTTTGAGTTCTGACAAAAGTCGCAGAACAAAAGTTGTTAGTTTTGATGTACAGAATAAGCCCTAAAAGGATGCTAATTGATTAGAAATAACCCTGTATATTATTTATTTTTATAACATGACACCCTTGTACACTTGACAATTGTTTAAATTAACAGTTGAATAAATAATTATTTTTTTTAATTAAAACCAAAAATGTACAACACATATTAATTAAAATTATTACAGTAAGTATTAGTTAAATTAAGTAGGTAGTAGAGATGTTATTCATGCAATTTTATCTTATAATCAATTATAATAATAATTATAACAAACATGATGATTACGTGGGGCACTAACTCCCACAGTAGGATTCCCTGAGTTTGTGGGAGTTAGTCCTCTTCTTAGTGCTAAGCTAAAAACAGTGCGTGCCAATTTATCTGTTTGGTGTTTCAGAGAAAGTTAGAATATGTGTACTTATATTTTGTTGAGTTGGTGATGTGGCACGAGTTTAGTATGAGTGATAATGTATGTATGTATATGTTTGTATTATATATATTTCTGTTACATTTTATTATTTTTTAATTCTAATTATTTCTTCTGTTTCATTGTAGTCCAAAGAAGTTAAATATTCGTATATTTTCTTTCTACATACGTATTTGGTATCTTTTAGTATATTTAGTTTTGTTTGCATGTGCTAATATATCAGAATGCGTCCTGCAAGAACTGCATGGTATGCGTCGTACGACTGATAAGATAACGTTTATTTGGTCAATAGGTATAACTGACTTGTACCAAATGTTAACAGACCAGAACACCTCCCTGAACCGGTAATTCAAATTCAAAATTCAGTTTGATTTGCCTACTACGACGAATACAATATCTTACATTTCAAAAAGTAATTTTACTAACAAATGTCGTTTTTAAGTACGATACACGAAGCATCTTTGTCCTAAGTTTTTTCTTAAAGAAAGTTTAACAGTCCACCGATAACTTAATGCCCTAAAAAATTCAAATTAACCAATATAAACTGTGAAATTTAAGTGTTGAAATGAAGACGGCAGCGATAATTCATTGTCTTAATTGACATCCTGAATGTGGTGAGGCAATGATTATGTCAAATCATAAGGTATGATTATTTTTGTACTCTGCAAGAGAGGTTTTTAAGCGAATGTTGAAAGGTAATCTTTTCAATATTCAATTTTTTTTTAATCGGGCAAAAGTGCCTTTATTAACTACAACAAAACTACATTACCACTACATAAAAAGCCTTGGATCATCCACAGACCTTTGAAGGTCAAAGATAATCCAAATGCTCAAGCCCACTGCCAGTTGGCAGCGTGCCCCGCATTTAATAGGTATGCATAAGGATCCGTATCTACTGCCAAACATAGACCTTCCCTCGGAGGATGATTGGGCTATAAAATGTGTCTACCTTGCTGGCCCAGTTGCTAGGCGGCGGATGGGGAGATTTTACGGCATTAGGTGGACCGATGATATTAAGACGGTAGGAACACGCTGCAAATTCATAGAGAAGGCCTATGTCATCCAGTGAACGTCCTACGGTCGATAATAATGATGATGATGACGCCATTAAAATTTCTTCTTTGGACATAAAACGCTACGAAAAAAGCATAAATAACGTACATAGGTTGTAGAAGCACTAAACAAAGTTCATGTATAATATTATGGTAGGTAAGTATTTATAAGTAGAAGTCCTTCACTATAATTTTAAGTACTCGTATCCTACATTTAAACTAAAAATAATACGTTAGATTTCTATCTTTTTTGCAATAAAATAATGAATAGATAGCCAAGAAAATAAACTGCATAGCGAACATGTGTTTGGTGTAGCTATTTTGTTTACATTCTTTCAATCCTATTCGGAGAAATTTATTTATTTCATTTGTTATAGCGGCAACATAAATACACCATCTTTGAAAATTTCAGCTGCCTAGCTATCATGGTTCATGAGATACAGCCCTGTGACAGACAGACAGACAGACAGACGGACATCGAAGTCTTAGTAATAAGGTCCCGTTTTTCCCTTTGGGTACGAAACCCTAAAAAGGTAGTATGATAAATTCTGCACCGTGGAGGTAGAAATAGGTAAATAGGTTTAATGATGTTTTGAATTCACAAACTTAGTGCACACGATGTTCTAAATTCAATTTTACTTTATCCTCTAGCAAATAAAAACGGTTTTTGCACTTCGATATCGAAGACCAAAAATACTCTTTCCAAGATGGTGGGATGAAAACAATATTTCAATAATCTTAGAAGAATTCTTCGCACGGTTCGAAGTAGTAGTTTTTCACATAATTGTCGATTTATCAAAAAATGGCTCAGCCGATTTCAATGAAATTTAAACGAGACTATCTTTGAAGTATGATCTACTAAACAAATTAAAATTAAACTACTCTGTTGCTAAAAAGTTATGCGTGGTTATAGAAAAAAAAATATACGTGTCGACTTGTAAACCTCTTCCGTTTCATCGTCGGTTAAAAACAGCAATCTTTACGTGTTTGTTAAAAACAAATTATAAAATACCCATACAAAACTAACAAACAATATTTCAATAGTCTTAGATCACAGTAAGACTTCTAAAGATGATGATTTGGGAAAGTCCCAGAGGCAAGCAATGAGTCAGTAACCGCAGGTACACAAACAGTCCCGAACACACTTGAGCGTTGAACCAGTGCCAGGCTATCGAGCTGAGTAATCTCATCGCGATTACCGAGAACCGTCTGTTATTACCCTTGGGAGAAAACGATTTGGGAATTTGGGAGTAGGTACCTACCTACCTACTCATTAATCGCTAGACTCATCAATCTGACATGGAACTGTGTCAAAACATAAAAAAACACTAGATTTTTCTTTTACTTCTGAATCTAGGACCACACACGTTGTGATTTCGCGAATGATTTTAATCATTCGCGAATGTCACCATGGAGCTCGAGTTTTTATGAATACCTATATTTTACGATGATTTCACTACGATTACATACATCGCAATTTAATGAATATTCTGGAAGTCGTGATGAAACACCGATATGGTTTTTCTCGGGGTTACAATCTTTCACATATTTAGTTTTACTTGTTTCGGTGTCTAGCTGTCTCCAAGTTGTAAGCATTTGTTTAAATTTCTTTTTAGTTACCTAGTCAGGTACTTCCGTTTACCCCTCACATACCTACAAATTACTCAATTTATGTATATCTATATTATCATTACCACAAACAAGTTTTTAATAGCTGTAATACCAAAGCGGTTTGATTCAACGCCTGCTCTGTTGTGAACATCCAAATTTTACGAGCATTAAACTCATGGCAAAATTACCCTAATAACCAAAAAGAACAAATTCAAAACGAACTGATAAAAAGTCGTAAAATGTTGACATTAAAAGTGTGTCGAGTCGATTTCGAAGCACAATAAAATCGTGGACTGATTCCGGGGAAGCGGCCCGGAATTCCAGCGTTTGATGTTAACACAACATCAGGACGATTACAAGCTTTTGAGGAATGTGTCATGCGATTGTGATGGAGCTTTATGATACGGTTTTGTGTCTAGCAATATGTTTGATCATAACTAGCCCAACTTCTGGACGTAGACCTCTCTCTAAGAAGAGCACAGCAAATTATGATCATGGTTGCTGTAACTCTCTCTGAAACGAAACAAGGCAAGTAACATCTTTTGCGTTCACTGTTAGCTAACCTTCGCTGATTGCAAACCATAAAAAATGTGATTGTCCACACTCTGCGTACAAAAGTACCTACTTATCACCAACCAAAAAAAAAAAAATGTCCTAAGTAACCACCAAAGCAAGAGACGAAAGCAAACTTGACGGTGTTTCATTAATAAGTATGACAACAAGACTTGACTAGAATTATTTATTTATATGACTTTCCCAAGAGAAGCGTCCCCCAGACAGCTTCTGTGGCTGCACCATAGTGATCACCAATCACAGAACATGATTTAAACATTTCTGGTTTTCTGATTGGTCTAATACTAAGACGTAGCTGTCTGGGGGCCACTAAAGGGTCATGCCTTTAGCAAAATAAAGTTATAGCACTCACTGCCTCCGGGCTGCCAGTGAGGTCTGGTCTCTCTCCAGGGTCTGCTTTTCCTGCAGAACGGCAGCGGGTACCAGCCCTTGCCGCGTGCGCAGCTCCCCACCTTGCACGTCGTCGATCACGCGCACCAGCCATCTGGAAACGACAGGATACAGAATTAAGACATCACCTTTCGATGTTATTTGTTTTGCACCCTTGGTTTATACAAAGAGATTAGAAGAGGCATAAAGTTGTGTGTATTATCATGAGCATATAACAACTTTCCATCGACGATTTATTACATTTAGTAGAGAGAGGGTCTGCCGAAACTGAAGACTATTCAGTTACATAGACGAGTATATTGCTTCACAGCTACTATTATAATCATAATGATTTATTTCATAATTACTAATTACATGTCATAAGCGCGTATGAGCGTATAATGGTAAAGATGGGTAAATTGATCCCCTTTGCAAGTAGGCAGGCCTTTCTTCTCTACACACAAGAGAGAGAATGATAATAGCATGTTTGTTTGTTATTAGTTTATGAGTCTGTAGTGTCCCATTGTCGGGCAAAGACCTCACCTTGAGATTTCCAGTTTTGTCAGTCTTGTGCTGCTATACATATAAGTTTTTTTTTTTTTATTCTGAATAGGTTTGCGTTTGACCACATACTAAAAATATAAGATAATAGTAGCTAGAATATTTTGCAGTCGAGGCAACTCAACACAGATTGAAGACCTCTCAGGATGAACTTTGCGAAAAAGTTCAATAACCAAGAAAGCTGTCATGTTTGGCATAAGACTCACTCACGTTTTGCTGGAGCCATCCAACCAGGCGATACGCTAATTTCCATAACAAATTAGTATTTGGCAGTGATCGTGGGATATTTAGGGCTTGGTTATGGTCTATTAACGGCTACGAAAGCTTGTCAGTCTCGTATTTATGGGGCCGTAGCCGCTGACACGAGTGTCATCGTTGCCAAGGCAATTAACAACGCCATTAAAATATCTGTAGGTACTGCATATATGCAAAGAAATAACCGTTTTCAAAGTTAACGCGTTTATTCAAAGGTATAATTGTTTTCAACGTTATGAACAAATGGTATACAACGTTAGGTATAACAAATGGTAAATTCAGTAAAACAAATTACATATTCCAAAAAATACATTTGTTGAAGTAAATATACAGCTTTTCAAAGAGTTATTTTTATGATAAACATTTCAAAAATTCGTCGCGGATGCAGGACTCGAACCTTGCGTCTTCGGATCACCAGCCTGACGCTTTGCCAACTGAGCTAATCCGCAGTACTGACGCCACGCCGAATTTTGTGAAGTGTTTATCATTTTAACCAACTTAAAGCGTTGGCGGTAAAGTTGGAGTCCTGCATCCGCGACGAATTTTTGAAATATGTTTATCATCAATAAGAAAAATACTGTCAGACACTAAGCCCGACACTAATTTGTGTTGTTTTGTAGGCAATAAAAATATGGAATCCACGCAGGGCGTTTACACTGTTTCCCATTAACATTCTTTTTCTAATCCAGATTTCCCACCCACAGATCATTTCGAGGCGTAACTTACAATTCGACAAACTTATTTCACGTAAATGCCGAATTGAAGAACTAAACCAACCTTGAACTAGTGATCAATTGGTTTGAAACAAAACGCGATATTGGCGCTCACACGCTGTAGATGAGAATAAATTGGTGCTATACCCCAAATTAGTCCTAGAAATAACAAGATTCTTTCAAGTCAGCCAGCGGGGCATGTTTTTAATTTCTCAATCTATTGACGGCTCGGTGCCAAATCTCTGCAATTATTCCGTTATTATTTCAAGATTAGACGCTCTACTTCTTTTTGGAAGCTTTCAATCTGAGCGCTGTCAATCTCAACCAGGGCTATCATTCAGTAGTTTTAAAATCTTAATATAAATACTATTCTTGTTGGAAAATAGTAATACGAATAAAATGTGCATACTATAGGTATGGCGTAAAAACAAAAAAAACACATTTAATTATTCGGCTTTTTATAGAAAGATACGCGAAACCAAACGACAAAACGAGTTTCATGACCTTGACAGGTCAGAAAGAACTGGCGTTATAGTCTAAGTGAATTGGTATACGCTAGGCATTTTTAATTACAATATAGGTAAGACAGGTGATACTTATGCGTAGTATCTTATGAAAGCAGTAAGTCTACTCATTTGAGTCGATCGCATTTAGCGATATTTTTCAAGATAGTAGTAGCACGCGGTCTTGTATTGCACAACACTTATAGGCATTTGTCGCTTTTCGCGTCTCTATAAGTATTGTTAGTAAGGCTTTACTCAAGGGTGTGAAGCTTATGCTATTCTCCGTCAGGTATAGACAGATGCAAGCCACTGGGTAGGTTTTAGAACAAACCCAAACGATCTGAATTTCACCCGGGTATGTTTAAAAGATCACCCTTTAGGGGCGAAAAGTGGGATCGCAGAAGATCACACCTCATGTAACTAAAACACAAACCTACCTACGTGTTCTAAAGCATTTTTGTAACAATCCTATCTCCACCTGATATTGTATCTATGACTCAGGTTTGGTAAGGGTGACAGCCCTGATCGGACAAGGAAATGACGTCACACAGCAACGTCCACAGGTCGTCGGCCCGACCTAGACTTCCTGAGTCTAGATTTACGGTGTAATTAACGCCTGCGTTTGAAATAATGCATAGCGATAAAATTAAAAAGAGATGTTGATACTCTTGATAAGTATGATACCTACTGAAAGCAACGAAAGTAAAGAAAGCGGTTTTGGCAGGATCGTGGTAAAATCATTTGCGACAATTTGCGAGCATGTTCTAGCTAACAGAAAAATGAATACCTACCTACTACATAGATCTATCTCTTTATGGCGGAGATATCTCAGAAACTGAAAAAAAAAGTAGTTTCATTGAGAAACTCTTCATTGTTGGAAGTCGGTCAATTAATGAATGATTTGTAGATAAACGTTGTTTGTTTGATGTATTATAGCCATAAAAGGATTTTTACTGATACCAGTAATCCTACATAATCACAAAGCGTGAGGTACAGTGGACTTATTTTAAGAAACTGATTCAGTTACGAGTTACGACTAATACACTGTTGAAAATATCTCGAAGATTGTTTTAAGTAAAGTACGAAATAAAGAGAATTAAAAAAAAATACACGACGTAAAAAACAACGGTTTGCACTCCGGGAGTGCCAGCATAAGTGAAAACTTCCTCCCTCCGTCTTACAAATTTTCGATCAGGTCATGTGTCCTGACTCCTGACGTAAGTTTAACTTTTTTTACCCATCCCAAAAAGTGCACAATGCCGCTAAAGACGTTTATACTACACCTGCTCGGAAAGTACCTTGATACTTTATCAAATTTACGGTAGAAAGTACGTCATTGCATATCGAACAATATGCGGGGAGAAAACGCATCTGAGCGGGAGAGAAAAGTGTACCTATGAAAATCCATTTCTTACGTGGTTTTTCTTTTTTAATTTTGGGTAAGACTATGCGCTGGTAACCTAAATATCAAAAGCCAAAAAGTTTTTACAGTGAGTTTTTATCTCCAAGTTCGCAAAGTGACACTGGCCACTAGCTGTGTCTTGGATGGTGTCAAACAATTTGAAAAAAGAACATGTGAAAATTGCAGACGTCATTGGCGCCATTTTCAAGTGTTACATTAAGCTTCACTAACTGCAACAATTTCAATATAAATTTTAATTAGTAAAGATTTAGTTTTTTATTTTCCTCGTAGGTGTAGTATAAAGCACTATGTATCACTCGAGAGAAAGTGCGATTCCCGATCTCGGGTGTTTTAAAGCCCTCGCCTACGGCTCGGGCTTCAAACGACACCCTCGACGGTAATCGGTCACTTTCTCCTCTCGGTGAACAATGTACTATTTCATTTAAAAAAAAACTTAAAATGTGGAATTAAAAAAAAAAACACAGTATTGTTAATCATAGAAAGACTAATACAAAGCATAAAAATAATTCCGAACAAATGACTATAGCCTAGTTATAAAGTACTAGAAATTATTCAATGTCGTTGGGGTGTTAGTCGAATAAAAGAAGCCGATCCACGTGTCCCGGATACTACGTAGGTATTCAGGTTACCGATGAAATATGACAAATATTTTATAAAACAAGGCACAAACATGTTTGTTTTCTTGCTTGTTTCTCAGAATAATAATTTTCTCTAACAGCCAATATAGCCAAATATGAAAAATTCGCGCTTAGTATAGCCAAGAGTGCGAGTGTTGAAGTGAATAATTTGAAACTTATGAGTTTTTCTACGTTTAGTTATTTAATTTACACCAGTTTTTTGGACGTAATTTTCTATTTGCGTAAAAGAAAATCGCGCTAAAGAATGTCTAAAGGATCTCTCTATATTTAAAGTAAAAAATTACACAAAAAAAGCTAGTGTGCCAGTCGGTTCATGGTGCTGGTTGATTTTAGTATTGTCTCGATAGACTCGCGACTTGCGATAGCATATTTTTATATACCTAAAACCTTAGGTAGGTTTAAGGACTGAATTATGTTTCATAATGATAAAGGGTACTAAGTCGACTAAATTAATATCAACATTAAAACTCAACATAAAACTGGATATATTTTAATTCACCCAATGATAACTTCAATTTCGCAAATCGAAAATTAATGGCTAATTTAATTTGATAATGAATCACCCAGAGTCCCAGAATTGATCGTGTCCTATTGATCTAACCATTCACACGGCCTCCAGTTAGAAACCTATAAATTGTATTGTTTTGTGCCTATAATTTTTTTTTTTTTTAAAAGTAATGTGGTTGTCTAATATAGTGTTAAATGTTGGTTTGTTTGCCTTGTAGATAAAAAGAGACCGCATCATTACAAAACGCCACCATTAATTTAATTTGGACATTTTTTAAAAACATCCTATTTATCTAGCCGTTCTTTAACAGACCCTGCTACATTATCACGACAGATATTTACATAAGAATATCGTAAAAGCTCTGGGCATTTTAGTTTACCAAATGATTAATTTTAATTTAGCAAATCTCAAATACATTTTTCCGAAAACATTCCATTTAAATAAATGTGTTTGACATATCCTGCGAAATTTGCCCGATAGATATTTACATAAGAATATAGGTACCTACTGTATATCGTCAATAAATAATTATTTTTCGCAAAAAACAGCATAACCGACTTCACCCGTGTACAGAATTCGCGAATATTTCGCACGGATCGAAGTTACATTTGTCACATTATTGTTGATTTATCAAAAATTGCTCAGCCGATTTCAATAAAATTTTAATGGGACCAATTTAGAAGTATACTCTTTCCAATAATAAAATAATTATTTAAATCGGACAACTACAAAAAAAGTTATGCGTGGTAATACATTAAAAAAATATATACTTATATAGATCTATATCCTTACATAGTATAAAACAAAATCGCTATTTTCGTTTGTTTGTTTGTCTATATGCTTAAATCTTTAAAACTACGCAACGGATTTTGATGCGGTTTTTTTTAATGGATAGAGTGATTCATGAGGAAGGTTTATATGTATAATACACCTGTGCGAAGCCGGGGCGGGTCGTCTAGTAGTATATATACGCGTCGAATATAGTACCTCCTCCGGATAGTTCGTCGGTCAAAAACTGGGGTTTTTAGTTTAGCCAATGTTAACTTTAATTTAGCAAACCTCAAATTAAATGGCTAATTTAATTTGATTATGATTCACACGGCCTTGTAGATAAAAGGAGTCCGCGGAATGACAAAACGACACGATCAATTTAAATCGGACATTTTTCCGAAATCATCCTATTTATCTAAACGGTATTTAACGTCGGTCGGTTTGTGGAAATACGCCAGCCGAGACGTGGGACGTTTATCAAATGTTTTATTTAGTGCTATTATTCGCTGAAAGTTTTATAAAATTGCTTTAAACTTATGTAAAGGTGGTTGACTGCCGCGGTGGCTCAGTGGCGTAGGTTCGATCCCCACCCAGGGCAAATATTTATGTGATGAACGTAAGTGTTTGCTCTGTGTCTGGGTGTTATTTAGTTACTATCTATATAAGTATGTATTTAAAAATAAGTATATGTATTATATTAGTCTCTGGCAGCCATATTACAAGCTTTGCTTAGTTTGGGGTCATGGGCCGTATGTAAGACGTCCCCAAAAAAAAAGTGTAACAATTTTATTTTCGGATACGCTATACGTGAGTACTGATACATTCCAATATTACCAGATCATAAACATACTCGTACCTAGCGTAGAATATAGATAGGTAGGTATCCCGTAAGTGTGGCGTAACGATACCAACTTGCTATCGCTACGCTATTATAAATAAGTACTAAGCAAAGAAGATATAATAATACCTACCAAGTATGGAACAGTCACTCGCTACCCCCCACCATAGGGCTCTTTTTTATTTTTGACTGATGTAACATATGTGTGAGGAGTACTTCTCTATGCTCCTCACACAAAAGCAGAGTAGGAATAGTATTGTAATAGACACTATTCTATAAAAATATAATAAAGTTATCACTAAGTACATAGTAACAAACCACAGAATAGGCCCTATTACACAGGGCACAGACAGAAGGAGCCTCTTCTTACAAACCAACACTTAGAAAAATGTGAAAAATACATTTTGTATCATAGACAACTTTTGAGTGAACTTGCCACTTCAAAAGTGATTACCCAATTTTATAGAGGAAATATTTACAAATAGAGTTATTAAAGAGAAGTCACATGACTACGAGTATAAACAAAACGTATGTTAACAACGATGCTCCAGGCAATGAAGTTTTTTTGGCATAATATACGCCATCCCGTATGGTACGGAACCCTTCGTGCGCGAGTCCGACTCGCACTTGGTCTAGTTTCCATAATCATAATTATAATTTAATCATAATTTAAGAGCTGGACGAAGACCGGGCTAGAGTCAGTCTAACCGCCTTACCACAAATGATTTAAATACGCTTTAAACACTGTTTAACAGTGCAATTTGTACTGTAAAACATTGTCTAAAGCGTGCGTAGAACTTTTTTGGTAAGTCGGTAAAAGTCCGGATATGCCTGGACTAATCCGGACGGATGATAACCCTACCAGCAGTCAACCTCTGAAATAATTATAAGCCAAGTCGCATTTAGAAACTAACTTTTTGTAGTCGCTCAAAAAAATTGCGATCGCTAGATGGCGTTAGTATGTCCTTAAAACGCACAGATGACAGGTTTGGGAAAAGAAGGCCATTATTTGGCCTTTTAACGTTGAATAATGTGGGTTCTTTATCCCACTTCTGAAGTCTAGTAATTTTTAATCGTTGTTGGCCTTGAGTCATCAACATTAAAATACGTATAATATAATGTTTATAATAAAATATCGTTAAATAATAATAATAAAGTATCTAGAACTTAATAATGTCTGTCTCAACGCATAAACGCCTAACGTTGAAGACTTTAATGCTACATTTGACACTATTTTCGCAAGTCTAGTACTGAAATTTAACTTTTAGCATCTAGTATAGCCCAAATCATACAACTTGGCGGCTGTGATGTTAGCTATAAGCTGCAGATCGCAGAATAGGCCCTATTACACAGGGCACAGAAGGAGCCTCTTCATACAATCCAAGACTTAGAAATGTGAAAAATACATTTTGTATCATAGACAACTTTTGAGTGAACTTGCCACTTCAAAAGTGATTACCCAATTTTATAGGAGAAATATTTACAAATAGAGTTATTAAAGAGAAATCACATGACTATAAACAAAGCGTATGTTAACAACAATGCTATGTCGAGTCTCAGCAATAATTAAAGAACGGAACGACATTTTCGAAAAAAAGTGTGGTTCGAAATAAAAAGGCTACTTTTATGTTAATGAAAATTTTTGATCAAATTCACACATATTTCCATATTGATAAATAGTTACGTAATGACTTATTACAATAAGTTGTCTAAAGTTATTGTATCCGGCATTGAGTTATCACTAAAGCAGTATTCGGGAATATAATATAATTAAAAACAATTTAAAATAATCGGCCAAGTTCGAGTCGGACTCGCACACGGAGGGTTCCGTACTGTATGGGAGCCCCCCAATATTAATATTAAATATAATATTAAATATTTATTTTATTTTAATTTTATTATTAAATGTTGAAGTGAATTTAAAAATAAATATTCTGTGAAAATTTCAAGCATCTACCTGTTACCATTATTAATATATCGACAAAAAGTCAATAACACTAGTATTAAAAAACAGCTGGCAGCCTTAAGTACCGCTAAATTCGTTAGCTTCTCTTCCAGAAATAAAAAAAAAACATTATTTGATTCGTGAACCTAAAAAATATATACATACGAACATAGAACCTTCATACGAACATAGAACCTTCTCCTCTTTGTAAATCGGCTAAAATATGAACACATCACGTGAAACACAAATCGATCCGCTTCGTTGTGTTTAAGAATTGCTCCATATTGTTAAATCGATCTAAAACCAGTAGTTCGAATCACATTGACCTTGCGACTTTATTCCTTTACTTACATCGCCGGCCGCCCGGGTCAAAATCAATTTTGACCTTAAAGTTAATCGATTTGACGAGTCATTATTCGATCTCATACAGACATTATCCGACATTCACTGACCATAGAGAAATTTTCCACTCTGTTTACATTTTCAAATGATTTCATTTTATTTATTTTGCTTGTAAATCACAAAGATATTTACTACTTACCGGTGGTATGTGACAGTCACAGACTACTATAGATACTACGTATCAGACAGGAATCTATGAACAACCAATAGCGGACTGGTAATTTTGAGGTTGACATTTATTTACTTTTTAAAACACGGCGACCGAAATGGCGACAGTAATTTTTTTTGGCTTCATAAATATTTATTAATTCCTGTATGCATAATATTCAATTCTCCAATTAAAATATTATTATTATTTTACCATTTTTAAAACCTATGTACCTATAGGAAGTTAATAAATAAGACTAAATATTGTGCTACTTCATGTTTATTCATCATTCACATCAATTTCTAAGGACATTTTTTAGGTTATCTTTCGTAAGAAAATGTTTATCAGTTTTGTACAGTTATTATTGATATTAGACAGTAGACACCCACTTGAGTCCTATTTAACTATTTCAGAATACGTTGTATCCTAATTATGCTTCGCCTGCAGTTGTAGTTCGGCATACGACACAATATTTTACAGGATGCAAAAATACACTTAATGACCAATGTATACACCAACGCATAAGACACAATGAATGTGTGGTTTTGTAACAGTTCAGTGGAGACGATAAGCACGAACACTTTACATAACTAACTCATTAACTTTAATAAAACATTAAAAAAGATAGAACAAAAACTGCTGAAAATTTTAACGGAAAAGATTGATTGACTTTGACATTTTGCAACTCGAGCAGCCTTGAATGGACATAGAGAATGTAATTGGGAAAGTCAAAATGGAAATTACCATTTGTCTATGGTGGAAAATAAGGGCAATTTTTTTTCTTTTAAGCTTCCAGCCCATGGTGACAGTGCATTTCGTTATTTCTTTTGAAACCATGTAATTTCGGCAAAATGAAATGGCGCAGTTCACCATTTTTACCTCGTTGCTTTGAGACGCGACCGCAACGCCAGTCTAATGAAGAGTAGTTATTGGATTGGTGGATTTCTCTATGATTGGTTAATATTGGTCGGCAACATTTCATTTTGTACGATTAAGTGTCTATCTATATGGTCGCTGTATAAAACAAAGTCGCTTCTGCTGTCCCCATGTACCCATGTCCCCATGTATGCTTATATCTTTAAAACTACACAACGGATTTAGATGCGGTTTTTTTAAATAGATAGAGTGATTCAAAAGGAAGGTTTATAAGTAGAATAAACCTGTGCAAAGCCGGGTCGGGTCGCTGTGTACTTTGTTTTATTATATTTACGACTTTACATGACAAATTTTATAGCACGACAGACTCAATAAAAACATAAAAGAACACCTTTCACGCGCTATTCAAATATATTTCACGCTGTCATACCAGCCAGTCTGAAGGTAAACAATTGCAAACCGCTTTCTAACGATAAAAAAAATATGTACTTTCTCAAGATGTAACGAGTGTAGTGGTATTATTATACCTGCCTCCATACATTATGTGGACGTGTCCTTTCCGAAGACATTCCGAGTAAATTTAAATTTTCAATATTCTCGTGGAGTCCTAGGATTACCGACTATATTTGACCGATCTTTCGTCGCTTTCTATTAAAATCTAAACAAAACCGAGAATAACTCGAGTTACTGAGCCACAAGTTGCGCAATGCGTGTACACCTGCATTAATATAGCTTGCATCCGCCGTCTGTTTGCGCGTTAGGCAAGATGTAATGAATGACGTCATCGTTTATGTCTTAGTGGTGAAATATGGCGATGTATCGTTGAAGAATGACGGGATTATGCTTTCCTCTAGATGTGAGGCATGTAGGAACCTGATTATTGATTAAGTAATTTCTTCCTTTCTCACTAAGTAAATGTGTATGCATCCTGCACCGGTGGATACGCAACCATAGGATCTTAGGGCTTTATTGTACTAATCTAATCTTGTGATAAATGAATACCAACTACATAATATATAAAACAATATGTCAATATCCATAAAGATTACTAAGGGCCATAAACAAAGACATGATCCAATGTCAAAATCTTTGATTTTTTAACTAACTTCCAAAAAGGAGGAGGTTCTATGTTCGTCTGTAAGTATTTTCTTTTGTGTATGTTCACCGATAATTTCGCCAATTGTGAACCGAATCGAAAAAATCTTTTTTAGTTCGAAAGGGTATACTCCCGAGGTGGTCTCATTTAAATTTTACAGAAATCGGCTGAGCCGTTTTTGAAAAATCAACAATTATGTTAACATTATTATTTTAAATAATTCGAGTGAAATATTCAAATTTTGTACACGATGGAAGGCGGTTTTAACATATTTTGCAAAAAATAATTATATTAGTTAATTTATTTTTTCTCACTGAGTAATTCCGTATGCACCCTGCACCGGTTTAGCCATGTCAGAGGCCTTCAGGCGGCCTAAAAACTCTGACACCAGGGCTAGCCACCCGGCCTATACGAACTTACTTACTTACTTACCGGTGGATACGCAACCTTAGGATCTTTTACTAATCTAATCTTTTGATAAATGAATACCAACTACATAAAACAGTACATTTATCAAAATATCCATAAAGATTACTAAGGGCCATAAAAGTGACATGATCCAATGTCAAATTATTTAATTTTTAAAGTAGCCGACAAGAAATATCAATAGCATATAACCTGCTCTGAAATTTCAACTGTTTTTATAACATCCGATATGGTCTAGTGGCTAGGATACCTGGCTCTCACCCAGGAGGCTCGGGTTCGATTCCCGGTATCGGAATAATTCTTTTTGCTGAACTGAAATTATTTAGGAAAGAAAATAATTATTATAGTGAATTTTACAAACATTATAAATTGTAACTAAATATTATTATTTCGTGCCCGTTGCCGTGGAGACCATGGGCAGTTGGGGCGCTGAGGCAAAAATGTTAACCTCTGAAATAGGGCGCAGGATCCGGGAAAGACGAGGTGACTCCCGATCTACCTCGTTTCTGGTGCAAGTAATGCCCATTGCCATCCAACGCGGCAATGCAGCAAATGTTATGGGCACCTTTGCACCAGGAACGATGAGGGGCGGGTTTTTCGATTAATTTTCTAGCTAGGTATTTATTTTATTTACAGTTATTGTTATAATTTGTATAAACTAGGTATTATGATATATGGCCATATCTATTTAGTAAGTGAAATAGTATGTATTATATCGTTAGATGTATTTATACCCCAGAAAATCAAGGCGAACTGTAGATAGGTACCTACAAAATTATTATTTAATTCGCTTTTTTATGACATAGAATCACATGCGCGGTTCCGAATTTCGGAACTGACTCAGAATGAACCAAACAAAACAATAAATTAGGAAGTTTTATTTGGAACTGGTTCATGGAGCAATTAATTTGCTAGATTCATAATCCTTTGATTCCCTCACCAGTGGGATGGGCTATTTTCAACAGTAAACTTGAATATACTGTTGTTTTGCGGAAACATTGTTGCTATACAAAAAGATTCACAAAACGTTAGCAAGTTAAGATAATAGAAAATGAGTATACGATTTAATAAAGATTGAATTGAATGTTTGTATGTATGTCCTTTATAGAATCGTAAACTATGCATTTGATTTTGTGACGATCTTTAGCAAAGCTGTTGTGCATGAGCCAAAGAAGGTTTCTGAGTATCACTGACAGTTGACAGATGGTGAGACGAAGTTAACCGGGTCAGCTAGTGGGCCATAAAACTGAAACATTTACCACTTACCACCGAAGTTTAATTAACCATAAACAAAGTACTTAATAAACCTAAACAAACCTAACATAAATTATTTACTATCCGACTGATGGTTACATTCACAACTTTTTACGGCAGAAGAAAACAATTAAATTGCAATAGCATTTTTACGTGTTAGTTCTGATGGAGCACAATTATCAAATACAAAACAGTAAATAAAAAAGACGTGTGGCACTCGGGGACTGCCGCGGTAAAGCTATTGCATAGCATTTTGTATCAACTTAAGCAATTCGTGCGAGTTTCGTAGAGTCGTACAATACGTCTAATCGCACACAACGCCGTGTCGAAGACTGCCGAACTGAAACGACGTTAGACGATGCACGGCCTTCAAGCCACACCTCCTTGCCCGTCGGAGTGGGGAGCGTGAGGTTTTTTCGTTACGGAATTTCTGGATTCGGTCCCCGCGCTCAAGGCCCGCGATAGAAGCTATGCAATAGCTTAATAAATCATTTATTTGTCACAAATAAATGTAGGTAACAGCTTTGTAACAGTCGGCGTGTGTGCGAATAACAGTGCCGTGATAAACTTACCTACTGTAGTTTTTACACAGTAGTTATTTGTTATACAAGAGTGCAAATTTGATTTTTAACAGCGTGCTCAATTTTGATGATCGAGCAAGCGAAGGATTCTAAAATTTAGAATCCTGAGCGGAGCGAGGGAATCCTCGCTAACGCAAATTCAAAAGAGCACAAGGTCAAAAATCTTTGCACTCGAGTGCAACACCTAAATTTTCATCCCACCTCAGCAAGGAAATAACTAAAGCCGTCTACATATTGTACTGTTTCAAATACTTCTCGCGTGATTGTTGAGGGAGAAAGCTCATTTGCGCATTATTGACAGTTTCAGTCAATTCTGTTGGTGTCAAATAAACTTCCTTGTCGCTAGAATCACTAATTTTAGGTCTTTCACTTATTTTCAAGTTTCTTGTTTTTAACATAAGACAAAGAGTATAATACTCGTATAATAATATTGCGCAATATTAACAGTTTCAGTCAATTCTGCTGGTGTCAAACAAACTTCCTTGTCGCTAGAATCACTAATTTTAGGTCTTTCACTTCTTTTCAAGTTTCTTGTTTTTAACATAAGACAAAGAGTATAATACTCGTATAATAATATTGCGCAATATTAACAGTTTCAGTCAATTCTGTTGGTGTCAAACAAACTTCCTTGTCGCTAGAATCACTAATTTTAGGTCTTTCACTTATTTTCAAGTTTCTTGTTTTTAACATAAGACAAAGAGTATAATTCTCGTATAATAATATTGCGCAATATTAACAGTTTCAGTCAATTCTGTTGGTGTCAAATAAACTTCCTTGTCGCTAGAATCACTAATTTTAGGTCTTTCACTTATTTTCAAGTTTCTTGTTTTTAACATAAGACAAAGAGTATAATACTCGTATAATAATATTGCGCAATATTAACAGTTTCAGTCAATTCTGTTGGTGTCAAACAAACTTCCTTGTCGCTAGAATCACTAATTTTAGGTCTTTCACTTATTTTCAAGTTTCTTGTTTTTAACATATGGTAATGAGTATAATAATATAACATTAAATGTTTTAACAATATGACCCGAATAAAAAATGGCGCGCTCAAAGCAAATTAAAAATAAGTACACCAAGAAGGTTCAGAGTCTAAGTTAACAAGAAATTAAAAAAAAGTTTTATGATAAATTCGGCACCATGGAGATGAAAGTAAATAGGTTTAATGATGTTTTGAATTGACAAACTTAGTGCACACAATGTTCTAAATTCAATTTTACTTTCCCTTCTAGCGGATAAAAACTACTTTTTCACTCAAGATATTAAAGAGCAAAAATAGTATTTCCAAGATGGAGGAATGAAAAATATATGTCTTATGTACGAAAAGTTATATTCTTAACAGAATTTTTTATTAGTTTTGTTTCATTCAGATCTAATAAAAATTGTAAATGATAACAGACACACATAGGTATTAATAATATCTGTTACTTGGTGTAGGTATACTTTTCCTAAATTTTCCCAAAATTCATATGAATATTTATAAAGTCAACACGTCAATTTTTCTATGTTATAATTAGGATTGAACATTTCCATTGGATCGTCCCAGAAACGCTGTCCATCACACGTCGACGTCAGATAGGAAGACGTGTCCCAAATCCCGCACCCCAGTTAGAGTTCATGGCACAGGGTTAAAATAATTAGGCGGAAATACACTAATGAAATGTAAATAACAAACTAATGAATGGACCAGTACCAGAGAACGAGAGGTGAATCTCAAAAATTTGAAAAACTTCTCTGCTTATCACTATATTTTATTGAGATTACAAATACTAAGAATCATCTCATTACGAGTACATTAGCTTTGCACTAGGTCATTGCGCGAAATCAATTTATTTTTTGGGTTTTTTGATACAATGATGAGCCCGAAGTTGACTGCCTCAGTGGCTCAGTGGTTAGTGACTGGATCAAAGAGGCGTGGGTTCGTTCCCCACCCAGGGCAAGCATTTATGTGATGAACATAGGTGTTTACTCTGTGTCTGGATGTTATTTAGGTACTATCTATATAAGTTTGTATTTAAAATACGTATATGTAGTATATCAGTCCCTGGCAGCCATATCACAAGTTATGCTTAGTTTAGTTTTAAGATTTAGTTTGTAAGATGTCCCCTAATATTTATTTATTTATTATTTTATTTAATATAACAAGCGTTAAAATCCTTAGTATGTACTAGACATTAAAACCTATTTTCAACAAGTATAAAATTATAGGTTACAAGTATGCTAGTTTTCAAATGTAGGATTATTGCGCTTACAATGTAGAGGTTTATGGAGGCTATCAAAGTTATGTCCAGAGAAGATAGGTTAATAGTTCCGATCGGGCTTGTTTTCGTAATTTTACGATCATGTAGGTATTGTTAAATGTATCTCTTAAGTGGAACGGGACGAAGCACACAACAAGAAAATATTAATGTTCTTTGAAACTAGCTGCAACAGTGTTTCATGGAGCGAAGTATAAAAATAGCTACAAATAATCGGCCAAGTGCAAGCCTGACTCGCGCACGAAGGGTCCCGTACCGTGTGAAAGCCCCCCTTGATATATGTTATTTAATTTAACTATTTATTTTTGAAGGGAATATACAACTTAATATTCTGTGAATATTTCATGCATGAAAGATGCCGTAATTAATATCGAGCATAAAAAAATTGTTGTATGGGTGCCCTTCTTAAACATTTATTTTATTTAGATTTAAGTTAAGTTAAGTTAAGATTTAAGTTATTTATTTTTAAAGTGAGTATTTTACTAGATATTATGTAAATATTTCAAGCATCTACTTGTCAGGTAATTCAGGTTTGTTGTTTGGGAGCCCCCCTTGAATAGTTATTTTTTTGTGCTTTTAGTATTAATTGTTGCTATATGCAACAGAAATACGTCATCTGTGAAAATTTCAACGTTATATCTATCATTGTTCATGAGATACGAGTACAGCCTGGTGACAGACAGACGGACGGACAGCGGAGTCTTAGTAATAGGATCCCGTTTTTACCCTTTGGGTACGGAACCCTAAAAAGCGGCTCCATGCATTGACAATTCATACAGATTTTGTTTCAAAAAGTTATATTTTATTAATTCGCAAATGTCGTAATTAAAAATTATAACTAAACATTTACCTAATATTTATCATTCCAATGGTGATCTCAGAAGTTAAAGCTTAGAGGTTTTTCGTGAATTCAACTAACATATATTTTAATTTCATTTATTTTCACAATGTATAACAAAGATAACAATTATTTAACTCGTCGTGGCAATTGGAAATTGCTACGATTAATAAATTCACGTATCGTTATCAAAAGACATCGACTACGCGGCGCTATTTTCAAACCACTCGAGCAGTCTTTTGAAATCCTATAAAATGCGATGGTTTTTTAGTGGCAGTTACTGGATTAATAGCTTCAGGTGGGATTTCACACGCGCAATATAAAAATATAAAAAACAACATTAAAGGAATTCCCAGGCTATGGCAATATATCTTTATTTTATGACGGTCAAGACATGCTTTGAATGTTCACAATGCTATTGGTGCGAAAGAAAAGGACATATTTGACAGAACACTAACAATAAATGAATAATTGTTACTGAAAGAAATTAAACACACAGTAGACATGATGACTAAAAAATATCATTAGTCGGTCAGACAGACTATCAAAAAATATTAGACATGTATTTTTTCTTTTGTCAATTAATTATAAATTGATGAAGATGTAGCCCGTCAAAGTTACTCGTGAAATCACAAATGCTATACAAACGTATAGACTTCTGTAAGAGAGATGACGTCACAACCCCCACTCCCAAACTTTGACAAGGTTTAACTTTGTCGTTTGTTGTTTGAATGACAAAAGAAAAAATACGTATCCAATATTTTTTGATAGTCTTACTCACGGAGTAATTATAATAATGATATTTTTACCCAGTCCTCATGCCTATTAGTTTAATTTTTATGCTCAATCTTTACTAATATTATAAATCCGAAATTGTGCTGGTTTGTTTGTCACTCTTTCACGCAGCAACAGAGCAACGGATTACTTTACTTTTAGCATGGATATAATACAAAAGCCAGAAATTTTCAGAGCCTTCTTTATGTCCAGGAAAACTATAAACATCCTGTGGGAAAACCTGTGTAACGCTAGTTAATCCATATGATGCTCGTGAAACCACTGTTTCGCGACTACCTCTGCCCCTGAATGTGGATATTCTCTCAAGTAATCCATAATGACATCGGCCAATTCTTTCTCACTGGCATCTACGTAATACAACAGGCCATCTTTTTGGTCACGAGTCAGTTCTGGACTGTACTTATTGTATAAGCTTGCAGATTTTTTAAGAAGTTCTGGTAGCGTTGCCGTTGTTCAGCCTCGTTGTGGTATCTTATTCTGAATTCTCTCATGAACATCTTGAACAGCATCGGCGCATCTCTCAGATCGAATTTGTATTGATGTAAGCCCAAATTGGTCACGATAGGAATAAATATGAGAAGCATTGTAGCGATTGTCCATTTCATTTTTTTTTTTTTCAGTGAATGTGATTTATTACGCTGGTTGTTTAGTGGGGCTTTTTACTGAGTGCTAATTTGAAATTGACTGTTAATTTTGTTTCATTAAGTGATTGTTGATTTTGAGATTAAAATTAAGTTGGCAATTAAATCCTTGATTAAAACATGATTGGGTAATTTTGTAAGGGCGTTTTCGCAAATTACGATATCGTCATCTTAGTAAAAATATAATTAATAGAAATTTGTATGCATTTACTACAGCACAGCATGCAATTCGAGCTATTAAAAATGTGTTATCAAGATCTGTTTTGTTAATTACCTGCAGTTCCCTTTAATGAATAAAAACACAAAACATTTGCTGTTGCCTTTCACGCAAATAAACATAAAGCATTTTATAATGTGGAACATAAACAAATTGTTAACGATATAGGGCGTCCGAGGCAGCAAAAATAAACTTTCGATAGACCTGTCTGTTAAAACTCTGACATTCAAGATGTGCAATCGAAAATAAGTTTATAAGCTAGCGGTTCCGAAATAGAAGAAAACTAGGACACAGCAAGACAAATAGTGAAACTACTGAAACTGTATTGTCCATTTTGAGCTACAATAAGAGATCCGTCTTTTTAATGTATATTATACTCATATGAAATAGTAGTTTATGCACCTAGAGAACAAAGCCGAATATCGTATCAAGGGTGATCTATTGAACCGTGATCGTAACGAGGGACTCTAGCTAGAGTGTTATTGAACGTTGAGTGAAGCGAGGGGTTCAAGCCGCCCAAGATGCAGACAGGCTTTGTTTTAGTGGTGCACACTCTACTTTTCATACATACGGCGAGAGACATCAAAACTTCAGGCATATAAATCATACTATAAACCTTCATAAATTAACTAAATGCAATTGAAAATGAGTTTATAAGTTAACTCTAGCGGTCCTGAAATAGTAGTGGTAAAACTAGGACACAGCAAAAGACAAACAGTGAAACTGCTGAAACTGCTGAAACTGTATCGTCAATTTTGAGCTACAATAAAAGATCTGTATTTACATAAAATACATGTATACTCATATGAAATAGTAGATTATGCACCTAGAAAATAAGGTTGTACTTGTGTCAAGGGAGCCATGTTGGACCGTGAGCGCACCGAGCGACTCTAGAGTGTAAACTTAAGTTTATAGCCCTGAGTAAAGCGAGAGTTTCAAATCGCCCAAGACGCAGACACTGCAGACAGGCCTTGTTCTATGGTGCATACTCTACTTTTCATACCTCCTGCGAGACAATAAAAACTCAGGAATATAAATAACACTAAACGCTGTCTTAACTTTATTGAAAATAAGTTTATAAGCTAGCTCTAGCGGTCTCGAAATAGAATTGGGAAAACTAGGACATAGTAGAAGACAAATAGTGAAGCTGCTGAAATTGTATCGAGCGTTTTGTGGGACGAAAGAAAGACAACTTAATAATACTAGTGCTAATAATGTAGGCAAAGTAGGACAAGTCTTATATTAAACTCAGTATTAATAAACTAGCGTGAGCAAAGTTGTAAAATATTAAATTTACTAATAGTACATATATTGTATCAATTAATGTCTGAAATATGTTCTCTCTTAAACAGAGATTTGTGGTCAGATTGATTGTGTAATAGCCGTCAGAAAAAATACAACAGTGTGATTTTAAAAAAGATAACTTTGTGTTGAAATTTTAGATATACTAGCATTTACCAGCGCCTTCGCCCGCGTTATATTTTAATTTTGGCTTATAATATGTTTATATCAGTACCTATTTTAGTAAAATATGATCTCAAAAAATATGCTAAGTATTAAGTGGGCCAGAAAATATGAGCCCCAATTTAATGTGAAACGATACTCAAATATTGTAGCAATAATTTCAAACCCACAAAAATAGTAAATCTTAACCAATTTCTTTTATCATCGTTATCATCCGCAGCTTTTTTTATCCCACTGCTGGGTATAGGCCTCTATTTTGCAGTACCATCTGCCTCGGCCCTTTGCCGGTCGTGACCAGGTTCGACCGGTGGTATTGACGATATCGTCGAGATAGTCGACCCACCTTGCTGCCGCGCCGCACATAGCTGCGTCCCCGCACCTATTCAAGTAGGTACCTACCATATGTACAATACACTGTTGTCACTATTCAAACCTAACCTAACCGACCGACATCAAATTACCTTAGGGAAATGCTTTTTAGAGTGTGCGTCCTAAACTCGTAATGACAGGTTGTTTCTGGCACTTCGACGGCTAGTACCGCGGCACGCTCGCTTAGTTTTTACCCTATCTACTAACCATTCCGTAGAAGAACCAAAGTTACCGACATAGCCCAGCGGATTGGTAGGTTGAAGTGGCAATGGGCAGGGCACATAGCGCGGAGGACTGATGACCGATGGGGTCGAAAAGTTCTCGAGTGGAGACCACGTACCGGCAAGCGCAGCGTATGACGTCCACCCACAAGGTGGACAGATGACCTCATTAAGACCGCAGGATCGCGCTAGATGCAAGCCGCTACCAACCGGTCTTATTGGAGGTCTTTAGGGGAGGCCTATGTCCAGCAGTGGACGTCCAATGGCTGAAACGACGACGACAACTATAACTATTCAATTTTTTGGGATAAAAAGTGGCCTATGTCACTTTTCATCTTTCAAAGTATATTCATGCAATAAATTAAGTCTATCCACAACTCCTTTGCTGAGAAAAAGTTATTGTTTTATCGTAAAGGAATCATGGAATTTTTTGGGAGAAAAAGTTGCCTATTATACTGATTTCCGTCTTTCAAACTAAGTCAATGCCAAAAATCAAGTCAACCCGTTGCTGGGAAATTGTTTTTGTCCTATCCTACAGGAACCATGACATTGTTCGAGGTAATAAGTATCCTACTCCACTTTTCGTCTTTCAAACTATATTCATGCAACAAATCAAGTCAATCCGTTGCACCACTGCTGAGAATATGTTTTTGTCTTATACCACAGGAACCATGGAATTTTTCGGGATAAAAGTAGCCTTTTATACTACTTTCAGTCTTCCAAAATATGTCCATGCCTAAAATCAAGTCAGTCTGTTGCTTCGTTGGTGAGAAAAAGTTTTGGTCCCATGCTCTGGGAATTACGAATTTTCTCGGGATAAAGTATCCTATCTCACTTTCTGTCTTTTAAACTTAATCCATGCCAGAAATCAAGTCAATCCGTTGCTACGTTGCTGCGTGAAGGAGGAAGAAACCAACAAACTTTTCGGATTTAAAATATTAGTAGGTAAGAAAAAGGATGTTTACCATACTCGTACAACCCCTAAATTGCGAAAAAAGAATTAGCCTCGCTGCCTCGGTGGCTCAGTGGTTAGTGTTCCTGACTTCTGGATCAAAAAGGCGTGGGTTCGATCCCCACCCAGGGCAACCATTTATGTGATGAACATGGGTGTTTGCTCTGTGTCTGGGTGTTATTTAGGTTATATCTATTTATGTATTTAAAATATGTATATATAGGTATATCAGTCTCGTCTCTGGCAGCCATATCACAAGCTTTGCTTAGTATGGGGTCAGAGACGGTGTGTAAGATGTCCCCATACATTCCCCATATATATATATATATATATATTTAAAAAAATGGCACAGCCGCCAACTTGTATGATTTGGGCTATACTAGATTGAGTGCTAGATGCTAAAAGTTAAATTTCAGTGCTAGACCTGCGAATATTTGTATGTTTAGACTTGTGTCAAATGTATGTAAGTGCTAAGTCTTCAACGTTAGGCGTTTAAGCGTTGGGACAGAAAGTATCATGTTTTAGTAAGGCAGTTACTACTCTATTATAATGTTGATGACTCAAGGCCAACAACGACTAAAAATTCTTATAATTCAGAAGTGAGATAGAATATTGCTCCTACAATATTCAACGTTGAAAGGCCAAATAATAGCCTCCTTTTTCTAACTAAACCTGTCATCTGTGCGTTTTAAGGACATACTAACGCCATCTAGTTTTAACGGTCGCAATTTTTTTGACCGACAACAAAAAATCGTTTTTTAATGCGACTTCACTACATAGTATAAAACAAGCTTCCCGCTCTGTCTGTCCCTATGTATTATGCTTATATCTTTATAACTACGCAACGGATTTTGATGCGGTTTTTTTTACTAGATAGAGTGATTCAAGAGGAAGTTTTATATGTTATAATAATACACCTGTACGAAGCCGGGGCGGGTTGCTAGTGGAATATAATTTATTATTTTAGAGGTTGACTGCTGGTAGAGTTATCATCAGGCATGTCCGGACTTTTACCGACTTACCACAAAAGTTTTACGCACGCTTTAGACAATGTTTAACAGTACAAATTGCACGGTTAAACAGTGTTTAAAGCGTGTTTAAATCATTTGTGGTAACACTCTAGCCCGGTCTTCGTTCAGCTCTTAAATTATGGTCAATGTTTACTATGGAAACAACAAACGAATTGTATTGAAGGTAATGATGCTTTTCTGTTTTAGTAAAAAAAAAAAATAGTTGGAACAATTCAATCACGTTCATTACAAGCCGAGCTGCACTGTACTGTACCGTAGATTATTTTGAGAGCCAGTGCCCACGCCAAACTTCCAACCTAACTAGACCTCCCACGTCTCACAAACTTTCAAAAATACTAAATAACACTAACACGATTTCAGTTCTCGAAAGATCTTCCTAAGCTGGTTTTTAATTTGGGCTTTGTCGAGAAGTAGAGAAGATTATGTAGATGTCGCGTTTTAAGGAATCGGGGACATTGCCCTATGCGATAATAATGGAAATACCTGTTAAAACTCAGTCATAAAATTTATGAAAAGATGTAAATCACACTTAAAAGAAAGACGTGAAGGAAGTGCTAGATAAATTAACGACATGACAGATAGAAAGCAGTGACACCGTTACAGAAATGAACACATGAATGGATGAGGTAGGTGGACATACACATCAATCCTTTACCTTAGATTTTATTCTTGAGTCGAGTTTTTATACGTTCCCAAATTAAATGGACATAGAGATAAATTAGAAATATATTAGAGCGATATAAAATTATGAAATCTGGAAAAATATTAAATCAGCACGACAAAAATGACGTAAACTTTAGTAGACCACTGAAAAATATACCACTGGTATAATTATTTATTACTTTGAACAGCACTGATAAAAAAATAAAACGAACATAGTAGAGAAGGAGAGATATAATTATTTTTCGCAAAAAATAGCATGACCGACTTCACCCGTGTACAGAATTCGCGAATATTTCGCACGGATCGATGTTACAATTTTCACATTATTGTTGATTTATCAAAAATGGCTCAGCCGATTTCAATAAAATTTTAATGGGACCAATTTCGAAGTACCTATACTATTTCCAATAAAAAAAGAATTATTGAAATCTATTACGAAACTTCTACGAAACTACTACGAAAAAAGTTACGCGTAGAATTGAGTACCTCCTCCGGTTTGGTTTGTCGGTCAAAAAGGCGAGTAAGAAATCGATATAACGTTGACGGTGAATGCTCGAATTTACTAAGTTTATTTTTTAATAGTACCGTATATCTACGGCACTAATAGTAAAAATCCAATTCCCTGCAAGAGTGGCTCGCACTTGACCGATATTAGGAAGACGATACACGCTCTAGTAAAATTTAAACGAAACAGATGCCCCGCTTTCATTTCACTGGTGTCGAATGCTGAAGTTTCTCAATACTTGGTAGTTACCGATATCAACAAAAATACTGGCTCTGGGTGTTATATAATAAGAAATCCGTCACTTTGATTAATGAGATGGTTTTTTATGCATCATCGTAAAGGTTTCCAAACAACCTAGTTAGGATGTATGGAAGTTTGGTTTTAACGACATCTTCAGAGTGCTAATGCGGTTGCCTCGCTATTGTAGTGTATTGTATGTTGCTTGTTATTCTGTGCTTAACCTCTTATTGTCTATAACTCTGATGATTATTATTCCTTCTGTGATTACACTTTTATGATTATATTTTCTTTTTTTTTTGTATTTGTAAAATGGGGTTTATCATCATTGGCAGCTTGTTTCATCCCACTACTGCAGAGCGTAAGCTTCCTCCCTCGTTATCTTATTTACCCTATCTTCCGCCTTTCGCATGAAAAAACATGTTTTTTTCAACACTTGTATATTTTTGTAAAAAACATAAAATCTTAGTAAATCTATTTATAGATCTATACATATACTCGTATATATAAAATAAATCGTGGTTGTTAATCTCGCTGAAACTCTAGAATGGCTGGACCGATCGGGCTAATTTTGGCCTTGAAATATCCGTGGAAGCGGGAAGGTGAATATAAAAATATACTTAGCGAGTAAAATAATAAAAACATGAATTTAATTTTTCCATACTAATTTTTTTTTTAATGTAAAAGTTGTCATTGACAGTTGACAGATGGTGAGATGAAGTTCATCTGGTCAACAGTTTAACCATTTTTTTTAGAAACCTTGAAAAAAATTAGATTACCTACTATGATCCACCAGTCTACAAGTTCCATTATAAATAAAAGTGTCATCAGATCTTATTCAAGTCCCGTTTAATAAAGAAATGCTCATCAAAAGTTGCAGTTTGATATATGACCGGATGTCCACACTACACTCTACACTCTTGGCCGACTTTCACAGAGTCGTGTTCCATGTTACAATGTTTTTATGTCATTCGTTTGGAGGAACCCATTCTTAGATGTCAATGCGGTCATCAAAATATTAATATAAAAGAAAGTAGTGTTTTTAGGGTTCCGTACTTGAAAAGGAAAAAACGGAACCCTTATAGGATCACTTTGTTGTACGTCTCTCCGTTTGTCCGTCCGCCCATATGTCAAGACCTTTTATCTTAAGAAATGGTCTCTTGCAGTTGAAAAAAAAACTTGTCGACCGTTTATGTCGTAATAACAGTCGACACTCACAAAGTAATCAAAATCTACTTTCCGTTGGCCTAGAACTATGAAATTTGGATTAAGTCTTTTATTTCTTCCCTAAGGTTTTAACACAATTTACTTCTCGGTTTCTTTCAATTTTTAAGATTTGTACGGAACCCTCCGGGAGCGAGTCTGACTCGCACTTGTATATTTTTATTTTATTTATAACAATTTTCCACACGTGTGTATGTTTTGAACATTTTGTATCTTTATTTAAGTGAAGTATGTCTAAGATGACAAAACAAATAACGATTATACTTCTTTTAGCATTTGGAAGTTTATTTAATAGTCCTTATTTTTGTATTGACCGCTACACGGAATACAGTCAAAGTTTACATTTTGAGCTTTCAAATCATTCTAATGTTATTGACATGCAAAATCAGGTGAACACCTATGGTCTAACACCTAGCCTATTGAAAGAAACTAAAATCAGCGAGCGTGTGACAAACATACAGAAAATAATGCTCAAAAGGGGTATTTTGGTAGAGTCTAAAAGGGTTGATTAACCTACACCACTTAAAAGGAAAGCAATACCACAAAATAGTTATGCTCATTATTCTTCATACCGATTCATGTGCTTGTTATCAAAAAATATTAGACAAGTAATTTTTCTTTTGTCAATTTAACAAAAAATTTTGAAGACATAGACCGTTAAATTTCAACGTAACGTGACTAAGCTACTAGAAATGTAATGGTGCCGGTACCGGCTAGTGACAGCACGAGCCCCCACTCTCAAATTTGACAAGGTTTATCTTTGTCATTAATTGTTTGATTGACAAATAAAAAACTACGTGTACAATATTTTTTAATAATCTAACTAACAGATTAATCATATTTATGATTTTTATATCCAGTAAACATGCCTATTACAAAGAGTGTCGACAACTAACAGTGTTGTCACGATGTCGTCTTGAAGTGATCCCTTCCAAAAATATTGAGAACTAAAACCTTCACGCAAACAACTTAAAATTTTTTCAAACACTCCTCAATTACGAAAATTTGACTCAAGGCCGATTAAAAGCATATACCACGCAACATTTAAAATTCGCAACGGGGTCAGATATCATCCTACTCGGCGGCTATACGTCTTTGTTATGTAACGCGCGAATTATTTTAATGTCGCCTTGGGAATTATCGAAAGGAAATTCGAATACATTTTTAGCTCTGCGCAAACTTACTCTACTGGAGCGACTGCGGAATACATTACATACATTTTCTGGGTGATACATTTTCTGCATGATGAGAAAAGGACGTTAGATTTTTGCCCTTACACGTTAATTACAATAATAGTATCATTTTATAAACTGTTTTTTCAACAGTCATTAAAAATCCTGATACCAATCAACTGAAATACGAAGTCGGACTTAAAGCTATCGCGGGTGGCATCTTCTATACCTTAAAAAAAATGGCATCCACAGACTAAATCTTACAGCGGTCAGTATTTGGATGGGTGGCCGCGGGTGGCATTTTCCAACTGAGCGCTACCGTGGCTCGGATTACACGTAAAATTGTAGGTCCCGGTTGTTTTCACCGTTTAGCCAAGTCAGAGGCCTTAAGGCGGCCTAAAAACTCTGACACCAGGGCTAGCCACCCATATATACGGCATATACGAACGAACTTACTTATTGCGTTATCTAGTAGTTGTGAATTTTTTTGATTTACTAAGTTTTAGTAGGTATACTTTATTTTACCAATGTTATAGGTAATTAAAACACAGTCTCTAATTTCGACAGGATCAGCATTTACCTAGTAGCTTCCCGGTCCACTTCCATTTTTGATTTTTCAATCAGAGAAATGTTTGAGCTCGTCATAGGTTGTTTACTGTCAAATGTAGAGTTCCCCTGTAGATTTCTAATAACTAACATCTGTCGGAAGTAGCTTGCTTCCAACGCAAATAAATGAATGTTTTCTTGAGCCCGCAAAACCCGCAGCAGTCGTGTTATTCGCGCAGGGTTAATCCAGAGCACTAACACGGCCAGAGTCGCGCGATTTATTTTGATTAGTGAAGCTTTCAGCCGCGGCTTCGTTACAGGGACAAAATAAATGGCATGCCCGACCTTCCATAGAAAAACACGGTCATGCAGACCACACACGACTATTATATTATGCAATTGGCAAAATTACTGTGAAAATGTATATTTTAGTGAAATATTGTGTCATAGTCGTAGCTAGAATGATTTTCTTATTGAAAAATTATGTTTATACCTATTGCAGGATTGGCAAGGGAGGTTTTGTGCTCTTGAGTCTTTAGCCATTTACTAGATACGATTGTAAAGTTCAAAATCTTTACTAGACAATTTTTAACCGACCTCCCAGAAGGAGGAGGTTAAATGTTCGTCTGCATGTGTTTTTTGGGTATGTTCATCGATATATTTGCTATTGTTATATATAAATAGTGAACTGATTTAAAAAAAAAAATTAGTTCTCTTCCATAGTGGTCAATTTCAATTTTATCGAAACTGGTGAGCCCGTTTTTGCAAAATCAACAATGATGTAAAAATTGTGTAGGCACAATGCTTCGAGCGAACTATTCGAATTCTGTACACGATTGAAGTCGGTTGTACCATTTTTACCAAAATACATTACTTGTTAAACAAATACAAACGGAACGTCTAAACGTTGCAAAATTATAATCAAACTATTAGCCATCTCGCTTATATTATAGTTCATGTTGTATCCTTTGCTCACATCTTTGTCTTGATAGTGTTCCAATATAAAGTTTTCAACAAATTATGACAAACTAAGTCGAAACATGCAACATACCTGTCAGTGATCTTATTCTTCTTGCCCTTGGGGTGTTTCTTCTTCGGTCGGACGGAGAGCTTGTGCTTGGCTGCTGAGGTGTCCAGCAACACGGAGTCCAGGTCGAGCGACGAGTCCGGCGGTCTGCGGGGGGGAGGGGGTGTTAGACGTGCACACCGTTAAATGCAACAAGGGGACTAACCAAGGGACACGAGGCTTGATAACTTGAAAGATATTTTTTCTATGTAGCTTGGTAGCAGCTAAAACTTTGAACTAATCTGAATAAAATAAAAAGAAATAAATATTTTAGGGACGTCTTACACACGGCCTCTGACCCAGGGTTCTAATGTAGGGTTATTTACCTTGCCCTGTACTTAGTCGTAAGAGCGTACCGTGTCATCATTATTAACAATTTTTGCTATGGAGCTATTTCGGAACCCGGAATTCTAGAAGAACAAGCTGTTAATTACAATACTGCAACACGAATCGACAAAACGTATGAAACAGCTGTTTTTTTTTTACTCGAATTTCGGGTTGGCCCCATACTAAAAATTGTTCGTAATGATGGTCTGCATCTAGTTAAAGTCTGAATATTTGAAAGATACACTTAAAATAAACTTACTATACACTACTACTACTACACAAAACTGTTACTTAGGTAATCTACGATTTAGTAAGTAAAAGTCGAAGTTTTTGATGAATCAAAAATTCGCTTAAGTATTAGTTGCTATCATTAGGTTGAAACCCCTAAATTTCTCACGTTTGAATGGTAAACTGAAAGCTTCTATTCAAATTATAAATATGAATTCAAATTATCTAGCCTTTTGTGTCCCGTGGGTTACTAAATGAAATGATCCAATTCACTAGAGATCTCAGATGCGGTCGCATTGGCATGGAATATGTAGCTGTAGTAAACTTGGACTGAATTTGTGTCACTTTGTGTTGACTATGTAATTTAACTATTTATTAGCACAGTAGAAAACTTAAATAACTCTTTCCATATTATAATTTATCTGCTATCACAATACACATTCTTGTAGTTAAACTTTCTTCACACGTAATTATTCAACTTGAATGGTTCACTCTTGCTTGGCAGCGATGTTTAAATACGACTGTGCCTGCACTTTATGGTATCGAAAAGAGATGCATACCTACCCGCATTTTTATACTTATCTAAACTATTTCACTTCTGTTCTACTCACTTTAATGTTTAATGTAATGTGTAGGTATCTAGGTGTAACTAGCGTATTTAAACAATCTCTTGTTTGGAATTTTGAATAGTCATTCAAGGTCTCAAGGTATTTCAATAGATTAAGTAAAATTTATAACCGTTTTCAGTGTTAACATGCGTACACTTCAGCGTGTTTGTGAAATTCTATTTGTAAAGATCTTTTGGGTACCCAAGATACATGCTTAGCCTAGTTTGGGGCCCACTGTTTTCCAGTAGGTACTGAAACACAAATTAAGATCGTTTATCTATTGTGAATGGGTAAACAAACCTCGTCACCACAAGCGCATAGCCGATCCGTCAAGATTGGCTTCACTTTTTAGCCACGAGTCTATTTGTTTTCGCTGCTAACGTCGTATTGTACCTAATAGAAAAATATCGGTGGTAGGTACTTTGTATTCATTGAAAATAGTGAAGACTGGTTTGTTTGCCATCCTTTTGGTATACACAGGTTTTACTTATATTTGTAAATTATATTTATTTACTGAATTTAATGATTTACTGTGTTGTCTGAAATAAAGTTATATTAATTTAGACCGAGATGCGACGCGAAAATACTATGGATGCTTGAAGCCAGACTACGGCAGCAGGAGTCCGTGTATAGTGTAATTGTCTAATAGAACGTTGAAAACTACACAATTAGTGAGAAAATTAGAAAATGTTTCGCGACTAATTTCCGAATCGCCTTTCTGAAGTGTGTCCCTATTGATTTACTTAATATAAACAGAGTTTTATCGTATATTGCATTTTATCTTAATGCGCAGCGTCCAGCAGCATCGCTCCGTTTTTCGGATTAAACTGATCATATAGATACAAAGACCGATTACAGAGGCGCCAGCGTAATTATATTAGCTAAATAGCATAGTTCTGTTTCTTTCCCACTTTAGGCATTCGATAGAGAGAACGTTTTTTACGTTGCTATTAAATTTACGCTGGCGCCTCTGTAATCGTGCTTACAGTGTAACTACCTATCTAGGGGTTTTGCACTCTACGATATTTTGCCGCTACGAACCGGTCTTATTGGAGATCTTTAGGGGAGGTCTATGTTCAGCAGTGGACGTCCTATGAAACGAACGAACGATATTTTGATGGTCAATCTTTACAGTAGTACTCGTAGCTTTATACAAGCAATCGGTTCGAGTTTTAGTCGTTCAATGGACGTGGTCAAACAGTTAATTGAAGAATTTGATCGAGTGTTTGCTGTTCACCATTGTCGTTGCTACTACAGAATGCTCAGCTATGTAGAGCTGATAGGCCTTTATTCTTTTACACCTTTCACATTACTTATCGACTACCCTTAGAAAAACCAATGTATTTCTCTACAATTTCACCTTGTTTAGATAACTTCTTTATTACTCTAGTACAGTCATTCTCAAAGTGTGCTACGCGGAGCCTTAGGGTTCCACAAAGCCACTGTAGGGGCTCCACGAGAAAACTGACAGTAATGAGAAAAAATAAAAACAATAACAATCTTCCAGAAATTCAGAAACATTTCAAGACGATAATTATTATATTTGAAGAATTTGGCCAATATTTCACTTAAGGCGCGCTTCTCCTGAGACATTTTTCAAAAAAAAAGAGTACGAAATTATTTTTTAGTATAAGTATATCAATTTCCAAAAGGGCTTCGTCACCAAAAAGGTTTGAGAACCGCTGCTCTAGTAATTTCAGGTTACAGCTCTACATTTTTTTCAGCATTTTCGTCGTTCGTCATCGTCGTTTCACCAATAAAACTCCACTGCTGGACGTAGGCCTATCCTATAGATCTCCATGAACTCTCCAGTTTTACCAGGAACATATCTAAAGCAGTGTTCATATCATTCCGACCCTGAGACAGAATGTTAACATTGTCTCCTAGAGAGCTTGAAAGTTCGTCTACGTTGCCTTCAGCGTGAGTCGTACACGATAGATATTTGCGTGCCAAAAACGTGATACTAAAATCAGAGTATCCCATCAATTAACAAAGAATTCGTAGCCGACGGCCAACTGCAATACTCAAGTCAATGGGTGCAACGTTTCCTGAAGAATCTCGAAAATGTCTACACCTACTGATTTAATTTTAATTATGTGGGTCGAGAATAGATAAACATTGGCCGCCTCACCTATTTAATTTGTTGGGATGGAATAGGAAAGGAAAGAAATCAGGACGGTGGTTGAATTAAGAACATTTTCTCTAGTACCTACGCGCAACCGAAAATTATATGTTCTATTTATATCTACCTGAAAATCTTATCACTGACTGATAGGCAACGTGCACTTAACATACGAGTAAGCTGCGTAGGTAGTTACGAGTGGGCATAAAATATTTTGCATAAAAATACATGCAAACCTAAAACATTCGCTAAGTAGAGTTGCTGATGAAACATAACATAAGTATATACCTGCATTTTTATCATAGAAAACGCCTTCTATATTCAAAGATGCCTTCTATGTTCTATTGAAATAAGTTTTTGCACAGTTATACCTACACCTTAATACTTAATGTCGTGTTGATCTTGTCGATAAAATTATGCCGTGGTGGTGCGTATGCCAGCAGTGCTGGTTATTTTGTTTGATCTATTGAGTGGCTCTGGAGCGACATGACGTGCTATGGAGAGGGCTATGCTCGGAGTCTCTCTATGAGACGGAATCAGGAATGAGAAGATTAGCAGAAGAACCAAAGTTACCGACATAGCCCAGCGGATTAGCAAGTTTAAGTGGCACTGGGCAGGGCACATAGTATGAAGAACGGAAAGCCGATTTGGCCGTAAAGTTCTCGAATGGAGACCACAAACCAGCAAGCGCAGCGTAGGACTGACGATGTAATAAAGATTGTAGGAATGCGCTGGATAAGCACTGATGCACAGGCAGCTTCCAACCGGCCTTATTGGAAATCATAGTGGAGGCCTATGTCCAGCAGTGGACGTCTTGCGGATGATGGATGGATTGAGTGGCAACAATGCACTTTTGAAGATCGAGTGATACTACTATACCTATCTTTAGTAAAGTCATGAATTGCAAATCTCGAAAATGCGAAGTCACCTGGCAAACACCTTCCAATCGCATTAACCTTCTCGATCTCGGCCGAGTTCCTCACACCTTTCATGAGGTAATTTATTAGCGCAATTAGGGGTTCTCTTCACTGTCTTTGAGTACTGTACATCACACGTGTCACGGTGGTGTGTCCCGTCAATCACGCGTCGAGAGTCGGTGACACGGCGTCACTCGGGGCGAAGTGGTGGGACTCATTGTCACGGCTTGACACGAGTGTCCGCTTCCATCATGTGATTTGGAGTATTTCCGAGAGGTTCCTATTTCTGACCTCTTGTGAAGGTCGACCTACAAAATTACATTTCAGTCTGGCTGGACGTAAGAAATTGAGTTTGCTTGCAATAATTTGCGGCGATTTCGAACCTAATGAATATATATATTCACCACACCCAATACCTATATTATAGACGGCACGTCGTGAACAGACAAATGAGGCCGGTTTTTTACACATGTGTGAGCGCGTCGGTGTTGCGCCGCCATAGTTCGACTGACGGGCCAAGGCATAGTTTCTTTGTGCGTGTACATGTGTGTGTTGTCTGTACACGGCGAGGCATAGTTTTGCCGGCTTAACTTGTTTGTTCACAGCATTCTGTCTTGATTTTTTTATTTGGTCTGAGATTATGAGTTTTTGAATTACCATTTCTGTCGCATGCTTTTTACTTACATCTAAGAAAGAGTATTGCGTACGTATTCCTTACAGTTACTTTATTTGTTAACAAAACATGATTTTATGTAAAATTTTTAAAGCCATTTATAAGTTCGATGACTCGCAGTGGATATCACAAATTTTCGTGGAAATTTTATGCGATAATTATTGATACGATCTTTTAAGACATACTATAGAGCAAAGACTATATGTACAGCTGTAGTTGGCGGTTTTTGTTCCATAGCATTTCATAAAAGGACGTATCAATTGATCGCATGAACTTGGCTTGTTCTCAAAAGGACAGATTCTCCCTGCGTTATCTGTGAATCTACAGCTGTAGTCTCACTCAGGCCTGAACTAATTCTAGTCCATGGTAGAATATCAATTTGTCCTGCTAATAATTCCCAGAGACTAGAGCCACCATGCGATGATCTAGTAGCGTGGCAGCATGCACCGCTGCGCGTGCTATTTTCAGCGCCCCACAAACCAGGTGACGTCAATGGTGGCACCGATCCGCTGGCTACGGTGTGTCAATGACTCTACTCAATGGGAACTACACACGAGAGTACCTAGAACTACCCTATTTATAAATATCTAAACAGAATTATGTACTTACTACTACTGATTTGCGTACTGGTGGATAGAAACAAGGTCACGAGGTCACGACACAGAGGTGACATGAATTTTAGTTTATTTTCAGAAATATGAACTTTCTTTTAAGACTCAATGTCTTTGATAAAAGTTAGAATAGGTCAATTTGACCCTAAAACATATACGAATGGCTTGAAGAGTTTAGTAACCGTGACGTAGTATAAATATGAAATTCTATTTAAATAGAAACCTGAACGATACATCGGAGTAAAACTGACTGTAACTTACTTTGAGAGAAGAAATTTATAAATTTAATCAATGGGAAACGGACAGGATACGCAAAAAAATATACTCCGGTAGCCCCCATCGGCTTTGGACTTGAAACAGCGATCGTGACCTCAATATTGTCTTTCGGAGAAAATAATTTCGGCAACGCAATTGTAAAATTTTATAATAAACTAGTTTTTACTTTATAGTTACAACAAAACATAGAAAAATAGGACATGTGCCGAAATTGAACACTCCTACATTTACCAAAGACTAGATACGTAATGACACATTTTCATGCGAGTTAATAATTTACTCGGAAACCGTTTGCTATTAATAGGATTGCCATCTTGTCTGGAAGAGTGAGACAATTTACTAATATTCATTATTCCTTAACCTATTCGTTCATAAATCTTTATACAGATGTGTCTTCTTATCCACTTATATACTCTATCTGACTATTATCTTCATAAATTAAGGCGTCTCGTATTTCTCAAAGCTACTCCAGAATGTGAGTGTCGCATAAATTTGTCAAAAGCCTATGCCAATTTGCTTCTGCTATGTGTTAGTACTACCAAAATGCAGAATATCATCCGATATGTCAGTAATTGGGAGTGGCATAGGCCATCCACGCTACCTGCCGAGTGCCTGGCAAGCCGCCAGTGGAAACTTGGCACCTAGATTTTCAGGTTACTAGCGTCCGCTTGACGGGTTTGTCTGCTTTTCCTTATTGTCTAATTGCGTGACTAAAATTAGGGAACTTTTCTAGGTTAGAGGTAAATAGACGGTAGGTGTTTGCCAAGAATATTATTGTCGCGTCAGAAAAATAACCTGTCATATTTAGACGACTCCAGAATCTTCGTACCAAAGTGAAGTATTTGTAATAGGAAGTAGCAAGAATTATTTATGATAACCAAACTAAAACTTTGCAATAATTAAAGGAAATAAATAAAAAAGACAAACAGACATACATACTCTACGTATATTTATAGAAACCTACAATTTTTATTGATTCTAAAATCGTTGAAAATGATATCGCAGTGTCTGGTGAATCAGGATGACTCATTCTAAGGGAATGACATTTTGATGGCAGAGACGCTCATAAATATTTAAAGAAACGGTTGTGAAATTATTTTTATAGGTTTAGAATAGGTGCGAGGATTGAAGTTGGCGCAATGTGAAGGAGAAAAATAGGGATTAAAGAAAGGTCGAGGAGATGTGGATATAAATACACTTAGGCGATGTAAATAAAGGACAAAGGCCAAACGATCAAAATCAAGTTCACGACAATGTTTGTCTGCTACTGTTTCAACTTCTAGAAATAGCTATAACAACCTTCAGATACTATCCTACCTCTTCAGACTTTACTAAAAGAAACTCCAAAAGTTTTATTTCCTTTATTACACCTAATGATTACAAATACACAAACATTACTACAAAAACATACACTAAAATATTCAATGGGCGTAGTTATCACAATAGTTATAATTTTGATCACAACATATAAAATGATACATGTTTAAAGCTGAGTATATACAATGGGCACGCAGGTTGCGCGTGCTATCACGTCAATGAATTAAAAGCTAGCTTAAACAAGCTTGTCGCATATGATGATGTGTTTATTCCTCTAATTAAAGCTGGCGGTCTTCTTCCTCAGTAATAATACATTTTGTATGTGGGTACGCTAAACACATAGTCTAGAGACGACCCACGAGTTTTGAAGAAATGGTTCTCGTAACAATAGACACGGCCTCTGTACCTGCATCAACAATATTACATTACGACACCAGTTCTGGAGACCAGCTACAAAGTCTTGGAGCATTCTTTTTTCAATCTTACTTGGAATTTTTTACTCTATCTAGTGTGGAGAGATCGAGAGAAATTTTCTTGTAAGATATGAAGATACAAGCTCTGAAGACTGTAGCAGGCTCTTGGTGATGCGTGCTGATGAGGTAGGTTAGCTGATGGAGTGATATCATGTGGTTTGATGATGCTGATGGAATGAATCGTCGTGTGGAAAAGAGTCTTTAAAGGTAAACACCATGCTAAAAGTAACAAGTTTTGAGCGTTGTGATTGTAGATTATAACGCAACACGTTATAGGAATCAAAACAGTGCTGTGTGACCTGTGTTTTTACGAATTCAAATGATTTGAGACGTAAAACTCATGTTAAGGAATATGTCGACTACAAAATAAAGACAGAAATCTGACAAAATCAAATCCTATTATATAACAAATTCTAACCGTTTTTTAAAATAATATACGTACAAACCAATCGTCTCTAACAAGATTCCATAAATTTATTCAAGTAAAATGGTACTACCATTTGGTAAAACTGGGAAGGACGAGTATTTTAGTTTACTGATTTATAGTTAACCTTTGAAAATATTCCAGTAGATCGGATTGCATAACGCCGGTGCAACGAACTCAGCTAAATTTAACCAGGATACCATGTGGAATGCTCGGCGCACCGCATCGCCATTAAATGCACTCTGACATTTCCTATACTCGACCTAATTCTCCCAGGAGTTATAGGGAAGTGCCATGGAAATGCCACTCGAAGTTCAACGACAAATTTAACTTCACGTTTTGATTCACGACATGACTGGAATTCCAATGATATGTTTGTAAATTTGTAAGTTGAAAATGAATGATGTGGCAAACTTCGATTCGGGTTAACGCAGAATTAGATTAATGATACTGTGATCGGATGACGTATTTAGTGCATTAGTTATTATTAATACTCACTGAGCAGTAAAATTTGAAGTAATAACCCTAGTTTCAACAGCAGTTATTTACGAACTTCAATGAGGGCACAGTTGTGCAAAGCACATGCTAATAATAAAGTTACACTCACTTGGATCCAAGAGCCGACTTGGTATCGAGAACCTCGACAATATCGCCAGCTTTTAGAGATACTTCATCGTCAGCAACGGCATTGTAGTCTGCCGATGCCACTACCACGTCTTCTACCTGTAACAATAGAAACAAAACTTTAAAGTCTGGACTACAAATAAAAAGTATTGGCAATGGGGAATAGTATTAAAGACTTTATTTAGATTACCTTAGAAGGACTTCTGCTACAACTAGACCTAGATCTTGACGAAGAAGATCGGGAAGGGTATCGTTTGTAACTCGGCGTGTTGTCATAGCTGTTTATTCTACTTCTAATATTATCTCTTTCTATGTTCACTCCGCTGTATCTTCGACCCCAACCTCCGAGCTTTGTGATCTTTTGGTTGTTACTTATATTACAATAGCCTGTGAAAGTATGTATATCATCAACGTCGTCGTCGTCGACTATTGGACAGCTATACATAGAAAATCGGGTCGCAGTGGGTTGGCTAAGATTTAAAGCTGAAAACACATGTAAAGGTTCGAAGTGCCTGATCCCGTTTTCATCAAGAACTGTGTAAGCGACTTGTCCAGTCAAAACAGCGCGGCTGGCTTCTCGAGGAACGACCGCTTGCAATCCTTTCTTCATGATCAATAGAGCTCCAGATTGTTTCTTGCGTTTGAATAAGAAATCTTCCATAGCGAGACTATTTTCAGGTTGAAGTAGGCTCAGCGGCACGTCTTCAGAAGTCAACAGTGGTGCTTCTTCAGGCACTATCATCAGAGCTGCACTTTCTCGCACCAAGTCTCTAAGATTAGGGTCTGTGCGAGCCAGAATTGAGTCTGATTCTAATTTACGCAAAGCGGAATGCATGGTTGGATTTTTGTCAGCTAGTTTTCTCATAACTGTTAATCTTTTTAAGATATCTAAGCTTTCGGGATCCGAAGATATTTTAGCCATACTGTCTTCATCGTTAACAACGGATAAAAGTTTAGTTGCCACTTCTCTCAACCCAAGTATCCTGGCAAGTCCAACTGATTGTACGATCAATTCTTTCAAATTTTCTTTGTTGTTTTCTTGTATTAATATTTCAAGATCTTTTTTAGAAGCTTCCTGGACAGCAGAAACTATAGCTTTCTGTAGAGTCTCCGTTGCTTCGTGATCTGTTTTAATAAAGGAGATTGATTCTGAGATACGGCCTAGAACATGATGAAGTAGAGTGTTATCAGTTTTTGAAATATTTTTGAAAGCAGGTCCTAAAATATAATTCTCTGTGCTTAAAAAGTCACCAAACTTCTCAATTATGTCTTCTTCTGTGAGGGAATGCTTGTGTAAAGCTCTGTTCACAGCAAGTTTAATCAATTCTACTTTGGGTTCAGAGGAGTTTTCTAAAATTTCTTCACAAAGCACCTCTTTATCTTCTTCTTTTTGAAGGATGTTAAACATTGCTGTTACTAGATCTGCATCAATAGATTTTCCTAAAATGGTATCAATAGATTTTAAAATAAGCTGATATTTCTCTTTACTAATATTATTGTTCACTTCTTCAAACTGTTCAGCAGTGACAAGAGCAGCGAGTACAGCTGCAGCAATGGAATTCTTAACTTGTTCTTGTTGCGCAGATTTTTTATCTCCACCTACGACTCCATTTTGAATTTCCATCCTTTTTTTGTTATTTCTGCTTTTCTTTGATTCGTTTGACGATCCTTCACTTTTTTGACTATCATGTATTTCAGATTTCAGATGTGCACTCATTTCAATAATAGATGCAATGACATCCATAAGTTGGTTTGCAACTTCATCTTTCAATCCAAAGTCAGTTACAAAAGCTTTCAATGCTTCTGCATTTCTTGTTTGATTTAAAACTACACTAATAGCTGGCAAATCAGTAGGAACTTGTCTGCCAATTGACATACCAGCTTCAGATAGTTGTCGCAGCATATTTGTATCTATTGTTAATTCTCCTTTTGTTGACGTTGTATCATTAGGATTCGTTTTGACCTTGAGTAATTTTAGTTCTTCAGGAGTGACAACAAAACTTTGTACAGAGAATTCAAGCCCTTCTTCACCTTCTGTCAAGTCCGGAGCAACAAACTTTAGTCCTTCTGGTGTTTGAACTATTTGGCCAGGCACGAAAGTGACTCCATGATCATCAGATTCTATTACTCTACCAGGTACAAATCTTGGTCCTTCTTCAGTATCGACGACTTGTCCTGGAACAAATCTAGACCCTTCATCTTCCGTGTATATTACTTGACCAGGTATAAAAGTTGGTCCTGCTTTGGTTTCGATAATTTGCCCAGGAACAAAGCGAGGTCCATCAATAGTGTGAATTGTTTGTCCAGGGACAAATTTGGCTCCAGATTTCGTGTTGACTACTTGACCGGGTACGAATTTTGGTCCATCAGCGGTGTCAACGACTTGGCCAGGAACAAATTGTTCTCCATTTTCTGTGAAAACGATTTGTCCGGGTACAAATATGCCTTCAACCATCATGCCAGGCACAAATCTTGATTTATTAGCTTCATTTTTCACCAATCTTCCAGGAACAACTTTGCCTTCAATTTTCGGTACTCTAGAACCGGGATAAAATTCAATTCCCTTGGCTGTTTGAATCATATGTCCAAAAACATAAAGGGACTCTTCTGATAATGAGCATGTTTTGATGTCAATAGGTAATCCTATCGGAGTACTTTCATCAAAAGTGATATCTTCTACAGATTTTGCTACAGAAAATTCAACGTGGCCGTCAGCTTGTACAATGGTTTTTCCAGGCATGAATTTTTCTCCAATATCTGTATGTACGATTTGTCCTTCAATGAACTTTGGTCCATCAATAGTATCAACTGTAGTTCCAGGAACAAATTCCAGGCCTTCACTGGAGGATCGAGTGATTCCAGGAATAAAGCAAGCTTCTCCGTTTACTGAAACTGTCTGCCCAGGGACAAATTTGAGCCCATTTGGTGTAGCTATAGTAGCACCAGGAACAAAATGTAGCTCATCGTCTTGATTTAAAGCTTGACCTGGGATAAACTGCCACTCGTTATTTATTTTAGCATTTTGACCGGGAATAAAAGTGATTCCGCTAGCTTCAGTCATTGTTTGTCCCGGAATAAATTGCACTCCATCTGGAGTCAAAATAGTTTGTCCAGGAACGAAAACTTCTTCAGCGCCAGTAGTTATAACTTTTCCGGGAACAAACTTAAATCCATCTTCAGACAATACAGTTTGACCTTCAATGAATCGAGGTGAATCATCTTTGCCTTTAACAGTTTGACCGCAAACGAATTCTTCACCATTAGTTGTATGCAACACCTGTCCTGCTAAGAAAAATGGTTCGTTCGTGTTTTCTGTGGTGACAATATGACCAGGGATCAAATTAGGTCCCGCGGGTGTATTAACACTTAAGCCTGCAACAAACACAGGTCCCACTGGCGTCTCGACTGTTTGCCCAGGTACAAACACTGGACCTTGAGGAGTATTAATCATTTGTCCTGGCATGAACTTTTTAGCTTTGTTTATATCTAAAGTCAGTCCAGGAACTTTGGCGACTTTTTCGCGTTTGCCTTTTTTGATATTCTTTACAAATTCTGGTAAATCTTCCATTGACGGAAGCATATCAACTTTATCACTATTTATTAATTTTTCAGTTACGTCAGCTGTTTCTACTAAGCGTTCAGGTGGTATTTCTTTAACAGCACTAAGGACAGCTTCCGCAGGACGTGCTTTTATTGGTTTTAATGGGTTCACGCATGGTACACTTTCTAGCGTTGTAGATACGTCATAAACATTGCGATCAATTTCATATAATTCAGCTTCACAATGATATGGTGTAAGTTTTACTGGTGTCGGTAAAGTAGACACTTTTGGTACAAAATGTTCATCATTAGCATCTTTTTCAAAAGCTTCCCAATCCCAGGATTCAATAAGCGGATGTATTTGTTCTCTCCATTCTCCACTGCACATCATAATACTTGACTTTGAGCGCATGTGGTGAGCATCAAAACTGTTGTAACTGTAAGTTTTGACATCATGTTTTTCATGGTGTACTTCAATCTTAGCTTTTTTAGCCATACGATCGTGGCGTAACTTTTCTTCCTCGAGTTCTTGAACTTCAGCCAATTTTTCTTTGTTTTCGAATATTTTTTTCATAGACGACAAACCAGCCGTTCGCTTTCTCTTCTTTTTTTTCTCTGCGAGCTCTTCGATTTCTCTCTGTTTAAGGACTTCAGCGTTTGGTCCCTCTCCTTCGTAAATCTCGACATCCTCGGTAAAATCTTTGAAGTCCATTGAAACACTGCGTCCATGTTTTGTTTTAATCAACACTGTGTCCGAGTCTTTAGCTAGCATGACATCTCTGACGTCACCGTCACGCACTGCCGCCTCCATTCGAGCAGAAAAAACTAAACTGCATCTTCTTTCTTGCACTGTGTACACATATCTCTTATCGTCGGTGACTTGCTTGCCTAATAACATTTCAATCAAACATTTCTGCGCGTCAGTAGATCCATCGAGCACTGGGAATATGTATCTGTAGTCTGGTAGCATTTCATGTTTTCTGTTTCCATAATTTATTTCAGGTGAATAATGATGTGGTCCAAGTTCGCCGGAAACGTTAGTTATCTTGCATTTCGCCTTCGTGGAGCGTCCCGTGAGAAGTACTGGAATGTAGTGGTGCGAAGGCAGTCCATAAGACTTGCCGGTAATCCTACAGCAGCGTTTGGCATCAGCCGGAGAGATCGGAGCGAGGAGCGGAAAGTAGTTGGGCTTCGGCAGCCCCCTGCTGCGGCCCGTGATTCTGCAGAACGACATTGTAGCTGTATTCACGCCGGCATATTTGTTTGTACACTTGTTTGATAAAAGTTTGTATTTGTTTGGTGATCGCGATCGATGTATTTGTTTGTGGACGCGGGCGCGAGTGTTTGCGTGTGCTCGGAGCGGAGGCCGTGGAGCGACTGAAAGCGCGAGAGCTTAGGCTGAAGCTCGCAGCCTGCGCGGACGCACCTTCCACTCAGACGGTGGCCCATACACATTGTTCCGGTTACGAGTTATAAATAAACAAAAGAAAGACGAATTTATTCTTAACGCCAAAATATATGACACAGTTTGAACGATGAGAACTTGGGAACGTCTAGTTTGCTAGAACGGTTTACTGCCCGGACCCGGAGGTAATTTGCGCGGAGTTATTGCACTAGCACTCAGAACTCTTCCTACGTAAACTTATACATAACAGTCAAACATAACACTTGTTTGTTACTGTAATGATGTAAAAATTGCCAAAACATCTGTGCGGAGTCAAGAACCGCACATAAACAACTCAATGCAAGCTGTTGAAATTGCAAAAAGAAATGTTTATATCGAAGCTGTAAAGTCGAATATAAATGAAATGACCTTTGCTCAAAGTTGCACACCACAATGCAAAAAATCTGTTTTAAAATAATAAGAGAGATATACATAAGTAAAATACCTAATATACTTAACGCATATAGAAAAGAGGAACCAATTAAAAAGCTGTCTAGTTGTCATCGGAATTAACAGTTAGCCTTGGCTTAAAAATCTATGACAAGTTTACTTTTTATTGCTGTAACCCGCGAACTTTGGACTAAAACTTGATTTCCACCGCGACTACAGAGATTTTTGTACAGAGCGCGGCGCAGATTCTTATATCTCCGTAATATTTTTACGAGGTATTTTGTCTTTTCCCATATGAAGAAAATACCTGAAACGGCTTTTTCAATAGTCCACAGCTGAACATAGATCTACTCACGAAGGCTGATTGGCCAATGGCCATACCTATATCTACTAAGCTGGTCCTTTGCCGGTTAATGGATTCACATTCATTCATCTATCTGAGCGCTACCGTGGCTCGGATGACATGTAAGATTGTAGGTCCCGGTTGTTTTAACCGTTTAGCCAAGACAGAGGCCTTCAGGCGGCCTAAAAACTCTGACACCAAGTCTAGCCACGCGGCCTATACGAACTTACTTACTTTTATCTATACACCAGTCATAGGAGGAGAGCACTGCTAGAAATAGGCCTGCCCTATGTACAAGTATCTCCAATCAGATCGGTTCACATACGCCATCGAATTTCTTCTACGGATGCATCCAGGTTGCCTCACGATGTTCTAAAGAATGTAAGTATTTATGTACCTATGTATGTCAAATTTTTCTTTTTCAGCAATTCACAACCAGTTTTAATCAATCAATTTTGATTGACAATAAAAGATACCTCTTCTAAGCAAAATCGATCTAAAAGTTATGCATTAGAACTTATTTAAATGAAATAAGTTATAAGAATCGGTCAATTGAAAATATATCAAATACATTGAGATTTCGCATGTAATAATTATCAATAGGTAGATATCCACTTTTATAAAGATATGTTCTAGTACCTATAAAAAAATTGGTTAGGTAAAGTTGGCCCTGTCCGGAATAAAATATGTAAAAAATTAAATTTAGAATAAAACAGTTAATTTTTCATATTTCAAGTAAACCATTTCTAGTTCTATAGGTATGATGTATTATGATAATAATTAAAAAGCTTTTCTGTGTTATTAAATGGTATTTAATAAGAGTCGAAGAAAACATAAAATGCTCAGTATAGTGCCTGGCTTTTAGTGGAAAGCAGACGTATTCTGGATAAGAGTACGAATTTGAGAGTACTGTTTATTTTCACTTTGAAAAGTTATATGAAAAGTGACAGACAAAGGTAAACCGTACTGTGTGCAAATATTTATACACTCACACCAGAAGTGAGAATAAACACTGAGAAGAAATAACAGACGCGTTGAAATCTCAGTCACATTTTCCAAAGTTTATTGTTCTTTGTAAGAGAGGAAATAATACGACTTTGTATCACATACGATTTTTTTAAAATAAATTACATTACAATGCAATATTATGATGACATGGTGCTGATCTAAAAATGGAGCTGGAAGGTGGCCAAAGGAAATTAGCAATGAAACGACACAACCTCATCGAGTTTGGGTTTATTTGAATGGTCTTGGCGAGTAGTTTGTCTTTCAATGGTAACCAGGGTCTGATAATGGATAGCTAGAAGGCGGTCATAGGAACTCTAATAATGATCTAGTAATGAAACGACGCAACCCTATCGAGTTTCGGCTCGTTTGATTCGTCTTGGCGAGTACTTGTTCAGTAAAAACTTGTTTTTAAAAACAGAGGTTTTTTTTTAATATTATACCTGTATGTTCTTAGAGCACCTATCTATACTCATTACAAAATGTAGTATGACTTTTTATTTAGATTATATTTTTTAAGCAATTCATAAACAAGCCTTTATTTTTTAACTGAGTTCCAAAAAGGAGGAGGTTCTATGTTTATCTATATGTATTTTTTTTTGTAAGTTTATCGATATTTTCGCCAATTGTGAACAATTCGTGCGAACTATGTAGGCATTCGAACTTTGTACACGATGGAAGTCGGTTTTGCCATTTTTTGCAAAAAATCATTACGACAATAACGTAATAACCGACTTCATACAATCTAACAGCGAACGAAAGTAGTGATTCTGCTATTAGATTTTTGTAGGCCGTGCAATTTTTATGAATTTTCTGAAATTGCTTCTAAACTACAGAACCACTGTAAACTGTATGTGTATTTTAAACCCCCGACGCAAAAACGATGGGGTGTTTTAAGTATAACGTGGTTGTTTGTATCATCGCCTGCGGCATCGTAGCTCCCGAATGGATAAACCGCTAGCGACTCGCCCCGGCTTCGCACAGGTGTATTATACCTACATATAAACATTCCTCTTGAATCACTGTATCTATTTAAAAAAATCGGCGAAGTACGAGTCGGACTCGCGCACGGAGGGTTCCGTACTGTATGGGAGCCCCCCTTAAATATGTATTTTATTTTAATTTTATTACTTATTATTGAAGTGAATATAAAACTAAACATTCTGTGAAAATTTCAAGCATCTACCTGTTATCATTATTAAAGTAGAGCGAAAAACGTCTAAAAAATCAGGTTTGTTGTATGGGAGCCCCCCTTAAATATTTATATTATTTGTTGTTATAGCGGCAACAGAAATACATCATCTGTGAAAATTTCAGCTGCCTAGCTATCATGGTTCATGAGATACAGCACGGTGACAGACAGTCAGACGGACATCGAAGTCTTAGTAATAGGGTCCCGTTTTTACCTTTTGGGTACGGAACCCTAAAAGCACCATCAAAAATTTGTTGCGTAGTTTTAAAGATATAAGCATACGAGTACATAGGGACAGACAGCGGGAAGTGACATTGTTTTATACGAGTACTACTGTTTGAAAGGTCAACCAGTAGGGACTGTTTTTAGATATATTTCATCAAAATCGGTTTAGCCGTTTCAATGTTCGCAGCTCTGTTGTTAGCCGTAGTAGGAATCTTATTGAGTTTGAGGGTTTCATAAATTTTCAATTTGATCTTGTTATGTATAAGCTCGCGAATTGGTCCGCAAACAACGAAACACATCTAATAATATCGAAACAAAACAATACAAACTAAGTAATCGAGAATCTCCTCCTCCGACTTTTTGGAAGTGATCGTGGGATGAAAACAGAGACTAAAAAGGTCTTAGTTAAATTCTAGTTCTATTCTAGTAGAAGATCTAGAAGTCTAGTGATCATATAACGTAGGATACATTTGCATGCTAACTCGTACTTCATAATTTTTTTAATGATACAAATTCTATATATTTATTTATATTTAAATGAATTTATAAAAGCACGACCTACATTTTAATTGTAATTTAATTTCTAAATTATTTTTTATGCTAGAAGTAAATGCAATAAGGGAGGGCGCTGTAAGCCGAAACACAGGCCACTGGCCTAGTTCGGCAACAGATACAAAATAGTGCAACTGTTTCTAGCTAATTAATTGATAGAAATGTTATTTATTATTGAAATGTTTTTGATGAATAAAGAAGTTATTTATTTATAGAAGTTCTCTGAATATTACATATCGAAATCGAAATCGGCTGAAGACAGCGCTACAACAAAAACTCCATTATTGAGGGACTGACAAGGTTCGTTGAAAAAAGCGACCTGTAGAAGAGGCTAACATCCAAACTAAGAAACATCCAGAGAGGTGAAAGATAATATACCTAATTAAAAAACCCCCGACACAAAAATATTTGACAACAAACTTTCAATTGACAACCATTTTGGGCACATTTATAGAATTTTGGTTCTTCCATCCCCACTTTAACCCACCATAACTCTTAAACGGCTCAATCGATTTTTATAAAACATATCTAAGAACACTCTCGATTAAGTCTCTTTTCATCCAAAAAAAAACTAAACTAAAATCGGTTCAGTGGTTCGGGCGCTATGATGCCACAGACAGACAGACAGACAAACAGACACGTCAAACTTATAACACCCCTCTTTTTCGTCGGGGTTTAATGAGCCAACCATTTCAAAATAAGTCGTCCAATTTTACGTAACTAAAGGAAGGGCAAAATAATAAATGAGTTATCGGTCCCATCGTTAGCTAATCTCTTTTATCTCAGAACGCTCAGAATAGACGAACTTCGAGCGGCAACCTTGTCGTATTTCCGGAATATTTTTACAGATTTTCATAGAAACCTTTGAGCAATACGAGATGAACAACGTATAGACCCATAAGTATAATATGTTCTGTTTCTTCTGGACATTAAAGTTTTAATGACAAATATACTTTATGTACAAATTGTTTACTAATTAACGACGCGGAATCAAACACTAACAATACAATTGTTAATATTACATTTAGGTAAATGTTGGTTGATATGTTAAATAAATTCCCGACTTACGTTGGGGATAATCAATTACAATAAAAAAAACATGAATTGAAAAACTTTGAATCGAGCAAAAATATTTACGATTTTAGATCAGTGTAATTTGGATACACATCACGATTATATTTATTGAGTAACTTACTGGCTGCTCGTCCCGGCATCGCCAGCATGATATTTTTGTTTTTGTGCAATCCCGTAGGAACCTTTTATTTTTCCGACATAAAAAGTAGTCAACGCACTTTCCAATGTTAAACTGTATTCATGCATAAAATGAAGTAGTATTATGTACTTAAGTAAATAATAAGTAGTAATAATAAATAAGTCTATTCCTACCTATATTGAAAGAGTAACAAACAAAAACCGTTTAGTGGAGTCCCTCCGCGCGGAAGAAGTAAAACTTCGACGTAACAGTGCTTTCATACTCCCTCCATGGTAGCGTTAACGCAACCTTGTTGGAAGTCGCTTTAGAGGTTTCACTTCAACAAAGTAATAAACACACTTTCAGACTTACGATATTTAATGTTGGATCGACGTGAATTTCTAACATTTGTAAGTCTGTTCTATCGACGTTGGGATGGATAGCTGCTTTCGTGGTTTAATATTATTTAGGCTTTTGTTCAATAATAAAATCACGATTCAGTGATCATCGAAGTGCAGCAATTAAGTGTGGGTAGTAGTACGGCTCTATGACCGCGGGTGGCATTTTTGACTGAGCGTTGCTATGGCTCGGATGACATCACATACATTTTAGGCGCCGCATGTATGTAATAAGTAACGGCTTAGCTATGTCAGTCCTCTCGAAAATTGACTCCCAGAATGGGCATGATAACTAAAAAAATATAATTAGTCCTTCAGATAGGTTTAAAAAATATAACAGACACGTATTTTTTCTTTTGTCAATTAAAACAAATATTGACGAAGATCCCCCACTCCCAAACTTTGACAAGATTTGTCTTTGTCATTTATTGTTTAATTGACAATAGAAAAAATATGTATCCCATATTTTTTAATAATCTAACTAACGAACTATATAATAATAACTTGTTTACCCAGTCATCATACCAATTATAAACTTACTAACGGGAAAAGTGATTTATTGAGGTTCGATCACAAAATGCCGATAAATGTGCGTTCGATATTCAATGGCCCATAAAAATAATAATATTTCATCTCGTTTATTTTGTTGATTTCTAATATTCCATCTCGACAGTTTATCTCTGAAAGCTATATTTCATTTGTTTTATTGATTTCTAATATTCTATTCCGGTAGTTTATCCCTCAAATACCACCCCATGCGGGACGTCGGTGCAGGACTGTCGCCCCTACATCGAATAAGAATACGATTATCCCTGAAACGAATCAGATTTATTCAAATAGCTATATAATGATAATAAAACCTTTTGAATAGTTTTCAGCGAGTGCCTAATAATGCTGTAAAGGCGATATAATGCTGAAACGACTAGGCAGATATTGTTTGCTGTTGTTAAAATTCATTTTCTCCAGCTTAACCTTCATCTTGACCGGCGTCACAGCTTTGTTCCCACGGCCACAAATCAGAAGTGGGATCAAACCGAAGACCGCGTCGACTTCAATCGTCAAGATTGATTGCCCGTTGTAAAACGCTGTAACAACTCTTTGATCGGCTCTCCTTGGTGTTTCCGCTCGGAACGTGTGGATTTAAGAAACGTGAGGTCGTATAGCTTAAAAATAATCTCCGGCCTCAATCGAGAGATGTTAAAGAACTATTAATAATTAATTATTCTAATACATTGCATGACATTGGCAAATGCATAGAACATGTGACGCCAAAATGAAAAGGGAATGAAAAGCATCGATCTACTAAATAAAACGAAAACAAATGGTTTTCATTCGTTTTTTTTTTATTGATCTACTCGTTTTGAAAGTTTAATACTATATTAACTGAAATCAAGACAAAAATAGAGTCCATTCACTGCCGTGACCGGAAACAGAACACACTACGCTCGAACAAGTCAGTCATGCAACACCTGCCTTACAGCACTTGACACACTTGACACTTCCGCCGGATGTTAGGTGTATGAGATAATTAGAGCGAAGTTTCGAGGAAAACATTGATATACAATATAATTTCTTTAATGAGTGAAAATAGCTATTACGCGGGCGAAAATCAAGGACACGGAAAACCTTTTGAAGACATGGGGCCTATTTTGGCGTCGCGATTTTGCTTTTGATGACCACCTAATATTTAGTTTATTTTGGTAGCGCAACATCAGAGGATAGCATATGCTCAACAAAATAAGTTGTTAAGTTTATAGCAAGTTCGTAGCATCTCTATTCAGAAAACATACGTTACGTAGCTCTTTCTTTTTTAAATACAGTTAGCATTTATTATGTTGAAAGCTTGTAAAATACTTCTTGAAACGCGCGTTTTGTCTCAGCAGATAAAGGTACGGTATTTATACCTATTTTTGCTAGTAAAACGGTTGTTTTCACCTATCAGCCAAGCTAGAGGCCTTCAGAGCGGCATGAAAACTCTGACAACAGGGCTAGCCACCCGGCATAAACTTAGCTAGTAGAATAACGATGATAATGTTAATTCATATCTTGGCTATATCATTTACATTATATTGGTAACCAGTTGGTAGATAAAATCATAATTTTAATAATGTGTTACACCAAAATTAATAGGTACCTACCAATATGTTTAAAACATTTTTTGGCACAACGCTTCTTAGGAAAAAGAAAACTGAAAATCCATGAGTCAGACTTTAAGCGTAAACATTACGAAGCAAATTTGATAACCGTGATGGACTCGTGTCACGCCAATATTTCCGTGAAGCGTTTACGACGTTTTTTCCTAAAGCTTTCAGGAAAATGCTATAATTTTTGCGACCATTATGACTGTAGCAAAACACGAAAACAGTGAGTGATCATATTAATAAATAACCTCCATGCTCCAGTTCTCGCGAATCTGCACGCGGAAAAAAACCCAGACGCGGTGGCGGGAAAATGATATGACAGATGTCAGAAATGTCACAGTTTCATTAAAAATTGGAGGGAAGCGACCTCTGCGCATGTCAACGGCCGAAGGAACATAAATTTCAAGCGTGAGGACATCAAGGACTGCACATAAATTAAGTCAGTGCTCCTATAAAATTAAATTGGTCGGTATGGTTTCAGGAGGAAAACTTCCGGCAAGAGGTAAATTGCGGTGTAAATATACCTATTTTTGGCAAAAAATAAAATTATTCCATTCTTTAACACTGAAAGAAAGTAACGGCTTTCTTCTAGGTGACTGATGCCGCTTTTGAAGGGCGTAGTTTGTAAACTCAGGAAACCGCAAAAAATTCTACAGAGTTGTATGGAATAATAGGAAAATACATCCTTATCTTTACTGACAGCATAGGCTAACCTTAAGTAGGTTAGTCTATGCTGCAGATCCCAAGAGGGCACAAAGGCTGGCCACCGAGGGGGTTTTAGTGGGTACAATCCTACATAATCCGATTGCCCCCCAAAGCAGTCGGGCATCTTTCGAAGATGTCTCCCTCGTAAAAAAAGGTTAGTCTATGCTAAAAGGTATTATAAATCTACAAATGTGTTTGTTGACTTGTTACTTTTTTTATTGTTTTAGTTTTTGGCATGGATATACCTAGTTCGTAAATCGGAAAGCTACTTTTTCCTATGGGATAGCACAAAAGTCATAATATCACGAGAGCAGCGCCGCGGGCAAAAGCTAGTTTAACCTTATATCACAAATCTAGATTAGACGAATACGTACTCTAAATGAAGCACATATTTCAGGTGGCACAAAAAACTTTCGAAAAACATAAATTGTATGCGAGATAAAACAAATTATGATTATCCAGAGATGAAAGGCCCCATTAATATAACAAGGCGCTTTGTCGTCCCACAGTGAATTAAGACAAAAGACTGCGAAAACACATCTGTCAAATTGGACGAGATTCAAACCGCGTGTTCTCCCGTTCAGATTAAAATCTAGTGCGTCTATTTACATTCGATTTTTCAGGATAACTTTCCACTGCGGTACCACTTAGCAAGGCGGAAGAAAAATATCTAACCATGTACTCCACGACCTGATTCCTTCATCTCCTTTTCACAACAGAACAAGCCGGAAGTCACATAAATACCATCCCTACATAGTCGACCTACCACCTGCTCGTACTAAGCGATTCGCTTCTTCCTTCATAATGCGGACCGCCAAGGATTGGAATGCCCTGCCTCCGTCATTGTTTCCTGATAATTACAATTTGGATTTCTTCAAGTCAAGAGTGAATAGGTATCTTCTAGGTCTACATAGGTACTCCAGCTTCTTCGCTTTCCATCAGGCGAGTTGGTGGCCAAATGTAGCCCTATTCTGCATTAAAAAAATGTAGATCGTCATTCTTGGTTGTCGTGTTAGATATAGGACGTCTACTGCTGGTTATAGGCCTCCCCATAGATCTCCAAGAGGATCGGCTAGAAGCACAATCCTGCGGTCTTGATGAGGTCATCCATTTAGGTATTTGAAACTAGTTACGAGAGCCTATTGTTTTCGAATTGTCTCCTGGCTATCAACAATAACCAATGATAAAAACCTGGTAAAATGGGGATACGCAGAGAGCGCGCAATACCAATGTGGAGCCCCGATACAAGACATGCAACATCTACTGTTAAGCCCTTAATGTCCAAACACCCTGTACACTTCACGACTTATACGACGCGTCCCCTAGCGGAGTGGCAGTGGCAAGGCACTGGGAAAATGCCGTATAAATAATAATACAATAATAATTATACACGTATTTATTTTTGGATCATCGATACGAAGAAGAGAAGAATGATAAAAACGATAAGATTTTGTCACAAAGTTTGTGTTTGTAGAGTCAGCTGCGCTTCTCAACTTCTCATTGAGTTGGTAGTAGAAACACTCATTTGTAGGCAGTGAAGAAGACGATATATGAAGCTAATTAATTTAAATAAAAAGAACACAAAGACATCATCACTCTATTGCACCGTAAAAAGAAGTGGTTGAAGAGGGAGAGCAAGAAAAAGAACTAAAACAACCTACTTTAAAAAAAAAGCATAAAAATATAGGGTTTTCGGAAAAGTATTCACATGAATAAAAATGCTATAAAAGGTCACCAACAGGCAGAATGACAGACATCTAGTCCATTTAGGATGAGAATACACCAATGAAAACATACCTACTATCTACTCTGATTTTGGATAAACGAGGCACATAGCGAGGAATTTCGAACTTATAATAACATCATCATTGGTACAACTTAAAAAGATACTCGTATACAGCCCGTAAAGTATTGTTTTTTTAAACTGAAAGCTTTAGTACAACATGCGCATTGCTCAGTCGTGTGGGGCTTTGAACTGAAAGTTCAAAATTCTGGGTGGCACTGACCTGTTATGGGCAAACGCATCACGCCTACAACTTCCTTGTCTCGTCACTCGATGAAATAAAAGTAAGGATAAAAGACAACGGAAAAATTTGCAAAAAAAAAAGAAACATTTAACAACATTGACTGGGTAAAAAAAATCATTATTATAATTGGTCCGTGAGTTAGATTATCGAAAAATATTAGACACGTATTTTTTCTTTTGTCAATCAAACAACAAATGACAAAGATAAACCTTGTCAAAGTTTGGGAGTGGGTCACTTCCCAAACTTTTTTGTCGTGACGTCAACTCTCTTACAGAAGTCTATACATTTGTATGGCACTTGTGACGTCACGCGGAAATTTGACGGGGCATATCTTCATCAATGTATGTCTAATTGACAGAAGAAAAAATACATGTCTAATATTTTTTGATAGTCTATCTGACGGACTAATTATATTTTTTAGTTATTTTGCCTATTTTCTCATATATCTGGTAAGTCACAGCAGCTTCGTCGATGTTTCATTGATTTTGCGTTCACCAAGTCAGATAGGTATAATGGAATACATATGCTTGTGGTGGAAAACAAGCTTTAAGCCTAGATCGAAAAGCGAAAATTTCGAGAATGTTTTCACTTGTATTTTGTATAGTTTGATTTATCGCAGCTTATAATGCGATGGTACAATGCAGAGGTATCAAAAAGAAATACGTTAGCTACTTCAAAAAGTCCGTGCACGAGATAAAGATGATGTGTGAAGAGGACTAGGTCCAGATTCAGATATAGACCGAATCACACAACTTGGCGGCTGGGATGTTGCCTGCAAGCTGCGGATAACCCAATCCTCGCACAGCCGTTATGTGAGCGGACATTAACATAGCGGGAATCAGCAGTGACCAATCAGCAAAGCCCTACTACAAAAAGTTTCAGATTCTTACTCTGCCGTGCATTGTAATACTTCAAGTTGCTTTGTTTGTAAGGAATAATCTGGATAAGTACAGCGAATTTAAAGGGCACGGTGACCAACCTACATTGCCGAGTAGACGCGCAGGAAAACTTAAGCAGATATCCAGGCAATTGGCTAAGTCGGACAAGCTCACCCACGTCATGGGGCCGGCCGTTTACAACAAAATACCAAAGAGTATCGTTGAGGCACCTAGTCTCTCAAGCTTCAAATTTCGTTTAAAACGATGGCTTGTCGAGCAGAAGTTCTATAGTTACAAGGAATTTCTAAACTGTAAAGTAGTTGATCCTATTGTAAGCTCTGTACATGTACAATAGTTGTTGCTATGCACAGTTTGCAAAGATAAAAATATTACTTGACATTGATTTGATATAGGTAATTCCTTCCTTCCTTCCTTCCTTTCAGCCATAGGACGTCCACTGCTGAACATAGGCCTCCCCTAAAGATCTCCAATAAGACCGGGTGGTAGCGGCTTGCATCCAGCGCGAACCTGCGGTCTTAATGAGGTCGTCCGTCCACCTTGTGGGTGGACGTCCTACGCTGCGCTTGCCGGTACGTGGTCTCCACTCGAGGACTTTTCGACCCCATCGGTCATCAGTCCTCCGCGCTATGTGCCCTGCCCATTGCCACTTCAACCTGCCAATCCGCTGGGCTATGTCGGTAACCTTGGTTCTTCTACGGATCTCCTCATTTCTGATTCGATCGCGTAGAGAAACTCCGAGCATAGCCCTCTCCATGGCTCGTTGGGCTACTTGAAGCTTACTAATAAGGCCCATAGTGAGAGACCACGTTTCTGTGCCGTAAGTCATCACTGGCAACACACACTGGTCGAAAACTTTCGACTTGAGGCACTGAGGTATGTCGGACGAGAAGACGTTACGCAATTTTACGAACGCTGCCCAGCCGAGTTGGATTCGGCGATTGGCCTCTTTCTTGAAGTCGGACCTACCTAACTGGACTACTTGTCCTAGGTAGACGTACGAGTCAACGACTTCAAGAACCGAGTTCCCAACTGAAATGGGGGTGGGTACAACATGGGAATTACACATGACCTTTGTCTTGTCCATGTTCATTTTAAGACCCACCTGTTGAGATACTCGATTGAGGCCTTCGAGCATCGTACTGAGTTCCTCCATCGACTTTGCCATGACTACGATATCGTCGGCAAACCGAAGGTGAGTGAGGTATTCGCCATTGATGTTGATGCCGAATCCTTTCCATTCCAGGAGCTTAAAGGCGTTCTCCAGAGTAGCAGTAAACAGTTTCGGAGATATAACATCTCCCTGTCTTACGCCTCTCTTCAAAGGGATCGCCTTGGAGCTCTCTTCCTGTACTCGGACCGACATAGTGGCGTTATTATACAAACACTTCAACACTTCGATATACCGATAGTCAATACGGCATCGTTGAAGAGACTCAAGCACAGCCCATGTCTCGACCGAATCAAAGGCTTTCTCATAGTCCACAAACGCTAAGCAAAGTGGCTGGTTATACTCCTCAGTCTTCTGTATAACCTGCCGCAGCGTATGTATGTGGTCCATGGTACTAAAGCCTTTTCGGAATCCGGCTTGTTCGGAAGGCTGGAAGTCATCAAGCCTGCGTTCGAGACGATTCGTAATGACTCTTGAAAACAACTTATAAACTTGGCTCAGAAGCGAGATGGGTCTGTAATTCTTCAATAAGGTGTTGTCGCCTTTTTTAAAGAATAGCACCACCACGCTTCTGTTCCATGCTTCTGGCGTTATGCCCTCGAGGACGACGGTGTTGAAAAGCTTCTGAAGGACTTTAAGTACCGGTTTACCACCCGCTTTCAGAAGCTCTGAAGTGATTCCGTCGTCACCCGGCGCCTTGTTGTTCTTAAGTTGGTTCAGGGCCATTCTAATCTCGTACAGGCTGATGTCCGGGATGTCTTCGGTGAAGTGTCGGGTCAGCTTGGCTCTTGGGTCTTTAGCCGCGCTGTTTACAGGCTTTGCTACCGAGGCGTATAGCTGTCCGTAGAACTTTTCGATCTCCTCCAATACCTCTGCCTTGGTCGACGCTGTACTGCCATCTTCTCTCTTCAGCTTTGTCAGCTGGCTTTGCCCAATAGACAAATGCCTTGCGAACACTTTGGAGCCTTTGTTCCGCTCTATCGTCTCCTTAATATGTTTGGTATTAAAGAGACGAATGTCGCACCGCACTGATTTTGAAATTTGTCTATTGAGCCGCCTGTATGACTTTGCATCATCGGAAGACTGCAGTCTTAGCGAGCGTCGTTCGGCCATGAGATTTAGAGTATGATCGGAAAATTTCCGAGGTCTATCAGAACGGCGGGGTCTAAAGAACTTAGAACCCACCGTTTGGACAGTTTCTACGAGCCCGTTATTGATCTCGTCCACCGACGCAAAGTTCTCCAGGCAAGCAAAACGATTTGAGAGCTCGAGCTGAAAGTTCTCGGGGTTTTGTATATGAGCATGAGTAGGTCGGAGCGTAGACTTCATCAGGCGGGACCTTTCGAGTTTAACGTTAATATTCAGTTTGCCTCGCACGATTCTGTGATCACTACCGGTTTTTATCCTGTGGATCACGGAGACATCGTTGAATATCCGTTTCTCGCTAGTCATGATGAAGTCTATCTCATTTCTCGTAGAACCATCGGGGCTCATCCAGGTCCATTTCCTGTGAGGTGGCTTCTGAAAGAAAGAGTTCATCATGAAGAGTCCCTCTTTCTCCAGAAAATCTGCCAGCCTCTGGCCCCTGAGGTTCCGTTGCCCATTTCCAAATTGCCCCACTCTCAACTCATCATCGCTTTTTTTGCCCAACTTTGCGTTGAAATCTCCCATAACAACCGTGAAGCGGGTCTTAGACGTATGTATGGCCCGACTTACGTCCTCATACATAGCCTCCACTTCATCATCTGGGTGTGTCGAGGTCGGTGCGTATACCTGAATGACCTTCAACGAATATCGTTTAGATATTCTGAGTATTAGGTATACAACCCTGCTCGACACACTTTCAATGGTAATGATGTTGTTAACGAGAGACTTGTGGACGAGAAAGCCGACACCACCTTGGGACCGTTGGTCACCTTCCCGGTAGTAAAGTAGGTTGCCGGATTTCAGGGTTATCGTGTCCTCGCCCTCTCTACGGACTTCAGACAACCCCACAATATCCCATCGCAACCTACTCAACTCTTCTTCCAGTTCCGCAATCTTCTCGTCAGTCCTCATTGTGCGCACGTTATATGTTGCCAGGGCCAGTTGTCGGGTGGGGTGGCAGCCGGATCTCTTCCGGCGATTCTTAGCACCCCGTGCTCCGCCGTTACCATGGCCGCTGCCGGAGCCAGGAATAGCGGCACTGCCGGGGACTGGGGGCCTGGTCTTATTTTCTCTTATCATTAAGGGGGTTTTGCCCGTAATTGCCGCGTTGGGCAGGCGTGTTGGCAATCGCAGTGCGTAGCTCTCGCGACGGGGATGCTGCTGCCCATCCCCGCCCTGTTGCACTTGAGCTACGCTGTTTTGGATGGATATACCGCCATCTGTCGGTTCCGTAGTACCTCAGTCGGCTCTTACGACCCCTGGTACAAGAGGGGGGTGCTATTCTACTCTGCCGGCACCCCACGGCTTAATAGGTAATTGCTTTATAGTTAATAGGTAATTTGCTATAGGTAATTGCTTATTAAAAAAAAAAAAAAAAATTTTTTTTTTTATGTTGTGATAGTGCGATGTATTAGAGGGACTATTGCAAAAGCAATGGACCTCCTATGACTAATAATATGTTGATAAAAGTGGCTCTAGGATAATAAAAAGTTAACTTCAATATGCATTATACATTATTGAATCAGGTTATATCACTTGTAACGATTTTTTTTTGCCCCAAATCAACTAGACGATATCCCGTTGACAACGGTTGCCGAATGGTCGTTAATTTTAGCAACATTGATTGACAACATCTGACACACTTTGATCATTACGTTGCGTCTGGTACAAGTTTTAGGAAATACGAAATTACGGTCAGACAGACAGACGTAACAATGGTTTCTGACTAGTAGCGCCCTTGGTGTTACCCAATTTCTAGCAAGAATAAGTGCCATCGCGAACGACTGGAATGCCACTACCATATAAGCCCCGACACCAAGTTTTTCTACAGATTTTATGAAATCACCGCTTGCAATGGTGTAAGTAGCTAAAAATTCTCTAGGATATGGAGTAGTTGTTTGCCCACTCATGCACACTTCATACCTTCATACGCTCTTCTAGTTACGCCTATGATCGCATACAATAGTCGACATTCCAATAAGATAGTAGGTATAGGTGGGTAGATACGACTCGTAATTTCAAACAACCTGTTACTAAAACGTCATTCAACCAAACTTAACTATTCCTTTTACATACCTAGCTACTCGTAAAGCTAATTTTTCGGAGCCGTTATATAGCTCTGACTATTATATATATATACTAGATAAATATTTTTCAGTCCATCCATCCATCAGCCATAAGAAGTCTACTGCTGGACATAGGCCTCCCCTATGGATCTCCAATAAGACCGGTTGGAAGCGGCTTGCATCCAGCGCGATCCTGCGGTCTTAATAAGGTCATCCGTCCACCTTGTGGGTGGACGTCCTACGCTGCGCTTGCCGGTACGTGGTCTCCACTCGAGAACTTTCCGATCCCATCGGTCATCAGTCCTCCGCGCTATGTGCCCTGCCCATTTCATTGCTTTTTCAGTAAGTACACCCATCTTTACATTATATCATAAGCTTTTATGATAAAAAATATTTGTATACTTATATTTTTTTGGATAAGCTACGGCTGTTATGCGGATTATTTTTAATCCGCATCAGCCGTAGTTTATCCACTGATGGACATAGGTTTATACCCAGCGTATATTGTGATCTTGATCAGATAATCGATATTGAAGAAAATAAATCGGTGCACAACTACATCAACTAGGATTTGACAGGTCTTAATCAAATATTTGGAACAGATTACAAAAGTATTTGTAGTAACGCTCAATAGTTTCTTATCGGTATTCAAAATGAATAGTACCTATTACGTATAAAGTACTTGGCCATCGGCCCAGACAGTTAGCGAATGAGCCAACCGCTTGTATCAGCTACCTTGGAAAATGGCATCGTCTATTAACATTTTGTAATAGTCTTAGTGAAAAACAAAATCGAAAAAAGCTTGGCAAAGAATAAACGTCGACTTAACTCATTTATCCAAATTAATTAGGTTTTTTTAATGAGAGCCGTTTATCCAATTTATGTATTTTTAGTTCATAAATCAGAATTAATTTGCGGGGAACGTGTCAGTCTGCCTTTTATTGTAAAAAACTGGTGTTCATTTAGGGATTCGAGTAAATTAAGACGTTATGAAAGTTTTATGGGAGACTGAATTTTTACAGAAAAAAGGTAGTAAATTTTGCATCACTTGGTAGTTTCATTTTTAACAATTCAGACTTATTTGTTTATTGAATAAAATGCTGTAAACAAAAATGAATAATTAAAAAATTAAAAAGATTTTTTGTATCAATACTTAACTAGGTATATATGTTAACGGAAATGTATGAAATCTAGGAATTGTATACAAATCCTAGGAAATGTATACAATTCCGAAGCTATTTAGGAAATGTATAAAATTTTGTTTCAAAAACTATTTAATACATATATATCCTGGGAAATGTGTACATTTCCTAGGAATTGTATGTAATTCCGATATCGTATTAGGAAATGTATAAAAATAATGCTTTCTGTAATAAAACACATTGTTAAAATGAGAATAAAAAAGCAAAAGCTTTTTCATCAATGCACAGCTAATAATCTTAATGCACATTATACCTGTTAAAGGCGATTCGCTTCTGGCACTTCGCCGGCCGCTGCCGCGGCACGCTCGCTTCGCTCGCTCGGCTCGTGCGTTGTTTTGTCATGTTCTAACATAACCTAACCTATTTTTTGTATCACACCTAATCTAACTGTAAGCTGCAAATTGCAGCTTACAGTTAGATTAGGTGACGATTTCACGCTTTTCTCTATTGCAGCCTGCAATAGAGAAAAGCGTCAAATGAAACGTAAAGACCTTTATACCGTCGAAGTCTGTTATACGTAGATCAGGCCCTATCTCAAATGTTTTACATTTCCGATTGCTATTTAGGAAATGTATAGAATTCCTAGGAAATGTGTCTAATACAATTTATTTCACACATTTCCGTGCGATTTTAGGAATTACATACATTTCCTAGGAATTGTATACAATGACGGATTACATACATTTCCGTTAACATATATATTTCTTTTAGTTCTGTCCTCTAATTTATTTATGCATTTGAGTGTCAAAATTCAACGAGTTATTTTTTGAGATAAACAATTCAATATTGTCATACACACAGGTGTCATGACTACCACCACCCACAGATGACCTGCTCTTACAACCTTTCTTACTAGAAATTTATAAGGGAGACCCTATGTGGTGTGATCAAACAGTGGATGCTTATGGCTGAAACGATGAAGACGACGAGAGGACCTCGTGTAAAAACTACTTTGAAGGCCAAAAGTGTTTTTTGCATGGCTCCCATTATATATAATAAAATACCAAGGGAAATTAGGGAACTAAGCAATGAAATTTTTAAAAAGGAATTTAAAAGAATACTATTAAATAAGTGTTATTATCGTATTACTGACTTTTTAGATGACAAAGAAATTAGGTACTTATTTGAAATTATCACTTCAAATTATTTTAATATTTGACATAATCTTAAATTCTGACATTAATGCTTGACTATAATTTAATTTTTGTTGACATCTTATAATTCAGTAATATTTTTAAATTTTGTTTATTATTTTTAAAATTGTACATTATCTTCTTAAATTTAATTGTGTGACATTTGTGCGCCACGATGGGCAAAAACATGCGTTCTCTATTATATTTACACCTGTTTACGACTTTGTATGTTGTACACGATTACCATGTTTTCACAAATAAATGATCTTGAATCTTGAACTTACTGATGTTCAGTTTTCTGCACTTTATTAATTAAAATAGGCCACACTCTGACGGTCATGCTATACTTGTCAAAGTAAAGTTGGTGACTTTATCCGTGACACCTGCGTATTGCCACGACATTCACAATTGTAGTCAAAGTCCAAAGACTGATTTATAGACTAAGGTGTTGACTGCATCTCAGTCACTTCAACCCTTAACAATGAATAATGTATCCAAAACAAAATGTCACGTGCCTCATTATGTTTCATCTTGCTGAATTGGGTTGCTTCCAGACTAATTATATGCTCGTAAATCTCGACTTGTAGGCCATAACTTATCACTCTGGACTCGTCGCCATATGTTACCATCTGGACATATGTTACCACTAACCAAATCTCGCGGTTACACTCACAGAACAGGAAACTTGCCCCAATGAATAAAAATGTGTGGTAAGTACGAATATAAGTTTGCCACAATAGGCAAACACATTCCTCATACGAACTGCCAGAATTTGGAACGCTTTCCCTGAGTTTGTCTTCCCGCTAAAGTACAATTGTAGGTGTCTTCAAATCCCGAGTAAATAGGTATCTTCTAGGTAAGCGTGTTACATCCTAGACCGCATATCTGCTTAACATCAGGCAGTGTGTAGTCAAACGCAAACCTACACGAAATAAAAAAAAGGCATGATGACTAAAATATATAATTCGTCCGTCAGATAGACAATCAAAAAACATTAGTCACATATTTTTTCTTTGGTCAATTAAACAAAAATTGATGAAGATTATAGCCCGTAAAAGTTCCGCGTGGCGTCACAAGTGCCATACAAATGTGTAGACTTCTGTAAGAGAGGTCACGACCCCCACTCCCAAACTTTGACAAGGTTTATCTTTGTCATTTGTTGTTTGATTAACAAAAGAAAAAATACGTGTCTAATATTATTTGGTAATCTACTCACGGACTAATTGTATTATTAATTTTTTTACCCAGTCATCACGCCTATTCTCTGTGTCATATGTTTGTCTATAGCACCATAGCTCCAAATCGTATGAACCCAGCACTTGTGCCTACTTTTCTCTACGGAATGGACTGATTTAAGTACGATTTTAGGACTGAGTTTTTCTCTGTGCTGATGATGTTATCAAGTTTTTTTCGTAGCTTTCTCTAGCATTTGTAGCATTCTTTTCGTAGCATTTGCATTTGCTTTTCGTAGCATTTGTCTTATGTATTTTACTACTTGGCTCTATGAGTAATTATTAAATGTGTTGTTACAAACATTCTCATCGACCGTATTTGTTTATTAATGCGTTTGTCACTGGCCGTGAGTTATCATCGGTGCAGTATTAATATCTCTACAGACAGGGCGAAAGAAGTCGCGTGACACAGCGAGTGATTGGCCCTAATGGGGCTACAACCGCGGAGATAGATATGTGATAGTGGACGTTAATGGACAACAAATATTTGTGAAGACAGGACCGGTGAGGAGATTGAGTGCCTTGAACAGTGCTTACTGGCGTTGAAAGGCAGCCTGAAAACTCTGAAATCAGGGTTAGCCACCCGGCCTGTACGAACTTACTTTACTGGCGTTGAGGGTCAAATTAGTATCCACATTAATATTGAGCAGAAAATTGAAAGTATAGAGTCGCCTTTTCAAGGTAGAACTATGATGATCAACAGTGCCTAATTGATTAATTAACGGGACATATGCCTTCCCTATGGATTTGGACCGGTTGGAAGCGGCCTGCATTCAGCGCATTTCTGCGGTCTTTCTTATCTCATATATCGTCTTATATATCGTCAGTCCACCTAGTCGGTGGACTACGCTGGGCTTACCGGTCCGTGGTCTTCATTCGGGAGCTTTACTGCTCCATCGGCGAACCGTTCTTCGAACAATGTGTCCTGCCCACTGCCGCTTTAATTTGCTAATCCTCTAGGCTATGTCAGTAACTTTGGTTCGTCTGCGGATCTCCTCATATCTGATTCGATCTCGCAAAGAGACACCGCGAGCATAGATAACGAAATCAACTTAGCTATATGTTACGAGGTTACATCGATTTCAGTTTTAAAGATACGTATTATTTAAAAAAAAATAACAAATAATCATATGTTCTGTATATAGTACTACTAGTTAGTAACAGATTGAATCAACTAGACCGGGGGCCGTATAGTGTACGAGTTCTGACGTTCGGCTTCACTTATTCTCCTGCTCGCGCTAGTTATTCGCGCAACGTGAGCGACCGAGAGGAAAAGCGAAGCCGAACGTCAGAACATGTACACGAAAAGGCTGCAGGTATTATGCAGAAACACCTATAACAAACTACGCTACGTGTATGAGCTCTACGAGCGCTACAGACGCTACGGTAGAGTGCCAAATGTTGTTCTGAACTCGAGTAACTAGAAATTGTGTAAAATTTTAGTACATATTTTATCACTTTAAATCATTAATGCAAATAATTATATATGACTAGTTGACCCGCCAAACGTTGTTTTGGCATAATAATATTGAAAATGTTATTTTTTAACTTTCGCGATAAGTCCCGTATAGTAGTAGTATGATAAATATTAAAAATATATATCCAATAAAAAAATGCGATTATGAATTGAGATATAAACTATCCTATCTCTCAAGCTGAGTCAAACTGCACACAGTGTACAAAATTTGGTTACGATCGGTTCAGTAGTTCAGGAGTTCATCGCGGACAAACATCGTGACACGAAATGTTTATATGTTAAGATTATATCAACAGAAATGTAATGGCAGAAAAATACTGTGTTAATTCTAAATAATAAAATCACTTTATAACATATTTGCTCGTACAGTGGCTGTAATTACACCAATTTCAATATCGTAATGTATTTCATTACACACTTGTGCTTCATTGTAATGTAAAATGCACGCCGCCACCGACTGCAGAACTCTGTGGTCTCGTTTCTGCTACTTTCACTCAAGAGAGTGAGAGACATTACGGCACTTGTGCGTTATTGTAATGTAAAACGCACGATGCTTTGACTGATGCACGACTTTCACTCAAAGTCAGAGTTTTATTAATTTCCTCGCAAATAAATGTTATAAAACGTCGTATGACATACGTGCGTTTTGAAAATTACCGCACTTATATCATAATCATAATGTACTAAGTATTACAACATTAGATAATGCAAATATTTGATTATGTTAACAAAAATGTAATGGCAGAAAAATACTGTGGCCATAATTACAAATATTACAAATAAGTGCCTAATATTTCAAAAAATATAGAACAATGTTTTACTAGCAAAAGCAGAAGTTCAACGTATCCAGGAGATTTTAGAAATTATCTGGGCTCGTAAAACGTTTAGTGCTATTTTACGGCCACTCATAAAATAGTTTCCATGAAAATATTATGAGCGCAGTTGTCCAGAACACTTAGCACTGCAATTTTATTTTTATTTTTTGAGGAAAACTAGGGAGTTCAGAATGTTTTACATTGTTATTATTTATGTTTTTTTAAATATGTTGATGACTGTGTATTATTACAGTTGTTACATTCTGTGAAAAAGACGTAATTAAAACTCAAAAATTGTAATAAAGTGATCTATTCAGGTTGGCTTTGGCATGCCTATGTCTACACACCTGCTGCAGTGCTGCAATTGTGGGCACTGTACACATTTAGTTTTTACAGTTTACTGAAAAGCTAAAAGTTTTGAACTTGAATATAAAAGGTCCCAAATGGGACTCTAGAAGAAGCCTTCCGAACCAAGCTTGGAAAAATCACTGTACATACTTGTATTCAAGCGTCATTTATTCACACTGACTCAGTTATATTATTTTCAACATCGTACATTAAAGAGCGTGTTTTGAAAGGATTAAGACTTTTAAATCAGGAAACAATATGCATCAGTTCTCAAAACTTATTCAATCTAATAAAACACGAACAATAATTATAAATAACAACCCAAATAAACATCATTCCTCTCTCCTGTGCATAGTAATCAAAAGCAAAAAGTCTCTTTTGCCACAAAGTTTTCAGTACAATATGACTCTTTTGCCTCATTTATTAAGACTTAAGTCGATATATTTCGGATGTCAGGTAACAAATGGGTTGCATCCATCCGAACGTTGTCCGCATTTCTTTAATTCGCAAAATAATTTATGTGCCTATCCAAATTGGCGTCGCTTTTCTTTGGCATTTAAATATTCGTACGAATTACTTGGATAATTGAAGATTTCAGTGGATTGGGGTTATGTCTTTTGTTTGGATTAGAATTGACTAATTGTCTTGTAGTCCTTTCGGTTTCAATCAATTGGCCAAGAATTGGAGATAGTTCTTTGAAAAAGTTGGAGAGGGTCCTAATAGAAAGCGATTTCTTTTTGTCGTTTGAAAAATGCCGTTTATTTTCTAGTTTGATGGATCGCATTAAAGTAGATTTTTCTGATTGATTCATATTATATTTTACACTTATGATTCGCTTCACATCATCTTGTTCTAACAGCTGGAGATATAATCAGCCAAGTACGAGTCGGACTCGTGCATGGTGGGTTCCGTATCGTATGGAAGCCTCTTAATATATTTTATTTTTATTATTTATTTATTTTTGCAATTAATACACAACTTATAATTCCGTGAATATTTCAGGCATCTTCCTATTGCCGTTATTAATATCGAGCCAAAAAATCACGTTTCTTGTATGGGGGACCTTGAACCCCATAAATATATATAATAATTTATTTTTATGTAATATTTTTTTTGACGTGTAAATATAACTAAATATTCTATGAATATTTCAAGCATCTATCTGTCACCATTATTAAGAGCGTGCGAAAAACGGCTCAAAAATCATGTTTGTTATATGGGAGCCCCCTTATTTTTTCTGTTTTTAGTATGTGTTGTTATAGCAGCAACACAAATACATCATCCCTGAAAATTTCAACAATCTAGCTACCATGGTTCGTGAGATACAGCCTGGTGACAGACATACAGGCGGACGGACAGCGGATTCTTAGTAATAGGGTCCCGTTTTTACCCTTTGGGTACGGAACCCTAAAAATGAGATCAAAGCCTACGCAACCCTTTTCCAGCTTACACTGAAAGCTTATAAATATAATTTATTAAAAATCTGTTCTTGTACTCTTGTTTGTATTGAAGAAGATTAACGCTGAGGGCTCGATTAACAATTATTTTGAAACAGTGAGTATTTCCAGTTAATCCTTATAACGGCCTGCGTCAAGGTGGCCTTACACAACACGGCTTTATTACGTGTTTAGACTACACGTTTTATAATTTTACATTTGTTTTTGTTTCTAAAACTACTCAAAACATTTAAAATGATAACACTCGCAAATAATCTGCGACGTATTACGTAACATAGTAAAATAATTACAATCGTAAATGCTACTAAAACCGTGGGCATAAGTGAACACACTCGCGTTATGAATTACAATACCTACTCAAAATGTCTGTTAGCTGCGCTCACGCTTAAAAAAGTAACGGTTACAGAACCGTTACTTTTGCTCGTTTCTACCGACATGAAAAAGACGTCGAATTATTTTCGTGCTCACTGCGCTCACACAATATTTGTGCCGTAGTGGTAGCGGATAGAACCTCACTTAAAACTAAAACGCGCCTGCTAAAAATCTTCCAGAATATGATGATTAAATTTAAAGAATGTGGTTTCAGGTTTTCCCTAAGCAAATATGACAAGACAAATTATAATTCCATTTCCAACCATAAAGATAGAAATTTAAACATTCTTTGCCTCATTGTTTATAGTGTTCACACAAATAAATAAAATCAGCCCAGTACGAGTCCGACTCGCGCACGGAGGGTTCCGTACTGTATAGGAGCCCCCCTTAAATATTTATATTATTTTAATTTCATTATTTATTATTAAAGCGAATATATAACTAAATATTCTGTGAATATTTCAAACATCTACCTGTTACCATTATTAATATAGAGCTAAAAACGACTAAAAAATCAGGTTTGTTCTATGGGAGTCCCCCTTAAATATTTATTTTATTTTGTTTTTAGTAAGTATTTGTTGTTATAGCGGCAACAGAAATACATCATCTGTGAAAATTTCACCTTTCTAGCTATAACGGTTCATAAGATACAGCTTGGAGACGGACAGACAGACAGACAGCGGAGTCTTAGTAATAGGGTCCTGTTTTTACCCTTTGGGTACGGAACCCGAAAAAGGCAGCCTCCCACACTTTATCTCTAGTTGAAAATCGAATAATAAATAATTTGTCATGTCACCCCTATAGAAAACTATAAAGAGCGTTCAAGGTCCCCCACTACAGTCCACTTTTCTCTACGATTCGCGGAGCTGTGACGTAAGCATTTCCACTGGGATTATAATTAGTTAAAAATAGAGAAGTGTTCTTGCCAGTTAACTAACTGGTTCAGGGCCACGGGTTCACTCCACGCTAATATGATATTCTCGGAAATTCGTCTAAATGTACACGTATTATTCTAGAGTATCGTTCACAAGTCTGCTTTGTGCTAATGTCTGTTTAGTTTGGCGAGAGTATGAAAAATAATAGGACAAGAACTGTACACACCTACTCGTACTCCTACTTTTATATGAGGTTACTTATTACAGATGTCCAAAAAGATATTATAATAATAGGTTTGATGTGCTTCACAATTTTTACGTTTTTGTTATTTCTATGAAATTAAAAAGTTTTTCAAATAGAAATGTAGTGTACAAAAAATTTTATGTTTTGGATTGAACAACATTATTATTAGCGAATTTTCAGGGCAAAAGGTGACGAGCGCAATGGTGTGCCGCGTAAGTTTTGGTATTGGCAAAGTTAGTTTAAAATTCTGGCTGGCGCTGACCTGTTACTCGTATGTGTTGCTCTTACTCCTTATCTTTCAACTGACCTACTTCAAAAATGTAAAATTCATAACACAACTAATAAAATATTTCATAAGGGCACCTACCTGATTTAATTTTAATCTTTTCGCATTTTCACGGTCGCGCTTTCCCAATGTTTAGATAAAGCAGATTTATTAAATACACTTCGGAATGCGGTGTATCCAAAAATAATCTGTTATTGGTCTCACAAATAGCTGAAACCTACGCGATTTGGTGTCCGATCGCTCTTGATTTTAATATTTCTTTTATTGTAAAATAACTTATTGTACAGAATGGGCCCCTAAAAAGATGTTAGTTGATTGGAAATAACCCTGTATATACAATATACCTATATGCCCATTTATGTTTATATTTTACATAGTATTTGATTTTACTATTTTTTTAGCATACTACAGACATGTTTAGAATCTGTCGCATTATCAACCATATTATATTTGATTACGCGGTTAATTTGAATTTTTTACTTGTAAAATGTACGGTATTGTAATCTACCTAATTGTACCTCTTGTATCGTTTGCACGCTGCGTTTGTAGCTAGACATTAAGAGTAAGTTAAGTTCTCATTGTAAGTGAATGCATTTGTGTTCTTTTATGAGAAATAAATATCTTTAACCAGAACTTCAACTGAGCTTTATAAGTACCTATTATTGTTGCAACTGGATCGAAGCATTTGGTTGACGTTGCCATATTTTGGTCCCATTTATGACTAGAACATTTTTGCTTCTTATGTATATCAGTATGAGGAGCTCAATAAAATGCTAGCTAAAGTTTAATTATTTTGGGATTCAAATTATAAACAACCTCTCTTTTTGACGACGAACGACGGGTACGTAAGCGTAAAAGGCCTCCAAAGCGGTTTACGCTTACCTACCCCTAGTTAGGCGGATTGGTGGGAAGCACCATAATAATTATATTCTAACTACAAATATCCTTATCCTTGCTGATATTATAAATCCGAAAGTGTGTTTGTTGGTTTGTTATTCTTTCACGCAGCAACAGAGCAACGTATCGACTTGATTTTTGGCTTGGATAATTGGATATACCTAGTTCAAAGGTTAGAAAGTGACATAGACGACTTTTTGTCCCGGAAAAATAAATGGTTCAAAAAAGAAACAATGGGTTGCACTTCGGGAGTGTCGACAGAAGTGAAAACTTGCTCCCTCCGTCTTACGAATTTTCGATCAGTCGAGTCAGACGTATCCTGACGCGAGTTTAACATATTTACCCATCCCAAAAAGTGCACAACGCCGCTTAAGAATTTTTCACTTTAAAAATCAATGGTACACAACCAATACTGAAATCCACAGCAACCTGGAAATGAGCACAGTCCAAGAAGAGATATCCGCAACCTGCAAAAAATACAAGCATCGGCTGGAAAGACATCCCAATGAGCTGGCTGTGACACTCACAGAGCACCGTACCGAGGCAAAAAAGAAAGCCTGTAATCAATTAAAATGAGATCAATAAGAGGAGATGCACTCACTGGAGTGCACACTTGACATGTCAACCGAACACCCAAAACATCTAGGTACTTAAAGTGAAACTGATCGTAGATTTATATGGACAAAAAAAAAAACAATTGACGTCGGAACGTCGGCGAAGCCGTCGCCAGAAGCTAGTATACAATATTTAATTAAGGTAGGCAGATAGGAAAGTGCGAGTTACTACGGCCACTTCGTTATTTGCACATCCATAAATTGTATATGCCACAATCTACAGAAATATGGATTCAACCATAAGGTTAATGTGCGGAAAGAAGATGCTCTAATTGGCTAGTGGCTACCTCAGTTTCCACAATTTGTACAACATTTCAGCAGAACAGGAAATTTATTTATTTATTTATTTGTTTATAGGCGAGCAGTGTATACTGATGTGCCTATATCAAGCAGAGTCGAATAATATTAGTATTTATCTGTCAAGGAAATTTTTTCCTTCTTTATCCAAAGGTCCAGTCTATTCTTAAATGTGTTTATAGTTCTTGCTGAGATTACATCCTCAGGCAACCTGACATCTGAATTTCCACAGAAACGATTATTTTTAACAGCATCTAGACTTACAGCTTCACAAAAAGCTATTACGTTAAGTAAGCACTAACGTGTTAGGAATATTCTCGCAAACACCACCACCACCTGGCTGCCATTACGTGGTCATCCGTCAAGCCAGCGCTGTCAAAACAATGCCGATCGAAAATAGACTCACTTCTAATATAAATAGAATCCTTGGGAGAGGTGAGACTGAGTGGTTTTAAAAATAAAGAGACAAACGCAGGTAGCCGATCAAAGACAACTTCAAACACTTTTTAACCGACTTCCAAAAAGGAGGAGGTTCTATGTTCGTGTGTATGTATTTTTTTTTTGTGTATGTTCATCGATAATTTCGCCAATTGTGAACTGAATCGAAAAAATATTTTTTAGTTCGAAAGGGTATACTCCCGATTTAAATGGGACCACCCATTTAAATCGGGCCATATTTAATATACGCCATCCCATATGGTACGGAACCCTTCGTGCGCGAGTCCGACTGTAGTTGGTCTTGCACTTGGTCTATTTTCGCAATTTAGGGGTTGTTTCCATGGTAAATATTGATCATAATTTAAGAACTGGACGAAGACCGGGCTAGTGTCTAACCGCCTTACCACAAATGATTTAAATACGCTTTAAACGCTGTTTAACAGTGCAATTTATACTGTTAAACATTGTCTAAAGCGTGCGTAGAACTTTTTTGGTAAGTCGGTAAAAGTCCGGACATGCCTGGACTAATCCGGACGGATGATAACCCTACCACCTGTCAACCTCTGAAATAATTATAATCCAAGTCGCATTTAGAAACTAATTTTTTGTAGTCGGTCAAAAAAACTGCGACCGTTAAAACTAGATGGCGTTAGTATGTCCTTAAAACGCACAGATGACAGGTTTGGTTAGTAAAAGAAGGCTATTATTTGGCCTTTCAACGTTGAATATTGTAGGAGCAATATTCCACTTCTGATTGTAAGAAAAACAATTTTTAGTCGTTGTTGGCCTTGAGTCATCAACTTTATAATACATATTATATTATATTATATAATTATATAATAATATAATGTTTATAATAAAATATCGTTAATTAATAAAGTAACTAGAACATAATAATGTCTGTCTCAACGCATAATCGCCTAACGTTGAAGACTTAGCAATTTCAGTGCTATATAACGGCGTAGCCGCGTGCCAAAGCTAGTTTTCAATAAGGCCGGTTGGAAACTGCTTGCTTCCAGCGGAGAGGCTTATGTCCAGCAGTAAACTATTTGTTGCTAATGGATGGATCGATGACGGATAGATGAACTTATTATTTATTAGCTACAAAATTATATTGACTAAGGTGTCGAGTTTGTGAAGTAGGTAAGGGCTTATAGAGTTAGGTCGTGTAGAGTTAGAAACTCGACTCTACAAGAGATCTGATAACTTATAGATAGTACGAACTATAGTCTCGTCTTGGCAATATTTCACATGAAAATGTTTTTTTTGTGAGATTCTTTTAGGGTTCCGTATCCAAAAAGTAAGATCGGGACACTATTACTAAGACTTCGTTGTCCGTCCGACCGTCCAGTTCGCGTCCGTCTGACTGTCTGTTTGTCACCAGGCTGTATCTCATGAACCGCGATAGCTAGACAGTCATGATTCGTAGATGATGTACTCGTATTCCTGTTGCCACCATAACTACACATACTAAAAACAGAATAATATTTTATTAACCGACTTCCAAAAAGGAGGTTTGTTCTATCATATGTTTGTGTGTATGTATTTTTTTTTGTGTATGTTCATCGATAATTTCGCCAATTGTGAACCGAATCGAAAAAATCTTTTTTAGTTTGAAAGGGTATACTTCCGAAGTAGTCCCATTTAAATTTTACAGAAATCGGCTGAGACGTTTTTGAATAAACCAACAATAATGTAAGCAATCACATTTTTTATTTTATTTATATTTAATTATTCTAATATAATTATATTAAAGGGCTATCGTACAACAACCGTGATTTTTTTTGCTGTTTTTTGCTCAAAATTAATAACGGCATCAAGTAGATGCTTGAAATGGGCCCATACAGCCCATACTCAATCCCATATGATACGGAACCCTTCGTGCGCGAGTCCGCCTCACACTTGGCCTTTTTTAACAATTTAGGGGTTGTTTCCATGGTAAACATTAATCATAATGATAAATATACTGATAAACTAGAATATATCTGTCGTCTATATTTACAAAATATAAAGTTGTAATCATGTTGGACATAAGCCTTTCCTTTATATTGTCTATAAGGCCGGTTGAATACTGCTTGCATCCAGCGGTGAGGCCTATGTCCAGCAGTTAGAATTACTAAAAATTCGAAAAGACCTGACAACAAGCCTGAAATTTTGATAAAAGTTCTGATTGAGTCACGAAATGCAAATAAAAATAATTTGTGTTTGAGCTAGTTGATCGTTGGCAATGGAAGATTTATTATTTGATCTCGTTAAGTGGACTGTTAAAGACGGTTTTAGATTTCTTGTTTAATGAAGAGTTCATAAAGTGTAAGGACATACATTTTTTGATTTTAATTAATCTGTAGCATTTTTTTGTTTTTTTTTTTTTCTCAACCTATGCTGTCCCACTTCTGGGCAAAGGTCTCCCCCATTTTCTTCCATTTATCGCGTTCTGTAGCCAAATCCCGCCAACCTTCCCGGAAAGTGTCAAGATCGTCACGCCAGCGTCTTTTAGGCCTTCCTTGCTTTCGTCTGCCCTCCGGTACCCACTGTGTGACGATCCTGGCCCATCTCTCGGGGTGCATACGAACCACATGACCCGCCCAATCCCATTTTAGTTTAGCAGCTTTTTGGCCTACGTCAACCACACCTGTGATGGAACGCAGTGTTGTGTTTCGAACTCTGTCCGTCCTTTTGATGCCCATCATACTGCGCTCCATCGCCCTTTGGCAAACCCCAAGCTTGAACCTCTGAGCATCAGTCAATGACCAAGTTTGAGCACCGTAGGTCAGGACGGGCAAAATACACAAATGTCGATGAGTCTGCGCTTCAGCTTGTAGCATTGTACGCTGTAGCATTATTGCTGATATTCCATCTAAGTAATAAAAATAATCGCCCAGGTACGAGTAGGACTCGCGCACGAAGGGATCCGTACTGTATGGGAGCCCCCCTTAAATATTTATTTTAATTTAATTATATATTATTGAATTGGATATACAACTTAATATTCTCTGAATATTTCAAGCATCTACCTGTTGCCATTGTTAATATCGAGCGAAAAAACAGTTAAAATTCAGGTTTGTTGTATGGGAGCACCCCTTAAATATTTTTTTTTCTGTTTTTTAGTATTTGTTGTTATAGCGGCAACAGAAATACACCATCTGTGAAAATTTCAGCTTTCTACCTATAACGGTTCATGAGATTCAGCCTGGTGCCAGACAGACAGACGGACATCGGAGGCTTAGTAATAGGGTCCTGATTTTACCCTTTGGGTACGAAACCTTAAAAATTAAAAAATATCCGGACAAATTAAAGAGCTGGACAAATACCGGACTACAGTCTAGCCGTCTTACCACAAAAGTTTTACGCACGGCTTAGACAATGTTTAACCGTACAATTTGTACTGTTAAACATTGTCTAAAGCGTGCGTTAATATTTTGTGGTAAGTCGGTAAAAGTCCGGATATGCCTGGACTAATCCGGACGGATGATAATTACCAGCCGTCAACCTGTAAAATAATTATAATCCAAGTCACATTAAGAAACTAATTTTTTGCAGTCAGTCGAAATAAATGCGACCGTTAAAACTAGATGGCGTTAGTATGTACTTAAAACGCACAAATGACAGGTTTGGTTAGGAAAGGAAGGCTATTATTTGTACTTGTAACGTTGAATATTGTAGGAGCAATATTCTATCCCACTTCTGATATATAACAATTTTTAGTCGTTGTTGGCCTTGAGTCATCAACATTTTACTACATAATATAATGTTTGAAATAAAAAAAAAACTGTTGCCTGTAAAGTCGGTATACGGGCGAAAGTTTTACGTGACAACGACTTTGAGACGAATGAGAGCGAGTGAGAGGCACGTAAGTGTCTCTAATGTCTCATTCGTCTCGTTGTTTGTAATTATTAGGTGTTAGTAATTATTATTGACAATAACTGATTAAATCTTAAGTAGGGGGTAGTTCGAGAAAAGTGTGAGCGGAGCGTAACGCAGTTTCTTGAAGTGTCACCCGGCAAACCAATTTATAAGACGTTGTCACGTCAAAAAAAGATAATAAAGAAACTAAAACTTAACTGTCTTGTCTCAACGCATAAACGAAACGCCTAACGTTGAAAACTTAGCACTTTCAGTGCTTAATGCTACATTTGACAATATTTTCGCAAGTCTAGCACTGAAATTTAACTTTTAGCATCCAGCACTCAATCTAGTATAGCCCAAATCATACAACTTGGCGGCTGTGATATTAGCTACAACTCAATCCAGAATGATATCTGCGTGATGATTAGGCTAATTCTTGTGTCGCAATTTAGGGCTTGTTCCTATGGTAAACATCCTTTTTAACCGACTTCCAAAAAGGAGGAGATTCTATGTTCGTGTGCATTTATTATTCTATGTTCGTGTGAATGTATTTTTTTGTGTGTGTTCATCGATAATTTTGCCAATTGTAAACCGAATCGAAAAATTCTTTTTTAGTTCGAAAGGGTCTCCCGAGATAGGCCCATTCAAATTTTACAGAAATCGGCTGAGCCGTTTTTAATAAATCAAGTAAACAATTCGAGCGAAATATTCGAATTTTGTACACGTGGAAGGCGGTTTTGCCATTTTTTGTGAAAAGTTACTTTACCTTACCTACTTACTGATATTAGAAATCCGAAAGTGCGTGTGACTTGATTTCTGACATGGACATAATTTGAAAGGCGGAAAGTGACATAGGCTACTTTTTATCTTAAAAGGTTCCTATGGGATAGCACAAAAATCAAAATATCACGCGGGCGTAGCCGCGGGCATAAGCTAGTCTTCAATAAGGCCTGCTTGCTTACAGCGGCAAGGTTATGTCCAGTAGTGAACTATTTATTGCTGATGGATGGATCGATGATGGATAGATGGAACTAATTCATATTTAATTTTTTAAACTGATATTGTAAAACATTAAATTGAACAATAGGTACCTATCATTATTGTTTTTTTTTAATTTGTTCATGCATTTATATTTATATATACATATATAAACTTATTGTAATCATGCTTAAGCTTTGAATGGCTTAGAAATAGTTTAAGTAATAATTTTGTAAGTACCGTCTTTCTAAATTAATTAAATTTGCTTACTATGTAATATGTATACATTAAATTAGTCATATTTTTGATATGTATAGCTGGAAAACCAGTGCAAATAGGGGGGAGGGCGCTGTAAGCTGAAACACAGGCTCCGGCCTAGTTCGCAACAGATACCTTTTATAATTTTGTGTTCAATTATTCTAGCTTAACTAAGATGCAATATGTAAACATTGTTTTGGTCGAATAAATTTATATTTATTTATATTTAAGTATATCTTTTATCTTAATCTTAGCACAAACTGACTAAGCATTAATTACTCGTAGTAGTTTTAATTTTCACTTTACCTTTTTAGCACATACTCGTAGATGCATAGTATGGCTTTTTACTCTAAGATAATTTCCGAAGTAATTATTTTTTTACAAAACCGACTTCCATCGTGTACTGAATTCGAATAGTTCGCTCAAATTGGTGTATACCATTTTTACATTAATGTTGATTTTTCAAAAACGTATCAACGTTTATACTTATAAAAACGTATCGAAATCGTCGATAAAATTTAAATGGGACCACCTCGGGAGTAGGTAGGTATACCCTTTCGAACTGAAAAATAATGTTTGATTCCGTTCACAATTGGCGTAAATATCTATGAACATACACAAAAAAAATACATACAGATGTATAGAACCTTCTACTTTTGGAAGTCGGTTAAAAATTTCAAGTTTTCAATAATGCACTTTATTACTAAGAGCGCCATCTGTACGAACTTTCCTAAAACACTTCACAAACCAGCTTGCAAGATAGCTAGGTAGCTTTACTGCCCGCACCGACAATCTTCAAACAAAATTCTGACTCGCACTCACTATGCATTTTTAAGGCTGTTCAACAGATGGCGCTTTTATCAAACTCTAATACACAAAACATGAAAAAACAGAAATAGATAATTGTTACGATTTGGCATTCGTTTATGATATGCGCCATAAATTGAATTAAGTAAACGAGTAATTATTCTATTTATTAATCATTAACGCACTTTAATTCAAATAACGTCCGATGACTACCTTAAATAATAACAATAATAGACCAGCTGTAACATTCACAATGCATTTGTAGACGTGTCTTTATAACAACAGAACTAATATTGTAACTACAATAAATTATAATATAATTAGTTGGTTACCCGCCAACCCGCACTGGGCCAGCGTGGTGGATATAGCCCAATCACCCTTCGTGGGTAGACCTACGTCCTGCAGTGGACTATTAAAAAGCCTGGTACAGTTGGTTACTATTTTAATGATGTTGAATTTTAAATTATTATTTCGCATTTTGGGCCAGTGCAATTTGCAAGCTTAGCTTATTGTTAGTTTTAGTTCAGTAAATTCTCTACTAGTAAAGTTATCTGATCCATGTAAATTAACAATGCCAAAATATAATGCCAAACTTGAAATAATAAATAAAACAATTTTTTTCTCAAAATTTAATTCTACAATATTGTTTAAAAGCCGTTTATAGCAGCTATTGAATTTTTTACATCTTATCACATCACAACACAATTTTATGTAAGATAGAGTGAATCAAATTTATCTACTGAGCTAACGGAGAGCCACTATCGCACTTTCTTAGTCAAACTTCTAACTTTACACATGTAACATTTTTAGTTACATAATTTTGCCGTGTGTAAAAATAAGTTGGTCGATTTAAACTGATCCCTGAATGACGCTCACCACATAAAAGAAAACGCAAGCAAACAAGAGAGTTAACGTTTTTAAAGAGCTGTAAAATGGCGGGAAACCTCGATACTAAAGTTTACGACTGACTGGTAGCGAATGTCCGGCTTTTTTGATCTGCTTCCCGAAAACTACTTTGGTGGCGCCAGTTTTACTATGGAAATTTACGTGGTTTTCACACATTTTAAACGATATTAAACGGGACTCACTCACGTGTTCGTATAGTCATAACACGACTATAGTTTCGATCGCGTTCGGCGACCTTTCTCAAGTTGGCGAGTGCTAACACGCGGAGCCGTGCATTGCGAGACGGCTCCGCGTGTTAGCACTCGCCAACTTGAGAAAGGTCGCCGAACGCGATCGAAACTATAGTCGTGTTATGACTATACGAACACGTGAGTGAGTCCCGTTTAATATCGTTTAAAATGTGGCGCCAGTTATTATAAAAGTACCTAAGTAAATATTTAAATCACCAAATAAATGCTTCAAACCCCTTATGTAGTGTCAGGTAACAAAAAAAAATTAATTACAAAGATAACGAAACATGTACCAATAATAGAAACTCAAAAATTGCAATGGTTCTAACTGTTACTAGGTTTTTATTTAGAATTTTAGATTAAATATTGGGTTTTTTCAACAATCACTCAAGCGATTTAGATAAAAGTAAAATAGGACCACCACATTTGAAGTGTACTTAATCTAAGTTGAATTGAGAAACAAATTTTTTGAAGTCGGTCAAATAAAATTGCGATCGTTAAAACTAGATGGCGTTAGTATGTCCTTAAAACACACAGATGTTTGGTTTGTTCGGGAGAAGAAGGGCTAGCACTCGGCATTTGTAAGTCGAATATTGTGAGAGCAATATTCAATCCCACTTCTGATATGTTAGAAATTTTTAGTCGTTGTTGGCCTGAGTCATCAACATTATTATTGTTAATAACTAGAATAACTAGATGTTACCCACGGCTTCGCCCGCATGATATTGATTTTTGTGCTAGCTATCCCATGGAAACACTTTATTTATCCGGGAAGAAGACTATGTCACTTTCCGTCTTTCAAAACCGAGGCCCTACCTTACCAGTGGTAAGGTAAGGTAATGTTAATATCATATTTTAGGGTTCCGTACCCGAAGGGTAGAAACGGGACCTATTACTAAGACTCCGCTGTCCGTCTGTCTGTCTGTCACCAGGCTGTATCTCATGAACGGTGATAGCTAGAACGTTGAAATTTTCACAGATGATGTATTTCTGTTGCCGCTATAACAACAAAAACAGACAAAAAATAATATTTAAGGGGAGCTCCCATACTACAAACCTGAATTTTTAGCCGTTTATTGCTCGATATCAATAACGGAGACAGGTAGATGCTTAAAATATTCACAGAATATATGTATAATTGTATGTTTACTCCAATAATTAATTACTAAATTTAAATAAAATAAATATTTAAGGAGGCTCCCATACAGTACGGAACCCTTCGTGCGGTTCCACTCGCACTTGGCCAATTATTTTCACTCGTATTCTAGATTGGCCCCATAGTAAATGTTGTTCATAATGATGGTGTTAATTACCCCATTTTGGCCCTTTCAATTAAATAAGGTTCCGTACACAAAAGGTACAACGGGATCCTATTGCTAATACTTAGTTGTCCGTCCGTCTGTCTGTCACCAGGCTGCATACCCTAAATTGTGATACCTAGACAGTAGAAATTTTCACAGATACCTACTGTGTTTCTTTTGCCGCTTTAACAACAAACACTTTCTAAGCACAAAATAAAATATATTATTTTTAAGGACAAATATATTGATTCCCATAAAAAACGTGTTTTTTTTTTTCGCTTATTTTGGTCGACGCTTGAAATATTGTCAGAATTTTTAGTTCAATATTTTTTAAGTATATTCACTTCAATAATTAAATGAGCGCCACGGTAGCGCTCAGTTGTGAATGCCACCCGCGGTTACCCATCTGACCGTCCTGAACGTTGCTTAGCTACTGAAATCCTCTGCCAGTTTGCAAAACTACAGCCCGCGTAGAATAATAAAATATTCATTGTTTTGTAAATACAAATCTCAAACCTGTTTGGTTTAGGGAGCGATGGCAGATTATGTATACTGTCAGAACGCAGAATTGGCCGCAGCTGTCTATGGGACCCTTCGACCACGGTAATGAGATACCATTACCGTGCTTCAACTGACCGTGAGAGGGATAACCCTCTGGTTACTCTTTCACGCCCGAGCTTTCATCGAATCTGATTTTTCGGGTTCCGTACCCAAAGGGAAAAACGGGACCCTATTACTAAGACTTCGATGTCCGTCTGTCTGTCCGTCTGTAACCGGGCTGTATCTCATGAACCATGATAGCTAGGCAGCTGAAATTTTCACAGATGATGTATTTCTGTTGCCGCTATAACAACAAATAAAATAAATATTTAAGGGGGGGCTCCCATACAACAAACCTGAATTTTTAGACGTTTTTCGCTCTATATTAATAATGGCATCAGGTAGATGCTTGAAATTTTCACAGAATATTTAGTTTTATATTCACTTCAATAATAAATAATAAAATTAAATTAAAATAAATATTTAAGGGGTACCCATACAGTACGGAACCCTCCGTGCGCGAGTCCGACTCGTACTTGGCCGATTTTTTCATACCCTTTTTGACGATGCTATCTTTACCCACATGACACATCAGTGGCGGAATAGCCAGCAGGCTGAGTAGGCTGAAGCCTAGTGCGGCAGATTTTATGGGGGCGGCAAATTTCGGACCATTAATTATTTAATTGACAAAAATACAAGATTGATTTGTATTCCTAAACATTATAAAGTCTACAGAGAAAAAACAATAAATATGAATAGTTTTACAGCTTCATATTTCATATTTCAACAGCCTACTGGCGGCAAATACGTAAATCCGCCACTATGACACATCCATATTATACAAGGTTATTTACATAGGTTATTTAAATATTTGCCCTGCACTAAGCCGAGAGGGACTGAATAAGACCATCAAAATGAACAACATTATGGGATCAACCCGAAATTTTAGAAAAAAAAACAGCTGCCCGTGTCCTATAAAAAAAATTGCAACTCAAAAACGACAAAATGTGATGGGAATAATATGAAACAAATGATAATTTTTCTTTTGACTCCGGGTTGTCCTTTTAGTAAAAGTTGTTCATAATTATGGTCTAAATAACCTCCTATTGGCTTAGTACTCGTACACCACTTCTGGATAACCCTGTGTAAAAATGGCACAACCGACTTCAAGAATACTTAAGAGATTTAATCTAAAGCATAATTTCAAGATCAGAGTGAATAAAGTATCTTCTAAGTCTGCGTGCTTCATCTTCGACCACAAAGTCGCGTACCATCAGGCGAGTTGGTGGTCAAGCGCGGACTTATTCGTGTTAGTACAGAAATTATTATGAAAATATAACTTTTTTTAAAATACAAGCTTTTGAGATCCTGGATTTCATGTAGCAGTAGAGTGCTAGCTGAGACAAGTAACACGAACCCAAACACGACGGGTCTATCTTGTTTAGTACAGGAGTTCCTATGGTCACCTTCCGACTCCATCATCAGATCAGCCCAAGGTACCATATTATTGCACAGTCACGCTATATACTTACCTACATTTTCGAGAAAAATTTCAGCTCAATCGGAAACCGGGAAGTTGGTCAAATTTAACTTAAAAGATTCCACCCGAACTTACATACTACATTGTACATCCATTGCAAGTTAATTAAAAGCTTGTAAAAAAAAGGCACTCACGTCCATGTTGATTTGCAGCGTGCGAGCGCGAGCGCGTCTCTCCTCGGCGCAGACGCGCGCGCGCAGCAGCGCCGGCACCGACACGCGGCTCACCCACTCGCCGAACTCTGCACACCACACGCTCAGTACAACACCGGGACACGGGACAGGTGACACGAAGCTGACTAATGAGGATCATGTATCATCATTCAATGCTTGTTAAATACAGGTTATGCTAGTGAAGTGAGGGAAGTGAGCCCGCAAACCATGAAACATTTGGCCGACTGTGCACCATACAGGACTTAAATCCCAATACTAGGGTATCATGATGAGAGATGAGACGTGAGATACGAGGCAAAGTAGACGTGGGCGACACACCCACTCGCCGAACTCAGCACACCACACGTTCAGTGCAACACCCGGACACGGGACAGGTGAGACAAAGCTGATTAGTGAAGATGATCATACTCACAGTGTATCATAATTAAATTCGCGTTAAATATAAGTTATGCTAGTGAAATGAGAGAAGTTGAGAGCCCGCACACTATGACGCATTTGGCTGAAAGTGCAGCGTGTTCTAAAACTTGCATCATACAGGACTTAAAATCCAAATAAGTACTAGGGTAGCATGATGAGACACGAGATAGTATACAAACTAGACGTGCGCGACACCCACTCGCCGAACTCTAGGCACCACTTGCTCAGTACAACTTGCGACACGGGGCAAGGGGATAGAAGAAACGAATGACGATAGTGATGATGCACCAATCAATGATGATCATGATGATTTACTGCGATAAGTTCAACCGGAATAAGGGACAAAAAAGAAGGAAAAAATAGCAACACGCGAGTGGAATAATTAATTGTCTTAAACTGGAGCCTCTGGAGAAGGTGAGTGAGAATCCCATTACTAGGACAACATAATGAAAAAGGAGATAGTATAGCAAATTAGATGATCTGTACAACACTGGAACACGGAGAAAGTGGTAGGTGAAACAAAGCTAATGCACTAATTAATGATAATGATGCACTGTGATAGATGTCGGTGGAATAAAGAAGGTAACGAATGTATGTAATGAAAATAACCATAGTTGGATAGAGACTGGAATTTGTTTGAGCCTGGAGCCTAATGATATAGATGAAATGGGAAAGGTGAGTGAGAATCCTAATATGTAATAGAATAGCATGATGAGACAGGAGATAGTATAGCAAATTAGACGTGCGCGACTCGTCAGATTCTGCACACTACATATCCAGTACAACGAAGCAAGGGAACAGATGAGAAAAGATGGGATCAATGTTGAAAGTTATGCGAAGGATGGCATGAAGATGAAATGAGGGATTAAAGAAAATCACAATACCAGGATTATGAGGCCAGGGTCCTGACATGAAAAGTAAGAAATGAAATAGGAAAAAAAATGTTGCAGATCCAATATAGATACTGCTGTATCGCTTGATTTTATTATAATTAAATAAGATCACCACGTTATTGGAACGCATGAAGTAGCGTATTTTTTTATGCCACTGTTGCTTCACGTCTCAATAGGGTGGCCACGGGCAGTTATCAAATAAATGGGCGTGTGTTTTAATGCCGAGCCTCTATTACACAAATTACACAATAAAAGAAATCACAGTACGACTATGGAACATTCATAAATCTATCCATGAACAGACCATGCAATACATTTACGATAGTATGAAACATGCTACACACAATGGTAGTGTAAAGTGTAGGTGTACGTATATTTTTGAGTGTTTTATTTGGATTCTACTCTACAAAATCTCTACATTATTTATATGCATTTGACATAGTTTTGAGTTTGGTCTAACTACTGTGCTGGGCTCTTGATTCTGGGAGCCCTAGTGTCAAGAAAATTAGAGTATAAGATAGGTCAGCATTAATTTGAAGAGTTTTGCCAGGTTTTGTCAATAGAAATCATGCCAATTAGTACTTGGGAGGAACAATGATAAATCTAAATTAGAACTAAACTACCACCACTAAAAGTTGACAACATCGACGCCGAGGGAAGACAGGACTATGTTGCAGAAAATTTTAACTTTTGTGTAAATTATAATCTGATATTTTTAACATAATGAGGAACAATTTCGAAAATCAGATCCCAGTAACCAACTTTTTCGACTTGGACAATTTAAAATAAAGTAAGTAAGTTCGTATAGGCCGGGTGGCTAGCCCTGGTGTCAGAGTTTTTAGGCCGCCTGAAGGCCTCTGACATGGCTAAACGGTTAAAACAACCGGGGCCTACAATTAAACGTGTCATCCGAGCCACGGTAGCGCTCAGTTGGAAAATGCCACGCGCGGTCACCCATCTAAGTACTGACCGTGCGGAACGTTGCATTTGAAATTAAACCCGTATATGGGTATTAAATTCTCTGCAAATCCTGCATCTTACATGTAGTATTTATTTATATTTGTCTTATATTAGCCTCGCTCAGCGCAGCTTCTGTGGAAACGGCTTATCCGAGCGAAACTAGGCAAAAAAAGTGATTACATGGTTTCTTAACACACACCACCGTCGCTACGCATCTCAAGCTAAAATTTTAAATCTTAGCAACAATCAGCAAATCTTTCACTTATTTTCGCTAACAAAATCATAAAAGCTAGAGTTGTCTTCAGAACATGGTCCTTCTTCCAAGCGCATACAAGCGTCTAAATATTTTCTATCATTGTTCATCCAAAAAGTAGAGAGAACTGACCTATGGCCTCCGGGGTCATTATATCTGAGTGTTCAATATCTGTATCCATCGTGAATGTCTTAGTTATTATTGTGTTATTATGCTTTGTACAGTGTTATACTCGTATCACACTTGAATCACTCATCACTGTTTTTTCACTGTCATTTATGCTTTTTACATTATCATTGTTTAGTTTTGTTACAAGATTGTGTTGGTCCGACATGATAATCCTTTCGGAAGGAGTGTTTGTGGTTGTTTTATGTTTGTAGTTATTACAGTCCCAGTTTTGAAGTTTATTTGTAGGAAGGTTGAAGAACAGTCCAAATGATTCTGCAAAAAAATGTTAGATTTCTGTATCTTGGTGAAAGATAAAACGTATCAGTTTTAAATGCATGTGTAGTGTGCATGTGTGTACGTACATATTTTGTGAATTTTTAAAATAATGTTTTTAATGCTTGAAATAATATTTTTAATGTTTAAAATAATATTTTTAAACACGAACGTGTGCAAAATATTAGATGCTACAAATAGATTAAATTATAGATTTTAGATGCTAAAATATTTCATTTGATAAAAATTTCATTACATTAAGTAGGTTGTGTGTGAGTAGATAGATAAAATGTTGTAGGTTGTTTCATTAAATAACATTTTGACAAAGTAATACCTGTAATTTGGCATTTGGCAAACTTTCTGGTAAACGTTAAAATCTGGAAAGGGCTATCCTTGCAAGAGTGTAAAAATGACCCACGACTTAATTCAGACCTATCAAACAAATAAACACAACGCGTATACAATAACACGTCGTACGCTACGCTTGCTGGTGGTAGTTTTCACTAGAGACTTTTTCGACCCCATCGGACAATATAAATCGTTAACATTGGGTCAAGCCATTTCGGAGGAGTTAGATAGCAAAGACAGGCTTGAGATTTTTATAAATTAGAAGCTATTGGTCAAACAAAAAAATAGAAAAAAAACTATTAAATAAAAAAAAAAACTTGAATTCTGTTTTGATCCCATATAAAGTTGTTCATAATAATCAGTACGTATATAAAGGTATATCTGAAAGTTTATATAGTTTGTAAGCCAACACCCTGGCCTGCTTATATACGAACAGAGGTAGCTCACGAGATAAATCACGGGTAATTTGGCAAATCCCGGGGTTTGGCGCACACCTGGGATGCTTTTGTCCTTGATGTTCAATTGTAGCCCGTAAAACGCATATTGCATTCGAGTTGGGCACCACACTGTTTGCACTGATTAGTTAAAATTAAAATCCTCGTACCTACACATTCGGATTTAGTTAAAACCTACCGCGGTGGTAGGGTCAACCACACTTGACGGGACGTCTGAAGAACAATTTTTTAGGGTTCCGTACCCAAAGGGTATAATATAGACGGGACCCTATTACTAAGACTCCGCTGTCCATCTGTCTGTCTCCAGGCTGTATTTGATGAACCGTGATAGCTAGAACGTTGAAATTTTAACAGATGACGTATTTCTGTAACAACAAACGCCTATAACAACAAATACTTAAAACAAAAAAAAAAAATTAAGGGAAGCTCCCATACAAGTAACATGATTTATTTGCTCGATATTAATTGAGCAAATATATAAGTAAAGGCCCTGTAAAGGCCACTCTATACCTACAGCCAAAAGATAGCGATATCAATCTCTTAATAAAGCCCTGCCAATGTGTCCTGCCAACTGGGCATTATACTTGAACTTGTTATTATGTCGCGAAAGATTGGTGATAACGGGCCTAAAGATATATGGAGACTATTACGGTGACAACCTGTCTTCGGCCGAAAGGGGACGATTTACGGCCGAGATGACGATTGACGTTATATTAGAACCGCATTGTACAACGCTATGATATATTATACTACTAGCGACCTGCCCCGGCTTCCCACAGGTGTGTTATATGTAAACTTTCCACTTGAAACACTCCATCTATTAAAAAAACTGCATCAAAATCCGTTGCGTAGTTTTAAAGATATAAGTGTACATGGGGACAGACAGCGGGAAGCGACTTTGTTTTATAATAAGTAGTGATGACAGGGTCACTGCGAATTAATTTGCAATAATAATGCTGGCCCTAGAATGTCGTTTCAAAATCAGCTTTTCCCCAAAAAGTTTGTCGAATTTCGGCAAAATTTACGGAACAGCTGATTATATTTCTAGAATTATTCTGAGCTAAACTAAAGTTTACAAACAAAACAGCGGTTACGAAAGACTGATTGGGATTGACGAACTTTTAAAACCTTGCTGAGCATTTGTGTTATCTATCTATACATCGTTCCATTTTTAGAAGGACTACGTCTCATAGGAAACATTTACTGTCATTTTACAATCGGCAATATTCTCTGCTAAATTGGTATCGAGTTCGAAAAACTATTGGGTTGAACATTTTAAAGAGATTTTCTACTATATAAAAATCACATAAATTGTCTGAGATAAGCGAGGAAGCAGATGAAAAACACACAAATGCAGTGAATAAAAATTTAACATAAAGAGGACTAAATATTTTATTTTTATATATTTGTTGAACAATCATTGATCAACAAACATTAAACAGCCACACCGAATAATAAATTCATTCATTCATAAATATTCTGAGCCAATAGAACTCGATCCATGAATAGAAAAACAGGAATCAGGAAGCGCCCACAAATCAGACAATCTATAGTAACAAACAACCTTGGAATATAATATATCACTGAACTGAAAATAGCTAAGAAACGTTACGAAAATGAGCCCAATGACAAATAGTTCAGTAAGTGAAGTATTCAATGAATTCGGTTTACCAGCAGTGGGTTATTTCCGAATGATACCGGGGCCGGCACAGGCGGGTTTATGGCAAACGTCCGGAATGCGCAGACGCCGCGACATCCGGTAAAACGATATTCCGATAGTTACACAGTGAGCGCAATTTCTAACTGCTTGCTACTTGCAGGTATTGAATCATCGATCGAATAGAAGTTGTGATACTGCCTCTGTCTCATTGGCCTAGTGGTTACCCTGACTCCTGGGTCAAATAGGCGTGGGTTCGATTCCCACCCAGGTCAAGCATTTTTGTGATGAACATGTGTGTTTGTTTCGCGTCTAGATATTTTTATCGAAATAAATGATTATTTGTATGAATTTAAAAATAAGTATACGTACGTAATACCTATATCAGTCTCTGGCAACCATATGATATAGGTACATACAATACTGTACCGCACACACATACAAGCACTAATTTAATTACATATTTCGATGTTCTATATTCTAGAAGTGCGGGGATTCCTATGTTACAGGCGAACCTTTGGTTATAAGGAATCCCCAATATAGGTACTGTAATTTAAAGTTAAATTGTGAACCGAAATAAAAATTGTTTAAAATTGTTTAAATATCACAAGCTTTACTTAGTTGGGGGTCAGAGACCGTGTGTAAAATGTCCCATGATACCATTTATTTATTTATCTCAGTTGTGACAGATCATTAGAACGGAAAAACTCCTTAAGTTAGCTATATAACAACCCACAACAACCTTACAAGTTAAGGCGTGTAGAGTTTTAAGGCTCTACATGAGATCTGACAACTTTTTGATAGTGCGAGCTATTGTCCCGTTTCAGCAACATTTTACATGAAAATGTTTTTGGTAGGATTTGTTAAGTCTAAAAATAGGGTCGTAGGTTATTTTTTATCCTCTTACATTTATATATTTTACACGGCAAAACAATTTTTGCCGGGTCAATTTTACCTTATTATTTAGAAGAAAATCTATCAACTAGATGTGTTCAGGAATGAATACTTCAAATGAACAAGTTCAATAAATTGTTATCGTATTTTACCGAAATAATGTTTTGCCGAGTCAGCTACTAGATATCAGTCAGCTTAGGTCAGCTGGGAGGTATAACATAATATTTATTAATAGTTGACTATATGACGAAAATATTACAGCCCTAATTACTATAAACAAGAGAGATTTACAAGGCATTTACGAGTTTCTACGAAGCAGGTAGGTAGGTATGTGTGATCAATGCATGAACTTGAAATAGACGCGGTATAATTAGCCTCGTCGCCTACGTTGGCTAAATGCGAGTACTAGAGCGACGCGATATGGTGTTAGTCATACTCGCGAGCTGTGAAATTCATAGGTAGGTCGAATCACACAACTAGTCCGCCGTGATGTTAGCTACAAGCTGCGGATAACCCAATCCTGACTGAAGCTAATTTAACAGCTACGCGAGCTGTCTCAGATGTGAGATATTCGTTCAGACTCATAAGAAATGTTCTCAAATGCAAATGCAGAAATTGTAGAGTTTTGAAGAACATTCTGATACTTAAGACTAGAAAAGAACGACTTTTGTGGCACAGGCAGAGGTGAATCAAATAAGTACTGGTACTTCATAATAAAGATTAAACTACGGGAAGAGTAAGAAAAATAATAGGTATAATACAAATCTATATTTTGTGTCTGCCTTTATGCAAATCTGGGACTTTGCTATTCCGGTATTTTGCTTATCTACTGCATAGACCTTACATAAATATTCAAGTTTTCGTATGGATCCAGAGAGCATGAAATTGTTTATGGCAGCAGAGTATATAATTTGCTCTATTACTTACGAACGCACTAGTGTTTGTTACTTTTATATATCTAAAAAATATCAAATAACCTCTAAAAATATTCAAAACGAACAATTAGTGATTTATAGATTGGACCAATTAAAACAAGTGAGTTGACGCTTGATCCATGCACATGATATCAATATCAAACTCAGAAGTGGGATACAAATATCAGATTAATCGAAAGCGGTACTCCTTTCTGCACTAACAGGTATACAGTAACTAGTAGGTAAAATCAGACCAACTGACAAATCAAACTGTTTGGTGTGAGTTTTAATGTCGGAAATGTCAAACCAGCAGTTGGATAAATAGAGGTTGAGTCACTCGCCACTGCAGTGACCGGCGACCGACGTAGTAAAATAGATTGTTGTTTCATGTTATTCTGACTGCAATTTGTCTTAACAGTGTACACGTGTTGTAATGCAGAGAAGTATAAATGCAATAGGGATGTAACACCCCTTTACAGTGTGCATATATAGTTTTAATTTAGACAAACACCTCTTTACAGTGTACTGTTTTTAATTTAGGTTAAGTTTAATATGGGTCTGTGCCTGCAATAAATGGTTTTTATTTTTTATTTATTTTATTTTTATGTAGATACTAGATATCTATGAATTAAATACTTTGATTCATAAAAGTTCATTCATTCTCACACTCAACAGTCGAGTTTACGTAACGCTTTGTTTTCTTTAACTAAAAATCATGTGTTTTATCGCCAATTAAGAAAAAAATTAAATTATATATTTTTACGCTGACATTGGAGTTTAAAACTATACCTTGAACTGATTTCTAGTTATCATGTTAGATACAATCAATAAAATAGAGACGGTCGAAAACTAATTCCAACAAGAATCTGGCATCGAGAAAGGCCAAGTTCAACGCGAAAATAGCAGCTGTTGCGTCTTACACTTAAATCCCAATCAGCTGTTTCATGTCTATTGTTAAATTGCGAGCTTACAAATCAAATGCGAAAGTAAATCTGTCCGTACTCTTTATTTTTCACAACTACTGAACTATTCTAATTATAGAGAATATGATAGTAGTTTATTAATAAGGGTACAGAAATTGCTACAATGAGTCATTACTCAATTAAATCTTCAGTCAGATATTCCAAAAAAAAATCTACTTTTATCCGCACATCGATCTATCAGTGATGTCACCACTGACAGCTGAAGTTTAGAGGACCGAAAGAACTCGCCCAAATGTCACGAGTACGCCGACAGAGTCCGCGTTCCTCTCTGTTTACACCACTCTTATCTTTTCCCCCACCGTCACTCTTATACCCCTAATCGCAAGTATCAAAATCGATTACACGTCTCGTTTTTTTCTATTTGTAATTAATGAACATGGGTTATATCAATTGGGAGTCTTATTGTGGGGTGGTAAGGTTTGTTGTTGTTTGTTTGGGCGGGAAGAAAGTCTGCTCAGGGCCGGACGGGCGGGCGGCGGAGCTATTACCGTCGCTACTGGGGCAAGGACGGCTAGCGCCGATGCAGTCGTTGGATTGATTGACCGATTAATCTCAGCTAGACAAGCTGTTCTCATAGAGTTAGCATTCATATTTTGTAATCAATTTTCTACGCGCTGATGCAATATGCTTTCAATCAGTATTATTGAATTCCTATCGAGGATACCGTACCTACAGAGGATACGTATCTATAACACGTCCTATCTATACATCCAACAGTGCGCATGGTATCGTGAGACGATAAGGATACAATATCTCGAATATCTAGGGCCAAATTGGCTGGTATGAAGCTGGGTATGCTGAACAAGGTTAGGCGGTACTTCACACCGGGACAGTTGCTTACTCTGTATCAAGCACAGATCCGCTCGTTTCTGCATTACTGCTGCCATGTTTGGGATGGCTCGGCTAAGTATCAGCTCGAGGCCTTGGAATCGGTGGACCGGCGTGCTGTTCGGCAAAAGTTAGTTGAAAAAAAACTTCATTGTAGGGTTGCGAGTCTGTCCATTTTCTATAGGATTCATTTCGGAGAGTGTGCATCTGAGCTGCACGACCTTATCCTACCATTCCCTTTTTACTACAGGACAAGTAGAAAGACGCAACATTACCACCCCTACACTGTCGATTTTCCTTCGATAGTATTCGTACGAAGCGGTTTGACTCAACATTCGTACCGTCAGGGAATGGAACAGTCTTCCTGCTTTCCTGTTTCCTAAGAGATTTATATGACTTTTATAATCTAAAGCTTTTCAAGATCAGAGTGAATAGGTATCTTCAAGGTCTGCGTGCTTCATCTTCTACCACAACGTCGCTTACCATCAGGCGAGTAGGTGGTCAAACGCGGACTTATTCGCGATAAAAAAAACATAAATTGTGTTATATCTTCTGACTTGTTGTATGTTTCTAAAATGGATGCACCAGACTAATTTTAAATAATGACTAGACCAAATTGGTCTTAGAAATAATTGGACCAGATTGGTCTCAGAAATGGCTTGACCAGACTAGTTTCAAAAATGGCTGGATCATAATGGTTTCAGAAATGGTTGGATCACACTGGTCTCAGAAATGGTTGGATCATAATGGTCTCAGAAATGGTTGGATCAGAATGGCGTCAGAAATGGCTGCACCAGATTGCCTATCTACCTATCCTAGACTAGAGTATCAAGTCTGCACAAGCACAAAAGTATTGTTTGCTTTACTTAACTTGCATAACTTCAGCACACAATAACCATGTCTATGGCATTGTACGTTTTGCGCCATATGTACCATGTCGTTGCACTATTTAGTTATGATTATTTATCATATTTTATTTTTGTTCTTTTGTATTTTTTATTACAAAGTATTTTTGTAACCGAATCATTTACTTAAATACTCTCTCTATTAAATTACTAGTCTAATTACTAGTCCTTCTATTTACTAGATCCAAATTTAATTAAACGAAAATATCTTTCAAGAATCAACAGCCAAGTGCACTACAATAAAACAGTGTATTCTAAAACGTAACAATACGAAAATATTTTTATGTCAATGTCATGGATCGAGGTGTCGACACACGGCGCGACTCACGCGCATTTTTGCGTTTTCACTATTGTTTTCTTTTCGAATACGCCGCGAGCTTTTTGTGTAAAAAGTTTCGAGTAAATATTGCAATTTTATGCTTTCATTCGGTTTTATAAGATTCTCGATATTTTGTTTGTTTATGTTAGTTGTGTTGAAGGGAGAGTTGGTGTGTGTGATTGTATCTTCTATCAACATTTAAATATTTAAAACTAACGTTCAATTTCCTATGCATGCGTTTGATTGAAATTGTTTGAAGTGTTCCTCATATTTATCGTTTGTTGTTAAACGTTTTTCATTCACATTATGGTTATTATTTGATGCTTTAATATTTCATTTGCAGAAAAAGTTGCTTTTGTCTTTCAAGTTTTTACTACTGATGATATACTTTAGATTGAAATTGCTTTGAGCTTTTATTTCTACAAAATTTAAACTTAAGTATATTTTTCAGTTTCATTTCCGTTATCATTTAGAAAACAACATTTTGGCACAAAAAGTTTAGTTTAGTATTTTTTGTTGATTTGTGTAGTGTGTCCGATGAATCACTGTCGTCACTCAAACCTGATCACTGGCACAATGTAAACATATACACGTGTTAGGGGGATGTTATGTACACATGAGGGGAGGACCGGCACAGTACCACAGAGTACCTAGTGACGACTAGGTTGGTTCGCGCACGAGCGTCCGACCCGCGACGCCGCGTTAGTTCGACTGCGGTGCATTCCGCAGCTTTATTTCGATACGGCAGATAGGTCGAGCGGCCTATCTAGATTTATGGCCGAGATATGACTGATTCGAGAGCTTCGATGGGCTTGCTGTGGCACTGGGTTAATGCTTTCGAAGGTGTGTGGTATAGGTACATTTGGTTACAAGCTGGCCCGACGAACTTCGTACCGTCACTCTTTAAATTACACGACAGACATGAACTATATTTCAGTGGATAGATTTCACCATCATTGCAATTGAAGGACGTCTACACCTGGATCAAGGCCTATATCTACCTATAGATAAATGACCGATATATGATTGATTCGAGAGCTTTGATGGGCTTGCTGTGGCACTGGGTTAATGCGTTTGAAGGTATGTACTTACATTTGGTTATTTCATCATCATTGCGTCCGCAGGAGTAGACGTCCTGCGGACACAGTGATAATGAATATAACGGCTATAGGCCGTTTGATTCGATGTGACAGATTTATGACAAAGATACGACTGATTCCAGAGCTTCTATGGGTTTGTTGGAGGGTTAATGTTTTCGCAGGTATGATGTGGCGTACATTTGGTTATTTCATCATCATTCCAACCGTATGTTTACTGCTGTATATAAACCTTCGATATAGATGTTCGATAGGGCTAATTGTGAACGGTTTACATGCTATTCTGCGATCTTAATAAGCTCATATTATGTTTATTTTATGCGTGGGTGTTCTACGCTGCGCTAGCTGATACGTAGATACGATAAATACGGTAGATTTTGTTTATTTGCATAAATCCCATTTGCGTACGGTTTATCATTGCCGTAAGAGCCGAGGATGATTATTAAATTATCAGCCTGGGCTCTTATTTACAGAGATTTGGTGTGCGTGCGGATTCCCCGTAATAACTTAACTTTACTATTATTTTTGACAAAATTTGTTTTTATTTTTATTTTTGACTGTATTTTTTTTCAGTACCTACTATTTAATTTTTTACAATTTTTTTGCTCGATATTAATGCATGTTGTCTTCACCTATAATTATTGCGACATTTAGCTCTTATTTTTTTATGTACTTATAATCTTTTAACAATGTATTGATGTACACAATGTTGGTGAACTGAAATAAAATAAATAAAAATAGCTAATCACGATCAGATCACGTTCACGTTTTTATGAACATCTAAAAAAAAATGTAGGTATCAGTACACGATGTAAAACATATGTGTACAGTTAAAATTTAAAAAAGATCTTAGGTAGCCTATTTATTTAGGTTTTATTTTATCCTAAAATTATGCACATAATGTCAATTTCATTCATGTATCGCTATTGCATTCATTCCCTTTGCTAGCTCTCTCGCTCGCAAAAGCCCGCCCACAACTTTATTACCTACAAGTCTTGCAACATGGCTAGCAAATAATTTAACCAATTATTTCAATTTTTAAGGGATAATTTTAGGATATTGATTTATTAACTTTTTATTGCATATATATGTTTAGTATCGTGCACTGATACCCCAAATTTTTTTTAGATGTTCATAAAAAGTAGTGGTGTACGAGTATAAATAACGAATAATTGTTGCCGATACAAACAAACCTTGTTATCTATCTATCAGTCATAGGACGTTTACCGCTGGACATAGGCCTCCCTTAAAGATCTCCAATAAGACCGGTTGGTAGCGGCTTGCATCCTGCGCGACCCTGCGGTCTTAATTAGGTCATCTGTCCACCTTGTGGGTGGACGTCTTACGCTTCGCTTGCCGATACGTGGTCTCCACTCGACCTGAACCTTGTTATGGTCTTTGGCAGTAAAATCGTTGTCGGATTTTGTCTATTCTATAAAAATAAGTAAGTACCTAATAGCTCTTAAAAGAATAAAATATCAAGGAAACGAATTTTGCAGGCTGTAATATACACAATTACACATATTTCATAATATTAGTAAAGAGGAGTGGTGTGTGGTTAGGGACTGGAAAGGAATACGTGGGGGTGGACTTCATCAGAGGACCTGAAATGGAAAAGGATTACATGAATGTTAACTAAAAAAATAGACCTCAATTTAGAGGTAGTTTAATGAGGTCAGATTATTAGGAAGATTAAATTACAATTATACAATTACTAGCGACCCGCCCCAGCTTCGCACAGGTGTATTAACATATAAACCTTCCTCTTGAATCACTCTATCTACTAAAAAAAACCGCATAAAAATCCGTTGCGTAGTTTTAAAGATATAAGCACACATGGGGACACACAGTGGGATGCGACTTTGTTTTAGACTACGTAGTGATTTTTTACATAGACAATATGAAACTTATATTTTTTTCGTATTATTTATATTAGAGATATTCAGTAATCATATTGCAAAGATTCAGGTTTTTAAGTAGCGCGAGGTTGATAGTAAAAAGATTTAATAAGATGAAGAGAAAGGATGTGAGCATTTCGGTGAAAATCAGAAATGAAGAAGACGTGAGCATTTCGGTGAAAATCAGAAATGGAGACGGCGTGAATATTTCTGTGAAAATCAGAACTAGAGAGGACGTGAGCATTTTGTTGAAAATCAGAAATGGAGAGGAAGTGAGCATTTCGGTGAAAATCCTTATCTTATCCACCCTTATAGGCCGAATCATACAAGTCGGCGGATGTGAAGTTGGCTATAAGCTCAGTAATATCCAATCAACGCGCAGCTATCTGTGAGCTTCAGTCAGGATTGGATATTCCACCTTGTATATATTATTATAACTTCACATTCGGCCTATACTGCATTTGTATGATTCTGCCTATACTCGCAATGGGTTTGATGACGTGAAGGTTAACCGTGTGTCGGTGTTTCGGATACTGACCTGCGCGCGGTCGCGCGGCGAGTGGTGCAGCGTGAGCGCGCGGCGCAGCACGTGCAGCCCGTCCAGCCGCACGGCCAGCACGCCGCACACGCCGCCCGCGCCCCGCCCCGCCCCCGCGCCCGCCCGCGCCGTCCGCACTGGCACTACTTCGGTATAGCCGGCGCCGCCAGCGCTGTATGCCAGGATATCTCCCAGGTACAGGTACGCGTGCCTGAAACGTATACACGACTTTTCACCCTTTAAGACTGAAACGCGGACTGGCGCGTTCGCATACAAGGCGTGCCTGCGCGTAGACTTGGGACTGCTAGTTTTGTGTGATAACGCGCGAGCATCCGATTAACTTTAATTTCGATCAAATTAATTTCAAGCCTATATTATGTCTTGTCAATTGACAGTCTTGTTTTTCTGACAGTATTTGACTGTTGAATTTAAATATCTGTTATTAACCAAAACCCAGATAGTTTTGGTTATCTTCCTCTTTGTGTGTTTCAGTAGACCCCGATGCTGGAAATCCTAGTGGAGGGTTATAATTTTAAGTGTGAATCGCTAAAACTGTACTCCAAAACCAATACTTGAAAGGTACCTTCTTACTACAACTGGTGTACACAAATGATAAGGGGACCTCTCGTGACTGACACCATCTCCCTTTAGGAGAAGCCAAACGGCCCGCGACATGAGATATTATTATGATCCTTTTGTCTACATACTCATGGTCCATTGTCCCGTGACTCACTCGATCTCCCTACAGGAGGAGAGGTCGAGCGGGTCCTCGGGCGGCTCGCTGACGACGCTGAACACGAGGCAGTCACGTGGGTCTGCAGCCGAGCGACAATGATCCTTGTGTCTATACTCTCACAGTCTATAGTCTCATGGCTCACCCGATCTCCCTGCAGGAGGAGAGGCCGAGCGGGTCCTCGGGCGGCTCGCTGACGACGCTGAACACGAGGCAGTCACGTGGGTCTGCAGCGGAGCGGCAATGATCCTTGTGTCCATACTCTCACAGTCTACAGTCCCATGACTCACCCGATCTCCCTACAGGAGGAGAGGCCGAGCGGGTCCTCGGGCGGCTCGCTGACGACGCTGAACACGAGGCAGTCACGTGGGTCTGCAGCGGAGCGGCAATGATCCTTGTGTCCATACTCTCACAGTCTACAGTCCCATGACTCACCCGATCTCCCTACAGGAGGAGAGGCCGAGCGGGTCCTCGGGCGGCTCGCTGACGACGCTGAACACGAGGCAGTCACGTGGGTCTGCAGCCGAGCGGCCCGCGCGGCAGCGAGACATATGGCCCAGTAACGGCAGGTCTGCGTCGTGGAGGTTGAACGCTGGGGGTACCGACATGACGAATCTTTAATGGTTGGGCCTTCGTAGTACTAGGTTAAACAAAGTTCCGCACGATCAGTATTTGGATGGGTGAGTGGCATTTTCTTACACGTTAAATTGTAGGTTCCGGTTGTTTTAACCGTTTAGCCAAGTCAGAGGCCTTCAGGCGGCCTAAAAACTCTGACACCAGGGCTAGCCACCCGGCCTATACGAACTTACTTTAGTACTAGGTTGAAACTCCGTCGCAGAACGCTGGTTCAATTTATTCTATACGATTTTTCGCTCTACCAACCTAACCTAGGTTCCGCTTTAGGTATGATTTTGCGCAGTAATTTGCTAAGGTAGAGACGAACTACTGCAGCCGCACGCCGGTCAAATCTAATTTTCCGCAGTAAATTAAATCAAAAACCGCTTTGTTCCTTCAACATTTATAAACCAGTATCTGGCAGGGGCTATTGCCATCTTATCATTTTAAAAAGAGAATAAAAAAAACGATTTAGATTTAGAACAAGACAAACTTGACACACATTTTTTATCAATTTCTGCATTTAGCTAACTCTACATCAATGGTAAAAACCAAAGCGCTGTCGACCAAAAGCCACTTGACGCTAATAACATAAACTAAATCGTTTAAAATGTACAGGACCAAGTCAACTAGTAATAAAATAATCGACCAAGTACGAGTCGGACTCGCGCACGGAGGGTCCCGTACTGTATGGGAGCTCCCCTAAAATATTTATTTTAATTTTATTATTGAAGTGAATATACAACTAAATAGGTATTCTGTGAAAAAAAAAAATTATTTATTATTGAAGTGAATATATAACTAAATATTCTGTGAAAATTTCAAGCATCTACCTGTTACCATTATAAATATCGAGCGAAAAACGGCAAAAAAATCAGATTTGTTGTTTGGGAGACCCCCTTAAATATTAATTTTATTCTGTTTTTAGTATTTGCTGTTATAGCGCCAACAGAAATAAATCATCTGTGAAAATTTCAGCTTTATAGCTATGTATAACGGTTCATGAGAAATAGCCTGGTGACAGACAGACCGACAGACGAACAGACGGGACAGACGGACAGCGGAGTCTTAGTAATAGGATCCCGGTTTTACCCTTTGGGTACGGAACCCTAAAAAGACGAATCAAAATGTCACGTGTAAAAAATAAGACATGTCAATTCTTACTCTTCTTGAAGTTGAAGTAGCATTTTTCAGCGTAATGTTTGGGCTTGGGCAACGATATGGGCGTCTCGAGATCGGCGCCGCGCCGACCGAGGAAACTGTATGCTACGTACAGGCGGGAAACCTGCAAACCACAATCAATGGCCACTTTTACTGTGGCTTTGTTCCCACCACAGGCTAAGATGTCTGATAATTGGTCATATAATACAGGTATTTTTTCTGAAATTTCATAGTTCTTTAGCTAAAGTGAACTTTGGCCTTTTGGGACTGTGTTTTTTAGATGATACCAACATTCATAATACTCGTACCTTGTGATAGACCACCATATCATTATATGGCTATGGGTCGCCATGGATTGTTTTAGCCTCCAGAACAGAGAACACTTATTATGTGTCACTGTAAACCCTAAGTGATTCTCGCCTTTTAATTGAGCGGGCATGGTATTTGGAACTTTTGTTAAGAGAAAGCCAAGTGTATTCTTATTCTTTTACCCTAACGAACTTCATTCTAGTTTATGCCACTTTGAACCTTTTATCTATTATTAACCTCTCGGTCCATCACCAGCTTCGCTCTCCTCATTTAGCGCGAGCCACAGTACCACGATGTCGATGCTCTGATTCTGGCCTTCCTCAACGATCTCATGTCTGGCGAGAATGAAACATCGCGCCACTTCGAACTCTATGCATCTCACCTCTAGGTCCCAAACATATCCTCGCACTCCTCATTGAGCACGAGCCACAGTATCGTGACGTCGATGCTCTGGTCCTGGCCCTCCTCAGCGACCACCTGTCTGGAGAGACTGTCCGTAGCGCCGCTCGTTCCGTAGTCTTATCACAATTGCGTCACTTTGAACCCTATGCCGCTCACCTCTGGGTCCATCATAGCCTCGCACTCCTCGTTGAGCGCGAGCCACAGTATTGTGATGTCTATGCTCTGGTTCTGGCCCCCTCACCGATCTCCTGTCAGGCGAGACTGTCCGTATCACCGCTCGTTCCGTACTTCTATCGCATTTGCGTCACTTGAATACTATGCCTCTCACCCTGGGTCCATCATAGCGTCGCACTCCTCATTGAGCGCGAGCCACAGTATCGTGATGTCGATGCTCTGTTTCTGGCCCTCCTCATTGTTCTTCTCCTCGCCAGACTGTCTGCAGCGAGGCTCGTTCCATTGTTGTTTCACGTTTATGCCACTTTGAAACCTGTGCCTCTCACCTCTGGGTCTGTCATAGCCTCGTACTCCTCCATTGAGCGCAAGCTACAGTATCGTGATGTCGATGCTCTGGTCCTGGCCTCCTCACCATTTTTCTCCTCACGAGACTGTCAGTAGCGAGGCTCGTTCCATTCTCCATTCACGTTTGCATCACTTTGAACCCTATGCCTCTCACCCTGGGTATCATCATAGCCTCGCACTCCTCATTGAACGCGAGCCACAGTATCGTGATGTCGATGCTCGAGACCTGGCTTCCTCACCGATCTCTTATCTGGCGAGACTATCCGAAGCGAGGCTCGTTCCATTCTTATTTCACGTTTGTGCCACTTTGAAACCTATGCCTCTCACCTCTGAGTTGATCATAGCTTCGCACTCTTCATTGAGCGCGAGCCACAGTATCTTGATGTCGAAGCTCTGGTTCTGGCCCCCTCACCGATCTCCTGTCTAGCGAGACTGTCTTTAGCACCGGTCGTTTCGTTCCTCTTTTACGTTTACGTTTGCGCCACTTTGAAACCTATGCCTCTCACCTCTGGGTCTGTCATAGCCTCGTACTCCTCCATTGAGCGCAAGCTACAGTATAGTGAAGTCGATGCTCTGGTTCTGGCCCCCTCACCAATCTCCTGTCTAGCGAGACTGTCTTTAGCGCAGCTCGTTTCGTTCCCCTTTTACGTTTACGTTTGCGCCACTTTGAACCCTATGCCTCTCACCTCTGGGTCCATCATAGCCTCGCACTCCTCGTTGAGCGCGAGCCACAGTATCGTGATGTCGATGCTCTGATCTTGGCCCTCTTCACCGACCTCTTGCCTCGCGAGACTGTCTGTAGCGGGATTCGGTTCGGCCGTATCCGTGTACGTCACGGTTTTCTTACTTTGTTCCAGAATTTTGTTTAATCCTGCAAAATTAACTTCTATTTAGAGTTACATGATTATTTTGTTCGTCAGTTAATTTGGTAATGATTTTTGCTCATGACAATTCATTCGATTTGGAAGGCTAACACAAAATGTAAAAAATTATCAATAGAGATCTTGAAAGAGGGTCCTATTTTATTGATAAAAAAGCCTGAAACTCAATGCGATGTGTTTGAATGGTTAGATTGAACGGATGTCAAACGAAACATTTTTCTTCAAAAGAAGGATTATGCTTGATTCTAGTAGGTGAAGTTTGAAGCTTTACCAGTAAATAATTTGTTATTTGATTCAATTTTGGGGTATTCGCCAGAGTGGCTCTTTTTTTCCATCTCAAGCCAAGTCAATGGAGAAATTTTCACACTGCAACTATTTTAATAACAGGATTTATTTAAATTTAACCACACTCAATAATGTGGAAGACGTTTAAATCTGCAAACACACCGTACGAGCTTGCCAAAAGATTATATGAATTCTTTACGGATGGCTACTTTTCAGTTATGTCTCGAAGATACGAGTAAGTAGATGCCTCAACCTCGGCAGTTTATTTCGCCACCAAGGCCTGTGTTCGAATACCTAAACTTAATAAGAATAACTAGCAAAGATGAGCTTTGCTAGTATCGACGAGTTCATTGGCTTGTCATGATGTCACAGGCCGTGTCTATTTTAATATTGTCGTTACGCACTTACGACAGCTATTAATTTGGGACTAAACTGTGTTGTACTGTCATGAGATCTTTGTTCGATGGTGAACCCGCCAATGCATTGACACTATATGATACTCCGAATAAATAAGTGAAAACGTAAGCTGCCACGCGAAAGCTTTCGTTTATACGTAAATGCGTACACTTGAATGAGGTGTAAGTATGCACATAAAAGTTTTACAGTAGGAGAATACCTACAGAGGTAAGTACTGGGAAATTTTCTTCAGGTCATGACACGAGATGAGGAAGTTACATGGTGCTTAAAGACAAGTGTCTTATCTGTGAAATACGCAGAAATAAAACAGCTTCCAACCAGGTTTATCATAATAACATAATCTACAGTAGGCTCATATAGCATACCTAATATTTCAGCCAAAATCAGCTCATAAGTCATCAGGCTAGCCCTGGAGTCAGTTTTTAGGCCAACTTAAGGCCTCTCACATGACTAAGCAATTATAACAAACGTGACTTACAATTTAACGTGTCATTCGAGCCACATTAAAGCTCAGTTGTAAATGCTACCTGCGGTCACCCAACTCAATACTGACCGTGCTGAATTATCGCTAACGAACACCTAAACTACGCTATAAGCGCTACATAAGTCAACTATAGGTGCTCAAGCTTACCAATGAATTGTCCGATGTTGTCGTATTTGGTTTGCACGTCTCGGTCGGTGTCCTGCGAATTTTGGATAAACGGGACTCGCTTCTTGCAAGCATTGTTCCCTTTGGCCGCCGCCGCCGCGACCACTGAGGCACAGGTTATCATGGATAAATCTATCTATAGGCCGACTTAGAGTTTTTGGCGGCGGTGATATTAGCTACAAGCTGCGGACAAACCAATACTGACTGAAGCTCACAAGAGATTGAGTTATCCGGAGCTTGTAAGTAACATCACAGCATCACATGTAAGTTTGATTCGGCCTATACTTAGCTCATATCCACCTATTGCAATGTGCAATTGTACAGGCCTCTGTTTATCGGCATTTTTCCGGTTCTCTAGTTTCATCCATTGATTTCCTATTTACAAGTGATTCTCTAGTCTAGAGGACGGGCTAGGATTTCAGTGTATTTACTCATCATTACGACAAATTCGGTAACCGGAGAAAAACAGTTATTCTTTACTTTTTGTCGAAGATAATTGAACATTTTCAAGATGTTTGTTTTATTTTATCACGATTTGTGTTTGTCAGGGACATAGGAGGTTGATGGCAACTCAATGGCATAATTATACAGGAATCCTATGCACATCTACTGTACTGTACTAGGCCTTTACAGGACGTATGCCTACCCACGAATGGTGATTGGGCCATATCCATCACGCTGGCCCAGTGCGGGTTGGTGGATTCACATACGCCATCGAATTTCTTTTACGGACGTTATCGTATGCATCAGTAGCAAATAATTAAGAGTTAAGTATAACGATGATGATAATGACGCTAACAAAGACAGAGACCCTGATATACCCAGATTTCAGATAATAGAGGATTTTGAACCCATAAGCAAAAAACATATCATATGGTAGAAGATACGGTATGAATTTTTAGAAAGAATAACCTTACAAAACGTTACAGAGTATAAACACCTGATATTTGAAATGTAACCGTCAAGTCGGGTCATGCGAATCTTGAGATAGGTACAGATTTCCCTAGTGCAGGGTCCATTGGTATTTTTGTAAACCTCAACAATGTCAATGTTCCTTTTTTTGTAATTAAAATCTTTGTATGTTTTGCTAAATAAAACATTTTGTATTTCGTACTTACTCGACAGTTTTCTTTCTTGTATTAACATATCTTGTAAACCTTCGGGTACGCGAGGCTGGAACAAATACTGAAGATTATAATCGTTCTAAAAGAAATTTAGAAAGCAATTCATTTCAATAATTGCATATATCGTACGCCTACGCCTACAGTTTGAAATCTTAGACTAGCTGACCCGGTGAACTTCATGTCACCTTCATCTGGAACACTAATTTCGATGGCGGTTAGCGCCACCAATGGTAGGAACATTTTGTATGGGAAAATTAAACACACTTTTTTATATTTTCCACGCAATTTTCTTTTTATTTCTTTCATAATTCTCCTGACAGTAAAAATATGACAAAAGAATAAGCGAAATCGGTCCAGCCATTCACGCGTGATGCCGTGACTAAGTAAATAGCTGATTTATTAAAAAATCGATCGTCGTAAATTTCAGTATTAGATTTAGTATGTTTGCTCTCAATAAACTTTACTACATCATCAACGTCCAAAGTAAGAGCTTACCGTCGATATTTTAGTGGTGTTCAGTTTTCGCTTTCGATATTTTTCTGCCGCATTTCGCTGAAAAGAGAACAACTTTTTAAAGTTTATTTCTGAGGTTTTTACTAATTTTTTTTAATAAAGACTTAAGAAAGCCTAAAACCATATTTTTTGTTCTGTTTTTTCTTGCGTTCCCAAAAGCACCCGACATAGAAGGAATACCGTGAGTGTAATATGTGTGTATGTATGTTTGTGAGTACACTCATGCAGATTTTTTTATTGGACGGCATGTTACGGCGATATTAAATTTTTGATTATTCAATTTTTTGCATTTACCGCATAAGTTGCTCATTGTAAATTGACAAAAACTCATTTAGCGGCCATAAATAGGTAGTGTAAAAAAGAAAAAAAAGCATCCCTGCCGCTAAGTGAGTATACTAAGTTTTCCTAAACTTAAAATGAGTAGTTCATCTGTAAATAGCAAAACCCCAAAAAATAATAATTTCGCGCGGTGACCAATAGGACCACTCAGAGGTAACTTGAACCCAGCCCATTCCTATCTTCTTTGTACTGGATACAGAATAAGAATAAATAGCTCCTAAACCAAGTACAATTTCCTTGAAACCGCGTTTAAATGCTTATTTTTCACAACAAAAATACACAACCTACTTCAATCGTGTAAAAATTGAATCGAAGTATACAATTTTTACATTATTGTAGATTTTTCAAAAACGGCTCAGCCGATTTCAGTAAAATTTAATTGGACCACCTCAGAAATCTACACTTTCGAACTACGATTTGTCAAATCGGTTCACGATTAGCAAAAATATCGCTGAGCATCCACAAAAAAATTATATACAGACGAACATAGAAGAAGACCTTTTGGAACCTTTTTGGAAGACGGTTAAAAACAAATGGCACCTACCTATATGAAAGATTTAAAACGAACTCACCAAAGAGCATATACTAGATTGTGCTTGTGATACTTCCTGTAATCATACACATATTAAAAATGATTACGTATTAATTATTTTTATAAGATATAATTATTATATATTATTATTAATAATTATTATTAATAATAATTATTATTATATAATTATTTATAATTATTTTTATAGGAAATAATATAAGAATACATCGTATAAGCAGTTTTTTTTAAATAACTTGTTAAAAGATCTGTCTTACATCATCCATTTTCGGATTTCTGCACATGGTTTGCACGTTTCTCTGTAATAAAATTCAAATTAATAGGTAGAGATGAATAATGCCTTACGACCACGATCTTAAATTAATAAAAGTTTTAGTTTGAAAGCGCTAGAGGGGTTAGTTACCGACCAAAATTACGACATAACCCAGCGGATTGGCAAATTGAAATGGCAGTGGGCAGGGCATAAAGCACGGAGGACTGATGACCGATGGGGTCAAAAAGTTCTCGAGTGGAGAACATGTACCGGCAAGCGCAGCGTAGGGCGTCCTCCCGTAGGTGGAAAGATGACCTCATAAAGACCGCAGGATCACGCTGGATGCAAGCCACTTCCAACCGGTCTTAACGGAGATCCATACGGGAGGCCTATGTCTAGCAGTGGACGTCCTGTGGCTGACGGATCGATATAGGGTTGAAACACTTGCGTCCAGTGTATCTTGAGGTCCGGTGTAGAATTGAGCAAATGGACTTTGTTGCGCGCGCTTTACAAGACTCTTTTTAACAGACTTCCAAAAAGGAAGAGGTTCTGTGTTTTTATGATGGAGGTATGTATTTTTTTTTGTGTATGTTCATCGATAATTTCGCCAATTGCGAACCGAATCGAAAAATTATTTTTTAGTTCGAAAGGGTATACTTCCAAGGTGGTCCCATTTAAATTTTACAGAAATCGGCCGAGCCGTTTTTGATAAATCAACAATAATGTAAACAATTCGAGCGAAATATGCGAATTTTGTACACGATGGAAAGCGGTTTTGCCATTTTTTTTGCGAAAAATAATTATTAAATGCTGATGTTCATTCTTTATTCGCTATAAGTGTAATTAAATTATTTTCAAATGGACAATAGATTTTACTTACCTCTAAGGCTTGTTTCATTTCAGCGGTTGATTTGATATTTGCCGGCTGAAATAAAATAAATTTTGTTCTACTAACGTGGTATAAAACTATGAGTAAGTAGTTTAAATTTTCAAGTGTTTTTTTTTTCAATTATTTGAGTAATTAGAAAAAAAATATGAATAATCGTCGTATTTATGTATTATTTATTATATTTACCACTTGATTTTCAATGAAATCCGATGACATGCACCGCTGTAAAAGAAGGTTAAAATTTATTAGGGTTCTTATAATCTGCATAAAAATAATAAGCAACAGTAAACAAGTAGATTATTTTTGAGTTATGTTAGGCAATTGTGTGACACAGTAACTGCCAATAAATCAAGCTTTTTTGTACTATGCACTTTAATTTTATTTGAATATCTGACAAACAGGATTTAACAAGCCAAAATATATTAAAAATTGTTAAAAAAAATGCATTAATAATTGTAAAGAAACATGATAAAAATATGTTTATACTAGCTTAAGCCTTATATAATTTTATAGATATCATTTCAAAAGAAATGTAATTTGTTTCAATAACCTCAAAAAACTAATATTTATAGCAAAATATGTTTCAACTGCTCACTAAAAGACAAAATATACTCACTGGGGACGGCCAGCGACCATCGACAGATCTCTCCTGTAAAGAATTTAAAAATCAAAAATTCTAATGCAATAAACTTGTTTACTAATACAAATATAACCGCGCAGGCGATACCCGTGGCGGTCGGCCTATAGTCCGTTACATAGATTTTCAAAAAATATTAGACACGTGTTATTTCTTTTGTCAATTTTACAAAAATTGATGAAGATATAGCCCGTCAAAGTTCCGCGTGACGTCCCTAACCGACTACAAATGTACCGGTACAGGCTAGTGACGTCACGAGCACTCAAAAATTTGACAAGGTTTATTTTTGTCATTAATTGTTTGATTGACAAAAGGAAAAAACACGTGTCCAATATTTTTAATAATCTAACTATCGGACTAATTATAATTATGATATTTGTACCCAGTAAACATGCATTAATGATTTCTGAATGTAAATTTTCAATATTTCATTCTATAAAATTATTATACTCGTAATAAATAGATCTAAGTAGAACGGGCCCCGTGACGGCAAGCGCAGACCCGGTAGACCCATACAACGGCAGCGTGATGACATCCAAAAATTTTGTGGCAACACTTTGATGAGACTCTAGCACAGCAGTCTTAGCATACAAGACCACGACAAGAGTTTACCGACGTGTGCAAAGGTGACAGATATATACTTCATCATAACTCTGTCACGCTCTGACACGTCGATAGAGTTATTTTATGGTCCTTATGCTAAGCCTGCAGGACAGGGATAATAGGCATGATGACTGGGTACAAAAATCATTGTTACAATTAGACCGTGAGTTAGATTATCAAAAAATACGTATTTTTTCTTTTGTTAATCAAATAACAAATGACAAAGACAAGCCTTGTCAAAGTTTGGGAGTGGGGGTCGTGACGTGACCTGTCTTACAGAAGTCTATACATTTGTATGGCACTTGTGACGTCACGCGGAACTTTGATGGGTTATATCGTCATCAATTTCTGTTTAATTGACAAAAGAAAAAAAATGTTTACTATTTTTTCAAAGTCTATCTGACGGACTAATTATATTTTTTAGTCGTCATTCCTATTGGCGTAAGGGGGAGGAGGCTTATGCCCTGCAGTGGGCCGAAATAAGTTGATGATGATGAAGTAGATTAATGTTTTCTAAATAACTAATTAGTCGTATCACCAAAATTATCTGACCCAAGTAAGTTTATTTGATTTTTTTAATGTTCCGAAGAGATCTGCTAAGGATGTACTAAAGTTAAAGTTGTTCATAATAACAATGAGTACAATTTATGCCCTAGACTAGACCACTGCAGGACGAACCACGAACCAGGACGAACCCACGAAGGGTGATTGGGCCATATTCACCACGCTGGTCCAGTGCGGGTAGGTGGATTCACATACGTCATCGAATTTCTTCTACGGATGTATGCAGGTTGCCACACGCACGATGTTTTCCTTCACCGAAAAGCCAGCGGTGTGAAATTCCGTACATAAATTCCAAGGAATTCATTGGTATATACGGGACCGGGATTTGAACCCACGACCTCATGATTGTAAGACGAGTGCATTACTACTAGACCACCATGGCTTCTATGATTGAGTATGCGTATGAGTATGGATTGTGTATGCGTTCAACTAATGAACCTGTACATATAAGAGGCTTACCAATGTAGAGATAGATTTCTGTGTCTGTGTGCTGTTTCTTGACAATTTACGCTTTTGTTCGATAACTTCTGACGAGTCCGGATTCTATGGGGGATTATCAATAGTCAGACATTCATTCAAATTTCATAGAAGTTCTAGCTAGCGGTAAAAGCAGTGAATTCAATCACTACAATAGGCATGACGACTGGATAAAAATACATTAGTCCGATAGTTCATAATTAGTTATAATTATTCCGTTAGTTAGATTATAAAAAAATTTTTGGCACATATATTTTTTGTCAATCAAACAATAAATGACAAAGATAAACCTTGTCAAAGTTTGGGAGCGGGGGCTCATGACGTCACTAGTGCGACGCAGTCTTTTCATTTGTAGTGCACTCGTGACGTCACACGGAACTTTAACGGGCTATATATTCGTCATTTTTTGTTTAATTGACAGAATAAAAATACATGTCCAATATTTTTTTTTCATCTATCTGACGGACTAATCATTTTTAGTCATTTAGCCTAATTGTTTTTGTGCCATGAAAAATGCTTAGTCATCATACGTTTTTGTATCAATTTTATTGTAATTCGGACGTTGCGCAAAGCGAATAATCAGCGATATTGTCGCACATTCGTTTAATTTCAGTTACATCTCATATTAGCCGAATCATTCTGCTGGTCAACAACGGTGCACAGTGCAATGCGCAAATTTAAACCCAGCAGTAGCCAGGATAAATTACAACAGAAAGCGGCATTATAGAAGTAGCAAAATTCTGGTAAAAATACCTACTTACCCTATAAGTAGGTGGGCAGGTAAATTGGGAAAAAAAAAGATTTGATTTAACAAGAAAAGAAAACGTATGGATCAGCTGATTCCCTTTTTGTGCAATTTCAGAGCTTATCTTTTTTTATCCAGGGAGAATCCTTAATGTCCGCTCTCCATATCCTCTGCAGCCGTAGTGGCAGGCGGGCCACTTTAATTGACCCGTTGCATCGGGACCAGGGCTGTCGGACACGGGTGCTGTCTGACGCCCAGTGCTGGTTGGTCCCAGGTGGTGGATGACGATGTGTCTGGTGTTCGGCACATCGTCATTCTGGCGGGAGCCGAAGCTCCGTGGTGAGGCCCAAGTGGGCCAGCGCTGTCGGGTGCCGCGGAGGAGTGCGCAAGCGTGCCTGTAGCCCCGACACCAGGCGCAGTGGTGGAACACCCAGGGTTTTTGGTGGGTATACTGTCCAGTCGGCAGGACTCCCACATAACCACCCGCCTGCCCTCTAGGTGTGGTGATATCTATAAAAGATTTCCCCTGGTAAAAAAGGGAGAATCTTTTATGGATGCCACCACTCCTTAAGCCTATGGTACAGCCTAGATTTTTCTTTTTGTGTGGATTTCCTTTTAAAAGTAAGTAATGTATATATGTATGTAAGTTTGTGTGGAATCTTGCAAGTTAAATTTGACCAACTTCCCGGTTTTTTATTAAGCTGGAATTTTGCACGGATATCTATATCGCGTGATAATGCAATAATATGGTATCATGGAGCTGATCTGATGATGGAGTCGGAAGGTGGCCAAAGGAACTTCTGCACTTAACAAGATCGACCCATCGTCGTGTTTGGGCTCGTTTACTTGTATTGACTAGCACTCTGCTGCTACATGTTACCTGCACGGGAAGCATGGCAAAAAGGGACAAATTGTCTTTCCACCATTATATCCCCTCGAAGAGGAAATAAAGTATGGATTGACAATGACAACTGACATTAAAAGTGGATAAAATGGTTTTCTCACTTTGCCGTGCTACCCGGGCTGGATCTCAAAAGCTTATATTTAAGAAATTTATTTAAATTTAATTTGAGATAATGTGTATTGTATTACATCCGCATGAAAACTCCAGCATCACAAACAGGCATCGTTATTTCAATATGTTTTCAATGATTCACTGCAGTCAGAATAAGATAAGAAATAATTGACAAGTGAATACAGTACATTCGAGTCTGCGTCCGAAGAAAGGTCGATCGCTGAGTGATTCAAGAATTAATCTCTCCTAAATATACGCTGATCTATAAATAGTGAGAGTAACTGTCGCTCAATGCTCAGCGACACTGTATTGGATCAGCGCGATCGGTGCCAGGGATGGATTAAGTACGGGGCGATTCAAAGCTTTTTTCATCAAGTTTTTAACGCCAAAGTCAGCTATACTTGTCGACAAAACACCGGGCCACATAATATGAAATGAATAGTAAAAAATTGAGGCGTGGCGTTCAGAAATATTAGGATCGCCTTATTTTTAGCATTTATATGTTGCTATCATATTTTTTCAGTATATTAAAAGCTTTTTTCATCAAGTTTTTAAACGCGAAAATCACCTATACCTGTCGACAAAACACCGAGCCACATAATGTGAAATGCATAGTAATAAAATTATGTGGCGCTTAGTATAGAGTTAGTTCATGCTACTGCCCACGAGCCAGACGTCACATTAGTAGTAAGCTTTTATTTTATAAGAAAAAGATATCGATGCCTTGTTTCGTTCACCAGCATCAGACTATCACAGTAAAGAAAATGAAGTGAAGTTTAAAGTTTCTACTAATAGAAACTTATACTCGTATACCTTCACATGTGTTGGTATTTAAAGCTGTTAGTTTGTAGAAATAAATTTAAATAAATATTAAATCAGTGTAATTTGGATATAAACATGAATGGAACTTTGAATCGCTTTCCATTTTAACCAACTTATGAAAAGGAGGAGGTTCTATGTTCATCGTCTTCATGTTTTTGTGTGTGTTCATCGATAAAATACGCTAATTGTGAACCGAATAGAAAAAATATTTTTAGTTCGTAAGGGAATACTCCCGATTTCTAACACCTATTTAAAATTTACAGAAATCGGCTGAGCCGTTTTTGAAACATCAACAATAATGTAAGCAATTCGAGCGAAATATTCGAATTTCGTACACGATGGAAGGCTGATTTGCCATTTTTTGCGAAAAATATTAATTTCTCTCATATTAATTTGTTACGTGCCCTCTACACCATCCCTCGAGTACATCCCTCTCGACAGCTGAGGGCTGCCAATTCGGCAAGTATGCGGGCTGCGGGGGCGGCGTATTGCATCTAGTTAGCGGCACGTAATGTACCGACAGGTTATATCTGCTTGCATTTGTGCGTTATGCACCGGCCTCACAAAATAAAGATATTCACATATACTCGTAGCTGTCGGTTTACATCTTTCAAAATTTATGGAAGTACATTGGAGAGCTACTCATCGTTATTAGGGTTTCCCTACCCAAAGGGTAAAAACAAGACCCTATTACTAAGACTCCGTCTGTCTGTCTGTATGTCTGTCTGTCTGTCACCAGGCTGTATCTCATGTATCGTTATAGCTAAAAAGCTGAAATTTTCACAGTTGATGTATTTCTGTTGCCACTATAACAACAAATACTAAAAACAGAATAAAATTAATATTTAAGGGGGGCTCTCATACAACAAACATAAATTTTTAACCGTTTTTCGCACGATATTAATTATGGTAGATGCAGGTAGATGCTTGAAATATTCGCAGAATATTTATTTGTATATTCAAGTTAATAACAAATAATTAAAATAAAATTAAATAAATATTTAAGGAGGGCTCCCATAAAGTAGGTACGGAACCCTTCGTGTGCGAGTCCTACTCGTACTTGGCCGATTATAAACATGTTTTGCTATAGGATTAGCTCTGGTGAGTGGATGATGATGTGTCTAGTGTTCCTCTTTCGACATATCGTCATCAGCACGGAATAGAGCGCAAGCTCCGAAGTGGAGCCATAGGATTGGCTGCTTAACAAAATAATACAAAGACGCAACATGATTTTTCCGCGTTCCCGCCAATACTCGCGGGAACTTAAACAGTTTTCCTATGCGCGCGCAATGGCAATCGGCCATAGACTAAAAGAATGAGGTTTTATAGGTACATTAATTTATTTGTACCATAGAGCTATTACAACTGAAGAGATAGCGCTGCTGTCGCTTGAGGCAATTCTCATCCACAAAAATGTATGGAAAATCTGGCCCAGAGCTGTCAAAACTGTCAAATATGTACTGGAATTTGACACTACTGAGAGAAAAACACGGCAACTAGCCTCTCAATCGAGATATTTTTCATGTCTCTTTCTTACTCATGCCATCTTAAATCATTTCACCTCTCTTTATCCCTCTGGTATCTCTGTGATTTGAACTTACTATTGAACACGTTTTTTTTTTGTATCGAAATAAAAAAAACTCTATAACTCACTTGTGAATGATAGTAATGAAAAAGTCAGTTGTCATTATGTGCCTAATTGCGATGAAATTGGAGCCACTTTATGAGCAAGTGTGTTAAAAAAATATTTGTATTCACTCACCCGAGGGCCTAAAAAGTTGGGGAGCGTAGAAGTGCGATCAAAGGACCAACCGCGTCCAGCTAGCGGTGGTTTTTCCGACCAGCTCTCCGGCTAAAACCCAGAACAAAAGTACTTGAAATGAAATGAAATGAAATGAAATATCTTTATTCGACACAAGTACAAATAAATAAATAAACTTATAAAATAGTGAAAAAACAAAAGTACCGAAAGGGACTCACCTCAGCTATAAAATGCTGAGTGCTGGGAGGACCCAACACTCAACGCTGGTATTCTGGTGAGCCCCTTTATTCAAGGATAGGCGTAACAATAGATCATATTAAAATATTAAATAGACAAAAAACAACGAAACCGTGACAAAGCGCTTTGATATAAATAAAACATCCACAGAAAATGCACAACAGCAAAAAACAAAAAAGTAACAATAAGATATAAAATTATTATAAATAAACTACACATATTGGTGACATATTAATAAATATACATAAACATACTTAGACTTAAATAAAACCGTATATCATACAAGGAAAACAAAAAATGTTGCTCGCAATGAAAAAGAAAAACATAAACAAAAAACACTAATTTAAAAATTGTACAATAAGCTATTCTTAACACACATGAGACACCGGCAGACAACGAGACAAAGACGGACAAAGTCAGATGAAGGACTGATCGTACACTATCAACCCGTGCTGAAGCTGTTTTGATAGAAAATATTGTTTTAGTTTTAACCGGAAAGAATAAAGGGATTTGCGTTCTCTGACGGGAGGTGGCAAGTTGTTACAGCATTTGGCGGCCGCATATCGGAAGCTACCTGTGAAATTGACAGTGCGACAGGGCGGCACCGCCAACTGCTGAGCGCACAACCTACGATAGCCGTGCCTAGCGTCAGCGTCACTTATTACTAGTTACCTAACATTGCACTGAGAGTAAGAGTAGTTTCACTTCGGACATATCCAGGAGGGAGGGATGTTAATGCGTTTAATCCCAACACTGGATCCGGACTGCAATTTCGTGCAGAAGTCTTTTCGAATTTATCAGGTTTTCCTATGTCTTGTTACCGTGCGGTTACAAATCAAGGAACATCTGCGAAAGCTGGTTATGCAATCTGCAATTAATGGAAGCAATTTCTAAAAGCTGAATGTTTGGTATACATAATATGGGCGGTGTACGACATATACCCCGGAGTCAGTCAGTTGGGTGGGTTCCTTAGCGTTTGGTGCGAGGTCCCGTTTGTATTTATGAAAGTCAAAGAGCATCTTTCTTGACGCCCCGTTATCCTGATCTTCAGATGGACAGAACTTGAAGTACATTTGCTGCAAGCGAATATAGACCCTTCATTCACGGCTTGAAAGAAATTGTTCCGTTGCGGCTACAAGTCAAGCGTTTTTTGTGACATCCGGTTGCAGAGCTTCGGGTGCGTATGCTGCAAGCAAATATAGACTCTATACTCACAGCCTGAAAAGGTTTCGCTGTGGTTTCAAGCCGAGAGACACTTCCTGCGACGCTTGGGTGTCCTGCTCGTCATTTGACTGCAGGTCCGTGCGGAACTTCATACTGCAACCGAATATAGACTCTATACTCACGGCCTGAAAGGGCTTGTTCCGTTGCGGCTGCGAGCCAAGTGATGCTTCCTGCGACGCTTGGGTGTCTTGCTCGTCGTCTGATTGCAGGTCCGTGTGGGACTCATTTCGCGTCAGATCTTCGTTGGCTGCTTCTGGCTCGGGTGGATTCTGCAACACCAACCATTGGGCTGTACTTTAAAAAAATGCTAATATACCCAGCCGTGGGCAGCAGGCTGTGGATGATTGTGATATACTATTGGGCAGGATTAATATTTGTTCCTGCTTTGGTGCGAAGTTAAAGTGTGGAATTGTCCTGGCGTAACATGCAATAAAGCAAACACGCAGCTCACATTTATAATCCGCTACGCATCTGTCTGACGTGACGTTGATGGAGACACATGGTTCCTGCGTCAATTGATAACGTGATTGGTTACAGTAGCCCATCTCAATATAGGTGGCACAGCGAGAAATCATGTCTACACCGGGAAGTAAACTATTCTTATTGATTTGAATGAGCTAGTGATGGGCTAGAATGGTGCCCGTGGCAGCAACACAGGTCAAGGAGCCAAAAAACAAGCCGAGATGAGAAAAACCCGAGCAGTACGACAACACTCCAACAAGAGACATTCCTGAGCAAAATCGGTAGAGACGGGTCGTGAGGCGCGCGACGGGGCCCGCAGGCAGCAACACAAGTCCAGTCAAGCCAATGAGATGAGCCTGTGCTGTTTTATAACACTCTAACAGGAGACATATCTGAGTGAATGCGGCAGAGACGGGTCGCGGGACGCACGACGGGGCCCCAGGCAGCACCACAGTTTATCGCCGGCCACCAGCTGGTCGGTACAGAGACGAGCCGTGTGATAACACCCTAACAAGAGACATACCTGCGCAAAGGCGGTAGAGAAGGGTCGAATCAAGCGCGGCGGCGGGCGCAGGCAGCACCACAGATCCAGCACACCCAGTTCATCGCCGGCCACTAGAGGGTCGGCACAGAGACGAACCGTTTGATAACACTCCAACAAGAGATAACTGCGCGAAGGCGGAAAAGACGGGTCGTGAGGCGTGCAGCGGGTCCTGCAGGCATCACCATAGGTTAAAGAGCTAATGAGATGAACCTGTGCTGTATAGCACTCCAATTACAAACATACCTGCGCGAAGGCGGTAGAGACGGGTCGCGTGGAGCGCGACGGGGCCCGCAGGCAGCACCACAGATCCAGCACGCCTAGTTCATCGCTAGCCACTAGCGGGTCAGGGCGCGTCGCCCGCCCCGCGCCCCACGACCTAAACGCCGGGCCCGCCATCTGAACACCAAATGAGAGCACCAGAACTGAGATGTATAACAGATCTGAATACGAATATAATATAACTGCATATACTATAATCTGAATAGACTATAACTGCTTATTATGCATACGCATACGGGCTCAGAATACTGATATGCGCAACAGATCTGAATATGGTTATAAGCGGCTACTCAAAAGTCTTCGGATGGGTGACCGCAGCTGGCATTTTCAATTGAGCTCTACCTTGGCTCGGATGGCGAGTTAAATTGTAGGTTCCAGTTTTTTTAACAGTTTAACCATGTCAGAGCCCTTTAGGCGTATTAAAAATTCTGAAATCAGGGCTAGCCACATTGCCTATACGTAGGTACTTACTTAGTACATCTTGCTGCATCGGTGTTCAGATATGCATCTAAACACCAGTGTAACTAGCAATGTCAAAAAAGCTGACCAATCAGACAGTATAGTAAAATCAGTGTTAGTATCTAATCAAACTCCGACATTTAAACGATAAAGGTTGTGTTTTTTTTTTGTATCTTACCAAAGCGAGCGACATATCCACTCTTCTGTTAGGGTTTATAAGAGCGTCTCGCAGCGGCAGCGAGCAGGTCGCAAAAGCTTCGTGCTGGTTTGTTATGTCGCAGATTGAGAGAACCATCTCTTCCTATAGACAAAAACAGTGCTGTTTGACCGTATCTTTATGTTTTTCTTATCATAATTATATTTTCTAAATTGTCTCCCTTGTAAGCAAAAATAGGATAGCAATGAATTTTTATAAAGATGGCTTTTTAGTGAAGGTAGACATGCGAAAAGAAAACCTGCAACCACCTAATATAGACTAATCGATCTAAAAAATATAGATAAAATGATGTCCATTTTGGGATAAAAATGGCTCTACTTACAACGATAATGTATTAACCGCGGCGGATGTGAAGATAGCTACAAGCTGCGCAATATCCAATCCTGACTGAAGGTCACGTAAAGCTGCGCATTGATTGGGTTTCGTGCAGCTTGTAGCTAACTTCACATCCGCTGATTTGTCTGATTCGGCCAATACGAATAAAAACAAATGTTGATTTCAATTTTTCTGAATAGGTTTGCGTTTGACCACATACATACATATTTTTGTGATCGACATTCCCAAAATTTAATTCGATTTTATTTTCGATATTCGATAGTAGATTGATAAACACTTTACAAAAATGGCGTAGGCGTCTGGAAGTGAACTAGCTCAGTTGGTAAATCAGTAAATCTAGTGATGCGAAAGAGGCAGGGTCAAGTCCTGCGTTCGCGACAAATTTTGGAAATGTTTATCACAAAAATAACTCTTGGAGATAATCCTAGTGTTGGGAAAGCAGTATAAAAATAGATCAATAAGTCTTGACATGTTTAAACGTCATACATACATAACCACAGGTACCAAACTTCAGACCCACCTGTTTCATATAATCAAGGAAGTCATCACTGAACCCGACGTCGTATTCTGTGGAGAAGTCGAAGAGCACGACTCGTCCGGCGCGCATGCGCGTCATGGCCGCTGCCTGCTCGTAGAACCGCCACGTCAGCACCAGCGACTGGTCGCGGGAACTCAGCACCGCCTAGAAGGAAACATCATATTTTCTGTGGAGAAGAGCACGATTCGTTCGACGCGCATGCGCATTATAGCCACAGCCTGGTCTTGGAACCGCCACGTCAGCAGCAGCGACCGGTCGCGGGAACTTAGTACCGCCCGTGAAGAATCATCGTCGCGTCTGCCATAAGATGGTCAGTTTGGGTTCAGACCTAAGCTATCAACGGAGAGTACTATATTCAGTCTCAAGCACATTGTAAGATACTATGTCGAGAGGAAAACGCCGGTTTATGCATGTTTTCTTGATATTTCGAGGGCTTTTGACACGGTGTCTTACGATGTGCTTTGGTCCAAGTTACGGAACACGACTCTGCCAGGGGAGACATGTTCTGTTCTCGAGTATTGGTATAACAATCAGACTAATTGTGTAAAATGGGCGGGAGAGCTTTCTGATGCATACAGGCTGGATTGCGGAGTGAGGCAGGGGGGATTAAGCTCCCCAAAGCTTTTTAACCTGTATGTAAACGAGCTAATAGAGAGCCTTAGCAATATGCAGACTGGCTGCTCGATTAATGGAGTCTGCGTCAATAATCTGAGCTATGCTGACGATATGGTACTGCTGGCGCCATCTGTGAGTTCTCTCAGAAAGCTTATAAGTTTTTGTGAAGCGTACGCCGAAAGAAATGGCTTACGTTATAATGTTAAGAAGAGCGAATGTATGATTTTTTCTAAGGGCGGCAAAGGACCTGATACTGTGCCCCCCTTGAAACTGAACGACTCTCCTCTCAGCAGAGTCAAACTATTTAAATATTTAGGACACATTGTTTGTGAGGATTTGAGGGATGAAGCAGATATGGACAGGGAGCGCAGGGCGCTAACGGTGAGAGCGAATATGCTGTCTAGAAGATTTGCTTCCTGCTCTAACGAGGTTAAAATCACACTCTTCAAGGCTTATTGCCAATCGTTCTATGGAAGTAGCTTGAGGACAGCATACACTCAAAAATTTCTTGGCGTTCTGCGCGTCCATTATAACAACGCTTTCAGAGTGCTGATGCGGCTTCCGCCGTTTTGCAGCGCGTCATCTATGTTTGCAGAGGCACGCACTGACGGCTTCGCAGCTATCATGCGCAAAAAAATTGCCTCGCTGTTGAGTAGGACGCGAGCAAGCGGCAACAGCATTCTGATAGCTATCACAAACAACTTCAGCTGTCCTATCTTGCTTCACCACGTGCTGTTACAATGAATAGCTGTGACATGTCAAATTTAATTTAATAACTTGTGACATGCCCAATTTAATGTATTAATTTAATTTGATTTATGTATTTAATTTAATTTTATAATTAATTTGTAATTTGAATGTGATATGGATCTTTTGTGTCTGAAAATAAATATTTTTTGATTTTGATTTGATTTGATAAGGCGTCCCCTACTGGACATAGACTTTCGCTATATTTATCTTTAGTAAGACAACTTAGATTAGGACATTGAAATCCAGACCAATAGAGAATGAGATGAGTCGACGACATTAATCGAGCAGTAGGCTGCAAATGGATGCAATTGTCAAGGGATAGAGGTGAATGGTATAAACAAAGAGAGGCCTACACCTAGCAGTGTGTTAACAAGGGCTGATGATGATGATGATAAAGACAACTTAGAAGCAGCTTGCATCTTGCACGATTATAGGTACGATGTACAGATATGTAGTCATTTTTCCATCTTGTGGATGGACGACTTACTCTGCGTCTTGTAAGAGAAGACTACCGTGAAAGTTGGGCCACTTCAAGTGACAAGTGGAGAAGTTGGAAACTATTCTTGTGAGTTCTCGCAAAACAGCAGCTTACGTGAAACACTACAAGTGAAAATGTTGAGGAGGAAGGTTGCATTCTACGACGTTCACGATGACGTCCCGTCAAGCGCAGCGCAGGATCCCACTCACAAGGTAGACGACCTGATTAAGGCTGTACAGTCACCGCAGCCGTTTCGGGCATTTGTCGGGCGGCCGGCTTTGCGTGCAGTCGGTGCACTCGCTTCCGGCCGCGCTCGTCCGTCGCATCCACACTCCACCCGTCTGGGATTACCCGGACTTACCTCATCAGAGAGCACACGAGCACAGTGTACCAATGTGCTGAGTGAAGAATAGCGGTCTCTGCGACCTTATCAAGCAGTCGACGGGCGGCCGCCGTCGCGTCCAAACTCCACCCGCCTGGGTTTACTCGGACTTACCTCATCAGAGAGCACAAGAGTACCGATGTGCAGAGTGAAGACAGCGGTTTCCGCAGCTGTATCAGGCAGTCGTCGAGCGGCCGGCGTAGCGTGCAGTCGGTGCACTCGCTCCCGACCACGCTGGTCCATCGCATCCAAACTCCACTCATCTGGATTATTACCAGGACTCGTGTTCTGTAAGCCATTAGCAATCGGAGCAAGCTTGAATCAAGCTGCTGCAGCATTAATATTTTGGACAGACAGAGACAGAGGGAAGGGCCGATTTGTAGTCAAGTTCGGGAATGTTTGTTAGACTACTCGATCTTACTGCCTACTTGTTAAAGAGCTTATTAAACAAGTCTAGATCAATATTCCCTGTTCTAAGGTCTGACACTCGCGACACTATACTGATAAAGTCTTTCTCAGACTGAAGCGAGAGCAAGAAAAGGAAAGAACATAATAGACCGAATTATGATGTGGTCCTTTTCTGCTCTTAAAAAGTCTGTGTTCGAATAAACACTCGATGGAGGATGTTTATTTAAGTCATTTTATGACTCTAACTCAATTTTAATAAATTTTGAATTAGGTCCCTGTAATTCTAAAGGTGCGATTTGTCGCTGTGTCTCTATCTAGTCATGACACACCATCACAGGTTAGACAGAGACAGCGACAAATATCAAAGCTTCCGAGGTAAAATAACTGTGGACGGACTGTACATTTATCGTTTTATGTTATTTCATACTTACACTTTACTACACATAGCATTGTAAGTTATTTCATACTTACACTTTACTTCACATAGCATTGTAAGTTATTTCATACTTACACTTTACAACACATAGCATTATAAGCTATTTCATACTTACACTTTACTACACATAGCATTGTAAGTTATTTCATACTTACACTTTACTACACATAGCATTATAAGTTATTTCATACTTACACTTTACTACACATAGCGTTATATACTCGTATGTTATTTCACACTTAGACTTTAAAATTATTTTTCTTGACCTGTCGGAGCAGTGCTGGGAAAAGGCCTCACCCATTTCTATCGACACAACTCACGTTTTCGCAAATAATTATTTGTATAATACAAAATAATACAACTACATAGTAATACAAAAAATATTTATTTACTAATAATACTGATTACGACACTACGTCTAAAGCTTATCTACTAATTATACTACGACAGTTAGATCTACTGTTAATACAACTTTTTTCAAAGGTAAATAAAATAATTTATTACAAATAAATAGATACAATATTATAATTATACGAAACTAGGAACTTTATAGATAAATTCGAACGCAATACCTACTAATTTTAATACATCTTCATAGTAGATAATAAAATAATAAAGAATTCAACATTTTACTACGATCGATGTACTAGAAGTAAATGTCCAGAGACATTATTTTTGAGTTTCGCATGGGTACAAACATATACGGAACTTAACAGACTACTTTTTTTTTACGATATTTATTTAAAAATTATCCATTTCACGCAGCACTTTAGTTTAGTATTATTATTAGATATGGCTTTTTTAAAAGAAACCGTAAACTTCATATCGTGAAATGGAACGTTAGATTCCGTGGACATTCCGCGAGTTAGCAGAATATGGAACGCTTTGCCTGAGTCTGTCTTCCCGCTAAAGTACAACGTGGGTGTCTTCATATCTCGAGTAAATAGATATCTAGATAAGCGTGCTACACCCTAGACAGCATATCTGCTTAACATCAGGATGTAGCCAAACGGAAACCTATCCGCAATAGTAAAAAACGTCTAAAAAAACTAGTAAAACAAATATGGGGAATGATTAACGAACTGTCACTGTCAAAGTTCCGTATACGTACGAAACGTTCCGTGTACGTTTCTAGTCGTACGAAAGTAAAAAATTATGGAAATAATGGTATAATATTATGAAATGCGATCCTAGTGTCGCGGCAGCAAGCAATTCGCAACAATGTGCTAACTCTTCGTTTTTCGCTTTTCATGTTAAATTTTTACTGATGGTAATTATGAAATAAGTAGCTATAGAGATTGATATGATGATGATTGATGGTGATGACAATATTAATGGTAGTATTATTGGTTCTATGAAGTGCGATCCCAGTGTCGAACCTCGTGTTCGCGCGCGGCAGCGAGCAATTTGCGACAGTGTGCTAACTTTTCGCTGATCACATTTCATGTCACTTTTTAATACTGGTAATTATGAAATAACTAGCTAAATATATTGATATGATGCTGATTGATGGTGAGACAATAGTAATGGTAGTAGTATTAGTACTATGAAATTCCAGTGCCGAACCTCGTGGTCGCGCCCAGCATCGAGCAATTTGCGATAACGGGCTAACTTTGTGCTGTTCGCATTTCATGATAATTTGTTACTACTGGTAATTATGATTTAAGTAGCTAGATATATGGATATGATGATGATTGATGGCGATGACAATAATAATGGTATAGGCCGAATCATACAACTCGGCGAATGTGAAGTTAGCTACAAGCTGCGCAATATCCAATCCTGACTGAAGCTCACATAACGCTGCGCGTCAACCCAATCGGTTTCGCGCAGCTTGTAGCTAACTTCGCGTTGTTCGCGTCCTCCGAGCACGAACTTGCAGAATTGATCAGCCGGGTAGAGCGAGAAAGCGAGATGGTCGGACTTTCGGTCAACAAATCGAAAACCAAAGTTATGATCATTGACCGAGCTGGACAGAGTGCGAGCACAGGAGAACTGGCTGATCTGGAATGTGTGAAGGAGTTTGTGTACCTGGGCTCAATGATCAGCGATCAAGGAGGCTGCGAGAAAGAAATTCGGAGACGTACACAGATGGGGAAAGCCGCCATGAGCAAGATGACGAAGATATGGCGAAACAGGAATATCTCCAACGCAACCAAAATGAGACTCGTAAAAACGCTGGTATTCTCGATATTCTTGTATGGCTCCGAATCATGGTCAATTCGCGCGGTGGACCGAAAAAAGATCGAAGCTTTCGAAATGTGGTGTTGGAGGAGAATGTTACGCATACCGTGGACAGCGAAACGCACCAATAAGTCCATTCTAGAGCAATTAAAGATTAAGACTAGGCTTTCCACAATTTGCTATCAACGAGTCTTGACTTACTTTGGTCACATCGCCCGTAGGCAGCCAGACAATTTCGAGAAACTGGTTGTAGTTGGGAAAGTAGATGGCAAAAGACCACGTGGACGCTCACCTACCCGTTGGTCTGATCAAATTAAGTCGATAACCGGGCTTCCAGTTTCCACTGCTCTGAAGAAAGCCGAAGATAGGGCGGCGTGGAAGCAGCTCGTCACTGATTCCGTGAAAGCATTTTTAGACGGGCACGACCTTCAGTAATGAAGAGGACGAAGAAGAAGAAGAGTAGCTAACTTCACATCCGCCGACTTGCATAATTCGACCTATAGTAGTATTGGTACTAGGAAGTGCGATCCCAGTGTCGAACCTCGTGTTCGCGCGCGGCAGCGAGCAATTTGCGACAGTGTGCTAACTCTTCGCTGATCGCGTTCAATGTCGCTTCCATCTGGGCTTCTGGACTTCGAGGCGCTCTGTAAAATACACAAGTCCTCTTTAAATATTTGTGTTTTTTTAGCGCAGCGTAGGACGTTCGGCTGCAAGATGGACGAATGACCTTATTAAGACCGCAGGATAGCGTTGGATGCAGGCCGCTACCAACCGGTCTTATTAGAGATCTTTAGGGGAACCCTATGTCCAACAGTGAACATTCCTATGGCTGAAGGATGTTTTTTTTATGAACAAGTGCATTTATTAACAGCAACAAAGTATAATATGACTACACAATAAGCATTTGGATTATCTACGAGTACATCAGATATTCTCAAAGTGTGCTCTGCTGAGCCCTTTTTTCCCAGGGAAAATCCTTTATGTATACTACCCCACCCCCGGGGGAGGCAGGGTGGTTATATGGGAATCCCAACTGAGGTGGTGTGCCCACTAAAAACCCTGGGGTGTTACTTCTCTGCGCATCTGCGTCGGTATCGCGGGATTGCTTGTGCAACTTCCGCTACCGCTACGCGGAGCACTAGGGGAACCCTATAACCGCAAAACCTCTATAGGGGCTCCACAAGAATACTGATATGACCCTAATAAAAGAAAACAATCTTCTACCTGCTAGAATCTAGCGACTCAGAATTGTTTCATAATGATAATTATGTTTAAAAAAGCCCGATTACAGAGGCGCCAGCGTAAATTTAATAGCGACGTAGAAAGCGTTCTCTCTATCGAATGCCTAAAGTAAAAAAGAAGCAGAACTATGCTATTTAGCTAATATAATTACGATGGCGCCTCTGTAATCGAGCTTTATATCTCACGTAATGCGCGCATTCTGTTCTTCGGGAATATTATTTACAACAGAATACAACAATTAAAATGAACTAATGGATTCAATATCCTTTTTAATTCAGTTTCATGCCTCCCATTTGATATTTAATTATTATGCAACTGAACATTTTATCATGATTATTAAACAACGAATGTTCGTAAACTCAAGTTTTGTTTATTTTAGAGCTCCGTCAAATATTTTACTTTCGAACAGGGTTCCGTTACCAAAATAGTTTGAGAATTGCTGATCTACAGACCACAGAAGGTCCAGAGATAAAATCTAACCGCTTACCACAAAAGTTTTACGCACGCTTTAGATAATTGCACGGTTAAATAGTGTTTAAAGCGTGTTTAAATCTTTTGTGGTAAGGCGGTAAATGCTCAAGTCCACAGTTGGGTTTACTTCGAGATGGAGGGAGATCTCTCTCCCTCCATCCCTGTTAGTTTTGATGTACAGAATAAGCCCCTAAAAGGATGCTAATTGATTAGAAATAACCCTGTATATTTATTTTTGACGTGACAACGTCTTATAATTCGATAGAGCCGGCTGCACGCACGAAACGAAAAAACATGACTCATGCGGCGATACTTCGCTCTGAGGCGTTCCATGTAAGGCTTGAAGTGCAAGCGAGAGCGCGGAACGAGCGAGACAAAGAAGCACAATCGGAAGACGTTGTCACGTTCAACTATCGTCAGTAAACCGACTTTACAGACAACCATTTTTAATTTTAATTTATTGTACTTAAGTAATTTAGTTTAAATAGAAACTACGCAGTTTAACACGCTTATAGTGGCTGTACGCGCTTAGAAACATTGTATAATGCGTGTGTGGACTATAGGGAGAGATCATTAAAGTTTGGCTTTTTGATTGGTGGGTACTCACGATCGAGCGTAGGTCGGTTGCTCACCAAATGATAGTATTCGATCTGCAAAAAAATACTAAAATATAGATTTACCTACACTTGACAGACACATTAGATCCATTATTTATGTTAGTTGTAACACTTGACATTTTATCTTCTTGTTTATTAGAGTAATCAAAGTCGTATGTATTCACGATAAATAATTATTTTTCGCAAAAAATGGCAAAACAACCTTCCATCGTAAAAATAAATAAGATACTTACGTCTGGCTAGTGTAGCGTGCGTGGGTATTTCGCCGTCGCTGAGCGGCCCGTAGTCGTTGGTCCTGGAGTCGGTTTCCGTGTAAGTGCTGGCTCGCCGCTCCTCGCCCGGGGAGTACGCGTCTCGCGGGGACTCGAGCGGAGTGCCGCGGGGGGACCCGTCTGCAACGTTTGTGCTTAGGATATAGTTTGTTGCTAACATCTCCGACTTGTGTTGGAGGAGAATTCTGATGAACATAGATTAAAATACGGATGTAGTTTTCTTAACGTGGGTGGTAAAAGCTCCTGAAAAAATGAAACGCAAAAGAGCACTTTTGACAGCACAGAGAGGCAGTAGGGCACTAGGTCAATTGAAGGAGCGTCAAAATGGCCAGGGGGCTCTTGGGTAGATCAAACAATGTAGAATAAGCAGAGAAAAGAAAACACTAATCGTGCACTGCTGATAGATGGCTAATTATAAAACAGGTAATTTATATACAATAGGTCTTACCACTCCAATGTAGACATTATTATAATTATTGTACAAAGTTCTGTAATACAAACTAATAACTAAAGCAAAGCATGTCGTCCCATGATCTTCCGCTGTCTCCTATAGGTGTAATTATTTTTTCTTCATAAAACTCACTTTTGGTGACATCCAAGAATTTTTGTTCCTCCTGGTTTTGTGAAAAAATATAAGATCTCGGAAGGTCACGAACGATGCTGTAATAATCTACTTACTATATTTTTCAGGCGGCAAATCCGAAAGGGAAGAGACATCTCGGTCGGTATTCGCTGGCGACGTGGCCCGTTCACACTTGCATTTTTCTGGATCGGGCATAGTGAACGTGCCCGAATCGCGACGGGGCGGCAAAGCTGTGTAGGTGGCAGAATCCTGGCAGGGCGGCATTGCTGTGTAAGTGGCGGAATCTCGACGGGGCGGCATTGCTGTATAGGTGGCAGAATCTCGACGGACAGGCGTTCCCGTGTACGTGGCGGAATCGCGACGCGGTGCCGATGATTGAACTGTTTGAGGCACTGTGTGTGGTGCTGATGCCTTCATTGTTTGCACTGCTAACGGTGGAGTGGAGTGCTCAGTTTGCGGCTCTTTTGTCGACTCTGCGGGCAACACTGTTGACATCGATATAGTTTTTGGTGGTGATGTTTCTGGAGCTGTTGGCAGTGGCACTGTTTTAGCCGTCGATGACGGACATTGTGCTACTTCGCCTGTAATTTAATTAAAAATTGATGATGCATCATCACAAATTAAATTTCGAATTAAAAAGTATCTCGAAACTGAAGGAGGAAGGAAAAATGAAGGAATTATCATGAAGCAGGATAAGGTTTATCATTATCTATAAGAGTATTATCACATTCTGACTTATGATAAGCAGAGATGACTAGAATGTCTACGTTTTTTAGGGTTCCGTACCCAAAGGGAAAAACGGGACCCTATTACTAAGACTTCGATGTCCGTCTGTCTGTCTGTCTGTCACCGGGCTGTATCTCATGAACCATGATAGCTAGACAGCTGAAGATTTCACAGATGATGTATTTCTGTTGCCGCTATAACAACAAATACTAAAAAGAGAATAAAATAAATATTTAAGGAGGGGGCTCCCATACAGTACGGAACCCTCCATGCGCGAGTCCGACTCGTACTTGGCCGATTATCTTTGGATATTATATCTTCATTGCTTTATATGCTATATGTATAGGGGGAATAAACGTTACTTCAAAACTGTGGGTAATATACCAGACTGTTGTGAACATTCGCACTGTCTGAAGTTCTCGCCAGCCTCTGTAGTATAGAAGCGATGGGTGCCGCTGCAAGTGCGAAATACATTGACTTCTCTTCGGACGGAGCGCGGGCAGCGGCACAACGTCGCACGAGACTGGCATTGTTCTAGAGTAAGGGGGGAAAGGGGGCTTTATTGTGTAAGCGCTCTGACGTTCGGCTTCGCGTTTTCTCCTGCTCGCGCCAGTTACTCACTCCACGAGAGCGAGCGGGAGGAAATGCGAAGCCGAACGTCAGAGCGCTTACACACTAAGGCCCCTGGTTAGGAATAGGATCAAAGGAGAATATGGATAAGGAATAAAACTGTAAGGTTCAATCTCTGAACTCGAAGCAGAACTCTCTGTTTTATTCTTCGCTGAATGGCATTGGCCATTGCGACAACAACGCACGCCTGTCGCAGATCCCCTTTGGCGAAGTCTAGGTTTTACAGTGAAAAAACTTTGCTATTGAATAGCCTCTCAAAACGAAATTGACTTTAACAATCAAAGACAGACTTATACTCCGCGATCACTTGAATAAAACACTTCATATAATACATATAACTACTCGACTCTTAAGGGCCAGTTGTTACATCATTGGCCAATCCAAAATGCGATAAATAATTTCAGGCAAAAGACTTACCTAATTGTACCATGCGGCCGCTCACAGACTTGTCCGCTGTTTGGTCTGTCTGAATACTGGCTATATTCTCCTTGCCACTTTCGGTTTCTACTGCCTGGCTGATCTTTTGAGCATTAATGATCCTGATGTCACTGGAGGTAGATTCTTTTTTAATTTCCGTAAACTCTTCTACCGACGTCTTAGTCTTAGTTTGAAACTTATCAGTGTTTAACTTGAGCTCGTTCCCTTTTGTTGATGACGTGGGTATCGTAGGAGTTTTTGGGGTTGAATCCCTTTGAAAGTTACCTAGGACCGCAGTGAGATCATCATCATCAATAACTTGATCTTTGTTCTGATCAACAATACTCATTTCTGCACTAGTAGTCTCTTTCGGATCGACAATTTTAATTGCAGTTACCAGCTTGTTTTTTGTATCATCTATTTTTGGTCCAGTGAGTTGTGCTGATTTTGGATCTACAATGTTGGGTCCAGTGACATACGTCGTTTTTGGATCAGCAATTTTGGATTCAGTGACTGACACCGCTTTTGGAGCAATTATTTTAGTTCCAGTGTCGGGTGTTGCTTTCGGATCAGTAGTTTTTGGTCCAGTTATTAGTGACTTTTTTGGATCAAAAATCAGTTTTTGACTACGTGCTTTTGGGGATTCGACAGTTTTGATTGGCGTTCCATTTTGCTTTATAGACGTATCACCATCAGTTTTAAGGTCGCTTTTAGCTTTAACGCTAGCTAGTTTATTACTGACGTCATCGATTAGAGGCTTGTTAATTTGCAAACCTTTTTCTTCATCGGTTTCATCGTTCGATTTGTCTTTTTTGCTTTTGCTGTTTTTTAAACGTTTCTTTTTGTCGCCATACGATCGGAACGTTGGAGATATAGGTCCAGGTATTTGATATCTGTTATCATCATCTCGTTTTGATTCGCCGGTTCTTTTTTCGCTACTACTAGTGCGTTTGATTGTTCTGCTGGAAAAGAAACTGGCTTATAGATCTTGTTATTTGTATGTAATTTTCCTAAAATTCTATTTGTAAGCATTAAAGTTAACAACTATAACAAGCTGAGGATACGAATGCATGGAAACTCAAATGTTCACTTTTTCTTTTCAATGACACTTTTTCGTTACAGGAAATATCACCAATTTAATCTTCCAATGGTATAAAATGAACTGTCAGAGGCAGAAATAGAATCTAGATAGACCGACGTGAAAGCATCTCGGATCTGTTAAAATGAATAAATTATTTAGTCAATAATTGGATTATCAAACATGACGTGATGTCCTCATCATCATCATCCATAGCGTTCTTTATCCCACTGCTGAGTACAGACCTCTCTCGTATAGTGCCATCTAGCTCGCTTCTTTGCCAATCGTGTCCAGGTTTTGCCCACGATATTGACGATATCGTCGACACCCACCTTGCTGCCGGACGACCCACACTCGCTTCGCTTAGTGTTGAAGTATTCGTGGCTGTTTTTTTTTGTATTACAGTCCTGTATTTTCGGGTCCAGTTCTTAAATCTAGGAACAACCAATGTAATTGTTATGTCTTACCCCAAATCAAGAGGTTTGTTAGGTGTTTCCTCCAAGTCTGTGTCAATCCTAGATGTGACTTCTACGGGACCTGTTTTATTTGAGGTGCTTGGAAGCTCACTATTTTTTATCGGTATGGACGTACTCGTGTCGATGTCTTTTTCTGTATTGGAGTCCTGTTTTTTCAGGTCCAGTTCTTGAATCTAGGAACAACCAATGGAATTGTAAAAATAAGTTCGTATATGGTGGCTTGCCTTTGTATCAGAGTTTTAAGCCGCCTGAAGGCCTCTGACATGGCTAAATGATTAAAACTACCAGAGCCTACAATTTAACGTCTCATCCGAGCCACGATAGCGCGCAGTTGTATTATGCCACCCGCGGTCACCAATCCGAAGACTGACCGTGCTGAACGTTGCTTAACTTTGATGATTGCTAACGAACACCTAGTCAAACTACGCTATGAACGCTACTGTAATTGTTATCGTCTCTATTAAACTATGTACAGTTCGAACAATTGGACGACGCACGCAGTAAAACTATGTATCAATCGATTGAAACCTAACACTAAAATTTCGCGAAAGTTTCACTTATGTGGCGAGAATTGAACTACTGCTAACCACCTTTACAGAGCGAACCTCTAAGAGAATTTTTGGGTCAAAATCCATCGAGTGGATAACTGTGACATCAAAGATGTTACCTGTGCGTTGCCAGTTACAATACAATACGAGACCACTGTATACACCACAAAAAATATAAAGTAGGTAATAGAAGAAGAAAACACGACAGAGGAAAGGCACAAACGGCGCTCATATCGCTAAAAACGATTTCTCCCAGACAACCTCTTGAGTTCAGTTGAGAATCATGTTCACATTTTATTGTGCGGTACATTCAGATAGTATAGACTGCTATCTGCATAACCTGTACTTAGCCACAAGGGGGTGATTAAAACCATCATTATGAACAAGTTTTACTATGGGGCCAACCTAAAATTCAAGAAAAAAAAATTTGTTCCATACTAAACTACAACTCAGAATCTATAATATATCAAAGCAGATATTTTTCTCAACTTTAGCTCCTCTATTTGCTTATGAGCGTATTAAAGCACATGCTACAGACATACCTAGTCAGGTCATAAGTATTGTCAAACAGTAAAAACTTTTCTTTTAGAATGCTGGCCACAAAAAAGTTTAATGAATTCGAAATTCGAATTTTTCATGAAAATATAAATATATACTTTTTAGAATTTTACTCATTTTTAAATATGGAGTGGACGCTTAAAGAAGACCGTGTTGCAGTTATTGCGTTGCATCGTTGCGGTTACGCGTCACTTCAAATTTTTGACATACTGAAAAATTTGAATATAACCAAAAGATTCGTTTATCGTACCATCAAACGATACAATGAAGACTCTAGTGTATATGACAGGTCAAGAAGTGATCGTCCTCGGACTGTTAGGACTCCAGCAGTGATAAAAGCTGTGAAGGCGCGAATTCAAAGAAATCCCAAACGTAAGCAGAAACTGTTGGCCCTTCAGATGGGGTTAAGCAGAACCACGGTAAAAAGGGTGTTAAATGAAGACTTAGGGCTTGGGGCATATCGAAAAAAAAACAGGACATCGTTTAAATGCTCGTCTAATGGACCTGAGACTGAAGAGATGCCGCGCTTTGTTGACGCGGTACGCGGGAAAAAAATATCGGGAAATTCTTTTTTCGGATGAAAAAAATTTTACCGTAGAAGAGAGCTACAACAAACAAAATGATAAGGTGTACGCACACAGTAGTGAAGAAGCGAGCAACCGTATTCCGCGTGTCCAACGAGGTCATTTTCCATCCTCGCTCATGGTATGGTTGGGAGTTTCTTATTGGGGCTTAAAAGAGGTACATTTTTGTGAGAAAGGTGTAAAAACAAATGCAGTTGTGTATCAAAATACAGTCCTGACGAACCTTGTGGAACCTGTTTCTCATACCATGTTCAATAACAGGCACTAGGTATTACAACAAGATTCGGCGCCAGCTCATAGAGCGAAGAGCACACAAGACTGGCTGGCGGCGCGTGAAATCGTCTTCATCCGGCACGAAGACTGGCCCTCCTCCAGTCCAGATTTGAGTCCGTTAGATTACAAGATATGGCAACACTTGGAGGAAAAGGCGTGCTCAAAGCCTCATCCCGATTTGGAGTCACTTAAGACATCCTTGATTAAGGCAGCCGCCGATATTGACATGGACCTCGTTCGTGCTGCGATAGACGACTGGCCGCGCAGATTCAAAGCCTGTATTCAAAATCACGGAGGTCATTTTGAATAAACTTTATTGTCATAAGAATCTATGTTTTGTTAAATTTATTTTGGTATATAAATGGTTACATAATGAATAAACGTGTTTCAATTAATTTATATCAAACATGTGACAGAATGTATGACTTGACTGTGTATATTTACGTTAAATAATTCATAATGAACCGTTTTCTTGAATCTCGACGGTATGTCACCTGATTAGTGTTTATAACCGAGCACTTCCGCATCGCGCGGCGTTGTAGTCGGCTTGCAATCGCATTACGACTACTTAACTAAAAAGCCTGCCCACTTTGTAGCTTGGGCAGGGTTTTCTTTCAGACACTTTTTTTCACGATTGTCACTCTATAGATATTTTCTCGTAGGTATATACAAAGTACGTACCTCCACAACAACAATAGGATCTGTAATAGTTATCACAGTCATCTGCGTTTCATTGTCATAGTAATCTATGTCAGATGGAGCCCGATTTTCTAATTTCGCAGATTCACCTGCCTGGAAAGAATACAATTTTCATTTACTAATAGAACATTAATAACAACAAATTTTCACATAGATTTCCTTCTTTAGGGTTTTGTACCCAAAGGGTAAAAACGGGACCCTATTACTAAGACTACGATGTCCGTCTGGCTGTTTGTCACCAGGCTGTATCTCATGAACCGTGATAGTTGACAGCTGAAATTTTCACTCATGATGTATTTCTGTTGCCGCTAAAACAACAAACAAATAGAATAAAATAATTACTCCCATACAACAGTGATTTTTAGGAGTTTTTTTTGATCGCTATTAATAATGACAAGAGGAATGCAGCTAAGAGGGCTCCGACACGGTACGGAACCCTTCGTACACGAGTCCGACTCGCACTTGGCCGATTTTTTTTACTTCCTTTTTTCCGCCTATGCCTATCTATTTTATTATATTTTTAGTATTTGTTGTTATAGCAGCAACAGAAATGCATTATCTGTGAAAATTTCAATTGTCTAACTAGCTATAACGGTTCATGAGATACAGCCTGGTGACAGATAGACGGACAGACGGACAACGTAGTCTTAGTAATAGGGTCCCGTTTTTACCCTTTGTGTACAGAACCCTAAAACCATATCGTACTTACAGCTTTTATTCGGAAACCATCCACTTGCAATTGCAAATCCGAAATTTTCTTCAACATTTCTTTATTTAAACGTTCCATGTAAGATGCCTGAAACGTCCTAAAAATTAATATGGATAAGGTAGGTATATTGGGATACAACAATTTTTAGTTGACCGTTGGTTAGGGCCATAAGGAAAGCTTTAATATAGGCCGAATGATACAAGTCGGCGGATGTGAAGTTAGCTACAAGCGTAGTATTATTTATTATACCTTCTTTGTACAAGCTATGCAATATCCTACCCTGCCTGAAGCTCACATAAAGCTACACGAAACCCAATCAATGCGCAATGTAGCTAACTTCACATCCGCCGACTTGTATGATTTGGTCTATAACTAACATGTTATGATCGAACAAAATTTTTCAAAATTTCATTTGACGCAGTCTTCCTTTTTAACCGACTTCAAAAAAGAAGATTCTCAATGGACGGTATGTTTTTTAGAGTTCCGTACCGAAAGGAAAAAACGGGACCCTATTACTAAGACTTCGATGTCCGTCTGTCTGTTTGTCTGTCTGTCACCGGGCTATATCTCATGAACCATGATAGCTAGGCAGCTGAAATTTTCACAGATGATACTAAAAACAAAATGAAATAAATATTTAAGGGGGGCCATCCCATCCGTTAAGCTAGAAAGTCTCGAAGTTCCGGGAATTCCCGGAACTTTGGGTTGTCTCGTGTCCCGGGACTCTGAAAAATCCGGGAATCCCCAAACCCTAGTACCTATGCAAGTTGTCCCACGATAATTTCCATCGGTTTATTCGCTTACTTTAAGATAAGAGATTATAATAGCAATAGGCTAGTTGACAATATTTTTTGATGTCCTCTTGTAACAGCTAACCATAAACAGAGCCAATTAACGAAAACAAAAATAAATTCAACTTAGAAATAAAGAAGTTACAAATATATTTATTTTCTTGCTAGACAAAGTGCGCACTATAGCAGACTATGACGTCACTGCCCGTAAGTGTCATACATTCGCCATACTATGTTATGCTTTGTGGGAAAGGTACAAAGCATCCCCTCTTTATCCCTACCAAAATCTTTATAAGCTTATATCTCTGGACTTGATTAGCCAATTTTAAATATATTTTCAGTTTACGAATCATAATTAATTGCAGAATTCACTAATCCCAATACTTGTCATTAAGTCAATACCAGTCAACTACCCTACTACATACCCTTGAATCTTCAGCGTCGCTGCTTTTATTGAGGTCCGTGCACCCGGAGTCGTCTGACTTGGGGAACTTTCCGTCCTCCTTTATGGTCGCCGACGTGGGGGACAGCATGTCGGGTTTCTGTACAAGTAAATATACAAAAGTAATAATAATAATAAATATCGGGACATCTTACACACGATTTCTGACCCCAAACTAAGCCACGCTTGTGTTATGGTTTTTAGAGACTGACATACTACCTAGTACCTAAACATATTTTTAAATGCATACTTAAATAGATAATAACATCTAAACACAGAGCAAACATCTACGTTCACATTTTTTTAATTTTTTTTGTTCTGGGTAGGAATCGAACCCACGTCTCCTTTGACCCAGGAGTCAGGGAAATGTAAATCTATTGCGAGATTTTTAATAAAATGAAAGCAATATATTGTTTGTAAATAAAAAGCAATATATTGCCTGTAAAAAACAATAAAAGCAATGTGTGTGACCAATACTGCACAAGCATAAATCCATACATACATTATACAGCTTCTAAATGATCATACCGCCCGTACCGCAACCAAATACAAATAAACGTAACCGTACCGAACAATTAGCAACTACTGTAGTTCCATTCATTTTAGCACAACACCTCTAGCAGAAAATAAAGTATTGAACTTACACACAAGCATTGGGGAGGCGGCGCAAGGTTATGTGGGCTGTAGTCTTGCTTCACCGAGTAGTACGAGCTCACTGAACCTGACACTTCTGTGGCAGCCGGCGGAGTTGGCTGGAAATCATCAATTTAACTTATATAAACCACAGAACCTCACCAAGACTGCAGTATAGCGCGGCATGAAATAAATAAATTTTAGGGAACATCTTACACATGGTCTCTGAGACCAAAAGTAAATCAGTCTCTGGCTGCCAGAGACTGATAAACCTTCATACATTTATTTTTAAATACATTCTTATATATAGGTAGATAATACCTAAATAACATCTAGACACAGAGCAAAAACCTATATTCATTACATAAATAATTGTCCTGGGTGGGAATCGAACCCACGCTTCTATGATACAGTAGTCAGGGTCACTAATAACCGCTGAGCCACTGAGGTAGTCTAATTTATTTCCTATATGGTACTTTGAGTAATTAGGTGGGCCCGTGGGTCCCTAAGTAGCATGAGCCCAGGGCCATCTAAACTCACGGTCCGGCCCTGGGCGTGACCTATGGCTGAAACAACAATGAGAAAATCATAGAATGCACCTAGAAGTTATACTCCATTAAAGGATAATCGGTTAAATTAATGCTGCTGCTGTTCCGTTTCTATGCCCAACAGGGTAAATAGTAAGTAAGTTCGTATAGGCAGGGTGGCTTTTTAGGCCGCCTGAAGGCCTCTGTCATGTCTAAACGGTTAAAACAATCGGGACTTACAATTTAACGTGTCATCCAAGCCACGGTAGCGCTCAGTTGAAAAATGCTACCCACGTTCACCCACCGAAATACTGATCGTGCGAAACGTTGCTTAATTTTGGTGAAATTAAGATTCATTTATAGGGTGAATGAATCTTGGTTGATAATCCTCACTAAAACTCGAGAACGGCTGGACCGATTTGGATAATTTTGGTTTTAAATCAATTGTAGAAGTCTAGATAAGGTTTATCCGGTGAGGAAATATTTAAAAAAATGGGAGAAAAATAATAATAACATCTATTTAATTTTCGCATACACAATTTTCCTATGTAAAAGTTGCGACATCTCAGTCTACCCGTGACCACGATCGATGCAACTCGGTTGAAACGTCGTCGAGATGATGAGATATTTATTTGCGCAATTAGTCCCGTAGTATATAATAATAATGTGTTCAAATCGCGTAACTTTATAAACAACATGTACGGAAGGGATGTTTGTTCCTCTTTCACGCAAACACTACTGAACGGATTGATATGAAACTTTGCAATAGTAATGTTTATGCATCATATTAACACATGTCACATAGGCTATCCCTAGGTACTAATGTGAATGTAAGTTTGTTTGTTACGCTTTAACGCAGCAATGGAGCAACGGATACACTTGATTTTTGGCATGGATATAGTTCAAAGGTTGGAAAGTGACGTAGGCTACTTTTTATCCTGAAAAAGTAAAAGGATCCCGTGGGATAGCATAAAAAAGGTCACTGCAACTTGAATAGTCATCTGTATAAACTGGGAGCCACTGACAGCCCACTTTGTCGTGGCTGTTTGGAAGAAAACGAAACTGTACAGCATGTTCTGTGGCATTGCAAAGCCACAGAAGACACTAGAATAGCTAACGGGTTGCATGACGCTTCTGCATTGGCATTATCATTAGCTTTGTCATCCACATCGCCATCATCTTATTCACCATCTAAGCTACTGGAGCAGTTATGCCAGCGGCCCAGAGCCACGCTCCGTTACTTTAAGGAGCTGGGCTAGCTCGGGTAGACGCTGGAGGGGGAAATGCACAAAACACCCCATGCGGGACGTCAGTGCAGGACTTATCGCCCCCACGTCGAATAAGAATAAGAAGCATAAAAAAGCGCGGGCGAAGCCGCGGGCAAAAGCTAGTAATTTATAAAGATATTGCGTGAAACAAAGTTCGCCAGATCTGCGGGACAATTCTGTTAGCCGATCTCTTTACGTAAGTGATACGTTCTTGAACCTCTCTCGTTTTCCTGACAGTTCCGACAGCTCAAAACTGTCAGAAAAACGAGACAGGTTCAAGAAAGTGTCACCTTAGTAACGAGATCGGTTGACAGAATTGCCCCGCAGCTAATATTATAGATATGCTATATAGCTGAGTTTTGTAACTTACTTCTAGAGTATTAATTTTCTCCATAAGTGTCGCCGCTTGGCTGGACGTCTTCGCCAGTTTCAGTGTTGTCTCCAGTTCTTTCACTTTCCTTTTTTCGATCGACAACTGCATTTTCAGATCATCTGTAACCAAAATTAAATAGACGTTGTACTAGTGGTTCCTTAGACTAACTAAAACCTGTACTGTACTGTACCAGCCTTTTTTTTAATAGTCCACTGCAGGACGTAGGCCTACCCACGAAGGGTGATTTGGCCATATCTTAGTATTATTAATAATTATGATTTTCTTTTGTTTGTAAATTTGACGTACCTAATGTAACATACGTAGTTATAAGGTCAAAAAAATTTCTAATCCTAATTCTATTAATATTTTTCGTTCATTATTATTTTCTGTAGAAATTGATAATTATTTTACACTTTGTAGTTTGATATGCTATGAAAGTGTGTTTTTTAGTTTTATTAAATAATATTTATTTTTCTCTTTTTAGTAATCGAATAAATGCATTGTTATCGGTGTTTGATAGGTGTGCAAAGTTTAAAGAAAATCTGATCGCTCAAAGTAGGGCAAAATTGAGCTTGGTAGTAGGGCAAAGGGGTTGGTGACAAGCAAACATACAGGTGAAGCTAATAAAAGGGTGATTAAAAACTAATTAAAAAAAATCCCATCGAGTAACAGTGTAACTGGTTGGGATTGTTTTTTTTTTTAAAAATCCCATCGAGTAATAAATGGTTGAGATTGTTTTTTTTTTAAAAAATCCCATCGAGTAACAGTGTAACTGGTTGGGATTGTTTTTTTTTTAAAATCCCATCGAGTAACAGTGTAACTGGTTGGGATTGTTTTTAAAAAAAATCCCATCAAGTAACAGTGTAACTGGTTGGGATTGTTTTTTTTTAAATCCCATCAAGTAACAGTGTAACTGGTTGGGGTTGTTTTTTTTTTAAAAAATCCCATCGAGTAACAGTGTAACTGTTTGGGATTGTTTATTTAAAAAAATCCCATCGAGAAACAGTGTAACTGGTTGGAATTGTTTTTTTTTAAAAATCCCATCGAGTAACAGTGTAACTGTTTGGGATTGTTTTTTTAAAAAAATCCCATCGAGTAACAGTGTGACAGTTGAGGGTGTTACCCGTTGGGAACATATCGTTAAAAATCGGACAAGTACGAGTCGGACTCGCGCACGGAGGGTTCCGTACTGTATGGGAGCCCCCCTTAAATATTTATTTTATTTTAATATTAAAGTGAATATACAACTAAATATTCTGTGAATAATTCAAGCATCCACCTGTTACCATTATTAATATAGAGCGAAAAACGGATAAAAAAAAATAGGTTTGGGTATGGCCCCCCCTTAATTAATAATTTTATTCTATTTTAAGTATTTGTTGTTATAGCGGCATCAGAAATACATCACCTGTGAAAATATCACCTGTCTAGCCTAAACGGTTCATGAGATACAGCCTGGAGACAGACAGACGGACAGCGGAGTCTTAGACATAGGGTCCCGTTTTTACCCTTTGGGTACGGAACCCTAAAAACGATACTAACTGGCTTTCCCCTCGGTCTCCCGCAGCCTGCCGGTCAAATCATCAGTTTTCCTCTGCTTCTGCTCCAGAGCATGATCGCTGGCCGCCTTACCGCTTCTCACCTTCAAGTTCTCTTGATGTAGCCCGGACACGTCATTTTCTAGTCTCGATATCCGCTTCGAATAATCATCGTGAGTTTTCGATAGTTCCTGTAAGAAATGTTATAGCAATATATTTTAAGTAAGTAGGTATTTTTAAGTAAGTATTTTCAAAACTGTTGTTCGTAAACTATATGGTATACACTATTCTTTGATTGCATTTTATAATAAAAAAAACATTAGCTAAATTTCCAGCAAACACAATTCTACATAGAATATGTGTATTGTGGTTACTTAACTTAATTAATTTGATTTTATTCTAAATTTAATATTGTAATTGTCACTAAATTCTAAACAAATTTTTCAATTCTTTCTTTTAAATTTTGTTGAATTTGCGATGAAGATTGCTACGCATTATAATTAGTAGTTAGTCGGTCCTGTATACGGAAGGCGCTGGTAGCCAGTAGCACAGTTTAATTACTAGTACAGGCACCAGCCAGACCCATAAGCTATTTGTGTAATCTATGTTTGATTTTGGATATTGTATAATTACGACTAGTATTTAGTAACTTTCAACATAAGTTATATTTAATAGTGATTTGTAATACTGGTGTCAATAAAATCATTATTATTATTATTTTGTAGTATAGGTGGAATCATACAACTTGGCCGCCAGCTATGATGTTAGGTACAAGCTGCAGATAACCCGCGATCATCGCAGCAGTTATGTGAGCTTCAGTCAAGATCGGGTTTTGCACAGCTTGTAGGTACCGAACTTCACAGCTGAATTGTGTACATGTTAACGGAAATGTATGTAATCCGTCATTGTATACAATTCCTAGGAAATGTATGTAATTCCTAAAATCGCAAGGAAATGTGTGAAATAAATTGTATTAGACACATTTCCTAAATAGCAATGGGAAATGTAAAACATTTGAGATAGGGCCTTATCTAAGTATAACAGACTTCGACGGTATAAAAGTCTTTACGTTTCATTTGACGCTTTTCTCTATTGCAGCTTACCGTTTCTTTTAAAATAGTATTCAAGTAGTGCGTGAAAAAATACATTCTTTCTTTAGTTAAAACAATTATATTCTCGATCTCAGATTAATGTGTGTCCAAGAGTTCTTCTTGATGTAGAGGATGCACCGAGTACGGAGATTGCACTACAGTCAGTTGCTAACCTATAATCCACTGGAACCGGCCAGGGATTTAAAAAGTGCCTTTGCAAGAAGAATAATTGTGCTACAGCAAGATGTCTGTGTTATAAAAATAAATTATTGTGTACTTCCAAGTGCCATTCCAGCCTACCCTGCAAAAATAAATAGCCATATGGACTGCCTCGTTTACATTTGACATAGTATAATAATATAAATACTTATACTTTAATATTGTGACATGTATAATTACTTAAATAACAGACTGATTACTTACCAAATGTAAGTTTGTCTTTATAAGAATAAAATATAAGTTGATTTTGTGAAGCTGTAATTAGTAAGATAATATGAAGATATTATATTTTAGGGTATGATTGTTACCTGATTGTCTCAACGAGTGCTTTAATAAAAATTATTATTCTCATTTTAACAATGTGTTTTATTACAGAAAGCATTATTTTTATACATTTCCTAATACGATATCGGAATTACATACAATTCCTAGGAAATATACACATTTCCCAGGGTATCTTTTGAAACAATATTTTATACATTTCCTAAATAGCTTCGGAATTGTATACGTTTCCTAGGATTTGTATACAATTCCTAGATTTCATACATTTCCGTTAACATATACCATTAATATACTCCGCGCCACACAAGTTGATGTATGTGAAGTTAGCCACTAGCTGCGCAATAGTCAACGTGCGGCTTCACGTCACATCTTGTCAGGATTGGCTATTGCGCAGCTAGTGGCTAACTTCACATCCATCAACTTGTGTGGCGCGGAGTATACTATATGCTATGTTTTACTTATCTACAGTGCCACCAACTTAGCTGTTCAGGTGGACAAAATTGGAACTACATAATTACTACGTTATTACGTTACTAGCGACGCCGTCAACGGAACAGCTAAGTTGGTGGTGTAATTAAAACTTCCTTTGTAATCTGTGTTTGATTTGACTTCTACCGAAAGGTTGCCAGTTAAATTGAATGAGGCAGTATATTGTGTTAAATGCGAGTCACTTTGATCGGACGATCAGTCCGATCTGGTCGTGTTGGAAATTTAAAGGGGAGGCCTACGTTAAGCAGTGAACGTCTTAGAACATCGGAAATGTTGACGATTTAGTTTTAGTAGCTAGGTGTGCCGCAGTCATTTCAATCTGAGTTTCAATCGCTAAGACCAACCAAGCGAAGCAAAGCGCAAGGGCACTTAGCGTCACGTAGGTCTAGGGTACTGTGGAGGGGATGGCTGCGCATGTTGACCGCCATACTAAACTCATGCGCAGCCATCCCCTCCACACTTCGCTCAGTGCTAGACTTATATACCGGTCCTACCTATTCTCGAGGCGTTTCGTCGATTTCATTTTCTCAATCTCAATTATATAAAAATGGCCAAGATTGTTGCAGATAGTGACAAAATTAACTTTTTTCAAAGATTAGTATCTCTCCATTCCAAATATTATATTATCGATACGTGGCAATAAGAAACAGTGAATAAGTAACAATCACACGATGTATAAAATAATACCAACCTCTTGTAAATCGACAATCTTTTGCTTGAGCTCATCCATAACAGATCTACACTTGTTCTCATTACATTGTTTCTCCATACCCTCGCTAAAATAATACAAAATAAAATTATAGTTGCCAACATTCACCATCATTTTGCGTAGTCTAATAAAATATGAAAGCGCCACTGTCGCATTTTCAAAAGGCCCCCTTTTTAATTTAGGCGTCAAAAGCACGGTAAGTTACACTTGGTATCTATACAGTATTCCATCTTCGTCGTCGTCATCGGTCGAAAAGTTCCCGAGTGGAGACCACGCACCGGCAAGCGCAGCGTAGGACGTCCACCTACAAGGTGGACGGATGACCTCATTAAGACCGCAGGATCGCGCCGCCCGGGTAGCACGGCAAAGGGAGAAAACCATTTTATCCACTTATAATGTCAGCTGTCATTGTCAATCCATACTTTATTTCCTCTTCAAGGGGATATAATGGTGGAAGGTATTATTCCCTTTGCTATGCTTCCCGTGCTGGATGCAAGCCGCTACCGACCAGTCTTATTGAAGATCCATAGGGGAGGCCTATGTCCAGCAGTGGACGTCCTATGGCTGATGGATGGATGGATGATTCCATCTTCATACAAACGTTCAGAACGCGAATTATACCTACGCGTCTAGGAGTTCGGTAGACAACAGTCGTAGGGGCGCGCCGTAGTGACGAACGAACGTGTGTGTTTATATAATCAGAAAGCGTGCGATGTACGCACCAGACGGGCAGCCCTATCGCGTGTTACGTACTACGTGGTCACACGGGGTTATTTGGAGAAGGTAAGTGTTTATTTCAAGGACATGGCCGAGTCGAAATACTACGTAGATAGCATTACCTTGTCACATAATTCAATATTTAGGTTGTGGAGTAAGAGTAACATAGCCAATATACTAAGCGCCACACAAGTCGGCGGATGGGAAGCTATGCGCAGACTCTGCGCAAAGGCCGAAATATAGGTATAGTATATGCGCGGGAGCCAGAGAGACGAGACGCCGGGGCACACCCGCCCGCCAATGCCATGCCTCCCGCGCGCCCCCTACGCCCGTACTCAACACTACGCCACGCGGCGTCGGCATTGTGCACACATGCGCAATAATTAGCGAATCATGGCGAAGTCCATCTACAGCTAACTTCTCATCCGCCGACTCGTATGGCGCTTAGTATACTCAGTCATATATTCTCTTGCTAATCAATAAATCATACGAGTCTTCTTGAATGCTTTTACGATAAAAATATAACAAACAAAAATATGCTTACTTCACATATTGGTCAGTTTCTGTAGCAACTTCTTGAGTTGTAATTTTTGGACCTTCTGATGCATCACTGAAAAAGCAATATGATTATTTATTATTAAGTGTAGTATCCGCCCAAACTTAGTACAACACAATAACTTTACCCAAAAAATGGCAAAACCGCCTGCCTTCGTGTACAAAATTCGAATATTTCGCTCCAGTTGTTTCCATTATTGTTGATTTTTAGGGTTCCGTATCCAAAGGGTAAAAACGGGACCCTATTACTAAGACTAAGATGTCCGTCTGTCTGTCTGTCACCGGGCTGTATCTCATGAACCGTGATAGCTAGGCAGCTGAAATTTTCACAGATGATGTATTTCTGTTGCCGCTATAACAACAAATACTAAAAATAGAATAAAATAAATATTTAAGGGGGCCTCCCACACAACAAACTTGATTTTTAGGAGTTTTTTGTTCGCTATTAATAACGGCAAGAGGAATGTGGCTCCCATATGGTACGGAACCCTTCGTGCGCGAGTCCGACTCGTACTTGGCCGATTATTAAAAAATGCATCAGCCGATTTCTGTAAAATTTAAATGGACCACCTCGGGAGTATACCCTTTCGAACTGAAAAAAGATTTTTTCGATTCGGTTCACAACTGGTGGAATTTACATACACAAAAAAATACATACAGACGAACATAGAACCTCCTCCTTTTTGGAAGTCGGTTAACAAATAATATGATTGATAAATTAAATTCTTTATTGTCACACCAAAACTAAGAAAACAAGTTCAGTGGACTATTTATAGCTAGTGTTATAACCGGCGGCCTTATCGCTAAAAAGCAATTTCTTCCAGGCAAATATGACTCATAATATCATCAAAAATATAAATGAAAGTCGACCACAGAAGAAAAGTGTAAATAATAATTTTGATAATAATTTTCTCTATTTTTACCCGACTGCCAAAGAATGGTGTTGTTTTTTACCCTTTCTTTCAGTAAGATAGTTAAAGTTGAAGTTCAAATATATTTATTTCAATTAAGTACCTAAGATACACTTTTGAAACGTCATGAACCTAAGCACATTTCAAATCATTAACAATAAAGTTAAAAACAATAAATTACCTTAGATTAGTGATTGGTCGCGCGACCAATCATCACAAACTAACCAATCATTAATCCAAGAATACCACGAAAAATAAATGAACAATAACAATATAAGTAAAATAAACCTCATCTAAACAACACAATGTTGCCATATAAGAGTTATGGAAACCCACCAGCTGGTTTGGTTGGTTGGTTTACACCACTCAAATAATAACGATGAACTAAAATGAGATTAAATTGAATTAGATTTGCTTATTAAAAAAAAATTTGAAAAATTAAATCAATCTAAAATTAGCAATTTAATTGAAAATGTCACGATAACGATAGTCATAAATAAGCAATCGTCAAATAATAAATAATATTAAGAATGTCAATAATTATAATAATATTTATACTTACACAGGTATGTACTGGTAGGAAGCAGCCGTCGTTTTGACACTCGCCTGGCTTGGTTTCGCTCCAATAGCACTCATTGAAGAATTCCTAAAATATAATACAACATGAATAAAATAACATTTTATTAAGTAAAATATACGACAGCCGTGGTGGTCTAGAGGTAGTGACACCCGCCTTACAATCGTGAGGTCGTGGATTCAAATCCCGGCCCTGTACCAATGAGTTCTTTGGAATTTATGTACGGAATTTCACATCACTGGCTTTTCGGAGAAGGAAAACATCGTGAGGCAACCTGCATACGTCCTCAGAAGAAAAACGGCTTATGTGAATCCACCAACCCGCACTGGGCCAGCGTGGTGGCAATCGCCCAATCACCTTTCATAGGTAGGCCTACGTCCTGCAGTGGACTATTAAAAGGCTGATACAGTAGTAAAATGTGCATTAGCAAGCATTATACTCAAGAATACGTTGGTGTCAGAAAAACATACTTAGTTTTAGTTGTCAACATTCCAAGAAAACCTCAATGAACCCGTTTTTTTTAAGGTTCCGTACCCAAAGGGTAAAAACGGGACCCTATTACTAAGACTCCGCTGTCCGTCTGTCTGTCTCCAGGCTGTATCTCATGAACCGTTATAGCTAGAAAGCTGAAATTTTCACAGATGATGTATTTCTGTTGCCGCTTTAACAACTCAAAACAGAATAAAATTAATAAAAGGGGAGCTCCTATACAACAAACCTGATTTTTTGCCGTTTTTCGCTCTATATTAATAACTAGACGACCCGCCCCGGCTTCGCACAGGTTTATTATACATATAAACCTTCCTCTTGAATCACTCTATCCATTAAAAAAAACCGCATCAAAATCCGTTGCGTAGTTTTAAAGATTTAAGCATACAGACAAACAAACAGACAAAAATAGCGACTTTATTTTATACTATGTAAGGATAAGGATGGTAACGTTGTATAGTTGTATGTTCACTTCAATAATAATAAATTATAAAATGAAAATAAAATAAATACTTAAGGGGGGCTCCCATACTCTGATTCCATAGTCTGACTCGTACTTGGCTGATTATTTTATATTTATTTCGTATAGGTTTGCGTTTGGCTACATACCGCCTGATGTTAAGCAGATATGCGATTTAAGAGCGCTTACCTAGAAGATACCTATTTACTGGGGATTTGAAGACAACCACGTCACGGTAATTATATCTAACAGTATTGTCTCGGCCCATTCCTTGAAATATAAACCTACAGCACCACGTGGCCACGCAGAACGTCTCACGCGCTGGGGCTGCCCACCTCCAGTACTTTAATTTCATCTACTTACTCTTTACCTATTTCAGTTTCTTTCTAGTTTTGTGTATTAAATTCATTACACAATCATATTGTAACTATTATAATGCAAAACTATTATATTTGTTACAAAAAAGAAATTCGTTGTGAATGAAAGAAAAGGAAGCATTCAAAAATAATCGGCCAAGCACGAGTCGGACTCGCGCACGGAGGGTTCCGTACTGTATGGGAGCCCCCCTTAAATATATATTTTATTTTAATTTTATTATTTATTATTGAAGTTAATATAAAACTAAATATTCTGTGAATATTTCAAGCATCTACCTGTTACCATTATTAATATAGAGCGAAAAACGTCTAAAAAATCAGATTTCTTGTATGGCAGCCCCCCTTAAATATTTATTTTTTTCTCTTTTTAGTATTTGCTGTTATAGCGGCAACAGAAATACATCATCTGTGAAAATTTCAGCTGCCTAGCTATCATGGTTCATGAGATACAGCCCGGTGACAGACAGACAGACAGACGGACATCGAAGTCTTAGTAATAGGGTCCCGTTTTTCCCTTTGGGTACGGAACCCTAAAAAGGAAAAACTCATTTTATTTTGGATGTTTAAAAACTAAAAAACGTAAATCGCACGATTACTAGTTACAAATCCACACTTTCGTTCATCGCTACGGCGCGCCGTGACTGATTAGCATACCGAGAGCATACCGAACTCCAAGGCGCGTAGGTATGATTCGCGTTCCGACCGTTTGTATGAAGACGGAATACTGTTAGATATCATTAGGTACCGTGTCCACGTTGTACCTACGTATAAGCACCACTTTGTATTTTATGTGGTCACCTAGTCGCAGATCACGAGTGAGTTCTACAAAGATTGTCCAATTAATGCATCTCTAACAAATGGAATCTTACTGGGAAGCTATGTGACCGATTAGTAAAAAATAGTGGTAAGTGCTCATCATCATTATCAGCCATAGGACGTCCACTGCTGGACACAAGCCTCCCCCATGGATTTCCAATAAGCCCAGTTGAAAGCGGCCTGCATCCAGCGCGTTCCTGCGGTCTTTTTTACGAACTACCTGGTCGGTGGACGTCCTACGCTGCGCTTGCCGGTGCGTGGTCTCCATTAGAGAACTTTACTGCCCCATCGGCCATCAGTTCTCAAACTACATAATATGTGCCCTGCCCACTGCCATTTCAACTTACTTGTTTACTGGGCTATGTCAGTAACTTTGGTTCGTCTGCGAATGTCCTCATTCCTGAATCGATCTCAAAGCGAGCTCCGAGCATAGCCCTCTCCATAGCGCGTTGGGCTACCTTGAGCTTATTCATAAGGCCCACACTCGAGGTAAGTACCGCAGAAGAATTACAAGTAATAGAAGTAACGCTAAATTTTACTCAAAAACTACGTTACAGCTGTCTTATTCATATCTGGCTACACAGGATACGCTAGAGTGAGTGGGACAAAAAAAAAACACATGTCGCATACGTCAAAAACACCAGTTAGAATGTCAAAACGGTTAAAATTTGGTTAGATTTAGTCATTGGTTTTTTCGGAAACCCTCTAATTCCAGTAAGAAGGTTCAAATCTCTGACCTTTTTACCTTTTTGAATTTGGACACGCGAGATAGCTCAATGCTAGTTTGTGAAACCCTTCTAAATTACGTAAGTTCGGGTGTATGTGCATCTTTTTCAAACACCTTTTTAAATTTCATATTTAAAATAGGACAAAATAATGTACATCTCTTGCTATTTTAGTACTGTTTCTAGTACTTTGTTCTTATTCTATGGTAAATACTCACTTTCCCCCAAAAGCAGGACAGACTCCACAGCGAGGGCACCTGGTCTGTGCCGGGCTTCTCCTGAGGAACTGCTTGGCCGAGCACAGCTGCATGTTTAGGTGGCGGACCCGATCTGCCATCTGCTCATTTGCATTCTTGAGATCCTCTATACTATATCAATAAATAAAAAACCTTTAAATTTCTTACTATAACAATAAATTTTCGTAAAAAATGGTATGATCGCCTTACATCGTGTACAAAATTCGAATATTTCGCTCGAATTGTTTCCAAAATTTAAGATTTTTCAAAACAGCTCAGCCGATTTCTATTTAATTTAAATGGGACCACCTCGAGAGTATACCCTTTCGAACTAAAAAAGAATTTTTTTGATTTGGTTCACAATTGGCGAAATTATCGATGAACATACACAAAAAAATAAATACAGACGAACATAGAACCTCCTCCTTTTTGGAAGTCGGTTAAAAATTACATGAGCTAAACGCGAAAGTTTGTATGTATGGATGTTTGTTCCTCTTTCAAGCAAAAACTACTGAATGGATTGAGATGAAACTTTGCACTAGTAATGTTTATACATCAGAATAACTCATAGGCTATAATTTATAAAGAAATTGCGTGAAACGAAGTTCGCCGGGTCAGCTTGTTATCTATATTAGTAAGAACCCCTTCATAGGTAAAGACCTCCTCCATGGAACTCCAGAGTCCTTTATTCTGAGCAGTTTCCAACCAGCTTGAGCTAGCCGTTTTTATAATCTCGTCTGCCCATCTTGTGAGCGGTCTTCCTCTGTGGCATTTGCCACTAGGACCGTCCACCATCTTGTCAATCCTGAAGTCCAGTGCTCATAAGATCTTGCCACATGCTGCGCCCATTTCCATTTCAGCTTTTGAAGATAGTCTATTCTATACTATATAAACAGCAAATTATAGGAACAACATACATGACAGATCAAAGATAGGTCAACAGAAATAACACGGTAATCCATGTTACCATGTATATACATTTAGATACATACTGTTTGTTTTTGTTGGACATTGATCCATCCACCAGCAATCAGGATGTCCACTGCTAGGCATAGGCCTCCCCTATAGATCTCTAATAAGACCGATTAATAGTAGATTGCATTTAATGCAATTATAGTGGACATCCATCCACCTTGTAGGGAGAATTTTCGGCCCCATCCTATCATATGTTCCCCATTGTATATGCCCTGCCCACTGCCAATTCAGCCTGCCAATCCCCTGGGTTATGTCTGTAACCTTGGTTCATTGGAATGGAGTTGGACAATGTTTATAATCAATATTTTTTAAATCACAAAGTGCTCTAATTCCATCATCCTCTGGATGATTTTGTAGAAAAAAGGTAATATTTTATTTATGCAGCAAGCTCCTCCTGATATAAGTATAAATATGACATGGGGAACTTACATTTCCTTCTGTTCTTTGACCAGCACCTTGCTACTGCAACAGTCCTTTTCCTTGCCTGCCAATTGCCGCTGAACCACTGTCATCCTCTGCAGTTTGGTGGAGAGAACCTTGATCTTGTCGTGCTGCGAGTGGAGAGTCTTCTTCAGTTCTAGATTATTCTCCAGCACGGCAAAGTACAGATTTTCTAGTTCACGCTTGCTAAGCTTTGACGGACACACGCGGTATAGATCTGAAAACCAACACAATTTGGTGAAAGTACTGTGGTAAGAACCCTTACTCCCAGGGGGTGCTACACCCCCCCCCCCCCTACCCCCTCCCACCCTTTTGTCAACTGTCATAATTGACACCATACCGTAGCAGATGTAAGCCAAAACATTAAAAAATTAAAATTATATATTCGGTTGGGCAAGTACTGAGAAGCAAAAAAGATAAATGAACCAAAGAGGTTATGCTCTAGTACCCAAGAGACGGGAAGCGGTTCAGGGGACGACCTCAATATTTTCATAGTTTATCAATACCAGGCATCTTGACACTTGTCCAGTTTTTGATAGTGATGATGGATAATAGTAGACTTACCTCGTTCATGGCTTTGTAATCTACAGTTTCTCTTACATACGACATCACATAATTGCTGATTGTTGGTGGTATTATTCATTTTGAGGCAGAATCACATTGATTTGAAACACTCTTTTATCCTATCATACTAGATCGCCTGAAAAGTTGAACACACCTCAGAAGCACATCTACTTTCTGTTGATAGCACCACATAATTTTTACTGTTAATCACCAAGCCATTTAGAATATGCAAGAATAAGAAACTTTTACATTGTGGCGACGGACAAGCAAGTTTCAAAAACAATATTTGAAATTAAAATGCCGCCATGACAACCAGTGCTGCCAACAAGACCAATAAAGAATAAGCTAAAATGGTGCCAAATTACGCCAACTGCTTTTTAAAATTTTAACAATTATGCTAACACTTTTTAATATCAAATAAAACGTGATAATAAGTAAAATCATTAATAAATAACAAATTGTTTGTTTTAATCAAGGTATGTTGATTAAAACAAACAATTTGTTACAAAACAAACGTTTGTTTGATATATAACATTCAATGTTTTTTCGACAAACACTTGTGTAAACATTTGTTTGACTAAAAAACCCGTTTAATTTCAGCATTTGACTGTGGTAGCGCTGAAAACGATATTGCTGAGATAAATCTACAGGAAGTTTTCATGGTAAAACTTTTACTGTATAATTATTTTACACTTTTGCTAAAAAATATGTTATAACTAGATTTTGCCCGCGGCTTCACCCGCATGATATTTCGAGGCCCTACCCTTAATAAAAAATAAAAAAACAAAAAAAAAACGATTTGACATTTGTTTGATTTGACAGTTCATTTTTAACATTTCTTGGAGCGCACGCTAGAATAGCTCGCAGATGGCAGAATTTTCCTACTTACCACTTACTGTTATAACAATAAGTGTTAAGTAAGTAAGTAGGAATAGTATTACATAGTATCTAGTATTATAAATAACATGGAAAATTTACGCAATATCATTATAATTTGTAGCGTGTTATTCTGATATAGCTATATATAATTGCAAAGTTTCATCTCAATCCGTTCAGTAGTTTTTGCGTGAAAGAGTAACAAACATACATACATCTATTCATCCATCCATCCTTACAAACTTTCTCGATTATAATATTAGTAGGATAATAAGCTAAACAACCTACGTAAACCACAAATAAATATGCGAAACAACATGAAAATTAGGCTAAATAAGTAAGAGTTTTGCTTACTTTTGCTAACAAGGGTGGAGGGGGGTAAATAATTGTAATAAATCTGCTTACGTAATACTTGAACGGCCCCTTAATGCTTTGAGTATACCTTCTAAAATATATCACAACAATCATAAAACATCTGAAAAAATAGCGTTTTAGAACTCTTTAACTTTTTTTTATTTGAATTGTTACACTTCACAGACTCCAGGATCTGTGCTTTTTAAGATTTACATATTTAAAGGATAAATTAAGGTTTAAGTAATTTAGGTACTTGCTTTCCTGTCGACATGATCTGCCGATTCCGCTATTTTGCCGTCTTTTTACTGTGTAAATCTTTCCATTTATTCGAGTTTAAAGAAGGATGTCGTAAGCTCATACATACGAATAGGTACCTGTTGTATACGAATACACTCATTTTCTCCCAATAATGCTTCTAAAACTGTTCTGAAATGTACAAGTTCGTTTTTAAAGAAGTTAAAATAAGAAAAACTGAAAACAATTTTCAAGCTATATATGATCCTACTTAGGTATAATTATAGACCAAAGAGTGAGGTTTGACAGATTTGTTCTGTATAGAGTGCTAATTAAAGTGGTGCAAGTTTTTAAAAACTTGACTTCATAAATATTTTTAGTCAATATTGTCTCAATGATATTTATGTTGATTTTTTAATCAGTGTAGATATCTCATTTTGTTAAAATAAAAATGGTTGTCTATAATTTCAGATATTTTTTGGAGTTCATCGATTTATAAGACGTTATCATGTCGAAGAAGCTTAATGTTTAAACCCAATATAAAAAGAAAATGAAAAAAAAAGAATGATAATGAATTTTGGTATTCATCCATTTCATTAGCAATAGTACAAGAACCGCAACAATAAGTTAGGAATTTAAGTTAGGCTGCTATTTGAACCTCGTCTGCAGCCTGCGGATGCAGGTCGCGATTGCTGGTAGCACACGCATGACACGCAGCCGCAGCCGCTGCCTGCTTCCGCAGTCGGGAGTTATTCCGAGGCTGGCTGCACATGCTGCGACAGGCAGTTCGTCGAACTGTCCTAAACAGGTTAACAACTTACACTTGCAGCCGAGGCTCGGTAGCACGAGTGGCCGCAGCCGTGATCGGAATCTTTTTTGCAGAAATTCATATCTACATGGACAATCAGTTGTGCATCCGCAGCTGGCTTTGTGTCAATGTTTCTATAAAATATGTAAAATGACAGCTCAGTTCGTAAATTTTACGAGTTAACGCAGGATTATGTGCTAATAGTTAAAAAGAAAATAATTATATCAACACCTCCAAAAAATCGCTAAATCGGAATACCGAAAACGAAATCTGTTATTACTGAATACATCATCTGATTGACTGACTTTGACTTTTGTTTTGACAGCAACAGTAAAAAAAGTGTCAACCATGGACGTAATCTTTCCTTATTCTGAGTGATTCTGAGACGTAATCACAGACGTAATAGTGTCAACAGCTGGTTTTTTAAAATAATTCACCGATTTTTGAACAGGCTAACGTCTTTAAGGCCATTTCGCCTCGTCTTATGTGTGCAATCTAAAAACTAATGTTAAAACAATAAAAAATCATTATAATTTTTCTGGTAGTCTAATAGGTTATTATTAGTACAATAATACTTACAATATGAAAATTAACAGTTCCATCAATTTTAAAATCGTTTATTGAACAACATTTTTCGTAACATCAATCACCTGTTAACCAATAAGTTACCTAACTTACCTAATACATGATAAACAATTACGATGTGACTAATTACAATTACAATACTTAGGTACTAAAATTCTGTAACATCTATTTTAAGACTGAATGATACATATTTTTTCAAATACATATATGAATGATTTGTTAATCATCACCCACTAAAAACTAAACAGGTTTAAAGGTGGCTAAAAAAAATCATACACACGAACATAAATCTCCTCCTTTTTGGAAGTCGGTTAAAAAGGCTTATTTTGTTCTCGCACTTAGATTTAGTAACTAGGTATCTACAGGTAGCGGCACGTAAGTCTAGCGCTGATGCTAGTGTGGAGGGGATGGCTGCGCCTGACGACCGCCATACTAACCCACGCGGAGTCATCCCCCCCCCTCCACACTTCCCTCAGCACTACACTTATAATTATGCCAAGACCTGTACCTACTAATAATTTTCTGCCTTATGAACTAAATTCTTAGCGACATGCCTCAATAATTTTTAGTAGGTAATAGGCAAACACTAAATCATGAACTAAATACCTAGTACGCTATAAAAATAGTAATAATATAAAAAGCCCAGGCCCCGATTCTCCAAGAACATAACGTAACGTACCTACCTCAGAATTTTTTATTTCCGGTTTGGTTACGATTATTGTTTTTTTTACTGAATATGACGATTAAATAATAAACCGAGTTAAGTCATAATATTGGAAAAAGACACATTGGAATTCACGGGAGTTTCTTGAAAAAAGTTTTACTTGCGATTTCCTATGAAAATGGCTTGATAATAAAAATACATAATTCGAGTAATATCTACCTAGGTAATTATTTTTTGTTCTGTAACTTTTAGTACAGCTGTTGATATAACGTATTTTTTATCAACCTTTTTAGCGCTTCGCTTTAATTTTTGATTATTTCAAATTATGGTGTTCCAGGAGCGGAGGTGCTAGTCAGTCAAGTAAGTTCGTATAGGCCGGCGGGCCGACCGCCGATATCGAAGCTATCGCTATTGCTATTGCCTTTGCTATTGCAATTAGCAATTATTTGCATTAGCTTATTGGTACCGCCCAACATAGAAGTAATTGCTTTGGTAAGAATTGCTTTTAGCTTTCACAGATAACCTGTGTTTTTGTAATCTTTTGTAATCTGTGCTCTAACACATTCTGCGTTTTCTTTCCGCTAATTACAATTGATTTGCAGAATGTTTGTTTATTTGTTATTTACTCAATAATATGATTAAAAAATATTAAGGATAAGAAAATAATAAGTATTTCAAATGAATTTCTTCTATGAACTTATAATCAAAGTATCAAACATGCGAATGGGATGGGAGGCTATCCCTGGTGTCAGAATTCAATAAGTAGTCAATTATAAGTTGCCTTTGGCGATCATAAAGTTAATAATCAGCCAAGTGCGAGTAGGACTCGCGGACGAAGGGTTCCGTACCGTATAGGAGCCCCATTTCTTAATTTATTATTTATTTTTGAACTGAACTGAATATACAACTAAATATTATATGAATATTTTGAAGCATCTACCGGTAGCCGTAATTAATATCGAGCAAAAAATACGTTTTTGAATAGGAACCCTTAAATAATTATTTTAATTTAACTATTTATTTTCAAAGTACATAAATATATATAAATAACTAAATGTTCTGTGAATAATTGAAGCGTCTACTTGTTACCGTTATTAATATTGAGCGAAAAACGGTTAAAAATCATGTTTGTTGTATGGGAGCCCCCTTAAATGTGTTTAAATCTATTTTTAGTATTTGTTGTTATAGCGGCAACAAAAATACATCATCTCTGAAAATTTCAATTGTCTAACTATCACGGTTCATGAGATACAGCCCGGTGACAGACAGACAGACAGACAGACGTCTGTCTGTCTGTCCAGACAGTACAGACAGACAGACAGACGTCTGTCTGTCTGTCTGTACTGTCTGGACAGCAGAGTCTAAGTAATAGGGTCCCGTTTTTACCTTTTGGGTATGGAACCCTAAAAATAATAAACTCCTATTATTTGACAGTATAGGTACACTAATAATAATTAGCATTAATATTTCAAACTAGTTGACCCGGCGAACTTCGTTTCACTTCTCGCCTTTTAAACCTTCCCTAGACCTCCACGAACATTTCAAGACTAAGATAAGATAAATCCGTTCAGCCGTTCTCGAGTTTTAATCAGACTAACGAACAACAGTTCATTTTTATTTATAGAGATATTAATAAAATAATTATTAATAATAATAATTAACAACACCGATATCTTAATCACAGCAATCAAACATCAGGTAGCTACATAATAATACTGGTTGCGTCACAACTATAAAAAAATGCCATCATTACCTATAATAAAATAACCCATAAAATTGATCACAATAACAATTATGTTAATGTCGTGTATCTTCTGTTTTTAGTACTGACGAATAAAAAAAATACATATTTTGTTCAGTAGGTAGATAATATTATAATAACTTATCTTCTTGCTTAGTCAGCTCATTATTACTACTTAGATTAAAAAAATATTATGCATATAACTATAAAACTAGGTACTTAGTAAAAAGCAGCCACCAATTCACTGGACAATTCAAAATCATCACATTTTTATCCATTAAAAATATTAGGTAACATATTACATTGCTCAAGAACTAGAAAGATCTTTTTTCCTTAAAGTAAGTAGTTCGATTGTACCGGGTGTTTGGTAGAGGGTCCGACAAACCAAATGGGCGTGTTCGGAGACCCATTTGAGAAATACAAGTTGCCCAAAAAAATCCCTGACCACTTATTATTTTTTAAAGATTTTTTTTTTGTTATAATGAATAAGTAAATTTTACAGCAAAGTTGAACTGAGATGTAAAATTTGTTTCGTATTTTCACTCCGTATGAGCTCTAAATCAGTTAGCTCTGATTTGTATCTAATTTTACTTTATGTGGCCTAAAAATATATCAGAGACCAAACTTAAGTACAAACATCCTGTGTAAAACAGATTTTACAAATGTTATGAAGGTAAATGGGTACAATTTTGGAAAAAAATAATCTTGTGGGATTTTTTGGTCAACTTGTGTTCTCCAAATGGGTCCCCGAACACGCCCATTTGGTTGGTCGGACCCTCTACAAAACACCCTATATAATTCTTTTTTTGCAATAGACTCAACATTTTGACTACACAATATCCTTTTCTGTATTAAGTCTCAATTATATGAATTTGTTTAATTATATTATCAAATTATAAATAACATCAATTATTAGGTAGGTATATTATTATTCTGATGTTAGCATTTCATAGACAAAAAGTTTACTAAAATACAATACTATAAAAATTAAATACAATAAATACCTATATGGCTTAATTATTTTCTTTTAAATGTTTAAACATTTTGGCAATATACTTCCATTTTAAATACAATTATTGTCATCATTTCCTCATTAGCAATCTCTCATAGCGACGATATTCATTCATCAAGACATTATAATAGAATGCCAATTTTGTATGCACTGTCGTCTGTCACAGCATTGAGTTGAGTAGGTACAGATCCAACGGTTTTTTTTTTAAAACGCTATCTTATAGCTACTTGTATTTAACTTAAGGTTACCTCACCGTTTTACGGCTTGTCTACACCTATAAATATCTGTATAAAGATGTCATTCTTTGGAGGTAAACTGTGCATTCAAAATTGACTTAACGCTTATTCCAAATGTATATTATTATATTATGTTTCTACGCAACTACTTCAAAAAATCGAGACAGATCTCTATCAAACATTTAGTACATATTTATATTTTTCATATCGCATCCTGTAACACTTTCAAAAATTTATGGAATTTTAATAAATTGTCAATATTTCAGAACGTTATTTTAGACCTTTCTTCGTAAATAAATTTTTCATACGTATTTCATATAAATGTGCCTATTTCATGGAGATTAGCAGCAATTCATTTATTATGAATTTGTACCATATAATTCTCACTTGAAAAGGTTCGAATTTTATACACAGCACTAAATTAACACACACCTCTTGTTACGATTAAAAACATTTTTTTTTTAATTAGGTCAATGAAGTAGGTTGCAAACATATTCCAACACGCAAGTGCCTTCAAGATCATTTTAAGATTAGGTACTTATCTTAAAACAGCAAGTCACTACTTCGCTCAACTTCCAGCCCAATATCGAACTACAATATCAGGGAGTCTGCTAGAACAGCTATAACAGTTAGAGTAAAATTTATTGTCACATTTATCCCTTGTTCTGGGCAGCTTGGCGGCGGAGGTCAGAGCGAATGAGAGCCGTGACGATCGTCCCGACAGCGAGTAGTCCGCATAGTGTCAAGTTGGCCCAGCGATCCTTTACAGTGTCCAACATCCATTCGTATAGGAGCGTCGTGCAGATACCGAACACCTGGAAGACGAGATATGTCATTTCAATGAAAAGTTAATATTTCTTTAATTTTTGTGGCATTTTTACTAATTTTCATTTAAAATCCATTGTTTTTTTTTAAAATTTGTATTTTATGTACAATTAATAACAATTAATAATGTAATTATTAATAATTTTATTGAAAAGATATTGCCTACAAAATGTAATTTGACCAAGAATAAATAAATCTAAATTTTCTGCACAGCAAAAATTAACCTGAGATGACGTTGTAATTAGTGTAATTGGCGTATCTAATGAATAAACAAATACCAATACATTTTAAACAACAAAATCAATATACCTACTTGAACAGTATTTTCTGGGCGCCAATAATGTCTACGGCTGTATTTAGTCGTGAAAAAAAACGGGTCCCATGAAATGAAAAAATAAATAAAAAATAGGCGTGGTGCTCGAAAGGTTAAAAATGTAAAACTCTGCTTTTCTAGGATAACGGTGTCCGTCATAGCGGCCGTAACATCGCGGTGAAAGACGCCACTAGCAAGATTTTTTATGCAAACTAAATACGGTTTCCTATACCTAGAGAGCGGTATTGACACCATAAAGTGAGATTGAACATACAATATTATCAGTATTCATTTTTATTCTGACTAGCTGCAGTAGGTACAAAATAAAAATAAATAAAAATTTGGGGACATCTTACACACGTCCTCTGACCCCAAACTTGTGATATGGCTGCCAAAAACTGATGTACCATAATTGTACATATTTTTAAATACATACTTATATAGATAGTAACTAAATAACACCCAAACACCTATGTCAGTCACATAAATAGTTGTCCTGGATGGGGATCAAACCCTTTTTGACCCAGATGTTAGGGTCACTAACCACTGAGGCACCGAGGCAGTCAAAGTAGGTAGGTACTTATTTACTAAATATTTCATAGGAAGGTAAGTAATGTTAGATAACATGAGTGTTCATTTACCTGTACAACAGCATTGAGTATGCCCGATGTGGTCCCTTCTGGCTCCGGGTAGGTGACTTCAGATGCAAACTCGAATCCAACAGGCAAGTAACCGGTCATGAAAAACCTGAAACCCAATGACGTAGAGTTGTTATGTGGGAAATAGAGTGCTCAAACAATACGATACTACTCGTAGAGCAATAAACTGAATCCTAATCTAGTGCCAACAAGAATTTGTTTGAAGGTTTACAAGGATAAATACGGAAAAGAAATGAAACAACGATCATATTATAGAGCAAATGATAGAGCTACATTTAATAGGTATCATCGTTGTTTCAACAGTTAAGGTCGTCCACCACTCGATAGCGGATCAAGTTCAAATACAATTTAGACTTATAGCCTATTGGTCCCACAGTGAGGGGGTGCATCCAGCGCGATCCTGCGGGCTAAATTAGGTCATTTAACCATTGCATTTATTGAGTAATCACCTTGATAATATAGTACGTCCCACGCTGCGTTTGCCAGTAGATACGTGGGTTACCTACATTCGAGAACTTCCCGATCGGCCTATAGCCCACATAGCACCGAGTTTACTATCTCTCGTACCAGTAAGATCTCGAAGTCTCGTAGGTACCACAAGAGATTTATATCTAACTCACCCGTTGCTGCCAATACACACGACGCCAAAGTATCCGCAGTCGAGGATGAAACCATCCATGAACTATAAGACGTCCACTGCTGGACATAGGCCTACCCTATAGATCTCCAATAAGACCGGTTGGTAGCGGCTTGCATCCAGCGAGATCCTGCGGTCATAATGAGGTCATCCGTCCACCTTGTGGGTGGACGTCCTACGCTGCGCTTGCCGGTGCGAGGTCTCTACTCGAGAACTTTTCGGCCTCATCGGTCAACCGTTCTCCGCTCTATGTGCCCTGCCCATTGTCACTTCAAGTTGTCAATCCGCTGGGTGACTTAGTTTCTTCTAAGTATCTCCTCATTCCTGATTCGATCTCGCAAAGAGACTCCGAGCATAGCCCTCTCCATAGCTCGTTGTGCTACTTGGAGCTTATTAATAAGGACCATAGGTAGAGACCACGTTTCAGTGCCATAAGTCATCACTGGCAACACACATTGCAGCACAAAATCGAGCTACTATCATGATAACGTCTTATCTGACTCACCCGAGTATAATGCTGCTCATGTACACGACGCCAATGTATCCGCAGTCAAGGGTGAAGGTGAATATGACCATGCCGACGGCGGAGCAAGCGTACACAGCCAGCGTGGTCTCCTTGAACTTGTGTGTTTTGTCCAACACCAGCCCGCAGAGGACAGATCCCGCCATACCAGCCACCACTATCACCAGACCGATGCGCCCTGCGTCCGCGTTTGCACCCTGTTCAACAACGTAATTACAGACAGTAAGAAAAGTGTTAACGGACATATTGCTATAATTCATTGCGAAGTAAGTCGAACCATTTACTTATTTATAGAAATTCCTCTACATCAATCAGCTATTTACCTAGTTAGTATTTTACAGTAACAAATAAGTAAATAATACACCTACATCGGCTTTTGGCAACATATAATCGGCTGTAACTACGGCTATGTTTGGCTTCAACGACATCATACAATAATTATATGTGATGTTTGTCGCTGGTTTGTCCAATGGTGATTAGTGAGACAGAGAGAGTAAATAACTCTACCAAAACGAAATTGGCTGATTATCTCTTTCTAAAGGCCTTTACTATACACACTCTCACTAAGGTTCCAGGTAACAAAAGTCCGTTGTTTATAAAATTGAAAAATGCAGGTTTATTTAACTAGGTATGGCAAGGCAAGTCTTGCAAAAATGGCAATTGCAATCTTGTTACCTCGTTCTACTTTTTTTGCTATTTACATACAAATTCTTTGCTTTTCTTTCAGGGTCGTTATCTTCTGGAAAATAGTTGATGAAAACTATTATCACCATAATTGCGTTACGTTTTTACTCGTATGGTTCTAATTTTAAGGGCAGAATTTAAAGCAGATAAGTAAAAATGTTTTGTGATATGTTTACAAAAATACGTTAAATTTCTAAGTCTACGTACTAATTCAGTCACGACGAATACCTCATAAGCTACAAAATGAAATAGGGAGATTCGATATGTCACCCATAAATAGATGATATACAGATATATTGATAAACGATTTATTGCTCACGAAAAAATAAACAAATACCAAAAACATCGATACAAAATTAGTGTAACAACGGGTATGATGATGACGGCTATGACTATGTATATGTACTTACAGGGTAGTAAGTGAGGATGACTGCATTCAACAGAGTGGATATCGCGTAGAAGGTGCCGACGTTGAGGCCGTAAGAGACGAGCAGCAGAAGATAGTTCCTGTTGGTCAGCAGCTTCTTGATAGACTTCAAGAAGTTGGAGTCAAGGCTGGCGCCGAGATCAGCAGCGGCGGACGGCGGAGTCGCGGGCGCTTTTTTGAAAACTGCAATAAAGAATAGATAAGTATCAAGTAAGTTAGTACGTAGATCCATGAATATCAAAATAATATTTAATTTGTAACGAGAAATTACAATCAGTTTATTGACAACACATTAAGGAATATGTTCCTTGGTGCTTTTTTCCTTTCATACGAAGGAGATAGATAGAGTTTGTTTATCGATTTGCTATAACAATGGTGTTACAGTTTTTGAGTCATCCGAAGGCCTCTGGCATGGCTAGAGGGCTTAAACTACTAGTCCGAGCGACAAGGTAGAGCATCAGCCTGAAGCTTGCAGCAATTTTCACCACCGCCCCGTGAGAGGATTATCATCGGCAGATAGCACGCGCCCTATACTTACACAGCAGTATAAACACGAAGAGAACGCTGGTGAACCCTGCGACCAGGTAGAACATCAGCCTGAAGTCTGCAGCCATTTGCTCCACCGTCCCGTTGGCGTCCACCAGCATCGGCGGCAGCACAAATCCGAGAGCTACACCGAGCTGAGGAAGAAAAAGTATTATTGTTAATGCTTCTGCCAGAGATCTAAAAGAAGAAGGCAAGAAAATATCATGGTATCGGATAAAAAGCTTGCTTATCATCATAATTTCGGCTTTATTTATTTATTTAACACTTTATTGCACACCATTTGTACAAAAGGAGGACTTAACGCCAAATAGCATTATCTACCAGTCAACCTATAGGTAGAAAACATTGGATTGTAGGCATGAATAAACAAACAAAGAGATTTTAAACGATATTAAACGGGACTCACTCACGTGTGATGTGTGAAAACCACGTAAATTTCCATAGTAAAACAAAGAGATTAACTAAAATCAACAAAAATCTAAACTAAAAAATGATATAACTATACGAATTATTAATACAATTTCAATTTTAATAAAATACATAAACTTACATAAACTATTATAATACATAATAAGATTATAACTGGTAAAAGATAAAATAGCTTATCCTATGTGTTCGAGATTTTGGACAACTCTAAGTAATGCTCCCGCACAAGACGCTTAAAGACAGCCTTCGAAGGCGCTTGCCGAATAGTGGATGGAAGCTTATTCCAAAGGCACACGGCTACAACACGGAAAGAGTCATGCACAAAAGACGTACTGTGCCTCGGGGTGCTGAGAAGAAGAATATTGCAGGACCTCGGTGGCCTAGTGACAACGTCTGAAGCCATAAACGTAAAAAAGTTTTTAAGATAAGGCGGTGATTTAGCGTCGTTTAAGATGGAGTATAGCAATCCAAGTATCCTAGCATTTTTTCTGTCGCGGATCGTAAGCCAATTCAATTTTTTGCGATATTCCGAAATATGGTCGTATTTTCTGAGATTAAATATATAAAACGAATGCCGGTGTTTAAATGACGTTCGAGTATGTTAAGGAGTTCTTCGGTAATGTCGAGGTAGCAGATATCCGCATAGTCAATGATTGGTAGTAGGAAGGAATTCACCAACGATATTTTAGTGTCGATTGGAAGAAAATTCTTAAAACGTATTATAGAATGAAGGGAAGCATAGAATTTGCGAGAAACTTCTTTGATTTGGGGTCGCCAGTTAAGATTCGAATCTATGACTACACCGAGATCTTTAACCGTACTAGTGAAAGGAATATCGCAGTCATTGTATTGAAGCGGAGGCAGACTTGTAAGATTTACGTTGGAGAGACGACGGGAACTTCCGATGACGATGGCTTTGTGCGTGCTTGGCAATCATATTACCTGACGCCATGTGTTTTGGGACTACAACTTCAAAAACTTTGTTTTATCATTAATGGAACACAATACTGCTGATCGCTTGAGAACTGCTGCCTGGGTGGGCTAGAATAGACCACATTGCCTTCTGTGGTCTCCTCCTTCTTCAACATCGTTTAAGACCAATTGAAAAAAACGGCATGCACCTATTCAGCACTTTCCGCATGCAGTTTGTCTAGCTGTTATTGTTGGCGTCTCATCCACGAAGCATGTTTATGAAAAGTTCTTAATTTCTTCGCTATTTTTGACATCTTCATAAAAGCATTAAAAACATAGGACGTAGAAACAAAGAGACTGAAAATGACCAATAAATATCCTACAATACCCTATAGAGTTCAAGCGTCCTTGTCGTAATGAATAAAATTACAGCAACTTTAGGCGATTAATCAAACATTTTAATAATGTAAGCCAGGAGACCGGGCCATTATTCCCTGTTTTGATACCGCGGACGGACAGAGGCTCGTTACGGGACGATTTATTATGCCAAATGTCTGACCGAGTGCGAATTAAAATTCGTCATGAAATCGTGCGCGTTTCCAAAAATTGTTTTGTCATTAGTTGTTGGTAAAAGTTTTGGGACTAGCCATAAAAATAATAGTATTTATAAAGTTCTTAGCAAGTTTTTTCAGTTTTATAAAAACTGTCATAGAACCACTACAATTAATTAGCATATAAAATAAAATGCAATATGTACTCGTAGAGGTATACAGTCCGCGCAAAATTGCTGATAGAAATTTTAGGTACCTACTCTAAAAACTACCTATATAAACAAAGTATGTAGAGCATATTTTAGCCAGAAATAAAATAATTGTTCTCTATATTTTACTGCTAATTGTAGCGGATTATTGCTTTGCAGTGGTAGCGGATAAAATAGTTACAGAGCTCACAAAAATATCAACCGAAAAGTCGATAAAGTCCTCAAACAGTGACATATAAAGATGCTCCCACGAAGCGGGTGGTCGACTTGTTTTATCAAATCCTGCAGGTTTAAGCTAGATTCAAAAGAAATAATAAATAAACAGGGAGGCTTGTGTTCAGTATTATCCATCGTTTGTCATAACGATGATAAGTTGCAGTGGTTGTAGAATATGTAACATTACTGTGCAAGTCAGTAATACATTTCTGTCAGATATAAAACAGTAGTAATCTAGGGGTAGTGACACCCGCTTTAAAATCCTGACGTTATCGATTCAAATCTCGGTCCCGTACCATGAGCTCTTTAGAAATTACTAGCGACCCGCTCCGGTTTCGCACAGGTTTATTATACATATCAATCTTCCTCTTGAATCACTCTATCTATTAAAAAAAACAGCATCAAAATCCGTTGTGTAGTTTTAAAGATATAAGCATACAAGGGGACATGGGGACAGCGGAAGCGACTTTGTTTTATACTATATAGTGATAGTGATATAGGTACGTAATTTCACACCACTAGCTTTTTGGTGAAGGCGTCATGAGGCAACCTGTAAACGTCCGTAAAAGAAATTCGATGGTGTTTATGAATCCAAGCCAATCAACCCTCGTAGGTAGACTTACGTCCTGCAGTGGACTATTAAAAATGCTGGTACAATACATTAAGAAGTTTCCATCTAAGTACCTATTTACGAATCGTCTTTAGCTTTTCTATCACATTATGTTAATCATACGTACCTGTAACGAAAGCATGTATTAGTTGTAGCGATGATGCTATTTGGGGTATATTTAATTAAATTAAAATCCTACTAATTAAAAATAAATTATACTCTCTTCTAATAATGGTAAATGTTACGAGTGTGTGATGTAGAGATATCTCTACATGGGCAGGTACCTACCTAATAGTCGGGATCTAAACCTAATTTGCACCGCCTAATAGCATGGTCGTAAAAAGATAGCAATTAACTTCAACCCCTACTTATAACACGCCAAGTACGGTACCTATAATTACTCACATCCTAGTAACAGAGAGGGTAATGATATAAACTAAGTTCACAATATTAATACACGTATAGTGTCTACAATATAGTAGGAATAATCTAGAATATGAAATTAATATACCTAGTTGAGTTTAGTTAAGTAGCGGAATTTCAAGTTCTGCGTTCCACATTCTACTTAGCTGTTACTTACTTAGGGTCCTACCTATAGTTTATTCTAAAGTATGAAATTACTTTGGCATGTCAATACTAACCGAAAACACGAGTTCTTTTAAAGTTACATTGCATATAGCTAAACTGTTTTACAGATTAAAAAGTGTGCAACAATCCACAAATGAAATAGAATAGTACATTGTACACCGAGAGGAGAAAGTGACCGATTACCGTCGAGGGTGTCGTTTGAAGCCCGAGCCGTAGGCGAGGGCTTTAAAACACCCGAGATCGGGAATCGCACTTTCTCTCGAGTGATACATAGTGCTTTATACTACACCTACGAGGAAAATAAAAAACTAAATCTTTACTAATTGAAATTTATATTGAAATTGTTGCAGTTAAACACTTGAAAATGGCGCCAATGGCGTCTGCAATTTTCATATGTTCTTTTTTCAAATTGTTTGACACCATCCAACACACAGCTAGTGGCCAGTGTCATTTTGCGAACTTGGAGATAAAAACTCACTGTAAAAACTTTTTGGCTTTTGATATTTAGGTTACTAGCGCATAGTCTTACCCAAAATTAAAAAAGAAAAACCACGTAAGAAATGGATTTTCATACACTTTTCTCTCCCGCTCAGATGCGTTTTCTCCCCGCATATTAATTGTTCGATATGCAATGACGTACTTTCTACCGTAAATTTGATAAAGTATCAAGGTACTTTCCGAGCAGGTGTAGTATAAACGGTTATTTGCAATCAATAAAAATATACTGTTGAATTGAGAACTTCTCAGTTTTTGCAAGTAGCTTGAAGAAGGGAAACTTCATCGAGAATGTGCTAATTTTGAAAGTCACTTCAAAAAGGTCGCCACTATGCAAATCAATTATTATCTCGGTAACAATTTTCTTAAGAGGTAGACAATGACCGAGGCAATTTTGAGCCCGACAGTGGAGAGCCCTTGAGAGGCGGCGCGACGTTAAAAGGTTTGTAAAGTTATTTAACCTTAAGTCCAATAAATATTTAAACAGTTTTAATGTAGCAGAAGAAAAATGGTTTAATCCGTACCTACAGTTTGACGGTAAGCGCAGCCCCGAAAAACCCATACAACGATGGCGTAACGCCATTAAAACACCTGAATGAGATTGGCACAGGACTTGACAGGTCAGGGATAATTGGCGAAGAGGGAGAAAGCCTATAATAGGCTCAAATAAGGTGATAGGTAATCGTTGTGATAACATACCACCGAAATCCACATGTTTGAGAATTCTTTATCTTTTCAGTTTCTTATTTTGAAGGTGAGTGAATAAAATGAACAGAATATTTAGACATAAAAACGAAGGAATTATAAATTTATTTTATCAAAGATAGTGTGTAGAGTTTGACACTGGTCCAATAAAAGTTAACAGACTTCAAAATATAAATTAAAATAATCACAGAGCTATCACAACTAGAGAGATAATAATATAATAATAATAATAAATGTTTATTTACCAAAAACATATTTACATACAAGCTTAGGTACCTATTAATTCTAAATTAAAGTTTCATTCAGTTAACAATTTCAAAGTAGTATTGCCAAATACACATCCAAAAAACAAAAAAACAAAAAATGATCTTAGAGTTTACATTCTAATGTTGCATCTCTTAAATAGATACACAAACTATATTTAGCTTCCTGACAACCGCACATACTTATGGCTCATTAGAGTCATACGTTGTACGTTTGCCACTCAATGAGAGTTAATATATTGACTTTGAAGCTACCCTACAATGAAAAACAAGGAATCAAATTACGGTAGGTATATAAATTTATGAGTGTTTTTTCATTTGCGATATACAAGTCTGAGCACTAACTCTTAACTAGGTTGCCCTGTATTTAGGATATCAATGTCCTCCTGTCTAAGCGCAAGAAAACGTGTTTAGTTATTATCATAGAAGGTTATCTAAAATGAAAAATAGTGGAATATAGCAGTCGTCAGTATATTCCGTATTACCGACGATAGGTAGATACTAATTTATTGTAAATATTTATTAAAACATATAATCATGTATAATGATGAGTGTTAAATAGATAATTATATTATATAAGATAGCGCTGTTGTCGCTTGAGGCAATTCTCAACTAGAAAAATGTATGGAAAATCTTGCCCACAGCTGTCAAAACGGTCAAATATGAATTGGAATTTGACACTACTGAGAGAAAAAAACACGGCAACTAGCCACTGAATCGAGATATTTTTCATGTCTCTTTCTAACTCATACCATATTAAATCATTGCATCTCTTTCTTTCTTTTCTCGATCGACCACATTATCCCTCTGGTATCTCTGTGAAAATAATACATCTTTCTTTGTGGAAATTGATCTATGCCTAACCTGAAGAAAAGACACTTTAGCGTCGGGCGCAGCAGTGAGACACTGCACGGGCCGGTAATAAAGCCATCGCCAAGCACGAAAAACAGCATTAAGTAGGAAAATAATACATTTTTCCACCATTCTGTCGCGTCCGACAAAATGTCGTCCTCAATTGCCGTATCGTAGCCGTAGCTGTTTTATTTCATTTTTCGCACACCGAGTGCTTTTCGCTTACAACCGTTGTTGGCGATATTTTTTTATCCCGATGTTACCGGTGAAATATTACCGCTTTTATTCATTGTTTATTGCTAAGCTGTAAGCACTAGCTCGGAAATTTAATGCAGCATTCACATTAGCTTGTTGGCTGCCGACTTACGAATTTGGCTGACTTTGGTACGTTTATGAAAGTAATCAAAAATATTTTTAATAATTAATTTAGTCATTTGAGTTGATTGTTATTATTGCTATCTGATAAGTTTCTAAAATGCAGAACAATACAAATAAGTATACGGTGAAATTTGCCTATCTATCCAAAATTTTTTTATTTAATCAAAATTATATAGTATAATAGTTTCTTTTGTAGAACCATTAACAAAATGTATGGAACAGCTGATTTCTTTTCAGGATGAAAGTTGTTCATATGAGCATATAGGTACCTACACCCCTAATCGTCCCAGTACTTTATAAAACAACACCTTGTAGGTAGTAATATGTACTTTTATTAAGTTAGTAGGTATGCCTTACCGACAGCGCTGGTTACACCAAAATGAACCTTGGCCATGAAAACATATATTATCATTAGATACAAATCACCGGAATAGGGGCATTACAACAAATTGTAGGTCTTCACTGCACTAGTAAACATCTATTCAAATGATTGCCATACAATCACGTTGAACGATACATAAGTACCTACGTAACCAAAGTAACAAGGTGTAGTCATGTCAACAAATGTACGAGTATCTCTCAGACTAGGTGTCCACTGTGTTAGAGGCCGTAGTACGATTGGATGATTGTTTCCTGCTGATATGCACCCGTATAAAAAACTATTGAGTTTCATACAAGTGCTCTATCGTAACATATTATATAGTTAATACTGAACATAAGCCTAGCTATAGAACGATTGAGCCATATTCAACCACGCTGCTGGTTCATGTTCAGTTGCAAGTTAGTGGTTTCTCATACTCATAGTTTTCATGGACCTACGACAGAATGACCCACCTTTTTTAAGCGAGTTAGCTACACGTTTGGCCTTTTCTTGTTTTAATCCTCGCCTAGTAAGTACGCCATACCATGTCTTTTATAAGGACTGATACTTTAGACATCCATTTTCCTCGCTGAAAAGCGAGTAATCTTATAAATAATAAAAATCGGCCAAGTGCGAGTCGGGCTCGCGCATGAAGGGTTCCGTACCATATGGGAGCCCTCTCAGCCCCATTTTAAGCATCTACCTGTTGCTAATATTCATATCGAGCAAAAATGGTAAAAAAATCACGTTTGTTGTATGGGAGACCCCCCTTGCATATTGTTACAGCGGCAGCAGAAATACTTACATAATCTGTGAAAATGTATTTCTGCTGCCAGATGTGACAGACAGGTGACGGACAGACGGACATCGAAGTCTTAGTAATAGTTGGGTAAGGAACCCTAAAAATGAATCGTGGTTGTTAGTCTCGCTAATATTTGATCTTGAAATATCTATGGAAGCTAAGGGAAGGTTTAAACGTTGAGAAAATTTATAAAAGTATCGAGAAAAATAATAAAAACTTGAATTTAATTATACCATACAAAAAATGCAAGTGGAGTCCCTCCGCGCGGAAGAAGTGAAACTTCGACGCAACACTGCTTTCATACCCCCTCCATGGTAGCGTTAAAAGTTTAACGCAATCTTGTTGGAAGTCGCATTAGAAGTTTCACTTCAAAATATTCCTACCTATGAAAGTTTACTGTATTTGGTCGCCGGTGGCGCTAAGGTGATATAAAGTTCACTGGGTCAGTTTTTTTTTTAAATTCAGAATAGGTTTGCGTTTGACCACATACTGCCTGATGTTGAGCAGATAAGCGGTTGTAGCACGCTAGCAGCTAGTAAGTTTAATAATTCACCAACGTAACGCTCCGATTTACTCATTAGTAGGTACCTACGGTTGATTTACGGGCTCTTTCGTGGGTTCGCCCCACAAGCTGTTCGGTCCGCGGGGCGAATCAACGAAGCCTCTTTTTGAATGCCCTCTTTCGCCCCGCTCCAAACAATGCGGAGCGAAAGAGGGCCTTCAAAAAGAGGCTTCGTTGATTCGCCCCGCGATTCACTTTATTATCTGAACATTTAAGTAGAAAAGTAGTTAATGGAAAAAAAAAAACAATTGCATTATATCAAGGGCATCATTCTATGAGTCCTATGGGGGTGTATGAACAAAAATGCAAGTGTTTATTGATGAAGAACCATAAAGAATTTATGGTAATGAATTTTTTTGTACAAAAATGTTTTGCTTTGCTTTGATAGTAAATACCAAATTTAATGCCAGTTTAAAGCGTCAGTTTTCTTCCTAAATAAGTATTTCAACTAAATAAGAGGATGAAACTTATGCGGTACATCTAATAGATTAGTTATTTGATCTCAAATCTAAACGTTTAGGTTATGAGCGACGGTGGTAATGAATTTTTGGCAAGTTCATATTTTTTAACAAATTTATTACTAAATGTCGTGTCGTACCATCGTGGTGTAACACCATGTCGTACCCACCCCAATATCTGTTGAGAGCTCGGTTCTTGAAGTTGTTGACTCGTACGTCTACCTAGGACAAGTAGTCCAGCTAGGTAAGTCCAACTTCAAGAAAGAGGTCAATCGCCGAATCCAACTCGGTTGGGCAGCCTTCGGAAAACTGCGTGACGTCTTTTCATCTGATATACCTCAGTGCCTCAAGACGAAAGTTTTCGATAGTTGTGTGTTGCCAGTGATGACATATGGAACTGAAACGTGGTCTTTTACTGTGGGCCTTATGAATAAGCTCAGGATAGCCCAACGTGCTATGGAGAGGGCTATGCTCGGCGTCTCTCTGCGAGATCGAATCAGAAATGAGGAGATCCGCAGACGAACCAAAGTTACCGACATAGCCCAGCGGATTAGCAAATTAAAGTGGCAATGGGCAGGGCACATAGTTCGGAGAACGGATGGCCGATGGGGCAGTAAAGTTCTCGAATGGAGACCACGGACCAGCAAGCGCAGCGTAGGACGTCCACTGACTAGGTGGACTGACAATATAATAAAGATCGCAGGAACGCGCTGGATGCAGGCCGCTTCCAACCGGCCTTATTGGAAATCCATTGGGGAGGCCTATGTCCAGCAGTGGACGTCTTACGGCTGATGGATGGATGGATGGATTATTACTAAATTAATATAAAAAAATAAAGATGCAAAGTATACCTATAGTCCCATATACGTAACACACCATAAATATTTAGATTTCATTTAGCTGTTGATACATGTTATTTTTTCTTCGAACATATGATTTGCTCGAAATGTTAGAACTACCCTTTAGTCCTAGCTAATACAATCACAAGAGATTTGGGAAAATAACCATATTTTCTCGGAAGTGGCCCGATGTTGCTATTTCGCGACCGTGCAGTCAGTGCTGCAGTACGGAACGGTTCTAGCATAGGTTCTTTCAAAGCCCGCCTGAAATGCTGGCTTATCGAGGAAGCATTTCATGATTTCGATATGTTTAAATGTTTACAATTAGTGAAACATGTAATGGTTAAGAATTATTTCTATCAATTTGATTAATTTACAATGATGTAATGTTTTTGTTATTTTTGTATTTTTTTAAGACATGTTTTATTAATGTTTTCATTCATTACAATGACATACTTCATTGGTGTAATTTATTTTAATTGTATTTTTCTTGACATTTTAATTATAATATGTAGTTGTAAACATAATGATGTAGTAGGTAGTTAATGTGAATATTTATTTGTTATCAATGTACCTACTTTACTGCAATTTTTAATCTATTCATTGTGTAATGACGTGTAATATTTTTTTTATGAATTAAATGAATATCGAAAATGTTACATAGTTACCATGTCCCACACCTGTTAATTTTCTTACAATTTATAGTTTGCAAATGGGCCCCGCCTACTACCAAACAATATTCAATTTAACTTAAGCCATAATGTCTGTTATACCAATACAGTAAGTTTTTGGTAGTTTGTTTTTCTTGTTTAGTTTTTTATAGCGTTGCATATCTGTTGATTACTTGTAGTGGGATTTTTATTTTATCTCATGTAATTTTATGCGTGGCTGTACCATATGAAATACGTAATACTGATGCGGGAAATTGATCTTTATAAACGTGGACCGAAACGGCCTCTTCTTTTATCGTTCTCGGCGATTCGCCCCACGGGGCGAAAGAGGGCATTCAAAAAGAGGCTTCGTTGATTCGCCCCGCGGGCCGAATAGCTTGTGGGGCGAATGCACGAAAGAGCCGAGTACCTATTTGACAAGTCTTTTCGTGTAACTATCAACGTAGATCTAACTAAAACAATTTCCAGCGACAGACAGCCTCTAGTGTCTATCAGTTTAATCAGTGCAGCTCAATCCCAGACCCCTCCGTCTGGCCAGATTGGATAATAGCTTCCTTGATGCCGCATTACTGTTACCTACCGAATCTAGGACACACTCTTATTTAAATGTACTCAACTAGTTACACATAGACAACATAACTAGTAGCCAACTAGTTATGCTTTCTCGATCTCTTCTGTTGTTTGACAAGTTCCTGTTCATTATATGACGGGATTGTACTCACGTTTATCTTTTTAGTTATTATATAGTACGACTATAGTTTCGATCGCATTCGGCGATCTTTCTCAAGACGAGTGCTAGCACGCGGAGCTAGACGAGTGCGCCGAATGCGATAGAAAATAGAGTCGTACTATAAAATGAATATAATAGTAGTTTATGCAACTGTCATATAATGAAGGGTATTAAAACACGAGTGTGAGTTTATGAAACGAGCGCAGCGAGTTTCATAATAGTAACGAGTGTTATATGCAGTTGCATACACTACTTTATCTTCACTAATAAAAATAAAAATAAAAAACATATTGCGAAACATTAAATTCACGCGTACGTGTATTGTCACAGTGAACTTGGCGCCATTAAAATCTAACCAATGAGGCGCAGGGCCAATCAGGAGCGAGCGCGCGATGTTATAATGAGATTTTACGATATCGATGTGGATATTATAACATCATGTGAAATTGCTTAAATTGAGTGTTTTGTTGTCTGCGCTATAACAGTAGTCATTATAAGTAAAGTATTGGAAACATAAGTAGAATGTTACAACATTAGTGTAGATAAAAAGATAAACGTGATTACGATATAAACATTTAAATGTGTGAAAACCACGTTAGTTTCCATAAAAGTTCTTGCTCTTTATTTCGAGTCAACAATTCGATTTTAAAAGTTGTATTTGGCTAGGTAGAGCTAGAGCAGTACGAGGCCGCGGCAACTGCGGCGGAGTAGGCCTCGTAGAAATATTTTTGTGTGCAGGGGTTAAGGCCTTAAGGCACAGTGGACATTGTGATAGGTGCTGTTTCCATAATCTGTTGAGTAACGCCACAATCGCATTCTTCCTTTGGTGGTTCGGTTTTACAAAAATTACATTGTGCAGTAACCAGTCGTTCTTATGAGTAAAAAAATGTTCTGATGAAATAGTAAATTCTAAGTTCTGAGTACACTATTGCCTTAACAGTAACTAAACTCACAAAACCAAAATCCAGTCATATATAGCATGAATGTTGAAATGTGGCTGAAGGTACGATCGTTTAACATCAAAAAACGCGGAAGAAACTCGAAAAACTAAATTTTTACATACGATGATGAAATAGATAATGTATTAATTTAATAACACTTTTTTTGTATTGACTAAAAATAACAAGACATAGGGACCTAGGTAATAAGGTACCAACAGATAAAAACGTAACGGCCGTCAAAACTGGAGATATCAATTTTATTAATTTGATGAATCTATTTTTTAGTTGCTTGGCAACTTGAATTCCTAACTCCCGGGAGTTGTGGCACATAACAGTCTTGTATCTTAGTTTCCCGCAAATTGATTCCAAGAAGTCGAAGTCTTTCCCCATCTCAGATAGGACAGCTTTTACAAGATTGAATCTGAATCCCGGCGGTTCCCGGGACGATCCGTGGAAAACGTTTTAAGACTATTGATGTTTATGGGATCACGAATTTATCGCTAAACGAGATTAGACCCGAAGGGTAACGTCTTACAAGGAAACCAAAATACATAAAAGCCGTGTTTAACCAATGAGCAACTTTCACCCCTAGCGTGGCAAAGTTTTCTCTTCGACGGGATAAATTTGTGGAAAGACAATTTGTCGTGATACTCGTAGTGGTGCATGACGGACTCGCAACTTTTCGAAAACTAGTTTTTAACGGCCAGTTACTCGCAATTGTATTGATACTCTGTAAATGCTGTGCATCGGAAGTAAAACTATCGATTGGTTTATTTAAAATTCTAAAACAATCATGATTGATTCTGCGTACGTAAAATGAGTAGCAAATTAATGTGCTAATGTATACATGAGTACCTACCTTAATGCATCTCTCAAGAGTCGCGTCCGTGAGATTGGACTAAGGTCCCCAAGTAATAAGCGAGACGTTTTCAGAACTGGTTTTTGAGTAGAATTGCAAAATAAAGATTGGTATATTGGCATTTTTAGCTGTCCTTGCCAAATCTCCTATAAATTAGCACAGGTTATGCTAATACAGTTGCTAACCTCCAATCTAAAACAGACATGTGAATTTTCAAAACCAATCAAGAGAACACGTAGAATTCCATGTGTTTTTTTATATTCAACATAAACACAAAAAGGGTGATTACAAAAATTACAGATATGTAACTGTATTATTTCCCTGAATTTAAATTGTACACGTATTGTACTTAGTCTACCCATTTGCTTGCAATAATATGATTGAATCGGATCAAACAGCAATAAACGTAGTGGCCAATTAAAAAAACAACGGGTTGCACTCCGGGAGTGCCGGCAGAAGTGAAAATTTGAACATATAAAGTACTATCATAAAAGTGGTAAAATACAATATCACACAGGCTTTGATACCACATACCTATATATGGATAAATAAATTTTAACTGATGGATTTATAAAATTACCAAGGAGTTAAAAATCCTCTGTCAATACGAGCCGGTAGGAACAAAGTCAAAAGCTGACGTCCTTTACCGGATCAAAAACCTCCACGGCAAGTGCAAATTAATCGCATACGATAACAGTTCTCGTCCCACAGTCATTTAGTCATAAGGTCCAAAGTCGATTGTCACTTCCTTATCACGGTCCTACAGTTGGGTCCGAGCTCGGGTTAGGCAAATCATTTCCTCGATTTCATTTACCTTTGAGGATCCTTGATTGAGGTTCATATCATATTTGCCTAACTCCGTTTCCTGTAGTTTAAACCGTTTATTTTTCATCCGGCAAAAAACTTGCTTATTTAGCTAACGCTTTAGCAAAGTAAATAAAGCAAAGTAAAGTATTAAAATAGTTCCGCTACTTGTCACCAGAGCTACCACAACGTAATATTTTGTGTGCAGATTTATTTATTGCAAAATTATTACATTTTATAAACTTATTTCATTAAATACGAAATGGAGGGAGAAATAATGAAGATTTTACAAAAAATTCAAACAGATCTAAATAACCAACAACAAGCTATGAAAGAAATGCAAGAAAATATTACAACATCTATTAATAAAAATATAGATGAAAAATTCAAATGCGTCGAAGAAAGAACGAATAGATTAGAAGAAAAAATCGAACAACAACAGAAAACTATCGAACTTCTCGACAAACAACTAAGGAAAAGAAATGTTGTATTTTTTGGAATCGAAGAAAAGGAAAAGCACTATGATGATTTGGTTAACTTAATACTGGAAATTATCAACGATAAAATGGGAATAAAATGCCAAAAGTGGGAAATAGAAACAGCCTCCAGAATGGGAAGGAAAACGGGTAAAATAAGACCAGTAGTTATTACCATTTCCACCACTGGCAGAAAACTAGAATTGCTCAGAAATAGCAAAGCGCTTATAAATACATCTATATATATCAAGGAAGATTACCCTACACATGTTCTACAGAAACGCAGAGAATTACAAGAAAGTCTTAAAAAAGAGCAAGCGGCGGGTAAAAACGTGGTTTTACGATACGACAAACTGGTAATAATAGGCGCACAAGACTCGTCTAGTCGCAGCCAAACTAACAAAAGATTTATGTCGGAATCACCGGAAGCGGTTGTACTTCCTAAAACTACCCAACATGAGAATCCAAAACATGTTTCGAAAAAGAACAAGCCACAAAGTATTTCCAAATTTCTACAGCCGTCAAAACTGTCGCCCATACCACACAACATATCTCTGGATGTAACTGGTAACGGCGAAGTAAACCAAATTCGAAAAAACTAAGCGGCACCTCTCCACCTTCTCCAAGACGGCCGGTCTCCGCGGAGAAGTCAGACCAACACCCCCTACAATACCCTATGCCCGGTACTAATCATCGGAATAAGCGGCAGCAGAGTCTCTACATAGCTTCTATCAACACGAGAACTCTACTATCAGACAGCAGAATTGTAGAGCTTTGTTCATCTGTAAAGTCACTGAAATGGGATATAATAGGCATTTGCGAAACCAGGCGACCTAACGAAACGATAGAAGAACAATCCGATTTTATAATATGTCACACAGCTACATCTAATGGAAGAAATGGAGTGGGATTCTTGATAAAAAAATACCTAAAACAAAATATAATTAGTTTCAAATCTTTTTCAGACAGAGTCGCAACGCTAGAAATACAATCTTCGACGAATATTGTCTGGGCGTTAATAATAGTATATGCTCCTACAGAAAAATATATAAAGGAAGAAATAGAGCTTTTCTACCAAACTGTAGAGTCTGCCATGGAGTCCATACGCACTAAAAACATCATTCTCCTGGGAGACTGGAATGCGCAAATAGGAAAACAACAAAGAGGTGAGGAGCTGATACTAGGAAAATATGCTTTCGGAAATAGAAGCCCACATGGTCAAAGACTGGTAGAGTTTGCGTTAGAGCATAATTGCAAGATAGTGAATAGTATGTTTAAAATCATGAGTCATAAAAAATGGACATGGCAGTCACCAAATGGAAAATGCTTTAATGAAATAGACTACATACTTACCAATAAACCTTCACAGATCAAAAGCTTCGACATAATACAAAACCTCAACTTCAACACAGATCACAGAATGATAAGATGCAGGCTCCAAGTAAATATACAAAGAAATTGGAAAAAATTCAATTCCAGGCCTTACACGAGAGACCTACCAATCCTATGTGAAAATGCAGCTGAACGCTGGGAAAATATATTCATCGAAGCTATAAAGAGAGAAGAAGGCGTGCAAAACCAATATAACTCATTAGAAGACGAATTACAGAAGTTTTTAAAGCAGCTGCCAAAAAATGAAAACAAGAAAAACAAATATATTAATGAAGAAACGGAAAAATTGTTAGAACGGAGAAAACACTTATATAAAAAGAAACGAACAAAAATGGTTAAAATGGAAATAACAAAAATAAGTAAACAAATCAACAAAAATATAACTCAGGAGAAAAAAAGTCATAGAAAAAATACATTAGAAAAATTTATAAATAAATCAGGTGCTCTACGTAAAGCATACAAACAATTGAGTGATAAGTTGGAATGGACTGTTCATTTAAGAAATAAACATGGTAGAGTACTAGAAAGGCGACCCGATATTATAAACGAAGCCACTAAATTTTACAAAGAGCTCTACACCGCTACAGCAACTATTGGACACCGAGAAACAGAGGTTTTTCCGGGCGAAAATCAGTATAGTGATGGAATTGAAGATATAATCTGCTCTGAAATATCTTATGCAATAAAAACTCAAAAAAATGACAAAGCTCCAGGAAACGACAATATCGTAAACGAAGTCCTGAAGTCACTGAGTCCAGCACTACAAAAACCACTCCAAATATTGTTCAACAGCATCATGGAGACAGAAACTACACCAGAACAGTGGTCAAAATCCACCATCATATTGTTACACAAGAAAGGCGACAGATACGATCTAGGAAACTACAGACCGATCAGCCTGATGACTAATCTGTACAAGATATTTTCGAAAATCGTATTAAATAGATTAACGCAAATATTAGACTCAAATCAACCTCGAGAACAGGCAGGATTTCGCAAAAAGTTCTCAACGGTAGACCATATACAGGTTGTAAACCAAATGATAGAGAAAGCTAACGAATATGGAAAGCCCTTGTACATGTGCTTCATCGATTATACAAAAGCTTTTGATTCCTTGACCCACGAATCAATCTGGAAAGCGCTCACGGAACAACGTGTAGATAAAAAATATATCAACTTAATCCACAGCGTGTATTCCAGAGGCCAGGCCGTGGTGAGACTAGAGCGAGAAGGAGAAACATTCAGAATAGACAAAGGCGTAAGGCAAGGAGACCCGATCTCGCCAAAGGTATTTTCAGCCGTCCTAGAGTCAATATTCAGATGTTTACGATGGGAAAAAAAAGGAATAAAAATAGACGGAGAGTTTCTGAGCCACCTTCGGTTCGCAGACGACATTGTGATCTTTGCCCAATCTGCGCCAGAACTAGAAGCAATGATCAGTGATTTGTCAAAAGAAAGTATGAAGGTAGGCCTAATAATGAACGCTACTAAGACAAGGGTACTCACTAACAGCGAAAAAATCGATATTATAATAGAAAATAAGAAAATAGAGTATGTGAATGAGTATGTTAATCTCGGACAGTTGGTGTCATTTGAGGACTGCACTGAAAAAGAAATAAATAGAAGAATCTCACTGTCATGGAAGAAGTACTGGAGCCTAAAAGAGATCATGAAAAATAGAGAAATAAAAACGAGCATAAAAAGGAAAGTATACGAAATATCTATACTACCCTGCTTAACGTACGCGTGCCAAACATGGTCTTTGAGGAAAAAGGACGAAGAAAAAATAGCAATCTGTCAGAGAAAGATGGAGAGGAGCATGCTAAATATAAGGCTCTCAGACAAAATAAGCAACCAAATCATAAGGTCAAAAACTAAGGTACCTGATGCTAAAGAAAGGATACGACGACTAAAATGGAACTGGGCAGGACATATCTGTAGACTTGAGAACTCAAGATGGACAAAAAGAGTAACAGAATGGACCCCACGGGACGGAAAAAGAAAACAAGGAAGACAGAGAAAACGATGGAGAGATGCTTTCACAGATAGAGCTGGACCTGACTGGATGAGAACAGCAAGAGATAGGGAAGAGTGGAGGGGACTAGGGGAGGCCTATGCCGAAGAGGCAACTTCTACGGATAGATAATAAGTGGTAAATTAATTCTTTATAAGTTTGTTAACCGTAGTAGAATAAATGGCTTTTTATTTTATTTTTATTTTATTTATTATTAGCAAAGAAATAAAAATGTCTGAAATCATCGTAAAGGTAAATTTTGCAACGTCTAGCTAAATTGATTGCTAAGCCCAATCCAGCCTCTTCTTATAACGAGAAAAAAATCAATAAGCCGATATCGTAAAATCGGAGCGTAAACTTTTACTGCGCCAGTTTTTCATCCAAACTTCCCAGTGAGCAGAGCCTCCTTTATTTTCCCTTTATCTTTGTTTTAATCTGTTTTAAATTCATCCGTTATCCAGTCACCTGCAGACAACAACAAAGGTCTGGAGTTCTGGACGTGCCCATTGTTCTTTAATCTACCATTAGGAGGGTGTTGATGTTAGATTTACTCCGTTGTTGATGGGTGTCAATGGATCGGAACAAACTTGTTGAGAGTCTGAGTTGTCTTTGGGAGGTAATAAATGTTGTAGAGATATAGATTTTCAAATAGATTAAATAGAGTAAAGCACTGTTATCCTAGGAAAAAGCTCTCTACCTAAATTGAATATTATAGCTAAGCGTAAGTAAGAACCAACCCAGTCAGAACACATCCTACAAGACAGAGAGATAGAGAGGAGAAGAAGCTCCGAGGGTGAGACCTATTCAGCGTTGAACCGTAAGACGCCAGTCGGCGGTACGTTCAGTATGAACACATGGCACGACGATCTGGCCAATGGATCCTAAACATGTCCTGCAGCACCGAGGGAACTAGTATCTATGAAGTGGTCAAGACTCATCTGATTTCCAAAGACTCTATGCCGATGAGACTTGATCAGCACCGAACCAAAGAGCTGCCAGTCTCGGTAGCAAGTTTGAGGTGAAGACTAGGCTGACTACCACAACGGTCTGGCCCACAAACCCTAGCCAGAAAATGTCCTGCAAACTAGTATCTACGATGAAAATAATGCTCATATGCTTGCTTCAATACTGCATGCTGACGAGACTTGAGGCCAAACCACACAGCGTCCATGTTCAAGATGAAAACTTGGCTGGCAGCCACAACGGTCTGGCCCACAAACCCTAACCAGAATTATATCCTGCAGCACTGAGGTTACTAGTATCTATAAAATGGTCAAAGCTTACCTGATTGCCAAAGACTCCAATACTGCATGCTGACGAGACCTGATCAGCTCCGAACCACACAGCGGCCAGTCTCGGAGGTACGTTCAAGATGAAGACTTGGCTGACTGCCACAACGGTCTGGCCTACGAATCCCAGCCAGAACATGTCCTGCGGCACCGAGAACACCTTCAACCATGCGCCCGCGCATGTGCCGAACGCGCCGATTATCGTCGTCACTCGCAGGCCCTGTCGACAAATGGAAATAATAATTAGAAACTGCTGAATGAATGGAAAAAATTTCATTAGTACTAATTTTGTTAGTACATAAAACCCGTGAAAAAAACCAAGATGTGGTAACGTAATGCGAGACCACATTCGCATTAGAACATCGTAACGTCACATTTTCAAATTCCCAGCTCTGTACCGAGTTATCTAGATTTTGATAATGGTTTTCGCTTAAAGAAAACGTCTTGAGAAAACCTGCTCACATGTCCGGTGAAAAACTTTAATGGCGTTTAAGAATCCGTTCACCCAAGACTTAGCTAATGCATCTTGTGCCTTATCCGTGCATAGGTAAGTGCTTCTGAAGGCACTCCACGTAAGCACAGCAGCGGATAACAAAAGCTGATACTTGTGTAAAACTCATAATTTATGTACACAAAAATAAATTTAAACAAACAGAACATAAGCTCACCAAGGCAGGAAAGTCGGTATATGTGAAGGGTCCCGATATTTACAACAAACTGCCCGACGACATAAGAAATGCGGCTTCAATCTCGATTTTCAAAACCAGGCTTAAGAAGTTTCTGATCGGTAAAGCTTACTATTCCTTGAAAGAGTATGATAGTACCCACAACATAAATTAAGTTTATCAAATGTACAATGTATCGTACTGAAATTAATTATTACTCTTGTGACTTGTGTTTTATGTACTTTAGCACCAATAAAGATCTGTATCTGTATCTGTAGGTAATGTAACAGGCTCACCGTCGTACCTATCTCTATTTGAAACATTATTGTACGCAGCCCCATCCAAATTACTGCTCACGAATAATAAAATAATTATTTAGAATTTAAAAGTATAGTAGCTCTTGAAATGTGGCTACTATACAGATATAATGAATATCTGAACTGAACGGATAAGTGTACAAGGAAAAGTCATTGGGTAAAACGAGTCATTAAATTGTGGCGTGTTACATGCTAGGGGTCAACCATAAGGTACGTCACAATAATACCTAACAAAGATTTTATGACACCTTCCCCTCTATCACAAGTTTATATACTTATTATGAAGCATACAAAGACGTCATATTTCGTGGACGCTCCAATGAGCCGTGACTGTCATAGGCATGATGACTGGGTAATTATTATTATAATAAAATTAGTCCGTGAGTTAGACTATCAAAAAATATTGGACACGAATTTCATTCTTTTGTCAATAAAACGACAAATGACAAAGAAAAACCTTGTCAAAGTCTGGGAGTGGGGGGTCATGACGTCACGTCTCTCACGAAGTCTATGCATTTATGTGACACTCGTGACGTCACGTGAAACTTTAACGGGCTATATCATCATCAATTTTTGTTTAATTGACAAAGGAAAAAATACGTGTCTAATATTTTTTTATATTCTATCTGATGGACTAATTATATTTTATGGTCATCATGCTTATTGTTCTTTAGCACTGTTTTACATTACTTGAGAGTAAATTGAAATTAAAATATCTAATTTATAAATACGGCTATTGATTATTTATTTATTGCAAAAAACTTAAATAACATTCCGTCTAAATAATAAATTACAACTACTATAAAAGCATAAACTAAAAATGAATATGTTTAGATGATAATGAAAACCTTAATCTAAAATCCCATCCCAAAATTCCGTATCATGATAGGTAAATTTTGAAGAGGATCCATATCATTGCCAAAGAAAACTGTACAAACTTGATTTTTTTCTTTAACGTTGTATAATATACATATGTACATATCAACTGAATTAAAAGCGTTCTTAACATCCACCCTCAGAAGTAAATCTCCGTAATGTTGTCATCACAAAAAATCTTAGTGAATGAAAAATCTAATTGTATAGGTTGAAAAAAAATTATAAACTTGGTGCAATCTTTTTGCAACATATTTTAGCAGCAAGTCGCCTGTATGTCATACCAACAGCGATGGGTCGCATCGTAAACCGCCATTCTTTTTTTAGAGCACATAAAATTGGCACCTTAAAGAACCTCAGTGATGTCACCATTGACTTGTCCTGACAACATCAAGTTTATTAAATCTGTGAGATCTCTTAAAAGAGCTTTTCCAGTCACACCAATACGGCTTAGGTAGGTACACCCAATATTATTAACAACGAATGTGGATAACTGTAGTAGGTACTGTGTGTTCTACAATTATTTAAAAAAATATAAAATTTTCATTTACAATACAACCGCATTGGGAAATTAGTTTACGTATACGTGCCTACATGCTTTAAGATTATACTTATCTCTTTAATCAACTTAAATTATACGATGTTAAATAGTTTTATCTATTTAATCCAGTGTTTAGGGACTGGATAAAAATACGTAAATGTTTACGTTAAATAATTAATTTCGTTCCAGGAAATGTGTCATTAAGTAGGTAAATAGAGGTTTTCTTTATATTTATGCCAATTTGTGAGATGAAACTTTGAAAGGCCTGCATTCATCCATCAAAAAAAAAAAAACTTAATCATTATCACTTTAGCTATTTTGGGACTTCTAGTAGTACCTGCTTATAGTGTAAAGTCCCCGTCACGAGAAGCTATAAATTTTGTAAACAAGTGTTCAGGAGTTCACAACATTTGGACCAACAAAAAAATGAATTTGTTTAAGATTTAATAAATTATTAAGTAACAAATATTAATAAACATATATTATATAAGAATAATTATTCGCTATATAAGCTATATCACCATTGGTGTACCAATTAACCTAACCAATTACTTCACAATTTAAAACCTACTTCTTATATTAACCATATCTTAACAACAATAAAAAGTGATAACGAAACAATAACAAAATTAACAATAACAACCAGATCCGCGATATATGCAAAGCAATGAAACCTCGTACGCATTCGAAACTCGAATGACGCGTTTATTTCGAAATGGCGTCCCGATAGTTTACAATCCCTGCGACGGACGCATTCCGGTACCAAGAAACAAAAACGATAGCGCTTTGCGTCGTTAAAATATGATCCGACTAAATTAAATTGGTTGTTACTTTCATATAACCCGTCTATATTTCATGTCGATTGAATATGTTCAATTTATTATTATCTCGCAGTATAAAATGTCTACTTAGTAAAAGATGTTTGTTTACATAATTTATAGCTTCTCGTGACGGGGACTTTAGGTATGTTAATATAACAATATATTTGGCGCAGAACAAGCAAAAGTAAAAAACAAAAAATTTTTTTCTTATGCTGAAATTCTAGATAATATTGTCTTGATTTCGTTTGATTTAACAGAATGTATCGAAAAAACCTTTTGCTATTTTCATTTTTTCTGAACTACTTCATCAAATAAAGAAAACGGTACGTAACATACTACAAAACATCTTTAAAGTATGATAAATTAGGCTGACCCGCCAAACGTTGTTTCGGAATAATAATAGTAAAAAATATCACCAATAAAAAATTGCGATTATATAAACTATCCTATCTCTCAAGTCCTAACTCCCTTGAATACATGTAATAGTGTTTAATTTGTATAATTATTTTTATCTCTCAAGTTTGATCAAACTGCACAGTATACAAAATTTGGTTTAAATCGGTTCAGTAGTTGAAGAGTTCATCGCGGACAAACAACCTAACATGATTTTTTATACATAAAGATAATCAAACAAGTTTTAAATGTGATTTTTTATCATTATTAAAATTGTAAAATTTAAAAAGGTTAAAATTGAGCGAGCGAGATGGAATGTCACGTGTGAAATCCCCTTTAATCATAAACCAAAGGCGAGCTGTTTTGGATAAGATGACTGACGTGTATTATCTTAACAATTCGGCATTAACAACGGACTTAACAATAGTTTTGCACACCAAGCTACAATTGTATAATTGCACAATAAGCTTGCCACAAGGCTGTTCGGTGTTTGAATAAGAGTTATTTTTTAAGTGTCCAGACAATGATGAGTCTGCTCCGTAAAATGTAAGATATCTGATAAGAGCGTCGTGACGAAGTATTATGGTAGAGTTCAGTAGCTTTTTTTTGACATCTTACACGCGGTCTCTGACCTCAAACTAAGCAAAGCTTGTCATATGGATGCCGAGACTGATAATACTTATACACATTTTAAAAACATACTTAGATAATTACCAATAACAACCAGACACAGAGCAAACACCTATGTTCATCACATAAAAACTTGCCCTGGGTGGGAATCGAACCGACGCCTATCTAATTCAGTAGTCAGGATCACTAATACATTAGAATCTTTCTTATCACATATAAGCATGTGCGAGGTACTATAATAATAATAATTTGATATAAATATAATTTAAACATTCACACCACAAGGATGCTCTAGAAGAATGTATGGAACGGCAATTTTTTTTCGCATTTATGGGGTTGATGCCATAATAATATTTGTTTATAACAATACCCACACTTTGCAAAACAACATCGTGTATAGGAGTATGTAAATACCTATATCACTGAAAAAAACACGAAACCAAAATAGGTTTGAGAGGCGAGCCAGGAGGCTGATTGACAACTACACCTTGACTAAGTAGCAGCTGCAAAGTCTCGAGCATCGACGTAAGGTATAGCGTGTTTAGCGGCCTTTTATCGGATACACTTCGGAGAGTGCGCTCAGGAGTTGCACAATCTGGTCCCACCTGCCCCTTTCTTCTATCGTACGGCTAGACAGACGCGACCAAAGCGCCACCCTTTTATGGTGGACATTCCGCGCGTTAGAACCAAGCGTTTCGAATCCTCATTCCTCATACGAAAAGCCAGAATGTGGAACGCTTTGCCTGGGTCTGTCTTCCCGCTAAAGAACGATGTGGGTGTCTTCAAATCCCGAGTAAATAGGTATCTTCTAGGTAAGCGCTATATGACAAGATTTATAGCCCAGTAGGTATAAACTTCATACTGTGGTGTTAACGCCAAGCACTGTGATACGTCAGCTCTGCAATTTCATTACTCGCTCGAATAAAAGCAGTCGTTTCCCCGAGCCCGCAAAACGCGTGTTCCCACGAGAAACATTCGCTTTGACAACGTTTAATTAAAATTGCACCACCTGTGCCTATACCTACCACTATACGAGGTATGTGAGAGACTAGACAGAAACAGATAACCCCTGCGGCTGTCAGACGACCGATGACGAGTGATAGGTAGACTAAATCATCATCATCAAACGCATGTTTATAAATACTCATATTTTGACATCACTACATAGTATAAAACAAAGTCGCTTCCCGCTGTCTGTCTCCATGTATGCTTATGCTTACATCTTTAAAACTACGCAACGGATTTTGATACAGTTTTTTTTAATAGATAGAGTGATTCAAGAGGACGGTTTATATGTAGGTATAATACACCTGTGTGAAGCCGGGGCGGGTCGCTAGTTTTGAATAATTTGTGCTTTAACTGTGACATTTGACATTGTTAAGCAGACAGTTTGCCATCTCAATTTGCATCAGACCTCATCAGGCATTTATAACATGACGAACACATTGTAACTCGAGCATCAAACGAATTTTTAATGCAAATAAACGTAGATATATTTATCTTTATCTTCATTGTCAGCCGTAGGAGGTCCACTGTTAGACGTAGATCTCTTCTATGGATTTCCAACAAGACCGGTAGGAAGCGGCTTGCGTTCAGCGTGTTCATCGGACCATCGTACATCGGTTTACCTTGTCGGTGGACATCCTACGCTGAGCTAACTTTTTCATCACCTCTCCGTTCTACAAACAATGTGCTACCTAAAGCCACTTCAATTCGCTGAGCCATGTCGGTAAATCTGAATTAACAAAAATTATAATTATTTTTCGCAAAAAATTAAACCACCTCACCGCCTTCCACCGTGTACCTACAGAATTCGAATAGTTTGCACGAATCGCTACGATGTCCATTTACATTATTGTTGATTTATCAAAAACGGGTCAGCCGCTTTCGATAAAATTAAAATGGGACCACCTCGGATTATAGGATATTAAAAAAATATTAAGGGTATGTACTCCTTAATATTTTTTTATTCGTTGCACAATCGATGAACATACACAAAAAACATACAGACGAACATAATACCTCCTCCTTTTTGGAAATTGGTAAAAACATGGACGATGGTGTAAAGGCAGCGAGTGTAAAGGCCTGTAAGCCTTTGCACTCGCTGCCTCCAGTTCAGATGTTTGGTGATAATAAAACTGTATAATTACTGAAAGATTAATTGTAAATCAGATTTTCTAAACATTTTTGATAAATATCTCTAGAAATATGGTATTCTAAGTTCGGCCGTTCAGAGAATGCGTTCCTGACACGTCATTTTGAAAAAAATGTTTTTGGCAAAAATATCTCGGAAACTATGCACTTTAGGTCAAAAGTCATTTAGACCATTAATGTAGAAAATAAAATTTCGCATCTTTTGTAACCAGTTAACTTTGTTGTAAAACTTACCGTTTACGATTTATGGCCCATTTAATGAAATTTCATTAAATGGACCTTAAAACATTAAATGGTCCATAAATCGTAAAGGGTAAGTTTTACAACAAAGATTACCAGTGACAAAAGATGCGAATTTTTATTTTCTACATTAATGGTCTCCATGACTTTTGACCTAAAGTGCATAGTTTCCGAGATATCGGCCAAAAACATTTTTTCAAGATGACGTGTCAGGAACGCATTCTCTGAACAGCCGTAGTATAGAATGCCATATTTCTGTAACTTTATCAGCACCAGCACGGGAAGCATGGCAAAGGGACTAATAGTCTTTCCACCATTATAACCCCTCGAAGAGGAAATAAAGTATGGATTGACAATGACATCTGACATTAAGAGTGGATAAAATTGTTTTCTCCTCTTGCCGTGCTACCCGGGTTGAGCAATATCGATATACACACAAGTAAAAACAAATGAGTAGGTATACATTAAGTGTTAATTAATGATATAATATGTCGAATAATTTACCACTAAATAAAATGGTTGCCGTAAGTTGGTAGGTACATAATTGAAAGTTTCAAACATTGTGAGCGCGCATGACGTTTCACTTTATTGATACAAAACTTTTGGACAAAGGCTTTACTCCTCCGAGCCCAACTCGTGCTTAGCCAGGTTTTTGTCATCTTTCGCATAAAAGCAAACGAAATGCCTCCTGCCAAGATATAAAATTAAATATTTTTCGTGACGCTTACTGATGATTGAAACTTATTTAGTAGAGCGCTCTTTTTACCGACTTCCAAAGAAGAGGAGGTAGGAGTACCTACTACTTTTTTTTGTGCATGACATCGATATTGTCACCAATTGTGCACCGATTTAAAAAAAAAAAAAACGAAAGGGTATACTTCTGAAGTGCTCCCATTTTAATTTTATCGAAATCGGCAGAGCCGTTTTTGATACCTAAATGAACATGGACGTCGCATCGATTCGTTCAAACTATTCGAATTCCGAACACGGTGGTTTCATTTTTTGCGAAAAATAATTATGAATATTACAAACATCACAAAGGCTTTAACGGATTGTGTCAAAGACAGAGCATATATTATGTACATACGAGTACATTTTCAAATTGTATTAGGCGATACCTACTACCTTTTTTTGTATTATACTCACGTTTATAAACACGTTGGTCCATTGTTAAAAATACATAGGTACATACTTTTACACAAGATGCATCCACACCGGAGCAAATTTTTACAAGGTTAATAATTTCAATACAATGTAATACGACTTTAGTAGAATTCTATAATTTTAACCTAACATGCCTTAATAATAGTCCACTATTGAACATAGAACTGCCTTTAAAGGCAATTGGACCGTATCCACCACGCTTGTCCAGTGCGGGTTGGTGGATTAATAATATTCTTTCACTGCAAAACCGAGGTGTCAAGAAATTACGATACAACGACGATATCGTAGATATAAAATACCTAAATCACATGATGTTGCATTCAAACCAATAAGATTGATTTAAAATAACAAGCGTGGTTAACTTTAAGTACCTACCTACCAACTTTCAACAACAAAATAAACAGCGAATTTCTACAGACAGTTGCAAACTTATTATCTTACAGTTAGCATTTAAGTTATTCAAAGTGTATTCAAAGTCTGTTTGCAACAACTGCGCTGTCTTGCAGACAAAAACGAAGTCAACAAAAAGATCGAACCACAAAACTTACTATTAGAGATTTGGCATGAAAACAGGTTTTTGCTCTTCAGTTTTGAAAGTTTATTGAACATGTTACTTTTTATAAGCCACCTTCATAATGCCATATCTAATCTTATGGTTATAGCAACTAGAACACGCTTCGGGTATTTTGCAGCATCCAAGAAAGCATGGTTACAGGTTTCTAATTCCAAAATTAAAACTTCCACTCGGTTTTTTATTTAATGTTAACGTTGTCTTGACTTATGACCCTTATGAGAGCATAAATGCACTCCTTATTGAGAAAGGCAAAAGGTTTTCCTCAGGTACTCTTACATCCGGGTATTATCCATGTATGTACGCGACCAACTTTCTCTTGGGGAGCCTGGGGTATGACTCTCTTGAATTTCGGAGTTCACATGACCAATTTGTTCCCATGTGTAAGATCATGAGAGGTAAAATTGATGCTCTTGATCTTCTTAGTGAAATGTGTAGTCTGTATGTTCCTGACAATTATCGTCGCCTCAGGCGCCATTTAAAGTTGTTTCAGATTCAGATTCAGATCATTTATTGGCCATTTATAACATGTCAGACAAGGCAAGTCAGTTTACAAAATTAGTATTAAAAATAGCAACAATTTTATTTAAAAATTCTTAATCATAGGTAATAATCAATAAATCTATTTATACATAAATAAATCTATTTATATAAAAATGAATCGTGGTTGTAAGTCTCGCTAAAACTCGAGAACGGCTGAACCGATTTGGCAAATTTTGATCTTGAAATATTTGTGGAAGTTAAGGGAAGGTTTAAACGGTGAGAAATTTTATTACAGTTGCGAGAAAAATAATAACAACATGGATTTCATTTTCCCATACAAAATTTTCCGGCATGTACAAAATGTCATTGACACTTGACAGATGGTGAGATGAAGTTCGCCGGGACCGCTAGTAATAAATAAAACAATAAGAAAAGTCAAATTATACATCAGGAATACGTCAAAGAAAATCACAGTAATCATATTACAAAAGTATTAGTTTGTTTGCGACCCCTTTTAGTCGCACCGTTATGCGTTCGAAATCATCTATTCCGCGTACTCTCAATGCTTTCAATGCCGTTCTGGAAGCGAACCCTAATTGTGATTTTTTCGCTGACGATTGGTTTGCTAATGTAATTTTATCTGAGTGCTTTAAATTTTATGACAAGACTTTGTAAATGTTTCTCTGTGTATTTTTATCACACCATTGGCTTTTCGGTGAAGGAAAACATGGTGAGGCAACCTGCATACGTCTGTAGAAAAAATTCGATGGCGTATGTAAATCTACCAACCCGCACTGGGCCAGCGTGGTGGATAATGGCCCAACCACCCTTCGTGGGTAGGCCTACTTCCTGCAGTGGACTATTAAAAAGGCTGGTACAGTTCTAATAAATAAACAAATACAAATTGACATAAAAACATTTGGTTATAAAGGTTAAAAACTTATTCTAAACGATATTCGCGAGAGCAAAAAAAGTGGCAAACTAAATAAAATTTTATTGATGGTGAATCAAGGCCCAGATAAGTACGAAAAAATTGGCATAAAAGTAAAATTTCTAATCATGATTAATTTAAATAAAAAAATGAGGAATCTTTTGGTCAGATACAAAGTTACATAATTATCATATTAAGTGGGAGTATACTAATAATACATAATTATATACTTTAGGTTTTTTATGAAACTACAATAGGTAATTAGTAGAGCCGTAGAAATGAAAGTTGCTATAAAACAGCCTAAGAATTAGTGTTAAAAATGTATAACAAAGTTCACCAGAAACTCGTACAATGATAAATCCACTCTATAAATTCGGCTCTTATTTATTCCGATAGCGACGAAACATTTGTGGAAAATTGAATATAACTTCGAAATGGTTTCTCCGATCCTGAATGAATTCAAGATTTATGGGCAGCCTGGGCTTTATGCGTATTTGAACTTAATGAGTAGGTTTTGACGACAAACAACACTTTTGATTTTGCACACTGCATGAATAAATAATCAGCCTAGTGCGGGTCGGACACGCGCACGAAGGGTTCCGTACCGCTCCATGTTGCAGCCCTATTCCTCTTGCCGTTATTAATAACGAGAAAAAAAAACTCCTAAAAAAGTTTATTGTATGGGAACTCCCCTTAAATATTTATTTTATTCTGTTTTTAGTATTTGTTGTTTTAGCGGCAACAAAAATACATCATCTGTGAAAATTTCAACTGTCTAACTTTCACGGTCCATGAGATAAAGCCTGGTGACAGACAGACAGACTGACATCGAAGTCTTAGTAATAGTAATATAATTTTATCCTAGGGGTACGGAACCCTAAAAACACACACAGGTACCTAAGGATTTTGTGAAAGGAAGCAAGTTATGTTAGAAATAAAACTTTGCCTCCTGACTGAAGATATATGAAATGCATATAAGATCTTGGCCTAATACATGGCAGGTGTCTTTTAATTTCATATATTAATTTTTAGTTTTTTTCTCCTTCCTTAGTAGTTTAATTACAAAAAAGGTTTTACGAAACTGCGCGCCACTCGATAAAATTCATATCCAAACTTTCACTGTAGGCAAGTGTTTTCAGAAATTGCGATTGCAGATGACAGCGAGAGCCTGAAATTCAGCGCCAAACTTCTATATTGGCAAGTTTTTGCATACATCACGACTTCTGGAGCCAAGTTAGTGACAGCAATTAGAAAGTTACAGAACATCTTGATGCCTAATGGGCCCTGAAGCACTCGACTAGTACGTAAATGCAGCTTTTCAACCTAATGTATTTTAATGTTCGTTCTTACCTATTTAAGAATTCGCGTTTCCCAAAAATGGATTTTTTGGTTGCTAATTGCGCAGTAATGACCTTATCATTCAAATTTTTAAACATTATTTGGACACTTCAGGATTTAATCTAAAGTATTTTCGCTGTGAAAACACGATTAGTGAAAATTTTCTCGATAACTTTTCTCGCCAAAAAAAGGTCTCCATAAACACATTTTTCGTTGGTTCTCCGAAAATATAAGATGCTGACAGATGCTTTTTAAACAATTAGATAGCCAATTTTATAATCTAGTATATATCTTAAAATTGTATTTAAAAAATGAAAGGTTTTTGAGCAATAACTGATATATTAATTGGCGCTTACGTCACTTTTCTGAGCAGGTTTTCGACAAGCGTGTGCTCTGTCTCGCAAATGCAAATCATATATAGTCATCACGCTTACGCACTTTTCCTTAGACAGCTTCGAGCTGTTCCAGGGAGCGGACGTGTCGCTCCGCGCTTTGAAATTACGTAAAGTTCAATTAATTATTTTATGCGTTTGAACACAAACACATCATGTGGATTACTGAAAAAATATGAGTAAGGTCATGGAGTACCTAATTATATTTTTTATTTACTACATATTTATGTATCGTGGTTTTCTGCTTTTGTTATGTACCTACTTCCAACCTACTTCGTTCAGAGTTTATTGACCCTACCAAAACAGATTTCTGCACTGAAAATTTCAAACTTGGTTTGTTTGTAGGTACCTACTTAGTGAATTATTTTGATACATTTTAGGTCGGCATTATTATTGTAGTGAACATAGCCCCACCCATAAAGCGCGATCGAGTCATGTTCACCACGCTGGCCCAATGCGTATTGGTGGATTCCCACACGCTAACGTTTTTTTTTCGCAGCGCTGTTCCAGGGCGGAGCGACGAACCTACTGTCGATGTCATCATAATATACCTATCTTTGTCACTCTTTATTCTTTCACGAGCTAATTCTTATTCACTCAGCTCCGGCGTGCCGCGACGACTTATCGTTTAGGTATAGTGCTGTGTTTGATTCCCAAATAATTTTACCTATCGAAAGTAATAATAATTTTGTGCAGTGCATTATGGGAAACAAAACGATGTATAAGAAGATGAAGAAAAGAGAAAAATCAAATTGCAAGAAATAATTGAACCTCTGGCGGTAACTATAATATTTAGATAATTTAGCTACCTACTTTTTCTTGTATTTCACAACTATAGATAAATTCACAATGATTTAGTTTTTGTAGATACCTACCTACCTATAGGTAAATAAAATTTAATCAAGATAGTTCTTTCAGAACATAGTAATATTATGCCTACCTACTTTTTGTTAGCGCGCTATCAATATAGGTAATAAGATAGGTACCTAGGTACCTAAACACAACAGAACTCCACACTACCTAAGCTATTTCAAGCTTCAAGCACCCAAAATAATCATATCAAAATATAATATAATATATAATATAATTATAATAATAACTGTCAATGATTTTCATCATCAGAATTTACAAATATATCGAGTTCTGATAATACCTGTAGCAAGCATAATACCTCCTTTTAGACTAAGATTACCCTTAGGCTTCCTGGAGATACCGCACAACAAAATCGTTTTTTTTTTCTCGTAGGCCATGAAGTGTGATTCACATATCAAAATCAATAAAATTATGAATGATTATTATTTTGTATTGCTTCATTGATTACGTATTTGATGCAGGGTAAAAAAAAATCCACACCCAGTAGTAGAAAACGATTCCAACATTTCTGCGTGTGTTGGAACAGAAGAATCATCAGCATTGGGCGTTTGCGATACGTAAGATCTTTTCACATATATTTTATATTCGTATAATTTAAACTATTTTTGATTGTTAGTTCAATAAGTGAATACAGAGTACTTGTAAGTAAATTAAATAATACAAAACCTACCACAACTATAAAAAAGTGTAAATTTATCATTTGTTCCAAATAAAGAATTTAGTAAAAATTAATACTAAATTGTATTTATTCGATTGATTTCCAGACCAGTTCGCTGAACTTAAGAATGTGCCTTTGGTCACTAACTTTGAAATTCAGAGCTCCGCATCTCCAACACAAACTGGCACAGATTCACCCGTATTCAGCTACGAATATGATGCTGAGTAAGAAAACATTTGGAAATATTTAATTTATGTACTGTATCTTCAACTTTGTCTTTTAATATATTATTATTTTCAGGTTTGGAAATCAAATCATGAGTGTTGAAAATATAAAAATAAGCACATGTCCTCAAAAAATTCAAGACTCCGCAATTGCAACTTCACGTGAAACGGATTCAATTTCGATTCGTGATGAATATAATGATTCTGGGTATGAAAAAAAAGTGTATAAATTAATACTCTTACAAGATCTTACAATACTCAAATCATTCCAAATGAAATCAAAATTAATTTATTGGTAATAATTAACTCACACATAGACACGTCAAACGGGGGTCAGTCAAAAATAAATATAATTATTTCAAAATCGTGGTGTAAATGTAATGCTGAAAATGCTATACCTAATCATATTAAAAATTACCTATTTAATATCTGTAATATCATAATATTTATAGTTCCCTACACATAGTATATAATTACTAAACTCAGTAATTCGAAAAGCAGAAGTGCGCGTGTGTTGTTAATTAATTTAGCATAAACAAATATAAATCAAATCACGTATTCTTTTAGGTTTACAAATGGAGTCACTGACTCCCATCATATACACATAAATACATGTTCTCAAGGGCGGAGTCCCACATCAACACAACGAAATGGAACGGAATCGCCCGTACTTTGTAACGGTTACGTTGTTGAGTAAGAGACAATTTTGATATGATTTTTTTAATTTTCATGCTGATAAAATACTGAATATAACACATTTTATGTCATTTTTCAGACTCTCTGACAAAAATCTATGTACAGAAATTCCTCCCTCAAATGATAGGAGGATTGTCGATCTTCATTATTTCCTGCAGCAAACAAAGAACATATCCTCTTATTCTGGTACTTTTGGCTGTGGATTTAATTAATTTAGAAATTAGAGTTACGGAAAGCTAAAGCAGTCAAAGCCAAAGTTGGAAAAAAAAGATAGTATTTTACCCAAAAAAAACAAGAACAGAAGATGAAAATTACGGCCAGAACTGCAACAAACCTGATCAGCCTATAGAAGAAATGGACCGACTAAAAACACTTTTTTAAAAGACTTAGAAAAATCAGATGAAGAGCTAGTGAGAATCGAACGCGAAACGGTCCTTCAAAGTAATTCCAGTAAGTGGATTGATATGCGAAGAAAATTGTTGACTGCTTCCAATTTTGGAAAAATAGTAAACAAAAGGAGTACAACATCGAGTAGCATTGTGAATAGTTTACTCTACAAAAGAGATATATCGGATCTAACGGCTGTCAAACACGGCAAAATGCACGAAAAAGCTGCTCTAAGCCAATTAGAGCAGCAAGAAAACATCAAAATAGTACCGAATGGATTATTTGTAGATAAGAAAAATCCTTTCTTAGGAGCTACTCCCGACGGAGTTATAGATGAAAATAGGATAGTGGAGGTCAAATGCCCCATATCTTGTTTCAAAACGCCGCTTGAAGAAGCTGTGAGAAGTAAGAAAATAACATTTTGGAAGCTCATAAATGGAAATTATGAGGTAAACAAAAACCATCAATGGTTTTACCAGGTCCAGGGTCAATTAAACATTTTCGGTCGACAGCAATGTTTATTTGCTGTGTGGTGTGGACCAAATGAAAGCATGAAAGTAGAAATAATTGAAAGAGATCAAAAACTTTGGGAAGAATACATGGTTCCAAGACTTACAAAATTCTACATGGAATCTATTTTGCCTGAACTCTTAGACCCACGAAAGGCAAGGAACATGCCCCTTAGAGAGGTCAACGCCAACAACACCAAAAAAATACCTAAAAAAAGAAAACAAAATTTGGTTTCGAATTCTCACAAAATGCAAAAATTACAGGAATCGGCTGAATCGTAACTGTACTCTCAAGGACTTTCGTTAAAATGTAGCTTTAAAATCAGTGTTGTTGCGATAGTGTTAGTCCATCAGTAGTACCGTAATATTGTGTCCTTGAAAATCAGTTTTAATTATTATCGATAGTGCTATCGAAAAAGAAGTATGTATTAGTAAAATACTACTGATACTTATTAGTTAAAATTAGGTATAGATGCATGAAATTAGCATATTATTATTGTTATCCATGATCCTGAAAACATTAAAGATTCCCTCTGGAACGAATAAAAAATAATAAACTTTGCTTCACACGTTTAAAAAAAAAAAAGGAATAGAGAAATAGCCTGCCGGCTTTCCTGTTTCCTACGAGCTACATTCAAAAGTTTTTCAAAGTTGGAGTTATATATTGGTATCTTCTAAGTCTGCGTGCTTCATCTTCGACCGTAACGTCGCACAACACCAGGCGAGTTGGTGTTCAAGCGCGGACATATTCGCTTTAAAAAAATTGAACCATAGCAACAACAGAGGCACCGAAAGATCTTAGAGCCTTTGCGGAATCTACTAGTGTATAATCGTATTTATAAATTTCAGAATACGTTTTCGTCGTGAAAGATTTGTTTTGACAACTGGAAATCAGAAAAATACTTATTATATTAATGAAATTAAATAATAATATATTTTTTTCAATTATACCTACCTATAGATTTTTACTTGTCAATGTCTATTGAATATTTACATTGTTGCTCCGAAAGAACTCTTTTCGACTGAAAGAGTGTCAGATAGAGAAGAAGTAGTTTTAAGTTAGAGAGAAGAAGTAGGTAATTTGCCATAGCTCTGTCTCGTTTTGACACGTGGGAAGAAATATTTCTTAGTGTGCATCCTAACCTGGCTGGATGCAAGCCGATTCCAACAGGTCTTGTTGGAAATCCATAGTGTCGAACTAAATGTAAGAAACATCTGATTTTTATTCGAATTCTGTGTTGTTCTCATAGTTAAAGATGACAATAATAGATATGATAATAATAGCTTAGTACATCAGTTCTGTATACCCTTCTATATACCTATACCTACGTGTTTTGTATTCAATTTGTTTTGTGTTGTTTTGTGTTTTGTTTTCATAAATTCAGAGTTGACCTTATACCTAGTAAAAGTTTGGAACATCTAATTAGTGTAGGTACACCTTTAGTAGGTAGTCAAAATTTTAGTTTGATACAAATAATCATTTGGATTTTATGTTTCTTGCATTAGTAAACTATCACCTTATTACACAAAATGATACCTATACGCAAAGGGTTAAAGCACATTTTCGAGTAACGTACTTACAAAATTACACAGACAAAAGTAGCCCTATTATTGTTACCATAAGGTTCAATTCCTTGGTACATTTTTCATCCGCTCTGTGTGCCTCCCGATGATGTGAGCTGGATAATATTCGAGACGCCTCGCGGCGCGCGCGTCGCTCCGTCTGGCGGCAGCAGATTGCAACTTTCGTGCCCAAAGTGGAGCGATCTTTCGGAAACGCGAGCTCCGGTGTGCTTCTAGACGATAGATAGATTAGGATATAATTATATTTATCATTATGACCCACTTTGACAATGGAACAAAATAAACAGTGCTATGTAAAAAAATAACAACTCCATATACCTATTTTGTCGAAAGGTTGATTCAGCTCAACTTTTTTCAAATATATTTTTGTGTGGGACCGCGATTTTGATTTCGCGATTTCAATATTGGTCACATATTTAAAAATTAGTTATAATGATGAGTAAAATTATAGCCTAAGATATATTTGCTAAGAACTAACAACTATGACATAAGAACCGTTTCGATCATAGCATGTACTATATCACATTATTTTTATAAATTGCTTATTATTTTCGAGTAATTTATATACTGAGGCACGTTCTTGGGCAAGGCTATTCCTATTCAAGATACAAGGAAAATACATAGTTTCCTTATTCGTTTATCTAGAGACGGTAAGACGATCGATTTTCTTTTTCTGCAACGGTCCACAATGTATCTACATTACTCTTAAGATTTTTAAAAGACAATTTTCGTCACTGGCACTTTTTAACCGACATCAAAAAAGGAGGAGGTTCTATGTTCGTCTGTATGTGTTTTTTGTGTATGTTCATCGATCATTTTGCCAATTGTGAACCGAACCGAAAAAATATTTTTTGTTCAAAAGGGCATATTCCCGAGGTCGTCCCATTTTAATTTTACATAAATCGGCTGAGCCGTTTTTGATAAATAAACAATAATGTAAACTATTCGAGCGAAATATTCGAATTTTGTACACGATGGAAGGCGGTTTTGCCATTTTATGCGAAAAATAATTTAACAAACACAAATGGTGAGCTCATTAATAAAATAACAAATTAAAATGACCTAAGTATCGCGTCACGTAAAAACAGCGCTGGAGTGTCCAGCTGCGCACAAGGAAATTTAACTCCTATCACATTTGTATAACAATAGGCTATTATATACTTATAACTTATGTAACTTGAATGTCTTTTTTTGATTTTATACATTTTAACAGTCAATTTAGTAAGCTCTGCAAAAATTTAATTCTCTGAAATAGTCTGATTCTTTTCGCCGTGGCAACTAGTCAATCGATCGGGATGTTTTTTAGCATAGATATATGTTAATTTGCGTGTCTATCGAATGCTAAGGTAATTTTAAAATATTTAACGGATGTTCCATGTAATAACTCGTTTTGTCACGTATTTTGTAATAGCAACTGCCAAGTCATGAAGACAAGGAGCTCGTTAAAACTTAGTGCTAGTGACGGAGCGTTCTCGTCTCTCCTTACGATATCTGTTATCAGTTACAATCGTGCCTTAACTTGCAACTAATTTTATGTTTACTTGTTTATAATACATGTGTAAATATAAATAATAATATGTGGCTTAAAAAGACAAACATTGTATTAATCATATGCAAAATTATAAGAAGTGATTGTTACTTAATTATACCCAGTGGATTTTAGCAAAAGAGTTATACAATGTTGTAGCGGAATATTGTGAGGCTATAAGAAATAAATAACTCTAGCAGCTTTTGGTGAATATAACATGTTAATACTATGAATTTGTTTCCGCATAATTAGTTTTCGTAAATTCAATATGAGGAGTTCAACAATAAATTGCAAAAACTTAATAATATTAGAACTTCGCGCGCTGACTCCAGCGTTTTATGACCTTTCGGCCGCGCTTGTAACCCTATTTTGTGACCGGTTACAAAGGAAGAAAATTTTCTCCTTTCTCGTTCTCCAGTTACAAATCTTTTTCTTTAAAACAGATAATAGTACCTAGTAGATTATGCAACAAGGGGACAAAGTACTGTCTTTTGTTGCGAGAAATATATTAGACCCTGAGCGTAGCGAGGGACTCTAGAGTGGACAGAGCGGAGCGAGGGAGTTTTAAATCCTGAGATGATTTAGAGTCTTGAGTGAAGCGAGGGGTTCAATCCGCCCAAAACAAAGACAGACTTTGTTCCAGCGGTGCATCCTCTACGTTTTATATATCCAGTTAGAAAATAAAAGTCCAGAAATTTTAATAATGCTAAACACTGTCATAACCTCACTAAGACGTGTACAAGAAACTCGGTATTGTTCACAATAAAATAATATAAATTAGAGCATACCTGCAATTTTTTGTAAAAAAGTTAATTAAGTCCGAAATGAAAACTATAGCATGTAAATATTTAGTGACAATCATAGCCTACTCGATTGTCGTGGCCTACTCGATTGTCGTGGCCTACTCGATTGTCATGGCCAGCTCGATTTTATCGAAAAAAAAAACTCATCTAAAGAACTTTTCATACGTTTCATAGGGAGTGTCAGTGTGTTAAGAAAACAATGACTTGTTTTACGTTTAGATTGTGTGACACGTAATTGGTCATTTTCGAGCAGGTTGTATGAAAAACATTTTAGAGCTGTTTTCATTATCTTTAAGGATTGTTTTGGACATAATCTATAGACTATTCTATGTCAAATCAAGTAATACTTATTACTCGTCTTTACTGAATAGGTAATTGTGGCTAAAATACCTACTCATGTATAAGGCCCATCTAGACTAATTATCTACTACAACTTTGATAAATATTCCATAGACCATCAGCAGTGTGCAAATATAAGATAACAATTTTTCTAGCAAATAAGAATAGGTGTATTTGGAAGACTATTATTATGTTGATTACATAGTTAGGTACTTACTCATCTTGTCATTCAGTAATGTTAAAAAATTATCAAGGTGACTAGACTATTGTATCTACTTCTTACGTAATTTTGTATGATAATGATTACATTTTAGTCGCCAACCAGTTACCTTTGTCACGGTAATGAGATATCATTAGTCATACCGTGCCTTTGTTGCTTATTGCAGCTGCGCTTTGGGTGGTAAGAATTACTTATCTAGGTATTTACGAGTACCTATTTTTTCTATATTATTATTGTTTTAAATAAAATTGTTAAATTCAAATATCCTTACATTGGTCTCGTAAAACTACGACGCTCCTTGTAAATTAGAGTGGGTTTTTAATCCATAAGTTCTTGGTTCAAATCCCGATATAAATACCTACGCGAGTCTTTCGAGCTGTGCGCGTATTAATTGACGCCTTTTAAAAAGAGAATAAAATAGGAAGTGCATGCTTGAGATGTATTTTGTTCTTTATGGGACACAAACTGTACATATGTGCATTATTTTATTATCACTCTTCGTACTTAGACGCATTGGGTTGGGAAGTATTTATTTTAGAGACATTGCGTTTAAACTCATTCCGCCTTACTACGCCTTACAACGAATTCAAATACGCTCTAAACACTATTTAACCATGCAATTTGTTCTTAAAAGCGTGCTTAAAACTTTTGTGGTAAGACGGATTGAGTTTAGAGGTATCAAGAATACTCGTACATCATGTTGAAAAACAGACGAGATATAGTTTCTTTAGACGCATAATCTACGAGTACGTAGTTTTTTAAACGCATAATATGATAATTATGAAGGCACCATCGTAATTATAATATCAATTTAGAATATTCCTGTATCTTTTTAACTAGGATATGCATTCGATAGAGAGAACACTTTTTACGTTGCTATTAAATTTACAATGGCGCCTTCAAAATTGGGCCTAATGTTTACACACATTGAGTTTAGATCCAGTTTCAGATTCAGATTCAAATTCAGATTCTTTATTTGTCAGAACATGGTAAGTACACTTCATACAAAATAGCATACAAGTTGGAATTATTACATATCTAATGTCGCTCATGTCCTCACCAACTAAATTAGATTTTCAAAGTCAAAGTTATTTATTTGCTAGAACATATGTATGCACAGAGTAGGTACAGGTCTTAAAATATGAAACGTTTCACTATTATTCTATCCGTGTTGGACATGCAAATAATATATGTACCTATATTGTCGTAATAATAATTGTAGAATTTAATTTATGTCACGAAATAAATAGTTAAATACTTTTTTTTTTAGAGACAAATTTTTAAGATGTCGAAGTCATGTTTTTAATATTGTAGATTAAATTGATATGCAAACAAATACTCAAAAGTTACCAGGGGTATTGAACGGTTTCGAAAATACTATGTTTAGACACACCTTTCGTCTCGGTCTGCATTAACTCTTTGCAAAGTATACTCGTAGATAACAAATGAAAACAATGAAGTCTTTGCACGATACTCGTAGTTAACCGCACTCAATGACAGGGCGATAATGAGTCTACGTGGAACCAACATTTTATCTATTGTGAACTACTCGTAGTAAACGGTAATATCAATATTGATATCAGGGCTGAGGTTAGTGTAGCGGAATATTTGTAGATGTTTTTTACGCAGTGAATTTTCAAATACGGCTTTTTCGTGGTTTCGCCCCGCAAGCTGTTCGGTCCGCGGGGCGAATCAACGAAGACTCTTTTTGAAGGCCCTCTTTCGCCCCGCATTGTTTGGAGCGGGGCGAAAGAGGGCATTCAAAAAGAGGCTTCGTTGATTCGCCCCGCGGGCCGAACAGCTTGTGGGGCGAAACCACGATAGAGCCTCAAATACTGCCTTTTTGTTTAAGAAATATGTTATCGTAACTTTTATTATTATTATTTTTAACCGACTTCCAAAAAGGAGGAGGTTCTATGTTCGTCTGTATGTTTTTTTTGGTGTATGTTCATCGATAATTTCTCCAATTGTGAACCGAATCGATAAATTCTTTTTTAGTTTGGAAGGGTATACTCTCGAGGTAGTCCCATTTAAATTTACAGAAATCGACTCAGCCGTTTATGAAAACTCAACAATAATGTAAACAATGCGAGCGAAATATACGAATTTTGTACACGATGGAAGGCGGTTTTACCATTTTTTGCGAAAAATAAATACTATGTTATTGAGAATTCAGTCTTACGAGACTTTCATTAGTATATGAGTCTACGAATGGGCAAGCACAGCATAAAACGTCCTTCCGTTCATAAGAAAACCTGCAAGTAGGCAGATAACCTGAGGCTCTATCTATACATAGTTGAATCATTAAAACGATTTAACGTATGCGTAAATGGTCACGACACCGAGTAAAAGCAGAAGCGAGCATTGAAAATCTATGCTTGTGCGAATGGGAGAGCATAAGATGCGATCCTCTTCGAGCATTAGACATTATTCTAAGGTTTCAAATATTGGGCTCCTGAACTTGACCACAGCATGCGCTGGATACAAGGTCCTTACAAGCGCTGTAATTGGAAAATTCTGCCCGTGATTGGAAAACTGGACTGCCTCGGTGGCTTAGTGGTTAGTGACCCTGACTTCTGGATCAAAGAAGTGTGGGTTCGAATCCCACCCAGTGCAAGCATTTATATGTTAAACATAGATATTTTCTCTGTGTCTGTCTGTTAGGTACTATCTATATAAGTACATATTGTATTTAAAAATATGTAGTATGTAGTAAATCAGTCTCTGGCAGCCATATGACAAGATTTGCTTAGTTTGGGGTCAGAGACCGTGTGTAAGATGTCCCCTAATATTTGAAAAAAAAATACTGAAACGATGTGTTGTACTTATATTATGATTGAAACGTAAACCAGATCATCAATGGACGTCTTACTTCAGAAATTAATAATGATGAACTATGACGTCCCATTCGCGGCATTTTCTTTGTATATTTAAAAGTCTTTTACTATAGTATTGTTACGTTAAAGTCCGTAACAGTTACGTATTGTCACAGAATAGACAATACGTGCTACGTGGCAGTATTTCCAAAGAGTCCGGACGTCCGGCTCCAGCGAGCTGTATGGAGATGCAGCGTCAGTCGTGCAGGAATTTAGGTTTCTTTGACTGTTGCTTTGAAGAAAATCTTTTGTATAAAGCCTTGAAGATGCTGCATTTGGAGAGATAGATATCTATGATTAGTACCCCGCTTTGTGTATGAAACTATTTTACTTTTATATATACTTTTCCTAAACAAAACGTACGAGTACTAGGTATCATTTAAAATAATTTTTGTTGAAAACAAATCGTTATTATTATTTTCTTTAGTAAGCATTATTTAAGGAGTCACTCATTATTATGAAGCATAAGCTTTCAATATGAGACCGACCCTGAAATTACAAAAAAGCAATTATTTCTTACATTTTGTCAAAGATCTTTGTATGGAGCGGGCAGTTTTTCATAATTTCAATTTTGGTCTCGGTTGAAGAGCACATTGACCTCCGAGAATAAAAAATGAGCTAGTATTTTTCTTGGCTAGAAAGAGCTTGGATTTTGGCAGCAAATACTGCTCTATGTTCGTAGACTAGTAATACATAATTTGGTAGTATTGTTATCGTAGCCCGGACAGCGTAGCGAACATACGCCGCTGCTACGTAACACTACGTGTCCCGTGACGTCACTAATATTCTTAGCTACGTAGCATAGCTGCGCTATACTCGTAGCTACGTAGCATAGCTGCGCAAGTGCGTATTCCGCATATTTTTGTAAAGCCATGTCCAGATTTAGACAACTATGTTTTCAAGTACACCTGATGTGTCATTTGTACTTTTTATTTAAGGTGTTAGTTTGGTAAGTCTATGGAATTTCAGAAGTATTTACACTCATCATTGTGAATGAATACCACCTGCGTAATCGCGAAAAATATTGTTCCACACAAAAACTTCAATGAATTATGACAAAATGTTTAATTGTAAATGTCTTCGATAACGTTACTTTGCGTAACTGTGTGAAATATATATAAATCAATTTCATATCTATTTCGTTAAAGAGATTTACGATACATTGGACTACGTTGTTATTTTCTTACATAACTTGGTCCAATTACTCTACAGTCAACTGAAACATGAGTTTTTAATTGTTTTCTACCAAAATGCAAAACTTTAATAACCATTAAAATACGATAAAATACGTTTAAGAAACTCTTACCTAAAGCAGAAAAAGCGCTCATGTACACAAGTATATGTAAGTATGTACATGTCTGTATCATTTCATAGAGCCTCTAATATTACACACATCCACTTACCCTCGTCGAGAAAACGCTACAATCTCGCAGATTTTATTAAGCCTCGTAAAAATATATGATACGACAGCCGAGTGAGTGGGAAAAATTATTTCCGGGCAGTTAAGGCTCTCTCCGAACCTAGGCTTCAAATGTGCGGCAATTAACTAAATAAACAAACGTGGCAGTGGCGAATTTACACATCTGCCACCAGTTACCAGTAGGCTAATTTTGCCGTCCCTATGCTCGACAATACGAGACTGACGATAATAATGCCCTTCTTCTTAAAAATGTTCGTACCTACTTTTTCCAATAATTTTGTACGATTGTGAAATTAAGTTACAAAAAAATCAACGAAGAAAATGGAATCGACAATTTAATTAAGATTTCACTGGAAAAAGTTTAATTACCTTTACACTACTTATTTATGATGTTTAACCAAAAATAAGTGTAAGTATTGCCCTCTTTCAATACTGGTAACCTTACGCTTGGGTGCAAGATGATGTGAGGCCCATCGCTATCAGTGTGGTACTGCAGTTGACCAGCTCGGTCACCACGGTCTCTCTTGCTCAAGAAGCGCTGGTCGGATTGGGCGCCACGCCAACCTTAACGATGTCATGCGCAGCGCTTTTGCCACCGCCAATATCGCAGCCGTACTCAAACCGAGTGGGCTCGTGCGTGGTGATGGCAAAAGGCCTGACGGCATGACGCTGGTCCCATGGAAGTGTAGACGGCCCTTAGTATGGGACGCAACTTGCGTCGATACTTTGGCACCGTCACATCTTTCTGAGACACAGAGTAGGAGTGGCGGCCAATTCGGCGGAGCAGCACGTAAGCGGCGCAAATATGCTAACCTCGGTAGTGGTTACATATTTGAGCCATTTGGAGATGAGACATAGGGTCCGTGTGGGTCGGGAGCTCATATTATTTTCAAAAGTCTTTCTGAGTGAACGCGACGCGTGACCAAAACGCTGGTGTATATTAGGCTCAACGCATGAGTATTGCCATTCAGCGTGGCAATGCAGCCAGCATGCTGGGCACACTGCCACTGGCAGTGGGCTTGAGCATTTGGTTTATCATTCAAGGGTCTGTGGAGGATCCAATGCTTTTTATGTATTAGTAGTGTAGGTAGTTTTAGCATATAAAGTAGTAGTTTGTTGTAGTTAATAAAGGCACTTTTGTCCGTTTAAAAAAATAAGTAAGTAGTTTTAACCGTTTAGCCGTGTCAGAGGCTTACAGGCGGCTTAACACACTTACTATCTCATATTTTCGTAAGCTGTAGCGACAAAAATATTCATTGTATAATGTAGGAATTATATAGGGTTATAGCATTCAGCTCGACGTCGCTTTATTAGATTGTTATAACGAGCAATATTAATAAACTCCGCAGTTATTTCTCTGTCAGAAAAAAAAGGATTTGGCGGCTGTAACGTTTTCAAAGTAGTTTAGCAACTATCACTTTTAATAAGACTTAATTGTGTCTCAGTTTTTTTCTGCGATCTGCGGCCGCAGTGGTCAAGTGGCCAGTTGACACACTAGTAACGAATAAACTACAAGTATAGCTATTTCTTGAGATAATTATGTAGTGTTATATTTATGTGTAGGAATGAGGAAATCCGCAGACGAACCAAAGTTACCGACATAGCCCAGCGGATTAGCAAGTTAAAGTGGCAATGGGCAGGGCACATAGTTCGGAGAATGGATGGCCGATGGGGCAGTAAAGTTCTCGAATAGAGACCACACGGACTAGCAAGCGCAGCGTAGGACATCCACCGACTAGGTGGACTGACGATATAATAAAAGATCGCTGGAACGCGCTGGATGCAGGCCGCTTCCAATCGGTCTTAATGGAAGTCCATAGGGGAGGCTTATGAAAATATAATACACTTATGAAAATATTTATATGAAAATTAATATAAATTAAATTGGTTGAATGTCCGAACCCCATAGTAAAAGTTGTTCATTATGATGGTCTGAATCAACCCGTTTCGGCTTAGTAGTTACACTTTTTATCTATAACCTTGTACAGTATATAACATTTATAGCACACATGAGACCCACATTAATGCGTAAGAAAATATTTTATGTAAAAAAGTAAGTTTTTTTATTCAAATACATTTTATGCATCTTCTTTCGTTCGTTCGTTTCAGCCATAGGATGTCCACTGCTGGACATAGACCTCCCCTAAAGACCTTCAATAAGACCGGTTCGTAGTGGCTTCATATGCATCTGAATTATGCAAAATAGCAGTTAAATCTTCTATAAACCTAATGCCAGTAAGCATTTAATTTCCAGTTACGGAAGACCAACAGCTTGAATTATATAATAGGCTTAAAAGGTCGCTAATTAAAGCAAAGACTGCTACTATTAATTTTATTAAATTACTCTTAATTTTAGTACATTAGTAAAATTAAATGACCCAATTTTATTCCTATTGTTCAAAGTAAGCTATGCTCGGTACGACTTCGTTTTTAACCGACTTCCAAAAAGAAAGAGGTTCTATGTTCATGTGTATATTTTTTTTGTGTATGCTCATCTATTATTTCGCCAATTATTATTGTAAACCGAATCGAAAATTCTTTTTTAAGGTATTACTCCCAAGGTAGTCCCATCTAGATATTACAGAAATCGGCTGAGCCGTTTTTAAAAAAAAACAATAATGTAAGCAATTCGAGCAAAATATCCGAATTTTGCACACGATGAACATCGATAATTTCGCCAATTGTGAACCGAATCGAAAAAATCTTTTTTAGTTCTAAAGGGTATACTTCCAAGGTGGTCCCAGTTAAAATTTACAGAAATCGGCTCAGCGGTTTTTGATAAATCAACAATAATGTACGCCATTCGAGCGAAATATTCGAATTTTGTACACGATGGAAGGCGGTTTTGCCATTTGTTGCGATTAATAATTATTATTGTACTGCAATTTTTATTGGTTTTTAATTTGAACTTATTTCTTCGAATAAGGCTTTATTTTTGACTTATATTTCATTGTTTCTCTGTATCGGGGAACATGTATTTATATATTATGTAGGTATATTATTGTTACGAGATGGGTTCTTGAAAAAATAAAACCATAAATCTCGCGATTAGGTGTAAACAACTAGCCGTCGTACCGCGCGCGGCCTACTGCGTAACATTATGTTTTATGTGGTATCATTAATTTTAATTTAAAGCATTAAATAGTAGCATGTCTACTTACTATTTATGTAACTAGAACTACAACGTCTACAACCGTGTTTATTCACATTGATTGACCTAATTTACATATTATTTAAGCGTGTTCAAGTGCAATAAACTCTATCTTATCTTCGTTGTCTAAAGATCATTGCCATTATCGTAGTAAGATAATAAATTATAAGTATAATATGTTCGTGAGTGCTGTACTGTACTGTACCAGCCTTTTTGATAGTCCACTGCAGGACGTAGGCCTACCCACGAAGGGTGATTGGGCCATATCCACCACGCTGGCCCAGTGCGGGTTGGTGGATTCACATACGCCATCGAATTTCTTCTACGGACGTATGCAGGTTGCCTCACGATGTTTTCCTTCACCGAAAAGCCAGTGGTGTGAAATTCCGCACATAAATTCCGAAGAACTCATTGGTACGGGACCGGGATTTGAACCCACGACCTCACGATTGTAAGGCCGGTGTCATTACCACTAGGCCACCACGGCTTATGAGTATTTATATCAACGAAAAAGTCTTAAAATAGAACTAGTTTTATTCTCGTATAACAACACTGTGATAAACGTAGAACGCTGTTGGACTGCGCAAGTAACACATTTTGGTGTACACGCATTACACGTACTTATTTAAATGTTTCTACATAAATAAATAATAAATAAATAAATATTTGAGGACATATTACACACGGCCTCTGACCCCAAACTAAGCAAAGCTTGTGATATGGCTGCCAGAGACTGATATACTACATATACATATTTTTAAATACATACTTATATAGATAGTAACTAAATAACACCCAGACACAGAGCTGATCTGATATGATCAGAGATTGATGAGAATCCTGCAGTGGACTATTTAAAAAAGGCTGATACAGATACAGTACATGTAAATCAAAGTTGGCATGATGATATTATTTAAGTTTCAGGAAAGCTTTGGTCTAATACCTACATTAAAAAAATGGATAAATGAAAACACTTGGAGATAGCTTTTACAGTTAGGATTTTCCTTGTAGATACGAGTACATATGGATATTTGACATAGTTATTACAAGAATTCAAATATTATTAAAATCAGTAATTACAGTAACTGTATAACCAGGTACCTAATGATGTGATCAAAGTAGGAACTTAGTGCATTGCAAAATTTTTTTTTTTCTAGCACAGCAGCTAATTAAAAAATATTCATTTCGTTTAAAAATAGTTAACATATTAATTGAAACTTGCAACACGTAGCGTAGTGTAAAATATACTTATTGGTAGGTATTTCATCAAAACCCTTGACCGAAATTTGCTATATTTAAACAAACACTATATATTTGCATAAATTACTTGCTAATCCTTTGTTAAAACATGAAATTCGGTATAACAGGTTTGTAAAACTCAAAGTTATACACATTCAAATTCAGTTTATTTACACATAAAACACTACATTAGATACATACGAAGATCTAAGGAAGTATATTTTATTTAGCATTGATAGTAAATATTGTTTTTTATCATTCAAACGATCCAACGTTGGATTTATGATGTTAGTTTAGGATTCCAAATATGATAATAATAATTAGGAACCCAAACGTACATAACACATGTTAGCACATACCTACATTTACCAAAAATGGATAATAACTAAGATAAATATTTGTTTTTTGGGTTTTTAATATACAATCTGCGAATCAAGTGGAGTACCTGCGACAGTCTGGCGAATTGAGAGAAAATTGGAAAAAACCAGAACCCAGACTCTCGGTCATTCAACTACGGTCCTATCGGTAGAACCAACTCAAAAATTACGTGAGAGTTTACTCATTCATATATATGTATATTTAAAGTAAAATGAGCAAAAGTCACAGTAGTTTCTATAATAAAACTGCAGTCACTAGTGCGTGGACAGCGCAGTGAAGCCTTATCAAGGAATGATTAGCTTAACACTACATACCTACGCTAAGCTAGGATTTCACTGTACTCGTCATTTAATAATGAATGATCAACAATCTACGGGAGCTGTTTTGCGTAAAAAACAGCCACTTTATATGCAAAAAAACATAAATATCAGCCGCAGGACATCACTATCCATTCAACCATTCATGATCAACAATCTACGGGAGCTGTTTTGCGTAAAAAACAGCCACTTTATATGCAAAAAAACATAAATATCAGCCGCAGGACATCACTATCCATTCAACCATTCATCACCTGTAGGAAGATCACTATACCTATGTCCAGCAGTGGACGTCTTACGGCTGATGGAGAATTTCCACTTCCGGGCATAGGCTTCCCCTATGGATCCCCAATAAGTCTGGTTGGGCATGCATGCAGCGTGATAATACAGTCTTAATGAGATCATATGTCCATGTCGTAGGTGGACGTCTTACGCTGCGCATGCCGGTACATGATCTACCCTACCATTCATCACTTACTCACTGTCGTTTGAACTTGCCAATGCTTTAGGCTATATCGGTAACTTTGGTTCTTCTATGGATTTTCTTATTTTTGGTTCGATGTTGCAGGACAAAAATATTGGATGGATATGTTTTCGTCGGAATTTTCTTTGGAACAGCCATACAGTTACACCCAGCACAATTATATTACCTACTTACCTACACTATTGGCGCTGTAGCATGGCGCGGGTGACAGTAGCTTTTTTAATTTAATGTTTAACTTGCCGCGATTTACAAATTATGACTTAGTATTTCAGTTGTACCACATCGTAATATGTTAAATTATTAATAACTGTAGTAAATTAAATTAAACCCTAACTAAATTTAAAAAAAAGCAACTACCACCACCATGCTACAGAAAATTAGGTTTAGTACTTAACAATTTCTCCGTCGTAATGAGATCTGGCATTTATTTTCCCTACAGATTATGGAGAAATAAAGAAAAGCAAAGTACTTATGACGTAATCCATCTAGAATCGGTAATTACTTTCCCTTTTATTTACGGAGGGAAGTGTAAAAGGGGGTGTGAAAATAATGTCTTAACAGGGCCTGCGCTAGGTGAAGAAGAAAGGGGGCATCTTGATCTTTAAAAACGTGACAAAAAAGGATTGGCCCATTTATTCACTAGTGTTGGCTTAAATTTGTACGAATTCATAAGTTCCAGTTTCTGTTTCGCAACAAGCTGGATTAGAATAGTAGACATAAATAATTATCTTACCTGGTTTTCAATAATAATATTTTTTCGCAAAAAATGGCAAAACTGCCTTACATCGTGTACGAAATTCGAATATTTTGCTGGAATTGTTTACATTATTGTTGATTTCTCAAAAACAGCTCAGCCGATTTCTGTAAAATTTAAATGAGACCCTTTGGACTCTTTCGAACTAAAAAATAAATTGTCGATTCAGTTCACAATTGGCGAAATTATCGAAGAACATACACAAAAAATACATACAGACGAACATAGAACCTCCTCCTTTTTGGAGGCGGTTAAAATAGTTAAAAGTTCTTTTAGTTTAAAAATTCACAAAAAAAACGAAAAGTTTAGATACTATGAGGAAATGTACTTAAATTTAAATTATTTTTATGCTACGGCGAAGGCCAAAATACAATCATTTTCTTATAACATTTCTTAGTTGATGATTATTTATTCTTTGTTTTTAATATGTATAATTTAATGATTATTTTATTTAGGTACATTGTATTGCCATAATAATATTGGTTTATAAAAAACATGAATGATGTTCCCATCAAAAATCTGGTCCTCTACCTAGCACTTCAAGTTATGACGTATACCTAATGGTACCCCCTCTATATCCTCCTAGTTTCGCCCTGTACTACCTACCCTTCGCTTATTCAGCTCGTGTGCATAATTCACGTCACAAACACACACACGGATACCGGCTGTCACACACATCCCCGCACGCTCCCATCGTGTGATTTAATATTACCTTTGCTTTTAAGGACAGACAATTAATTGGAGTTCCCTCAGGAGCTTATGCACAGATCTTATAAGATGGGACATGCCTTTTCGATCTAATGAAGACCAAATTAACGCCAATAATTACACATGTATTACTCAGAGCACAGCAAATAAATTGTTCATGCATGTACACGTATTGTACTCATGAAATACTATATCAGTTTAACAGTTAGAATTAGTTGCGTAATATATTTTCTTTTCAATTTTGTGCCAATTCTATCGCAGGGGTGGCTTTGTGGTATCTTTGTGCTAATTATAATTATACTAGCAACCCGCCTTCGCACGGGTGTATTATAGGTACATATAAACCTTTCTTTTGAATCACTCTATCTATTAAAAATCCGCATCAAAATCAGTTACGTAGTTTTAAAGATATAAGCATACATGGGGATAGACAGCGGGAAGCGACTTTGTTTTATAATATGTAGTGATTTGCTTGTAGAATGACAATACCTGTGCAATAATAGATACAGAATATTGTTGGCAATATTTTGTATCTATTATTGCACAGATTGTTGTATTTTTAATTGTAGTATTAAGCTCGAGACGTCTCTAAATGATTCTAATTCTATCGTCCGCAATTTACGTCTCGTAAACTAGCAATTGCGGTGTAGGTATGAGTATTTGCTACTTACGTGTTACACGCACCGGGTACATAGAGGGCCTGTCTGTAGATCTCTGTGAGTTAATGGCATTTAGAGTCCTTGTCTATTAGTTATTATTAAGCGAAGACGAAGGAGAAATATTGAGTGGGTGGAAATGGCAATACATTATTGTATTGTGGGATACTTACATTATAACGAGTAGGTTTGCTTATAATAGTGAATATATGGTGGCTATTGTTCTTTATGTCTGAATAGATTCTGGAACTACATTCTATATCTGTTAACTATAAAGTTTTAATGTATAGTAATCGTGAATAATTATTATATGGTACCTACGTATTAGGACATTTGCAGATACAGATTTCGTAAGCATGCGTTGGGCGACTGTAAATTACAAAATAAACCCAAATATATACCTAATTAAAGGGTAAGGATCAAAATTACATGAATACAATTAAAATGAAGCTCAATTAAACACTAGATGATAAAAAGAACTTAATGAGAGACCACAAATATGTCGAAAAAAAACATAGAATGTCTAAATTTTTATATGAAAAACCGGATACACTCACGATAATATTTGAAACGGCCGAGCCGTAAAAAAATTTAAAAAATCACCGTTTCAAATATTATCGTGAGTGTATCCGGTTTTTCATATAAAAATTTAATAATGAATCCTCACGCTAGTTTCAATGAAGTGATAGAATGTGTAGTGCATTAAATAATAGACATTTGATTTCTACAGTCATATTTATGAACCCAAAGCTGGGCGTAGCAGGTTCATTAATTTCATGTCGTATACGAATACGTTTAAGATTTTTGGGGGATTAAACGTTAACCCCACAGATTCATCCTCCTGGTTACGCGCGTTTCAAAGCCACACCGATTTCTAGCGCGAAGATCGACCGAGAAAAGAAACAAATGTGCTTCATAACCCACAACCAAATATGCGAGATTTGCGCTCACAAATATATCCATGTGACAATATTACTCCAATATCGGTACCGACAGGAAAGCTCTATGTCAACATAGTCTTGTATTAAGTCCGAACTCTACCAAACTGGGGTGTCGCGGAGATATGCGGAGCTGGGCAGAGCATGGTAGTCAGTAAGCCCTTTGCAAATAATGACATACATATTTGTTCAACAAAGAATGAAATAAAATCTTCGATCCATTTACGAATGTGTTTTGTTTTCAAGTAAGTCAAGTTAAAATTTAACGTTTATACAACTGGACCCCAAAAACCCCCGGATGCAAAAAATCAGCCCCCTCGGACCATTTTGAAATTTGGCCGCCATCTTGAATCCGCCATCTTGAATTTTCATCGACCCCACCAGGTAGTTCTCCCGATTCCCTATGACATTTGGTCAAACACTCCCCATCCAAGTTGTACCGTTTCCGAGCTATTGACGTTTCCATTTTATATGGCGGAACTACTCGTAATTTAATAAAATACAACGCTTTGCTGATCTCCACATATCTCTGCTTCGCTTTAGTGGAGTTCTGGATGGGTTCTCATCTTACGAATGTCACTTCCACACATCTGTCTCGACATAACGCGACGTTGCTAAGCTCTCCCTTGCTGAGTTGCCGATACTACGGTTTTATTGTCCATAGGCGCAGTAATATTTGTCTGTATATAAAAGAACCTGAATATTTTATTTTTTGTCATACAATAATCAATACTTAAATTATGGTGAGGAAGTAGTTTCGATTTGCAAAAATAAACTTTGAACTACTACCGTTACTAAAAATGTTTTTTCATGTACACATTGAGCAATTTTGAAACCAGATCGGTTCGGAAAACTACTAGTAAAAGAACAAGAAAAGCTAAGCTTTTAAGAGGCGGTCGTGTATAAAATGTCTAACTAGAATAAAGATTTTAGTACCAAAAAACAATATTTTTTTTAAGAAAAAGATATATGTTATTCTGGAGCATATCTTCTGTTGGCAAACCATATCTGATACGTACCTACAAGGAATAACTTCACACGATTGAAAAAAAAAATGTCACCTCTGTTTAGAACGAAGATCTTATTTCTTGACGAGTTATTAATAAGTAGTATTTTTTAAATTATGTTTAATGTATTAAGTTGTAACTAAAGTGTTGGCAAATCACATAAAACAGTTAATAACTTGATTTGATAATTTTACATTAATTTATATTGTTGATTTCACCATAGGAATACGCGCTCCCCTCGTCTCCTCGCCGTCTCACTTTGTTCGCGTAGCGCGTCTACGCACGATACGCTCTTTAGTATATCCTTACATAGTATAAAATAAAGTCGCTATTTTCGTTTGTTTGTTTGTTTGTCTGTATGCTTAAATCTTTAAAACTACGCAACGGATTTTGATGCGGTTTTTTAATGGATAGAGTGATTCAAGAGGAAGGTTTATATGTATAAAAATTCCCGAAATTCCCACGGGAACGGGCACAACGCGGGTAAAACCGCGGGGCGCTGCTAGTTTCGTATAAGACTGAGTAAAATATAGACCATAATACAACTGGGCTAGGAATTGATGAGCCATAGTTGTTTTGTTGTGATTAAATAGTAGCGTTTCAAATGTTTGATGTAGTAATTTTCACATATTACTGTTGATTTATCAAAGTACCAAAACAAAAAAGAATATTGATATCGGACTACTCTGTAAAAGTTATGCATAGTCATACAAAAAAAAAATAGACAATCACCTCTGTTTTTTCGTCGGTTAAAAATAAAAGCGAGATGCTTTATATCATCAAATAAAAAGCGATTCATTTTGTGCGCAAGCATTTTACAGATTTTTTTGCTAACTGTACCCATCACAATGATAGGTAGATTAGTAGGCTCTTCAAGATAATGGGAATTGCGTACAGCTGACACCCTCTCCCTGAAACTTAGTGACGACTTTTGTTTTTGCCTAATTGACGAGAAACATGGCGACTACGACTTACTCGTATCAACTTAAATATAGGATTTTTAATAAATCGAGCTAATTATGAAGTTTTATCTGTATAACACCCCGTCGTTTTTGGGTCGGGGTTAAACATTACAAATTATGTTACAAGTAATGCCTCGGCGGCTCAGTGGTTAGTGACCCTGACTTCTGGATCAAAAAGACGTGGGTTCGATCGCCACCCAGGACATTTATGTGATGAACATATAGGTGTTTGCTCTGTGTCTGGATGTTATTTAGGTACTATTTAAATAACGTAGGTATTCAAAATATGTAAATATATGTAGTATATCAGTCTCTGGCAGTCATATCACCAGCTTTGCTTAGTTTGGGGTCAGAGATCGTGAGTAAGATATCCCCTAATATTTATTTATTTATAATTATTTTATTTAATGAAATATAGATACTTGATTTTATTTACTGAAGATTGCAGTTTAATTGGATTGTAGAAAATGTAAACAATGGAGCTGTGTGAAAATCTTATCTGATTAAAATGTCAAGGATCACGTCGTCATAATAAATCTGCGAAATTGTTGTAAAATAAATCTGTTTTCGTTATCAGTTTTCTTAATCCCCAAATGATCCTGACGATCTCTTGATTTTGAGTGGTTGTGACACTTACCATTATATTCGAAGTGTATGTACTTATCACAAATCAAAGAATTGCAAAATTCCAAGGATAAATAAAATAAATCATAAGGGATATATCTTACACACGGTCTCTGACGCCAAACTGAGCAAATGACTGAAATGACTAGTATTTAATATCTAAGACGAAGTTCTATGTTTGCCTATTTGCTGTATTTTTATTATTCGAAATCAAAAAAAGTATAGATAAATATATGGGTATGTAATCGAGCAAATTCGACATGGATGTGTTTTGACTTTATTTGTCGTGTTTTATTAGGGTTCCGTACCCAAAGTGTAAAAAAGAGTCTCGACTCTCGACCCTTTTACTAAGAATCCGCTGTCCGTCTTTCTGTTTGTCACCAGGCTGTATCTCATGAACGGTAATAGTTAGAATGTTAAAATTTTCACAGATGACGTTTTGTTGTCGCTTCTATAACAATAGATACTAAAAAAAAGGGGGCTCCCATACAATGAACCTAAATTTTTAGCCGTTTTTCGTCCGATATTAATAATGGTGACAGGTAGATGCTTGAAAATTTACAGAATATTAAGTTAAATATATACTTAAAAAAAAAAAAAAATTAAGAGGGCTCCCATACAATTAATGTGATTTTTTGCTCGATATCAATAACGGCAACAGAAAGATGCTTAAAAAAGATTAAGTGGTATATTCATTTCAAAAATAAATATTAAATTAAAATAAATAAATTACGGGTGGCTTCCATACGGTGCGGAACCCTTCATGCGCGAGGCCGACTCGCAGTTGACTAATTATTTTTGTTCCATACCATCAGAATCTCTGGACCAATCAGAATTTGAATCAATTCTCATATTAGCCAACCAATCCTTTACTTCAAAATTCATTAGATTAATACATTAATTACTTAGGAAAAGTTTTAACACAGGATAATAAACTCGGAGTGAAAAAATTTTAAGCAAAGAAAAAGAAATCCAATTTTTCAACAACAAAGTTGGTAGAACATCGGCATTAGCACCTTTTATCGAAAAACAGCCAGCTGTTTACATTTCCAAGGGGTTGGAAGGTAACGCCGACTTGGGATTCAGGAATTCAATTAAAAACTTCTTAATTACAAGATTTTCGCGATTCTTTCTGAGATAGTACATCAAGAGGTGGTGATTTGGAAATTGCAGTCCGTTAATTATGTATTATACGACCCTTCAGTATACTGATAATCATAATATTATAAATGTTATACATGATTAATTTATTTTTGATTGTGTGGTAGTTATATTTTACGACCAAAGTTATTATTCCTACGATGGAAAAAAACTATGTACCTAAATTGTAGGCCGTCTATTTAATGACGTAGGTAGGAAGAATAGGAAAATCATTGTATAAAACAATTGAGGCTAATATTTGTGTTTCAAAAAGAGGCTTCGTTGATTCGCCCCGCGGGCCGAACAGCTTTCGGGGCGAAACCACGAAAGAGCCGTATGGTACAAGGTCATGCTCATGACCTAAGCTCTTCATATTTTTGCGATGACTTTTTAGGGTTCCGTATCTCAAAAGGAAAAATCGGAACTCTAATAGGATCACTTTGTTGTCCGTCTGTCCTTATGTCAAGACTCTTTATCTCGAGAACACGTAAAGATATTGAAATTTAAATTGTAAACGTATATCTATGATCTCTTGCAGTTGTGTAATAGAAAAATTTCTCAGTTATCGTATAATAAGTTAGAGCCGTTTATGTCGTAAAAAACAGCATATTTCGACACTCACAAGGGAATCATAACAATCCTGTATGTTATGATTCCCTTGTGAGTGTCGAAATTTCCCATTGACATAGAACTATGAATTAATTTGCCGAGAAACATTATCTCAGAGTACAAATATAGGAATAAATCTGAAAACTGTACATTTTTAATTAAATCACAAAAAATAGGGCCTAGATAGGCCTAGATTAAAAAATACGAGTTCAAAATTCAAAGTGAGTAAATCGTATCATGTAAGGTATCTCATGAAAGAACTTCATTAGCACATGATAAAACAGGTTTTTAATTTAGACCTAGGTAATCACTACATAGTATCACTACATAGTACATAGTATAAAACAAACTCGCTTCCCGCTGTCTGTCTCCATGTATGCTTTATATTAAAAACTTCGCAACGGATTTTCATGCGGTTTTTTTAACAGATAGAGAGTTTCAAGAGGAAGGTTTATATATACAATACACCTGTGCGAAGCCGGGGCGGGTCGCTAGTAGTAGATATGAATTTGTAGCTAGAACACCATTCACCCGCTCCTGGTTAAATAAGAATAAAATATGTCTATGACTACTCTTCGCATTCTTGAGATCAATAATTACAGCTTCAGAAGTTTTCTTCGAGATTTCAAGTTACTAAGAGATACGAAAACAAAGGAATATTAGTCGTTTGATAACATTTAGACTCGAAGTTTGTACGAAACTTGGGCAAAATAGATTTAAACTTGAGTTGATAATTTACCCGGTTCCCGGTTGAATAAATTGTACAACCGACTTTGTGACAAAATTTTGTTTGTACGAGTACCTGATTTATATTTTATGTTAAGGTACCTACTAAAAATATATTAAGGTATTAAAAATTAACATGTGTAAATAAGAGTATTTTTTGTTAAAATACTTGGTGTTAGTTGTCATTTTAAGATAGGTACCTACATAAAATTATTCAGATGAGGATTCTTACGTTAAATTTTTACACATTTTACACCACCTTTCACTTCTTTCGAAAGGCAAAATTAGGATTTTGGGAATTTAATCTTCACAGAGATAATGATACGTAGTAATTAACTATTGTACTGTGCTGCACTGTATCAGCCTTTGAACAGTCCACTGCAAGACGTAGGCCTACCCACGAAGGGTGATTGGGCCATATCCACCACGCTGGCCCAGTGCGTGTTGGTGGATTTACATACGCCATCGAATTTCTTCTACGGACGTATGCAGGTTGCCTCACGATGTTTTCCTTCACCGAAAAGCTCGTGGTGTTAAATTCCGTACATGAATTTCAAAGAACTCATTGGTACGGGACCGACATTGAACCCACGACGTCATGATTGTAAGGCGGGTGTCACTACCACTAGACCACCACGGCTGTGGTGTGGTAAATTAACTATTATTCAAGTTTAAATAGCGGTTTTTGAATTATTTTGTCTCATCGATGTTCGAGTTTTAATTACATTTGTATTTATTCACAAACACAAATTGTGGTCATTCAAGTTACCTACACGTTCAATTTTAATATTTACATAAATTGAGATGCGCGTATAAATTCACGGATAATGCGTGAAATATAATATATTCCCTGAGCTTGATTCACTGGTAAGTAGGTATTAAAACGAAAATTATTGCAGCTTAGGTGGCTTTTTTAACAGAATTCCGAAAAACCTCCCCCAGGTTTAAAGATTGTATTTGTAACCTATCTTCTTTAAAATTTTCCAACGTTGAAAACTACATACAGCATCTTGACAGTCAGCGGGCGAAAATAAGTTCTTTTTGGATTTTTTTAATTAAACTACTCATCTTCTAGTCCAGGAAAGCGCAAATTCTTCTCTTGGTAATCAATTTGAAAAGGGCCACCAAGAGACCGGCCTAGCCGAGTTTGGGGCCCGCTGTTAATCCAACTAGTTTTATTTAAATTCTCACGTTAATCATAAGTATTCTGCAAAAAATCTGTAACAAATTCATTGCTTTGTAAATAAATGTTTTTCTTTCTTTTCTTTCTTTCTTTTCTTTCTATTTTCAAATGGGTACCTACTGTTTTTAGATTCTAGCAAATTATTATGGCCACAATTTTTACTTCAACCGTTCAGTTTAGGTAAGTCAATGATTTTCATAATAATTTTATTTCACTTAACATTTTTACGTGGACCAATGATTATATTGTTTTTTGGTGTCTGTAACATGTTAACATTATCTATTTATTAGCATGAAATTAATTTGTAAAAGCAAGTTGAGTAGTTCAGCAACAAATTTTAAAAAACACAAAAAAATGAATCTAGCGCGCTGACTCTAGCGATAAACCTTAATGGTGCTACTTGAATAGAAATAGATGTTTTTGTAGTATTTTATAAAATTTAGATAAATTTGGATTTGTAATACAAAGAGACGCTTGGCGCGTAATTGCAAGTTACGTTGCCGCGCCGCCGTCGGGAAAATCCGTCACTGTTGCTTACGTTCAATAATTTATTTTAGAGTTATTACAAAACGTTTGTGGCAATAAAATGTACAAGGTAAACTATGTACTAGTAATTTATTTACTTAGGTTTTTACTATTTCCCACAACATATTGGTAGGAAGTTAGAATATTTTTAATCGGCATCCAAAAAGAGGAGGTTCTCTGTTCATCGATAATTTTGCCAATTGTGAACCGTTTCGATAAATTCTTTTTTAGTTCGAAAGGATATACTCCCGAGGAGTTTTCATTTAAATTTTAAAGAAATCGGCTCAGCCGGTTTTGAAAAATCAACAATAATGTAAACAATTCGAGTGAAATATGTATTCGAATTTTGTACATGATGGAAGACGGTTTAGCCATTTTTTATTATTTTGTTGCAATTTCATGATTGAATTACTTAAATTGAATAATAATAAAAAAACTTGTTACGACAGTCATTCCATGTAAGTCCATAATTCAATCTGAACACAATAAACAATTCAAATTGCTTTCCAAAATCGTTATAGTATTGTGACTACTACTTTCCGCAGTAATATTTGTTAATAAAAAAATGCAGTTGGCCGGTGCGGGATCGAAAGCGGCCACCAGGGGCAAGCGTCTCAAGTATGGTAACCTAGAATCCATATACCAGTTTGTCCCGTTTGCTGTCGAGACGGTGGGTCCCTGGGGCTCTGACGCTATTAAATTTATCTCTGAGTTGGGGCGCCGCTTGAAAGATAAAGAACATGATCCCAGATCAGGTTATTTCCTCGTACAACAGGTATCCCAAGCCAACCAACGAGGTGATGCAGCCAGTTTGATGAGGACATTTGGGTGCGGGACGGCTCGCGACAGACCGCATTGTGACGCATGGTAAAGACAAATTGCTTTGTTCCTGTTACGACGTGTACCAACGTTATTAATTTCGTTTCACCTAGTTATTAAGTTCGACGAAGATAATTTTTAATAGACAAACAATTATGTATTTAATAAATATAAAATATGTAATGTATTACTATCGCATTCACTATTATTACCTATGCAAAATCATGTCATCCATATCAACAAACGCTGCACGTTGCAAATACCAATGGAACGTAAACAATAACATAAATGCTTCATTACTGCAATACGTAAACAACATACCGTTTTGTCCAAAAGCCAGCTCGCCGGGAAGATCAACGGTATATATGTAATCATATACACCATGGAGGTCCAATACACCATACTGCTGGATACTCCATAGTGCTTCACTACGGCGTCCTGAATGATGCTGTACTGCACCCATTGCATGCTGTTCGAAGCCGAATAGAAGACAAACACGCCCAGAACCAGCCATCGAATAGGGTACACCGTATATTCCGCCTGAGCCTTCTTGGTGGGGGACTCCAAAACAACCCCCTTTTCGGCCACCCCGTCCATGACGCTCCCGCAAACTTCCAAATTCTTTTCCGCCATCGTTTATTATTGTCGCGATTACTTTCCTAAATCTAATTTGGCAATATTATGGCACGAGGATAAATATATTATTACATTAATGCTTTTGAAGCTAGGGCTATAATCTAAGTTACTTATTGTCGTTTTCGCGCGTTTTGAGTTTTTGCGAAGGGTCCGTTGCAGGCGTGTGATTCGTGCGGCCGCCTGCCGACGACTGGAGTACCTAAACCATATCGGTTCCATTTTCCTCCAGTCGGAGGCTGAATGGATACTTCCTCTTCACCCTCGTACGCTGCGATTACGATAACGGATGACATCATGTTTGTGTGTCAACTTGTAATCAGTGCTGAATGCATTGATTAAGTACGTCGTGGAAATTAGTAGTCGGTTTGGATTGTTTGATTACGCGCAATTGAGGTTTAATTATTTCAAGAAATGATAGTGCTATGACATTTGGTAATCGTATAAACTGTATGAAGTCGCATTCTGAGCAACAAAATCTAGTATAGGTACCTACCTATGTGAATTAACTGAGTTAGGTATAAAAAAGAAAATAACATCTCGTATTTACTAGTTTTTATTTAATATAAATTGTATGTCTGAGAGGTATTATAAGGTTAAAATTCATAGGTGACATTGGATATTTCATATTTAGAACAAAATAAATTAATTATATTGACAAGGGTATCTCAATACTCATTATTTTTTGACTGAGGACAGGGTATTGTGAAAGAATGTATTTTTTTCAAATGACTCATTATGTACAAGATTCGCAAGCAACTGCAGAAACTATTATCACCTCATTAAACTAACATATCTAGGTAGTAATGACTTTGCGATAAAGAAAATAGCAGATAGGTATTGTCCGTCACTGTCAGACGCCGTACTCACGGGTTTTCAAAAATACCGGTTGGAAGCGGTTTGAATCCTAGTGTGTTCCCACGGTCGTAATTATATTCCCACGGTCTTAATTAGGTACATCGTCGGTTTATCTAGTCGGCAGACGGCTTACGCTTGCCGATAGATACGTGGAAATAGAACTATAGTTAGTATATTTAGTAGTAGGTAAGTAGTTATCTGAATAATAGACCTCATGATTGTGAAGTATATATTGTACAAGTACTTTATATTGTAATCTGTTCTCAACAACGTTCTATTTGTACCTAAATGCAAAATATTTTGCCATAAACGGCAAAACCAAGTTCAGTCGAGTACAAAATTCGAATAATTTGCTCGAATCGATGTACCTATACTATTGTTTTGATATAATTATTGATTTTTCAGAAACAGCTCCTCTGAAATATGATCTACCAAAAAAAAAACAATTACCCAAATTCAGTTCATAATTGGCGGAGTAATCACGTGACATGCCTACAAAAAAAATGATTACCCTTTTTTTTGAAGTCGGTTAAAATATTCTCAACTACTAGAGTTGTCGTAAGGTTCAGTCTCGCGGTACATATCTTTAAAGGTCTAAAATTATCTCAACTCGCTCTTGACAGCTTTGGTTCAAACTTGTATTAAATCTAGTTAAGATTTGAATATCGTTTAGATATTAATAATGAACAACAAACACCTCGTTGACAAAAAGAAAAAAATTAAAAATATTCAAGTAGAACCTGTGTACAAAGTTTGTTCATAATTTAGCCATCCCGAAGCACAGACAATTCGCCTTTTCGGTCAATAAATTATTTATTCAACCTGAGCAAAATGGAGGCGGGCAGGGCAGCTAATTTCAAATAAACCGTAATTGGCTATTTCAATAATTCAACAGACATTAGTTAGCAGCTGTAGTTTCCACTACAAAGGTTTCGGTTGGCATGAAAACAAATAAAATATAAAGCAAAAAGTTGTGTAGTACCTATAACAGTAGAATATTTTTGATCACTATCATCATCCTGCGTTTTTGATTTGAAGTTTTAAAATTATGTGTAATCAAGAGCACAACAAAAAAAATATAATAGTGTCATCTTAAAATTAGCTTATAAATAATCGGCCAAGTACGAGTCAGACTCGCGCGCGGAGTGTTCCGTACTGTATGGGAGCCCCCCTTAAATATATATTTTATTTTAATTTTATTATTTATTATGGGTTCTTCCGGATAGTCAAACTTGATTGTCTAACTGATTTATAATACGAGTATACAACTTAATTTTCTGTGGAAATTTTAAGCATCCACCTGTTACCATTAAAAAAATCAGGTTTGTTGTAATTAAGAGGGGCTTATTTTTAATTTTTGTTAAATTAATAATTGATTGTTAGTTTTTGTTGTTATAGCGGCAACAGAAATACACCATCTGTAAAAATTTAAGCTTTTTAGCTATAACGGTTCATGATATACAGCCTGGAGACAGACAGACAGACGGACAGACAGACGGACAGATGGACAGCGGAGTCTTAGTAATAGGGTTTTTACCCTTTGGGTACGGAACCCTAAAAATTAGTCGAAAATCCCGCCCCTGATTGTCCCCGGCTCAAAGGTGGTAATAACACTAGCCGCATTACCGCGCTGAATGGCAATGGCCAATCTCAGCACCAAAAATCAACCAGAGCGGGGGTCACCGTTTCTTTCATTGAAAATTAAATAAGCCCCCTTTGTAATAATATTCTTACCACAGACACACATATCAATCTTATAACACCACGTCATTATTGCGGGATGAAAACAGCAAATAAACATACCGCTTTATCCAAGAACCAGCTAGCGGGAAAAATCAGCGGGATATAAGTGATCATGTACACCATAGTGGTCCAGTAGACCATACTACTTGACACCCCGTAGTACTGCACCACAGCATCTTGTATTATACTGTACTGTGTCCACTGCATGCTATTGGAAGCGGAGTACAGAACAAATGATACTAAGATCAGCCATCGATAGTGCGTCACTTTGTACTTCACCGTCGTCTTGGTATTAGGCGCTTCAAAGACATCGTCCTCTTCGGTCACTTGTATGGTGCACATCTCACAGACAAACTTTCTGTATTCTTAACAAATTCTCACGGATAGCTTAAGGTAAAGCAACTTTTGATCAGAAATTATATTGAACTCTAATGTGCACAAAAGCTTACGTTGTCGCACTTTTATACCACCGATATCTCATTAATGTTGCACTTGAGATATAAAACTTCTGACACACTGTAGGTTCCAAATCTTTAACTACGATTTGAACGAAAGTTAATTATTTAAACACGGAATAGTACTGAGATACAATACATAATTCATTCAATTGCTAAATGCATCACATAAAGGTTATCTCCAACTTTATCGAGAGAAATACAGTGACATGCGACGCGTAGCTTGCGCGCCTGGTCCAGTGTTTCTGGCGAAGGAAAGATCAGTACTAAACCTGATAAACCTGACATCACACGTCTGCCTTTAAAGTGTCAACATCGCAATCAATCTAATTGTTAACGGCGTAAAGAGATTAGACTGACTCATAAATAGCAGTACAAAGCTATGCTATCACTATGTTGGTACATGTCTGAGCAACATACTGACTGTAAAACTTGTCTTAAGGGTGATTCGCTGTCAATTTATATGGATTGAATCATCCCTTACACCTTGACGTATGCGAAAGCGAAACATTTTGTAGATGTACCTATTGTGGCCATCTATTCATCCATATATCAGCTTTAAGAAGTCCACTGCTGGACATAGGCCTCCCCTATGGATCTCCAATAAGACTGGTTGGAAGCGGCTTGCATCCAGCGCGATCCTGCGGTCATAATGATCCTAATAACGTATTTATAATTATGATAATGCGGTCGTACTGTGGCCATCTTAATGTAATTTTTGGCCACATTAAACTTAAACTAATAATTGTAAAGACAATTTTAATGTTAAAATAATATTTTTAAAGACTTTTAGGCTTTGACATTCACACAAATACCATTTAGAGTCTGGCCAACGAAGAGTAGTTCTATAAACTACGTGCATGCTAAATTTCATGGAGATCAGCTGAGCGGTACTAGAAAACAAGCTAACAGCTCTTGATTTTTTAAAATTCCCGCCTTTTTTCTTGGACAGCTTTCGTTGGCGAGACTCTATGGTGCTGCATTGTCTATTCTGTTTAAACAAAAAAAATTACATCAAATGACCAAAATCGGGGCATAGTGGCCACAACCGGTGCATCTACTTACTATAATTTTATATTCTTGCTGTTGTAGAGGTATAATATATATAAATAACAAGCTGCCTAACCCGGCTTCGCCCCGGTACGGACAGATTTTAAAAGTATAATAAACAATTGAGATTTAAACTAACCTATCTCTCAAGTAGTATCAAACTGAACATTTGTGCAAAATTTGGTTAAGTAGTCTAGGAGTCCATCGCGGACAAACAACGTGACGCATAATTTATACACATTAAGAAGATAAGATAGCAAGTTGAGTAAGTGGGTGACAGGTGAACTACAGTGATCACATACTAGCAGGCATAGAAAAGCGATAAGACCAGCTGCTCGACCAAAGGACATAAATTAAATACTGTATCAATTAATGTGTGTAAGAAAATATACGTATGTAGGTACATGTGAATACAATTAGTATTTAGCGTAACTTATTAAGCTACTAATTATACCTATTAGCGTTAAAACGATGAACCAAATGAGAATCCTATATGCAGCAGTGATCAATAAGAAGAGATATAAGAGTGGCAATGATAATACAATCATAAAAGTTATATTGTTTAAAGGTCCGTTTGTTTAAAGGGTATAAGAATTTTAAGACTAAGATGTTGTAGGTAGGTAAATAAACGAAATTATTGTGGATGAAAATGGAACATAATCGTCTCTACCATGTTATTCTCAACTCAAAGATAAGTAAATTTACATGACTAAAAAATTTGAGAACGCGATGTGAATGCCATTTTTTTCACAATATCTCTGCACTGAAAATTCTTGCATTTAAAAGTTGCAAAATTGTGACGTAAGTTTTCTGTCTGCCTTAAAACATCGTGTGACCAAAACCGGTTAAGTATTCATTCAGGATTTAAGAGCGCGGCTCTTGTTAGTGGAGCAACTTCCACGTCTCGCGGTCTTCCGCCAGTGTCTTCACCTCCCTGTACGACGTGACATCTACCTTTTCTTTGATCTGATCTAAATATGCCCTCCGTGGTCTTCCCCTTCCTCTCTTTCCTTCTACTTTTCCTTCTATTATAATTTTCATTAGATCGTCATGTCGTACAAGGTGGCCAAACATCTTTCCCCTTCTATTTTCTACTGTTGTCAGATTTTTTTTGTCTTTCACCATGTCGAGTACCTCTTGGTTCGTTTTATCTGAATCTGTTAAGCATATCCTAAATAAAATGTGCCTCGCCAGTTTCTATCATTAAACTGAAATCCTATACAATTCTAGTCTGGAAATATTACTTCAACAAAAACTTTTAAAAGTATTAGGCCGTTTTCTGACTTGTCGGTGCGGGAGCGGTGCGGATTCGCTTCGCTCGGTATACACGGTACCGAAAGCTTGCCGAGCGCCTATGTTTCAATGCGCGTCTTCTGATTGGCGCGGTGTGTGCGGGAGCGGGGAGGGATCGTTTCGTTTTACCGCGTCTCGGGATGCGTGTCCAGGCGCCGCTCGACATTTACCGCGCGAGGTCGTGCAAACAAGATGGCGGAGCTAGATATTCACGTCGTTTTAGTACTAGAAATTGAAAAGTATCCTGCATTGTATAATTATAAATTGGCGAAATATTCGAGAAAAAAATATCGTCATCACTAGAAGACGACATCTTCGGTACTGCAGAATTTTATACCGAGAATATACCGATAGGTGAGTAGGTGAAGGCAACGCGGTATCGTTTCGGTACAGACCTTACAGATCCCGCACCGCTCCCACACCGACAAGTCAGAAAACGGCCTTAGAATTAAATCCAATGTAACGACAAATCTACAAAGTCAAAGGTATTAATTCATGAACACGGTTCGCAGTTCTAGTTATTTGGTAATAAAAAGCTGGTAGGTATGTATATACTGTAATAAAATAGTCAATACAACATAGGTACCTACGTACTATGCAAATATCCTGACCTTGTCTTGATCTCATACGGAATGTACCTATCTTTAAACGAAGGGCAAATTCTAGGATACTCAGTGTACTCAACTTAGCTCAACTTACAAAGAAATCGGCATAATATAACTATCTTCTCTAAGTATATTCTATGCGAAATGTTCGATAACTACCGATAAAATGCATGGAACAACTCTGTGCCTCCTGTGATGAGTGATCTAAGTCGAGTTATGATTTCCTTTTTATGATTTTAACAGAAAAATGATGACAAAAAACTTGCGATTTTTTTTGGTCTAACTCACGTCTATCTACTATAGTTTCGGAGATAATTTGGTGCAATTCGATATACGTGTCTGGATTTTGGCAAAAAAAATACCTTGATATAAATGTCAAGTAGTAACCCCTCAAAGTAATTAATTTGCAAGTTTCTTTTCGTATTTGGTATAAGAGCAGTTATATTACTTTATCCCTTTTTTTCACTGTGTTTCTCAACAATTTAATAGGTGCAACATGATTTAATTGTACTTGTATCATTTATCAACTCAATCAAACACAAATAAAAAATAAAAAAGGTACGAATCACAGATTTTTCATGAATAACTATGCATAGAACTGTAATATTTAAAACTAAAATTAAAATGCACTGTGAAAGTATCTACAAAACAGACAGTAACTGTAAAGTAGCTCAATTAGTTCACGAACTATATTTTTAAATCATGTTTTTGCGCTTTTGTTAAATGTTGATTTTCGGCCTGTTCACAGGAGGCACAGAACTCATTTTTTCGTGATTTCAGGGTTAATCCCATAGTAGGTAAAAGTTGGTCTGATGAATTTACCTACAACGATATTATAGAATATGCCCGTCGTGTGGTCCGTGTGTCGTGTAGAGATTTTCCACTTACAACGGAAATGAACTCATTATTCACCTTTAAAAGTTAAATTTGAAATTCAATACCCAACAAATAAATTAATTGTTGAAACAATAGTAATATTTACATACATAGACAATAGACATAATTTTATTTATTTTTAATAATACATTAAGAATATGTACATATTGTGGATCTTCTTTTTCTTCATTCTTTTTGGTAATAACTTGTATTATATTATTATTATTATCCTAAGTAACATTTTCCGTACATTTACAGAATATGACTACATAATGGCAATTTTATTGTGAAACGATGTAGATACATAATTATGTTTTTAAACAATCATCAAAAATTTGTCTAAATGATGAGTGATATAGCATTTTACGGTTAATAAGGCACTAAGTATTTTAGTGGATACTTGTTTTAAAATTATGTCTTAAATATCCTTTTCTCACAATCACATCACGTCAGCATGAACATTGTACGGGCGAACATCTTTGCTATTCATTCACGGTGGTCAGGTGATTTCCTATGACACGATACCCGGGAATACCACCGAGCTGCGTGATACGTACAGGTCGCGGCATATAAGTCTAGTGCTGAGCTAAGTGTGGAGGGGATGGCTGCGCATGAATTTAGTATGGCGCTCACTACGCGCAGCCATCCCCTCCGCAATACCCTCAGTGCTAGACTTACGTGCCGCTACTTGTAACAAGGGTGACCGTATACTTAGCACGACGTACGAATATGGTCCAGTTAGAGTCCTGGGGGCATATTTTTGAACTTTGCACGCCTGGGAACGTATATTTATCTTTTAGGACACCTCTTTTTTCCTCTAAATTTATTTGAAATTATACATTTCACGCAAAACTTCAGTACTAGACATGGCAATTTTGAAAAACCGTGAAATGGAACGTAAGAAGAAAACATAATAAAAAAATATGGTAAATGGTCAGAGCTGTCACTGTCAAAGTTCCGTATACGTTCCCGGGCATTCGAAGATCAAAAATAGGGCCCAGTTAGTCCACTAGCACTCGTATAGTAGATGTACTGTATCGGCCTTTTTGATAGTCCACGGCAGGACGTATAGGCCTATTCACGAAGGGTGGTTCGGAAAATTGGAGTGTCTGTTTGTAAGATTGAAATAACAATTTTTTTTACTACATGTATATTAATTTATATATACGGAACATACACCAAAATAACATTTTTTGTCTATCTGTCTGTTTGTTCCGGCTAATCTCTGAAATGGCTGGACCGATTTTTACGGGACTTTTATTGGCAGGTAGCTGATGTAATAAGGAGTAACTGCTACGTTTATTTTAGAAAAAATATTTTTATCTCAGCTAACGCGGGTAGCACCGCGGGGCGCAGTTAGTACACAATAACAAGAATAAACAGTTTTGTTCTGAGATACAAAAACATATCTAACTACGGGTTGTTCTTTTTGTGCAAATAGGCATTCATATTTTTCTTCCGAGATACAAAGGATCACGTTTACGTACACACGTCGCGACTCTATACTGAAAGCAATATCTATTTTGTAACTTAGTGATTTTATTTCGAATAAACTATGATAATTTTGAACAAATTTCTATTTATTTTCACCCACTCTAAAAAGGGAAAAGGAGTTTCTCAATTAGATGTAACTGTAGATAATTATGTTTTTTAATGTGTTTGTTACTCGGTTATTTACATACATACCCCGCTAATTCTGAATCGATTGATGATTCTTTTTTGTTTGGTAGATCATACTTCAGAGGTAGCCTCATTCAAATTTTACCGAAATCGGCTACCTAAGCCATTTTGGAAAAATCAACAATAATGTGAAAATTACTACATCAACAATACATTGATCCGTGAAAACTATTCGAATTATGTACACAGTTGAAGTCGGTAATGCCATTTTTGGCGAAAAATAATTATCCTTTTAAGGGTTCCGTACCCAAAGGGTAAAAACGGGACCCTATTACTAAGACTCCGCTGTCCGTCTGTCTGTCACCAGGCTGTATCTCATGAACTGTGATAGCTAGAATTTTGAAATTTTCACAGATGACTTATTTCTGTTGCCGCTAAGTATAACAAATACTAAAATCAGAAGAAAAAAAATTAAGAAGGGCTCCCCTGACAAGAAACGTGATCGAATCAAATGCTTGGAATTTCCACAGAATAATTAAGTTGTACCTATATATCTCTTTCAAAAATAAATAATTAAATTAAAATGTATTACTTAAGGTCCATATTCATATTTTTCCATATTTTTCCACAATTTGCTATCAACGAGTCTTGACTTACTTTGGTCACATCGCCCGTAGGCAGCCAGACAATTTCGAGAAACTGGTTGTAGTTGGGAAAGTAGATGGAAAAAGACCACTTGGACGCTCACCTACCCGTTGGTCTATAACCGGGCTTCCAGTTTCCACTGCTCTGAAGAAAGCCGAAGATAGGGCGGCGTGGAAGCAGCTCGTCATTGATTCCGTGAAAGCATTTTTAGACGGGCACGACCTTCAGTAATGAAGAGGACGAAGAAGAAGAAGAAGGCCCATATTAATATATCACGGCACGGAAACACTTATACACTTTCATTTATATACATACTTTACAATTTACTTCCATGAACCAACGTACCGCATAGAGAGCCGAAAACAAACAATATTGTCCGAAAACCAGTCAACGCCTCGTGTGCGTAAGTCACACAACTGACGAATGTACAACATTTAGAAAAGACCCGAGTTCACCAACGCTTGTTTAGGTTTGGTTGTTGAACAAGCGTTGGTGAACTCGGGTCTTAAGCATCAATATGACAACAGAAGGTAATATTTTATTTACAATCAAACTCACCGCTTTATCCATGAGCCAGCTTGCCGGGCAAATAAGCGGTACATACACTAAACTGAACACCATTGTTGACCAATACACCACACTGGTCGACACCCCATAGTACTTCACTACTGTATCCTGTATTATACTGTAAAGGAGCCAATGCACCGCATTCAATGCCGAGAGCAAACAAAATTGTCCCAAAATTAGCCATCGTACAGTATACACTATGTAAGTTGGTGCTTTCTCGTCGGGTATTTTGGACACTACCGCAGAAAGGTTATTTTCTTTTTCTTTCATAGCGGATGAATTCATTTTCTCGAAGAAAGGTTTCAACAATCAGCTTTATCAATTTTATTAGAAGAAGAATTTCCAAGTTTTGTTTCTACTGACTCCGATTCCCCAACTCTTAGAACATTGATGTTTTATTTATTAAATACGGTTATTGACAAACTTTGATTGCTATTAATTGGACTAGCTGAATAATTTGGACCGTTTTTCTTATTTAGAAGTTTTTAGCTTTCATCTTACAAATATGTAAATAAATTTAGGTAGATGCGATTAATTTTGATTTTCAACAATAGCAAATGCACGTTGATTTTATTCGAAAACAACTTTACTTAAACTTCTACTTCTATATAAAACGTCTGAAACTTTAAATGACTACCGAATTTACCTACTCTAACATTTTAACACAGTCACTTATAGTATTTATTTAGTGATCTCTTTTTACTGCAGGCTTATTCTTTATTCATTTACTAGATATTTTGGCTGGAGCGTCTAGCTCTCACTGCTGCTTGCCAGCCACTCTTGAAGATGTAACCACCAGTCACGTTTACGAATCGCACCGAATGTCTTTACATTATTGTAACTATGTCATCCGGAACATTGTCGGTTTGTTAGCTTTACCTACTTACATGGTCATTGAAGTCTTAATGCCAAATCCAATGTCATAAAAAACACGATAAGTAGCGAAAAAAACATTTAAAGATATACTGAAGTGAAGCAATTACGTTAACGAGCGCATCAGAAATAGGAATATATCTATACCTACGTTGTTCAAATATTGCTGTCATTTTTTTTTTCATTTGTCTGACGACAATTATAGATAGCTATCCTTTGTTGATAAATAATTACATTTTGCACATACATATAGGTATAAATGTACAATTGTATAAGGCTAAGCAACAGTATTGTATGTACTGGTGTCGCATAAGTCATCGTTATACCTATCGGCAGTACTGGAACAGCCTGTAGTGTATATATGAACTCTAAAACAACAAGATTGAAAACTGACCCTCTTAATTTCTGAAATATAATCAATTTTATAAATACGTCCAAAATGCTACCTCAGACACTCCAGTTCATGCCGCGACTTGGGTTTTCGACTTTACTCGTATTTATTTTTAAAATTAATTTGTAAAGCTGGATAAACGTGTAACAAGTTATCAAAAAAATAAAGCCGTAAATTGCACACTTTTTCTATAAAAAAATTTGTGTCAGATTTACTGAAATAAAATTTTTTTCATCCCCCCATCTCGGAAAGAGTAATTTTGCTCGTCGAAATCTGAGTGCAAAAGTCGTTTTTATCCGCTACAGGGTAAAGTAAAATTGAAATTAGAACATCGTGTGCACTAAGTTTGTGAATTCAAAACATCATTAAACCTATTTACTTCTACCTCCATGGTGTCGAATTTATCAGAACCTAACCCACTTCCAGATGATCTTTATATTTGCCAACAAGGTAGACTATCGGGCATATACAAAGGAAAAAATCTAAAAACTGAAAATTATTGACAGGTATTAAACGTTTTAAGAGCGGGTCTAGTACACCTAGACAAACAAATTTAAAAGGTTTTGCGTTTAATACCTATGACCCTGTATACAAGGGGCTCTAACATTCCCAATATAACGTTGAATTTTGGGACTGCTGTATACACTAGTACTGTCTATTAGTATATTTGTGTCAGAACTGTAAACTACCGGAGTAGTAAATGGATGTATTTAGTTTGCAGAAATAAAGGAAACATCTTATAATGGTCCCTTTCATACTTTAAAACCCTTAAAATTAAATTAAATGTCAAGTATTTGTTCACTTACCACCTTGTCCATGAACCAGCTCGCCGGAAAAATCAACGGAATATAAATAGCTGAATACACTAATGCGGTCCAATGTACCACACGACTTGTTACTCCATAGTACTTCACTACCGAGTCCTCGATTATGCAGTACATAATTATAAATACAGAATTAGAAGCTGACAGTAGAGCAAATTGTCCCAAGATCAGCCATCGCACAGGGTACACTTCGTATGTCGTCGGCTTTTGTTCACTTGGTATTTTTGACATTTCTACAGCACCTCCCATAGTTTAGGATTTTTATTTTATCACTAATATTGTTCTGGAAATCGTATGAAGTACTTAAAAATATTTTTTTTCCAATTTTTTACGTTATGACTCAGTTTTTGACGTAAACACTAAACAGCTAAGTTAAGAATAACAAATAAAAGTGACCGGAATGCTATTTTACAAGTCGATGCGATTTTAGCAAACATGAATGCAAGACTGGCCTTATATCTTGAAAACCGGTTCGTTTGATTATGTGCTCTTTTTAAATACAGATTTGCGACATAACGAACGAATAAAACATTCAATCTCGAGTCAAGACGCCGAAATGACTGCCACACGAATTACGTTCAACACATACAAACAGCAATTTGTACAGTTCGTTGTTATTCCATCACATCATTAGTATGGCTTTCAGTTCCGTAATTTGACTCGTCACGTGTTCATCGTAGAATGGAAAAAATCACTCTGTACCAAATTAGACAAGATAATACTAACCATCACTAAAATATAAAAATATTTATCAGAATCTTTTTTTTTTAATTTCGTATAGGTTTGCGTTTGACTACACACTGTCTGATGTTAAGCAGATATGCGGTCTAGGATGTAACACGCTTACCTAGAAGATACCTACCTATTTACTCGGGATTTGAAGACACCTACATTGTACAGGATCTATAGGTAGGTACAACTACATTAAATAAGCTAGAGATAAATTAGATTATCAACACTTATTTTGTGCTGCACTAAATATGTACTTAAGTATTAATGTATACTGCACTGGTGGAGGTAGATAAGTATTTGTAAAATACACTTTCACTGTTTCAAATTTATTTATAAATGAAATGTTTATTTTTCCAGCAACGTCCTCCAACAGGGGCGAGTGGATGTCACTGTTATCGGCTCGTTTTCCACTGCTTATGCTATCGTTTACGCGTCATGTCTTTGTTCCTTCTTAGAGTTTATGATCTGTATCTAAATTCATATTGTGGGTTTAGAGCGTTTCTTCTGTGCCTGAATACTGTCTGTTTCTTAAGCCGTGTACCCACGTACCTACCTCCCATTTATAATCTTAAATGGAATCTCTTTTATCGGTCACCTGGTTAAGATCACAGCCTGCGATAAGGCTGCCATTTGTGGCATTAATGTTATATTTTGTACCTACTGTTTTACTTAGTTGTTAATATAAGTGTGTATAATAAAGAATTATATCCACGTACGAACACAAGGAACGCAAAAATTAAACTTGAACATTGGGTTCTAATACTTATCTATTAAATGATAAAAAAAAGCATATGGGCATATGCCTCTTTTATATCATTTAACTTTAGCAGCGGATTATCAAAGACTGATACTAAATAAAATATCAAACAAAAATACAAAACTTACCATTTTCTCTAAGAGCCAGCCCGCTGGGAAAAAGAACGGGATATACGTAATAGAATACACCATTGCCGTCCAATAGACCACATGAGCTGACACCCCATAGTATTTCACCACCGAGTCCTGTATTATACAATACAAAATACTGTATACAGCATTGGACGCTGAGAGCAGAGCAAATTGTCCCAAAATAAGCCATCGCTCGGGATACACTTTGTATGTCTTTGGCACCTTCTCTACTTTCTCACTTGGTGTCGATGACGGATCGACTTTTGTAAATACTTCCATTGTACCTCTATAGTTTTCGTATTGCTAAGCACTGTTTTAAACGGTATTATTTAATTTGGCCCTTGTATTTGTTTGCTTAGGTCTGTAATACTATATGATTTTTATTTTCGAGTTGTAGTTTTATAATTTTTTTTGGCTTAATTTTACATAAAACACGTTAGATATGTGATGAGCTTGAGTAGAAAATAAAATTCACTTCTCCAGAAATAATACATTGAATTTTTAATCTTTTTAAACTCACTCGAAGATTAATATGGCTGTGTACATTTTTACTGTACATAGGTATGCAGTCAACCAGCAAAACAACAACAATAACAATACCTACAAGGAATATTGAATGATTTTAAATTAACTCTACTGGCTGCTGTGTACATTGTAACACTAAAGTAACTGACGTTAAAACTATAAAAAGTTGGGTAAAATTTAATTTCAGCAAACAATAAAATTAGCTGGCTACAACACCGTGTAATTTGATTTGTGTGTAGCCAATTTTATTTATAATCTAAAATACAATATTTTCATAAAATATTTAAAAATTAAATATAAAAATAGCCACAATGATTGTTATCGAACTGCTAGACCGATTATTATAATATTTTTTGTGTAGATTTGGTAGGTCTAAAACTAGGTCGTGGGATATTTTTTATACCTTTAGGTAATAAAAGTGGCCATTTCCAGACGTTTTTGTACGGAAAAACTTTTGCTGGGTCGGCTGTTTTATTTATTTAATTATACATATCAGTAGAACCGAAATTTTGGCACGTTGTGAATTAATATATGAAAGTAACAATAGCTAAAATTTACTGAAACTATCTACCAAAATTTTACAATATTTTTATAACATTGTGGAAGCTAATATGAATAATATGAACAAAAACGGTTATGTAAATTACGCTATTATTTTTATTATTAATAAAATATGCACTTTAAAAGTAAATAGTTTAATTGAAATAAATATTTAAAGGGGGCTCGCATAAAAGAAACGTGATTTTTTGCTCGAAATTAATAACGGGAACAGGAAGATGCTTGAAATATTGACAGAATATTAAGTTGTATGTTTCTTCAAAATAAAATAATTAAATTAAAATAAAACAAAATTATTTAAGGGGGCTTCCATACGGTACGAAACCCTTGGTGCGCGAGCCCTACTCGCACATTCCTTATTTTATTATTGAAAGTTATCGCTACAGAATTTGTCTCGGAAATAATAATGCACAAAAGATTACAAGTATAACCTTGATACTTATCGACATTACTTTATATTGCGCGATGAGATTAAATAGGCTTCAGGAATCTTTGTTATCAAAAATGTATAAAAAGCTTTTTCACTTATACTTTAAGTAAAAAGTCAAGTCCAGATTAAAGTCAAGTAGGTACGCGATGAATAGAAATTTCAAAAACGGAATGAAGAAATTCCGAAAAGCCAAAGGTGGGATTTTCGGTGAAGGAAAACATCGTGAAGAAACCTGCATAGGTCCGAAGAAGAAATTCGATGGCGTATGTGAATCCGCCAACCCGCACTGGGCCAGCTTGGTGGATATGGCCCAATCACCCTTCGTGGGTAGGCCTACGTTCTGTAGTGGACTATCAAGCAGGCTAGTACTGGTACGCGGTGAACACGTATTACGAAAGTTACTAAAAATATCCAACATAAACAATATAAAAGGAGATTGAACTTCATCATCATTTATGAGTGTCATTTTTTAAATATTTTTCCATATTGTGTCGTCGTTTAGAAAAGCCTTTCACCTAGAGAACTCTAAAACACTAAACTAAACTATTATAGATTTTACCAATTTGCAAAAACATGCCAACTCCTTATCAAAAAAAAGGGGTGTACTTAATAAGTTTCAAATGCTCTGAATTTAAGTCTATGACATCATATTTCCCAATAGAATGAAACGATTTTATTGCGTTTTTCTTTATTTGAAAATTGATATAGGTAATCGAAATACATAAATTCTTCAAGGTTTTCTAAATTTCTAATTTTAGACGTAAGGGAAGTAGTTGTTGTGTATTTGTAATCTGCTTCAGTCGTACTTGTATAGGTATACTAGCGGTCCCGGTGAATTTCATCTCACCATCTGTCAAGTGTCAATGACATTTTGTACATGCCGGAAAATTTTGTATCGGAAAATGAAATCCATGTTGTTGTTATTTTTCTCGCAACTGTTATAAAATTTCTCACCGTTTATACATTTCCTTAACTTCCACAAATATTTCAAGACCAAAATTTGCCAAATCGGTTCAGCCGTTCTCGAGTTTTAGCGAGACTTACGACCACGATTCATTTTTATATATATAGATAATAGATAGATAGATATAGATATATAGATGGAAGAAGAAGATATTCTTAGTAATGCTATACAGAGTGTTTCTCACGACGAACATTTTCAAAAAATATCGTTCTACTCAGCCATAGGACCAACTATTTTATTACTTAATATCAATCTCGAAATAAAAAAATCTGCTCTACCATATAAAAATAATTGGCCAAGTACGAGTAGAACTCGCGCACGCAGGTTCCATACTGTATGGGAGCCCCCCTTAAATATTTATTTTATTTTAATTTAATTATTAAATTGTACATACAATTACATATTCTGTGAATGTTTGAAGCATCTACCAGTTATCATTATTAATATCGAGCAAAAACAGTTAAAAATTCAGGTTTGTTGTATGGGAGCCCTCCTTAAATATTAATTTTATTCTGTTTTTAGTATTTGTTGTGCTAGCGGCAACAGAAATACCTACATCATCTGTGAAAATTTCAGCTTTCTAACTATAACAGTTTATGAGATACAGCCTGGTGACAGACAGACAGACGGACAGTGGAGTCTTAGTAATAGGGTTTCGTTTTTACCCTCTGGGTACGGAATCCCAAAAAATCATTGACTCAAGACGAAATGTACGGAATTGCTGATTTCTTTCCGCGATTTCAGGATTCGCTTCAAAGTAAAAGTTGGTCATAATGATGAGAAGGTATTAGTAATTTCACAGAATATATAGTTATAATATACTAAACTAGCGACCCGCCCCGGCTTCACACAGGTGTATTATACATATAAACCTTCCACTTGAATCACTCTAACTATTAAAAAAAAACGCATCAAAATCCGTTGTGTAGTTTTAAAGATCATAATCATAATCATAATCATAATCAATTTATTGATAACAATGTTACAAGTCAAAAATATGGAGTTAATACATTCTTATAAATTTCTAATTTAAAAACATAAAAAAGGTACGGTATTGTACCTGTAGTAATTATCGTGTTAATTGGTTATTATATAAAAATAAAATATCCATAAGTACATCATTCTCCAAAAAATAATCCCAATTAAAATTATACAATAAATAATCAATAATATAATCAATGTCAATAGGTATGTACATAAGTGAAATCTATGATTTGAATGTTATAAATTCATTATAGCTGTAGAACGTCTGCTCGATAAGCCAGTATTTCAGCTTTGATTTAAAGCTTCCCAAGGTCAGTGCCTCCTTGATGTGCTTTGGTAGTTTATTATAAACTGACGGGCCCATCACGTGTGTGGACTTGGCAGTCTTTTCTAGGACATGCGGCACCTCAGCAATTCGGTCCTTGAGCCGACTGCTTTTGAGCGTCTTGTATGAGGACAAATTTAATTTGACATATACCGCCACCTGATATACTAAGACCGACGGCAGTGTCATTATCCCATATTTCCTAAAATGCGGGCGTGCGGTGACGTCACGTGGAATTCTCGCAATGGCACGAATAGCACGCTTTTGAAGTGTGAACACTCTTTTCCACTCAGCGGCCCTGCCATACAACTCTGTGCCGTATTGCAATAGAGAGTGGACCGTAGCAAAGTAACATGCTCTAACTGATTCGGTAGGTACCACTTTAGCAACACGGCTCAAAGCGAAGCACGCACTGCTCAATCTGCCGCAGAGTTTATCGATGTGGCTTTCCCATGTCAGTCCTCTGTCAATTTCAAAACCAAGGAATGTCGTGGTATCAACTTGGTTTATTCTTTCACCTTCAATATGTACTACTAATGTCTGCGTTTGACGACCTGACAGACAGAAGTGCACAAAGTGTGTTTTTGACAAATTTAGGGCGAGTCCGTTCACCCTGAACCAATCGGCCAACTGTGAGGCCGTCTCGTTCAGCTCCCGCTCCAGAACGTCAGCACTGGATGCCGAGACCACAGCAGCCACATCATCGGCATACATGTATATTTCCGCTGTAGGCACAGCATCCGGCAGATCGTTCAGCAGCATAGAGAACTGAATGTTCGAGACGGAGGAGCCTTGTGCCACACCCATTACTGGGTTGAGAGGCTCAGACCTCTCCGCTCCGCCACAACCGACAACAACTTGCGATCTGCCCTGCGTGAGGTCCGACACCAGGTCGTGCGCCGCGCCTCTCACTCCGTAGTGCTCCATTTTCACAGCGAGAACAGCGTGATTGGCAACGTCGAACGCCTTCGACATATCACAACATAGGACAGCCACATGAGTTCTTCCTTCCCGGGCTTGCAGCACACGGTGCACCACTTCTCGCGTCAGTGATGTGGTGGACCGGCCCTCGCGGTACGCGTACTGCCGGTCGGAGAGAGCATCAGTTGACGACAAGAACTTCACAAGGCGTGTGCTCAGTCCATTTTCAAATATTTTTGCTACGGCGGGGATGATTGACACCGGCCTGTAGCAGTCCATATTTTCACGTCTACCCTTACCCTTGTACAGCGGCGATACCTTACTAGTTTTGAATGCGGTCGGATAGGATCCGTCTCTAAGGCATCTGTTGAAACATTCTGCTAAAATTGGGGCTAGCGAGTGTATTACGGTTCTGATTAGTTTCATTGAAAGCCCATAGATGTCTTTGGACGTTTTCGCCGGTATGCGCGTGATTACAATTCGTATAATTTCGTCCGCACACCGCAACATTCGCATGGAGCGGTCGGCCGGCGGGCGCGCCGCGCGCAGGAGGCCAGCAGCGCGAGCTACGTCGGCGTTCGGCGCGCGGCAGGAAACCGCCGCGTCCAAAAACGCCGCGTTTATCGCGTCAAGGGCGGCCTTTTTTGTTTGAAACTGCGCTCCGCTCGAATCTTTGATGACGTCAGTGAAGTCTAGGGAGGGGGAATTATACTTCCCTCTTTCCTTATTCACTATGGCCCACATCTCCTTAGACGCGTTCTTGCCACTTTGTAATTTGGTAGTGTAATGATCAGCTTTAGCAGTCCTAATCAATCTATTATAATATTCAGTCATGTCAGATATTAATGTCATTGTATCATCATTATTACTTAAGTCTAACTTCGCAATGTCAATAATGTCAAACAGTAAAAGTTTATAGTTTTTTACATCGGGAGTTATCCACGATGAGTCAGAATTATCGTTCTTTAAGAACATCCTTTTCAGTGGAAAGCAAATATTATGTTTACTGTTGATGATATTCATGGTGGACGTAACTATTCGTTGCGCAGATCTGTTTGTTATCAGGATTTCATCCCAATCAACACTTTCAATCGCTAACGTAAAATTTACTAGATTGGCCCGTGAATAACATCTACCATATCGCGGAAGTACCGATTGATTTTGTCTTTTCAATATGACGGTCGTCTTGACAGCAAAGTGATCACTAAGATTAGTGACAACCGGTGCAGGGCACACCGTGCCCGCGGGCAGGTTTGTATACACATGATCCAGGCAGGTGGATGTAGTGTCGGTGATACGCGTCGGGAAGTCGACCTCATTTGACATATTATGATCTAAGCAAACATGGGGACATGAGGACATGGGGATAGCGGAAGCGACTTTGTTTTATACTATGTAGTGAAGTCCTGGTGTCAGATTTTTTGGGCGTATATTTACTTTTTATACTATACTGATATCATAGAATATATCCATCATATAGGTAGAGAAACGTCTGTTTAAAAGTTGCCTAGAAACTACTCAGTGAGTTCACTAATACATAAACGTCATATAATCAAAACTTACTGTTTTATCCATGATCCAGCTAGCCGGGAAAATCAACGGAATGTACGTCACCATGAACACCATTGTTGTCCAATAGACCACACTACTGGACACCCCATAGTACATCACCACTACGTCTTGTATGATACTGTACTGTGTCCAATGAAGCGCACTGGACGCCGAGTACAGAACAAATGTTCCCAAAATCACCCATCTATAAGGAGTCGGCTGGTACTTCTTCGGTTCCTTTTCAATAGGCGTTTTCATGATATTTTCTTCATCTGACTTTCCCATGCAACACATTTTAATCACGAATTTCTTTGTCACTTCTAAAGCACTTAATTTAGTCATACTTAGACTTTGAAAACTCAACTATTGGACACAAGCACTTAAGAGTGTGTACACGAAAATAATAACAAATTTTATACGTCAATTTGCACAATTTAAATTAATCTATCAAAAAGTATTAGTCATGGCTAGTATTCACTAAACAAAGACCGTTTAGTTCTTTGGATAAGAAATGTGGTTTAATTTAAAACTGCGTTTAAAGTATTTCAAAATGTCAAGTAATATGTTATGTTCAGTAACCATGCATTCACCGTAAGAAAAAAGTTATTTGAATCCGCCTTATAACATTCTGGCGTATAATTATTTTTTATCAATAAAGCCCGATAAGCGAGGCGTGTAGTATGCACGGTCGCCTGTCTACAAGTCCTTCCCAAAAAAGACAGATTTACGATTACCTGATAATCTGACATCAGACGTTACAGCGTCAACAGCATAATCAATCTAATCGTTAAGGGCATAACTCAACAAGTTCTATATTTAGCATTTAAAAGACTTTGATAATTGCAAGATTTTCTATCCCGCTCGTAATATCATATATTTTTACCGACTTCCAAAAAGGAGGAAGAGGACTATGTTGGTCTGTATGTATTTTTTGTGTATGCTCATCGATATTGTGAATTGATTTAAAAATATTTTTTAGTTTAAAAGAGTATACATTTTAGGTGGTCCCTTATAAATTTAATCGAAATCAGCTGAGCCGTTTTTGATAAATCAACAAACATGTATGTAGATGTCACATCGATTTGTGCAAATTATTCGAATTCTGTACACGGTGGAAGTCGGTCTTGCGATTTTTTGCTAAAAATAATAATTATAGACATAATTACCTAGACATAATTACCTAGGTATACCTATTTTAACCATTAGCTGAAAACCAGTTTTGTAATTGCTGCGGCTTTTGCTGATAAGTTTGGTGCAGAAACTAAAGCTGCATTGTCTATCAACTTCAGCGTCATTTACTGACTCTGGTCACTAGTTCATCAACACCGTAAAACCTGTACTTATTTGATAAATATTGGGGAACATCTAAATCTAGAATTTCTTCCTCATATAGAACTTGGCCTGAATCGCCGAAATCTGACAACTGTCTGTGTCAAATTAAGATTTCTGCCGGCCCTCATACGCCGTAATTTTCAAATTTAGCCCTTAATAATTATTTTTTGCAAAAAATAGCATGACCGACTTCATTCGTGTACAGAATTCGCGAATATTCCGCACGGATTGATGTTACATTTTTCACATTACTTTTGATTTATCAAAAATGGCTTAGCCGATTTCAATAAAATTTTAATGGGTGGTCCCATTAAAATTTACTTGAAATCGTATTTCAAAGTATATTCCTTCCAATAAAAAAATTTTTGAAATCGGACTACTACGAAAAAAGTTATGCGTGGTTACACATAAAAAAAAAACGCGTCGAATTGAGTACCTCCTCCGGTGTGGTTCGTCGGTCAAAAAGTGTAACAAATCATTTTGTGAGAAATATTCACCAAGCCCCTTAACACCGTTCGGCATTGTATTAAAGATATTTAGGCTTAGAGTCTTGCGATAACAGGAGAGATATACCTAATGCAACAATAAAACGTGTATCACACGAGAAGTCTGATAACGAATGGAAAACCAATCGGGTTAACGGATTCTTTGTTCTTTTCCGAGCAATTGTCTCGCTCACTTTCAATGACAACTAATAAAAAAAATAATCGGCCAAGTACGAGTCGGACTCGGAGGGTTCCGTACTGTATGGGAGCCCCCCTTAAATATTTATTTTATTTTAATTTATTTATTTATTATTAGAGTTAATATAAAACTAAATATTCTGCGAAAATTTCAAGCATCTACCTGTTACCATTATTAATCCATCCATCAGCCATAGAACGTCCACTGCTAGACATAGGCCTCCCCTATGAATCTCCAATAAGCCCGGTTGGTAGCGGCTTTATTATTTTAATTATTATAATATATATAATTTAATATTAATTATTACCATTATTAATATAGAGCGAAAAACGTCTAAAAATCAGGTTTGTTGTATGGGAGCCCCCCTTAAATATTTATTTTATTCTGTTTTTAGTATTTGTTGTTATAGCGGCAACAGAAATACATCATCTGTGAAAATTTCAGCTGCTTAGCTATCATGGTTCATGAGATACAGCCCGGTGACAAACAGAGAGACGGACAGACGGACATCGAAGTCTTAGTAATAGGGTCCCGTTTTTACCCCTTGGGTACGGAACCCTAAAAATGACTATTGCACCACAAATCTATTTTTCCTTTTAAACCGACTTCCAAAAACGAGGAGGTTCTATGTTCGTCTGTATGTATTTTTTTGTGTATTATCAATAATTTCGCCAATACTAGTTGTGAACCGAATTGAAAAAATATTTTTAGTTCGAAGTATACTCTCGAGGGAGTCCCATTTAAATTTTACAGAAATCGGTTGAGCTTCTTGAGAAAAAATCTACAATGATGTAAGCAATTCGAGCGAAATATTCGAATTTTGTATACGATGGAAGTGAAAAATAATTATTCTAAAACTTCCTTGATTAAATATCTTATTAATTTATTATTCATATCAGTGTTTTCTGTCTATTCCCCCAATCGAAATTCCGATAATCTTGTAGATCAAGACCAAGACTTCAAGATCCGTTGAAAAATGCGACCAGCACGCGAGAAGTGATTTCACAAACAAAACAACAAACTCATGCACAAACCAACACTCTGATGAAAAAATGGAGTTAAAACTTACCGCTTTATCCATGAGCCAGCTTGCCGGGACAATAAACGGAATATACGTCAGCGAATAAATCATAACAGTCCAGTAAATAACACTAGTCGACGCGCCGTAGTACTTCACAATCGTGTCCTGGATTATGCTATACTGGGTCCAATGTATAGCGTTTATAGCCGAAAGCAGAACGAACTGGGCTAACATGAGCCATCGGGAACGGGACACTTTGTATGTAGTTGATTGTTTTTCACTTGAAGATTTTGATGCTTCTGCAGCGGCTTCCATGACGAACTTTGTGCAGGCTTTTACTATAAATCTGAGGTGTTTTATTTTTTTAAATAAGTGTTGTTTTGTTTATAATAAAACGTGGTTAATCTTCCAGAAATATGAGTTGGGCTTGGTCACAACTTATCTCTTTTTTAAAGTTTTATAGATACTAAACTAAATGAAGTTCCGGCAATCCAGTAGTTTTCAAAGTTTACCTGTACGGTTGTGAAACTGGATCTCACTTTTGAGCTCTAAGTAATTAGGTACATGTTAAATGAAAAAAAAAACTAATAATGTAGAAAGTATTCCACTTCTAGAGAAAAGTTGTAACTAGTATTTAAAGCCTGGGGCGACAACTACAAATTTTTTAAGCATAAATTAAGTATACTATTGTGCTAAATAAAATTTTGACGAATAACATAGAATATTAACGGTATAATAAAATATTGACGAATTTCGTTTCGCCAGTCTGCTAACGACGGCTATTCTTCAGCACAGCTCTAATATGATTGAATACTATTAACTAATATATTTTATAAATAGAATAAATAAATCTGACATGCAACAATGGTGTTATTGATGAAATTATTGTATACATTGTATTATGGATTTGATTCACGTGTTCGACCTGACACAAAAAATTATAAACGCACTTCAACTACAAAACACAAATCGCAATAAAACAATCACAAATAACTATTCTTTTAGAGAATTCGATTTTAAATGTTTCGAGAGAAGTTTTAGATATGAAGAACTTATTTCATTTACATTAAAATGTCCGTTAAAAAGGTAATTTTCAGCTCAGCACGGAGATTATTGTAGTTTCGTCTGTAGCGCGTTTTTTGCTTTTGTCCGAAGCGAGCGGTGACCGCGACTGTCAGACAGCCACTTCTGAAGAAGCGTTATTATAGGTACTTACCTAGATCTATAATACCTAGATAAACACCATTAACATCAGCATTACCATTGTATGTTGGTATATAACACAGCTACGTAATTGCTATCCTTGAAATTGCCATACCATGCACGTGGTAAACACGGAGATAATTAAGCTTATAGAGATGCTTTCGATCGTAAATAATGCAATTTTCTACCTACTGAAAGTACGGAAACTCAACACCTAACTGACAATACTGGAATATTCTTATGGGCTCTAAAACTGCAAGTACCAAAATCCTTATTTATAAATGAGATATAAACAATTTTATAAATGTGACCAAAAATACTACCTGTTCATGCCGCGACTTGGGTTTTAAACAATACTTCATTTCATTTTTATAATTTTTTTGGTAAATTTGGATAAATACTTATCAATGATCAAAATTGAAAACGAAAGTTGTATCGTTTTTCGAAAACTTTTTGGAAATGTCGGTTGTGCATTGAGTTTCCGAACACACTGCATTAGTTCAAAATACAAAATAAACATATCTGAATCTGAATCAAAATCGTAAAGTAAGTAAATAAAGCTTAAAAATATTTTCTCTTATTCTTATTCATAAACGCTTAATATATTTCATAGAAGTACGTTATAAACGGAGCCATCGATAGATATATAAAAACTATGTAGGTAATATAAGATCGCGAAACAATTTTAGAAGAATAGAGAAGTTTTAAAATAACGTTACAAAGTAACTAAATCTGTGACAAACATAATATTCATAATAGCCCTTATTTACAAGCTATTTAGATTCCCGTAAATATACATTGTCTACAAACTCTCCGAGGCTACAGCTAAGCTCTACAATAGCGCTACGCAATTTCCTCTACTGCTCGTATTGAGTTGGTAGAGTTATTCAATGTGGTCAGGCTATTTCCTACGGCCGTGATACATCTTGAGTTTACTTCACAAAACGAATAAACTGCGATGTTATGCGAGAGAGTATCATCCATAACTTAGGTATTATTTTATAAGTAAGAATCATTGATTTATCCTATTTATATTTATCTCTGTTCTGTTATATTAATCTCCTTGGCAAACCATAATGTAAACACGGATCAAATTGTGAAACTATTTTTTTTTTAAACAGACTTATGCTGTTTAAAATTTCAATTATTTATTTTTCTAACTAGTAGCGCTCATAGCATAGTTTGACTAGGTGTTTTTAGTAATCACCGAAGTCGAGCAAGGTTCAGGACGGTCATTAAGTGGCTCGAATGACACGTTAAATTGTGGGACCCTATTGCTTTAACCGTTTAGTCATGTCAGAGGCCTTCAGGTGGCTTAAAACACTGACACTACTGCTAGCCATCCGACCCATATTGATCGACTATGGAAATACGTTCACGCTTAAAAAATATATTCATTTAGACAACGTGTTAAACATTCATGCGAAATAAAACTTTATTTTGGGGCTTATAGAGACTTTCCCCGTCAAATTTCCTTTTTGCGATGTATGTGTTATTGGAAACACCCGGCATTTCCTGTGTCCCTGACACTCGTGTACACACATCTATTTACTGCTGAGATGAATAAGTTGTGGGACATGCAAGTACTAAAAACTACACTGCACCATAAGTTTGAAAGTAATCGTATAGAGTACACGTTTTATCGTGAAATAGAGACAACGCACTGGTAACCTAGGTCTAAGTAGCCCTCGTAGCGTAGTTTGACTAGGTGATTGTCAGCGATCACCGAAATTAAGCAACGTTCCGCACGGTCAGTACTTGGATGGGTGACCGCGGGTGGCATTTTCCAACTGAGCGCTACCGTGGCTCGGATGACACGTTAAATTGTAGGCCCCGGTTGTTTCAACCGTTTAGCCATGTCAGAGGCCTTCAGGCGGCCTAAAAACTCTGACACCAGGGCTAGCCACCCGGCCTATACGAACTTACTTACTTACTTACCTAGGTCTAAATTTGACAATAGGGGGCGCGTGATGGTTTAGTGGTAGATACACCCGCCTTACAATCGTGAGGGCGTCGGTTTAAATCCCGGTCCCATACCAATGAGTTCTTTGTAACTTAAGTACGGATGTTCATCACACTGACTTTTCGGTGAAGGAAAACATCGTGAGGAAACCTGCATATTATACCCATAGAAAAAAATCGATGGCGTATGTGAATCTACGAACCCACACTGATGTTCATCACACTGACTTTTCGGTGAAGGAAAACATCGTGAGGAAACCTGCATATTATATCCATAGAAAAAAAATCGATGGCGTATGTGAATCTACGAACCCACACTGGGCCAATCAACCTTGTAGGCATGCCTACGTCCTGCAATGGCCAATAAAAAAGGCTGCCACACACTCACTGGTAAGCTCAAAGTAGGACGTACACCCATAACATCTGTTTACGAAGGCGTAAAGGCGATCGGATTGCGAAGAGCCGCAGAATCGAGTTGAATGAGAGCTGCACACTACTGGTTCTATAGAAAATCTCTTCGTCTATATTTTTACAGTTAATGTCCTACTGATGTCCGACAGTTAATGTCCTCTCTCTTCTGAACCAAATATTTTGTTTTGAATTAAGTCCCATATATAAAAAGTGAGATTGACATAATGGTGACTAATTAAATTATTACAAATTAAGTGTTATCAAACTGCATGTACTCGTACTAGCTAAGAATTCAAAAATGTAATTCCATTCTCCCTTAATTAAAATGCTTGTTGTTCCGTCGTCAGTCTGTGGGATCTTGTGTCGGGTTGGGACTACGGGAAATAAACTGACAATTTACTACCGAATTATTTCTATTCAGTATGGCTGTGGGAAGAAAAAAATCAAAATGTTCCATGTCCATCAATATATTTATCCAAAACTCATTTTATATTCAGGTCCACGCATCGGATTTGCGTTCGTTGAATGGCGAATGCAATTTGGGTGGACGTTTCATCGGATTTACTCACAACAAAGCCGCGATAGTCGATTATTGGCCCGCTTTAGATTAACGTTCAAACCACACTGGTATTGTGAAATAACGCTAAAATACGTCCAAATTCAATATTGTACACGCAATGAAAGTTAATGAGTATTAACAATTGAATAGTGCTTTTCAATTACTTGGTTATTCAAAAAGAGTCTACTAAGCCAAACGGGAGAAAGTAAGTTCGTATAGGCTGGTGGGTGGCTAGCCCTGGGGTCAAAGTTTTTAAATCGACTAAAGGCCTAACACTTATACTAAATAAAAAAATACTTTATAATTTTACTAGCGACCCGCCCCGGCTTCGCACAGGTGTATTATACAAATTAACATTCCTCTTGAATCACTCTATCTATAAAAAAAACTGCATCAAAATCCGTTATGTAGTTTTAAAGATATAAGCATACACGGGGACCGACAGCGGGAAGCGACTTTGTTTTTTTCTACTATGTAGTGCTTACTTTATAAAAAAAATAGGACTACTCCACAATGTCACCTCTAGATAACTTTCTGTATGGTACCCACAACACCGGCCTCGAGCCTAATGTGGGAACAAAGGATATTTTGCTTGTGTATTCTGAATCTAATTATCTTGCCAAATTTCAACTGTTATTCATGTATTTCAATTTTAGTAAATAAATAACTTAGATTTTGACTTGACTTAATTTCAACCAAATCTTTGTTTTGAATAAACCGGATACCGGACCGGAACCGGATTGATTTGGTTGAATGATTAATTAATGTATTAAATAGGGTCGTTAAACTTATTCGCTTACAACAACAGAGTGGAAATACACTAAATATTTATTCAAAACAGAGATTTGAAGATGAATTTCCGCAAAGTAACGTCTGATTCAATCATCTATAATTTCACCCATTTTCTCATTCGAGAAAACAACCATGGTGGATATGGCCCTACCGCCCTTAGTGAGCAAGTATATGTTTAGCAGTAGACTATTAACAGGTCGGTACAGTATAGTACAAAAGGCTTCTTCAACGAATTCAACGATGCCTTGAACAACGGGTTAGTTTAGGAAATCGATGTAGATGTCATTAAGATAGATAAATTATTTTGTCCAAAAACTTGGGGCAATAGAAACTTTTGTAAAAATTTTCGCAAAAAATGGAAAAACCGTCTTCCATCGTGAACAAAATTAGCAAATTTCGCTCAAATTATTTTCCATTATTGTTGATTTTTCAAAAACAGCTCAGCTGGTTTCTGTAACTACTTCGGTATATTCTTTCGAATAAAACATTTTTTTTTTCAGTTCGGTTCACAATTGGCAAAATTATCAATGAGCATACACAAAAAATACATACAGACGAACATATAACCTCCTCCTTTTTGGAAGTCGGTTAAAAATGGCTATTCCTTTAATACTGGACTTATGTAGACACACGAAATGTGGTAATACTTAGTAGGTGAAATATAATGGTAAATCAATGGTAATGTAAAAATTATTACGTCGATGATACATCGATTCGTGCGAACTATTCAAACTATGTATACGGTTGAAGTCGGTTGTAACACTTATGGCAAAAAATAACTTGAAAATTTTGTTTATCTAATTGTATAATTGTTTTTCGCAAAAAATGGCAAAACCGCCTTCCATCCTGTACAAAATTCGAATATTTCGCTCGAATTGTTGACATTATTGTTGATTTTTAAATAACGGCTCAGCCGATTTCTGTAAAATTTAAATGGGACCACCTCGGGAGTATACCCTTTCTAATAACTACATAAACTAAAAAAATATAAACAGACGAACATAGAACCTCCTTCTTTTTGGAGGTTAAAAAGACGAAGGTACGACGATGTAGGTTTAACGATTAAAATTAATACCACCTATATTTTAGGTATTATAAATCACATAATCCTCGATGATGACGTGCAAACACTGCATAATTAAAGTCGAAATTTGAACAAACAAATGAGGTTCATTAGCGCTACACAATTTCCAAATAGCAATTAATCTAGCCGAGTGTAAGGGGGTGTCATCTTCGTAACAACCCCTTGAATGGAACCGCTGCGATGGCGCCTAACGATCTCGGCAATTTGCTGGGATGTAACGTAATACCTACCGTCCTACTAAATCGCAGTTACGAAGATAAATAAAAGGGTTAGTAATCGTATAATACAACAAACTTATGATTACAAATAAATATCAGTGTATAAAACGTAGTTTTAAAATTACACTTAATTGTCAAAGAAACTGTACCCTGCAACACAGGCTTTTCGGAGACCTAGTGCAGAGTGCAGCGCCTAAGCAAGTTATGGAACAAAATAAATTATTATTTATTTATTTTTCAATTAACTTATTGAAATATGGGACTGAAAGTGGTATTTTACTGTGGGCCTTATTAATAAGCTCAGGATAGCCCAACGTGCTAGAGTGAGGAGGTATGCTCGGAGTCTCTCTCGAGATCAAATCAGAAATGAGGAAATCCGCAAACGAACCAAAGTTACCGACGTAGCCCAGCTGATTAGCATATTAAAGTGGCAGAGGGCAGGGCACAAAGTTCGGAGAATGGATGGCCGATGGGGCAGTAAAGTTCTTGAATGGAGACCACGGACCAGCAAGCGTAGTGTATGACGTCCACCGACTAGGTGGACTGACTATATAATGAACGTCGCTGGAAAGCGCTTGATATAGGCTGCTTTCAATCGGCCTTATTGGAAATCCATAGGGGAGGCCTATGTTCAGCAGTGGATGTATGGACGATAGATGGATGGACTGATTGAATACATACCAAAAGCACATGTAAGTTCGTATGGCTAGCTCGGTTGTCAGAGTTTTTAAACCTGAAGCCTTCTAAGGCTCTGACATGGCTAAACGGTTAAAACAACCGGGTTCCACAATAAAACATGTCACCCGAAATAAATGCCACGCGCGGTGCATAAGTACTACCATAAGGTATCGTTGTGCAAACTTTACGGCATTAGAATCATTTATAACTCATAATTATTTGTTATTTTTTGACCGACGAAACGGAGGAGGTACTCTATTCGACGCGTAATTTTTTTTTAATGTATAACCACGCATAACTTTTTTACGTAGTGGTCCGATTTCGATAATTCTTTTTTTATTGGAAAGAGTATATTTCGAAATTGGTCTTATTTGAATTTTATCGAAATCAGCTGAGCCATTTTTGATAAATCAACAATAATGTAAAAAATGTTAAACATCGATCTGTGCGAAATATTAGCGAAACGTACACGGTTGAAGTCGGTCATGCTATTTATTGCAAAAAATAATTATTTACTTTGGGAACGACCTCGAGATCGCAAAGTAACGACTATGGTTGTTCCATTGTTTTATCAATGGTGTGTTTACACTTTTTAGAATTGTTTCCAATTCGCTTTTTATCGGTCTTATTGGTGATCTATAGAGGAGGCCTACGTCCAGCAGTGGACGTCTTATGTATAAAAAGAAGTAGAAGCATTTTTTGAGATCGTGATTAGTCAGGGATATTTTAAGTAAACGATATTTATCGTTTATATCACCACACCTCCTTACTTAGATAAAAACCCACAAACTACGTGTTATAATGTCCCTGATGACCTAGCATACATACTTATCGAAAGGGTAACCTTAAAAATGCTAAGCGAGAGTTCAGGACGCAGCCTCTTTTCAACGGCAAATTCTAAAGAATAATTTTATTATTCCACCTGAAAGGACCAGTCTGTACCACACCCTGACTTCCTTCCCATAAATCGTTGATAAATTGAAGGACCTTTATGCAAAGGGCGTTAGGACCGCAGCCTGGAAGGTCGAGGCACAAATTAAGCAGGGATAGAAAGTCAACTGTGACGAAACGGTTACAGAATTGACACCCAGTTTTAAAGGCGTATATTTTTGTCGTTAAAATATTTGCTGTTGCCATGAACGTACAGAGTTTACAGGGTTATACGGAACTAGTTTTTTGTTTTCTCGAATTTCGGGTTGACATCGTAGTAAAACTTGTTTATAATGATGGTCTTAATCACCCTCGTTCGGATTAGTACAAGGCAAGCAGATAGCCCTGTACACCCGGCACCCGTAAGCGTAAGTAAGTGTGCGATTTATCTACCTGGTGGGCAGCCCTAGCGCGTGTTACGTAGGTACTGCATGGCCTCGTGGGCTGTAGTTATTTATTTCAAGGACAGAGCCGAGTCTACAATACTGTTAGATAGCATTACCGTGAGCGTACTCCGCTTTACTGGTCCGTTTTATCGGATACTTTTCTTTTCATCGATGGAGTATGGAGTTGTGAGAGTGACTTTACACATTACACAGTATTCTGATACTGTATTCAATAACAGAATACTGCGTAAAGTGTGAACAGGTACATTAAGGTAGCCGATGAAACAGACTACATATATTATTATTTACAAATAATTATGATTACTTAGATAGCCCAAATCACTCGTAATATGGATTCGAAATTTTTGAAACATCTCTTACAAATTATTTTAAAATTTAGTGTATGAAGAATAGATACCTTATTGTATGCGCATACGTTTGCTCGGTTATGTGGCTGGATAAGCGGACTGTTGTTTCAACGGTTGTTTCAACCGTTTAGCCATGTCAGAGGCCTTCAGGCGGCCTAAAAACTCTGACACCAGGGCTAGCCACCCGGCCTATACGAACTTACTTACTAGTGGACTGTGCAGTAGTCCTCGACACGGGTTTTCCTAGTGGGGGCTTCTTCGCAAGGCTTACTATTTTGCATTACTATTAATTATGTTTAATGCCAATATTTATCATGCATACCTACCTTAAGGTAACATTTCTAAGTACCTACATCTTTAAGTTTATGAATCTTTATATTCTGTATGTAAATAGGTCGAGTGTGTTATGTGTACCTACGAGTATATGTACCGTGTGTTATGTATGATAAATAAATTAATGAATGAATGAAAGACTAGTAACGGAGACCATGACATGTGTGAACCGGCAGGTAGTGATTGTGAGTAGGGTAGGAATGCCTACGTACTAGGCGTCAATCGTCATTTGACGTGTCCCCATATGAAGCGATCGGTAAACGACCACTAGAGTTTTCCATTCTTCCTTTTCTAATCTGTGTGACAAAGGCAGAGTCTCAGATCCTTGGCGGTGCGTAGCCTATTTGTTACAGCGTTACTGGCCGAAATGGCTCAAAGTTAATTGAAAAGTTTGTTTACTTTTGCTTGGAGCAAACCTTAATGATATCTAGTAATGGGTGAACTTAACCGCTTTATGTACTTACTTAGCGGTGATTTACAATATGAGCATCTCGAGTGAAAGACTCTGCTTACTAAGTACACACTCGTATTAGTGATTTTAGTTTTGTTTCAAACTAAGTAAAGGTAATTTTTTTCTAGAAACTTTTCATCGACCATGGTTTAGCACACAGCAAGCCATATGCATAAGTCTGCTTACTTACATAAAATGTTATAACGCAGTGTAAAACTATCGTGTGTGCTTTATTTTTGTCAAGACACACGAACTCAAAAATGGTTTCTTAAAAATAAAATATGACTGATAACCACCACCAACAAAATGGACAGATGACTTTATAAGACCAAAAAAACTTATCATTGAATACGTGGCTCTTTAAGCGATCTTATGAGAAATTTATAGAAGCACCTAATATGTCCAGCAGTGTATAATTATATATCCCATTGTTAATATGACGATGACGATGAATCATAAACAAAACCATTCACAAACATCAGGGTATAAATTTTAAAACTTTTGCTGAATAAATTGAGCAAGCAGAAACTTCCTTTTGCATGTCAGAGGCCTTCAGACGGCTTAAAAACTCTGATACCAGGGCAAGACACCCGGCCTATACGAACTCACTTTAATATGCAAAGAGACAAGGTAAAATTCCTATTAGGTAATTCCAGAGAAATACGGCGTCAGCACGCCCCCTTCACCTTCACCGAGCAAAGGTAAATACAAAATTAATGGCGCATGAGAGCCCCAAAAAGGACGCATATCTCATCCTTTTGTCCTCGTCCTCTGTCTATCAAACAAAACGGGGCCAAATAAATATCGTAATGGCGGGACCTCACCACACGCTTGTCCAGAGCTAAAATAAATATTACTTGCACAGAATAGGCATGATCGTCAAAATATTAATTAGGTTATTATTAATTAGTCAGTGAGTTAGATTATCAAAAAATATTGGACACGTATTTTTTTCTTTTGTCAAACAAACAATAAATAAAGATAAACCTTGTCAATGTTCGGGAGTGGGGGCTCGTGACGTCACTTCTCTGTCAAAAGTCTATGTATACATTTGTAGTCTACTCGTGACGTCACGCGGAACTTTAACGGGCTATATATTTATCAATTTTTGTTCAATTGAGAAAAAAAAGTACGTGTCTAATATGTTTTGAAAAATAATCTACCTGACGGACTAATTGTATTTTAGTCATTACCTGTGCCTATTGCTGGTAATATAAATGAACCCCTTCTAAAGAGCGACTTTAGTATGTACATCATGTTGACTAACTTTTAGTATGAGGTCAACCCATCAAGAGTAAAATATCAGCTGAGCTGACCATCGACAATGAACAGAATTTACTTATGGAACACTGCTGACCTCTTTAAAATTTTGGCTTTGGTCTTGAAGAAAAAGTTATTCATGTTCACATGGGTAAAGACGCTTTTGACAGGATGTACGGTATAAGTAACATGGTAGAGTTTGGTAGTGTTACAAAAGGCAGTGGCAGTCTCAGAGCACAACAGCGTAATCTCTGCTGCGAGAAGTTGAAATAAAATACTTAATGATTATTGAGTAATTTCATTTCATCGATCAACCTTGAAAAAAAAACGAAAGAAAGCAATTAATTTTGTATGTCTCGTCACTTTACTCTGTAATTATTTCAATTTAAGTTATAATTAAGTAACTTACATTTTAGCTAAAGTTTACTTTGTAATTGAGAAGCTTTCACGTCTTATGAAAAAAAGAACCTGAGGTACAGACCCGTGGTATGGCCCCGGCCTTACATCGTTCAACTCTCCCCTTTGTGAGGAGATTAATTACATTACAGAAGTTCTGTTGTTTTGATATTGACTAAAAAGTGGCCGCGGCTTGTTTGTTATTAAAATTGTTACAAAAATATGTCGCAAAACCCGCTTTTGTGTGTTGACATTTTTTGCGAACATTCTCGCTTTACCGAAGATAGCGAGCTTTCTTTGGTGAAGAGCGAAAGTTCGCAAGATAGCGAATTAACTTTATCGAAATTAGCTTTAGCGCTAGCTATAAACACGATAATAGGTATAATTTATAGGGTTGTTCAGAAGAAAATTACTAAGCCCAAAGAGAGAATCAGACCTGGGCTATAAACAACTTTTTGTCGGCCAAATTCGTAATTCAAGAATAAAATTGCTGTTTAACATGTCGATTTCGAGTTGCAATTCAGTATGAAACGATTAAATCTTTTTTCTTGAATTCTGGGTTGCATAAGGCAAATGGTCCGTATAGGTGGTCTAAATCTTGCCTATCCAGTTTAATAGACCATTTCTAAATAACATACTTAGTATAGTAAAAAAATGCGATTTCACTTACCTTAAACTTCTCTCTCAAATATGTAGGTATAATGTCTTCTAAATCTGCATGCTTCATCTTCGACCACAACGTTGCTTAAGTACTATCAGATGAGTTGATGGCCAAACGCGGACTTCTTAGCAATAAAGAAATCGGTGTCGGAACATTAACCAACGAAAATGATAAGAATAATCGCACCTAATTGAAAAAAAAAAAATTAATGTCCCCAAAATTAAAAAAAAAACTTTTCCATCGACGTAAATAAGTATCAAATTCAATCATACAACGAAAAGGGGAACATCTCATTATTTTCGCAGTTAGATCGTACATAAGTACCAAAAATTCTTTACAATATAAGTACAAGTATCTACTTAAGTACCGCGGTATTTAATATCTGTCATCTTGTAGGCAACTACTATTCCCGTTTATCGTTTTCACATCCTTACTAATATTATAGGTAAATCCGAAAGTGTATTTGTTGGTTTGTTACTCTTTCGCGCAGCAATAGAGCAATGGATAATTTTGATTTTTTATAGATATTGTTCAAAGGTCGGAGAGTGACAAAGGCTACTTGTTATCCCGGAAAAATAACAGGTTCATTAGGCATAGCAAAAAATCAAAATATCACACGACTTATTTGTTTCTATCTGTATTCTGAAAAAACATAACTACTAGTTCACTCCTTTGAGGAAATTTATTTATAAGGCAAAGAAGACCTTATTATATTTGAGACACGATCCACAAAGCTCTATATTTCAATAAGATTTACTCAAAGAAACGTCCCCATCCGACATTTGGGTGTTCAGTGTTGCTTGAAATGATATTTATGTTATTGGGTTTCTTGCTTATTGCTAACTTGATTTATATTTGAAATATAAGTATTTTGAATACATATTAAATATACGACTAAAGTATTGGTACATTGACGCGTGGCATCTCAACGTAAGGGCGCTGTATAATCCATTAGAGCCATGGAGAGGGCTGTGCTCGGAGTTTCTCTGCGAGATCAAATCAGAAATGAGGAGATCCGTAAGAAGAACTACAGTTACCGACATAGCCCAGCGGATTGGCAGCTTTAAATGGTAGTGGGCAGGGCACATAGCGCGGCGGACTGATAACCGATGGGGTCGAAAATTTCTCGAGTGGAGACCACGTACCGGCAAGCGCAGTGTAGGACGTCCCACAAGGTGGACCGATGACGGAAGACCGCAGGATCGCGCTGGATGCAAGCCGCTACCAACCGGTCTTATTGGAGATCTTTAGAGGAGGCCTATGTTCAGCAGTGGACGTCCTATGGCTGAAACGACTACTTTGGAAATCCAGTCATTCAGAATTAAAACGTTAAACAAACGCGTCACCAACTCGCCATAAACGCATGGCCGATCTGATGACGTTAGTTTCATTTTTTGGCATCGGGCCTTAGGTATTTCGTAAACCAGCGTACCTACTTAGTAAATAGAAAAATAGTAGTAGTAGAATAGAAGTATTTAAGAAAAATACGTGTAGTAATTGTCCAATAACAATGAATTTCGGCGACGTTCTGTGCATAAAAGCAAATAAATAACTTTGAATTTGATACCTTTCTGTAAATAAATGCATTCTGTGGTACCTAGGTATTCTAACCGTAAGTGCAGGAGCCTTAAATGACTCGAATTAGATTTTAACAGATTAATTCCTGACTAGACAAATTCTGAAATACTTCAAGAATTTGCATGGTATGACCGTAATATTATATTTTTGTGAGTATTTACAGTTACTACTGAACCGGGAAAGGGGTCAAATTTCAATTACTAGATTTTAACTTAAAACACACAGGGGGAAGCTAAAAAAACCATCTAAAACAATTCAGTAATTATTTCAGTATACAGTATACAAATACATGCGCCTTGCGTGTCGAAGGTGTCTTTCATAAATACTCACAGTGCGTACCTATCCATTCAAGTAAATGTTTGTGTATCCTTTTGGATATTTGGATTCCTATCCATTTGATGATTGATGCATATTTAAAAGATTATCGTGATCAATTCCACGGTGCTGTTTTCTTTCACAAACAGCTCTTAGAGATAAAAATTACGTTAATTTTAATTAAATTGCAATTTCCACCACACATAACAAATCCTAAAATATCTTTATTAACCAGGGAGGAAAATATTTACAACTGTCCCTTACTAGTTAATTTTGTAAAAAGTTAATGGACATATTCCAGAAACACGTTTCTTGAACCCAAAACTAAGCTCTAGGCATAAATCTGAAGCCATAGTGGTCTAGAGGTAGTGACCCCCGCCTTACAATCGTGAGGCCGTGGGTTCAAATCCCAGTCCCGTACCAATGAGTTATTTGGAATTTATGTACGGAATTTCACATTCAGGAAAACATCGTGAGGCAACCTGCATACGTCCGTAGAAGAAATTCGATGGCTTATGTCAATCCACCATCCCGCACCGGGCCAGCGTGGTGGTTATGGCCCAATCACCCTTCGTGGGTAGGCCTACATCCTGCAGTGGACTATTAAAAAGGCTTGTACAGGCATACATCTTGGGGTCCGAGGCGTCAGTACAAAAAGAGGATAGAATTATACAAGAACACTAAAAAGAAAAAAATCAAAACTTAAAATTGGGCAGTACTTGGCAGTCAAACTGTTGCCAGCAATTAGTTCTTTTATCTTGTCCAATGAAATGGATTAGGAATATTCCCATTTCACAGAAATTTTAGTTCGAACGCAAATTTCTTTCAAGCGTGAATAGATAAAAGAAAGCGTCTATTCTGGGCACTTATACCCGTATTTCTATTTCGCAGTACGATGAGGGAGCTATCCGTCTCCACGGTTCATTTCGGTCGCTGCTTTATACAAATCGATTCCTCGCTGGCACTTCTGGAGCGATAGTATTGTTTCACTGCGATTTATGGTTGGATTTTAAAACTTATCTAAAAGAAAATGCTGGACTTCATAGCCTGCAGATGCTTTTGCTATTGGTACCTACATCTTTCGGAGATGCCTTTCTAAAATGGTGAACACCGCCACCGGACGCTCGTGCTAAGTCCCGTTGCGTTGTTGCTCGTGCTATGTTGCGGGGCACAAAAACCGAAAACAAAAGGATTCGTGACAGATGCACCTGCTGTTAAATACAGACGAGCAAATCACCCCATCTACACGTCCGCGGGCTTACAATGGGCTTGGAGTCTCTCTGCGAGATCGAATCAGAAATGAGGAGATCCGTAGAAGAACCAAAGTTACCGACATACGAGTATCCCAACAGATTGGCAAGTTGAAATGGGAGTGAGAGGGCACATAGCACGAAGAACTGATGACCGATAGGGTCGAAAATTTCTCGAGTGGAGATCACGTATCGGCAAGCGCAGCGTAGAACGTCCACCCACAAGGTGGATGGATGACCTCATTAGGACCGCAAGATCTCGCTGGATGCAAGCCGCTTCCAACCGGTTATTAGAGATCCATAGGGGAGGCAGCAGCAACGGACGTCCTATGGCTGATGGATTGATGGATGGACACGTCCGCGGACGCATCTGCAGATGACATCTGCTAATGAATCTGTCTGCGTGACAGATTTCTCAGGGCATATGTACGATTTCTTTACGATGCTTGCCCTCACTGATACTCTAGCTTAGGTACGAGTACCTACATGCTAGGATGTCAAATACGCGCCTTGCGGCGTGGCGGCGTGGCATGCTAGCAGCATTCAATGAGTGATCACAGCTATAGGAAACTATAAAAGTATGTTTCACGTAGTTGTGGTGCCAGTTGAGATCAAATATATAAAATTTACACAGGACCCGAGTGGCGTACAAAGAGAAAACCGTATAGCGCAAAAAGCGACATTGTGGTCGAAGATGAAGCACGCGGACTTCTATGATACTTATTCACTCTAGCTTTTAGAATATTTAGATTTTATTCCTCAGGAAACAAAAAAACAGGCAGTCTGATCCATTCCATGGCTGTACGAATCAGAGATTCCACATCTCTGATTGCGAATGGCGTACTTACTTATCGGGGGAACATCAACAGTTTTTCCACCTGAAGAGAAGGCAACATGAGTGCTTCTGATGTTACAGCTGTGTAAAGCCCTAGTATAATAAATAATAATAATAAGCCTTTTTATTCCATATTTCTTATAAAAGTTACATTTCAAATGTTTGTTAGTAATTTGTTAGTACTTGATTTTACTTATAGCTATTGTTAGTTTGTTAGTCTTCGTTGTTGGAAATATGGACCCCTTTTTGGGTATAGGCCTCCTCCAACCTTTTCCATAGCTCTCTGTCTTTGCCTAAGGTGATCCACTCATTTCCTGCGACTTGCTTTATGTCGTCAGCCCACCGTTTTATTGGTCTTCCAACCTTTCTTTTTCCTTTGGGCCCTGGCCACTTTACGGATTCTATGGTCCATCTCCTGTCTGTGTATCGTGATATGTGCCCTGCCCACTTCCATTTCAGTGTGAGAGCGTGTATTAGGGCGTCAGTAATTTTAGTTTTTTGCCTAATTGTTTCCTTTCTTACTTTATGTATTTTTCTAATTTTTAACATGCTCCTCTCCATTGATCTTTGGGTGCATTGGATTTTTTGTTTTATTTTGTTTGTAAATACCCATGTTTGGCAGCCATATAGAAGACAAGGTAATAGGCATGTATCAAATACAATTTTTTTCAAAGGTAGGGCGTAATTTCCTTTCATGATCTCTCTCATTGACCAGTATTTGTTCCAAGTTGTATTAATTCGTCTTGTTACTTCTTCTTCGTTACTTGTTTTTTTCAATGAGATCTGCTTGCCCAAGTAGATGTAGCTACTTACGTATTCTATTGGGTTTCCATTTACTGTTATTGGTTTTTCGAGGCTGTTAGTCATTACTTTGGTTTTGTTGGTGTTCAATTCCAATCCAACTTTGCAGCTTTCGCGGTCAAGTGAGCACATCATTTCTTCTAGATCTTTAGGGGATTCGGTTATTATGACTATGTCATCAGCAAATCTGAGATGGTTTAAATAATGACCACTGACTCGTATACCCTTGCTGGTCCAGTCCATCCCACGAAATATGTCTTCTAGCACAGCTATAAAGAGTTTTGAAGATAGCGGGTCACCTTGGCGAACTCCTCTTTCAATTTTTACTTCGTCGCCTCTGGTTTCTAGCTTTATCTTGCTTGTGCTATGCGTGTAAATGTATTTTAGGATGTTGATGTACTTTTGGTTGACATTTGAGTTTTGTAGAGCATTCCAGATTGAGCAGTGGCTAATACTGTCGAAGGCTTTACTATAGTCTATGAAAGCCACATACAGAGGTCTGTTAAACTCTCGATATTTTTCTATGACTTGTTCTAGTGTCTGTATGTGGTCAATTGTGCTATATCCTGACCTGAAGCCCGCTTGCTCAATTGGTTGTCTTCTATCAATATCTTCTGTTATTCTTTTTAGTAAAATGGACGAAAACAGTTTGTATATGCTTGCTAATAGACTTATAGGCCTATAGTTTCCTATATCTGAGGGGTTTCCTTTTTTGAATAATAGAATTATATCTGATGTGCACCATTGTTTTGGAACAGTTTCTGTGTCTAATACCATATTGAATAGCTTCGTCAGGTGGCTCAATAAGACGGGTGCTCCGATTTTCAGGACTTCGTTGCATATGCCGTCTGGACCAGGACTTTTATCGGTTTTTAGTCGTTTTATATGTTCGTAGACTTCTCTCGCTTCTATTGGTTGTGTTGTGTCACTACTTCTATTTTCTTCTATTGTTGTTGTACATGTTACATCTTCATTATTGTCTCGTTTTTTATATAAATCCTTGTAGTAATTTGTTGCGTGCCGAATAATATCTTTTCTTGAGTTTGTTTTATCTGATTTGTATTCTAAGTTTTGTATCCAGTTTTTATGCGTGATTAACTCTTTGTAGGCTCTTTTGGTGCTTCTGGAATTCTGGATATTTTTTGAAATTGTTTCGTATCTGTAAATGTTGTAGTCTTTTCTAATGGATCTGTTGGTTTCTTTATACATATTGCTAAGTTCTTTCTTCATGTCTTTGTTTTTATTTTTTGTGTGTATCAGTTCAGTTCGTTTTTGTATAAGTTGTTGAGTATGTTCGCTGAATATTTTGTGTTGTTTGCTTTTTATTGATTTTTGTTTCTTCATACTGTCTTCAAGTGTTTTTTCTATAAGATCATAGTAGTTTTGTACATTGGTTGGTTCTGTGTAATTTTTTTCTAACTGCATTTTTATACTCTTATTGTAGTTTTTGATTTCATCTTCACTTTTTGGAATATTGGGTGATGTTATAAAGTTTTTTCTACTTTTTATTGGTGTATTTAACAGTAATGTGGCTCTTAGTAGTCTGTGGTCTGTAGAAAATTGTATTTTATTTAAAATTTCTACATTTGTTATTATTTTAGGGTTATTTGTCATTAAAAAATCTATTTCATTCTTGGTTTTTTGATCTGGGAATATCCATGTCCATTTTCTTCTATTCTTATAAAAAGTGTTCATTATTGACAAATTATGTTGGAATGCATAGTTAATAAGGCGTTTGCCTCTTTCGTTTTGTACTCCGAAGCCATATTGTCCAATGATTGGATGGTGATCTATTTCAGGCCGGCCTATTTTTGCATTGAAGTCTCCCATCACAATCTTTTTCTCATCTGCTAATCCATGTGCGGTTTCTATATCGTTGTAAAATTGTTCAATTTCGATGTCGGGTGATCTTTCTGTTGGTGCATACACTTGGATTAGTGATATGTTGAGGTTTTCAAATTTTAATCTTAGTAGTGCTACTCGTTCTGATATTCCTGTAAAATGTTCTATGTTTTGTTTGTATTTTTTCTTGATTAGAAATCCTACTCCATGTAGACCTTTGGTTTGTCCGATATAGCAGAAGATGTAGTCACTGTATTCTTCTATGGTGCAGCCCATCTTTCTGACCTCGGAAAGTCCTAAAATGTCGCAGTTGATGTTTTGTAAAGCATAGTTTAATTCGAGAAACTTTTCTGATGTTGATAATGATCTCACGTTAAGAGTACAAATTTTTAGGGTTGGTTCTTTAATTTTCATAATTGATGGAGGGTTGTGGTCTGATTCCCCACGAGGACCAGTCGGCTTGGGGAATGTATTGTTGTTTGTTTTTGACTTACTTGTTGTTTTGTTCCGGCGGCTGACGGCATTTTCCTATGCTTTTTGTTCAGAGGGAGGGGTTGCTGTTGGCAGGGAGTTGCTTCTATTTCGCATTAAGTCGAATGCGTTTAATCTACTGGCTTTGTTAATTATTGACTGTTGTTTGCGAGGATGATCCATTTCGTATGGCGAAGTTGATGAATCTCTTTTGCGTTTCTCGGTACCGGGCCTTCCCTCTTTAACGACCAGTCTGTCATAGCTTATAATGGCGTAGTTTCCCTTCTTTCTCTCCTCTTCTAATTTTTGCTGTAGATCTCTTCTTTTGTCAATTACTTCTTTGGGATAGTCTTCGGAGACATATACGTTTTTCAGTTTCTTTTTGTTCATCATGATCTCGTTTTTCTTCCAGTTGTTTACAAATGATATGAGGGTCGGCCGTCCCTTCTCGCTTTTGCTATCCTTTTTTCCAATTCTGTACAGCATATTCACGTCTCTATCTTCAAGGGTAATGTTCAAGTCATCTTTCAGTTTCTTTTTTACTATTTCTCTGAGAGTTTGTGACGAATTTTCGCTCTCCTTGATTCCATGTAGAATTAAGTTATTTTGTCGTCTATGTTTTTCTAGATAGCTTATTTTCTCTTTTAGTGTCTGGTTTTCTGATCTCAAATCTTCCAATTCTCGCGTAAAAGGTGCTAATTTTTCATCTATTTGTGTGATGATGACTTTTGTTTGATTTGACATTTCGATTTTCATTTGTTCGAACAATGTTTGGAAATTTTCCATGTTTAGTAGCCTCTTAGGTAAAACGGAACGTTTTTTGCGCGAACGCAGCTTTACGCGGTCAAGTTGGTAGGACGTTCTTATTTATTGTGTATGGCAACACTTCTCTCCATAAGTCACTATCGAACACAACTGTCAATATCAAGATTGATTTTCACCGATAACCTTAAAATGTCTGTTTTATTTCACTTGAAAAATGGTGTTGATTTCACTGTTTACACTTGGTTTGAACACTGATAGTGCACTGTGGCGAATGGTGGGCAAGATTATGCTCTTTTCGCGCTCACTGGATCAGTATGTACACAGTTTTTGTATTATTAAGCGGAGCAAAGTTTCACTATGTGTTTACGTTAGTATAGCCGGAAACGGAAAAGCCCTAGTATAGATATTAAAATATTTCTTTCATAGACTTTTATCTACCTAACTTTAATATTATGCATGTTTACAATAACATTTTTTGTACAACAAACACAAAGCAAAAAATACTATTTACAAACACGAAAATAACTTTTAAATCAGTATAACCATAATCTCGACATCAGATGCATAAGGTCGGATGTACAAAACTCCAACTTTTCAGGAGAGGAAAAATAAAATTGACGAACAATTCTCTTCATATTTATTAAACTTTAAGCATTTAAATCAGTTTTCTTTTTTTATAATTAGGTAAATAGTTGTACCTCTTACTTCTAATGACAAGAATCACTGTACCTATTTATATAAATAAATAAACAAAGTTTTTTTATTTAATCAGTTACATCCGACCTTATGCCTGAAATATTATAGATTTACAATTGAAACTGCAGGCATATGTCTACATCCGACTTTATACTTGCAATTTCAAGCGTTTACTTTTAGCTTTATAATGACATATAGTTTTATGCTCCTAGACATATTACAATTCAACCAAGTCTGATTAGTGGATATTACTTTATACTTCTAAAATTTTTATTAATTATTTAATTTCAAGCAAAAGGTCGGAAGCCTTTATAAATCTCTCACTTACAACAAAGTATAGGTTTTAAGATAACATAAAATTGGTTTGCATTATATTAATACAAAAGCAAAGGGTCGGAAGAACCGACAAATGATAACAAAAATATAGTTAAGAAGGCACCTTGGCAAGAAATAATAAAAAAAATATCTAGTCAGTCTCAGGAAAGTCAGGCTCATTGGCATCATGTTTCAGATTCCTGTAGTAATCATGAAATTCTGCGGGTACCCATTCCAAAAGGGTAATTAAATCTTTATATTTTGCAGAAGATATCGGTTTTGCTTCTTCTCGAACATTCGGCAAGTCACTGGGAAACTGAATACCTTTAGACAAATTGCGTACCAATGATATTTCAGAAAATTGCGCTGAAAAGTTTGTTTTGTAAAACAGCGTTCCCGGCTGTTCTTGCTTCAGTTGAAGCCAAACACACTGTGAGATTTTAAACTCTTGACCGTCCTTGTTCTTTTTTCGCATCACCAATGGTCCATTCTTTTTATATAAACTGGTCAAATCTTTGAAATGCTGTAATTCCATATCAAACACTTCAAAAGTTTTTTTTCCTACGCATGTTCTTATGAATTGGGACCAATCTCTGGGAATGGCGATCTGCATTGTCTTCAGCTGTTTTTTTCTTCTTTCAATTTGGGAATGAATTTGGTCAACTTCCATGTGTGTGTGGCCTTTTAGCATGAATTTGTGATTAATGATCTTTATGTTAGGAAATTTGTGCAGGAGCCAAATGTAGGCCATCACTATCATCAAATTTCTGTTTTGGCCTGCGCAATTATCTGACCAAAATAGCAATTCTTCAACATTTCCGAGTTTAGCTCTGTTTTCTTCTGCCCAACGAATGAGACAGGATGCTACTTCGTTACCCCCTCTTCCGCCTATGTTTTCAGACCAGATCACATTTGAAGCAACGTTACTCGTTGCGTCATATATTGTTAAATTCAATGTCCAAAGTTTTCGCAGGTAGAAAGACTTGGTATTGGTTAAATTAGGTGTCGCTAAACACTTTTGTAAATCGAACATTAAAACTCTTTTCTTTCCAGAACTGTTTTGTGCTTCTTCTTTATCAATTTTCTTTAAATTATATCTTTCATTTGCTGCATCTTGATGTAATTTATGTTCCTTTTCAATCTCTTTTTTTTCTGTTTCTTCTATAGCGTCTTTAAATTTTCTCTCATAAGCATCGCAATCGTCGCATGTGTCTACTGACGGGAGTTTGAAGCTAAGGTTGAATTTTGTGTTGAATATATTTCGGTATAACCATTCTTTTGCTACAAGGTTATTAGGTGTTCCTTCTTTTATCATAAGTTCTTTGTAATGCTGATACATGGTTGCAATATTTAAGTCCGGACCTAAATACTTTTTCCCACTTTTTTGGCGTGAATAGTGGCTTTCATAGGATGGATAGGAATTAATATGATCCATTACTTTATTAATTATGGGTGCAGGTGATTTGTTTCCTGGTACATGTTTTCCCCTTTGATCTTCAATCGTTAAACCTCCCTCCATTTTTTTTTCTACACTTAATTTTACAAATTTTTCTCCAATCGACAGTGTATTCAAAAACATAACCTTGCATACTTTTTCTTTGGAACCGTCTACAGTAAAACTATAATTATAAGAGAACTTCCTTCTATCTAGCTCCAAGTCACCACTAGTTTTCATGTTTCGCTTTCTGTCTTTTTTTACGTTGCTAACAATAAATTGTCGACGCTGATCCCAATTACGACAATTTTTCCAAAATTGGTTGAAGATAAGTTCTCTTTTTTCATGAGATATCTTCGTATAACATTTAGCTTTACACGAACACGGAGGCTTTAACATACGACCCTCTACGTCTGGTTTCTTCTTAGCGACTGTTGAGTGATATGGAGATCCCTTCAATCTCGCGATTTTGGTAGAATTCCTTTTCCATTTCGTTGGATCAGCAATTTTTTTCTTTACATTTTGTGTTTCTGATAATCCTTGTACTTGATTCAAATACACCACTCCATTTAAGTCAACAACCATTATGGGATAATGATCAGGTGTCAAGGTCGGTGACATCGTAACATTTTTGTCAATTTTTTTGTAGCAAACTAAAGCTTTTGAACCTTCTTGTTTTGAAGGCAAAAATATTGTTTTGTCAGTACATGGCGTATCGGAATCATCACTCAATTCACCAGTTTCATTAATGTGAATCTCTGGTCTTTCTAAACATGTCTTTTTCTTGAGAGGCGAATAAGCACATTGATCAAAATCAGGAACAGAATCGATATTTTTACTACTTAAATTCTGTGGACCTATAAGATCTTCTACCGTTATTAAGTCAGAAGTATTCTCTGCATTACCTTGGTAATTTGTTGTATTTTTATTTTGTGATGATAGATGTATACTGACTGGAGCATTGCAAGGTTCGTGTTTACAAGCTTCAGGACAATAATTATCCGGTGGGAATAGGCGTCTTTTTACTTGATCTTGAGACATTTTTAAGAGCCTGAATTGAGCAGAGTCACTTATCTCGCTACAGCTTGAGTCATTCTCTATATCAGGTTCATAATCTTTGTCTTTAACGCTGTCATCACTTCCATAATCAAAAATGTCTTCTTCGCCATCTGAAAATAAAAATAAATATTCAATCAAATTAAAAAAAAAAACCAGAAAACTTATTGGGGACCAATATCGAAGTAAGTAAACACGTAAAAAGGCAGGCTTTTGTTTGTTATTCAAATTTCATTTTAGTCGCATTGCTAAATTATTGGAAGTTTGAAGTTTACCTACCATTCATATCTATGTCGTGAGCTATATTGGATTTTTTTGAAACGCACGCAGTATTCTTAGTTCCTTCTTCTTCATGAGGTAGTTTATCTGAAAAAATATTCAAATTATCACACTAATAATTATAACGCTGAAATTTGTGTATGTATGTCCACTTCATGCCTAAACAACTTGACGGATTAAGGCAGATTGACAGATCAGCACCTGGATTAACATGTTAATCCATCTATGAATGAATATACCTATAACAGAATTCCAAGCGGGGCAACAGTGGGCAATAGCTAGCTAATATACTTGTACTTTAATGAACCATCTTTACGACCATACAATCTCTACGATCGTTGTCCTCTGTATTGCCTATGTACCTAAAATTATTTTCATGTTATCGAACTTTCATAAGTAAATTACGTAATTAATTGTACAAAACTTACTTTCTATATCACCGAATGGTTTTCCTCCTCGAGCCTGAATAACTTTTTCGCGAACCTTAGAAAGTCGTCGTCGTTTTTCAAATAATTGTTCATACAATGGTACTGTGTTCTGCAAGAATAATTAGGTACAAGTAGTAGGTATGTATTTGTTATCTACTTAGCTAGATCAAGAGATTTAAGAAAGGTTGGTTAGAAAAAACTATGTAGGTAGGTACCAACTTGCTTGCATTCTAATTTAAGTAGGTACTTACTTCATTTTTTTCCATTATGTTATGACTGTTCACTGCATTGATGAAACATAAACAGTTTGTAATACAAAATATCGCACTAAGTATTCATTAACCACTGCTTTTTCACATAAAACTAAAAACCATACACAAGTGACCGGCGTGACCGGTGCCGAACGAACGAATAAATTTTGCTATTGTAACCAACGGCCGACGCGCGGCGGGGCGGGCGTGGTGCGGCACGTGCCACTGCTCCACTATCACTGTCACTCTCACTCTAGCGGCGACGAGCTATAATGCTGTCTCACGCCATTTGTCGATGCGCCACGTGCGTTCATGACGACCAAAATTTTCTATACGGAAATATCCGAACTATCTTAACTACCGACCAAGCAGGACAAAGTAACTTTAATTTATTTGGAGACATAAGGATGGAAGTCAACAAACGTACCAAAATCCGAATACAATATTGTTGTTATTACAGCAAGAAAGTCTTACATTGACATACGACGTTATGCCTTATTAATGCTAGATAACATTTTTCCAAGCATAATGCTGAATGTGATGATACGTTTCTTTATTTGAATAATAAATTAGGTGCACAAGGTCGTATGAGTTGAAGCGCCCAGCGTGATGTGCCAAATATTTTAGATGCATAATAGTTTTTGTTGACATAAGGCTCCTTAAAGTAAAAATAATTTAGTGCATAAAGATGTAAGTGAACGTAAACCTATATGCCTCCAAGGCATTTCAAAAAGTGCGTAAATCCGACTTTATGCATGCGTGTATTTTGCTAACGGAAAGAGATAGAAATACCACGATCAGTTTGATAGAAAGAGAAACAACGCCATATTATCGCTACACTAAAAAGACATTTTGGTCGGATCTTCACATCCGACCTAATGCCTCTAAGGTCGAGCATTGTATACGAACATAACTTATCAAATCTTATGAATATGCCTACAAAACGTAATTTTGTCACAACAACGTGATAAATCAAAATAAACGCATTTAGTTTTTTGCCAAAACGTTTTTACACAACAACTTAATAATACATAGACGAGGCGGAAATAGGAGAGCCAAAAAAGCACATCAATTTCGTGGCCCAAGAAAAAATATTACATGCCGTCTATCACGGAGAGAAGTCCATAACTAAAGAGGTTTTTTGCAGATAACAAATGGTCGGAGCCAAATGAGGTCCCGTAAGCTATCAGCGGAAGATTACACTGGCTAATCGAGCAGGGAAAAGTGGGAGAAATCGGGAAATCCTGAAATCAGGTCAGATCTGCGGCCATTATACTTGCTGATTTTGATGGAGCGATATGTGCGATAAGGACTTGCCAAATTGTTTTTCAATGAGATAAAAGATTTTAGATTTTTAGTAGTAACCGCTGAAATATAAAGTTTTCTTCTGTGGTGATCCTACCTAGGCACAGAGCTATTACAACTAAAGAGATAGCGCTGTTGAGGCAATTCTCAACTACAAAAATGTATGAAAAATCTTGCCTAGAGCTGTCAAAACTGTCAAATATGAATTGGAATTTGACACTACTGAGAGAAATCACGGCAAATTAGCCACTGAATCGAGATATTTTTAATGTCTCTTTCTAACTCATGCCATATTAAACCATTGCATCTCTTTTTTTCTTTTCTCGATCGACCACATTATCCCTCTGGTATCTCTGTGTACCTAGGATTCTGCAGAGTTTGCCTGAGGACGTATTAAAATGTTGTCAGATTTTCAACCGTGATCACATAATAAGGAAAAAGCAATGTTTCGATCGAAATTAGTATCAATATTATCTTCCCAACAAAATTTGCGACAAATAAGATAGGTTATTAGACCTATTATACTACAGTTTGGTTGATGATTTCATTTGATATTGATAAAAAGGAAAATAATAATTCAGTAAGCTTACACGGAAAAATCTGACTAATCACTAGGACAATAAAAACAGATTTACTTAGAGCGTTTGTACCTATAGATACGTCCGTTTTCACCAGACAACGGGTGGTTTGATTTGTTCACCGGACACGTATGCAAGCGCTCATAAGAGTTGTCTTGTCTATCAGCCGTAGGACGTCCACTGCTGGACATAGGCCTTCCCCAAGGATTTCCAATAAGGCCGGTTGGAAGCGGCCTGCATCCAGCGCGTTCCTGCGATTTTTATTTTATCGTCAGTCCACCTAGTCGGTGGACGTCCTACGCTACGCTTGCTGGTCCGTGGTCTCCATTCGAGAACTTTACGGCCCCATCGGCCATCCGTTCTTCGAACTAGGTGTCCGGCCCATTGCCACTTTAATTGTTATCCTGTTTAAGAGTTGTCCTGTTCTTTGGAAATCACATAGCTAACGTTTTATTTGAAATGACGATATGATGTTTTTGCTATCAGGGATATCTAACACCTCGTGTGAAAATCTGTAAAATAATTTCTGAATTTATTGTACCGAATACGTCAAAATATTGTGTAAATTGTTTGGGTTCTACTATTCTTTACGGCATTGATAGATTTGCAAAGATTTTTTCATCTACATAATCCAACATAATATAACAATAAGAGCTTCGAATGCAATGCATTTAGTACAAATAAGAACATTATGTCTACGGAACCCTGTCACGCACGTGCGGCTTCGCGCTATCAACAACTTAATTCGTTGTTTGTTATGGAAAATATGAATGATATTTACAAGAAATTAATGTTGTTATTAAAACTGTAGATCGATATCAAAGTGTTGAAGTAATTAGCGAGCAATGAACACTTATTGAATGCCCCATTTAGATCGTTAACGTAGATAAGATTATTACCGAAAAATTCCAATGGATGTGAAAACAATCGTGTCAAGGCCAATAAAATTTCCATAAGTGTATAAAAACCAGTGAAACTCTAATAACAAGTAGTCTTACTTTAGCCATATTTTTGACCTACGAAACGGAGGAGGTACTCAATTCGACGCGTTTGTATATTTTTTTAATGTATAACCACGCATAACTTTTTACATAGCAGTCCGATTTCGATAATTCTTTTTATCGGAACGAATATACTTTGAAATTGATCCTATTTAAAATTTATCGAAATCGGCGGAGCCACTTTTGATAAATCAACAATAATCTGAATATTGCTACATCGATCCGTGCGAACTATTCGCGAATTCTGTACACGGTTGAAATCGGTCATGTTATTTTTTGCGAAAAATAATTATCTCATAATTAATTTTGCATACTTTTTCAGACATATTTTTTTTAAGAAATTAGGACTCTGTGAGAATAAAACATAAGCGTGCTATATGTGTTACGGTCAAATTACGTACCTGTAAGCCTTTCTTAATCTGTAGCATAAGTAGTACCACCCTTACTTAGAAACTATTAGCCAAATCAATTGCGCATTGGCGCATTTATTTTGATTTAATTTAACGCAATTCTTTTTTCTTCTACTTACCTTCTGAAAAATACTCCGCGATGTAAATAAATATAACGTTATTGACCATTCCACGAGCCAACAGGAATAGCTTCTTTCATAAACGAATACTCAATACATCCTTTGACTTGTCTGATACATGACGTTCTATAATCATCACATGACCCCATGCTCCTTACCATCAATATGGAATGTAAGAGAATATTCCAAGTCGATGCTCCTTACAGATTGCCAAACTGTGGTTTATTATTATTACTTAGTTCAACTAAGGATATAAGTAAAAAAAAAATAATTGAAAAGAAGAAATTTAATGATAAGTAAGTATCATTAAATTTCTTCCTTTAATTCTTGTTATCATGCCGCTTTTAGCTTACCTACTTAGTTCGATTAGGTGTTTGTCAGCAATCACCGAAACAAGGCAACGTTCCGCACGTTCAGTATTTGGATGGGTGACCGCGGGTGGCATTTTCCAACTGAGCGCTACCGTGGCTCAGATGACACGCTAAATTTTAGGTCCCGGTTGTTTTAATCGTTTAGCCAAGTCAGAGGCCTTTCGGCGGCCTAAAAACTCTGACACCAGATCTAGCCACCCGGTCTATACGAACTTACTTACTTTTATGCCGCTTTTTGGAAAGTATATAACTCACTCACTCACACAGTGAGCTCAGTGTTATGCTGTACAGAGTTTTGAATCGCAATTACTCAGAAATACCTATATGTGGCTCCACTGAAACTGAATGGTTTCTTTTTGAAAGGCGTTAGAAAGTTAGAATGCGCGAGGTGGTGAAATACGTAAATTACTTATGTTATTAAAACTGATAACTTCAGTCTTAGGTATAAACTTTATTTTGGGATCAGTTTACATCATTAAGTTTAAAGTGTGCAATATAGTAATGTAATAAAGAAATAAGGAATTAAGCTTTATTTTATCCTCGTAGTATAACTATATAATCTCTTGATAAAGTAATTAATAGAAACCCTAATAATAGCTGTTATCTTGCAATTACATCACGCGACATCAAGTGCCAAAACATTGTATTTGTGTGAACACAATGTGATTAAGATCACGCAAAAAGGTAGTGATTGTTTTTTGAGTAAGTAGACAGATATTTTGGCTCTTTCGTGGTTTCGCCCCGCAAGCTGTTCGGTCCGCGGGGCGAATCAACGAAGCCTCTTTTTGAAGGCCCTCTTTCGCCCCGCATTGTTTGGAGCGGGGCGAAAGAGGGCATTCAAAAAGAGGCTTCGTTGATTCGCCCCGCGATTCACTTTTTTATCTGTACATTTAAGTAGAAAAGTATTTAATGGAAAAAAAAAACAATTGCATTATTTCAAGGGCATCATTCTATGAGTCCTATGGGGGTGTATGAACAAAAATGCAATTGTTTATTGATGATTGATTGATGATCGTTATCAAGCTTAAAAAATTAGAAATGTCAAACCTTTCCGCGTACAAGGTGAAGAAAAAAAAAGGAGTTTTCTTCACCTTGAATATGCTATCTAAATCAATACAATTTTGGTACATTGTTTTCATTCGATGGAAGTTTAGATTCTAAATAAAACTATTATAATGTCAAATTTCATGCAATTTGGTTCTTTGTGGTAGTTATGAGGGTTTGTGACTTGAGGACGGACAGATGGGAAGACGGCCAGACAGACGGACTGTTATTTTTTGGTACTAGGACTAAAAGTTACTTATTTTCTCCGACTTTGGTAATTTTAAGTGAAAAGTTTTAGTAAAATCTAAAATGTTATTTCTTACTAGCAGCCTCCCTAATTTAAAAATAAAATATAATATAGCCTATGACACCCGGGATTGTGTAGCTTCCCAACAGTGAAAGAAATTTTCATATCGGTTTAGTAATTTCGGAGCCTATTCAATGCAAACAAACAATCAAATCTTTCCTCTTTATAATATTGGTATAGACAATAACTGTATTCGTAAACATTTATTAAAACCTATAGTTTCTCATATAAACAATAACTTAACATTAAAAAATTAAATTGCGCAGCCCAGCGGATTGGCAGGTTGAAATGGCCGTGGGCAAGGCATAGCATGATTATGAACGTTGGAATTGAAAAGTTCTCAAGTGGAGGCCACATATCGACTAGCAAACACATCGTACGACAAAACGCTGGATGCATGCTGCTTCCAAATCACAAATTCCGTTGTTAAGCAACTTACTCGTAGTTCCAGAATTCATGCAATTTTCGGAATTTGTAAGAAACCATCGATAAATGCGGGGCTTGTCACGCACTATCCTTTTTTTTTTTCCTTCACGGCCGGTGCCAAGGAATTTCTAAACTATGTAACTGGAAGGTTCACTCGACGTATCTCCAAGCTTTTTATAAAAAGGAACTTGAACCTTATCACAACAGCAAAACGTTCTTTTTTCAATGAAATATAGTAAAAAGGAAAAACGGTCCAGAGAGAGACTTACTTGTAAGATGCTTTGTCACTTTCACACAGTTGCTATTATATAATAAAGATGACATGGTAGAAACATCAGGAACATTGGAAATAAAGTAATCTCCCTTAAAAAGAAGCAAGTGTATTTTTTTCTGCAACTAAATCAATTAGCTGTCATTACCACAGAATTAAAAAAAGGTATTTTACATTCGAATAAAAGTTATTGAAAGACAAGAGTCATATGGGAGTAATGTGATGGCAAAATGCTGGTAACTCATTGCAAACCAAAGAAAGAATGTGGTGAATTATGCCTCTCTGTGATTGGCGTAGAAAGATCAGAAAGAGACACGACCACTTAGTATTAAGTCTCTTTCGGACCGCGCTTTTGTAATTAGTGAGCCTTCCAGATACGTAGTATATAAATTCCTTGGCCGGTGCTTAATCCTTCCATGGCAAAGAGGCCGTCGTTGCATATGCAACCTCTTTTTGCAGCCTTTATACAGTGCGAGCACTAGTTGTTCAGTATAATTCTTTTTAAAGCTAGAAAAAATCTCATATTGCATTATTTATTTCTCATATCTATAGGCTGTTTTTTTTGTTGCATAAAGAATTTATGGTAGTGATTTTTTTTGTACAAAAATATTTTGCTTTACTTTGATAGTAAATACCAAATTTAATGCCAGTTTAAAGCGTCAGTTTTCTTCCTACACAAGTATTTCAACTAAATAAGAGGATGAAATTTATGCGGTACATCTAATAGATTAGTTATTTGCTCTCAAATCTATACGTTTAGGTTATGAACGACGGTGGTAATGAATTTTTGGCAAGTTAATATTTTTGAATAAATTTAATACTAAATTAATAAAAAAAAAAATAAAGATGCAAAGTATACCTATAGTCCCATATACGTAACACACCATATAACAATATTTGGATTTCATTTAGCTGTTGATACATGTTTTTTTTTCTTCGAACATGTGATTTGCTCGAAATGTTAGAACTACCCTTTAGTCCTAGCTAATACAATCACAAGAGATTTGGGAAAATAACCATATTATCTCGGAAGTGGTCCGATGTTGCTATTTCGCGACCGTGCAGTCAGTGCTGCAGTACGGAACGGTTCTAGCATAGGTTCTTTCAAAGCCCGCCTGAAACGCTGGCTTATCGAGGAAGCATTTCATGATCTCGATATGTTTAAATGTTTACAATTAGTGAAACATGTATTGGTTAAGAATTATTTCTATCAATTTGATTCATTTACAATGATGTAATGTTTTTGTTATTTTTGTATTTTTTTAAGACATGTTTTATTAATGTTTTCATTCATTACAATGACATACTTCATTGGTGTAATTTATTTTAATTTTATTTTTCTTGACATTTTAATTATAATATGTAGTTGTAAACATAATGATGTAGTAGGTAGTTAATGTGAATATTTATTTGTTATCAATGGACCTACTTTACTGCAATTTTTAATCTATTCATTGTGTAATGACGTGTAATATTTTTTTATGAATTAAATGAATATCGAAAATGTTACATAGTAACAGGTCCCACACCTGTTAATTTTCTTACAATTTATAGTTTGCAAATGGGCCCCGCCTACTACCAAACAATATTCAATTTAACTTAAGCCTTCAGCTCATAATGTCTGTTATATCAATATAGTAAGTTTTTGGTAGTTTGTTTTTCTTGTTTAATTTTTTACAGCGTTGCATATCTGTTGATTACTTGTAGTGGGATTTTTATTTTATCTCATGTAATTTTATGCGTGGCTGTACCATAAGAAATACGTAATACTGATGCGGGAAATTGATCTTTATCAACGTGGACCGAAACGGCCTCTTCTTTTATCGTTCTCGGCGATTCGCCCCACGGGGCGAAAGAGGGCATTCAAAAAGAGGCTTCGTTGATTCGCCCCGCGGGCCGAATAGCTTGTGGGGCGAATACACGAAAGAGCCGATATTTTCGTTTTCAGGAATTTTAGAACACATTTTCTTAAAAGAAATAGGTATAAAATACTGCCCATAATAGTAATATTGCTTGTATACCCAATTCAAACATATGACAAAACATTTATTTTTACAACTACATAGGTAAGTAATTGTGGCTATTGCGTTAATTTCTAGTAGGTGTGTAAAACCCATTAAATATCACTGAAATGCATATTGATATATTTTTTAATCTTATATTTATAGTTGTACCCAAAATGTGTCAAAATATCAATTAAACAAAATTGTTTTTATTTATTTACTTTTGCAGTAGGTATTTAAAACGCTCTTCCCAATTGATTTTTAATAAGACCTGTAGAATTTGAAACCCCATATACCTATATAAACGAATTATTATAATTCGAATTACGGATGATTTCATCACAATATGATTATTAGTTTCACAGCCTATTTTTTTTTTTTATGTCAAATTCAAACCTCGTATTTTATAGAGCCTTGCAAAAATCGTAGAGCATACAAAAAACGAAACAGATCTGGTACGGCAATAAAAATCCCGGACGCGGAGAAGCCTAATTAGTAACCGTGCTGCATCAGATATCTTAAGCTAACCCGACCAGGGTAGTAAGAGCTTCGTTCTGGCCTATATCCTTTGTAAATCCTTTCATTAAGGGCTCCATAGTGTAGTGTCACGGGTCAGGGAACGCTAGGGGTGGAAGATAGATGGCCTCGGTCAACAAAGGGTGTAATATTTGATCTGGGGCGATTCGGTACGAATAAGACGCTTGCGAGATCATGATCAATTTGTTATTATATCGGTAATTAATTTTGAAATTACGAGTATCAGTAACGAGGTATCAGTAATTCTGAATGTTTGGCTGGGTCAGTCTTCGGATGGGTGACCGCGGGTGGATATACGACTGAGCGTTTCCGTGGCTCGGATAACACGTTAAATTGCGGGTCTTGATTGTTTTAGTCGTTTAGCTATATCAGAAATCGTAAGGCGGCTTAAAAACTGACACACCCGGGGCACCTGGCCGGCCTGTACGAACTTACTTAACAACGGAAACATTTTCAGAGTACAAATATAAGTAATAATCCATACGCAGAATCAGATTTTTATTTTTACTGTTAAATCTGTATGGATCAACTATGTCAAAAATGCTAGGGAAACGATTAGTAGCGACATTATACATACATAGTTTTAATATACACACCACGTCGGGCACAGCAAAATTATTTTTATAGAATAAAGATAAAGTAATAGTGTTAGTAAGTATTTTCCGTCGCAAATGAAATCCTCACTTCCATCACTGAATCCAGTTATAATCTGGGCATCTTACAGCTAAAAGTAAATAAATACATTTCTTTTAATCCTACATGCTTTATCTTGAGCCATAATTGTCAATTTGGATTCAATTTCAATGATTTAATCACACAAACATATCAAAAAATATTTTAATCGTTCCCTTATTTACCATTTACATATTTTTAAATCACTCTCTATGGTACCATCTATTTGTGTACGATATTTCTTGTAGTAGCTCATAAATCCTAATACCTCCGACAGCAGACAACACACATGTTATCAATTTCGTATCACGAGCCTCATTGACGCAAGTATATACCTACTCAGAGCTAAATGTATCACGGTCAACCAAGGTCTTGGCCATAAAAAGATAAATAGTGAAGTGCTTAGTACCTAGATTACAGCAACATAAATACACACATACTACAAGGTGCTTTTAGGGAATCTGCAAGTGCAACACTTAAGATTGCTTATCATGTCACTACTCTGGAGATGTTTTATGTTTTTATAATAACGTAGGTGCTTATAACGAACAACTGGTAAGGCTTGCCCTGGACAAGAAATTTCATAAAGGTGACTCCCAACCTTTTGTAATGGAGAAGCACAATTAGAAGAAGAAGAAGAGGTCCTTATAAACATCGTATTAAGTATGTCTTTGGCTTCTACCCTTTTTTGGTAGGCTTGGGTATGTAGAGCAGTGGACCGGCGCACATATGTACATAGGTAAGTGTAGAAATATATATAGAAAATGAACGTAGTTTGACTAGGTGATTGGCAGCGATCACCGAAATTAAGCAACGTTCCGCACGGTCAGTATTTGGATGGGTGACCGCGGGTGGCATTTTCCAACTGAGCGCTACCGTGGCTCGGATGACACGTTAAATTGTAGGCCCCGGTTGTTTTAACCGCTTAGCCATGTCAGAGGCCTTCAGGCGGCCTAAAAACTCTGACACCAGGGCTAGCCACCCGGCCTATACGAACTTACTTACTTACTAGTATAGAAAATAGATATAACAATTTAATGCGCGAAATTGAATTCTGCACTGCTGTAAAATAGCTAGTTATTTTGTTTGCAGAAAGAAGTAAAATGTCGCAATTTGTAAAAAGGTATAGTATAAAGGTATAAAAACGTATAGGCCGCATTTACCAACGAAATACCAAGTAGAAACGTACTGAAATACGGCAAAATTCATCACATTTCTGAAAGCTAGTATAAGTAAAAGCAAAAACACTCACCGTTTTATCCAAGAGCCAGCTCCCGGGGAATATCAGAGGCACATAGGTGACCATGTAGATCATGGACGTCCACGACACCAGTCTGCTATCCACACCATAGTACGCCACCACAATGTCATTTATAATCGCATACTGCGTCCATTGCGCCGAGTTCGACGCGGAATATATCACAAATAAGAACAATATAAACCACCGGTAACTTGTAGGCTTGTAGATATTCGGCGGAGTTAAAGCTAGCTCTCCCATTACGCTCCCGCATATGGAACTTCTTCTAGAATCGTCGTTAGGATACACCATGAAGTCTGGCTCTGACGGGTTCCGTAGGCCGGTGAACTTTGTCATCCTTATTTATCAGACTTAATTCCAAGACACTTTAGATAGAAGCTCACGTTTGGACCCACTTGGATTTTGACGTTTTATTTTGATTAGTTTATTACATCAGTCTTTTATTACACCGAATTGAAAATACACTTATCACGGATATTTCAATACTTCAAAATGTAAAATATTTGCGGTATACCGAATAAGAGATTATAGATATCATAGGCCGTTTCAATGGAGATTAGGCCTGTCTAATACATTGTTAAGCTTACGAGTACTATGGATAAGATAAGGCGGTTTGCATGCAGATCAGTTATTTATCTCCGTTTATCGTCCAACGGCTTTTGATTTTACAGTCTGTCGATTATTTCTCTTGTACTATGTGATATGCATCTGCTTGATTTCAGAATTACAAGAAGAAAATTCGAGTTATTTCAGTTCGTGGTAGACAGTTCGCTATTCTTCAATCTCTTCTTCTAAGTACCTTTTTTTTCATTAAAATTGGATTTCTAATGAGTTAACCAAAATTAGTTTTGTCAAAAGTTGTATTTATAAGTGCTTGTTGTACAGATTCTTGTTAGATAATCAAGTCAGGTATTTTTCTTATTAACGTCATTTTTTTATTATTCTCTGTTCTGCGCCTTTGTTTTCAATGATTATTTATTCTATAAAATATGCATAGTAGACTATTCTTTCAGATAAGTAGCACTTTCTTGTAAAAATCAGATCTTCAAACTTTTTGTTTCACTCCAGTTGAACAATATTTATAAAAGTATTAAACGCTTTAAGAAGCTCAGAGCTATATAAGAATTCACGCAATCTGTTGTTCACAAAATCACTTCAATTATAATTATTATGAATTTATATTTTTTGTACGTATGCCATACTTTCAATAACAAACCCTATTAAAATTCTTCAAATTTTGTTTACGACTAAGGAATACACCATTATTAATTACTATGAAACTACTTAATATAAACTGTCTCTTTCTCACTACATACTTATAACAAACTTCGTAATTACTTAATAAGTTATTGATGCGTCAATGTGCATCGCTTGCTTCACGAAAACTGCAGTGAGTATAGTGACAATACTGTTGAACACATGACAAAATCGTTATTGCAGTATATTATACTGACATACGTCCCTAAGGTATTAAGCATGGATGCCAGTCTAAACTACCTATAATTATGTATTTATATAGGTAGGTATTAATAATACGAAGCCAAGTGAACTGAACCCAAAAGAAAGAATGAGGTGTTTTGAAGGCAAACTCTATTTGGTTGGTTAGCCGGTCGATAAGAGCTGATAGCGCGGCATTGGCATTGGGGCAATTAAGGCATTTATTACTTTAATGGCCGAAGTACACAAGAATTTCATTTAGAAATAAAATTCGTATGATTCCATCATTTATGGAATAGAAACCTAAACTAAACCTAAAAGTACCGACTGTTATTTGGTACCTCAAAAGAGATCGAAGACATCCAGTCTCACTTAAAAGGTGAGAGACAGATGACCCTATGACGTTTATCAATGAATCGGGAGCCTAAAACAAAAAGCTAGTGAAATATAAATACATTTTTTAAAAACGAACTACCAAAAATATAGCAAAGAGTCTTCAAAAGTTACTACTGATAATGATGACGATAAAGGAAATCCATCGAAACGATGTTTTTATTGGTTGCAGTAAAAATATTCAGTCTTGAATAATTAAATACCTATATATAGCCTATTAATTTGAAGATAAGCGATATCGTATTTGAACAGAGCAATTATATGCAGGTGTCATTTTGTGGACTATGTAGGTATAATGCATATATTTGTAGATGTAAGTACTTGTAGTAAACAACAATGTAATTTGAAGTAAAATATCGTATAGGTAGGTAAATCTTTATACGGCGTCGGCTTACCGATCGCATAATTTACTATTTTCATTATTTATTAACCAAGATCCTAGATGTTGGAGAGAAGGCTGGAAGTCAGAAAATGCAATTGGGCCGGACACATCTGCCGCATGCACGAAGATCTGTGGGCCAAAACCTGTACAATGTGGACACCTAACATCAAGAGACCCCTCGATAGGCCCAAAAAAAGATGGCGAGACGAGCTTGATTCCCACTGCGGTGCATGGAACACCAAAGCTCTGGACCGAAAAAATGGAAAGAGAGAAGCCATTGCCCTGCAGTGGGACGATAACGGCTGAAATAATAATTATTTATTGTCATAATTTTCATGCACAAAAGTATACTGAATGCACTGAAGAGGCATGACATTACCTCATCAACGGACTAAAAAAACTGCAACTATTATAACAAGGCAAACGCGTTGGTAGCTTTATTCAAACGATATTTAATTTTGAATTCTGTGAGCAAGGATATGAAAAGCAAGAAGTAGGTCAGACGATCGCGTTCTGAAGGGGACAAAACCGGTTTTCTTTCAACTTGCCCCAATGATTTCGCTCCATCGGAGACGTAAAAGACTGATGACCGACTGGATCGAAAATGCTAGGGGAGAGAGAGGCCACGTACCGACAGATGACTTAATTAAAACCGCAGATTCGTAATGACCTCTAGATGCTGCAAGCCAGTAAATTCGTTTACCCCGGGTGGCAAGCCGTGGTGTCTGAGTTTTTAAGCCGCCTGAAGGCCTCTGACATGGCTAAACGGTTAAAACAATCGGTGCCTAAAATTTAACGTGTCATTCGAGCCACGGTAGCGCACAGTTGTAAATGGCACCATAACCGCTCGCTTCACCGCGGACACTGTAGTGTCCGTTTTCTATAGTTGCGCAAAAGCACCGCGGACACTGGAGTGTCCGGATTTTTATTTCGCGCCACCTTCAGTAAAATTCTCTATCCTGCTTTTACTAAGCAAAAAAGACGTATAGAATGAATGCTATCTCACTCGGGTTGAAAGGCACTTCAATTTACAACACCCAGAACATTAATTTACACTCTATGGATATAATTTAAAAAAAAAAAACTTTTCAGTCAGTCATTCCAGTTTGTGCTTGTGTTGGTCGGCTGTCGAAAAAAAGGGTTTTTACGTAAATAAAGTGATAATAAGCTGGTGTTGTGCAGTGATATAGCTTTGAAAACTTGTAAACGAGGCTGTTTACAATTTATTTTAAGGTATAACAGTAAAGAAACGTTTAAAAGAAAGTTTAAGAACCGTAAAGTTAAGTGTTAAGAATGTGGTACTCTAGTGACTTCTTTCCCATATTTTAATGTAGTGGTTAATTCAATATCAACTCAATTATTACCTAGCTTTAAGAATGAAACAAGTTTTCCGAAATTACTAATATTTTTATTGTGCATGTTATAATTGCATAGAAATAAATTTTTAAGTAGCAACAGAAAAACTCGCGCAGCGAACTTCGTTTGGTGGTTTTTAAATGCCTGATATTAAATACTTTTAAGGTGAGGAATGTGTTCTTATTTTGTCATATAGTGCAGATTTAGTCTATTATTAAATCTAACTTGTAAAAAACATACATTGTCGCTTTACTTTTTAAAATAAAAATATATATACTTGCAAAGTCCATTTTTATTTCAAAGTAAGCGGTTATACGCTGATTTATACCTATACAAAGGCCACAAATGTTAGTATATTAACTACCATTTGAAGCGCCTATTCAACTATTTCAAGAAAAAAAATTACAAGTGGGGTCTTTGTTCCATATTTAAGTCATAAATAACGTTCAAGTGCATGGCCGTCCGCCGCGCGCCATGCGAGAAAAAAACGTTGACACGCAGGTGCGTTGACGGCAAAAACACCGCGGCGCGGAGTGAAGCGAGCGGATATAAACAATCTATGGACTCCTAAGGACCAATCCTAAAAATGAGTTAAATGAATCACTGTATAGTTCTCATCTGAGTACCTCTGTACATAAAACTAATAATAACTGCCACCATAAATAACTACACTTAAAAAAAATTGCTTATGGTTGACCACATGGTTTATCAATTTTTGACGGCACATTGCTTGGGCTGTAACTAACTATAATGATTATGGGTTCATATGAATATTTTGGTCCTTAGAAGGATAGAGAACGCCTACGACCATTAACTATTGCATGTGTTATAACTGGAATAACATTAAATTAGATCATCGGCAAATATTTTATCTCAAACGCTATACGAAGTTCACTGTCCTCAATCACAATTCACGTTTCTCGAAACTCAATTGAGCAAAACGTCGTTGTTAAACGATGATTGAATGGTAAGACATTATCTTCAGCCCTCAGACACGTGCGGAAGGTCAATGGCAGCCTTAGAGAAACGATACGAAATTATCAAAATATGCACACTGGAGTATTATGACCACAAGGCCTATATAAAATAGGTACCTAAGGACAGTTGTAAATAAAAACCACACATTCAAAAATGATAAATCATCTAAATTTTACGTAATACTGAAATAGAAAATAGAATTATTGCTATCACTATCGTATTATACCTATCCTGATAGATTCACAGTACAGATCTCAGATGATAAAATTTCCTTCAAAGAAACAAACTTTTGAACAGTTTATTTTCTCCTCTTTCTCCTTTATTTTTCTACCTTAAGTACTACCATTGAACCCATAGAAGAGAAGACACGAAAAGCAGCACTCAGCATAGATATGGAACGTATCACAACTGATAAAGCCACATATCACATCTTGATCGATACATATTATGTTGTTCCAGCTGATTTAATAAATATTGATTTTAATTATTGTAATTTTTTCGTGTTAGGATTTTTTATTTTATTTATTTGTTTATAGGCGAGCAGTGTATATTGATGTGCCTATATCAAGCAGAGTCGAATAAAATTAGTATTTATCTGTCAAAGAAATTTTTTCCTTCTTTATCCAAAGGTCCAGTCTATTCTTAAATGTGTTTATAGTTTTTGCTGAGATTACATCCTCAGGCAACCTATTCGAATTGTAGGCAACTCTATTGCAGAGGATGTGATGTGCAGTGTTGGTTTGTGATGGTGTAGGCTGTAAGAGAAATTTATGGCGTCTGCTATCGCCCATATTTTCCCTCAAGGTGTACATGTCGTGAATATCCGGAAGATTATAGAAGCCATATTATTATTTAGATACATTATTAGATACATTATTCTTACACCCATCAAAATTTCAACATTTTTAGATCTTGTAATAATCGCTGTCAGAAGAGAAACATACACCTACCCTACTTTAGCAGAGGAGCAAGTTATTACAGTGCCCAGCACCACGCTCCGTTATTTTATGGAGATGGGTTGGCTCGGGTAGACGCTGGAAAGTGGAATGCACAGAACACCTCATGCGGGATGTCAGTGCAGGACTTATCGCCTCCACACCAAATAAGAATAATAAGCCCTAATTTCCACATATAACAAGAATTACGGGACGGAAAAGTTGAAACGAGAAGGAAATATCCTCAGAGTGGAAGGGAAATCGCTCCAAGAAGGAACGGAAACGTCACAAAATATCGTGGAAGTTTGAAACGTAATGGCGCGATGGTAACTCGGTAATCTTTCCACCCTGTTACCCTCACGCCCTCGAGTTGGGAGTCTCCTCGATTTTATAGCCTTTGAAACTTGAAGGCCCATCTCCTGGCGCTGGAGTGTTGAAAAATGCGGTCGCGAGTAAATTGCCTATTAGCGGCAAATGAAGGTGTGTATACGTTAGCTGCTAGGAAAATTTTGTAGTTAGCTACATGAATCATTACGTTGAATGGTGTAGGTAATTATCACTCGAGTTGTCACGCAGACTAGTTAGGATGAATTTAAAAAAATGTTAGTTTTTTCCTTAAAATTTAGTGGAAACCCCACTCAAATACAATTCTAATTTTAGAAGATCGATGCGGACGATCTTCGGTATATCTTACATTCCAAAAATTGAGATGACCATATTTTTTCTCTCTTTTATAGATAGAGAAAGACCTATAAATGTACAGCTCTTAGAGAAGATATTTTTGGTTTATTTTTAGATGTACTCATTACGTATTCAGATTTAAAAAGGTGTAAAAAGGAGTACACACAGTAGGTACATAATTAGTGCTATGTGAACAACTAAACGACCCGCCCCGGCTTCGCACAGGTGTATTATACATATAAACCTTCCTCTTGAATCACTCTATCCATTAAAAAAAACCGCATCAAAATCCGTTGCGTAGTTTTAAAGATTTAAGCATACAGACAAACAAACAAACGAAAATAGCGACTTTATTTTATACTATGTAAGGATTAAGACAATGAAAAACCATAACCTGATCGGCTAGAATTTCAAGCCCCACGCTAAAGCTCAAATGCTCAACGCTTTTATTATAATTAAATACCCTTGACCGACGACGTAGTCACGATGTCAAGTAAGTATTGATGCTTTACCAAGTAATGGATTAGTCATGAAAACCAAGGTGAATTTTATTGTCACTGAACTTTTAGAGTAGGTACCTAGGTGGCGGTGAAACAGTGGCGTACCAACTTATGGTTTACGTTAGATATATTTACATTGTTAAGATAATATTTAGTCATTTAAGTACTTATACAGTACCTATTCAAATTTATGTCTGTGATGACTGGATCATTTCTAATGTAATACCACATACCTGTACCAGTACTTACTTACCACTATACTTAGATATCTGCTGTTTACAAATTCGCACTAGTTCAATACGTGGCAACTGGTGTCAAAATTAGAAAAAAAATAGGAACTCATATCTATAATTATGTAGTAGTAAGTTAGATTTCTTTCTGTTAAATAAAAGTAGATAAAAACATTATTATTCTGTATCAGACTGCACCTGAACTCAGTGAGAAAGAGACAGTAAATAACCTCAAACTCAAAACAACACTTGCCGAAATTCGCTTATTTTACGTGCCGAAAAAACTGCAAGCACTTAAAAACAGAAAAAAATTTGAAGAACCCGAAGGATGATTTTACCAAACAGATATTATTTGATACACACAACACAAAACACTTCGTAAACGTTCTTGATCGAACTGATTGGATCATAAATGATGTTCAATTCACAATTTAATTCGGAAGCGAGTCGTCTGACGCCGACACACCAATTGTGGGCTAGAAGCACTTAAAAGAGAACTGTAAAATGACCACGGTGTAATGTTATGATGCCTTTCTTTAGGTTTTAGATGGCTTTTTAGGTTATGTGGCGCGATGCGTGACGTGCCGCGCATGCGTATACCGCTACCCCAAAAGAGGTATAATCAAAAAGTTTGCTAGGGGAAACTTATTAAAACTCTGTGAAGAGTTCTTTTTGTCACCTTGTACTGCGTAAGGTTTTCAATTTGTTATAATATCGGTTAGTAATTTCCCGGCTTCGTATTTTCCTGAAGAACATTTAATTAAGTATTATGGATGGGAAAACTATGAAACATTGTCAAGGTCAAGGTGTGAGCAACATAAGGTCAAGCAACTTTTAACCGACTGCGAGTAGGAGACAAGTTGATTAATAATCGGCAATATTTTAATTGGGCTAGCATTTAATTTAAGTACCACTTTAGGACAAATAGTCCTTAGTTTACCTACTCGTAAAATAGACTACTCAAATAGTTATAGTCAATTATTATGTACTTATTATATTAGGTTTATGCCTTATCGAATAAAATAAATAGTAGGTATTTCCTAAACTTTATCGTACATAGTAAGTATCGAAATAAATTCATAAACTTTCATCAGAATTCGATTGGTTCCTTTAATTTTGTTATTCGTGGCTTCTAAAGTGACCTTACTTTTAATCAATACGCCAAAGCGCCTGACAAAATACTTATACCTAAGCATTGAGAGTGGAAGTTAAATATCGTAAGGCGTTAAATCTGAATTTCCTAAAGAGTTTCATGTTAGACTATAAGAAAATATTTTATGGGTCATTTAGAATCGAGAAATTTTAATAAATAAATAATATATGTACTTAATAAAATATTATATTATTTATTTAAAAATAGCTGTTATAAAAGAAATAGAATAGATAGAAGAGATAGTAAGAGAAATATGAATTTATGCGTTTTGATCACAAATAAGCACATTTTTTTGTACTCTGATTTCTGTCCATCCAAAGGTAGCCTGGAAGAAATCGCTTAAGGCGATAAGGCTGCCCTTGTACCACCTAATTTTAAGAATATTATGTACCTACTTTGTTATTTAAGCTGTTTTTTTGGTGTACAATAAAGTTGTATTGTATTGTATTGTATAAGCGTTTTGTACGTAGATATTTAAAAATACTGTGAAATGAGAGAACATTTTTGGTCGAGACCAAACCGACCGGGGTCAAAAATGATACCAGCTTAAAATGAAATAAAGTGCTATCAGAAGCACTGAAAGAGCACTAAAAGCTCCATTTATTCAGCACTTTCGATGTTCAATCTATTCGTGCAGGCTGCGGGATCCAGTATCACAAATATAACTTTATCCACAGTACGGCATCTTTTTGTTATTTTTTTCTCTTTATCTGAGGCTTTAGTGTGGCTTTATTTAATTGATAATATTAAACTAGCTGTACAGGGTTGTTGGTAATCAATTAGCATCTTTTTAGGGACATATTCTGTACCTCTATACAACTAACAAACATCAGTATCACTTTAGTAGATTAATTTTAATTGTTACTTTTTCTTCAATGTGAAAATAATGTTATTGATGGTTATTTTTCACTCAATACTTCTATCATTTTATTTCTCTTTTTTTTTTAAGTATTGCATTTTGTAATAATATGTGTAAAACTGTTCACCATGCTGTGTACTCATTCATTATTTTTTACCACAGAATCGTAACGAAATTGTAAACTAATATTATATCATGTATTTTCTGTAGTCTGTTTTGAGTGCCTAATAAATAAATAAACAAAATTTAAAAATTTTATTCTTCAAAATTTAAGCAAGTTTTCATTTTTTTTCTAAAGTAACCATATTATTTTTCAAAATTCTACGCGATGACTCTGCTACTTTAGATTTTTTTCTTTCCTATAGTATTTTTTAATATGGATGTTTATGTTTATACCTTTAACACCACGTCATTAAAAGTACACCTTTCGCTTGATTTTGGCATTAGGCGCCCCCTTAAGGCTATAAGGCCGCCCTTGTACCACCTAATTTTAAGAATTATGTACTTACTTTGTTATTTAACCTATTTTTTTGGTGTACAATAAAGTTATATTGTATTGTATTGTATAAGCGTTTTGTACGTAAATATTTAAAAATACTGTGAAATGAGAGAACATTTTTGGTCGAGACCAAACCGACCGGGGTCAAAAATGATACCAGCTTAAAATCAAATAAAGTGCTATCAGAGGCACTGAAAGTGCACTAAAAGCTCCATTTATTCAGCACTTTCGATGTTCAATCTATTCGTGCAGGCTGCGGGATCCAGTATCACAAATATAACTTTATCCACAGTACGGCAGCTTTTTGTTATTTTTTTTTCTCTTTATCTGAGGCTTTAGTGTGGCTTTGTTCAATTTAAAATATAAAACTAGCTGTACAGGGTTATTGGTAATCAATTAGCATCCTTTTAGGGGCACATACATAACATCAAAGCAAACAACTTTTATGCTGCAACTTTTCCCAAATCTCAACAAATTTCGCAAAAAAAATTTTAGAGTGAAATCAGCATAAATGTTCAAACAATTGTTTTTTACGTACCTAACTAATATATACACTTGTTTGCAAATTAACACAGTATCTTCTCTGAGGTCCAAATCTCGCGGGTGGCGGCGCGCGCGCTTTTTAACCCCCGACGCAAAAGAGGGGTGTTATAAGTTTGACGTGTCTGTTTGTCTGTGTGTCTGTCTATCTGTGGCATCATAGCGCCCGAACCACTGAACCGATTTCAGTTCAGTTTTTTTTGGATGAAAGGAGACTTAATCGAGAGTGTTTTTAGCTATGTTTTATAAAAATCGAATGAGCCGTTTAAGAGTTATGGTGGGTTAAAGTGGAGATGGAAGAACCAAAATTCTACAAATGTGCCCAAAATGGTTGTCAAATGAAAGATAAGATTTTTATCAGTGGTAGGACTCTGTCTAGTCTGTCGGGGGTTTTTTAAATTTTTAATTTAAGTTTTTACATAGAACATTTATTTTCATGTTTACACCGGTCCCATTGTTTTTTTTATTTTTTTTTTACGGAATAAAATAAATACAAACTTTTAGAAGTCGTAGAACAAAAGATGTTTGATTTGATGTACAGAATTTGCCCTTAAAAGATGCTAATTGATTAACAGTAATCCTGTATAATTATTATCGTAGGTATTTGTGCACCTACACATTTTTTTAGTTTTCTTTTCGTTTCCACTTGGGACACTTTACAAAATTGTATACCAAGTAGTTAGGGTCCTGTTTTACCCTTTGGAACCCTAAAAAGCAATGAATACGGTCAAATCCATCAAATGATTCTACTACCCCATCATCGACTTGACATTTTTTCTGTTTTTACCCCATACTGTCTTCACGAAAGCTGGTGGTGGTTCGGAAAACGCAGTAAATCACGATTTCAATTTAATCTTGGTTTAGCCCTCCACTACTCCAGTGTTCAGCGTTCGCGTACTATTAATAGAGTTGGAGGTTACTAGATGGAGCATAATATATTACCTACATCTTTGTTGTAGTTACCACATTATTAAGCCCGATTACAGAGGCGCCAGCGTAAATTTAATAGCAACGTAAAAAAGCGTTCTCTCTATCAAATGCCTAAAGTGAAAAAGAAACAGAACTATGCTATTTAGCTAATATATGTGATTACGATGGCGCCTCTGTGATCGGGCTTATTATTTGCAATAAATACTTCGACCAATTATCTAGAGAGCCAGCCCTAAGTGAAAGTAGTCAAAAAATGTCCGAGCGTCGTCATACATACCGATTTAGATATTTACATTGAATAATTCACTATGTCACGGTTTTTTGAGTCGTGACGTTATGGCACCTAGTTTGTGCTTGTAACCGAGCACATTGGCATCGCGCGGCGTTGTAGTTGGCTTGCAATCGCCTTACGACTAACTAATAATCGGCCAAGTACGAGTCGGACTCGCGCACGGAGGGTTCCGTACTGTATGGGTGCCCCCCTTAAATATTTAATTTATTTTTAATTTTATTATTTATTATTGAAGTGGATATAAAACTAAATATTCTGTGAAAATTTCAAGCATCTACCTGATGCCATTATTAATATAGAGCGAAAAACGTCTAAAAATTCAGGTTTGTTGTATGGGAGCCCCCCTTAAATATTTATTTTATTTTGTTTTTAGTATTTGTTGTTATAGCGGCAACATAAATACATCATCTGTGAAATTTTCAGCTGCTTAGCTATCATGGTTCATGAGATACAGCCCGGTGACAGACAGACGGACAGACGGACATCAAAGTCTTAGTAATAGGGTCCCGTTTTTCCCTTTGGGTACGGAACCCTAAAAAGCATGCCCACTACATAGCTAGGACAGGGTTTTGGCTCGGACACTTTTATTGCACGACTCTGTAGATTTTGCTCGACGAATAAATACTAAAGTTTGTGAGATTGTCAGGGAATGATTTTGGTGTAGATAGCTTAACTTTTAACACCTTATATAAGTACATAAATGTAACTATACCGTTTAGCCATGTCAGAGGCCTTCAGGTGGCCTAAAACTGACACCAGGACAAGCCACCCGGCCTATACGAATTTACTTACTTAGGTATTTGAAACTATTGAAAACCACAGAGACAAACTCAATTTTGTTAAATAGATTTTGTTCAGTACCATTGAAGGTACAAGAGAAACTGCAAGCGAAAAAAGGCTCTTTTGACCTGCCTCGTCGAAAAGTGATAAGGAAGGACTATGTTCAACAGTGCATGTCTTACGGCTGATTTATTTTGACGAAGAGATAATGTAAGCACGTTATTAATATTAGGTAGAAAATAATGTTTTGATTACTAATAAAAAGTTCTTAAATATCAGATATTATTATTCGAGTTTCATTAGAATAGGCATAACGACTGAGTAAAAAAATTGTTAATTAATCGTTAAGTATAATTAGCCTGTAAGTTATATTTTCAAAATTTTTGACACGTATTTTTTTCTATGTTAATCAAACGACAAATGGCAAAGATAGACCTTGTCAAAGTTTGGGAGTGGGGGTCGTGACGTCACTTCTCTTACAGAAGTCTAAACATTTGTGACGTCGCGCGAAACTTTGACGGACAATATCTTCATGGGTATTTTTGTTTGATTGACAAAAGAAAATATACGTGTCTAATATATTTTAGGTTATGTGATGGACTAATTAAATATTTTTAGTTATCATGCCAATTATAGCCTTAAGTAGCGTTAATACTTTAGAAATTAAGGTATGTAGGACTGTATGTACCTTCTCCGACGTAGAAACTGTGTACACTACAGCCGCTTACTGTACCTTGTACTTGCCTACCTTGTCATAGTAAATTCCTAGATAACAACGTTAAATAAACTAGTTTTCCCGTTAACCTTATCTACGGTACTTAGAAGATAACTGACAGCTATGTACCTTTCATAGAAAAGTGTGAAATTTCCTTGTTATTCTAACTCCCAACCTAAAATATAAGGCACGAAGAGAGCTGTTTGGTATAAGTTTCACGTATGGTATCTGTATGTTTCATCCATCCATCCAACAGCCATAGGACGTCCACTGTTGGACATAGGCCTCCCCTAAAGATCTCCAATAAGACCGGTTGGTAAGTATAGTGGCTTGCATCCAGCGTGATCCTGCGGTCTTAATTACTGATAGCGCGCGAGTTGAATGCAGTCGGGGTCTGAGGTAAAGAGCGGGAGCATCTCCCCCCGCTATCCGCACGCCCCACCTCACGCGCCTGGGCGGGTTGGGCGTGCGGATAGCGGGGGGAGACATTCGCATTCCTAAGCTTTGCATTCAACTCGCGCGCTAACAGTAGGTCATCCGTCTACCTTGTGGGTGGACGTCCTACGCTGCGCTTACCGGTACGTGGTTTCTACTCGAGAACTTTTCGACCCCATCGGTCAGCAGTCTTCCGTGCTATGTGCCCTGCCCACTGCCATTTCAACTTGCCAATCCGCTGGGATATGTCGGTAACTTTGTTTCTTCTACGGATCTCATATAGGATAGTTCTCTCCATAGCTCGTTGGACTACTTGTATCTTGTTTGTTGTTAAAAGTATGTTTACTCTATTTCTATTATTTTTACAAGAATATACGAAAATTATAAGAAAAAGCTGCTGTTGTTAGCATTACAAAGGTGCTTATCTCTAAATACTTCAGAAGATATCATCTTTTATAATAACCTGAAATAGATGACAATGGAATCGGGCCGGACACATCGACCGCATGCACGAAGATCTGTGGGCCAAACCTGTACAATGTGGACACCTAACATCAAGAAACCCCTCGATAGGCCCAAAAAAGATGGCGAGACCGACTTGGTTCCCACTGCAGTGGATGGACCACCAAAGCTCTCGACCGAGATAAATGGAAAGAAGGAAGGGAGGCCTTTGCCCTGCAGTGGGACGATAACGGCTAAAATAGTAAAAAAGATAACAATAAAATACATGAACAATGAAAAATTTCAGCTGCCCTGACAAGGACTACATTACAAAGGTAGGTAAGGTACGTTGGGGTAATTCCGAAAATGGGTATATTCTGAAAATTCGAAATTTCTACCAATTAATAGAAAAACTTTACCGTTGGCACTACAAGCCTAGACGCCATATTGATTGTTCACGCCGCGTCAGTCATCCGCGAGTCGCTAACTCTAGAGAGACGTGTGAGGTGGCAAATTTAGTGAAACAAGGATTTTTCGCGCCTTTTTCGGTGTGTCACAATTACCCCAACACATTTTTCTTGGAGTTATGGTAAGTTATTCGCATAAATGTTTGTATATTCTATAAATAGTTCGTTTTTTACGATTTCGAGTCAGGAACACCAAGCTATACCTGTGTTTATTATTTAATATCGCAAATTCCCCATTGGGGTTATTACGTGACAGTATTATTTCACAATAGCCCCACTTAACTTTTCAATAGTAAGTAGCAGTGGTTCTCAATCTGTAGAAAAATACCTAGCTAGTTTGTTCATAAAGTGATAAAAACATTCTTCTGCAAATGAGACTTATTGTTTTTTTTTTATTATTAACTATTAACATTTTTTCCAGGTCAAATTTGCCTCGAACATATGTACCAAAGAAAATCAAAACATATACTCAAGAAGACTTAGCTCAAGCCATTGAAATAGTAAAAAATGGCGAGCTTACTAAGTATAGTGCAGCGCAACAGTACGGGATTCCTATGACAACAGTTTATGAACATGTTAATGAATGCAGTCAAACTAGGAAGCCGAATGCAACTGATAACCACTTACCCTGTATAGGCACTTAATACCTTACTGTTGATTTATTTTAAAATAACAAAAATAAATATTTAAATAAAATAAAACCAAAAGGTTGTGATTTAGATTATTAAGAGCCCGTAATTTATGTTTCTGCTAAAAACTAGATAAGTACGTGAATAAAGATTTGTTGTGCCTAAATAATTTATTTTTATTTTGATGCGAACTTCTACAGCTACTGTACTGTTATTGTTTCTTGCAGAGGGTGAAGAAATCAGACCAATTTCATACATAAAAGTTTGAGAATCACAAACTCTTCATGGGGTAATTCCGAAGTGCTAGACTTATGAAGTGTGAGATTACAGATAAGAGATAGGAAAAGTGTCGAGATTTTGTGTTTGGGGTAATTATGGTCTAAAAAAGACTTTAGAATTTATGTATATGTGCAATAAAATCAATTTTTGAATGATTCCGGAATTACCCCGAGATATTTCGTAATTTCCCTGACTTCATAAGAATATGACCCAATTTTTAAAATAACTAAATTATAGAAATTTGCTATTTTTATAGGTATTTAATAATGGTTATCATAATAGATATTCATATAAAGAACAAAGAAAAATAAAAAATAGCACTAACTAAATATGTATTTCAAATATTTAACTGAAATGTAAAAGCCTGGCCATCTCATATGAATTTATGTCACAATTACCCCAATACACCTTACCTACATATTTTTACTACCTGTAAAATAAAATAACAAAGTACAAAATCCAAAACAATAAACAAATTACAATACTTGCAATTAAATTGACGAATGAAAATAAGTACCTAACAAACCAAAAAACAATATTTTTGTTTTCGTAATAATGAATATACTTGTTACAAATCAGGAGGGTACGCGACCTTGATACATGTGTTGTGCATGTAAAGCTATTGCACATTTTTGTGAACGACTAATTGCTCTGCCAGGCACACACACTCATCATCATCATTTCGTTTCAATGGCTAAGTTGTGTGGTTTTTTTTTCTTGTTTTTTTCTCTAGGTTATTTATATTTACAATATTTACACAGCTATATGGTATCAAATGTGCTTTATAGACCAAAATATATTTTGTTTCTACACACACTAACGCATTACACTATATGTGTACTAACATGGCAGGAGAGAAGGAAATTTAACCACTCACGCCATCCTGAAGCTAGCTAAGTCCCATAAGTGCACCCGAATATTTGGAGTAAGGGTTTTCAATGCCTTGCCAAATATTATAAAATACGCAGCTTCTCTTGCAATATTCAAAAGAAAGCTTAAAATATTCCTTACTGACATGGCACCCTATAGCGTCAAGGAATTCATTCCAAAAATTGAATAAAATTGTAAATTTTTACATAATTTTTTAATAACAATGTTCACCTCAAGGATGTTACTATGTAATTGTATTTACATTCCTACTTAATAGGTATTATTTTCAATTTTTATTTTGTTATAATTATATCTGACGTGTAATATTGTACAATTACCAATAAAATTATCATTATCATTATAATATGCACGAATACTACATAAATAGACCGTGGTAGACACGTGATTTGTAACAACTGTACCCAATACAAAATCGTTGATAACAAACAAAACAAAGTCGAAGCACTCGAGAGTATTAATTATCGTATTATCCACTGTCCAGTACCCTTGAGCCTTCGTCATCAGCAGTAAAATGCATAATTTCATACTTTCATTCACAAGTGTATTGATGTGACCATGGTTTTTGTTTACTTCAGGACTTTATGTGGTATGTTTGAAACAAGCTATAGGGCGAATCAAACTTTTTTTTAGCATCTGTGAACATAAGGCGAATCATTGCGCAGTACAAAATTTAGCATCTTTGAACATAAGGCGAATCTATGCGCAGTACAAAATTAATTAGGTCAGCTACGCGAGAAGTAAGGATGTGCGCAGTTTTTAGGTAATTTCACAGACACCAAGAAGTTTGATTCAGCCTATACGTACACCCATACGATACCATATACAAGTAAGATAGCAAGTTTCTGAGACAAAATACATAGTTACATAGGTAACTATAGTCTGACCGTTTAACTGAGTCCACGCCTGCGCGGTACAGGGGCGCGGGGGTAGACGACAAAGGGGGATTGAGACAGGTGCAGGCGGTGAGGACCCGCCGCCCGCACCTGTCTCAGTCCCCTTTGTCGTCTACCCCCGCGCCCCTGTACCCGCGCAGGCGTGGACTCAGTTAAACGGTCAGACTATATAGTGTTTCATACATTTCAAAATAATCACATCTCGGCCGAAACGTTGGGATACAGAGGTATTTTATTTATCTCGTATTTTCAGTCTGCGATTAGTCCCGTAATATAAAAATGATATGCTCAAGTCCGAAAACTTTGGAAGCAAATTATAAGGGACGCGAAATGTTACAGAGCATAATGTATTACCTACATATTCATTGTAGTTACCACAGTAATATTAGAAATAAATACTTCGAGCAAATATCTAGAGAGCCACAGTCCCGAAGTGAAAGTAGTAAAAAAATGTCCGAGCGTCGTCTGAAAATGAAGGTCAACGAGTCAAGTCAACGAGTCAGTCAAGTCTTTAAGGTTCATATTAGTAGAATAGTTTTCGACAGTTTGCGTGTTGCCAGTGACATGTGGATGCGTGTAGTGTGTGTTGCGTGATGACATGTGGAGCTGAAACGTAATCTTTTACTGTGGGCCTTACAAATCAGCTCATGATAGCCCAACGTGTTCAGAAATCGCAGACGAACCAAAGTTACCGATATAGCCCAGCAGAATGGCAGTGGGCAGGGCACATAGTTCGAAGAACGGATGGCCAATGGGGCTGTAAAGTTCTCAAATGGAGTGGACTAGGTCGACGTAGACTGACGATATAATAAAGATCACAAGAACTCGCACGATACAGACCGCTTCCAACCGCCCTTACTGAAATCCCCATAGGAGAGGACTATGTCCAGCAGTAGATGTCCTACGGTTGATGGACGGATGGATTAGTAGAATAGTTATTTTTTGCAAAAAAATAGCATGACCGACTTTGCCCGTGTACAGAATTCGCGAATATTTCGCACGGATCGATGTGGCAAATTTTCACATTATTGTTTATTTATCAAAAACTAATCAGCCGATTTTAATAAAAATTTAATGGAACCATTTTCCAATAAAAAAAGAGTTATTGAAATTGGACTACTATGAAAAAAGTTATGCGTGGTTTTACATAAAAAAAAATTATACGCGTCGAATTGAGTACCTCCTCCGGTTTGGTTCGTCGGTCAAAAAATAAATGATTTTATAAAATCCATAGAAGCTGATAAATTATGGTGGCCCTAGCACTCGAGATGGCGGGAGGCTCGCGATAACAGCCTCCTCAAACGTGCTCACGCGCACGGCCCGAGCGCGCGTCGCGTTCCACATTCTCGTCCCACCTTTCACGTGATCGTGATAAGGACGATTTCGCTGTGATAATCGAACTCCTGAAAATTCCATTACAATAAAAACTATTTTCTCGTAACAATCGAACTCCTAGAAATACCGTCAACGTACGTTTATCTAACGTAACTATAGTTTTCCAGTGATTTAGACTAAAGTGCCAGTGTAATACAGACAGGTTTAAATTAAAAAGTTCGTCTTATCACTACGATAATAAAGGTTAATCAAACAATCAACAGGAATATTCTGCTGAAAATAAAAATTACCGTATGCAAATTAATTAACAAATTGATCATAAAAACATAGAGGCTCTATCTTATTAGGACGCCATGGTAGCGCAATCTATAAAAATTTACTTGGGTTTCGTAACCACTGAACACCAGTAGGTATATATGTTTATCCTCCATACAACTCCATACATTTTGTTGGTAGCGCAGTCATCGTTTCTTAGTGATTTAGAGCCCTAATATTCAAAGATCAAAAAAAACTTGTTATAGTTAAAAAGATAAAAAAATAAGAAAAACATTTTACGGTGATTTTTTTCTTCAGCTGCTTGATTCTAAAGTGCTTAGTGTCAATAAGTAAAGTTAAGTGCCAGTGGATTTTAAAAATAATACATGTCTTAGTGTGAATGTGCGTTATTTTACGGTAATTGATCTCCACAAGCGATGCAGTAATTAGTTTGAGTTTGTATAATGAGGCGTTTTACTTTTCAAATTTATTGTCTTATTGTCTTGTAGACAAGCATAATGGAAATGGATATCGAGTAGTGATGTTTGATGGAAAATCTATTCTCTGTTTTATCTCTGCTTGCAAAGGTAAGTATTTTTTAGAAATCATTCCACTAGCTTCGATTCTTTGTATTCAATAACTTTGGGCCTGAAGTGTTTTGTTATCTGAAGTATTTTGTTATAGAACGGTAGGAGGAACAAGTACTCGCCTCGCCTCAAGACGAATCAGACAAGCCGAAACTCGATAGGGTGGCGTCGTTTCATTACAGAGTTCCTATGACCACCTTCCAGCTCCATCATCAGACCCTGGTTACCATTGAAAGACAAGCTACTCGCCAAGACCATGCAAATGAACCCAAACTCGATGAGGTTGTGTCGTTTCATTGCCAAGTTCCTTTTGCTACCTTCCAGCTTCATCATCAGATCAGCACCATGTCATCATAATATTGCATTGTCACGCGATTTATACATGTTTGCAAAATTTCAGTTCAGTCGGTCCCCGGGAAGTGGATCAAATTTACTCGTAACTTAAAGATTTGATTACAGACCGACAGACAGACAACGGGACAGGCGAAACTTAATAAAAGCTTGTTAAAAGATAATAGAGTATTGAACTGTATAAAATATTATAGAATAGGTACAGGACTGTACCAGCCTATAACAGCACACTGCTGAACTGCTACCCACAAAGAAAGATTGGGCCAGATCTACCACCCGGCCCAGTTTTGGGATTCACACACGCCTTCAACATTAATGTTTTCATGAAGTATGCAGATTACAAGAGTTTCCCGACAACGTTTCAAAAGCCAGTAGTGTAACATTCTGTACATGCCTAAATTCAAATTCATGAATTATAACCTTACGAATCTAAAGCGAGCGTTTTTCCACTAGTCCAACACGGCAAAGCGTTCTTCCGCGAAACCTTATACAACCTTATTCAAGATAATTACGTGATTGATAACTGTAACCAGCAGACTAATTATTAACTTGTAACCCTGATATTTCTTGTCTAAGTGTCGGCAATCAAGGCTGTCGTCGCAGACGGGAGCGGCAAAAACGTCTCATTTCCTCTGAAATTTCCTGCAGTCATCTTTACCTAGATCTAGACGACTAGCGACTACTTAAAACTATTCATTTGCAAATTCCTGACTTAGATTACTTAGCCGCTTAGTTACACCATGTAAGTCAATAGTAATACCATGTTATAAAGTAAATTAGTTGGTAGGTAAATACCGGGTGAATAGCCTTGGCGTCATTCAGAGTTTAAGCCAACATTTTTTAGAAATTGCTTGTATTTGCTACACATCGTTAAATTAGTTGGTAAAACCTAAAATTGTAGGTTAGCTTGCTGATCATAACTTCCTAAGTAATAGCTAAGTTGTATGTATGTACCTACTCTATCCTAGGTTTAACCTTTTCCTTACGGCGACCAGAAATATTAACTTACTAGGTGATTACTTTGACTTAGAATTTATTCTAGTAAACGAATTATAACCTAAATGTAATCATCGATTATTAACTTATCCAAAAAGCGATCTTGTTACGAGCTAGTGCATTTATTCATTACAAATACTACATTCAATTTTCTATACATGAAAAGCTATAGGATGATCAATGCACCGATTTAATACTCTCCATATTATTATAATAAAACTGCTGAAACCCACTACCATTATCTTAATTATTTCACTTCTACAACATAGTAATATAGTAGTACATGTTGATGAGTCGCCAAAATTAATTCAAAGCGCGCAAAGTTGCGCCACGGAAAGGGTTACCAAACATCAAATTAAAAATTACGAAGAAAAAGTCTTCTTTTTTTTTCACTATGGAAACTGACGTGGTTTTCGTACATTTTAATTATGTAAAACACAGGTGTTACTCACGTTTGATTTTTAGTAGGATACTACTATAGATTCGATCGCATTTGGCGATCTTTCTCAAGGTTGGAGTACTAGCACGCGGGCTAACACTCGGGCTCGTCTCGCATAGCACTCAGTGCTATGCGAGACGAGCCCGAGTGTTTTACTTACTTAAAAAGTCTTCTCTTTACCATATTTTGGAAAATTTCTGCAATTCGCAAAAGATCTAAATTACATTTTTGTTAAAGGTCAAAATTCAATTATTGATGATGATGTATAAAATATTTGTAATACAATACAATACAATTCATTTATTGGTAACTTCAGTTACATGTCATATATTTGGAAGTCCAACAGTAATTAGTGAAAACTTGCTTTTACTCGCAACTTCGCCCCAGCCTAATAACTTATAACACATTCCAAATCTTTAAACTAGTGTACCTATTCTTTATTTTCAAAAATCAAGACGATCTGTCGCTTCGTTGCTAGTTCGTTACGTGAAAGAGTAATTAACATCATACCAGCAAATGCACTTTCGGATTTAAAATATTGCTAGTTTACCCGATAAACTTTATTTACCGAGAAATATATCTTTGGTACGATAATTTTTATATCCTTAGTAGTTATAACGAGTACTGAAAACAACAGAACGGAGTTATATATTTATATATAACTATATATATGTACCTGTTCTCAGACCTACACAAAAAAACATAAACATCGATCGAGTTGTTTCGGAAAAATTCCATAACAAAGCTGTGATACGAGGTTTTTAAATATTATAAGAAGAATAGGTACTAGATCAGTAAAATATAGAAAGGCTTCCAGCAAAATCAGTTAATTACTAAAATTCAGGCGCTATACGGAGATAAAAAATACTGAAATCTCATGCCCCATCCACTCTCGCGAGCGCCTCGTCGACACTCTCGTGCTCGCGTTCCCTCGTGTCGCCTCGTGGAGAGTGCGGATGGGGCATCAGAAAAAAATCCTAAGTTATGGTAACCCTAGCCACAAAGCCACAAGCGTCACCCACAATTTCGCTCATTTAGCTCGTAATAACGCTCATTTCTCCGGTAAAAGTTAATGCGCCTTACCTTAGTTTAATTTGTGCAAACAAATGTCTCGCAAACACTTCACGCGAGGTTTGGTTAGCTTCAAACTTGTTTTACTATTTAATTCACTTTCGCGAAGACTTATCTTGAATAATATTGAACTAAGCGTAACTTGCATTTTATTTTGCTTTAACATAACATAAAAGATTGAGTTAATGAGACAGAAGTTTGGTGTTAGTTCGTATAAATCGGCTGCGTATAGCTAGAATTTTTTTTGAGAGGAGCAACTGCCTATTTTTTGCCACATCAATAAAAATAGAATATAACGAAATACAATAAAACTTTCAAGTTTTCTGGGGGGAACGGGTAGTAGTGACCTCTGTAGAAAAGAAATTTCTAGAATGGTCACTACTACCCATTCATTCCCTACTAACATACTAGAATATGTACTGTTGCATGAATTTTGTTAGTTTTGAATAAAATAGTGACACCAAGGCTAGCCACCCGGCCTATACGAACTTACTTACTTGAGTAAAATAGGTCTTAATAATTGCACATAACATAGCTTACTCGAACACTAGGTACCTGAATGTACATATTGAGCATGTAGGTATGGTATATAATAAAAAAATATGAACTAAGATAAGAAAGTTAGAAACGGGAGAATCTAAGTACGTCACAAGTCGTATATTTTTATTATATTGTTAGATTAGGTAGGTACCTATCATTATTATACCGTAGTTAAATGCATTCGGTATCGTTAAGACCATTTGTTATAAAGTAGGATTCTAAAGATATTTTATCTTAATTAAAATGAGACTTCACTAGTAAAACACCGGCGATTTGTGAATAGGAATCAATATTTCAAGGGACCTGACAAAAATTTTTTTAATGATTTCCTAGAGAAACGTGGTCTTTCACGCCACAGCGTTATCAGTAAGCTGAAAGTAGGCCAACGTTCTATGAAGAGAGTATGCTTGGCTTTCGAAACAGGAATGAGGAAATTCGTAGACGAAACAAAGTTAACAACATAGCCCTGTGAGATTAGTAGTGGCAGTGGGCAAAGCTCATAGCTCGTAGAACGGATGGCTAGATGGCTGGTTTAAAAGAACTAAATAATTATTTTTCGCAAAAAATGGCAACACCGCCTTCCATCGTGAACCAAATTCGAATATTTCGCTCGAATTGTTTACAGTATCGTTGATTTTTTAAGAACGGCTCAGCTTATTTGTGTAAAAATTTAATGGGACCACCTCGGGAGTGTACTCTTTCGAATTAAAAATAATTTTTTGATTCGGTTCTCAATTGGCGAAATTATCGATGAACATACACAAAAAAAAATACATACAGACGAACATAACACCTCCTCCTTTTTGGAAGTCGGTTAAAAATACTGGAACATGTTTATACTAAATATAACGAAAAAACTTACAAGTAGTTTTTAGATACTATGTAAATCCGTTAGAACCCAAAGTATTTCTACAATGACAAACAATGCCCACTTAAAATACTTGATTTATCGTGGCTTGTAATATATGTCAGGTATTTTATTATACACCTGCGGAATTACAGAATTTCTACCCATTAAACAAAGGATGAAAATCTTACAGTACAAATATACCTAGTAGGTATTTTAATTTGAAATATTTTTAAACACACTAGTATGCAAGCTTACAGAAAATAACGAGACGATTTGATACTTACTATAAAATTTAAATTAAAAAAATATGTTGTTTTCAGCATAGTTCAGCAAAGATGTGTAAAAGTGTTTTTTTTTTCTTTATTACTTTCACTGTACCTACTGAAGTTATACTGAAGTTAATCACGTCAATAAAATGCAAGTAGGTTCCTACTTTGCAAACGTCTTACCTATTCTTTTAGAGTCACAAGCGATTATGATCACCTTATTCCATGGTTCATATTCCATGAAAATTTGAGGTTTTGGGTTCATATCGCACCCATAACAAGACTGTCGAAGAAGCATGTATTGTAAGCTACCTAATAAAATTAAAAATTCTTGCAAAATTGATGACTTACTGTGTTATTATTGATACGGCAATTGCCGTAATATACGGTAATTCAAGTTGTATTTTTGCGAAATACGGCAGACTTTTTACTAATATACGTCAATTTCAGACTGACTTAGCACCTACCGCCCCTTAAGATTTGCGAACTTGACGAGTGTATACGACAATTTTTCCCCGAATTGACCCAAATACGGCAATTTGAAAGTAGAGATACGGCAGCCCAAGTTTTTTCTATAATAACGCTGACGTCATATTGATTTCCCGTTTGTGCCAGCCGGGATGCGATTGTATGGTTCCCGAATGATAAAATTGATTTTGATGAGAGTGACAGATATCATGATGACGATAAGATATTGATAAAATAAGACCTATGTTTATAAACAAAAAAAAATCAACTCGTTTTCCAAAGGTCGTCGTTATAAATGTTTTTTCCATCCGTAATATTAAATACTTCGCACGCTGTGCTATTTTGAGGCTATTATAGATCATTGCCAAATCACTTCCCCTAGAATTTCCATCAATTTCCTAAGATAATGGAAATAGAACTTATTTCAAGCTATATAGTCTACATTATACTAAATATACACATATATCCTATATACGTAGCGCTCGTAGCGTAGTTTGATAAGGTGTTTGTCAGCGATCACCGAAATTAAGCAACGTTCCGCACGGTCAGAATTTGGATGGATGACCGGGTGGCATTTTCCAACTGACCGTGGCTCGAATGACATGTTAAATTGTAGGTCCCGGTTGTTTCAACCGTTTAGCCAAGTCAGAGGCCTTCAGGCGGCCTAAAAACTCTGACCCCAGGGCTAGTCACCCGGTCTATACGAACTTACTGCATTATTTTATATAGAATAAAATGTCCTCTATCTTACAAATAACCTTCATAGTTTACCTCAGATCTAAATACCTACCATACCTTCATACAGCCTGACTGATAACTCTAAGTACCTATCTGAGTAAGTCTCTATAAAGCCATAAGGTTACTAGTATTTTAGGATTAATCATTAGGACTGACAAATTACACTTCATTTATTCTTCTAGGCATTATTGTAAATGAAATGCTGAATTTCATATTTTTTGAAAGTAGAACTTTTTTATGGAACTGCTAATTTTATTCGAAATTTTACTTGCCGGTACCGCTACCGGTACTGAACAGGCCTATCCATGAAGGTTTGGGGCATATAATATACTACGCTAGCTCAGTGCGGATTGGTGGATTAACTACAATGTTATCCTAAAATACGTCTGTCATCTAGAAAATCACCCGGTATAAACATCGACATGGTTTCATTTTTATATTTGGCAGGTATAACCTTGCACCTACATCTTAGTTACACCAAAGTTTAGTTTAGTACCATTTCTACACCGCTATACCTACCTACCAACCTACCTACCTACCTACCTACCTATCGAGCGCAGGCTTGATGACTTCCAGCCTTCCGAACAAGCCGGTTTCCGAAAGGGCTTTAGTACCATGGACCACATTCATACGCTACGGCAGGTTATACAGAAGACCGAAGAGTATAACTTGCCACTTTGCTTAGCGTTTGTGGACTATGAGAAAGCCTTTGATTCGGTCGAGACTTGGGCTGTGCTCGAGTCTCTCCAACGATGCCGTATTGACTATCGGTACATCGAAGTGTTGAAGTGCTTGTATAATAACGCCACTATGTCGGTCCGAGTACAGGAAGAGAGCTCCAAGGCGATCCCTTTAAAAAGAGGCGTAAGACAGGGAGACGTAATTTCTCCGAAACTGTTTACGGCTACTTTGGAGAACGCCTTCAAGCTCCTGGAATGGAAAGGATTCGGCATCAATGTCAATGGCGAATACCTCACTCACCTTCGGTTTGCCGACGATATAGTAGTCATGGCAAAATCGATGGAAGAGCTCAGCACGATGCTCGAAGGCCTCAATCGGGTTTCTCAACAGGTGGGTCTTAAGATGAACATGGACAAGACGAAAGTTATGTGTAATTCCCATGTTGTACCCACCCCGATCTCTGTTAGGAACTCGGTTCTTGAAGTCGTTGACTCGTACGTCTACCTAGGACAAGTAGTCCAGTTAGGTAGGTCCAACTTCAAGAAAGAGGCCAATCGCCGAATCCAACTCGGCTGGGCAGCGTTCGGAAAATTGCGTAGCGTCTTCTCGTCCGACATACCTCAGTGCCTCAAGTCGAAAGTTTTCGACCAGTGTGTGTTGCCAGTGATGACTTATGGCACAGAAACGTGGTCTCTCACTATGGGCCTTATTGGTAAGCTCCAAGTAGCCCAACGAGCTATGGAGAGGGCTATGCTCGGAGTCTCTCTGCGAGATCGAATCAGAAATGAGGAGATCCGTAGAAGAACCAAAGTTACCGACATAGCCCAACGGATTGGCAAGTTGAAATGGCAATGGGCAGGGCACATAGCGCGGAGGACTGATGACCGATGGGGTCGAAAAGTTCTCGAGTGAAGACCACGTACCGGCAAGCGCAGCGTAGGACGTCCACCCACAAGGTGGACGGATGACCTCATTAAGACCGCAGGATCGCGCTGGATGCAAGCCGCTTCCAACCGGTCTTATTGGAGATCCATAGGGGAGGCCTATGTCCAGCAGTGGACTTCTTATGGCTGATGGATGGATACCTACCTACCTAACGCCCAGATATGAATATTCAGTGATAATGAGACAGTCGTGCGTCCCGCGTTATCACCGCCTTGACGTATGTGTACACAGTCTACGTAGATATAGGAAAGTATATGTTTGCACTGTGAAGATTATGCAGTACACAACGACAAAAATATCCCCAGAACTGAGTGAAAGAGCCACTATCGCAAAATCCAAGAACTGGAAATATAGGTACTCGTAAAGTATTCCAGTATGGCCAACTCTATAAATAAATTGGTGGCACTATGTTGCCTAAATTGGATGTTTTTACCTATACTCTCTTATGTAATACATGTCTTTGTTTATTTTAGACAATAGCAATTACTTTAACACGTCGTCTGAATTAGTATAGTGAGTCAGATTTGAAAATGCGAAGACGTCATCTCTCTCTTTTTTTGATTAATTAAACAATGGAACTTTTAGAAATTACTAGAAACGTTAACTTTTTCTTGGATTTACATACACCATCGATTTTTTCCTCGAAACGCACAGAATATGGAAGAAGAAGTGAAACGCGATCGATTTAGATATCGTGTGATTTAACTATACCTAGCACGAGTTAGAAAGGGACGAAGATAAAATCTTACATCATGTATGACATCTCGATTCTGGATGACTTAATTTTGACAGTTCTTAATCAAGAATTCTAATAATATCATAAACGTGAAAGTTTGTAAGGATGGATGGATGGATGTTTGTTACTCTTTCACGCAAAAACTACTGAACGGATTGAGATGAAACTTTGCAATTATATAGCTTATGTATCAGAATAACACAGAGGCTATAAATTATTATAATAATATTGCGTGAATTTTCCATATTATAATAATAAGTGTTACTTAAGTAGGAAAAATTCTGCCACCTGCGAGCTATTCTAGCAGGCGCTCCAAGAAATGTCAAAAGGAACTGTCGAATCGAACAAATGTCAAATCGATTTTTTTTGTATTTTTTTTTTCACCCCCTTTATTAAGGGTGGTAAGGCAGGGCCTCGAAATATCATGCGGGCGAAGCCGCGGGCAAAAAGTAGTCCTCAATGAACTAGGAATAAGTTCATTGAAAATCCTACATAATATTTTAAACGTGAAAGTTTAAGAGTATGTTTGGATGTTTGTTACTCTTTCACGCACAAACGGCTGAACCGATTTAGATAAAATTCGGTACGAAGGTAGCTTAGACCTTGGATTAACATATAGGTTACTTTTTATCTCGTGTTGACATGGGTAACACCGCGGGGCGCAGCTAGTTCAATATAATATATTTGTGGTGAGAAAAACTCTCAACTGGCTTCACGCGTTAGGTTTTTGAAACTTTTTATTTTGAGTGTGAACGTAAGTTTTCCTAAGATATTTTCCTTTACCGAAGCCATGGGACGTAGTGAACGTTCACATAAGTATCGTGTCTGTAAGAGTTCAGTTCCAGCTCAAACAGCAATGAGTACAAATTTCCCATAGCAATAAAGTAAAATTTAATTACAAAATAAACTTATATAAAAGTGGATTAAACTTTCAAATCAACTCAAGGAATTATCGATGGAAAAGCTATTAATAAGGGGCAGTTCTTTGATGCCATCTTTAGAGACCACCTTTACCTGGAAGCTGGGCAGGTTGATGAACAGTCTCTCGTGGATCACCTTTACGCAAAGCTTCATAATTTCGTAAGCTTCTTGTTCAGTTAAATCTGAAACAAGTAAATCTTAGATTAACGAGAGCAGTGCTGGGCTGCGTGGTGCAGTGTTGTGGTTCAAAACTCTGGGTGGTTGGTATTACAGAACTCTCGTGAGCATGCGTAACGCCTAACATCAAGCAAAAGTACAGCATTTTTTGGGTTCCGTACCCAAAGGGAAAAACGGGACCCTATTACTAAGACTTCGATGTCCGTCTGTCCGTCTGTCCGTCTGTCCGTCTGTCCATCTGTCCGTCTATCCGTCCGTCTGTCTGTCTGTCTGTCTGTCACCGGCCTGTATCTCATGAACCATTTTAGCTAGGCAGCTGGAAATTTCACAGATGCTGTATTTCGGTTGCCGCTAAACAACAAATACTAAAAACAAAATAAAATAAATATTTAAGGGGGGCTCCCATACAGTACGGAACCCTCCGTGCGCGAGTTCGACTCGTACTTGGCTGATTATTATGTTCTTTTAAGATTAATTGTCGCGTCAGACACAAGAAGCGCTGGCGTGACGATCTTGACTCATTCGAGAGGGGTTGGCAAGAAGTTGCGATGGGTCGCGACTCCTGGAAGGAAATGGGGGAGACCTTTGCCCAGGAGAGGAACAGCATAGATAAAAAAAAGTTGCGTCAATTAATTATAAAAACATACCTAAAAAAAACGGCTCTTTCGTGGTTTCGCCCCGCAAGCTGTTCGGCCCGCGGGGCGAATCAACGAAGACTCTTTTTGAAGGCCCTCTTTCGCCCCGCATTGTTTGGAGCGGGGCGAAAAGGGGCATTCAAAAAGAGTCTTCGCACTAAACGTAAACCAGGATTATAAAAAAAAGTTCTCATTTTCACAATTCAGTTGTTGAATTCACCAGCAGTATATATGCCACTCAAGATTGGTTATATTAAGTACTAGCGACCCGCCCCGGCTTCGCACAGGCAGGTGTATTATAAATATAAACCTTCCTCTTGAATCACTCTATCTATTAAAAAAACCGCATCAAAATCCGTTGCGTAGTTTTAAAGATTTAAGCATACATAGGGATATAGGGACAGAAAAAACGACTTTGTTTTATACTATGTAGTGATATAGTCATTTATTCATAACACCATTTGTTTCAAGTCAAGTAGTAAACATTACAGGCAATATACAAATATAGCACGAATTAATAAAAACAAAATAAGAAAACTTGAAAATACCAAATTAGTCAACAGTTGAGGTAATTTCAAAAAGGCATTTACATAATAAAATAGTTGTTCATGTAGCCAAAATTTCGATTAATTCTTAAACGTCGCAGCAGATGGTGCATCCCGAACTTCTACGGGTATTCGGTTGTATATAGCGGGCCCACCAATATTTAATTATACAGAGTTCTCTTATTTCGCCAGCCTATGAGATGCAGTCACCAGTTGGTTTTTCCTAGCATTCCCCACACACAGCGCCACGCGGGACGTTGTGCGCTCACTTTGCCACAATCCATAATAATAATACGTACGTAGATTATAGGATTATATTAGTGGATTAGAATTCACAGTAATCCGTACGTAATATTATTATGAATTGTGGCAAAGTAACAGGAGCGCACAACGTCCCGCGTGGCCGTGCTCGCGAGCCGCCTGAGCACGAAGCACGAGCGGCTCAGCTTCCCACATAGCTTTTGTATGTGCGGGGTAGTGGTAGCGGTGTGCGGGTAGGTATAGAGCTTAGGATTAGCTTACCGTAGTTGTGATAGTAGCTCAGTATGCCCATGCTGAGGAGCCCGCCGAAGCCGTGCACAGCGTAGGGCACCTTCACGCAGGAAGCCAGCATGTCCAGCGAATACAGCTGCCCGCCTTCCTTCTCGTTGTGGCCAACAATCAGCATGTTCAGCATAGCTCCGACCCGCGAAGGTGTCTGTTAAACCAAATTTTGGTTGTCTGTAAAGTCAGTTTCATCATCATCACCATCCGCAGCCTTCTCTATCCTAATGCTGAGATAGACTTCTCTTTTACGGTGTCATTTGTCTTTGCTAATCTTGTTCAGGTATGACCCGCGATTTTCACTGTATCAAAGTCAGTTTACGGACGATATTTGTACGTGATAACGTCAATAGCATATTTTCAATGTTGTCAAATAGCCTATTGTTGCAAGCTATTCCATTTCTATACTGTTAGCACTAATATAATTAGACTAGCTGCACCCAGCGGTGTAACCCGCATTAGCCCGAAATAAAAAGTAGTCTGTTTTAATCCAAAATCTAAACTACCTTCGTACCCGATTTCCGCAATGATATGCGCACGAATGAATGACGAAATGAATTTTGTGGATCTACATGTTGAGACGAGGTGTCCACGAAACTACCACGTCAGTGTTAACGTATGCGTCTACTAGTTTACCACATCAGTTAAATAGTTACATATTCATACTGTTTCCTAGAAGTCATGTCAGTAAAATTGGATGAGTTGATTCATTTAGTGTTTTTTTTTTTTTTTCATAAATCTCACGTAAGTTAATATCAAGTTGCTCATAGTTCAATAATATTCCAGTTCAGAGCTTTCGAGAGTCCTTACATACAAATTTTAAATGTTCAAAAATATAGTTCCTGAGCATATTTCAGTAAGTACTAAATTATTATTTACCAGTCCCGACACATAAAACTTTTTTTTTTAAAGTAGTCGTCTCGAATTAAAATACTGTATTCCGAACGAAATTCGAGGAAAAGACTTAGATGTCGATAAAGCCCTGCAAAGTATTGACCCAACTAGCAAACATACCGGGTCCCTAAGAGTGTCAGCAAGGGTCTTCCTTGTGAAGTGTACTACAGCACTGGTGTCCAGACCGTATTTATTCCTCATCTGGTACAGCTCCAGGTTCTTGGCCACAAACTGTGAGAATTGCGCCGCGTCGCCCTGGTCTCCCATGATGCCGATCAGGAGCTTGTCGGTTATTTGGTAGAGTTTGTTGTCATCTGTAAATTAGTAGGTATTATTATAGGATAGGATTATTGACAGTACCTAATGACGCAATGAATCATAATTATATTGCTGCTTCGCTTGCTCAATATTTTGGTTTTTGTGTTATCCCATAGAAATCTATGGGATCTATCTGTTATCTTTTTTTATTCCGGAATAAAAATTCTATGACTCTCTCCAACTTATAAACTAAAAATATCCAGGCAAAAACATAAGTCGATCCCTCCTTCTGTTGCTGCGTAAAAGAGTAACAATCTAACAAAATTTACATATTTATTATACTTTTAGTAAGGTATTATCATTTATTACAAAAACAATTGAGCACATACCAAATAGGTACCAAAAAGTAATTGAGTGTTAGGCATTGTTGTGTATTGATAAAATCCTAGCACCTTCTTTAGGCCATTCTGGCGTAGATGTAGCTCATTCGAATGCTTGGAGGACGCTTGCCCAAATACCGAGCTTCCAAAGACTTTGTCATCGCAGAGACTGTTTGATCGGCCGATCTGCGAACTAGCACGGAAACCTCTTCAAGATACGTGTCCTAGCGTCGCGGATCGCGCTCGTATATGGGAGTCCGTCTTGGGTTACAATCTTTGCCCTCTTTCAAACTGGTAGCTTTTAGACCCAACTGCATTTCGTCTAGCTGTCAGCTTACGCTTGGGTGCAAGGTGTTGTGAGGCCCATCGCTGTCAGTGTGGTATTGCAGTTGACCAGCTCGGTCACCACGGTCTCTCTTGCTCAAGAAGCGCTGGTCGAACTGGTCGCCACGCCAGTCTGAACGATATCATACGCAAGGCTTTTGCCACCGCCAATATCACAGCCATACTCGAACCGAGTGGGCTCGCGCATGGTGATGGCAGAAGGCCTGACGGTATGACACTGGTCCCATGGAAGTGTGGACGGCCCTTAGTATGATACGCGACTTGCGTCGATACTTTGGCGCCGTCACATCTTTCCGAGACTCAGAGTAGGGCTGGAGCGGCGGCCAATTCGGCGGAGCAGCGCTGCACGGCGCAAATACGCTAATCTCGGCAGTGGTTACATATTTGAGCCGTTTGGAGTTGAGACATTGGGTCCGTGGGGGCCGGGAGCTCATCTTGTTTTCAAAAGTTTTTCTGAGCGTCTGGTGGACGCGACGCGTGACCAAAATGCTGGTGTTTATTTGGCTCAACGCATAAGCCACTTATATTGCCATTCAACGTGGTAATACTGGCAATGCAGCCAGCATGCTGGGCACGATGCCAACTGGCAGTGGGCTTGATCATTTGGATTAACTTTAGACCTTCAAGGGTCTGTGAATGATCTGCTCCACCGGGTACAGAATTCGAATAGTTTGCACGAATCGATGTGACATTCTAGTAGGTACATTATTGTTGATATATCAAAAACGGCTCAGCCGATTGCGATACAATTTAAATGGGACTCTGGAGTGTACTCTTTCGAACTAAAAAAGATTTTTTTAAATCTGTTCATAATTGGTGAAAAATATCGATGAACACACAAAAAAAGAAATACCTACCTACGTACAGACGAACATGGTACCTTCTTCTTTTTGGTAGTCGGTAAAAGTCTTACTTCATCATTCACATTAAGATCAGTGTGAACCGCGAACTTGGTCATACAAAACAATAAGCTGTTATCTACCTCTAAATACTCCTATTATCCGATTTGACTGCTTTTTTTTCAAGTAATCAATATTTTAATCGCTAGAGTTAAGCGTCTTAGTTTTGCAGTTTTTAAATGAATTTTAAGCTCGCCTCTAAAAAGTCATATTTTTACGCAAAGACTTGGCGGAATAGTATACAGAAACTAATAACTTTTCTGAAAAAAATAAAACGTTTGAGCGTGCAATATTTCTTACTCAAGCGATTGACACCAAAAGCATAACATTTTATTACCATGTAAGGGGTAAATTATAACAAAAATGTACCTAATATTATTTCTATCTTTTACAGAAAACGCGAAAACAGTGGTAGATTCACAGTCCTCGTAATCTCATAATAATTCTGCATTTAGTCGCACCCGGCTAGTCAAGTAGGCAAAACCACTTATTAAAAGGTTACTTTAATTCACAATTTACCTAATGCTCAGGCAGTATATAACTTTAGATAAGAATAGGCACTAAATTGTGGGCATTTCCAAATCTAGGACGACGTCTTCATGACGAAAATTGAATGGGAATAGCCTTGAACTGCTGTGGACACTAAGTATTGCAAACATTGCAAAGCATTATATGTACATATTTTTCAGATTATAAGTTTTGTTTGTTCATATGTTTACTTATCGAAATCTTTGCTTTTGAATCTATACTAGTAATTGTAAAGCTGAAGAGATTGTTTGTTTGAACGTGCTAATCTCTGGAAGTCTGGAACCGCTGGTCAGATTTGAAAAATTATTTCAGTGTTGGATAGTGTACATTTTGTAGGCTATAAGCTATACATGGTTATTTCTTATCAATTAGCATCCTTTTAGGGGCTTATTCTGTGCATCAAAACTAACAACTTTTGTCCTGCGACTTTTATCAAAACTCAAAAAAATAAATTGTTGTTCCATAGAAAAACATAAAAAAAATAGTTCACCCGCGACATAATGTATGGAACGGGTGGATTTGCCTCAATCGCTCTTTAAAGGTTATGTTCAACAATGGCCTTGTACAGTAAGTACCAAAAACAATCGGTGAGATCAACTGACTTCACATTGCATAGAGATACAGAAAAGACGATCCCATAATAGGATAGATAAATTAACGTTCCGGTCAACCAACAACTGATGGCTATATGATTTAAAAACTCTGACACCAGGTCTGGCCTCTCGGTCTATACGAACTTACTTTGCCAACAAAAGCGTTTGATCCTAAACTCATTGAAACTTTACTCTAATCCAAAACGTTTAATCTGAACCGTGTCACCGTTACATAACAACCAAACTTACGCCTACAGGTAGCATGGCAATAGTACTACCTCATTTCTACAGTGCACTATCACACTTGTTGAAAAATGCGATAGTGGCTCTCGAATCACAGTCTTAAAATATATTGGCGGCACGTTGGGAAGCACCAAAATTTCAAAGTCAAACACGGTGAAGCACACGGCCCCTCTATTGCAGAAGTACTTATGAGGATAAAAAGGTTTCAAGGTTTGAATTAGAAATCTTTATTTGCATCTCTAAGAAACCTTAAGATATTAACATACACATAATATTAGGTATTTGCTAATACTAGGTATACTTGAGAACCCTGTGTATAGGGTGTTGCAAAATTGTATAGAATACATCTAACTTAAAAGCTACTATCTTCGCTACTATACATTATGCTTTTAGGAATTTTCTTATAAGCTAGATATACCTACATATTATTATTATCTCTATTATTTTATAAACTAACTAGGTATAAATCAATTTACCTACCATTCTTCATAACGATGCCCCGCTGTATGTTGTTCTGGTCAGCTGCTATCATAGCGAAGTCCGTGCACTGTAAGCCCAGCAAACACTGCTCGTAAAGGCTACTCCCCATTTTTAATAAATATTAAACAAAAATATTTAAAATCAAAATAATTTAGGCAAAAAGTGTTGTAGCAAGTAAAAAAATTAAATTCATAAATCAAATGACACTGATAGATGAAAGATGTGATTCAATTGACATTTTTTAGTTAGAACCTTTGGAAAACAACAAAAACCTTGGATGTTATTTCTCTAAGACAAAACCAATAATCTTTCTGTCTTTCTGTTAACTCGTTAACTCCTAATGCTATCGCCACACTATAGGGATGCGCTAGTCATTGTTACCTACTTTTATATTAACGCGTTAAATAAAGTAACGCAAAAAGCCACAGTCATTTATTCACAACATACTCGTAATGATGTTATATGTCAAAATTTATCACAAAAAATATCAGAAATACACATTGGAATACAATAAATAAGTACAATTGTAATACGAGTACATTAAAAATTACATCAAGTAATCTTACTTTTAGTCATTTTATTAAAGTTGTAGAACGCCTCTTCGACTAGCCATTTCTTTACTTTCTGTTTGAAAATTTTCTTAGACGGAGCGTCTCTGATAAAGCTTAAAAATCTCTGATAAACATAAAGCAACGCTTAGGTACCTTAGGTATCTACCTACTTATCAAACTACATTAACTACTACTACATAACAAGTAATTGGATCATTCATAGACATATTATATTTTTTTACTTGCTCCAACACTTTTTGCCTAAATTATTTTCATTTCCTGCTTCTTATTCACATGGCACCAATTCATTATGAATAAGGCCGTTTTCTGACTTGTCGGTGTGGGAGCGGTGCGGGATCTGTAAGGTCTGTACCGAAACGATACCGCGTTGCCTTCACCTACTCACCTATCGGTATATTCTCGGTATAAAATTCTGCAGTACCGAAGATGTCGTCTTCTATAGTCAAACCGCTAAACTCAGACTTCGCCTGCGCGGGTACGGGGGCGCGGGGGTAGACGACAAAGAGGACTGAGACAGGTGCGGGCGCCGGGGACCCGCTGCCCGCGCCTGTCTCAGTCCCCTGTGTCGTCTCCCCCGGCGCCCCTGTACCGCGCAGGCGAAGTCTGAGTTTAGCGGTTTGACTATAGTGATGACGATATTTTGGCGTGTTATTATGTTTATCGCCTACGTAAAAAAAGAAAACGTTATTGGCGTCATCCTTATATCGAAAATAATATTAATTGCCGATTTTTTGTTGCGGCTAAAGAACTTTCCCAAGATGACGAAATTTTTTTATTGATGTATAGAATATAATATACAATGTACAATATACAAAGTATCCTGTATACAATGCAGGATACTTTTCAATTTCTAGTACTAAAACGACGTGAATATCTCGCTCCGCCATCTTGTTTGCACGACCTCGCGCGGTAAATGTCGAGCGGCGCCTGGACACGCATCCCGAGACGCGGTAAAACGAAACGATCCCTCCCCGCTCCCGCACACACCGCGCCAATCAGAAGACGCGCATTAAAACATAGGCGCTCGGCAAGCTTTCGGTACCGTGTATACCGAGCGAAACGAATCCGCACCGCTCCCGCACCGACAAGTCAGAAAACGGCCTAAATATTGAAAGCGGCCCGCTTTGATACGAAAACTATTTGCAATAAAATTATTTTCCCCACATCACTCGGGACCGGCTCCATTTTATCGGAGCAGGTAGCGTGTCGATGGCCAATAGATGCAAGTGATAGTAAATTGGAATGCTCCTGTATCTCCATATTAAGTGGTCCACTCAGTTCCTGGTCTACTTAGGTATATGTTACTGTTTAGAGAGCTTTCACATCGACGACTCAGCCGCGCGTCTATCGAGCTGCGTCGTTTCCCAGTTATATGTAGATCACGTTTTCGTATCGAGATATTTTACTGTAGATATTTTGAGTCATTTGAGGCATCATCATGAATATATTTACAATGAAATTGATTGATGAGATTTTATAACCATGGAGAAGTAGGCGTGGTGACCTAGTGGTGAATCAAAGTGGTAAATCGTGAAGGGTATAAATCCTAGTCAAGCACCAATGTGTTTTTAGGGTTCCGTACCCAAAGGGTAAAAACGGGACCCTATTACTAAGACTCCGCTGTCCGTCTGTCCGTCTGTCTGTCTGTCACCAGGCTAGAGAGCTAAAATCTTCACAGATTTCTGTTGCCGCTATAACAACAAATACTAAAAACAGAATCAAAAAAATATTTCAGGGGGGCTTCCATACAATAAAAATTTCAGGATTTTCTTGCTCGCTATTAATAACGGATAGAGGAATGGGGCTATGAGGGCTCCAATACGGTACGGAACTCTTCGTGCGCGAGTACGACTCGCACTTGGCCGAGTTTTTTTTAGTTTTATGTAGGTAGGTATAAAATATACTTATTTTTTCACGAGTGGCTTTACATAACACAAACATAATATAGCAAATGGCATATTTATGTGAATCCAAACCGATTAGAACCAGCTTTCAATGTTCAACTGTTGACATCAAGCCTAAAGCTTTGTAGTAGGTAACTACTTAATGCTGAAAATTTTATCGTTCTCGTCTCACCTACTCGTTTCTACACGAAAGAAATAAGAAAATTTTAAGATCGATCTAAATTGTTGCCTTGTTATCTTTTTAGTTACTAAAATACCTATAAGATTAAGAGAACTAAAAGGCACTACAGTACCTATACTATTTAGGTACTTACTATTTACTTGTAGGTACCCTGTAAGCGTGGACATCGTTGTTTATTCGTTGTAAAGTGATAGGTGCCATATTCGAAAGTGTTTATTCACTGTTCAACGCAGTGTTAGGTAATTAAAACTGCTTTATGACATGTTAGAGTTTTGGTCAAATTTTATAGCAGTTACGAGAGTTGGGCGTAATAGATAATAATTGTATATGTGTTATTCCCAAATCGTGAAAAAAGTAAGTAGGTACCATTATAAACATTTATTTACTCTATCGATAAAATGTAAAATACATCTGATTTTTCTTTCGTGATATTTAGGTCGGTTCCATAGTAAATGATATTCATATCGATTTATTACAAAGTCGCAAAGAGGTTGTACGTTACTACTAACCCGAAATAAAGTTACAGAAATACGAGAACCTAAGTATACATTTTACATAACACTCAGCAATTATTTCTATCACAGAAACGAGTTTAATTATTTTATTAATAAATATAAAATTACATTTTTTATATTAATATATTTTTATTACAATAATTATTAATTATTATTAATAATTATTTATTAATAACAATAATCATTAAAATAATTAATATTATTTATTAATATTAATAATTATTATTAAATATAATTATAAATATAATTACTCGTAATATTATATTTTTTATTACACTCGTAGCATTTCTAAAAGCCGTATCGTTTAGGTCAAGTTTTTTTTTTATTAAGATAAGATAAAGTTTATTGTCAGTTTATGAAATGTTTTATAAGTTTTGCCTGAAATAAAAAACCTTTATTGTCAAACTGTGCTACTAACTGGTGTGGTCTTAGTTCTAAAAAGTGCCAACAGTTTGATCCATTATGAACATACAATGTTAAATTTGATTGGAATTTTTTTATTGGATGGATTTATAGAACCTCACGAAAATTATAAAAATAGTCACTAAAATAATATTCTGTTTAAAATAAGCACTTCTTTAAGCTTCTATTTTAAAGAAAATCTAACATTAAAGCACAATTGGTCATAAAGTTTGGCACAGACTCTACTCTCACTATAATATGACACACACACTCACACTATGATAAAGAGTATGTGATGAATTTATAACGTTTCACTAATGACCAGATTATATTTAAATCCCTAGTATGAGTTTATCAAGTTTTTTACGCGTTCTATAGAGTAAGCCTTAACTACAATTTTGTACGGTATTTCCACAGTTCCATTTGTTAGCATCATCGACATGATTTCACTTTGTTGATGGTTAATATCGAGTTGGCGCTGTTTCCTTTCGTTGCAAAGTAATAATGGTGAACATTATTTGACTTATTTTAACCGGTTAAGAGTTATTAAAGTTTAAACAGAAATAACTGGTAGAAAATTACAATAACGGCAGTGAGTGCATTTTCTAGATTTCCCTATGTCAGTTAGCACAGCGTGCGGTATGGGAGACTCCCATGGCTTCATTGTGCCATCCAGGCATTGTCGTCTTATCAGTCACGTGTGAACTGAGCTTTATGGGTACGTTCTCACTGACTGGATCAAATTCAGAACAATATAGAGTTTGTGCAAAAAGAGAACCGTCGTGGTCTCGTGGTGTTACGGCGAACTAACAATAAGATTTTAATCATCAGCCAAGGTACCGACTATACTTGGTAGATGGAGTAGGTACTGATGAAAAGCGAATCTGTGTCTACAAAGTATCAAACACTTTTAGTTGTACTAGCAATGAGCAGTGTTGTCAACGTAACAAAATTTCTTCGTTATCTTTTCGCACAAACTCTAGCTTTAGTTTTCGTTCTGGGGTAGTATTTTTGAATTTTGTACGGTTTGGACGTATACGTACTTATACTTATCTTTATATTACGCAGAACTTTAGTACTGGATATGACAATTTCAATAGAAACCATAGACTACGTACCTAACCGAAAATCGTGAAACGGAACGTTAATAAAAAAAACTAACAAAATAAATGTGGCGAATGCACAGAGCTACTACCAACAACTAGAGAGATAGCGCTGTGGTCGCTCAAGGCAAATCTGTACCACAAAAATTTAAGGAATTTTTTTATGACTACTATTCCATTTAATTGGTATTTAATAAGGGCTATTGTATTTTTTTAATGATGTAATTTTACTTATTTGCAGAATGTTTGACATGTAACTCTATTGTTATCAATAAATGAGTATGAGTATGAAAATCTTGCCCAGAGCTGTCAAAACTGTCAAATATGAATTGGAATTTGACACTACTGAGAGAAAAACACGCCAACTAGCCACTGTTTCGAGATATTTTTCATGTCTCTTTCTAACTCATGCCATATTAAATCATTGCATCTTTTTCTTTCTTTTCTCGATCGACCGCATTTTCCCCCTGGTATCTCTAGAGTAATCGTAATAATTATTATCACATCCTTCCAATATTTTGTCCTCTGCTGAACGTAGAACCTCTGTCAAAAATGAAACATAATAAGACACGAAAATTGGAAAGGATTGAAAATAATAGTGCATGTTTATTAAATATTAACAGACACACTTATAATATAAGCCTGAGTACATAATGTACTTAGATAATTTTCATTTTGCCTGTCAACATGCAGTTTTTTTACTGTTCAGTCCAGACAAAATTGCTTGGGCTAGTCTGATGCCTACTTAACTACATAGTTAAAAGCAAAACCGCTATTTTTGTGTGTCTGTTTGTGTATCTGCTTATACTCGTACTTATCTTCCAAACTGGACAACAGATTCCAGTACGGTTTTCACTATATTCTTTTAGAATATTTCTTCTGGAAGGTTTATTTATAGCTTTAATTCATCCGTAACTGGGCGAAGCCAGGACGGACAGCTAGTTAATAATAATTTTAAAACATACGGGATTCGGACCATATGGTCGTTTTCTGGAAAATATGAGTATTCTACGGATTTCATACAGGGAAAACATATTTAATCGCAGTTTTATTTAAAACAGACAGGTCTAACCTTTGCATTAGCACAGGATCGAGACAATAAGAAAAAATACCGTGGATGTTGATAACGAGGCTTCCAATTCTCCACAATAATGAAAATTCTGCACAAATTGGCTACAGTTAACTCCACAACTAGGTACTCTATAACAAACTGCTGTCTTAATTCGTTCGCCACAACAAAACCACGGCTTAAAGCGCCGAACCAAGTTAAGCAACTGTTATCTCCGTGGTAAAGCTCAGCCATTTACTGCACCACTGATAGCACCATTCAATGAGAACAATCATTGTTCTCGTGTGCTCGTGTGCCGTGCAACCACAGACTTCACATGTAGAGTTTATGTCAAATAATATGGTCGCTCCAAACATAGACTGTAATTATAACGATTCATATAATATTATCGATGAGGTAGGCATTTATTATTTGGCGTACCTACCTCTTTGCATGGCGTATCTTTATAAGTCATAGATAAGCACATCTCAATTACCCGAAATACTATAAATAACATTTAAAAAATACTTAGTTTTTTCATCCAACACTATATGTTAGGAATAAGTTTTATTATTTAAAAGAGTTTCTCAGTATATTGACTTCGACCTCATTGATGCCGGTTAAAAGAGCAAGCTTAACTAGTTAGATAGCATAGATTCATGGGATAGCAAAAATCAAAATAATATCACTATGGAAACTAACGTGGTTTTCGTACATTTTAATTAAGTAACACCTGTGTTTTACTTAATTAAAATCAAAATAATACGCGGGCAGAACCGCGAGCAAAAGCTAGTAGTATCCTTATGTACCTTAATATTCCATATCTGAAAGAGTGTAGGTACGTTGGTCGTTTCTGTTGCTGCTATAACAACAAATACTAAAAAGATAATAAAATAAATATTTAAGGGGGGCTCCCATACAACAAACCTGATTTTTTTGGACGTTTTTCGCTCTATATTAATAATGGTAACAGGTATATCCTTGAAATTTTCACAGAATATTTAATTTCATATTTACTTCAATAATAAATAATAAAAGTAAAATAAAAAAAAATATTTTAGGGGGCTCCCATACCCCCCCGAGTGGGTTCCCGCCTTGTCGTGGCGGGGGGGCTTAGTAGCCAGGTCATCCCAGCCTGCTGAACGAAGAGGAACCCGAGGTGGGGCCGGCCTCTCCGGGTCTTGGGCCCAGACAAGCCCGTGCGGAGGCTGGCCAGTAGGTCGGCTTGCCGACTGAGGTGGACTGCGGTGTCGCGCTTGTCGCGATGCCGCGGCCGAGCCCATCGAGGCGGGGGCGGCGGCGGGATGGACGGGCGGCGAGAAGGCCGCTGCCTATCCGTCCTGCCAGCGGCCCTAACGGGTGCCGCCAACGTGTTGGCGGAGGCGGTGGGGCTGCAGGGGAAGAGGAGTGTCGGTATCGCGACGGCCGTTCTCCCTATCCTCTGCAGCCGTAGTGGCAGGCGCGGGGCCACTTTAATTGACCCGTTGCATCGGGACCAGGGCTGTCGGATACGGGCGCTGTCTGACGGCCAGTGCTGGTTGGTCCCAGGTGGTGGGTGGCGATGTGTCTGGTGTTCGACATATCGTCATTCTGGCGGGAGCCGAAGCTCCGTGGTGGGGCCCAAGTTGGGCCAGCGCTGTCGGGTGCCGCGGAGGAGTGCGCAAGCGTGCCCGTAGCCCCGACACATAGCGCAGTGGCGGAACACCCAGGGGTTTTGGTGGGTATACTGTCCAGTCGGCAGGACTCCCACATAACCACCCGCCTGCCCTCGAGGTGCGGTGGTATCTATAAAAGATTTCCCCTGGTGAAAAAAAAAAAAAAAAAAAAAAGGTACGTTGGTTTGTTTGTTACCTACTCTTACACCCAATAACGAAACGACAGATCGATTTGATTTTTTGCATTATTTTTTTAAGGAGGAGGCTTCTGGCAGGGGATATTCTATGGCTGCCAAAGATGATAATTGTCGTGTCATAAGACTAATGTAATACGAGGAAGAAAGCGCGCTAGCGAAGACAACAGCTAGCGAAGTTTAACTATGAACTTCTTATTTTGAGTTTGTTACACACAGTAGAGCAAGTAGAGTTTTCCTCCGTACCTACAGTTCAAACCGATCATAAAACATGTCACGAATTATTTACAGTCACATTTATATGGTTACGAATGGAAGGTTACAGCGGCAATATAAGGTAAATCATGTGGAATCAATTCGGTGCACTCACGTTTTGCAAACATGTTTCAGTCTTCAAGGGCAAATCAATAGTAACTAACAACAAATATTTTTTTATATTAAGAAAATAAAAAAATGGATACAGTTTACATTAGGAAGTTTATATATATCTGTTCTTAAGATACCATCAATGCTGTAACGAGTTGTGTTTACTAGGTGTGGTCAGCTCAATGATCGCTAGTCAATAATCGAAATTATTTCTTGACAAAACCTACTTCATATAAGTCCTTTCGAACTAAATTGCTGTTTTATCGGCCACCAACTCGCTTGATGGAAAGCGATGTTGTAGCCGAAGATGGTGCACGTACTAGAAGATACCTACTCACTCTTGCCTTAAAACATCCAGATTGTAATTGTCAGGAAAAAAAATACGGAGGTAGTTGGTGCTTAAACGTACCTAAGTGGTGATTTATGCTGCGTTTTGTCAAGCGTTTGTGTTTACTAGGTATGGTCACTCGCTAGTCAATGATCGCAATTATTTCTTGACAAAAACGGTACGACCGACTTCATACAAGTCCTTTCGAACTAAATTGCTGTTTTTTCGGCCACCAACTCGCCTGATGGAAAGAGATGTTGTAGCCGAAGATGGTGTACGTACTAGAAGATACCTATTTACTCTTGCCTTGAGATATCCAGATTGTAATTGTCAGGAAACAATGACGGGTGGTGGTGATTTATGCTAGGCGTTTTGTCAAGCGATATAAAAATTCGTAAATTTTCTAATACTGCGTCAAAACTATTGAACCAATTGCCGAACAAACATAAGTAATTTCAATTTTATTGAGACTATCTAACGTTTCACTATGGAACCGCTGCACCCCGCACCGCAACCGCTGTCATCGCGAGCGCTGCGCGCCGCGGCTCGCAGTGCTATGCGAGACGAGCCTGCGTGCTAGTACTCCAACCTTGAGAAAGATCGCCAAATGCGATCGAAACTGTAGTAGTATAGTCCTACTAAAAATCAAACGTGAGTAACACCTGTGTTTTACTTAGTTAAAATGTACTATCTAACGACTCCAACTGATTGAATAAAGAAACAAGAAAATTGGCCAACAAATGGTAAAGAAATCAGGTAACATCAGATCAAAAAATACAATTACCTACGAACTGTTTCCTATTTGGAAGTCGGTTGTAAATTAAAAGACAAGTCACCTAATGAAAATATCTACAATTCTTCAAATTAAATTCTTCAAAGCATAAATCTATTTCAAGCGCCATTATGAAAAATAGTTCACAATGATAAAATCTTTAATAGTAACGAAGTATCCTGAGAGTTCCGAAAATGTCGCCGCCAAATATTTAACGATGTCCCTTCTGTGTCCCTTTTGAGCGCTATTCCCTTGACGATGTCGACCTTCTCTGAGAATAAGGACTGCTTTCCATTGTGAGCGAACAATTACTGTAAGTAACTATAAGTATAAAACTCTTACTGTAAACGACAGACTTTCCGTGAGGATTTTTTTTTCTTTTTATCTCATATACAAAATTTATAAATTCAAATATTATATAATATTATATATTTTACTATGGAAATTTACGTAGTTTTCACACATTTTAAACGATATGAAACGGGAATCACTCACGTGTTCGTATAGTCATAACACGACTATAGTTTCGGGTGCATTGCGAGACGGCTCCGCGTGCTAGCACTCGCCAACTTGAGAAAGGCCGCCGAACGCGACCGAAACTATAGTCGTGTTATGACTATACGAACACGTGAGTGAGTCCCGTTTTATATCGTTTAAAATATAATATATTCTATAACTTTTACATGTAGTAGATAAACGGGCTGTTATTGCAGGAACTTTTAAAGAGGTATAAACTATTATACTATCATCGTTATTTTATCGATTTATTTCGAATAACTTATGGCAAAAGTTGTTATTGATAAATCAATAATAACAATCTGCGAAATCTCGAAAAATATTAGCTTTTCTATTTAAACAGTTCAATGGCTCTCGACGAATTGTGTCAAACAGCTAATTTATTTCACGAGTTCGAGATTGTGTCCATAGTAAGAGCGACCACATTGGTTTTTTTTTTAAATTCTGAATTAGGTTTGCGTTTGACCACAGACTACCTAATGTTGAGCAGATAAGCGGTTATAGTGGTTATTGTGCTATTCTTTACTAGCATAGCAATTACTGGAAGCTCAGGTCAAGCTATCTGTTACTTTTAGAGTATTCCAGGGCAGCATTCTGCGGACATTCCCTGGCGGGGCCGACCGCACGGGCGAGGTCACCTCACCCTCGTCATGATGACTGTCCGTCACCTCGCGCTAACTTAGCTTAGATTTAGCAACATTCCACCCCGTCACCCATCCACGTGGACTTTCCGAAAATTTGCTCGCAATAATTGGGTTCCAAATTCTTGCAGGCCAAAAATAGACTCTTGTCTTGTGTTTCTTTTACTTTTTATACTTATTTTCGTTAAAGAAACTAGCTATTCCAATGCTTATGGAAGCTCTTCCACATTGACAGTCACTTCCATTTGTGTTAGAACGAAATCGATACCTATCATTTGCGATAGGCAAATTATTTTACTACCTTTTTGTTACATCTTCTAAGTTATTTATTATAAAATTGAGTTGATAATTATAGGGTAACAGATGTTGATCATTTACATGTACTTACAAGCCGTGAAAGAATGCATTAATCTAATACAAAAATCTTAAAGATTCAATTTATTGTTATAGCACCTTAGATTAATGATTGGTCTCGCTACGCTCGACAGCGCAGCGAGACCAATCATTAATCTACCATATCTAAGTGTAACCCATTAAAATCTACCTGGCACTTGAAAATATTCTTCAAAACTTTAGAATCAAGAATCTAAAATCAAAGTTTTCCTAAATTTTAAATTAGCACCAGTGTTCTGTGAAATCAAACCAACAGTGTCGTCTTTATAAAAATCAAACAATTTTCTTGTGATAGTGTACACTACACCAACAGTGCAAAGATTTTCCAGTGTAAATAAAAAAGGTGTGAAAAAAAACACTGTACGTACCTATGTAAAGAACTATATTGCGCAAAAAAACAACAGTTAAAATTAAAGACTGATGAGAGCCAGTGCCAATCTTTAAGTACCAGGAGAACAGGAGTGTGAAGAGCTACCAAGATGCCAGACACGCTGTCGCTGACGGCGGGGGTCAGCCTCGGGCTGCTGGCGGGCATCGTCTCCGGCGTCTGCTACTTCGTCGCCAACAACGTCACCTGGCCCAAGTAAGTATTTTTTATACAAATTTATCCAAAATATAAATATTCATATTAACTTAAAAATGACGGACAAACAGCGATGCTCCCATAACTCCCATCGTCCATACCTTGTCTACAACTACTTAAACAGGGTTATTTCTAATCAATTAGCGTCTTTTTAGGGGCTTATTCTGTACATCAAAACTAAGAACTTTTGTTCTACGACTTTTATATATTCTCAAAAAAAAAGTTGTTGTGCCGTAGAAAAATATCGGTCACATTTAACAAAATCATAGATTAAATTATAGTGAACAAAGATAAATGTCTGCTATACTAGAGCATAGATTAAATTATATAATTAATCTATGACAAAATGTATGGAACAGCTGTTTTTTTTTTTGAGTTTTAACAAAAGCTGCAAAACAAAAGTTGTTAGTTTTGATGTACAGAATAAGCCCCTAAAAGGATGCTAATTGATTAGAAATAACCCTGTATAAATAGGAGCAGATAATTTTATTATGAAATACACTGTTTTATAATTATATTCTCGTGCTTCAACTCTGACCACATCTTCACACTTACCGTCAGACGAGACAGTTTTTTTATAAATAAAACATTTATCCGTGTTTGACCAACACGGATAAATGTTTTATTTATAAAAAATGCACTTTTTTGGATACGCAAAGAGTAACCATAAGATACACATGCAATGTAGGCTTTGAATTTTAGGCACTAGATTGTGCTACAAGAGGGCCAAAGATGAGATTTTTACAAATATCTGTGGACTTTCGTATTGTTAATCTACGAAATATTGCATTGCTTCCAATATTTTACGTATGTACTTTTTATGAATTATGAGTTGACCAACGCCATCTACCGACTTTAAGTTAAAACACCTTCGTACTGACGTGAATTATACACCGTAGCAACCACCGTAGCGGACGCAGTGCCGTAAAGCGTAGCTGGGGGCGCTTCATTACTCTCGTTTAGCAAAATTATACACAATTTCGTAGATTTAATAAACTTTTCACTTCGAGTACTAAAAAGAAGTTATTCACCGTCCCATCCCTGCCTAAGGAAAAGACAGTAAACCATGTTATTTTATGTTTTACGGTCGACGTCTTCGTGCCATCACATAATAAATCATCATCAACAGTTCTGCGTAGTTGTGCTAGTTGAGAATTCTTATTTTGGATGGCACAACTAGTTGCGCGAAAGCAGTTGATTTACGAATAATCCCTCTCAAGAAAAAGCAGGCTCTCATTTTAGCATAAAACGTCCATTGCTAGGACGTTTTATGCTAAAATGAGAGCCTGATTTTTATTAAATCTCCAAGATGGAATAGACTTCGCATATCAATCTATTGAACAGACATAGGACTCTAAAATTAGCTATTCTTGGCTAAAAAACAGTTATATGGGCGTACAAAAATTATATAGGTAATAATATAGCTATCGATCTGATAATCAAATTCCTCGAAAAAGTAATTATTAACAAAAAGCCGCTTCAAAATGTAAATAATTACTCGCACTGGTTCCTATTGTCCCACATTTCGTCACATCCGGATAAACGACGCTGGTTGATTTTTTAACAAAGAATCGTAGTTATTATGGTTGTCACACGAAAGGATCCAGATCCTCACTCCAGGGGTCTTTAGAAGAAATATTTTCAAATTGCTTTTTACTTCCAACTTTTATTTTGATTATTCAATCATAGATCCACCATTACCGTACTCGACGGATTTTGTAACTTGTATTGCACAATTCAATCCTACTTAAAACTTGTAATAAATACATCCATCTCTTTTTTTATTAGACGGCAATATTTTCATCTTTGGTGGACATTTCCTGCGTAGTTTACTGTAAAAAGTTTCGTTTAGTCATCCCGCAAACATTCATTACGATAGGGAACTATTTTTTTTTTCTTGAATTATCTGTGACTTATCTGTAACTAGTTCCAGTTACGTAAAGTGCTCTCTATCTTAGATTGCATAAATAAAGATCTGGTCAAATGCAAGCAGAATTTAAACGCTGACCAAAATTTCTCGACCCTAAACGTAGGTACATAATAAGCCCGGTTACAGAGGCGCCATCGTAATTATATTAGCTAAATAGCATAGTTCTGTTTCTTTTTCACAATAGGCATTCGATAGAGAGAACGCTTTTTACGTTGCTAATAAATTTACGCTTTACCTCTGTAAGCGGGCTTATTGTAACAAAATGTAATGCTTGACAAAATGGATAAACGCTCACCAAACATTCGACTTTAACCGTAATAGTAAATAACATTTTGTATAGAATGCTAGATTTTTAAAAAAAAGATTAGAATACAAAATTTTTGGTATGTTAAGTTCGGTAAAATCCAAACTAGGCAGAAAAGCTTTCCACTTATTTTGCCTCGGCAATAAATTACCAAAATAAGGCAAGTACCTACGCGACATAAAATCAATATTGGTAAAATCGAACTAGTGATAGGTTCTGCAAAATATTTGGTTAATAAAACAGAATTTACCATTTTGTGCCGTTTGGGGTTGAGACTTTAGGTCCGTGGGGGCCGGACGCTCACTTATTGTACGAGTATGAAGACCAGCGGGGCAATTCTGTTAGCCGATCTCTTGACGTAAGTGATACGTTTTTGAACCTCTCTCGTTTTCCTGACAGTTCCGACAGCTCAAAACTGTCAGAAAAACGAAACAGGTTCAAGAACGTGTCACTTTAGTAACGAGATCGGTTGACAGAATTGCCCCGCTGGGGTCATATTGTGTAAGCGCTCTGATATTCGGCTTGGCTTTTTCTCTTGCTCGCGCCAGTCATTCAAGCCACGAGAGCGAGCGGGAGGAAAAGCTAAGCCGAACGTCAGAGCTCTTACACAATAAGGTCCCTGGCTAGGCGTCTGGCAGAGGTGACACGTGATCAGCATGCTAGCATCTACTTTGGCCAAAAAATCAGTATCGCAATTCAGCGAAGCAATGCCACCAGCATTCTGGCCACGTTACCCTCTCCTACGGGTCTTTTACATTCGTTTTATTGTAGTATAAGTTTTAATGTTTTTAGTAAAAGTTTTTGTTTTAAGTGGGTTGATTTTAATAGTTGTAGTTTTTGAAATGTTTTTTAAGTTTTGTTGAAATAAATTGATATTGTAGGTATTACTTTAACGGTTTTTTTTTCATGGCATGCAATAAAAATAAAAATAGCTTCAGTTCTTTAATGATTTTGGAAACACAATTTGGTGAGCATTTATCCATTGTTGAACGCTTACCAAAACTGCTCTTATTTTGCTTCCGCAAAAATCTTAATACCTGCATTAAGATTTTTTCGGCAGCATTTTTGGTAAGCGTTTAAACACAAGCCTTTCGAAAATCCCTAGCTACGTGCTGACAGCCCTAACTGCAAGCCATCGGAGCGTCACCACGAGCGGGCGAAATGACTAAAATTGTTTATTTTGGCGCAGTTGGAAAGTGGAGGCATGTCACGTACGGGCCCCGGAGCCCACTGATGCCAACTTAGCTATTTTATAGCTAGATCTAGCTATTTTGGCGCACCTGTCAGCTACAATTTCTAAAAAGTCGTAGCTAAAAAATCTAGCTACTTTTTTAGCGATTTTTCAACATATCAATTTCATCTACACTTTATTAGTTATGTCAACTTTTTTCTGTTGTCGTAGGTCGTTTTATTCACACATGGATTCAGCTTAACTAGTTATTATTTTAACCGTTGAGGTTGCCAGTCATCATTCGTATCGTAAAAATTGTAATGAGAAATGGATCTACCCAAAAAACAGAAGATTTAGTCCCAAAAATACAGAACTAGTTAGAGCTCAGATGAATTTAAAGTATTAGGGTGTTTAACTTTGGCAACTTCTAGCTACTTTTTGTGGTGAGATAATGCGGGAATCTGGCTACTTTTTGCAAAATATCTAGCCACATAGATAGATGATAGTGCAGTTGGCAACACTGCCGGAGCCAGACGGCCCGAATTGGAGGAAGTGGCGACTCGTCTTATCTGCCACGTCATGGTTCTTATCCGGTGCTTTTACAATTTATATTCAGCCAAATAGCACATTGTTGGACAGGGTAGGGCAGCTCGATTATGTTAGGTTATTCACGCTGTCGCCTATGTCGCGCCTGGTACCTATGTCGCTTTTGCTGCCGAAAAATCTAACCAGAGATAACTTTAGTTTATTTTATTATTCTTGAAGGTAACATTGAAGTACAACCGTTTATTATTTATAGTTTATAGATCTCTAAAAATAATTAGCTACCTACGCTGCGATTTCAGACCACGCGCAAACGATATTAGGTTATAATTAATTAACACTTTTTTATATTTACGAAACTAAAAAAACCGTTATTATGTTTACTGTTTGAAAACATCGCAGTAATGTCAAAGTAGATTCATTAATTAAGTCAACGGCGACTGTGCGCACGCACCGTGGCGGCTGACGCGGTACAATCAATGGGGCGGATCCATGGCGGATCCGACAGCTATTACCAACCATGTGTTTTCACAAAAATTAAATACTTAAATATAACATTAAAAATTATCATTGTACCGAAGTAAAATAGGAATAATAAAGTTAATCAGATACAATAGATCCCCTTTAAAATTAGCAATTTAAAAAATCATACAGATGGTTTAAACGAAAATAACACCTACCAACTTTGAGTAAATATCTAGATACTTGTTCGATGCCTGCATCAAGCTGTAAAATTTGCCTCGGGTTAAGTACATACAATTTTTACATTTTTTATTTCATTTGTACCTGAATTCAATATTTTAACCAAAATAAAATTTAATTAGATTGTAAAAAAAATCCATAGAACATATTTACGATTTAAAAACGTCGTTTTAGCCCTTAATTAAGGCAACGGTGACCGAGCGCACGCACCGTGGCGGGACCGTACAATGGGGCGGATTGAACACTTGGATAGCTATTGACCATGTGTTTTCACGGAGACCTCACTTGGCGTAACATGCCTTTGGTATTGGTGCTGGGTTCTGTACAATATTACTTACTGTACTTATTGTTTTTAACCTATTTCAAAAAAGAAGGTTCTCGATTTGCCTGTGTTTTTTTTGTATAGGTATTACGCGATTACGCCGCCAATTATGAACTGATTTTAGTGGTTTTTTTCGTAGATCATACTTCAGAGGCTGTCTCTTTTAATCAAACTGGGTTGAATGGTTTTTAAAATAAATAACAATAATCTAAAAATGGCATACATCGGTCCGAACGAAAATGTGCCATTTATGACGAAAAAAAATTGTTCTGAATAAAAAACATTGAAATCATTTATGATAATATAAATAAAATATTCTGAGACCCTATCAAGGCTTCCGAATTACTCGTTATAAAATTGACGCTAATGCTACTATAGTAGTTTATGCAACTGTTATATAATGAAGGGTATTAAAACACGAGTGTGAGTTTATGAAACGAGCGCAGCGAGTTTCATAATAGTAACGAGTGTTTTAATACCCGTGTTATATGCAGTTGCATACACTACTTTATCTTCACTAATAAAAATAAAAAACATATTGCGAAACATTAAATTCACGCGTACGTGTATTGTCACAGTGAACTTGGCGCCATTAAAATCTAACCAATGAGAGCGCAGCTGCGCGCGCAGGGCCAATCAGGAGCGAGCGCGCGATGTTATAATGAGATTTTACGATATCGATGTGGATATTATAACATCATGTGAAATTGCTTAAATGTTGTCTGCGCTATAACAGTAGTCATTATAAGTCAAGTATTGGAAACATAAGTAGAATGTTACAACATTAGTGTAGATAAAATAAAATATATCACAATCATTACATAGTGTAAAACAAAGTCGCTTCCCGTTGTCTGCCTGTCCCTATGTATGCTTTTATCTTTAAAACTACGCAACGGATTTAGATGCGGTTTTTTTTAATAGATAGAATGATTCAAGAGAAAGGTTTATATGCATAATATACTTGCGCAAAGCCAGGGCGGATCGCTAGGTCTTCAAAAGTGCAGACAGGGGACATTTAAAAAAAAACTTAACGAAACAGTCATCTCGTTTTTCCTTTGTTCTAACCGAATTTATTTATCAATGGTATCTACTTCATTCGTATAGATAATTAATTAACCAGCTCATTCTTCTTCCAGTTGATCCATCGTTGATAACGCGATAAGGATTATTTTGTCTGATAAGCGAATGCAAAGAGCCTATTGACCGAGTTGGTAGAGGAAAACTCGTCAAAATATTTTCATGAACAGTTGCAAATTATCGAGTAGGTATTTGTTTATTTTTAAACTTTCGCGATTTGAACACATTATTATTATATACTACTTGACTAATCGCGCACTAAACATACGAGATAAATAAATTATATATTAATATATTAGTCTACCCGTGACCACGTCCGATGCAACTCGGTCGAAACGTCGGGATGATATTTATTTATATCGTAATTTTAGTGCGCAATTAGTCCCGTAGTATATAATAATAAGTAGATATTTATCCGCCTACAAAAAAGAATGCAGAATATTTTCAGTGTTGTATTTGATAGAATAGGTAGGTATGTCAAGTAAGTAGATTGGATCGCGGTATGTTCAAATAGGTAATTAATAATACAGTTTCTTAACGATCAGTGGTACCTACTAGTAATAACATTAAACGTATAATAGTTACAATGAATATTTGCTATTAGAACTAATTAGTAATATTTAGTTAAAGTAATTAAACACATCCAATTACATTCCAATAAATTGAAAGCTTGTAATAAATATAAAAATCGTTAATCATCACTTATTTTCCTCACACCTACTTACTCCTAAATTAGGAAGCGAAACTAAATTTAAAAAAAAACTTGCTCTATGTAAAACAGAAATCAAAATCAATGTCTAAATGAGCGATAAATCGTTTATAACAAAACCAACCTCCGAAAAGCAAAGGCCAGCAGATGATAATCATTTAGAGGTAGATGTGTTTAGATGTTCAAAATTAGATTACCGTTGCGGCCTTCACGGAACCCTGGCGCTGGTGCACGACCATGTCGCCGGCAGTCCATCGCCGGCCTATCCAACGATAACACCACAAATACTACTTATCGATTAAAACAGTTATTCGATTAAAAATACTAGCATTTATCGACTGATACTGTTACCTATACGATTTAATTCTGTGACATTTATTTCGAGTAGATTCAAATTTCGTTCTCAAAAAATTGTGTAGTTGTGATGTCATTTTATTTGAAATAACAATCCAAACTGAAAAAGCTGTGACATAAAATAAGGTGTAAAAAATTAATTAGAATTTTTGAAATATTTTAGTCAAAACACAACAAAACACGTTCGTCAGAAGGTTGTATAACAAAAGGTTTTAGTTCAACGGGATCAGTGGTCTAGTAGTAATATGATAGAGACAGTGATGTGTAACAGTGTGTCATGTGATGGAAACTCTAAATATTAAATCTTGTGATACTAAAAAACCCCGAAATCTAAAAAAATTACATGATTTATTCAAAATTTAGTGATGAAACATTTGTGTGAAAATTTGCAAATGCTCCACTCAAAAGTCCAAAGTTTTCGAGTGTTGTGATACTCGTGTGTTGATCTAGTAGTACAGATTGAATTGCATGTCAAGTGTTTCTAAATTAAAACTTCATAGTTCGTGAACTTTTGGATTCGCAGCGTGGTTTTTGAAGGTAGGTGAAATCAACGTCTTAAAATTGTGTAGCAACGTACTTTCTCTGCTAATTTGGTGCAGACGTGTTAGATTCTCTCATAAAATTAAATCTTCTTTAATAGTATGCATGTCGTATTTAAACTCGACATGGAGTAACTCGTTAACTGATCTAACTGAGCAGGTAATGAGTACAATGCCGTATTAACCATACATTTAGACTGCTGCGAAACATATGCAATACTATATTGACCATAATAGACTACTGCAGAAAATAGGCATTATAGTTCGGCCGTTCAGAGAATGCGTTCCTGACACGTCATCTTAAAAAAATGTGTTTGGCCGATATCTCGGAAACTATGTACTTAAGGGCAAAAAACATTAAGATCATTATTGTAGAAAATAAAATTTCGCATCTCTTGTTGCCATCAAACTTTTTTGTAAAACTTACCGTTTACGATTTATGGTCCAATTAAATGAAATTTCATTAAATGGACCTTCAAACATTAAATAGTCCATAAATCTTAAACGGTAAGTTTAACAAAAAAGTTTAATGGAAACAAAAGATGCGAAATTTGATTTTCTACAATAATGATCTTAATGTTTTTTGCCCTTAAGTACATAGTTTCCGAGATATCGATCAAAAACATTTTTTCAAGATGACGTGTCAGGAACGCATTCTCTGAACGGCCGAACTATAGTTAGACATATTCTTGAGACGCGATTTGTTATTCTTAATGATGGTTCTCAAAGGGCGTCTGAATTATCTATTATACTGGTCTTGAAATTTACTAAATTATGATATGTATGTGTTTATAGAAGGTTGCGGATTATGGATGATGATAATGATGCTATGTGGCTAAAATGTTAACATAACAACGTCAACAACCAAGATCAAGTATCCGTTATTTAAAAGATCGGTAGAAATTGTCCAAAACTTCATTATCATAGCAGCCATAGACGTTCACTGACGGGCAAAAGATCCCTAATAGAACTGTAGGTACTAATATTGGTTAAAAACAGCTTGTATACATGTTCCTGCTGTCATCAGATCATCAGTCCATCGACCAGGGTTGCACGAACTTATTGCTTTTCAACCAAATACAAACGACAAGAAAACTTTTTAGACAAGTCCCTTCTAAAAACAAATCAAGGAATGTGGTCGAGGACGGCAACACTTGTAATACTTAACGGTCATAATAACCGAAGCTGGAAACAATGCTCTACAATGGCAGTAATTCCGTGAAATCACAGCGTAATCGATGCAAGCGCGTTTCGCAATCTATTTGGACAACAGAACTGAAAAACTTTTCAAAGAGAGGAAACGGTAAACGGTCAGGCTTTCGGGGTCTAGGCATGATAGAAGTGTCTAAAAGTGTGCCAGTTGTATAAGGCAGTACCTGACCGAAGTTATTTTTAACCGACTTCCAAAAAGGAGCAGGTTCTATGTTCGTCTGTATGTATCTTTTTGTCTATATTCATCGTCTATTTCGCCAATTATGAACCGAATCGAAAAAAAAATTTTTAGTTCGAAAGGGTATACTCCTGAAATGGTTTCATTGAAATTTTATTTCAGATATTGGCTGAGCCGTTTTTGAAAAATCAACAGTAATGTAAGCAATTCCAGCGAAATATTCGAATTTTGTACACGATGGAAGGCGGTTTTGCCATTTTTTGCGAAAAATAATTATGCGATATTTTTAAGTTATCCAGATTCTTTTTGACTTTCCCTGTTGAGGGGTGGGAGTAGGTTTCAAAAATAGGTATCAACTTTACAACATAGCATTTTAGAATAATAATCAATTTGAGAAAAGTACGTTCGGTTGTGTTATTTTGCCCGGCTTGTACGTACGTATAAATAATACAAGTTATAAAATGAAGGTAGAATACTATATTAAATCAGGAAAATTACTTAACCTAAAAAATTACGGGTTAACAAGGTCATAATATAAGCATATAACATAAATTACAGATCACTTATAAATGATGTATTCTATCAACGTGGTTAACACGTATAATTTAACTATCTTGATTACATTAGAACACGACCACAACAAAGAACCGCATCGAAATCGATCCATTCATTTTTGAGATATAAATGTTGTCATAGATAAATGTATAGAGATACACACATATTCACAGGTAGAGGTACTATGAATTCGATCACTATGAATGATGATCTGTCTAAAACTTTCAACACGCATTGAGCATATTCAATGTGACAATTAGTGTTAATTGTCACCCCTCTTTGTGGACAAGGGCTTAAGCTCAGAAGAATGGCAATTACACAATAACAGGCATGATTACTAAAAAAAATATAATTAGTCCATCAGATAGATTATCAAAAAATATTAGACACGTATTTTTCTTTTGTTCATTAAACAAAAATTGAAGAAGATATAGCCTGTTAAAGTTCCGCGTGACGTATAGTAGACGAGTAGACTACAAAATGTACCTATAGACTTTTGACAGAGAAAGTAACGTCACGCACGACTCCTACTCTGCTTTGAACTTTGACAAGGACGAAAGAAAAAATACTTGTCCAATTTTTTTTGAAAATCTAAGCACGGGCTAATTTATAACTAGCGGCGCCCGCGGTGTTACTCGCGCTGTTACTCGCGTTAGCCCGAGATAAAAAGTAGCCTCTGTGTTAATCCAAAATCTAAGCTACCTTCATACCGAATTTTATCTAAATCAGTTCAGCCGTTTGTGCGTGAAAGAGTAACAAACATCCATACATACTCACAAAGTTTTGCGTTTGTAATATTAGTAGGAAAATGATTTTTTCAACCAATCATGCGTATTGCTCAGAGATTACCAACTACTTAAAATAAAAAGGCCTAAAATTATTTGCTGAAACCCGTAAGGCCCAGAACACACAGTGAAACGCAAATGCAACGAAACTGCAACTACTAGTTACTTTTGAGTTGCATTATTTCTGCCATAGATTCCGTCCGACACATGACGCGACCAGTTTGAAACCGGTTTGAAACGCGTTGCAAATCAGTCGCATTCAAACCGGCGTGCAGGAAACTCGTGTTGCGTTTCATTCATTTTTTGTAGAAAAATTAATGAAACGCATGACGCGCACGCGTGTGTGGAAAATGGTTGAAACTGGTTTCGAATCAATAATTTCAAAAGGGTATCGTTGCAGTTGCGTTTCACCGTGTGTTCTGGGCCTAACTGTCAAAAAAGTGAGCGTCCGTGTCGTCACCGCGTACCGGTCAGTCACATCAGTTTTGCGCCAACGCGAGTCGACGCGGTTCGGTGCGCACACGCCGCTGGGTGATGCCACCAATTGCCGCCGGTGGGTTTCTATATTATTGTTAGGTATTGCAACGTGATAAGCCACTCTAATTCCGACCGTTTTATGATGGTCCAAATGTTGGCTCATTTTTGGGTAAATTGCGCCTTGGAATGCTTCAGCTTTCCAATCTCGGCATATTTTTAATTAGTTAAACTTAGATCGTAACCCGTAATATTCTATAATCGTTACTTTTATCTATCTCTACTTTCGCTAATAAGTACGTGAGTAGGTCAATATTTAGGTATCAACTGCAGACTATGTTCGAAACTTAGTATCCAGCCCGTTTTCCGTAAGCAAGATCTGATAAGTAGTAAGTACATACTTACTCGTACCTAGATCAAGCTGGATATGGATGAACAAAAGCCCTATTAGATTGAATTGTAATCCAAATTCAAATTCAAAATTCATTTATTCCATTGACATATTACATGCGCTTAGAAACGTCATTACAAAATAAATATCATTAAAAAATAATTGAACACGTAGAATTCAATAAAAAAAAAAAAATCGTTGCACAAATAAAAAATAATCGGCCATGTGCCAGTCGGACTCGCGCACCATAGAATAATGACCAGTACAAGAAGGAGTACTAAAATAGCAAGAGAATACATCTCTTTGTCTCATTTTAATTATGAAATTTAAAAGGTGTTAGAAAAAGATGTACATATACTCGAACTTACGTAATTTCGAAGGGTATCACAAACTAGGATTGAGCTATCGGAGGTGACATGAGATTGTCATCCCATAAGCAACATGCTAGTGTTGTAACTGAGTCGATTAAAATATCGATAAGAAAATATATTTATTTTAACGTCGCAAAAATGATGGGGTGTTTTAAGTTTACGTGTCTATGTGTCTATCTGTGGCATTGTAGTTCCCGAACAGATAAACTGACATTAATTAATTCATTTAAAGGTAAATCAATCGGGAGTGTTCTGATCTATATTTCATCATTGTTGAAAATAATTATCTGAATCATTTCAAGATTATATATTCAGCTGCTTGGGCTGTAGATCATCTATCAGTCTGACATTCATACCTACAGATAGCGCGCGAGTTGAATGCAGTTGGGGTCTGAGGTAAAGAGCGGGAGCATCTTCCCCGCTATCCGCCCGCCCCACCTCACGCGCCTGGGCGGGTTGGGCGTGCGGATAGCGGGGGGAGACATTCGCATTCCTAAGCTCTGCATTCAACTCGCACGCCTACAATAATTTGTATAAATCATGTCATTATTATACATTTACATATCAGAATAGTTTCGACAAAGCTCTCACTCTAGAGTGTGATACCTGTAATAACAATAATGTAGGTACCTACCTTACATTTTTGAGGAGTTGCTTCGAAGTGAAATATTGTTTGATTTAGTTTTAATGTAGGTACATCATTTGGTTTTAGACGTCGATGTTTAATATTTTCACCCACAAAGCAATCTTCCGAAAAATGATAAGAACAAATGTGGCTGTGTGGTTTTGGTGTCCAGTTTGGTCTTGAAATTAGTGTAATCCATTGATTTTTAACTACTTCATCTCTGGGAAATCTAAAAAAAAATCGGCCAAGTACGAGTCAGACTCGCGCACGGAGGGTTCCGTACTGTATGGGAGCCCCCCTTAAATATTTATTTTATTTTAATTTTATTATTTATTATTGAAGAAAATATAAAACTAAATGTTCTGTGAAAATTTCAAGCATCTACCTGGTACCATTATTAATATAGAGCGAAAAACGTCTAAAAATTCAGGTTTCTTGTAGGTATGGGAGAAATATTTATTTTAAATATTTTTATATTTATTTTAATTATATAAAAATATTTAAAATAAATATTTATTTTATTTCGTTTTTAGTTTATCGTATTTGTTGTTATAGCGGCAACCGAAATACATCATCTGTGAAAATTTCAGCTGCCTAGCTATCATAGTTCGTTCATGAGATACAGCCCGGTGACAGACAGACAGACGGAAAGACGGACATCGAAGTCTTAGTAATAGGGTCCCGTTTTTCCCTTTGGGTACGGAACCCTAAAAAGTAGTGTAAGTATAATCAAAAAAACATCGATACAGTCATTTTACCACAGCACTATGACGTGATAACCTGAACTATTATTTTTTGTAAAATATTGAATGAAAATTACACAAATTATTCCAAAATGTATGTAAAATCTCGTAATAATATAATTTAAAACAATTTCTGTTAGACGTAGCTGTTTTTAAATCACAAAAAGTGTATATATTCCAACAAAACTCACCGATGAAAAGTCACTAATTCATTCTTATTATTTTTTCGGGATGAATGCGATGTGCACCCTTTTATAAGACACGCCATTTGATATAAAATACACCATTCATAAAGAATTTATACAAATTTACATAGTTTTAGCACTTTGAAACAGTTATTTCTAATAAATTGTATTAAAACTCGACAACCGGCATTCGGTGTTGACAAACCATAGCCACGCAACCACTGACAGTTGATCTTCACAAAGAAGATCGCAGCTCCGTTATGTATTATTTTTGATTTAGTAGCACTATACTTATACTATTATTTATTCTGTGACAAATTAGAACCAACTTTTAACCATTTTGACATTCCAACTTGTGATTTTGACGTTAGACGGCAGACGTTGCGTTTTGTTTTGTTTCATCCACTCTTGCGTATGCTGTATAACCAGATATGAATAAGACAGCTGTTACACAGTTTTTATTTGAGCAAAATTTAGTACTCCCTCTAGTACGTTATTTCTCTAAGTCGCGCACTAAGGGTTCCGTACCCCCCTTTAATATATTTTATATTCACTATTTATTTTGAAGGGAAAACCAAACTTAATATTTTGTGAATATTTCAAGTATCTTCCTGTTGCCGTCATTAATTTCGAGCAAAAATTATGTTTCATGTACGGGAGTCCCCCTTAAATATTTATTTATGTTAATTTAATTTTTATTTTTAAAGTAAATGTTTAACTAAATATTCTGAAAAAAATTCAAGCATCTACCTGTCACCGTTATTAATAGCGAAAAACGGCTTAAAATTCAGGTATGTAATGTTGTATGGGAGCCCCACTTAAATATTTGTTTATTTCTGTTTTTAGTATTTGTTGTTATATAGCGGCAACAGATATACATCATCTGTGATTTTTTTTACGTTCTGACTATCACCTTTCCTAAAATACAGCCTGGTGACAGACAGACATCCTAGACCGCATATCTGCTCAACATCAGGCAGTATGTAGTCAAACACAAACCTAAATGGAATTAAAAAAAAAGACAGACAGACGGACGGACAGCGAATTCTTAGTAATAGGGTCCCGTTTTTACCCGTTTTTACCCTTTGGAACCCTAAAAAACCCTGCCTCCTCATCGAAATGAACCATCATCAGCCTAGGAACTATCTCAATCACATCAGTTTTCAAAATACACGGTCAAAGTCGCTGTCATTTTTAGCGAAAAATAATTATTATCCGTATAGAATAGTATCTAACGTAATAATGTGGCCAAATTTAAAATATTGTTCCCTCTTTCAAATGCATGTAGTGAAAATTATTTTTCGCAAAAAATGGTAAAACCGCCTTCAATCGTGTACAAAATCCGAATATTTCGCTCGCATCGTTTACATTATTGTTGATTTTTCAAAAACGGCTCAGCGGATTTCTGTAAAATTTAAATGAGACCACCTCAGGAATGTACCCTTTCGAACAAAAAAGAATTTTTCGATTCGGTCCACAGTTGGCGAAATTATCGATGAGCATACACAAAAAATACATACCGACGAACATAGAACCACCTCCTTTTTGGAAATCGGTTAAAAAAGCATCGACTGGGCCTTTTTTCATTCCTTGAAAAAGACACATCCATATTTTAAGTTGCAAGTAAATTTACGATAGCAGCTATAATGTACTCATACGTAGTATCAACTGTCAAATGTAGACAGCACAGGTGGCCTGATATGCCATCAATATTCCGAGGGTGTCAGTTATCGAGCTTCCTGCGCTCCTTCCGGACCAGCTCTGGCGGTGAATAATGCTGGGGTAATCACGCAGGACGAATGTTATGTCACTAACTTCAACCTAAAGCCTTTTCTGCTTAATAATATGCCGAATCATACAATTCGGCGGATGTGAACTTAGCTACAAGCTGCGCAATTTTAATCCTGACTGTAGCTCTCACATAAAGATGCGTGTTGATTGGATATTGCGCAGCTTGTAGCTAGCTTCACATCCGCCGACTTGTATGATTCGGCCTACACCTACGTAGAGTCACCAACAACCTATTTCTAATACTCCGGTAAGTACCTACTCATTCATCTGTCATTGAATTCTATCACAAACATCTATTGCTGTCTCAGTTGCTGTTGATAAACAGTAATGACCAGCTAAATTTTGAACAGTGCTCATTAAAGTACCTATCGTAGCCGAAAATTGAAATGAATGAAAATATGCAATATCTATAGAGCTTACATTGTCAGCGACTATTCTAATACTAATGATTTCAAGTAGGTATTCGGCAAACGCAGAAAAAATAATTGCAGTCATTCGTCAAAGTCATGAATTATGGTAATGAATTTAACATACCACAAAAGACAACATTTACGTATGGTAAACCATGTCAAAATAATTGATGGTTAACTTTTTATGGCCATACCTCAAACAGTCGAACGAGTAGGTATAATACAAGACTTCCTTCAATGGAATCACAGGAAATCCTTATAAAGGAAGGTGGATAACCTCACAATCCTCACATTTGTAAATATATACTAAACTTATCCTATAACTCGTTTTGAAAGGTGGTAACTCCTATCATAACATGAACAGCAAAGTCATTTGTGCTATTGCTAGACGAAATTTAAGAGGCGTTTAAGTTTGTCATACATTTTATTTACAGCGATTGCAAATTGAAATCGTGCATTGAATACGTGACCTATCTCAATTAATGAATGAAGTAAGCATACCCAATCCAAAGGAAATACCTTGAAATTGCGACAAAGCTGAATTTTGAAACTTTTATTAGATTTGCTATGAATTAAACGGTAAACATCAAAGTCAAATTTTAGTTTTATTGCATTAAGAGACCAACACCAACATCGCAAAGACAGTTGACCTTAAACAAAACGTACAAAACGTAATAGTTTGATTATTATTTAGTATTTTCCGGGCTATCTCTATTGTTACGATAGGGTTGACTCAGTTGGTGAGAATTAAATAGCTTTACTTTTTTCATCTGGAGAAGAACTGTCACTGTTTAACCAGCCACCCCGTATACCTATTGGGTAAATTATTTCCTTCTCTTGACTATCGTCCTACTCTTATCAGAAGCAAGGGAGGTGAAGAATCCAGTGCAGCTAACGTGCTCGGTGAGGAACTGTTCCACATTTACCCTCACTGCCCTATAAAGCTAATTTGCACTGTTCATCTCAGAGATTGCTTTCTCTTTTCCTTCCTTTTGGATATAGTCTTTCTAGAGGTGAAGGGAGAGGTGAGCGAAAGATTGATGGTGTGGCTGATAGTAATGTACTACTTCACCTTTGTCCTTAGCTGCTCTTACGATTGGTTGTCGTTGGTCATATTAGAGATTACTTCCTCTTCTTAGGTATCGGTTTGGGTATCGTCTTGGCGGAGGCATGAGAAGTGGGAGAACCGGTGGGGCTGAAGTGCCCGGTGAGTATGAATCGCTTCACCTTCTCTTTTAACTGTTCGTACAACGGGTTCTCGCGGTTTATCTGGGGCAGTACTGTCACACTCTTGTCTTGCTCCTGAGAGGTAGAGAACAAGAGATAAGGCTGGAGCGAGTTAGTTTCAAAACAAGGTGTAGGTACATATATATGATCTGACAACAAAGCCCCTAGTCTGGTAGGTAACGTTCTACTTTTGAAGTCGTTTTGGAACCCGCCAGGTATTTATTCAGGACCGAGGCTTTAGTTGTACGTCTTGTTTTTATATAATGTGGTCTGGAATTCTGACACATGCAATCTTTGTACAGAAGTATGAGTGTGTCTCGTTTATACTCGTAGCTAAGCATAGACTTTAGCTTAACAAACTGAGTGTTACAATTACGATTCTCTACAACGTTGACAAAATTCGGTTCAACAGATGGTTCAACAATTAAATTCCTACACGCGTTTTAGTCTTTAAATAAACAACATATGTGATTTAAAATCCAGATTCCATACGGTTTTGAGCACGATGATGTAATAGGTCCTCTTGTGGGTGAATCTTTCATGAGCGTATGCAAACGTTGGCATGTTGAATAGGCCCTTCAATCCGCCACTCTCGTCACAGATATCGAATTGTGTGAAGATGCCTGAAGAAAAGAACTCTTGCTTTAAAAAAAAATCATCTTAAAGTGCTACTACACATCTATCTTCATTAAATCTTTTTGGAAGAAGGTTCAGTGAAGGGAGAGCCAGTATGTAACTATGTATCTTACGCGGTCACTGTCCAATGCTACTACAGCTGCCACTGTTCATTCGACATAAAGTCTAAAAGTAGCATGAAGGCTAAGTGTGAACATTCGCTCATGTCGATATTTAGGACAAATATTTCGGCAACGCCAAAGCGACCTACACCAACTTTCTGTCTTCATAAGGTAGACTGCAGTAAACGCAGACAAATATTACTTTGACATAATTAAAGCAATCAAAGTGCAGTAAGACTTTAGTAACTTTATCAAACTAATATTGGACTGTAATTAAATCAGTCTTCTTTATGAGGGTAGCCATAGATTAATGATTGGTCTTGCTGGTCAAAGGCAGCGAGACCAATCATTAAATCTAAGAAGGTAGCATTGTTAGCGATGAAAATTCTTCAAAAATTTTATGAATACTATATTTTTATACGGAAATCGGCAGTAGTACGAGTATCTTTTTTGTCTTCGATTTATTTTATAGGTGTTTTTGGGGAATGGTCACGGTAATGATAATCTAACATTACCGTGGTATGGTCATGTAATCGTTTGCAATCAGGATCAGCCTTCTACTCTCATGAGATACGCTACTCAGTCTCGGAGATTAGTCGCCGCGAATTATCTCAGAGGTGTTCCTCATGGGCCAACTGATCATGCACTACTAGTTATGTCATTAGGAATATTATTTTAAAATATTTCCCGAAGGACACCAACTAAAGACACTACGATAAAATGAGAGATACTCTGCAGCAACTGGTCTCCGAGACTAGAGTCGTGTATACGTATCGTGATGATAGACGGATCTTAGAGCGGTTTCACATATAGGCATTTTTGTCGCGCGACTGTAGCGCTTCTAAGTTGCGCTGCAGTACCGCAACTTAGAACCAAAAAAAAATATTTTTTTTTTTTAAATACTTTGTTAATAGTAAATAAATTAAAACATTTTCCTTTTTTTTCTCAATATGACGACGTCAATCAATTATTATTGAATGTAGAGCCAACTTTATAAGGGGAGCACGGATTTCCGAGACACAAGCTTAAAGCTTAGTTCGGCAATCCATAGCTCATGAATATTGTAGCTAATAAATAAGTTTCATTTTAAGTTGTAAATTATGTTAAATTCTGTACATTTTAAGTTTATTAGCAAAATTGTAATTAATTAATTTGTGTCAATAAATCATTTATTATTATTATAACTTGTATCCATACATTTTTAAGCAGCGCAGCTATAGCGCGACATAAACGCGACTACAGCGCACCGAGCTAGGTGGCAGATACGCTGCGTAGTCGCGTGCGATAATCGGTTGACTCGCGGCGTTATTAGTGTAACAAGCGCATATGTGTATTGTGTAGCAAGCTGCAAATTACATACTTACATCATGTTTGATACCGAAACATTTATACTGAGCTGAAATCAAGTCTCGGCCTGTCTTTTGGGATTCAAGATGCGATATTAGAAATGAGCTAGTCACCCCAAACTCAACGCGGGACTGCAGCGCGACTGCGAAGCGCTGTAATGTGAAGGGATTCGCTGTGCAGCGCTACAGTTGCGCGACAAAAACGCCTTGTGAAAGCGTTCTTATTGTAATAAAGATTACGTACCCAGGCGACATGTTTTCCGTATATACTCCAGTAAGACTCTGACGTGACACTCGGGGTTCACCAGCAGGGTTTTCTCTGCCACCAGGTCCTCCTCGCCTTCCACTATGCGACATTGTGATAGCTCTGGGGTTTCCTTGTATAGAAGGCTGATGAACATCTCACTATGTATTTAAAACCTTCTGTTGCTAGAATCATAAACTGAGGAATTATAATAAATGAATTGATATTTTTATACGGTAAAGTGGAATAGCTTTGTCGTAAAGTGGCAAACGAGCTAATGGACCTAACTTATGGCAAGAGGTCACTCAAATTCCCGACTAATTACAGATTTATTTATTTTTCTTAATTTCCAGGCTTTGTTTCAAGAAATAAGTAGGTAGGATATACCCTCTGTTGAGCTTTGGATAGAAATTCTGAAAAACTCGCGCTTTGCTCAAAAATAACAAATCTTGACAATTAAAGTATGTTGATATCTGTCAAAATGATTATAATAGAAAATTATTTTAATAACACAAAAAGTTTGCAAGCGCATTGACATATGTATCTTTATGATTTTTCTGGACTCCTTAATGTGCTTTGGCAAGAGTCAGAAAAGGCCTGAGATATAGGCTCTTACATTGTTGTAGCTACTGGGACTTTGTTAGGTACCTACACCATCTTTATTTCGACTAAGCCATAACATTATATGATTGTTATTTTTTTACAAAATAATCTAAAAACAAACGTTTCAATCATAGTGTGAGTTCACGTTTCAATCATAATTATGAGTCACTGACACGTGATCCAATCAGACACTTGACAAACCAGACTATTTTAATATTCTTAAAATCGGGTATCCTACCCACAATGCTTACCTACCTACGTATGCTATTATAATGATGCAGAGCGGTCATTCTCTACGTACCCTATTTTCATGCTTAATTAAAATCCTTTGTTTAACTTTAAATTAAAAAAGTAGAGTTGGATAATGTAAAGTTTATTGAACTCAAGAATAACAATTCCAATAGACAGTGCATGTCGAAAAAATCTCAGATCAATATCACAAGCTTTGCTTAAAACGGCTGCCAGAAGGCCTAATACGGCTGCTAGAGACTGTTATACTACATAGACATATTTTTAAATACATACCAATATAGATAATACCTGAAGAACACCCAGACGCAGAGCAAGCACCTATGTTCATCACATAAATACTTGCCTTGGGTAGGCATCGAACCCACGCCTCTTTGATCCCGTAGTCAGGGTTACTAACCACTGAGCCATCGAGGCAGTGGCAGCCATAGTATAAACAGTTGTTTTTTTTTTTTTCAAATTTAATCTAATTGACGAGCATTCAATATAACTTTTTGAGCGTGCCATTTCCGTGATACGAAACACGTATTTATAAGCTGTCTATTATCTACATCGTCTGTGACCAAATCTAAACTACTAATAGGTTCACACAGTACACTGTATTTAAAGTAGTTATTGTTATACAGTATCGTATTTGTGTCAGTGACAAACCGTAACAGTGTGTCAAACGATACTCACATTGAAACGATTTAAAACCGAACTTGTTATTGCAGTAACTCTAAAACGTATTTAAATTAGTACATAGGAGCACATTTCATTGCATGAGTAGCTGTATGAGCCGCTTGCATTTCAACTGATAACAAAAACAAACAAAATCTAATATCGCGCCGTCACGTAAGGTCATCGCGCACCACGCTGGCCTTGGCCGGCTTGCGCTCACATTTTCTTTCCCAACGCGCATCTAAAGTAACATTTCATAAGCAATTGCAAAAGGCGGGTTTAGCGGAGACCAGCGGCTTCCGAGCTAGGGACATTACACATTCGATACGCGAGCCATTGACACGCGCGCCGAGTGTAAACAGCCAGCAAACCGGTGCCGCAGGAAACGGTCGCTCCTAGCGTAGCTTCTAGTGCGCTCAGACCTCAAGCTTCGCTGGAAATTCCGGAAGTGTAGGCGGAAGAGTTTTAAGAAAGCGGAAGTGAAAAAAATAAGAAAACTAGTGAAAAAATTTGAAAAAATTCAAGTGTTTCGTAATTTTAATCGAGTGACCTGGATTATATCTGAAATTATTCCGAAAAAGAAAATGTAAACCTATTGAATTCAAATTTAAAAGATCGACCGTATAAACGGATTGAAATTGGAAGGACGCAGACGTGTCTAGTGTTAGTGATTTTAATTGTTTTTTAATTGTATTTACGTCCAAAATTGAAAAGGAAATGGAGCATGACTGAGCTCTAACCTGAAACATACTGCAAATAATTTGAAATTCAGAATGGACACGGAAACTTGAAGAGATCATGGATCTGTCAGGAGTAGCAAACCTCGTGACGTTCGGGGTGTCAGCGTGGCCTCCCCCTGGACCGCTGCCAGCCAGCTTCCAGTTCCACCATAACGGTGGAAACTTCGCAGTGTTCATCATCCTCTTTGCTCTATGCATGATGGAGGTGGTGGTCCTCAAGATCATCACGGAGGAGCAGGCGCGGGACGGTCCCAGGAGTGTCACTTCTATGTGGTTCGATTTGGATGAAGACTGACTGCAGTGAAGTGAACTCTTTTTCGAGTTTTATCTAGATTGTAACACAGCTGTTACCTATTCATGCGTCATTTTTAAGGCAGACATCAGCTCTACCATAGGTTCGACCGCATTTGGCGATATTTATCAAGATTTAGTACTAGCCCGCGGATGCTATATCATAGCACTCCAAATTACTGAATTTAATTTAAATTTTATTTCTGTCTAAACTTAGGTTTAAGGATACATATCAATTGAATCGAAGTCCAAATATGATTTTACGACAGATGTTTTCGTCGCTATTTTACAAACTTTGAATAGCTCATTTACAATTCTTAAAATCATTGTTGGTCTCACCTACAGAATAAAATGTTACTGACGTCAATAGTTTTTCCGACATTTTAGTTTAATATACCAAATGATATTACATTTTTTTTGTTAAGATTACTAGTTTAGCTTCGACTGTTTATTTAGAGAACTTTAAAATTGTCTTTTTGTAACAAATTTTAAAATTATATGTTATTTTTTATACATTTGATATTTTCACTGTAGGTACTGTAAAAAATATAAAGCAAAATTCAAATCAAAATTTGTTGACGAAATGAAAACAACTTAGAGAGTGTATTAAATGTACCAAAGTGAACATACATTTAATACACATTATACAGGTTGTAGCTAAGCAAAGAGCAGGGTTTTAGCGGAGGTGTTGAAGAATCTTTACTATTGGACCAACTAGCACTCATAGCTTAGTTTGACTAGGTTATTGGTTAAGCAACGTCCGGCACGTTCAATCTTCGGATGGGTGACCGTGGGTGGCATTTACAACTTGGCGCTACCGTGGCTCGGATGACACGTTAAATTGTAGGTCACGGTTGTTTTAACCGTTTAGCCATGTCAGAGGCCTTCAGGCGGCTCTAAAAATTCTGACACCAGGACTAGCCACCCGGCGTATACGAACTTAAATACATACTTAGTTTCTTATGGAACTATATATGGGATGCAAAATCAGCTATTCCATACAACAAGTTAATTTAATTTCGTCAATGTATTGAGCAGCTTATTGTTTTAGCGATTTCCTAGTCGATCGCTTAATAAAAGTTTTTCGTAATGATATAAGTAGGTATACATCAGAAAGTCCCTGATCTTTGCCGAACTACAGCTTGTATATACAGGGTTATCTGCTTAACCTGTACTAAGCCGAAAAGGGGTGATTAAGACCATCATTGCGAACATATGCCTACCAGGAATTCGAGAAAAAACATGCTGTTTCATACAAAATTGCAACTCGGAATTGACGAAATTTGTGACAACAGCTGTTTATTTTTTCTCAAATTCTGTGTGGGCCCCAAAGTAAAAGTTGTTAAAAATGATTATCTAAATCACCTCCTTTCGGCTTAGTACACCATCTCTGGATAACACTGTACACATAGGTAGGTATAGGTAATAAGCTTTTGTTTATGTGTTCATTTTCTAATCATAATCAAATGACTGAATTTGTGTAAATAGGTATTGGGTGTGTATAATTATACATTGTTACATTTTAGGTTACATTTTCAAGTTTTTATTTTACTGATAATAAAGTTTGTTTTTAATTAAAATACAGTGTATCAAGTTTAACTCGAGTTCAAGTTTCATTTTTTTTTCAAATGTCCTGGACGGATAGTATGTACGCGTTCTCCCTAAAATCGCGTTATATCGGTAACATAAATACTATGGGAAATTTATTAAAATAGACAATGAAGAACAAAAACTCATGAATTTTAGTTACCTACTTACCTTGATTATGTTAGTCCATACTACTTAAACGTCACTATACCCATAATTGTTTAATTCGTTTCAATTATACTTATATCAGAACCACGTATAGTAGGTAATAACACCTGAAATAACATTGCAAAAGTCTGAATGAATAACGTAGCTCTGATATAATAAAATGGTTATCACGTTGAACGCCGCGTGAAAATTTGAGATTCTTCATTCGTGCCGTGGCACTCATCGGTGAGCCTAACCTTACTGAACCATTTGTGCAATTGGGTAGCCCAAATTGCACAAATGATTCAGTAAGTAAGTAAGTAACGAACCAAGTCAGACCTTTAACATAAACGCTCGCCAGCACCGGTAGCACGGCAAAGGGAGAAAACCATTTTATCCACTTTAAATGTCAGTTGTCATTGTCAAGCCATACTTTATTTCCTCTTCGAGGGGATATAATGGTGGAAAGACAATTTGTCCCTTTGCCGTGCTTCCCGTGCAGAAGTCGAAGACAGCAGCTATCAAACAAGACGAGTATCGAAATGACTCATTTCGGGATATAACTAGGGAAAACCCTTACGCATTGTCACGAAGGCATTCCGATACCTAGTTTTAACTAGGAAAAACGCGTTCTCCCTAAAATCAGGTTATGACGGTAACATATAATATGGAAAATTTATTAAAATAGACAACGAAGAACAAAAACTCATGAATTTTTGTTACCGACTTACAGATAGCGCGCGAGTTGAATGCTGTCGGGGTCTGAGGTAAAGAGCGGGAGCATCTCCCCCCGCTATCCGCACGCCCCACCTCACGCGCCTGGGCGGGTTGGGCGTGCGGATAGCGGGGGGAGACATTCGCATTCCTAAGCTCTGCATTCAACTCGCGCGCCTACTGTACCTTGATTATGTTAGTCCATACTACCAAATTATATACTACATATTTTACAAATCTTATTTTACAATGACTAGCAGCTCCACCATGGCAAACATATAAACAAATTTTATTCAATTTTTGTCAGTTATCTCGTTCCTTTTCTCTTGGTTTTGAATAATTCATTATTTATTTTAAATCTGATTCTTCTCATGTGCCTACCTAGTTGTGGTTAAATTTGATCAGTGTACAATTTTCAGTAGTTTTGGAGTTATTTTTTCATTGACTTCAAATCTGGTATTACGGTTTTATCAAAAAAAACCGTCATTGTTTAAGCCATTTACCATGCCATGGATAAAAATTAAAGCCTAGCTCATACTTTCAATATTGTAGATTTAATTGTAGAATAAAAAGTAAGCTTAGATTTGATTGATTCATTTCCAGACATCACCAATTGTAACCATAGCTATTAAGCACTGATGCCGGTGCAATAGAACACGTCATCGGTATGCCCTGCCTATAGTAAGAGCCTACTAAAAGAGGACCTCTGGGCACGTGAATGGTTAGAAATGGAGCTCTTTCCATTCACTCAAAGAGCCCGGGGAGGACGACAACGTGTGTGGCACCGTTGTCGTAGAGGACCGTATAAGCCTAGGTAGGCTCGAGAAGTCATATAAAGTGCTGGAAGCACCGGTGCGTTCCCTAGGAGATTCCGGAGCTGCCAAGAGCGCACAAAGGCTGGCCATCTAGGAGGTTTTAACGGGTACAACTCTAAATACCGCTTTGGGGTGCATTCGAAGATTTCCCCCTCGTAAAAAGAGGCACTGATTTTACTCAAAATGTATCAAATAATCTGTACCTACCTATTAATGCACTTTAGTTACCACTCTTGCGCTACAAGATCCTTGAAAGTTGCAGCAGGTACGTAATAAATTGCCGCAATGTGCCGGAGCTGACATAATAATTATATTTAGGTAGTCATTTATTAAGTAAGTACCTATTTTCGGTCAACAATGTTGAAGCTCAAGGAGATACAAATAGGTACAAATAGTGCTTCAAATTTTCTTTTTAGGGTTCCGTACCCAAAGGGTAAAAACGGGACCCTATTACTAAGACTCTGGTGTCCGTCTATCCGTCTGTGTGTTACCAAGCTGTATCTCATGAACCGTTCTAACTGGAAAGCTGAAATATTCACAGATAAAAACAGACTAAAAACAGAATAAAATATATATTTAAGGGGGGCTCCCATACAACAAACCTGATTTATTAGCCGTTTTTCGCTCGATATTTATAATGGTAACAGGTAGATGCATTAAATTTTCACAGAATATAAGTATATTCACTTCAAGAATAAATAATAAAATTAAAATTAAATAAATATTAAAGGGGGGCTCCCATACAGTATACGGAGGGTTCCGCCCTCCGTGCGCGAGTCCAACTCGCACTTGGCCAATTATTTACTATACATGACTTAGAACTATGACAGTAAGGTCGTAACTTGAGCTTTTAACTGCTTCACATCGCATTTTGTCTAAAATATTATGACTAAAATCTGATTCAATTAAAATTTGCGTTCAGACCTCATGGTACAAGTGAAAGACTGAACACATTGTCAAATATTTTAAATGTTTATTAAATGTTTAAAAAACTCACAGTGCCTTGTTGGTAGAAACTACGCGCGGAAAAAAGCAATTGCTTCTCGTCCGATTTCAGTCGTTATGGCAATAAGCTAACGAACCAAAACGACAACATCAGTGAATTCTGATACTAGGGTATCAGAATTCACTGATGTTGTTAAAAATAAAACTTTTAGATTGTTATCAGGATTCCGCTATCAACATTACCTACAATTTTTGTGCGAGTATTTCTCACTTTCAAGATCAATAAAAAAGTGATTCGCATTTGCTATTGTATTTTTATTGATAGGATTGGATTTTAGTGGGTAAGTATAGGTACGTATTTAAAAATAACCAATAGATTTTTAAATAACACCCCAGACGCTCTGTAACTTTACTAAAAACTAGAAATAAAAAATATTTTATGGTAACAACCTATTTAAAAATATTTTTAAGTCTATTGAAATATTTACTATTATGTAACTGGGTAACGAGAAAGGAGAAAAAATTCTTCGTTTGTAATGGGCTAAAAAATTGGGTTACAAACGCGGCCGAAAGGTATTTATTATTTATTAAAGGCTTCCAACTGGTCTTATTGGAAACTATAGGGAAGGCCTATGTCCAGCAGTGGATTTGCTATGGTCGATACTACTATAAAGGGTTGAATTCAATCGTCACAGCGAGATATGCCTAATACGAACACACCGTCAGTAACTGTCTGAGATGTTTTATGTAAAAATTTTGCACAAGACCCAGTTTGAATGTTATCGTTTGCAAACATCGGAAGGTCAGTCGTGTTCCTCCAGTATTTGTCTACAGCGATAAAATATTTCAAAAGGCTACGGACGATTTGTCATTTTTTTTTAGAAATTCTTAATTTCAATTCTACCTCTTTTATTTGTAATAGGTCAATTGCCTTTATGACATATTTGCTCGTAAAGTGGCTGTAATTTACACCAATTTCAATATCGTAATGTATTTCATTGCGCACTTGTGCGTTATTGTAATGTTCAACGCACGCACAAGTAATTATCAACTTACCGCACTTATATCATAATGTACTATTATTAACTACCACTAAATACAAGACATACATAATCTAAAACTACATTATTATTATTAACTACATTATTTAGTATTATTAGTCTTAATACGTCTTAGTACTAATTGTATTGTATTTGTACATATATCTTGCAAAAATGAATAAAGTATGAAAGTATTTTTAATAAGGCACGTCCCCTATTAAAAAAAATACTCTCGATTAAAAAAAAAAATTTAAACATACCAGAGATACGAGAGACAGTTTATATCTGGTACCAAAATGCTAACCGCATTGCCTCGCTGAATTGTGATACTATACTGTCCTATGTATAAGACAGCATTTTGGTCACTCTATTATAAGCCGAATCAAACACCTAGACGGATGTGAAATTAGCTACAGCCTCCCTGACAAATTCTCAAAAAATTCTAAAGCTTCCATAGGGGATTTTTTCTTAAAAGATTTATTAAAATGTTAACGAAAATCAGTGAATAGAACGTAGTATGAATGACTTCTTTGGATAAACGGATAGACGTGATACATTGCATAACTCTGCAACCTTGAAGCGTGACCTTCATCGCGCTGGCTGTGGCAGTCAATGAACGGACTCAAGTTCTGGTTTATTTTGGACCCCAAATCGCCAATATTTATAAACATGAAAAAAGGCAGAGAAAAAAGGTTAGGTTACCTGTATCACGGGAAAAATGTCATCAGGGTTTTAGGGTCAAGAAACTAATTTGAATAAAAAAATGTGGAAGTAAATAGTTATTTGATTTTAATCGGTGGCTCAGTGGTTAGTGACCGTAACTTCTGGGTCAAAGAGGCGTGGGTTCCATCCCCACGCAAATATTTATATGATGAACATAAGTGTTTGCTCTGTGTCTGGGTGTTATTTAGTTACTATCTATATAAGTATGTATTTAAAAATAAGTATGTTATGTAGTATCAGTCTCTGGTAACCATATCACAAGCTTTGCTTAGTTTGGGGTCAGAGACCGTGTGTAAGATGTCCCCTAATATTTATTTTTTTATTTAATATTAATTTGCCAACGTATTTGAAATCAATATGGTATCTGCGGATGATCCAATGCTTTTTATGTAGTAGAAGTGTAGGTAGTTTAAGCACATAGTACCTATTGTATTTTGTTGTAGTTAATAAAGGAACTTTTGCCCAACTAAAAAATATAGGTAACTTGAAGAGAATTATATTATGTCAAAATTAGGTCATTTGTGTTCATTATTATAATTTACAACTTTTACTACGGGATCGAACTAGAAATTACAAAACACGAAGGTGTCCCATACAAAAAGTTCACGGAACAACAATTTCTTTTGCAAGTTTTGGAGTAATGACCAATGAGAGTAATGAGGAAACGGTTTTCACAATAACGACTAAATGCCCTCCAAATGGATTTTTACTAACACGAGAAAGTCGTAACTGTGCTATCAATCATCATGCGAAAAAAATTATTAAAAGCAAAAGTTTTCCTCTTTTACAAACCATTCTACAATACTTTTAATAATTATTATTATTAATATAATAAGGACAAACTTTGTCCTTTTTTCTATCCTCGCTCTTGTGCCTTATTCAATCAAGCGCCTACATCACTACGTTTTTGAAATCGTAAGTACCTAATTATTAAGAGCGTAGCTGAGCGCCAAGGAATTTGAGAAGTAGGTATTTGAACTAAACTATTGCTGTCGCGATGCGCCCAAGCCAGGGAGCTTCTATGTGTGGTGTGATGCAATTGTATTTGTGTGTGTGCTGCGCACCAACTCCGCCCGCGCCTTTCCCGCGCCCGCCCGCGCTCCTAGCTCAGGCGGACGGCTGGTGTATTCTTTTGAATTGTAGCAAAATATGGTAGGTACATAAGCTACGGTTTTTGGGATAGCGCATAGCAAACGAAAACATTTATACTGAATATTTTTTATCGAATTAAAAAGCTACATTATTTTTTACACATATAGACGAAGTAGGTATTTTGATTTTAATTATCTTTCGAATGTTTATAATATTTATTGAAAAAACCTTTATATATAGCCAACTTTACACAATTGACCTCAAGCCAAAAGCTGCGATAAAAAATAAGCTATTTAACTAATCGATTTCTGTAGGCGCTGCAATATACATACTGAAAATTCTACCAAATACCTAACCGAGGAATTTGAGAAATAGGTATTTGGGTTAGACTATTGCTGTCGCTATGCGCCCAAGCAAGCGAGAATGTCAATGTATGTATTATTTGCAATTGTGTGCGTACTAAGAGTACGCCGCTCCTACCGCGCCCCTCCCTCACCGCGCCCCGCTATCTACACTGCCGGCTAGCGCTTTGCTATATTTGTCAGTCTTGGATTGATTTATAGTATTTGGTGTTTTTGTGCTGTACTTACTTTCTCGCTGTTTATCATAGTGTTTGACTTGGCTACGATTTCGGACTTGATTCTTTGTTTTACGGATACAACTTGGCTTGTGAACGGACTTTGAAAAAAAACCTTGAGACTGGAGAAACATCGTGAGTATTAAAATTAGATACTATTTATTATATTTTACAAATTGTATTTCAATACTTTGTTTCATTAATCTGTATGTTATTCGAAGGTCTATCACTAACTTCGAAAATTGACTTTTCCATCACGAATCTTATATGTACTTAGTTTACCCACTCTACTATATCGGAGAAATAGCGTCTAATTTTTTTTAGTCAACATAGTGTAGGTAGGTAAAGTATTTATAACATTATAAAAAATAACAATTTACATGCATTACAAGTAAATTGTTCTATTTAGTTTAATTATCTCAAATGTAAATCTAAAAATTGAAATAAAATATGTTTATTTGTTACTTTGACGATTTATGAGTTTTGTTAAAAAAATAGTTAAGCCTATATCATAATAAGTAGTGTTAACTTGCTATTTAATCTAGCACTAATCCAGCAAGTATTTTTATGTAATTTTTACTATATGGGGCAAAACTTTTACCATTGGGGAAGAAAAACAGCTATTTATACATTTTGTCAGATTGTCAATCTGCTTTATTCTTTCTTAAATTGTATGTGAACCCTATAGTAAAAGTTGTTCTTAGCAATGGTCTTAGTCAACTTCTTTTGGTTTAGTAAAGGGTAAGCAGATAACTCGGCTTAGTAGATTTTTAAGATGTAAAATCAATAAAGTATTTTTTTTATTTTTACAGTGACGAAAATAAAGAAAATTCTGCGTTGTCATTGAATGCAACTCCCAAAGCAAATCAAAAATTGTTTGAAGAAACCTCATGGTCGTCTACAACACATGATGATTTAAATGTAGTTTGTGATGATGGTGACTTCAATGAAGAAGTGAAAAATGATAAATTATTTGGACGCAGGATAGTAGACATAAAATATCTGTTTTCCACAATTTCAAATATCAAGCATGAACATATGGGCTGTTCGTTTGCAGACTTGATTTTTTTGAAAGAAATACGACATGGTTTTACGAGTAAATTTTGTACACGCTAATTGGTTAAGTTTGCTGCAACCATTATTGTTCTGCACCAATACCAAAGCGCCGCCCACGCCGGGCTGTCAGTGTCACCTGTCAGCGGACTGTCAGGCGACCCCCCGCCAGACGACATTCCTTCCGGGACTCCGACACAACGGTCTCGCGCGGTGATTTTGTGCGTGGTCAGCGGCGGCGGCTCGGATTTCATTTGGTAAGTACAATATTGATTACAACTAATTTTACCTATTGCGTGTCCACTAGCTATCGCGGTAACATAATTTTGGTCCATCGGCCGGATTCGAACCAAGCACAGTTGTAGGTCAGACAAAAAAAAAAAATGTCGAAATCATTTGAAATTAAGTTTAAGTTAGAATTTGATTGGTTTACTAATTCCGTTGAATTGCTGCATACGCCAAATTATCCCCAAGGTGTTTTAATGGCTAGGTTGCGTAAGCTTCAGGCGCATTATGCAAACTTAACGACCGCGTATGAAAAGTTACTAGAGGGTACCGACAGTAGTAGTACAGAACCGAAAAAATATGATGATTTGTTCAAAAGTGCAACCTCACTGTACGATGAGTTAGATGCCAAGTACTTTGAACTTATGAGTACGGATGATGATGTAAAAACAGCTAGACAAACTTCTCACGAAGTTCAATTGTCACGGCTTCCTAAGATTTCACTCATAGAATTTACGGGTGACGTGTTCACCTGGTGTAGCTTTATAAGCCTGTATAACTCATTAGTCTTATCACGCACTGATATATCAAATACAGAAAAGTTGCACTATCTTATTTGTCATTTGCAAAATGAACCTCGTATGTTGATCCAACACCTACCTATGACCGACAATTCATTGGCAATAGCACTAGAAATTTTAAGAGCTCGATACGATAACAAACGGTTACTAGCTGACAGCCACATTTCTCGCATATTAAACATTGAGCCACTGAAAAACAATTTCATGTTACGGACATCGGTTTTGAACCCGCTACTTGAGTCTAGTCGCAGTTTAGAAACCCTTGGTTTCCCGGTTAAGGAATGGAGCTACATACTGCTTCACATCAGCTTATCTAAGCTCCCGGCGGAATTAAAAAATCGGTTTGAGCATGTTCACGGAGGTACCCACAATGTTATACCTACATTTGAAAATTTGATGATTTTTTTACAAAATGAGTGTCAGTTAATTGATACGGCTTGTAGTTCGCAAACATTATCTACTCGACCAACTTCGGACATCTCACGGCGACCGCTGACTAGAGTGAATGCATTTGCTACTTTATCCGATAATCACAACACATACGCGATAGAAGGGTGCGACTTTTGTTCGTCTACAACTCACAACATTACAAATTGTTTTCGGTTTAAAAAGGGGTCACCTGATGATCGTAAGACCTGGATAAGAAATAATAAAATGTGTTTTAAATGTTTCGGTAAACACTCGGCGTTTCAATGTAAAACATTTATACCTTGTGAAAAATGCGGTAATACGGGCCATAATACTTTGGTTTGCACAATGACTCGAGAATCGAGACCCAATTTGCCTTCTACGCAGCAAATAACAAAAAATTACATCGACCAAAATCGGCGCACCCAGAATGAGCGTACGGTTCATACAACCGGTATAGGTATGAAAGAAACTTACGAAGGTGATAACAACTACGGCGGTGTTAACGAGTTTCATTCAAATACGGGCATAGATAACCATTTAGTATCGGATACGGCAAATTCTGCGCACACCTTCGGCAATATGAATCATTATGATCACTCTGCATGACAATCAAGGCGTGATAACTGTAACAATGTTTCTTCACTACCCACTTCAAAAGATATAATTTTGCCCACAGTGATCGTTAATATAAGATCGGTAAACAATGAAATATTCAAGGTTAGGGCATTATTGGACTTTGGCTCTCAAATATCAGTGGTTCGAAGTGATTTAGTGGAACTATTGAGATTGAAAAAACATTTTACAGTTACGCCATTAATAGGTATCGGAGGAACAATGGCTCAACACAGTAATTACGTAGTAACTATTGACTTCAGTTCGGAACGCAATAACGACGTCGTTTTTTCGGTAAAATGTGTTGTGTTAAAGACACCTACAACATATTTAGCTAATCGGCACGAATTTTCGGATGATGCGCAATCGTTAAATAACAAATCGGAGCATTTGTCACGGATTGATATAATATTTGGATGTGATATCTTAGGTGAAATCATGGGAGGTAACAAGGTAGCTATTCGACCTGGCGGGCCTTACGCCCTTGAAACAATTTTCGATTACGCTGTTTTCGGACCGGTCAGTGAAGGCGCCCTCGCGACGTCGGACTCTAATCGCCTTTGCGGAGTATCATTGGTCGAAATGGTGGAACGTTTCTGGAAATCAGAAGAGCCCCCTAAGGTAAACATTCAAAACCCGCTTGACGCTTTATGCGAAAAATTGTTTGCCGATTCCGTCAGTAGATGTCCGGACGGCAAGTTTATGGTAAAATTACCCATAATTCCTGATAGACCGGTACGGCTCGGCGACACAAAACAAATTGCAACGCGTCAGTTTTTACGATTGGAAAAACGTATGCTCGATCAACCAATATTCAGAGAAAAATACAAGGCCTTTATTAAAGAATATTTGGAACTTGGTCACATGCAACTTAGTAATTTTGATGTCAATTCGGGACAAGAATGTTACTTTCTTCCGCACCACGGCGTGTTTAAAAAATCGGGGGATGTCGAGAAAATTCGTGTCGTATTTAATGGAAGTCAAAAGTCGGGAACCAATGTTAGTTTAAACGATTGCTTATTAGCGGGTGAAAAATTACAAAATGACATCACAAAAGTAATAATTAATTTTCGGCTTCCGCTTATAGTGTTTGTCTGTGATGTTAAAATGATGTTCCGTATGACTTGGATCAATCCGGAAGATCGTAGATACCAGCTTATTTTATGGCGGGATAGCCCTGCGCAACCAATTCGCACTTATGAACTAACTACCAATACCTATGGGCTTAAATCAAGCTCATATATCGCTATCCGTTGTCTTCATCAACTCGCCACGGAGGGGGGCAGGCAGTATCCTAGGGCCGCTAGGCTTCTCTTAACAAATTCGTACGTTGACGATCTAAATGGAGGAGGAGATTCGCTTCAAGAAGCACTAGAAATTAAAAAAGAACTTATTCAACTTATGTCTACGGCTGGATATGAACTTAGAAAATGGTCCTCCAATGACCAACGGCTACTTTCCGACTTGCCCCGGGAATTTTGTGAATTACCACGATGCTTTGACAGCGACGATGATAGCGACGGCTTTGTAAAAATGCTAGGAATTCAATGGAACCCGGTGTCTGATACTTTTTCTTATCGGGTTCAAAACTTACCTTCAGGCGATTTAGTCACTCGGCGGAGTATCCTGTCTTCACTGGCCCGCCTATATGACCCCATGGGGTGGATTTGTCCCGTAGTTTTTCAAGCGAAACTGGCGCTCCGTGAAATGCTTAGTGATGGGGCAAAAAATGTAAAATGGGATGCCCCCGCTCCCCAAGATTTGAAAGATAAATGGCGCGAATTCATCGCAGACTTACCCAACCTCGAAAAAATCTCAATCCCACGCTGTGTTAAAATGGTCGGAGATACATCTCACTCCCTACATGGGTTCTCAGATGGCTCGTCCTTAGGTTATTCGGCAACGGTTTATATGAGATCTGAAAATCATCAAAATGGAGCTTCGGTGCAACTAGTTATGGCAAAATCTCGCGTCGCCCCTCTCAAAACAAAAATGACCATTCCTCAACTAGAGTTGAGCGGAGCTGTTCTCCTAGCAAACCTTCTGCAACACGTCTCATCAACGTTGGTTGAACAATCTTTCAAGGTGTCGGAAATAGTTGGTTGGTCCGATAGTACAATTGTGCTAGCGTGGTTACAAACTCCTCCACACAAGCTAGAAGTATTTCAAGGCAATAGAGTATCTCAAATTAACAACACTGGTTTAGGTATACAGTGGAGAAAAGTCCCTGGGTCGTTGAACTGCGCTGATGTCGGTTCTAGAGGCGCGTCTGCTGCGCAGCTATTGGAACATCACCTATGGTGGAGTCCGCAGTGGCTCCGACAACCTAGAGATCAGTGGCCTCCCCACAAGTTAGAAGTACCACACTGCTTACCCGGGTTACGATCAGGGCTAGTGTCCAACACAGTTACATTAGATGTTAACCCACTACAAAATAGCATTTTGCAACTGATTGAACGGTACAGTTCTTTTGAAAAACTACTAAATGTCACGGCTTTCATCTACCGGTTTATTTACAAATGTCAGCTCAAGTGCCGCTCGACAAATCATTCGGCTGTCGCACGTGGTAATAAAAATGATACGGCTTCGGCGTCCATGGATAAGGACAACTCGGCATCAATGTCCAACGGTAAGGACAACTCGGCATCAATGTCCAACGGTAAGGAAAACTCGGCTTCGGCGTATGATACGGTATCTCGCAAGATAGATTTTACGGCATCGGAATCTCTGCTCTCTAGCGGTAGCAACATTTCTGTTTTAGAGCGTCGGCAAACATTAACTAATATAATAAAGCTCGTACAAAAATCGAACTTCAGCGAATACATTCGGGCTCTTCAATCCGGGAAGCCCATTCGGGATTCGGCTCGGAAACTTAATCTGTTTTTAGACAAAGACTCGCTGATACGCGTTGGTGGCCGCATTCGTTGCGCAGACCTGTCCTACTCCGCTCGGCATCCGATTCTGCTTTCCGGGAAGGATAAATTTACGGTCCTCTTAGTAGAGTATTATCACAAAACTTATTGTCACGTCGGCGCGTACTCCTTAGCAACCATTTTATCACGGAACTTTTGGATAATTTCAATGCGCAGAGTGACTCGGTCGGTAACATTCAAATGCGTACAGTGCTTTAGGTCAAAGCCTCGACACGACCAACCATTCATGGCAGACTTACCCGCTGACCGCGTGCGGTCTTCAAGAGTTTTTGATGGGGTTTGCACGGATTTTGCTGGACCCTTTGCTATCAAAAGTGGTACAATGAAGCAAGCACGCATTTTTAAATCGTATTTATGTATATTTTGCTGCCTCAGCTCAAAAAGTGTGCATCTCGAATTAGTTTCGGATTTAACTGTCGAAGCCTTTGTGGCGGCCTTCACTAGGTTCGTATCTAGGAGAGGATTACCATCTCTGATCAGATCAGACTGCGGAAGCAACTACGTTGGAACTGACAGATACCTAAAAGATGTCTTTGAGTACTTACAAAATCATCATACAGAGCTTGAACGTGAGCTAGTCAAACGTAGTATTAACTGGCTGTTTAACCCACCGAGCAGTCCAAACATGGGCGGGCTCTTTGAGGCAGCGGTCAAGGTTGCTAAAAGGCTAATGTATCGTACACTAGGTGATCGGCGTCTCACGTTTGAAGAATTAGCCACATTCTTCACAAAAGTTGAAGCAGTCATGAATTCCAGACCGATTTGTCCTATGAGCTCCGATCCCTCCGATCTCGAAGTCTTAACACCCGGTCATTTCATAATCGGTCAACCTCTAGTAGCTTTGCCAGAGTACCCATATGAAGACGTCAATTTGAATAATCTAACGCGCTTTCAACAAATACAAAAGCTTACGCAACATTACTGGCGCCGGTGGCGGAACGAGTACCTCGTAACTTTACAAAGTCGCTCGAGATGGACTTCTCATTCGGAACCCCCTAAAGTGGGCGATTTGGTTCTAATCAAGGAGGATAACTACCCTCCCTTACAATGGAGGCGCGGTAGAATAACCAAACTGTTGCCTGGAGCAAATTCGACTGTGCGAGTTGTAGAAGTTCAGACACATCACAATAAATTGATTCGGCCTGTGTCTAAACTATGTAAATTACCATTATAAATATCGAAATATTCCGGGGGGGGAGGGTATGTACACGCTAATTGGTTAAGTTTGCTGCAACCATTATTGTTCTGCACCAATACCAAAGCGCCGCCCACGCCGGGCTGTCAGTGTCACCTGTCAGCGGACTGTCAGGCGACCCCCCGCCAGACGACATTCCTTCCGGGACTCCGACACAACGGTCTCGCGCGGTGATTTTGTGCGTGGTCAGCGGCGGCGGCTCGGATTTCATTTGGTAAGTACAATATTGATTACAACTAATTTTACCTATTGCGTGTCCACTAGCTATCGCGGTAACAAATTTATATTTGAATGCAAAATGTGTAAAAAAATTGAAACAGTGCATAGTGAAGATCCCACATTGAAATTAAATGCCAACAAAGCGGTAGTAGAAGGAGTGTTTTGTTCGGGAAATGGATATGCACAGTTGAATGAAATCTGCGCTGTGCTAAATATGCCAAACATGAATAAAACAACTTATACAAAAATCGAGCAAGGTCTGGCACCAGTGATTGAAGAATGTGCGATAGAAGAGATGATAGCAGCTGGTCAAGAAGAGAAAAGGCTTGCCATTTTAAATGGTGAAGTGGATAAGACAGGCTGTCCTGTAATAAGTGTCGTGGCAGATGGCTCTTGGGCAAAACGCTCATATAAAAGTGGGTTTAGCTCTGCCTCTGGTACAGCATGCATAGTTGGGCTGAGGACTAAAAAATTCTGTTTCTTGGCGTTCGGAATACATACTGTAGTATTTGTTCAAGATGTCAAAAATTAAATATAGAAGTTACCGAACACAAATGTTTTAAAAACTAGACCGGCAGCGCTAATGCTATGGAAGCTGATATTATTGCAGAGGGTGTAGGCACCTTTCCTATTTCCTACATTATTTTATTATTATTTATTTATTTTTATACCTAAAATCAATATTCATATCATAAATGTACTACACTATGTAAATTATTATATATACATATTTAATATATTTCAACATTATACATAAATAAATAACATAAACATACGTAGATAAAAACGTTTACAATCATACATATTATTACTTATATTATTTAAATATTATTACAAGTTCATTACTTGCACCACACACTCAGGTATTAAATGCATCGGCGGGAGGCACCGGCCCCGGCGCCGGCTGCCGACCGCCCGGTTTTGGCGATGCGCGTGACCTTCCAGTCGTCTACTTGCACCGACCGCGCGTAGTACCTACGTACTTAGATAATAATTATTCATCGCGCTAATACTTGTGTACCTTGTTTTTATTTATCGAACGCAAGTAAAAACAGTTTAAAAGATTTGCTGGATTTTATTCATATCGCCAATAGTGACCTGTGCTACCAAACTATAGTGGACCTTGGATACCCATACACATATTCCCCTTTACTGGTGACCCCGCTCAAGGACAATCGAAAACCGTGAGTCAAGTGTTTGGTATCCCGATAGTTCCATTATCCCGAAATCTCAACATAGTAATAAAGTGGAGCAATACCGGGAACAATAAAATAACTATCGCGGACAAATAAAAGGCAAAAGATCGCGTGGGTTCAAAGTCCACAATTTGTCGTATGGTCCAAGGCAGAAGCGAAGAAGAATTTTTATTAAATTTTTTTTTTTTGTTCCGGATATCGATTTGAATAATGTCAGTTCCCAAATCGGATAGCTCGAGCGCATCAACTATGGCGGCACATTCTGAAAGTTTTCGGGTGGGAATACGGGTTCCACCATTCTGGCCAGAAGAGCCGGAAATTTGGTTTGCCCAGGTGGAGGGACAATTTACAGTGTCCAATATAACATTAGATGCCACCAAATTCAATTATGTGATTGGACAGCTGGACCACCAGTATTCCAAGGAGGTTAAGGACATCATAATTTCCCCACCAGCGACGGACAAATACGAGAAATTAAAAACCGAGCTGATAAAGCGCCTATCGGCCTCAAAAGAAAAGAAAGTGCATCAGCTCCTAATGCACGAAGAGCTGGGCGACAGGAAGCCTTCTCAATTTTTGAGGCACCTTCAGGGCTTAGCAGGTTCCGGAGTGCCCGAAGACTTCGTCCGGACCATATGGAGTAGCCGTCTTCCTAGCAACATCCAAACCCTGTTGGCGTCACAACCCCAGAGCTCCCTGGAAACCCTGGCTGACCTAGCAGACCGCGTCCAGGACATCGTCACGCCAGTACGTCACGTGGCTGCTACATCAGCATCATCGTCGGCACCTGGTTCGGATATGGCATCAATGGCCAATGAGATTGCTGAGTTAAAGCGGGCTGTGAAGAACCTGACCATGCAGTTGGACAGACAGGGCAGACGATCCAGGTCTCCAAATCGCTCCAGTTCCCAACAGAAACGCAACCGTTCTGCGAAGCGCTCCCATTCAAATTACCGGAAATACCCACTGTGCTGGTACCACTCAAAGTACGGTAAGAAGGCAAGTTGGTGTCAGACTCCCTGTGACTTCAAAAATTCGGAAAACTCCAGGGGCAATCTGTAATGGCGACATCAGATTGCCTGAAGTCTTCCAACCCTGGTCGCTTATTTGTCACCGATCGCAGTACGAAGACGCAATTCCTCGTGGACACCGGCAGCGATCTCTGCGTTTTTCCCCGAGCTGCGCTTCGTGAACGACGGGAGAAGACCAACTACCAGTTGTCAGCGGCAAATGGCACCGTCATTAATACTTTTGGTTACGTCCAACTCAACTTAAATATTGGCCTAAGGCGTAATTTTCCTTGGAAATTCGTAATTGCGGACGTGACTAAAGCTATTATTGGCGTTGACTTTCTAAATTACTATAACCTGATTGTCGACATTCGTGGCCGCCGCTTAATTGATAGTGCTACTTCTCTATCTACAACAGCAATAATTGATGATAGTGTTCATAATGTTCTGTCTGTTAAGGTGGCAACTGGAGATTCGCGATATCACGCAATTTTGAATAGATTTTCCGAAATCACGCGACCAGCCGGTACAACACGCATCACTACACACAACACTATGCACCATATCCGCACCACCCCTGGTCCCCCAGTATCGTGTCCCCCTCGCAGGTTAGCTCCCGACAAGCTGAAGATCGCCCGTGAGGAATTTCAGCAGATGCTGAATAGCGGTACTGCACGTCCTTCTGAGAGCCCTTGGTCTTCTGCACTTCATCTAGCTCCCAAGAAGCATAGTGGCTGGCGTCCCTGTGGCGATTATCGCATGCTTAACGCCAGAACTATACCAGACAGGTACCCCATTCGGCATATTCATGATTTTGCCCATAGCATAGCCGGTTGTAAGGTGTTCTCGACCATCGATTTAGTGAAGGCGTACAATCAGATCCCTGTTTTCGAGGAAGATATCCAAAAGACAGCCATCACCACGCCTTTTGGATTATTCGAGTTCCCGTTTATGACGTTTGGTCTAAGGAACGCGGGACAAACAATCCAAAGGTTCGTGGACGAGATGACGCGTGGGTTGGACTTTTGCTACGCCTATCTCGATGACTTCCTGGTGTTTTCTCGCACAGCTGCTGAGCACGAAGACCACCTTCGCCAGCTCTTCGAGAGAATGAAGGAGTACGGCATCCTGGTGAACACCTCAAAATGCGTTTTTGGGGCATCTGAGGTAATCTTTCTAGGATACCACATCTCAGCAGCCGGTACTAAGCCTACAGAAGCCAAAGTCCAGGCTATCAACGAGTTTCCTGCACCAAAAACCGTCAGACAGCTCAGGAGATTCTTGGGTATGTTAAATTTTTATCGGCGATTTTTACCCAATGCCGCACAAACCCAAGCCCCTCTCAACGCACTTCTGACTGGTTCTGTAAAAGCTTCGCATCCGGTCAATCTCACTGGAGAAGCTCTTACAGCTTTTGAGCAGTGCAAGGCTAGCCTTAGTAACGCTACACTACTCGCACATCCAGACTGCGAAGCTAAGCTGGGCCTCGTCACCGATGCTTCAGACCTAGCTTTGGGTGCGGTCTTGCAGCAGTGTAAGGATGAAGTATGGCAACCCCTTGCATTTTTCTCTAGAAAACTTAGCCCAGCGCAGCAGAAGTACTCACCCTATGATCGTGAGCTGCTGGCCATCTATGAAGGCATCAAGTACTTTCGCCACATGCTTGAGGCCAGACACTTTACAGTCTATACTGACCATAAGCCGCTGTGTTTCGCGTTCCACGAGCGTAAAAACAGTTGCTCTCCTCGTCAGTATCGACATCTTGACCTGATTTCACAATTTACGACAGATATACGGCATATATCCGGCAAAGACAACGTTGTTGCCGATACCTTGAGCCGCGTCGACGAACTGGAAAAACCGGTCGAGCATGAAGTGCTAGCCAAAGCTCAAGCATCAGATCCGGAATTGACCAAACTTCTTAGCGAAGAATCTTCACTCCGATTTAAAAAGATGACCTTGGGTGATAACCAAACTCCGCTGTATTGTGATGTAAGTACATCCATACCCAGACCGTTCGTGAGCAAACCTCTGCGAAAGCAGATATTTGACACCTTGCATTCTTTGAGCCATCCCGGCGCAAATGCAACAGCCAAACTTGTAGCTCAAAGGTACGTTTGGCCTGGTGTACGTAAAGACTGCCGCGAATGGACCCGATCGTGCTTGGCATGTCAAAGGGCAAAGGTAAATCGTCACGTGTCTGCTCCCTTAGGCACGTTCAATTTACCGCGCGCGAGGTTCACTCAGGTCCATATTGACCTCATTGGTCCCTTACCTTTATCCCACGGTTATCGCTATTGCTTAACCGCTGTCGACCGTTTCACACGTTGGCCAGAAGTTGTGCCACTTGTGGATATAACGGCTGAAACCGTGGGTCAGGCATTACTCTCTGGCTGGATAGCTAGATTTGGTTCACCGTCGGACATAATTACAGATCGTGGACGCCAATTTGAATCCTCTTTATTTCAATATTTGTCAAAAATAATTGGATTCAAACATCGACGCACCACGGCTTACCATCCGGCATGTAATGGCCTTGTTGAGCGGTTTCACCGCCAACTGAAAGCCGCTATAATGTGTCACGCAGACTTAAACTGGTCGGAAGCACTACCCTTAGTCTTGCTCGGCATCCGTTCAGCATTCAAAGAGGACTTGAACGCCTCCTCTGCTGAGTTGCTTTATGGCGAGCCTTTAAGACTTCCAGGCGAATTTTTTGACGTCGTCGACAGTGGTACTACGGATGTAGCCGATTTTACCGCTCGCTTACGTTTATTCGCCGAAAAGTTGCAACCAACTCCAGCTTCGCGTCACAGTAGAAACAAAATTTTTGTTTATAAAGATCTTGCTTCCTCTAGCCATGTCTTTCTTAGAGAAGACGCGCTTAGAGGAGCACTTCAACCTGTGTACTCCGGTCCATATAAGGTTATGGAACGCGATGACAAAGTTTTTAAATTACTGGTCAAAGGCAAACTGGTTACGGTATCCATAGACCGCCTTAAGCCGGCCTATCTACTTGTAGATCCCCCTACGCCTGACCAAACAGTTTTAGCGCCGAAGAAACCTTCTTCGCCGAAATCACCGGTCAAAATAATACCGGACAACCCAACTCCATCAACTCCACCAGTCCGATTCACTCGTTCTGGCAGGCAGGTTCGTTTTCCAGATTTTTATCGTCCGTAGTGACGGCCTCTGGAGGGGAGTGATGTAGGCACCTTTCCTATTTCCTACATTATTTTATTATTATTTATTTATTTTTATACCTAAAATCAATATTCATATCATAAATGTACTACACTATGTAAATTATTATATATACATATTTAATATATTTCAACATTATACATAAATAAATAACATAAACATACGTAGATAAAAACGTTTACAATCATACATATTATTACTTATATTATTTAAATATTATTACAAGTTCATTACTTGCACCACACACTCAGGTATTAAATGCATCGGCGGGAGGCACCGGCCCCGGCGCCGGCTGCCGACCGCCCGGTTTTGGCGATGCGCGTGACCTTCCAGTCGTCTACTTGCACCGACCGCGCGTAGTACCTACGTACTTAGATAATAATTATTCATCGCGCTAATACTTGTGTACCTTGTTTTTATTTATCGAACGCAAGTAAAAACAGTTTAAAAGATTTGCTGGATTTTATTCATATCGCCAATAGTGACCTGTGCTACCAAACTATAGTGGACCTTGGATACCCATACACATATTCCCCTTTAAGGGTTTTGCGAAAAGTATAGAAATGCATGGAGTAAAATACAACAAACTCATCGGAGATGGCGATTCCAGTATTATGAAAAAATTAGCAATGATCAAGCCTTACGGATCTGACTTCTGTGTATCAAAGATTGAGTGTAAAAATCATTTAATGAGGAATTTTTGCAACAAAGTAAAAGCACTGGGAAAAAAAACAAACAATCAAAAAGGTTTTGTACCAGTTCAAATGCGAAAAATGGTTGAAGAAAACGTTTTTCGTTTGAGAAAAGCAGTCGTTGGAGCAATAAATTATAGGAAAACACAAGAAGGTGTAGATCATAATGAAAAAGTACTAAATTTGAGAAAAGACATAAAAAATGCAGCTAACCATGTTTTTGGAGACCACAACAATTGCGAATCTTACTATTGTAAACCAGAAAAATACAAAAATGATCAAAATATGGTTACTGAATTCCAAAACTGCGGGTTATGGACCGATATCCAGTATCATATAATGAATTTATCATCAAACGCAGAAAGTCTTATCGTTGACGTAACAAACAACGCAGTTGAGCAATTCAATAATGTTATTGCTAAATTCATTGGTAGGAAACGGATCAATTTAACTTCCAGAGGTTCCTACCAAGCACGATGTTTTGGTGCAGTGACTTCATGGAACTCTGAATCGGAAATTCATTCCCGCATGTCAAAAAAGATTCAAGGTTGCAGCCCTGGATCATTTACAAAAACATTTATTGAAAGAAGTCAGAGATCACGAGAAAACCAACAAAAATATCAAAAAAGAAAACTTTTGTTTGACGAAAACGGACCGAGAAAAAAACGAAAAATCACCGAACCCGATGAAAATTACGGTCAGTTAGAACTAGAGCCCGATATGCCATTAGATTTATTTGAAGAAAAAAAGAAAGAAATGCTTACTGAATTAGAAACAACAAATATAAAAGAGCTTGAACAAAATACGATTGGTCAGAGCAATAATGAATTATGGACCATAGAGAGACGCAAACGCATAACAGCATCAAATTTTGGCAAAATTTGCAAGATGCGGAAAAATACTTCAGTTGCAGAAATGTTGAAATCATTGTTATATTCGCAATTTAAAGGCACTCCTGCGACTATTTACGGTAAAGAAAGAGAAGACGATGCAATAACTGAATTTTTTGAAGAAACTGGATTGTTCGTTGCCAAATGTGGGTTATTTGTAAACAGTAGTAAACGATTTCTTGCTGCAAGTCCAGATGGACTTATAAATGGTGACTCCATCATAGAAGTGAAATGCCCGCATACAATTGCTGAAATGACACCAAAAGAAGGAATAGAGACGGAAAAAATTGACAGCTGCATACTCGAAAACGATTCATTAAAATTGAAGAGAAATCATAATTATTTCTACCAAGTCCAAGGCCAGTTACATATAACAGGTCGAAAATTCTGTTATTTTGTAATATGGAGTCTTAAGGGCATGTTATATGAGAAAATTGAAAGGAACGACGAATTTTGGAAAAACATGGAGCCGAAATTAGAATTATTTTTTTACAAATGTCTGTTACCTGAAATAATTGATGGGCGCATACCTCGAAATATGCCTGTTAGAGAAAGGAAGTAAAATTTATGATAAAGAAATAATAAATGTATGTGCTTAGTGATTATTCTTTTGTTTTCTTTATCATCTTTATAAAAAAAACTCACAACCCTCTCACGACCTTCGCTTCTTCTAATTCAGAGGGTACGTATTAAAACACCGAAAATTAAAAGGAATAAGTATGGTTGGAACAACTACGGTCAAAACACAGAAGTTTAAATAAATAATGGTTTACACAACATTTAAAATACATACATTGCATAATAAATGCCGTTTGAAATCACTAAAATTAAAATCATCATAGTCGAAATACATACGGTTGAAATCTTGCAATATATACGTTTACAAAATATATACAAGTCGTAGCAACTAGAATTTTACATGTACATAAGATCTTTTTAAAGAGTTTTCAATGAGGATGTTTCAAAAGTAACAAACAAACAACGTTAAAATTACGAGATTTAAAACTTTAACTAATATTCATAATTAATATCGACATCCATGAACATCACTAGAGAATCGATAAAAATTATCGACTATTACTACGTCCCTAGTGCTTGTGTACATATAGAGTTACACCTCCTTCACCTCAACCCTACCCCCGCATCGTGCGATAGGGACAATTGCAGCTCAGGCCGATTTATACCTACAAAAATCACGACGAGACAACGTTTTGTATTACGCGTTTTTCTCCTTCAAAAACTGAGTAAATGAAATATTTTTAGGTATTAAAATTTAAAAAAATGATCAATTCATGATTCTGTCATTTTATTTTTTGTTAAAAATTATTAAGTCTCTTCTGGTAGATCTTCAAACATGTCGTTAATAATCGTGAATTTTTTTGTGATTTTGAAAGCTCATATTTTGTTTAATAATAAATTTATTCAAAAAAAAGAAAAGACAGAGTAGTCTAAACAATTAAACTAGATTTTTTGACAAAAAATTCTTGCTCTAAAGATATTTTTCAGGAAGAAAATAGCGTAATACGTTTGTATGGAAAATTACGGCTCAGCAGGGCTCTTAACAGACTAGCTGCCCACCCCGGCTTTTCCCGGGTATGATTTGCTAAAGAAGACAGATTTTATATTTATTGTGCCTACATATATACCTACCACGTAATGTAGGTATGGGAGTTTTAGTAATGATCCCTAATTTTTTTTGAAATATAATATGTATAGCCTATGTCATCCGGAGATAGTATAGCTTTCTTATAGTAAAATATTTTTTAAAATCGGTTCAGTAGTTCCGGAGCCTATTCAATGCAAACAAACAAACAATCAAATCTTTCCACTTTATAATATTGGTATAGAGGTATAGATTACATCATTGTAAGGAAGAAATACTGCAAATATCATTAGCATCACTGATATACAATTATTGTCATCTTACTGTTTTACTGCTTAAATAAATAGCCAAGCAAACAAGTATCCCAACGATATAAATGGAGAGGACTATACTCGGAGTCTCTCTGCGGGATCGAATCGAAAATGACGAGATTCGTAGAAGAATCTAAGTTACCGACACAGCCCAGCGAATTGACAAGTTAAAATTGCAGTAGGTAAAGCACATAACACGGAGGACCGATGACCGATGGGATAATTTGTCGAGTGAAGAACCCACAAGGTGAACCGAGAACCTCATAACTTAGACATAAGACAGCTGGATCGCGCTGCATTCAAACCGCTCTCAACCTTTCTTATTGGAGACTCATAGGGGATACCTATGTCCAGCAAGGGACTATGGCTGAAGGATTAATGGATGAACGCCGGAAAGTATACACACATAATATACAGGGTTATTTTTAATCAATTAGCATCTTCTTAGGGGCTTATTCTGTACATCAAAAATAACAAATCTTGTTCTGCGACTTTTGTGAAAACTAAAATAAAAGTCAGCTGTTCCATACATTTTGTCGAGGAGGAACGATACCTTTCTATGGAACAACAACTCTTTTTTTTGAGAATTAATAAAAGTCGTAGAATAAAAAGTTGTTAGTTTTGATGTACAGAATATGCCCCTGAAATGGTGCTAATTGATTAGAAATAACCCTGTATAGCTCTTGAGAAGTTGTGTCATTTGACTGTGAGTGTGACACTGGCCAAGGAGCGCAAGGACTGGCAAGGAGGAGTTAAGGCTTAAAAAATGCAACGTTTTGTTTCTTAATTTTACTCATTTACCAGATAATTCTCGAAAGAAATTAACAGAATATTTTGAGTACCGCTTCTCATGATTTTATTAACTAGGTAGAAAGGCATGTACTTGTACGTACGACCATGGGTGTAGTTCTAAAACCAGTCCAACGCAAGCGGTAGTTGCTAAAATAATTGCACAAGAACAGGCTACGGGCCACCCTGGTAGGTATGTGTTAGCACTCACCAGAGTACGAGTAGGTACCAATAACAAGTTAGGAAAGTAATATAGGTACAGGTCGCGGCATATAAGTCTAGCGCTGAGCGAAGTGTGGAGGGGGTGGCTGCGCATGAGTTTAGTATGGCGGTCAACATGCGCAGCCTCCACAGTACCCTAGACTTACATGCCGCTACTTGTCCCTCCTGTAAATAATTCTGAGAATAGGTGCACGAACTTTGACTGATTTATTTTCATGTCATCGGCACTTCAAAAGCTAATTTTATAAATTACGTCTATTGTTTACGTCTTAATTTATACAGCTTTTTAAATGGCCTTAAAGTTACAAGCCTCTAAGAAGTCATATTTTTACGCAAAATTTGGCTGAAAAGTACACAGAAACTAAAAGCTTTTCTGAAAAAATACGAGTAAGACATACGAGCGTGCAATATTTAATTCTTACTCAAGCGATTGACATTAAAAACATAACCAATACACATTTTGTTACAATTTTAGGGTCAAAAGAGTTTTCTCCCGGAACGTAAATTGGGTTTATTACCAGTGTTACTACCAATCTTACTACTAGTAGTAAGAACGGTAAATGAATTACCGTATTGTATCAAAAATGTAGCTATTTTTGTTGATTGTAGAAAACCGAAAACACTGGTTGATTCCGAATCCTCTTAATTCAGCCCATTGCAGCAATGTCATATTTTTTAGCAAAGAAAATACAAACACTGCTCTTGTCGTGATTGTGTTTTGTTTCCTCAGAACCAAATATTCCAAGGCAGGTACTTACTACTTTGGTTGAGTAGTTTGGTGATGCAATGCTTTTTATGTAGTAGTAGTGTAGGTAGTTTTAGCATATAGTACCTATTGTATTTTGTTGTAGTTAATAATTATTATAAATTAAAAATTTAAAAAACCCCCGACACATTGACAACCATTTTGGGCACATTTGTAGAATTTTGGTTCTTCCATCTCCACTTTAACCTACCATAATTCTTAAACGGCTCAATCGATTTTTATAAAACATAGCTAAAAACACTCTCGATTAAGTCTCCTTTCATCCAAAAAAAACTAAACTGAAATCGGTTCAGTGGTTCGGGCGCTATGATGCCACAGACAGACAGACAGACACACAGACAAACAGACACGTCAAACTTATAACACCCCTCTTTTGCGTCGGGGGTTAATAAAGGCATTTTGGTATAGATATACGAGTAGATAATATTGGTATAGATGTACCATCTTATCAAAGTATTAATCAAGGAGATCGATGGTGCAGATATGCAGACGTGCAAGACATGCGAGAGCCTTGTAAGCCCGTGCAACAGTTGCGTCACTACGCCAGCAACGCAGCGTTGCTTCAGACTAGACAACTCCAGCTTGCACGACGTATTTGATGCAACACGATGCAAAAGTTCTGCAACGGCTAGGAGGATGCTATGATTCAATCTTAATACTTCGGAGTGATAGGAATCTTTTAACAAACTTTTGTTTTCATCTGTCCTATTGCGAGTCTGTTTTACAATCAAATCTTGCACATGAATTTAAAATTTTAAATGAACTTCCCGGTGCAGAATTGAGCTGAAATCGGGAAGCACCCAATAAATTGAGCAAAAACTATCTTTTCTTGAAGCTATTTAATCCATTTTTACCGACTTCCAAAAAAGAGGAGGTTCTGTTTTATTTTATTTTTGTGTGTGTTCATCAATAATTTCGTCAATTGTGAACTAAATCAAAAAAAAAAATTTAGTTCGATAGGGTATACTCCCGAGGTAGTTTAATTTAAATTTTACAGAAATTAGCTGAACCGTTTTTGAAAAATCAACATTAATATAAACAATTCGAGTGATATATTCGAATTTTGTACACGATGAAAAGCGTAAAAAATGTTAAAAAAAACCGGCCAAGTGCGAGTCGGACTCGCGCACCGAGGGTTCCGTACAAACCTGCAAGGTTTACAAAGTTCGTTCATTACGACAAAAAAAGTAATAAGTTTATATTTGTTAAAAAAATATATATTTTGTAATGTAACTAAAAATTTAAGGTTTTCGGAATTTTTCCTTTATGTGTGCTATAAAACGTTGCTTCATGCCAAATTTCAAGATTCTAGGTCGACTGGAAGTACCCTTTAGGTTTTGATTCCCTTGCGAGTACTTGCGAGTTTCAAAATTTGCGGCATAAACGGCTGTATCTTTTGATTGCGTTGGCTTAGAAGTTTGATTTTTTCACAGCTTCAAGGGACAGTAGACCTGAGTAATTGATATAAATTTCAGCTTCATACCTCCACGCGTTCCTGAGAAAAAGGGTCTTGACAGACGGACAGACGGACAACAAAGTGATCCTATAAGGGTTCCGTTTTTTCCTTTTGAGGTACGGAACCCTAAAAAGGGTTTTGCAACTTTTTGTGAAAAATAATTATCATATATACGGTCAAGTCTCAATCGTCATGTTTGAGGGGAAAAAAACGTCTGCAACCATAGTGGAACTCATCGTCATGCAAGTTGACACTATCTTTGCTTGAAGCTATTTAAACGATTTTCATCTCTATATGTATGTACAGTGAAGTCTCAATCGACCTGTTTGAGAAAAATCGGCTACAGTAGGTACAAGCTGATTAAACTGCTCACTTAGAAAACTCCAATTTGTCCAGTGCTTGAAACATATTTCATCATGTTGATGAAAATGTAGATTTCACAGTAGATATAAATGCGGCAATAACTCCGGTATTATTTTATAATCATGTGCGTCATCAAAATTACACAATAAACACACAGAATATATAACACATTATTATAATCATTTCACGTTTTTATGGGGGCAAAAAACCAGCTGTAAGTAACACACAATCGCTATAGTATTGTACTTTATGTTGGAGCTAAGATATTACACCTAAAATAAAAATGAAAAATAATTATATGAATGTACTCGTATTATTGTCATAAAACCCTGACAGTTAGCTTACAGAAAAATATTAAGTTTAATCATGAGTTTTAAGCGGACATATATCGAAAATACGAATAACTTCCGGAGTTAAGTTCAGAACGAAAACAAAGTATTCTTTATTCGTACGAGAAAGGGCTATTTAATCAGTTGACAAACAAATAAATATCAAGACACAGTTTAGCTCATTGTGCCAACATAGTTTAACCAACTAACCAATAAAAAAGAAAAATTAAAATAAAATGAAATTTATTGGCTTTAACAAACGTTTCGTATCAATAATAATAAACACTAGTCATGAAATACACAGTAATTTAGCAAGTTGAGAAACATTGCCATCCAAGGTAGGAACAAACCTGTGTTTTGGAATAGCAATGCCCTCCGCAGGATATCAGTAGAACTAAATCATAATAATACAATCGAAGAAAAAAGTGATAAAATACAAAGACAATTAACAATTTTGATTTTGAAAAACTAATAACTTTTGTTATGGATGTGAATGGAAGTGTGTAGTGTAACTGAGTGTGTGAGTGTATCATCACTCATACTAATTATACACTATATAATATATTATAGTCATGCCAATATGAACCTTTTGTTTTTTGTTGATTTCAGAACCGAGAGCTCTGGAAGTGGACGATGCATAGCGTCTTCATCGGATGAGGGGATCTGCCTGCGTTGCGGCGGCGACCGGCAGGGCGGCGTCATACCCTGCATCTGCTACGGACGAGAGTACGTACTCATCACCATTATGAACCGTAGGAAGTCCACTGCCGAACATAGGCTTCTCAAATGGATTTCCTTTTCTAATAAGCCCGGTTGGAAGCGGCCTGCATGCAGCGCGTTCCAGTGGTCTTAATTATATCGTCATTAACCGACTTCCAAAAAGGAGAAGGTTCTATGCTCGTGTGTTTGTATTTTTTTAATTTTTTTGTCTATGTTCATCGTGATCACTCCAATTGTGAACCGAATTGAAAAATTCTTTTTTAGTTCAAAAGGGTAAACTCCCGAGGTGGTCCCATTTAAATTATACAGAAATCGGCTAAACCGTTTTTGAAAAAACCAACAATAATGTAAGCAATTCGAGCGAAACATCCGAATTTTGTACACAATGAACATCGATAAACGAACTTAACAAAACATAGATTCTTATGACAATAAAGTTTATTCAAAATGACCTCCGTGATTTTGAATACAGGCCTTCAATCTGCGCGGCCAGTCGTCTATCGCAGCACAAACGAGGTCCATGTCAATATTTCGCCAATTGTGAACCGAATCATCTTAAAATCATCGAAAAATTATTTTTTTGTTCGAAAGGGTATACTCCCGAGATGGTTCCATTAAAATTTTACATAAATCGGCTGAGCTGTTTTTGATAAATCAAGAATAGTGTAAACAATTCGAGCGAAATATTAGAATTTTGTACACGATGTAAGGCGGTTTTGCCATTTTTTGTGACAAATATTTATTTTATTACCATCTTTGTGAAAGTCGTCGTCAACACCAATCAATGAAAGGAGACTTAATCGAGAGTGTTTTTAGCTATGTTTTATAAAAATCGATTGAGCCGTTTAAGAGTTATGGTGGGTTAAAGTGGGGATGGAAGAACCAAAATTCTACAAATGTGCCCAAAATGGTTGTCAAATGAAAGATAAGATATTTTATCAGTGGTAGGACTCTGTCTAGACTGTCGGGGGTTTTTTAAATTTTTAATTTAAGTTTTTATTTTACTTGTGGTTACAGGGCGCGGCATATAAGTCTAGCGCTAAGCGAAGTGTGGAGGGGATGGCTGCGCATGGTGACCGCCATACTAAACCCATGCGCAGCCATCCCCTCCACACTACCCTCAGCGCTACACTTACGTGCCGCTACCTGGACACTACTATAAAAGGATCGCCCTTGACCAAATATTAGGTATGTAGTAAAGTTCCCGAGGAAATATTTTTAGGGTTTTTCTGTGCTTAAAGCTTTAAACAAAATGTAATAAAGAGCATAGAACGACCACTGCTGGACATTAGGGTGGAGTGAAAAACACTTTTTTTTTAATTTTAAAATTCCTGTGTTTCCAATCATTGACCTATATGTTTAGGAGTATTTGTGCAACATTTAAGGTTTCTAAGTTAATATCTTAAGGTGGCGCGTTGAACTTGAAGTTTGAAAAAATGTTACTTTTTGGCACATTCCCAGAACCTAATTACTGTTAAAATTATCACATAATTCACATTATATACTCATCAAATATGTAACTATATAAAACAAACATTAAATTTAAAAATGATAGGAAATACAGGAGTTTTAAAATAAAAATAAAAAGTCTTTTTCACTCCACCCTACTGGACATAGCCCTCCATTACAAATTTTCAATAAGACTGGCTGTGAATGGTTTACATTCAGTGACCCCGTGGTTATCTTTGATTTGAGAATCAACGATTGCAATAAGTGTGGGAAGAAAACTGGTTATGTGCTGTTTGGAAAACTTTTAAGTAACATTGTGACATCGTGTTTTTCTTTTCTATTTCACGGAAATAGAAAAACGTTAATATGTATCTAGTGTGTATTATGTAGGGCATGATAGTTTAAAGGTACTATAATAAAACTAGATTTTCCCCGCAGCTTCGCCCGCATGATATTTCGAGGCCCTACCTTACCACCCTTAATAAAGGAGGTGGAAAATAAAAAAGCAAAAAAAAATCGATTTGTCATTTTGTTCGATTCGACAGTTCTTTTTAGGGTTCCGTATCCAAAGGGAAAAACTGAACCATGATAACTAGGCAGCTGAAATTTTCTCAGATGATGTACCTAGGCTACTTCGGTTGCCGCTATAACAACAAATACTAAAAACAAAATAAAATAAATATTTGAGGGGGGCTCCCGTACAACAAACCTGAATTTTTAGACGTTTTTCGCTCTATATTAATAATGGTACCCGGTAGATGCTTGAAACTTTCACAGAATATTTAGTTTTATATTCCCTTCAATAATAAATAATAAAATTAAAATAAAATAAATATATAAGGGGGGCTCCCATACAGTACGGAACCCTCCGTGCGTGAGTCCGACTCGTACTTGGCCGATTATTTGACATTTCTTGGAGCGCACGCTAGAATAGCTCGCATAGGCAGAATTTTTCCTACTTACTTAACACTTATTGTTATAACATGGAAAATTTACGCTTTATAATTATAATTTACAGCCTATGTGCTATTCTGATATATAAGCTATATTATTGCAAAGTTTCATCTCAATCCGTTCAGTAGTTTTTGCGTGAAAGAGTAACAAACATCCATCCATCCATCCTTACAAACTTTCACGTTTATAATATTAATAGGATTTCACGGAAATACAAAAACGTTAATATGTATCTAGTGTGTAATATGTAGGGCATGATAGTATAAAGGTACTATAATAACATTTTAATCAGTAAACAGGGCCTTTGGTTTACAAATGTCAGTGGCCAGTTCGATGCACAAAACTCGTTCGTAGTATAAATTAAGTATTTACTTATTGACCAATATTTGTAGAGCTGACAATTTTGACAAGTATCTATCTACGTGTTAAAAGTATCCTAACCAATTAACTTATAAAATTGAAACTATTCAATTCAATCTAAGTTTTATCTACAATTCTATATAGAAAACATAATATGTAATAGCCAAATACACAACAAACTATTCGAGAAAAAATCCTGAAGAAAATGTATAGATTGTTGACGATCTGGTATTGCTCATCAAATGACGTAGGCGCTAAGATTTTATCCATTCTAAACTAAACTCGATTTCCTATGAATGCTGAAATAAATAAAGAAGAAGCTTTGCAATATTCCTCTACCATTAGGCGACTTCATAGTCGCCAAAAATATTAATATCGTATACACCGTGACGTACAAATTACTTAGTGCCTCACAATCGACAAACAAAACAGTAGTAATGCTATAAGATTCTTGCCAGGCGTCTATCACAGTTTATAGATCGAATCATAAAAGTCGGCGGATGTGAAGTTAGCTAGTAGTTGCGTGAAACCCAATCAACGCGCAGCTTTATGTGACCTTCAGTCAGGATTAGATATTGCGCAGCTTGTAGCTAACTTCACATCCGCCGACTTGTAAGATTCGACCTATAGGTAATTAGCGACTAGTATTATGTTACAAAAGGAGTAATACGCTTTCCTGATGTTAAGCATCACAAACACCATTATCTTGTCACTTGTTATAGAGCCACCTAAAATGTTGAAGCTCAGCTCATAGCACTGCGCTCGTATTTCTTGTAAGATTTCACGTTCAATATTGTCATATTTTTAAGAGGGCTATAGCGAAATTGTCTATCTCAAAATCGGGTTTTACGCAAGGCGGCGACTCGACCGGAGTTTTATGGCCACGGCGCTGTGCAGCTGCAGTCACTGAACAATCTTGATACTTTTAGTATTATTTAATTATTAGATACAGATATTGAACTGTGGCTTGGTGTAACTGTTTTGTATCTTTGTTTCCTGTAACTGTTTATTAACACTTTAACATATTTTCTATCTAAATTATCATTTTTCCCGAATTATCACCGCAGCGACTTACTGATAAATTGAAAATTTATTATAAATTTTGTTTGGTTCATTACAAATCACAGTATTTGGTTAATTTTAATCAGGAATTATATTTTATCAATATTATTTATTTATTGAGTCAGTATACAAAGAGGTAATTTGTTTCGTAGGTACTAAATCTTCAAGATGCGGTAACTTCTAAGAAGGATACCTGAGGTCATAGATCTTGCCCTATTTTTATTGTGAGTCGTCGAAACACCTGCGGCGCTCTTTTTGAATTGCATTGTTTTTAGGAATGTTGATACTAAACAATGTAAGGATCTTATATTTTTAGGAACATTGATTAAAAATTAAATAATATTATGTAAGTTAATGAATCACACATTTATTTTCCCTTACATTCAAATAATTTGATTCACATTCGATGAAATTCGAATCACTCACATCTATTTATATCTTTATAAGTCACGGATTATAACTATGCAACTATACTACACTTAGGTACATGTTTTACTTTTACGTACATTGAAATCTTAATTTATCTTTATCGATACCTAAGTATATTATTATATACATCTCCATCGATATCGACGTCTTCCTTATCTACTGGAGATGAACATGATGCCATATCGGATTTGAGTTTTTTTCTGAAACATAATTTATTTTAATTTTTTTGAGATATTATTTTAAAAAATATTACAATTTTCTAATTATTTATAAAGTAAACTTTATTTTGGTATAAAATTTGCAGAAAAATAGTAATGTGAAAAAGAGAAATTCGCAGCTGTATCGGGGCGTTTTTAGAAGTTTTGTGCTGCTGAATTAGATATTATTTTTTGTAAAAACACAAACATGTATCGAAATTTTGAAAATGCTAACGTTCAATTAAGAATACAGCTCATATTAAAATATTTTTTTAATTTCATATGCTTTGCACTATACTTCAATAAATGGGCTCAAAAACCACCCTTTTCTCGAAAGACTGGCTTTGAAATTTTGAAATTAATATGAAAAAAAGAAAACAATATCTAAAATTAGAAAATGCTACCGACAATAATAATATTTGTTTTCAATTTTTCAACAAGTTAAAGCAGTTGTTTGTTGTAAGTATCTCAGAAAAAGAACGCCGAAATTGATCAAAATCGCGGTTTCGCTGTGATATGGGCCTTAACAGACTTCCAAAAAGGTGAAGGTTCAATGTTCGTGTGTATGTACATTTTTTTTTGTTTATATGTTCATCGATAATTTCGCCAATTGTGAACTGAATCAAAAAAATATTTTTTAGTTCGAAAGGGTATACTCCCAAGGTGGTTCCATTTAAATTTCACAGAAATCGGCTGAACCTTTTTTTGAAAAAACCTACAATAATGTAAGCAAACCGATCGAAATGTCCGAATTTGTACACGAAGAACATCGATAATTTCACCAATTGTGAACCGAATCGAAAAATTCTTTATTAGTTCAAAAGGGTATACTCCTGAGGTGGTCTCATTCAAAATTTCAATGAAATCGGCTGAGCCGTTTTTAAAAAATCCAAAATAATGTAAACAATTCGAGCAAAATATTCGAATTTTGTACACGATGGAAGGCGGTTTTGCCATTTTTTGCGAAAAATAATTATTATGGTAAGTATAGCAATGTATTACTTACCACATATTTTGTACATTTCCAGACCTGTAAAGTTCGAGTCTGGTGCGTGGTTCCTGCGGCAGGTGCAGCACGCCGCCACACTCATGCCCTGGTCTATCTCCACCGACAAGCTGGAGCAAATAGGTGATTATCTGACTTATCATACTTATTACTTATTTTATTATTGATGGATCTCTTTCAGATTTTCTCGATCGTACACATTATCCCCCTTTGTGTGGTGTGTTGGTTACGATACTGTCGATAGACTCAGTACACTATCCCGACAACACTAGTGACTGGCCCGCGGTGAGCACAGCTGGCTGACAGCTGTTGTCATACTGTAAATTTCAGTTTTTTAGGGTTCCGTACCCAAAGGGTAAAACGGGACCCTATTACTAAGACTTCGATGTCCGTCTGTACGTCTGTCCGTCTGTCTGTCTGTCTGTCTGGCTGTCACCGGGCTGTATCTCATGAACCATGATAGCTAGACAGCTGAAATTTTCACAGATGATGTATTTCTGTTGCCGCTATAACAACAAATACTAAAAACAAAATAAAACAAATATTTAAGGGGGGCTCCCATACAACAAACCTGAATTTTTAGACGTTTTTCGCTCTACATTAATAATGGTAGATGCTTAAAATTTTCACAGAATATTTAGTTTTACATTCACTTCAATAATAAAATTAAAATAAAATAAATATTTAAGGGGGGGGGGCTCCCATACAGTACGGAACCCTTCGTGCGCGAGTCCTACTCGTACTTGGCCGATTATTAGGGTTCCGTACCCAAAGGGTAAAAACGGGATCTGTCACCGGGCTGTATCTCATGAACCGTGATAGCTAGCCAGCTGAAATTTTCACAGATGATGTACTTTTGTATATTTGTTGCCGCTATAACAACAAATGCTAAAAATAGAATAAAATAAATGTTTAAGGGGGGCTCCTAAACAAGAAACGTGATTTTTAGCGGTTTTATGCTCGCTATTAATAATGGCAAGAGGATTGGGGCTCTCATACGGTACGGAACCCTTCGTGCGTGAGTCCGACTCCCACTTGGCCAATTTTTCAAAAATTCATACCTCAAAAATAAAAGCGATGACATATGGTTTTTATTCTTTGATTATGTTGTCAATATAATAAATAATAGAAAAAAAATTATCACTTGTTAATAGATATTTATCAAGAATTTTATTTAATTTTTTTTTGAATCAAGCATGAATCGAACTGGAGTGAAACGGAACTTTTTTTTTTTTTCTTGACTTTTGTCTTTGGCTTGGATGCTTGACTGGGGTTGTGAGGAGGGGTCACGAAGAAATGGGACAAATAATACAAATTAGGCCCTGGAGCGATAAAGACGGGTAGAATCAGCTTTTTCGACGGCGGAAGGACGTTAACTACAGGTTGACATGGTCATAGCTGAGTGAAATGCAAATATGTCAACTACCAGTTAACACGGGCAAAGCTGACTTCAAGGTTAGATATGTTAACTACTACTTGACATGGTCAATTCTAAATTCTCGATTTGTAAACTACTAGTTGACACGGGCAAGCAAGCGGAAGAATCGTAAACCATGGATTTGATCATATGATGATCTTTAGCAAAGTTGTTGTGCAGAGTCGTTACCCGTTGCATGAGCCAAAGAAGGTTTCTGAGTTGTAAATTATAAAGTTATTGCGTGAAACGAAGTTCGCCGGGTCAGCTAGTAATTGTATATTCTAAAATTACGCTTAATAATCGAACATTTATTCATTGCATTACAGAGGAGGAGCAGGATGGGCGTGGATCGCCTGGGCCCTCCAGACAAGACCAGGCCACCATCCGCGAGTTCCTGGAGACGTTGGCTGCGAAGCTCGCCGGCGGCCCGCTCGAAGGCACCAGGGTCGCGCCGCTCTACGACCACCCAGCCTGTGAGTAGCTAGTACTATCCCTGATACGACCAGTCACGATCAGACAACAAGCTTTAAATTCTGCTTGACCTGAGTTGTGCCAATCTACGACCAAATGGCCAAACCCACGTTGAATAGCTAGAATACTGACTCTAACATTTAATCTATTAAATGTTTAAATATATATTTATTTACATATAATAGATTTAATGTATGTTTTATATTACAAATATATTCCACGAAATGTGACGTTAATGTAGATCTGCAATTGCGCATCAGAAAATTAAGGCGCTAATAAATATGCAATTCAGAACTCTCTACGCTATAAGTAGTAGCACATGATAGTGTGATATTTAATTTTTTGAAAAGCATTGCATAACAAATTGATTCTAACACCCAACTCGAGCAGTGGCAATAATGACAGAGCCAATTGACTCAAAAATTCACAATAACACTGTTTGCAATCGTACATAAACATATCACTGTAACCACAAACGCTAACTCCAGAAACAGAAATGGGCACTAGCGACAGTAGCGACGACAGTGTACGGTGGTCCAGAAAATATTTCAAATCCATTGTGATGTTTGTGGCTCTAGCGATACGGTCGCTTAGGGTACCATTAAACTAAAATACCTGACATCTGCTAGCAATCATGTACTCATAGGCGTAGCCAGAAAGAGGGAGAGAGCCCGGCTACTCGGCCAGAGACTTCTATGAACACACCCTAGAATAACAAAAAGTTAATACCGTTTATTTTTCTGGGATAATTAGAAGCGGGCAGCTGCCGTCCTAGACAAAATATCTAACTGCGCTAATACGTATACGCGCTGTTACTCTACCTGCGTCTTAATACGTAAATTAGCACGCTAAAAAAAACCTTTACGTACATGTGGCCAACGTTTTAACGGGTTGCACCTTATGACTGGCCGCGTTAAGCATTGTGTAAAGGCTTAATTAGTGCGTAAATTTACGCGTTTGGACGCAGATGGAGCAATATACCACATACACAGCAGCCACCATAACATAGCTTGATAACTTGGGCAGATGTGCGATTATGCGAGCGGAACCACGCGCCGCTGCGGCACGCGCTAGCCACGCTCGCCGCCGCGCTACGAGACGCGCTCACACGTAAGCTAGCGTAGCATGCACTGTGTGGACGGCTTTATCACTTGTCTTACTTGAGTCACTTACACGTATTTTCTATATCTGATGCTGGATTTACTATGGCGAAAAAAACAGTACTGTACTGTACCAGCCTTTTTAATAGTCCACTGCAAGACGTAGGCCTACCCACGAAGAGTGATTGGGCTATATGCACCATGCTGGCCCGGTGTGGGTTGGTGGATTCACATACGGCTTCGAATTTCTTCTACGGCTACGGCAGGTTGCCTTACGATGTTTTCCTTCACCGAAAAGCCAGTGGAGTGAAATTCCGTACATAAATTTCAAAAGACTCATTGGTACGGGACCGGGGATTCGAACCTACGACCTCACGATTGTCAGGCGGGTGTCACTACCTCTTGACCATCATGGCTTTAAAAAAACAGTGGTACAAATGATTTCTGGTGGTGGCAGATAGAAATTCAAACTGCACTTTTTCTTCCTCGTTGCATAAATAAAAATAAAATAATAAATAAATATTGGGGACATCTTCCACACGGTCTCTGACCCCAAACTAAGCAAAGTTTGTGATATGGCTGCCAGCGACTGATATTCTACATACACATATTTTAAATAATACACTCGATACTCGTATAACCTTTGCGAAACCTCTGCACAAAAAAAATGCTGTGATAGGCTACTAAACTTAGATTACCGATACTATTATAAAGATTACTATTGTTTTAAACTTGCGGTTTAGTTTGATTAATTACATTACAAGAATAAGTAGCGATTATCCCGAGGAACCTTATTAAGATTTGTCTTATAAATTATTTGCATATGAAAATTTAAAAACAACTGTCACCCGATTAACTCTGCTTCAATACAACTTGTGGAACTTTCACATCCTAAAACTCAACAACTAGTGAAGCAGTTAACTCACCTTGAAAACAATAAATGTAAATCCAGCATTGGTTAAAGGTACGTGTAAAAAAGGTAAAGGTACAATAAAAAATACAATACCACACACCATGATAACAAGACTTCTAGACTTTTGCACATTTTCCTGTGTTTTAGTGGTACAACCACTTGCATGGCACTTGTTACGTTTGTTTTACAAAGCATGCTATGCTGGTTGTGTTAACCCTTAATAAGGCGCGAGCCAGTAGGCTAGTTAGAGAAGAAGTTGAAATTGATTTAGGGTAAGTTGATAGTCTAGAATATGAAAAATTAAAAAAAGGGGGGGTTTTCATGGGGGGAGTACCTTTTTTTGGGTGGGAAATAATATCCCTTTGCCCGATTAGGTTTACGGATTAGGTTTTTGGGTGGGAAATAATATCCCTTTGCCCGATTAGGTTTTGTACTTTTACCCTCAGTTTCATTATTTCCATATACAAGCACTAGCCCGTGGCTTGGTTTGTATTTTTTTTTAAAATTATAAAAAAATTAAGTAAACTAAAAAAAAGGGTCTTGTCATACTTGTACTTGTACTTATATAAAATTTTCTGTTTTGCCTTATTTTATGTAGACCCCTGAAATAAATTTGTAAACTAGAAGATTAAAACAATTTAGAATTACTTATAATAGTGTTTTATTTCGCTTATAAAACTAAGAAACTATACTAACTTCTTCTATATCTCTCTTATTCATTACACTTCTTCTCTTACTCATGGTTGACAATCCTAATAGGAAAAGAAAAAATGAAGGTAAAGAAAAAAGCGTGCGACAGAGAAAGAAAAGGGGAAACTTGAATGTGCCGTTAAAACGAATAAATAAAAGAAATAAACAGGTGAGATGAATAATAAATGCAAGAGCTTGCCACCAAAAAAAATGTTCTGAAAACCATCCGCAAAAACATAAAACAAAATAAATTCAAACGAAGTCGGGTGCAGTAGCTAGTTAGCCATAAAAAAAATCATGACCTTATCGGGCAAGGGGAAATAATTTCCCACCTATAAATTTGCATTTTTTGAGGTTATGGTTTGTTACATTGCATTGGAAAACACATAAAACAGCTTCAGAATAGACCTTTTACCAGATATAGCAATCAAATTGTACTTACAGGATTTTTTGTAGAACAAAAACTCGTTTTTACTTCGGATCGTCACAAAAATCAACGCTCGTTTACTCGAAATTCTGCCACTGACACTTTGACATAAAAAAAATAAGTCAAGGGTTGCCATGAAGCAAAAAGTGTTGCCAGGAAAAGAAAAAGAAAGTCCAAAAAATTTGTGGTGTCTTTCATTCGTTCACTGCAAATAATTTGTCGATAATATTTTACTTTAAAAATAAAACATCGTGGTGGGAAATAATTTCCCCTTGCCTTATTAAGGGTTAAATATTTGGTTTCTAATTTTGTGTATTTTTCGGTATCTCTGATTATATTATGTATTTCCTGAATCTATGTTCTCTTCCATATCCATCTCTTCTGAGGTAAATTTCAACAAACTTTCAATCTCTTCTTATAATTCCTACTTGTAGTTTCTACTTGTATAGGTATTGTTGGATTTCAAAATCCTGTTTGGTGATTTTCCTTCCTTCATTAAGATGAAAACATAGCTATTGTACCTATAAGTACAAGAGCTATGTTTTAGGTCGTGTCACAGACAGCAATACAATATACACCTACTCGTATAGCCGTGTGATTTCTTAAGTTAACTTAAGCTATATTTTACATTCCAAACATTCAACATTGTTAAGTCAATACAAGAAATATTATAGGGACTCGAAGAAAAAATAAACATCCATTCATACTCCAACCAAAACTCAGTTAAAGTTTCAACAACGTTTCGCCGCATTCTTATAGGTATATTATGATTTATATATATCTTCTCAGGACCTCAACAAGTAGGCACTCGATACACGTATACTTAAGTTACTTACACATACATGATGCTGCTAATTTATCAAAAATAACTCGGAGGCGACCTGCTCACTCAGCGCAGTCGTTCACCCCGGTTCATCTGAAATGTGGGTACAGATGGCAACAAAGGTAAGTTTTATTTGCATTATTCATCGTCATTTTAAGATGTTGGACATCGACTGCTGTACATGTATCTATAGGTACAGTTAGAAGCGGAGGGCGTCCTTGCTTGATCCTGCAGTTTTGATTAGATCATCGGTCCACAGTGTCGGTGAACATCTTACGCTACGCTGCTTTGTGTCATTTAAAGTCTTTAAATCCATAGTAAACAAATGTCTAGTAGTAGTCTCAGACCAAATAAAAAATCAAGACAGAACGTCGTGAACAGACAAGTGAGGCTGGGTTTTATACATGTGGTGACTGCGTCGGTGTTGCGCTGCCATAGTTCGACTGACAAGCCAAGGCGTAGTTTCGTTGTACGTGTTTGTGTGTGTAATTGTGTCTGTACACGGCGAGGTGTAGTTTTGCCGGCCTCAATTGTTTCTTCACAACATTTTGTCTTTTTTTTTTATTTAGTCTTTTTCTATTTCAGTTGCATCCGCTATTTTATAATTACATATTATTAATCATAGCCAAGATGGTGTCAAATATTTAAAAAACTTAACCGTCAGTCCAAGTATGGAACTAGCGCGAAGTATGGTTTAATAGTACGCTATAAAAGTATTATTTTCAAAATTTCATAAGTTCGATGTTTATAGTCAGGCATATACAAACCATGCACTCTACAGTAGTCATGTCACAATCACAATACACAAACACGTATACAAAAGACATCAACGCGCGCTAAGCAAATTTTATAAGAAAATATTAATATAAAATATAACTGTCTTTTAACAATTTTATATTTTACATAATCTTATGATATGTAGGATACAAAATTACTCTTTTATTTTTAATACAGGTATCTACATTTAGTGCTGTATACCTTCATCGAAATTAATATCTATGACAAATCTACTACAAAAAAACTAGGTCTAAATAATAAGATCGGTAAAAATACCCGATTTTTTTTTTTAAATTATTTTCATTTTTTACCAATCCCAATGAGCAGATACTTTTGCTGCCAGTACGCTGACGCTCGAGGTCCCTTCATTTGTAATAGCTTTTTTGCACGTTGTGCGAAATTTTGTAACTCAATAAAAAGCGTTTTTTGTCCGACGATTCTGATGAATTGATGATTTCAAAAGAACAAAGTTAAAAGATTATTTCTTGTTTTGAAAACGTTCGTTAAATCTAACGAACTAACTAATTCAATCTATTATTTATTTAGGTGCTTATGTTATCGCTATAGGATATTTAAACCGTTATATCTACTCGTATACTTAGCTAATTACTTTAATGATATTTTATATTCTTTTCTTATTTGATGATTGATCTCAAGTGTAATGTGTGTATGGGGCCGTAAAGTTCTCGAATGGAGACCACGGACCAGCAAGCGCAGCGTAGGATTTCCACCGACTAGGTGGACTGACGATATAATAAAGATCGCAAGGACGCGCTGGATGCAGGCCGCTTCCAACCAGCCTTATTGTAAATCCATGGGGGAGGCCTATATCCAGCTGTGGACGTCCTACGGCTGATGGTTGGATGGATCTCAAGTGTCTTGGTTATTTTTTTATTTCAGATAGGTTTGCGTTTGACCACACATGATGTTAAGCAGATATATGCGGTCTAGGGTGTAACACGCTTACCTAGAAGATACCTAATTACTCGGGATTTGAAGACACCTACATTGTAATTTAGCGGAAAGGCAGACTCAGGCAAAGCGTTCCACATTCTGTCAGTTCGCATGAGGGGATGTTGGACTCGAAACGCTTGGTATAATAATTTGACTTAATTTAACTTGAGTATAATAATTTTCCTTCAGTTATCTTCGCTGGCAACCTTTTTTCGGCCCACTGAAGGGTACGGGGTACTATTTCAATCTATTTATGTCTTACGCCAGTCTCATGCAGGGTTAGAGTATAGAATATTGTTGACAATCTCGTCGTATTATCTCTCAATATTGATATCATTAATTTTATTTGCTATACAATTATTTGCGTTATTAACCGACTTTCAAAAAGCAGGAGGTTCTATGTTCGTCTGTATGTATCTTTTTTTTGTGTATGTTCATCGATAATTTCGCCAATTGTAAACCGAATCGAAAAATTCTTATTTAGTTCGATAGCGTATACTCCCGAAGTGGTGCTATTTAAATTTTACAGAAATCGCCTTAGCTGTTTTTGAAAAATTCAACAATTATGTAAACAATTCGAGTGAAATATCCGAATTTTGTACACGATGAACATCGATAATTTCGCCAATTGTGCACCGAATCAAAAAAATCTTTTTTATTTCAATAGCGTATACTTTCCAGGTGGTCTCATTAAAATTTTACAGAAATCGGCTGAGCCGTTTTTGAAAAATCAACAATAATGTTAACAATTCGGGCGCAATATCTGAATTTTGTACACGATAAACATCGATAATTTCGCCAATTGTGAACCGAATCGAAAAATTATTTTTTAATTAGAAAGGGTATACTCCCGAGATATTTGCATTTAAATTTTACAGAAATCGGCTGAGCCGTTTTTGAAAAATCAACAATAATGTAAACTATTCGAGCGAATATTCGAATTTCGTACACGATGGAAGGCGGTTTTGCCATTTTTTGCGAAAAATAATTATGAATAAATTATTTGTATTATGTATTGGATCTTCCACAGTATGATTTTCCTCACAGAAATGCAATGATATCCAGTATCGTGTCTTTCCGTTGTCATCATTATTTATCAACATAAATTCCTTCAAGTTGCTGAATGTATAATCCGCCCGGTGTGCGGTAGGCGCATCCGTTGCGGTCCATCCGTTGCGTCCATATATTGTAGTCGCATCCTAACAACCGGGCAACGAACAAACGATTGTTTTTAAAGATTTGCCACACTGGATGCGTTCTGAGCCCTCAGTCCAGGTATTGTGTCGTTTACTTAAACTTTTGCGTTTGCGTCCATACATTTTGGTTAGTTTTTCCTTTTCCGCCAGGGGCGCTGTACAAAAATGTATAGAGCCATACGGCAACAGCTGTAGTTTCAATTTACGTGTAAACCTGGACTAATCCCTCTGCGGCCTACGGTTAGGTCAAATTGAATGCAGACGGGTTATGTATAAACAATATTGTCGGTCAGGGCAATCGGTCAGCTGTCACGGGCGACGCGGGCAGGGCAAATCCGTTGAATTACGAGCCTCAAACTGACCATGACCGTTGCCCTGACGGCTTCTCGCTGCCCGTACGCGTCCAATACGTTCCTTCCGCGTGATCGCATATCTATAATTTATAGAGACCGATAATGTTGTTCATACATAATGTGGGCTGCGTTCAATTTGACCTGACCGTAGACCGCAGAACACATCCAGTGTGGCAAATCTTTTAAGTTATGATGCACGCCGTGACTGTTTAACTACTGCAACGCAGTTGTACGGAGGTGTTTTCCACTGTTTCAAGGGAACGTGTTGTACGTTACCATACCTTCAAATTATTCACTAATAACATCGATCTCGTGGTTTTTGGCTGCAGTGTCAGGTTTGAATTTTGCCGACTTGTATTTTAATTGTTGCTGAATGTGCTTGTGCACTTTTTGCTCGTCTAAGTAAACGCATTATTTTTAGAGAAATGCTATTTGCGCAGATATAGATAGATAGCATCGTATTTATAGTCATACCAGAATGATAAATGCTGTAGTTTTTCATAATGCATAAAAATAAGAATTTTCATGTCTTAGGAAGCGACTAAATCCCATCTAATATTAAGAGCAACATAACAACGCTTAAAGTTAATTAAAAGGATTTAGTTCTCAGTTCCAAGAATGATTTGCATTGCCTCGGAACAATACGTATATACTTTATGTATAGACTGTATAGTGGAGGTGCAAAAATACGTCCCTGGGGTACGCCGCTCGCGCTGTATCGTTTACGGCCATCATCCGCCAATGAGATCTTTAATGGTGTTCGATGTATAATGCGAGGTAAAATACATGACACATTCTTCAAAACTAGCTTTCACCCGCCCTGTTGCTGCGTGAAAGAGTAACAAACCAACAAACACACGGATTAGTTAGTAAGGAAATAAGTATTATTTAGGTTCTATTCCATGCATTTTTTTTCAACAGACTATAATGTTTTATGAAATTATATGGAGACACGTAGACATGCGCTGCGGTAGACTATATATAATATATAGGACCATAGCTACGGAATGTATATCTATCATAGAAATGCACATAGAGATGTAGTGTTGCAGCGACACTGTATTAGTCTTCTGCTAACGCGTGTGGTCGACTAGGTACAGAATCGTACTCGTACCTCTGCGGGTTTCATTAAAATTAAGATACGTATATTTAAAATAAAGATTTGAAGATCAACTCCCGTAAAGTAACGACTATCTATCTATACAATACTATCAACTAAATTAGACCTTCAAGGCTCTTTGGATGATCTAATTGCTTGTTATGTAGTAGTAGTTTATGTAGTTTTAGATTATATATGTCTTGTATTTAGTGGTAGTTTACTAAAGGCACTTGCCTATAAAAAAAACTGAATTAAAATAAAAATGAGGCAAAAACGATTGACCACAAAAAAAAAACTATAATTTATTATCGATGCAAATCGTTCGGAAAAACAAAGACTAAGATTAATACCATTAAAAAGTGTACATAGTAAATAACGAACACCTATGAACCACCTCAGTGGCTCTCAAGTTTGCAGGCCAGCACTAATGGCAAAGTACTGTACCGAAACCCTACTTACACATATTATTTATACTTATCTAAACCTATCTTAACCTTCCTACCACTAACCTCAACTAAACTATGACCCGATTTTTTTTTTTTTTATATATTAACATATAATAATATAATATTCTTTATACGATGAAGACTAATCACTATCGCTATCCTATGTTAGCCACATAAATAAAGACGTCCCTAGCTTAACCCTGAACTAGTAATCATGGAACTAAATCTTCTTAAGGCTAATAAATATTTTAATACAGTTGTAATTAAGGTACTTAAAGCTAGGTTTGGCCAGTGATCGAATAGTGTGAACCCTACATTATGAATCGTAGAACCCTAAAGGTTTTGGAGACTATACCTACCTAACTAAATGACAAAGTTTAGGATTGATTGATCTTTATGCTACATGAAGAGTTGGAAGCTAAAAGGAAAATTTAGATTAAAGCAATATAAGTCCTAATAATTCTAGTAGCTATTTTTTGTACAATGTTATACGGAGGATTTTATACGCAATGGTAACTAGAAAGAATTCACAGTGAATGTACATAGTTTAAATGAGACTTTACTTGGGCTTTTATTTAATTTTCATGACTGTCTAATGATAGTTGCTCAAACAAGTTATAAACAAGTTTCTTTAAATTAAAATATTTTATTATTTTTTGTTAGTGGCCTCCGTTCCATCCCCAAAATAGCCACCCAAAGCTCCAACCTTGGAATGGCATTTCCTTTTTTTTTTTCTTTGAAGTTGTGATATTTACTAGTTAAGCAAAGTAAAATTTTACTTTGAATATTCTCAGTATCGTTTGTACTGGATAGTTCAAATTTCAATCATTAAATTAATATAATAATTACGATTGGACAATATTAATGCCATTCCGATTATTCAAGATATTTAAATTAAGGAAATCTACTTACAGTCTTTTAATAAAACTAGACTGAATATAAAAGGAATTGAATTTCAATATTTGAATTGACTATTATCAGACAGTCAACTTGTCATTAAGGTGTTTCACATCAAATCTAATAGTAAAAATAAACAAGATTCATAATTTATGAACCTTTTAATAAACTAGAATTTAGGGGCCAAAGTTATTTACTGGACTGTTTGTTATCAATTAATCTTAATGTCAGTCAAGTACGTCATACAACATCTTAAATGACTAGGTACATTCACAAACATTAAAATAAACATAAGTTCTAATTTAAACTACAATATGTTCATTAATCCTATATCTTAATTCAATATAGATTCTACCTAAAGTCTCCCACACTAAATCTATTGCAAGTAGTCGCCTGAATGCTTATTAAGAGTGACTAAAATTTGATTACGTTTGTTACCAATTGGTTTATAGAATGACTTCACTTAATAATGGTTTAGACTTTAGTTTTTTTTGTAAGAACAAGCCAGTGTTTCAATGGTAAGTAATAGCACTTCTTGTGTATGGTGATGTTTCGCCCACCTATAAGGATCCAAGGCTAATTTATCACCTCGAGACTTCAGCTCGATAAAAGAGGCCAAATCTTTACAACTAGAGACCCCGGCTCAGTTCGCTCAGCTTCAGTGAGTAAAACCAGCTATGGCAATGTTACAAACATATTTGAATAAGCAAAGTCTATTCTCAACCCTTTGCATAAAATCTGAGCAATATTTTAACCCTTGAGGAACATCCAGGTTTCCTACGTAAGTATTCATATTCTTTGCATAAAATATTAAGTCCTAAAGTATAACTGCTTACTACAAACATTTCCAAATTCAGACATAAAATTAATTGAGTAAAATACTAGATGTAAATAGTCTTAAGTAAACCTCAACATAATACAAGCAAACAGACAACGAGAACATAAATAAGCTCAAACGCAAGTTGGTTAATCAGGAAATAAACACTTCAGAAATAAGGCAGAAGTCAGAAGGTAAAAGACACAGTAAAAGTAATAGAAACACGAAATATAGTAAAAATCAAAACACACAAATAGTAAATATCGAACAGTACAAGCAAATACACAGGAAATAATCATAGGCATTTGAGAAATAAAAGGTTAAGTAAACAAGTATTACAGTCGCATAGCAGCACACAAAATCAAAAAAAGGTACACAGGTAAAACACAAGATACGATTTGTCACAAATAATCAAATTAACACAAGAACACACAAATCATAATATAAAGAGTTAGAAAATACACACAGTTAATAGTTGAAATAAATATTCAACAATAACCAAGAAAAGTAAGACATAAATAAATTCTCAAAAATAATATGAAGTTCCACGAAACCTAAATAAAATTCAGTCAAATAATGCTTAGTTGCTAAGATGGCTTAGTATTATGTAATACAATACTCTGATATAACTCTTTTCAGTCATAATAATTTTCCAAAAATTAAACTATTTTTCACTGTTATCCAATAATTTACAGAGGAAACTTAAGTGTAGGCAAGGTACTATTTTCAACTCTGAATATAGTCCATTTATACATAGTTTCCAGGAAAAAATATCCTAGAAAATATTTAGGCAAAACAATAGTTCCCAGGTTCCATCATAAATAAGAAAACATTAAACAGCGTCACAGAATAACTAAATGTCAGAAGGTCAAGTGCCGCCAAGGTTTAGAAAACACATTATTAGTTACAATTGTTACAATTTGTTTCCTCGTGGTTATATTAGTTTGTTTCGCCAATTGTGAACCGAATCGAAAAATTATTTTTAAGTTCAAAAGTGTTTAGGTACTCCCGAAATGGTCCCATTCAAATGTTACAGAAATCGGCTGAACCGTTTTTGAAAATTCAACAATAATGAAAAAATTGAACACATCAATTTTAGCAAACTATTCCAATTTTGTTTATGATAGAAGGCGGTTTTGCCATTTTTTGCAAAAATAAATTATTTTTATTTATTTTTTAATTTTCAATAACTAAGTTTCAGAGTATTATTTCACAAATACAATCACCAGGATAAAATGGAAAAGACTCACCGGATTTATCTTCCTCCGATAAGGAAGATAAACAATCCAATTTCACTTAGGTACACACTATCCACTTTAAAAGTCCTTAAAATAATCACTGAAAGTCCAGAGTCCATAAAATTATAAAATAAACACACCAAATATTTAATAAAAACACTCCCGAAACTTCGAATAAACGGACAGGGATTCGACCTGCTCTTCTCAAAATTCAAATTCCGACTGATTTTCTAAATAGTTATAAAATATCGCAATATTTATTTAAAAAAACACTTCCCGAAATTTTATAAAACCGACAGGGATTACGACCTGCTCATTCAAAATTTAAGATCCGACTGTTCCATCTCCCTCCACTCGCACTCCTTTTATACCCTTACAAATGCATTGCGCCAAAACCATGAATGCATGATTAATCCTGCATTCGTGATTAATCAGGATATCCCGAATGATCGTGTTTTTGAGGCACACAGTACCTACAGCTTTTATCCAATCAGAGACCTTGGTTCCACGTGTAGTATCTCGGGTCGCCGTCGTCCAATCAAATCTCTTAGATTTATCCAGAGTTGCCAGTCGTATAATTTTACTCGTTAATTCGGCTTTTCTTGAATAGTTATGAATAAAACTTCTCCCTTTTTATTCTGTAATTAAAACTGAAACGACCACCTCTCATTAAACTAAATCATAGTTTATTTAAAATTATCTTCAGTTTTTTCCTTGATTGCTTTTTCTTACGTCTCTGAAGAAGAAATCATATCGCTCTGTAATTTTCGTCTCCGTAATACGGCCTTTTTTTATCCATCCTATATTGGTAATACTAAATATGGCGCTGTTTATATTTACTGCAATATCAAATCAAACCTTCTTCCTTGAACTAAAACAAGAGTTTTTCTTTGCAAAACAAGGTCCTTCCACGGTGCCATTGAGGCCTGTGAAGTCAGACAGAGTCCCAGGTCAGTACAGCATCACAGAGATGATGGATAATTTGAATATTATGTGAAAATAACCTAAAATTGTCAACCAAATTTGTTTGTCTAATTTTTCAGGTTTTTTGTCTTAAAAGCGAAACAAACGCGTTTTCCAAGGCGTCGCGAAGGATTTGCAAGAGCATTTCCGGAGCAAATACACAGCTTCACCTTTAAATTAATCTTTTTGCCGCAAGGATCCTTTGACAAAATCAACTCGACATCAGTTGATCCGGTAAGATTCAGTTTTTGTTTTTCTCATCTTAATGTCATTATCCTTAACTTCTGAACCCAAAATCGTGTTGTTATTATTAGTTTTAGCAATAGACCTTATCAAAACATCTTTTCATACCAGAATAGTGGTATAAGTTGAGTTTTTAATGCATCCTTGAATATTCATAACAATTCAACAGATTTTCACTAGTACGTAGCTCGGCCATGTCTTTAGCTTGTAAAATAAGCACTCAGTAATCTGTAGGCAATTTGTATTGTGTACAAATTGTATTGGGTACGAATTGTATTGTGTGTCTTTCTGCTCCAAAAGTCTTTCAATTCTAGATTATAATGATTAAAATCAAGATACTTATTTGTACTTCTGATCTATTTCAGTATATACCTTTGCATCGGCTTGGAAATGATGCTTTTGACAGAGAGCTGCGAACGTTTCAAGTTTTCCGCTTCAATTTGATGTCTTCATTCCTCAACGGGTGGGTGGTGACCAGGATCCATTAGTTGTGTGGTACAAATGCTATCGAGGTAATCTTTTACATAGTACATAACAGCGAACGTTACTAAGACAATCGAATCTATTATGTGACAATAAAATTTCGAGTGCTATTAAGCAAATTTCTTAATCACCTAGTTTTAATAGTTAATTAGATATAAATATAATCTGACTTTGTGGGAGACTTTTACATGTGAGTTAAATATTTAATTGTGGTTATGGCGTGACTATGGACCGCTACAGTACTTAGGGATTGTCAAACAATTTCACCTATCAAAGGTTTGCCCAACTCTCATCTCTGTTTGCGAATAATAATAAACTTTCCACATTAGATAAGTTTGCAAATACGTTAACACCGTACGTACAATAGTAATTGCAATATTTCGAAATACTTAAAGGCTTTCGTGATGACAATTAGGAATTTCTAATGTTAATAGTATTACAGATACACTTCTATCGGCATTAATTTAGGATTGTAAAGGGTTTTTATCATTAAAGGTATCACTATATCTAAAGTATTTACTCGTAAATACTTTAGGTATAGTGATACCTTTAATTTTAATATTTCATCTGCAATTGAATAATAATGATCTATACCAATATTATAAAGAGGAAAGATTTGATTGTCTGTTTGTTTGCATTGAATAGGCTCCGAAACTACTGAACCGATTTGAAAAATTATTTTACTATTGGTAAGCTACACAATCTCCGGATGACATAGGCTATAGGTATCTATTATAGGTAAATATATATATATATTTGTTAAATAAGGATCATTACTAAAACTCCCATTCCTACATTACGTGGTAGGTATATAGGCACAATATTTATAAAATCGATCTTCTCTTCGACAAATTATCAAAATGAACTCTTGAGATATATGGAATGACTATAAATAAAAAGTTCTTCATAAAACATTCTCTATATAATATTAGCAAGCCATCCATTTCCATTGTCCTGTGAGGCACAGAGTCCATAAAAGCGCAGTACCAGCTCCGCCGCCTAGCCAACACAACCTTTTTATTGCCCTGACCGTGGGACCGCGAAGTGGACAAAAAAACTAGCGCGGCGAGTCGGCGCGAAATATACGCTGGAATATTGGACTTGCACTCCACTTTGTATAATTCTGCATAATTTATACTTAATTTCTACGTAGTAGTATTGTAAGAGTAAAGTTGAGAAACAAGTACGCGATGAGCGCAGTGCTATGTCCCACAGGGTAGGTATCGGACAAAATTCTGAGCCCCAAGTTCACCAACGCTTGTTTAAGTTAAACGTGTGATTACTGTATTTAACCAACGGTTTTTGCTTGCTGAACAGCAAAATTTCGTTAAAAGCTGTTTAAGATATAACCAACGGTTGATAAATTAAACATCTGTTGGTGAACTAGTGTCTAAAACCCGAGTTTAGTCGTTGTTTAAATTTAAATACAGTAATCACACGTTTAACTTAATCAAGCGTTGGTGAACTTGGGTCTGAGTGGAGCAAAACTTTCAAGGGTCTACTTTACGCATAATATCAGGCAAACGCTGAGCTAGTCAGATCTCGTCAATCAATCATACAAAAAAAGTTGTAATAAGAAAATTAGAAGTTACCCGTTTTATAATAAGAAGTATAATTTACCCCATCGGTAAAATATACTTTATTAACGTTTCACTTTCATCAATGGAAGTCTATTAGTAATTTTAGTGTCGAAAAACGTGGGTATGCAAAGATTGAAAGGACTACTAACACGTAGATCCAGCATTACTTATCGTCATTTAAATGTACGTCTTCAGCTTCAAAAACACTGCATTACCAAGTAAGCTGGCTAATACGTGCCTATTTATGTGTAGTTTAATACAGTGCTTTTAAGGGTTTTTATTAGAAAAGAAAATCGAAATTTTGATTAGAAAATTTTTATTTCTTACTCGCTGACCCGGTGAACTTCATATCACCTTCATGTCACAATTCGGTCGATTCTAATTTCGATGGCATTTAGCGCAGCCAAAGGCCAGATACGGCTTCTACTACTTTCAAGGGTCTGCTTCAAAATGAACATGGTCTGCTTCACTTCAAAATGTTCCTCCATGTTTACATGGAGGAACATGATGGAAAATTAAATTGATGTTTTTATTTTATTTTTCCGCGCAGTTTTCTTATTTTTTTTTTTCATAAAAACCTTCTCCTGACATTAACAAACACAACAAAAAAAGAATTAGCGAAATTGAGACAGAAGTTCAGGCGTGATGCCGTGCCCAAGGAAATAGGGATTCATTTATATAGATATACAGGGCTATTTCTAATCAATTAGCATCCTTTTAGGGGCTTATTCTGTAGGTACATCAAAACTTACAAGTTTTGCTCTACGACTTTTATTAAGTCTCAAAATAAAAAGTTGTTGTTCCATGGAAAAATAACGTTTCAAATTCAAAATGTATGGAACAGCAGATTTTTTTTTGAGTTTTGACAAAAGTCGCACAAGAAAAGTTGTTAGTTTTGATGTACAGAATAAGCCCCTAAAAGGATGCTGATTGATTAGAAATAACTCTGTATATACATATATCCAGATAGATAGATAATGTGATCTACTAAGGTCATACTGATATCTATTCTACGAACAGCAACCCATCAATGTATCAAATTAAAACCATATTTTTCTCAGCTTTCAAAGTCACTGTAAATACCATTAGATTCCCAGATATCTCAATAAAAGATCAATCAGTATCGATTACCCACTTTCCATTCGAGATGCTGAGAAGCAAGGCCGATAATGGGAGAATAATCTCCATTGTATCTGTTACGAATGTTATGATGACAAAATGTTGATTGAGTTTCTTTTATTTCTATGGAACATCCGCAAGCCTTTGCTTACTCATTGTTGGCATAGCACATAAATATGTCCATTAGCTTTTTTGCAAGTTGTACAGCTGATAGTTGTACAGTAACGACAAAATATTAAATAGAAATACATTTTATTGTTTGCACCTACAAAAAAAGAAACGAAAACATAAAATGGTTTAAAGCGTAGTGCGACAATTTGTAAACTTTTCATCAATCTTTTGATTTAGATAAATTATGAGGAAAGTATCAGAATTGGTGTACCTACAGCGCACAGGTGTGCGTGTTTACAATTGTGAACCTATTTTAGATAAAAGAAAAAAATTGGTAAACCGTCAATTCAAATTGAAAGGCGAACCAATACATACGCATGTTGCAATTCCTATAAAGCAAATAGCTATAATTCTAGCCTTATTATGGTGTCAGTGAGGGAATCCAAGCGTGCCTATTTATTATTCAATTGCATAATATTACGCACTGCTTGAGTAATATGATTATGAGGCACTACTTACAATGTCAATGATAAATAGGAGCGGCTGATTAGCATACGAAACCGCGCATTTTCATACAAGTTGCGGACGGAACCAAAGTAGTTTAGGTTACGTGCATATATGTAGCACATAAGCGTGGAATACTCGTTGATGTAGAAGTAGACGTCCTGTTTAAAAGCAACTGAGACAACCCTTAAATTTAATATAAGACGTTAGGTTTTTTTTTACTGTGGACAAAAGTAAACAAAACTTTCAATTTCATTAACAACACTTTTTTCGCGACAGTGGAAATAGGAAGCGCCCGGAAATGAATGATTTCAATTGAATGATCGAGGCCAGTTCCAAAAAAAAACTAAAATCAAGCCCCTCAAGCCAAAATCTTGGTCCTGCTGTACGCAAGCTCTTTTGCTTTAACTCACAGTCACTTGTCTGCAACCAGCACACTTGGCAGCTGCGGGTCATCTCTTTACACCTCGTTTACTCTTGCCTGTCCAATCATACTCACTATACTGTGGCGAAACACATGATGAATAGAAAGGCTGATTTAGTTGCAATCTTTGCGAGTGATCGGCGAACGCACCTATATGATGATTTATGATGAAAGACACGATCAGCGAACAAACAGAGCCCACATGGAACTAGAAGAGTAAAATTGTAGCAAAAACAAGCGACAAGTTACAGTAGTGTAGAGTAATGACAAGTATAAGCTATTTACATCGAGGATAGCGTAACAACTACACCATGATATTGATTGTATAATGAAATAAAGAAATCCAAACTTTTCGAAACTGGGTTGCCATAAATCCTATACATATTTTTGATCTTTGAAGTGCTTCCAAAATCATTCAGCATAGTCCACTTATGTATAAAAAATCCTGTTATCCGAGAGATATCGTTTGAAACAAATCGATAACAAAACGATTATGTATTTATTCGCACAATGAAAATAAAAACCCAGTTTCAACACTAAAATAAAGCAACAAATTAACCCCATTGGTTCTCTCATTAGAATTACTTTAGCCTCGATCTCAGCCGCGGTACGTTTAGATTGAAGATCTTTCAATTCGTTCCACAAAATCTTTGTTTAATAACAGCTTAATTGATATTTTATTCATAAATCTTATTTTACAGTTGAGTTTGGCATATTTGATACAAAGTAGGTCTTTTGGCGGGTAGAGCAGCTCTACATTTTCTTTTTTTTAATAGGATACTCGTATTTATATCATGCCCTTTCGCGATCCATATATAAAGTAATTTCCAACAAAACACAATAGGAGTCAAACTTATGCACTCATTTTCCTACACACTTACCATTATATAAGTTTGAATTTAAACTGCAGTGAATCGGGCATATATACAAATAGACACTACAAGTACTATAATAAATAGTAATATCATTTTTAGGCATCATTGAGCAAGATATGTCAACTAGGCCTTAGGCATTGTTAGTGAAAACAGTCTACAAAATCTTTTTATCGAGTCATTGAAATGACGTGATGAATTCGTCATCTTGAAACATTGAAGATTTCGTTGTGAACACTTGATAACATAATAATGTGATGATGCAACAGTGTGGTCATTTTGTTTTGGAATAATCACAAGTACTGATGCTCGGGCTCCACCATAGCGGACCAGAGATGTGTAGAAATGGAGAGTGTTATAAAATGTAAGTTAATCTGTACTATAAATACCATATTGGGTTGACGAAAAACAAAACACAATCGTAAATAGAGCGAAGAACGACTTCGTCGAATATTTAACTGGCAAATAGGGGGAGGTTCACGCGTAGGTATTTTTTTTACTATGAAAGCGAAAAACTTTATACAGAGTAGTTCGTAGATTTTGATAATTCATTTTTACTGCAAAGTTGATCCTATATACATTTTATCAAAATTAGTTAAGTTCGTTTTTGAAACATTAACAATAATTTAGAAATGGTATGGCAAGGGAACTATACGAATTTTGTACGTAGATTTCAATGTAAGTGCTTTTTTTAACAATAATAATAATCCAACAACGATTTCTTGTGAAAATAAAACGCCCACCCGATTCCATCAAATGGCGCTGTACAAATCCAACAGAAAATTAATTTATTGTAGTGTACTAACACTTTTAACGTAAATAATAATTTTTCGCAAAAAATGGCAAAGCCGCCATCTATCGTGTACAAAATTCAAATATTTCCCTCGAATTGTTTACATTATTGTTTATTTATCAAAACGGATCAACCTTTTTTAAATTTAAATGGGACCACCTTGGCAGTAGGTATACCCTTTCGAACTAAAAAAGATTTTTTCGATTCAATTCACAATTGGCGAAATTATCGATGAACATACACAAAAATAAAATATATACAGATGAACATAAAACATTCTCCTTTTTGGAAGTCGCATTTTAGCAATGCTTTTTCGGATTACAACGCTCCGCCTCGCTCTGCACCGTTTTGATGAAGTCTAGGCTTCAGCCGGACGGCAGGTGGTGAGCAAGGAAGATTATCTTGTGAGAATGCTCACTTTCTAGGCTGTTATTTGCGGTCTTTTGACATAGCATTCTAAGTTAATTACCTATTGTATTGTAACGTTTATTGTATCTCTCTGTTTCTTTGAACTCTTGTAGGAGACCGTTAAATATTTTAGTTTTACGGTCTACGTATTCAGTGAAATTTGCGTGAATTTTAAGGTGTATAATATTGAAAAATAATTTGGGAATTGACATTCGCAAAATTTCAATCTAATATTTGCTATACAGTTAGTTAGTTAGCTTGATACCTTTTCATATTTTCGATATTACTTCAGTCACCAACATTCTTAGTCTAATAATTCATGCACCAAAGGAGTACCTACTAGAGCCTAAAGCAATATTTTCTATAAATAAAGTTTGATTAGGTTCAAGGCATACCTAGTCTACCACAAAGCTCATTTACTCATTGTTTCGTTTAGCGTAGATTGACTAGGTGTTTGTTAGCGATCATCGAAGTTCAGTATTCAGATGGGTGACCGCGGGTCGCATTTACAACTGAGCACTACCGTGGCTCAGATGACACCTTAAATTGTAAGTCCCGGTTATTTTAGGCAGATGCCTTCATACACCAGGACTAGCTACCCGGCCTATACGCACTTACTATATAGTTTTCACAAAATATTAAAAAAATATATGGACAACTATCAGACTTGTTGGTTCTCTCGCTGTATAATTTTCCTTCGCTGGTTACAGTTTTTCATATCGAACAACGAAACGAGTACGAGTAGACTCGCGCACGAAGTGTTCCGTACTGTACGGGAGCCCCCCTTATATATTTTATTTTAGTTTAATTATTTATTATTGAATTGAATTTACAACTAAATATTCTGTGAATATTTCAAGCATTTACCTATTACCATTATTAACACCGAGCGAAAAACGGTTCAAAATTCAGGTTTGCTGTATATGGCCCTTAAATATTAATTTTATTCTGCTTTTAGTTGTTAAAACGCAAACAGAAATCCATCGTCTGTGAAAATTTCAGCTTTCTTGCTATAACGGTTCATGAGATACAGCCTGGTGACATACAGATGGACAGCGGAGTCTTAGTAATAGGGTTCCGTTTTTACCCTTTGAGTACGGAACCCTAAAAAAGTGAATGAATAATATCGAAACCCAGGATCACTGGACCATAAATTCCATAGTCTTAGCAAGAGACCTACCATTTCAAAATTCGTAGATTTCCAGCAGAAACATGGTAGAAACACATAGTTTACGTAACCGTGAAGATTCTGAGAAACCGTACCCGATTCGATTAGACCTACGGTAATGTAAATCGATTACTTACGGCCGATACACGTGGCAATCGATTTTACTATTGCAGATGTTACTGCGCTTTCCAAACTCTACGGAACAGCAAGAAAAATTTACGGAAAATTGGCCAAAACGGTTCCATTGGAAAATGATAGTGAAGAGAGTGTAAAATATCCAGGCCTGATTGCAGCTAGACTTTAATGGAGCTCATTTAAATATACAGGGTTATTTGTAATCAATTAGCATCCTTTTAGGGGCTTATTCTGTACATCAAAACTAACAACTTTTGTTCTGCGACTTTGATCAAAACTCAAATAAAATCAGCTGTTCCATACATTTTGTCGAGGGTCAACGATACTTTTCTATGAAACAAAAACTTTTTTTTGAGAATTAATAAAAGTCGTAGAACAAAAGTTGTTAGTTTTTAAGTATAATAAGCCCCTAAAAGGATGCTAATTGATTAGAAATAACCCTGTATATTTTTACTTGAACTTCCTCATTTCTGCGATGATCATGAATTATTTCCTCAAAGGCAAAAGGGAAATATGTATATTCTCACAAAATGTTATACAAGCCGATTTTCAGTTTTCTCCCAAAACATTGTTATAGATAACCAATTTATGACACGTAATGTACCCACTCGAACATTAAGCTTATTACAAAAATAATAGCAAAATATTTAATGAACAACTTGATCACAAAAGGAAAAAAAAGGCTTGTTTACGTGCGTCAATGCTGTTTACATGCCTCTTTTTTATCACGTGAGTTGCTGGCATCAATATGGAATGTAATAGAAATAATAATAAAAATCTGCCAAGTGCGAGTCAGACTCGCGCACGAAGGGTTCCATATCGTATGGGAGGTATATCCCATTCCTCTTGCCGTTATTAATAGCGAGCAATAAACGACTAAAACTCACGTTTGTTGTATGGAAGCCCCCCTTTAATATTTATTTTATTCTATTTTTAGTACTTGTTGTTATAGCGGCAACAGAAATACATCATCTGTGAAAATTCCAGCTGCCTAGCTATCATGGTTCATGAGATACAGTCCGGTGACAGACAGACAGACGGACATCGAAGTCTTAGTAATAGGGTCCCGTTTTTACCCTTTGGGTATGGAACCCTAAAAAGGCCAAGTCGATGGTTGCTGGTAAAACGTGGTTGTAATCTACAATTCTACATAGATTAAAAAAATGTTTTCCGGGAAACCTTAAATTGTAAATCTGTCTAAAGCACAGAGTTCCAGAGAGATAATATGGTCGGCCGAGAAGCTCCGAAAGAGCTGCATTGATTTAATATGACACGGGTTAGAAAGAGTCATAAAAATGTCTAAAGGATTTGATCTTTTTTTTTGCAAACTCTCCAAAAATAAGTTGTTTCTTCCATTAGAACATCCTTGGTTTCTTCTTCTACTTCCTGGGTCAACTCCACTTACTTCACGCTTTCAAAGAAACGAGAATCTCAATATGACTTACAATATGTGTACGTACGTACGTACTTTTATCTGAAATGCAGATTTGCATTGGGTTAAAAACTAAGGGAAACAGGTACAAATTTCGAGTCGTTACTCGGTGGTTTGACCCATTACCGGGTCCACGGGTAATTTTAATTACCCGTGGACTTTGGCTTTGGACCCTGGGATTGTTCCCTGGACTTTCGACTCGTCAAAATTAGTTACAGTTTCTGCAGTTAGCTGTTTTTGTTAAAAATTGAGTGTGTATCATTCACTGAAAAAACGTAATACTTAGGAACTTAGTTCAACAGTGTAATTATTTGTACGATAGAACTTGAATTCGATACTATAAACTCGGTTGTTACATTTTTGTCAAAAGTAATAATTTCTTTAGTGAATTTATCCATTTATAAACTCTCCCACTATATTTTCTATTATATTATATTTGAGCCTTGACACGCTATAAGTCTGATCAATTTTCCGGAAAATTTTAAAATGCATTTAAATACAAAAGGAACCTAGGTGAATAACAGAAGAAATATTTTTTCTTGCATGTATACAATCACACATCATCATGTAGCTCCGTGACGGGAAGCGCAGTCCCGATAGACCCATACAACGGTGGCGTGATGACATCCAAAAGTTTTGCGGCAACACCTGGATGAGAACACAGGACAGGGATAATTGGCGTAAGGTGGAGGAGGCTTATGCCCTGCAGTAGCCCGAAATAATCTGAAGATGATGATGATAAAATCATAACAAGTACTCACTACCTACTAGGTTTATAGCTTAACTTGAACTTCGTACAGACATAACTAATCCTTACGACTATAATCTTGCAGTTAGCCATTGCACGCGACTCTCACGTGTTGGGCTCAAGGTTATCATCTCGTAATACATAAACTAACAGTCAAATAATCATCATATTTCAGCTATTGAACGTCCCTATAAATCGTACAATTTACAAAATGGACCAGATGGCAGGGGCTTTCATCTATATAGGTATAGCGTATTCTAACGTATCGATCAATCAATTCGCCATGGTCCACACTCCGCTTACAAGTGTGGTCATCAGTAAAGTACTATACGGCCTCCGTAGTCAATCCTTATCAATTGCTTTACAGATACATAATCATGCATTAAGATCTATGATTAAGATGTAAAAAAATTGCGAGTCCACTAGTCAATTTGAAAATAAAATTGTCACTCAATCAATGCGAAACATTATCGTTATTAGCTCTAATTTTGAATCCTATTTTAAAAATAGCTTAAATACAACACGGTACCTTAAATGCTCGTCCTACTTTCACATTTTTCAACGATTACAACTTGGTACTTCAATTTTAATAACCAAAACAATAACTCAAAAATGCAGAACGGCCGATGCGCAAAAACTCATTGGCGGCGGCGGCACCGAGGCCCCATTAGGGAAGAATTTTCAAAAAAATCCTGTGTACAGTCTCTACTAAGAACCCTATTTTCATCATGTCAACCTTAGGGTGGACATAAGCACCCTAATAAATTTCCAATAGGTAGGTAGGTTCGGTTGTAGGCTTTCATATGGCACGATCATGCCGTGTCAGTACTTAACTACGAAAACCTTTTTCACGAAATTTTTTTCACAATCGACTTTTCCATGAAAAACTTTGTCACGAATAGACTTTATCACGATAAGACCTTATCACGATGAAAAAGTCGTTCGTGATATAGTTTTTCGTGACAAAATACTAGCGCCGATCATGCAATTATAACCAATATGTCCAGCTTTTGGGAAAACATCCCACGCTATGTATGGCGGTGCATGGTTTTCATTCGAGATCTTGGTTTAAAATGCATTATTTGAGTGAGGGATTTAAGCTCCAATGTTCGAGTGCCTTCCACGTGACAGTCACGTGAAGGGCCTTGATCTTCGCGACCGCCCACGTTCGCAAGGTCGAGGGAAATTATTTTAATGGCGTGGTAGGTCATTTTCAACTTGTTGTTAAAATTACACCTACAATACTTTGTTTCTTATGGACACATGATATAGCATTATCATCAGATATAACGATATTATCAAACAATTCTTGTTAAGAAGACTGGATGATGACCAAACACAGATCAGCAAACTTGTTCTCTGACATGTAGGGCCAAATATCTATATCCATCAGCCGACGCCGTGGACGTCTTATGTCCACGGCTGGACATAGGCCTCCCCTATAGATCTCCAATAAGACCAGTTGGTAGCGGCTTGCATCCAGCGCGATCCTGCGGTCTTAATGAGGTCATCCGTCCACCTTGTGGGTGTACGTCCTACGCTGCGCTTGCCGGTACGTGGTCTCCATTCGAGAACTTTTCGACCCCGATGGGGTCAAACATGTTAAAAGAGAAATAGTTAAAGGGACAACAGCTCAACAATATAGTGGTGGGACCAATAGGTTAGTTGAATAAGTTGTTAAGTGCGTGTCGAGACACACAAATGATAGGCTTCCGTAGATGGTGACGATGATTATGATGATGATAAAAACCAATTTTAATTATGTCATTAGATGGTTGACTGCTATAAAAAAATAATTGGCTAAGAATTGTGTTTGTAAGGTCAATTACCTCTGAGCTATATGCAAGTTTAGAAGTTTAGATTTTCCTTTATAACTCAAAAAAATATCATTCCACAGTTCTCAAAATATTTTTTAAAGAAAGTTTTTATTGTGGTCTATAAACTCATAAAGATCAAAAGTTCTAATTTTAATCCCTTAATTTCTAAAGTACACAACATTGTGTACTTTAGAAATTAAGGGACATTGGGGGAATTGAAGGGTGTGGGGGGGCACTAATTTTTCAACTTTGGCGACCTACATCTCCGCAATTTTATCTGTTTTAGATGGACTTTAATTATGCAATATTAAGAGTTTTTTATCATAGGCACATTTCATAGGTATCCATTCTATTATAACTAATAATATATTTTAATTGCTATAAAATCACGTTAAAAATTAAATTTATTGGATTACTCGCGCCGCGTGAAAACACGGCCTGGCTGCACCGATCGATGAGTAAGTAACCAGAGATAATCCTAGAGAATTAACCAACGATTAACTAGTACCGTCGGCTCGTGTATCCGACTGACCTGATTTTTATTTGGGTCTAAAATCGGAGTTACTATCATCATTTTAGCCATAAGACGACTACTGCTGGACATATGCTGACTATAATTATATCTCCAGTACACCAAAAGTAAATCGCGTCCATCGCTATCCTCATATTATGAAATCAGAGTACTGAGAAAAAATAATTAAGTAATAATTTTCCTAATAACTGGAGCAAACGTTTTTCTCTATAATTAAATTTTAATTTTAATACTGTTCTTAGAAATTGTACGTAGGCACTTGTAGGCAGGCACGTAATATAGATAAGTAAATAGTATTCGAGTAGATACTTAATGTAACAATATGAAAATATTAAAGATAATAATTGATGGAATTTTACCCATGATAAAATTATTGTTGAAACCAATAGCTACTCTATTACCTATAAGTACTCGCACTTATTGTTTTACCTATTAATAGAATTTGGAGACCTCACACGTCCTTCTAACAAAATATAAACTCTATTGTTAGTTATTGACGTCAAGATAATGACAGACGACGTCAGATGTTTGAGTACTATGAACTTTGAACATGGCAAGAAATTCAGTTTACAAACACCTAGCCAGAAACATTAATCACGGTAGTGTTTTGTACAAATTAATTACCAGCCGTGAGAAAATAGTTTTTTTTTTATCACTTTTGAATGTAAAATACCGAATGTAAAAAATATAACAAAAATTAATTAGGTACATTTTTATAAAAGACATGGGAAGACGTTTCCTGTTAGCTAATGAAATTATGTGCCAAGCCAAATCATAATCGGATTGTAATTCGCACAAGGCGCGTTCGCGATTATGTGACGGAGTATTAATTTTAAGCTTTAAGTTAACCGGCGGTCTGCGGCCGCTCGGTGGCATCGACTGGTTTTCCACCGACTTAACCCACACATTAACCGGCCCGTCTTAGCACGCGACGCGCGCATCCGCTCACGCGCTCCGAATTTTTCGCGCCGCGAAATCCGTTTTGCAAAGAGGTTCGTTCCTTTTCTCTGGAAACTCTTTTCACTGGCTGGGAATCGGCAGTAAAAAACAAACTGTCAAAATCTGTTTTTTTATTTTCTATTTCGCGCGGGATGTTGTGATAATATAGTGATGTGACATCGTTGTTAAATTGGTGATTTTTAATAGCAGTGGAATAGCCGAGTGGTATGAGTTTATACGGCATTTATTTATTAAAGTGGATAATAAAGTGATACTTATTTTCATTATAATAATAATTTACAAGCCATAAATTGATAATGTAATTCAAATTTCACCATAAAGCGCGTTAGATGGTTTTAATTACGGGTTGAAGGTGAAATCGTAAAAGTAACAGTAAAAAATGTACTCTCATCGCAATGATTTGCACAAGCAGAGTATCTCACTTATTTTTATATCTACTTCCAACATTAAATATTACTTAGTACTATAATTATACTAATTAAAATCACATATCTCTCGTAACACAATTCGTGACACGTACATTAACTTCTTTATCTTATAACGCATGACTTATCATTTAAATTCTTGGTTAATTTGAGACGTAAATATGCGATCACTGAATGAAACAAATTAATATAAAGTAAAACAATTTACTTTCCAACTTTTACGTTAATAAATATAATAACACCTCACAGCGTTCAAATAGCGTTCATATCAACTTTTAATTTGATTCGAAATTCAGACGTCAAATTCACAGCATATGAAAAAGATACACAATATGCCAACTAATGAATTTTAAATCAGCTGTTTATTATCATTAACCTGTTTTTTAGAATTTAAATGTCAGTTGACGAATTTGATATGCAGAATGCACATCTGCAAGTTGCATAATTCCTCTTACGTTCCGTTTATTGGTCTTTAAAACTTCGAATATAACCAATTCAAATATCACCAACGATGTGGGACGAAAGCAGACTCTAATAAAATCTCGTAATTTCGATCGTTTTTGCGACTTCGAGAGTTAATATTTGATGTAGTAGTGCATTAATTATTTTGCAATAAGTAAATGCGTTAATGCGGAAAAACGTTCTGTAAGGAGATTTTATATGCCAAATTCCATCTCGTTTGCGCAATTTCACATTTATAATGTTTTTTTATATTAAATAACTTGAAAATTTCGAAAATCTTTGTTTTATCATAAAATTACACACGTTTCGTAGTTTTTTTAGTATTTCAGGGTTCCTTACCCAAAAGGTAAAAACGGGGCCATATCACTAAGATTCCGTTGTCCGTCCGTCCGTCCATTTCTGTTATTTATAAATGGATAATGTACCTTAAAGAGATTTTATGTACCTTAAAGAGAAGACTACCTCGTTGGCTCAGTGGTAAGTGACCCTGACTACGGGATCAAAGAGGCGTTGGTTCGATTCCCACCTAGGGCAAGTATTTATGTGATGAACATTGGTGTTTGTCTGGGTGTTATTTAGATATTATCTATGTATATAAGTATGTATTTAAAAATATGTTTGTGTAGTATATCAATCTCTGGCAGCCATAAGACAAGCTTTGCTTAGTTTGGTGTCAAAGACCGTGTGTTATGTCCCATATTTTATTTATTTATTATCATTTTTAAGGGGTATATAACACTCATCATTATCGTCGAATTATTGAGAGAATATTTAATCTCAGTCATCATATTGGGAGTAAATTCAAGATGTAAATAACTAATTTACGTCTAGTCATCCCATATATCAGTTCCAAAAATCCAGTAGCTTCAGGCAGTAACCTCTAAAGGCTCTAGGTATTGTTATCAGTCTAGCAACATTATCTAAGGCCGTGTGTATACAGAAAATGGTGATGTCACGCGATTAACAACCTTCAAATCTCCAAGACCAGCTTTAAACTGTCATGGAGTCATTTTCTCATGTAAAACTAAAGGCACTTTGGAACAAAATATATTTATAAATAAATATATGCGTAAGGACCACGAAACAGTACAATTTTTTAACTAAATTAGCATTAAATCTCTAAGAATTATCATGAAGACGCACAAAATAAAATGTAAAAAAGTTAAGTATTTTCAAAGTAAATCACTTGGACTAAAAAAATATAATTAGTCCGTCAGAAAGACTCAATAAATATACGGCACGTATTTTTTATTTCGTCATTTAAACAAAAAATTATGGAGATGTCTATACATATATATATCTATATTTTCTCAAAGTTCTGCGTGACGTCACAAGTGCCTTACAAATGTATAGACTTCTGAAAGAGAGGTGACGTCACGACCCCCACTCCCAAACTTTGGCAAGGTTTATTTTTGTCATTTGTTGTTTGGTTAACAAAAGAACAAATACTTGTCCAATATTTTTTGATAATCTAGCTCACGGAATTATTATAATAACGATTTTTAACCCAGTCATCATGGCTATTATGGGTAGGTACATGCAACCTGTCTACTTATAATTATATTTTGTTGCGGAGCAACGATGCTTTTTCTTTACTATATTTATAATGTATTGTTTTTAATGATAGTTATAATTTTTTGTCGACTCGTAATTGTCTTTTTTTTACTTTTACATATTTTTAATAATGAAAAGAACTCAGTAATAGCTATCTATCGTCATCATAACCTTAGTCATCATACTTCCTTAGGCAACCGACTAGCAACTTACTTTTAGCTAACAAGTTTTATACGAAAAGATCACAATAAAACTCTTATATCTCTTATTCTTAGTAATATAACTATAGGTATGTATTTTTCTGAAAATTTTCAAACAATACACAAGACATAAATAAGGTACAAATATACAAGGCTATAATTTTTTTATTAAAAGGGTGTTAGCCAAATTCAGGCTGGCGGCGAGAGCAAAAATTCAACAGCCTACTGGCGGTAAATACGTAAGTCCACCACTGATTATAACTTGTTTTCATGCGTCTATCCATAGTCATAAATGCATCAATATTTAACCAAAGAAAAACTTAAGATAAACACGTAATTTACCACATAATTTCTTGCTTGACAATGTATAAACAAAACAGGTTGCTTAACCCGGCGATGATGAGCACAGTTTCTTATTCTGAGGTCATATTATGTTGCTGAAAGGCATAGTAGCTATAGCTAATGAACCCTTCTTCATTTTGTAGTAAGTTTTCTGGTTTGGGAGGTAGGCGAGTCCAAACACCGCAGTGTCATCTTGACCCATCCTCATACGCGGCGTAGCCCTTTTGTGCCACATTTTCGGGAACGTTTTTGCTAATAATATTTAATGTTTTTGTTAATAATAATTATAAATGTAGCAAAATATAACTAATAACATCAAAAATATAAATTAGTTGGTTTTATGACGTTTTTAACCCATTGTTTTTTTTTGTAAACGAACTGTAAAATTAATATAATAAATAAAATTGTATTCATTAAGTAGAGATTTTATATTGAATATTGTAAAACAATAACCAAATATTATATAATCGTTATTTATAATGTTAAAATATATCGCAGTTATTTTGATTTTTTTTTAAATACAGGGTCATTATGATCCTCGTCATCCTCGACGTATAAGTACCTTTTGTACCACCTTCGCCGGGTTAACCATTAAAGTAACTTGCTAACATCAAGTACGATACTTAACAATTTTAAGTCCTGTTTTTGCGTAATTATTTATGATGAGAATCAAACCGTCGTGGTATACAAAAAGTAATAATTACCTGTTGAATATGTTTTTTACTGGGCTTAATAACAATTAAGACGCTTTTTAAAAACGTTGACGAACCGGTCTCGGGAGTACGAAGTACAAGGCAGACATATTTGAATAATAATGTGGTTTTTAATGACTATTTTGGTACTTACTTGAAAGGTAAAAAAAATGGCTAAGTACGTGGAATAAAACAAAGTTAATTTTTAACTGAATCTGGAATGGAACTGGTGAATATTAAGCTCTTAAACTTTTATGAAAATTGATAATTATGTGAGAAATAAGTCAGAGATAGCTGTAATCAAAGATAAAGCACCGCATACCTCGGAGCAGAAAGTTAACAACTACAATACACATAAAAAATTGGCTCTACTTTCATTAATAACTAATTAAATAATTAATCGCGTTTTCGCGTTCGAACGCGTTTGTACATTACGTTCTTTGTACATTACGTTACGTTCTTCGTTTCTTTGACCATATTTAAAAAAATTGTAAAGGCCACTTATGGATATAAAAACAACCCACAACTGCAATTACAGACTTACCAAATATATTTATACAAAAAAACAGGTTGCACTCCGGGAGTGCCAGCAGAAGTGAAAACTTGAACATTAATTAAGGAATTATTTTGCACGAATTGCAGATCTATATTTATCGGTATAAAAGTACTATTATTTATGTTGTAAAATACAATATCACACAAGTACACTCGCGAAAGCGCCCTGCGCCGCTTAAACGAAACAGCAGGAGCAGGCATACATGTTCGCCGCGCGGAAGAAAGAGAAGGGGATATTACTTCCTCTCCTACGCTGCACCGGCGGTCTACTCTTCCTCCGTCTAACGAATTTACGATCACCTGTCCTGACGTGAGTTTAACATTTTTACCCATCCAAAAAGTGCACAACGCCGCTAAAAAGTCTTAATAATTGATCAATCGGTTTGAGATAAGTTCTATACTAACACTGGAAGGCGAAACATTAGATATTACAAATTAAGAACACCATGTTATCTATGGGATCCCGCCTGATTCATTTTACATGATTTTCTTTAATTCAACCAGAGAATAATTTCTATAATAATCTTGAGAGTGTAATTAAAACAGCATTCATCTAGTTCCCACGATGTCGGGCTCGTAATGCCTAGGGTTACCGAGAAATGCTCAGGCTTTACAGGGAAGTCTGATCTAGATCTGAAGCTGCATGATATGTTTCTTTTAAGCTAGGGATGGGCAACATAAGTAGAGTACGTTAACTAGCGTTACCTAGTAGTTTCCCTTCGGTTGATTATTTTACAATACGTAAAATGAACAAACTGACATAATGTACAACATGCAGAAAGTACACTGCCATTTCACATGTGTCATACTCGTAGGACAATTGTTTCAATTACATCTGTCATTAAATCATATCAAAAATTTCAATTTTCATGGAAAGGCCTAAAAAATAATGTTCTGAAAAAAATACATACCATAACACGCCTGTTATGCGCATAATGCAAAACCTAATACAACTTGTAGACTCTGACCTCTTTACTTTGATTTGGACTTCGAAGATGTAGAGACTTACAACACCCAAATTGCCCAGAATTTAATGCCTCACACATCATTTTTAAGGCACTAGAACACTAAAAACCACCAGATGGTCATTATTGAGTACCTAAGTACTTGTCTACACCGTGTACTTTAGGTGTAACTTATTAGCATAGAGATCTAGAGTTATGCCTTCTCATTACCCGGCGCACGAGATGATAACTAAACAAATGTAGCAAATACCTACGCGAAACACATTCGTAGATTGCTAAATACAGAGTTGTGTGAGTGCATAATGAATAAGAGATTGTTGCAGTTTCAGTGTGTGCAAAGAGTTTCGTGCAAAATTAATAAAAATAAATATGTAAATATTGGAGGACATGTTACACACGCTCTCAGACCCCAAACTAAGCAAAGCTGCTGATAGGTTTGGCTGCCAGAGACTGATATACATATTTTAAAACATACTTAACCTATTTATAGATAGTACCTAAGTAACATCCAGATATAGAGCAAACACCTAAGTTCATGACATAAATGCTTCCCAGGGCAAGCAGAGCAAGGGGATCGAACCCATGCCTCTTTGAACCAGAAGTCGGGGTCACTAACTACTGAGCCGCATAGAGGCAGTCACCATTAAAGCGTCCGCGAGCCCAGAGCCCGAAATGCTTAAATGAAGATCGGTGATTGGCTGGTGATCAACCCTGACTCGTGGGTCAAAGAGGCGTGGGTTCGATTCACACCCAGGGCAAATATTTATGTGATGAATATAGGTGTTTGCTCTGTGTCTGGGTGTTATTTAGGTTTTACTATACTATATGTAGGTGGGTACTTCTTCGAGTAAGGCATTCTTTGGTGATTTTCGTGGCAATTTTCGAATTCAATTTTTTTTTCAAATCCTTGTCTTAATCTTAAAATATATGTAAAAGTAATATGTTATATAGAAGAGGCACCTCATAGAGCGATATACTTACAGAGATAATCGAGGTTAAAAAAATGGAGGCCACGCAAATCATAAAACACCCCACGAAAATGATAATTTTAAATTGACTTTCTCAGATGAGTTACTTACTGTTACTTCATATTGAAAATAAGTTATTATGTTATGATAAGGTAAAAAATAGGTAGGTTACTAAGGCAGAAATCGTATTTAGTAGTATCAGCCCAACATTATTTATTAAAGAAATTACAAAAATAAAACAAATAAAAAACATCTTAAAAAATAACAAAAATAGGTGGTTTCTAAAGCAGATAACGTTTTTAGTGGTATCAGTCCAACATTATTTATTACTAGCTGACCCGCTGCTAAACGAACTATGCGGTCAGAAGCTGATGGTACTGGTGAATCAGCACGTGACAATAGCAATGGAGTAAGAGTTTCTTCCAATGGATCACGGTTTTCTTTGTAATGAGTTTCTGGTACTTGTATGAGTTTCTCAACAAGGCAACGTTTAGCTTGATTTTTTTCTTTAGGTGTTACTATATTTTCGGGAACTTATTCTACATTTCTTTCGTTTTGCTTTTTGCTCGTGGCGGTTTAAGTCATGAATATAAGTATTTTTCCTTCGGTTTTTGTTTCATAATATTTCGTTTGGGTTTTCGCTTTGAACTCTTCATTATGTTTAAGCCTCTCTCTTCTTCTCTCGGATAACTTTTTTCTTTCTATTTTTTCTTATCTTGTTAATGGCATTTTTGGTCTAAAATGTTGATAATCCATTATAATTTTACTAAACTTGAATATAGGCATCTAATCTAAAGCTATTTTCAATTGTTTTATTTTTTTATATAATTATGCACGATTAATGTGACAACGCGAACTTAATGGTATATGGAATTCTCTGCCAGTTAAGTCAGAAACCCACAGAACGTGACATTATAAGTTTGATTTAAACTAAGTTACATTTAACTTAAGTAATATAAAATATTATCATTCATGACTGATACAAAACTCAAAGTGGTTTTATTTGCATGGGCAAATATTGATTTGCGTGGGTCAAAACTACCACGTAAACCACGCAAATCACGACCACGAAAATCAAAATAAATCCTTTATGCTAAAAATATACAAAAACCTTTTAAACAAATAAACTGTATTTTCATTATAAGTTACGTTACTTTATATTTGTTCGCTACAATATTTTACTAAATAAATAAATTCACAGACACTGGAGATAATTAAACCACGCAAATCAAAGTTTTGAGAAACCAAACCCACGCAACAACGTTCTTACCTCTATTTTTTTTAAACTCGACGCACCATCACACAAGCACTCTGCCCGGCAGTCGGAGCGCAATTAGTTGTTAACTTGAAGTAGGATTACGCAACATTAGGTCACGAATTTAGAGAAGTGATAGTGAAATTATAATAATCCACGCAAATCAGGAACTACCTTGGGACAGTTACATTTAATTTTTTTTCAGGAAATGTAGTTCTTTCAGAACTATGGTCTAATTTTTTATAGTATTTTAAACTTTTTAGGACTTAGTGTGTTTTTTTTGGTAACGATGTATCGTTTAGTTTAAAATATATAATTCACTAAGTGATCAGATCGGGGCTTGGGACACTCCACGAAAATCAAAGAATGGGGGTATTTCATTTTTTTATCATATTTATTTATAAATATAATTGAATAATAATCAGTATCCCAGTTTAGAGAGGTTTTAAACTTTGCGCGAAAAAAAAACTGGCTCGCTGACTTTAAAATTTCTATTATTTTTAAGTAAAGCCGCTCGAAAACTCTGACCAAAAGAATGACCCAGGTATAATTATGTATGTAAAAAATATGTCTATGTAGTATATCAGTCTCTGGCAGCCATATGACAAGCTTTGCTTAGTTCGGGGTCAGAAACCGTGTGTAAGATGTCCCGTAATATTAATTATTTATTTATTATTTATATCTTTATCGAGACAGCATGTCCCATCTCGTGATATCTGTGGGTGTAGGTACTCGTACGTTTTTACAGCAATACTATAATTGCCGTAGCATAGCGTGATGGTAATAGCGCTCGCAAATCCAGCTGGCTTCTCTTTTATAATCGTAGTCGCCTTGGCGCTTGATCGGTTACTGCTTAGACACTGGAACTATATCTGTGGTTCGCTGAAAATGTGTTCTAGTCAGCAAATAAGTGGAACCATAGATTAGATAATTAATGGTCTTCGCTAGCTAGCCCGACCATAGCACAATGTTAGCAACCTCTCCAAATAAATCAATATTTTAGCTAATCCAATAGCTTAGACCGGTACACTTTAATACGGCTCTCAACCCACATTGACCAAATTATCCAATGTATTTTTGTTTTTAATTTAAATATATTGTTTTACCACAGATATCGGGGTCCGTGTCCTTTTGAACAAAGTTTTACAATTAGAAAAGAAAACTTTTCATAGAAGGTTAATTTTATCTTAACCTAAGTTAGTATAAATAATTTCGGTGTATTGCGTGAATGGCACGAGCAAACCGGCGACTGCTGACCGTTTTAATCAGACCGTATAGAAATTATCTCGTGCGCCGGCGCGGGCGCAGCGCTCAGTTAAAATGTGCCTTTGAAGGTCTGAGCGGCATGCGATCCTACGATAAAGTAAGCTGGAGGGTTCTTAGTTTCACAACTTAAAAATAGCCCTATTTTTTAACTTGGACTTAATTTTTTTACTTTCTGTTCTTTGTAAGGCCAAAATGTAATCTGAGTTATAAAGTTGAAAAACCCTTATAAATATGAATGTTATGTATAAAACATTGTTTTAACTATAACTTTTTTGATGTGATATTTAAAAATGAAACTTTATTTTAAACAAACCGAGCGTGCGTACGGTATACTGCCTCAGAATTAATAAAGAATTAATTAATTATAAAATTGTATTAAAAAATAATAAAGCCCTTTATTATGTTAGGTACTTACACGCCCGGATCTAACAAAGAATTATAGGTATATAAAGCAGATAAATTAATGACGGTATTATAACTTCTTCAAATAAAAGTATCAATAAATAGATACATATTTAAGGAAAATATATTTATTTAATTTTTTCGTGAATTTATCAATATTTTCGGGTCGTAGACAATTTTACAAATCAAAGATCATAAATATTAGTGTAGACGTTTTTAACTTATTCTTATCATGCAAATGACGATTTTAAAGATTGGAATGCACCAGGGGTTGAAGAGCAAGCCTAACGCACTCTCTCGAGCTCTATTATCTAAAACAGTTTAAAAAAACTTTAAAGTGGAACAATTTTGTTCATACTAATGACAGCAAGAATAAAACCCGACAAAATATTTGTCAAAAAATATCGTAAAAGTTACGTTTCTGTGTCACTTGCGCACATCCGTATTGGAATAAATGATCTAATCCGCTCACATGATGTAACACCATCGGCAGGTCTTCATTGGGTCACGCTCGCTCCCATACTTCGATCAGGTTTGAGAAACCAGTTGCTTGGGGTACCTCACCAACTTGTAATTGATGTTGATGGGCTTATACATTTTGGCAACTCTGCGTATCAGTTAAAATAAAATAAATACATTTAAACATAACAAATAAAATATACAGAAACATTAATCCAGAGCTCCCAAACTATAAAGTCAAAGACTGTAAAGCCAATGGGTTCTCCTATTATACTATAACAAATTAAAAATCTTACTATGGAACCTAACGTCTTTTTTGCACATTTTTATACCTAGGTACACTTACACAACTATATCACTACATAGTATAAAACTATGTTTGCTTTTATGTTTAAAACTACGCAACGGATTTTGATGCGGTTATTTTTAAATAGACAGAGTGATTCAAGAGGAAGGTATACATGTATAATACACCTGTGCGAAGCCGGGGCGGGTCGCTAGTGTTATTATAAATTTGTCAATTTTATGTAAGAATTATACGATTTTTGTTTAGAGTGCTTTCCACACTATCACAAAGATAACTTTTTTATTTAAGAATGTTCAATATATGCTAAGCTGTCTAGTATCCTTACATAGTATAAAAAAAAGTCGCTATTTTTGTCTGTTTGTTTGTCTGTATGCTTAAATCTTTAAAACTACGCAACGGATTTTGATGCGGTTTTTTTAATGGATAGAGTGATTCAAGAGGAAGGTTTATATGTATAATATACCTGTGCGAAGCCGGGGCGGGTCGTCTAGTTATAAATAAGTACATTATCAATATCATTCATAGCTTATTTCAGATAACTGCAGGACGTAAGATTCTTCTTTATTTTGCCAGTTATCCCTAAAAAATTTCCACAGTTTGGCACGACCCATATTGTCCAACTGTTACCGCAAAATTTCTAAATATCATCTCGATAGGAATAAATTTATTTTAAAACCATATCTTACATGTATTTGCTCTACGTATCTAAATCCTTTTCTAAATTGCAGACAAATACATAAAATTATGTACATCAAAGGCACAAAAACTCTCTTCGTATACATCTCTTGAACCAATAGGAAGGCACCTACAAAAAAATGTAGAGTCATAATAATTTTTGCAAAAAATAGCATGACCGACTTCACCCGTGTACAGAATTCGCGAATATTTCGTACGGATTGGTGTAGCATTTTTCACATTAATGTTGATTTATCAACAGCGGCTTAGCCGATTTCAATAAAAAATTAATGGGACCAATTTCGATGTATATAATCTCTTCCCAATAAAAAAAATTTATGAAATCGGACTACTATGAAAAAAGTTATTGCGTGGTTATACATAAAAAAAATATACTCGTCGAATTGAGTACCTCCTCCGGTTTGGTTCGTCGGTCAAAAATGAAGATGAAGACTTTGATGAAGAGCACAGTACATGTTTTGTGAAAACAAGGATCAATTCTTGTTTTGAATAAATATTTAGTGTATTTCCGCTCTGTCGTAGTCATACAAAATCCAAATTAATTCACAAACAAAATTAGTAATTAATCATCAACCTGCATCATGGTTCGACTATGGATAGGTTAAGGTTAGGTTAGATAAAGGTTAGGCTTAGGTATGTTTACAAAATATTAATGAACCTGAAACAAAATTATAATTCATTCGTTAAAATTAATAAAAAATAATTAAACCTGTAACAAAAATAGTGATTAGTGATCTCTCTAAAAAATGTAGTAAACCTGAAAATAATAATTAATTAATATGTTAAAAATTACAAATAAAATTTATTTTTTTATAAAAATGGTATAAAATAATTGAAAAAATACTTAGTCAATAAATAGCACCCCTATTCTTGAAGATGAACTTCCGCAAAGTAACGCCTGATTCAATAAAAAACAAGGATCTAAAAAACAGGTATATACTTATTTGTTGATGTACCTAGCAAAAAGTTCCGGATGTTATAATGATAATTTAATGAGGCTAATTTACTAAGCTTTATGAAAAAGTACGAAACGTTGATTATTGTTTTCAATACACTGTTGGTAATTCCAATGATATAATACTTATTATAAAAATACATGCCTGTATTTATTTTTATGTTTGGTGTGTGCACAAGAACACTAAACTTGAAACAATTATTATTTTCCGCATTTTATTTGCATGAAAATATATTTTTTTCAACATGATTATATGAGGCCTCCCAGTATTTAGTCAATTTAATTTCATTGTACGCTTAATGAATATTCTTATTCACACGGACATCGTTTGGTATTTCAAGAAACTGTTTGCACAACATTTACGCAGTGTAATAAATTAATAATCAATTTGATTCTTATAGTTTTGTAATAACTGATTGAAATATAGAATGAGATTGCAAAGGACGGACCTTGGTATGTTACTCTTAGCACAAAGTCCTCTACATTGGGATGAACCACAATAGGTGGAGAGCTATGTAGATTTTCTATTTCTTATTTTTTTTGATTATTTGTTTTTACTGTACGGCCCAAATGAAAAGATGGTGCGGTATACCAAGTTAATATATAAAAATAATTATTTTTCGCAAAAAATGCCAAAACCGCCTTCCATCGTGTACAAAATACGAATATTTCGCTCGAATTGTTTACATTATTTTTAATTTTCCAAAAACGGCTCAGCCGATTTCTGTAAAATTTTAATGGGACTACCCTTTTGAACTAAAAAATAATTTTTCGATTCAGTTCATAATTGACGAAATTATCGATGTTCATCGTGTATAAAATTCGGATATTTAGCTCGAATTGCTAACATTATTATTTGTTTTTTCAAAAACGGCTCAGCCGATTCCTGTAAAATTTAAATGGGGCCAATTTGGACCCTTTCGAACTAAAGAAGATTTTTTCGATCCGGTTCACAATTGGCGAAATTATCGATGAATAAACAAATAAAATACATACACACGAACATAGAACCTCCTCCTTTTTGGAAGTCGGTTAAAAAGTTATTAACTGGGTATATACCGCACGTAGTCAAAAAGTTATTGTGTAGGGACCTAAGGTTTAATTTTATTAAATACATTTGTCTTACCTTCTATAAGTACATACCTACTTTGTACCTACTGGCTTGTTTGTAAAATTTCAAAGTTTTCAAGTGGGTTTTTGGTTTCGCTTTTGATTCTGGTATGTAAAATATTTTAATCAAAAGCCAACATGAAGGCCATTTTCGAGAACTCTACCCATTCCACCTATTGACACATAAAAATATTCATCTTATTATGCCACATTACAAATTCGCGTCCAATATTTCACAGTTAACTTTAAATCGTTTTTCACCAAAAATAACATTAAACGTTCACTTTCTGATATCTAAGTACCTAAGTATGAGTTTAAAAACCGCGTTCTTTTAACCGGTTCCCTATCTCCAAAGTTGACATTACCTGTTAACAACGATGTGCAAACTGCAAACATTGCGACACGGTGCCAGCCCTATTTGATAAATTGCATTAAATGTTTATTGTTGCTAAACTGTTCACACATTTCGTCACACACATCACTCATTGCTCGAAGTACTCGTACGAGTACTTTATGTGGGTGCTTACTGCAATCTTTTAATTTAGGGTAAAGTGTTTCTTAACTCCGCGTGACAGATAAGTTGAAGGGAATGTACACATATGTTAATGTGTATTTAATTGCTGTTTTGTACAGTAGCAGAGCCAAAGAAGCAGGGGTTCATAAAATTGTTTACAGGCTGTTCCTGTATAGGTACCTACTACTGTGTTCTATTCAAAATTGCATCTCGGAATCGACAAAATGTATGAATAATTGCTATTATTTTTCTTGAATTCTGGGTTGGTCCCATAGTAAAACTTCTTTGTGGTTTATCTTATGTGTGCTTATAAACACTCTGTGTATCAGCAACTACTTTTAGTACGAGAAATCCCGAAATAGCGGAAAAGAATCGGCTGCACCGTACATTTTGATAACGGACAGGGCTAGTCTGAATTTAGTTTAGTCCCATATGTATAGTCATCCTAATGAGTGTCGGAGACCTATCGAGCATCTAAACCCCGAGTCAAAGACCTCGATCTGGAAATGCTTTTTAATCTTAAGGTGTATAGGAGTAGAATTATTTCGCTGGCCACTTAGCTCTCAATGGCGTCGTAAGGTGCCAGCGAAAGTGACAAGTCTAGACAGTCAGCCCTTTTATGTCCTCTGCGCTAGGTGGTCGGGATACGATCAGTTTCCCTTTCCGGAAAAACCTTTAAGAGACGTGAAAGCAAAGACATGTTAGTTAGCTCTATATAAATTTACTTTTATAAAATGCATGATTGTTTCCTGATTTTATGATGATGAAACTTGCTGTCCTTTATATCACGCTCATTACTATAAGGCTTTTGAATTGGTGCATGTAGAATTTGTTTTCAACTTAGAGAGACGAGCTTTTCTCTCGTTCTTTTGGCATGGAAAGAATGTTATTAAAACCAAATATCTAACTTTGCTTTGCAATTAAGTTCCCGAACAGCGCTAAAAGCACCTAGACTAAATTGAAGTACCAAGTTGACGTACAAGTACCCACATTTGTTTAAGACTACGCAAACGCAAAGCTTTCGCCATTTGCTCGTAAAGGCCAAGTGTTTTCCATAGACCTTTGGCCGCGGAAGGATGGTCCATTAGGGCGCATCACACGTGCACTTCAGTTCACTCAGAGTTCACTTCATATGCATCAGTATTTCCTGGTGTTATAGAGGCATAGTGGTCCCACTACTTTCATCCTCATTATCTGCCTGACTTGTTGCCCTACGCTTAATGTCACTGGTAGTTATCATGTTGAGACCAAGCTTTCCTTTCAAAATGTATGATTTCTAACTGCTAGCATTGGACGGCTTCTTCCACAAACTACCATGATACTAACCTTGAAATCGTGAAAAAATAGCAATACAATAATTTAAAGGGCTTATGACATAAAACAGCTGCTGTTTTTCACGATTTTAGAGTTGATCTTATAGTAAAAGTTGGTCGTAATGAAAAATTCAATATCCTTTATTATATTTCCTTTTTTTACCTAGGGAAATTCCTTTATAGATACCAGCCCACCCCCGGGCAGGCAGGGTGGTTATGTGGGAATCCCACCTACTTGCAGTGTAGCCACTAAAAACGCGGGGGAGTACTGTCTCTGCGCATTAGTTAGAATTGCGGGAAAACGCTTACGTACACGTACACTACAAGTCCAAAATTATCGTAAGTTTAAAGTCGACACAACCGTGATCGCAAAGGCATGGTAATTAGAAGAAAATAATATGCATTCCTATCAACCTAGAGTCATGTTTATAGTCATTGACTGTTGATCTATTTTTTAACCTTGCCCTGGACAAGGTAAAATACAAGAATAATCGGCCAAGTGATAAATGCGACTCGGGCACGAGGGTTCCGTACAGTGGGATAGCCCCCCTCATAATGTATTTTATTTTGATTTAATTATTTATTTTTGAAGGGCAGAACTTAATATTCTGTAAATATTTCATGCATTTTCCTGTTAGCGTTATTAATACCGAGCAAAAAAATTACGTTTGTTGTATGGGAGCCCCCCTTAAATATTTATTTTATCATTTATTTTTAAATTAATTATTTAACTAAATATTCTGTGAATATTTGAAGCATCTACCTGTGACTATTTTATTAATATCAAGCGAAAAACGGCTAAAAATTCAGGTTTGTTGTATGGTCTTTCCATATTTTTTATTTTTAGTATTTGTCGTTGTAGCGGCAACAGAAATACGTCATCGGAGAAAATTTCAACGTTCTAGCTATCACGGTTCATGAGATACAGCCTGGTGACAGACAGACGGACGGACAGCGGAGTCTTAGCAATAGAGTCCCGTTTTTACCCTTTGGGTACGGAACACTAAAAAACGGACTGTCAACCTTTAGTAATAGAGCGCCACTAAAAGAAAAAGTAATCTATGTATAGTTTTTATGGTTGTATGAATATTATGTTATACACCGTTATCGGTGACCGATAATTGCATGTAAAACCTCGTCCTTGCGTGTCACAGATAAGTTTACAGCTACTTAGGTACGTGCGCTGCCTGATGCCAGCTTGGCACAATTCCATTCCATAAGATTCACCTCAATACTATGTATACTTAGCGGATTATTCGGAATTTTACTCGTAGATTTGGAACAATCGTGACTAGATTTTTTTTTGTCGAAAAAATGGCAAAACCGCCTTCCATCGCGTTCAAAATTCTAATATTTCGCTAGAATTGTTCACATTATTGTTGATTTTTCAAAAACGGCTCAGCTGATTTCTGTAAAATTAAATGGGACTATCTCGTCAGTAAACCCTTTCGAACTAAAAATTTTCAATTCGGTTCACAATTGGCGAAATTATCGATGTTCTTCGTGTACAAAATTCTAATATTTTGCTAGAATTGTTCACATTATTGTTGATTTTTCAAAGACGGCTCAGCTGATTTCTGTAAAATTAAATGGGAATATCTCGTCAGTAAACCCTTTCGAACTAAAAATTTTCAATTCGGTTCACAATTGGCGAAATTATCGATGTTCTTCGTGTACAAAATTCTAATATTTTGCTAGAATTGTTCACATTATTGTTGATTTTTCAAAGACGGCTCAGCTGATTTCTGTAAAATTAAATGGGAATATCTCGTCAGTAAACCCTTTCGAATTAAAAATTTTCAATTCGGTTCACAATTGGCGAAATTATCGATGTTCTTCGTGTACAAAATTCGAATATTTTGCTCGAATTGCTTACATTATTGTTGATTTTTTCAAACACAGCTTAGCCGATTACCGTAAAATTTAAATGGGACCACCTCGGGACCACCCTTTCGAACTAAAAAAGAAATTCGATTCGGTTCACAATCGGCGCAATTATTGATGAACATACACAAAAAAAACATACATACGAACATAGAACCTCCTCCTTTTTGGAAGTTGGTTAATAATGTGTTTTATGGCATGGTCTGTAGATTATATGAATAGTAGAGTCTATTCAGTGAAGGTGTGAAAATAGCGAAGTTAATATTTTAACTTTTGTATTGTCTTGAATCTGAGAATATTTATTGCATAGCTTCTTGATTTTAAATATTGAGAAAGGTAGTTTATACTCTAGATCAATGATTTTTTTAGTGGTTTTATACATAAAATATACTTTACGTAAGACCTCTAAGCAAGAATTATAATTATGCAAAGAATCGCAGATGCTCACTCTCGACAAATTTTAAAAGCCAATGCACTAAAGTTAAATGATTGTCATAAATATTGAATGGAAAATCGTTTTTTTTGAGTTTTACACCATATTTTGTTTGTAATTCTGAATGCATATGGGTTTGTTTGCGAATATTTCGAATATGAGTATTGAGTAAGTATAAAAATAAACATTGAGTCATGATATGAACCATCTGATCAATATTTAAAATCAATTAAGCAAACCGTTAGTCGTTTCCACATGTTTATTATAGATTTTAAATTTTAACTAAAAACACCTTAACCGCAGTTTCTCACAGACACACACAGCTTTAGGTACTCTTTGATTATTATAAACAACTTTTATTATGGGACCAACCCTACCAAATTTATAAAATAGCAGCTGCTCCAAACATAAAGGCCGCGACATATAAACAAAATGTGTATGGAGCAGCAGATCTTGCCATCGATAAATAACAGAAGTCCTTGACTCTTTTGCACACAAATAAAAAAATATTGTCCAAGATAGGTACCCACTTATTCATTCTCAATGGGATTTAATTATAGAGTTACTGAGTTGCATTTACCTTATAAAATGTTTACCGACTATCTGTTTACTTTATCTTGTACATCGCAAAAAAGAGAGACCCAAAATATCTTCCTACATTATATTTATGGAAGGCTGTGCCTATACTTATCTACTAGTTCTCAAAACATGTATAGGTAATGATTGCGTAGATATTTATGTTGATAAATATTCGATAGTATAATCAAACGATGGGTAAATTGTTAAAAAACGTGTTTCGCTTCCAAATTATACATCCTGAAGACTCAAGGTTTGCCTGATTTCTCGGATGTGAATACAAATTAGTCGATTTCAATCAATCAAGAAGGTACTGTTTTTTTTTGTAGAAATACTCAAGTTTCTAGAGCTAAGTAGGTATGAGTTACGAGATATTTATAGCGTAATCAATGAAGCTTATTAAAATACTGTGTTAGACAAGCTTTTTAGGGTTTCGTACCAAAGGGTAAAAACGGGACCCTATTACTAAGACTCCGCTGTCCGTCTGTCTGTCTGTCACCAGGCTGTATTCCATGAACCGTTATAGCTAGAAAGCTTAAATTTTCACAGATGATGTATTTCTGTTGCTTCTATAAAAACAGAATAAATTTTGTATTTATTTTCCCATACAACAAACCTCAATTTTTTTTTTTAGATATTGGTAATAGGTAGATGCTTGAAATATTCACAGAGTATTTAGTTGTATATTCAATTCAATAATAAATAATTAAATTAACATAAAATAAACATTTAAGGGGGGCTACAGTACGGAACCCTTCGTGCTACTCGTACTTGGCCGATTTTTTTTAATGTTCACGTGCACTTACAATTTAGACACGCATATTACTACGATTGAATGTACGCACATTTTTACACGTTTTTTAGTAGATCAAAAGGCCTAGAAAGACAAATAGATACTATCCTGGTAGCAAAAATCACTAGAGCGAATAAGTTATTTACCTTTGTAATTACATATATTATTAGTTCCTTTCGTCGTAAGTGCAATAGTGATTCTTATATCCATAATTTGTACGGTCAATGCATCTCACGTCTTTAGCGTAGTGTTTTATCGTTTTCTTTGCGTTTTACATCAATTGGCGACTTATGACTCTACTATTATTTCTTGTATTCAAAAACTCACTTTTCACGGTCGTGACTCTATCTCTCGTTTTCGTGACTGTACTTCTTACACCTAATTACATCTGTTATTAAATCTAATCATCTGTTTTCCGTTGAATGGTATTTCACTCTTACGGCTCTTTTCTTTTTTTTCAAGTTTTTTTTTATTTGGAGCGACAATTTAACTGACGTGAAGTCTCTGTAAATGTGTCGTGTCTGTGGAGGTTATGTTAGGTCAAAATTTAAATATCAGCATTGAATTGAATTTATTTATTTGCATAGTATACAGAGTATTCTTAAAAGCTAAGTATATACCCTACCTAGTAGGGCATAGCAAACATAATAATGTTAGGTAAATGTCTTAAAAATCAGAATTAATGAAGTACCTATAATTCCTACAGTAAGCAGAATGGGTTGATAAATAGATTCGTTTTTCATACATATCCGAATCGTGTAAAATTAATTATATTATTGTGGTAAAATTCTCTGAAATGATATGAAATGTCTTTCGATCTTCCTTCATTAGGTATACACCTGCAAAAAATATGTACCTACCTATGTTGTTCCAAGGAGATCTAGGTAGTAAATTTATATCTTAACCTTTTGAATACCGTTACAAAAATAAAATAATTGCGTTGATAGCGGTTTGTAGATCAATAGTGCTATCATTTCTTTTATTGTTTTTAAATCAACATTAAACTCATTTGCCCAATAAAAGCTGTTTTAATGACTTGGTAAGTCGGTTTAACTGCTCTTAGGTCCAGCAGGGTCTAATTATAATAGGTAGGTATATGGGTACCTACTTACGAACGTTGCCGAAAAAAACCTAAACCAATATTGATCGTACAAAACATATGATGTTGTTTTGCTATTCTGAACAATTTACACAATAGAATCACAAAATTCAGAATCACGAAAAAAAATATCTCTCGTGACACTTGATACAAACTAATTTGCGCTACATAAATAGATAGAAGTAATTTTTAGTTTTTCTTTCAATATTAATTTTCAAGGCGTTACTTGTAAACAAGCTTATAAATAGGTCATACTAACATTATAAATCCGAAAAGTGTTTTGGTTTGTTCCTCTTTAACGCAGCAACGGAGCAACAGAATGACTTAATTTTTAGCATGGATATAGTTCAAAGACCGGAAAGTGACACAAGCTACTCTTTATCCCGAAAAAATAAAAGGTTTCTGTGGGATAGCACAAAAGTCAAAATACCACGCTGGCGCAGCCGCGGGCAAAAGCTAGTAGGTTATATTATTATGCCATTCAATCCGTGAAATATTTCCATTGTTTACAAACAGAAGCCGTATTGACGTCCCTTCGATCCGATAGGTTTTGTTTCGGCACGAAACAATAAGCCAAGGCGGATTTTGTTACAATAACACACGCTGCCGGTTGGAAAACCGACGAACGCTGTAGACGTGGGAAAAATGAATAGTAACTTCACTTTGAAAAGTAGACAACGCAATGATGTTGAAGGGCTGTTGTCTTTATGGGAAGCGTGACCTCTTACCATTAGGAACACCTCAGAAGCTAGCGAGAAGAACCTGAACGGTTACAAACAACAATTTAAAGTATCATTTGAGTAACAGACGAGCTCGAATGGTTTTATAACTTTATTTTTAATTTCTTTTGAAATTTTCAAATCACATATTTTCTGTGTAAAACAATTTTATTTTTCCTTATAGTTACAATGTTCATTCATCACGAAAAAATGATTCAAAAGCCTAATTGTAAAGACCAATAAGTAGGTAAGTAATATTTTGACCAACCAATCTTTACTTGTTGTTAATTGTTATTCTGATTGTTACTTTAATAGTATTATATGAAGTTTTATTTAAGCTTCTAACTCTGCACTGTACTAAATAAAGCAAAAAATATAATTCCTATAAATCTGGGATTCAGATTTTCTCGAATATTTGATATTATAATCAATGTATTTAACATTAATTATAACATTACTGATCAAGCCTCGTGTTGCGAATAGAACAACATAAATCAAAATTGGTATCCCCTTCTGACCAATTTTATTTAGAAAGTATTTCTACTGTAATATTGTCCTATTTGCAATTTTTATACCCACGATCCCAGAATTATATTATTCTTCTACCCCAAAGAAACCATTTATAAGGTGTACCTTCTGGAGCGAACGTAGATAAATAATTCTTCAGATGGACTCTACAGTACAGTCCTCATATACTTTTACAGTGACAGAGGTTGTGCAACATAAGTAGAATTTTCCTTATAAAGATCTGCCTGAGTAATGGACGCACCTTGGCACCTAAAAGGAAAAGTGAACTGCATCAGGTAGACAGGAAACTACTGGCTTCACTTTCCGTTGAGTTTTGTAGCATTTTCTTTTCTCTTTAGAAAAACTCGATCTAATCAGCAACGATTGCCATTTTTATTATTAGTCGTTATGTGTCACTTGCGCAGATCATCAAATAAAAATAAATATTGAACATACTCGGAAAAAAAATAATTTTATTTTAGCTTTTAAGCCACGGCTTCACCCGCGTGGTATTTAAATTTTTGTGCTATACCTACCATAAGAAATTTTATTTTTCTGGGATAAAAAGTAGCCTGTCACTTTCAGTCTTTCAAACTATGTCCATTATTGTCTATGCCAAAAATCTAGTCAATCCGTTGCTGCGTAAAAGAGAAACAAACCAATAAACACACTTTCAGATTCATAATATTAGTAAGGATCACTTAATAGACAATCTAGTATAGCTTATCGTAACTCTTTGATCTAGACGCAAGTGACGTCAAAGGAGAAGCTTTTGTAAACATACGATGTGTACAGAAATGCTCTACTAAAGTAGGTATCACTAGGTACTACTGTTTCCATATATGTATAGCCTCGATCATTGCATTATGTCAAAACACCTTTGATTATGTACTGTCAAATGTCTACATCTTTCCTCGAACCAAGGATTTTTTAATCAAACATTTAATGTAATACATCCATGCCTCGAACCTAGTTAATCAAAGTAGGAGACATGATATTTGCATCTTTGCAAAAATAATTAATTTCTTTTGTCGTCACCTTGAAATTTAGCCCAAAAATAAGGATGTCTTATAACCTTTTAGGAAGATTCGACTTCATAGGGTACGCACAAATCCGCACAATTCAATTTCTACCTGCTGCTTATTTAATTATCCATTACTAGCGACCCGCCCCGGCTTCGCACAGGTGTATTATACATATGAACTTTCCTCTTGAATCATTCTATCTATCAAAAAAAACTGCATCAAAATCCGTTGCGTAGTTTTAAAGATATATGCATACATGGGGACAGACAGCGGGAAGCGACTTTGTTTTATACTATGTAGTGATATTGATAGCCATACCTATGGTGTCCAATTTCTATGTTTTGCATAACATTGTATGGCCTAAAGCATTAATACATGAGAGAAAAGTACAAGTTCGACGTCTCCTGACCTGGTATCAACTAGTTCAGTAGGTGGCACATGTTAGTCTTCGATTATGTCACTTGGCGATACCATGTGAACTGCACTTTCGCTACCGTTTGCGCATGACTGGCTAATAGTGTAAGTAGCTTGCAATAAGTAGCTTGTCTCAAATAACGCATGTGAGATGATGTCAAAATATGATTAAACTAGCTTTTGCCCGCGGCTTCACCCGCGTGATATTTTGATTTTTGTGCTATCCCTTAGGAACCTTTTATTTTCCGGGATAAAAAGTAGCTTATGTCACTTTCCGTCTTTCAAACTAAGTAGGTACTCGTATGTCGACAGTTCTTTTTTTGACATTTCTTGAAGCGCACGCTGTAATAGCTCGCAGATGTCAGAATTTTTCCTACTTAGTTAACACTTATCGTAATACTCGTGTTGTGAAAAGTTTATGCAATATCGTTATAATTTATAGCCTATATGTTATTCTGATATATAAGCTATATTATTGCAAAGTTTCATCTCAATCCGTTTAGTAGTTTTTGCGTGAAAGAGTAACAAACATCCATCCATCCATCCATCCTTACAAACTTTCGCGTTTATAATATTAGTAGGAAGTAGGATAATAAATTGAGTAGGTAATGAGGTAGGTATTCTTTTTCAAAGTGGTGTACCTACACTAAAATAGTACTTACACTATTTTAATGTAGGTACATAACAGGAAGGCCTAGTACCGAAGCTACAGGTGATTTAGTGTAGGTATCTATTAAGCGAAATAGCGCTACTATTAAAGATAAATGTATTAATACAAGAATTTAATTTAGAAATGTTCAAATTTTATCGACATCAAGCGAAACATTTGATTAATGCAGCGTACGCTTTATACATCCGAAAAACGGAAGCAGGTATTTCAAAAGATCCAAAAAGTTTTTGGAAATTTATGAAGGACCAGCAAGCAAGTAGGAATGTATGTGACGAATTTGAATACAAAGGGAATTTGGTATCAGGTGAAGAAGCTGCTAATGCCTTTGCTGAACATTTCAAATCAGTATTTTTGGATGACGCGCCTACACTGTCGGCTCGAGTCGCCGAACAGAGTGCGGCCGCAGACTCGCACTGGTCACCGCGAATCGCGATTGACCGCATAAGTCCGGCCGACCTTGATCTTGCGGTAAAGCGTCTCAAACCTCATTCTGCGACTGGTCCTGATGGTGTACCGCCGTTTGTGATAAAAGATTGTATACGCGCTTTCGAGGAACCTCTTCTACATATTTTTAACTTATGTATGCAAGCTTCAGTCTATCCGACAGTATGGAAGGTGTCGCGAGTTACACCTATACCTAAGAATGACGTCAAGTCGAAAATTGAGAACTACAGGCCGATAGCCGTCCTGTCAGCATTCGCCAAATTATTTGAGACGGTGTTGAATCGCCACATATCTGTACAAATTCGTCCCCTACTCAGCGAAAACCAACATGGTTTTCGCGCTGGAAAGTCCACCACAACAAACCTTATAAATTTTGTGGACTACACTACTGCCAGCATGGACCATAATAAGCAAGTGGATGCGGCATACTTTGATCTGAAAAAAGCATTTGATCGCGTGGATAATGACATCCTTCTGAAGAAGTTCGTTGAAGTCGGATTTTGTCCCCGATTAGTAAATTTTTTTTGCAGCTCTTTTTCCAACCGAACACAGTTTGTTTCTTACCTTGGCTACAGATCTGACATGTATATTACTCTCTCAGGAGTAAGCCAAGGAAGTACGCTGGGCCCTACCCAGTTCTCAATCATGATAAATGATTTGCCGAAGGTTGTCAGCTCGGCTAGATGCCTTATGTTCGCTGACGACTTGAAGTTATTCTTGGGTGTGGACGAGCTCGACGACTGTGAGGCGCTGCAGCGCGATATTAATAGTGTTGTGGATTGGAGTGTGCGAAATAGGTTAGAATTCAATGTGTCTAAATGTAAAATAATAACGTACACAAGATCTCATGCCCCGCACCAGTACACGTATAATATGTCCGGGGTAGCACTCGAACGCGTCACGGAGATTCGGGACTCTTATTCTAGAGGTCTTATTCTAGACTCGAAGCTCACTTTTAATACACATATCACGGAGCTGTGCAAGCGAGCATACAAATCGCTCGGGTTTATTATGAGGCAATCTGCCAGGTTCCAAAATACACAAACTATTTTAATTATCTTTTATGCCTTAGTTCGCAGTAAGTTAGAGTTTAACTCGCCTATATGGGACCCGCATGAAGATAAATACATCTTATTATTGGAACGAGTACAAAGGAAGTTTGCCCGGTACCTTTATAAAAGGGAGTATGGGTACTATCCCACCTGGCATTATCCATCTTTGTTTGTTTCGGGGATGGTGGGGATGAACACACTCGAGCTACGGCGGAAGTGTGCTGTCATCATCCACTATTACCAAATTTTAAATAATAGGATAGATAACCCCAGCGCGTTGTCTCGGTGTGGTCTGCTTGTCCACGACGGCGAAGCGCGCGCGCGCGCGCGGCGGCCCCTGCCGCTGCTGGCGCCACTGCGAGCGGCCCGTACCGATACCTCGCGCTACGCACCCACACACCACGCACTAGCTTTGCTAAATGACCTAGTTGCTCACGAGCCGGAAGTTGATTTGTTTTTTGTTAGTCTTAATAATTTGATTCAATGTTGTTTTCGTTACTTTAGTTACACTAAGTCAACTTAGATTTAAGAAATGTATATGATTCAGGCATGTTTTGGTATGTATTACTGTAAATGTCTGAATATTTAGTGAATAAATAAAAAAAAAATAAAAAAAAAAAGTAAACCTTCCTCTTGAATAATCTATTAAAATAACACATCAAATCCGTTGCGTAGTTTTAAAGATATTTTTAAGCATACATAGGGACAGACAGCGGGAAGCGACTTTAATTTATACTATGTAGTGATAGCGATAACTATTTCAGTGCATGTATTTTTTTTAATTTCGTGTCTAAATCGACCCCGTATTTATTGTGTGTCGATTTTCCTCTTGTGGAAATTTTCCAATGCGCCGGTTAAATTAACTAGCTACTTAAAATATTGCTGCCTATTTTAGCGAATACGGTAAATAAACTACAGGGCTATTTTAAATGGTTTTTAAATTTACTTTGGCGCCTTGAAAATTTTCCACTTTCTCAAGTTTATCAAGTAAATTACGAGTTTCGGTAAAAACTATAAGCGGTTGGTCGGATAATGTTGAGCTCAAAATGGTTAATTGGCTATAATATCTCGAATTTTGACGTCTGTGATACAATATAATCTTAATGATTAACCAAGTAGAATTACAAATTAAAAAAGATAATAAACAAGCGCTTTGATTAAATAAATGAACTTGATCGGAAATAAAATCAAAATTCTCGTTAAAATTTTGCGTCATTTATAGGACAGCTTAGTTAGACTGTTTTATTTTCTGTTCATATTGTAGAGCCACTGAAGCGGCGGTTCTACGTACACAGTCATCACTTCTGATATTCCACAACATTTTCTTCTTTTCATTTTATACATTAAATAAGTACATATATGCTCTCTATCATTTTGCTTATTACTCTAACCTAATAAAACCATCGCAACCCAATCTCTTAATAATTATTTTTCGCAAAAAATGGCAAAACCGCCTTCCATCGTGTACAAAATTCGAATATTTCGCTCGAATTGTTTACATTATTGTTGCTTTATCAAAAACGACTGAGCTGATTTCTATAACATTTAAATAGGACCACTTTGGAAGTATACCCTTTCGAACTAAAAAAGGTTTTTTCGATTCGGTTCACAATTGGCGAAATCATCGATTTCATCGTGTACAAAATTTGGATATTTCGCTCGAATGCTTACATTATTGTTGGTTTTTTCAAAAACGGCTCAGCCGATTTCTGTAAAATTTAAATGGGACCATTTCGGGAGTAAACCCTCTCGAACTAAAAAAAATTGTTTGATTCGGTTCACAATTCGCGAAATTATCGATGAACAAACACAAAAAAAAAATTATACATACACACAAACATAGAACCTCCTCCTTTTTGGAAGTCGGTTAAAAATTGATCGCTATTTTTGGCTGTCTGCATTTGACGTGTCTCCGGTTTCAGCTGATAAGATCCTTGCATCATCCATTCGCGAACTAAACTCATACCTATCGACAACTCACCGTCTCCCTTCTTATCAGAATGTCAACAATTTAGATTTATCTCATTAAATCAGATAGTATTTCTATCTACATAGATAGCATGTGTGAAAACACAGTGGAACGCTCGTGAGCTGAGGGGACGGTAGTGATGTGCTTGGTGATATGATGTGCTAGTGATGTACCAAAATGTGGGAGTACCTGGCTGTCCTGCTCCTGGGCTTTTGGCTCGGTGTTGCCATATTCCTGTACATCTCGTGCTACTGGCTGGATGAGATATTAGGTAAGTCCTAGCATTATAAATATAAATTAGTTTATTTTATTTAGCTACTAGCGACTTGCGCTAGCTTCGCACAGGTGTATTATACATATAAAACTTCCTCTTGAATCACTCTATCTATTTAAGAAAACCACATCAAAATCCGTTGCGTAGTTTTAAAGATATAAGCATACATAGGGACATGGGGACAGCGGAAGCCACTTTGTTTTATACTATGTAGTGATTACCCGCAGCTATCCACGGGACCCTTAATTTTTTTCGGGAAAAATGTAGCCTGTCAGTCTGATCTTTAAACTATATCGATACAGAATATCTGTTGCTTCATTGCTGGATATAAGTAACAAACAAACCAACAAACTCACTTTGGGATAGATAATATTACACCCATTGGCTTCGAACATTCACTGTATTTTAGAAATTTAGCGAAAGGGAGAATACAATAATTTTATTTACTGCTTCAATGTTACAGTTCTGCCATAATATTATTATAGTATTATACATAATAGGCGGCGAGAATCGAATGAATACTGAATTCTGAAGTGGTATTTTTGAGCGGGACACAATTCATCTCAATAGAAATGCTAGTTTAATCGAAAAAATATTTTTGCTTCGCCTCAAAATATCAACTGCCTTTTTGTTAGCAAATATGCCAATGATCTTTTGAAAAAATATTTCAAGAATACGTTAATATTAATTGAAAAGTTCATCAACGCAATTCCGGGTTGTTTCGCCTTGATATCTCGATATTATCAAAAGTGGTTTATCATCTCGTCAAGCAAGCCATTAAACTCGGTGTTTTGACGCCACTTCCATTCACTCTACATTGCGATATATTACGAGTTTCTAGTAGAATGAAGGTTTTTTTTATACCTCATACCTTGCCAAATATTAAGCAGGGTTCCCTAATGTTTCACAAACATTTTTTGGCAATATATCCTTATAACCAACGCATGTGAGCATCTTTATAACCAACTATTTGTATAATATTCATTCCAAAAACTTTATATTTTAAGTGTTTTACTTTACAAACAACGTTTCGTTTGTTATTTATTTAAAAATACCTGATATATATATACAAGTGTAAGGCGATCTTATCCCACGTTCCTTGGGAATACAAATGAGAATAATCTTAAAATTTCATATTATTTTTAACGTTTCACTAAATAAAATTAAAGAGAAGTAACCATTCCAAAATCCTGAAAAGAACACTGAAAAAATCGTAAAATTGTAAAACGCTCTGCGAAATGCCTACATATGTAGCACAACAGCTGTATTTTACACTTTCAGATGTTCTAATTGAAGTTGTTCGTAAAGATATTCTTTGAAAATAATTGGCCAAGTACGAGTCGGACTCGCGCACGGAGGGTTCCGTACTGTATGGGAGCCCCCCTTAAATATTTATTTTATTTTAATTTTATTATTTATTATTGAAGTGAATATAAAACTAAATATTCTGTGAAAATTTAAAGCATCTACCTGTTACCATTATTAATACAGAGCGAAAAACGTCTAAAAAATCAGGTTTGTTGTGTTGGAGCCCCCCTTAAATATTTATATTTTATTCTCTTTTTAGTATTTGTTGTTATAGCGGCAACAGAAATACATCATCTGGGAAAATTTTAGCTGCCTAGCTATCATGGTTCATGAGATACAGCCCGGTGACAGACAGACAGACAGACAGACGGACATCGAAGTCTTAGTAATAGGGTCCCGTTTTTCCCTTTGGGTACGGAACCCTAAAAAATGATAATCGGTGATGAAATATTGAGTTTTATTAAATTCCTAAGGTGCTATGCATCCTCTTCAACTAACGCAGTTATGTACCTACACACTTCATAATTTACTATCAGTCCATATTTACTTGTAAGTCATAGGTCTCGACTAGCTACCGAAAAGGCAAGTAACAAGACTAACAAGTACGTACGTACATACCTACTCACTTGTAACACTAAAAATCTAAAAGGATAGACGCACACGATAGACCTTATAGATGTTTTCCTTGATATAACCATGAGTTTTATCTACCGCAGTTTGCAAAAATCGCCAATCACTTCTGTACGGGTCATACATAAAATCGGTCGACCTCATCGCGTGTTAGTTTTAGATCAATGCCGATGTGGGCTCCGTATACATGCAGGTAATTAAAACAAACTGGTTAACCCTTGAAATGTATGAATAATTGAATGTCATAGTTAAAATGTATGTTTCTGCCTAGTCAATAGTCATACTTAAAGATAAAAGTAGGCGTTGTGAAATCGTTGCGCTTACCTACACCTATTTCCGGGTAAATGATAAAATGGGTAGTACTGATTCAAATGTGAATAGAAAATTGAATATTTTTCCTTGTACGAGTATTCCAACAAATTCGTTTTTTAGAAGAGTTTTTCTCCAAAATTGTAAACGACAAGTATCTTATCGTCTATCGTCATTTACTATATTGAAGGTGTGGAGTGAAGTGGTTAAGAATGAAATGACTTTGTTGTCATTTACGAGAAAACTTCTTACCATTATGACTTTTGAAATGAGCGTGGTAAAGCGTGAAACCGCATGTAAAAGAGGGTACTTACAAATTTCGCATATTAGGGCCCTTATGATATTTTTCCTGAAAAGGATTGATTATGGTCAACATTAACGCTACTTTTAAACTCAATAATTTTCCGAAATTGCTTATAAATGCCTGTCACTGAATCGTCTTTCTCGTTAATCTAAAATTAATCTTTTCATAGAATACAAATTTATATGATCAAACTTGACGATCGAACTTAACTAAAGGTTTAGTCGTGTAATCTAAAGATAAGTCTCTCTGGCTCTATAATTCTAAAAAGAGCGTGTGCCAATTATACGTACCTACCTACTAAAATAAACAACAAAATTGAGGAAAAATCAAGAGAAGTAAGAAATAGTCTCATCATCGTTACTTAGTAAGTACTTAATAATTACGAACCCGGAACTGAGTCGCGGTCGGGAATTATGAATAATTAACTTAATCACTGTCATAAAACTCTTTTCCAGATAACTAGGTATTAATACTTATACTTGTAGGTACATACCTATGATTACAAGTTCAAGTACACTGCGTATGCGATAGGAGCTCTACACATAATTTTCAACGTATTAGTACTGAAATAAAGATAGATTAGATAATACACGTTCTTACCTGTCTATTTTCACATTGTCTCAAAAAATACGATGGAAAGTTTGCCTTATAAAAGAGGTGTACCCGTAGATTCCAATGTTTTGGGCTATCTCGGTCTTCAACAATTTTAAAACTAACACGTAAGGAGTTTTTGCTGAGTTGTTTAAAGCTCAGTATTTTTGCATAAAAAAATGTTTTAAATTCTCTACAAAATTAACAATATCTTCTCATTTCGCTAGCGTATAAGCTTAATAAATAGCGTGTACCTTATCTTACTATGGAACTAAAAACTGAAAAGAGGCTCTATGAACATATTGCCTAATACTTCATGATAACATGATACGTCTACTGCTTATTTTGATGAAAGATGGTAAAAAACTTCGAGTGATGCCTACATCCTACCTCAACACTACTATAAGTAGCTCTTAATGCAAACTGTGGTACAGATCTATAAATCTGTAGTCCTAAGTAGTTGACAGATAGCCGCCATACAAAGGGTGATGTTCCTTGAGCCAGTTCTTCATATGGTAATAAGCAACTGTAATTGCTTAGGTACAATGTGCAGCAAAGGTTAGCACCCAGCCTCGGCATCAAAACATAAAAATACCCAACAATAGCTGTGATGTACTGCTGTATTGTGTGTACACTCGATCAGTTTTAGCGCAGAATATTCATGTGATAGAAGATATACAGGGTTATTTCTAATCAATTAGCATCCTTCTATATGCTCATCCTGTACATCAAAACTAACAACTTTTGTTTAATGACTTTTATGATTTAAAAAAAAAAAGTAGTTGTTCCATAGAAAAATATCGTTCACCTTCGACAAAACGTGTGGAATAGCAAATATTTTTTTTTTAGTTTTGACAATAGTCGCAGAACAAAAGTGGTTAGTTTCAATGTACAGAATAAGCCCCTAAAAGGATGCTACTTAATTGATTAAAAGTAACCCTGTGTAAATCGGCTAAAAGATTCTTGACTTTGGATTCAAAATACCACGGGAGCGCTCCCATGTTTGAGGCTCTCTTTCTTTGTCTTTTTGAACACAAATTGTAGGATTTATTGAAAATGTAATCGCAAATACAGGAAATAGGTTTTTATGTTGATACATTTTATTTTGCGGCATTAATTGAAAATCATATTACAGGTTTTTCTTTCCTGTTTTGCCATATAAAAACACACCGTTTCATGAAAAAATGTTTCCTTGTATTCTTAATTATATTTTGAACAAAATTAACAGTTTATGTATTTATCTTATTCTTATATATTGTTTCAACTGTTCTAGTCAGTAATTTTTAAACTTATTAACTAAAGACAAAGGAAGACATAAAAATATAGGTAGGCAGATGTACTCGTATAATTATCGTATTATTAAAGACGACCCGGGGGTCAACTTTAACAGTAAACAAACAGCTAAAGTCATGCGTTATCTTGAAAATGTTGATAGCAATTTTAGTATCAAAGTTCATGAAGGTGTTTGTAAGAAATACAAGTCGTCCATATCTACTTAAAATATCAGGCTCTATAGAGAGAAATCCACGTGACACTGTCGTGGAAGATTTCAGAAAACCAATGTGTGGATTTTTGTTACAAAACAACTAGGTACATAATAGCAATAAGAAACAGGTACATAGTTCAAGTTCAAGTACATACCTACTTATCTACAAGTATGGCGCATATCCAAGCAAATCGCATAGTGTAGAGTTGTAGACACACAATGCGATTTGCTTCTTTGAGAAATGTTTCTTTAATTCTCGTGGAGGTTATTTCAGTTATTTCTAAGTAAGGAATTAATACAGATAAGTGAGCTCTGGAGCCGTTAGTCTTAAAAAATGTTTTTTTTTCTGTTAAACAACAATAATATAACAATGACATTGTGCACTTTTTAAGGTTCCGTACCCAAAGGGTAAAAACGGAACCCTATTACTAAGACTCCGCCGTCCGTCTGTCTGTCTGTCTAGCTAGAACGTTGAAATTTTCACAGATGACGTATTTCTGTTGCCGCTATATCAACAAATACTGAAGACAGAAAAAGAGAAATATTTAAGGGGGCTCCCATACAACAAACCGGAATTATTAGCCATTTTTGCTTAATTTTAATAACGGTGACAGGTGCTTGAAATATTCTATTCTATTTAAAATGAACAATTAAATTAAAAGAAAATAAGTATTTGAAGGAACATACAAGAAACGTGTTTTTTGCTCGTTATTAATATCGACATTAAGGAAATTGCTTGAAATATTCACAGAATATTAGGTTGTAGGGATATTCACTTCAAAAATAAATAATTAAAATAAAATATATTAACGGGGGCTTCCATACAGTACGGAACCCTTCGAGCGCGAGTCCGACTCGCACTTGGCCGATTATTTTAACTGATATCGAGTGTCACACGAGCCGAAAAAGCAATAACAAGACTAACATCATAAATATCTGATTAAATACCTATAGTGGAGGGCACATAAACTTAGAGCTATTTATAGTACCTACCTACTCTCGAAGCAGCTTACATATTATGTAGGTACTCGTAACTATGACGTGGGTATACTTGAACTACACCTTAGTGACTTCACCTGCGGCAAACAAGTGGAAAAGACAAGCTGTTCAAATAAGTTACGATGCTCACGAACAAAGTAAATACCTACTCTGAAATATAGATATGCCTAACTAGTGTGTTTGCTCTATGAGCCAGCGTATTCGTTGTATCCATAAGTTACAGATATAGGCCGCGCCACACAAGTTGGCGGAAATGAAGTTGGCGTGTTGATTGGACATTGCGCAGCTTGTAGCTAGTAGCTACCAACCTAGCAACATTCATAACAACATTCACACTACTTATTTCCATTGCATAGTCAAAGCCTTTCTTCACATGCTCTTAAGTGTCTTTCGACTAAACGTTCTTACTTTATTCGGATCAGGAGAAAAATATTACGATTTCGTCTTTTGTACTCACGAAAAAAGTTTTGCAGAGCGCACCAGCCTACATGCATGATAAGGTTCTGTGGTGGTTCTATGTCTACATAACACTTTTTGTTAATAAATCCTACTCACTCAATCCAAAAATAAGTTGTCAAGTGCGTGTCAAGACACGCGTATGATTGGCTCTTTTTTCAACTTTGTCGACCTATTTCTCACCAATGGTACATTACATGTGACAAAAAAAAATCGTTTTGGAAACCTTACATTTATTTTAAAAATCTTACTCAACGACATTTTTTCATCCCCACTTTACATGTATGGAAGCTACCCTTTAAATACACAGTATTGATTTTTTTAAGTATTAAAAATTTAGATCTGTACAAAAACTATCATAATCTCAAATTTCATGCAATTTGGTTAATAAATGTGGAAGTTATTAGGCTTTGTATTAATGGGACGAACGGACAGACACAACGAAGTTATAAGGGTTCCTCGTTTTACTACGAAACCCTAACAAACTTAAAAACTTCGTTCAATGACGTCACAATGTACGATTTCAGATCTACCCCCGCTGCGCAACGCGTCGCCGTCGCACAGCGGCGCGTCAAGCGCTCGTCCATCCAGCGGAGCAAGCAGCGCCCATGTGCAGTTGAAGCGGCTGGTGGCGCGCGTGGTCGAGGAGGCTGCAGCGCTGCCGGCGCTGGCGCGGTACGCTGCCGAGCCGAGCGAGCCTACCATCGAATCTACTACGTATGAAGATCTGCTCGCCACTGCTATTTTGAATAAGGTAAGATATTCAAGGGTAGCACACACGTAGGGCTGAATAGGTTTCGAAATAGGAGAAGTTAGAGCCCTGCCAACGTTTGCGCGATAATTATTATGTATCAAAGCCAAGCGAGATACGACATGCAAAAAATTTCGATACGCAAAATTTTGGAACAACAAAGACGACATCTAGGAAAAACGTTTCTCAGACGTAAGAAAAATATTCATTACATTAGATAATAGTTATACGATAGTTTTTATCAATAGACTTTGTGCGTGAAATTCTAATCCTTAGCAATAACCTCAGTCGAATATCAATTTATTATTGAATGATGACAGAGAGGACACAATTTCTTTACCGGAGTTACTGTGCCCAAAATTACGGTACAGACGTCCAAATCTTTTTCTTTGTTCATCTATAATGTCTATAACTCCCAAAAACACAATAAAATAATCAACTAGTTTATCTACACTACCAAAATCAATGTAGGGAAACGTTTAGGCTTATAAAAACATGCAATGCAACCTTATTCATATGAATCCTTACAAAGGCTTCGCTATTAGCCTGTCAGGTATCAACTCACCCTTAACTAATTTAGGGTTGTCCTATGAAGATTTTATATGTTGGAAATTAATATGATGTTTTAATAAAGCAGTTTTCAGTCTTTACCAACTCAGTAAAACGTTTATGTAAATAGTCAAATTCGACAATTATAGAGCTCTTTAATCTCACAATTTTAGACGAATCTGTACCACAAGCTTTGTCTATTTTCATTTCACTAAGTTTTAAGGTACCTTTCTATCAGCCTTTTGAGCCTTTCTTTCAAACAAATGACATATTAGGTATATGTAGATATCATAAACTTCAATATATTTTATAGATAGGTAGTATTTAACGTACCTATAAGTGCCTATTTATAATATCGCTTAAGCTTGTGCCGCTATAAGCACTTTCGTAAATTGATAAAATCATTTATCAATATAATACTTTGTTCAAGAGCAAAACAGCCGACTCAAACTATTTTAAATATGAAATAAATGAAGCAATTCTTTAAATAGGTTGAAATGCTCTACATACTTTACTATAAATATATCCGGAGCAAGAATAATTTCATGCAATTTATATTTATTGACCGAACGAGCGACGCGTCTCCGTTTCAAGATTAGCAAAATTTTCTTTCATCTTTCCAGATGTTGGTTCCCCTCAACAAAGTCCAATTTAAAAAAAAAACGAAATTTGGTACATACCTCACAGGTTCTATTATAATCCGACCGCTTAACTTAGCCCTCGCCTGCGCGGTACAGGGGCGCGGGGGTAGACGACAAAGGGGACTGAGACAGGTGCTGGCGCCGAGTCCCTGCCGCCCTTTTATTTATGTTTTCTGTTTTGATTGTTACGTCATCGTCATGACGGACCAACAAGAGACAATAACAAAAAAATATTTGTCACTCTCTCCCTCTTACTAGAAGAAATTCGTGCGTCTCAAATCGCGACGCATGGCACTCTAGAATCCAAAACTCTGTCTAGAACTAAAAAAAGACCATGTCCTACATAACTAGTCATCAATCTCACTTTCTTCAAAGCGTATTCAGGGGCCAAGTAGTACCGATACCGTCCTATCAGCCAATATCTAGAGATAAGAGCGCGATAGCTCGCCGAGCATCCACGGAAGATAGTTCTCAATCCAGCGACTGAAAGAAATGGTAAGTTATTAAATATGTAGATTATAATTACTTAGTGATTAAAGTGATAAGGTGGATCAGTGCAGTGGTGGCCGGCGGTCGCGATGCGGGAAGTGTATTGAAAATGGCTACTTTGATATTTGTGCTAGTGGTTGTGTTGATGTACGTTTTTGCTTGGGTGAGTCGATTGCGATTAGAAATACAAGTGGAACGATAGTGTGCGGTGTTTTTTTTAAATTCAGTCTCGGCATGGTGTTTTCGCGCGTTTTCTAGATTGTTTTAATACTAGTTAGAAATAAAATGTTGAGTTGTTTAGATTAATATCGCGAATATTTTGAAGTAACACTCGTGTTGCAATAAGTTCATTTGATAGATAAGAGTCGGTAAAACCTCCAAGATTTTTCTTCCTATGAACTTTAGTGTAGAATACTTCATCGACAGAAAATAATTGAGATATTTGTTATCTTAACATGAATATAACGGGATTGTTTAATGTATAATAAAAATAACATTTGAGTTGTCAAATACAGAAAAAAACGCCTTTTTGTCTGTCTTAGACTCCTTTTATACGTACCTTGCTAGCATCTATAGTTCAATTACAAAGAGTATTATTTTTTTCATGCATACCCTCAGAATAACGACTATTGTCATTAAATATATTAAGGTTATTTTGATTAAAACATACCTAATGTGGTGGATCGCGGTTGTAAAAGAAAAAAAAAACAACGGAAAGAGAAAACATAGTCGGGAAACTTCACGAAAGTAAACCATATAGTAAGAGTAGGTATCAGTAGATTACGCGGCGATTAACATCTGAACGTAGAAAAGCAGTGGTTAATATTAGCTACCATTGTTACCCATTCCGGCTTGCAAGTGCAAGTCATTGTCACAGGTGTTATAATCTGGTACAGAGTAATTACCTATCACAGAGCGAATGTTTATAGAGGCGGCGCATGCCATTTGGGTCGTTATGAAAACATGAACAATTTGTTCAAAACTTCCTGTTGGATAATGCAGAAATATTGACGAAAACGATTCGAATGTTCCTACAACGAATGAATGGAAGTGCTAAAAGATACAGTCTGTTCTATATTCAATATTCACATTAAAGAGCCTCATTTGATGATTTTTTCATAGAATTGTAATGTAATGATGAGCAAAAAATAATCGTAACGTATCTAACGTTACGATTATTTTTTGACCGATGAAACGGAGGAGGTACTCAATTCGACGCGTATTTTTTTTTATGTATAACCACGCATAACTTTTTACATAGTAGTCCGATTTCGATAGTTTTTTTTTGTTGGAAAGAATATAATTCGAAATTGGTTCCATTTAAATTTTATCGAAATCGGCTGAGCCATTTTTGATAAATCAACAATAATGTGAAAAATGCTACATCGATCCGTGCGAAATAGTCGAGAATACTGTAGTACACGGTTGAAGTCGGTCATGCCGTTTTTTAGCAAAAAATAATTATTGCTCATCAGACTTTTTGTTTTACTGAATATTTCATATTGACATTTAAAGTTTAAAAAAATATGAATAGCTATAGTCTGACCGTTTAACTGAGTCCACGCCTGCGCGGGTACAGGGCCGCGGGGGTAGACGACAAAGGGGACTGAGACAGGTGCGGGCGGCGGGTCCTCACCGCCCGCACCTGTCTCAATCCCCCTTTGTCGTCTACCCCCGCGCCCCTGTACCGCGCAGGCGTGGACTCAGTTAAACGGTCAGACTATAGCTCGTTGCACGCTTTGGAAGCGTCATTAACATTTTATAAATAAATATGTACAGCTAATGGCGTATCTCTATTTATGGTATGGCGTATACGCAATGGAGAATGAATGGTCATTTCTTGTAGAAAATAAGTGGAAACAAAATAAACAGTCACGCGATATTTTCCGCTCGAAGTGCATTCCGAGTCCGCAACCGCCGAGTGAAAACAGACAGAAAGTCTATCCCAATTGCAGAGAATGATAGACGCGATATGGCATGGGAACAGCGTTGCCAGATTTTTTTTGGCTAGTCGCGGGACTTTGAACCTTTTGGAGTGAAAAAAGCGGGATTCTTTCGTCGAAAGCGGGACATAGTAAAAACATGTTTAAAGCCCGATTACAGAGGCGCCATCGTAATTATATTAGCTAAATAGCATAGTCCTGTTTCTTTTTCACTTTAGGCATCCGATAGAGAGAACGCTTTTTACGTTGCTATTTAATTTACGCTGGCTCCTCTGTAATCGGGCTAATTGTATATATTACGTTTTTTTACTATGTCCCGCTTTCGACGACAGACTCCCGCTTTTTAGGGTTCCGTACCCAAAGGGTAAAAATTATAAATTATTTTTCTTCATATCTGAAGTTTTTAAATTTTTATCTTTGTATTTGAGTTTTAAATTACTTACGTTTACATGATAATAGATAGCCAGTGAATATGTATTTTAATTAAATATAATATTTTAAATCAGATTTACCCTAACGATCGAGTTATCCCCGAAACGCGGGACATCCCGCCCCACACGTAAATCGGGACGTCCCGCGAAAATCGGGACGTCCGGCAACGCTGCATGGGAACCATTTCAAAGTTTCGCTGAAAGTTAAAGCAGCGATATACAGGGTTATTTCTAAACAATAAGCATTAAGCACCCTTTTAGGGGCTTATTCTGTACATCAAAACTAACAACTATTGTTCTGTAACTTTTGTCAGAACTCAAAAAAAAACAGCTGTTCCATACATTTTGTCGCGGGTGAACGACATTTTTCTATGGAAAAACAATTTTTTTTTGTTTTGAGAAAAGTTCCAGAACAAAAGTTGTTAGTTTTGATGTACAGAATAAGCCCCTAAAATGATGCTAATTGATTAGAAATAACCCTGTATTGTGATCAGGGAAATCTGGGTACCTACACGGCAGCACAGAATAAATAAACTGGCGTGTGCCGTTTGTGTTGTTCTACATTTTGATCACACAACTTTTTAAAAAGAACTAGGTATAGTGGGTGTACCGGTTGTGGCCATTTGGTGTCAAAATTATTACATTAATAATAATTATAAACAATGTAATACCATAAATATTGTTTGTGTGAATCTAATTGTTTGAAAATTTCATTAAAAATATTATTTTAACATAAAATTGTCTTATTAATCCTTAAAATTCAAAGTGGCCACAAATTATACTAAGATGGCCACAACCGGTGCGTCTCCCTATACTTACTTATTTCTCGAGTTATAATTTTTAGGGTTCCGTACCTCAAAAGGAAAAAACGGAACCCTTATAGGATCACTTTGTTGTCCGTCTGTCCGTCCGTCCGTCTGTCAAGACCCTTTTTCTCAGGAACGCGTGGAGGTATGAAGCTGAAATTTATATCAATTACTCAGGTCTACTGTCCCTTGAAGCTGTGAAAAAATCAAACTTCTAAGCCAACGCAATCAAAAGATACAGCCGTTTATGCCGCAAATTTTGAAACTCGCAAGTACTCGCAAGGGAATCAAACCCTAAAGGGTACTTCCAGTCGACCTAGAATCTTGAAATTTGGCATGAAGCAACGTTTTATAGCACACATAAAGGAAAAATTCCGAAAACCTTAAATTTTTAGTTACATTACAAAATATATATTTATTAATAAATATAAACTTATTACTTTTTTGTCGTAATGAACGAACTTTGTAAACCTTGCAGGTTTGTACGGAACCCTCGGTGCGCGAGTCCGACTCGCACTTGGCCGGTTTTTTTACATACCTACTATGTAGTTGATAAGGTTATATTTGACAGCTGAATAAAGTCAAGCTGCCCAAATGTTTGGTTTATTACCAGTGTTACTATCAATCTTACTGCCAGTAGTAAGAACGGTAACGGTATCGGTGTAACATCTTTTGCACCTATACCTACCTAATCCCAGAAATTAATGGTGATCAAACGAAACGACATAACCAAAAAAAAAACAAATCCTGCATAATAGTAAATTAAAAGCGAGTCCGTTAATATTTTATACAGTGACATCTCAGAAAAAAAACATCGTTTTTAGAGACACCAAAATTTAGCATTAGATTTTTCTTAATTGAACTCAAATTGTTATTATAGGTACTACAGCTTTTTGTCGCACAATATTTCGAAGCCTACTCAAAACAAAAATAATAACTTTAATTACAGCAGACCAAAACACGTTTTAACTGCTAGCCATTTAGGTATTTCCCAACCCAAGCCGTGGTGGTCTAGTGGTAGTGATACCCGCCTTACAATCGTGAGGTCGTGGGTTCAAATCCCGGTCCCGTACCAATGAGTTCTTTTGAATTTATGTACGGAATTTAACACCCCTGGCTTTTCGGTGAAGGAAAACATCGTGAGGCAACCTGCATACGAGTACGTCAGTAGAATAAATTCGATGGCGTATGTGAATCTACCAACCCGCACTGGGCCAGCGTGATGGATATGGCCCAACAACCCTTCGTGGGTAGGCCTACGTCCTGCAGTGGACTATTAAAAAGGCTGATACAGTACAACCTAAGTGAAAAAACGGACGCGATAAAATTATGTGTTGCGAAAACGCAAGCAATCTGGAGAAGAACATTACAATGGTGACAGATTTTCTCTTGAAACTTATGTGGAATCTATCACATGAATAGAATAGGTACATGCGTGTATCTACATTAGGTAAACCTACTTAGCTAGGTCTATCCATCAAATTGATAAGTTTATTTAAGTCAAGCTGTCTTAAAATTTATATGAGTATTGTTATTTTTAATGTTAATAAGTAATAGATAGATAAACATATTGTTAAATAAATTATATCGACATAAGACGTACATGGATATCCTTACATAGTATAAAATAAAGTCGCTATTTTTGTCTGTTTGTCTGTATGCTTAAATCTTTAAAACTATACGCAACGGATTTTGATGCGGTTTTTTTTAATGGATAGAGTGATTCAAGAGGAAGGTTTCTATATATAATACACCTGTGCGAAGCCGGGGCGGGTCGTCTAGTACATTATATGTATGAAAAACAAACTCGAAGCTTACTAAAGGCAGCACGTAATTTTACAGGAAGATGGAAGTAATTAGTAGCTATTTATCAACTAACTTAGTGTATTATTGTACATTCAAATTTTCAACATGTACATTAGTAGCTATTTATCAACTAACTTAGGGTATTATTGTACATTCAAATTTTCAACATGTACCTACCTAGACTGCATCTCTACTTAAGATCAGGCAGGATGGGGTCAAAAGCAACATAAGATAATCGGTCAAGTACGAGTCGGACTTGCACACGGAGGGTTCCGTACTGTATGGGAGGCCCCCTTAAATATTTTTTATTAACATTATTAATTTTTTTTGAAGTGAATATACAACTAAATATTCTGTGAAAATTTCAGCATCTAACTGTTCCCATTATTAATAATTATTATTAGCGAAAAACTGCTAAAAATCAGGTTTGTTGTATGGGGGCCCCTTAATTATTAATTTTATTCTGTTTTTAGTATTTGTTGTTATAGCGGCAACAGAAATACATCATCTGTGAAAATTTCAGCTTTCTAGATATAACGGTTCATGAGATACAGCCTGGAGACAGACAGACAGCGGACAGCGAAGTCTTAGTAATAGGGTCCCGTTTTTACCCTTGGGGTACGGAACCCTAATAAAATAAACAAGTTAATACATAAACATACTCGTATCTCTTTCTTGGGCATATATAGTAGAGGGCACGGAGAAATTTCTTAGCCCACCTCAGAAAACTTGAAAGTCTCTACATTCTGTTTTTCGGGGGTGACCAAAAATGGCAGATGCTAGAAATAAATACCTAGATAATCTCTACCTACGAGTACGTCAACAATCTCTTTCCGGCTCGTAAGAAGAACGTAATTTATCTCCTGACGCAAATGAAGAGTGAGAAGGTATGTACTCGTAAGTACCTTCTCACATATAGATAGATATGTATCTGTGGTATCATAGGTCCCAAAAAAATGGACTGCTCTTGATGCAGTTTCTTCTATTTAAAGTCAGAAGTGATTGAAGATTGATCTGAAGATGGTCTTTAGCAATTCATGGAAGATCGTTGTGAGGGTTTAATTTATTTTAAAATTTTCACTTTCACCTAAACTATTTTTTTTTTTAAATTTTAACTGTATTCTGCGAGACAACCCTACGTCTGCGCCAACCCCGCATCAAACTCTACAGTTTGCAGTGCGAAAGTGCGCGCGTGTGAAACGGTCCTTTTCCAAAGCCATTGTTCTGAGACTCTCTTTTTAGAGTAATAGTGAACATATTCCCATGACGTAAGATCGATGAAAATGTACAACTTTTTTCACGGCTTTGTGAGCTACTTTCCAGATGGGAACCCGCAGGTTTTTTGATTATTTTTTTATTGACTTCTCCATAAACATCGTTAGACTAGGTCTTTCTAAGCGATCAGCGAAGTTAAGAAACTTTCGGCACCGCGGTGACCACGAGTGGCATTTACAAATAAGCGCTGCAGCGGCTCGGCTGATAGTTAAATTGTGTGTTCCGGTTGTTTTAAATATTTAGCTATGTAATAGACCTTCAGGCGGCTATAAAACTCTGACAAGACCTAGTGTCAGCCAGCCATTCGGCGTTAGATAGGTACTTTTAATTCCAATTTACATATTTTATTCCGTAGTTAATGTTTTCCTAAAGTCTTAATGTTTATAGTTTTATTGGCCATTGTTAACGACAACTTTCAAAGTTGACCACATCTAGGTTAGATGCACCGGTTGTGGCCATCTTAGTATCATTTGTGGCCACTTTGAATTTTAAGGAATAACAAGACAATTTTACGCTAAATTAATATTTTTAAAGAAATTTTAAAGCATTTAGATTCACACGAACAATATTTATGATATTACATTGTTCATAATTATCATTTATGCAATAACTTTGACACCAAATGGCTACAACCGGGCCATTTAATATAGATATTTAAATATTAAAAAAAAAACGTTTCTTTACAATGTTTGTTATAAGAAATCCGTTCAGTAAATATTGGTGTCTCTCTATTACAGGTGATCGAGCGCTATCAGCATGAAAATGGCTCTGGCGGGCGCAGTAGCGGCATCCACTCGGCCAGCGCCAGCCCCACTCCGTCCGAGCGCTCCTCGCCGCGCTCGCTCAACTCTCGCACCACGAGGGACATCACACCTCCTGTGAGTATACTCCATAGACTGTACTCTGGTGAGAATGGCTTGGGTGCAGTGGTGACATCCACTCGGCCAGCGCCAGCCCCACTCCGTCCGAGCGCTCCTCGCCGCGCTCGCTCAACTCTCGCACCACGAGGGACATCACACCTCCTGTGAGTATACTCCATAGACTGTACTCTGGTGAGAATGGCTTGGGTGCAGTGGTGACATCCACTCGGCCAGCGCCAGCCCCACTCCGTCCGAGCGCTCCTCGCCGCGCTCGCTCAACTCTCGCACCACGAGGGACATCACACCTCCTGTGAGTATACTCCATAGACTGTACTCTGGTGAGAATGGCTTGGGTGCAGTGGTGACATCCACTCGGCCAGCGCCAGCCCCACTCCGTCCGAGCGCTCCTCGCCGCGCTCGCTCAACTCTCGCACCACGAGGGACATCACACCTCCTGTGAGTATACTCCATAGACTGTACTCTGGTGAGAATGGCTTGGGTGCAGTGGTAACATCCACTCGGCAAGCGCCAGCCCCACTCCGTCCGAGCGCTCCTCGCCGCGCTCGCTCAACTCTCGCACCACGAGGGACATCACACCTCCTGTGAGTATACTCCATAGACTGTACTCTGGTGAGAATAGCTTGGGTGCAGTGGTGACATCCACTCGGCCAGCGCCAGCCCCACTCCGTCCGAGCGCTCCTCGCCACGCTCGCTCAACTCTCGCACCACGAGGGACATCACACCTCCTGTGAGTATACTCCGTAGAGCAACTGAAACGGCTCGGGCGACGCAGCAGCTACGTCTACTTAGCCAGTTCCAGCACCACTTCTTCCGAGCGCCCCTCGCTACACTCGGTCACTCTCGCACGACATCACACCTCCTGTGATTAGTACTATTTGGAGTAGACAGCATCTTTTTTCTTCCGAGCGCTCCTTCTAGAGCTCATTTTCTAAAGTTATACAGTAACAAGACTACGACCACAATTGCGGCTGCTATAACATCAAGATTTAGTACTTATCGAATTGCCAAATAAATAGAAAGGCCAAATGGAAATGTGAAGTTTAGTACACAAATTAATAATCTCATGTCGGGGATGGTACAAATATATTGAAGAGTACCATATAAATTAATTATAGTATATAACATACTTTTATTTACCTTTCTAATCCAAAATGATATCAAGAATAAATGCGATAATAATATGCAACAGGATGAGACAACAATGCAATAAATGTGTGAAATCCACCTTCCATGATAAATGATGCACTCACTTTTTTCACCTCCATTTGGTGCATTCTTAAATATCTATTCATCAAAAACCGCCACAATTTGCCAGCAGACCGGAACAGAATGCGATCACAAGCTTGTTTCGGACGGATAAATGCGAGAATAAATATTACTCACTGTATCTAATAATCTTGCGATTTCTCCTAAGAATAGCCGTAGGTACATGTTGGAAATGATCTTATTTTTTCAAATCAAACGGATCATTTTTCTTTCCACATTTGAAGTCAGTCGAAATACTGTTGAAGCAGTTTAAACGTTAGCCATACATAAGGAACGTGTCATCAGCATATTTCATAAACAATGTAATACTGATATTGACACCAGTAAAATTACACAATTTGAGATGAGTAATCGTATGTTTCAGCTTCATGAAGAAGACGATGTGTCGGATTGGGAAGAGGGGGAGGCCACAGAGGAAGCCCTGGAAATGCCGCGGCGCGTGCCTTTCCCGGAGTTCGGAGGCGATATAGTGCATCATACTGGTACGTTACGTAACGGCTTTATTACTGTAACAGCCTTTTTAATAGTCCACTGCAGGACGTAGGCCTACCTACGAAGGATGACTTTATTACTATGTGAGAAAATAAACCAAGAAAAGCGCTAAATTAATATTATTTGCCATTTCCAGACAACGAAGAGCGCGAATTCGATGAGGTATCCAGCAGTGACCTCCAAGCGACAGATGGGACATGGGAAGAAAACTGGCTCTTCCAAAAGAAAAAGATCAAAACCATCCAATCCGTGCCAGTCCCCATGCTAGTCCCTAACTCGAATACAGATTACAGAGTTTTAATAGGTGACAGGGACGCTGACGATACAACAGATCTCTCAGACAATGCGAGTGACGCCGAAGAACAAGAGAACGTAGCAGAATACAAAAGTGATATTAAGAGAGTGTTGGATTCAAAACACGTCATCGGGGGAAAAACCAAAATAGATAACGTCTCAGACTACGAACCGGACAGTCTCACAATCGAAAATGGCGCAGATGAATTCGACAAGCTCGTCGGTGATGAGTACAAAAACGATAAAACAGTAGACGATATCATTAACGAAATTAATGACGAAACCGTAACTATTGTTGAAACCAAAAACGTAGACGCATCTGACGAGGTAGATGGCAGAGTAAATGGTGACGGTAAAGACTCAGTGATATTGATGAACATTGAGGATGGACCTTTGTTGAAAGCTGAATTCAATTTAAAAGAGGAAATTCACAGAAGTTTGATGAATGGAAATGCACAACACTTTCATGAAGAAAGTGACGCACATGATGAAGTATTCGATGACAGCATCGAGAGCATTGCCTTAAACAAAGGTAAGGACTTAGACAAACCGTACCTTCGAAAGATAAAGATGCTAATAGATGACGTGAGATTTCTTTCTACATTACCTACATACATTATTTTGGTACATTTCAGAATCTACAAACAACACTTTGAGTCACCATGAGCGTGAAGGCGAATATGAAGAGACAGTTACAATCCCAGTGCAAAGATATGCTGACAGCTTGAGAAGAAAACATTTTGACGATGCGCCTTACGAGTACGTTTAGATGAAAACATGACCTTGATAATATGTAATCAGATTCACGAATAATGTTTTTTTTATATTTTACTTTCAGGATACAAGCTACATCACAGAAACAAAATAACAATGAAGAAGATGACTTAATACCAGGTATTGATTTTTATCTATTGTGACTAAAAGTATTGCATGAAAGTATATTTAGACTAAAATTTTCAATAAGTTGTGTGTATGGCGGTTATCTAAAAAGGCCATTTTAATTGCGTTAATGTAAGGTCAAAGAGTAAGTGTGTGCGGCTTTAGACTACACAATAATGTACATTACATTACTATAAAATTAGATAGTTTAGATCACAAAATATTAAACTGTATATATTATGTAAAAATTATATTTATTTTACAGGATCAATAGCATACAGAGAACGTCAAAAATGGCTAAACTACGTCGACATGCCAAATAATCCATATTCACCGGAAGCCATACAGAAAAGACTCTCTGCTAAAAGCACATCATCGCTTTTTGACATGATTACAACTAAAAACAAAAATCTTGACGAGGATAGCTTAAACTCTCACCCAGAAACGATCGTAAACGAAAATGTACAAAAGGAAAACCACGTAGTTAAGGAAACAAAACCACCTAAATTATCAGTAGTTATGAATTCCAAAATTGAAAACACGAATGACAGAAGATCGCAAAGTCCATCGCCTAAAGTATTGAAAGATGTATTAGCGGAAGAAGTTCCTCAATACAAACGGTAAGTGCACCCAACAGACGAGGAACAAATGTTTACTGATGGGTTCTGCATACGTTGGGTTTCTGTAGTATTAATAACATAATATCACGAATGCGTTATTTTACAGTTACGGCCGAGACTATTATATCAGAGAGGCGAAAGCGTCTGCAGGCGGTCGCAAAAAGAACAGTTTTAGCGACACGAGCTCGGTATCATCGTCTATGAACAACACTACGAGCCTAGACAATTTCGATGCAGAGTTCGCATCGCCTGTAAGTGCCAGCAGTTCGTTGAGCGACATCGAGGCCTGCGCCCTCCATCAGAACATCGTCCGCGTCGTGCTCAGTCCTAGAAATGCGAGCCCCAACTTCGCTATCAATCCCATTTTCGAAAACCCCGATAGACAAAACGAAACCGCCCACGATGTTCGTGCGACAGAACGTTATGTCAATCGAAAGGCAAACGTAAGACAAAGTAGTAGCAATGTGTGCAATGGAGGTGACGGTTATGTGGAAAACGAGGATATAGTTAGACTTAAAATACCGAAAACCCCCGAGATAACAGAAGATTTATTCGAGACGTACACCAACGTGAGGCGGAGCAACACGTTGAGGAGCGACGACCTGTTCGTTCGCTCCAAGCGGCGGCCCGGCCTCAATTACACGTTCGGTGGGAGTCTAAGGTTAAGCAGAGGCTTTCGTACCGATCTTTGGTGATAGCCACTTCCGTAGTTTCAATGTTATCTAATACCACCTCCAGTCTCAATAGCACTCTTACTGACAACCGGAAAACTCTCATAGCGCGAATCTCTACTGTGTACGATACATACATAAATGCCGATAGACCGGAACCGAATTAGGATGTATAAATTAGAATAAATTCTGAAACCATAACCACCTTCATGCAAAACCGGTGAAAGGACTTGCATCTCATAATAAATCTAAAATATCTTCGTTTTGACACACAGTGTACCGCCTGGTGTGTGTTAAGTTGGCATGTTTTTTGAATAAATTAAAACGCTGACTAACAGCACTATGCACTATTAATACGAGAATATCTCTTTAGTACTGCACTCATAGATTTGTGTTCTTTCTTTTAATACAGTTTCAGTACTATTTACTACAGTAATACTACAAGACGTTAGTGGTGAGTGTTGTATGATTTTGGCAAATGAAATCTCTAACAGTTGAATGGCTTGCCACTGAACTAACGCGTTCTAAAGACGATAATACCTACTTCATCTTAATCTGCATTAACTACATTTGCTTCAATCATATTCATATCATCTTTTACTTCTACATATATTTTAACATAACACTAGAGAGTAATTGTCACTACTTATTCGCAGAGCACCATTTCTAATGCGTTTCAATGCACAGAGCACGTTGTATCTAAATACCAATAACAATTAACCTACTAACATTACATTAATTGGATTTGATCTACCAACCTTGAAGTTTCTAGAAAAAAATCTAATTTTATCAAGCTTAATTATTTTGCATTAAAATGCAAACTCTATCAAGAATGTTCTGATATCGTGCATTATCTTATTGATATGTTTTCAGGGATTACTAATACAGCAGTTTAATACGATTGCGACAAATCAACAGTACACTAAATTCGCTAGCCAAGACCAAATCGAATCAGTAACCACCACGTCCAATAATAACAAAACAGAAATATTGATCGAATACGAAGATGTTAACGATCACACGATATTTTCGGCGCGGCCTGCCTTAGTGGATGACGATACTGATAAGAAGTTCGATGAAATAATGCAATCAGCGTATAACTCAAAAGTAACAGTCAACGATACCGATCAAGACAAAATCGAAGAGCCTTTAAAATCACCAGTTAGTGTGACCAATTCGTACATGAGCACGAGTAGTTTGGAGGACTCTATCAAAATCTACAATGTACAGACAGGTGAAGTCATAAAATGTAGGCCCGAAGATAACATATCAGCAAGATACGAGACTGTACCTGCCAGCAATGAAAACATCGATATAACTGATAAGAACATCCCGGGAGAAATTTTTGACAGCTTCAGTCAAAACGGAGATTTGGAAGAGGAAGCAGTGATCATCGAAGAAAGTGATAAAGAAAAGTTAGAACACGACGCAGACAAAGGCGAAAATAGTGAAATTGATGACATTTTGTCAAGGTTGCCTAAAGTGAAAGAATTGGCCAAGAAATTCGTCAGTATGGATAACCTTCAAGAGCCGGTAAAGGTAGGTGTTGTTATATCTGATTTATCAGTGTGTTTAATGATGACGATAACGAGTGAAGTTTATTTAGGCTTTGGAAAACTGTTACTGTGGTAACTGCAATGCGGTAAAACCCAAATAGAATTTCAATAAAATCAGCCTTGTTTAATGTCAATTTATACTCGTGAGACCACAACTACTATGAGACAAAATAAACTAGAATTAATAATTTTATCGCATGCCACGCCCATGTTATTACAATCTCATTATGAATGAATCACATACCTGTATAATTAAATTTTCCGTGGTGTTACTAATTACAATAAATTACAAATAGTTTTGTGTAGTAATAGTAGTGTCATTAGAATACATATGTATTGTATATTATGGTAGGAGATATTGTAATCTTAATAATATATCGCTTAAGTTAACAACTTTCATTGTTAAAAGAATATAGATACGAGTAAGTTGTTGAAACCCCTTTTATAACGTGCTCTATAACTTCCCCAAACTAACACATTTACCATTATTAGGGTTCCGTACCCAAAGGGTAAAAACGGGACCCTATTACTAAGACTCCACTATCCGTCTGTATGTTTGTCACCAGGCTGTATCTCACGAACAGTAATAGCTAGATAGTAGACAATTTCAGTCGACTTTTTTTGTTGCCACTCTAACAAAAAAATACTAATTATAGAAAAACATATTTTTAAGGGGGGCTTCTATAAAACAAACCTGATTAATTAACGCTCAATATTAATAACGGTGATTGGTAGATGCTTAAAATATTCACATAGTATTAAGTTAAAAATATGTTTAATTCTTTAATTAATTAATTAGAAGTATATACTTCAAAAATTAAGAATTAAATTAAAATAATACAAATATTTAGGGGGGCAATACAAAAAAAGTGATTTTTTGCTCGATATTAATAAAGGCAACAGGAATATGCTTGATACTTTCACAGAATATTCAAAAGTATATAATTAAATTAAAATATTATATATTAAAGAGGGCTTCCATACGGTACGGAACCCTGCGTGCGCGAGTCGGACTTGCACTTGGCCGATTATTTTTTTACAAAATATGTATGCTTTTAGTCACATCTTCCATATTCTTACTTAACGAGCCTACTTATGCCGCCTCAAAGACGACTCGGCCTGTCACCTGGCACCTGGCACCCTATGCATATATGGACTTTTCCTACGATTTAATTGTCTTCATACTTCCAGGTCCCGCAACCTCAGTCCTACTCCAGAAGACGAATGAGCAAAGAGAACATCCTGAACGACATGAACGCAGAGAAACCCAACAAAGTCTTCATGCACAGTCTCACAGCCAGGAGTATCTCCAAAGAGTTCAGAGAAGAGCTCAAACTGTCCATGGCCACACCGTTAACAGTCCCTGGAGGATCTAAAGAGATCCCCGAAGGAGAAGAAGTCACTAAAGAATCCAGCAGACCCGGCAGTCCATTGCCCGAACCAGGAACGATCAAGACTAAGTTAGCATTCTTTGAAAGTCTCAAGAATAAAATCAACGGAAAATAGTGAAAACAATTAAACAAACTCATAGTGCGTGAATCGGAGTAAATAGATCATGATAGACTCCAATGGATACAGTTTTATACGCTAAAATTGGTAGAAAAATCTCTTTTTCTTTACAATGTTAAAAAAATAAGGACCAATTTTGTGCTACGAATTTTAGCCTGCAGAATGGTACAGCAGTGGAAAAGTTTTGTCCGATCTATGAAATGTGATACATAAAAGTTAGACCAATTAATATTGGTCATATCTTTTAAAGTGGTAATTCATGTTATGCGTTTTGTAGTACGGTGGTTTAACTACCACTTGTTTGCGATTAACAAGTGAGGTAGTTGAGCTATTGTTGGGTCCATATTATTTATTTTAATGTTAGACATTCTTCTAGTTTATTGTCTAGTGGAATTTGTGTCAATTATTTTAACTTAGTTTTATATAAGGGTGTTCATTTAATGTATCATTGATGTTGATTATCACACAAATTCTGGTTCCTGTCAGATATAACTAAGATTAACAATTTTCGCAATATATAAATAAATACATAAATAGAATATTACTTCAATTGTGTGTAGGTTACGGTGTATATACTTAGTGCCATTCGTAATCATTTTTAAGTCTATTTTGCTAATGCCAAAGCTGTAAATAAAATAATTGGTCTAAAATTAGAAAATATTAACGCCTAGTGGTTGTGTCTAGTATTAAAATATGATATAGTCATATATTTAGATGTGCAATAAGAAATGGCAATGTAGGTACTTATATAAGTCCGGGACCAATATATACAAAATGTGATAATGTTAACATTAAATGTTTCTCACATACAGATACCGTAGTAAATATGGATAGGGGTGTAATATAATAAAATATGCATAATATAAAATGTGTTTTCTTTTATTATGTAGCAACTCTGTAACGTAATATGTACAATGAAACGCTTAACCGCTTAAGTAAATAACTAATACTTTCCAAAAATACTTGTACACAGCTTTAGCTTAGATACCAACTCTGATGGCTGAAAAAACCTACATGTCTGGGTAAACTAGGCACATAAAAATGTTGCACCTCTTTCGGTAAATTTACTATATCCATAAATTGATAAATCAATATTTTTTCGCAGTTAACAAAATCAGTTATTTAGAAGCCATAGGCGCTATGCGCTTACCATCATTTCTGTATTACTCACATTTTTCAGGCGCAAAGGTCAACATGGCTTATCAACGCGTCATATAGATTTCCCGAGTGTCAGTGAATCAAGTGATATAACTTTCATATTATCTCAAGTCTAAACGATATGAAAATGCCTAAAATTTCCATACTGTTTTACATTTTGAACATTTTCATAATCAAATTTCATAAAATATTATATATTTACAGGGTTATTTCTAATCAATTAAGCATCCTTTTAGGGGCTTATTCTGTGCTTCGAAACTATTAACTTTTGTTCTGCAATTTTTGTCAAAACTCATTAAAAAAAATTGTTGTTCCATAGAAAAATATCGTTCACCCGCGACAAAACGTATGGAACAGCTGATTTTTTTTTGAGTTTTGACAAAAGTTGTTTGTTTTGATGTACAGAATAAGCCCCTAAAAGGATGCTAATTGATTAGAAATAACCCTGTATATTAATTAAGACGAGCATACTTGATGAATGCGTGAGACCTTCTTTAGAACTGATCATAATAATCCTTCTATCGCCACTAGCACCACCACCAGACTAGAAAACTATCTTAACTAAAGGCCGGTCCACACGGTGCGGTACGATGATGGCGTGATGCGCTTTGGTACGAATCGGGAAAAAGGTGGGCATAAAGTTCGAAATTAGCTGTGGTTATTTTTGAAATGATAGTTTACTGTTATTATTATATGCTACAGGACTAATCGCGCACTAAAATTACGAGATAAATAAATACCTCATCATCCCGACATTTCGACCGAGTTGCATCGATCGTGGTCACGGGTAGACGTCGAGATGATGTAAATTTATTTATCTCGTAATTTCAGTGCGCGATTAGTCGCGTAGTAGTAATAATAATGTGTTCAAATCGCGAAAGTTTAAAAACAACGATAGTTTACTGTAATCATAGGAACTTTTGCTGTGTAAGAAAACTTTGAAGGATCAATTGAAAAGAATAATCTAAGTCAAATTTTACTGCTTACTGTGTGTTGAAAAGCAAAAAATAAAGCAATATTTTACACAAAATAATGTATACTGTCAAAAACTATAACGCCAAACAACAACTGACATGATACAATTCAAGGAAAATACATAAAATGTGTTTTTCATTCTGGAAAATTCTGTGCGGCACTGCGTAGCTTTACATAGGAATATCAACAGTATACGTTACATAACAATACGTTCTGGCGCCGCGCGCACGCACCGTCTTGTATCCAGTAAGAACGAATCGATGAGGGCACAGCCGGTTTGCTAGAGCAGTTGCATAGCAAAACTGTGGCACCGCACCGTGTGAACTGGCTCTAAGACTGGATTGTTAAAATCATAGTTATCTACCATGTCTAAATACTTTAGCACAAACACCCTTCTAAGAACATAAATGCAGCACAAGTTGCCTTTACATAAGGATGCATCTATAACTTAATTTGAATAGTACGAAACTACATGTAGGGCACTGTTATTCAAATTGTATAATCCCACTGCTAGACAAAGGCATTCAATTAGTAGTATATTCCCAGAGTCTTATGGAATGGTATACTTTCCAGCTTGTCGGCGTACTTTCTACGATAGCACCAGAGGTAGTAATCGATGAGGCTTGAATTGGGCACTTCATCTTGCGTACCCTTCAATGCTGCAGCAATCTTCTTTTTCAGTAATTCGACAGCCTGAATGGAGCAGCCTCGTATCTCTATTTCTTTTTCGGAACCACTTGGCAGCAACTCATCTGAAAGACCATTACATTTTACACAATAAGTCAATTCAATACATTCTAATAAAAAGTAAGTTCGTATAGGTCGGGTGGCTAGCCTTGGTGTCAGTTTTTAAGTCGCCTGAAGGCCTCTAACATGGCTAAACGGTTAGAATAACTGGAACCTACAATTTAACATGTAACAAGAATAACATTCTAATAAGAATATTGTGTTTCAAGAACCTATTTTTTTCTATCGCGATTAAGTCCGCCCTTGACCATCATTTCGCCTGATGGTAAGTGACGTTGTGGTCGAAGGTGAAGCATGCAGGCTTAGAAGATATCTATTCACTCTTTGAAAAGCTTCAGATTACAAACTACTAAAAAATACTGGATGCAAACTTCTCCATGCCCATAGCTTATGTACTGCCATTATTATATCTTCTTTGGTACTGCTTTGAATGTCTTGTGGTTCAAATAGTGTCGACAATTTGCTGTTACGCTAGAACACTGCCTGAGCCTCCAAATGCAGGGAGTTTTTGAAACTGCTTTGGAAACAAAATAAGAAGGGTTTAGGATAATAGCGACACTGGGGTACGTTAGAAATTTTTTTTCCTATATCAAAATTTGAGAGCACGGGCAAGCAGCAAAAAAAATGTCTCATTATTACAGTTCAATGTTAAATAATTACAGTTCAATAGTGAAAATCGCGGGTCAAACCTAGATACGATATTATAGCACTGGACAGAGACAAATGGCACCGTAGGAGAGAGAACTATAGCCAGCAGTAAGATGGTGATTATTGTAATAATTAACGGGTAAAAAAATAGCCGTGGTGGTTTAGTGGTAGTGACACCCACCCTACAATCCTGAATTCGTGGTTTCAAAACGTAAAAATTCCGTCGTAGGGCAGTTGTCTTGGTTGTGGCCGTCTTAGTACCGTTTGTGGTTATAAAGATTTACTCAAATATCTTTACTAATATTATAAATCCTAGTAGGTGTGTTGGTTTGTTCCTCTATCAAGCAACAATGGAGCAACAGACTGACTTGATTTTTGGCATGAATATAGCTCAAAGGTTGGAAAGTTACAAAGGCTACTTTTTATCCAGGTAAAATAAAAGGGTCCTATGAAACCACTTAAATCAAAATATATATCAAATAAGCTGTGGGATAAAACTAATTCTTAATAAAATATAATAGAGTTAGAATTTTTCTATTGACGTTATAACTATGTACGTATGTTACCGAAGCCGTGGTGGTCTAGTGGTTTTAACACTGGCCTGTCATTCTTTAGGTCGTGGGTTCAATTCCAGTCCCGTACCAATGAGTTTCTTTGGAACTTATGTACGGAATTTCACACCACTGGCTTTTCGGTGAAGGAAAACATCGTGAGGCAACCTGCATACGCCCGTAGAAGGAATTCGATGGCGCATGTGTATCCACCAACCCGCATTGGGCCAGCGTGGTGGATATGGCCCAATCACCCTTCGTGGGTAGGCCTACGTCCTGCAGTGGAATATTAAAAAGGCTGGTACAGTACAGTACGTATGTTACATCTAATATAAATGATGCTTACCATTCTTCAACATATTCATCAACTCATCAGAATATGTCAATGCTCCGAAATAAACCAAAACCTGCGGTATCCTGTAATCAGCGAACATAGTAATTTTGTCAATATCTTTGAACTCTCCAAGTCCAGTTCCTCCAAAGAAATTCCATATATCACTGACTAAAATCTGAGCTCTTTTGTACAATGAGACTTTCTGATCTTTGTAAGTAGCTTCATCACGGAAGCATGGGAAGTTGTTCACAATGATCTCCAGTAATTTGACAGCAGATTTGTCGGCTTCTTTCAAGCATGTAAGAAAAGTTCCATTATATTTTTCTATTAGAATAGAACCAACTTCATGCAAAACTGCTAGTCTCTCATCGAATAGAGGTATTGGAACTGGGTTGTCACCCCTCATGATGTTTTGGAGTTGGTCTTTTGTGATTTTGGAGTAGTAGTGTGGATCAGTGATGTCTAGCCCCTCCTGGAATGCCAAGAATCTATTTAAGAAACAATAAGTTGTATTGATTATTGAAGGATAAACCAAGGCGTAATAATGGGGAGGGAATACATTGTCTCTTTGCCTCCCCGCCCCTTCCTTCTCTTTGCTTTGCCTAATTTTAAGTAAATATTTTTAATAATTACATTATAATAAATGTTATTGTGGAATGTGCAATATAATAGTATCTATGACAAAGAAATGTTGACCGAGTGGATAGATTTGTTTGATTTGTTTATTCATGCCTACAATCCAATGTCTTCTACCTATAGGTTGACTGGTAGATAATGCTATTTAGCGTTAAGTCCTCCTTTTGTACAAATGGTGTGCAATAAAGTGTTAATAATAATAATCACTACTCACTACATAGTATAAAATAAAGTCGCTATTTTGTCTGTTTGTTTGTCTGTATGCTTAAATCTTTAAAACTACACAACGGATTTTGATGCGTTTTTTTTTAATGGATAGATTGATTCAAGAGGAAGGTTTATATGTATAATACACCTGTGCGAAGCCGGGTCGGGTCGCTAGTAATAGATAAAGAAATCTAATAAGACTATATTGTTTTTATGACTGGCAACAGAAAAACAAATTGGCAAATAATTTGACTATGAATAATAAGATGTTTTGTTTTTTCACACATTCTAACTAAAGTACAATGCAGGTGTTACTTGTGTATAACTAAGTAATTCCTACCACAGTTTCGACCACATTTTTCTGTTTTGTTTTTATTAGAATGGTAAAGACAAAAAACAGACATGTTTACCTTAATTGCCCTAGCCAAAGCGGCTTCTAAAGCATAATACCCTGAATGACCATCAACAGTCCACTTCTCTGCTCCTGTATAAGACCAGAAGCAAAAGTTCAGGGCATCGGCCACAAATATCCAATCTAAGGCTTTTGGGTGATCCCTAGGAAGGTAGCTGATATTTGCACCTGTATCAGGGATCTGCAGCTTCTTTGATATAGATTGAAGCATCTGAAACAAGTACAATAATTAATGTATCTGAGTGCATTACAGCATTTACCAGCAGTGTTCAGGTAGGTTGCCTAGCAGAGATTGCTGTTAGCTGTAAATCGGCTGTGGTTACACTGTTTTTGCATCATTGTACTGTACTGTACTGTATCAGCCTTTTTAATAGTCCACTGCAGGACGTAGGCCTACCCACGAAGGGTGATTGGGCCATATCCACCACGCTGGCCCAGTGCGGGTTGGTGGATTCACATACGCCATCGAATTTCTTCTACGGACATATGCAGGTTGCCTCACGATGTTTTCCTTCACCGAAAAGCCAGTGGTGTGAAAATCCGTACATAAATTCCAAAGAACTCATTGGTACGGGACTGGGATTGAACCCACGACCTCACGATTGTAAGGCGGGCGTCACTACCTCTAGACCACCACGGCATAGCATCATTGCTCATTGTAAATGCATGTTTATTTCTTGGTGTGTAATTGTGCATTTCTGTAATCGTATTCATATTATTCATAAAAAATATTACATGTCAAACAATCTATCTATATCTACAGCATCCATGTAGGAAATCATCAACCTAGCAACTTCAACAAAATTAGTGGGTTTTTTCCAGGTTATGAGGGAGGCTTGTGCCCTGCAGAGGGCCGAATTAAGCTGATGATGATATGAGGAAATCCCGGGTTGGCCATTGGCCCCACAGTAAAAATTGTTCAAAATGATGGTATGAATCACCCTTAGCTTAGTAAGTACATCCTTTATGAATAACCTTGTATAGATTCGGGTTTGACCACGTCTTTGACAAGAGATAAATCTTGACGACTCGTCACGTGCTTGAAGATAAGCAAAAAGACGGTCTAGTTGTAGCACATTAAGATTAAAGTGTATTAAAATGTAAAATAATAATTATACGTGATACAAATTAGTCAAGTTCTCGAATGGAGAGCACGGACCAGCAAGCGCAGCGTAAGACGTCCACCGACTAGGTGGACTGACGATATAATAAAAATCGCAGGAACGCGCTGGATGCAGGCCGCTTCCAACCGGCCTTATTGGAAATCCATAGGGGAGGCCTACGTCCAGCAGTGGACGTCCTACGGCTGATAGATAGATAGATACAAATTGATTAAAATACACTTTAATTACTAACCTCTTTGCAAAGTGATTCGAGGCCCTCGTCGTTTACCGCAACATGTTTTGCATTGTTTGCTATAAAGTCTGCGGACTCTGCGGGTGCTAGGATATTAGGCCGGATCATTTTTGTTCAAATACACACAAAATAGCAAAAATGTAACTAAAAGTAAACAAAAACAGGCAACAAACTTTGTTTTAATTGTATTGTTGTGATTCGTAGTATCATTGTAATCAGTGTTAACAACAAGACCAATAAAGAATATGCCAAATCGGTATATTTGTATTGTAGTGCCAAAGTTATGCCGACTGCTCTTAAAATATGCTAAAAATTGTGCTAAAATGTATTAAAAATAAATATTATTTAATAAATGTATCTTGGTCTTCATCGACAACAGTAACCAATGTGATGTGCTTGAAGACGAAGCAGCATAATTGCTCAGTCTGTTACTCTCCTTGGTACTTATAAAGCGCAGCACGTTATCCAGAACTTTCTGCGTAAGAGTAGCAGCACTTCCTTTCTCCCCTTAGGCCGAATATTAAGTATAAAATAGCATAATTACATAGTTTTTACCGACAAACATATGCGTAGCTTCGGTTTTACTACATTTATTTGACTAAAAACACACTCCATTTTAGCATTTAAATGTGGTAGCGTTAAAAACGATATTGCTAAGATAAATCTGCATGTAATTTTCATGGTAATTATTTTATTGTACCTACAATTATTTTATTTGCAAAAAAAATATATGCCATATGCTAAGCAACATGAAAATGTGCTAAATTTGGCACAATATATGCTAATTTGGCATCACTGTTGTGATTTTTTATTTATCATTGTCATTATTATGTCACCTTTCGTCAAGTTATCACTGTCTCTTGTAATCTTTAATATTTTGGCCAATAAAGATATAGTATCCAGTTACCGTTACATAAAAAAAATTGGGTTCAGATTGCCAATTAACTGAAATCTCCATAATTTTCTGAAAAATAAGTAATTAAATAGAATTTAATATCATTACAATGTTATGAAAAATAAGCTAGTTATTTTGCGTTAGGGCAGAGTAATAGAGAGCCACGTCGCGGCTTGCGTACTACGACGCGCGCAGGTAATTCCTTACCGGTTAGTAAAGGTTTTAAAACACTCCTTTTACGGTTACGCTCCGAACAAAACAACAGAAAAACCGGTTTTTACCGTTTTAATTCTGGTTACTTTTAAACCAGTTTAAAGCCTTGGCAAATGGCAGCCACCACATCAATATCTTTCATGTCTCTTTCTGCAGGTAACAGCATGTAAGTCTAGCGCTGAGGGTACTGTGGAGAGGATGGCTGTGCATAGTGACCGCCATACTAAAGCGGAGTCATTTTAATGTTGCGAGGAATTTGATGAGGATCGTTGAGAATATAAAACGATGAATAAAATAAATAACATTTATTTTAAAGCATTTAGACAGAATATTTTGTATCGTAATAATTTGACAAGACTGTTTAGTACGGTTTCCTTAGATACACAAAAACATAAGAAACCTTCTTTAACATCCTCCCTTTTTGTGTAGTTAAGTAAACTAACATCGGGCAGGATTACAAACAGCCTAAACCTATTCGATCCATAATGGAACAAGTGACGGCCTGCTGAGAGGTTTTGTCAAGAAATCTGCATTTTGCAGGTTTGCCCCCACATGCTTGACTTCAAGTGTTCCATCTGCAACTAGTTCTCTTACATAGAAGTGCCTTATTGCTATGTGCTTTGTTCTTCTATGCATTTCCGGATTCTGAGCAAGTTTTACTGCCGCATCATTATCGACTTGCAAAATCGGAATTTGCTTTAGAGTAGAAATCTCACTGAATAGTCTTTGTAACCATACTATTTCGCGTGCAGCTTCACTTGCTGAAACTATTTCGCTTTCTGTCGTGGAGATAGCTACTGAACTCTGTTTTCGACTCGCCCAGGCTATTGCTCCACCAGCATATAAACAGAGTATGCCGCTTGTTGAGCGACCATCTTTGAGATCTCCTCCATGGTCAGAATCACTGAAACAATCCAGTATTCCTGTCTTAAACCCTTTCTTGTATGTTATACCGTAACCAGATGTACCTTGTAGATAACGCATTATGCGCTTAACCTTTAATACATCCTCTTTGGAAGGGCTTTCCAAGGTTCTAGATACAACACCAACGGCGTAAGCGATATCTGGTCGTGTTCCAACCATTAGATAAGTGAGCGCTCCAACAGCTTGTCTATACGGGTATGACTTCTCGTCTACTACCTCTTTATCTAACTGCCTTTGTTCAGAATCTCTGATCATTGGTGTAGTGACTGTTTTACAGCTGCTCATGCCGAATCTTTCTAACACTTTCTCAGTGTAGTGCTTCTGTATTATACTTATAGAGCCATCATCTTTGTACCGCAATTGTAAACCCAGATAGTAGTCTGCAGGCTTTGTGGTTATCTTGAACCTCTGTTTCAGCTCTGCCATAAACTTATCTGCCTCATTTTTGTGTGTTGCAGCTACAAGGCCATCATCAACGTACAGTACTAAAATGATTTTATTCTGTGCTCTTTTTCTTATAAACATGCACGGATCTGTTTGACTCTGTTGAAATCCTATAGATTTCAAATAGTCTGCGATGCATCTGTTCCAGCATCTCGGTGCTTGCTTGAGCCCATATAAACTACGATTCAACTTGCATACTCGATTTGTCCCGTCATTCAAGCCTTCTGGCTGTTTCATAAAGATTTCCTCTTTTAAAAAACCATTTAAAAATGCGGTTGACACATCAAATTGTGTGAGTGACAGACCTTCATTCGCCGCAACGCTTATGACTGATCTGACAGTTGTCATTTTTGCAACAGGACTAAATGTTTCGTCATAGTCCACTCCTTGCTTTTGCGAAAAACCTCGAGCAACAAGTCTGGCTTTGTATTTATCGATCGTACCGTCAGCGTTTCTCTTAACTTTGAATATCCATTTACACGAAATAGCTTTACGATCCTTGGGAAGATCGACTAAAGTCCAAGTTTTATTGTCTTCCAAAGATTTGATCTCGTTTTTTATCGCTTTAATCCAATTCTCCTTGTTTGGGGTTTGTAATGCTTGACTGTATGTTTCTGGCTCATCTATACCAGTTGCATCATCTATGGTCATTACATATTCACCAAACCTCGTGGGTGGACGTAGCAGAGATCTATCTCGAAGAGTTCTACTTGCTTCATTTTCTATCTCGCTATTTGGCAAAACATCATCCATTGTCTCCAAACGCTCTGATGTTTGATCATTTATCTCATTATTAACTACATCTCCTGTGTCAATATTTGTTGGAGACGCATCTTCAAAAGATTCAGGAGGTATACATTCTTCAAAAGTTTCTGTACTTTCATTACCTTCCTCCCTTACATCGTGAATCTTTTGATTGCTTTCTTCTCTTATAACAGGCCTCAACGGAATATCCTCCCTTGCAACAGAATTCGATGGCATTCGTAGACTAATTTCAATTTCAGAATCTTCCTGAGCTTTTGTCAATTCTGAATTCTGTTTTACATTACTCTTACCGATTTCTGACTCAAGAAATTTTACGTCTCTTGAACGTACCAACGAACATCCATTTTTGCTGAAATTCAAAAGTCGATATCCATCATCACCGTCATAGCCGATCAATAAACATCTTTCAGCTTTCTTGTCTAGCTTTTTACGCTTCTGCTTGGGAACATGGGCGTAGCATGGACTTCCGATGATTTTAAGGTGGCTCATCTTTGGCTTTTTCTTATACCACAGTTCGTATGGAGATTTACCTTCTACGGGAGTACGTCCTGTTCTGTTGAGTACATACGCTGCTGTACTTACGAGCTCTGCCCAACAAGCGGTTGGCAGCTCTTCGTGTGCATACATCATCGCACGAACGGCTTCGACTAATGTTCTATTTTCTCTTTCACTACAGCCGCTTTGCTCAGGCGTATATGGCATGATCAATCTTTGCTTTATGCCATATTTTTGTAGTACTAATCGAGTTTTCTCATTATCGAACTCTCCGCCGTTATCGCTTAATAGTTCTTTGATAACATGACCAGCTACCTTGCTTTCTTCTAACATCAGTTGAAGGTTTGAGTGGACTTCAGACTTCTGTTTCATGAAGTATACATAACGGTATTTGCTGAAGTCATCTTTAAATAGAACGAAATAACGATATCCTTTGTACGAGAACGGAAATGGACCACACACGTCTGAGTGCATGATCTCTCCAGGTACTTCTGCTCTAACTCTAGTTCCGAATGGTTGTCTGTGCATTTTACCGAAGCTACATCCTTCACAAAACTCTGTGTTGTTACTTTCTACCTTTATCCCTAGTTCTCTTTCGATAACTTTCTTCACATGGAGTTTGCTTTGATGAGCTAATCTCTCATGGTAAAGTTGTAATAAATCTTGACTTGTAGTAATCGCATTGACTTCAACGGAGGTTTGTGGCATTATATTTTTTACGTTAAGTTTAAATAATCCACCTCTCTTCTTTCGTTCACCTGTGACTTTAACGACGCCATTAGATTTCAATCTGCAGAACTCTGGTTCTGATTCAAAAGTGCTTCCCGGTAATCTGTCCTGTGCTGACAGTAACGAGAACAAATTTTTCTGTAGTGATGGTACACACCATACATCGCATAATATTATGTATCCTTTTCGATCACCAACCAAAGCTTCTAGTTTGATGTCACCTTTACCAGTGGCAATCACTTTCTCGCCATTCGCCGTCGTTAAAGTATGCGTTTTGTCGAAGCTCTTAAACGTTTGAAACAGATCTCTTCTGAAGGTGACGTGACTAGTTGCCCCACTATCTAAATACCAACTTTCTTTATCTGGGTATAGGTCTGTGTCAACGATCAATAAGTCTGTATTCGTAACGATGTTGGCGTTTGAACTAGGCTTGGGTGGTCTTCCATCACTCATCCACTTTTTGCATTTACGTACTTTATGTCCCTCTAATCCGCAATAATTGCATTTTACCTTGTTATTGCTGATCATTTTGTCGTTCCTTTTCTTTGAAGTATTTACTACTAGAGCTTTATTACTCTCGCTATTGGATGACGAAGCTTGTGTCTCAACATTTCGTTCAAAGGCGCAGAGTTGTGATGTAAATCTTTCTATTGTCCTTTCCTTTTTAGACATCAACAGCCAACTAGATTTAAACGTGAGGTATTCTTCCGGCAAAGTATCTAAAATCTTGCATATAAGAAGTACCTCTGGCAGTTCATTGTTTCCAAGCTTTGTAACTTCTTTGTTTAAATTAAACCAGATGTTCTGTAGCTTTGAAAGGTGCATTGCCATGTTGTCGTCCGTTTTCTTCTTGTACTCGAAGAATTTAAGGCAGTTGTCATAGACTAAGTCATCACCGTCTCCGTCATACAGCCTCTTGAGCTCATCCCATACTTCTTTAGAAGTCTCAAAACGCATGATTCTTTGGACAATTTCATCTGACATATTGCTCGTGAGAATGACCAAAATTGTGCTATCTAGCTCTAGATACTCTTGTGGAGCAGTATCATCAGCCTTCTTACTGGTTGAACGTGGAAATCTTCCTTCTAATATGTCTAGAGCTTTGGGGATCCCTTTTAACATCATAGTAATTTTGTATTTCCATACTGACCAGTTAGTGCCATCCAAGTCACCGATCTTGAATTTCATAATCTCAGGTTTGGTTGCCATGTCGATTTTTCGCACTTTATTTTTTGCACAAAATTTCTTCTCAATTTAAAAATTTTATTTACATCGAATCTATTCTTCAACCGCGCGAAATGCTACCATGTTGCGAGGAATTTGATGAGGATCGTTGAGAATATAAAACGATGAATAAAATAAATAACATTTATTTTAAAGCATTTAGACAGAATATTTTGTATCGTAATAATTTGACAAGACTGTTTAGTACGGTTTCCTTAGATACACAAAAACATAAGAAACCTTCTTTAACATTTAATAGGCCACATTTGACAGTTCATGTATGCAAAGAAAAATATACCTTACACTAAAGGAATAAAACTCCAAGCCGTCTTCGAGAACAATTATCGGTCGTCGTCAATATTGTTTTCATGAGTTTTATTCCTTTAGTGTAAGGTATATTTTTCTTTGCATACATGAAATGTCAAAAGTGACCTATTATCTTGTCCCTACTTTAAACTCATGCACAGCCATCCCCTCCACACTTCGCTCAGCGCTAGACTTATGTGCCGCGACTTGTAACTCGTGCTGTATTAAATCAACGCATCTATTACAGATTATCTCGATATTCTAGATCAACCACATCATCTCTCTGGGATTTCTGTGCCGTGAAGCGTGGCGTAATATTGTATTTCCAGTTAGACGGAAATCAAATGATAAAATTCAATGGATACAGAAAAAGAATAAGACAGTGCTGGCAACTCCAATCTAACCTAAAAAAAAAATCTCAAATACAAATCAAACAAAAACGCAAAGAGAATGTAACGGACTAAACCTAAACGTAGTGGTTAAATTCTCTTTGTAAACCACAAACCAATAAGAGGACTAAACGATAAAAAAATTAAAAACCCTAGAGCTAGACAAGATTTTACTAAAGATTCCTTTAATTTCATTTTAAGTTCAAGGTAATTCTAGTCAGAAATGCCTTTAGACGTTCAAGGTACATTCGTTTCACAAAAAATAAATAAAATTCGCTGGATACCTGAAGATTACGTAGAAACTAAATGCTTCTTCACTGGAAGTTGGGACGACGAAGAAAACTCAATTAAAGTCTGGTCTCTGGAGTCTCTAAATGAAGAAGGCGAATTGGAATATCCTCGGGAACTTTCAGCATTCCCTGTAGATGGTGATGTCACGCAAATCAAGTTCACAGACAAAAACAAAATTGCCGCTTCATTATCTACTGGTGAAGTAAAATTACTCGAAATCAACGCTTTTGAAAAACAAGCGCCGCTTAGAGAACTATATTCATGGAAAAACTTACATAATTATGGGTGAGCAATGTAAATTATTTATTTTAGGTATAAGCAGTAGTTACTGCAAAAGTGAGCTTCGTAGAGTGCTTGAGCCATTTATTTATCTAATAGTTTTTAGCATCCACACTGCTGCTTATTGTGACTTGCTTCCCAGTTAAACATAACAATGGCCAAAACTCTTAAATGAAGATGCAAATAGCACATTAATAAACTGCTTTGCCTTTACTATATCTTCTAATGTCAAAATAGGGTCAATGTCTCAGCTTTCAACCACTTAACTGAATTCCCAGATTGGAAATCAATAAATCTTAAAGTGAAACTTCTAATGTGACTTCCTACAAGGTTGCGTTAAACATAAATAACGCTACCATGGAGGGGGTATAAAGCACTGTTGCATTGAAGTTTCATTTCATCCGCACGGAGGGACTCCACTTGCAATTTTATTGTTTTTCAATGTTTCTTTCTTCAATGTATTATGATTATTCTAGCTAGATGTTTTGTTATAATTTTATAAACTTCAATAATATCAATATTCCTTTTTTGTGAGTAAAATCACTGTATAATATTTTGCTAAAAAAAAAAAACATTTTTTTGTAGATGTTTGTTCTCCTTTTCTATTCATATAATTATGATACCAACTCTGACACTAGGGCTAGCCACCCGGCCTATACGAACTTGCTTTTTATTAGATAGTACCCAGTAGTTCTTTCAACAGAACTACTCAACAGAACAGGTGGGAGTTAACGATAAAATTAATTAAAAGTCAAAAAGGGCAAAAATATCGGTTTCTGGCACTCAACCTAGCTTAAGACCAATTGCAAATCTATTTATGGCCAACATCTTTTCTATTGAATAATAAACCTTATGTTTATTTTCAGTGTGGATCAATGTTCATGCACCTCTCTCGACACACTAGAGGGTGATATAGCTACCATTGGAGAAGACGGCAATGCTTACATCTTGAGCAGCAGACGGGGTGAAGTTATGAGGAGCATCACTGAAGCAGACAGCTGTTCACTACATTCCGTGTGCTTTATTAAGCACAATGAAGTGAGTTCTTGAAGCAAACTTAATGATGTCTGTGAAGTGAGCCACATGCCGTGCAGAACCTCTTTCCATCAGCCATAAGAAGTCCACTGCTGGGCATATGGATATCCTCCCCTATGGATCTCCAATAAGACTGGTTGGAAGCGGCTTGCATCCAGCGTCATCTTGCGGTTTTAATGAGTTCATCTGTCCACCTTGTGGGTGGACGTCCTATGCTGCGCTTGCCGGTATGTGATCTTCACTCGAGAACTTTTCGACCCCATCAATAATCAGTCCTCCGTGCTATGTGCCCATGTGCCCTGCCCATTGCCATTTCAACTTGCCAATCCGTTGGGCTATGTCGGCCTTTAAAGTTACTGAGCAACAACTCGTCCCATGTTCAAAGCAGCCATTAAGTTTGAATGTTTTATAATCATTTTATTTTTTATTATTATCAACCTCATTTGTCACACTGCTGAACGACATACCTTTCACAATAAATGATTTGTTTTAAGCTATTTAGAGCGTTTTCAGATCAGCGTATTTTTCTGCTCGTATACTGTCGGTTTGGCATACGCGCTTACACGCGCGCTAACACGTGTTCGCTCAAACCTGTAGTGGTGTCGTGTTAGTATCAACAGGGATTCTGTCGCGGCTCGCGCTTATACGAGTTTAGAAGCGCGTCAACGCTCCTAGGAGTTGCAAATGCCAAAAAGCGCGCCTATATGCGCTTCCAGAAACGAGGTTATACGCGCGTTTAAAACGCTAATCTGAAACCGACTTACTTCAATACATTAAATGTATGAAAAAGGTAGAAAATAAAGACTAAATATTTTTTTTTGTTTCCAGATTATAACTGGCAACATTAGGGGCCACATGAAGATTTGGGATCTCAGATCTCCTGAAAACAAACCTGTAGCATCATTCCTGTTAGCCGGCGATGAACTGGCAGCCACCTGTATCACGAGCCATCCCACGCAGCCTCACATAGTCCTCGCCGGGAGTGAATCTGGTGCCATAGCAGTCTGGGACCTGCGCGTCAACACATTCCCTACCTCGCTACTCACTGCCCACTCAGCCGGAGTCACCGAGATGCAGTTCCATCCAGAGAACCCTAACAAACTCCTTACTGCCTCTGTTTCTGGAGAAATTTGGGACTGGAATATGGACTCTATGACGAAAAGCTCTCGAGCTCCTGACAGTCAACTCGCTTTGATGCCATTAGATGACAAGAACACCATGAATGTCACCGCCCTAATGCCGAAACTTCATAAAGCAATAAATACACTGCATTGCGACAAGGACAGGATACTTTACGGTGCTGATAACGAAGCTGTCTATTTGATAAAGAGCTATAAGTACTGAGCCATTGAACTCATATTTGCATTTTGTGTATTTGCATGGCCGTAACAAGAGTGAATGGGTAAGAAATAAACACATTATTTTTGAAGTATTATATGCATTTTATTTAAATATTAATTAGATAGTACACTAGAGAAATATCATTCAAACATTTATACACCAAGTCAGTCTTTGCTTGTCTAGTCAAAGTATTGGTAAATATATTTGAAAAATGTATATTCTGTCATACATTTTTTCATACTTACATTTCAAGACAAGATAATATCATTTTAGAATATAAGGCACCATTTTAAATTCATTTAAGACGCATCCCATATTTATACAATATAATATTCTTTACATACAGTTCTGGGATGGATACTCTCATAAAATTCTAAGATCTCTTTCTTATGGTCAGTTTACGGTATGAAGACTCCTATGGCATCCATTGCCGTGCAATTTACCTCCGATAAATTTGGCTAAAATGTTTGTCATCTTGGCATTTATAAAATGAAATGGATTTGATTCCCTAGATTTCTAGTTGATACAAATAATTTACTTTCATAAATTGTATATGACTATACTTAGTTTATTGAAAATAGCTGCAAAAATATGACCGTAGTTATATTTTCAATTATTAGAATATATATATGCCGCGCCACACAAGTTGGCGGATGTGAAGCTAGCTACAAGCTGCGCAACATCCAATCCTGACTGAACTCACATAAAGCCGCACGGTGATTGGCTATCGCGAAGCTTGTAGCTAACTTCACATCCACCAACTTGTGTGACGCGGCCTATACTTGGTTCATTCATATTTTTTTAGAATTTTATGAGAATAAACACCCTGACACTTAATAAAGTCGCTAGTGGAGTATTTAACAATGCTTAACAACATTATTACAGACATGATTATTGAAAAGTGTCAATCCTTTCACTACATTCAAATACCGGCTGCCACATAGGTAACTTTTCAACCAATGGCACCACAATCATAAGGCTCAGCCTGTCCAATCCGGAATAAAGTCTAAAGTAAAATTACCAAAGAATATGAAGTATGGATATTTGGCATCTTATTCACTTTACTTAGAACTAAGAGTACATCATAAACATTACGCTTTTAATAATAAAACATATCACTCGACTACTATAAATTGTTCAGGATTAAAATAAGCACAGCGCAACTTGACTGAAAACATTCACTAGTATATATGGTAGGTAGCGTAATAATACTTATCGTGAGCACCATTATTCTACAGAAATTGGTCCAATCGATCAGAAGCGTAACATCTGATAGAGTCCAATAACAAGCCTCACTAGTAAAATGTGATGTACAATACATTAGCTTATGGGGTAAGATTATTTACAACGTTCGTTTACGTTTCGACTGTTCCGTTTCGTTCCTCTTGACCTTGACAATCGGAACCTCAAGGTCGTTTGGGGCTAATGCGGCCTCGTGCGCGTTGTTGGACCTTGACCTTCCGAGTCAAGGTCACAGCTCTGTCCCGGGTGCGGATCCCGCGGCTCAGGTGTGCTGCGTCCGTCGTTGCGGCGGCTTGCGCTGCGAGGCGGCGTGCAGCGAGCCTGGGACCGCCCACAGCTGGTCGCACCACCGCATTAGAGCCTCTGTCACGTGGCAGCTGTTGGCCGCCGTCGCCAGCTGCGTCTCCAGGCTGTCCGACTGTTTGATCAGCAGGCTGCAAAGTCATCAAATAAAGTTTAATAAAACATTCGCTTACTAAATTATATATTCAGAAGTGGGATTCAAAAAGTGATTGCTCTTCTGTACACAGCCAAAAAATCTAGCAGTATAGGTCCAAGTCCCTAAATCTTATAGCGCCTGTAAACACAAAGCGTGTTGTTGCGCAGTAACTAATTTATGTGTCGCGGAGGGTAAAGAGTGGAATTTTGCGCTTGTAGCTAACTTCATAAATGCCATTAAGTTTCGAAGTTGATTCGACCCATACACACCTATAAATAATAATTATGTGTGTATAGGTCGAATCATACAACTTGGCTGTGATGTTAGCTACAAGATACGGACAGCCTAACTCTGATTAGAGCTCACCTAACAAAGCCAAACCTAGCGCAAGTATTGGCTTATCCGCAGTTTATAACTTACATCACAGCCGCCAAGTTGTATGATTTGGCCTATGTTAAGTTTGATTCGACCTATTCACAACTATATTTATACTTTGGAGGAAAGAGCGTGGGCGCGATGATCATGGCAACGTTGTGTTCAATCATTTTATTAATGTCGCTCCTGGCTGCCACATTGCGGTCTAACTGCAACAACTCCCGCAGTGTTACGCGCTCGGACGCCGGCAGTAGTAGGATTAGCATCTTGTAGCCAACTTCATATAATTATATGAAATATAAAATGTACCTTGGAGGGAAGAGCGTGGGTGCGATGATCATGGCAACATTGTGTTCGCTCATTTTGTTGATGTCGCTCCTGGCGGCCACGTCGCGGCCTAGTTGTAGCAGCTCCCTCAAGGTGGCGCGCTCGGGAGCTGGCAGCAGGAGGATCAGCAGGTTCAGAGCTCGACCTTGGGTTGGGCCGGATAAAGCTGGAAAGGACAATGATGTTAAATTAGTCAAATGGGTTTCAAACAATATTGACTTGGTCTTTTTACGTTACGATTACATGCTATCAGGGTGCCCTCGCAATATTTATCTTGTTAGCAATTTAGCCGGACAAAATCAACAAAAAGCTCTCTTACTTCGTTATCTACTTTCCTTTGTAATTTGACTTCCTAAATGTAGCGCGCAGCATGGAGCCTCTTATAAACCACTGCCAGATTATTTATACCACAGTCGCTTGGTCAGTATTAGTCTGGTTGACGAGTACTCACCATAAGGGTGACAGAAGTGTCTCATGAGCTCTTGAGTGAGCAGCGGCGTGGGCAGCGCGCGCAGCAGTCTTTTATAAACCACTGCCCGATTATTTTAAATCTCTGTCGCTTGGTTAGTATAAGTCTGGTCGAGGAGTACTCACCATTAGTGTGGTAGAAGATTCTCGTGAGCTCTTGAGTGAGCAGAGACGGTGACAGGGGCAGCAGTCGTTTATAAACCACTGCCTGATTTATACCACTATCGCTTGGTGAGTATAAGTCTGGTCGAAGAGTACTAACCATAAGTGTGGTAGAAGAGCCTCATGAGCTCTTGAGTGAGTGAGCGTGGGCAGCACGCGCAGGAGTCTTTTATAAACCACTGCCAGATTATTTTATACCCCTGTCGCTGTATAAGTCTGGTCGAAGAGTACTCACCACAAGTCTGGTAGAAGAGCCTTATGAGTTCTTTAGTGAGCAGCGGCGTGGGCAGCGCGCGCACGAGTCTTTTATAAACCACTGCCAGATTATTTTATACCCCTCTCGCTTGGTCAGTATAAGTCTGGTCGACGAGTACTCACCATAAGTGTGGTAGAAGAGCCTCATGAGCTCTTGAGTGAGCAGCGGCGTGGGCAGCGCGCGCAGCAGTCGTTTGTAGACTGCAGCTAGGTCGTGGCTGCTGGCGGCGGCGAGCGCGGCCTCCACGGCGCTGCGTTGTTCGTACCACTGCCGCTCGATCAGCTGGCAGAGCGCCGCGATCTGCACGAGCAACACATTTTCGTTAATACGGATAAAAAGGAAAGGATACGACATAAGGAAACTAAACGGGAAGATCAAGAACTTGATAACGTCCGACGATTCCATTTAAAATACTAGATCAGTGTAGTGCAAAACTTGTAGACAGCACTGCTTTTCTACCAGGATCTAAAGATGAGCGACAGTTAGTATAATATTGTTATCCTATGACTTGACTTGTGTGCGAGGTTAAACCCGCTAATATTACTTTATGTCAGGTGTGGTGTGACGGATTCAACTAATTGTATTTCTCATGCTCACTGCTCTCGTGTGCTCTGCATTCCTGATAAAAAAGCAGCCTGATTTCTAAACTGACGTCTTGCATGGGGTGTTTCGTACATGTTCTGGTGTCAACCAGCTCAACCCCTTAGGTAATATAACGGAACGTGATATCCGCTAAATATGACAATGACACACATAATGGGAATAAGAAGACTCACATGTGGTGTATATTGTACACATGTTCCTGCTGGTGTCAAATAACATTACGGAAATTGATCTTCGCTGGGTATGACAATGACAAACATATGATTGCAATAAGAAGACTATATAAATGATAGAGTACATCAAGTGGGTACATATGTATATGTCCTCCCATAGCAGCATGTCCTGGCGTGCTAGCGTGCAGGACCGGATTATCCAATATAAGGCAATATTAGACAATTGCCTACAGACCAAGAAAAAAACCGGACAAGAGTTTACAACTTTGTTCCCGGCTGCATATGCAATTAACAAGATTTGTACGGCCGAACCGGCGGGCGGAGCCTGACTCGCGCTTGCTTGTCCTACTTTTTTCCTTCTGAGGTATGTAACCATAAAAATTAAGAAAAGGGTAAAGGAAAGGCGCCCCAAAAATTGCTATGCCTAGGGTTAAAATCCAGCCCTACTAGCCTTTCAAGATCATATGCCAAGAGAACGTACCCGGTGCTTGTTGCCGGAGACCCGGAACAGCCCCTCGTCGCAGATGCGGTCGCGCAGTGCGGCGGCCACGGCGCGGAAGATGCTCGGCACGCAGCTCCACGTCTCCTCCCACAGCAGCATGTCCTTGCGGGCCAGCGTCTCCAGCGACACGCCGAACACTGAACCCTCTGTCAATACAAACAAGGTTGCTTTTACTTTGAACATGTCCTTACGTGCTAACGTCTCCAGCGACACGTCGAACATTGAACAAGGTTTCTTTTACTTTAAACTTCTTGCTACGGATATATAGTAATCATGATTATAACTAACTTTTACTATGAGACTAAGCCTGATCTAACTAAGGTTTATTCCGAGTATCTAGGGTAGACAAGACCCTTGTCTACCTTAGATACTGGAAACAGAAAAGTTGAAAGCCAACCTTTACTAATATTATAAATCCGAAAGGGTGTTTGTTGGTTTGTTCCTCTTTCACACAGCAATGGAGCAACAGATTACTTGATTTTTGGCATAAAGGCGTAAAGTGACATAAGCTACTTTTTATTCCGGAAAAATAAAAAGTTATGGATAGCAAGCAAAATTCTTGTACCTACCTACATTATATTTTTCTTAGATGAACAAAAATAGGCAGCTGCCTAGCAAAAATGTCTAGCGACGCCAATGATTACAAACAGATATGATTTTCCTCTTAGCTTGTTAGTTCTCACCTTCTTTCCTCTTCTTCTTGGGCGGCTTCCTCTTCTGGAAGGGCAGCGAGTACTTGTCGAAGAGCGCGGTGAGCTCCAGCCACAGCAGCGGCGGCAGGCGCTTCAGCTGCGGCTCCGAGATGCTCTCGATGTCGGCGGTGCTGTCCTCTTCGGGCCATTCCTGGACATATAAGGTGGGTTGACTTACTACGAGTATGAATGTTTAATGGACATGTGGAAACAAAGCGTTTTATTTAAAAGCGCTAAACTGACTCCTAAATCTTTTGGTTAATATGCGCAAAAAAAAATGTAATTTTAATGATGTCGTTAACAAGCACCTAACTGTATCTAGCAGCGTCTGTCAATCACAGTAATGTCCTGTATACTCGCATTTACGGACACGTTTTGATACGAGGTAGCCAGAGGGGGCGCCTAATGCCAAAATCAAGCGAAAGGTATACTTTTAAAGACGTAGTGTTATGGTAGCGATTATAAACAAATAAAATCCCACCTAAAAATATAACCTAGAGCTCGAAGCCAACATCATCATAAACTGTGTCATGCGATTTTCGACTCTAAACGAAGCCGCATAGATGATAGCGGGCGATGCAAGAAGCGCGGGTGAAATCTGATTTTTTCATAGCATTAGGCGTAGTCTTACGTTTAATCGTCCAGGGCGAAGTGGAAGGCACAAGACCGCGCGGAAGGTCGCCCATACAATGAACCGAACAAATCTAAAGCAGAAGGGAGGCCCCGTACATGAGTGTACCAGATTGACCTCTTATAGGGAGAGATGGCGAGACATCGTGAGGCGTATTACATCTGCCCCTATCACAAATACTACGTGATAACCACGACTGCTCTGTCGAGGGCGTAATGACTTAGAAGTAAAAAAAACAAGTACCTAACTGGAGACGCAACAGAAATCTCGCAAGAGAAATGGGTCATTGTGAATTATTTAATGTATACAGGGTTATTTCTAATCAATTAGCATCCTTTTTTTCTAATTCTGTGCATCAAAACTAACAACTTTTGTTCTGCGACTTTTGTCAAAACTCAAAAATATATTTTTTGTTTCATAGAAAAATATCGTTCACCCGCGACAAAATGTATGGAAGTTATGGAACAGCTGTTTTTTTTTGAGTTTTGACAAAAGTTGTTAGTTTTGATGTACAGAATAAGCCCCTAAAAGGATGCTAATTGATTAGAATTAACCCTGTATATCTACTCTAAGTAGGTATGTATGACGGCGCTCGGACATTTTTTACTACTTTTCACTTAGGGACTGTGGCTCTTTAGATATTTGCTCGAAGATTTTGAAACAGAAGTGCCTCTGCCTGATGTACTGACCTCACTTCGGTTGAGCATCTGCTTGTCGAGGTTGAATTTGTGTTCGAAGCTGAGCGGCTGCTGGCCGGACACCGCGCTCTTGGTGCGCGCCACCGACGCGTGCTTATTGCTGCGGAAACCAACAATGCTACTCAATATTTTGGTAAAAATTAGACCATATTCTCCAGAGTATATCATCAGGGTTGATATGATTAAAATCAAGTGATTATTTTATAAAAATCAATGACTTAAATCAATACTTATTTACTGCGACCGTATAGCATTATTCGTTTGAATGCAAAAGTTGAGACTTTCACGGGAGTAGGTATTATTCGATAAACAAGTCATACAGAAAACTTTCCCTACTGTTTGGTAGCAATACATAGTATGAAAAAATGTATAGGAACTAACTGAAGAAGAATTGGATATAATCAAGTAACTGCTATGAACAGTTGCTTCTTCCGCTGGGGTCGAAATAATATTTTCGGCATTCAATTTAGTGCACAGCAAAATAAGAAATAGATGAGGCACCGAGAAGGCAGCCAAATTAGTCTTCCTTTTAAAAAACTAAACTCCTAATTAACTACTCTATTTTCCTTACTTGTTCATTAAAATGACTGTGTTTTTTAAGAAGTGATTTGATTTTATGTGATGTAATAAAAAAAAATATAAACTATGTTGTGTTTTTATTTAATTAACAACTGACTTCCAAATTAAAAAAAGAACAGAATGTAAAAAAAAACGCGATTTAATTCAAATAAATCCGATTAATTTGTTTTTTTTAATCATGATTTTTATCAACCCTTATTGATATTCTGGCCTGGACTGGACGTTGAGCTGGTTTTACTTTTACCCTGGGCGCCTGGTCGTTCCACCTACGTACTTATGAATCTAAATATTGTGGGTATGAATCAAAAGTTGGTGAAACTGGGAGCTTCTTTTTTACTAGGAACTCTAAATCATTTATTGCAACATATGAAATTTACATGCGGTTCTTAGTTAACCTGTTTTGTATACTAAGTTATACATATGACAATATAAGGGTAGGTATGGCAATTTTATTACTTGTATTGGAACGATTTATTATTATGTTTTCTAGATTATCGTTAAAAAATTCGTCTAATTAAGGAAGTATGGTGCTTTTATGTTTTTTTTATTTATTTTGGTTAGTAATAGTTCTTCCAATGAAATATCAGAGGCCAAGGCGGCTTAAAAAGTCTGATTCCTATACGAACTTACTTACTTAATGAAATATCGGTAGGTATACTCACATGAATGGATCGTTGTCTTTCAGTATGGATCCGTTGATTCGTTCCTTTCCTATTCTTGGTCCTTGGACTGTGCCGTATCTTTGGTATCCTAGGAGTTCAATACCCTCTGAAAATTACAACGATAAAATATGTTAGTTTGCTGTAAAACACTGTGAAGGCTAACAATCGGAGCAAACGATGAAATAATTGACGCAACTGAGAGGATGCTACATAAAGGTCGCAATAAACATTATGAAATCCATAACAAATTATGAAGATAATGATTGCATTGTATTCAAAGTTCAAGGTGACGAAGCTAATGACAATTTTGATGTTTTGCGCCTAATGATGCTACTCAGTTTGATAAGTATCATGAGATTGATCATTTCGTAGTTACGGGTTACGCTTATGACAGTGCAATGATATTGTCATTAGTGAAATACCTGAAACATACCAATCTGTTTCATTCACCAGATTGGCATGTTTAGGTACATTTTGTCAATTAATTATCACTTAGGCATTTTGAGTCGTTCGGGCACAGACTTTTTGTCTCCTGCCCAAGGATCCCAATATTCTTTTATTCTTAAATATTCGAGTGCTATTGATATAAATATAAAATTATCACTATAAGGGGTTTTGTTCAAAAGGTTTATTTATTACTGTATATTATTTAGGTTCATGATAATGAAACAAAGATAAAATGGTTGTGTCAGGGGCTCAGAATCACAGTCCGTTATTTTAAGGAGCTGTGGTGGTTTGGGTAGGCACTGCAGGGGGCAAATGCATAAAACACCCCATGCGGGAAGTCCGTGCGGGACCCATCACCCATTCACCTAATGAGTAGCGCTCATAGCTCAAGTTAAACAATGGTCAGCGGTTACTTCGGATGGGTAACCGCGGGTAGCATTTACAACTGAGCGCAGTGGCTTGGATGACACGTTAAATTGTAGATCCCGTCTAACCTTGTCAGAGTTCTTTAGGCGGCTTAAAAACTCTGATACCAGGGCTAGCCACCCAGCCTATACAAACTTACACAAAATAAGAACATGAATGATGCAGGCCGTAGATTTTGCCACAAATAGCGGAGAGATACGAGTAGCGTTGAATTCAACTCCAGCCTGTGGCGCACGCGAGACGCAGATGTGACGCAGATTGTTAGGATGAGGATATCTGGATGTACATGGTAATGATGAGATGTCATACCGGTATTGGTCGCAATGTCAGCCCAGTGCAGGTCGTTCGGCTTGAAGAGCTCGTGCATGGGCAGCGGGGGGGAGTGGTCGGGCGCGGGCGGCGACAGGCGCGAGCGGCGCGGCGCGGCCGGCGCCGACGGCGTGCGAGCCAGCGGCGCGTGCGTGCCAGCTGGGGGGAAGCTGTCGCTGCAACAAGAGAAATAATAACTTTCAGGTTCCCGAATGAAAGATTGTTACTGGATCAAATAATTTAATATAAGGCCAGATAAAGAACGAAGAAAGCAACCGATGTCTTAGGAAAACACATTGACAAACGTTTCAAGAGACGTCTGCTTCTACGGAAGAAAGAGAAGGAGATAAAAGTCTGAAAAACCAGACCAATGAAGATGATTAAAAATTCATTGAAATAGTATCGTGGTACTTTCAAGATATGCAAGCATTGGCAAGTTGGAACCTATATATGCTTTATTTACCTACTAAGAGTTAAAATGTGTTTACGTCACGGCAGATCAAATGCAAGGTATCTATTGAACGACTTGACGTCATTACGACCCAAATAGTTAATACTCGTAATGCCATCTCGTATGTTGACAATAATGACGATGGAAATTTGGGAGTAGGTAGGTACTGTATTTTTTATAATTAAGTAAGGATTACGGATAAGGATACACGATTTACGCTACCTACGTGTAACGGAAAAAATCCGATGTAGAAGATGATATCGATTGAGAACCAACTTTAGGAGTCCAAAGAAAATAAAAGCGGCACCGGCACATTTCCTTAGACAAGCACGACTAGACAAAAGACGGTAGTTGGTTGGCTCTACCAACAGCTAACACTGTACTGGCTCAAAGAACTATGTAACTTTTGTATCCTAATCATTGTTTCAAAAATAATACATTGCTCAAATACTGATGCTGCTTGGACAATACAGAGTTAAAAAGAAATGTCAGTGACGTTTCAATGGAATGTCGAGTCATTCGCGTGTTTCTCGAGAGCAACTGAAAATAAAATGAACGCATGCCTGTCTTCGCGTCATACCACCGTGAAATGCACGAGGCGATTTCCAATTGTTTCTGAGTACTTGAACTTTTTATCTGGTATTCGGGAAATTGAGACATTTAATCGGGACCAGTATCAATATAGCAATTGTTTCAGTATTTTAGTTCGTTTTAACGAAATCGGCCTTTTTAACCCCCGACGCAAAAGAGGGGTGTTATAAGTTTGACGTGTCTGTTTGTCTGTCTGTCTGTCTGTGGCATCATAGCACCCGAACCACTGAACCAATTTCAGTTTAGTTTTTTTTGGATGAAAGGAGACTTAATCGAGAGTGTTCTTAGCTATGTTTTATAAAAATCGATTGAGCCGTTTAAGAGTTATGGTGGGTTAAAGTGGGGATGGAAGAACCAAAATTCTACAAATGTGCCCAAAATGGTTGACAAATGTAGGTTTTGTTTTTGTGTCGGGGTTTTTTTTTAATTTTTAATTTAAGTTTTACTTGTTCCTTCCTGCCGCCTTCGTAATTGCGAAAAAGGTGTTAGAAGAGTGAAAGGTACTCGTACACACAGTCAGTAAGAACACAAAAAAATTGTACATCCTCAGGACAAAAAAAAATCAATTTATTTATTTCAATTAACACGATATTTACACCAATTTCGTTAACTAGATAATGGTTATTAATACAGACCAAGAATACGTCCCTCATTCTTTGCAAAAGCAAGTGAATCGGTTGAAATACTATGCCTACATTTATCAATAACAAATGATTTACGGGTGCACATTGTCCTGCAGCTAATGTGACCGCATCTATAGCTTCTGTATTGGCTTATTCAGCCACGAGTGCGAATGTAACCAAAATACGGTACTCAAAAATCATCTCCAGCATACGTAAAGGGTCAATTGTTGATAATTAGCACAGAGATTCCAGAGGGATAATGTGGTCGATCGAGAAAAAAAAAAGGAGATGCAATGATTTAATATGCCATGAGTTAGAAAAAGACATGAAAAATATCTCGATTCAGTGGCTAGTTACCGTATTTATCTCTCAGTAGTGTCAAATTCCACATATTTGACAGTTTTGACAGCTCTGAACCAGATTTCCATACACTCTTGTGGTTGAGAATTGCCTCAAGCGACAACAGCGCTATCTCTCTAGTTGTAATAGCTCTGTGATAATTAGGGTGTAGGATACTCACACAAAGTCCGGGGGCGTAGCGTTGTCTGCCCACTCGGCGGGCGGGCTCCCGGAGCCGCCGCTCGGCAGAGAATCCAACGAGTCGGGAGTCGCGCTGCGCGACCTCGGTTCACTACCGCTTGAGTTCTGCAACAAGCGAGGCACTTCTTTAGAACCATGGCTGGATGAACAATATCAAATATGATTGCACTTCACGGCAAGCTTTTCATACTTTACTTATTTGGCCATGCAAGACTACACGGTATACTTAGGTACCTAGTCATTCATAGATATCTGTGGAACCGTGGTGGTAGGTACCTAGCCTTTGTAAGACTTTGATCATGATATTGATGAATGTACAGTCAATGCACCTCTGAAGAAGGAAACTAACCTTCTTCAGAGCAATGCACACGTCGAATGTCATCATCTACAAATAGATTAAGCTATCTATACCATTGAAGAGATTATAGTGCCTGTGTACTTTCCGATGCCACGAGTAGTTAATAATGCCGCATAAATTCTTGCAGCAAATTGGCACAGTGAAGCTACACTAACAATTTATGGCCCTCATTCTATGATAAAGAACTAGTATTAAAACAAAATTCAATAAATCTTTAGAGAAGCAGTAAGATGACTGTTAATTCTCAAAACTGTTACAACGATTTATCGTAATGCAAAACGGTACTCCCAACTTTGTTACAACATTGATTCCTTCCTCAATCAACTTCCTACAGTTCTTTAACCAATCAATCAATTCATAATTGCTTCAACAAAATGATCGATAAACGCCGCAATCAGGGAAACATACGCGCTAACATCTCAGCCATTGTTCGAAACGAGCACGGGTTTTTGTTCGTAGAGAAAGCACGCTGTGGGAACCGTCTGTCATGTGCGGTGTATGACAAACTGTGACATCTTTATGACTGAATGGAGAGGAACAGGTTTTGTTGGCTCACTCTAATTTTAATTTCCAGTGTCTAGTTCCCACTGACTTTGGACATGCAACTGCAATTTATGGCACTCAGGGGTATGAAAGGCATGATGACTAAAAAATAATAATTAGTCCGTCAGATAGACTATCAAAAAATATCAGACATGTATTTTTTCTTTGCTCAATTAAACAAAAATTGATGAAGATATAGTTCATCAAAGTTCCGCGCGACGTCACAAGTGCTATACAAATGTATAGACTTCTGTTAGAGAGGTGACGTCACAACCCCCACTCTCAAACATTGACAAAGTTTATCTTTGTCATATGTTGTTTAATTGAGAAAAGAAAAAATACGTGTCCAATATTTTTTTTAAATCTAACTCACGGACTTATTATAATATTGACTTTTTTATCCAGTCATAATACCTATTGATGACCGAAACGTGTTGCTTGCGTTGAACCTATTCGTAGCTATCAGGAGTTACTTAACAGACAGTTTGTAATTTTTATCAGGGTGTGGCGCGTATGAGTTTTCGAGCCATAACTTTTATGTTACCGTCAATTGATTTGACCCACATTATTTCATTAGGTAAATGACTGCTTCCGACCTACTTGGCGTTTATGTCCATTGTTCGGATTCCTACCAACCTCAATTATAACTTCACAATGAGCTCCTAGAAAAGAAAACATTGCGTTTGTCAAAAAGAGAAACCAAAATTACGTATTGTATGTATGTCCCCACACTCGGTTACATAATTTCATTCTTCGGAAAGCTAATAGATTGATGACTGTTGGATATTTAAGACAAATTTTGGCGAAATTTTAACTAATATAATTAACTATGATGTCATTATGCAACTAATGACTCGGGATATTATTTTATGACTCTTACGCAATGCTAATAGATCGCTTTACGTGGGAGGTAGAGCTAGAGCCTTATAAAGCCAGACAGTGGAAGTCGAAATTCTGATGCCGTTTTCCTTATTGGTCAGATTAATCATAAATTATTATTGTATCGCGTCTATTCACCGATAGACTATAGTTTTTATGTGTAATGTTAGTAGATAAAGGTAGTTCTAGGACAATCGTTAGATATTTATGTATTTGTTGGTATCTTGTTCGACCTGCTGAGGAGAATAAGTCAAAGAGCACTTATTCTCTACTTCTATGTTCTGTTCTATTTTGTACCACAAGAACGAAATAATTTAAGTGTAATCACAATTTTTGAATATCTCAATAGTCCTGTTTACTTTTTTTTAATAAACATTGTCACTTCTGAAAATATAAACAGCCTCACGTGATCCAAAACTTGACACACAACAAAAACAACAAAAAATGCTTACTGCAGCGCCTCCTAGTGACCTATCACCCTAACACTTGTCTTAGAATATGCACCAATTAAACTCAAACCCAAAACTGAAAACTGCATCAAAAACAGATCAGTACTTTTGGAAAAAAACTGCAACATAGGTTTGCACAAACATCCTCTCACCCCAAACGCATATACCGTCTCGGTTCCGTGGTGGGTAAAATACATTTTTTTATCTCATCAACTCATTCGAATCACCTTCCCGACTTACACTATCCCAATTTCGAAAGCAGTTCACTAGACCTAATGAAGTTACAAAAGAAACTACGTTATCGCTGTTTACTTCCTGTCGCAGCCTCAGCTTGGAACAGTAAATAAGGCAGTATCGATTAGAAACCGCAGTTCATCAATATGCCAAGTTCAGCCGGCTAAGGGCATACTCGCCACCAGTGGCACCAGTCAGACAGGAAGCACAGCCGCGAGTAGTCATGTGTGTCAGTGGCGACACGGTGGAAGTAGGCAGAGAATTAACTGACCACAAACACCGGCACTTATGCAAGTGCAAGTACGAGTATTTGTACAGGCTTAATGACCAGACTAGATTTTCGTGAAATACTTGTACTTTATTAGGTGCTTTGGAATTTCCCGAAAGCTCGTTCTACTGGGCCAGCAATTTTCCTTTGTGACAGCTATAGAAATCACTACATGGTATAAAATAAAGACGCTTACCGCTGTCTGTCCCCATGTATGCTTATATCTACGCAAACTACGCAACGGATCTTGATGCAGTTTTTTTTTAATCGATAGAATGATTCAAGTGGAAGGTTTATATGTAAAATACACTTGTGCTAAGCCGGGGCGGGTCGCTAGTAAAGATATAAGTAAGTGCTACAATCTTTAACTTCACTAGGAAATACCACTTATCGGTCGCTCAATCGAATGGAACGATAGCAATCTACTAAGTATCTGTACCAAGAACTATTAATTTTGCTATAGCAGGAAAGACATAGTAAGATGCAGTTATCGGGTTATTTTCCGTACACTTTACATCAGATTTTCAAAAAGCATGACGAAGCGAGAATGCAACATTTTCTAAGTCTAAGCGATTCAAATACCTACTTATAGCTGATTTGTTTCATCTCGATCGTGATACTTTTCGATAGGGATCGATAGGGATAAGTTAAGAAAGAGTAGCTCAAAACAGGAATAAAAAGCGAAAAAAAGAAGTGTGTGCCCAGTTGTAGGATGAAACAAACTGTCAATGATAATGGGGAAAACACAGCTCAAAGAAAAACTAGTACTCATCAATAATTATTTTTCGCAATAAATGGCAAAACCGCCTTCCATCGCGTACATAAATGGAGCCACCTTGGGAGTATACCCTTTCGAACTAAAAAATAATTTTTCGATTCGGTTCACAATTACCGAAATTATAGATGTTCATCGTGTACAAATTTTGGATATTTCGCTCGAATTGTTTACATTATTGTTGGTTTTTTTCAAAAACGGCTGAGCCGATATCTGTAAAATTTAAATGGGACTACCTCGGGAATATACTCTTTCGAACTAAAAAATAATTTTTCGATTCAATTCACAATTGGCAAAATTATCGAAGAACATACACACGAACATAGAACCTCCTCCTTTTTGGAAGTCGGTTAAAAAGTACAATAATATATACAATATAGATTCTATTTCCGGATTCCCGGTTATCTCAGGTACTTAAGTAATACGTGACCTAATTCTCGTGATCTAATAAGAAGCTTTACAAGTACATCCAACAATTAAGTATGTGAACCACATTGATGCCGATTATACAAGGATAAAGTATAATCCTTGCACCCAAGGTGAACGACTTTAAACAAAGATTCAGTTTAGTCAGCCTGAATGCGCTTACTGGGAAGTAACTGTAGGACAGACGGACGGAGGGACGGAATAATAATATGATATTAGTACGAGAATGGGAATTAAGTGTATACGCATCGTTTGATGTGCGTTGAGCCGCGTGATATCAGTGATTACAGTCAAACGTCCAAAGCTACTTATGAGAACCAAAGCACTAAGTAGGTAAGTTCGTATAGGCCGGGTGGCTAACCCTGGTGTCAGAGTTTTTGAGCCGCCTGAAGGCCTCTGACTCTGACTTGGCTAAACGGTTAAAACAAACGTAGCGCTCGTAGCGTAGTTTGATTAGGTGTTTGTCAGCGCTCACCGAAATTAAGCATCGTTCCGCACGGTCAGTATTTGGATGGGTGACCGCGGGTGGCATTTTCCAACTGAGCTCTACCGTGGCTCGGATGACACGGTAAATTGTAAGTTCCGGTGGTTGTTTTTTTTTAACCAAAGCACTAATAATTCATTTATTTACTTGAGTTTATGATTTACTAAGGTGTTGTAGGTACAATACAGAAATTCGCCACAATCCGCCTTTCGGTATTCAAGAAGGACTACTCCTGAGACGTCCGGCTGAGTAGGTACGCTTACAAATAAAAATCAGAAAATCTTTTGAAATTGAAATTTAGTAAAAAAAAACGCTTGAATTTTTAATAGAGGTGATTCAATGGATGTAGCATAATAGGTATCGATCAATGTGATGTAAGGGAAAATTATCATATAAACATTCTTCTAAGGATGATTATGTAATCGTCATTCTTGGTTTCTAAAAACAGTTGAAAGAAAACGACATCATTGATATCTTGCATAAGCAGCGTAAGTTAAATGTTCTATACGGGTAGTAGCTAAACTGTAAAAATGTAATCTGTCAACTTAACATTATGTTTGAGAAAATGTCTTGATCTTACTATATGTATATGTATTTCTATACCATTTTAAAATATTCCGGAAGCTAGCATAGAGCCTTGAACAAGAGCGTGCCATGTTTCTCAATGGAACCGATTATTTGTCTTAATTAAATTAACCGCGTATAAAAACCTCTAACAGACTACATCGATGTTCTTCGCGTGAATAATCTACCTCACACGAACACCTACATTGTAGAGTCGGCAAAATTATGGAACTATAAATTATTTAGGTATATCTTGTTTAGAATATGCGAAGGTAGCGCTAAGACTCATCTTCACAGATACGTTAGCCGAATTAAGACGCATATTAACACGATACTACCGCCAATTCTTACCCATTAAGTAGTTAGTACCTTCGTTACCTTGAACACGTTAAAAATGGAAAACAATAAGCGCGAGTTTCCTGCGCAATTACCCGTATTCATATCTTCTCGCTCCGAGATTTGAAGGTACTTTCAATATATTAAATCATTATTGACATATTCAACGTAATCTATTTGGCTCTATCAATTAATTCCTAAATACCTAACAAGTGGGTACTCCAAAATTCCCACTACATCTGATTGTAGAGCACTACGCGTACTACTTACTCATAATATAATAATTGAACTGTGAGATTTTTTAAGGTCGGGCTAAAATACATTCCTGAAATTAATGTTTTTTTTTATTTAATTTTATTTTTATTTTAAAATAAACAAATCAAGTAATATCAAATTAGGTATTACTTTTCAATAATTTCAATAATGTCCAAAAAGTGTAGTGTTTATGCATATGTATGAAGAAATGTAGTTTACTAAGTAGGTATATAATTTTTACACAGAAAATTATTCTTACCGAAAAACGCATGGATAAGTACTAAAAAATCACAAATTAAGGATTTTGATTGCTAAATATATGTAGAGTTCTAATATCAGCTACAAAAGAGCTGCACGGATTTAAATTATTCCCGTTTGAAGCAATAAAATGCGATAGCGATAGATATCGACTATTGGTTTAAAAAAAAAAGGTAATCAAGTTTTATTGGTATAGATAATGATCAACCTACATCCATAATCCTATACAAAAATAACCAAAGGGCTAATGGCCGCTGCAATAAGGTTACCTAACCCGCAGATAACGCGGGTAGTTATAGCCGTTAAATAGTGCGTGAGATAACGTTGTTTACTCAAAAACGAGCCAAATAACAAACAGATGAAATCTAAGCTATTTTGTAATCTTATCGTAGGCCAATTTACCCGTATTCGTGGAACAACACTTTCTATTTCGTTGTTTCTGTTAAATGGTGGTTACGTTAGCTCTATGTTTGAAATAACTATAAATCTTGTCAACTTAGTTTTTGTATACCGCTGAGATCGTTATTCAGGCGCTAATTCCTATTATTTTGTAATGTTAAAGTAGTACCTGCCTGAAATTAGTGTTACTAAGAGTTATGGTTAGTGTTAGGTAATTGTTAGATCATTTTAGAGTAGAACAATGTGGGTAGTGTCATAGAAATATAAAAGTCGTTTTTTATGTTTCTATTGTATTTGAACAGGTCTTTAAGGTCATATGAGTTGCTTATTTATTGAGAAATTTGCACAGATGTTTTTCCAAATCTAAGTTTCTAATTGGTTTTTTAGAGTTGATCTATGATCAACTAATAAATATGTTGATAAATGATCTTCTGCAGGTACCTCATAACGCTTCAATTTGATCGAGTTCACAAGTGCCACGGTATCGTCAGATTATTTTCTATAGATTCTCAATTTTCAATAGCATTATGATTACTGGTATTGTCACTCGAAATTCCACGGATTTTGTTAGACTAAAATCTTATCAGAAACTTCGTAGTAACTTAACTAAGCTAACTTTACCAATGCCTCCAAGTAGGTCTTGACCATTGCCAGCCCCTTACAGCTCTCCATCTTCTCGCACAGCTTCGCCTTCATCGTGTCGCAAATCATGGCGACGGCAGTGAGGCAGCCACGTCCACAGATATCACAAACCACACAAGTCCGCACCACGCACTAACCAAACGCACTATGCCGATTCAGTTTTGAAATTTACCGGACGCAATGCAATTATCCGCCGACAAACGTCCGTTTACGAATAACTCTTCACACACGCTCACAACTAATCACCTCTGTAATACACAACTTTACAGTTTTTCATAATAATCTAACGTTTGAGTTATACGAGATTGTTTTGTAACCTGTAACTAGCAAGAACGAAACGCACGGCTCACCTGTCAAAATAGGTCGCCTTTCGTCGGACGTCAACCGAAAACTAACTTTAACTAATCGTACCTTAATTGCATGCTTATCTAACTACTGTACATATCTATTGGTCCTAATATGTCTGCACATTGCTAAGCATTAATCAACTAGCCCGCTTTAAAGCTATTTATATGGTTCCGGACGAATATTTCGTTTAATTTATCCGTTAGTTTTGAATGTAATGGATTCGTTCAATTGATGCGTTGGTGTGAAAATTCAAAAAAGAAATTGTGGAGGTATAGTTTGGCAATAGGGCACGAGCACGACATACATTGATTGACACACAAATTTGTTCTCATTGGACTTGAACGAAACGTATCTACTTATCTAGTACGATTTCGAAAGAGGATGAAGTAAGAAAAGTAAATAGTATAGAATCGGATAATAACACATAGATAGTTGACTTTAAAGCCTCGTAAAGGTTTGTTGTAGCACGGTCATTTCAAAACGAGTTGTGAGGTCATAAAAGTCAAAATGAGACATCACTACACTGAAAGGAACATAAAAGATTTATGACCCGAAGTCTCAATTTAAAATGACCGATCTGTATTGCTGCTTTTCTAGTCGATTAACCCAGAGAGCTGGCGTGCTCTACGGTGCTACTTACCTCGCCTTCAACGCTACGCCTCTGACAATGCTTTCCGTTTAGTATTGCTTGTGGTCTACCGCAAATGGATATCAGTAAGCTGTTGCTAAAGCTGGTTACACGTTGACCGAAGTTTTACGGTATGTTGCAAAAATTTAGATAATAATTAGGCACTTTTATGCTAGCACAAATTTGCTCTAAATGTGAATACTCGTATTTAAAATTTAATTGAATTGAAATTTAACTAGGAAAGATGTCTTAAGGATTATGTTGTATTTTTAAAGTATTATGCAAATATCGCGAACACCAAAGCTCTCGACCGAGAAAAATAGGAAGAGGGGAGGGAGGCCTTTGCCCTGCAGTGGGACGATAACGGCTAAAATATAATAATAGGCAAATATCGACTGCGATTTCAGCAACTGACAATACAATAGCTCCACATTATGACAACAAACATCAATTAATTACTTATATATCACTTAATAAATACTTCCCCCAATTTACTTACATCAAAAAACATATTTCTCACAATAATTTGTTCACATTTTCTTCGATCGTTCTCGTCTATTCATTCACACTCATTTCCAACATTATCTCTGTCATACTATTAACCCCTTCTCAATCTACACGCCTATCTTTTAATAGAACTTAAATTAAAGAAAAAGTACAATTAAAATGTAACGAAGAACAAATAAACGACTCATTGCTAGCAACTTTTATAACTATATACTTAGCTTTTAAGAAAGCTCGATTATCTTGATATAGACAGACAGATCTAGTGTCGACTGTTGATAGGTAAAAACTAGAATTGTCTGATTTCTAATGCGGTGAAAAGTTATGATATAGAGCACTGGGACGGAAAGAAAATTGGCTTTTACCGAGTTGTTTACATGCTAAGCTACTCTAAGAGAAAGAGAGAATCCGATTCTAAAGTATGATAAGTAGTATTCTTATTATTAAAAAGTATTCTTTCTTTTGCTAAACCAATAGATAGGTAGTTATTCGAACAATATATTCAAGTTTTACTAGTTTTCGGATGTACGAGTATTACTAGTTGTTTGGCTTTTGCTTGGTATTACTTTAACACTTCAAAATACACACAGGGTGACCCAGGGAAAATGCCAAAAAATGTTCCTGATATTTATTTTATACTAGACGACCCGCCCCGGCTTCGCAGAGGTGTATTATACATATAAACCTTCCTCTTGAATCACTCTATCCAATAAAAATACCGCATCAAAATCCGTTGCGTAGTTTTAAAGATTTAAGCATACAGACAAACAAACAAACGAAAATAGCGACTTTATTTTATACTAGGTAAGGATTATTTTAGCCTATTCACATCACCTCTAACATTTTTAACACAAAAAATTACGTCGATGGCATAATTACATGGGACAGCCATAATTATTATCTTAGCTTTAATGCTTCCCATGGACATATGCCTCTAATATATTATGTATCTAATTAAAAAGAACCGGTTAAAATCAGGTTGCATTCAGCGTGTTCCACTGGCCTTTAGATGTCGTCTGTCTACATTGTCTGCAATAATCTTAAGATAAATTAAGCATCTAGTCAAACATGCTGTATATTCAGTAGGCATTAAGAAAGAAAGATTTAAGAGAACACGCTTTTGTTTTAGTCTCACTTTCTGATGAATTTTTGCATACGATTTACCACTTTCGATCGTAACGCGTAAATAGACAAGCTCAATTATCACTACTAATGTTTTTGTACTTAGGTGTGTTTTGGTATTTTGATGAGTGATAAAAAACATTGGAAAGGTATTCTAATAAATATGTTTTGAAACGAGACATCCATATAGGTTCACCTTTCTGAAGATTAGTTCTATTGAGTAAGGTAAGTAGTCATTTTGATAATAATTAAAATATGCCTAGATGCACATATTTTACCGAGTCTAATAAGTTTCCATGGCTTAAATGTCACGTAATATATGTAAGCCCTAGTTATTTTAATCGCTGAACCTTGGCAGACGTCTTTGGCCTCAAAATTCTGACACCAGCCGGGCTATCGTACGGACCACGAAATAATTCTATCGACGCGTCAGAACGAGACAGAGTTCTGGTGAAGTATAATTATAGCTGTCACTTTTCGTAGTCGCTAAGATAGATTTTTTCTATCTAATGATATAGAATCGGCCTTTACGAACTTGCTTCTTACAAGTTGAAGTAGCTAATGTAATGTTATATCAATGTCGAATTGCCGACCGCCAGTCTGGGAGCCCGCAAGCAAACAAGTTATCGGAAGCTAACGGTCCCAAAAGCTCAACATGACACCGCCGCCCACGGCCAGTTTGGATGCTATCGACCGTGACTGTGGGTATTACAATACTCATTACTCTTATCTTCAAGATGAGCAATAGGTATACTCGTATGAGCCTCTTTTTAACGGACTTCAAAAAAAGAGGTTCTCAATTCGATTGAATGTTATTGTATTGTGTGTTACGGGATTACTCTGCCAATTATGGAGTGATTTTGTTGGTATTTTTTATCTTATTTCAGAGGTAGTTTAACAGGTTTACATTTTATCGAAATCGGCTAAACCATTTTTGAAAAATATAGAAAAATGTAAAAAAATACTACATGGATGACACATCGATTCGGGCGACCTATTCGAAATCTGTACACGGTTAAAGTCGGTTGTGCCATTTTTGCCAAAAAATAATTATGAAGTTTGTAGTGTTGACGGTGCTATGCGAAAGATAAATTTTATTAGTCTTGCTTTAGTCTTAGATAAAAAAAAAATGGTTGTCTGTAAAGTCGGTTTACTGACGATAGTTGAACGTGACGTCTTCCGATTGTGCTTCTTTGTCTCGCTCGTTCCGCGCTCTCGCTTGCACTTCAAGCCTTACTTACATGGAACGCCTCAGAGCGAGGTAACGCCGCATGAGTCATGTTTTTTCGTTTCGTGCGTGCAGCCGGCTCTATCGAATTATAAGACGTTGTCACGTCAAAAAAATACAGACCGAGTCGTTTGATTAATGTCAAAGCCACCAGAAACCCCCTGAAGTCATAATGTCATTACTAAAGAGTGTAGCATCGCTTAGCGGTAAAAGCAGCAGGAACATTTAACGTGACATCTGAGTCATGGTAGCACTCAGTAAGCAATACCACCCACGGCCACCCTTTTAAAGACTGACCGCACCGTAACTAAACGGCGGATATTCTTTACATGTATTATAAGAAGCATTTTATAGTCTTCCGAGCTTTTCAATGTTGAAAACGCGTTAATTACTATTTATTTACGAAGTAATTGTTTTTTTTTGCACTGTGGACAAGCTGTTATTTTTATCAATGTCATAAAGAAAATAAGGTTCTAAATAGATATAGCTTACGACAAAGGGCGGGTCCCCGCCGCTCGCACCTGTCTCAGTCCCCTTTGTCGTCTACCCCCGCGCCTCTGTACCGCGCAGGCGAGGACTCAGTTAAACGGTCAGACTATAGATGTTATCATTATTATGTCATCCCTAAATGTGATAAGCAAGACTATAGTGTTTTTCCGATCTCATAGGTAAAATTCTTAGATAACGTATAATCTAAATCCATATTACGTGAACCCAGTTATCGATAATTTGAGGGTCTATGTCATGGATGTACGGAAAATAGATCTCATGTCACGTGGCTTTATCACATAATTTTCACAAAACGGCGTTGACTCCATCCACAACGAATAGAAGACTAAAAATAAGTGGCATTTGTACCATTATCCGACTGCAAATATTTTCATTAAATAGCAGACATCTTCAAGGCGATGATTACCTAGTTATCTTACCTCGATCTTCTTTCTTTCTTACAGCCATGGTCATCTACATCGATTACTAAATCGATACTTCGCTCTATCAATCAGTATGATACTAGGAAACGCATTGAATCACCCATCTTACATAGAACTTTTGCAGCAACACAAAAACTCACTGATTCATGCACAACCTGCTTCATTTTATTTTTATGTTCGTAATATTTAAAATGTGTTTAGATGTGATGTTAAAATTAATTGGTTTTGTGATGCCTATTTCGCGCCTTGATCGAGCTTTTTAACGTTTGGTTTAAATTAATTTTTAACCGTTTATCTTTAAATTCATACTAACTGAATACGTAGTGAAAACTACGTAGGTACCTAACCTATTTAAGATCTTCGGTACTGTTAAGTTTTACAAGACTTTTCTTCACTGATTGTTGAGCATTTACGTCAACAGCACAAAAACTAAAAGGAAACTACAAATACTTGTTGACGAAAATAATGTCGCCAAAGTAAAAAGCAAGTCATCTCAAATAGCTGCTGCCTTTGAATAGATTCACAGAAACTGCAATTGTGGTTTAGTCGTCATTCTTGAATTAAAAATAAATGGTAAACAAGAATTAGGGAGAGGAAATGATCTCAAACTGATGTCTTCTTCGTGTTAAAATTGCTGATTCTCAGTTAAGATAAGCTTCTGATGCCTAAATAATTATCGCGTTTTAAAACTTTGTATTCAATTTATACATTATTATCATCAACATAGCATTCCGGAAATATACCTATAACCGTTTAGCGCATTAGGCTTTCCTCGTAGATTTCCAATAAGACTGGTTTATTCCGACATTGGTATTCCTACGGTCTTGTTAAGATCGCCAGCTTATCATGAATTCTCTAGTAAAAATTGTATCTTAAATATAGTGTATTCTATTCAACATATCATAGGTACTCATAGCTCCCCACTAAGGTTCCTAATGTTGGGAGTGCAGCACAATTAACATCTAGAACTGATATTTAAATTCATCCACCCATCTGGGAATCAAACCAAAGGACTTTAAAGGCATAAAGTAGGCTGTAAGGCATTTTAACATTGTCATTATCTGTAAAAAAATCTTGTCAAAAAGGCACTGACCTCCAAATCCCTAAACACGTCTCTAATATCAGGTTTCCTAGCTCGGGAGGCGGCGCGCTTCCTGCGCACGGTTCTGTTGAGGCGGCGCACGCGGCGGCGCACGGCGGCGGCTTGCTCGCGAGGCAGCGGCCGCACCGCCTCACCCAGCTGCGCCTCCGTCACCTCCAGCCCGACCTGGAACGGGGCTGCCAGGGACCCCAGCCCCGCGGCTTGCAGCCATTCCGTCTCCAACTCGCCTTCTGTGGAAGAAGAAAAAACAAGCTGTAGCTACGAACGTTTCACAAAATTCGTCACGGGATAGCAGAAGAAAATATGAACTGTGTCCCGTAGAGTTAGAAAGGCCGTAGCCAAGGGGGCAACGCCTTACTTAAATCATCCTACTGCTCCTCAGATCCAAGTAAACCTGGTTAAGCCCATGCCTTCGTTCTAGCTATACTCACACGTAGGTACTCTACCCTCTGTTTTACCTTGTAACTAGGTACTGGTGAAAACATTTTTGCAATAATGTTTGGAAGGATTTAAAAGAGGTGTTTTACTGACTAAACGTTAGCAGGGCACGGTCATTAAATATCGGCTGGCCTTGCAAACAGATGAGAGATGACAAAAAGGTTCTATTTCTAAGACCAGGCTCTTTGACACGACTAATTTATCACTTGGCTGCATGTAGGCCGTGCAAAATTGCACCAGGATGTTCTACTTGCTCAACCAAACTGCATTGCGTTAGTCATTTAAAGATACAATGTGTCAGAATTTTGTAATACCCAAAGGACAGGTACAGCAATAAAATATGACTGCAGGATGTTGCGTAGGTGTTCAAAAGCACGCCTATTTCGTGTTAAATCGTACAGACATTTTACTCTAACTGTACACCATACTTTTCCGCATCGTTACTCGTCGACAGCAATGTTCCTATAATCATCATACTTTCCTAGTTCCATTGTCAAACTTCAAGTTCCTGCTTCTATTTTCTAAGAATCTTCAGAAACGTTTTAGAAGACAGCGTGACTCCTTATATGTACTCCAGACATGTGAATGAACGATCAGCTATTGGCAAAGTGTGTTGTGTTTCCAATAAGGAGATGCATCGCGTTCAATTCAAAGGGAAACGTGTGATTCACTAAGATAACCAGATCCAAGCAGACTAGCAGACAAAGGAAGGAAACCAATACGGGCAAATAAAGACGCTACTCCATATAGAAAGTCGTAAGACCTCATAAATAAACACAGGATAACAATCGCTGTCAAAGTAAAGAGTCTGGTTATGGTAACCTTTTACAAAGGAAACTTCTAAGATTTTACTGCGATAAGGACCTAAATGATTTATGTTGCAGTGATGTAGACACCAGTACCAACAAAAAGTATGACAGACAGACTGGTTAGTCTCTCAACACGATTCACAGTCATGTTACAAGTTTTTGCACAAACAAATATCTTCCGCAAAGTTTTTTGCACTTCACTTATAACTTGTATGATGTTGCTACATGTGATCACTCACTAATGGAGACTCAGTTTCGGAGGAAAAAATCGAAGGTCAAAGAACCTAAAAGATATTATCGAACGCTGAATGATCAGGCTCATTTCGTACATGTTTTGTCTCGGTCAGGTATCGGCACCGGCAAAAAATCTATTGTTCTAGTGTTACAGTGTCATTCGCCGGTTTGATTGGCATTAGTGATAACTATGATTTGCATACAATTATTGAATTACACAAATAGGAATAGATAAGTTGTTAACCAAAAAAAATCAGAAGAGAAAGAACTTCAGAAGTTATGACTGCAATATTAATATTTAGAGCTTTTAAAGTGCATATTTTCTGGTTTGTTTTAAAGAACACAGTTCCCCTAGAGTTTAAAATAGAGTTATATAAATCAATTAAGCAAACTAGAATATCAGTTAACTTTTTAACAAGGATGCGTCCTACAGGATGCTTCATTTGTACACGGCTGTTAAATTTAACTCTACCGCATGTCTGACTCACGCGGTCGTTGCTACTGAGCCGCTGACTCCTCCAGCTTTCCGATGCTTTGTTTTACAACTTGAAATTAAGCAGAACTCCCTCGTAAGTTGAATTGTGTGCAACTTAGATTGGTTTTATTTAGATAAAGTTGGTACAACAATATTTTAGTGATAGAAATGTAACATGTGGAGATTTTGCTATCATCAATAAGTTGACAACTTGCAATATTTTCGATTTTTCTAGATTTAAGTAGGTAAACAATGTCGATATAGTAACTTGGCGAAAAACAACTATAGATAATTATTTAGCCAGATCTATAATTATTAGCCAGATCTATAAATAATTAATTGGTATTATCAGATGTAGATTTAAAAAAAATAGCTAAGTGTAAGTTTGTAATTGTACCTAAATTAAGTACCTACTAAATATTGCACGCCCGTTAAGGGTCTACTATTGGCACTAATTTAAGTATTAATGAACATCTTTGTACATAGTATTGCAATAAATGATTCTTATTCTTATTCAGGTGTTCATTTTTTTGGGGTCTACGACGCTACTGATAAATGCTGCACATGTTAAACTTATAACGCTTTTGGATTTTTAAACGTAGGGATCCCATATGATTGCATTTCGGTGGTGAATTACTTATGTTCAAATTGTTTGCGTTTAACCCGGTTTCCTGAAGAATCTAAATTTTTTGGCAACACTTAACACAAGATTACACAAATATTTGACCTACTTGGCAGTACCGCCGTTGAGTTTGAGTTTTTCGGCGGCAACCAAAGTACTAAAGTACCTATAATATTGTATTACTTACACAGTGCAATCGCAAGTATTTATTTATTACATATATATATATCGCAACTTAGATGACTTTCTTATCAGATGACGTTCAGTGTGAATGTAATCGTGTAAAAAAATATGCTACAAATATCCTGTGAAATGAGACTCATGGGCGTAGCTTAACTAACATCATGTTACTTTTCTACTGTTTAATCTTTTTGAAACTGTCTTAGCCTTAATGATATTTTTTGCTAAATACTTATTTCCTAGTTGAAAGTGTATACTCTTTACGAAAGCAATTAAAAACCACATTTCGAATTACTCGTTTTTTAAACTAAGCACAATACTTGCATATAGTTAAAAAATAGTGTAAAGTTGTAAACATAACCCCCCGGTGGTCGTTTAGAATGTCATGTGCTGTCAACAAGTGGCAAGTGTGGCAACACTCGACTCGCGTGTTGTGGTAACACTGATCATGTGTTAACAAGCAGCAAGTGTGGCTCTACTCCTTGTGTAAACATCCTGCGCACGAGTGCGCGGAGCTTCCTGACGGACGATTTATCTTCATTTGTTTTGGGACCAATTTTGTTTATAAACCGTTTAATTTATTTTTAATTGCATATTTTAACGTAGTAGCAACTATCAGCTTAAAATTTGGAAACAAAGGCGCGGGATTACGTCGCATGTATTGGCTCTTAAGTTTATATAAGTAAACATCAAAATAACAAAACAACTAGAATTATTTACCTTCACTAGTACGTAATCAATTTAAATTATTAAACAGTCTATGACTAAATATCTAGCACAAACATTTAAAACCTTTGTAGATACGAATTACTTATTCAAACTCACCGATAACGTATTTCGCTTGGAAGCGACAGAATGCTCCAATTACACACATTGACACAGACACTATTTAAACAAATACCACAATTTTATCACAAAACTTGACGGCAACAAAGTCAAACTCTCTCTGAACGTCGACGTCCACAAACTAAACTTAAAACGTAATTAGTGTCACTAAATTAACCAAACTAATTGACTGTTGCTCTTATTTCAATATTTTCGGGGCGTACCATACGTCAAACTTCAATGAGCCGAAATAAACTCTACGATTGCCAATGCGCTGATAATATCAAGTTTTGTGACGAAACATTGACGATACAATAAGGGACTACGTGATTACAGAGGCTGGACACGTCACAGGGTGAATCGATTTTCCTACATGAAGCATTGTGTTATCTGACGACAAGCAGTCTACATTTTTGCTGAATGTCGTGTCTTCTCTCGTACGATCCTTATCTAAAATCGATATAATTTTATAATGGGCCGCAAATTAGTCATTGTTTTTTAGGTCAGGTAGCTTAATATCCTGTTTGCAGTTCCGTAAAAGTTAGATAATTTTACGCTGATTGATAATTCAAATGACGCGCTTGTTTTTTTATATTTGAACTCTTTTTTTATCTGCAAGAAAATTGAAATGATTTTTAATTTTTTTAACAAAATTCGTCGCGGAATCAGTATAGCGGGTTAGCTCAGTGGTCCAGAGCGTCGGGCTAGTGATCCGAAGACGCAAGGTTCGAATCCTGCATCCGCGAAGAATTTTTGAAATGTTTATCATAAAAAGTAACTCTTTGCAAGAAAATTGTTATCGATATCTTTATCATGATGTTTCGACTGATAATGATGAGGTTCCAATATTTTTCAATTTTCACAACATCATAATGTTTTACTTGAAGATGTTGCTCGTCGATACAATTTAGTTGTTTGCACTATTCGACTCCGTGATCAAGATAAAATAAACCTTGTCATTTTCACTTTGACATTTAACCGCTTTGACGTACAAATTTCGCGTGTAGTGACGTCACGGGCTACGTCTTTACGCGTCGTCGGGTCGCGTGGCCCGCGCCGCGGCGCTCCTCTTACTGACGCCCGAGTCCCGACTACCAAAAGTTTATTATGGTCATGTATTAATAGAATTCGATATATATAAGCTTTCGTTGAATATGCAGCTCGCGATGAATTCAGTTGAACTCGAACAGGTTTAGTATATCATAGAGTATTAGACTAAGAAAACGATCGAATCTGTTGAATCGGTCTCTAAAGGTACCGTTAGCATTGAAATTGAGGATGAAGATTTCGAAGAGTTATTTTTTTCGGATATCGCTAACTTGCTTTATATTTTCTACTACTTAGTACATAAACTGCAGTTGCGGTACAAATATAAATATATCTATGTCAATGTAGCGCCAGCGCAGCGTCTAGACGGTCTATATTCGTAGCGGAGATTCACTCGGAAACTTTATAAACTCGCTGTAAATAATATTAAATCGTCGGTTTGTCTATCCACATCAAAAACAAATTCATTGAAAGAGCTGCCTACGCCAATAATAACGTCATAAACCTGTCAATATCTTAGAAGTTTTACTCGCAAAAAAATCCGTAAGTGATCATTATGGAAAATTATGACGAAAGAACGATGTAATTTAGCAGTTATATAATGTAGCTTACCAGTATCAAGGCCACTAAAAAACTGCGACGAATCAAACCACATGATCACCATTTTAAAAAAGATACGGCTTCGTAAAAACATGTACAAAAATATTAAATAAAAATTGTTCTAGTCAAACTTCGGTAACGGATGCACAAAACACACTGACTCTAACTTGTCAAGCAGTCTCCTTATCCTAAAAGGAACAAAAGGACAAGCAAATAATCAAATAATGAGAAATATTTTAACTCGGTAACAACAAGAGATTAGGCGTGTAGTTAATTGCCTACCTACAATACTTAGGAAAGGTCTCAGCCAATATTAACTTTACATTAATTAAGGTAGATCAACATATTTTATGAACCATATCATTGATAAAATCAACAAATGTAATGAACCATGTTATTGATAAAATTGCTATAGTTAATTGAAAAAAATCCGTGAAAAAACAAAACACTACGCCGTAAACGAATTAAAAAACTTAAATTAAAAATTTAAAAAGCCCCCGACACAAAAACCTACCTTAAAAAAGTACGAAAAGAATTTTGGTTCTTCCATCCCCACTTTAACCCACCATAACTCTTAAACGGCTCAATCGATTTTTATAAAACATAGCTAAGAACACTCTCGACTAAGTCTCCTTTCATCCAAAAAAAACTAAACTGAAATCGGTTCAGTGGTTCGGGTGCTATGATGCCACAGACAGACAGACAGACACACAGACAGACACACAGACAAACAGACACGTCAAACTTATAACACCCCTCTTTTGCGTCGGGGGTTAAAAATATACTCACTGAAGATAAAAATATGGGATTGAGACATAGTTGGATCCCATTGATATACACCTCAGTTCACGTAAATACGATCGATTTGGAGCAAACCGCTCGATACACTGATGCAAATATCTTGTTACATTTAAAAAACAAGATAAAAGATAAACTTGAGATATTAGTATAGTTGCTGTACAATAAAGTCGATAAAGTTTATTAATAGTTGGGCATATACTCTGGAAGGAAGCGCGTGATTTTTATCTTATTGCGTGTTACCATCGAAGGTATTGAAGTTTGGAGTGGTACATTTTTACGTTGTCCCAGATAAATTGGTTCTATTTTTGGATAAAATGAGTTCAATGATTTATTTTTCTTGTTTGACTGACTGAAATAGAACTGTCTCGACTGTGACTTCCTTTTCTGATAGAGTATCTGAAGTATTTTTGTATGTAAATTATTATCTATTTATACCACACAAAACAATCTGTAAGCAGGTAATCTATAAAAGACCTTCGGTCAATATCATTGTTACCATTATGTACCTATATACATATTCAATAAATTCGATTAGTCTACAAGAAATTTCAAGGACAGCAGTACTCATCGTTACAAATGAATAGATCATGTTGCATTTTACTATACCTACTTTATATAGTAAAATGCAATATGATCTATTTGCTTTATTACTACACTAGCTTTTGCCCGCAGCTTCGCCCGAGTGATATTTAGATTTTTGTGCTATCCCAGTACAATGTAGGTGTCTTCAAATCCCGAGTAAATAGGTATCTTCAAGGTAAGCGTGTTACATCCTAGACCGCATATCTGCTTAACATCAGACAGTGTGTAGTCAAACGCAAACCTATTCGAAATAAAAATAAAATAAAAAAGTTAACCACCTTTTATTTTTTCGGCATAAAAAGTAGACATTTTGTCACTTCCCGTCTTTCAGACCATGTCCAATGTCCATGCCAAAAAAAAAAAACAAGTCAATCCGTTGCTGCGTTGCTCTGCGTGAAAGAGGAACAAACCAATAAGCCAACAAATACACATTCGGTTTTATATATTAGTGATTATATGAATATTAAGAGCTTCTACATCAATTGTAACAACAGACGTAAAAGAAGGCTTCAAAAAGTAACCCTTTATGCAGCAAAGTAAGAAACACGCTGAACAGGCTACGAGTATGTACCGGCAACATCTTTAGTATTGTATTAATTAAATGTCCAGAGACGATGATGACCTTAGCCAAAAGGAAGCTCAGTCAGTTTATCATAAAAAGACAACCAACAAAACTCTTGGAAGTTATAGGAACGCTGCACGCCATTTGGTCTCGCCTTAGTACATCTTCACGCAGATTTAATATAAGTGCCAGAACATTAACAATTCAGGAAGCGAAACAAACAATGGAAATTTTAAATAATCACGACGAATTCATGACCACTTTGATAAATTCCTACTTACTAAACGCAAGAGCACTATAAGCTTGTAAACTATAAAATGCGACTTTTTTTTTCGCAGCTTGGCGGTATTGAATAATTTTGTAACGAACTTTTGTAAATGCAAAGACAGTGATCTGAAACAGGGAAAAGACCGGTAACAAAGGAACAAACAGAGGAGGTCTATAAGTATTCAAAAGTAGATTAACACAGGCTAATGACATATGTATCTACTTACATAGATAGGTAACAATAGGAATATATTTCATCTTAATTTACAATAGGTATTTTACTATAATCATAGACATTTTAATCGTAGTATAAAACATTACCAAAGAGAAATACACAAATTTTCCAACAACTACATACGTTAGTTTAGTTTCCTTACCACGATTTACTCCATTATAAAATTAAGCTTATTTGCTTGAATAAATTACACTAAATTATAAATCAAAACATCTTGACACCGTATACGGAGAAAGAAATAAGGATGCACCGTTAGAATGCCAAATATATTCGTCCACTCATGATCGGGGATAGTGTGTTAAGCACAGATACCTGACCAGAATCAATTACTTTACTATGCAACTGCTCGATTTCGCTAACGAATTCAAATGAGCGAAGTAACCAAGTCATATATTTTGTTAATTTGCAACTCATTTGTACTTACGAGTATCACCTTCGATACTCAGACTGTAGACTGACTAGACTGTAGAGAAGTAAAAAACTTATGCAAACTCATACTAGGGGAGCATGAGATTGCATAGGTTTTATTCATCTCGATTCATTAAATAATGGAATGGAACTGCGCAAATGGCGCCGAACGAATCACGTAGAAAATTGTAGTTTACGAACTCTAGGCTCCTGAACTAATTCAAAACTATATTTCAGAAGCCGAGCGAAAGTAGGTAAAATAGATAATATTAGGTTGTTAAAGTAAAAGATATATTTTAGTATGTAAGGAAATGAAGGAAAGTAAGGAAATGAGGTTGCAGTAAAAGCCAAATAATAATGTAAATAAACAAATTATAAAAGTAACTTATTACTCGGGACATTTGGAGCTAGCGTAAAATTTATTCACTGAAGATTACATTAAGAAAATGCAATATGCTTAGTAGTAAGCTAGTATTATGCCGATGAAATGATAATTACATAGTATAAAACAAAGTCGCTGCCCGCTGTCTATCCCTATGAATCTTTAAGACAACACAACAAATTTTGATGCGTTTTCTTAATAGATAGAGTGATTCAAGAGGAAGGTTCATATGTATAATACACTTGTGCGAAGCCGGGGTGGGTCGCTAGTTATGTATAAATTCAACGAATCGTTTCGCATATAAATTCGTACAAGATGTACATACAGTAAGTACATTACATAAGATTTTTGTATACAGTAAGCCTAATAGATCGGTTGCGCCGAAACGGGCGCTGGAAAACGCATTTAATCAGAAAAATCAAAACATGATAACGGAAAATAGCAAATAATACATTTCTAGTTGTATAATATAAATAATCTAGATATAAAATCGCCAGCGACAGCTCTAAGTTGTACAATTTAAATAATCTAGATATAAAATCGTCAGCGAAGGCTCTAGCATTACGCATTCCGATCATAGTGCATGAAATGATACAGACATCACATTTCATGATGAAAAGTGTAATGCTTGTCACATCGCGACGGTTGCGTGCCTGCGCGGGCGCATGCGATCGGATGCCGAATGCCGATGCATTATAATATAACCCTCTAGATTCAATATGCACCATACTATCATTATCTAATCATGAGATCACTCGTAGAACATCCACTTTGGGATATAAAGCCTACCTCAGAGATCATATCAATCATAGCCCAGTTTCACCCAAGTTACTAGTAAGTACAAAATGTAAAAATACAGCCAGGCGACTTAAGTTATACTAGGTCTAACCACCCGGCCAATACGAGCTTACTAAAATACCTACCCAAAAAAATAAGATACCAATAACATTTAATGTTAGCAATATAAGTTTTTATTTTATTTATCATTGATATGGCTATAATTACATTTCAGCTACAAGACGCTTTTTGCTGAGATTCTAAAATATCCGGTTTGCATTTGGCGCTTAGGTACTTGTATAGACGTAGGCAGGGAAAATTGCCTGCTTCCTTGCTCACCCCAGAATACTTGAAAAGCAATCGTTATATTTTTCTGGAGGACAAAAACAGGCAACTGCCACCTAAAAGAAAATCTCCAGGTCCGCAAATACGTGTTTGAGATCTTTATCGGATTAAAAAAAACAATCATTAGTTTATTTAGACACAAAGGATTGATTTTATGACAATATACTTAATAACTGTTTATTCAAATTCAGTTTATTCAAGAACGTAATATTCGTCATTCATAAATTTGAAAATCGAAATTAACAGACAAATAAATGATAATTAAAAAGTACTAATTACTTTATCTGGGACTAAGATAACAGCCTAGTGTTTTAGATGGCTTATTTAGAGATTTACACTCCGTTAATATTGCAAGTAAGTAGGTATACCTACAGATAGACTACCTACCTACTAGAATAATTGTAACTACTTATAAGAAAATCTGACATCCTATCTACACACTTTTACAAAAAATTAATTATAAAATGTAATGTTACTTATTTATTGAAGTGAAACTTCAAATGCGACTTCCAACAAGGTTGCGTTAAACGTTTAACGCCACCATGGAGAGGGTATAAAAGCACTGTTGCGTCGATGTTTCACTTCTTCCGCGCGCAGGGACCACTTGTACTTCGTTAACTTATTATCTTAGAAATTAAATGAAAACATACCTACTTAGTATACTCGCTCATACCGGTTTCGTTCTAAAACTTCATAAAGTTATAAAAAAAAATATCACGGGTAATGTACCCTTATCAACGATTGTTATTAAAGCTAATAGCTGATTTCTTTACATTGAAAATGTTAAAGATAATAAATAAGTAGGTAATCTTATAATACTACAATCTAAGTAGGTATAGGTTATACAAATATCTAGATGTCAAGACTTTCTATCAAAATACCTAGAGTCCAATAATAAGAACGAGGTCTTTATTGGTTAACCAAATATTTTGATGAAGATAGTACAAACAGTGACCGTTAATTCATCAAGAAAAAGCAAAAAAATCACTGTTATTTACATTTTCTTGAATTAGGTTTACAACTCTGATATATTATAAAGTTGGGGATATTTTAACTGCATGCTAGATTGCTACTAGTACGAGTATGCTAGAACGCTTTTTTTCTTACTCAATTAAATGTGTGTCTTTTTCATTACGATACATTAGTTGATTAGAAATAACTCCCTAGGTATATATTATTTATGATCACATTAGATTTTTCTTACCTACTTTCATTCTAACAATGCATCTGATGAGCGATCTCAAAAAAATTACAAAAAAAATAGTTGAATAGGAACAAATCCCTTTGTGTATTATTTCTGTTTATTGTACATTTTTGTTACTTTCATTCTATTGAATCTGATGAAGATGGCAATGATTTCAAACGCTTAGGAAAATTTCCCAGAACAGTACGCTCCAAAATATTTACAAAACAAGAAGCAACCTTACCTAGGCCCTTCCCACGCATCAACTGGGAAGGTGCGCGGGCGCCGTGACGGTTGTTCCCCTGCTCCCTGTTCCCAAAGAAACTGTTTACTATTACCACCACGTGGGAACCGTTTTTAGACGTACCTACTCTCTAAATAGACGCACGTTTCCGTAGCGTAACACGCCACCGGAATAACTCTGATTCTAGCCTTAGATTAAGACGATGCGACTAAGTGTTGGTTGGTAAAATGATGGAACTAATTTTTTTATACATTTCTTGTGCAGTAGTTCCAAAGTGCGATGGTAGCTCCACTAATTGTGAACATAAATTGGTAGCTCTACTAATATCTTGACGCGTGGTAAAATGTTTATGGGCATTTCAATTTTCATCGCACGTGACGATTGGCTGTGGCTGGTTGTGGACATCGTCAGTCATAACAATTAGTGATATTTGATTTACGACTGCTTTGATATCATTCTCTCTCTAAGCAAGCTATTTATTTAAATAAAGGTCATTGAAAATTGATTTGAATTAAACATAATACAGATACTCGTGGAACATGAGCTTTGCGTTATAAGAAAATATCAAAGTTTACACCCAAAGGTCAGAACATACTTTTTCCTTTCTCTAACACACGATTTTCCAGCTAGCAAGGAAAGTAATACAATGTTTTCATTGGCGTGCCCCCATAACGTAAAGACAATGCCGCTCCCACGTGAAAGTGCTTGACTTTGTATGTCAACTCAAGGAGATCGGAGATGTCACTACAACAAGAGAAAATATCACAAACGCAATTCATAAAAGCGAAAAATCATATCAAGTAAACAGCAAATTCTATCACGTTCAATTGTTTGATAAACAAAATAATGAGGTAAAGAGGTGAACGCAAAAGGCCAAGTTCAATTTGCGAAAGTAAATATTTAAGTTTACGCTAAACACCAGCTCGAATAGTGAAAGAGATAATAGCATTCTTATAAATAACTTTCAGAATCATTCTTAGTGAGTACTGTTGTTTTGTTCGTGAACTTTCGTTTCAAAACAATATTTTGGCACGGTGACTAAGACTGCTAATGTGTCTGTAAGAAGAAAAGTTAGTTTTTAAATGAGTAAATGGCATCTATTAGTTATACTCAGTAGCTGATTGTTCTAGCTAAGTGACCACATTAACATAGGACAGAAGCCAGTATAGCTGTCAAACAAGAAAATTATGAATTCTAATGACAAGTAAGTAGTAGGTAATAATTTGTACTTGGGATGCAAACACGACGGAAGCCCAGCATAATTGACTATTCTGCTGAGGAAGTAATAAGTACAGCCTTCTACAGGATACCGCAAATTGTTCTTGATTACACATGTGACATGATACGTGAACTTGGCTCTGATGAATTTAATGCCCTTCTAGGGAAGGACAAGACATCAGTAATATTCAGTACTGCATCATTAATAGGTTTCTGACAATGTTTTAACTTTAATAGATGGTGTCGAGAGGTCGAAACCTAAGATTTTTTATAACTGTGTTTAGTATACGTATTTATTTCCTTTTATATGATGTTCTTACTCAATAATCAATACGTTTGAACTGTAAACATATTTTGTATTTTCAGAATTGGTTACAATGTTAATTAATTTACCTACTACCGGGAAAGACACCAATTATTTACGTACTTTATATCTAAACTTTTTAGTTATCTTGTAATGTAGCGTCCTTAAAATTTCGATAAGAGTTAGGTTTATCTTTGTGTTTTCTTAATTGGTTGTTAATTGGGTTACCTACTCTTATTGGGTATCTATCTAGATTTCTTGGTAATCTACTTACCCCGATATAACAGTTTTACTATCTAATCGTTGAAGGGAACACGCCATAACACATACTTACCTACTCATACGTCTTACTATACTTACGTACATACGTCCCATGATGTCAATGTAATATTTGTATCAATGACAGTCCACCCCGATAAGTTTAAAACATGTTTCGTGATTAGAATGTTAACTGATTTCATATCAATTAACACTGAATCCATTCTTCATAATAAAATTATATCAATGGCGAAAATTGTGTCTAGTAGGGTAGAACTAAATAAATCTCATTTAAATAAATATCCGCCTCAATCTAAGAGAAAAAATATATCTACTAACTCAATCACAGGGCACAAATTATAACAAGCAAAAACTGACACCTACTTACGCCAAGTTTGGACCATGACTCTACTGCACAAAAAACAGCCATGTTCTAATTAAACACGGAAAATGAGAACAAAAACAATCTACGAACGCTGGTTTACGTTGTAAAGTAGTCCTTATGATAATAATAGCAAAGTTGACAAATTATTCATGATAGCACATCCTACACTGCAAATAAAGGTTAACGTAGGTGTCAGTGGACCGCTTGAATCAAATTTGGACAATTACAATTATTATACAGACGAAGTAGGCCAAAGCCTAGAGGACGTGAGTAATAGCAATTGTCAAATAATATACTACCTACTATGATATTGTATTAGCAAACTAGGGCGCATACTCGTATTCTATTGAAGTTGAAAATAATGGTATTAAATTGAACACGGACACTTTGACATTAGTGATAAATGATTTTGAACAATGAAGAAGCTAAATAACATGCAGATAATTAAATCCAAAATATTCGGCATTAAATTGAATTTACATGCATTATTTTTACAAGACAATCTTATCTGATATGTAGTTGACAGGAACAAACAATAATAAGTTTTCACAATTCTGTGCAAACAAAAGAAAGATTCAGATAAAATAAACGATGTACATGACGATAACACATAACAAAATGTTATCACTAACGGTATAGAAAGTCAAATAAGTTAGTAAAAAAATGCAGTCAAAAATTTATAAGAGAAATGTAGACTAAGGATCTTATTTAAATGATAACATCTGCGGCGGTAGAGCTTCTTTGACACATTGAGGTTTTGCTATTTGCGCTAAAGATACTGCGTCCTCAATTAAAATGTAAGTGATGTCATAAGTATGTCATCAACATACATTATGTGGAATGTCTATATGGCAATAAAATAGCAACTCACAAGGTTTTAGATTTAGTTGTTACACATGATGAATTATAATTGTTAAGTAGTGATACCCAGTCTACTAATATACCTACGTACATAAATTTAAATTTCAGAAACGATGTGATGAACCTGTGATCTAATGAATGTAGTGACCCCAGATTGAACCAATTAGCCAACACTTAATTAAGTGTAAAATATTTTTTACATACCTACATACTTTTCTAGAGCTAAATCATGATTGTATGATTTATCAACATGGAACATTAACATAAGCCCAATAAAACATTTCCAGCACAATTTGTCTCAAGCTGCATTATTCGCTATCACTGAAGTTTATCAAATCCTTGAGCATTTCAAACCAAGTAAACTGGCTTTGAAGCGTAATAATGATAAACCTTACGATAAACACAATTACGAGTGTATCCCCCACAATGATGCAACCGTCATAATGGAACAAGCTTATATCATAACAATTGATCTATATCTATTGTGGTATTATGCAGATGAGAATAACAATGGCAATCAAGTGGCAGGATAAGCAAATGAGGTCTTATACTAATCCCACGTGCCACTGAATGTGATTTAATATAATGATGTTGTGAAGAAATCCTCATTATAATTTGCTTGTATGGAACACATGGTAGATAGCTAAATTCATGATCTATTGAATCTAAAGACTCTCTAGAAAAGAATTTAGAGTCTTACACGTAGATTATACGTATGACGAATAAGTATCCCATTTAATAATTACAAAGTTTAAAATCCTCCGTTCTATATTTTTAAAATTCATAAATGTAGAGTTTTAAATAAAAAAAATATTAGCGTTTTACCTTAAACCTTCATATATTTATTGCCTTTGTCCACCCAAGCTCTTATTGTGATGCTTTTGCACGAGCCGTCGAGAAAAGCTGAGTAAAAACCGATGCCTATCACTGATGGCAATATTGCATATTACCAATACCTCATGCTGGGCTTTTTAAAGCTCTACTGTTTACGAAATAAGGAACATTCTACGAAAGAGCGAACAATATTGTATTCCTCAAACCAGACAAAACCTTGTTGATTCTGATCTGAGATCTGTTCTCAGAATACTTTGACGATTTTTTTTGTGTTCGCTCTCATGTTTTCCTCGTGTTTTTTCAGTACAATGAGATGTCTGAAGACATTTTATTATGCAACGTGACAATGCAAGACGTTGCAATCTGTAGGTATATGGGTAAGTTCTGTAAATTCTATAAATTGCCTAGTAGGTAGTAAAGTCTATAACAATATCATTGTCAATTTGAATTGATTCTAAAAACCATACTGTTGCTAGTTAAGAAATAAGTCGAAACGCAATTAGTGAGTAACTCGATAAAATCAAAATCAATATGAAATTAATCTCAATCAATAGTTGAGACCATAATAGTAATCGAAACTGGGGCAAGTTCGATTTTGTTTTGTTATTCTGAGAAACAGTATTATAAGAAATCAACTCAAGGCTGCATGTTCACTTTCAAAGAAACTAATTGCCGATGACGAAGTTAGTATGTAATTTTCAATCGACATCCAAAAAGTGTTTTTAAAGTTTTTTTTGCCTCATTACTTCTTAGTTAATTAGCCAATTTCATGTCCAATGAATGAGTTATCACTTAAAAAACGTTACAACACGAGTGATCTGAAATCTAAATTGTTTTTAAAATGGAAAGGTTACCTGTTCTTGAATTGGTCCCATTGAAGCCAGATGTGTTTATGTCAAAAACACAATTGCGTTTCATCCCCCATCACGGAAAGAGTATTTTTTCTCTACGATTTTTCACTTTACGTCATATTGTTAAAAATAAAAACGAGAAACTTGAAAACAAGTGAAAAACCTAAAATGAGTGATTCTAGCGACAAAGAAGTTTATTTAACGCTAACAGAATTGACTGAAACTGTTAATAATGCGCAAATGAGCTTTCTCCCGCAACAACCAAGCGAGAAGTTTTTGAAACAGTACAATATGTAGACGACTTTAGTCATTTCCTCGCTGAGGTGGGATGAAAAGTAACGTGTTGCACTCGAGTGCAAAGATTTTTCACCTTGTGCTCTTTTGATTTCCTCGCCAACGCTCAGGATACTAATTTTTGAATCACCCGCTGCGCTCGTGATTCAATTTTAGAATTCTTCGCTTGCTCGGTCATCAAAATTGAGCACGCGGTTAAAAAGCATCTTTGCACTCTTGTATAACAAATAACTATTTTTTATTCTCTGAGTACAGTTTGTTCCTGCGCAGATGTAAAGTTATCTTTTTGCTAAGAGCAATTGCATACTCTATTATCATCATATCCGTGAAGACAATTATCTCCATTCTTGTGTGTATTTCCTATTACGTAAACTCTTTCAATCAATACTTATTTCTATTACGGCATAACAACAAACACATTTTTGCTAAATTATTTCAAATCTTACAACTCAATGCTTAAAGTTTATTTTCCAAAGCACTGAGAGTAATGACTCAAGTTATGTATTTATAGCATCAATGAATTCATATATGAGATCAAAACCTCTAATTTTCCTTTCACTGGTGGCAAATGATTTTACTATTTTTATTAGACTTTCTATTTAATACTCTACGTGTTGCTCTATTACGTATAATTGATAGTTTGGTATCTCTTACTTGATTTATAAGTTGTTTTTTTTTTTATTTTTCTGCGTATAACAGCTTATTTTCTTTGTTTAAATAATTTGGCTTATCATTAGGGATCTTTAGGAAAAAAATAACATTAAGTTATCTTTGTTATTCTTGACCAAATCGTTCTAATTAGGTAATTTGATTTCGTTTGATTTCGTTCAAAGCCGCGTTTTTATTTTTTTATTCAGTAACAGTGTGTTTTACTTTTTCTTGATATATGATATATGTCTATATTGACATTTTTCGTTCTGTCATAGCGATAGCGACGTTTTTCAATCACCACACTTAATACTTTCCAACACATAACGTGCAAGTGCAAATCAAAGGCGTAGAATAGATTGACCGTCAAACGCTCTAATCAAGAGATTGCCAGCTGTCACTCACACACTCTTTACTAACCTGTGCCACTAGTCTTACTAACTTTTACTTTATCTGTGGCACTTTTCACACTAACTGCTGCTTATTCTGGCACATTCCTTACTAACTGCTGGTCACACTACGTAGTTACGCAAGCTCCGATACAGGTTGATAACCACATGGACGGATGCTAGTTACTTATTCGCACTTTTCAATTTGGAGTACTTCATTTGAGGAAGTATTTATGGTTTTTTGTACAGTGAGAGGTGATTTTATTTTGATATACGGGTTGCGGCTTTGACGTTCTTGAACGAGAAATTGAGGACTGATAAACTGTAAAACTTCAAAGTAAGAATGTTATGGTGGCCAGTGAGTAAATAAAAATACACTTAATTGTCGACTTTCGCACTATAAATATTATCTTATGATTTGCTGTAACTAATACATATTTATATTTCTAATGAAATGAAAAAAGTTCGTTTTCTAAGCGCGAACATAACTTACACGTTTTATGCACATACAGAAGAATTTTAAAAAGTAAACAATTAAAGTTACCTGACCACTGAACGCATTACATAACGCTGTGTATACAATATTTATAATGCTTGCGGTTTGGGTTTACCTACTTTTCCTCTAAGTTTGTATCTATACAGCAAAAAAGAAAGTGTTTATATTTCATAACATTTTCTAGAATCAAATCTCTTAACAAGGTATATAGGTACGATGACTAAGATGTATCATAAATGGTCTGAGTGCACATTTTTATGATTACTTCCTAAATATTTGTCGCCTTATCTTCTACAGATTATTATATATCTCCTTCCTACCCAACCCTTTCTCTTCTTCTGTACCTGGTCTACTGACCATAACTACTGCCCGCCCTTTTCTCTTCTTCACCTACCACATAACTATCGTTCGCATACCGAGCTCAAGCTAAATAAATTCAATACTAATAGTATATTATACAAAAAAAACTATACTGAAAAGTAAACTGTGTTACTTACACGATAAAGACGCAGAAAATACTTATTTGAACAAAAAATAACAGCCTGAACATATGATAACTAAATAATTATTTATATTATTATTTTACAATGCCATATTTTAGACGCAATCCAAATCAATAAATCAAAATTAATACAATTTTTTACGCAACACACTGAACAACAAAATTAAGGAACTGAACCACCTCATTAATTGTCCGAATGGTCCCACACTACTACCTGTTAAAGCAATTACACCAATTTAGAACGACAAATTATTTTTATGATCTTAATTCTAATATGGTGCGTACGGTTCTCAAGGTAGACCTCTGAAATAAAATGTGTGATTTAATTACAGCTATGGAAAAATAGCAAGGATAATTTTAATTGCTTATTTAGAAAGAATAAAGTGTACTCAATGTCAAATTTGAATCAAATTTGGTACCTATGGGCACCAGTGTGGAAACTGCATGTAGTAGGAGATATAAAGTGATACGTAATTATTTTAATAAAAGCCAATATTATATGCGTGACTATTAAGACTCCTCCGTCAAAAAATGTAAGAAGTAAAACTGATGAACACCTCACGTTGACATATATTTGATCAAAAATCATTCCTTCCTTGACTGATTGGTCTTCGTTGTATAAATCTAAGACCACAATTTATACAATGTAAATCGATCGATCTACTTCTCAAGGTATATACTGATATATATGTTAGGTATAAATAATACTGTCTGACTGACTGTCCCAGATATTTATTTTATCGATCTTCTTAACTTGCTATGTAGCTTTTGTTATTAGGTTGCATTTAATTTTTACATTAGCATAATATATCAGTAGTAATGAAGGTTATCTCAGTATCAATTTTGGCAACCGTCTAAAAACTAGAATGTATCAGATAATCATCTTGTCAGTGTATGTTCTTTATAGGAGTACGTAGCTACTAAATCTAATTGACTGCTATGAATAATTCAACGAATTAATACCGACAATAAGTTGCTTCATCTACTTCATCCTCCAAGTGTAACCAGATGGGTGCGACTCGTCCAGCATTCAGAACTTTATCTTGAGCCAACGATTAATCATAATTGTCCAAGTATTTGGCAACCGAAGACCTTGGTCAAATTTAAATGGAACAGAAGATAAATATTACGCAATGTCGATTAGATTACGTATCATTTACCTATATTAATTCTGGTGAAGACTCAGATATATTAATTTACGTCACGTCACGGATAAGCATATTAAATGTCTGTTCTGTGTAATACTAATACCTACTATGAAAGATTTTTTATATTCTGGTTTAGATTTCCTTTTTTGTGTTGATTTAATTGTCAGCTATAAAATTAGGCATCTAAGCATTTTCACACGCTTTTATATGTAAAATTATTTTTTATTAAAATGCGTCATTTGTGTTACAATTTTTTCTGACAAATTTTCCTACAAACTCGTTTATACTGACCGCAATGTAAAATCAATTATTGTTCACTGACGAAAAATTTCAAGAAAGGTAAACACAGCATTGTGTTGTCTGGCTTTGACCCCCTTTCAACAAAATATAAAAACATCTTTTTCTCTTTTGAAAATCGAACAATACCGTTCCTCGTATACCTATATGTGCCGTTATTTTCATAAAAAGCAATTGGCACTTCTCGATTTAATGTATCTGGTTCCTTCGCACCTTTTACTTAGCGTATAAAAGATGGAGAATGTGGCCCCGACCTTCTGACCGTCTCGGAACCTGTCTAATTATATGTTGGTGAGGTATAATCCCCCTTCGTGGGTAGGCCTACGTCCTGCAGTGGACTATTAAAAAGGCTGATACAGTACAGTACAGTACAGTACAGAGGTATAATATTTATATTAGTACAATGCCACTTGTTTGAGGGTGTCTAATAACTTTTCACCATATCCCACTACACGAGAATCGTTTCTAATATGTGTTACCAAAATTGTATCTTGTGTACATATGGAAGCCCATGAAAAAAGAAGTTATAATGATCGGCAACACACAGATCTAGATCGGAAATGCGGACTGCGACTGAAGCTGTTCATGACTGTCTTACGAGACAGGAGTCATCTATAATAATTGAAATAACAATTATTTCGTTGCAAAAAATGGCAAAACCCACTTTCATCGTGCACAAAACTCGAACAGTTCGCTCGAATTGATGTACATATACATTTTTTCCATTATTGTTGATTTCTCAAAAGCGGCTCAGCCGATTTCGATTAAATTTGAATGATACCATTTAAAGTCCCCTCGGAAGTTTACCTTTTCGAACAGCATAACATTTTTTTTTTGATTCGGTTCACAAAATTGGCGAAAATATCGATGAACATACAATAATCGAACATATCGATAAATCGATAAATATATACAGACGAACACAGAACCTCTTCCTTTTAGAAGTCAGTTAAAAGTTAAATACATACATGTCATGAATTTTAGAATATTAGAGAAATTACCAAATGTTTAAGTTTTCGTAAACTTATAAAATATGTTAAGTGATTACCAATTTCGTAATCTGCTTACCAAAACACTTGCGCTGTCAAAATGACTTAATGCTTACACGTTGATCAGTATCAATGAAATAGTGCTATACCAGAGGCTAAGTAAAATGAATGGTCATTCATAGCGGCTGTGAACTAAACAGCTGGGAATGCGATTGCAGCCATCTGACCGGATGCGGAGCCTTGTCCGTGAGATTTACATATCGATGGAAAATCAACATTGAATGTATCTAGTAAGTAGGTAACTGTATACTGTTGTTAATTGTATAAAATGCATTATATTTTTATGTTAAAACTTGGAGAATTGGCATAAAAGTGTCCCGCAATCACCATACGTTATTCCTTTGGAAAGAGTGAACAGTCATCGACGTATTGAATAGCTAATAGATTTCATGACGTTTAAAGATACAATGTTAAATTGTTTACTATCTCATAGCCTAAGCACTTGCTGGGGCAAGGTAAAGTACCTGAATGGAATTAATCTCTGACTTAAAATATAATATGTGAAAGGTAATGATTCTTATAATGGTGCTGTAATGACTGGGTCAAAAGTTTTTGATAATACGCTTTGAACATATCCTTTGTGGAAGTATATAATGTTGCGCTTTAACGCTTTTGGTATCGATGTTACCTTTACTACTTACTATGATAGTAGCAAACTAGTGATGTGCTAATTTATGGAACACGCTATGTATACTTTTTTATTTAACTATTGATAAACATGTGATAATTGCATTGTGGGGCAATTTACATTTTTTATACGTTGCGTTGAGTTGTTATTATGTTCAAGCTACGATCACTGCGATTAGTTACAACGCGCGAGTAAAATATGTAATTACATTCAGGCTTATAAATCTTTTAAATTGTAGAGTGAAATTTTTAGATATACATATAGGCGTATTGCATGTAGGTAGTTATATTATACCTACATGAGACTTACGTAATTTATTTTGAAGTCTAGATGATTTAAAGAAGTGAATTCGTATAGGCCGGGTGGCTAGCCTTTGCGTTAGAGTTTTTAAGCTTCTGACATGGCTACGATTGATACAGCCGGGACCTACAATTTAACATGTCATCCGAGCCACGGTAGTGCTCAGTTTTAAATGCCACCCACGGTCACCCATCCGAAGACTGACCGTACGGAACGTTAAGATTTAGATGAAAAACATGATAATGGCAGGCACAATACTTATAACTATATGCAATTGTGCATGTCGCTATCAACCGAATCTTTTGAACAGAAAGAAAGAAGAAGGAAAGAAAGATTTTTTTACCAGTCAATAACAGTTAATTTATTTAACAATGTTGTACCTAAATATACTGAAAAATTAATTATTAAAATAACATAAATATGTGCTTACCTACATAAAAAGTCAGGGTGTTTTGTGACTAAAATAACGATGACCACTGTACGGATAAAATGTAACATTTTTCTCCATCGTAACATCTACACTCTAATCTACCATTTGGTAATTTAATTAGTTTGTGATTTATTTTTTTAACTATGTAAGTGCAATTTAAATTACTGTAATCTTGCTGGCTCGTCACACGCTTTGGCGTAGCTGTACTCGTAAGTGTGGCGAGCATTAAACTTTAAATAAAAATAAATAAAAAATATCATAACATATCTAATTGTTTTCTAATTGACACAGACAGTTACAGCATCGATATAATTAGCAGAGTCGGTCATCCCTGGCGGGTCCCGTTACAAAGAATCTCAGTCGGTAACGGGGCTGAGCTGAGCGCGCGCCATTCAGTGGACACATGCACGACTGCACGGTGAGTAAACATGATACCAACCTAGAAAATGTAAAACTACTTTACTTTTGGTCACTCTTAGGGAGACTTTATACCTTATAATAATTATTTGTAGCGCTCGTAGCGTAGTTTGACTAGGTGATTGTCAGCGATCACCGAAATTAAGCAACGTTCCGCACGGTCAGTACTTGGATAGGTGAACGCGGGTGGCATTTTCCAACTGAGCGCTACCGTGGCTCGGATGACACGTTAAATTGTAGGCCCCGGTTGTTTTAACCGTTTAGCCATGTCAGAGGCCTACAGGCGGCCTAAAAACTCTGACACCAGGGCCAGCCACCCGGCCTATACCAACTTACTTACTTACTATAATTATTTTTCGCAAAAATCGCACCACTGACTTTTACCGAGTACAGAATTTAAAAAAAATACACGGATCGATGTGACAATCATGTTATTGCTGATTTATCAAATATGGCTCAGCTGATTTCGATAAAATTTAAATGGGTGGCCCCTTCGGGAGCATATCCTTTTGAAATAATTTTTTTTTTTAAATCGGTTCACAAATGGTAATGAAATCTTACTTCCTCTTTTTTGAAAGTTGGTAAATATGACGCTTCCGAACTTTGACTCGCTTTATCTTTGCTATATTTAGTTTCATCATCATCATCAGCCTGTATCGACCCACTGCTGGGTATAGGCCTCCTCTCCCTTGTGCCAGTTTTCCCTGCCTCGGGCTGATCTTATCCACGCGTGTCCCGCGATGTATCTGATGTCGTCGACCCATCGGGCTGGTGGTCTGTCTACGGAACGCCTCTCTGCTATTGGAAGCCACTCAGTCAAAGATGTACTCCACCTTCCATTATCACGTCTGGCTACGTGTCCTGCCCAGCGCCACTTGAGTCGCGTAATACGGCCTCATTTTTAGTTTGATTGACAAAAAAAAATACGTGTCCAATATTTTTTGTAACCTAATTGACGGACTAATTATAATAATATTTATTTTAATAGTCGTCATGCCTATCGCTAGTATCTCATATGTTATTATTTCAAATGTGAACAAGATTTAATTGGATTCTAAATAAGTGTCATTTAAGGTTGAAAACAACTTAACTTGAAATGATTTTATCGTGCTTCACACGCTAGGTTTATAGAAAATGTTATTTTTGTGATAAACATTTTTTTAACTTAACTAAGTTTATTACTGTTGAAAGGGTTTTAATAGCAATGACCCCACTTGCTATTTTATGTGTCACTAGAACTACCATGCAGATAAGGTTTTTATCAGATCCACGCCTTCCTTTTGTGGTGCAGCCCAGTTCGTATATCGCGTCATAGATATACATATTTTGCTCAACTATTGTATTTCAAAAGGCCACAGGAAAACGCAGAATGCAATTCGTTAGCCAAATTCCAGCTGGATGTGTTTGGAAAACGATAGATGAAGACTTCTAGCAGTAGTATCTTATCAATTGTAGTGATATACAAGGCTACATTTTTAATGTACTCATATTAGGTTAAAACTTTGTAATTCAAGCAAGACAGACAGACATACAGACAAAACTCTTTATTTACAACCACAATTCAAAAATAAACACTATTTACAAATATACGACAAAAAAATAATATGATTATAAAGTGGCGGCCTTATCACCCATGGCGATTTCTTCCAGGCAGCATATTTGTAAAATAATATATCTCAAAGCTTTTTAACAATCTTTGTAGTGACCGATAAATACCTAAGCGTTTACTGATTAAATTACGTGAAGCTGCCTTTGACACACTTAATTTTAGCCTTAGCTGTGACCCTAGTGGCTAGTCTAGCTCAGACTGTGAGGCTACTGGTCGTCATTTATAATGCTAATGAGAGTAGAGTTTGGCAGGACGGATGTAGGTATTCGGCTGTTTTGATAAATTTGGTTCGGGGCAGTGTCTTGCATTTATATGGTCATGGACAGCTACTAGGGCTAGTGTTATTTTATTTCCATAGCTCCTGACGATATGATATGAATTTTTAACAGACTTCAAAAAGGAGCAGGTTCTATGTTCGTGTGCATGTATTTTTGTGTATGTTCATCAATTATTTCGCCAATTATGAACCAAATCAAAAAAATATATTTTTGTTCGAAAGGGTATACTCTTGAAGCGGTCCCATTTAAATATTACAGAAATCAGCTAAGCCGTTTTTGAAAAATCAACAATAATGTAAACAACTCGAGCGAAATATTCGAATTTAGTACACGGTGGAAAGCAGTTTTGCCATTTATTGCGAAAAATAATTATGACAGTATTACTTGCCTTAGAATTACTTTCTCGTACTAACCATCTTTGATCAGCTGGACACTTAACCATTGCCGTAACTAGAGATTTTCTCTAAGCATTTTGCTTACTTCAGAAAAATATAATACACATTCTTTCAAGTTGACTGTGGTAGGTCCCGGTTGTTTTAACCGTTTAGCCAAGTCAGAGGCCTTCAGGCGGCCTAAAAACTCTGACACCAGGGCTAGCTACCCGGCCTATACGAACTTACTTTTACTGTGGTGGGCAAAGAAGTTTTCACCCGCACTCTGCTACGCCCATTCACTTGACATAATTCAATAAATATATTGGAGATCTATAGGGGAGGCCTATATCCAGCAGTAGACGTCCTATGGCTGGATGGATATAAATATCATGAATATAATAACATTTCTAACCAAAAAAAAAAATCATAGCGTTGATCTAAAAATGCAATGTACTTACTCGTCTATTTATAACTTTATCATAATTGTGCGTAAATTCTTTATGATTATTATGATCCACGCATGTGAGATAGTTCAGATAATAATATTTACCTAAGTACTTACCTACTATCATATATGACGTCAGTGGACGGAGCACTTAAGTACTTTCCCAGAATAAAATTCTACACCTCTCCTATTACCATTAACATATACACTAACTGTATACACACAATCTCGTTTTCTAAAATACAATATAACAAATAAAATATCACCTAGTTGTATAAATAAATATCTAGATTACTAGGTAGACGGACAAATGTACATATTACTTAAATTATGGTGTAAAGCACGAGTTGATAACGTCTTATCTAAGTTTTGACATGCTTGATGGTGATTACGTAAAACTTGCATGCGTATGTAATGCATTATCTCAGTTATTCTACATAAATTAATCGATTTAATTAATACACTTTCTCATAACTCTTTCTAAAACAAATATACAGTTAAGATTTAGATACTCGTAGGTACCTACACAATAAACTCTTAATTGACACCACAAATAGGAACAACAGTAACAGAATAAATAAATACAGAAGAAATACATACAAGTCTTATCGCTAAGACCAATCTCTTCCATACAACATGTTGATGTTTTTCCTATGGATTTCTAGTTTCTAAGAAGGTGACACAAATCTACCGATTACAAAATTTTGCTCTGTATTATTATTCATAGTTACTTATACGTTTTTTTAAAAATTTAAACGTTTTATTATCCAGTTTTTTCGCGAGAATGCGCCCGCGGTGATCTGTTGACGCATGCGCAAAACCAGTGAGCTAGTTCCTTTGATTCAGGTTTTACGCAGTTGACAACCTGACAAACTGGTCAAATCTGTCTTTTTATGAAAGAAATTAATCATATTGAGGGCCTTTCCTCAGTCTCTCTTCAACTTTTTAAAAGCCAAGGATGAAGGTAGGTTCAGTATTATTATATATTCTTTGCCGGCAGGTCGCGGCATAAGCGAAGTGTGGAGGGGGTGGCTGCGCATGAGTTTAGTATGGCGGTCAACATGCGCAGCCGTCCCCTCCACAATACCCTCAGCGCTAGACTTACGTGCCGCTATTTGTAATGTTAAGGTATTGCGAGATTTTTGAAAACCGAAAAAACAACATGCATTATTATAACTATGCTATTACTAGTTCCGTCTAAAAGAATTAGCAAATTGAAGTAAAAATATTAAAAACGTTTTTGTTAGATACCTACATTTTTATTTTACTTGTTAAAAATAAGTCACCTCAGCGTTTTCAATTATTATACACACAGCACATAAAATTATTTGGTAATGACCTACTATTATTTGAATTACAAAATACTTAAATGAAATGCAGTACCTAATTGCTCAAGTTTTAAGTAGGTTATTGCATTATTCCAACTTCCACGTAGAAAAGCCAATATATTGGCCATATTTAAATAGTGGAGTTTTACCAAGTCATTTTTCAAGTAATTTCATCAATTTAAACAAATAAAATTCCTGCATAGTAATCGACCATCAAATTACGCAGTTTGTTTAAAGTTTTCATAGGCCATCGGCAATGATTTTCGAAACTGGGGTAAATGCACAAACGATATCGTCACGGGTTATTAACTCAGGTTGATAATTGGCACTTATCCAAGGTATAGAATACTCTTTAATATTGTGTGGAAGTAGATAAGTATGTATATAGATTTGAGATTACAGATAAGTTTAACTTTAAGTACTTTTATAAGTAAGTTCGGATAGGCCGGGTGGCTAGCTTTAGTGTCAGAGTTTTATGCCGCCTGAAGGCCTCTGATATAGCTAAACGCTTAAAGCAACCGGGACCTACAATTTAACGTGTCATCCGAGCCACGGTAGCGCTCAGTTAGAAAATGCCACCCGCGGTCACCCATCCAAATACTGACCGTGCGGAACGTTGCTTAATTTCGGTGATCGCTTACAAACACCTAATCAAACTACGCTACGAGCGCTAAATAAAAAATAAATTAATAACTTTGAATTAAACTGAAAGTCGATTTGGGAATTGTGCAAAATCTCACAAATGTTATTTATTCTATGTTGAGAAAAAATATAAACAATTTAATCAAGCTGATATTTGCATCCTCGGCATGTTTACTATAACTATATATTCCACTCATTGTTATTAAATACTTTAATTATGGCATTAACCCTTAAAAAATGTACTTTCCACGGGAAAAGTGCATCGTTGAATTTCGACAAAGTATAATCAACGGGCCGATTTTTATTTCACAATTTCGAGGTTGGTCTCAAATAAAAGTGGTTTATAATTATGAATATAATGATATCCTCTATTTACCTATCTCTAAAAGTTTCTGCACTTTACAAAACAACTCCTCGTACAATATTAAATCAATAAACTCTTGTATGCAAGTTTTTATTCTTTTGCCTGTCACTACTACACTATCCACTATCTGTTCGTATTCTTTATTAGACTTGTTTATGGTTAAGCTTCGTAACCCTAATGGATCAGGCGTGGATGAGAGCAATATTATGACTCCTGCCACAGATTCAATAATACTACATCCTCTATTATCACGTAGTGCTTTCAATACTTCCAGTTTTGGATTAGCTATAAAACCCTTTTAAGTTACGAGCAAGATGAGTTCTATATATCAGAAGTGGGACGCCTTTTGAGTAATGGTTCGATATGCTAAGTATTTCCATATTGAGTATCTCGGTGATATGTGTTTAATGAAAACTTTTTATGATAATGGTAGGGAAGTTGTGAACCGAATGGTTTTTAAAATAGTTTCAATTTTAGCGGTATGTATCTCAACTATACCTTATAATGTTCAGTTTGAATGGAGTCGGACAGTTGGTCAACAACACGGTATTTTAAATTGATTTTAAGAAACATTTATAAACAGAATAAATAACAAAGCTTTTTAAAACAGCGTTTAATTAACTAAATTATAATTTACCGCGATAGTAGTAATAATTACATTAGCTTACAAAACACAGTACTGCGGTAATACGGTGTTACATCGGTTTCTGGTTTAGTTTCTAATTCAGTAACATTTCACGTGTTAGTGTCGAGTGCTCTATGGTAGAGTGTTTACCGGTTAAAGTACGAAACTGACCATTTTACTACGAGTCATTTTAGCCCAAATAAGCTTCCTTTTTATACTCATTGAAAGCCTCAAAGGGTTCATTTGACGGTTGTCAACTCGCTAAAGAAATATACCGTTTTAAACGTTGTTTGAACGGCGTAGGCGCAAGTAATAATAATCGGCCAAGTACGAGTCGGACTCGCGCACGGAGGGTTCCGTACTGTATGGGAGCCCCCCTTTAAAAATATTTATTTTATTTTAATTTTATTATTTACTATTGAAGTGAATATAAAATTAAATATTCTGTGAAAACTTCAAGCATCTACCTGTTACCATTATTAATATAGAGCGAAAAACGTCTAAAAAATCAGGTTTGTTGTATGGGAGCCCCCCTTAATTTTTTATTTTATTTTTAGTATTTGTTGTTATAGCGGCAACAGAAATACATCATCTGTGAAAATTTCAGCTGCCTAGCTATCATGGTTCATGAGTTACAGCCCGGTGACAGACAGACAGACAGACAGACAGACTGACGGACAGACGGACATCGAAGTCTTAGTAATAGGGTCCCGTTTTTACCTTTGGGTACGGAACCCTAAAAACCACGACTCCGATAGTATTGCGCAAAGTTTTTATCCCACTAGGTAAGACGTAAAAAAGGCAATGATCAAAATAGATGTAAAAGAAAAAGCAAATGAAAAGAAAGTTGAAGCTGACGTTTGTATCACAGAATCAAGGAAGTGCCGTGAATTATCACTGAACATAGTAAACACCACTACGGCAAACAATTCTTCTGAAATTATGTCATTTAACAGGAAATGTTAACAAGAACATGATTAAAAAACCGCTTATCTTTTTGTTTTGTTTCCTCGAATCGGAATAGGACGAATTGGTCATAAAATATCTACAACTACGCCTCACTTTTGATATTGATTTTTAATCAGTATTCATAATAAAGCACCTACTTGTTTCATGTTTATTACAATCGTATTATTTACGATAGATTTTAAAGAAGCAAATATTTAAAGCATCAACAACAAGCTATTCACATTGGGGTATTAAATCGCTCCTATATTAGTGATTATAATTATCTACCATATATACTCGTTAAAATATATGAAAATGAAAAGGGAAGCACTTAGTTTTAGTCATGTAAATTGGTTCAACATTATTTAACATGTCATTATAACAAGCATTAGATTAGAATCAAGGGCATAAGTAAGGAGAAATCAAATATTATGTGTAGGAGCTCAAAACTTATATTTATTACCTAATAGAACGATAACTATCCTCAGTGCTAGGAAACTAGGACTATCTAAAGGTTTTCGATCAATAATTCCTAACAATTTTGAGTAACGGCAAAAAAAACCAGTAAATTTTTAGAAGTAAAATAAAAATAAAGAGTTGCAAAGGAATATTGAATCTTCATTCCATATTAATCAAAACCAGCATCGTCAAAAGCAATTTTTCAACTTCGAGGAAGTCTCTCAGAACCAGTTTAGGAAGTTGAAGTTGGAGTGTCGTCCGAAATTCCTCAGTTGGTGTAACGTGACATTTGGTGGCGGCCTTGATGTGGCCAATACTAGTAGTGACTGCCATCCCAACTGTGGTGGACCTGTTTCTGTTTGACTTGCCGACGTGTGGACATAGCCTGTCCTGACTGATGGTGACGAAACACAAAGGCCGCCTGATTTTTACAATGATTGAAATGCACTTGAGCTTTAGAAGAAAGATGTTGGGTAACAGAAGTCTTATAGCTAAATACTCTTTTGTAAAGATCTGTCTATGCAAGCAGTTCGGTAATCTTAACCTTGCATAAACTGCAGTGATAACTTGTTTAGAGCCACTACGAGGATTTCCATGGGAAACTTAAAATTCCAAGCGGCTTCGTGAAGCGAAGGCCGTATACGTGAACTGGCACAAGCCAAGGTCTTTCATTGGGAACGCGGACTTTTAACACCAAAGCACTTCATTTTTAACACAGAATTGAACAGGACATTAATTGAATGCGTAAGTGATTTGGTTTCTCCGAGAATTGGGAGCAAGAGACCTTTCAAAAACAATGTAGGTAAATGCGTTGATCCTGTTTAAAACGAAGACTCGAGTAGTCAACTAAGTAACCATGTTTGAGTAGGTTGAGTTGCTTAATGGGTATCTGAGTTTTTAAGACTCCTAAAAACATTTGACAAGTTCTATCAGTTGAACAAATGCAACGTGACAGAAAAGTATTTAACAAAATAGTAGCAAAATACGAATAAACATCAGATCTAGGAGTCCTGAAAACCGTTCATTTAAAAATAAACGTGATCTCACTAAGAGCTGACCAGATGTACTTTGTAGAAACAAACAAACTTGTGTTCTTCCATTGTTTCTCAATTCAGTAGCAGACATATTAACGCTTACATAAGCGACGTCTATGCATTAAGAAGAATCATTCTTTGATTAACGACCTTCCGAGGCAATTAATAAGGTTGAGCAGTAACTGCTATAATAAAGGGACATAATAGGAACGTAAATACATCATCACACACACAAGAATATAGATAAAACTAGGAAAAATGTACGAAAACATCAGCAAAGTAGATTCTTAATAAAAGCACCATTCTCAAAACGAATAAGCAAGTATTCAAATTTGAAATTCGTTGATACAAATAATATAATCAAAGTTTATGTTAATTATTTTGAATACAGACATTTTTTTCAATTTTAAACCCATTAACATTCCATTGCTAGTCTCTGGTTCAAAAACATGTACTGAAACATAAGTTTTCCTATCTAAGTTTATGTCATTTTGTTTTTACCGACATTAAAAGAAACTGAGTTTCCAATATCCAAAAATTTGAGGCAACACCATTAAATGAGCTTGGGTCTAAAATGCAACTATTGGCTGAAGAAAGAAAAGTTACAATTCTGAGCTAAAAAAGCTACCGATGATAATTGAAATTATTTTTCTCTTACTCAAGCTTCTTTTACTTTTTTTATCAGGCAAAAGTGCCTTTATTAACTACAACAACTACCTACACTACTACTACATAAAAAGCATTGGATCATCCACAGACCCTTGAAGGTCTAAAGATAATCCAAATGCTCAAGCCCACTGCCAGTTGGCAGCGTGCCCAGCATGCTGGCTGCATTGCCACGCTGAAAAACTCTCTTACTCGAGCTATAGAGAAGGCTACAAAATGGACAGATGGCCTCATTAAGACCTCAGGTGACTCTGGATCCAAGCCGCTTCTGGTCTTTTGCGAGATCTATAAGGGGACCTATGTCCAGCAGTGGACGTTCTATGGCTTAAACGACGACGACGATCTAAGACTAACACTTAAAATACCTTCGTCTAGCCTAAATCGACTGATTACATCGGATCGGTACAGAGGCATCGGAAATTATTGGAGATCCATAGGGGAGGCGGCTTACCTATATATATATATATATATCTATCAGTACCTATAGCTTGGCAAAGGGACAAATTGTCTTTCCGGCAATGTATCCCCTCGGAGCGGAAGCAAAGTATTATAATAAATAAAAGGCTAGGGGTGCAGTGGGCATCCTATTACTGATGGATAGATGAAAGAATGAAAGTGTAGTCTTTACCTTCATAATGGTTCTCGTCGTCATCGTGCAGAGTGGTGCTGATCTGGCGGCAGAGGTCTTCGTACTCAGCCCAGTAGGCGGCCAGCGCGGCCGGGTCCGGCGCGCGCGTCACCGGCATCGACATGCGGACCTCGGGGGACTCCTGTCGACAAACACATTTAAATCGAAATGAGATTCAATTGTGTCACAAGAAAATAAAATAGAAGAGATAAGCCTACCAATATTATAAATCCAAAAGTGTGTTTGATGGTCTTTAGCGAAGCAGAGAGACGGATCGACTTGATTTTCGAATGGATAGAGTTTAAAAATCGGAGAAATAAGCTAACTACTTTTTATCCCAGAAGAATTATAAGATGCTGTGGAAAACTGAGGCTTTATAAAGGACAAGAATGAAGATTTTACTATGTGTCTTACTCGTGTATGTACATTCATAGAATAAGGACTAAAGTAATTCTTCTGAGTGTACATTACAGATTTGAAAATTATGTGACAGAAAATATGAAAACGTTTCCACAAAAGCGTTCTCTGTGACAGGTTTTGAGTAGAAACTTTTTCCTGTTCTTTTATCAGTAAATACTTCAACAATGTAGCGCGTATTTATTGGTATTCCTTTTTGTTTTTTATAATTGTCATATATTTCCAGTAGGTAAATGAAATCATGGGTTTAAAAACTTGAATACCTTGATTATATTTAGTAAATCATAAATGAAATGTTTGGAATTAATAATTTTCAAGCCCAGATCAAGAGTCAATATTTACTAATCACTTAACTAAGAATGCTAATGCCTTTTTAATTGAAATTCATCATTTAAATTCCAACCTCTAACAACACAATAAAATTGATAATCAAAATCATGGTAGATCTTGATGATGACATTTATAAACAAATCTTGGAGCCCTATCTTCGAAGATATCGTGCGTGATCGGCGTCACGTTTCACAACTACAATCAATGTCTTGAGCTTACAAGTGTCCAGCAAACAACCTCTCGTATCTATCTCGTCAGATTGTACCAATGATTAACGCTAAAATAATGAGCATTCACAACCGCCAGAGGACGCATGTAATAAACAAACAATGAAATATTAGAGTCGAGCTTGCGAAACCACCACATTAGTCAATCCTTTCAAACTTAGAGAGACAATGCTAAACATATTGCGATATACGCTTCTAAATGTAATTAGTTCACCGGTTCATATTATTACGGGCTTTAATTACTTGTATTTAGAATAGTTCATTAAAATCATCGCGCTTTTACTTATGTACATTCGTGACTCAACAACGTAAATTAACTTTCAAGACTTTTGGCCGTGCACTTGATTACAATAAAAAATGTTCTCGATCTGTTGACTCTTGACTTAAGAATTAAGTACATTCTAGATTGTTAATTGGCCACTTAGCCTAAATTGATGCTTTTTACCCGCTGTACTATTCAGTTTCAGAATGTTTTAATGTATTTGTCGTTTTTATTTCGATTCGTAATCAGGTAGTACAATTTTATCAGAGCTAGATTAGAAACGTCATTGCATTTGAAATAATCAGCAATTAGAACATTCCACAGCATCAAGACCTCGTGTGATCCAAAACAATTAAACCTGTTATCGGGCAGGTGACCGGCACAAAGGTATACCTACATAAAATAATAATTACTTTACTACATTCACTCGCAAGTATATTATACAATGGCAACGAGCACGTCACTACGTACACTTGCAATCATAGATAAGAGCTCTTTAGGTACAGTTAGATTAAAATCCTAGTTTACTGTGCAGCAATCCTGCTGCATGCCACAGGCGTCTGGTATGCGGCTGTGATCCGGATTAAGTGATACTGTAATCTTCTGACACGGAACAATAAGTAAGAAACAACGACATCATTTTAGGTTCTTAGACTGACAATAAAGACTGATTAGGTTTCACTTAGGCAAAAGATGGTGGCCAAGACAAGGTAGGAGGAGCATTGGTCGTCCGGCTGCAAGATGGGTCGACGATATAGTCGAAATCGCGAGTCCAACCTGCGCACGATAAGCACAGGGCTGATGCAGATGGCACAGTAAGAGAGCTTTATACCCAGATGATGAAGGCAAAAGAAAAAAAATCGCAGCTCGTGATAGGAATTGATATTCAGCTAGACATGTTTAATGAAATGAAGTCTATAAACTAGTATCTGGCAGTCGGCACTTGAGCGTAGATAAAGTGAGCAAACAGCGAGCACAGCCACACCCGTCGTCGAACCACAGGTGACGTCGGACCGCCATTAGCAAATACGAGATAACCAAGGTCGATGATACCGCGAATTAGTACTTAATACCTGTTAAGTACAGACTTAAGATACGAAGAGTGAGATGGAATGGAAATAAAAGGAATGTGGAAGATAAGCTCGGACGCTCGGTGTTTCTTCCGGACAAACAGCATAATTAGTAGATCACATGAATATGAAATTTCCTTGCATCAAAATATTTAATTCGGGAAAGACAATATAATTACATATGTAATATTTGATTCGAACTTAGTAAAATGAATATCGAGTACTTAGAGTTCAGATTTATAATCGTGGGAAGGTAAAACCAATGTCAGAAGAACATTGTGATTCAACACTTTAACATGCAAGTGCTAAGCTAAAGTCTAATAACGGTGAAGCAATAACACTATAAATAGTTCTCTGACCTGGTTAAAATCTGATATTTTCAATTTAAAATTGTTTAATTTCGTTGGTGTTTAAATACACTGTATGATATCAAATATACTAAGGACGTTTACTAACTATGTTGCATGTGTTTGAATAACGTCATATAAGTTATATAATATACATTTTCAATAATAAAAAATAAAGTTAATGATTTACACGGATAAGAAGTTTCTTTCAAAGGTAAGGTCAAGATAACCTACTGCGAAACCTGAACACCGTTGCTAATATTCTAGTTAAACTTTGCTCACAGCCTTGTCATAAGCAATACGCCAAGGTTCAAGATGATTAAATAAAGTAGCATTTAACAACAACATATTGATAAATAAAACTTCACCTGCTTGTAATTACCCTATTAATAGGATCAAACTTCGAAAGGTGTGCTAATCCACCTGAGCTAGCAATTACAAGTCATCTGTCGCAGATGTCTTAATAAGACATGTTATTGTTGCAATAATTTACTTACTACATCATTCAAAAATTAATGCTTATTGTGTATCATTGAAATATCTTTCAGTATTATTTGCGAAGACCTGTTATTTTAAGTAGTTTAGCAATTATTGTTATACGTTAATCCTCTTTTCATTTTCGAGTATTTGCTCTAATGAGCAAATACTCGAAAATCTCGAACTCGAAATGTATTATTAATTGGTTATTAGTTTTTTCATAACTTCACCTAAACTACGTACGAGGAAAACCATTGGAAATTAAAAGGAAATTAATTTGCCAATGTTATTTGGCAAATTGGGCCCATAAAAGTTACCGAGCCAAAGACTAATTTACAAAGAAATCTTAGTCATCACTCAATATGTGAAGTTATGAAAAAACTAATAACCAATTAATAATACATTAGTTATTAAATATGTAACTGTCGTAAAATCTAAACAACGAACAACTTTTATTTAGTTTATGCAATCCTCGAATTAATATCGGCAAGCTTTTTAATTTACATTCCGCCATCATTTTCCAATTTAAATATTTTCTCGTTGATTACTAGTTCGTAATTTACGATACGTTCTTGTTGACATTCAACTCTCATTCATCAAAACGCCGACCGATAATTAAAGCATGTTTCAAAACAGATACAAAACTGAACACATGTTCACTACCAAAAAAGACAACCTGCGTGAATTGGTCGTTATACAAGATTACCGTTACATAATCCACGAGCCGATTCTGTTATTCTGTTCCCAAGCGATTCATTAATTTAATAAACCAGTCTGGCGGACGCCCCCCGCCCATCGGTCGACATTCGAGCGTTTTGATCCCGCTTCTGATTTCGAAATCTAACGGCTCAACAACATTATCGCGAAGGTTATCGCGCCTGCTTGTTTGGTAGCTAATGATATGATTGTCAATGTTATTGGACTGTTGCGATACAGTGATTTCAGGAATTAAGCCAATTAACTATGAATTCTCTAGATTTAAACATGCTGATGTTACCGAAGCCGTATTAAGCATTAGTATCATTTTTGATTTCAGTAACTTTGATATTTTGAAACTTGTAAAAAAAATATCAGGGAACAGCACAAACTCTCGGAACATCTACTTTGACAAAAAAACTATAGGTAAACAAACAAAATAAAGAACTACATATAACTAAGAATAGCATTTTAAATTCAACATCTGACAAGCTGCTCAATTCTCGAACGTCATCAAAACCATGTTGACGCTTTCAATGAGATACGGGAAAGGCGCGTGCGCAGCGTAGGACTTGATTATTTATAGCCAGTTTGCTTCCCGTCACATCCCACTGCGGGGAGCAAAAACTATCTGGAACGTCCTGCTTCACTTCCGTCAAAGAATATATAATAATACTACGTATAGAACGGCCACTCGTTACCCCCCACCCGTTTGAGTCTTCCTCACTTCCACCCCGCGTCTACGTACCGCATCGTGCACTCTGCGCGCGGGCTGCACTGGTCGGTGGTTTTTCTAATAAAAACTACCTAGACTGTGACAATAGGGAAGAGTTGTACTGTGTATGGTTGAATATCAATGATACGTAACAAAACAAGAAATTTTAATGTTTCCCTAAGGATAAATAATAGGAACTTATTTTACATTATTTGGTAACTTCCTCTTGATATTATCTTACAAAAGAAGTAGATCGGTTACTTTTTGTTAATATGCTTCCAAATTAAGTAATTGTTATACTATTTTAAGCACTAGATTAATATTCATTTTTGCAAATTATGTACGCAACTGTCTCACTCACGCGGCATGACGTCACGATGTGGTGATCGCTGACAGCCATAGACGTTCCGCACACAAATGCGCGTGTAGCGACCGTGCGTATGTGTGTTGTCTGTGAGTAAGTACTGTGTAGGTGTGCGTAAGACAGCAGATTTTGTATGAAAAATCGCGGAGTGTCCGGGCTGTGCTTCCGTAGAGGACACTGATGACTTTTATTTAATAAATTCTACTTTAAACTATCTTAGAAAATGGAAACATAATATTAATTTTAAAAAAATCTTAGCAATTCGAAAATGAGTTTTCAAACTGAAATACATTAACAAAAACAAAACTGTACTTTTATTTTTGATACGTGTAACTGATATCATTAACTGTTGGTCCATCAAGCCCTTGCACAAAACTTTACAATTGGGCAATATTTCAAAAGTTGATAAATTTGCACGTTTGTATTTTAACTGATTCTGTTTTAATTTTGCCTGGTTCTATCTTATAGTTAAGCTTAAGTGACTAAACTGATGCTATAATCTCATCGTAAATTCATCAAAAATGGCTTTCCAATTTTCCGATTAGTTTCTCTTAACTCAGCTAAACCTGATCAATGAAACCAACGTGATATCCATAGATGATCAACAGACGCACGAGCATATCATCGTATTATCATACGATCATAGGATTACCATATTCGTAATGGAATTTCCGAGATTCTTGTAATTTATGCGCACCTTTGCGCGTGTGACCATCCACTTAGGAGGATAAATATTGATGACCACGCGATGATGTTACGGTCCAAAATAACTTGCCAAAAATTTTTAGGACAACATTATAATATTTGTGCGTCTTAATTTACTTATTTCTTTTAGCTATTTTTTTAATTGTAATTGTAGTAAAAATCCCTGGAACTTTGAACATGGAATGTCACGCCAAAAGTAATGCGCATTATTTATGTAAATATCTGTAAATTAAATTCTGAATGTGTACATTTTATGGCACTTGAACGTCGTTGTTTTTCCGCCCATAGAAGGCAATGTTAATGCAAAGTTAAACAAGACGTCTTCAGCTCTGAGTCAAGCAATTAAAATATATAGTATGTATATATTGTATGTGTATATGTATTTTTATGTTCGTCATGCTAAGCTTATAATATTCGAGGGCATTAAATATGGTACCGTCTTCATTATCGTCAATATCGTATGTTTTTACCGGGTATTATTCATATAGTACTTAAGTAACTGTGCTACAGTTTAGTAATTGTTAAGTCTTCTTCAGACTGACTTTTTATTTCTTGTACTTTACCAGTGTTTTCTTAAATATTTAATTTTCATCTAAGTTTGATATTACGTAGGTACTTTGTATAATTTTTTGCAGTGTCTATAATATTTATTCATAAATTTTCTTAATTGCTACATATCATAATAGGAATGATGAATGGGTAAAAAAAACTTTATTATAATTATTTCGTGAGTTAGATTATCAAAAAATATTGGACACGTATTTTTCTTTTGTCAATCAAACAACAAATGACAAAGAAAATCCTTGTTAATGTTTGGGAGTGGGGGTTATGACGTCACTTCTCTCACAGAAGTCTATATACTTGTATGTGACTTGTGACGTCACGCGGAACTTTAACGGGCTATATCTTCATATTTTTTTGTATAATTTACAAAAGAAAAAAAACTTACGTGTCTAATATTTTTTGATAGTCTATCAGACGGATTTTATTAGCCATCATGCCTTCCAATATATCATTTATTTTGTATAGCTTTTAATATATTTCCATATAAAAATTCAAAGCCCTAAAGTTGGAAAGCCACGTTTTCTCTCGTCCGTTCCGGATGTACAAGAATTCGAATGTTAATGTTTTCAAGATACGCGTCAAGAATGTCGTGATGTCATCGAGGTCCGTGATTCACTGACGCCAATGCATTTTATTTTGAGTTCCATTTGTATAGAACACTAGCGGGAATTTCATGATTGTTTAAAGGATAAACATTCAACAAGGGAAATTCCTTTTCCATCTCATGTATTCGTCAAAATTACGTAATGATTGTCATTAAGTTATTGTGTTTTGATTGTTTATCCATATTTTCTTACAAGTCTTTCTTTCATCTTTTCTACTACTACTACTGATTACTAAAATGAAATCAAATTACCTAGATTTTATCGAAATCAAAATTTATTTTGAGTGTTATTGTGTTTTGAATCGAACACTGTCATGTGTGATTACATTTATAAGGTAAATGATGACCAATGAACAAGCGGAATATTATTACGTGTATACAAAATATGATGACAGTGCGGCGATGCGAAGTTCAAAAATATCTGCAAAAAATATTGTCAAATCGAAGTACACCCCAGAAAAAAAAAAGAAATACATATTCATCAAAATCATAGCATAGCTTTTTTCGGCCAACTGCATGGCATAAGCCTCCTTCCTCCCTTTTTCGCTACTTACCCTATCCTGTTCTATTCACATACATGCGCTGCCACAAAACTTTTGGATATCATCAAGCTACTATCAAAATAAATAGGAAGGACCATTAATCACATACCACATAGACCCAATTACTCTATAAAAGGCAGCCAGGATACTTGTGCAAGTCCGCAGAGCAGCCGAGTCCCAGTATATATTGACACAGATAGATAGAAAGAGAGAGAGAGACGATGGACATCTCACATATTTATTCAATAGTATTTTTTAGCATCATATCATCAGCATCACATCCGAAGGACATCTTCTATTGGACACCGATATGATTTTCAAAAGACCTGATTAGAATCTGCGTGCAATAAAAGTCTTACGTGTGGTCTTTATTATATCGTTTGTTCGTGTTATATTGTAAGCGGGACTTGTTCAACCAACAATCTTCGTCCATAAAAATCGGACATTTATTCAATACACCCAGCACAGCTTTTGTTATAAAAGCTTTGCTTCAGAAGTCTAGCTTGTCGCATGCCTTGGTTCACGCCGTTCGTAGATATGGCAAGCAATTGAAAATAATAAAAAGAAAATAAATAAAATGGTAACCCTAAACCGGAGCAGCACCACAGAGCAGCACTACTGCGTTGTTTGATGGGTCACTAACCGCTTCCTTAGATAATACATGATAAATAGTCCTGCTATAGTTATAATTTGTTGTGAATCAGCTTCTGTTATATGGCCAGTCATAGCACAGTTAATGAATGAACTATTTTATACATTCAATTTTACTACCTACAATAAAGTAACAGGACGTGCAATTGTTCAAGTGTCTTGAAGATATACCTACTTGTTTTTTTATAAATATCTTTCTTTAGGACCTTGGGTTTCTTGACCAATAATTACTTACCAGTATTTAAAACAAGAAATCATTACCTATTTAGAGGTAGAATACGAATGTTCTAAATATCAAAGTACGAGTATATTCTAACAAACAGATGGACGGCTTGCATACACAGCTAAAAATTGGCCCTAGAAATATTACAAGTACAAAATGTACAAACGGTCTACGTTGCGTATTTTTTTAGTTTGTATTGATGAAACTACAGCAAAATGCAGAGTCTGTAGTTTCATCTTCACCAAATTAAAGTGATTGTTCAACAGTCTCCTTCAGAGTGTTGCAATTTAGTGCAGTCGAGAATGCATTCTTACAAAATAGGTAGCTAGGTAATTAGCTTAAATTAATAAGCGTTACGAGAGATAAAAGAAGCAACTATTCAATGCTGATTAATTACGAAACGTGCTCAAACATTTCCACTTAAAATAACACTGTCAGTCTCACTATTATAAATATTATGCCAAAGCTAATAGAAAAAAATAATATGAACTCGGTACGTAATAAATTCTATGCCTATTAGGCTACTGCTCTAAGGAACGCAAAGCGTGAAAAATTTAATAAAAGAGAGTTAACAATGGCAGGCATTACATTAGTTTATGTAATGTTATTAAATTAGACTTTAGTAAAAATTATGTAAATGGTTGTGTAACTCGTAAACCAGAATCACGATGCGTGTAGCATTTCTGAAAATTAATTCGCATTTTTAAAGATTTATCTAAAGAAAGATTGGTTACGTGCGCAACTGGCTATAGCAAAATTTTTAATAAATGAAATTAAAATCGTATAGACAGAAATTGGGTTAAGATAATAATAAAAAACAAACTCATTCGAGAACAGTGCGCAGCAAATATTGATATACCACTGATTTCATATTTATAATCACTAATCAGTATCGAAACCAATATATTGTTAGTTCTGATACATTTCACAAAAGTATAAGTTTTCAAGTTAAATGGCGTAAATGGTAGTGCTCAAGAAACTTTTCTGAATAAGCCTCGGCAATAAACAAATTATCGACAAAACCAAGATTATAAATAAAACAAAGATTGAAAAATATAGCTCACTAAAGATAAGCATCAAATAGAAGCAATCATTCCAATCTAAGGTTAATTTATCCGAAACAACCTTTGTGCAATATCGTGTTACTGCACATTGACTGGAAGAAAGAAAAGGTCGAGAATCTGAACGTGACTGATGGTCAAATACGATACGTGAATGCATCAGTCATTGTCACTGATTTGCCTAAAAGATAGGGCGAGGAAACAATGGCACAGCAGCTTATCAGAGGGAAACCTAAAAAGTCGAGGCAAATCTAATTACTACTACGCATTTCACACTCGAAGTAAGCTTCTTTGATATAAATACGTTACTTGATATCTACAAGCTGTAAAATGTTGTTAGTGGTTTATTTTGACAGTGTTGTGTAGTGAACAGAAACTGAATTTCAATATTAGTTTTAACTGTGTATATCCTTTTTTAATGTGGCATTGTTTAATTCACTTAGCAACCATTGCACAAATCTTATCGAATGATTAGATTATGATCGTGATATCATGATCGCATTGTTGCTTACAAAAAGTACAGTGTGTATAAATAGTTTTCTATAACTGTATGAATTTATGTATGTAATATAAATTAGGGACCTACAATTAACTAATTTCAATTTTAGTCAATCTCTTTGGTCCTTGATTAATTTGAACAAATTTTTCTCATGGCGTGCGATGGTAGGTAGGTATGTCAAGGTTGCATGTCATTTTTTTCTATGCTGTAAAATCCAATGGGAAGTATACCGACCGCCATTTGGCCAGCATGATGGACTATGGCCTAACTCTTGTCACAACGAGATGAGGCTAGTGCTGAACTGCTGATCAATGCGACATTTGTCAGACTCAGACAACAGAGAAGGAGCTAAAGTCCCAAATCATCGGATCAAATTGAGTTTAGTAAACTCTACGCTCGCTCCATAATTGATTATGACCTTTATGATATCGCAATAGTTATGCCACACGATTGCCGCTACACTTGCATGGTGGTAACCAATCATTGCCACATAGCAACACGTAGTACCGCCGGACGGTTACCTGCAGCCCGTTATGTTTCTCGGAAAGTGTTGAATTGCAAACGACAAGGTATGATGTGCTGTCATCGTCATTACAAATGGGCATTTTATCGTAATGGTGCATCTCTGTTGGCTAGACTATCAGGCACAGTCTTGGTTTGGATTCCATCGATGTAAAATAATTTGTAATACCCGTGCTTAGACTTTAAAGTTATCATGTGAATGAACGTGTTCCATTCCAACTATTGTATGGTTGAGCACAAAACTTGAAAACGAGTCGAAGAATAGGACAATAATGGCACTCCCTTTGGCCTTTTCAAGTTTGACAAGCTTAATACCCGAAATAAACGAGATGCTCCAATCAATAGAAAGCATCAATGAACCTTCAATAGAAATGTATTTTGCAATCTTTTTGAATCATTAACTAATATTGAAGCTCATAGTAATTACTTGCAGTTCGAAGCTCGATCTCGAACCATTGCGCCATTCAACCTTAGACGTGCCACTATTAACTAATCTGTGTTCTCAGTCTATTTGTCTCTGAACAATGGTGATGCAAGTTACGTGCTCAATCGGCCCGACGACGTATAGTATCGAATGTGCTTGATAATGGACAACACCGATTCAATGCAATTTCCTTTAGGTTCGATTTGCGGCGGACCGCAAACTGAGATACCGTTTCCGATCAAATTCAGAGTGCAAAACTAAATTGATGAGACTACTATTACGTATATTTGTGTCAAATCCTGTTTGATGTAACAGAACTCAAGGTTAGCTGAATCTAACGAATCCACTGACAATATTATATATATTATTAAACAAATAAATATTAGAGGGACATCTTACACACGGTATCAGACCCCAAACTAAGCAAAGCTTGTGAAAATGCTGCGAAAGACTGATATACTACATAAATTTATTTGAAATACATACTTTTATATATGGTACCTAGATAACATCTAGACACAGAGCAAACACCTATGTTCATCACACAAATGCTTGCCCTGGGTGGGAATCGTACCCAGGTCTCTTTGACCCAGAAGTCAGAGTAATTAACCACTGAGCCACCAAGGCAGTCAAATTGCTAACCTAGCTGTTCAATCCCGACTAGCGATATTTTACTAAAGACAACTCAAACTAGAACCTGATTAAGCTAAAAGAGTCATTAAGTAACCAAAATAGAAAGATGATGAATGTTGCCAAGCCGTCTCCTACACAGGCTCTTATTTCAGCTATCGAGTCAGCAAAGTGGCAAAAATATGACAAATCTGTTTATCGGTGAGATATTATTGTAACGATGCGCTGCCAACTCTTCGAGATCATGATTGATGGTGATGACGTAGAACCACTCCATTCACCTGTCTTTTAAAACATAAAGATAGTAAATATAGAAGCAGAATATGTTATGATCGTGAGTATATTAATAGACAATAATAACGTTATTTCTGTTAGAGGTAGATATAGTAAATCTTCAAAACCAAGTATTCTATATTTAGTTACTAGCGACTCGCCCCGGCTGTTGTTATAATGACTATATATATAAACCTTCCTCTTGAATTACTCTATCTATTAACAAAAACGCATCAAAATCCGTTGCGTATTTTAAAGTTATAAGCATACATGGGGCAGACAGCGGAAAACGACTTTGTTTTATACTATGTAGTGATATGAAAAAATACCATGAAACATAAAACATAAATTCTTATTACTTATTATTTTTGTAATTACATTTTAAAACAATTACATATATGTACACATATAATGTTATGTAAATATTTTACAGAATAAACGACTTGGTTTTCAAAGAATTTTTTTATTCGAAATAGGTTTACATTTCTACCACATCCTGCATATTTTGTAAAAATGTGGTCAATGATGTAGTACATTTGCCTAAAAGAAAAACGTTGACTTTATATTGGAACACATTTACATTATTTATACTAAGCTAGTTAAAAGTTCCGCATCCGTGCTTCTTATAAATTGTGTGATCATAATTGCAGTATCAACTGTTTTGATCATCGATTATATTTATAAATAGGTATTTTCATTGTGTAGTCTAAATAAATGAGTAAGAAACAATGATACAAAGGACGACAAAAACAAACAACACAATACCGATTGAAAGTCATCGGTTAGACTCAATTACGTAGACGTTGGTGAAACACTATCACTACAGAGCAATTATCTAGAACTGATTACCGATGCATTCGACAAAAAAGATCATCTCATAGAAAGCGTCAGCGGAGAAAACTGATTCGAACGATTAAAGAAACTAAATCCATCATAGTCGATTGATGTAATTGATGCGCACATACCGCCGAAAGAAATATTGCTTTTAGAGAAAACGCTAGGAACAAGATAAATTGTTCCGATCAATTCGTTAGTACGCCAAGTGACAGTAAACACGCAATGCTAAAATACGCGGCACGCTTCGAAATAGGTGACTGGAACAATTCTCCAGACGGCAGCAAAAAATATAATGATTTGCAGTCAAACGGCGAAAGAAATTATCACAACAATGGTAATTACGCTAATCATCACACTTATAAATGCGAAAGTTTCTGTAATTTGAATTCTTCGATTATTTTTCGTTTTAGAATTGTTTTATTCGACTGCATCGATGGCTCAGTGGTTAGTGGTTACTTGGTCAGGACCAAGGGATCAAAGAGATGGGTTCGATTCCCACCAGATTGCTCTGTGTCTGGGTGTTGTTTAGGTATTATCTATAAAAGTATGTATATGTAGTATATTCAGTCTCTGGCAGGCACATGACAAGCTTTGCTTAGTTGCGTAGTGAAAAAAATCTTGTAAAGTTTATTCAATGTCAAAATACATATATTAACATGTATTTCTGACACCTGGTGACGGCAACCTCATGGCTAAATTCATATGTAAGAAACTTAGTGACCCTCTTACTTAGTTTATTCCCTGGGCCACAGATCAGGGAACAATTGGATAATGAAGCAAACTTTATGCTAGAGAAAAATATGTAGAATAGCAGATATCAAATTAAACATAATTTTTCTATTACTCAGTTTTATTTTTAAGTTTTTATCATTTCCTTGATGGAAAAGCGAATTAGTACATCCAAATTATTATTGATTTTATTATTGGTTATTGATAGTTATTTGATTAACTACGACTAAAGAAGCAAGCATGCCTATTCGTTTACAGAACCAACGGAAAATACCAAAACAAGGAAGAAATTACCATAGAATATTATAAAATTCTACGAAAAGGTCCAAGCTAGCAATTAAAAGACCAAAGGTACATAGAATAAGGCAAAACACAGTCAAGAAATGCCCTTTAAACTATGAGTAAATACAAAATACAACAGACACCTGTTATTATGTTTGGACAGAAAAGAGTAAAAACCTAGAACAATCGACATGTATTTAGGTGATTAAATAGATGTGGAACACCTATGCAGACAATAAAAAAACAATGATATAATTGCTATCCATTGTACATAATTCAGTGTGAATAACTTTGTGTTGATTCATAAATAATAACATGAACAATAAAAAACAAATCGATTATACTAGTAAACAACCCTGTTCAAATTGCGCTGCAAATGAATTTCGCAAAATACACGTAATGGTTTATGATATAAACCGATCAGCAATCAATGATGAAAATAATGATAACGCAATAAAACGCACCGTTCCTGAGAGAATTATGAAAGAAAAAATCGTGTTTTACCGTAAACAATACTTACGACACCTCATCGGCCGGTAAATTATCAGAGACGTACATAAAGCCAAATAAAAGTGAATTATCCAACGAGCTATCTGACACGTTAACTGATTGTTATCATCGACTCGTAATTACTTTATTGATAAACATTTGTTGAATAAAGTGTTTGTGGAGCAACAAAGTTACTTGCAATTTTATAAGAAAGAAGAATAAGGACAATTTATGTGTTTACAACAAAAACAAATTGACTAGGTATGAGTAATATATGGAATTCCATGCAGTTATTGATCTTAATAGTAATGAAGATAATAATTAATATTTATTATATTAGTGAGCGATTTGTGCAAGTAGACAAATGAGAAGAATACTCACCAGCTTCAACATCCGCGGGTGATGCGAGATCCTCACACGAACTATAAGTTCATAAAAGCTCTAAAGCAGTTCTAATTGAACCATCAAGCGTCCACAGCACACACACTCACTTTTACCAAACTAATTATTGCCGGGGACCATTCGAAACGCGAGACGAGAGTTTGTTTTTATGTTCCGCCACGCGTCCGTTCGGGCGGCCGTTACTCAACACGACACTGCAATTCGTATTCGACAGATTCGCTTCAATAAATGTTATCAACTTTTCAAATCACTCGACTTCGGGATCATTAGTTGCGATCACGGTAAAAGTTGTGGACAATGGAACGTGACGCGACGGGCGGTATCGTTGTTCGGCGGCTGGCGCGGCACTGGTGAAGCGATCGGGGCGGCGAGGTTGGAGAGCGAGCGACGTGCCGGCAGGCTGTCATCGTGCCTCTCGCTCCTGCACGTACAGCCTTTCCAGTCCCCAACAATGCCCTACGGATGATTTCAGTGACGACCTCACGCACCCCGCCGCCCTTTTTGTCATCGCTCCAGGTGGAATCGGATAAAACGACTCCCACGATAATTTCGGAGCCAAATCATTTCCTGTCGGTAATGACTGCTTGCGTTGTTTTGTTTTAAAAAAGATTCAACTCCATTATGACAAACATATTAAACGCTTACCTTGCGAATAATAATAATAGTGTTAAAACAAAAATGTAGGTAGGTACTGAAGTGTAGCAATTAGATTGGAGCTAGTATGAACGATAATCATAAAATAAACGAGCCGGCGCCGAACACTTGAACCGACAATGAATCACTGAAGCCGCATTGAAAGACGCTAAATAGACTAACTGACAAAACCATTACTAACGCATTAATACCAAATATATATTCTAAGTCGAACAGTTTAATGAATAAGGAAATTGAAACCGTTAAATGATTTTAGCCCATTTTAGCTTGTTTAAAATAGCCAATTTGTTTCGGCGACTCAAAGTCACACGAACTGGCGTTAACCTTATAAGAAGGACAAAAACTAAGCACGAACATTGAACATGATGCAATCGTCTCAGAGCGTTTCCATGACATTGATCTCAACGCAAAAATTACAATTGTTTTGCTCAATATGAATCAAATTGTCTACAATGATGGAGTACGTTCCGTGGTTGAAGTGAAACATTCCACTGCTGTCAAAGTTATCTTGATAAAGCAATAACTGAACCACCTACGTATAAACAGCCTCACGTAACTCTTATATGTATATGTTTAAGATCTACAACGGAGAATACCTCAATCTATTTTGAGACGTAAGAAATGAACTGATAAACATATCACGTGATATTTTGAAAACTCGAGAAGTGGATGATAGAATTTACTTGGCTTCCGAACAAACACATCAGTGATATCTCCAACATAATAATATTTCCATGTGATTTACATGTCACAAAAGGGGATTTTGATAACACCAATAATTCTACCATTATGATTGTAAATGCATAAATATGTACCTACATAGAAACGAGATATTTTAAACACAATAATATAATTCAATAACTATACGCTTGGTGGGTTAGTGCTGACAAAATATGAATAATAATCTGCCAAGTACGAGTCGGACTCGCGCACTGAGGGTTCCGTACTATATTATGATATGGGAGCTCCCCTTAAATATTTATTTATTTTAATTTAATTATTTATTATTAAAGTAAGCATGCAGTTAAATATTCTGTGAATATCTCAAGCATCCACCTCTTACCATTATTAATACCGAGCGAAAAATGGCTAAAAATCAGGTTTATTGTATGGGAGCCCCTCTTAAATAATATTTTTATTAAATTTTTAGTATTTTTTGTTATAGCGGCAACAGAAATACATCATCTGTGAAAATTTCAGCTTTCTAGCTATAACGGTTCATGAGATACAGCCTGGAGACAGATAGACGGACAGCGGGGTCTTAGTAATAGGGTCCCATTTTTACCCTTTGGGTACGGAACCCTAAAAATTAACAAAATAATAAATCCGAAATATACCGAGGGGTAATTTAAAATTAAAGAAGATCATCAATACCAACTTTATTTTTAACTAAAGATGTTTATTTCAATTGCTGTAAAATATTGCGTGACCTAGGTACGTACGTACACTAAATAAGCGCGCGAGGTCTACATGATACCGGAACTACTTTTTGCACTTCTGCTCTTACCAATTTTCTCAGTCTCAGACCTTGAAATCAAGCATGGCATGTCCACCACGCCAAAGCTCCACTATTGTTGACCACCGAGGGTCGGTGACCGACTGTTTTGGGCCAGTTTTTGCCACTACTGTACAGGTAATGGTTCGGCGCCTGCACCGAACTGACTGTAATTGATTCTCAGAACAAGCACTGAAGAGCCATTATATCAGCGATCGGACTGACGCTTTCCTTGTCTAGTAAAGCAATTAACTTTCAAATGGATTGAAACAAACTGCAACCATCATGTGGAATGAAAAAGTGATTTGTGATTGTTGTGCTGATGATCTAGCTTTTGGCAAGAAAGCTTATTACTAACTATTACATTTGGAATAGTGAAACGCGTGTCTGAAGCACGCGTTTAATTATGATTGAGATATAATTGATTGCCTAGCACTCTCAGGCAATCTTAGAGTCAGACAATTATTATGAACAACACATTGTTCTGAACCAGACTCTTCTAGAGACTCCATAAAATTAATCACATTCATTGTGTGCAGTCTTCACGATTAGATTTGTTTTCTCGGCACCTAATTTTCAAACGAACTCAACCCTTTTTCGATTTGAACGACAGATATTTTTTTACATTTACCGTCTTACCACAAAAGTTTTACGCACGCTTTAGACTGTGTTTACTAGTACAAATTGCACGGTTAAACGGTGTTCAAAGCGTGTTTAAATTAATTGTGGTAAGACGGTTATTGTTTTATTTAAGTAATCATTATTTATTAGTTTTGCTGGATCCTAACAAAAGTTTTTACAATAAACAGAACCAACACAGTCAATCAACTTTAACGCGTTGTAATACCTAATTATCCCCAAAGGTAAGCCTTCATTATAAGTTTGAAACGCCATTCAACCCAGCCCGGCTAGGATACGCACCACGAAATAATTCTATCGACGTGTCAAAACGAGGCAGAGTAATGATGAAGTATATAGGTATATGTCACATTGCAACCGTCTACAAAACTCTTTTCGTGGTGATATGCTAAGCAAGCAGCCGGGCTAGTCTGCGCGCCACGAATTATTTCGTTCCTAGTATCAGAACGAGACAGCGTTACGGCAAAGTATATAACTGTCACTTTTTCACACGTCGAAATTAGTTCTTTTCGTGGGTTTTCGTGATCGCATGCTTGACTAGCAGGAGTGTATTTTTCGGATTTTCGTAACTGAAGACATGATAGTATTGCAATTCAATTTGAGCCTTAAGTAGCATCGCTAACTTCATAGCCTCACACCAAACCTGTGAAATCTGAAAATCAACCTCAGTTGAACTCGTCATCCCTGTAAGCAGCCGACTACATCATTGTGACAGTGTCCGGGAACAGCCGTCACATCCGGCCATTCAGTCCCGAACAAGTTTGAGAAATCGCACGGTGTGTGTAAACAAGTCACTTTACTTGCTAACTAGGCTATCGCCGGTGCACCAACTCGAAACAAAGACTTGTCCAATATTGTTCTATAACCTTCCATTATTTTCCAAGTGACGAAAAAAACACCGTTGTTTTGGCAACTGAAATGACATTGGCACTAAAATTTTATTTATGCTCAACAGCAACAAAAAGCCTATTTATTTTTCACGGCTTCAGAAATGTGACTTTCATATGAAAAGTTAGTCATGGACCTCTATACATTGTGATAGATATCATATTGGCTCAATATAAAACTTTAAAATGTTGTCTAAGTAAATAAGTCCTGCCGGGCTAGGATGCGCACGAAGTAATATTTCTTTCGACAGTTTCGACAGAACGAGACAGCGTTATGGCACAGTATATTATCTATCACCTTTTCACACGTCGAAAAGTGTCCTTTTCGTGGCTTTTTGTGGTCGCATGCTGGACTAGCTGGCCGTATTGTAAGTGTTATAAACTGCTTGAAGATGGCTAAACGGATTAAACACCCCAAACCAACAATGAACGATTATTTATCAAAGAAGAGATATTTATGTTAATACAAATTCTGTGTTTATCTGGCTTAACAACCATGCACACTGTCGACAGGTAGAGCGGTGGCTTATCTGTAGACCTTCATCGGTCAGTGGATAATCTAATTGTTTGTTCTACTAGAACAGGTAGTGTAGAGGCATATAGATAAGGTACCTACAAGTACAAGGGTAGGGAATAGGTACTTACATGTATTTTAAAAAAAATATTCCGTACTCGATCACCGTAATATGTAAAACTATCCGTAGCAGAATTTCATAAAAATCGGCCAAGTGCGAGTAGGACTCGAGCACAAAGGTTTCCGTACCGTATGGGAGCCCCATTCCTCTTGCCGTTATTAATAGCGAGCAAACAACTCCTAAAAATCACGTTTGTTGTGTGGGAGACCCCCTTAAATATTTATTTTATTCTATTTTTAGTATTTGTTGTTATAGCGGCAACCAAAATACACCATCTGTGGAAATTTCAGCTGCCTAGCTATCACGGTTCATGATATACAGCCCGGTGACAGACAGACAGACGGACATCGAAGTCCCGTCCGAATAGGGTCCCGTGTTTACCCTTTGGGTACGGAACCCTAAAAATACACCAGTCATTAGACAAAAGGTAACAAGTTATTCTAGCATCGACAAAACTCCAAAAGCGTTTTACTATACAGAAATAGAATACTCATTTTACTGCTAAACAAAAAGATGAATATCAATAACAACAATCGAAAACAAATGCTTTCTAAATCTGAACGTTTAGTGACAATCATCTAATTTAGAAAGCGCTTATTGGCGCCGACTGTAGATTAGAGTCAAACGGCGACAGACTTTGTTTGCTTAACATTACCGTGGAAAACCGAGATAGGCGTAAAAACCTTTTCAACATCTCTTTAAACATTTACTCCTGTAATGTTCTATGAGACAGGTAATGTGGCTTAGCAACAGATCATTAGTAATTCTAAAAAAACGGACGGACAAGGTGTATTAATTTGTCTTGCTGTATACCTTACAGCTATGTTGGTTTTAATATTTGACCATTTATAATATTATGTACCTACAATACTTGGAAAAAATGCTCTAAAATTCTTTAAAATCGTGATCCAATGACAACATGTTAAAAATCCCATACTTACAGAAGTCTCTTTGGTAACCCATGACTAGGTAATCTAAGAGAAATTCCCTTCACACCACAATTCAATATTTGGTATTTTTGAAGTGAAACTTCTAATGCGACTTCCAACAAGGTTGCGTTATACGTTTAACGCTACCATGGAGGGGGTACGAAAGCACTCATACCCCCTCTATGGTAGCATCTTCACTTCTTCCGCGCGGAGTGACTCCACTTGCATTTTTTTGTGTGAGCTCACCTAATTTTATTCAACATCTTGTTTTGTGCTTGTAACTTCTTGTCGGAAAATTCTTAAGCTTAAATTTTCAAGTTTTCAGGGAGTGTGGCTAATCAAAGTTCAATTGAGATCCACTACAGGAAAATCAAATAAGTATGGTATGTATTGTAGACAGTATTTTTAGGGTTTCGTACCCAAAGGGTAAAAACCCTATTACTAAGACTCCGCTGTCCGTCCGTCTGTCTCTCTGTCTGTCTGTCACCAGGCTGTATCTCATGAACCGTGATAGCTAGATAGTTGAAATTGTCAAAGATGATGTATGTATTTCTGCTGCCGCTATAACAACAAGTACTAAAAACAGAATAAAATAAATATTTAATGGGGGCTCTCATACAACAGAAGTGAGTTTTTGCTTTTTTTGCTCAATATCAATAACAGCAACATGTACCTAGACGCTTGAAATATTTAGTTCTATATTCACTATAACATCAATATAACAGATTAATCAAAATAAATAGGGGGGCTCTCATACAACAAACTTGGCTTTTTGTCGTTTTTTGCTCCACGACGGGGAGCTCCCATATGCACATACGGTACGGAACCTTTAGTGCGCAACTCGCACTTGGCCCGTTTTTTTCTGTATGTCAATTGTTTACTGTTCCACTGTCCACAGTTTGTTTACTTTACAAATGAATCTGTAGGTCAGTATTTGATTGCGTTGAATAGACTATAATCTTGTGAATTGAATTGTCGAACGAATGCTACAAAAGGAAAATTAAACAACGGTTCTTTACCTGGGTTTGTATGGTGTTCCACTTCCGACGGTGTAATTATTTCGAGTAATTTTACTTCCAAATTATTCAGCAGTGCAGTAATCTGCGGCAATCGAGATTTAAGATCACAAAATTAACTTTCATGACGAAAATACCAGTTTGCAACGAAATAATAACATTTAAGAACTTGTACTTACGTAAACAACTCGTTTTAGCGCAGTAAAAATAAATATTGTACCTAACTGTTAAACAGGTATGAGTAAGTTACAGATATAACCTAAGAAACATACTCCATACTCCCTAAGAAATCAACTTTAAAAATAGCGTAATGATTAAGAAGACTTTTTTTGTATGTTCGTCAAGGTTTCCTCTGACATATGCCAGAGACTTTATGATAACAAACATAATTGTATCTATCTTTCGATTGAAAACAATTTTACTATATTTTGAAGACTATGTCAGATAGAAGAATACCATAAGGCGAGGGTTCAAGATGTTCTTATCATTTTTTTCTTACATAATTTATTTCTTTACTTTCTTTCTGACTAAGGAGACTAGAGACAAGAAAGTAAATGTAATACAAAAAGCAGAAGAGATTCAAGCTTCCTAAAATGAAGAGGAAATTAAATTTATGGGCAATTAATCTGCGATAAATTAATCAAATTTGAAGACCGTCTCAAATTTACTGTCGAGTACAACATTGCAGTACAATTTGCAATAAATTTAATTAATCCAGAGACGGCAACGCTTTCTGATCAGATGCCTGGCGTAAATCAAAAGTGGCTAAGAAATTTCTAGCGGCCAGAGACATGTCTGCGTTAACTCGTTAACTGGGAGAAATTATTTTATTTAATGAGCAATTACACAATGTTATCTCGGGCCGAGAACTCGAAACGTAGAAGCGGTTGGCTACTTGATGACATATTTGATTCAATGCGATGAATAATCTCTGGTATATTATAACAAGCACTGCGCCGGAAAATTTAACTTGGAGATTGAATTAAAACGGTCTGCTATAAATCAAGGTTCACCTAATGAGACCTTTGAGTAGTAACAAAATTTTTACACCAATCGAGTTGCAGACCAAAGCAGTCAGCGAAATGGGATCAGCCGATATGTGAAATATACCTAAATAAATTCAAATGGCTCTATTCTCTTACTTTCTACTTCGAACGCCTGGAAACGTATACGGAACTTTGACAGATTGTATGGAGAATCTCTAGGTTGTCTATAGACGTTTCGTATACGACCAAGATAGATAGATAGATAGATATAATCTTTATTGGTTCACAGTTTACACACATTACTAATACAGAAAACAGATGTTTAGATATGTGATGCAACCGGCGGCCTTATCTCTGAAAGTGATTTCTTCCAGGCAACCTTAGGATGGAGAGAGACGGTAAAGAAAGAAAAAACGACGAGGTGTGCTAAGTTAGAGGACAGTTAAAAAAGTCGAATTATACAATAATTACATGTATAATAATACATCCTAGTACTTAAATTTACATAGTATAAAAATAAATAAACTAATAAATATAAAATCTAACTCGTTCGCAAATCTTGTGACAATATGGTTACCTCTCAGTGGTTATAACTTAATACACTATGGGTATGTCAACTGGATCGATAAAATATAATAGGTATATTAACTACAATTTTACAGCTAGCTTCTATGACCATTTCTCGTTTCAATAGTTTCTGGGGATTCGAGTTCATAAAATTATTATTCTCGATACTTAGCTATAAAACTTACTAGTTATTAAAATGAATAATTCATGTAACCAATAGCTCTTTTACTGACCAGAGGACATTGGAAATTGCTGACCAAATGTGATTTATAGTTAATCATATAAATCGTTCCCTTTAAGTTAGCCGGTAGAATGAACGAAATATCGAATGCACAGATGTGTGAAAGCATACTTCATTTGATATTCCGATGTGTAAACATCCGGAGCTGTCATATTCGACGGCAGGTTTCGATCGGGGTTTTCACTGTGATTTTCCATTTGTGGTGTAACTCGAGTGAAATTTCCACAAATAGATAAAATGTTCCCACCATATAAGTTTATCTCAAATCTCGGCTCGATCTTTGCCTTCTATAGGTTAGTTACCTAGTTTGTCGAATCTACTAGACTCGCTTGTCTGTGTGTCACAATCTATCAAATGATTTGTACAAATCATGGGTTTTCGCGATAAGAAAAAACATAAGAGCAAGTTTAAATCTTTGTACTAGTCATTTTATTGATTGCTCAACATTTTTTAACTGATTCCCTAAAAGTTAGATTCAAAATTTGTTTGCATTTTTTTGTGTTTGTTCAGAACTTTGTAATGATTTATTTTTTACACCAGTCATTTCAGATAATTCCGAATTCACACGAATCGGAACATCATCGGTGCTCGATTCATATAACGGCCAATTCTACAAGCTGCCCCCCGACATGTACCTACTCATACCTATCTGATTTATAGACCCTGACTCCATCAAATTTTTCATTGAACATTTCAGACGGTAGACAAATCTATCACTCCTGTATTGCTAAATAACTTGTTATATTTTTAACTTTTTAGTCATAGGCAGTATGATCAGAAAACATTAGACCTTCAAGGGTATGTGGATGATCCAATGTTTTTTATGTGTAGGTAGTTTTAGGTAAGTAGTATTGATATTTTCACATACAAAGTAGTATTGATATTTTGTTGTAGTCGATAAAGGCACATATGCCCGTTTTTAACCGACTTCCAAAAGGAGGAGGTTCGTCTGTATGTATCTTTTTTTTTTGTATGTTCATCGATAATTTAGCCAACTGTGAACCGAATCGAAAAATTCTTTTTTACTTCAAAAGGGGTATACTCCCGAAATGGACCCTTTTAAATTTTACAGATATCGGCTGAGCCGTTTTTGAATAAATCAACAATAATGTAAAAATTCTAGCGAAATATTCGAATTTTGTACACGATGGATGGTGATTTTGCCATTTTTTGCGAAAAATAATTATATCACAAAACATTAATGAATTTACAATGCACCTGCACATTGAATAATGTGCGGCTAACATTGGCGCAATTTCTTCACTAGTTATGGCTTGGTTATATTCAGTGTTGCCAATCCTACTGTAATCAGTAGATTTGCTTTTTTCACATTGATGACCCTGTATTCTATTTCATTTCCAATTTTTACTGTTTTTCAAATAGAGTTCAGTGCTACCTAATTAAACTATGAAATAAAAGAAAAAGTTTGAAAACCAATACTAAAGATGAAGCAATAGAGGAAGAAAGTAAAAATATTTTATTTATCTTCACAACAATACATAATTTTTATAACAATGTTTGTGAGTCCTGGTAACTAATAAAAGTAGATAATTGTTTTTTTTTTATTGGAAGAAATCTGGAATGTGCTCCTTTTCACTTTATCCACTGTTTTCTACTGTTTTTTCAATGGTGAGCTGTTGTTTATTAGTTTTCTCGAGTTGGCAACACTGTGTCACGTGTTTGCTGACTTTATAATGTATGTCATCTGTATTTGCTTTTGACCTTGTTGTACTTAGATGTGGAAGTTAAAAAATTACTGATGTTTGCGACAAAAGTTTTGAGTGGTGAAATTATACAAATGCTAGCACTTATACCTATTAAGAAAAAGGGCCACTACAAGAGCACTAGCCGGGTTTAGCAGTGTTTTGGGAGCATAATCTACAGAAAATAAATTTATATATTCAAATTTATTTATTGTTAATATTATAATCGTATGTTGTAAAAAACTTTGATATTAAGATATTGAATAAAAACGTAATCATATTTTGTAAATATTCCAGCACAATATTTGATATGTACGAACCACATCAAAATAATCCTTTTGGAACTTCTAAAGTACTAAATCTGTTCTAACGTACCCAATTACATCGAACTTTCAAGAACGAAGATAAAACTTTCTTATTATGAACAACAGGTAACAAGATCTGAATGATATAAGCAAGACCTTGCCTTGACCCTCGCTGCGCCGGCGCAGAGTTCACGACCGACATCGGCATAGACAATACAAATTACCACCTGCTAGGGCTGACTACTTCCATATGAACTGCTACCCAAGAAACGTAATCATAAAACAGATGCTACGATTATAGATGCCATGAAGATATAACATCTAGATTCTAGATAGTAAAATTTATTATACATATGTAATATGTATAGCGGTACGTATCAGAATCTGTGCCTCACGTTTCGTGTTGCAAACATATTCGATACGAAAATGACATACATATACCTACTTACTCGTAATAGCAAAGTCAAAGTTTTTATTCCCAGTAATTGTGGTTACAAAGGTCTTAGCATTAAAACTTTAGATTACAAATTACAACACAATATTGTTAGCTTTTCTCGCGTTGTGATGTTCCAAAGGAACATTTTGTGTATCTAGGATAAAAAGTGCCAAGTATGACACTTTCCGACCTATCCATGCAATAAATAACATAATTATTTTTCGCACAATATGGCAAAACCGCCTTCCATCGTGTAAAAAATACGAATATTTCGCTCGAATTGTTTACATTACTGTTAATTTTTCAAAAACGGCTCAGCCGATTTATATAAAATTTAAATCTTACCACCTCGAAAGTAAACCCTTTCGAACTAAAAAAGGTTTTTTCGGTTCGGTTCACAAAGTTGGCGAAATTATCGATGAATATAAGTACACAAAAAAATACATACAGACGAACATAGAACCTCCTCCTTTTTGGAAGTTGGTTAAAAATCAAGCCGATCTCTATTCTCTGTTGCTGTTTGAATTAATAACAAACAAACCAACCACTTACGGATTCACAATGTTAGCAAAGATTCAATGAGGTAGTTTTAGGACTCGGAGCGGTCTAAGCCATACCGAAAACGGTGCGGTTTAAAAAAATAGGAAATAAGTACTCTGACTCTAGCTAAATAAGTACTCTGACTCTAGCTAAATAAGTACTCTGACTCTAGCTAAATAAGTACTCTGACTCTAGCTAAATAAATACTCTGACTTTAGCTAAATAAGTACTCTGACTCTAGCTAAATAAGTACTCTGACTCTAACTAAATAAGTACTCTGACTCTAGCTAAATAAGTACTCTGACTCTAGCTAAATAAGTACTCTGACTCTAGCTAAATAAGTACTCTGACTCTAGCTAAATAAGTACTCTGACTCTGGCTAAATAAGTACTCTGACTCTAGCTAAATAAGTATTCTAACTCTAGCTAAATAAGCACTCTGACTCTAGCCTTAAAATAAATCAAACTGTCAATTACAATCGGTAAACGAGTATATAGGGCGCATCAAATAGCTTGGCGGTTGTGAAGTTAACTACAAGTTACGCAAAACCCAATCCTGAGTAAAATTAACAGCACAACACATTGATAAGGTTCTATTATTTGGAGTCCTGAGTGAGGCGAGGGGTTCAAGTCGCCCAAGACGAAGACAAATTTGGTTCTAGTGGTGCATATTCTACTTTTCAAACCTCCTGCGAGAAAATAAAACCCCAAGAAAATGAGTAATACTTACGTCATAAACTCACAAAGTGTAGGTGCTCACTAGACAACTCGGTATTTTTTTTTATTTAAGCTGTGTTTTCTCTCAAAGGTCTCCCCCAATTCCTTCCATTCCTTTCTGTTCTGTGCTACCTCCGTCCAATCTTTTTTAAACCTCTCGATTTCGTCGCGCCATCGGTAACTCGGTATTATTCACAATAAATTAAAACAAGCCGCCAAGTTATTTGTTCCGCCTATACAATCGGTACGAACAATTTGAATATTTCCCCGACTTGAGCAGTGAATGAAGCAGCAACCCTAGGTCGACGCCTTCACGGTGCAATCGTTATGGAAATCGGAACCAATCCATTGCGGGCTCGTGCGTAGCTGTGAGCTCTGGCTTTAAACTTGACACGTTAACGGAAACATGTCTACTGAAATACCCGTGACTCCTTTAAAAAGATTCATCATCATTATCTGCCGTAAGACGTCCACTGCTGGACATAGGCCTCGGTATGGATTTCCAAGGCCAGTTGGAAGCGGCCTGCACTCAGCGCGTTCCAGCGATCTTTATCATATCGTCAGTCCACCTGGTCGGTGGACGTCCTACGCTACGCTTTCTGGTCCGTGGTCTCCATTCGAGAACTTTACTGCCCCATCGGCTATCCGTTCTGCCCTGCCCACTGCCACTTTAATTTGCTAATCCTCTGGGCTATGTCGGTAACTTTTGTTCGTCTGCGGATTTCCTCATTTCTGATTCGATCTCGCAGAGAGACACCGAGCATAGCCCTCTCCATAGCACGGTGGGCTATCCTGAGCTTATTCATAAGGCCCCAACGCAATAAAATTCCAACGACAGCAACAGAGCACATAACCTTGAAACGGCTGAATCGATTTTGATGAAACATAGCTAAAAAAGCTCCTGACTAATTTAGCTTTCAAACAAAGAAAATATAATCAAAATCGGTTCATCTGTTCGGGAGCTACGATGCAACAGACAAACACATTTTGCGTCAGTCGTTGCGCAGCAGCAAATTCAAATGCCAGCGGGGATGAGAAGTGGAGCTTTGCATAAGTTGTAGCTAACTTTGCCATTAAGTGGCCAGTAAAGTTAAGTAAAGTAAATTTTTATTGCTCTAAACTTTGTCAGTACAAAGATGTTACAAGTAGATTATTGGTATCAACAGTTTGTCCTAGCGGACATGCAATATTATGCAATATGGTAGCCATCCTACGACTTAGATGGGTACCATAAGCATTACCATGGATGAAGAGCATTACTTACATTTAATAATAATAATATCTATTTACATGAAAAATTTCGTTTCTATAGATGTATTTACAATTATACATGTGCTTGAGATCAACCATTTAAAACAATTTACAACAATAATACCTATCTAAATATTAACTTTATCCAACGTATATCATCATCAATTCATCATTACTATTTTAAGTCAGTTTCAATTCTGTCCATTCTTAATTTTCCTGAACCTATTACATATTCAACTCAGCATCCAATCGTTTCATTTAGGTATATTTTTGTTTCATCCCAAAAGTATTAGTAACAATAAATGAACAATGTTTTTGGGATAATGCTCGGAGTCTCTCCGCGAGATCGTATCAGGAATGAGGAGATCCGTAGAAGAACCAAAGTTACCGACATAGACCAGCGGACTGGCAAGTTGAAATGGTAGTGGGCAGGGCACATAGCAAGGAGGACTGATGACCGATGGGGTCGAAAAGTTCTCGAGTGGAGACCACGTACCGGCAAGCGCAGCGTAGGTTGCCGCTACCAACCGTTCTTATTGGAGATCGTTAATGGAGGCCTATGTCCAGCAGTGGACGTCCTATGGCTGAAAAGAAGAAAGTGTATGGTACTCACGCAGTCAGTTTTGAGGCACCTCCAGGCTGTGAGGGTGCTATTGCTCCGCCAGAGTGTCCTGCCCCCTCCTACCATGGCATAGTTTTTCTCCTGGAACAAGGAGAAATATTTTTTCAAAAACACTAATTACGCCAAAGTTGTTAGTAATAACAGTTTTACATCAGTGCATGCACAATTGCACATATAGGTACAGTTATAGCTGCTGCTGCATTGCATAACAAGCTACATTAATTCTCCTGTACTGTACTGTACCAGCCTTTTTAATAGTCCACTGCAGGACATAGGCCTACCCCAAGTTGTCTCACGATGTTTTCCTTCACTGAAAAGCCAGTGGTGTGAAATTCCGTACATAAATTCCAAGGAATTCATTGGTTCGGGACCGGGATTTGAACCCACGACCTCACGATTATTATATAAGGCGGGTGTCATTACCACTAGATCACCACGGCTTCACACTAATTTTCCTAGTCACATCAAATATAAAATACCTATTATTATTAATTTAACAACTGGCACTGATAGTGACATCTTCTGTAATGCGCTGCGACCCGTTCATTTTAACTTAGCTGTTAAAATGAAAACATCAAAAGCATCGTTAATACCGTGACTGAATAATATCATCGATAAACGGCAAAAAGAAACAAAGAAACCTAAACAAGATAAATTTTCACGTCATATGAAACAAAAACTGGCAATTTATCCAAAAAACGGAAGCAATGACGAGGAAGTGGTAGTACTTGACACCGTCACGTTCCACCATGATGTTTTAAGACCTACCACTTTACGTATATAGTTGGCAAAACGGTGGTACTAAACGATACTAGAATATTTAAACACACTTATAGGTGTTTTTTAATGGCTTGGCATCAATGATCTTGGCATACGTTTGGCTCCTATCGACCTATTATTGAGCAAGCAGAAATACTATACGGTATAGCTTTTATAGACTTTCTTTGAATCGTCTAGAAGCAAACAATTTACCTATCCAGGTATTTTGTCTATACCAATATTATAAAGAGAAAAGATTTGTTTGTTTGCATCGAGTAGGCTCCAAAACTACTGAACCGATTCGAAAAGTTCTTTCACTGTTGGAAAGCCTATCCCCGCTGGACATAGGCTATCCCCGCTGGACATAGGCTTTATTATTTTTAAATAAAGGGATTACTTACTATTTGTCTTTTTTAGCCAATCGAACCAGCCCGGGTAGCACGGCAAGGGGAGAAAACCATTTTATCCACACTTAATGTCAGATGTCATTGTCAATCCATACTTTATTTCCTCTTCGAGGGGATATAATGGTGGAAAGACTATTAGTCCCTTTGCCATGCTTCCCGTGCTGGATGAAGCCGGTACAAGCAGCTAGTTTGTTATAAAGGCAACCTACAAAGTTCCTCAGTCTTCAATCATGCATTCATATGATGCAGACATGACACATAATATGCAGACTATGCAAGGTAGGTAATATAGGTACATGTAGAAGTAGGTGTAATAGAAATTGCCACTTCCTTGCTGTTCGTAAAATAATGTAGAATTAAGTACTTTATCCGGGCGGCGTGGGAAATGTCCTAAATTAATAGGGTGGCTTACTGCTATGGTCACAGATCAGGGAACAAAGCTATGGTGGATAATTGTCTGGCCATCCTATAAGAAAGTGGTAGGTGAAGTAAGGCGGGTGATGTAAAGTCGATATGTGCGTTCCTTTGCCGGGGCTTCTAATATATGTCATCTGAGACTGCTGGCTTTTTAGCTTCATGGTAGATAGGTACGCTTCTCGAAGTCCTCTACTTGCCTAAGAAGTGCGCTGGTGGCGCCTCCATTGAACCGTAAAGATAAGTTGGCCTCGTCTATACCTACTCCATTGGAGCACGGCCAAGGTAGTAGATAACGGGGATTCATTACCGCGCGTTTGAGTATCAAGTTCATGACATGAGTAATTAAGGCAAGTGCTTTGACTTTTGAAGGCTGCACAGGAATTGTGAAGTGTTTGTTTTCAAACCTTATTTTATTATCATTTTTAAATGCAGTGGGGTCTTATAGAATACTACGACTGGGATTAGGAATTCTGCTGTATCTATTTCATGCCAAAGGCAGACTTTTATTAGATGAGGTAGGTACAAACTACTAGAGTTACGAGTACTATATAGCGTATTCGTTCTTAGGAACCCGTGTAACGTGGCACAGATTTTTCTACCGTTCTCATACTCAGAATCATCGCATGTTTCCCGCATTTGGTAGAACTTTTGGCGTGATTGTGTTAATTAAACTATGGATAGAATAGAATAAATTTTATTGTAAAAACTGTGTACAGAGATGGCAAAGTATACATAATAAGATGGAAACAACAGTTTTGTTCGGATCAAACATACAATAATTTGTATATTACTTAACTATTAAATGATAATATATTAATAGTTAAAAACTTACATGGTAAAAGGGCAAGTCGATAGATTTAAACAATTCAATAATAATAATCACTACTTATTGTAAGTACATATCAAAATATTCTTTCATATTGTAAAATACCTTACTAATGAGCCAGTCTTTTAAGCTTTTTTTGAATCTATTACCATTGAGTACTTGTAACATAATATCTCTGGTAGTCATATCAATGGATTGAACGGATGGGGAGACTGGTGGTAGCATTTACCTACTACTGAGAAATATTTAGCCTTAGACAAAACGTTTAGCCATGTCAGATAATTTTGGACTTCTTTCAACTTATAAACTCTGATACTTAAATGTTCAGTTTAAAATCTTAAGAAAACAATCGATGTAAGTTGCTTCCACACGGAGATCTATAATAAACATAAATGAGACACACGTTCAACTGTGGGCATTATGATAATGTGATAAATATAATCCTAATGCTTCAGACAATAAGGCCTCCGTCGGCTTCAGCAGATGGCTTATAGGTGAGATGTGCTCGGAATCCGCGAGGGGGCGCGTAGAATGCTAAATTCGAGAAAGTGCCGTGAAAGCGCGCGGCACGCGGGCGCCACTAGTGATGTGCTGAGCCCATTTTGGCGGCAATGATTATATTCTGAATACAGGATAACTAGTTCTAAGACAACAACAATCTACAGTATTCTATATCAACAAAAAAAGGCGTCTTTACCAGCAGTTCGATTTATTGATATGTGTAACATGTGTATTTTTTTCTTTTCCACCTTTCTTTTTTCGAAACAGTTGTTTTTGTCAGGTCTTATCGTGTCCATCTATACGCGAAGGTATCTTTAGATTTTTGGGTCTGCCAACCGAGGTCTACGTTAGGTCTAGGCTTTATAAGCGCTATGAGTAAATGTTACGTTTAACACAAGGCATGATTTACATAATGACTCTTCACTCATTGAGACAACACTCCTAATCAAATATTAGTACATAGCATAAATAGTTATTGGTTTTATGAAGAAGAGTGCAAAGTTGTTTTTTGAAATTAAAAAAAAAAGGTTGTATGATAAATTCGGCACCATGGTGGTAATGATGTTTTCAATTCACACTTAGTGCGCACGATGTTCTAAATTCAAAGTTACTTTATCATCTAGAGGATAAAAAAGGCCTTTTCACTCAGATAACGAAGAGCAAAAATACTCATTCCGAGATAGGAGGATGAAAAATATGTATGCGAGCTATTTTTACTAAAACGTTGACGAATTGGTTGCAACGGAACTGAAAAGAAGCATAGCCAAGTTATAGGACGCGACGCCCAACAGCTCGTTTGCGTGTCGACGATATCTTAGAAATCGCGGGCCCAGCCAACAATAAGAAAGATATGTGGATGATAAAGAGAGTAAGATCGTACGTATAAGCCGTATACCAAGCCTTGGTGTCAGAGTTTTTAAAGTCGACACGGCCTCTGACACGGCTGAACTATTAAAACAACAGGGACTGTTGCTCACATACTGTAACTGTACCAGCCTTTTAGTCCACTGCCCGGATAGCACAGCAAGGGGAGAAAACCATTTTATCCACTCTTAATGTCAGATGTCATTGTCAATCCATACTTTATTTCCTCTTCGAGGGGATATAATGGTGGAAAGACTATTAGTCCCTTTGCCATGCTTCCCGTGCAGGACGTAGGCCTACCCACGAAGGGTGATTGGGCCATATCCAAAACGCTGGCCTAGTGCGGGTTGGTGGATTCACATACGCCAGCGAATTTCTTCTACGGAAGTATGCAGGTTGCCTCACGATGTTTTCCTTCACCGAAAAGCCAGTGGTGTTAAATTCCGTACATAAATTCCAAAGAACTCATTGGTACGGGACCGAGGATTTGAACCCACGAACTCACGATTGTAAGGCGGGTGTCACTACCTCTTGACCACCATGGCTTCACATAACACGTTAGATAAAATATGAATGTTAGATGGATGGTAGTGTATCTTTTTTATTTTATTTATCCGGCATATTTTAACCACCATTCCTCCCTACCGCGAGGCGCAGAGCAAATTGCCTGAGAAGTAGTCTAGATTGAGCACTATTTACGTTGTTGTAATCGTGCATTATGAGCCGAGCCATTCTGCAGCGCCTCTTCACTCATTTTCACTTTTTAATTGATTTCGTCTCTAATTGCTTGAGGTCGTTATAATCAAACAAATTGGATGGTGATCTAAATACCTATCTTAATTGCTATAGGTATGCGTAGGTTCCAAAATATTTTGTTTTTCTTCCTTTCACTGACTTGATTGTATATGTATGATTGGAAGTGGGCGGAAATTGTGGATGAAAATAAAAATGATAGGCACAGAATTGGTAAGTTACAATTACACAAAATTATGGAAATCACCTTCTCATGTAATATCAAAATGGCGAAAATATAACCAACCTAAACACCTACGCCTAATTACCATCAACCACCAACAATATTTAAGTTAGCGCTCGACTGCTTTTACAAATTTAAGGTCTCGTAATACATAGACTTATAATTATTGAAGTGAAACTTTTAATGCGACTTCTGACAAGGTTGCGTTAAACGTTTAACGCTACCATGGAGGGGGCATTAAAGCACTGTTGCATCGAAGTTTCATTTTTTCCGCGCGGAGGGACTCCACTTCACGGTTTTTTAATCATATCTTTTTGGATTAAAATTACTATTGGACATCGATAATATTGTTAGGTACTTACTCAATATCATTCATGTCTTTTTTTGTTATCAAAAATAACCATAAACCATAAGATGAGTCAGAATCAGAATCGACAATGATATGCAATGTCAGTGTTTATTGTTATCAACAATAGCCATCATCAACCATAAAGTGAGTCAGAATCTACAATGATCTGTGCTTATTGATCTAGAGCCAAAACTCTAAACTAACTTTAAACACTGTTTAATCGTGCAATTTGTTCTGTTAAACATTAACTAAAGCGTCCGTAAAACTTAAGTGGGAAGACGGTATTATGACTAATGAAATAACTTTAGTACCTACCTATCTTGAAAAGCACTTCAAGAACGTCAGTTAGCGAGCAGGGCAGGATGAGATAGTAAGAACGGCAGTGCTTATGCAATCTTAAACGTCTTTTAACATTTGTGATAAAGATGGAATCATAAGGTTGATGTTATTAAAATAACCATTACTTACTACAAAATCTCGTTTTATAAACGATCTTTGAATTACGTGAATCTGAATGAATTGGAGGCAATAATATTGAATAAATAAACCAACCTTATCGAACCTACGATAAGCAATCTAAACTAAAATAACCAATGTAAATTAAAAAGAAATTTAAACTCATCCAAACCCAGCATACAAAAGGTTTAAACAGTTACCGCCTAACCACAAAGGATTGAAACACGCTTTAAACACTGTTTAACCGTGCAATTTGTACTGTTAAACATTGTCTAAGGCGTGCGTAAAACTTTTGTGGTAAGACGGTTAATCTCTAAATCTCTGTTAACGCACAAAATGCCGCATTGCATGAATTGCGAGGTTGAGTTTTGTCCAAAATATTTGATCGTGTTCAGAAGTGGGATACATTTTAAATCCAAAATCGATAGAGAACGAACGAATTAATAAAACTAAAAAAATACACCTGCATAGAAGGTAGATAATATGGTAGTTTGGCGTACTGTTTTGTATAAAATCTAGGTTTCAAACCCATGAAAATTTAAGTATGACCCATGACGTGCAACCATTGTGCCAATTACAATGGCTATACAGTGACAGAGATATCTAACCAGCTGGGTTTTTGTTGGCAAATAGGGCATAAAAACCGGCGCCCTAATAATCTCATTGATAAATACCTATCTTTTATGTATACCCATGTTTACCTACTTCAGAAGTAGGTTTGACGTATATGTAATAATTGTTTGATAATATAAATGCAGCGTATTAGCGACTTAAAAAATTGTAGTTCCTTGTGTTTGTATCCGTTTAGCCATGTCAGAGGCCTTCAGGCTAATTTAGAACTCTGGCTACACCAAGGGTAGCCACCCGGCCTATGCGAACTTACTTACTTTATGACTTAAAAACTAGACTGCAAGCAGAGGTACCAGTTGGAAAAATAAAATTAAGTACAATACCTAGTACATAAATAGATGCAAACCAAGACCTACTAACATAGCCTTAGTCTCTGAACATGGTCAAGCTCCTACAATCTATATTAAACAGATGCCTCGCCTAACAATTGTACCTAAATACAGTAAGAAAAGAAAAAAACATTCGTGACAAGAAAAACGTAATATTTATGCAACAAAGCTTTTTCTGAATTAAAATAAAACCAGGTTACAGCAATGTTTACATACAGATTAAGGTTACAATACAGCGTAGTATTAATTCTCATAACGCGTCGTCAGCTAGAGAGGGTGTGAACGCACTAGAATGTGCTGCACACTGCACAGACCAATATGACACGACCAACCCTAGCACCCTGTGAGGCTCACAGTTGTCACCTCTGAAATGCGTCGTATGACATTTTGAAACTCTTGGGAGCAAGTAGGAACAATGGAAATCATTTTATTATATGGGGAGGAAAGTTCCAGGAAAATCACTATCACTATACGAGATCACTAACTATACATAGTATAAAACAAAGTCGCTTCCGCTGTCCCCATGTCCCCATGTATGCTTATATCTTTAAAACTACACAACGGATTTTATAGAGTGATTCAAGAGGAAGGTTAAATGTATAATGAACCTGTGCGAAGCCGGGGCGGGTCGCTAGTAATAAATAATTAACTCGCAATTTGCTCTTTAAGCACATCTTTCGCATGTATTTTGTTTATTGAATATATCGACATACTCGACGGAAACGGCGTAGGTAGATTGACGGATAACTAAAATCACGATTGACTTAAAAATCGGCCAAGTACGAGTCGGACTCGCGTACGAAGGGTTCCGTACTGTATGGAAGCCCTTAGAGATTTATTTTATTTTAATTTTATTATTTATTATTGAAGGGAATATAAAAATAGATATTCTGTGAAAATTTCAAGCATCTACCTAGTCCCGTTATTAATATAGAGCGAAAAAAGTTTAAAAATTTAGGTTTGTTGTATGGGAGCCCTCCTTATATATTTATTTTATTTTGTTTTTAGTATTTGTTGTTATAGCGGCAACCGAAATACATCATCTGTGAAAATTTCAGCTGCCTAGCTAACATGGTTCATGAGATACAACCCGGTGACAGACAGACAGACAGACAAACAGACAGACGGACAGACGGACATCGAAGTCTTAGTAATAGGGTCCCGTTTTTCCCTTTGGGTACGGAACCCTAAAAACTCACAAATTACATTTGAGCATCACTGGCTTTTCGGTGAAGGAAAACATCGTGAGGCAACCTGCATACGTCCGTAGAAGAAATTCGATGGCGTATATGAATCCACCAACCTGCACTGGGCCAGCGTGGTAGATATGGTCCAATCACCCTTCGTGGGTAGGCCTACGTGCTGCAGTGGACTATTAAAAAGGCTGGTACAGTACAGTACATTTGAGCTGCGGCCAATAACGATCTCTAATCTCTTTCAATCAAATGTTCTTCCGGCATGTTCTAACCACGCATCCTGGACAGAAACATAATATACTCGTATATAACGTGAAAATTATGAAATTAAAAAAGTACTAGTACCATGGCTAGTGCATTTTCACCTTCCTTAAGCCACTTATTACCAGAAATACGGGTAAGAGCTAAGTAATGTGGTCGCTATCTAAGCAAACCAGTGAGACCTAAGTCTTAATACCGCTAACTCACTCACGTAAAACTGTAAATTACTATAAACCTATATTCTAACTCGCTTGGACATGTTTTGGAATTACAAATGCGGAATTTGTGAAAATTAAAACCGACTTTGAGAGGCAGTTAAGTGTTTTATGAGAAATTAAATTGCTTTAAGATGAGTCGTCATCTCAAACTTCTTTGGCACGTTTTACATAATCATTGTCTTAGCAAAAGAATGTAGAGCGTATTTATCTGTAAATCACAACATAGTAATTGAATGCATGATCTACTTATAATATTTGGTGTGAATGGAATAAGACAGGTATGAATCTTAAGTTCAATAAAACAGACAAATAATATATTCTTAGTAAAATTATAGAGCTAGGACTGTAACATTTGCATTGACTTTACTAATTCTGATATTCAAAAAACTGTTTCCATTATTGTTGTAACATACAAGAACAATATGTCAAACATCAAAACAGAATTGAAAATATAACATTTCATTTGCTGCAATGAAAAATAATAGAAACTGATTTCCGTGTTTGCTATAGTCATAGATAAGTATGACTAGAATCCTCGATTGTTAAGCTTATATATTGTTTAGATTATGAATTTATATTTGATTCCTATATTGTGTAGACTATTAGAATTTCTTTATTTGATTTCCTATATTGCTTAGAATATATTTGTGTTCCTACATAGCTTAGACCAAAGTTCTTATATTGTTTAGACCAAAGTAACTATATTGATTAGACTATTTCATAAGTTTTATACATTGTTTAGATTATTAGAATTTATAGATATTTGAATTCCTATTTGCTTAGATTATAAGTAACGATAAGATAAGTAACGCAATGGTTATAACTGTAATGTTATTTTTCTATAAGCAAATAAATAAATAAAAAAAAATAAAAAAAAAATAAAAAAAATAGGGTGTGAGAAAAAAGATGTGCTATATTAGATAGCTAAATATACGTTGTTATGATTTTATCACGATCATGATTATTTAGACTCTAGATAATAAATATAATAATAATAAAAAAAAAAAAAACCTGCAAAATACTAATAGAAGTGATAGAAAATAGAAAATAGTTCATAAATATGTTGATTTACTTAAGCATCTCATCAAAAATTCAACAGTAGTTTTTGGCGCGAAATATTGTGACTATTACGCCTAGGCCATGCGTAGTAGTCAGGCAAAAAAAGAATACGCAAATAGAGACAAAAGATATTAGTTTCGTCCTGTTCACACTTTAATACTTGCATATCTCGCCCTCTCTTACTTTTGTAATTATTATTATTTAGTGCCCTGTCTAGTTAATACTTAGAGTATGGCTATAGTCATCAACATTACAGCTGCCAAATCAGCAGCTACATAAGTATGACATCAGTACAGCAGTATTACCAGACATGTAATCGAAATCTAGGTACTTCAACGCAACCTATAAGTATCGATGTATCATGCATATCATGTGTCATCTGAGTCATTTCGTGGATTACGCAAAATTTTCTTCGGTGGCGTATAAAATTGATATTAAATATCTGCCCTGTAGTTCCGTTTCTCTTTTGTGGTTCCGACGGTACCTTTATCGAGTAAGCAGGGGCCTTAGCCAAGTCACAAGCGCTTTCAATCTATTCTCTATCTACAATCGTTAACGTCTTAGCGTTACCGATCTTAGAAAGCGATAACGAGGTAGCCAAGTCATTACAAGTACGGCGAACGCTCATTCTACAACGACTATAGAAGAAACATGAACTTTAGTCTATGGTGAGCGTTCTCGACAACGTCACTGCCGTCAAGCTGCTGTCACATCCACATTACGCGCGCGCGTCGAAAGTTCAAAACAAAACATTTTAATTTATCAGTTAATTGAAATAAAGTATTCGTTTTAATTATCTATGGTGAATTAATAAGCTAATAAGTGGACATTGGTTAAAACAGTGTGAATCTGAAATTCTGTGTTAATACCTATTTAATAAAATCAAGTTTATAATGGACTCCAGAAATAGAGCTAGCCCGGAACAATTTTTGGCTTTATTGGACTTTATGGAAAGGTTAGTTACACGTTAATTATTTTATTAAAATCAGTCCTATCTAATAATCTACATTATTTTGTGATACGAGTAATGAACTCCTTTGTTACTCAGGAATTCGAAATATAAACAATGACGTGTTCCGCGACACAAACTATGATAGGCCCTTGAGAAACAGACCACTTATATTTTGACCCTTTTATAAGTGCTTTCTCTCATTGGTGCACCTTTAGTTAATTGTTGCTTTAAAATATATTTTTTACTAATATTTCAGTCATGGCGATTTATCAAGGCCCCAATCAGGACCTCAAGGCAGAATCAAACAGGATCAGCTATGGCAGGAGTTAATAGAATTACTCAACTCTACTGGTGGAGGGGTAGTTAAATCAACAGAGAAATGGAAAAAAGTAAGATGCACATTTACGTTTACAAGTCATAATATGACCTAAGTCTGGCTATTTTAAATTAAATTAATTTTAAACATGGTGAGAATATTACTTAGTGAAACCCGTTTAAGTGGGCCCCATATATCTGAGGAGTCTCTGTAATTGCTGATTCTGTTAGTGGAAAACAAACCTTTGAAATTGTTTAGACTTTTTTGATGTTTACCACTATAGTTATTATTCTGATAGGCGTGAAAGAGAAAAGGAATGTTTGGGATGAAACATATCATAATCAGATAAAGGTTCAAAGAGCGACTATATTAATTTGATTACATTTTAAGTAACTAATGGATTTTTATATGACCATAGGTATGGGCGGATTGGAAGACCAAGACAAAAAAAAAGGCTCTGACATTGCGCCGTGAAATTCATGGCACTGGTGGTGGTCCCAGCAGCAGACAAGCCCTCTCAGATTTAGAGCAAAGGGTGTTGGCAATAATGGGTTTGTCTGCTGTTATTGGTTTAGCTGGCATTGAAGAGAGAGGATTTGATGTTAGTATGTAATGTGCTTGGGATCTTTGCTTATATTAAAATAATAAGTATTCATAAGTTCATAACTTTATGCTCTAAAAATGTTTTTCAGGACCAACCATCAGCCTTCCAAAACACCACTGAAAGGACTCGGGACCCTTCAAGTGAAATAATATTGGAAATGCTACCTAGGGATCCCACACAATCAATAGAAGGTACACTGAACTACTTAGATTAATTTTATTTTAAATAATTTTATTATTTTGGTATGCTACTCCCAACGACCCCCACTGAGGGATGTTAGAACAAGGTACCTATTATTTTTTGTACCAATTGCCACCAGCGGTAGTCGTTGAGCCATTAAAAATATTAGTTTCAATATCCCCCACTAAAGCTTCGTAATTATGCGACTAATGTTTTTACGTCAACTATTTAAAAAAATCGATTGTGTGAACAGAGTGTATTATTAAGTGACGGACAGTTGTTGACGGGTAGTACGTAGTCAAACACATCAGCCCGTCCCGGCTTTGCACGGGAGGACATAAGATTTTTTTATATTTTTACCTTTCTACACTAATATAAAAAGGAAAAAAAAATACACCTTGGATTACGTTACTTAAGTTTTATTAAGGATCCGTAATCTTTTCTAGCAATAAATATAGCCTATGTTACTCAAGGTGAATGTAGCTTTCCAATGGTGAAATAATTTTTGAAATCTGCACAGTAGTTTTCGAGTTTATTCATTACAATAATACACACACACAAAAATACCAATTTTTCCTCCTTATAATATTAGTGTAGATTAAATAAAAAAAATCTTCATAACTATTGACGTAAAAAACGTTATTCCAAACGAAATTTCAGTGGGGGACGTTGAGAGTACCTTATCCATTACTTTTAGTAAAATAACTACCCAAAATACATCTCATTAATTTTTTTCTAGAAATGACATCTGGCAGTACGGCTATTTTACCACCTCCCTCTGGTGGTAATTCAAGTCCACCGGCAGCGTCACCTCCGCCACTCGCCGGGGCACGTACGCCAGCGCCGGTGCCAGCAACATCACCCGTCGGTACCACGTCACGCGGTGCAGCGCCGGGAGGGCGGCGGCGGGAGCGCACAGCGAGCCCGGCGCAGCGTCGCGAGCGTGCACCAAGCGAGGCGATCGCAGCGTCGCCGACCGCGTCTTCGCCGCGACGCCGCGCACTGTTCGCTCGACGCAGACGGACACAAACTCCTTTTGAGCGTTCCACTAGTGAGTTTGTTAACGTTGAGAACCGTCGGTTAAAATTGGAGGAGGACCGGGAAAGAAATGTACACCAGAGAGAAACAGAAAAGCTTCGGTTGGAATCTAGAAGACTTGATATAGAGGAAAACCGCAATACAATTTTGGCTGATATTGCTAAAGCTTTAACAATTAGACTTTTACCATCCTCATCATCACTTACTTCCACCAACATTCTTCCTTCCTCTTCTGATTAGACCAGTAGTAGCGAAATCAGTTAAAATTTTACATGCATAATGTAACATCCTTTATTACAATTATTCTGGATTCTGACATCAATAATGATCACCTACTACAAACAGAATGTTGTATTTTTGTAATTACAATCTCTACATGTAACAATTTGATTTGGTTTTATAGTTATTTATTTTTTTATAAGGATGTTACACTATGCATGTAAAATTTTAACTGATTTTGCTTACTACCGGACTAATCAGAAGAGGAAGGAAGGATGTCAGTTGAAGTAAGTGATAATGAGGATGGTAAAAGTAAATTGTTAAAATACCCCAAAAAGATTTTTTTTCTTTGATGTTGTTTTTATGTTAGAAAATAGTGAAATAAATAATCAAGTTACAAGTTATATGGTATTTTATTAAATAGTTATAAATCAATGCCTGTGCTCAAGGTAAATGCTAGCCTAAATGTTCTAAAAATAAATACAAAAAATGAAATAACTACCTATACAACTTTAAATACATTTTGTATTACGGTGACTATCTATCTATGCATTTTAAATGTGTGGGTTCAGTTTAATGAAATGGCTTATATTGCTATATGGCTTTCATTTTGTAATACCTACTATTTCTGGGATTCATTGAATCCTACTTATTAAGCAATTCAACATAGCTCTGCCTTGGATTAACTCAGACTGACTATTTGCACTGGATATGGGAATAGCCGTACTCACGCTGTCATCCTCATCCACAGTGAGCACAGGCGGTGGTGGTGGTAACCCAGCTTTTAATGCTATGTTGTGCAGTACACAACATGCCATTATTATGTTGCTGGCAACATATGGTTGATAATGGAGTACCCTATCTTTGAGCAAACATCTCCACCGAGCTTTAAGTAATCCAAAGCAGCGCTCTATTGGGATACGGGCTTGCACATGCCTCTGGGTATATTCTTCCTCCCTTGACCCTTGAACGGCATTAAGGATTGGTGTCATAAGCCAAGGGCGTTGTGGATAGCCGGAATCACCTGAAAAATAAATAAATTACTTTTATAGAAAATACTAAAGGAAACAACAAATATATTTTGAAAGGAAAAATTAACTATAAATACTCGCCTAACAGCCATACTTGTTCATTATTTTGGTGCAGTTCACGCATAAATGATTCAACTTTACTTGATGACCATATATGGGAATCATGGGTGGCTCCGCCAAACTTTGCATTTACATTTGTAATGCGAAGTTCACTGTCGCAAATCTACAAAGAAATAATAGTTATTACTCTAATGATAACTTATTTTAGTTACTTTATCTTTAAAAACTAGGTACTTTACCATTTGTACATTTAATGAGTGATAACCTTTCCTATTAAAATATAGATGCTCTTCTTCTATAGGTTTCACTATAGCTACATGGGTACAATCTATGCAGCCGATCACACCTGGCAAACGAAATTTTCTTTGGAATCTGTAACAATGAACATAACACAAAATTGCAATTACATAGTAGATAGGTAATCATTGCAAGCACTACTGTAAATAGATAATATGTATGTAATTGTTTAGTTTTTAACTCACTTTTGTTTAATGATGCCTCTATCGTGTCTCGTTTTTGGAAATATTATCCATTTTGCCATGATAGCACTGTGATTTAAAGCCTCTACGACTTGCTTGATGATGCGACTAACTGTCCTCTGTGGCAGATGATGGCTGACTCCAACAATTCTCTGGTAAGAACCAGTAGCAAGAAAACTGAGAGCACACAGCACCTGTAACAGATATAGGTAAATATTTCAGTTGCTGTGAAACTAATAAATAGGTAATTAGGTATCAAGCTCTACAAAATTTAAACTGTAACCTATGGATATTATCTTTACATACCTTAACCTCAACGGATATCTCTACAGTTCCTTTTATTGATGTTTGTCGTCGGAGGTCCTCACAAAGGTCTTGGAAAGTCGCTTTATTTAACCGAAAACGCTTGATGAAAAGGGTTTCGGACATTAGATTGATTACTTCCACATAATCTCGATATATCCCTCTATTTCGACGTGTAATCAACACTTCTTCGTTATGAGCGCCCCATAACATATTTAGTGCGTGCATTTTAATTTAAGAATGCGCAGAAATAACACAGAAATTATAATAAAATAACACCACAATCGTCCGCCACAATACACAATCAAACAGCTGACGCTAACGACGCCATATTTATTTGTCGCTTTCTACAGGGTATAAGCAATCGCCTGAGTTGGCGTTCCAAAACTACGATAACGTTACGTTTGCGCCTGTCAAATTGCTGCTTGGCTAGCGTTTGTACGGGAGTTAGCGATAGTCGTTGTAGAAAACGATTGCGTCTAGTCTCTCGCGAAATACGAATAGATAATTTGTATCTTGGCTACGATTTTTTCTCTATCTATTCTCTGACCACGTGATTTATCGCTGCTAACTGTCATTACCATACATTTAAATAGTTTTCTACTGGCGTTTACGATTGTAGAATGGTGTCTTGGCTAAGGCCCCAGTTATGCGGAGTCGACTGCGCCGACGCCACGTTTGGAAGTAACGGTGCTCTACAATAGGCTCTAGCTAATGTAGAGTCAGATATCATTATTAATTGCTGCCCTAAACAGGAACAGTGAAAACACTACAGCTCAAGTACCCGCGGTCTAACAGCAGATTGTAGCAATGTATCATTATTAGAAATCGATCCTAACCTTTTATGTACCTAGGTTTATTGTATTGTACACTAGCTGCCCGTCCTGGCTTTGTCCAGTTACAATTGTTATAGCTGCAAACATTTTTGTTGAAACACTCTAAAAGACAGTGAAAACAGCATTCTAATCTATTAAGAAGAGTAGAACATACAGGGTTATTCCTAAACAATTAGCATCCTTTTAGGGGCTTATTTTGTACATCAAAACTAACGACTTATGTTCTGCGACTTTTGTTAAAATTAAAAAAAAATATCAACTGTTCCATACATTTTGTCGCGGGAGAACGATATTTTTTTTAACAAAAATTTTTTTTAGTTTTGACAAAAGTCGTTGAACAGAAGTTGTTAGTTTATCTGATGTACAGAATAAGCCCCTAAAAGGATGCTAGTTGATTAGGAATAACCCTGTATAAACGGATACACATAGGGACGACAGAAACATAGAAATAGCGGTTTTGCTCTGTAATATGTAGGGATAAAACGCCCACAAGCTTAGCCTAACAGATCTTCTAAGGAGTATTGTACAACATATTTTAGTTTTGTTTAGATAGGATATTTTAGTTTAGATAGGTTTATTTAAGTTTAGATTAGTTATTTTAGTTTAGATAGATTTATTTAAGTTTAGATTAGTTATTTTCATTTAGATAGGTTTATTTAAGTTTAGATTAGTTATTTTAGTTTAGATAGGTTTATTTAAGTTTAGATTAGTTATTTTAGTTTAAATAGGTTTATTTAAGTTTAGATTAGTTATTTTAGTTTAATAAAATAAATAAATAAAATAACAAAGTATAATATAACAAATTTTATTATGGGACTTACTGAGATGTCAGAATTAACTCGTAACAGTGGCATTTCCAATATTGTTATTCTTGAGGTGAACTCCTAAGAATACACATATTATAATAGATAATACCAAAGAACAATGAAACAAAACTATAACATCTAAGTACAACAGAACATAACGATCAATGGTCTATAAAGAAAAGATCTATGTTCTATACAAACAAGGAAAATGTCGAGTTTTACTATCCAAGCCCGCAGAAACTCAAGCACAATGGCCGTGTTAGTTCCAGCTATTTACTGCCAAACCGCTGTTATTTGGAGGCTGGGCTCTCAAATGAGGCAGAAATAATTACTAGACTACGACTTTGGACTGCGGTTAATAGCGGTTACAAGTCGACCCGACTGAAGTACCTATTCAGTTAATGCCTAACAAAATTAGCCTGACTACGTCGGCTGTACAATATCAATATTTATTATTCAAGTTTATTGTACATAAATTTCTATAACAAGTCAGAACAAAAGATCACTTAAGTTGACCACAGTAAAAACGTAATTTCTATTGTTTCAATTTACTCAACTAATAAATCTGTTGTTGTTTTAAGTTATTATAATTTGCTTTTAATTGATAGTCACTGGTTCAATTTGGCTGTCAACCAGCTTGATGAGTTGTAATTTGATCAAAACAGCAGGAATACCCTGCATGCATGCTGCTTCCCGGGCTAGTATGCGCGCCACGAATTATTTCGTTCGTAGTGTCAAAACGAGACAGCGTTATGACAAAGTATATAACTATCACTTTTTCACACGTCGAAATGAGTTCTTTTCGTCGCTTTTCGAGGTCGCATGAACGAGACAGCGTTATTATAAAGTATATAACTATCACTTTTTCACACGTCGAAATGAGTTCTTTTCGTCGCTTTTCGAGGTCGCATGAACGAGACAGCGTTATGACAAAGTATATAACTGTCACTTTTTCACACGTCAAAATGAGATCTTTTCGAGGTCGCATGCTTTATAGCCAGGGTACAAGATTCGCGATTCGCACAGGACCAAGACAGATGGCACAGTGAGAGAGAAGCCGATACCCAGCAGTGAGCTAGAGAAGGCTGTGGATGATGATGATGCTTCCATCAGATCTTATAAGGGCGGCAGATATGTCCCGCAGTGTCCTGCGGCTAATATGATGAAGACATTTACTGAATTTTTAGATTTCAAGTCTCAAGAATTTTCAATTACTTAAAGAAGTATGCAGAGATTCGACCTGTCAAAACATTTTTATTTTATTTTTTTGCAATCATGGATCAAAACATCTTCTCTAATAATGATATGTACTTCAAAAATATAGTGATTTTTTGCTGTTTTCATATCTTTCGTTAAAATTAAAATTAGACCACCAAAAAAAAATTAAAATGATTTTTTATTGTTGTTTCCATCTAAATCCCCTACCAATGTTTGTGTGGCCAAATATTTTAAAACTTCATTAAAAACGAACTTGTACATATCAGAACAGTTTAGAAGCGTCATAAATAACTCTGACGAACATAACATTTTTAGAAAAAAATTGGTTGCCTGTAAAGTCGGTATACGGGCGAAAGTTTTACGTGACAACGACTTTGAGACGAATGAGACGAATGAGAGCGCATAACGTGAGCGGAGCGTAACGCAGTTTCTTGAAGTGTCACCCGGCAAACCAATTTATAAGACGTTGTCACGTCAATAAACTTTGGAGAAAATGTGTGTATTCGTATACAACAGGTATCCGTATGTATGAGCTGCCGACATCCTTCTTTAAGTATCATTCTAGAACACAATAAAACCAAACATATACATTTAATAAAATGATTGTATATTTCACGATAGCAGACAGCCATAAACTTTGGCTTCCGCATGCTCACGCGCATATTCTCATGCGGCGGGCGTCGGCGCGGGTACAAATTAGGTTTACAAATGTCACTCGCGGCATTACGGGCCCGGGAGTCGCGGCACGATCTAGGAAGTTTGCCAACCCCACTTCTGGGCACAGTAATCTTATGTTTGCAGTCGTCAAATCTGCTGTGCGATTTACTAAATTTACTTTGACTCTACCGAAATGGATGATCCACCAAGCCGCACTGAGCCAGCGAATGGGCCTGCCCTTCGTGGATATGCCTATGTTTAGCAGTTTTCGAGCAAATATCTATAGAGTCACAATGGTGCAAAAAAGTGTCCGAGGCAAAACTCCGCCCAAGCTATGCAGTGGGCAGGCTTTTTACTTAGTCATAAGGCGATTGCATGCCGACTACAATGTCGCGCGATGCAAAAGTGCTCGGTTTCAAGCACTAAATAGGTAACATATCGTCGCGATTTCGTCGAGAAAAACCGGTTATTATGAACTAATGTAATGTAAATATCTTAGTCAATATGTATTTCGGCGCTCGGACATTTTTTTACTACTTTTACTAAGGGACGGTGGCTCTGTAGATATTTGCTCGAAGTTAGCAGTGGACTATTAAAAAGCCAGTACAGTACTTGGTACATTACCGAAATGACGTGCTGTACCTAGCTTGTATAAGTATTAGTATCTTTACTAATATTATAAATCCAAAAATGTGTTTGTTGGTTTGTTTGTTACTATTTCATGCAGCAGCTGGAGCGACGGACCAGCTAGATTTTTAGTAGGTATGGATATATACAATATAAATTATACAGAGAGTGTCAATACTTTTTGTTTTATTTTTGCTATCCCATGCATTAACATTTCATTCCTCCGGGATAAAAATAGCATAATTATGACACTCTCCGACCTTTAAAAATGTATACTTAGATCCTTGTAATATTTGTAATCGATCCGTCGCTTCATTGCTATATGACAGAGTAACAAATGAATCAACAAACACACTTATAGATTTATAATAAGAGCCTAAGGCTCAGCCTTGTGTGCCTATAGAGATTCTCGTGTCGATTTATTTGAGTTTTGTAATACTTATTTATCTTGGGAAACATATTTTTTGCAGAACAGTTATTAAAATCACTCATTTTTATTGCTAGGTTCCTTTAATTCTTCAAACAAATCTTATAAAACGTACACGAACAAGAGTAAATTGAAAAAACTAACACTAAAATTAATAAAAAAAATATGGTAATTAAACCATAATAATATTAAACTTACACGAATCACGCCATCATCGCCTCAAACCCAGAACGAGAAAACAGAAAACTATTAAATTTTATGTAGTCTAGCTTAGCATTGATATCGCCATTTTTTTCTGATTTTCGTCTAGTCTTACTTCTCCAACGCATTGTATTATTTTGTAAAATATAATTAGAAAACAAATGCATGAACTATGCGACGCCAAAATATAAAGGAAGAAGAAGGGCATCGCCCAGGCCCCACCAAATGTCGCACGCCATACCATAACATGTAGTGTCATGTATATTATAGGTACATATATTTTTATAGGTATATTATTTTGCTTACACGATCTGGCTCAATGTCACTCAACTCTGCTTACATGAATGCAACTTGCAAGCCATAACAATGAACTCGGAAACTAGGTCCGGAAGTGCGTGTATAGAATCAGACGTCTCGTTACGTCACAAAGTTACATTACAGTACCTCACGTGAGACGAATTCAGGCGACTGTGGGTAATAAGGGCCATCAGTATGTATTCGACAGCGGTTTCCAGTTTCCTTGATTTCGACGTTTCTGGTTTACCGACGCTTTCTCTTTGCTTGTAAATTTCGAGTTATTTAATCAATTTGTGAATTAATTTTGTAAGTGGTCGTAATTTATCATTGTTTAATCCTTGAATTTATCGCTGCAGTATTTAAATAATCAACAAAATACGGCGGAATTAAAGAATAGCTCTCATATCAAAAGCACTGATACTGACTAGGTAGTGTTCTACAATTACGTAACTATCTCATCTTGAAACGAGATACAAAAAAATGTGAGTCGAATATATCATCCTTATCTTAGCTTAACGATGTTTCATTATTTTTAGCAATATTAATAAAACTAAGTCACATTTCGCCACTTTGGTTATACAGGGTTATTTCTAATCAATTAGCATCCTTTTAGGGGCTTATTCTGTACATCAAAACTAATAACTTTTGGTCCGCGACTTTTGTCGAATTCAAAAAAAAACTGCTGTTCGATACATTTTATCGAGGGTGAACGATATTTGTTTATGGAATGACAACTTTTTTTGAGAATTAATAAAAGTCGTAGAACAAAAGTTGTTAGTTTTGATGCACAGAATAAGCTCCTAAAAGGATTTTAATTGATTAGAAATAACCCATTATATTTTGCCACATAAATTGATTAAAATTTATCATTTTCATCTAAATAAGTAGGTATCTAGGTTGAAACTTGATGATTAATAACAAATACTTATCTATTTTATGAATAGCGAAATAGGTATAATAAATTTCAAACGTAACACATCCATCCAAATTACATAATATCCGTTTCATTAATTCAATATTAGGAGTTATATGACAAAGCCAAGGCGATCGTTAGTGATTTGGCTAATTAATTTATTGCAAATTGGTATTCGTCAAAGTTCTTATTTTCACTAATTATGGAAACAGCAGACGACCTTCCGCGTATTATGTCATTCCGATTTCTACGTGAATCGCCTTAAATGAAAAACTTTAGGTAACCATTATGCAATTTGATAATGACCCCGATTATTCTTATAAATTATTCTCTCCTGCATATTCATTTTGGGTGATTTCTAAAATTTATTTGATCGAATCGAATTTATTTTACCAAGTCGCTTTCTTTAATTCTGTTTAATATATTATTTCCGCGGTAATAAATTATTGTTTCGTAAACAATTAATCGAATGCATATTATTCTAATTTTAAATTAAATTCAGTGCAGTTGAGGTCATGCTCAAAAATCATAGCAAATTGTAATTTAGGTCAGTGGTTAGATTAGTAGGTAAATGGCCACTTCCACATTAAAACAGCCACAGCTAAGGACACGCACGTTACTTAAAATATTTTTTTAATACGACCTCACAACATTCAATTAAAGAATAATTTTGTACATAATTGAATATTGTAATCACGATTTTGTTCGAAGTCCGCTAGTTGTGCTTTTACAACAGCGGCTGAAAAAAACAATAACATTTAATTCTTAGAAAACTTTAACAAAAATACAGCTTTGCACAAATTAAATGAAGACTTAACATTACTTTTTTAAATCACGTTAAATTGGAAGCCCCGGTTGTATTAACCGTTTAGCCATGTGAGACGCCTTCAGGCAGCTTAAAAACTCTGACACCAGGGCTAGCCACCCGGCCTATACGAACTTACATACCTACTGTATTTTTGGGTAGTCGGTTAAAAGTTATATAAGTACATTATCTTGTTGTTGTAGATGTGGGACCGGAATCGCATGAAAAATAAGACCTACTAACCTCACAGAGTAAAATAGGTAAGTAAAAAAATCCTACAGGTATACATTGGTAGGTGATCAGAATACTAAAAAGGTTTGTGTTAGACTTAGCTGCTAGTTACCTCAACATATATACTTAAATAACTACACCATTATTGGTGTAGTTATTTATGGCTTATATAAACGACACTGACCGTCACACACACATACACACGTATGTCAGTCAATAAATGAAATCATTCGATCAATTAAAATTGTTTATTTATCTAATCTTTAATGATATAATTAGGCATACAAGTAAACACAGCCAACCCTCTATAATGGATGCTAATATTATGGTTTCAATCAATAAACAAAGCAGCTGGTTGCGATTCTGTGCAGCATAGCGGCAGTCATGCCTCCATGCAAACCTGATGACATATTTACTCATTCAACGCATATTTACATAACTACTAGCTTTTACCCGCGGCTTCGCCCGCGTTATATTTTGATTTTGGCTAATGTTTATGTCGGCTGCGAAACCTAACCTAAGCGACAAACATCAAAATACCTTAGAGGAATGCTTTTGTTGGTTAAGTTACGGTTAGAGTGTATATACAACCCCCCTGTGTATTCCCGCCTTGTCGTGGCAGGGGAGGTCTAAGGCAGCTGAAAAGGCGGCGCTCGAAGTCTCCCTTTTTTTTGGGTCTTTCCCCAAGGCAGCTTAGAGACCGGCACTCGTAGTGCAGCCGCTTTTAACTAAAGCAACTGGGAGGATGGCCGGTAGGTTGCCTGCCTTATGAGGAGTGTTGCTTCTGAGGCGTGCTGCAGTGCCGCTCTTGCGACGCTCCAACCGAGGATTAGGGGCTGCGGTGGGATGGAACTGGTTGTGTGGGTGCCGCCACCTACCCTACCTTCCGCTAGGCCGTCAACCTGTTGGAAGACGCAGTGGGGCTGCAGGGGAAGAGAAGTGTCGGTATCGCGATGGCCGTTCTCACTGCCCTCTGCAGTTGAAGAGGCAGGCGCTGGGCTACTATGACTGACCCGTTGCACTGGGATCAGGACGTTGGAATGCTGTCCGACGCTCAGTGCTGGCTACTCCCGAGTGGTGGATGACGATGTGTCTTGTGCTCCGAAACACACCGTCATTATGGTGGGAGCGCAAGCTCCGTTATGGAGCCCTAGTCTGGGCTAGCGCTGTTGAGTGCCGCGAAGGAGTGCGAAAAATGTAGGAACGTCCTAAACTTGAAATGACAGGTTATTTCTGGCGCTTAGACGGCTGCTACCGCGGCCCGCTCGCTTACTTTTCATCCTATCCTACGGGAACTGTTAAAGTTTTTGGGATAAAAAGTGGCCTTTGTCACTTTTCGTCTTTCAAACTATATTCATGCAATAAGTCAAGGCAATCCGTTGCTCCGTTGCTGAGAAAAAGTTATTGTCTTATCCTACCGGAACCGCAATTTTTTCGGAAAGGAAAGTATCCTATGTCACTTTCCGTCTTCCAAACTATGCCCACCCCAAAAATCAAGTCAATCCGATGCTCCATTGCTGAGAAACAGTTATTGTCCTATCCCATGGGAATCACGAATTTTCTCGGGATACAAAAGTATCCTGTTATCACTTTCTGTCTTTTAAACCATAGGTATCCATACCAAAAATCAATTCAATCTTTTGCTCCGTTGCTGCGTCAAAGAGGAACAAACCAACAAACTTTTCGGATTGATAATATTAAAGTATGATGATTCTGTACCATAAAGGTAGAATAAAGAAACATGTTAAACCTCTAATGATAGAAGATTTAAAAATATTTTTAATGTCAGACAAAATGACGGCCTGTTATTAAACGTCATAGTAACATGTAGCATGCAGAGGGAATAAAGCATTTAATCCAATTTTCATGTCAGTTGTCATTTTCAATCCATACTTTATTTCCTCTTCAAGGGGATATAATGGTGGAAAAACAATTTGTCCCCTTGCCATGCTACCTGTGATTTATAAAAGTCTGCAGACAAATAGATATGATCTTTGACGTTAGGAACACACCTACATTGCTTAGACAACAGTGAGTGCTTGTAATTTAATATGAACTTTATACCATAGCAATAAAGCTCAAATTGACTACGTTTTAGTTAGAAATCATTTGTATGGGAAAAAGAAAAGGGCTATTTTTAGGGTTTTTCCAGCAATAATTCTAATTTTTCTCGCCGTAAAAACCATCCTTGAACTTCAACGAACATTTTAAAAAAAGATTTGGCCAAATTGGTCCAGGCGTTGTTGAGTTATGCGCTTACCAACACATTTTGCGATTCATTTTTAAAAGTCTGCAGACAAATAGATATGATCTTTGACGTTAGGAACACACCTACATTGCTTAGACAACAGTGAGTGCTTGTAATTTAATATGAACTTTATACCATAGCAATAAAGCTCAAATTGACTACGTTTTAGTTAGAAATCATTTGTATGGGAAAAAGAAAAGGGCTATTTTTAGGGTTTTTCCAGCAATAATTCTAATTTTTCTCGCCGTAAAAACCATCCTTGAACTTCAACGAACATTTTAAAAAAAGATTTGGCCAAATTGGTCCAGGCGTTGTTGAGTTATGCGCTTACCAACACATTTTGCGATTCATTTTTAAAAGTCTGCAGACAAATAGATATGATCTTTGACGTTAGGAACACACCTACATTGCTTAGACAACAGTGAGTGCTTGTAATTTAATATGAACTTTATACCATAGCAATAAAGCTCAAATTGACTACGTTTTAGTTAGAAATCATTTGTATGGGAAAAAGAAAAGGGCTATTTTTAGGGTTTTTCCAGCAATAATTCTAATTTTTCTCGCCGTAAAAACCATCCTTGAACTTCAACGAACATTTTAAAAAAAGATTTGGCCAAATTGGTCCAGGCGTTGTTGAGTTATGCGCTTACCAACACATTTTGCGATTCATTTTTATATTATAGATAGATTTAGCGCTTAAGGCGTTAGTAGGTACTACACGCGTAGATAGGTACAATAGGTTTAGACTTGGAACGTACTTAAGGCAAGACTTGTTGGATTGCTCTTTCTCTATATGATTTGTTCTCTAATTTGATAGAATTCTCAATTTTTCTATGTTATTTCAGAGAAGGTCAAGGTGTGTTTGTAACTTTGACTTTTATGAGTGGGACAAAATATGTATATAGGTAAATATGAATAAAATTCGATGGCAAATATTTTTGCAGATTCAAAATTTGAATATCACACATATAAAATTGCCGTGGGGTGCCGGCAGAGTAGAATAGCACCCCCCTCTTGTACCAGGGGTCGTAAGAGCCGACTGAGGTACTACGGAACCGACAGATGGCGGTATATCCATCCAAAACAGCGTAGCTCAAGTGCAACAGGGCGGGGATGGGCAGCAGCATTCCCGTCGCGAGAGCTACGCACTGCGATTGCCAACACGCCTGCCCAGCGCGGCAATTACGGGCAAAACCCCCTAAATGATAAGTGAAAATGAGACCAGGCCCCCAGTCCCCGGCAGCGCCGCTATTCCTGGCTCCGGCAGCGGCCATGGTAACGGCGGAGCACGGGGTGCTAAGAATCGCCGGAAGAGATCCGGCTGCCACCCCACCCGACAACTGGCCCTGGCAACGTAACGTGCGCACAATGAGGACTGACGAGAAGATTGCGGAACTGGAAGAAGAGTTGAGTAGGTTGCGATGGGATATTGTGGGGTTGTCTGAAGTCCGTAGAGAGGGCGAGGACACGATAACCCTGAAATCCGGCAACCTACTTTACTACCGGGAAGGTGACCAACGGTCCCAAGGTGGTGTCGGCTTTCTCGTCCACAAGTCTCTCGTTAACAACATCACTACCATTGAAAGTGTGTCGAGCAGGGTTGTATACCTAATACTCAGAATATCTAAACGATATTCGTTGAAGGTCATTCAGGTATACGCACCGACCTCGTCACACCCAGATGATGAAGTGGAGGCTATGTATGAGGACGTAAGTCGGGCCATACATACGTCTAAGACCCGCTTCACGGTTGTTATGGGAGATTTCAACGCAAAGTTGGGCAAAAAAAGCGATGATGAGTTGAGAGTGGGGCAATTTGGATATGGGCAACGGAACCTCAGGGGCCAGAGGCTGGCAGATTTTCTGGAGAAAGAGGGACTCTTCATGATGAACTCTTTCTTTCAGAAGCCACCTCACAGGAAATGGACCTGGATGAGCCCCGATGGTTCTACGAGAAATGAGATAGACTTCATCATGACTAGCGAGAAACGGATATTCAACGATGTCTCCGTGATCCACAGGATAAAAACCGGTAGTGATCACAGAATCGTGCGAGGCAAACTGAATATTAACGTTAAACTCGAAAGGTCCCGCCTGATGAAGTCTACGCTCCGACCTACTCATGCTCATATACAAAACCCCGAGAACTTTCAGCTCGAGCTCTCAAATCGCTTTGCTTGCCTGGAGAACTTTGCGTCGGTGGACGAGATCAATAACGGGCTCGTGGAAACTGTCCAAACGGTGGGTTCTAAGTTCTTTAGACCCCGCCGTTCTGATAGACCTCGGAAATTTTCCGATCATACTCTAAATCTCATGGCCGAACGACGCTCGCTAAGACTGCAGTCTTCCGATGATGCAAAGTCATACAGGCGGCTCAATAGACAAATTTCAAAATCAGTGCGGTGCGACATTCGTCTCTTTAATACCAAACATATTAAGGAGACGATAGAGCAGAACAAAGGCTCCAAAGTGTTTGCAAGGCATTTGTCTATTGGGCAAAGCCAGCTGACAAAGCTGAAGAGAGAAGATGGCAGTACAGCGTCGACCAAGGCAGAGGTATTGGAGGAGATCGAAAAGTTCTACGGACAGCTATACGCCTCGGTAGCAAAGCCTGTAAACAGCGCGGCTAAAGACCCAAGAGCCAAGCTGACCCGACACTTTACCGAAGACATCCCGGACATCAGCCTGTACGAATTAGAATGGCCCTGAACCAACTTAAGAACAACAAGGCGCCGGGTGACGACGGAATCACTTCAGAGCTTCTGAAAGCGGGTGGTAAACCGGTACTTAAAGTCCTTCAGAAGCTTTTCAACACCGTCGTCCTCGAGGGCATAACGCCAGAAGCATGGAACAGAAGCGTGGTGGTGCTATTCTTTAAAAAAGGTGACAACACCTTATTGAAGAATTACGGACCCATCTCGCTTCTGAGCCATGTTTATAAGTTGTTTTCAAGAGTCATTACGAATCGTCTCGAACGCAGGCTTGATGACTTCCAGCCTTCCGAACAAGCCGGATTCCGAAAAGGCTTTAGTACCATGGACCACATACATACGCTGCGGCAGGTTATACAGAAGACTGAGGAGTATAACCAGCCACTTTGCTTAGCGTTTGTGGACTATGAGAAAGCCTTTGATTCGGTCGAGACATGGGCTGTGCTTGAGTCTCTTCAACGATGCCGTATTGACTATCGGTATATCGAAGTGTTGAAGTGTTTGTATAATAACGCCACTATGTCGGTCCGAGTACAGGAAGAGAGCTCCAAGGCGATCCCTTTGAAGAGAGGCGTAAGACAGGGAGATGTTATATCTCCGAAACTGTTTACTGCTACTCTGGAGAACGCCTTTAAGCTCCTGGAATGGAAAGGATTCGGCATCAACATCAATGGCGAATACCTCAATCACCTTCGGTTTGCCGACGATATCGTAGTCATGGCAAAGTCGATGGAGGAACTCAGTACGATGCTCGAAGGCCTCAATCGAGTATCTCAACAGGTGGGTCTTAAAATGAACATGGACAAGACAAAGGTCATGTGTAATTCCCATGTTGTACCCACCCCCATTTCAGTTGGGAACTCGGTTCTTGAAGTCGTTGACTCGTACGTCTACCTAGGACAAGTAGTCCAGTTAGGTAGGTCCGACTTCAAGAAAGAGGCCAATCGCCGAATCCAACTCGGCTGGGCAGCGTTCGGAAAATTGCGTAACGTCTTCTCGTCCGACATACCTCAGTGCCTCAAGTCGAAAGTTTTCGACCAGTGTGTGTTGCCAGTGATGACTTACGGCACAGAAACGTGGTCTCTCACTATGGGCCTTATTAGTAAGCTTCAAGTAGCCCAACGAGCCATGGAGAGGGCTATGCTCGGAGTTTCTCTACGCGATCGAATCAGAAATGAGGAGATCCGTAGAAGAACCAAGGTTACCGACATAGCCCAGCGGATTGGCAGGTTGAAGTGGCAATGGGCAGGGCACATAGCGCGGAGGACTGATGACCGATGGGGTCGAAAAGTCCTCGAGTGGAGACCACGTACCGGCAAGCGCAGCGTAGGACGTCCACCCACAAGGTGGACGGACTGTTATACGGACCAAAGAAAATCACTTTTTAAAAAAAGAATTTTATTTGAACTAGAACGAAGTTGAATATTAAATTGGAATTAAATTTTGGTTTGATTTAAAATGTCCTTTTGCAGCCTTGTCGCGTTGGAGGATCGAGAGAGACTAAAGTACTTTCCCATGAAAGTCTACCGAACAGCTAGGAATGCTGACGGTGGTGCAGACGGCACACTAATACTAGCAGAGGGTGGATATAACAACCCCCCGCAGAAGACTAAACTTCGGGGTTGCAATGCCACTGAAGTTTATGTTTAGTTTACCCTAAGACGCGGCTCAGCCGCCGGGTTACTATAGATAGTGGAAATGGAAAGTCTACGCGAGTCTTGCGTTTCATTTTGAATATTAAGGCTGCGGCCAGACTTATAAAAATATTTGTTAAACAATTTATACGCTACAAATAAAGCAATTAAAATAAGAATAAAACTAATGCTATTTATCGCGTAATGCGTCCCATATTGGCTTAAGAAAGAACTTTCATTGATGATTTTATCCGAATTATCTATTAAATTATTTAATATCTTATCATTCGACCCTAAGTTTTCTAAATTTATATTTTCCAGCTTAATAGGGGACACATGTGGCGTAATCTTACTTATCTTATCAATAGTACAGCATGATTCATTGATAATGTTAAAGTCTTTATTTATAATGTTGACGCTAACATTACCATAGTCCAACATAGGAATGAATCTGATGCTTTTACTATATGCTACACAATGAGTAGGCAGGGTCAATATACCCGTGCCAACAATATTTTTGTTGTATGTATTAGAAGTACCGCATTCTATGGTTAGCTTAGTGGGTTCTGATTGAACATAAACCCATTTATTTTGTCCAACGGAGGTCCAAATGTTTACGTAGCCGAAAATAGATTTTGTTTCGCACTGTTTTGGTAATGACGTCACCACACGCGTTATTAATTCACTTTCACAATTTGGGCTTTCACTTGTCGATAGCACTTTGGGGATGTCGCAGATGTAATTTTCAGGGTTGGCGTTCTCACACTGGTCTATTTTACTCAACGTACAATAACGTGCTTTGTCTTTGGTCATTGCTATGTAGGTACTAGAGGGTATAATTACGCTGTAAGTGTTGGGCTTTAAGATGTCGTATGGGATAGGTAGAGGTAAGTTGCGATACACAGAATACTCCTCTGGGTTAACTAGAGGAATTTTTAATACAAAAATAATCTTATTGCTATAAAAATAAGAAACTACGCGAGACATACTTAAAACTAAAAACATTTTACTTAATTCTAAGCTTACAGGTAAGCTAACACCTGCACGGAGATGTAGGTGGTTATCGGCGAGTTCTCGGTATAGCTGCATAGGTGTTATTATGGAAGGATGTATTATGTTTTTACTACTGAGTAGCACGGCGTTTGTTATGTCTTCAAGGCGAAATGATAACGTTAGTAATGAGGTCTCGAGACGAATCAAAATGCTATTTAATTTATTCCTTATTAATGATTCATTTGAAATAAAAGTTACGTTTTTCAAATTTACTGAGAGCTCGTCGATAGCGGAGTTCAAAATAGCTTCATTCATTGTTATTTTATGGATAGTCTGATTATAATGATTAACTACTGATGACGTCAATATGACGTTTTGTTTAACGAGTGAAGCTAGTTTTTTCTCATCGAGTTGTACAGAGTTTAACGCTTGGTCGTACTTCAAGGCGTCATTTTCATCTAGAGTTCCGAATATAGTTTTTAGGATAGAACCACCAATGCCTATCCAAGCGGACCGTTTGATTTTGGTGTCTATTAGGTGGGAAATCGACTCAAATTCTTTGACCAGATCATTGTACCGTACAGATAGTGGCTCTACCAAGTCGTAACATTCAGATGCTTCCATTACGTCAGTTTGTCTACATAAAAACTTAAAGTTACTTAAAACTACGTTAAGATTACTTATATGAGGTTGTATATAAGATATATCGACAGGAATCAAGATGTTAAGGTTCCCGTCTTTGATTTTCATTTTTCCTACATATTCGGAATATAATCCGGATCCCGTATGAATGGGTTCAATGAAATTAGCGCTCGCTCCGACGATGGCGCTGAAATAAATAAATAAAAGATTTAGAGTTACGTAAACTAATTAAGCAATTAGTTTTCGGGTGGATTATTATTAGAGAGTTTGATTTCATCGAAATGATGTGTCACATGCCGTCTATTTATCAGCAAGGTGACGGTGTTGTTACTATGAACCTTTATGATTTTATAAGGCCCCTTCCAGATCGGCGATAAGGCTTTTCTGAGACGAAGATGATTTTTCAAGTATACATAGTCACCTACTTTGTATTGGATACGGCGAGTATGTGTGTCGTAATAGGTTTTAGATTTTTCCTTGGATTTTTCAATATTGGCTAGAGCTTTCTCTCGTGATAGTTTCAGGCGGTGATTTAGCATTTTCAGGTAATCGGGGTAAGTTGGGTCAGAGTTTTCCTCAAAAATAGAGTTAGGTAGGTATGGTTTATGACCGAATAGCAATTCGTGGGGACTGAAGTTGGTAGTGGAATGTATGCTTGTGTTATATGTTAGCATAGCGGTATATACGTATCTGGGCCAGTTTTCTTGATTGGAGTCAACGAACGATTTCAAATATTCCTTAAGCGTGGAGTGGCTACGTTCAAGCGCGCCCTGGGTTTGAGGATGATAAGGGCTGCTCCACAATTGTTTTATTTTGAGGAATTCACATGTTTTTTTGAATAATTCGGCAGTGAAATTTGAGCCCTGGTCTGTCAAAATACTTTTGGGTATGGAGAATAGTGATATGAAGTGTATTAGACATTCCATCGTTTCTTCCGCTGTTATTGAGTGGATTGGGTAAGCGATGGAGTATTTTGTTAAATCGTCTTGGAGTGTCAGAATGTATTTTAGTTTGGCTGAGCCAGATTCTGGCAGAGGTCCGACCACGTCCAATGCCACCCTCTGAAAAGGGGTGGTAGATGTTGTAGTGATTTGCATCGGGGCTTTGTTAATTTTTCTAAGAGCTTTGTTCTGTTGACAAAGAGTGCAATCCTTAACATAATTTTCGATGTCGGATCGCATGCTTTTCCAATAGAATTGTTCTTGAATTCGTTTTAGCATTCTGGTCGAGCCTAAATGGCCTGCAATAGGTATATCGTGATTTTCGCGCAGTATTTTCTTTACTTCGCTTAAAGTGGGATATATAATGTTATTATGGTAAATATTAACTATTATATTAGTGTTGTGGAAAAGGTGAATTAACATATTGTAAATCTTTGCAAATGAAAGTTTTTCGAAGGGACTTTTAAAGTCCGAAATAGCAATTTCATTTTTATTTTGTGTAACTACGATTTCGTTTCTGATGGCTTTCAGGGTTTTGAAAATATCTTGGTAGGTACTTTCATCGAAATGGTGCACTTTTGTAAAAGCTAAGTAAATGGTTTTATTGTTTAGTTCAATTGACTTAAAGGAACAGAGTTCTTTTTCAGCATCGTGGAGTTCTTCAGCGTCTCCTAGATTTGACAGTATTTCGGTGATATATGGGTTCGATTCGTCTAAGTCTATTGAAGTTGGGACAATTAATATTTCGGATGACGTCTTCGACAAAGACTGGTTGTGTTCTTTTAAATTCGTATTATAGTCAGTGTTTTTTGTCGTTTCCTTTAAAAAGGTAGAATAATCGGTGTCATTAAGGTTTTCGGAAAGCGGTGATGAAACCGCAGGGGTGTCGGGTTGAATTTGTAAGGATTCAGAGATATCATTTTGGACTGAAGGGATGTTTTCAGTCGAAGGTGCATCAATTTCGATTGATTGAGGCAAATTGACTTCGGCGGATTGAGGCACAATGATTTCGGCTGATTGAGGCAAATTGACTTCGTTATCAGAGTTAGAAACGGGTGTAGGAGGATTCAGTGGATTGAAATCAACCCCTAGGTTATCATTATGAGGGCTGAAGTCTAAGAGTTCGAGGTCACGGGGTGAGTCGTTTTCAGGAATAACTGGGTTGACTGGATATCTGGATAGAGCGTCAGCCACTGAGTTTAGCCTACCCTTACGGTAAACTATTTCATATTCGTATTCTTCAAGCTTTAGTCGCCATCTTTGTAGTTTACTACTTGGATCCTTGTGATTAAAAAGCCACCTTAATGGTCGATGGTCTGTGATTATTTGGAATTTGTTACCGAAAAGGTACGGGCGAAAGGTTTTACACCCGAATATGATGGCTAAAAGCTCTTTTTCTGTTGTGCTGTAGTTTGTCTCACTTTTGTTTAAAGTGCGTGATGCGTAGGCTATAGGTTGATCTTTGCCGACGGGTCCCTGAGAAATAACGGCAGCTACGGCGTAATTTGAGGCATCACAGGTGAGTACAAACGGTTTGGAGAAATCTGGATAGATAAGAAGAGGGGCAGTGGACAACTTGTGTTTCAGGTTTTCGAATGCAATTTGTTGTTGATTTTCCCAATTGAAGGGAACGTCCTTTTTGAGGAGATTAGTAAGAGGTTTTGCCATTTTTGAGAAGTCAGGAATAAAGCGACGATAGTAAGAAACTAGCCCAAGGAAGGATTTTATATCCTTGGGTGATTTTGGGACAGGGAATTGCGCTACTGCTTTTATTTTTTCGGGGTTAGGCTTGACACCTTCTTCGGTGATTAAATGTCCGAGATAGGCGACTTCATGTCGCAGGAATTCGCATTTGTCCGGTTGAAGTTTTAGGTTGAAATCTCGAAGTCTTTGGAAAATTGATACTAGGTAACTCATGTGAGAGTCGAGGTCATGGGAGTAGCAGACTACATCATCCAAATAGACATAGCAGCGGATGCCTTGTAGCCCAGTGAGGGCCGTATTCATCAGTCTTTGGAATGTTGAAGGGGCATTTTTCAGCCCAAAAGGCATTCGGGTGAACTGGAAGTGTCCTATAGGGACGTTGAATGCAGTTTTAGATTTATCGGCTTCACAAAGCTGGATTTGATGGAACCCGGAAGCTAAGTCCAGGGTTGAGAAATATTTACTGTTCCCTAATTGGTCAAGAATTTCTGTGATTTGGGGAATCGGATAAGTGTCGCCAATTGTGACATCATTCAACTTCCGGTAGTCTATCACGACACGCCATTTTTGTACATTAGACGCATCTAGCTTTTTAGGGACCACCCAGATGGGGGAAGACCACGGAGAGTCTGAAGGTTCAATAATTTTTTGGTTCAACATTTCTTGCATTTGTTTTTTGACTTCGTATTTATGGATTTCGGGGAATCGATACGATTTAGTATGTATGGGAACGTCAGTTGTAGTTTTTATCTCGTGTTTAATCGCGTCGGTACAAGTAAGATGTTCTCCTGGGAGATGGAATATGTCAGAGAAATCAGAGCATATTTGAAAAAGGACCTCTTTTTCTTCACTATTGAGGTGAGAGACGCGTAACTGATTAAGTACCTCCTTTGTTCGAGTAAGTGAATCCTTTGGAGGTGAGGTATTGATACTGTTTATGGAATGAGTCGAGGTCTCGCAGAATTCAGAGGGTTCAATGGGAGTGAGCTTCAAGTTGAGCGTTGATTTTAGGGTTAAAGGTTCTTCTGAAGTATTGATAACAGATATATTGATTCTGTTATTATCTTTCACTCGGGCTAGACAGTTGGCAATTAATAGGTTTTTTGATGGACTTTGATCGAGAATAAGACCCTGCTTTATTTGCGGGTTTTGTACAGAGCATTCTATTACAGTCTCTGTCCTAGGAGGAATGATGTATGTGGGGTCGCAGAAGTGGAGTTTTAATGATATTTTCCCCAGGCGTAGGACATTATTGTCGTAGTCGATGTTGCAACTGTGGGCGTTGAGTAGGTCTGTGCCTATTATCCCGTCATAGGGAAGGTTGATTTCGTCGGTTACATGGAATTTATGTGTAAGGCTAGATTTCGGGAGTAGCATTTTGAATTGAAAATGCCCGAGAGTTTGGACTGAATCTTTGGTCGGGTCGATGCCTTTGAGATGGATCACTTCTTTAGTGAGTTTTATTTGTTTTTGTATGCAGGATCGCTTTATTAGACTAATGGATGATCCTGAATCTACGAGTAGAGACAGTGGGATATCGGATGTGTTAGAGTCCACAAGGACATGAGGAAGTAGCATTTTTGTAGGATCATTCGTGATTTCGTAAACAGCGACTTGATTTTGCTTGCAGAGAGGTGCAGTGGGTACAGTGGGTACAGTTGATACGATGGGTACAGTGGATAAAGTGGATGCGGTGGGTACCGCGGATACGGTGGATACAGCGGATGCGGTGGATACCGCGGATACAGTGGATACAGCGGATGCGGTGGATACCGCGGATACAGTGGATACAGCGGATGCGGTGGATACTGCGGATACAGTGGATACAGCGGATGCGGTGGATACCGCGGGTACAGTGGATACAGCGGATGCGGTGGATACCGCGGATACAGTGGATACAGTGGGTGCGGTGGAAACCGCGGATACAGTGGATACAGTGGATGCGGTGGATACCGCGGATACAGTGGATACAGTGGGTGCGGTGGATACCGCGGATACAGTGGATACAGTGGATGCGGTGGATACCGCGGATACAGTGGATACAGTGGGTGCGGTGGATACCGCGGATACAGTGGATACAGTGGATTTAGATTTGCAGTTGTTAGGACCTCCATGTAACGGGGTCGTAGCTTTGGTGTCGGTTTTGAAGGGGTGAAGTCCCGCACGACACTGGGACGAGACGATTATTCGTTTTTTTTCATTGCATCATAGTCTACTTCGTCGTGACCTTCGCTTTCGTAACCATTGTTATCAGCGATGCCACTCGTAACATAATGGATTTGGGAGAATTGTCTCTGTGGTGGCTTATAGCCAGAACTGGAAGGTTGTTGTTGTTCGTTCTGTCGGAGACGGTTATTGTACTCGCGTTTGCGACAGTCTTTAATATCGTGGCCTAAGGCCTTACAGTATCGGCACGAAATGACTGGTCTGTTAGGATTCGTATTGGATGATGATTGATTGTTTGGCTTCGAAATTTGGCCTTGAGATCTAGGATTATTTGGGAATTTGTGTTCTACTTGCGGCCGCTTGTAGAGGCTTTGTTGGATTCTTTCCTCGGAAATAGCAAGATTTATTGCTTCGTTTAATGTTTTTGGCGACCTGCATCTCACCATGTTGGATAACCGCGGGTGGAGACCTATTAAAAAGTGATGAAGGGCGAGGTCCTCCATGGCTGCGGTGCGGCCAGCAACTTCCTTGACTTTCGTATGGGATAATGAGATTTCTGTGAATAATTGTGAGAGGCAGGTTTCCACTTTAAGAGCGAATTGGTTCACGGTCTCTTGTGCACCTTGTTTACTTTCTTGCAAATCTGTGAGTAAATGGGCGTAATGCTTGCGTTCACAAAACTGGGACTTTAAAAACTCTTTGAGTTGGTCCCATGTTGAAAAATCTTTTATTGCGCAGGCGATTTCTGCCTTGCCCTGCAGTTGACATAGCATGTATTTAAATAGTACAGGCTTTTGAATTTCATTCGCAAGCTCGTATGCGTTGTCACAATTTGTAATGAACGAGTTCAAGTTTTCTCTGTTGCCGTCGTAAGGTTTAATGAATTTCAGCAGAATATTAAGGTCCATAATCTCGGCTTCAATACGACCTTTAGTGGAAATGGGTGCGGAGTGACTTTTATGTGACGTCACAAGAGTTTCGGGGATAGTAAGAGAAAGTTTATCGTTTTCCGCTTTTGGCATAATAATTTCTTAATTTAAATATCAAATTGTCATCTGAATGAATAGATTTCTAAATAAGTATTTGTTTGAATGTGAATCGAGCTTTATAATAACAATGACCAAAGACTTACAGGAACGCGTAGGCGGCTGCGATAAGCTGCATTCCGATTGCGGCGAGCTGGCACGGTGAGTGTCGGGAGAGTTTTGAGTTTGGAGTCTGAAGTTCGGAGCCCGACGAGGAGAAAGTTCTGGGTGCCAGATGCGATGTTGTTGAATCTCTCTGGGGTAAGCTTGGTCTTGGTCTACGGTGAAGGCACGGTGAGGATACAGTGGAGACACGGCGAAGATACAGTGAAGACACGGCGAGGATACAGTGGAGACACGGCGAGAATACGGTGGAGACACGGCGAGGATACAGTGGAGACACGGAGAAAATACAGTGGAGACACGGCGAGAATACAGTGGAGACACGGCGAAGATACAGCGGGAACACACTGGGTTCAAACTAGATTTCACTTTGTTCTCTGTGTTCACTTTTCTTTGAAACTGGAGACGGACCGGGGACCTTTTTGAGATCCCTTAACGCTGCCACCAAATGTTATACGGACCAAAGAAAATCACTTTTTAAAAAAAGAATTTTATTTGAACTAGAACGAAGTTGAATATTAAATTGGAATTAAATTTTGGTTTGATTTAAAATGTCCTTTTGCAGCCTTGTCGCGTTGGAGGATCGAGAGAGACTAAAGTACTTTCCCATGAAAGTCTACCGAACAGCTAGGAATGCTGACGGTGGTGCAGACGGCACACTAATACTAGCAGAGGGTGGATATAACAGGACGACCTCATTAAGACCGCAGGTTCGCGCTGGATGCAAGCCGCTACCACCCGGTCTTATTGGAGATCTTTAGGGGAGGCCTATGTTCAGCAGTGGACGTCCTATGGCTGAAAGGAAGGAAGGAAGGACATATAAAATATCGTGCAGTATGTTATCGCTACTCTACATTTAGAATGATAGAACAAATCAATCTACATCCTATGTTATTTTCATATGGGACGCACTTTTTATTGGACAAACATAAATAACACTGCAAAAAAGAATATATGCAACTTTTTATAAATTAAACTAATTTAATATGTTAACTAATTTAAAATATTTAGAATAATTATTTTTTGCAAAAAATAGCATGACCGACTTCACCCGTGTCCAGAATTCGCGTATATTTCGCACGGATCGATGTAGCATTTTTCACATTATTGTTTATTTATCAAAAATGGCTCAGCCGATTTAGATAAGATTTAAAAGGGACTAATTCCGAAGTATACTCTTTCTAATAAAAAAAGAACTATTGAAATCGGACCACTACGTAAAAAGTTATGCGTGGTTATACATAAAAAAAAATTAAAAAAAATAAAATAAAAAAATATACGCGTCGAATTGAGTACCTCCTCCGGTGGTTCGTCGGTCAAAAACATCCTACTAATATTATAAACGCGAAAGTTTGTAAGTATGGATGGATGGATGTTTGTTACTCTTTCACACAAAAATTACTAAACGGATTGAGATGAAACTTTGCAATAATATAGGTTAAATATCAACATAACACATAGGATATAATTTATAAAGATATCGCGTGAAACGAAGTTTGCCAGGTCAGCTAGTAAAAACATATATTTACAAAACAAACACGCCGTCCACGCCAGCAACGTGCAGGAAAGTCCCTAGAAGACTGGCCTAGCTCTTTTCTATTTATCTGATTATTATTGATTATTTGGGAGATAGGTATTCTAAACCTATGTCAAAAGTGGGTGTCGTCAAAGTAAACTTATTTTCAATAAAAAAAAAAAAGGACTATTCTATTCACAACGTGATCTTGCCTTGATTCTCTCAATTATTGTCATTCTACTTTATGTGCTATCTAAGTAGAGTTTCAATTCATTTGCCCTAACACTTGCCTAAATGAAATCCCTGCTCTTTGTTCGACACAAATAGGTATCTGCCTGCTAAGCCACGTGACAAGGAAAATTCTTAGATGAGGACACGTTTAGAGTCACTTTGTATTGAACGCACGACCGCGCTCAAAGGAGCGTGTGGACAAAGCCGCGTGAGGATGAAGTAGGCAAACATATACGTAAGGTATACCTACCTACTTATATATAAGTTTGCCTACTTCGTAAATTAATAAGGTAAGAATACATGTCAGTGTTGTTCCAATGTAAATTTTAGAGGGGCCGTACGTCAACCTCAAAGAGCTGTATTTTAGAGAAAATGTATGGGAAAATTTGATAAAAAGACCGTCTTATAAAAAAACGTCATTTTTATGTAAGAAAATACACGGTTTTTACAGGGCAGCCGAGCTTAGCTTATGTCACTTCACTTTCCACCTTTCAAAATATTATATAACCATGTCAAAAATCAAGTCAATCCATTGTTCCGTAGATGCGTGAAAGAGGAACAAACCAAGAAGAAACCAAGAACCAAGAAACCAAGTAATACACTTTCGGGTTTATAATATTGTTTCAATGTGAGATTAGTGCCGTAGTAAAAAAAAATACCAAAAAGAATGCTAAGTTTTACTATATGTATGTCTTAGTATTACATACCTACTCCTAGACTAGTGTCCATTTACTGGGTAGGTAGGGCTACGGATTTAAATAACACTTATTTATCCGTAGGAGTAAGTACATGTGTGGTGCTAATGCCAAATAGTGAATGATCTTGTTTAAAATGGAAGTATATTATGTACTTAAAAGGTATTAAATGAAACTTACGGTACAACTTTTTAAAGGGATGTTAGGTTACCTACCTAGATAAAAATTAAACATTTTATGAAGAAAGTAAGTGAATAAATACTTAAATATTACGCACATACCTACCCTTATTTAGTAATTTCTAGAATGATAAATGAGTTCTATTTAAATCAATTATTACTTTCATAAATAGATTTAGTAGTAACTTACTTAAAAAAGATTTAGAATACATATTTTTGCCATACTCTAGGTATATCTCACGTATACTGTAGTATATTGTAGTATTGTTTTAAGTTTTAACCGTTAATCCTTGTCAGGGACCTTCAGATGTCTTGAACACTCTGACACAAGGGCTAGCCATCAGCAACGGCTACAAAGAAGCCAAATAAGTTACAAATAATTCCTCGTAGAAAAGGTACTGCAATATACAATACTGTGTGTGAGTGTGCAATGAGAGAAAAATCTTATTAAGCAAAATCCGTCGCGTCGCAGCACTCTCTTGGTTAATTACGTCTAAGACTGGTAATCATAAATCTATGCTTTTACGATATAATTTTGCAACTGGCCGACAAAAGTGGAATAAATATGAAAAACAATGAGAGCGCTCTCGGAAAATAGGCAATTTATCATCACAATCAGAGCGTCACTGCTTGAATCTCCAGCGCTGCATACGCGTAATACTTTCGGTTACGTAAACGTAAGCATCTTCTCGACAATGTTTGATAGCACAGTTTTTTTAATAATGCTCCATATCTACCTTCTTATGAGACTATAAAGAGCCAAACTATATACAATTCTCTCTATAATAGATCCAACTCAAACTTTTTTTTTCAGGGAAAATCTTTTATGGATACTACCCCACCCCCGGGGAGGCAAGGTCTCCTGCAAGGAATCCCACCTGAGGTGGTGTACCCACTAAAAAAACCCTGAGGTGTTCCGTCCGCTTGTTGCCCGTGGTCCTACCAGAAGTACTACTAGTAGGATTTTTTTCCTGTGGTCCTACCAAACACTCTAGTGGGACTACGGGCAAAAATTTCGTGCCCGTGGCGTCTCTGAGCATCTGCGTCTCAAACTCTACCTGTACTATATTCTATAGCTTTTGTTTCTCGTAACTTTTCAGGTCATTGAATGAATCTTTGTCGGGAAAACCTCCTCTCTGATCACACATGAATCTTATTTATCGGTAGAAAAATTGAAGTAAACACGAATCTTCTAGGTCTACATGAGCAAGAATGCTCTTTCATATTCATATTCTTTTATTTGCCACTAAAAAAAAGTAAGTAAGTTCGTATAGGCTGGGTGGCTAGCCCTGGTGTCAGAGTTTTTAGGCCGCCTGAAGGCCTCTGACATGGCTAAACGGTTGAAACAACCGGGGCCTACAATTTAACGTGTCATCCGAGCCACGGTAGCGCTCAGTTGGAAAATGCCACCCGCGGTCACCCATCCAAGTACTGACCGTGCGGAACGTTGCTTAATTTCGGCGATCGCTGACAATCACCTAGTCAAACTACGCTACGAGCGCTACGTGTGTCCGTATTTGCCACTAAGTGTTACAAAGATCTTATATTAAAAAATTGCACTTACAAACTTACTCGCCCTTTTCGGGCATTGCAAATGTTTTTGCGCTTATTAAATGTGTCTACAGAACTAACTTAAAACTATGGATACAGGTTGTCGTAACTATTATTAGAGAGGAGCGTCTAGATAAAATTAATCTCTTTTCTAGTTCAGATCGTTTAATAAGCAGCATGTGATCATACACAGGTCAATTTCGAAATAGATTGATCGTTGTCTAAAAGACGTTTCAATGGATATAGGATAGTCACGTTACTGCCGAGTTCCATTAAGAGGGCTATAGCGAAATTGTCTATCTCAAAATCGGGTTTTACGCACGGCGGCGACTCGACCGGAGTTTTATGGCCACGGCGCTGTGCAGCTGCAGTGACTGAACAATCTTGATACTTTTACTATTATTTAATTATTAGATACAGATATTGAACTGTGGCTTGGTGTTACTGTTTTTGTATCTTTGTTTCCTGTAACTGTTTATTTACACTTTGAGACATTTCTATCTAAATTACCATTTTTCCCGAATCATCACCGCAGCGACTTACTTCTTGATTAATTGAAAATTAATTATATTTGTTTGGTTCATTACAAATCACAGTATTTGGTTAATCCTAATCAGGAATTGTATTTTATCAATATTATTATTTATTGAGCCAGTAAGCAAAGAGGTAATTTGTTTCGTAGGTACTGAATCTTCAAGAGTCGGTAACTTCTAAGAAGGACACCTGAGGTCGTAAATCTTGCCCTATTTTTATTGCGAATCGTCGAAACACCTGCGGTGCTCTTTTTGAATTGCATTGTTTTTATATTGATACTAAACAATGTAAGGATCTTAAATTTTTAGGAACATTGATTAAAATAAAATAATATTATGTAATTTAATGAATCACACATTTATTTTCCCTTACATTCAAATTATTTGATTTACATTCGATGAAATTCGAATCACTCACATCTCTTTTTTCATTTCATTTATTTCTCAACATAGATACAATTATGTATACTTGTGAATGTCCAACAAAATACATACATTAAATATTACAGTTGAAATTAAAACTTATAGTTAATTATAAAATTACATTGAAATAGGAATTAAAAAATCTTTATATCGTTATAAGACACGGATTATAACTATGCAACTATACTTCTACACTAAGGTACATGTTTTACTTTTACGTACATTGAAATCTTAATTTATCTATATCGATACCTAAGTATATTATTATATACATCTCCATCGATATCGACGTCTTCCTTATCTACCGGAGATGAAAATGAAGCCATTTCGGATTTGAGTTTTTTTCTGAAACATAACTACAATTACTAAATATAATATCTATAAAGAAGGCATAAAGATTCATATTATTATTAATCATTCAAATTCATAAATATGTACAAATTATGATATATTGATGATGTTAAACGTAGCTTTGCCTTGCTTTATGTGCTTTTTTTCAGTGATGCAGGAAATCTTCTATTTTCACACATTTGTACACAGGACCTTTTCGACCCATGCTAGAAATATAAAAAAAAAATATTGCCTACACCACAGGTCTTGTTCTTGGAAATACACCCGGATATTCGGCATGTCTTCTAAGAAATACACCTGAAGTCATAAATAGCAAGATTCTTTTGTTTTTGTTATTCGCTTGGAGCACGTGCCACTATTGTATTCAACTGTAATTCTTTCACTTTTATGAGACCAAGAATCTATTATGTTTTTAACAGAAACAATCACAATGAAATCAAAATATTATTGTCATACAAAATATCAAAGTCGTAGTTACAAGCTAGGTTATGTCTCCGCACTTTTGGCTAAAATCAAAGTGTAATGAATAAGTGTATCATTTACAATTTCAGATTATATAAACATTGCCGCTAAGATATAAACAGTCGCAGTCAATATTACAACCAAAATTAAAAAAAATAAAGTTATAGACTGTATTCAATAAAAATCCAATTTGTTCAATATCAACCAAGATTTACAAAAATATCTGCATGTCGTACTCACATGAAACATATAAATAAATACCTACTGTAAATACACAACTTTCTATCTAACAGTTATTAATTAATTAAAAATAATACGGCTTTCATCTAAGATCTAAATGTCATCCACCTATCCATCTATACATCAGCCAAAGGACGTCCACTGCTGGACAGAAGCCTTTCCTATGGATCTCCAATAAGACCGGCTGGAAGCGGCTTGCATCCAGCACGATCAAAATGTAATGAATTTAAAATAGGTACCGTTCACGATTTCAGATTATAACCTTCATCATAAAAATAGGTCACCACAAAAAAATTGTTCAATATTATATTAATCATTAAAGTTATACTCACAAGATCAATATTTGTTGAGCGCGCTATAACGTCAACGCACTATTGTCTGGGATTCAAAAATCGGACATAGATCCGACCTCGACGAGCGCTCGCGCGGTACTGAATCCGTACGGTCAATACATCGCGTTTTGTAGTATTTTCGGCGTTTATAGATGGCTTTATTTTAAGTTTTTTAAGATATTATTTTAAAAAATATTACAATTATCTAATTATTTATAAATTAAACTTTATTTTGGTAAAAAATTTGCATCAAAATAATACTGTGAAAAAGAGATATTCGCAGCTGTATCGGGGCGTTTTTAGCAGTTTTGTGCTGCTGAATTAGATATTATTTTTTGTAAAAACACAAACATGTATCAAAATTTTGAAAATGCTAACGTTCAAGTAAGAATATAACACATATTAAAATATTTTTTTGATTTTATATGCTTTGCACTATACTTCAATAAATGGGCTCAAAAACCACCCTTTTTTCGAATGACTGGCTTTGAAATTTTGAAATTAATATGAAAAAAGAAAACAAAATCTAAAATTAGAAAATGCTACCGACAATAATAATATTTGTTTTCAATTTTTCAATAAGTTAAAGCAGTTGTTTGTTTTTAGTTTCTCAGAAAAAGAACGCCAAAATTGATCAAAATCGCGGTTTCGCTGTGATATGGGCCTTAAACGGAGTGGCTTTCAACGACTCCTATTATGAAATGTTTCAGTGACAGACGCTGATGTCACCGGCTGATTGAATCTAGTGATACGCGCCCAGATGGCCCTCATACAGAGAGATCATAAACTATAACGCAAGTAATTTGTACTCGTATATAAGGTAATTGGTAGTCAATTGCTAAGGTGGAGTAAAACTGTGATAGAGTGATTGTAAAGGCAAGGTAAGCGAAGCGTTGGTTGTCTGGCAGCGCTATAAGTAGACGATATTGTCAAAATCATGGGTAACACCTGGACACAGTTGGCAAAGGACTGAAACAAATAGCATAAGTAAGAGAAGGGTCTACCCAGCAGTGGCTTTAAAAATATATAATGTAGATCTATAATGATCATGAGATACATAAATACAACAGAAGCGTTTGTAGACGTAGAGAGAGTTTCGGTTAAAATATCACATTTTCTCAATTCAAAGATAAATAATAATTCTCATATTTTAATAGATATTTTGCTATTTACAAGTTGTCTAGTGGAGTTTCGGTGATTTTAAAGCAATCGATCGAAAATAAAATTAACCGGGAGAGAAGAAGAAGTCTTCTAGTGGAGCCAAAAAAAGTTGCTTAAAACACTTAGGAAGCAATTCTAAAAATGTTTAAATTTTACAAGACTTTCAAAGTTCTGGAAAGAACCTAATCATACTAAGATATCAGGACAAATGCTGAGATAAAATAACCCTAGTCTCAATAAAATTCCATTATTCCTTCTTCTTTTCCCGTATAGGGTCAATTAATGTAGAATGTTTCGATGGATTTATTTGTTTTTTAAATACATATATCCAAGGTCCCAATGTAAATTATAACTGTTACTTAATTATAGAGTCGTTATTGAAAAAGCATCATCCTATAAGTGGCCACATACTTCAAAGGAGCGGCACCAATCATCTCGCCTCTGGCTTCAGTTCATTGACCACGCTGCTGAGAGAACTTACTCTCATTTAACATCATGTGGAGTCGATTTTGTAGGAATCAAAATTAACACAAGATAGATTTCACATTTTTTCTTCAAATAAGTGTTTGCTAAAAGCCCTGAGGCGTAAGTATAAGTTTATTCGTAAACCAAAACTGCAGTATTTTTGTAAATCGCCTCAGGCAAAAACGAGGTGGAACTAACCAAAATGTATGTAGCCACACGGACACGGTAATCGTTTTCGTTTACTATGCGAAATCGTACTAAGGCCTCAGTAAATACTATTAAACCCACACAGTACAGTTTTTCGATACATTTCAGTCGAGAGTTAATTCACTTTTGTATGTACAGCTAAGTTTTTTCGCAATTTCGTAGTTTATCCCGAAATAAAAGTTCTTCATATTGATGAGTATACCTCTGTAGGTAAAATTCTGCACTCTCTAAAACAACATCTTCCACAGTAATGTACGAAAATTTAGGAATCCTTTACAAAATTTTTAGCTCTACATACCGATTTAATAATCATAAGTCTAGTATCATTTATACCTTATTTAAGTATTACAATGTATCGTTTGTCTATCAAACATTATGTAGATATGTATGTTGTTGGTAGTTAATCCGGTATGTCACTCTGTTGATCTCTACCTACGTAAGAATGCTAGACATGTACGCGAATGAATAAACAGCCAGAGATGTGCAAGGTCGAGTCCTACTCGTACTACACATACAACAATAAAATGGAAGTCGGCACATAGTAAGCAAAGTACACATAGTGACAAATGAAAACGAATATTGTAGAGAAAGAAACATGCAGAACTAATGCAAATGTGACGGAAAATGTGAAATCTAGGCTGAGTCTGATGTTATAATTTAAGGAGATACATTTCGATTACAAACACATGCTTATATTTTACTACATAGTATTTTAGATATTATTATAAGCCAACCATTTAAATATAACTTGACTTGATATGTCAAAAATCTATCCTGAACTGTGCTAAATATGATAAAAAAATATATAAATATAAACGGGAACTTCGTAGAGCGTCTACGAATTATTGTAGCATTCAAAGTAATTTTGACAAAGTATAATAACTCACAATATACGAGTAGAAACAATCATTCCAAAAAAAAACAAAGATCAACAAAGAGAAAGAAGGGAAGCCCAGAGTCAGAATGACACAGAAAATAAAGGTCCGGCCTATGTAGAGCAGCACACACTAAGATCTGAAACGATGATAATGAGTTGTTTGTAATTCCTTTCCAAAACGTTCAGATTCTTTACAACAACAAGATTTGTTTTAAAGAAACAAAGTTTGTGTAACACTAAAAGTGACGTGCAGATGGAATAGAACAGCAATAGGAATGATGACTCGGTAAAAAAAAAACATTATAATTAGTCCGTAAGTTAGATCATCAAAAAATATTGGATACATATTTTTTCTTTTGTTAACGAAACAACAAATGACAAAGATAAACCTTGTCAAAGTTTGGGAGTGGGGGTCGTGACGTCACTTCTCTTAGAGAAGTCTATACATTTGTATGGCACATATCATAGGAAGTCATGCGGAACTTTGACGGACTTTATCTTCATCAATGTCTGTTTAATTGTCAAAAAAAGGTATGTGTTTTATATTTTTTGACAGGTAGTCTATCTGACGGACTAATTAAATTTTTAGTTATCTTGCCTATTATCTTGCTTGCTGCTTGTTCCTACTAGAGTCCCAGTAGATAAATATCATCACCATTTCAGTCTATAGACGTCCACTGCTAGACACAGGCTTTCCCTACAGATTTCCAATAAGACCTAGCGTAAGCAGCGTCCATCCAGCGCAAAATTCATTAATAGGACGTGTAATAGGAATCCTACGCTGTACTTGCTGAAACTTGATCTCTATTCGAGAACGCAACGCCATCGTCTATCAGTCCTGTGAGCTATGCGGCCTACCGCCCGTCATTTCAACTTTCTAATCCACTGGCCTAAGGTTTTAGCTTTGGTTAGAGTATCCTAGTCTTCGAGCAAATATCTATAGAGTCATAATCGTGATAAAAAAGTCCGACCCAAAACTCTGCCCAAACTACGTAGTGGGCAGACTTTTTAGTTGGTCGTGTAAGACGATTGCAAGCCGACTACAACGCCGCGCGATGCCTAAGTGCTCGGTTACAAGCAATTATTAGGTGACATAACGTCGAGATTCGAGAAAACGGGTTATTGTGAATTATTTAATGTAAATATTCTAAGACGGTATGTATGACGGCGCTCGGACATTTTTTCACTACCTACTTTCACTTAGAGACTGTGGCTCTGTTGTTAGATATAAAAATAAATATATAATATATGCTCGAAGATGTATAGGCCGAATCAAACTTTTTAGAGTCTGAAGTTAGCTACAAGCTGCGCTAAACCCCATCCTCACACAGCTGTTAAGTGAGACTCTGCCCGGATTGAGTTTTACGCAGTCTGTCTAACATCACAGCCGCCATGGCCACCAAGAACTTTGACTCGGTTTTATGTTCGTAGATAAATACAAGTACATATATTATAATCCATAGGTATATCCACCTAAGTCAAGTGTGCAGCTCGCAATGTTCGCATACTCACGTGTCGTGATTTGCGTTGCAAAGTACGTCAGTCCTGCCTTACAAGCCTTGGGCATGCAAAGGGAATGCCATATTGTCAACTCGTTCCCAGTTCTTGTAAGACCTAAGTATGTTTAAGTACATAGATACGGTTGCAGTTGTAGCCAGGCGTGATAACATGATGTTTAGTATATTATTAGCACTCGATCGATAGGGCACTTTTTATTCAAGAAAAATAAAATGTGCCCGTGGGATAGCACAAAAAATAAATTACAACGCGGGCAAAGTAGTTAGCGTATATTATTTCACTGTATCACATGCATGTGGCCAGTATGGTGTTTTATGACCTAACTCTTCTTATAATAAGAATTGACCCGTAATCAGAGTGGAACAATTTATACACAAAGACAAAATAAAACATTAAAATTTATTCGAGCGGTAGAGTTCATGGAACGAAAGTACTAATTACTCGTAATTATAGTATGAATGAAATCACTACATAGTATAAACAAAGTCGATTCTCGCTGTCTGTCTGTCCCTATATATGCTATGTCTTAAAAACTTCGCAACAGATTTTGATGCGTTTTTTTAAATAGATAGAGTGATTTAAGAGGAAGGTTTATATGTATAATACATCTGTGTGAAGCCGGGGCGAGTCGCTAGTTTATAATAAGCTGTACACATGTTTGTTGACAAATAACTTTGGCTGTTAAAGCGGAATGAAAAATGCTTTCTTTCAATACCTTTGCTCACGTACAAAAAAGACAATATTGACAAATACCTAAGAAAGAACTTTTTCTTCTTCTTTTCAGCCATAGGACATACTCTGCTGGACATAGGCCTCCCCTAAAGATCTCCAATAAGACCGGTTGGTAGCGGCTTGCATCCAGCGCGATCCTGCGGTCTTAATGAGGTCGCCCATCTACCTTGTGAGTGGACGTCCTACGCTGCGCTTGCCGGTACGTGGTCTCCACTCGAGGGCTTGTCGACCCCATCGGTAATCAGTCCTCCGCGCTATGTGCCCTGCCCATTGCCACTTCAACCTGCCAATCTGCTGGGCTATGTCTGTAACCTTGGTTCTTCTACGGATCTCCTCATTCCTGATTCGATCTCGCAGAGAAACTCCGAGCATAGCCCTCTCCATGGCTCGTTGGGCTACTTGAAGCTTACTAATAGGGCTCATAGTGAGAGACCTTGCAATCTTGTAAAGTAGGACATAAGTACACTTAGAAACAATGTGACCAGACAAACATATTTCGCGAACTTGTTTGTTACATGCAAACAAGTACGAATGCACTAACATGCATAATACAAGACGTAACAAAGGCAACAGGCAAGTAATCCCCGTCGTATTCAACCATAAAAACATATCTGATAAAACTGCGTTGCGCTAGCAAAAACAAAGGGGCCGTTGCCAAACCCTGCCGCATTATAATTTAAAAATATGAGGCTGAATTCGCACAAACTTTCTAGTATAACTTATGATGTAATAGAGGAGTTATGTTAGGCGTAAGACATTTTCGCCGGTCTTTCACAATCCTTTAATGGTAACGAGAAACTGTGTGAAAGCGTTACCTACTTTAATTTTGATTTCGATGATCAACGCGCCTGAATAAAGAATTGCGCATTACTCGTATCATATACATCACATATCAGTACAGTAGGTATATTCGGATATCTTGATGTAACGTCACGCAGTGTATTGTACTGTACCAGCATTTTTAATAGTCCACTACAGGACGTAGGCCTGCCCACGAAGAGTGATTGGGCCATATCCACCACGCTGGTCCTATGCGGGTTGGTGGATTCACATACGTCATCGAATTTCTTCTACGGAAATATGCAGGTTTCCTCACGATATTTGCCTTCACAGAAAAGCCAGTGGTGAGAAATTCATTTATTCCAAGGAGTTCATTGGTACGGGGCCGGGATTTCAAACCACGACCTCACGATTGTAAGATGGCTGTCACTACCACCAGACTACCACGGCTCCCGTAGTAGAGATGACGACAAAATCAAATCTTAGAGATGTATATGTAAATTCATGGGGTAATTTATAGAGAACAAATACAAGAAGCCTAATACTCGTAATACTCTCCCAGAAACTCTGACACCAGGGGCAGCCACTTAGCCTATACGAACTTGCTTTTATTTAGGTTGGTGCCTTGTAAAAAGTTCAGATCAATCTGCATAATTTTTCTCTGATAAAATAATTTTATCACAGCCAGAGAGTTACTTTAGGTAGGTAGGTTGAGTTTTACTCTTGCAAGTTGACATCCTCAATGCAAAGCTAACCTAATTTTATATTACATTTATATTTATAATATTGGGGAAGGCATACATTTTAGCTGTGCTGACTTTTTCCTAGTCCAGTCTATTCCTTGTATACATTTTTTTATTCCATAACCATGGATAGTACTTATTTGTGTAGGTACTATTTATTATTAAGATGACAGTTATAGAACGAAAAATTATAGAACTAGCTAAAACTGTTTATGACCAAGCTGTCAAGTTATAGTAAGTATTGTAGATACCTATAAATCCTACATTCCACACAATCCACATCATCGTTGTCTTCAACCATCAATATGTCGAAATCTTCAACCTACTCTATCCTACATATTTTGGACATGAACATGCCGCTATACTGTACTGTCTGCGTACTACCTTGTTAGATTAATTTGTAAAATCGAATGAAATACCTTAGAACTAATAAAGCTATAAAACAACAACATTCTAGCTGCGACAATCAAGCAAAAACATTAACAGCAACTTACCTTAACAGAATCGATTTCGCACTGCAGCATGTTACCACTGAACTTGTTGCCATAAAATTACAATGTTCATGAATGATTCATTCAATAAATGGGTTCTTGTTTCACAGAACCAATGTAAACTAAAGTAAGTCTGTGTGCTCAGATGGTGCGGTGGACGGAGCCAGATAAAATGATATACGAAATACAAAGTGAAGGCTACTCTACCAAATCGGAGTGAAGCACGGCTCTGATTTCCTATTGACATAAAATGAACAATGTACAACTTGCGAAATATTTTTTTACTTTCGCTATTTTCGTTTAGAATAGTATTTGTTGCGTCACTTGTGACGTCAAAATAAAATAAATCACGCGATATTCTTGTACGAACAAATTTAACTTGAGACACGTAGGTTGGTAACGCGCGCGTTTTCATAGAGAATCTCCCTGCAGAGCAGCGTGCGGCGAGAGTTAGAGTGCATTTCACGAAAGAAGTCCCGCGGCAAAAATTGAAACTAATTTTAAAAGATCGGCCAGGCGTCGCATCTCAGGAACTTCTTGCGTGTAAAGGACTAGTAAAATTATCTGTTTGAGTAAAACTAGAGTCCGTATCACGAAAAGAGTTCCCCGAAATAAGTGAAAATAATTTTAACGGATCGGCCATGCGATTGTGGCGACAAGTCTGAGGGACTTTTTTCGTGAAACGCACTGTACAGACTGTAAGCCTCTCGCGAAAATCACAGCTCTTTCCAGCCGAGCTAGGATGCCCACTACACAATATTTCGTTCGTCGTGGCAGAACGAGACAGAGTTATGGCGAAGTATATATCTGTCCTTTTTCACACGTCGAAAAGAGTTATTTTCGTGGCTTTTCGTGGTGAACGTGACGTGGCGAAAAGCCTAGCTTGGCCTAAGCCAAGCCAGGTGCTAAATTTTGGAAACGTTATAAAATGACTTTTAAAATCGTTTGCATACATCATGTCATAATTTTATTTATCATAATATATTCTGTTCGCACTCCTGCTCTTACTCAATATTGTAACCATTTACGCATACGTCTTAGCGATCCAAAAATAAAGACTCAAGTTCATCCACTCACGATTGTATTCTGTTCTCGCTAAGTCAATAAAAATTAAGTTAAAAATTAAAAGCATTTGAATAAAATTAAATAAAATATAAATAAAAAGATTGTCGCATCTTTACAATTACTAGCGCTTCACCCAGCTCCATTCCGGTTTAGTGGAGATGGTGCCTGCTTTTTATAGGTTCGGTTTCGGCCACAATGTCAAGTCGTCATCTCTTGTGATAAAAATCTTGCTTATCGTGTCATTTGTTTGATTGCAAGTGACATGATAAGCGTGCGGTGTACATTCATGCATCTTTGTGTGCTTTTATGTTTTAAAATTCACTTTTATTGTCTACTAGCGACCCGCCCGGCCTCGCACAGGTGTATTTTACATATAAACCTTCCTCTTGAATCACTCTATCTAATTAAAAAAAACCGCATCAAAATTCGTTGCGTAGTTTTAAAGATATAAGCATACATGGGGACAGACAGCGGGAAACGACTTTGCTTTTATACTATGTAGTGATATCTAGGTACGAGTACTTATAATAATCATCGTTTACAGGTTGAAAAACACCGACCTGTCGAATTTGTTTTAATTGGATGGATGACCATCCACCATGAATTGGACGGATGGGTGACCGCGGGAGGCATTTACAACTGAGCGCTGCTGTGGCTCCGATGACACGTTAAATTGTAAGTTCCAGTTGTTTTAACTGTGTGGCATGGTCAGACTAGCCACCCGGTCTGTACAACTTATTTATTTATTAGGCTAAACCAAAGCTCTTGCTCATGATGTATGGTTCCATTAAAAGCCTAATCAGAAGATGAGTGGAAAGTACTCGGGTAGTGAAACTGTTTCCGGGACCACCCGCGACCGCCTTCCTTGTACGGCCCGGACGCCTTTTGCAGAATATCTAGACCAAATAGTAAAGTAAGTACTTCAGTAGGTACTTACACTGTCACAGTCTTCAAAAATCGTCCACTATGACTATGAGCCTTTTTTAATAGTCCACTGCAGGACGTAGGCCTACCCACGAAGGGTGATTTGGCCATATCCACCACGCTGGCCTAGTGCAGATTAGTGGATTCACAAACGCCATCGAACTTCTTCTACGGACGTATGCAGGTTGCCTCACGATGTTTTCCTTTTCCGAAAAGCCAGTGGTGTGAAATTCCGTACACAAATTCCGAAGAACTCATTGGTACGGGACCGGGATTTGAACCCACGACCTCACGATTGTAAGGCCAGTGTCATTACCACTAGACCACCACGGCTTTTTGCCGACAATGTTTTATTGATACGGTAATTCGATATTTTTGTAGCAAATTCGGCATACGGCCGGCAGCTTTATTGCGGTATAAAAATGCACACACTAATTTACGCGTTAAGAGGCAGGTGAAGCAGTATCCTTCGAGCAAATATCTACAGAGCCACAGTTCCTAAGTGAAAGTAGTTAAAAAAATGTCCTAGCACCGACTTAGATATTTACCTATAATAAATAATTCACAATGACCCGTTTTCTCAAATCTCGACATTATGACACTTGCCTGCCCAGTGCCCACTACGTAGTTTAGGCACGGTTTTAGCTCGGACACTTTTTTTGCACGATTGAGACTTTATAGATATTTGCTCGAAAACAGTAGCATTAGAATTGTGTAATACTAACTGGGACAGTTAGGTACACTGAGCTATAGTCAAACCGCTAAACTCAGACTTCGCCTGCGCGGGTACGGGGGCGCGGGGGTAGACGACAAAGAGGACTGAGACAGGTGCGGGCGCCGGGGACCCGCTGCCCGCGCCTGTCTCAGTCCCCTGAGTCGTCTCCCCCGGCGCCCCTGTACCGCGCAGGCGAAGTCTGAGTTTAGCGGTTTGACTATAGTAGGTATGTACGCTGAGTAGGTACGTAATGTACTTCAATTCCTCGGTGGATTCACAGACTTGCGCCTCACATTCACAATCGCAATTACCTCACAAGTTACTATTGGGTAGAAGCAGGCTCTAGGCAGCTCAATTTGACAACCTGTTCCCGCCATAACTTCAGCGTGTTCCATCAACAGACTAAAGCTCTGGGAGCATTAGAGACTAGGGCTACCTACTGGAAAAGCTTATGCTGAAACTTAAAAAGTAAACTATTTTATTTATAAATAATAACCTGTTTTTAGGCGATTCACATTTTCACCTATCTGTGATACCTTCTCCTAATTCAGAGGCTTGGGGCTTCAAACTGTGATACCGGGGCTAGCTACCCGGCCAATATACGAGTACGAACTTACTTATTACTCGTACCTACCTACATGTAATAAGTAAGTCCTACTTTTCTGTGTAAACAAGCTCAATAATTGTATTGTAAGTACTCATCATTTATAACGACGAGACCAACGAAATTGCATACTGATTCACATTTTAAATTTCGTCGAAAATCAATGAATTTTTTGTGTAGAAAAGCTAATAAAAATCGTCATTTTACTTTAAAATGAGACTTCTTAGAGCCACTATGCTGTTTTAGGCAGTCAAGTAAATAGCAGATGAAAAAAAAAGGTAAAGGAATCTTCATGCTGCAACGATTCTCGCATACTCTACCAACCCTAGAATAGTGGTCCGATAATCGCTGACCACCTGCCCCAGATCAGGTCCCACAGGCCATCATGCTGATCCCGCACTGCCGGCTAATCTGTGTCCTGCACATCAGGGTCGGACCGTGAGCTTAGGGGGGCCTCGGCTAATGCTACTGAGGGGCCCACCTAATTATTCAAAGTATAGCAAGAAAGAAAGATACAGTCTGAGAAGGAAACAGCGGAGCACAATTGAGACCAAATAATTATTATTCGCAAATAATGGCATGACCGACTGCAACCGTGTACAGAATTCGCAAAAATTTCGCACGGATCGATGTAGCATTTTTCACATTATTGTTGATTTATCAAAAATGGCTCAACTGATTTTGATAAAATTTAAATGGTTTATTCAAGTCTACACTTGAATTAAATGGGTTTGACTCATCGCAGGATTCACAGGGCTGCAAATCTTACTAAGTATCAGTTTAATTTAATTTTAAGTAAAGTTGTTACCTGTACCTGTTAGTTGTACCTGTTTAAAAATGTAACGTTTAGTATTATAATAGACTGTAAGTTGCATTTTTATTAAATTAATTGAATTGATTTTAGTAAGGTTTTAGATTTTTTTGCATTGTCGTCTATTTTCTACTTTGTTTTGACTTAGCTGGAATTTACGGGGCCCTGGACCTGTAGCCCAAAAAACCATAGGTATGATAGATCCGGCCCTGCTGCACATTCTAACTGCACCTGACTGACGAGGTAACGGACCTGCCGAGAAGGGCCGTCGCTTATTCATTCATGGGGTTTCCTTTTTTGCCTTGCACGTGCGGTCAAGGTCTCGGTGCGTGCATATTTAAATTTATACCGAAAATGCATTTCACAACTATCTCCTGGTCTTTTTAATTAAATTATAGCACAGGTGTTACTAACGCTTTATTAGGGTTCCGTACCCAAAGGGTAAAAACGGGACCCTACTACTAAGACTCCGATGTCCGTCTGTCCGTCTGTCTGTCTGTCCGTCTCCAGGCTGTATCTCATGAACCGTGATAGCTAGACATCTAAAACTTTCACAGATGAAGTATTTCTGTTGCCGCTATAACAACAAATACTAAAAACTGAATAAAATAAATATTTTAGGGGGGCTCCCATACAACAAACGTGATTTTTAGGAGTTTTTATGCTCGCTATTAATAATGGCAAGAAGAATGGGGTTCAGGGGGCTCCAACACGGTACGAAACCCTTCGTGCGCGAGTCCAACTCGCACTTGACCGTTTTTTTAGTAGATAACTGCTACTATACACTATACATTTGGCGATCTTCTTCAAGGTTGTAGTACTAGCACGCGGGCTCCTCTCGCATAGCATGCATAGTAGCAGTTATCTTCTAAAATAAAACGTGAGTAACACCTGTGCTATACTTTAATTAAAATGTGCAAAAACCACGCTAGTTTCCATAATCATATCTCCAGGTCCTTAGGATTTTTCCCTTCGATTGAATTAAGAATACACTCAACACACCATATCTGCCTGGTTAGAAAACTTGCTCTAGGATGTGGTCATCATTGTGACTAACTTAACTTTCATTACCGAACCATTGCTGATATATATAATAACTAGCTTTTACCCGCGGCTTCGCCCGCGTTATATTTTGATTTTGGCTTATGTAAATGTCGGCTGCGAAACCTAACCTAACCTAACCGACAAATATCAAAATACCTTAGAGGAATGCTTTTGTTGGTTAAGTTACGGTTGGAGTGTATATACAACCTAAATCAAATCTCCGCTTTCCATAAACTGGGCATTCCAAGATTATGTGCAGTGGAGTCTCCTCTTTTGTGGGTTCACAGATGCACGATGGGCTTTCCCTCAACTTAAATCGATGTAAGTATTGGGAAAACTCACCATGCCCCGTCAGCACTTAAGTTATGATTCCCACTGGTGCTATTTCTCTTACGATCTTGTATGCCGCCCTTGCATCCGGAAAATATGTTTTGGTTACCGCCGCTGTGTGTCCATCCTGATACCGCCGGTTCCACTCGTCAAGAGAGTCCTTTCGGATTTCTCGCTTGACGAATGAAACGGGGCAGTTATCGTAAATAGGTCTGCACTTCGAGTGCAGTGCTGTGTCCTTTGCTAGCTGGTCCGCCCTCTCATTTGACTGCCTCGTTGGCTCAGTGGTTAGTGACCCTGACTTCTGGATCAAAGAGGCGTGGGTTCGATCCCCACCCAGGGCAAACATTTATGTGATGAACGTAAGTGTTTGCTCTGTGTCTGGGTGTTATTTAGGTACTATTTATATAAGTATGTATTTGAAAATATGTATGTGTAGTATATCAGTCTCTGGCAGCCATATCACAAGCTTTGCTTAGTTTGGGGTCAGAGACCGTGTGTAAAATGTCCCCTAATAAAAAAATAAAAAAAAAAAAAAAAAAAAAAAAAAAAAAAAAAAAAAATTTCCCTCCATCCCCGCGTGCGCTTTAATCCAATAAAGTTTCACTATTTTATTTTGTGCGTGTAGTAACTTTATGTTAGCTTTGAAATTACTGCTAAGGGATGGAGGGAAGATACGCCAACTACCGTTTCCAGTGCAGACCTGGAGTCACAAAAGGTTTTTGCTTTTTCGGTAGCCTCAAGAAGTGCCGATAACTCGGCCTGGTACACGGAGCAACGATCGGCCAATTTCAGCTTGCGGGTACTGATCTCAGCGGCATCATCCCAAATGGATAATGCCGCCCCGACTTTCCCTTTAATTTTGCTGCCGTCTTATGTTAATTATGTTAAAATATGTTAACTTCTCGGTTAAGATTTTGCTCTAGTGCTGCTCCGTCTGCCAGGCATATGAACTCCAGCTCCTCCTGCTGCGCTGAGTGTGGCTTCTTAATATAAGGGACCAACTTTTCTGTCTGTCTATCTCCAGTTACTTGCTGGGAATAACCTTTCTTAGTTTCATAAAGCAAGGCGGCTTCCTGGACTCTGATATGACAGCCGAGGATTAGGGGCCGCGGTGGGATATATGGAACTGGTGGTGTGGGTGCCGCCACCTACCCTACCTTGCGCTAGGCCGTCAACGTGTTGGCAGACGCAGTGGGGCTGCAGGGGAAGAGAAATGTCGGTATCGCGATGGCCGTTCTCACTGCCCTCTGCAGTTGAAGAGGCAGGCGCTGGGCTACTATGACTGACCCGCTGCACTGGGACCAGGGCGTTGGAATGCTGTCTGACGTTCAGTACTGGTTAGTCCCGAGTGGTGGATGACGATGTGTCTTGTGCTCCGAAACACTCCGTCATTATGGCGAGAGCGCAAGCTCCGTTATGGAGCCCGAGTCTGGGTTAGCGCTGTTGAGTGCCGCGAAGGAGTGCGAAAAATGTAGGAACGTCCTAAACTTGCCATGACAGGTTATTTCTGGCGCTTAGACGGCTGCTACCGCAGCCCGCTCACTTAGTTTTTAGGGTTTCGTACCCAAAGGGTAAAAACGGGACCCTATTACTAAGACTTCGATGTCCGTCTGTCTGTCTGTCACCGAGCTGTATCTCATGAACCGTGATAGCTAGGCAGCTGAAATTTTCACAGATGATGTATTTCTGTTGCTGCTATAATAACAAATACTAAAAATAGAATAAAATAAATATTTAAGGGGGGCTCCCATACAACAAACGTGATTTTTAGGAGTTTTTTTGCTCGCTGTTACTAACGGCAAGAGGAATGGGGCTCCCATACGGCACGGAACCCTTCGTACGCGAGTCCGACTCGCACTTGGCTGATTATTATCCTATCCTACGGGAACTGTTAAAGTTTTTGCGATAAAAAGTGGCCTATGTCACTTTTCGTCTTTCAAACTGTATTCATGCAATAAGCCAGGGCAAGTTGCTTCGTTGCTGAGAAAAATTTATTGTTAAGTCCTACGGGAACTACAATTTTTTCGGGATGGAAAGTATCCTATGTCACTTTCCGTCGTCCAAACTATGCCCACCCCAAAAATCAAGTCAATCCGTTGCTCCATTGCTGAGAAACAGTTATTGTCCTATCCCATGGGAATCACGAATTTTCTCGAGTTAAAAAAGTATCCTATTATCACTTTCTGTCTTTTAAACCATAGGTATCCATACCAAAAATCAGGTCAATCTTTTGCTCCGTTGCTGCGTCAAAGAGGAACAAACCAACAAACTTTTCGGATTGAAAATATTAAAGTATGATGATTCTGTACCATAAAGGTAGAATAAAGAAACATGTTAAACCTCTAATGATAGAAGATTTAAAAATATTTTTAATGTCAGACAAAATGACGGCCTGGTATTAAACGTCATAGTAACATGTAGCATGCAGAGGGAAAATAACATTTTATCCAATTTTAATGTCAGTTGTCATTTTCAATCCATACTTTATTTCCTCTTCAAGGGGATATAATGGTGGAAAAACAATTTGTCCCCTTGCCGTGCTACCTGTGATTTATAAAAGTCTGCAGACAATGTCACCTGTCATCTAATTACGTTTGGCTGTGACGTTTCGTCAGTCCATATTAGCGTCATAGAGGAATTAATCACTTAGCGTCTTTGTGATAGTGGCGACAGTTTCGCTTTCGATGGTTTTTGTCCTGTCCTACAGGAACTATGCAGTTTTTCGGGATAAAAAGTATCCTAAAGCTCCTTCCGCCTTTTAAACTATGTCCATGCCAAAAATCAAGTCAATCCGTTGCTCCGTTTGTGCGTGGAAGAGTAACAAACCAACAAACCAACAAACTTTTCGGATTTATAATATTAGTAAGGATCAGATGTTACATAGAATAATCCAGCTTTCCCTGACAAAATATGTGAAAAATCGGATTTTTTTTGTGACTTCCGGATTGAGCCCATAGTAAAATTTATTTATAAATAATCGGCCAAGTACGAGTTGGACTCGCGCACGGAGGGTTCCGTACTGTATGGGAGCCCCCCTTAAATATTTATTTTATTTTAATTTTATTATTTATTATCGAAGTGAATATAAAACTAAATAATCCGTGAAAATTTCAAGCATCTACCTGTTACCATTATTAATATAGAGCGAAAAACGTCTAAAAATTCACGTTTGTTGTATGGGAGCCCCCCTTAAATATTTATTTAATTATATTTTTAGTATTTGTTGTTGTAGCGGCAACAGAAATACATCATCTGTGAAAGTTTCAGCTGCCTAGCTATCATGGATCATGAGATACAGCCCGGTGACAGACGGACAGACAGACAGACGGACAGACGGACATCGAAGTCTTAGTAATAGGTCCCGTTTTTCCCTTTGGGTACGGAACTCTAAAAAGGAGCTTGAACACTAGCAGTTTAGAGTATTGCACCGATTGAAGTTGTCATCTGTAGAGTTTGTCAGAAAAATGTCTACCAATTAGGTATCTACATATCAAGAATAATACATCCATGGTACATACCTACCATGACTGTTATTCTATAGCTCATGTTTTTGCCTCAAATGAATGTCCAAGTGACTCACACGGCACAGACTTTGCTCTAAACCAATAAACCTTGCATACTTGTATTTTCTTTCCAATAACTGACCTAGGTACTGTTTACATGCTCGCACAAAACCGCAAATTTCTTCGATACGGGACTTTATATTCAATTAATGACATCGTTCCATTGAACACGCAAATAAACCTTCGATTTGTAAAACAACGGTTACCCACGGAGGCCGACCTTGCCTTATGTTACTATACGTGGTTGCTAGTATTTAAACTGTGGTTATGGCATTATGAAGCTGTGAAAATGACGATATGGCAGCGCAAAACATGTGTGAACGGTTATTTTTATACAAAAAAATCATAGCACAACATACACAGCACAGGGTATTTTGATGGTAGGAATAAAAAGTTATTGTTATGCATGTGCTTTCGCGTCTATATTCACCACCACGGACCAGCAAGCGCAGCGTAGGACGTCCACCAACTAGGTGGACTGACGATATTATAAAGATCGCAGGAACGCGCTGGATGCAGGCCGTTTCCAACCGGCCTTATTGGAAATCCATAGGGGACGCCTATGTCCAGCAGTGGACGTCTTATGGCTGATGGATGGATGATACGATCCAATATAACTAAAAAACAACTGGTACAAGTCGAATCAAACTTTTATAACCTTACAAAAGTTACAAACTGCGCAAACCCCCATTCCTCACCCTCGCTGACATATGGATTCACTACTGCGCAACGACTCGCCTCGTGTTCACAGATGCCATTCGACCTATAATGTCGGTCTCTATAAATTTTCACTGACCGAACACGTTGTTCATACATAATGCGGGCTGCATTCAGTTTGACCTGACCGCAGACCGTAGAACGCATTCAGTGAGTCAAATCCTTAAGTCTTATAGTCCGAGCATCGACGTACGGTAGCGTGTTTATCAGCCTTTTACCGGAAACACTTCGGAGCGCCCAGGAGTTGCACAATCTGATCCCACCTGCCCCTATCTTCTACCGTACGCTAGACAGACGCGACCAACGCGCCACCCTTTTATGGTGGACATTCCGCGTATTAGGACCAAGCGTTTCGAATCCTCATTCCTCATACGCACAACCAGAATGTGGAATGCTTCGCCTGGGTCTGTCTTCCCGCTAAAGTACAACGTGTCTTCAAAAGTAAATAGGTATCTTCTAGGTATAAGCGTGCTACACCCTAGACCGCACATCTGCTCAACATCAGGCAATATGTAGTCAAACGCAAACCTATTCGGAATAAAAATAAAGTAAAAAACGTCCTATCACAAAATTAGAATTCGCGCGTTTATATCTTTTGTAGGCACAAACGACCCTTTCCTGTAGGCCCCTACGAAAACAACGGGAATCGGGATGCATGAACGAAAAGACTTCAACGCGTGCTCTGATCTAAATAACTTTGATAAAAATGATTTGCCATAAATTAAAGCATTCTTACCAGACATTAGAAATTAACTCCAACATCATCATCATCATTGTCAGCCATAGAACGTCTACTGCTGGATATGGCCTCCAGGATTTGCAATATGCCCGGTTCAACTTCAACACACTTGTTACTTGCTGTTTAAAAACCTGCTTTCCTTCTTGCAGTGGCGTCGTGTGTCGGGTCGTTCTCCTTCCTCAGATATTGTTGAGGAGAGAGATGGTCGGCACATGCGTCACACTCGTGATCAGGTGCTGCATGCGGGTCGCCGGTTTGCTCACGGCATTCACGCAATGCACTGAAACTACTAACTTATTTAAACAAACCCATCTCTATTGTACAGTCGCATTCTTTCAATTGTAACTTAGTTAACAAAGGGCACAGACCCTGGAGTCTGTGGATCATTAATTAAAAAAAACTGCTAAGCTTTTGCAAACTAGACAGTCAGGTTTTCAGAAAGAGGTCTGTAGGGGCTGCCGAGGAATGCGGAAGCGTGCTCGTAGTCCTGATACAGTATGGCGCAGAGGCCGAAACACCCTAGATTTTTAGTGGGTATACCGCCGACCAGGTTTGACGGAGACTTAAAGAGAGAGGAGAACCACACCGTCAAAGACATTTGTTATTTAGTAAGTGGTGAATAACGTAGTTGGTGGTACAGTTATTAATGTTTTTATATTAATTATTTTTCTTGTAATGTATATTGTGCTATCGTTTGTTGTCCCTAACAAATAAATAATTAAACAAAACCATCGGTCTCCCCAGGCTGGTGGTATCCAAAAAGCATTTTCCTGGGTCAAAAAAAGTAAAATAAAAAAAGTTTTTAGAAAGAGTCTCGAGAGACTCAAATAAATAAAATTCTAAAATTAAGATGTTAGTACTATAGTTCGGCCGTTCAGAGAATGCGTTCCTGACACGTCATCTTGAAAAAATGTTTTTGGCCGATATCTCGGAAACTATGTACTTAAGGGCAAAAAACATTAAGATCATTATTGTAGAAAATAAAATTTCGCATCTTTTGTTTCAAGTAAACTTTTTGTAAACCTTACCGTTTATGATTTATGGCCCATTTAATGAAATTTCATTAAATGGACCTTAAAACATTAAATGGTCCATAAAATGGCCATCCATTTAATGGCCCATTTAATGAAATTTCATTAAATGGACCTTAAAACATTAAATGGTCCATAAATCGTAAACGGTAAATTTTACAAAAAAGTTTACTGCAAACAAAAGATGCGAAATTTTATTTTCTACAATAATGATCTTAATGTTTTTTGCCCTTAAGTACATAGTTTCCGAGATATCGGCCAAAAACATTTTTTCAAGATGACGTGTCAGGAACGCATTCTCTGAACGGCCGAACTATAACTTACCACATCCAAGACAGCTTGTCCGGAAGAGGCTCGATCTGCGCACGCGCCGCTTCCCATACTCGGCGGCGGAAGTACTCCCACTGATGGCGTGCACTACACTTTTGGTGCTAAGAATCTATGGAGGCGTGTGCTGGGCTAATATCAACTTTATAATACGGTAGGTACTATAATTTGCACTATAATTTATAATGTGACAAAATAGATGATACAGCTCTACCCAACGAGAATTCTTCTTCTTCTTTTACGTTATGGCGTCGTATTGTTGTGCATTTGCCAGGGTCAAGTATAGGGTTTTAATATTTTTTTTATAATATTTTGTCTAAATAGTCAGTCATAGTCCAATAAAGTCACGTTCAAGTCCAAACATAGTCCAAGTCATACCTCAGTAAAGCAGTGGAGACTTTACTGGAGGCGTCTATGTAGTTTTGGTAACAACACGGAACAACATGAAACGTCACATTATGTCACTTGCCTACACTCATGCACGTAAATCAGCTCATAATAAACGAAATACCACAATTTATCACTAATTATCACTGATAAAAACACAAGTTTAACAAAATAATACAATGCGGCGACATGATTTTTCCGCGTTCCCGCCAAAAACCCCTACGAGAATAAAAAAATAAAAAAGGAAGAAAAAAGTTTATATGCTGATTCTTTATACGACGACGGTTAGATTCTAGAATATGAATAATTATACTCATCTACAGAGTGTTGCTTTTCAAAGTTCAGACTATCCGAGGTAGGTATATGTAAGAGTGGGTGTTTATATGCTCATTACTATGAATAACTTTGATTATGGGACCAATTGCGATGTCGCGAAAATGATCAGCTCGCAGTTCATTGACTCTGGACGAAATGTATAGAACTGCAATTTTTTTTTCACTTTGTAAAGCTACACTAGTACTTCTAGAATATTATGTTAGTCGTTTTAAGACAAATCAAAGGTGTGTAATCAGCGTAATATTTTTTTTTCTATGTTCTTCGGTCCTTCGTGGACTGTCCCACTACAGAACTCGAATGGACAGGATGGAATGGAGACAGATTAAAGTTGTCTAAAACTTAGTTTTAATAATATTTGAGCAAATATCTGCAGAGCCACAGTCCCTAAGTAAAAGTAGTAAAAAAATGTCCGAACGCCGTCATACATACCGACTTAAAATATTTTCTTTAAATAATTCACAATGACTCGACGTTATAAGTCGCCTAATTAGTGCTTGTAACCGAGCACTTTGGCATCGCGCGGCGTTGTAGTCGGCTTGCAATCGCCTTACGACCAACTAAAAAGCCTGCCCACTACGGAGCTTGGGCAGAGTTTTGATTCGGACACTTTTTTTACACGATTGTAAATCTATAGATATTTGAACGAAGTTAATAATATAACTTATTTTTAGAACAAAAATTGCATAACCGACTTCAACCGTGTACACAATTGGAATAGTTCGCACAGAGCCTTTAGAACAGGTTTTGCATACCTAGTTTAGGTACTTAAACTTGGCGTTTGGACTGTGTGTGACTCCACATTATGTTAGTTCTGCGTTTTCGCCAGAGGCGCTGTACAAAAATGTATAGGGACAGACGGAAACTAGTGTAGTTACAATTTACGAGAAAATCTGTACTAACCCCCACATCGATGTAGTAATTTTCACATCGGAATTTTGAAAGTTGATTTATCAGAAATGTTTCAGCCTATTTCGATAAAATTTTGGGAATTTTGTGAAGACATAAATGTATTTCTTAAAGCATTTTATATTAAGTAGGTAAGCTAGGTCTATTCGTGAGACATTAAGCCCGATTACAGAGGCGCCAGCGTAAATTAAATAGCAACGTAAAAAGTGTTCTCTCTATCGAATGCCTAAAGTGAAAAAGAAACAGAACTATGCTGTTTAGCTAATATAATTACGCTGGCGCCTCTGTAATCGGGCTTATTGTGCATAACATAATTAAGTTTTCTGTAATTATTTTATAATATAAGATTGATGTATATTGTTGTTTATAGATAATAAATAAAACAAATTAAACTGGACCACCTCTGAAGTATCATCTAACAAAAAAAGAATTATTGAAATCGGACTCTGTAAAAAGTATTGCGTGGTCATACGTAAAAAAAATTATACGTGTCGACTTGAGACATCCTCCGATTTTTCGTCGGGTAAAAATAGACATCTATGATCTTTCACATGAGCAGTTGCCTCACCTCTATCTAGGAACATCTCCGGTAGATAATGCGACATGCACTTTCCATTTCATGTGAAGCACTATATAGCATGTAGTGAAAGTGCGTACAGGTGTTAACCGGGTGTTGACCTGTCGGCGCAGCCCTAGGGCTCCGCGGCCGGTTTGTGGCCGCTGCCGCTTGTCTGACGCCTATTCTCGAGGCCACCTGGTAGGTGTCAGTGACATCGGTGGAATGAGTAGGTACCTAGTACTTTCTTTTTTTTTGTCGTTCGTCAGGGTTTCCTCTTACATAAGCTAGATACTTTATGATAACAAACATAGTTGCGTCTGTCTTTCGATTTAATACAATTTTACAAGCTATTATTTAGTTTCACCTGTCCCGTTGTCTGTATGTCTGTAATCAAATCATGCAAGTTAATTGATCCACTTCCCGGTTACAGATTGAGCTGAAATTTTGCATACATGTGTAAATCGCGTGACAATGCAATGTTATGATGGATGACATGGTGCTGATCTGATGATGGAGCTGGAAGGTGGCCAAAGAAACTTAGCAACGACACAACCTCATCGAGTTTGGGTTTATTTAAATGGTCTTGACGAATAGTTTGTCTCACAATAGTTACCAGTGTCTGATGATGGAGCTGGAAGGTGGTCATAGGAACTCTGTAATGAAACGACGCAACCCTATCGAGTTTCGGCTCGTTTGATTCGTCTTGGCAAGTACTTGTTCAGTAAAAGCTTGTTTTTAAAAAAAAGGGTTTTTCTGATATGATACGTGTTAAAAACTTTATATAAGTATGTACTTACATACCTTATAATTAGGTAGGTACTGATGCTCCGTTGTTAAAGAACTTAATTTTCTATATTTTATTCAAAGTAGGTTTTTAATAACCCTACGGCCATGTATGATACCAGAGTTTGGTAACCAGTATCATACGAAGAGAAAATGATCGTCGTAGGATACTGGTATCCAAGTGATAGGATTTATTACTTTTCTGATACCCTTAATAATGAAGTATGGGCCGTCTCAAACATCGAGGCGTCTGTTAAGTTAGCTATAGACTGCGCACATCTCCTCCCTTGCGCCGCTAACATATGAACATATTATTGCTACTGCGCAACCTCTGGTCTCGTGATCACAGCTGTCAACAAGTTTAATTCGGCTTATACAGATTGTTAAGAAAGAGTGTACTAAGTCGAGGGGAGGATGATTTAGTTTAGACTACTTTAGACCATCATTATGTAAAAAATTACTATGGGGCCAACCCAGAGTTCGTAAAAAAAGAACTGTTCCATACAAAATCACTTGACAACAGTATTGACATTTGACGTAATGTTTACTCAGACCAAATAAAAAAAACAAGACAGAATGTTGTGAACAAACAAGTGAGGCCGGCAAATCTATGCCTCGCCGTGTACAGACACAACACACACATGTACACGTACAAAGAAACTATGACTTGGCTCGTCAGTCGAACTATGGCGGCGCAACACCGACGCACTCACACATGTATAAAAATCCGGCCTCACATGACATGTGAGGCCATTGACAGACATTGTCTGTTCACAACGTTCCGTCTTGATTTTTTTATTTAGTTTGAGAATGTATAAAACAGAGTTGATTTATTTCTCGAAGTCCAGGTTGGGCAAACGTGAAAGTTATTCATAATGGTCTGAATCAGCCCCTCTCGGTTTAGTAAGTACATCCTTTCTGAATAATCTGAGTTTAGGAGTTACTTGCCGTCTTACCTCAAAAGTTTTACGCACGCTTTAGACAGTGTTTAGCAGTACAAATTGCACCGTTAAAGTGTTTGAAGCGTCTTTTGTGGTAAGGCAGCAAGAGTTTTAAATATAAAATAGGGTATTTTACTATGCACGAGAAAAAATCTGTAAATGTATTTTTGAGATAGCTTAGGCAAAAAGCAATCGGAAAATGTTAGTTTTAGATCACAAAACATCAAAATAAATTTTAAAAATCAATACAAAATATTCCGTTTTTTAAAACCGGTACATAAAATAGGCGCAGCTACATATGTGATGACGTCATGATGCTATGTAAACATTGAAAACTATAGAATGGCAGTGTCAATGTCAGCTGTCAAAGACACTGTCGTGAGAAATATTTACATAGCATCGTGACGTCATTCGTAACCACAGAGTAAAATATTGACATCAATCGTTTTCGTAAATTACGCGCGAAATTTTGAAACTGTAAAATTAAAATGCAGTTTTTAAGAACTTAAAGCCTGAATTTGTTTTTTTGTTTTTTTTTTAGTGGTTTATTAGCCCTACAGAATCTAATTGAGATACTTTTCAAAAATGACTAAAATACCCTATTGCCTTAAACTACAATTTAATGTATCGCTATATAATTATTAATAAAACATCAGAATTCGGTTAATACTTGTATTATATTTCTGTTTCAACAGTACGGATTAAAAGTTTCAGTTATTTACATTAAACCAAAGCCATCATATTTGTGATAACATACAAATTCATAAGTTCAGTAAAACATGTTATAATACATACATAGAAGTTCAATTCATGAACAAATGATAGGAAAAACCAATAGGCAGTGCCACCTTGGTGAGAGTTAACAATTGATTTCTTGTAGGCTTCGAGCAAATATCTTTAGAGTTTTAGAGTCACAATCGTGCAAAAAAGTGTCCGAGCCAAAACTCTGCCCAAGCTACGTAGTAGGCAGCGGTAGTAGTTTTTAGTTGGTCGTAAAGCGATTGCAAGCCGACAACAACGCCGCGCGATGCTAAAATGCTCGGTTACAAACAGTTAGGTGACATAACGTCGAGATTCGAGAAAACGGGTCATTGTGAATTATTTAATGTAAATATTGTTATGCAGTAGGCCGCGCCGCGCGCGGTAATTACGGGCGGCGAGTTGTTTACACCTAATCGCGAAATTTATGGTTTTATGACTCAGGCGGCACCGGTCTTTGTGTGCGTTTATTGTGACATTTTTTTGTGTTTTCGTAAAAATTGAGAACAATAGGGATTCTCGAACTTTACACTTGTTTACTTTGTCAATCACAATGGCACCGAATATTCTACGGATTTTTAGAGAACCCTTATTCCGATATAAATAGGGCGATGGTTTTCGTTGGTGGCAGTTATCGCGTTTTATACCGGAGTGAAAACAGCTCGTGTTCAAGTGCGGTACCAGTGATTGTGAAGTGACTAGTTGTGTGAATATCAGTGCCAGTGTGAAGTGTTTGTGCGAACCAGTTGTGTCGTGTGTACTGTGATTCTGTGCAATAAAGTGCAAAGTGAACAATCGGCGTTTTAACTGATTATCCAAGAACCCATCTCATAACAATATCTAAGACGGTATGTATGACGGCGCTCGGACATTTTTTACTATTTTCTGTTAGGGAAAGTGGCTCTGTAGATATTTGCTCGAAGCTTGTAGGCGCAAAACTTGACAAAATCTATCCACGTTGATGTAAAATCTCATTGGTAACATTAAGATTTAGCTAACTTAGATTTGAGATTTAAGTAACTTTTGCCACTTTAAATTGTGTAACTGTTACGATGGTTGGGGAGCAATACTGGCAGAACACGCTATTTTTTTACATCATTCATGTCCACCAGTCTCAGATCAAATAAAAAAATCGAGACAATGTTGTGAACAAACAATTGAGGCCAGCAAAACTATGCCTCGGCGTGTACAGACACAATTACACACACATACACGTACAACGAAACTACGCCTTGGCTCGTCAGTCAAACTATGGCGGCGCAACACGACGCACTCACCACATGTATAAAAAAACCGGCCTCACTTGTCTGTTCACGACGTTCTGTCTTGACTTTTTTAGGGTTCCGTACCCAAGGGGTAAAAACGGGACCCTATTACTAAGACTCCGCTGTCCGTTCGTCTGTCAGTCTATCTGTCTGTCACCAGGCTGTATCTCATGAACCGTGATAGCTAGAAAGTTGAAATTTTTACAGATTTGATTCAAAAGCCCAATTATGTTGTCCTATATGTGGTAGATACGATACATATTCGATTTTACCGCCCAACAGTGCCGATCGATGCCGGCCCGCTTATGTGTTTACTGTATAGCAAGCCTTACACTGCTTATGCCAGCTGAAATTATAATAATGTTGAGAGTCGGGAGGTCCGCCAGAGTGGCTAGCTCCTGTTGTGCCGGTTGCCCCAGCCGCGGCGGTGCTCATCCTTGTACTCGTCCATGTTGCGTTGTCGCGCTCGCTCCTCGGGGTCGTCCGTCTCCGCTAGCCGCTCCTGGACAAACCACATAACAATCAACATTTAAAACCGTTTCTAGATAGATCTACATGATATTTTTAATTTTTTGATATGTGATTATAATTTCTTTATTTTTCATACTCATAGACATTTTTAAACTGAAAATGACATTGTTATTTTTATGATACTGGTACAATTTTATTTTTGATTCATATTCTGTTATGGTACAAATTAAATATATTGTTTATATACCTAATACTTGATCTTGTAAAATCTAAAGGGTGTGCTTACTTAGTTGTATTAAAAATGTAATTTGGTAGAATTTTGAAATATTGTTACCAGACGATTCCAAGTGCCTGTATTGTGTCTACGGAATAAAGAAATTTTGACTTTGACTTTGACTAGCTAATTTCAATTCAATCATGTTTCTTTCAATTAGGTACAAATATACACTTTTGAAACGTCATTAGCTAACTTGAACTAAATTATAAAAACATCAATCACTTATTATTCAAAATTAAAGCAATAAATTGCAACACCGACTTCCACCGTGTACAGAATTCGAATAATTTGCAGGAATCGATGTGACATCCATGTACATTTTTGTTGATTTAGAAGAATTCTGTTGATTCTTTCTTCTTCGTCCAATTACTTTTTTCTTTATTTTTCAATATATTCTCCATTTCCGGTCAGCGAAACCAACAGCAGATTTTTTTTGTAGATTAGATGTGAAACAAAAAATAGGTTAGGTTAGAACATCACAAACATAGAATAAGAAGAGACATGTCTGTAATATAATCTTGGAAGGAAGATCCGGGGATAGGAGCCACAATAAATTTAAAAAAAAAAACATGACAAACAATGCACGAGCCGAGCGAGCGAAGCGAACTTGCCGCGGTAGTGACCGGCGCCTGAAGCGAATTGCCTTTATAGATTAGGTGTGAAACCAAAAATATCGTGAGGCTGGGAAATAAAACAAAATTATGTGATTAGTTGGGAAATTATTATTCAGCGAAATAAAATTCCGCGAAACGTTCGTTGGGAAGTGAAAATCGGAGAAACAATTTTCCGCGAAAAGGCAGAGAACCATTGAAATACTATCATATATCGAGGTGAATGGGACTTAAAGGTCATCCTTCTTGGGTAGGCCTGTGTTCTCCAGTGGACAATCAAATGTCAGTATAAGGTATAATAGTAGTAGTAAATAAGTTAAAGATACCCGTTTGTTTTGTATCTTATAATGTTTTATAGTAAGATGGATTAAACGTCAGTAGTATCATTGATTTGTACCATTGATGGTACAACTCGCTTACTTATGCGTCACTATTACCATTAAAGTCTTCAGGCACGGTAAATAACATATTTCGAAATTTTGGAATTCCTATAATGTTGAAATGACGTTTTAAGTCACACACTCTTAGCTCCACAATAGGATTTATCAAAGTTTCGGAGCTTCCACAGAACACATGCAAAAACAAAAGCTAACATAATACCTGAGTATTCTGGGTCCCAAAACTACTGCGATCTAGTGTTTGACCAATCACAGTGGCCGAAATGGCTAAATAAATCAAAACGCAGGATTGGTTGCTTACTAGGCCGGAACAGTTTGCGGGAGTAATTATTTGAAATATTTTTTTGAATAATTTAATTCATTTTTAATTTATCACTTAAATGTGTGCTGTAAGAAACTTTGGGATGGTTCTGCCAAATGCCAACAGGAGGCTCTAGAGTCGATTGAGAGGCGAGCCAGAAGACTGATAGACAACTAAGACTTGACTAAGTCTCAGCTGCAAAGTCTCGAGCATCGAGGTAAGGTAGCGTGTTTATCAGCCTTTTATCGGATACACTTCGGAGAGTGCGCCCAGGAGTTGCACAATCTGGTTCCACCCGCCCTTTCTTCTATCGTCGTACGGCAAGACAGATGCGACCAAAGCACCACGCTTTTATGGTGGACATTCCGCGCGTTAGAACCAAGCGTTTTGAATCCTCATTCCTCATACGAACTGCCAGAATGTAGAACGCTTTGCCTAAGCCTGTCTTCCTGCTAAAGTACAACTTGGGTGTCTTCAAAGCCCGAGTAAATGGGTATCACCTTCACCCTAAACCGCATATCTGCTTAACATCAGGCAGTACGTAGTCAAACGCAAACCTATAAGGAATAAAAAAAACTGTGTGGCATTGGCTTACTATATCCTTACCTTACGAATTTCCTCTGATTCGTCGGTGTCTCCTTCCGTGCTCTCTATCGTAGTGTGCGGGATGTTGGTCCCGGCCGCTGGGAACCTGCATAAAAAAGATAATACCCATTAATAATACTGGTTATAATAGGCATGACGACTAAAAAAATATCATTAGTCCGTCAGATAGACTATCAAAAATATTAGACACATATTTTTTCTTTTGTCAATTAAACAAAAATTGATGAAAATATAGTCCGTCAAAGTTCCGCATGACGTCACAAGTGCCATACAAATGTATAGACTTCTGTAAGAGAGGTGACGTCACGACCCCCACTCCCAAAAATTCTTCAACAGTCATGGCGGACAAGGCCAAGCAACCCGCGCCTCTATTACCCTATATGGTTTTAAATTATCAATTCAACCAGATATGGTCCATCACAATCCATCCCGAACTCTTTTATCATAAAATTCCTCAACAGTCATGGCGGGCAAGGCGGGGTAGCCCGTGCCTCTCTTACACTATAAGGTGTAAACTATGAAATTAACCAGCTCTGGTAGTCACTCACAGTCCATCCCGAACTCTTTTATCATAAAACTCCTCAACAGTCATGACGGGCAAGGCTGGGTAGCCCGTGCCTCTCTTACCCTATAAGGTGTAAACTATGAAATTAACCAGTGGCCTTATTGTGTAAGCGCTCTCTGACGTTCGGTTTCGCTTTTTCTCCTGCTCGCGCCAGTTACTCACGCCACGAGAGCGAGCGGGAGGAAAAGCAATGCCGAACGTCAGAGCGCTTGCACAATAAGGCCCCAGCTCTGGTAGTCACTTACAGTCCATCCCGAACTCTTTTATCATAAAATTCCTCAACAGTCATGGCGGGCAAGGCGGGGTAGCCCGCGCCGAACACGGCCTTCTGCAAGGCGTCCTTCGTGATGATGACCGGCTTCAGCGGCGTGCGACGCGCCGGCGGCGGCTTCGGCTCTGAAATTAAAAATAAACTCGCGGTTGGTACTGTGTAGCGCTCTAACTGTTACTGTAACTGTTCCATAGTATCACGCGGTAGGCGCGCGCACGTTGTTTACGTGTAGGTGTGTGGTAACTATGATATAAGCTGCGGCTTTGTTTACCGTCTATTGTGTTAGTTTTTTTGGTGTTTCTTTGTATTGAAGAACAATAGGGTTTTCTAGAACTTTCACTGGTTTACTCATACTCATACTCATTTATTTGTAACAATAAGTTACACGTCATCATATACAGGTTATAAATAACAATAATTCAAATTAAAAAAATAAAATAATAGTAATAGAGGTACATTGATTTCTTTAACTAATTAATATCTAACAAACAAAAATTAATGAAAAGGCCATCAGTGTGGCAAAAATTTTTCAAATAATTTAAGTCAAATTAATATCTAATTAAAATAATAATTAATAATATCTAATTAAAATATACTTTGTCAATTACAATAGCTTCGATTATTCTAGAGATTCCTAGGCAGCTTTTATTCAGATTTAAACATAGCAATGGTTTTCGTTCGACTCAGTTATCGTGGTTTCTATCGGAGCGAAAGCATCTCGTTTTCAGTGATTGTGAAGTGTGCTACACTTATTATTTTTATTACCTCACTCTTTAGATCGGGGGTTAATCAAGTTGTGAGGGTCACGCATATGATATACTTCCATAGATGATGGTAATAATGATTTTTACGTGAAATGCAATTTTGATGATGTTTTTAGATGCTTGACTACTAGAGAAACAACTGACGGAGAAGAAATAAGTAGTACAAATAAGTCGCGCCATACAAGTTGGCGGATGTAAGGTTGGCTGCGGGCTGCGCAATATCCAATCCTGACTGAAGCTCACATACGGCTTTAATTGGCAAGGCACGTTGATTGGCTATTGCGCAGCTTGTGGCTAGCTTCACATCCGCCAACTAGTGTGGCGCGGCCTATAGTAGTAGTTAGAAATCTGTTCCCAACGCCAATGGCGTGTCTGAGTTTTGAGCAAATTAAATACTCGAATTTAATTTGCTCAAAACTCAGTACTCGAAAAAATACAGTTAATTCCATCATACCTCCAGCATGTTTAGCCATATACTCCAGTATCGGCTTCTCTTGTTCTATGCTGGCGAGCTCGTCCACCGCCTGGTTGACGTAACTCAGCAGTAGAGTCTTGAAGTATTCCCTCTTGGTGTGGTCGTCTGATATGGCGCTCTCCATGGCTTTGCTCAGAGAGGAGAGCCGGTTCTGGAGGTCTTTCATCTCCTTGTAGCGCTTGATCTTAGCTTCACGCGATAGCACCTGAAGATTCAAAAACCTGGCTAAGTGTGTGTCGGACTCGCGCACGAAGGATTCCGTACTGTATGGAAGCCCTCCTTAATATATTTTATTTTAACTATATAATTTAAACGTGAATTTACATTTATGATATTTATGAATATTTCAAGCGTATACCTATTACCGTTACTAATTTCACTATTATCGAGCAAAAAACGGCTAAAAATTGAAGTTAGTTGTATGGGAGCGCCCTTAAATATTTATTTTATTTTGCTTTCAGTATGTTGTTATAGCGGCAACAGAAATACATCATCTGTGAAAATTTCAACTTTCTAGCTGTCACGGCTCATGAGATACAGCCTGGTGATAGACAAACAGACTGATGGACAGTAACCCTTAACCTTAGTAATAGTCCCATTTTTACCGTTTGGGTATGGAACACTAGAAACAGATTGTCATGACTTTGAAGTTTCCTGGGGTGGACAAACGGGTATGTTTATTTTATTTATAGGCGAGTAGCATGCTGATATGCCTTTATCAAGCAGTGTCAAATAATTAGTATTTATCTGTCAAGGTAATTTTTCCTTTTTTATCCCAAGGGCCAGGCTGTTGCATGCATTTTTATCTGGTTCCTCAAAATTATGCACCCTGACTATGTGTGATCTCTCAAAAAGAAAAGCCTGAAACATTAAGCTGTATGGCCATATGTATATTGTATAGCAGTAATATTAAGAATTACATCAATTCAGATGTTAAGGGGCAATCACTCAATTGCTTGAGACCTTGGCTTTTTGAATCCATTCAACTCGTGGTGGTCTAGTGGTAGTAACACCCGCCCAGCAGTCGTGAAGTTGTGGATTCAAATCCCAGTCCTGAACCAATGAGTTTCTTTGGAACTTATGTATGGAATTTCACACCATTGGCTTTTCAGTGAAGGAAAACATCGTGAGGCAACCTGCATACATCCATAGAAGAAATTCAATGTCTGTGAATCCACCAACCCGCACTGCTCCAGCTTGGGGATATGGCTCAATCACCCTTCGTGGGTAGGCCTATGTCCTGCAGTGGACAGTTAAAAAGAGGCTAGTACAGTACAACTCAAATTTAACACCTATAGTACCTACTCCAATTAGAGTTTAGCGGCTTTGGGTCAATGATTACATCTGTTGAATATTAAAAATTTCATGTTTCTTACTTACCATATTTACAATTTTAGCTTGCTCAGTGGAAGGCCTAGCAACAGTGGTTTCACTCGACTCGCTGCTTGGTTGCGGCACCTCAATGTCTGTCACTTCATAATCTTTGCACCTCTGCAGGAAATCTCTGTAAATAAAAATATTACATTTTATAAAGAGGCCTTATCTTACGAGTACCTTTAAATGAGCAATTCATGTCTATTCATTTATTATTTTTTAGCCACTAGCGACCCGCCCCGGCTTCTCACAGGTGTATTATACATATAACCTTCCTCATGAATCACTCTATTTATTTAAAAAAACGCATCAAAACCAGTTGTGTATTTTTAAAGATATAAGCATACATGGGGACAAACAGCGGGTAGCGACTTTGTTTTATACTATGTAGTGATATCAGAGGACTCCAGGTGGCATAAAAACTCTTGACACTAGGGCTAGCCACTCGGCCTATATGAACTTACTTATTTGTTTGAACAAAATTTGGATCTCAGAAACAGCAGTAACGATTTTGAAATTTCAAATCTTTACTCTAAAGTTAAGAATTTCTGATTTTTTTTTGTAACAAGCAAAGCTAAGTTACTCTTTGGCACATTTTTTTACACACAAGGAGGCAATATGGTTTCCCCCAAAGCAATTTCTCTTTCTGAATATTCAAAGAAACAAACTTACCTGAAGTATATCTCAGCGACAGTGATGAGCTCCTTTCGTGGTTGGTTGCACAACTTAAGGTGAAGAGTACCAAGCAATGCGGGAAGCAGGAGATACTGCAGTGTCTCCGTCGGTAGCTCCTCCAGGCTCTCGTTCGTACTGAACATGCCTGTCATGGACACCAGGTTTGTGGCCTTCTCGAACTTTTTTATAGCTGCTTTGATGCTCATCTTTAAAATAGGATACCTTTATTACTCTAACAAAATACAATACTACTCACATAGGCTAAAACTTAATACACTACTACTACATAAAAAGCAATGAGCAACACAAGCGCACGTATCATGTTTATTTGATTATCAGTATTTTCAGCAATTTGATGGCTAAAATAACTTTCCATATGATACATTTAGAATCTGTACGAGATAATTATAAGGACAGTCTGTCCAGAACAACTGAAAATAAGAAGAAAACCACAAACTTGGACGGCATCGCTGTTGGTTGGTTCAGAGCCCTTTTCTACGTTGTCGTATATCTTCATGGCTTGATCAAAAATATCTTTTAAAGGCTCTCCATCTGTAGATTGGCCAGCGTCGTTCACTTGGGCCATTGTAAATGATTAATTAAACTAAAATTGATAAAATAAATTAATTTGTGCTTGCTCTCGTCTCGATTTGTTTTGATTTTATTTGACTTTGACGTTTTTGACAGCCAAATATAACAACAGGAAATGACATCCGATTTATTTTGACGTACAAGTTTGTTTTTCGAGATTTAGGCGCGAAATATTTGAATAACTTATAGCGGGAACGCAAAACAATTACGCCGCTAACTGCTATTCTAATTCACTTTATAGGTAGAGTGTATGTAGACTAGATAGTATCAACTTAAATCATACCATTTTACATTATTATTTTAAACTCAGCTGAACTTTTATATTTTAATAATAATACTTTCAGTGACACGATTCACGAAGAATATTAAGTAAAAGTAATTAAGCCAACATACTTACCAACATACCAATGCGCCCGCGCCCCCATACGAAATCATCAAAGAAAAGTTCCGCGAACAATTCTATAGGCCAATTCATAGCAGGCCAGAGATGATGATAATATACAAATCAATACGTATATAAGTATTATGTTCGACATTTTACTTTCGAGTTTTAGATATGTATACAAATTATTCCGTTTACTCAGTATACAAAAAATATAGTCAATGACGTAGGTATTACCTCCAATAAGACCGGTTGGTAGCGGCTTGCATCCAGCGCGATCCTGCGGTCTTAATGAGGTCGTCCATCCACCTTGTGGGTGGGCGTCCTACGCTGCGCTTGCCGGTACGTGGTCCATGGAGAGGGCTATGCTCGGAGTTTCTCTGCGAGATCGAATCAGGAATGAGGAGATCCGTAGAAGAACCAAGGTCACCGACATAGCCCAGCGGATTGGCTGGTTGAAGTGGCAATGGGCAGGGCACATAGCGCGGAGGACTGATGACCGATGGGGTCGAAAAGTCCTCGAGTGGATAAGTACTCGTAAATGGGAAAATGGTAGCTTGTGCTGTTTATGGTTGTTTGTATTCTTCGTTTGGATTATTCAATATTGTAATTTAAAAAACCGAAAGGTAAGACTATAAATAGTTGTTATACGTAATTTGTTTCCTATTAATAGGTAAGTAGGTGGGTATTTCACTTTTTCCTCAGAGTAAAATACCTAGATAAATAAATAAATGTAGGGTTCATATCGTAGATTGACTAGATGTTCGTTTGCGATCATCGACGTTAAAAGCAACGCCACGGGCAGACTTCGGATGGTGACCGTGGGTGGCATTTACAACTGTAGGTATATACAGGGCCGATTCACAATACTGTAGATACCATTACCGTGTCAATACTTAGGGAAGTAGGTTAGGTTGGTACTTACCTTGATACCTCCTCAGCTCCTCACTAGGTGACTGCGTGGGATTCAGTAGAGATAAATATAGGTATTGGACCTGTATTGTCGACAGATTAGATACAATACGCTATACCAAGCTATTCGTAGTCTTTAAGCATAAAAAATGTAACGCCTAGTATTAAGTGCTGTAAGTTACATTTTTTGTAAATAAACGAATTGAACTGAATTGAATTGTACAATATTCTACATGATTGTGTTGTGTTATTCTTTCTGCGCCTGTGCTAACCGAAATAGCAATACGCGTAGGCAATAGCTCAGAGACTATTCCGTGGAATATTACCAGTAGTCAACAAGCTTACTCAGACAGACTCATTCCGACTGTAGGTATAATTGAATACGGTTCAATAATAAGCAGTAAGCATTATACCTACACAATACGTTGAAGATAGAAACGAGGATAAATAAATAACCTATAGCTCTCGAATTCAACCCCTCAAGTGAACTGGCTGGCAAAACATATAAATGTCACACGAAGTCATCATCTGACAGGTTGAACAGGACTTGTTTTATTCTAGAAAGGTTCGCATTTGACCTCATTCTGCCTGATCCTAAGTAGAGATGTGGTCTAGGGTAATTTAAGCATACTTACCTAGAGTTCCTATACCTACTCTACATTTGAGAAAAAATAATAATAGGGATTTAAGGCCGACTAGGGAGCGCATCTGATTCTATGAGTTGATCCAAAATCGAGCAATCAATCAATACCTAAGTATGGTTGCATGTAACCATACAGGCAACTCGAAAAATATTACCCCTATGGCAAATTAAATTCAGTCCACATGACCTATGCAGCCTAAAAATGGAATCAAATCATTCCATTCAATTCATTCAATGGTTTCCATGTTATTGAATAGCCATAGTAATTGGGTTCGAATGCCTGATATTGGGAATTTCGGGATCTGATACAACACCTACCTGTATCCGAGTAAGGATGTAGGTAGGTATCAGTTTATGATACATCACCAACTAATACTACCTATACCGGACATCCGAACCAATTTGGACTTTGGAGCGGCTAAGTAGCATCGCATCTTGGCGCCAGTGCAAACTAATTATAGAGACATAACTGAAAAGCAACATTCCTTGTTGACCACCGAATAATCCCTCTTCAATAAGTAGTGCACCCGCGATAAAAGAATTACGACAAATCCACCGGCGACAATAATATTGTTTACACAAACGATCAATACACCTCCGAAAGCCCAATGTCAACAGAACACAATAATACTAGAGAGTACATCTAGCCCACGAACATGTCACATGTGGGACAAGTGGCGAGTCGCGTCTGTCCAGCACTTCAGTAGACGCCCACCGGTCGACAGAGGAGCACGCGGTCTCCGGTACACACATGTAAGTCTGACGAATGCAGCGGTGCGGAAACTGTGACACGGTGTACTCTCGCTGCCAGGGACGCGGCTCCAGTGTTTATTATGGAAATTGTGAAGTTCTTCCGGTACCCGGTACCAAACGAGAGTAGCAAACGCTCATTTTGTTTACAATTGTGAATGTGATTTGTTAACAAAGCCCTTGCAATAGCGCGGTTACAAACCTGACCGACCGGCTCGCGCCAACTTAGTGCAGCTGTTTTGTCCTAAGCAAAAGGTTTTGTTGTTTCAACATTGTATTTGGGATGTTTCCTTCCAAAGCAGCTGCTGATTCTGTTAGTGTACTTTCAAAGATTACCTACGTTAAATTGTAAGATGCACGAAAGTTACCAGCAAATTAATAAGCCGTGTTGATTCATAGATTGATGATACACTTTTTTCGATGCATAGTATAAGTTACACAATCGATTTGCTCGAATGTTTATTTCCTACACTCATTATGCTTTCCGCTTCATTACCAAACGTTAAAGGAAACCCGAGGTGAACACCATGAAACCTATCATTTCACGGCATCGTTGTTGCAAAACTTGTTTTTCGTAAAAATATTAATCTGCATAAAATCAAAGTACCTGTTGACCTGTTACCCACTGTTTTGTGAACAAGTTGAGGAAGGTTGAGAAATCACAGACTCAGTCTAAGTACTTTCTAAAAACTAATCCTAAAATGTGCCTAGTTAGTTAGTCGTTATCGATAGATATGACTATTTGGAGAGGTTTATTTTACAAGCAATCCCAATCAGATATTGTGGGATAAATGGTACACCGGCAAAGGTGGCAAGTACTGAACAATTCCAAAATTTCCAACTAAAGGCTACAATTTTTGGTTCAAGACTTGATTCTGAGATCTTGAGCTTGTAATGTAACCGAATGGCTCTATCGCTCTATCATTAGGCCCTTTACATATTGTTATATTTTCGTGGTTCATAATTGGAGATCTTGACCATCATGTAGTCATAGCTCACATTTTGAAATAAATCGCAGATTGTTTTGAAAACTGTCGTATTGTCATACGAATGATACAATCAGTGCAAGCACGAGGGGCATGAGTCATGGGAGGTGCACAGCGACGTCATTCCAACGTTTAACACGTAAACATGCACCTCGAAGAAATGTTCTTGATTAATCCACTCTTGCGGAATTTCCTTGTTCCTTATATTGCGAGATACGAAGATAATTAATTGCTGTGTCAGAATACTGCTTCACGTTTATTACGAGTAGGTATTTTTTTACCTCTACCTGAAATATTTATTTGACCGTTTAGGTACCTAGGTGCGTATCAGCAAAACAAAACAATTTGGTACACAATAATACAGTCGTACTACTCGTATCTACAAAACAGGTAAATAAGGAGCAGCTGGGGTTATCAGCTGCAGTTTGGTAGAGCTTATCGTTTTAACTGAAGTAGGTACATTTACTTATAATTATAATGTAATAGACTACGTCTGATATAAATAGAACCTATAGGCATTTAGATATTTCAAAATAATTTTAATGCAAATGTTCGATAACAAGGGCGTAACTTTTTAGCATTCTGGGGCAGAGTTTCTGGAAAATTCTGGCGGGAAGCAACTCACGCCGGCCGAGCAGGATGGAGGCTATTACCGTTATTGTCCCGTCGCTCCTCCTTGCACAATCATCGTTTTAATTCCACTGAACCGTCTCGAACGCTCTCTACAAAGAGAGTCTGTAGTCCACACAGAAGTCAAGGGCGACTGATTGTGACAACTGTTACTGTTGCATGTATTCCTTATTTTTCAATTTGATCATAGCGTTCAGGCTCTAAAATGCAAACTTTTCGAACAGGTACATACCTACCTCTCTAAAAATAATCCCTTCATGTTTACTAGCAGTGATCTATTTGATCTAGAGCAGACGTTTATCAATTTACATCTCCTTGTCACGGTTTATCGCATGATTACCGCACTACTAATCGATAGCTCATGTTCGCTAAATATTAAACTAAAACATGACGTCTTCTTTGCTTACAGGCGTAATATGGCTACACAAAGCAACTGAAGGCTTTCAAAGCGTGAATCAACATGGCTTCGTACACAGTCCTCGTTTTCTGCCTCATCACACTTGGCTTCACCTACGGCTTCAATGGCGACAGCTTCGAGTTGGAATGTCCTGACGAGTGCGACTGCCATTACTTCAGGATCAACTGGGTCACAGATTGTTCGGAGAGCAACCTCACCGAAGTTCCTTACGATGAACTAAGCCTGAGCGTCTACATTTTGGACCTCAACGGGAATAACATCACCGCATTAAAGCAGTTCCCCAGCGATATTAAGATGAGGAGACTTCAAATTGCCAATAATCGATTAACAAGGGTTGAAAGAGAATCGTTCCGAGGTCTGGAGTATTTGATAGATGTGGATTTGTCGGGAAATAATATTAGTTACGTCGATGCTGAAGCTTTCTTGTAAGTATAACATCTAAATATTACTTTTTGCGTCTTCTGTTTTACCTTGAATAAAATAAAAATAAAAAACAGGCATTGAATAATAAACTGCGTTACTCTACACTCCGTTAATGAGTCACATAGTGTGGCTCATTAGGTTTACTCCATAGTTATATTTCTCACGGGCGTCCATTGTCCGTGGCCGGCGCTGACATTCATCCGATGGCACAATGCGTGCTGATGATAAAATTGTTCAAATTGCTCGTGATCTTGTTATGGCGGTGCCCAGAACCGCGGCAAATTGCCGCCAACTAGTGCCAATATTAGATAATGGCTCCACAACGAATGCAAATTGGAGTTTTGCCTACTACAAGCCACATGCGTAAGATGTTTATGGTCATACCTCTTGCCAGATGTTTCAGTAAAAAATCGAATGCAGAATCGCCAATACAGTCAATAATTGATGCTCAGCCAATAAATTAATGACTCAGTAGGCACAAGAACGCATTCGATATAAACCATTCCTAACCGATATAGGAAGCTTATGACTAGCACTAACCACCCTAATTGAATGAAGAGATGACGAGCAAGCAGTTACTTTTCTAAGTCACATGACACAGAAAAGTTGATATGATTTGATAAACGTAAAAAGTAATTTGATGATATTTTTCGTTTCAGAGATTCCCGTGGCCTGCTAAACGTGGAGCTCCAAGACAATCCCATAGGCCTCGTCGAAGGCCCCTTCCTAATTTCTGCAACTCTGCAATTCCTGGACATCAGTAATTGCAATATGAGCACCATCAACCCGCAGTTTTTCGATAACATCACATCTGTAAATACCGTCGATCTGTCTTACAACCCTCTCAAAACTTTGGGACCTGGAGTTTTCGACGCTCTCACAAGCCTAGAAAACTTAAAACTCAATGATTGCCAGCTAACAATGATATCGGAAGTAACATTTGCAACCGCTGTCAACCTCAAGTATCTAGAACTAGCGGGTAACCATTTGACTAACATTGATATGCCTGAAATACTAGGGAAGTTAATCAGGTTGGAGTATCTAAACTTAAGAAAGTCAGGTCTCACTTCGCTTTCTGAAGATGCTTTCTCAAACTGCACCAATTTAGTGTCGCTAATTCTTGCGGACAATGAATTGCGTGACATGGATGTCGCAGCCACGTTAGGAAACAGTGTTGATCATTTAGAATTACTTGATTTATCTAATTGTAAAATTCAAGGTCCACTTTCTGGCGAGACGTTCGTTAACGCAACTAGGTTAAAGAGTCTGTACCTATCCGGCAACCCATTATTCGCATCGGATTTGCAAGAAGCAATCGCACCCCTTCCAAAACTCGAGAAACTGTTTTTGAGCAACTGTGGGCTGAGAAACTTCCCAGACAACTTTTACGTTTTCGATAATCTCCAGGAACTAGATATTTCGCATAACCCTTTGGTTAACGTGTTCGCCAGATTGTTAGCTCCTCTTGAGCATCTTGAATATCTCAATATGGGCTACAGTAATTTGTCGTATATTGGACCAGATTCATTCTCCAAGATGACCTCGATGAAACGGCTCGTACTGTCGGGCAATGACTTACTGTCTCTCGAGGCCGGCTTATTTGGTAATCTGACACAATTAACTACCTTGGAATTAGAATTTTGTGGACTAAAAAGACCGCTGAACGCGAACGCTTTCTTCAAAAATCTGACTTATATGGACTTGAGAGAAATAAGACTCGGCGGAAACCCTCTCGTTATCCCCGAAAAAGGACCAATATTCCCGAAGCAACTCTCACAAGTGACTAACCTCGATTTGAGTAATTGTAATATCACATCCTTGGACATCGATGCATTTAAAAACGGAGTAAACATAACAGACTTAAACCTAGCTGGAAATCGGCTCAAATCTTACGATGGAAGTCTAGCATTTTTGGAGACATTGCACCACTTGGAAAAGTTAAATCTTGCAAACAACAACTTAACAACAATAGATCCCCTGGTATTCGCAAATAACCCAAAATTACATTCCCTGAATCTGCTCGGAAATCCTTTCGTTTGCGATTGCAAGATCGCAGAAATGTGGGACTGGGCGAACATGATAAAGGGCGACTTGGACGTTCTGATCGGTGCCAAGAGCGCTGAAAAAGATATCGTCGTAAAAGGAAACAAGAAAAAGAAGCACCTGTTCTGCCACTACAACGAGACTCAGCTGCGCAACATGAGCTCTACGCTGAACAAGACAGTTCCAGGGCGACGGCCTTTCATCAAACCGAGAGAACTGACATTTACGAATAGAACATGGGCGAAGTACGTGAGAGAATCAGGGTGTGAGCCCGTCGTCAAAATCCTGAGACCCGTTGCTCTTGTAGCGGAATTGTTTGACTTTGAAGGAAACCAGTTATCAACTGGAGTCATAGCTCTGGCAGTGCTCGCCATGGCTCTGGGTGGAGCTACGATTGCAATGACAGTGAGGCTTCTCAATAAGAAAAATATTGCCAACACATACACAAAAACGCACATAAAAGCCAGATAGCGTAACATAACAGAAAAATCACGATGTTACGAAACGTAACATCTAAATATACTTCATCCGTCTCCTATTTATATTATTTTTTTACTTGTAAAATTAATAAAAGGTCTCTCTAGAATTTGTAGACAATCGACGAATTTATTTTATTACTTATTCAATTTCCTGTAGTTACACTATAGCGCAGTGTACACGTTTTACTAGTCACAAGTCTCGAAAGTAAAACCAATTACGACCATAGTTCTTCTAATTAGGAATTAAGTTTATTAATATTATAGTTTTAAGTTCTCCATCAGTATTGAACTCTGAATAAAACCGCCGCTAGAGATAATTGCAATTTTATTCCCCTTGAATATTTTAGTGTTGATTGACATAGTTTAATATCAACCTTGGTATAGTTGCAAAGTTTCAATAGATTTTTTATTCGTTCATTGATTTCCTCACATTGCATCTGCAACTTGTCTCACCGTTAATAATCGAAAATTGCTCAAGACCCTTGCGTTTTCGTCAAAGCAATGGAATCCGAGAGCGCTACAGCATATTGCATTCCTAATCATGCCTAACAAAATTAATACCGGTTCAGTAGGTACATAATTTATCTTATTTTTTATCAAAAGAAAGAAAGTACCTAAACATTATTAATGCAAGCAGTCGGTTATACAGTTGCAACTTACACAAGTTTCATTTCCGAGTGTTGCGCCTCTGAGCAGCCAGCGATTCTTTGGTTTGAATCCGGTCTGCATGCAAAATCATTGCACGGGATTTTTTTTTGCATGCCACGCTGACTGACTCTGCTGACTGGAGCAATGTTTTTTTCTTTATTTACCTAACGATGAACTACAAATCGGCGCAAGAAATAGCTAAAGTCACGTAATATATTGATTGGTAGGTAGCGAAAGTAAAATGCGTTGCACAAGCGAACAGCTCCGCTACAGTACTTAAGTAAATAACTGGAGATCATTGAAATGAACAAGTAAATATAAATTAATGATTTTATTTAATTTACTTATTTGGCGATTATAACGTTAAAACTAGTAACACAATGACAATAAATTAAGACTTATCAACTATTTGGTTCTAGCATCCTCGTTTTCTTTATGTAGAAATTTTCTTTGTAAATCTTTTTCCTCGTGCCGGGCTTTTCACTTTCGGGACTATTGTTGGAAGCCATAGCGGCGAGTTCGCTGTCGAGCAGCCGCGGTAGCGCGATGGGCTCGAACCCGAACTGAAACTGGGGTTCTACGAAATGCGTAGTCATCTTGTACTGTTGCAAAGGTCGGGACGCGTGCGCTGAATTGTCTTTTGGCTTAGCAGGAAGCCCTTTGGAGTAATCGTATTCTAAGACGTAGGGGGCCGCTTTATACTGCGCAAAAAGTTGCTTCATGTTATTATCACCGAACACCGGGTAATAGGAGTACGGTATCGCCGTTAGTTTTGCGCTCTTTTTATTCTTGTCGTCCTCGTGGGCGACGTATTTTTCTGGTCGTTGATCTTTGTACAGTTTGTAGTAATTTGCTTTGTTCTGGTACCGGTCCGCAAGGCTCTCCGGTTTACTGACCGAGTAATCTAGGAAGTAGTCTTCCTTCATTTTGTCTCTGTCGTCTTTGTAGCTGAGGCGCACCTCTTTTGGGTAGCTGTCGCCGTGTTCGTAGTACTGCTGAAAAGGGGCGTGGTCGATGTCGTAGGCGCTATGTTCGCGCGGTGCGCCGTAGCTCTCCGGGTTGTAAATGTCCTTTTCGATGTCCGCGTGCGTTTTTTCGTACGCGGGAAAGCCGAAAGCGGCATTTTTGTACGCGTTTTCAAAATCTTGTTCCTTGTCTTCCTCCTTACCGAACATCGCTTTCATGAGTTGCTCGCCTACAGTATCATCCTCTTCGGGTGTTTCCTCTTTAATGTAAACTTGTTTAGTCTTTTCTTGGACGTGAGTAGGGGGCGTATCGTGATCGTGACGCAGTTTAGACTTTTCAGATTGCGCATAATGCTGTGGCGAATCAGACGACCGTGAATTATGATGCGACCCATGAGGCGAGGGCGACTTCTGCGGGGACTCCGAGCGACCGTGTTGCACGTGCTGGTTGGGGTCCACCTTAATAGGAGCGGTGAGGCTAATATCTTCTTCGTATTGGAATGGAGTGACATCAACCGACTCATATTCTACTGGCTTATTGGAGTGTTTCACATGTTGGTGACTGTCGGAACTTGGATTATGGTGGCGTTCGTGACCAGAACTGTGCTTGTTGTGATGTGCTCGCTCGCTGTAATGGTCATTATGATGCCCGTCGGAACTAGGGCTATGACGATCATCATGGTGTTCGTTATAATGCGTGTTTGAATTAGGCTTGTGATGATGATCGCTGTGGTGCACATTGCGATGCGAGTCGGAACTAGGCTTGTGATGGTATTCCTGCTCTCTATGCTCAGGTACATAATGATGATTTTCTTTTGGACCATTGTTATGCGTCGGGTGATGGTCCTTGTGCTCTCTGTGGTGATGTCGTGGCGGAGAGTCATCCTCGGAATGCTCGGAAGACTCCCCGGAATCTTCGGACTCAGTTTTAGATTTCTCACTTTCTCTATTATGTTCTTCGGGCTTCAAATTGTAGATTAGATGTTTTGGACCTTCACCTTTGCCTTCGTAATGCACTTCCTGAATGTGCACCGGTTCCTTCGAGGTATGCGTGTAAGAATATTGCACGGGTGCCTTTTGAGATTTTGATCCATAGCTGTAGTGCACGGGCTCTGAGTTGGTTTGTTTATTATATGTTACCGCTTTCTCTTTGATAGTCTCTTTGTAATTCGGCGCGTTTATTTCGTAGACAATTTCTGGAGCATTGTCGAGAGCTTTTGTGACCGTAACCTGCGGCCTCGCAGTCGCCGCAGGAATATAGTCATTATGGTTATGCTGCTCTACTTTAGACTTTTGTTTATTTTTGGTTTTTTTTTGTTTTCCTTTGATCACTCCACTATCGTAGCTCTTGGTTTTCTGTGTGACAAATTCTTTTTGATATTTTTTGTCTTCATGGTTATCTAATTCTGGAAGTTTGTGATAAGTAGCTTCATTAATTCGGGGTAGGAAATGTTGCACTTGCGGCACCAGAGGATTCGCGAACGTCAGCGGTTCGAGAAGATTGATGTCCAACAACGGCAGGGGCGGTTTTGTCTTCACATTAACAACGGTTTTCTTTCCATTGACCACGGTCGCAATGGGAGTTTCTTGAACGGCAGACACTAATTGTTGCGTCGTCACTTTATGCTTCACCGGTCGGGCCGGAGCCTCTTCTTCGGAGAAAGTGTCGAGTGGCGCCTCCTGGAGTCGCTGGAACTTGTGTTCGCCCGGCAAATGGTGATAATGTTCCTGCGACTGGGGCTCCACCTGCACCGCCCGGTGTCCCGACGAATGCTCCGAGACACGGTGTTCCTTATGTTCAGACAGGGAACGGGAAGAATCTTGGTTGGGCGCACTACTCTTATGCGATTCTCGCGTCGGAGCCACCGATTGTACGGGCACATGATGTACGACGGATCCGAAATGAGGGCCGTAAGCGATCGACGCCGGCGACAAATGTTTTATAGAGTCCGCGTAGACGCCGGGGTGGGCGAAGCTGATTTGTTGATGATGGTTGGGCGCGGCCGCCTGCAGTGGTAGGCGGTAGTGCGAAGCGGCGATCGCTTGCGTGGGCTGGCGGTACTGCTGGTAGGACACGGGCCCGGCGGCCGCCAGCGGCTGCGCGAAGTGTGCCGGCAGCTCCTGCAGCTGAACGTACTGCTGCGGGAACGGCTTGAACGGCAGAGACTTCATCGACTGCAGCGCCTCCACGAACCTGTTCCCGTACGAGTCCTTCAAGTTGCCGTTCCCATATCCGTGCTGGAGATTCAAGGCCTCTTTCACCGGCACGATCCGCGAGGACGCGGCCTGCGGCGCGCTGATCGCCGGTAGTTGGAACGAGTAGGCTCCATACGGCACCGCGCTAGCGTACACCAGCCCGGTGGCCTGCCGATACAGGCGGGAGCCACTTTCTGCACCGAGTTGATCTTTCAATGCTAAATTGTTCACTGCGCGCGTTCCACTGATCATCAGACAGCACACGGCCGTTATTAATGCCTGGGGACAAAGAAAAAGCACACAAGTGAATTTTTTGCCGCATTGTTTTTATAAAATTGATTAATTTAGTATAGTTAATGTAATTACCTCTCTCCCCATGGTGCGGACGTCGTGTCGGAGCCAGTGGGAGCGGCACTGCGGCGGCGCGCGCCCGACGCGTGCTTATATCGGCGCGGGCGCAGCGAGCCGCGGCCGCGAATGTCTCGTCTTTTCGCCGCCCATGCACCGGACCCTCCATCGTTATATCACTCTCATTTGACAAAATACAACAAATTTAATTTAATTGCCCACAAATAGCCTGCTTCCGAAGCCCTATTGTATTGTATCGTATGAAGTAATACCAGGTAACAACAGACGGTGGCGTTGCGTTATGCAACGGCGAATGGGTAGACAGCTTCTAAACTGCTGTCACAAAAAGAAGCTGTTGATAACTTCACGGTGCATTGTGCACAACCTAGTCCAGTTCCTGTTTGTAATGCTCCCAAAACTAGTTCATTCATTCGACCCACTCCGGTCACACACCTTTAATCAAGAACACAATATCAGCCATAATAATCATTTCTAGATTTCCAAATATCCCAACTGCGCTATGAACCTTATTTCAATATTAATAACGAACGGCATTTCAAATCACAATCGGTCCTTAGAGCAAGTTACATGAGGCTTACAGACACTATATATACCCAACCACACATCCCAAAAAGTTAGTCAAGATTCAGTGCCATAAATGATACTTAGAAAAAAAAATTATAGTATACCCAACATGAGCATTGAGAACTATTCATTTTCCTTTTTTTGTGTTATGCAAAAATAACGAATAACTAAGTTGCCGTAAATAAATAAATCGTGGTGACCTAGTGGTAATAACGCTTGCCTTGCAATAGTGAGGTCGAGGGTTCAAATCCTGGTCTCGTACCAATTACTTCTTGGAAACTGGTAAACAACTCCCACACCATAAGCTTTTCGGTGAAGGAAAACATCGTGAGACAACTTGCATACGTCTGAAGAAGAAATTCGATGATCTATGTGAATCCACCAACCCGCACTGGGCAGCGTGGTGGATACGGACCCATCCTGGGTAGACCTATATTCAGCAGTGGACTATTAAAAAGGTCATTACATGAACATACACAAGTCGGACTGGACTGGGGTACGGATTACAGACCTACATTACAGCGTTTTGCTTCATTAAACTAGATTTCCAGATCTTCTAGGTTTACTAAAATTATGTGACAATGAACAAATAATTGCATCCATAGATTTAATTTTAAAAGAAAACGATCATGACCCCTGGAGACCTCTGAGTTTCCACACAACCATTTTCAGCGTCGATTTGGTAATCCATGAGCGGATACTTTTTACAAAGAAATGACATCAACAATCGACATCCAATCACAGCATCCAATCAAAGTTTTGAAATTCATAAAGAACTCAAAAGGAATTTTCAAAAGTTATTTTTCGCCAAAAATTGCATTACCAACTCCAAGCGTATAGGTACTTCGATTAGTTCGGACAAATCAGTGTATCATCGATGTAGTAATTTTCACAGTATTGTTGATTTTTCCAAAACGGCTTAGCGAATTACGATGAAATATAAATGGGACCATCTCTGAAGTATGAACAAAAAAAAACATCAAAATCGGTTTATATGATTGGCGGAGTAATAGATGTACTAAAGTCCAGTCAACCTCCATTTTTGAAGTAGAAACGAAAAATACCATAGGTAGAGAAATAATCGGCCAAGTACGAGTCGGACTCGCGCACGGAGGGTTCCGTACTGTACGGGAGCCCCCCTTAAATATTTATTTTATTTTAATTTTAGTATTTATTATTGAAGAGTATATAAAACTAAATATTCTGTGCAAATTTCAAGCATCTACCTGGTACTATTATTAATATAGAGCGAAAAACGTCTAAAAATTCAGGTTTGTTGTATGGGAGCCCCCCTTAAATATTTATTTTATTTTGTTTTTAGTATTTGTTGTTATAGCGGCAACCAAAATACATCATCTGTGAAAATTTCAGCTGCCTAGCTATCATGGTTCATGAGATACAGCCCGGTGACAGACAGACAGACGGACAGAAGGACAGACGGCAGACGGACATTGAAGTCTTAGTAATAGGGTCCCGTTTTTCCCTTTGGGTACGGAACCCTGAAAACAGACTGAATACCTAGTACAAGTAGTCTATCTAGGGCGACAGATGTTAGATTTTTTGACCGACGAAACGGAGGGACTCATACGACGCGTATTTGTACATATATTTTTTTATGTTTAACCACGCATTACTTTTTACATAGTACCTAGTCAGATTTGAATAATTCTTTTTTTATTGGGAAGAGTAGGTAATACTTCTTACTGTTAAAAAATAATGCATCCCTAAAGGTAGGAAAACAGGGGATGATTGATTATTCACTCACAGATTGTAGCGTTTGACCACACATAACTTTTTACAGAGTGATCCGATTTTTATATTTTTATTCTTTTTTTGTTTGGTAGATTATACTTCAAAAATGGTCCCATTTAAATTTTATCGAAATCTATTGACCCATTTTTGATTATAATAGATCCAACCGTTTATTTTCTTTTTGATAGCGCCAATAGAACGTAACTGCGTCATGTTACGCAAAAGATCACTTTTAAATGCGAAGTTTTAAAAATATGACAACTGCCTAAGCTTGCTCCTCGATCCCGTATAATAATCATCTTTGACAAATTGAGTCTATAAGTGCAATAGTTTTTTATAAATTACATAAAATAACAAACGTTTCTAAAAATTTACGTTCTATGGCTATGGTGGTGCGCTGCGATTGCTGATTTGGTGCTGTCAAAAAGAAAATAAACGGTTAGATCTATTAAAATCAACAAAAATGTGAAAATTACTACATCGATCCGTGCGAACTTTTCGTATTCTGTACACGGTTGAAGTCGGTTATGACATTTTTTGTGATAAAAAAAATCTAGGAGGAAAAAATATTTCATACTGTACTGTACTGTACTTATCAGCCTTTTTAATAGTCCACTGCAGGACGTAGGCCTACCCACGAAGGGTGATTGGGCCATATCCACCACACTGGCCCAGTGCGGGTTGGTGGATTCACATACGCCATCGAATTTCTTCTACGGACACATGCAGGTTGCCTCACGATGTTTTCCTTCACCGAAAAGCCAGTGGTGTGAAATTCCGTACATAAATTCCAAAGAACTCATTGGTACGGGACTGGGATTGAACCCACGACCTCACGATTGTAAGGCGGGCGTCACTACCTCTAGACCACCACGGCTTGGCTTTCATACACTTAAATTATATTACAAACAATTCAACAATCATTAGTTAAAGAAACATTGACAGCCTTCGAGGGTAGGCCTACGTGCTGCAGTAGACTATTAAAAATGCTGTTACAGTAGGTACAGTACAAAGAAAAATTCACGGAAACGTGGTTTAATTGGATTGAATGATATCACAAAAATATAGGTAGTTATTTAGATAGGTATGTGTTTCGTGTTTACAATATTTGTCTCTAACATAAACCGTTGAGGTATTCCGTAAATCGGAACGTTACGCTCTTATTACCGAAACATCATAGGTAATTAATGTAGTTATAAACTAAGTTAAATATAAAACTGTAGAGTTCGAAACGGACGATAAAATTTGAATCCACAAGCCATAAAAAAGCCAAGTCTATGCCACCAACCCACCACTGGCAAATGTGTAAATCTGCTATAGGTAATTTATTAAAAATTACCATATACAACAAAGTAGCGCTCAACGCGTAGTTTGACTAGGTGTTTGTCATCGATGGACACAGTCAGTCACCGGATGTTTGACCGCGTGTGGCATTTATAACTGAGCGCTACCGTGGCTCGGATGGCAAATCAAACTGTTGGCCCCGGTCTCTCGGTAGAGAGTATTATATTCCTTGGCCCCGGTTGTTTAACCGTTTAGCCATGTCCATAGAGAACATATAGAGGGTATGTTCTCTATGGCCATGTCAGAAGGCGGCTTAAAAACTCTGACACCAGGGCTAGCCACCATGCCTATACGAACTTACTTTAGAAAAAAAAACATATATTACTCGTATATCCATCCCTCATTGTTAGTAAGAAACATTTTCGTTTGACCGTTTTTTCCCCAACTTACTTTGCAAAACCGACTACCGCGAAAAAGTATTCACATTTTCGGGTTAATTTGTAGCCTATGTACACAACTAATGTAGCTAACTACCTACGGGTAAAAGAATTTTCAAAATCAATACAACCTCACAAACTTTACCTCTTTATTATATTTTTATAAGTATAGACAACGCGGCAAGTCGCATCCGATGGCTTTCTTAGCCCAGTAACTTTCATTGCTCGGTCACGGTCATTGGTTAGGGTGCGGGTGCACTGGCCAGGAAACCTAGTGAAAGTACTACACCGGTTCTCTCTTGACATCTGATCCTCGCACAGCGGAACTCAAGTTGATGGAGGAGAAATAGATCACCGCATCGGAAAGTAGGACGCAATCAAAACATTCATCAACAAGGGTTTGGAAAACGTGGATATGGCTTGATGGCTTGATTAGCATATTCTTTCATTAATCGACGGACAATATTCTAAGATGCCATTGTAATCATTGGTGGTAATCATAATTATTATGACCAGATTGACCAACAGGGTTATTTCTAATCAATTAGCATTCTTTTAGGGGCTTATTCTGTACATCAAAACTAACTACTTTTGTTCTGCAACTTTTGTCAAAACTCAAAAACAAAATCAGCTGTTTTATTTATACATTTTGTCGCAGGTGAACGATATTTTTCTATGGAACAACATTTTTTTTTTTTAGTTTTGACAAAAGTCGCAGAACAAAAGTGATTAAGCCATAATATTGTTAAGTTGTGAACATAGCCCCTAAAAGGATACTAATGGATTAGGAATAATAATATAATAATAATAACACCGAAACTGAAATCACGGAAAAGAAACCAGCTTGTCTTTAGATATTCTGTCGAACTCAAAGAATTTTTAAATGTAACTGCCGATTTTATTTCTTGATTAAAAGGTTGATCATAATATATTAAAAGATGGCCATAATGATGAATATATTGATTAATCATTCAAGCCAGCATTTCGCTTTAGATAATCTCTGTAGATTACTTACTTAAAATTAACGTATTATTAGTATAAATATTTAAGTATGTATAATTTTATATCAGTTGTCAATTAGCTGCCAAATCACAAGCTTTGCTTAGTTTGGGGTCAGTGTCCCCATGTATGCTTATATCTTTAAAACTACACAACGGATTTTGATGCGGTTTTTTTTAATAGATAGTGTGGTTCAAGAGGTCTAAGATGTCCGATATATATCAATTTATTTATTTTATGTTTATTAGTATTCCTACTACATCATAAAACTAAAAGAAAGTAAGTTCGTATAGGCCCTGGTGTCAGAGTTTTTACGCCGCCTGAAGGCCTCTGAATAAACTAAAATAACACTGTACTTGTAAGTAATACAGTTTCTTTGTCTCTATTGAAGCTTCATAAATAAAGTAATAAGCATAAGGATTACAATATCGTATTTTCCAATCCTTAGTGGCGACCACAAATTGTGGGCGCCATTACGAGGCGTAATGTAATTTACGGTTTTGGGTGTTTTGCAGACGGCCTTTCGCAATAATTACGTTTTGAAATCTGAATACCTAAACATGACAAACTGTTACCGCTAAAACGATGTAGCGTAGGGCTCATAGCCTAGTTGACTATACTATTTGCGCTGTAGCTGTATAATTAATTTTTGTTTAAATGCAATGTGTCAGTACAAATTACAAGCTACATTGATAAAAATTACGATATACCAACTTGGTTATCCAGAACTGGTGCTCGAAACCAAAAGGGGGACCCCATCATTATTAAACAACTTTTACTATGGGGTTAATGGAATTGAATCGAATTGATCACCTATTTTTTTGAATTCTGTTAATAGGGAAAGAACAGGGACCTGATTCTCTATCGACAAAGCGTAACGTAACGCGCTAAGTATTTAATATTTTTCCGTGATTTTCATTTGGAGAAATGTTTGATAAATGTGAAATTATGTTAAGATTAATTATCAACCGAGTTTAAGTTATGTTATTGGAAAAATAAATATTCTTCACACTCATTTCTTAAGAATAAAGAGGACGTTAGAACGCGTTACGCGCTTGTTTTTATACAGAATCACCCACCAGGTAACAAACTACACACGCCTTTTAGCATTATGAAGTTCGTCGGTGTGAGTGCTACTAAAAATATTTCTATGTAGAAATAACAGATTATTTATTATCACAACATTTTTGTTTATTTGTAACAAAATATTTACATTTCGTTTAACCGTATTTCTAACATAACTTATTTAGCTTAGCAGTTGTGTATTTAATTTACGTACTTTACATGAATGTATTTTACATAACACATAATAAAACAAAATTATTTTAAAAATAAGAACAAACTTGTTTGTTTTACAACTGACATGAAGAGAAGAGATTCTTACGATTCATAAAACATTATTTTTATTTAACATTTAAGTAATCATTTCATTCACCGTTATGACCAAATTTTACTATTGAACCAACCCCGAAATCGAGAAAAATATTTGTTATCCATACGAAAGTCTATTATCGTTTGACAAAATGTATAGAACGGCTGATTCTTTTGGCGGTTTTAGAGTTGATCCCATAGTAAAAAGTGTTCATGGCGACGAAATAAATTACATTTCAAAATACACAATGTAAAAAAATTAGGTTAATAACAGTGTTAATATTTTATGATGTCGATAGCTAATTATTGCAGAGACTAACGTTATGAAAATAGTAGTTAACCTGTCTGCTGTAAATATTAAAATTAGTTATTATGCGCGTAAAAAACTAAGACCTGGTCTATCACTAACAGACTTGATCTAACACTTCACAAAAATCACTCATACATGTTTCAATTTTGTTAAAGCCAACCGCCAAATTGGATCGTGTGTAACGTTGTTGGTTCAACAATATTATTTCGAAGCGGTCGGATCCATAGGCCGAATCATACAAGTCGGCGGATATGAAGTTAGCTAAAAGCTGCTCAATTCAATATCCAACCAACGCGCAGTTTTATGCGAGCTTCAGTCAGGATTTGACATTGCGCAGCGTGTAGCTAACTTCACATCCGCCAACTTGTATGATTCGGCCTATATGAGGACTAGAAAACATACTTACCCTCGACGTTTTCTGGCCATTTAGTGCAAGAATTGAAATTGAAATAGCACACCTAAAGCACTTAACTTAAAATTTCTACCTATGGCATTAAGAAAACTGTTAAAATAAACTATAACAAAACAGTGAGTCTTAACCAGAACACGGATTACAAGTAGAACACATAAAACACAATTCATTTTAATATAAAATTACCAATTACGCCCACGATTTCTTCTATGAGAATAACTTCTTCAACACAAAGTTTTTTTTTTTTGAAATAAAAATGTGGTCACTTATAAAAAACACAACACAATAAGAACATTGGGCTGTTTATTTCGAATATAACACAGGTATTCTAGACGCAATATATAAAAATATATACATACATAAATGAAGTGTTTTTTAGTCATCGCGTAACACAGATAATAAAATGTGCAAAAACTACGCGATTATTTTTAAGTATTTCGGATAGGTTTGCATTTAACTACATTCTGCCTGATGTGGTCTGATAATATGTGGTCAAATAGTTTCCACAACCAAGATGGGACAGACACTTCAAATATATTCTATAATCGTCTCATCCATAGAACGTCTACTACTCGGCAAAAGCCTCCCCTATGGATCTCCAAGAAGAGCGGTTGGAAGCGTCTTGCATCCAGCGCGATCTCGTGAATCTTAGAGGTCATCTGTTCAACTTCTGAGTGGACGACCTACGCTGCACTTGCCGGTACACACGAGAAAGTTTCGACCCCATCCATCATTAATCCTACATGCTATGTGCCCTGCCCAGTGCCATATCAACGTGTCAATCCACATACATCGGCTCATCAATTTATAATATTAAAAGAATTCCACAAGATACTACAGACAGCTAGAATGCGGCGACCGAAAACATGAGCACCCTCGCCACATGACAAATGCAATAAAACCTGTGAATATTTGCTTCTGACTAGGTAAAAAAATAGACTACATCTGAATAGAATAAATGGACCGTCTATTTTATTTTATTTTCTCTGCCACGAACATAATCGCTATCAAAGAAATCAGAAGTGTTAAAACAATGTGCTTTTATTTATCTTATAATATACCTAATTCAAAAACCCCCGACACAAAAATATTTGACAACAAACTTTCAATTGACAACCATTTTGGGCACATTTGTAGAATTTTGGTTCTTCCATCCCCACTTTAACCCACCATAACTCTTAAACGACTCAATCGATTTTTATAAAACATAGCTAAGAACACTCTCGATTAAGTCTCCTTTCATCCAAAAAAAAAAACTAAACTGAAATCGGTTCAGTGGTTCGGGCGCTATGATGCCACAGACAGACAGACAGACACACAGACAGACAAACAGACACGTCAAACTTATAACACCCCTCTTTTTCGTCGGGGGTTAGTAATTTTGTCACGAACACAAAAACTGCTAAAAAATCAGGTGTCAAAAGTTAAAACGAGGCACTTACAGCTATTTAGATGCGGGCAATGTAAATTTTAATTAGGACAAGTTCAGTGCACTCGAGGCTGTGATCGTTTGTAGCTTAAAATCTCGCACCGCTATTTACAATTCATTGTATATTCTGACAGGAACCACACAGTAATGCCATACACACATAATTATTTGTCATATAACGCATATCAGTCATATAACGAGTCTGACATATAACACGTGACTACCATATGTATGAGTACAACTCATGACTGTCACATAACGCGTTTACCTTACAACGAGACTACAATATAGCATTGACAGTCCTAATGCGGCCAGCAGTCACATAACGATACAATCACATAATTCATGAGTCACATAACACTTGACATAGTCACATAGCAGTTTTTATCACACCTCACCTCCCTCGAATATCAGACACCCAGCCTTTTGAACACGGTACTGGTGATAGTTAAATTGTTGACATTCTTTGTACCAAGACGAGATTTGACTCCATTGGCAGTGGTAACATTAGACTCGGGTAGGGAAAGTCTTCGCTCGGGCTTGTTGAAGAAAGACGCCGCTTTAGCTTTATTAGTGTTAATGTTTACCTGGGGCTTCTTTATAGGTTCTATCTCCTTATACTGTACGTGGTTGGAAAACTTCACCGATTTTGCTTTAGGAAGAGCAAGCTTATCCTTCACGCTCAGCGGCTCCTCGTCCGCTCTCATTGTACAGGATATTTTGCGGACATTTTTCGTTGTAGTAATAGTGACCATTTTCTTAGAAAGTGGTGGACTTTTCAAGATTCCTTCATATTTGAGCGCGTCTTTATCGATGGGTATGATTGGCTCGGCTGCGGCGGGCTCCTTGTTGCCCAGCCGCGAGAATACAGGTTTGGTGACGGCTTTGGTTGTTGTTATTTTCGTCTGGACCACTTTGGAAGCTTCATTGTTGCCCAGGCGCGAGAAAACTGTTAAGCTTGCACCTGCAAAAGCACAGAAAAAAAAATATTTTTAAGGAAATATAATGAAAATCTTATAGATACCCAGAAGTGGCTGATCAGATAAATATTTTTGATATGCTATTCAAAATTTAATAGACAATTCTTCGTGTATAGTTTGAATGTACCTTCTTTGACAGCTGGCTGTGGTGGAGATCCAAACCGAATCATTCGCGCTTTTTTAGACCCTAAGTCTGCTGCATTTCTGTAAGAATAAAGACATTTTTAGCAAAAAATAAACCAGATGAGATTTAGTTTAATAAAATGCCTACATATCAATATCAGATTTTAAAATATGTCTATTTCAACCATTGTTTACTAATCTTTACTTTTTATAGATCTTTATTAGGTAAAATGTTTTTCCTCCTTGGACTCAATATTTTTAGATGACGGAGTGCGAATTTACACTAAACTATAGGTACTATATTTTTTACTAATACAAAATCTTTTAGGGTATAAATAAATGATAGCCAAGAGTTTATTTGTTGTATAAGGATATTTTCATCTTGTCGCAATATAATTACCAGAATTTCTGTAAAATGAGCGTCAAATACTAATAATACATTCAATTTTCACTATGTAGTACAGGAAAATAAAGAATTTAACTTTGCACTAAATTTCCGATCTAATTTTTTTTTTTAGTAAGGTTTAGGATCACTGAGCATAAAATCTGAAAATGCTGACAGATCCGGGTGGCGCTTCAAGCGCCATCTTGCATAAACGTTTTTGGCCAATATCTCGGAAAATATGCACGGGCAAAAGTCATTCAGAATATTATTGTAAAGAATAAAATTTTGCATCTTTTGTTTCCAGTAAACTTTTTGTAAATACTACCGTTAAACGGTAAACTTCCGATTCAATTTTGGTTTTTATAAGGTTTAGAATTACATACTGAGCATAAAATCATAAAATTTTGACCGATCTAGGTGGAGCTTCAAGCGCCATCTAGAAAAAACGTTTTTGGTCGATATCTTGTAAACTATGCACTTAAGGGCAATAGGCACCAGACCATTATAGTAGAAAATAAAATTCAGCATCTTTTGTTCCCAATAAACTTTTTTGTAAAACTTACCGTTTACGATTTATGGCTCATTTAATAAAATTTAATTAAATGTGTCATAAAACATTAAATGGGCTATAAATCATAAACGGTAAATTTTACAAAAAAGTTAACTGAGGATAAAAGATGCAAAAAAAACTCTACATTATTGTAGAGATTTTTTTTAAAGATCATTTTTGATCTTAATAACTTTTGCCCTTAAGTGCTTAGTTTTCGAGATATCGGCCAAAAACGTTTTTTCAAGATGGCGCTTGAAGCTCCACCTGGATCTGTCAGCATTTTGTGATTTTATCCTCAGTAAGTGATCCTAAACCTTATTTAAAAATAAATTTGGATCGGAACTTTAGTGCAAAGTTGACCAAAAAACACGTCTATTTTTCCTGTAGTAATGGGCCAACCCCCAAATCGCAGAAAAAAACACAAAATTCAATGTTTTTGCATTAATAAACAACCTAGTACAAGTATATGCATACGATGCGCTGACGCATACGTCTCTCTATTTCTTTGTCACCTTTATTTACTAGTAGTCGTCCTTCTAGGAAGGTGGAAGGAATGAGAAGAATGGGAAGACCACGGAGAGCATTTTTAGACCAAATTCAAGGCATATGTCATGTCGTACAGGGAGGCGAAAACACTTAGCAGAAGACCGCGAGAAGTGGAAGTTGCTCCACCGACAAGAGCCGCGCTCTTAAGCTATGATGATGATAAATCGTCTTTCTAGTGCACAGTCATGTTTATTTAAATCGTACGTAACTGTATTTCCATTGAACAGCTGTTAGTTACGTGTTAGTCAATGACCATCAGATTCAAGTGTAAGAACGCGAGCTCGATCATGCGTCGGTCGGCCGGCCGCGCGTCAATTACATGAATTCGGAAGCTCGAACGCACGCAGCATCGTTACGATACTTACATATCAGTTTCGGAAACGATAAGCAATTTTGAAATTAGTTAATTAAATTATTAATTTAAGATATTATATTTGACTGCCTCGGTAGCTCAGTGGTTAGTGACCCTGACTCCTGAATCAAAGAGGCGTGGGTTCGATCCTCATCCAGGGCAAGCATTTATGTGATGGACATAGATGTTTGCTATGTCTGGTTGTTATTTAGGTACTATCTATATAAGTATGTATTTAAAATATGTATATGTAGTATATCAGTCTCTGGCAGCCATACCACAAGCTTTGCTTAGTTTGGGGTCAGAGACCGTGCATAAGATGTCCCCAAATATAAATTTAAAAAAAAAAAAAAAAATTACGACGACCTAATTTAGATCGATTTCAATCGAACTTATTGGAAATCCCTAGGTGACGCCTATACAGGGTTACTGGTAAACAATTAGCATCCTTTTAGGGGCTTATTCTGTACATCAAAACTAACAACTTTTGTTCAACGTTTTTTACCCAAAACCCAAAAAAAGAAAATGCTGTTCCATAGAAAAATATCGTCCATCCACAAAATGTATGGAACAGCAGCTGTTTTTTTAGTTTTGACAAAAGTCGCAGAACAAAAGTTGTTAGTTTTGATGTACAGAATAAGCCTCTAAAAGGATGCTAATTGATTACAAGTATCCCTATATGTCTAGCAGAGGATACCCTACGGCTAATGGATGGATGAATATGAAAATATAAATTTATCAATATTCTGGTAAAGGTATTAGGCAATAGGCCCTGGTGCCAGTGTATTTGATCCGCCTGAAGGCCGAAAACTTGAAAATATTTCGTTTTATGTTAAAGCTTTAGGAAATGTGTCTATGTGTTGTGCATATTCCATACCCGGGCTCCATAGGTTTCCTTTTGAGCGCGAGCGAGGGCGGCGCCTCCTGGACCTGCGGGTTGCGCGTGTAGTGCTCCAAGATACGGCTCGCGGCTGGAATTCAAAATACTCTATTAGTATTGAACAGATTGAATTCACAATAGGTGCATTCTATACAAGTATTGTTTTCATAGAGGAGCACTTATTTTATAGAGGTTCCACCTATGAATAATAGAATGATAGAAATATGTAGTAGGTACTCACTAGAACTACTATAAATAAGAATAATACATCAAATAATGGAATAGATGATTATTCTATATGCGTCCCATTTGATGTATAAACTTAAAATGTACTATTGGATGTAAAACCTAGCAAAAATATGAATGTTTAAGTTAAAAGTTTGTTTTGAATCAAGTCGACGAAAATACCTATGTTCATGATGGACAACCTAATTTTGAAATAGGTAAAATAGGTTTAATAAATGTATGTATGAATTAGGAATAAAGTTTATTCTATCACAAGAAATACTTAAAGTACATATTTTTTTGAATAAAAACCTTTATCATGGAAATTGAATGGTATATACTATAAATAAATTTCATGCAAAGGATAAATTAATCAAGTAGCAATTAACACCTAAATAACACATTAATATGATAAAATAATTTATAAATTTCACTACTTACAATATAATCACTATGAGTAACTTGATCTTACATTATAGTTACTAATTGCACATAATTTCCTCAAAATCGATAGACACATAAGTAAAGAAAGTATTGCATAACACATTAAGCTATTAGAAAGATTAGTAATAGTTATTAATAGGAAGCTTCCTAATAATTACACATACATATTATTATACCTGCTGCTTGCCCGTGCATTACATGATTGTGCATTGCCAGCAATGATAGTTGAACTGGGTTTGACGCCGAAGCGTGCAGCTGTCATCGTACTTTATTAATTTAGTATGGAGTTCAGAATTTTCATCACACAAAACTATTTTTTTAATCTATTTCATATAGGGCTGTGTTTGTTTGACTACACACTGTCTGATGTTAAGCAGATATGCAGTCTAGAATGTAGCACACTTACCTGGAAGATACCTATTTACAAGAGATTTGAAGACATCTAAGTTCTAATTTAGTGGAAAGACAGACTCAGGCAAAGAATTCCACATTCTGGCTGTTTATATGAGGAATGTGGATTCGAAATGCTTGGTCTCTCATGTAAATGTCCACCATAAAAGGGTGTGATTTAGTAAAGTTTATTTGTTGGTGTACATACATTTAAGGCGCTACAAAATAATATGATATAACATTCAGTTGTACCCTTATTCAAATTAAATTCTATATCAGAATGATGACAGTCATATTGACCATGAATGATAGCAAATAGTAGCAGTTTTACTATTTGAAACTTTAATATAATGAGTTAGTTTTCTCATTGTGAATTGTGTTTTATTAATGAAGTAGGAATTACTTCATTGTGTTTTACCCTTTGATTATCAACTCATCTGATGGTAAGAGATGTTATGATAGAAGATGAAGCTGGAAGACTACACTTTATTTTACAAAACATGAATTTAAATCTTTAATTTAAAAATGTTTATGATACAAAAAGACAATGTTGTAATCTCAATATTTATTTGTTGTCATCATTTATCAGATCGAGATCGGATCAGGAACGAGGAGATACATAGAAGAATCAAAGTTACCGACGTAGCCCAGAGGATTAGCAAGTTGAATTGGCAATGGGCAGGGCACATAGCGCAGAGGACTGATGACCAATAGGGTCGAAAAGTTCTCGAGTGGAGACCACGCACCGGCAAACGCGGTGTAGGACGTCCACCCACAAGGTGGACAGATGACCTCATTAAGACCGCAGGATCACACTGGATACAAGCTGCTACCAACCGGTCTAATTGGAGATCTATAGGGGAGGCCTATGTCCAGCAGTGGATGTCCTATGGCTGATGGATGGATGATTTTTTATCAACATTACATTTGAAGGAAATATCAAAGGACTGAAAGGATTTACTTTATAAATACATCATTTTATATCAGTCTATACTTACGTGACGAAGGTTGCGAGATAGTGGACCTGCCCGTGACAGCGGCCACTGGTACTTTATTGCTCACTGTGGCCACTGTTGTGCTCAATACTTTGTCACGGGCTGTGTTCTCGTGTACTTGCTTTGCATGCCTGTTTAAAAAAGAGTAAAGTAAGTTTGTGTAAGCCGGGTGGCTAGCCCTGGTGAGTTTTTAGGCCATCTAAAGGCCTCTGACTTGGCTAAATTGCTAACACATCCGGGGCCTACAATTTAAAGTGTCATCCCAGCCATGGAAAAAATATTATTGATTATTGAAAAATAAAATATTTGCTCACTTAATAAGGTATAAAGAAGGATGTTGGCAGCTCATACATACGAATACCTGTTGTATACTACACTCATTTGCCCCCAAGTTTATTTCTAAAAATGTTATGTTCGTCAGAGTAATTTATGACGCTTTTAAAACTGTTCTGATAGGTATGTACAAATTCGTTTTTAATGAAGTTTTAAAATATTTGGCCAATTGGTAGGGGATTTAGATGGTAAAAACAATAAAAAATTATTGTAATTTTTCTGGTGGTCTAATTTTAATTAGTGATATTAAAAAAGCACATATTGTTATAGTTTCAATATTCAATTTGTGACTATTATTATTATTAGAATATATATTTTGTTCTAGGATTGCAAAAAAGTAAAAATAAATACGTTTTGACAGGTTGAATCTCTGCATCCTTATTTGATGCTTTAGTATTAAAAGCTTGCTTTACTCATCAATCTGAAACTCATCTAGTTCTGATATATATATATATCTTTATCTAATCTTTATAAATCAGAAGATCGACCTAGATAGTTGATCCAAAAGATAGATAATACAAAAAATCAGAGATATTAAGTATCCTATCAGAAGTGCAATCATATACTATGAATCCCATGACATAGGATCCAATTTAGATTACTTTTAAATTATGCTAGCATGGCATTGATTTTTCAGAGAGCAAAACATGTGAACTGACCTTAGTATAGCTATAACATCTCCCATGCGTGTGATGCCCATGTCTCTCAGGTATTCTTTATTCAAATCCAGCAACATATCATTTTGTATCCGGTTCTCAGTAAATGTCAGGGCATATGTTGCAGACACATCAGATGGTATTCCCGCCGCGGTGAAGAAGTTCACCCACATCGCTACAAATTACAAACCAGTAAACCAAATTAAAAGAGTTATTAATTTATGTGGGCAGTATGTATTGAGAAATCCTTGAACTCGACATTTTTAGACACCAAAAATTAGAGATTTTATGAGCGACTTTATACACCAATATGTTTATGATGAATAGTTTTTCATATGTAACCGATGATTATATTGAAAACAACGTACCTAAATACGGTCAAAAACTCAAATAAAACACCACGAACATAATCGCAGCTGCACAAACATTTTTGTCAACAAAATTCATATTTTATACCATGTATGTATTTAGAGACATTATCTTCTTTACACCACTTTTAGCACATGAGGATATTATTTTACTTACCAGTGAAATTTGACTCCGTTTTGCTATTCATTTTCTCAAAAAATATTATTCCAATCCAATATCAAATTACAATCATGCAACAGGCAGCCATTACAATTTTACAATTCCTGTATTTTGACGTTTGTCGTTGACAAATCAAATTATTTGACAACTGACAGCTCTCGTCTCGTTTTTTTACACTTTCATTTCATCCATAGAAGCTGTCTATTTTACACCGTCCATGGAGACTCCTTGTGGAGGACCTTTAATTTTTTAGGGTTCCGTACCCAAAGGGTAAGTACTAAGACTCCGCTGTCTGTCTGTCACCAAGCTGTATCGCATGAACCGTATAGTTAGAATGCTGTATTTCAGTTGCCGCTATAGGTAAGTACCAACAAATACTAAAATCAGAATAAAACTATTGTGTAAAGGGGGTCCCATACAATAAACCTCAATTTTTAGCAGTTTTCCGCTAGATATTAATAATGGTAAGTAGTTGTATATTCGGTTCAATGATGAAAAAAAATTAAAATAAAACAAATACATAGGGGGCTTCCACAGAGTACGGAACCCTTCGTGCACGAGTCCGACTCGTACTTGGCCGATTATTTTTGAACGATCCCACAGTTGTTTTCGATAATTTCGATGCATGGGCACGGGCCGGCACGGCCTAACCCACGCCAGTCATTAGTGCAGGAGTCGTCATAGGCCTCTCTCATTAAGACCGGTTGGCGAAGACTTCCATCCAGTGTTACCTGTGTAATGCGACATGAATGTATACTCATAAATGCCAGAAAGATATTCGTCAGAAACTTTGCAGTCACAGAGCTACTTGCAGTCAATTTACGGAAATGGCAGTTGCAACTGGGTCCATTGAGGGCCTGCTTGAGCCGGCTTGAGGATGAGACCCACATCAACAAGTAACATGATGGTCGCTAAGGGCCAATAACCAATCATTAATTGGGTCACGACCCAATTAATGATTGGTTATTGGGTCACGACCCAATTAATGATTGGTTATTGGCCCTTAGCCTTTAATGGTACTTTTCATGTCCTAGCTATGGAACCAACTTACAAAGAAAGCTTTTTTACATAAAAAATAAATCTTATGTTTTTTTATTACCATGTATTTTATTATTTATCATATTATTTTTGTAGTAAATAGTTGATAATGGTATTCTAGCACAGACTTCAATAAAATGATTTAAAGTAAAATAAATGTAACTTATTCCATTTATTCGCTGTAAAAATACATATTTTATCAAGAAGAATCATTTACCAGAAACTTTACTTGCTGATTTACAGCTTAATTATACTAAGGGTGAAAGTTTAAATGTAGTAGACACATACCTATTTTAATAGAAATTAAAAAATTTAAAATAGTATAAATAATTTTGACATGTTTATTCAGTATCCTTCATCACTAACAGTGATGCTGTAACTAGGGTAAGCTTCTTTGACGAGTTTTGCTGTACACTCATGGTCTGCCTTGCCGTATCCTTGAGAGTAGCCATAGATGTGGAGCTTTTTCGCATCCGGGTCGTGGCACATTCTTCCTCCTCCGAGTGGCTCTCCTTCAAAGGGCTCTAATTTTGACTGCACCTGAATAATAGTTGTTTATAAAAAAATATATTTACCAAATACAATCACACAAACATGACTACTTTATAAATATAGACTGAATCTTCCAATGCTTATAACAAATTGACAATTTCTCGATTGGGGGTGTACAAAAAACGTGGTCATTTGGTTTCAACAGGTGACCAGTTGCTTCTTTGCTGCATAATAATATTCAAATCCTTATCCTTACTTACTAATATTACAAATCTGAAAATGTGTTTATTGGTTTGTCCCTCTTTCACGCAGCAATGAGTTGACTTCATTTTTGGCATGGACATAGTTTGAAAGATTGAAAGTACCATAGGCTACTTATCTTTTTATCCCAATAAAATTAAAAGTTTCTGATGGGATAGCAAAAAATATATAATACTATGCGGGCGAAGCCGCAGGCATAACTATGACATGTTATGCCTGCGAACTGGTGAATTAAAAAATAACAACTTTATCATACCTCGTCAAAAATATCCGAATGGTAATTGCATCTCTGGTAGCCTCGAACAATAGTAATGGATGAGTCGTCGTTGTCTTGTGCAGGATCATGCACTTTTATCAATATGTATTTGAACACGCCTGTTGGATCGATATCCACTTTAGGTATACTTTCTAAGCTTGCTGTAGACATTTTTAACGAAGGAAAAAATGCAGAACCCAAACCTAAAATAGATCATTCAAGATTCTTAATTAGAGGTTATGAAACTAATTTTAAACAATAAGTTTCTCAAGGATACTTACGGTGTTTTTGTGGAGCTGTTAAGCTATTTTTAATAGATAATTCACATAGAACATGGGTCAAGGAAATTACTTTTCTTAGCATTCGTGGACAAAACCGGTGACATAAACTTTATTTATTGGAAAATCGGTGTTTAACTGTTTACTTTGTTGGTTGACATCTGTGGTTGACATTGACAATTTATTTGGTTTTGACTTCATCTTCAATCAATGATGATCAAGGAACATTTTTTTTTCTTTCCTTATTTGGGGTATTTGGTTTCGCGCCATAAGAACGCATTTGCCATGTTCGAGTACGAACAAGATTGGTCCAGTCACGGTCCAAATAAAACCTACTGTATACGAAAGCGGCCAGCGAGCGGCTGCCAAGCACTCGCAGCAGTTTCACTCGGCCAGCGCTACGCCCGCGCCCGGCCCGCGCGACGCGCGCTACGCCGCCGCGCCGCCGCCACCATCGCCAGAATCATCGGCAGCCGCGCTGCCGGCCGCCGCCGCGCTTCATGCCGCGTAACTAGGTCGTAACTTAGGACCACAGAGCTATTACAACTAGAGAAATAACGCTGTTTTGTCGCTTGAAGCACAAATGTATGGAAAATCTTGCTCAAAACTGTGCATACTTACGTGCTTGAATGATTTTCGTTGATTAAGTTGTATTGCCATCAAATAAAAAAAACTTATCCACATAGCTGTCAAGTGTCAAGCAACGCAATCGTCAGATCGTCACGTTACTGTCAATTTTTATTGCTTCTGGTTGGCTTCTGGAAGTCCCTGAACCTGAACCAAGTGTATTTTCTTTATTTTCAAAGGGAAAAAACAAGTAAAATGGCTAATTTTGCCACAGATGGAAAGATATGTATTGAACGTGAAATAATTGTTAGCTCTACAGATGACGAATACGACGATTTAGTTCAAAGTTTTGAAATAATCAAAACATGTCAATGGATTTCAGATAACAACTTTTCGAAGGTCTTACAGATATTTTAACTGTATTATAAAACTAATAATGAGTTCTATACAGTTTGTTAAAGTGTAACAATTCAACTTTAGGTCTGCCTTCAATTCCCTGATGATTTATTGAGCCACAGCGCGAGAATATACCAAGAAATCAAGAAGAGGGTAGACGTCGATCTGTACATTCTTGGAGATACGTCTTATGCGAGGTAAATTATACAGTAGTCACTTATATGAGTATAAAATATAGAATGCATTGGCCCAAAATCTGTCCATTCCTAAACAATAAGCTCATATGATCATGTGAAATGTAATATTAATTTCTGTTTCGTAGTTGCTGTGTGGACTCAGTAGCTGCCATGCACGTCCAGGCTAATGCAGTAGTCCACTATGGTCACACTTGCTTCTCCAAGGCCAACATACCTGTATTCACAGTTTTGCCCAGAAAGACACTAAATATTGATGCTGTAATGATATTGCTGCTAGATCATTTTGATTCTCAGAATGACAATAAATTGTGTTTATTTTATGATGCTGACTATGAACACTGTAAAGGTAAATTTTAACATAATGATTTGACAAACATGTATTTTTTTTCAACTAGCTAATTTTTATGCAAAGGAAGAAATCTTGATGTTCTATACATAGCCAGGCTGACGTTGACATATACATCAGCAAAGCTTTTTGTTTTAAAACATAATTAAAGTCGTGCAAGTCAGCGAACAATAACTTGAGCAAGAAAAATTACATATATTATTATTATTCACTGCCTTAGTGGCTCAGAGCATAGTGACCCTGACTACTGGGTCAGAGTCGTGCATTTTACTATCACATAAAATGCTTGTCCTGGGTTCCCACCCAGCACGGGAAGCATGGCAAAGGGACAAATAGTCTTTCCACCATTAAATCCCCTTGAAGAGGAAATAAAGTATTGATTGACAATGACAACTGACATTTATAAGTGAATAAAATAGTTTTCTCCCTTTGCCATCCTACCCGTGCAGGTGTTGAACATAGTGTTTGCTCTGTGTCTGGTTGTTATTAGTAATTATCTACGAACAATAGATGTTTACATAGTCATTAAAATATCAATAATTACAAAATCAAATGTAAAATGTCAAAAACATACGCAAACAATGTGTCAAACAATCAATCTTAAACGTCATAATAAACCTAATCGAACAGCCCTCCCCTGATAGTTCTAATTATCTATCTTAGTATGCATTTAAAAATATGTAAAAGTAGTATAGCAGTCTCTGGCAGCCATATGACAAGCTTTGCTTAGTTGTCAGATGTACCCTAATATTTTATTTATATATCTAGATGTGCTCTCCCAACAATGGTTCCAGCAGTACCCGAGCAGCTTCATGGCATTTGTGGAAATAGAAGACAAACCTGAGAGGTACTCGGGAAGACTGATACAGAATGCCAATGGAACTATAATCTCAGTTGAAGATTTAAAGGACTGTATCTGCATTTATATTGGGTCTAGAGGACAAACTTCTTTCAACTTTATGGTATCTATTGCAGGTAAACAGACACTATAGATTATGTTATGCAATAGGCATGATGACTGTAAAAAAATAATTAGTATGTACGTAAGTTAGATTAATAAAAAATCATCATCATCATCATCTTGCCCTTATCCCACTAGGTGGGGTCGGCACAGCACGTTTCCTTTCGCCACTTCACTCTATCATTCGTCATCTCATCATCAACTCCTTTCTCTCGCATGTCATCTTTCACACAATTCAGCCACACTTTTTTTGGTCTTCCCCTCCCGCTTTTGCCATTTACCGTCATATTAAGCGTTCTTTTTGTGACATGACTATCCTCCCTTCTCATTATATGCCCATACCAAGATAGCCTGCCACTCTTTAATTTCTCAGTCACTGGTGGTACTTTCAGACTTCCCCTAACATATTTATTTCTAATTTTATCCATCCTCGTCACTCCACACATCCATCTCAGCATTCGCATCTCCGCTGCATGCAATTTCCTTTCATTTTCCCCATTGGTGGCCAATACGATCCATACAATACGACAGGTCTTATGATGCTTTTATAAATTTATAGATTAATAAAAAATATTGGACACAAATTTTTTCTTTAGTCAATCAAACAACAAATAACAAAGAAAAAGATTGTCAAAGTTTGGGAGTGGGGGCTCGTGACATCACCTCTCTTACAGAAGTCTATACATTTGTATGACTTCTGTCTATCTTACAGTTTAATTATATTTTTTTAGTCATCATGCCTATTGTTAGCTTCAGCTTCTCCAACTTTTTCATCTGTGGTAAAGTATATTCCTTAACCAATAATAGTTTTATCTAAATTTATTTATTTTTCAATTAATTTCTAGCTCAAGCATGGTATGTTGTAAGTGACAACAAATGTGAACCAATGAATGAGACTATGTGGTTTAAAAGGCGGCGATTCTTAGTGGAGAAATGCAAAGACGCAGCTACAGTGGGGATCCTGGTGTGCAAGCTTGCCGGAGACCAGACTAAGGACATCATAGCCCGTATGAAGCAGCTCTGCCGAGTCAATAACAAGAAGAGCTACATTATCTCTGTTGGAAAGCCCAATGTAGCTAAACTGGCCAACTTTCCCGAGGTCTGGTATTGTTTAGCAGAAGCTTATTGATTTTCGTTTTTAGGGTTCCATACCCAAAGGGTAAAAACGGGACCCTATTACTAAGACTCCGCTGTCCGTCTGTCTGTATCTCATGAACAGTTATAGCTAGAAAGCTGAAATTTTCACAGATGATGTATTTCTGTTGCCGCTATAACAACAAATACTAACAGAATAAAATTAATAATAAAGGGGGGCTTCCATACAACAAACCTGATTTTTTTGCCGTTTTTTGCTCTATATTAATAATGGTAACAGGTAGATGCTTGAAATATTCACAGAATATTTAGTTGTATATTCACTTTAATATTAAATAATAAAATTAAAATAAAATAAATATTTAAGGGGGGCTCCTATACAGTATGGAACCCTCCGGGAAGCGAGTCGAACTCGTACTGGGCCGATTATTTTTTCTTATTGTTGTTGGCCAGTAGAATTTGAACTTACAATGGCCAATGCTTCTACCCCTTCACAGTGAAGGGGAATAGGCTTGTTTACTAAAAATAATCGGCCAAGTGTGAGTCGGACTCGCGCATGTAAGGTTCCATACAGTATGGAAATCAAATATTTATTTTATTTTAGTTAAATTATTTATTTTCGAAGTGAATATTTAACTAAATATTCTGTGAATATTTTGAATCATCTACCCGTCACTGTTATCGAGCGAAAAACGGCAAAAAATTTAAGTTTGTTGTATGGGTTGTAATATATTTTTTCTATTTTTAGTATTTTTTGTTATAGCGGCAACAGAAATACATCATCTGTGAAAATTTCAACGTTTTAGCTATCACTGTTCATGAGATACAGCCTGGTGGCAGACAGACAGACGGACAGCGAATTCTTAGTAATAGGGTCCCATTTTAACCCTTTGGGTACGGAACCCTAAAAATATAATTAGTCTATCAAATAGATTATCAAAAATATAGACACATATTTCTGTTTGTCAATTTAATAAAAATTGATGAAGATAATATGGCCCGTTAAAGTTCCCCATGACGTCACTAATCGTCTACCTATTACAAGTACAAATGTACCACTTTGACAAGGTTTGACTTTGTCATTTGGCCCAAGGAAAAAATGTGTCCATTATTTTTAAATTATCTAATGGACTAATTACAATTATGATTTTTATACCCAGTTAACAGTAAGGGCTTCTCTGATTGTAATACTGTCTTTTACAGATCGACATTTATGTCATGATAGCGTGTCCAGAAAATGAGCTGTACAGCAACAGGGATTTTTACAAGCCTATTGTTTATCCATATGAGTTGGAAGTGGCTCTCAACTCGCATAGAGAACCATACTTTTCTACACACATAACTGACTATGACCAACTCTTGCCTGGCAGGAGACATTACTGTGACATAGATCACATCAAACAAGAAACTGACGTCAGTCTCATCACTGGAAAAATCCGCCAAACAAAAGTTAACACTTTTGATGACAACACCACAGACTTAGCTGAGAAACAAAACTGGGCACTAGAAAATATTGGCAACAATTTACAAGAAAGGTCATGGAAGGGGCTTGAGCAGAAATTAGGAGAAACTGAAGTAAAGATAGCAGAAGAGGGAAGAAAAGGGATACCGCTACAGTACAGTAATGAGCCGGAATGATTATAACAATATTTATTTACAATTTCAAATGTACCAAACAACACTTGACTTTTTTAAGCAAGACTGCTTTTAATAAATATTTTACAGAAAAATCAATTAATTTCATTGTTTCCTAAAACCTGTTTAGGACAATAGTAATCCTTACAAAAAAAACTAACATTTTGGTTAAATAAAACATGCATTTCCATCTGCTTTTCTATGAAATTATTCATACATTTTGATTGAGTGGATTTTGAGGTGACTTGAGCCATTCTTTCCTCAGTAGCTGCTTGAGTTGAGAGAGTCTGAGTGAAGGGTTCTCTGCCTTCAGTCGAGGGAGGTTGATCTCTTCAAATGCAGTGTAGGCTGCCTTCAATCTTTTCTCAGGGTGCTTGTCTATTTCGCTCTTATCTCTGTGAACAGTATGGATTGTATGATCATACCTTGCAGCAAGTCTCTGGTACAATTTTAGTCAGTTAAAATTTACAGAAGTTTAAGAAATATATGAACTCTTATGACTATGGTCTCAATAGAAAAAGAAACACTTAAATTGGTTCTCAATCATCAGACTATTAACATTCAAATTGAAGTTTTACTGCCTGAATCTTAACTCAGTCATCGCCTGCGCGGTAAAGTAGCGCCAGGGGAGACGACGAATGGGACTGAGCCCGGCGCCGGCGCTCTGTTTCACCGCTCAGGCGATGACTAAGTTAAGCGGTAAGATTATACTCTGGGTCAATAAGTTCTGAATTGTATAAATATAATAACATTTATTTCGCAAAAAATGGCAAGACCAACTTCAATCGTGAACAGAATTCGCGAATCGATGTAGCATATTTCAAATTATTGTTGATTTATTAAAAATGGCTTAGCAGGTTTCAAAAAACTTTCGAAGTATACCCTTTCCAATAAAAAATGAATTACCGAAATTGTACCACTCTGTAAAAAGTTATGCGTGGTTAAACATAAAATATATTATACACATCAACTTTATTTCACAGGATTTATTTATGTCAAGATTGATTATGGGTAAAAAGGGCTAAAAAAGTAGTATTATATGGTTTTATATGACAAATGAAATTCTTTATTAACCAGCCCAGTCGTGTCACAGGAAATAATATTGCCCGTGACACTACTGGAAACAGTAGTGTCATGGGAAATTTACTTTTACCTGTGGCACTACTAGTAGTGTCACGGGAAAGTAAAATTTCCCTTCACTCTACTAGTTGACCCAAGCAGTTGATCCTCTGGGGATAAACAAACTTGAGTACCTCTGGTTTTGCATCAGTCAAAAATGTTACACCTGTATAAAGGATGTAACAATCAAGAAGAATTATGCTGACAATTACAACTCTCAGAAAACAATTTGTGAAGAAACCTATGTTATGAGTACTTACGTGAGTAATGACAGAGCTTCATCAATAGTTTGTGCAACTTCACCATCCAGTTGTATTCTGTTGAGATTCTCTTCCAATGGTGGTTCTTCCACAACTACTCTAGCGGGCTGTAAAATAATTATTTTATGTTAATAATAAAGCTGTAAGATAACGTAATAGGGATTCTTCATAGTACAAAATAGTAACAGTTTTTTTTATTCAATGTAGGTAGGTAAAGGCCAAATAACGTAAGTTGGCGGATGTGAAATTAGCTAGTAGCTGTGCTATATCCAATCCTGAATGAAATTGCATATTGTGCAGCTATGATTTGGCCTATATATTGACATTAAGCCCGATTACAGAGGCATCAGCGTAAATTTAATAGCAATGTAAAAAGCGTTCTCTCTATCGAATGCCTGAAGTGAAAAAGAAACAGAACTATGCTATTTAGCTAATAAAATTACGATGGCGCCTCTGTAATCGGGCTTATAGTCCAGACAAAAACACAGATTATTTTTTCCCAAAATTCTTCATACATTTTTTGTGTCTGTCTGTGTATCCACTTTTATCTTTCAAACTAGACAACAGATTGCTATGTGGTTTTTACTATCTTTTAGAATATTTCTTCTGGGGAGTTTATAGCTATAACTCATCCGTAAACAGGCGAAGCCAGGATGGGAAGCTAGTATAGTAAAAGCCAAATCATACAAGTCTGCGGATGTGAAGCTAGCAACAAGCTGCGTGAAACCAAATCAATGCACAGCTGTATATGAGCTTCAGTTAGGATTGGATATTGCACAGGTTGTAACTAACTTCACATCCGCCAACTTGTATGACTTGGCCTATATATTTAAAGAAACTTACCACAGGAGCAGCAGGTTCAGCCTTAATTGTTTTCTCTTTGATCTGAGAAATTTGAGCTCGAGTGATTTTTGGTGGAGGAGCAGGAGCCTTTGTGGTCTTAATAGATTGCATCTCTTTTTCTAACAGAGCTTTGGCCTCTTCCTTTTTCTTTAACTGCTCAAGGCGCTTCTTTTCTTGTTCGTCCTTGAAAGAAAAATAAATATTACTTACAGAGTTTAAAAACATTAGCTAGGGAAAGAATTAATAAACAAAAAACAGCTGTTGACGACTTGGTACTGTTTATAACCTTTTTCTGTTGTTTCTTTTTAAGCTTTTCATCATTGTCTTCCCACTCAGCATCCTCTGCCATCTTTTTCATCTTCTGATCTTTCTCTAGCTTTGCATTTTCTTTCCTCTCCCGAGCCGCGACGGATTTACTGTTCTCACCCACGAATTTTTTTGGCATTGTGTATTTGTGTTCTAGAACACAAGAGCAATAGGAAAGTATGAGTATTTATAAAAATGTGTTCAATTACATTGTTTATTTTTAATCGCAAACTAAAGACTCACAAAGTATCTGCGTAGGTATATACTAGACCAGACCGACGGACGTTTTTATAAATTCTTACTTCCAAAAATTACAAAACATGCACCGGGGAAAGAAAAGTCAGCACATATTTAAATACCTAGTGTACTTTATGGCACAAACTCAAGGATACTGCTTTATGGTCAGTGGTCAGCACCAAAGAGTATACCAATACTACGTAAGAAGAGACGGATCTTTCATACATAATGCGAGACATTCAGCTTTGTATGAAACGTGCATGGAGAGCTCATACCAACATGAAGATACTTATTTACATCATTTTAATGTTGTCAGCATTGTCATAACTATTTGTAGCATAAACTTAGGGATGTACCGTCTGACGATAAACTAAATATCGATAATTTTAATATCGATAATTTTCAGTTAGGGAAATTATGATATTTCGACTAGAATTATAGCATAAAAAAAGATATATATATATAATATGAATGTGTTTATTTAAACAAATTAGCTTATTCTAATATTGATAAGTGAAGAACAATCCGCGGTAGCACAAACTTTAAAAGACTGTACAATAACTATATAAAATATTATACATTTATATACATATATCATTTTGCAAGACTTTGCAGCTGAGCCTTCTTTACAGTATCAGCGGTTTTTTCTTCGCTTAATGCAAAGGACCTATTAGCTAGTCGACATTCATTGCGGATCAATAATAGAGTTAGCCGCTGTAATAGTCGGTCAACCATTGTTATTTTATGCTCAGTACACAGCCACGAAAAATCAATGTTAGCTAGAAATTCAGTTTTTGCTAAACAAGAGATATCATTAGCAAAAATTGTTGGTTTGATTTTTTGCTCAAACACATGTGTTGCGGTGTCTATTGTTTGGCATAATTTTATTGTTGGGTATGTTAGGGATGTTTTTTCCTTCCACCACTACTTTAATGAAATGTAGTCATATATTGAGTTTGGCTTCGGCTTTGCAATTTTCAGAGATGTGATACATTTTTTACATTTGCCATCTCTCAAAAGGACTGAAGCAAGATACCCACTAACATATACCGTCGGTTGCTTCTCGAACTTTTTTAACATTTTTTCTATTTTTTCTATATCGTCTTCCAAATCCTTTTCTAAATATTCTTCTTCTAAGTGCATGACCGGAAAATTCTCATTCGTTATTTCGTTGGTGTTAATGTGATGAGACAGCTGTTTTTCTAAGTTGAGTTCTCTTTTTCTTGAAGTCTTTTGGCTTAAAATGCTTGCCACACACATATTTCAGCTGGTGTAATTTCTCAATGGGCACATAAATTAAGTCTATATTTCCAGTTGCTGCTAGCCATTTTCTACATCTGGAAAGAAAAAAAAAGTTTTGCAATAACGACCTTGTGCGAATTTCGAGCATGAAGCGTAGTCTTATTTAAAATGCGTAGTAATCACCACTCATCTTGAATAGTCATATTAATTTCCAAATCGGTATGTCGGATTATCGATAGTTATCGATAATATTATGCTAGTTAGCAGGCAGCACTATTGTTTACCTACGAAGTATTAGGTTATAAATTTTTTATTGAATATTTCCTTATTTATCACGTATGTCATATAAATATATCACAGTATAACATTATAAATACTTACCGATCTTTATCTAGGGGACATTTTACCATAAATAATCTTTTTTCACTGCCTGACCGGTATGTTTTTATGCGGCATATTTCACAGGTACATAATTTTGGTCGTTTTCTTTGCACTCATTTCAAATTATCAAATGTACAATGAGCTTTGCACTGTGGGCGTGTAAAATAACATTTATTTGGTTTAAAGAAAGCACTTCTGTATATTAAATTTACGTTTATAATACACTGCAAAATAACTCGGGATTTTAATGACGTGACAACTGACAAATGACACTATTGAGATGGAGAGCAATGGCGGCAAATATAACCCGACTAACTTTAAAATAATATATTTTAGTGGTACATACGAGATGAAGCTAACTTTACGTTTTGTACGTATTATAGTAGCCATTAAAAAGAAAGCACGTTTCATACATTTGCTTAGATTCGTTTTTTTTCTTAGGAAGTTGCGCCAGGCTGGGTCAGCACAGCACTGCTGGTCAGCTGGTCAGTGTTGCCGTGTTGCCACTTGCCAGTGGCAAAGAGAATTTAACCACTTGCACTTGCCAACGAAAGCCCGAAAGGTGCGTTCGTTTTGGGCTCGATATACGTAGTATCCTTTAGTTTGTGGGCTCGATGGCATTTTTAGCATTTGCAAAATTAGCGTTGATGTAAACCGTTCGGTTTAAGAATTTCGCCCATTTCGCCAATATGCTACTTTTGCTCTCTACCCAAAACGCAAAAACGTCAAACTCAAACGATCACAAAGAACCCACGGGAGTATAGTATTCGTTGGGTAGGGGAGTATAGTATCCGGACTTATGAATTTTTAAACATGACCGCCCGAAATCAAAAAGCCTCGCGACGGATTTACGCGTGTTACGTCACAAGACTGAGAAACTTCGCCGTGAGTTAGGCGGGAGTAAGGAAAAAAGCAAATGAAGTGCTTCATTCTGTGCAGGGTATTTTTCTAAGCCACGGATACTTCTAGGATATCATTATACTCATCTTTATGTTATGATCAACACTTACTTACTAGGGGACTAACTCCCCAACATTACGAATAAAAAGTCAGCATTTCCATAAAGTCGTGAGTACCTAAATGAACTTTAAATCTAAATGAAACAAGACTTGGTGTATGTATCTAGTGTACTGCAGTTTTTATATCTGTAACTATTAACTAGTAGCTCTCCAAACAGTAGACCTCGGAAGTATACATTTTTTAGAAAATTTTCTAGTAAGAAGTTCTCAAAAATGCACAACTTTCACAGGTAAAAAAAAGATTGTAACATTATAGGTAGAAAAGTATTGAAATTAAGGCAAAATGGAAAAGGCTTACAAAACCATAAATAGAATAGAATAGAATATAAGGAAATAAGACACTAAACATAAATCTAAAAGCACAGCTATTTTAGATGAGAACGAGAAGAGACATGAAGAGTAACTTTTTCACTGAATCTAATATATTTCTAATGTCTTTATTTGAATTTTTATGAGATATGTAACTTCCTTATTATGATTTTTATGATTAATTATGAATTATGACGAATATTTATTATGAATTATGACATACAGAACTTGAATGGAGCACTCGCAACTAACATAGACAATTAGAGCTTTTTCATACATTCTGTCTGTCGGTTTATTACCATTTACCAGTGCTACTACCAATCTTACTACCCGTTGTAAGAACGCTAAATGATTTACTGTTACGGGACCATACCATTTTTAAGTTTGACAGCTGTCACTTTGATACCTGTGATGCAACTCTATTATGAATTACAGAATGACAGCTGTTACTTTGATACCTGTTATATTAGATTTGAACCATGACCGGAAAAAACGTTTTAGTTTGACAGCTATCACTTTGACACCTGTCATGCAACTCTAGCATTATTTCATATTCCTACTTTAGTTTTACGGTAGTAGACATGCGCAGAATGTGTCACCGAAGTGAAAAGATATAAACATATCTTTTCCTTCAAGTGAAGTATATCTTTCATTTAGTCCATTACTTCATTTAGTTCAGTAGAACTAGTTACTCAATTGAAATAATTTTGTTTGTTCAGCAACTACGAACCTAAAATTTAAAACTCCAAATTTCAATTGCGATATTAAAAGGTAATGAAAAAACTACCAATTAGGTATGGTAGCTCTAGACTGACAACACTGATATGTGTCGTACAGGGAGTTTCACTCACACAGAGAAATTTTGCACGTTACCAAACACTTATGCAGTTTTGCATAGTATTATGAAAAACTGCTGTGAAAAACTGGAAAAAAAACTGTGTAAAACTGCATAAGTATACTATTTTTTTTTCCTAAAGTGCCTAACTTTTCCCCAAATATAGGGTAATGCGGCAATGATTTTAGATGGTAAATATGGTAATCCTATTTTGACAGTTCTGAGTTAATCATAATAGCCAGTGCGAAAACAAATAATTATATTTTATTACTGAGTGCGATTTTCTGAAATTGTGAATTTGTGAACGTCGTAGGTATCTCCTTAGTTTGTGATTGTGAATGTATTAAATATTTACATAGAAACGTACGTTTTGATTTATAACACTAAGTAGAATATAAATATTCAGCAAATGGCATTGGTGGCTTACGACAACAGTGATTCCAGTGAATACGAAGACGATGAAAACACTACAATTGCCACATTGGTTACAGATGATGGTATAACATTACAATATTTTAAGCCCATTTTATATACTTACTTGTATTTTACTTATTGTTGAACTTATGAAATTTTATTTTTCCTAGCTTCGAGGCAGTCTACCTCTAACCTTGTTAATGCAAGCACATACGAAAATGAAGTACCCCATAGCGCAACCGCATCACAGGAGGGCCCCAGCTTATTCAACTTGCTTCCTCAGCCATCGAAGAAAACACCAGATATCATAGAAGAAGATGATGAATTCTTGCACAAGAAGGAAAAAGTAGATTTATTAAGACCTAAGGCAAAGATAACTGTGCCTTCTCTGAAAGATGTAAGTATACAAATGTAGGTACTTTACCATCAATAGTATAAGCCTCGTAACACAAGTTGGTGGAAATGAAGTTAGCTACAAGCTGCTCAATATTCAATCAATTTGCGACTTTGTGTGAGCTTCAGTCAGGATTGGATATTGCATAGCTTGTAGCTAATTTTATTTTCACTAACTTGTGTGGTACTGCCTATATACCGTTGTACCGTTCAGCTCAATTTTCTTTCTCTAAGTCTTTGTGTGGTTTAGGTGAGAATGCTCTATTCTCAAGTAGTCCAGCAATGCCTAATTCTTAAAATGGCAAAATAAATTAAATAAAGAATGTTATATACATAAGTTCTATACACAAGGTGACTGGCAGCTAACGGTAACAACCTCTTAAGGGCGAGTTTTGTACATTCAGAAGAATAACTTCTAATAAGGGACCAACCAAAGCCAAATTCGCGAAAAAGTTAGCAGTTCTATAGAAAAAGTCCATTGATAAATCAACAAAATGTATGGGACTGCCGACTTTTTCAGCCAAAAGCGGAATCTGGATTGATTGGCCCCATAGACATTGTGAATAATTGGGCATTGATAGAATTGAATTCTAAGAACCATACAATATTATGCTATTGGTAGAATTGGGCATTCCTTGCCTAAACTTTTTGTGTTATAATATGTGAATTCACTTCCCTGATGCATGTTTGTCACACAATTCATCCATGTGTTCTAGCTCGCTGACTATAAAAGACATGTTTTTAATTCCAGTTTAAAGATGTTGACAGTCCTGCTCCAGTTAAAGCAAAAGCACCCAGCACAGTAAGTAAGATTTTTCTATTATGTTGTGTTGCCCAATTACACCATGTCTTTAACTCTTTCATCTGTTTCAGAAAAAATCTGGCCTTCTTAGTATATTACCACAACCTAGAAATGGGTTCACCACAACATCGTCCAAATCTCTGGTTCCCCATGTTCTAACAAAGAAGAACAATGCCAGTGCAATGAAAAAAGTAGAGCCGCCACCTGCTAAGAAGCCTAAAAAGTTGTTAAATGATTATTCAGATGACAGTGACAATGATGAAGATGTCCAGAATGACTTTTTCTCAATACACAAGCCTGTGGAAGTACCTGTGGCAGATGTGCTCCTGGATATTGATGAAAGCCTCGACAAATCTCCAGCTGCTCCACCGAGATCAAAATTGGAGTCTTACTTCAAGCAAGATCCTGTAGAAAATCGTGTAGAAATTGAGCCACCATCTATGGATGATTATGACAATGTTGCATCAGAAGCAGGTTCAAGTTACAGCACTGGTGTTATGGAAGAAGGCACAAGTAATGGTGAAATTGAAATTGATCAAGAAGCTGTGAGTATCATTCAATATTTTGCTAGATATATATGTAACTTGAGCATAAAGCTTCAACCTTGACAAATAAACAACAAGAAAAACTACAAAAAATTATGTTCTAGAAAGGCAGAGTTCTGAGTGGTGCATTACAGATCAAAGAAGCTTTTTGAACAACATTGAGAATGTCGCCAATTTTAAAGGCGCCATTGTCAATTTAATAGCAACTTATAATATTGTTCTCTCTTTTTAAATTGCTATTAAAATTAAGATGGCGTATGTAAAGTTGGCCTGTTATATTATATCTTTTTTTTTTAAACATACAATTTATACTACAAAGAGACATCGGTAACTGGTTACATAGAAACAACGAAGTGAACGATAATAATGCAATATTCTCCAACCCAACTGGTCATCGTGGGGAATTAGACCACTACCATCCTGGGACAATACATGATATTATACCTATTATAGTGTTTAAATTTTATTTATTATATTTTTCTTTATTTAAAACAATTTTAACTGATTGAAAGGTCAAATTAACAATATAGGTAAATAGTGTATCAATTAATTTTTATGATGAAATCACCAATATTTTTAGCTTATGAAGCTGTGTGGAGCCCGCAGTAAGCGCCACAGGGAAGACATCCAAATGGTGGATGTAAACCAGCAAGATTTGCTGGCCGACTCTAGGGAGTGGCTCCTGAAGGGCTTGATGGACGATAGCAGCAAGCGAGTCTCCTCCAGCAAGAAGAAAGGAAATGAGCCCACTTCTCAGCAGAAAAGGAAGCACCAAATTACATACTTGGCTCACCAGGTAATAACATAGTGCACAATAAAACGTAAAGACCTACTCCCTTTTGCAGTTTGCACTACTTAAAATTTAATAATTCTTATATCTCTGCCATGGGAAGTAATAAACTAACTATAACAAATGGCAAACTATAACATATTGCTTTCGTCTGTGAGATAAGGTGTCCAACATCTTAATAGGTTCAATTTTTCATAGTGGTGTAAGCACACTACTACATAACTATTTATATAATGGTACTTTGACCTTATACTACACACTTGACCATGGATTATATAAATATATGTATAATTATATGTCAAACTTTAATTTCAGGCAAAAGCAAATGAAGCAGAATTACAAAACCAATGGGCCAACAGCAGAATGTCTCGGAGGCAAACACAAAACAAATATGGATTTTAATTTAACAGTGTTTGTGAAAACTGCAAAATATGTAAATAAAATTATGATAAAACTGAACCATAACTAAATGAGACATACTTTTTTTTTTAAACTTTATTTAAACTAACTTGAAATTATAAGTAAATACCTATTGTAAAGGGATTTTAATTATTATCTATTTACAATCTTCTAGCTTTCCTGGGTCTTGGTGGATTCCATGAGACATGAGTGTTGTCAGTGATTGAAACAATGTCTAGTCCTCCCATTTGTAAACCTTTAACTGCAGACTGAAAAATAAACAATTATTTGGTTAGAATATTCTCTTACAACAGTCATTTTCTAGCTTTTAGCCATAAAACTAGCATTAAATGGTATTTTGCACAATGTTTGGGCAGAAATGTAAGGTTGTGATACGGCTTCAATGATGATCAGTCATATATGTAACAAGCATTCTTGAGAGGTTAGTCCAGATTTACACGTAACTTTACACCTGTTTCCATATGGCTTCATAAATGTTTGTACAGCGCCCCTGGCGGAAACGAGGAAAAACTAACCAAAATGTATGGAGCCACATGCAAACACGAAAGTTTAAGTAAACTATGCAAAACCTGGACTAAGGGCTCTGGCCTCCAATGAGGTTTAACCACAATGAGCAGCTGGACAAAAATATTCCACATGGACATTTTCCAAAGTGTAGGGTATAATCTGCTGTCATGTGTGTAGGTTTAGAACTTGCAATGAATGTAGTTTTATAGGCTGTTAAATTTGGAAACATACCAATCTTCCTGGACCCAATCCTTGTACCCTAACTCTCACAGTTTTGACTCCTCTGTTGATGGCTTTCTAAAATCATAAATTCATGATTTGCATGTGTAACCAAAAACTAAATGAGAAAAATCTGAATTATGCTGTATGCATGTGTAGGGTTAAAAACCAACAACAACTTACAGTGGCAATCGCGATAGCTGTAGTCTGAGCAGCAATATTTGTTCCTTTCTTAGTATTTTTAAAGCCTTCCATCCCGCAAGACCTTATAGCCTTCACTTTTCCTGCAGCGTCAGTTAGTGTAAAAATTGTGTTGTTGTGGGAGACTCTGATGTTGCAAATTGGTAGCTCTTTAAAAGCGGTGCCGTCGAAGATATGGTTGTCAGACTCCAGAGTTGGGAATAACATTTGCTTTCTGTAAAGAATCATTCAAGAACTAAATGTTATTCTTATTGAATTTGGTTATATTTTTACTGTGAAATCAAATTATTATCACAGTAGTCTTGTTGCCTGCTTTCCATTTCTACTTACGATTTCAAAGTTGAATCGAGATCTATAATTTTTTCTCCTTGAACTCCCTCATCAGATTGTGGGATCCTTTTGTGGTCAAATTTTTCCATAGCAACAACTGCAGAAGTTTGGAACAAACGCACTACGCTGGCAACAGTGGAAACTGGTAGCCGAAACGTATTTTTGATCGCGCTTAGCATTATTATTGAAATATTTTTATTTCTTGAGCTTCCAGTAAATATTTTCGGTTTCAACAATTTAATTTACAAACATAACCTATAATTCTCAGTATTGCCATTTTGTAAATTGAAGAAAAGAAGGATGCAGAGACTAGACCTGTCAAAAAAAAATTTTTTTTTTTTGCAAGCATGGAACCAAACATAACCGTTCTTACTACTGGGCCCTATTTTATAAAGCTACAAGTACAAGCTTACAATTGTACAAATTACAAGTATCAGTAACTACAAGTTACCGGTGTTTTATAAACATGCCGTATTAACTACAAGGGTATAGTTACAAGTTACAAGTATCGATTATAAGTCTAAATTACAAGTATGCGTCTCATCTCTATGAACATCATGAAAAAAAAAATTAACTGTTATTGACCTATTATTATTACGTCCATGTTATTGACTGCTTGATAAAGTATGTAGGTATCTGTAATTATGAAATTGATCTCATTAAGATTGTTACCTGATTAGTAAAAAAAAACTGATTTTGTTTAAGTTCATATACAGCGTTATTAGTAATCAATTAGCATTCTTTTATAGGGGCTTATTCTGTACATCAAAACTAACAACTTTTGTCAAAACTAAAAAAAAGAATAGTCCAAGTACGAGTCAGATTCGCGCACGAAGGGTTCCGTATCGTGTTGAGCCACCTTAGCCCCATTACTCGTGCCATTAAGCCCTCCTTAAATATTGATTTTATTCTGTTTTTAGTATTGGTTTTTATAGCGGCAATAGAAATACATCATTCTGAAAATTTCAGCTGTTTAGCTATTAAATTTCATGAGATACAGCCTGGTGACAGACAGACAGACGAACAGACGGACATCGGAGTTTTAGTAATAGGGTCCCGTTTTTACCCTTTGGGTACGGAACCCTAAAACAGCTATTCCATACATTTTGTTGAGGGTGCACGATATTTTTCTATGGAATAGCATTTAGTCATCCTCCTGATTTGTCGGGACGTCTATATTTATTTTTTCTTTAAAAGTCCTTGGTTGTCATCGTTGCAGCCTCAGCGCAAGCAAATTATCGTTGTCAGAATCCCTATTCATTGTAATTATGTTGTTTTTGTAGCTAGTTTTAATTTCTTTTTAACTTGTAAATATTTTACCTAGCGTCAGAGTTAGGTAAAAATAAATACAAGTTAGACAACCGGTCTTATTGGAGATCCATAGGGGAGGCCTATGTCCAGCAGTGGACTTCTTATGGCTGATGGATGGATGGATGGATGGAAATACAAGTTGTAGTAATAAACTCTTGTAATGCCTAAGATTTTTATAAAACACTTGTTCGATTTTACATTTAAAAAGTATAATACTCTATGGTTTGTCTCTGATCTACGTACAAGTGCATGTACTTGTAGCTTGTACTTTGGTTGTCTTGTAGCTTTATAAAACACCGTATTTTGTAATTTTTCGCGGTGTTGCCAGTTTTTCACTACAAGTACAAGACTTGTAGCTTTATAAAATAGGGCCCTGGTAGTAAGATTGGTAGTAATACTGGTAATGAACCATTTTCTAATAATGTTTCATACATTGTTACATACTAATAGTGCTTCATTACATAAATATAGTGATTTTTTGTCGTTTTCATATCACTAATTAAAATATTTAGACCACCAGAAAAATTACAATGATTTTTTATTGTTTTTACCATCTAAATTCTTGTTTGGCCAAATATTTTAAAACTTCATTAATAACGAACTTGTGCATATCAGAACAATTTTAGAAGCGTCATAAATTACTCTGACGAACATAACATTTTTAGAAATAATCTTTGGAGAAAATGAGTGTATTCGTTTACAACCGGTATTCGTATGTGGCGCGATATCCTTAGAAATACTAGATTATGGCGACGAATATTGGAGATAATGCCAAAAAAGTGCCAAAGCGTAGATCATTTGTGTAGTGTACTTATCCCTACCGAGCTACCTTTCTCTGGTAGGGATAGGTGCACTGCCAATTTCTACTAATTTCTATTATTCATATATGTGCTATTATTAATCGAGCACAATACTAGGGAACATTGGTTTTATTAGTTATGGACATACCTACCTACTCGGACACGAGTTCGTCGAGGACGGCGCGCGACTCGTCGAACTCCTCTAATAGGCCCCATTCACAACGTGACCATACGTCCCGCTTTGGGCGGGACAGTCCCGCTTTCAGGCAGTCTATCCCGTTGTCCCCTGCAAGGCCGACATTGTCCCGCTTTTGCAAACAAACCAAACGATAATAGGTATAACTTATAATAACACTGAAAATAACTGAACATTCTTCGCGCTCGCTTCGCTCGCGTATGATAGCTATGGCTGGTTACTCATATATGTACATAAGTATATTTCAAATCATTGAAAAAATAAGAAAAAAATTCACGCTCGCTACGCTCGCGCATAATAGCGGTATGATATTTTTCTTTGATTGTGCCTCTTTTAAAATTTCTGAAATATTGAGAAATTTTTGAAAAAACTTCATAAATGTTCGCTGAGATCACATAATTTTCGTTAACTAACAACTACAACTTAATGAACCCCCTCTGAACCAACGGCTGGATCCTCCCTTGCTGGAAGTAACGCACCTGACGAAAGAGTTTTTTCTCAAATGAACGAAATATGGACAAGTGATAAAAGCCGATTCTTCGGTCTAATTGAACCGGTCTTATTGAATATCCATAGAGGAGGTCTATGTCTGGCAGTGGACAGTCTTATTATGGCTGGTGGACGGATGGATGGACAACATTAAAAACTTATTTTTCTATACTAATATAATAAAGAGGTAAAGTTTGTAAGGTTGTAGGGGGTAACCTTTGGATCTACTGAACCGATTTTGAAAATTTTTCTACCAATAGAAAGCCACATTATTTGCGAGTGTCACAGGCTATAAAGTAAGCTCGGGCAAAGCCGCGAGCAAAGGCTAGTATTATATAATTCCGCAGATGTCCCGCTCTGACAAAATAAATAAATGGTCACGTTACCCATTCACCATCAGTCCAAATGGATGACATCCATTCGATGTTACGAGTTTGCGACTTCGTCGTTAGAAATGGCGACTTTCCATTGGTATAGCGAGCGCTTTAGCGTCAAAAATAGTTTAGTAACTTGTCTGATTACCTTCAAACTCAATCATCTGTGGATTTATCTTTATGTAGGTACATAGTAAGTATTTCTGGCTACATATATCTTCAAACAATGTTTCTGCAAAAAATGAAGTCTAAAAAATACACTAAATTGGCAACATTAGCCACATTTATTTGGATGTCATCCATTTGGGCTGATGGTGAATGGGGGTTTTAAATACTTAGGTCAAAGAATATATAATAATACTACGTACCTACCTAGGTTCCAGTACTCGTATAGGCCGAATCATACAAATCGGCAGATGTGAAACGCGAAACCCAATCAACGTGCAGCTATAAATGAGCTTCAGTCAGGATAAGATATTGCGCAGCTTGTAGGTAACTTCATGTCCGCCAACTCATTCGATTCGGCGTATAATCGTATATCGCCTGATACACAGGCATAGGCAACGTTACTCTTGTCCCAGGTTACTACTGTACCCGGTCCTAGAAGTGGGAAAGAGAAGGCTGCCGGCTGCGGACGATGATGACGAGAATGAAACTCAAGTCCTGATCATAAATATTTATTGGTATTCATAATTATATAATATAATAACTTATCCTTATACTAATACATCTAATGTTCAAATAGCGCCATATTTTTGCAAAATCGGACTGTCTCAGAGAAGCCACGCAGCTGGCACGGCGCCCCCGCGGCGAGGAGGTACAAGTTCCCCGCTTCCGCGTAATAATGAGCCTTTACAAGCTCGGAGGTCGCCCAGCGCACGTCGTACACGTTCTCGGGCTTCTCGTCGACCGGCGTCTGGCCTACGATGTAGTCCACGATGTGGTGGTACATCACGGTCGGGACGAGAGGGATCAGCATCTGGCTGTCGAGGAGCTGCTTGATGAACGCGTCGTCCAGTTCTAGCTGCTTTATTGTCTCCTGAAAGCAAATTTCAAATTATGTCATATTGTATTTTCAAATACGAAACTATGCAAGTTTTAGATAATTCTATTCTAATAGGTACCCTATTTACATTCAACCCATTGTCGGAGTCTCTCTGCAAGATCGAATCAGAAATGAGGATATCCGTATAAGAACCAAAGTTACCGACATAGCCCAACGAATTGGCAAGTTGAAATGGCAGTGGGCAGGGCACATAGCGCGGAGGACTGATGACCGATGGGGTCGAAAAGTTCTCGAGTGGAGACCACGTACCGGCAAGAGCAGTGTAGGTCGTCCACCTACAAGGTGGACGGATGACCTCATTAAGGATCGCGCTGGATGCAAGCCGCTCTTATTGGAGATCCATAGGGGAGGCCTATGTCCAGCAATGGACTTCTTATCTTATGGCTGATGGATGCCGCGGCAATGAGCAGGGACACAATAATCTGGGAAATGCGAGAATGTAAACCGGTAATTTCCATTGGCATTTGGTGGCTATCCCCCATTTAGCGTTTTTTCTTGGTACATCAAAGCGCGGCAATGTGTCTTTTTACATGTAGCTCTCTCAAAATCTTTTAATACCTTTATAAAGTTCTTACATCGTTCTGTTACGATGAATTGCTCTATCATCCACCATTTCCTCTGATGACGTCTCTTTTGAACATAACTTCTTTAATCATTAAAAAAAAACTTATAAAACAGAGCCACGTGGTTCATTGCCCACAGTCTAATCAAAAATACATAATTATGAAGCGGCAATGTAAACACTCATTTCCGTTGACGTTGCCAAAACAATATTTGGGGAAATATGTACGGCAGGGCCAATACAGTACTCTTTGGGCAGGGCAACCGGCAAATGGCAATGGCTGAATGTAAACGCAGTAATAAAATGGATATTGCGATAATAACTGGTGTTCGCGTATCAGCTGATAGGTATCCATTCAAAGTGGAGCAAATTTCATTCAGCAACATGTTTCGCGGTAAGTCACATGGGACTCCTCTATAGAGAAAATGCGCCAAAGGTCGCTACGATCTCTATGCAGGTGACAAATGGTATGCAGGTCAAATGGCTTATAGTCTTTTTAGTTTGTAGAATGGAGACTGTATAACTAAGACTTGAAAACCCGGATAATTTTCGAACCGGTTATAATAGAAGTATATGATAACTATTTTTCGGTTTCATTATAATTGAGGTTAATTTTAAGGGTTTTGTTCGATAAAGTTAGCATATCGGTTGTACGGAATAGAATACGGCTTAGAACAGTTCTTTCCACCCGCGCGCTCCTTCTTCAACGGGTCACGTGACACGAGGGCGCGGCGGTACGTGAGCTAAGATGCTCCTTGCAAGTTAGCTCACGTACCGCGACGCGGGCCCCTCGCGACGCTCCGAACGAAAAAAGTAGAGAAACCGGTTTTAATTCCGGTTAATTTGAAACCGGTTTCAAGGCTTGTGTATAACATCGGTACCTGATGGTCGCGCACCAGCTGCAGGATATCCTGTGCGGCAGACGGCGCCTTGTTCAGCGACATGATCCACGCCATGTTCACGATGCACGCCGGCGGCGTTCGCGACACCAAATATTTTATCTCCTGCAACAGACGAGCACCTGAACTAGGGCGCGTACACATAGCGTCCGATTTTTGACTGCCGAAACGGAGGAAGTACCTACTTAATTCGACGCGTATTTTTTTTAACCCCTGACGCAAAAGAGGGGTGTTATAAGTTTGACGTGTCTGTTTGTCTGTCTGTGTGTCTATCTGTCTGTCTGTGGCATCATAGCGCCCGAACCACCGAACCAATTTCAGTTTAGTTTTTTTTGGATGAATGGAGACTTAGTCGAGAGTGTTCTTAGCTATGTTTTATAAAAATCTATTGAGCCGTTTAAGAGTTATGGTGGGTTAAAGTGGGGATGGAAGAACCAAAATTCTACAAATGTGCCCAAAATGGTTGTCAAATGAAAGATAAGATATTTTATCAGTATTTTTTATTTTGTCGGGGGTTTTTTAAATTTTTAATTTAAGTTCTTTGTTTTTTCTTTTTATGTTTGACCACGCATAACTTTTTAAGTAGTGGTCCGATTTCGATTTTTTTTTTTTGAAATTTAAATTTAAATATATTGGTCCCATTTAAATTTTATCCAAATCGGTAGAGCCATTTTCGATAAATCAACAAGAATGTGAAAATGTTACATCGATCCGAGCGAAATATTCGCGAATTTTGTACACGGTTGAAGTCGTGTCATGCTATTTTTTGCAAAAAATAATTATACAGGATCCTTTTTAACTGATCCGTCACTACTGGTAGTAATATTCACACAGCATTTACAGAACCGATTTTAACGGATCCGACGCTAATAACATATATGTTTAAACGGACCTTGTAAAACGGATTGCCGTTCGGTATTTTTTACTGGATCAAGAATACTGTATTCTGTGTGAACTCTCTCACACAACTTCATACGCTAACAGCATATACGTTTAAACGGACGTTCTATGTGAACGAGCCCTTACCGACCTATACTTAGCGTCACACAAATCGACGGATGAGAAGTTAGCCGCAGATGACCCTTCGCCGTGATTCGCTTATTATTGCGCATGTGTGCACAATGCGTAGGGAGCGCGCGGGAGGCATGAGTTTGGCGGGCGGGTGTGCCCCGGCGCGAGTCTCTCTGGCTCCCGCGCATACCTATATTTCGGCTTTTGCGCAGCGTTCTGGGCATAACTGCCCATCCGCCGATTTGTGTGGCACTTAGTATACCTCGTTTAATGTTACAAAAAGAAGCCGTGGTGCTCTAGGAGTTCGTTAGAGTAGGAGTTCAGTGACATGCACACGTACAGTAAAATTATATATAAAGATATCAAAATAACGGATATATCTAGTTTGATATACATCAATTTTTATGAAAGCCTTATTATTATTTTATTGTATTATTTATGAATATCATTTGCGTACGTGTTAACATACTAAAATTAAAAAAAAAAAAAAACTAAAATGTTTTATTCATTTAGGTACCTAAAATCAGACAAAAGAAACCAAAACATAAGATCTTCTTTTAGATAAGACAAAATCAACTAAAAAACATAAAATCCTTTTTTTAGATAAGACAAAATCAACTAAAAACAAAATCTTCTTTGAGATAAGACAAAATCAACTAAAAAACATAAAATGTTCTTTTAGGTAAGACAAAATTAACTAAAACATAAAATCTTCTTTTGGATAAGACAAAATCAACTAAAAACATAAAATCTTCTTTTAGATAAGACAAAATCAACTAAAAAACATAAAATCCTTTTTTTAGATAAGACAAAATCAACTAAAAACATAAAATCTTCTTTGAGATAAGGCAAAATCAACTAAAAAACATAAAATGTTCTTTTAGGTAAGACAAAATTAACTAAAACATAAAATCTTCTTTTGGATAAGACAAAATCAACTAAAAACATAAAATCTTCTTTTAGATAAGACAAAATCAACTAAAAAACATAAAATGTTCTTTTAGGTAAGACAAAATTAACTAAAACATAAAATCTTCTTTTGGATAAGACAAAATCAACTAAAAACATAAAATCCTTTTTTAGATAAGACAAAATCAACTAAAAACATAAAATCTTCTTTTAGATAAGACAAAATCAACTAAAAAACATAAAATGTTCTTTTAGGTAAGACAAAATTAACTAAACATAAAATCTTCTTTTTTTTAGATCAGGCAAAATTAACTAAAAAACAAAATCTTTTTACATAAATTCTAATCAGTCAATGGTTATACCTTTGTAAATAAAAACTTCAGTATATGTAAAATAAAAAATGATCATCATTTCAAAATCCAATAAAAATAATTTTACATAATAAATCAACATTGTAATCATCAAAATTCAGTCTAAATGTCTGAACTTGTTTACAAAAAATAAAGATGTAGTAAGTAATGTTATACAAAATATCATGACAGATAAGATTATTTATCAATTTTATAAAATTCATAAAATGCTTTTTCTATCCATGTGGTGGTCCCACTTCAGTCCCACTTCAGTATAATTGTAATGTCGTCGAACACAGTTTGATATAGGTGTATCTGATACCCGATAAAACATAGATAAGAATAGATGTTGGTTACCTGATCAGAGAGCAAGGGCCGCCGCAGCAGCATCTTGATATAAACCAGCGACTCTCTTTCTTCAGCTGGGTTCTGAAGGAGCGACTCCAGGAATTCGCAGTGCAGACTCACAGACTCTCTGCAAATACATACAAAACTCTATTATAATAACTACTTTAGTCTCAATCAATATTTTTGTTGAAAAAGCAACCTTATTCCGTCGACATAAGTACCCCCTCAGCGACGGGCGGCCAACAGACCAGTAAGTCAACTAGCGCCTTTTTAGTGCAGGGTGTCGAAAATAGCGCGCACATAAAAAACAATCAATATTCCTATTGGAAAAGCAACCTTATTCCGTCGACATACGTACCCCTCAGCGACGGGCGGCCAACATACCTACCACTTCCAGTACGTCAACTGGCGCCGTCTTTAGTGCAGCCTGTCGAAAGTCGCGCGCACATAAATAAACAATCAATATTCCTATTGGAAAAGCAACCTTATCCCGTCGACATACGTACCCCTCAGAGACGGGCGGCCAACAGACCAGTACGTCAACTGGCGACGTCTTTAGTGCAGCCTGTCGAAAGCAGCGCGCATATAAATAAACAATCAATATTCCTAATGGAAAAAGCAACCTTATCCCGTCGGCATACGTACCCCTCAGCGACGGGCGGCCAACAGATCAGTACGTCAACTGGCGACGTCTTTAGTGCAGCCTGTCGAAAGCAGCGCGCATATAAATAAACAATCAATATTCCTAATGGAAAAAGCAACCTTATCCCGTCGGCATACGTACCCCTCAGCGACGGGCGGCCAGCAGACCAGTACGTCAACGAGCGCCTTCTTCTGATGCAGCGTGTGTGAGGCGGCGCGCACGCGGTTGAAGGCTTCGCGCCGACCCGCGTCTGTGCTCAGGGACTCCTCTACACATATAACATTTGTTTTATTTAGACTAGTAGTTATCCGAACAGTAGACCTCGTGACACATGCCTATCTAGACACGCGGAAGCGTGTCCAGCCAAGTCAAAAATAAAGGAACTGGCGACGCGACGTGTGTAATATTACACGAACCATTTCGAGCCACTTTTGACCCCTTCATAACTCGAAAACTATAACCTATATATATGAAATTTAGCATATTCATTAAAGTTCTTTAGCTTATCTACAATACAAAATTTCATTAACTTTGCTTTGACGGTTAATGAAATATTAACGTTTAAAAACCGGGGTTTCATTAACTAATTCACTCACTGACTCACTGATTCACTGACTCACTGACTTATAGATCAAAAACCTAACCCACTTCCAGATGACCTAGAAACTTGATATTTGGCATCCAGGTAGGCTATCAGGCATATACAAAGGAAAAAATCTAAAACTTTGAACTTTTACCCCCCAATGAGCCCCCAAGAAAGCTTGTATGAGACTTCCACAAATTTTCATGCTATAAGTCTAAAAATTGATATATAGACTCCCTGTTAGAAATAATAAAACACGTATTTCAGGGTTTTTAATAAATCAGCCCCCAACCCCTAAAATTGGGGGATGAACATTTTTATGTCACTTTCGAAACTTTTGATGCCAAAAGTCAGAAAATGGATATGCGAACTCGTTGTTGTAATAGATAAGAAAACACAATTTCAGGATTCTTAATAAACCACCCCCAAACTCTAAAACTGGGGGATGAAAAATTGATAATGTCCAAAAATTTACAATGGTACTTTATTACAAATATAATCAAACACGTATTTCAAGATTTTTAGTAAATCTCCCCCTAACCTTTAAAACTAAAGTAGGGACAAGATAATAGGTCACTTTTGACATTTCATTTTATGCAAAGAAAAATATACCTTGTACTAAAGGAATAAAACTCCAAGCCGTATTCGAGAACACTTATCGGTCGTCGTCAATATTATTTTCATGAGTTTTATTCCTTTAGTGTAAGGTATATTTTTCTTTGCATAAAATGAAATGTCAAAAGTGACCTATTAAAATGACTCCACTGTAGGGGTTAAAAGTTGGTATGAGACTTCCGCAAGTTTTGAAGCTAGAGATGTGAAAATCGATAAAATTACTCCTTGTAGTAAACTACAAAAAGAAGTGAAATCCAACAAAAACATTTACATGTGAAATGAAGCCAAGTCACAGTTCCCACTATCAAAAAGTTGTCAGATCTCACGTAAAGCCAAGCTTCTAACTCTACACTCCTTACTCTACAAGTCCTTACTTCACAAACTCCACACTTTAGTCAATATATGCGGCTTGGCTGTTTCGCTAACTGCGCATGGGCGTAAAGTGAAGAATAATTCATTAATTCTGTTATACAAACAGTTCTTGTTGTAACGAAACGGCCAAGTCACATATATTGACTAAGCTGTATAGTTTGTGGAGTAAGGGCTTGTAGAGTAAGGCGTGTAGAGTTAGAAGCTTGGCTTTACGTGAGATCTGACAACTTTTTGATAGTGGGAACTGTGACTTGGCTTCATTTCACATGTAAATGTTTTTGTTGGATATTATTATCTCGACTCGCTCGTTCATTCATACACGTAAATCTTGTTAGAATTTACACACCATCTTGCCAAATATTATCTAGCGGCTGATTAATAACGCGACAGATAATTTCTGCCTTTTTAGGGTTCCGTACCCAAAGGGTAAAAACGGAACCCTATTGCTAAGACTCCGATGTCCGTCTGTCCGTCTGTCACCAGGCTGTGTCTCATAAACCGTTATAGCTAGAAAGCTGAAATTTTCACAGATGATTTATTTATTTATTTATTAAATTTCCTTAATTCTGTTTTGATTAGAATAAATTTAATACATTTAAGGGGGGTAATTCATACAACAAACCTGAATTTTTAACTGTTCGCTCGATATTAATAATGGTAACAGGTAGATGCTTGAAATATTCACATAATGTTTAGTTGTATATATAATTCATTAATAAATAGTTAAATTAAAATCAAATTAATATTTAAGGGGGGCTCCCATACAGTACGGAACCTTGCGTGCGCGAGTCCTACTCGTACTTGGCCGATTATTTTTTAAAGGAATTAAACCCCCAATCAAAAATCGCCGACGACAAAAAACATGAATATATAAAACATGTGTACCAAGTTTTATTGCGATTCGTTGAAAAATGCGACCTGTAGACAAAAATCAACATCCAGACAGACGAAAGCAAGTTCTTCGACTTGAAGCAAAGGTTTTTCCTTCACTTCGGTCAGTTTTCCTTTTCCTTACTAATATCAGAAAGTGTGTTTGTTGGTTTGTCCCTCTTTCACGCAGCAACGGATTGACTTGATTTTTGGCATGGACATAGTTTGAAAGACGAAAAGTGACAAAGGCTACTTATTTATCCCAGAAAAATATTTTTTTATTCATAACTCATGAGATAGCGCAAAAATTAAAATACAACGCGGGCGAAGCCGCGTGCAAAAGCTAGTATAGTCATAAGTTAAAGTTCGTTAAATAAATTGGTATAGGACAGAGTCAGAGATTTCAGGCCCATTGCCCTTCTGCGCTGAAGTTTTGAGCATGAACCTGAATTAGATCTCGCCTGAAAGCTCCTAGCTATGAGGTTCTTCAGACCAGTGTGGACCAGTGTTCAGTGCGGAACAGATCTAAACCAAGAGATGATTTACATTAGAACGGGCAGTGCCCGGGACGGGCTTAGGCGGAGCACGGACGAGGCACGCTCCATACGTTTTGTGTTGTGACTGGTCCTGACAGGACTCTACAAATATAAATCATCAATAAACCAAGTGATTTTAGCCACAGCGTCACTAAACTCGACTCTCGAGCTCTGGAGCTGTGCCAGGAAGCCAATACATTCAAGTGAATCTCACCCGTAAGATTATGGACTTAAGGTTCACAGATTCAGGTTTAACCTCGCGACCTTGCCCATACGAGTATCGTCGCCAGCCACGACTCGCGCGCGCGAGCTTTGCGCCAGAAGGCAAATGAATAAATAAACAATTCTCACCCGTAAGCTCCTTGACATAAGGTTCATCCGGCTACTCAGTGCGGAACAGGTCAAGGCTAACCCACGCGACCTTGCCTATATCGTCGCTAGCGTCGACTCGCGCGCGAGAGCTGAGCGCCACAAGACAATTGAATTTATAAATAAATCTCACCCGTAAGCTCTTTGACATAAGGTTCATCCGGCCACTCAGTCCGGAACAGGTCCAGGCTAAACCTGGCGACCTTGCCCATGTCGTCGCCAGCCTCGACCCGCGCACGCGAGCTGAGCGCCAGAAGGCTTATTTGTTTGTGCGGCGGGAATCCCAATTCGCTGGCCTTTTGTAAAACGTGGTCGATCAACTCTTCGGGAAACTTGACGCCCTCTTTGTGGTACTCTGTGAGCCGGGTTACGAGCATTTCCATGTCACTGGTAAAAGAATAAAGGTTGGTTATTGTGTGTGTACCGTTAGTATATTAGTTATTTGTTACACAGTGCAAAGTCGCTTTATAACTGCGTGTTCAATTTTGATGACTAAAATTGAAATAGAATAAAATAGAAGAGCACAAGGTCAAAAATCTTTGCGCCGCGGATCCCGTGGCACATGACGAGAGTGAATATAGTTACTGTTGGTCCGCGAGCCAGTGGTCCGCCACATGCGTGAACACAGCGGCGTGGTCGGCGTCCACGCGCAGACACTGCAGCAAGGAATGTAGCGGCGCGCCGCGGATCCCGTGGCACATGACGAGAGTGAATATAGTTACTGTTGGTCCGCGAGCCAGTGGTCCGCCACATGCGTGAACACAGCGGCGTGGTCGGCGTCCACGCGCAGACACTGCAGCAAGGAATGTAGCGGCGCGCCGCGGATCCCGTGGCACATGACGAGAGTGAATATAGTTACTGTTGGTCCGCGAGCCAGTGGTCCGCCACATGCGTGAACACAGCGGCGTGGTCGGCGTCCACGCGCAGACACTGCAGCAAGGAATGTAGCGGCGCGCCGCGGATCCCGTGGCACATGACGAGAGTGAATATAGTTACTGTTGGTCCGCGAGCCAGTGGTCCGCCACATGCGTGAACACAGCGGCGTGGTCGGCGTCCACGCGCAGACACTGCAGCAAGGAATGTAGCGGCGCGCCGCGGAACCCGTGGCACATGACGAGAGTGAATATAGTTACTGTTGGTCCGCGAGCCAGTGGTCCGCCACATGCGTGAACACAGCGGCGTGGTCGGCGTCCACGCGCAGACACTGCAGCAAGGAATGTAGCGGCGCGCCGCGGATCCCGTGGCACATGACGAGAGTGAATATAGTTACTGTTGGTCCGCGAGCCAGTGGTCCGCCACATGCGTGAACACAGCGGCGTGGTCGGCGTCCACGCGCAGACACTGCAGCAGGGAATGTAGCGGCGCGCCGCGGAACCCGTGGCACATCACTAGTCGCGCGGCCGCTGCAACTATTACATTCGTCTCGCCGTGGCTCTTCTCTATCTCACTGCAAACAATTTACAACACGTTTACACATTCTTCTCAAACATGCTTGGAAATGTGAGCATTACTTTGACAACCTTCTTCGAGATAAATCGAAATTGCTGTACTGGCCAAATATTTGTGAACAGCGGCCAGCAAAAGTTGTATGAAAATCCATATCTGACGTGTTTTACGGCCAGATAAATTATTGTACATGTAAACTCATATCTGTAGTGTTATTTAAAAATGGAATTATTATTATTAGTCCAACAACAACAGACTTCAATCGCGTACAAAGTTCGAACAGTTCGCTGAAATTGGTGCATACAATTTTGGATTATTTTTGAATTATCAAAAACGGCTCAGCCGACCTTTGAAGTATGACCTATGAAACAAAAAAGTTAAAATCAAGTCATATTCAAAATAGGCTTCTAATAAAAAAAAAAGAAAAATTGCATGACAAAAGTACCAGGCGCCCAGAACTAATTCTGAAATTTGATTTGATAATTCAAAAATAATCCAAAATTGTACGGAGCTTACCTACCTTTTCAATAGTATGTTGTCTTCGGTAGGTTTGAGTTTCCTCAATGAAGTAAATCTTCGCATTATTTGAGAAAAGTACTATACAAGCCTTGGCCACAACTAGGCATTGATGGACTCGTATATGTGCCTCGGCCCCCAACTCACGCACATCCATTAATGCCTCTGTTGCTGGCCGCTGCAGTAATGTACTAATGACGAGTAACTGAGAAGTTTGCTAAAGTCGCAGTTATTTTTAAGAGGGGTATAGGTATTGTAGGAGGGATATTGTCTCTGCACTCACGTCCAGATGCCCTCGTCCCTGGGCACCTGCGCGTTGTCGACGATGCCCTGCACCGTGGAAGAGTGGAATGTCTCGAGGAAGCGCGCCCGCCGAGCCAGTTCTGCGCCCACTTGAGCCCACGTCTGTTCACTGCAATCAATATTGAAGTTTTTCATTCTTGACGTAAATACGTCTTTAAAATAGGCATGATGACTAAAAAAATATAATTAGTCCGTCAGTCTATCAAAAAATATTAGACACGTCCTTTTTCTTCGGTCTTAAACAAAAAATGATGAAGATGTATCCCGTCAAAGTTCCGCGTGACATCACAAGTGCCATACAAAATTTTATAGACTTCTGTAAGAGAGGTGACGTCACGACTCCCACTCCCAAACTTTGACAAGGTTTATCTTTGTCATTTGTTGTTTTTTTGATAATCTAACTCACGGACTAATTAAATTTTTGAATTTTTTACCCAGTCATCATGCTTATTGCAATATAGGGAGGCAAGTCAAACAAACTAATGATAACAAAATCGGCGGATACAGTTTGGTGTTGCAGCTTCAAATCTATCATGTTAACCCTAAATTCAATTACATTGTTGGATAGCTAGAACATCAAAGAATTTATTACACTAAGTGAAGACTGAAGCATCGCGGGGAGTGGAGGGAGAAACGTCGTTCAGTAGTTTTTGCGTGAAAGAGTAACAAACATCCATACATCCATCCATCCATCCTTACAAACTTTCACGTTTATAATATTAGTAGGATAGTAGGCTGCAAAAATTGTATGATCATCAAGCTCTCGGTGAATATCCAGCGGTGGATTCCCAATGGCTGGGTTTAGTTATATTTCACTACGTCCAGTGTGATCCGTGTGGTCAATGAGGGTTCAGTTACGAATCGCCCGACTTCATTGCTTCTCGCAACACTTTGGATGATTGTCTGCATTTACAATTTTAAAATGGAGAAACATAAACATAAGGCTAGAGACACTTACTTTTTGTTGAATTTGAAGTCATTCTCCTGCTCCTGCTGACAGTAGTCCACCGCTTGGTTTATCATCACGGTGCGAGTGTTCGGTGGCACTCTGCAAGAATAAAAAAAAAACGATTCGAGTAGAGCATACACCACACGTACACTGAAATGGATCTCGGTGTCACGCTTCGATTCAAACTTTTACGAAAATATTTGACCAAAAAACTCGATTGACAAATAAAAAACTATGTCAAATGGCGTAAGTAGTAGTGAGTTAAGTGGTTAAAGGTTTTGTCACGGGAGAATCCTTCTACAATAATAGCGCCCGTGTTTTCATATATTTTGTTCAAAGCAAAACACACTTGGCGTCAGATTCGCAGAGTCGTGACGACAAGCAAAGGGAGTCGCGCGACAGCGCAGCGCAGTGGTCTCGAACCTACCGATTTTTCGGTATTTCTACCGATTTGGCCCCTTTTCTACCGGTATACCGAAATGAAGCTATTTTTCAAAGATTTCTGAGATTGTTACACGATTTTTTACAATTTTCTACCGAATTTTAAGTAATTGGGATAATTTCTCCCGATTTTCTACTGAATTTCAAACTATGAGCGAGCCGAGACAAAACTGAGGGGTAGCGGATAGGACTATGGACTACCATGACCTCTGGGGGACCACCCCAGGATTTGGTGCTGTAGGACGTCTGTCGTAACGACTAGTCGCCGAAGCAAGCGACAGCTCCGCGTCTAGACGCGGCGACAAGACGCCACATGCAAACGACAACGCCGCGGCTTCTCGCGGCATCAAGTCGCCCAGTGTGCGACGGCTCCGACTTCTCCCGTAGCGGGATCTCCCAATATTAAGGGGTAAGACATTTACCGTTCGAGTGCGGCGTCGGAGAAACATGTGTCGTCGACGAACTGGAGCAGATCGTCTTTAGAGAGCTTGTTGAAGTAGCTCGCGCACTGCCGGTACTGCTGCATCCACTTCTTGTTCGTGGCTTGGTTCGTAGGCACCTGCCGGAAAAATAGTTTTTTATACTATTATAGCGCTGCAGCCAGTGCATTGCAAGACGGCTCCGCGCGCGAGCACTCGCGTCAACTCGAGATAGATGACCAAATGTTGTCCAAACTAGTCACGAGTGTTATGACTTATGATTAGGGGCTGGATTATATGCATTTGCATGTTTGCATATTTAAGCCATTCTCAGCGGTAATAGCGTATTTTACATTTTACCTAAGATAGTAGTGCGCTCACTTTGCCTTCTGAAATGATAATATCGCCAAATTTATTAAATAGGTACATTTTAAATGATCGAAGAAACAATTTGACCATTGAACATTTGGAAAGATATTTGATGGTTTACTTTTATACCTGCAGTAGTCAGATCTGTGTCGCAGGCAGCATCGCCCACCTCCGACAAAAGAATTTAGACAATATAATGAAGAGAATTAGTAATTTAGTACAGAAATTATTAAATAACAAATTACAGACATATAACAATGTACCTAATCAAGATTGCGAACTTCAGGCAGGAAAATCCATATCTAACGTTTGGATTGTGTGTGTGTGTGTGTGTGTGTGTGAGAGGGTGTGTGTGTGTGTGAGTGTGTGTGTGAGTGTGTGTAAATAACGGATATAATACGGTCAACAAAAGACTCACGCTGAAGAAGTACTTGGTGAGCCACTTGGTGTAGAGCGAGTTGAGCGGCACGGGGGTCCGCACGGCGGGCGGCAACGTGCGCAGGAACTTGCCGACCATCCCCACGTTCTCGGGCTTCATCACTTGCAGCATGTGCGCGGTGAACTCCGCGGCGGACGCTTGCTCTATCACCAACTTGTAGTCGAGATCTGTAAAGTAAGTTATTTTTTGCCAGCATGGTCACACTGCCAACTGGCAGTGGGCTTGAGCATTTGGATTATCTTTAGATCTTCAAGGGTCTGTGGATGATCAAATTATTACACACTTTTATTTAACTTGTTATGAATGAACCTATGTTTGTAAGTTCGGGTAAAATCTTGCAAATTAAATTAGACCAGAGTCCCGGTTTCCGATATCTTACCTGGAGAGGCCGCCTTGGCTTTCTTCAGCAGCTTGACATGGTCAGCGGCAGTAAGGCCCGCTATGAGCGGCTTTTCGTCTACTCCTTTCAGAAGCGTGAACAGCGTAATGAGAGCCGAGTGGTCGTTGCCGGCCAGTTGCGGGTACAACGTCTCAATTATGCTGGAAAAGAGATAATGCAAAAATATATCGAGCTTAGGCTATTACCTTGTACAATGTACATTCATTAATTTGCTTTGTTTGTTTTGGAAAATAATTTTCCTATAATTTTCTTTCAGAACAGTCTTAATTTAAAGGAATTTCATATTTTCGGACCGTATCATCTTTTAATATTGCTTGTAACATAAGATTCTGTCCAAACACACCGCAAGCATCATGACGACTAAGTAAAGAGTCTCCCTTAGTGATTCATCATAATTATGTAGCTCCGAAAATTCGATTGCTATAAATTTTTATTGTTAGGGCGCTCAAGGCTTAAGAAAACATTGTAAGGAATGAATAATTTAGCGTACAGAGGGGTTAGTACAGGACAGTTTACACGTAAATTGAAACTACAGTATACTCTCTGTCTCTATACATTTTTGTACAGTTCGAAAACGAGGAAGAACTAACAGAAATGTATGGAGCCACACACAAACGTGCAAGTTTTAAGTAAACTATTCAAAACCACTGTACTAAAGGCTCAGGAAATCGCCAATCAGCATGGTGAATATGGCTCAATTCGCTTTCGAATCGAACAGGTCTGATTCAGCGGTGGGATCTTATTCTTATTCAGTGTGGGAGCGATAAGTCCTGCACTGACGTCCCGCATGGGGTGTTTTGTGCATTTCCCCCTCCAGAGTCTACCCGAGCCAGCCCAGCTCCTTAAAGTAGCAGAGCGTGGCCCTGGGCTGCTGGCATAACTGCTCCAGTAGCTTAGATGGCAGCGGTAGGATATTAAAAGTCTAACACGAAAGTGTTAAACTTACCATTGGTGCGTATATTCGGGTCGTTCCTTCGGCGTATTGTCAACAATCAAGTGTGGCTTGTTGATCGCCACCGCCGCGTGCTGCAGCCACACTACTACAGCATCCAATGAATATTTTACCCCTGGTTCAGCGGTGGAATATTAAAAAGCTAACACTAAAGTGTTAAACTCACCGTTGGTGCGTATATTCGGGTCGTTCCTTGGGCACAGTGTCAATAGTCAAGTGCGGCTTGTTGATCGCCACCGCCGCGTGCTGCAGCCACACTACTACAGCATCCAATGAATATTTTACCCCTGGTTCAGCGGTGGAATATTAAAAAGCTAGCACTAAAGTGTTGAACTCACCGTTGGTGCGTATATTCAGGTCTTTCCTTCGGCATATTGTCAACAATCAAGTGTGGCTTGTTGATCGCCACCGCCGCGTGCTGCAGCCACACTACTACAGCATCCAATGAATATTTTACCCCTGGTTCAGCGGTGGAATATTAAAAAGCTAGCACTAAAGTGTTGAACTCACCGTTGGTGCGTATATTCAGGTCTTTCCTTCGGCATATTGTCAACAATCAAGTGTGGCTTGTTGATCGCCACCGCCGCGTGCTGCAGCCACACTACTACAGCATCCAATGAATATTTTACCCCTGGTTTAGCGGTGGAATATTAAAAAGCTAACACTAAAGTGTTAAACTCACCGTTGGTGCGTATATTCGGGTCGTTCCTTGGGCACAGTGTCAATAGTCAAGTGCGGCTTGTTGATCGCCACCGCCGCGTGCTGCAGCCACACTACTACAGCATCCAATGAATATTTTACCCCTGGTTCAGCGGTGGAATATTAAAAAGCTAGCACTAAAGTGTTAAACTTACCGTTGGTGCGTATATTCGGGTCGTTCCTTGGGCACAGTGTCAATAGTCAAGTGCGGCTTGTTGATCGCCACCGCCGCGTGCTGCAGCCACACTACTACAGCATCCAATGAATATTTTACCCCTGGTTCAGCGGTGGAATATTAAAAAGCTAGCACTAAAGTGTTGAACTCACCGTTGGTGCGTATATTCAGGTCTTTCCTTCGGCATATTGTCAACAATCAAGTGTGGCTTGTTGATCGCCACCGCCGCGTGCTGCAGCCACACTACTACAGCATCCAATGAATATTTTACCCCTGGTTCAGCGGTGGAATATTAAAAAGCTAGCACTAAAGTGTTGAACTCACCGTTGGTGCGTATATTCAGGTCTTTCCTTCGGCATATTGTCAACAATCAAGTGTGGCTTGTTGATCGCCACCGCCGCGTGCTGCAGCCACACTACTACAGCATCCAATGAATATTTTACCCCTGGTTCAGCGGTGGAATATTAAAAAGCTAGCACTAAAGTGTTGAACTCACCGTTGGTGCGTATATTCAGGTCTTTCCTTCGGCATATTGTCAACAATCAAGTGTGGCTTGTTGATCGCCACCGCCGCGTGCTGCAGCCACACTACTACAGCATCCAATGAATATTTTACCCCTGGTTCAGCGGTGGAATATTAAAAAGCTAGCACTAAAGTGTTGAACTCACCGTTGGTGCGTATATTCAGGTCTTTCCTTCGGCATATTGTCAACAATCAAGTGTGGCTTGTTGATCGCCACCGCCGCGTGCTGCAGCCACACTACTACAGCATCCAATGAATATTTTACCCCTGGTTCAGCGGTGGAATATTAAAAAGCTAGCACTAAAGTGTTGAACTCACCGTTGGTGCGTATATTCAGGTCTTTCCTTCGGCATATTGTCAACAATCAAGTGTGGCTTGTTGATCGCCACCGCCGCGTGCTGCAGCCACACTACTACAGCATCCAATGAATATTTTACCCCTGGTTCAGCGGTGGAATATTAAAAAGCTAGCACTAAAGTGTTAAACTCACCGTTGGTGCGTATATTCGGGTCGTTCCTTGGGCACAGTGTCAATAGTCAAGTGCGGCTTGTTGATCGCCACCGCCGCGTGCTGCAGCCACACTTCTACAGCATCCAATGAATATTTTGCTGCTAGGGATAGAGCCATATCTAGATGCTCTTTTTGCGGAGACCTGCGAAAAGAAACTGAGTTGAACCATAATATAAAATTAATCTACCTGAGTCAGATTTCGTTTACTTTATACAGGGTTATCCAGAACTGGTGTACTAAGCCGTAAGGAGGTGATTCAGACTATCATTATGAACAACGTTTGCTACGGGGCCAACCCGAAATTCGACAAAAAACTAACTGTTCCATACAAAACTGCAACTTAAAATCAACGAAATGTATGAAACAGCTGATTTTCTTTCTCGAATTCCGGGTTGGCCCCATATTAAAAGTTCATCCATCCATCAGCCATAAGAAGTCCACTGCTGGACATAGGCCTCCCCTATGGATCTCCAATAAGACCGGTTGGAAGCGGCTTGCATCCAGCGCGATCCCGCGGTCTTAATGAGGTCATCCGTCCACCTTGTGGGTGGACGTCCTACGCTGCGCTTGCCGGTACGTGGTCTCCACTCGAGAACTTTTCGACCCCATCGGTCATCAGTCCTCCGCGCTATGTGGCCTGCCCATTGCCATTTCAACTTGCCAATCCGTTGGGCTATGTCGGTAACTTTGGTTCTTCTACGGATCTCCTCATTTCTGATTCGATCTCGCAGAGAGACTCCGAGCATAGCCCTCTCCATAGCTCGTTGGGCTACTTGGAGCTTACCAATAAGGCCCATAGTGAGAGACCACGTTTCTGTGCCATAAGTCATCACTGGCAACACACACTGGTCGAAAACTTTCGACTTGAGGCACTGAGGTATGTCGGACGAGAAGACGCTACGCAATTTTCCGAACGCTGCCCAGCCGAGTTGGATTCGGCGATTGGCCTCTTTCTTGAAGTCGGACCTACCTAACTGGGCTACTTGTCCTAGGTAGACGTACGAGTCAACGACTTCAAGAACCGAGTTCCCAACAGAGATCGGGGTGGGTACAACATGGGAATTACACATAACTTTCGTCTTGTCCATGTTCATTTTAAGACCCACCTGTTGAGAAACCCGATTGAGGCCTTCGAGCATCGTGCTGAGCTCTTCCATCGATTTTGCCATGACTACTATATCGTCGGCAAACCGAAGGTGAGTGAGGTATTCGCCATTGACATTGATGCCGAATCCTTTCCATTCCAGGAGCTTGAAGGCGTTCTCCAAAGTAGCCGTAAACAGTTTCGGAGAAATTACGTCTCCCTGTCTTACGCCTCTTTTTAAAGGGATCGCCTTGGAGCTCTCTTCCTGTACTCGGACCGACATAGTGGCGTTATTATACAAGCACTTCAACACTTCGATGTACCGATAGTCAATACGGCATCGTTGGAGAGACTCGAGCACAGCCCAAGTCTCGACCGAATCAAAGGCTTTCTCATAGTCCACAAACGCTAAGCAAAGTGGCAAGTTATACTCTTCGGTCTTCTGTATAACCTGCCGTAGCGTATGAATGTGGTCCATGGTACTAAAGCCCTTTCGGAAACCGGCTTGTTCGGAAGGCTGGAAGTCATCAAGCCTGCGCTCGAGACGATTCGTAATGACCCTTGAAAACAGCTTATAAACATGGCTCAGAAGCGAGATGGGTCTGTAGTTCTTCAATAAGGTGTTGTCACCTTTCTTGAAAAACAACACCACCACGCTTCTGTTCCATGCTTCTGGCGTGATGCCCTCGAGGACGACGGTGTTAAAAAGCTTCTGGAGGACTTTTAGTACCGGTGTTCCACCCGCTCTCAGGAGCTCTGATGTGATACCGTCATCACCCGGCGCCTTGTTGTTCTTAAGCTGATTCAGGGCCATTCTAATCTCGTACAGGCTGATGTCTGGGATATCTTCGGTGAAGTGTCGGGTCAGCTTGGCTCTTGGATCTTTGGCCGCGCTGCTAACAGGCTTAGCGACCGAAGCGTATAACTGTCCATAAAACCTTTCGATCTCCTCTAATACCTCTGCCTTGGTCGACGCTAAACTTCCATCTTCTCTCTTCAGCTTTGTCAATTGGCTTTGTCCAATAGACAAATCTCTTGCGAACACTTTGGAGCCTTTGTTCCGCTCTATTGTCTTTTTAATATGTTTAGTATTAAAAAGACGGATGTCGTGCCGCAAGGATTTCGAAATTTGTCTATTGAGACGCCTATATGACTTTGCATCATCGGAAGACTGCAATCTTAGCGAGCGTCGTTCGGCCATGAGATTTACAGTGTGATCGGAGAATTTCTGCGGTTTATTTGAACGGTGGGGTCTAAAGAACTTAGCACCCACCGTTTGGACAGTTTCTACGAGCCCGTTGTTGATCTCGTCCACCGACGCAAGGTTCTCTAGGCAAGCAAAACGATTCGAGAGCTCGATCTGAAAGTCCTCGGGGTTTTGGATATGTTCACGAGTAGGTCGGAGCGTGGACTTCATCAGGCGGGACCTTTCGAGCTTAACATTAATATCTAATGTGCCTCGTACAATTCTGTGATCGCTGCCGGTTTTCAACCTGTGGATCACGGAGACATCATTAAATATTCGTCTCTCGGTGGTCATGAAGAAGTCTATCTCGTTTTTCGTGGAACCATCAGGGCTCATCCAGGTCCATTTCCTGTGAGGCGGCTTCTGGAAGAAAGAGTTCATCATAAAGAGTTCCTCTCTCTCCAGAAAGTCAGCCAGCCTCTGGCCCCTAGGGTTCCGTTGCCCATATCCATATTGCCCCACCCTCAGCTCATCGTCGTTTTTTCTGCCCAACTTTGCGTTGAAGTCCCCCATAACAACAGTGAAGTGGGTCTTAGACATATGAATGGCCCGACTTACGTCCTCATACATAGTCTCCACTTCATCATCTGGGTGTGACGATGTCGGTGCGTATACCTGAATGACCTTCAGCGAATACCTCTTGGATATTCTGAGTATTAGGTATACCACCCTGCTCGACACACTTTCGATGGTAATAATAGATTATAATAATATATTAAAAGTTGTTCATAATTAATCACCTCCTTCCGGCTTGGTACACCAGTTCTGGATAACCCTGTATAGTCTTAGGTAACCGCCTTCTGTTCTATTGGGCCATAATAGGCTGTAAATAATGCAACGAGAAGAAATCAACATTTCATTGAATCTCTTTCCCATTTGTTACTCGTATTTTAAGTTTTAAACAGTCCCCGCTCTCGAGATAAATTCTTAAAGTAACATAATATGTCACAAGCGTGTAAAGGGTACAAAGTTCAGTTTTATAATTATCTTATTTATAATTAGGTCGTGGAGTTTCAGCGCACAGTCCTGCTTCCTGCTCCTATACCGCTTCTCTAACGTTATTTTACACTTTTATAATATTCATATATTCAATTTATTCATAAAATATTTAATTTTCATGACAATAAAGGTCGGATCACACCGAGGCGGGAGCCGCGAGAAAGCGATCCGATAGCGGTCCAGTGCAAAGCAATAGCGCCGGATCGCGCCCGCTTGTTATGTGTCAGGTTGCATACAAATACGAATATTACAAAAAAATTCCGTCCCGGATCGCGATCGCTTTCCCGCACTTCCCACCTCTGTGTGAATCGGCTTTAACTAACTGTTACCTAGCGAGCCGGTAGACGACCTCCCGGCGATAATCCTCGTCCGCATTGAACAGCAGCCCGTTAACGTTGAACCCGAGCGCGCGCAGAGAGTTGCTCTCCGCCATCCCCGACAGCCGCGAGATGCAAGTGCGGATTATGTCCAGTTGTTCTTCTGTCGCGTTCTGCTTCTCTAACGTTATTTCCGCCATCTGGGGGAAAGCTAAACTATTGTAGTAAAAAATAATTGTATCAGTAATAGTTTATTTACTTTTTGAGAGATATTAATTGAAGCGCAATATTCTCGATATCAAAATAATCGTTGATTATGAGCTGATTTACGTGCATGAGTGTAGGCAAGTGATATAATGTGACGTATCATGGTGTTCCGTGTTTTTACCAATACTCCATAGACGCCTCTAGTAAAGGCTCCACCGCTTTACTGAGGTATGACTTGGACTATATTTGGACTTGACCGTGACTTTATTGGACTATGTCGTGACTACGACAGTGACTATTTTGATAAATATATCAAAAATTATGGAAACTAATTACTTGGCACTGGCAAATGCACAATAATGCGATGCCAAAACATAAAAGAAAAAGAAGATGAAACGCATGGGCTGCGTCTGTGTGGATTGACTCTATGAGCCGTGACGTCACTCACCGCTCTGGGCTCGGTGCGGTACACGCTGTCCCCGAGTTCAGTGGAGTTGCACTCGACGAGGGTCGCGTACAGCGCTGCGCTTAGCGCCGCGTCTGTGTGGTTCGACTCTATGAACCGTGACGTCACTTCGCTGTTTTGTGTCGCACGGAATAAGCACGCCACGCTCAACGCGGTGTCTTTGTATAGAAGCTCTTCGGCGCATTTCTGGACCACTGCAAAAGTTAAACGTTAATTTAAAAAAAATCGATTGCGATGCAGACTTGATGGCGGCTGTTTACCTAATTTGCATTAATAACCCGACATAAGCCTAGAAAAAAACTAGTAGTTCTCCGGACAGTGGACCTCGCGACACATCTCTTTGAGTGAATCTTCATAAGCCTATACATAGATAATTTAAATTTTATTTTCAATTATTTTATTATTGTTTAATTTTTAATATAAACCTTGTTTTGTAAATTTAATTATGTAATGTTTTATATTTGGGATTTGATGTGTAATGTTTATACATTGTAATAAGTTTTTTATGGACGTAAGTCTGAACAATAAACATTTTCATTTTCATTTCATTTTCATATGATTACATCTCCACTTGCTCTTGACCGATTTGGTTCATACTCGCAAATCTTGTTATCTATCAAAAATCGCCGACGACAAAAAAAAACGATTAATAAAAATAGAACCGGTGTACCAAGTTTCGTCAAGATTCGTTGAAAAATGAAAACCAAAATCTGGACAGATGAAAGCAAAATCGCCGTGTTTAAAGAGGAGTGAAAAGAAAAATCCATTAAAAATTAAATATGCGTACCTTCACACTCCATCTCCTCATTGTAACCATCTTCTAGACTGTTCTGTATATAAAACCAGTTGAGAACATCGTGTCCGACCGGCGTCCGACCATCCAGAGAGTCCGGGACAGAAAACCGGTCGTAGCGGTAATAATGATCCGACGTAGCGTGCTCCGGGTATAAAGACTGGTAGAACTCTTGTAAGTGGACTGTGCGGTCGGTGGCATCGAGTGCCGCGGTTTTTGAGTCTCTGCAAATTTAATCTCAGATTTATTAACCGACGAAACGAAGAAGGCTCTCAAGTTGACGCTTTATATATATTTTTTATGTATGACCACGCATAACTTTTTACAGAGTAGTCCACTTTAAATATTTTTTTGTTTGATAGATCACACAGGACAGGTAAATAAATTTTGTTAAAATCGGCTGATCCATTTTTGATAAATCAACAATAATGTAAAAATTCTACATCGGTCCGTGCGAACTATTCGAATTCTGTACACGGTTTAAGTCAGTTATGCCATTTTGCGAAAAAATATTATTTGTGTACAAGTTTCCGTACGAGTTTGCGTATGAGGACATACGAGCTGTCAGGATGGACGAGTGTAAGGTTTTGATTTAAAAAATAGACGATGTCTGATAGAAGGCCGGATGCCGATGATACTCTACAAAAGCCGTATAAATCCTTATACTAATACTAATATTATGAATCCGAAAGTGTGTTTTATGGTTTATTGGTTTGTTGCTGCACGCAGCCAGTTGCTGCGTGTAAGAGGAACAAACCAACAAACAATTGTTTTTTATTTGGCATGGACATAGTTTGAAAGACAGAAAGATATAGGCTACTTTTTATCCCAAAAAATATAATGTTCCCATGGGATAGCACAAAAATTAAAATACCACGTAGTCGAAGCAGCGGGCAAAAGATAGTACAAAATGTCACTTGAGTACTAATTTAGTATCACTGTTCCGGCTTCATGAAATGTGTCTAGCTCGTGGTGTAATTTGTTTTAACTTCTTTCAAGTAATATGTTTAAAGCTTAGAGAACTTACCCTAAAGCGAATTTCTTCTGAAAGGAATCCAGGAGGTAGTTAAAAAGCGGCACTTTCTTCTCGCAGTGGGGCGCCACCAAGTCTTTCTTTTCTATCACAGGCTAGAAATAATAAAAATATGTTGTTGAAAGGATTGAAAGAACAGAAACAACACCAAATAGAATTATTTTGGTACAGGTTAAGGCTCAGAATAAGGACTAAAGTAATAGAAACCGTACTAAAATAGCAAGATATATACATCACTTTGTCCTATTTTAAATATGAAATAAGGTGTTAGAAAAAGATGCACATACGACCCGAACGTGTATGTGCATCTTTTACCGTTATGTAATTTCGAAGGGTTTCACAAACTAGCATTGAGTTTTCTCGGCTGTCCAAATTCAAAAAGGCAAAAAGTAGGAACGTTAAATGATTAGATATTTGAACCTTCTGCTGGAACAGAGGGTTCAAATTTCTGATCATATCGCAAACGACAAAGTGTACCAAATTTTAACCATTTTGACATTCCAACTTGTGATTTTGACGTAAGCCGACATGCGTATGTTGTATAACTAGATATGAAATAAGACAGTTGTAACGCAGTATTTACTTGAGTAAAATTTAGCATTATTACTTGTCATTATTCTGAAGGTATAATTTTACAGCTTCAAAACGAAACTATTGTTATAGCGGCCAGCAACCGAGGCATTGATGGACGTGCGTGAGTTGTGGGCCGAAGCGAAACCGAGGCATACATACGTGAGTCCATAAATGCCTAGTTGTGGCCAAGGCTCGTATAGTACTTTTCTCAAATAAAGCGCAGAAATTATTTACTAATTGAAATAAAATCAAAATCTAATATCCAAAATAAAACCTTTGATTAGTTACCTCATCGGTTGCCATGTTACGGACTAAAAAAATAATCATTTTCAAATTACACGACAGATATGAGTTTGCATAGTAATTTATCTGGCCGCAAAACACGACAGATATGGATTTTCATACAACTTTTGCCGGCCGCTGGTCGCAACAGCAATTTCGCATACATTTTCTCAAACACCATTATTTTGACAACCTTTTTCGAGATAAATCGAAATTTACTAAATAAAATTACTTACTATTATTACGCGTATTATTTGAGAAAAGAACTATGCAAGTCTTTACCACTACTATAGGCCGACCGCTTAACGCGCGTATCGCCTGCGGTTAAGAAGGGAGCGGGGGGAGATGTTACCGGGTGGGTGACAGGGGTGAGACGTTAGCTCTCCGCGTACCCCGTCAGCCCCCTCGGTCAGCCTATAGGCATTGATGATCTCACACATGTGTGCCTTCCTTGGTCCTCCTTCCTTGGTTCCTAGATACTGAATTAGCTGAGCAAAACGGCTCAAAAAATATGGTCCATATATGGTGCCTATCCATACCAATTTTGACAGGTTTGACATATTAAGTACGCGCTCATTGTCAAAGATCTGGGTCGTTTTCTTTGTGATTAATGTTTATGTTTGTCCATCTAAACAGATGTATAATCAAAGTTTTGAATGTAAACTTGATCTTTAAGATCTTTACATAACAAAAGATTTTTTTTGATAAAAAAGTGTCAATCGATTTCTATAGCGTCGTACACGAAAACTAACCGTGGTGACGGCGTCAGCGAATTCGTCGTCGGTGGACGGCCAGCGCTCGGACAGGTGATGGTGAGCGGACTCCTTCAGGGCCACGCCCATCTGCTGGAACCCTTCCAGCTCCAGGCACAATCTACAACAACGCGACACACGGTATATCACATCACCTGCCAGATTGCGCCAAAAGTGCAGCTTCCAATATACATAGTCACTACGTAAAACAAAGTCGCTTCCCGCTGTCTGTCCCCATGTATGCTTATATCTTTAAAACTACGCAACAGATTTTGATGCGGTTTTATTAAATAGATAGTGATTCAAGAGGTAGGTTTATATGTATAATACACCTGTGCGAAGCCGGGGCGGGTCGCTAGTTATAAGTATAAAAGTGAATCGTGGTTGTTAGTCTCGCTAAAACTCGAGAACCGATTTGGCTAATTCTGGTCTTGAAATATTTGTGGAAATAAAGGTTTAAAAGGTGAGAAAACTTATAAAAGTTGCAAGAAAAATAATAAAAACATTAATTTCATTTTCCCATACAAAATGTTCCTGCGTGTAAAAGTTGTCATTAGTGAGATGATGAGATATAAAAGCATTAATTAGAACTGTTACTTCTGAGCAAAGCTTACTATTCGGTAAAAAAATACCTAAACAATGTAATTACTATTATAATTTAACATGTAAATTTATATGTATCAATAAACAATCTGTATCTGTACAGCCTGTAGGTCTCGGTCGCGTCATGTAAAATGAGCGCTAAAATTAAAGCTCCACCCAAGGAGAAGATATATGTATAAGCCCTATTACGACCAATGGCTACTCCATGCTACCTCAAAGAAGTTTATTACGCCTATATCCACTCAATAATGTCTTACGGTATAATTTTATGGGGAAATTCCACAGACAATGAACGAATATTAAAAATGCAGAAACGTGCCATCAGAGTTTTAGTGAGAGCAAAGTACAGAGATTCATGTAGGGATTTGTTTAAGAGCTTAAACATACTAACATCAGTGTCGGTATATATTTTTGAAATTGTGAAATATGTTCGCGAAAATCTACATATGTATCAAACTCGTGGTGAACAAACAAAAAATGTCAATTTTCGCCATAAGGACAGATTACTAGTAGTAAGGCATAGGTTGCACAGATCTACTAAAAATCCGATAGTAATTGGACAGCAGCTATACAATAAACTGCCGATCTGTATCAGAAATGCTACAACTGATAGGGCTTTTTGTTCTAATGTTAGGAATCTTCTAATCTCTAAAACCTTGTACAAAATTGACGATTATATAAAAAGTGATTACCGGGATTATAAAATGCAACCTGACTAAATAATATTATTTATTCTAATTCATAAAATTGTACGTACCTATTATTTAATTGTAGGTAGATATTTTTGACGAAGCCCCTATACAGCGAATTTTTTTACATTAATTAAATATTAGCTTTAGTTATTTATAAATAGTTACTTTTGATTATGCTACTGTAGATACTTTAGAGTGTTATTATGCTATTTTTGACATGTACTGCTATGTGATATATTTATTAATTTTGAATGGTTATTTCTGACAATTATATTGCAGATATTTTATTACAGTATATCTGACATCTTATTTTTTTAATATTGTATTTTTAATGTAATGTACCGAATTTATTACTAATTTATTGCAAAAATTTTTTTTTAATATTGTATTTTTAATGTAATTACCGAATTTTTAACTAATTTATTGTAAAATTGTCCTTAATAATTTTGAAAGTCAATACATAATGACTGTTATTTCTGACGATTCGTTGGACGTTGCTTGTAGTATATTATATTGTATTGAACAAGTCCTAAGGGCGGGTGTGTGAGGGAGAAAGAAAAGATTGTTTTTCTCTTTCCCCAGTGTTGGTTGATTTATTGAAATCATAAAAAAGGCATCGTCATTTCTGCGAACAAAACGTCACCGCGATGCAGAATATTGATGGACGATACTAACGCCATCTAGTTTTACAATTTTGTACTAACAAATTCTACATACATCGCCCACCAAGGGCAAAGTGGAATCTTTGGCCTTAAATCATTTACAAAGTTACAACAATAGTTTAGTTAAGTTACTGAAAGTGTTACAATAATTTTATGTTAATTCCACGAAAGTTACAGGTGACTATTAAGCTAGGTTTTACTCATAAGGTGATAACAATAGGTAACAAATAACAAAGTTTATATATTAATGACAAGTTTTCATTAAAAATGTATACAATTTTAAATTAATGAGCGTTTCAACGCTTTAATGCTCTGACACAAGTGTTTAATCTTGCGTCACTGGTAAAATACATAGTTTGGTTACAGGTCTTTTAAGCGTACCGTTTTTGGTTTTCAATGTGACCACTCGAGTGATATTATCTGCGCCAGGATGGGTAGCAATTATTCGACCATAGAGCCAACGACATGGAGGTAAATTGTCCTCCTTCACTACCACTACATCCCCTAGGTTGGGCTGTGCAGTTTGACTCGACCACTTGTACCTATGTAAGAATTTCGCTAAATAATCCTGCGACCATTGTCGCCAAAAGGTTTGAAGCATACGTTGAGCGAGTTGCCATCTCCTCAAGGTACCTACGTTCAATTCCTCAACGTTGTAATCTGGTGCTGTTACTGGTGGCTCTCCTATTAGGAAATGTCCTGGTGTCAGTATAGTGTAATTGCCCGAATCGTCAGTAATGGTTGACATTGGCCGAGAGTTGAGACATGCCTCAACTTGAGCTAGAACAGTAGCCATTTCTTCGTAAGTTAACGTGGTGTTTGCCACGATGCGTTTGAGATGGTACTTTACTGACTTAACACCGGCTTCCCACAAACCTCCAAAGTGTGGAGAATGCGGTGGGATAAAATGCCATTCACAACCGGCTATTGCTAGAGCTTCTTTTACCTCGTTTTGAATGGATCTTTCTTCGGCAATGCTACACCTTTTAAGCTCTGCTGCAGCGCCTACGAAATTTGTACCATTATCACTCCAAAGGTGTGAACAATGGCCCCTGCGTGCCTGAAATCGCTTTAACGCTTGCAGGAACCCCTCAGAAGTAAGGTCACTCACAACCTCTAAATGAATTGCTCGGGTTGCCATGCATACGTATAAACATATGTACCCCTTGTAAGACTTGTGCCCTCTACCTTTAGTCGTGCGAATCTGTATCGGTCCGGCATAATCGACTCCGCTGTGATTGAATGCTCGCGTAGGTGTAACTCGAGCAGGAGGCAGCTGACCCATTACAGGATTCTTGGATGCAGCAGAAACCTTTACGCATGTGACGCATTTTCGGTAATGAGCCTTTACCAATTGTTTTGCACCGATAATCCAGTATTTGGACAGAATATACGCTAACATTAACTGTGGACCACCATGAAGCGTCTGTTTGTGAGCGTCTGAAATTATCAGGTTGGTCAGATGCGACTGTTTTGGAATCACAATTGGATGTTTTCTATCTACATTCAACTGAGAATGTTCCAACCTTCCACCGACACGTAATATGCCGTTACTGTCAATAAACGGATTAAGAGCTTGCAAACTGTTGCGCCTAGGTAAGTCTTGGCTCTTGTTTATTATGTCTATCTCTTCTTTAAAACCTTCCAATTGACATCTTTGAATGCAGTAGTCCAAAGATTTCCTCAGTTCCGTTGCAGTTAAATATCCAACCAGTCTTTGAGCTTTCGCTACCTTTAGGTTGTAGCTGAAACGTTTACAATAAGCTACTACCCGAATTGTTTTGGTTAGCGATGAAAATTTTGTAAGTGGGTCGTCAATGACAGCTGTGCAATGAGCCTTTACATGCTCTTCCTCCACTTTCGAATATATCTCTTTTGGTTTGGAATAGTGAATTTGTTCGTTGTATAAAAACTGTGGTCCATTAAACCACATTGTGTTGTGTATCAATGCCGACGGGACTTGACCTCTGGACGCTGCATCTGCTGGATTGTGTTTGGTAGGCACGTGTGACCAGTGGTGATTATCAAGGTTTGTCAGAATTTCAGACACACGGTTTGCCACGAATACCTTCCAGCGACTTGGGTGGCTGTTTAGCCACGCGAGGACTACCGTTGAGTCGGTCCAGGCATGTAAGTGATTTTTGTCTATGTTCATAACCGACGCAACTTCCACTAACAAGCGCGTTAACAAAACTGCGCCACATAATTCCAGTCGTGGGATTGATACTTGTTTTATCGGGGCCACCTTGGTTTTTGCTGATATTAAGGAGACATGGATCACTCCGTCGGCGTCTCTCACGCGTGCATATACTACAGCAGCATATGCATCTTTCGAAGCATCGCTGAATCCATGGAGCTCGATGTGATCGCCTGCCCTAAAGTCAATCCAACGAGGTATGGAAACGTTTTCTAAAAGTTTAAGTTCGTTTCTGTACGTTTTCCATTCGTTTAATATGTTAGATGGCACAGGTTCATCCCAATCTAGTCCTGCCAACCACAGTCGTTGAATAATCGCCTTTGAAATGACTATGCTCGGCCCCGCCCATCCAAGCGGATCGAAAAACCGACTTATGTCTGATATTATAGTTCTTTTTGTTGCAGGTTCTCGTACTTCAACTAAGTTGACTTGATAGCAGAATGAGTCATTGTTGCGGTTCCAGGTAAGTCCAACTATCTTCATGACTTCGTCGCTTTTAATTTTAAGTTTTTCCTCAACCTCAACTCTGACCTGATCTTTTTCATTTCCTTTCTCGCTATCTTTCATTTCTTGAAGTAGTTCATTACTGTTGCTTGTCCACTTTTGAAGACTGAATCCACCTTTTGCTAAAAGTTCGTTCATCTCCTTGTATAAAATTCTTCCTTCTTCTAGATTTTGAACTCCCGTCATCAGATCATCGACATAAAAATGTTTTAGTGTTTTTTCAGATGCTGCTGGGTACTCTGCGCTGTGATCGTGAGCCACTTGCTGAAGAGACTTCACTGCCAGGTAAGGTGCAGATGCGGTACCAAAGGTGACTCGGGTAAGTTTGTAGTGCTTAAGTTCTGATGTTTTTTCATCTGTCCACAGTATCCTTTGATAATCTGCATCCTGTTCTTCAACCTTCACTTGTCGATACATTTTTACGACGTCGGCTGCCATACAAATTGGGGCTTCTCTCCAATTCATGACGATATGTCTAAGGTCTGGTTGCAAGGTAGGTCCGACTAGAAGTTGGTCGTTCAATGAATAATCATTTTTTCCTTTACAGGAAGCGTCGAAGACAACCCTTACTTTTGTGGTATCCTTATCTTGCCTGACCACTGCGTGATGAGGTAAGTAGATTGCCTTTGAGTTATGGACTTCATCGTCTGGTACTTCCTCCATGTGACCCAGTGCCAGATACTCATTGATCACCTCACCATATTTTTTCTTCATGATTTTGTTCCTATATAGCCTCTGTTCCAATGACTTCAATCGTTTCTGGGCAATTTCTTTAGATCCGGTTACTTCTTTTGGAATGCCATTTTTGAATGGAAGACGAACGACATACCTGCCTTCTTCATCTCGTCGAGTTGTTTCAGCAAAATGTTCTTCACAGCGTCTCTGATCATCTGTGAAGAGTGCTTCGCGCGGTTGTTGAACATCACATTCAAGTTCCCAGAATTTTCTCAGCATTTGGTTGGTTTCGTCTGTACAGCAATGCATGACACTGATGCTTGAAGGAGTTTTTTCATTGGTATTTACGGTTCCAGAAAGAATCCAACCAAAGCTGGTGGATTGTGCTGTGGGTGTACCCACAGGTCCCCTTTTTATCTCACCTAGCAGTATTTTACTGTATATCTCTGCTCCCAAAAGGATATCTATCTTATTTGGAATGTAATATTGGGGATCAGCTAGTGCTTCTCCGATTTCGTCCCAATTGATTACTTCCACTCTTCTTGATGGGAGCAGAGAGGTGATGCTGTTAAGCACGTAAGCCCTAACAGGAATTTTGACATTTGCGTCAAACCGTGACTGTATTTCTATGGTGACCATAGCCTTGGAAACGATGTTTTTGTTTCCCCCTAAACCTGTTACTTGATTCGTGACTGATGATTTTCTCAAGCCTAAGTACTGAACTGTAGATTCAGTGACGAAGGATCCCTGCGACCCCTGATCGAGGAGCGCTCGAATCGAGTAACTTTGACCATTTTTGGCCATGGCCAAAACTATGGCCGTGGCAAGCAAAATTTCTTGCTGGCCTTTGCCGTTAGCAAAGCAAGAAACCACACCTGAGGTTGATGGACCTGCATTCGATGATGCCGGTGACGAAGAGGCACTTTCTGACGAAGTGGCCGCTCGCCCACCGTGATTAAATTCAGCTGTGTTCGAATTCACACTTGATCCCGCACCCTTAGGATGTAGCAGCGAATGATGGCTTCGTCTGCATATGCGACATTTGAACGAACTGCGGCAGTCTTTGGCAGAATGATTGCTACCCAAGCAGTTGAAGCACGCTTTATTGTCCAAGACAAACTTACGTCGAGCGTCAACTGATTCCTTGTGAAACCCTTTGCATTGATTTAATTTGTGGCCTTCCGAACAAAACGGACATGAAATTGTTGTTTCATTGCTTAAGTGAAGTGATTTTATCTTATTGGTTTGTGCTCTGAAACCTGGCGATGACTTTGGATCCAGAAACTCAATTGCTCGGAACCTTTGAGTGAGAAATTCTTTGAATTGTCCGTATGTGGGCAGTTCGTCCGATGAAATATTGGTACTGACATGGAACTCCCATTGACGTTTGGTTTCAGGATCCAATTTCAAAGACAATATATGAATAATTAGTATATCCCAGCTGTTCACATCAATGCCTAAGTTAGCGAGGGTTGCCAAACAGTCATTCGTTGTGTCTACCAAGTCTTTCAGGCCGTTGGCTGATTCGACTGTCAAATTCTTTTGGCTTAGCAGCCGTTTCAAAGCTTGATGTGAAATATACTTTTTATTATTGAACCTTTCCTCCAACAATTGCCAACATCGATCAAAGTTAGTTTCCTGGATGGGCACATGTCTTAGGAGCTGTTCCGCTTCACCGGTCAGATAACTCTTTAGATAATGTAATTTTTGTACATTATCCAAAGAATCATTCTGACCGATGAGCGATTGGAACAAATCCTTGAACGTGCGCCACTCAGAATACTGACCCGAAAAAGGCTGAATATTTATCTTTGGGAGTTTCACTTGTGATGCTATCGATTGACTGTAATTTGGTATAACATCATTTTTCTGTTGTTGTGGATTAAATTTAGAAGATAACATTTTCAACTCACATCTGTAGTCCAGAAATATGTCTTCGCATTTATCATATAATTCAGATTGTATATAGTCGGAAGACCTTATTTCCTCAGAGTCATAGCTGCGCAACAGATCTTTATGGCCTGCCAAAAATTCAGACCACAACTGCTCTACGGACTCGAGTCTTCCTTCTATATACTCCCTGGTTAATCTTTCTTTTGGCGATTTTTTGAAATTGACTTTGGCTTTTGAAATTCTGGAGTACAGATCGCGCTGAAAATTGATGATTAATTCCATTTTAATAAGACGTTAAAAAATCTGATTTTTATTCAAAGTAAATATTGATGTGCTAAAAAGTTAAAGTCGATGACAAAATATGAGCAAATTTTTCTAAGTGCCAAAAGTTACGAAAATATTCTATGTTAATGAAAGATTGAAGCTAAATTCTCTAAGTGTATGGAACCTTGTCGTAGTAAAAGTTTTGAAAATTGGCCGTAGGTTCCCCGTGGTTCCGTTTTTCTTAAAACTATTCTAAGTTCTAGCATGCACACTAAATAATACAAGTTTAAAGACGCAATGTGAAATTTAAAGTTAAATTAATTTTTGAAAGTTAAATTTAAACCACTATTTTATAGTCCAATTAATTCTCCAATTTTCTTCTGTTTTAATTAATGATGTAAAAGTTACTCACTGTTTCACTTCACTTATCCTTTTTTGCCGTTACTTCCGCTCCCAGTCGCTTCACTTCTTCGCACGTGACCTCACGTGACGGGACACGAACGGGCTCCCTGCGCCGTCTGCGTGACCAACTTCGTTGATGATTCGGACGTCCACTGACGTCACCCCAGTATTTTCCTGACAGCACGCTGTCCCACCGATGATGATTAGTGTATGGCCCGTAGCCGTCTCTCAGTACATCCGGGCGTGGCGCGTACAGCCAGACGCTCGCACCTGGTATGCGGTCGCCCACTGCCGTGGCCTCGTCTTCACCGGCGTGGTGTAGCTTGGTGATGTTGCGACAACAATCCGTTGTCCACCAGCTCTAAAGTATCCGACTCCAAAGGACCATGAACAAGTCCTAAGGGCGGGTGTGTGAGGGAGAAAGAAAAGATTGTTTTTCTCTTTCCCCAGTGTTGGTTGATTTATTGAAATCATAAAAAAGGCATCGTCATTTCTGCGAACAAAACGTCACCGCGATGCAGAATATTGATGGACGATACTAACGCCATCTAGTTTTACAATTTTGTACTAACAAATTCTACAGTATACTAATGAATGTAATGTTCCTTACTGAAAATAAATGGTATCTATCTATCTATCTATCTATTACTTTTTTTATTGATTTAATAGATTCCACAAACTCCGGAGCCTGTGCTTTTTAGGGTTCCGTACCCAAAGGGAAAAACGGGACCCTATTACTAAGACTCCGATGTCCGTCTGTCACCAGGCTGTGTCTCATAAACCGTTATAGCTGGAAAGCTGAAATTTTCACAGATGATGTATTTCTGTTGCCGCTATAACAACAAATACTAAAAACAAAATAAAATAAATATTTGAAGGGCTCCCATACTACAAACCTGAATTTTTAGACGTTTTTCGCTCTATTTTAATAATGGTACCAGGTAGATGCTTGAAATTTTCACAGAATATTTAGTTTTATATCCCCTTCAATAGTAAAATTAAATTAAAATAAATATTTAAGGGGGGCTCCCATACAGTACGGAACCCGTTTCATTTTGTGTGTACAATAAAGAGTTATTTGTTTGTTTGTTTGTACTTGGCCGATTTTTATTATGACATACATTATTTCTTTCTGAGATTAAACAATATTTCTTAAAACTAAAGGCTTCACAAGCGGATACAATTTAAAATTTTAACTATAACTACGACTGTTGCGTGTATACCGGGAGCAGTCCGGTCCCCGCGAGCAGCGCCCGTTCACGAGTGTGACGCGCTGCCAGCCGTCCACCTCCTCAACCATATTTGAGGGAAGAGGACGACCCTCCACACGACGCCGCACGTAAGAACTTTTAGGCGAGCATGAGTGCTCCAGGCATACACGCATCCCAATAGTTATCTAAATTAACTAAATAAACCGCTAAGACCCTCCATCACCGCCGCGTTTCTCTTTAAATTATAGTCTACGATGACCTTAAGTGGCTCAGTCGTCGCACGCCGCAGGAAGCGGCTTGATGGTTGACGTCTTCCTCACTTACTTTTCTCCTATTACTTGGATAATATGAGTTAAATCTCCTTATTCGCCGTTTCAATACTAGCGCTCTGTATAGGTGACGCGAGCTATACTGACCTGGATCGGAGCATGTCTTCTATATCAGTGGCGTGGCAGTAGGTGGTGGCGGCCGCGTACAGGTCGCGGCACGTGTTCCGGTCGGCGTGCGCGTGCGCGTGCCTCGCCACGTGCGCCAGCAGCGGCGCGGCGCGCGCGGCCCGCAGCGTGGCGAGCCGGCGCGCGGCCGACACGCCGCCCGAGCACCCGCCGTCGCCGGCCATGATGGCGTACTGGCACACCAGCTGCAGCACGCCCGCTTCACTGCACACGCGATACTAGCGCTCTGTATAGGTGACGCGAGCTATACTGACCTGGATCGGAGCATGTCTTCTATATCAGTGGCGTGGCAGTAGGTGGTGGCGGCCGCGTACAGGTCGCGGCGCGTGTTCCGGTCGGCGTGCGCGTGCGCGTGCCTCGCCGCGTGCGCGTGCCTCGCCACGTGCGCCAGCAGCGGCGCGGCGCGCGCGGCCCGCAGCGTGGCGAGCCGGCGCGCGGCCGACACGCCGCCCGAGCACCCGCCGTCGCCGGCCATGATGGCGTACTGGCACACCAGCTGCAGCACGCCCGCTTCACTGCACACGCGATACTAGCGCTCTGTATAGGTGACGCGAGCTATACTGACCTGGATCGGAGCATGTCTTCTATATCAGTGGCGTGGCAGTAGGTGGTGGCGGCCGCGTACAGGTCGCGGCGCGTGTTCCGGTCGGCGTGCGCGTGCGCGTGCCTCGCCACGTGCGCCAGCAGCGGCGCGGCGCGCGCGGCCCGCAGCGTGGCGAGCCGGCGCGCGGCCGACACGCCGCCCGAGCACCCGCCGTCGCCGGCCATGATGGCGTACTGGCACACCAGCTGCAGCACGCCCGCTTCACTGCACACGCGATACTAGCGCTCTGTATAGGTGACGCGAGCTATACTGACCTGGATCGGAGCATGTCTTCTATATCAGTGGCGTGGCAGTAGGTGGTGGCGGCCGCGTACAGGTCGCGGCGCGTGTTCCGGTCGGCGTGCGCGTGCGCGTGCCTCGCCACGTGCGCCAGCAGCGGCGCGGCGCGCGCGGCCCGCAGCGTGGCGAGCCGGCGCGCGGCCGACACGCCGCCCGAGCACCCGCCGTCGCCGGCCATGATGGCGTACTGGCACACCAGCTGCAGCACGCCCGCTTCACTGCACACGCGATACTAGCGCTCTGTATAGGTGACGCGAGCTATACTGACCTGGATCGGAGCATGTCTTCTATATCAGTGGCGTGGCAGTAGGTGGTGGCGGCCGCGTACAGGTCGCGGCGCGTGTTCCGGTCGGCGTGCGCGTGCGCGTGCCTCGCCGCGTGCGCGTGCCTCGCCACGTGCGCCAGCAGCGGCGCGGCGCGCGCGGCCCGCAGCGTGGCGAGCCGGCGCGCGGCCGACACGCCGCCCGAGCACCCGCCGTCGCCGGCCATGATGGCGTACTGGCACACCAGCTGCAGCACGCCCGCTTCACTGCACACGCGATACTAGCGCTCTGTATAGGTGACGCGAGCTATACTGACCTGGATCGGAGCATGTCTTCTATATCAGTGGCGTGGCAGTAGGTGGTGGCGGCCGCGTACAGGTCGCGGCGCGTGTTCCGGTCGGCGTGCGCGTGCGCGTGCCTCGCCGCGTGCGCGTGCCTCGCCACGTGCGCCAGCAGCGGCGCGGCGCGCGCGGCCCGCAGCGTGGCGAGCCGGCGCGCGGCCGACACGCCGCCCGAGCACCCGCCGTCGCCGGCCATGATGGCGTACTGGCACACCAGCTGCAGCACGCCCGCTTCACTGCACACGCGATACTAGCGCTCTGTATAGGTGACGCGAGCTATACTGACCTGGATCGGAGCATGTCTTCTATATCAGTGGCGTGGCAGTAGGTGGTGGCGGCCGCGTACAGGTCGCGGCGCGTGTTCCGGTCGGCGTGCGCGTGCGCGTGCCTCGCCACGTGCGCCAGCAGCGGCGCGGCGCGCGCGGCCCGCAGCGTGGCGAGCCGGCGCGCGGCCGACACGCCGCCCGAGCACCCGCCGTCGCCGGCCATGATGGCGTACTGGCACACCAGCTGCAGCACGCCCGCTTCACTGCGCATTTATTGCACACTTTATTAAAACCACGAGATAAACACAGCTTTTGGTTCGAAGCGGAAAGAGTCAGAGCGCTTGTATACGTCCGTTTTTTAGGGTTGCGTACCCAAAGGGTAAAAACGGGACCCTATTACTAAGACTTCTTCGTCTGTCTGTCACCGGAATGTATTTCATGAACCGTAATAGCTAGACAGCTGAAATTTTCACAGATGATGTATTTTTGTTGCCGCTATAACAACAAATCCTAAAAACAGAATAAAATAAATATTTAAGGGGAGCTCCCATTCAACAAGCGTGATTTTTATCAGTTTTTTTGCTCGCTATTAATAACGGCAAGAAGATTGGGGCTCCCATATGGTACGGAACCCTTCGTGCGCGAGTCCGACTCGCACTTGGCCGATTTTTTTTTTTTTTGTGTATGGTTTATAATGAATGTGTGTAGTCTAGGACTAAAGGTTCTAATAACTGTAGTTGACTGCCTCGGTGGCTCAGTGGTTAGTGACCCTGACTTCTGTGTCAAAGAGGCGTGGGTTCGATCCCCACCCAGGACAAGCATTTATGTGATGAACACAGGTGTTTGCTCTGTGACTGGGTGTTATTTTGGTACTATCTATATAAGTATGTATTTAAAACATGCATATGTAGTATATCAGTGTCTGGCAGCCATATCACAAGCTATGCTTAGATTGGGGTCAGAGACCGTGTGTAAAATGTCCCCTAATATTTATTTATTATTTTTATTTTGTAATGGTATCAATTATAAGTATAAAGTTACCGCGCAGTTTCGTCGTCGCCGGCGACCCGCAACAAAGTCGCCAGTTTGAGCAACTTGTGGCTTTTCAGGAAAGCGCTCAAGTTGGACTGCAGGCAGCTCTCGATCAGGCTCATTTTATCTTCGCACAAACGAACTGCAAATCACAAATTCACTGTTCGATTCTAAAATAGAAGAATTTTGCTTTTACATAATATTATAGTTCGGCCGTTCAGAGAATGCGTTCCTGACACGTCATCTTGAAAAATGTTATTGGCCGATATCTCGGAAACTAATGTACTTAAGGGCAAAAAACATTAAGATCATTATTGTAGAAAATAAAATTTCGCATCTTTTGTTTCCATGAAACTTTTCACCAAACAAAAGAAGAAGAAGAATATTAGTAACAGTACCTACGGTAGCCGTAGTGGTCTAGTGGTAGTGACACCCGCCTTACAATTGTGAGGTCGTGGGTTCAAATCCAGGTCACGTACCAATGAATTTATGTACGTACGGATTTTCACACCACTGGTTTTTCGGTGAAGGAAAACATCATGAGCAAAACTGCAAGATATGTCCGTAAAAGCAATCCTATGGCGTATGTGAATCCACCAACCCTCACTGGGCCAGCGTGGTGGATATAGCCCAATCACCCTTCGTGGGTACTTACGTCCTGCAGTGGACTGTTAAAAAGGCTGATATGGAACAGTAGGTACATATCAACATTCAGTACTGCGTTTTAGGTACCTTGTACCTAGGTACCTACTGAATGCTGATATGTATTGTGGAAATAAATGAAATGTATAATAATTGTGCTTTTATGTGTTAATATTTTATGTTTTTAAAATTGCAACTGGTCTCTACTTCTGAATGGCTATTTGAAATCATTTCATTATTCAACAATTCAACTATTGATCAAAGTTTTATAATATAGAAATCAATCGTTCATCGGAAGTACCTGATACAAGACACAAGTGTCCACGTTTGCGCCTTGCCTAAAATCTACTACAAAATGTCAAAAATAATGGATTATAGGATTCAATATTTAGTGTTGATTCAAGTTTGATTAGGTACCTTGAATGGGCAGTATAGTCAAATGGAACGAGTGCAGTATTTGTAGCGCGGCGATAAGGTCCAGCTCTTCCTGTATTTCATTGTTGTCATCCTTTATTAGCGTCAGGCAGCATCTACAAAAAAATAACATTTAAATCGACCTCATCCATCATCCATCCATAGGACGTTCACTGCTGGATATAGGCCTCCCCTATAGATATCCAATAAGACCGGTTGGTAGCGGCTTGCATCCAGTGCGATCCTGCTATGTTAATGAGGTCATCCGTCCACCTTATGGGTAGACGTCCTATTTCTTATGGGTAGATTGCTGCGCTTGCCGATACGCGGTCTCTACTCAATCAATAAATCTATCATAACGGAAACGTTACCTAAGTCGGATATATTGTCTTCTATTCCTTCGATACCTAAGGTCGAAAATTTCAATCGGCCAAGTCGAGACAAGTTTTAATGAGCTTTATGCCATATAAGCTAACTGATGGATAAGTGTTACGTGTTACGCAATTTCCAATCCTGACTGAAGCTCCCATAAAGCTGTGCGTTGATTGGATATTGAGCAGCTTGTAGCTGACTTCATATCCGCCGACTTGTACGATTCGGCCTATACCAGCTAATTAAAACTCAGGGCCGACCAACAAAGAAGCGGTGTTGAAGTACTCACTTGCAGCTGCTGACACCGTCTGCAGCGTGCGAGCGTGCGTCACGCTCGAAGCACGTTATCACGCCAAAAGCCTAAAAAAAGCTGAGTAATGGATCACAGTGTCACTCACTCGGCCAATTTAAGTACAGGGTCAACCAGCGAAGATGCAGAGTTGAAGTACTCCCTTGAAACTGCTGACACCATCTGCAACGCGCGCGAGCGTGCGGCACGCGTGGTGTACGCTATCAAGCTAGAGGTCAACTTGATGCAATAAAAGCTAACTGGTGGATCACAGTTTCACGCACTTAGCCAATTTGAGCGAAGGGTCCACCACCAAGAAGCGGAGTTGAAGTACTCCCTTGCTGCCGCCGACACGATCTGCAACGCGGGAGCGTGCGGCACGCGCGGCGCACGCTATAACGCCAAAAGCCTAAAAAAACTACTCACTCGGCCAATTTGAGCGTATGGTCGACCAGCGAAGATGCAGAGTTGAAGTATAACACAGGTGTTACTCACGCTTAAATTTAGTAGATAACTTCTACTATAATTTCGATCGCATTTGGCGACCTTTTTCAAGGTTGGAGTACTAGCACGCGGGCTTGTCTCGCATACATAGCACATCAGTATCATCAGTGCTATGAGAGACGAGCCCGCGTGCTAGTGCTTCAACAATCGATATCGAAACTACAGTAGCAGTTATCTACTTAAATTAAGCATGAGTAACACCTGTGTTATACCTTGATTAAAATGGCAAAACCACGCTAGTTTCCATAATCAAAAATGCAGAGTTGAAGTACTCCCTTGCAGCCTAAGACATTAACTGCAGCGTGCGAGCGTGCCGCACGCCCGACGCACGCTATCACGCCAAAAGCCTAATAAAAGCTGACCAATGGGTCACTGTGTCACTCACTCGGCCAATTTGAGCGCAGGGTCGACCAGCGAAGAAGCGGAGTTGAAGTACTCCCTTGCAGCCGCCGTCACAATGTGCGTTGCGCGAGCGTGCGGCACGCGCGGAGCACGCGTCCCGGCGGCGCACGCTATCACGCCCGCGGCCAGCTTGATGCTCGCCGCGTCGCCCGACGTCAACAGGGCTGATGCGTAGATCTGCGACATCAAACAAAAAACCTCACATGTTTTATACTGAGCGTCACACAAATCGACGGATGAGAAGTTAGCCGCAGATGACACTTCGCCGTGATTCGCTAATTATTGCGCATGCATATTGAGCGCGCGGGAGGCATGAGGTTGGCGGGCGGGTGTGCCCCGGCGCGAGTCTCTCTGGTTCCCGCGTAAACCTATAATTCGGCTTTTCAGAGTTCTGCGCATAACTTCCCATCCGCCGACTTGCGATTTTCGATTAGAATTTTTCCTCGAGAGGAAAATTTTACTGTAGCCAAACCTACCTACTAGCCAATTTTGGGAATATTAGATAGAAACATTTCTACGATAAAATTTTCACAAAAATTAAGTTATAAAAGCAGTTTGGATACTGTCGGGATATAACGTGCTAAAGACGAAAAGAAAAGGGGGATTTTACAAACAGCTAATATCGACGTAAATAAATAGAGCAATAGGTCTAAAGAGAAAAGAAGATAACTTTTTTTAGGGTTCCGTACCCAAAGGGTAAAAACGGGACCTAAACGGGAACGGGAAATAAATATTTAAGGGGGGCTCCCATACAACAAATGTGATTTTAGGAGTTTGTTTTGCTCAGTATTAATAACTGCAAGAGAAACGAGGCTCCCTAACAGTACGGAACCCTTCGTGCGCGAGCCCAACTCGCACTTGGCCGATTTTTTAGGGTTCCGTACCCAAAGGGTAAAAACGGGACCCTATTACTAAGACTTCGATGTCTGTCTGTCTGTCACCGGGCTGTATCTCATGAACCGAGATAGCTAGGCAGCTGAAATTTTCACAGATGATGTATTTCTGTTGCCGCTATAACAACAAATACTAAAAATAGAATAAAATAAATATTTAAGGGGGGCTCCCATACAACAAACATGATTTTTAGGAGTATTTTCGCGCTATTAATAATGGCAAGAGGAATGGGGCTCCCATACGGTCCGGAACCCTTCGTGCGCGAGTCCGACTCGCACTTTACCGATTATTTAGCTTGATTTCTAAAGCGAAAAGTCACAAAGATAGTGCGGTGAGTTTGTATAAGGTGTTACCTCGTAGCACTGCTCCTTGGTGATGCAGTCGAAGAGCGAGGCCTGCAGCTCCAGCATGTCCTTCAGCAGCCGCTCCCACTCCGCCTGCGACGGCTTGTTGCCGCTGCAACAATGTCGCCCGTCAGCCTCACCTCACGGAACATGGGCTCGTGGAATTACTTACGACTACCGCATGTGCGGTACATTTGTAATTATCAACGTGCTAAGATTTAGTGTATTTACTCACAAGACAGTGAAATAAAAAAAAAACAACGTGTTGCACTCCGGGAGTGCCGGCAGAAGTGAAAACTTGCTCCCTCCGTCTTACGAATTTTCGATCAGCGGGCTCAGCATGCGACCAGAAGAAATTATTTCTACCGAAATACCAATTCGTGTGAAGTAAAGTCTTGTCATAGAAATAGATCTATGGTCACGAAAAAACTAGTGTCGCCCTCTGATTACCTACTTTGGACATTTAATTTTGCAACGAAGCAACACTGATTTAGTTCATTTAAAACACTCAGATTCCGAGATAATTTGAAAGAGATACATTGATTTAATACAACATAACTCAAAAAAGAAATATCTCTACACCCAATAGCTTTTGTCAGATTTTTCTATGAAAAACGTTAAATTACAATAGATATTTTTAAAACGTTTATAATGCATACAAAATAAGCTGGATACATATTTTATCTGAATCACCTTGTTATGGTCTTTCTCAAATTGCCATAACTGGAATTTCATGTAATATATGAAAGTAAAAAATACCCTTAAAAAACAAGCTTCCATTTAAATAGTCTAAAGAAATAATAAACTTCATTAATCTAAGTGAAATTCTTCATATTCGGGAGAAAAATTATCCCGATTCCACATACAAATTGATACCTCACTAAATTTCAATCTAGGGATGATGTTAGATATTTATTTTAAACATGGTCAACCTTAAAAACTAAACAGTCAACCCATCAGCAGTGGATATTTATTTTATTTATTTTAAATAAAATAAATATCCACTGCTGGACATAGATAAATATCCAAGTAGATTGCCAGAATGTGGAACTCTTTGCATGAGTCTGTCTTCCCGCTAAATTACAATGTAGGTGTCTTCAAATCCCGAGTAAATAGGTATCTTCTAGGTAAGCGTGTTACATCCTAGACCGCATATCTGCTTAACATCAGGCAGTGTGTAGTCAAACGCAAACCTATACGAAATAAAATAAAATTAGATTGATTGGAAGCGGCTATCAATTATTAGGTATTTAAGAAGTGTCTAATTTGTGCGTTCTAATTTGTCCTACGCTTCGCTTGTCGATACGTGGTCTCCGTTAGAGAATGTTGCGACCCTAAGTGCCTTTGGTTCAGCAACGGATCTTCCCATTTCGTATTTGTATTATTCGACTCGAAGGTTCATGACGTCATCTACAAGTTGTACCAGCATAATACTAGATGGCGCTTCCAAACGAGCGCGCGAATCCTACATCGCGGTAACGACTTTATCCGACGAACGGTGAGCCTGATGGAGTTTGATGAGCTTAACTAGGACTTTTCTTTGGGTACTCTGCTTCAGCAAAGTGTATTACCTTTTGACAAAACATTATAGACATGCGCAGATTGTGTCACTGAAGTGATAAAACCTAAAATAAAAATTTAAAAACCCCCGCTACACAAACACCTACCTAAAAAAAGTACGAACGAAATCTTATCTTTCATTTGATTTGACAACCATTTTGGGCACATTTATTTAAACGGCTCAATCGATTTTTATAAAACATGGCTAAGAACACTCTCGATTAAGTCTCCTTTCATCCAAAAAAAACTAAACTGAAATCGGTTCAGTGGTTCGGGCGCTATGATGCCACAGACAGACAGACAGACACACAGACAAACAGACACGTCAAACTTATAACACCCCTCTTTTGCGTCGGGGGTTAAAGAACTAATAGCATGATGCATTCAGCAGCAGTAGAAGCAGTTTGACAGTATTTATTGTCATGCATGTCACGCCACTCGGCTCCTGTGGCTAGTTATACTGACTCGTGCGCGAGCTCCCGCGCCAGCCTGGTGAGCAGCGCGGCGGCGTCGCGCGGCTGCCGGCGCGTGTCGCGCAGCGCCCGCGGCGGCACGCGCACGCCGCGCCACGACAGCTTGCTGCTGCCGCTCACTAGCCGCTCCAGCTCGGACACGCGCCGGATCAGCTCGCTCTCCGATATCGTGCCGTCGCTGTAACAAAACAATGCACTAGAATAAACACCAAACCGACCGATCGGACTCTACGAAAGACAAAGCTCAAGTGTGTGCGGACGTCTAACTGGTAGTCTTCTAACTGAAGCACCGACCGAGTGATGCTGACCTCTCCTTCAGTATGGTGTCGAGCAGATCGCAGGCCATCTCCAGCTGGTCGGTGCCGCTGTACGCGAACAGACATCGCTCGGCCGCTCCCAGTAATACTGACCTCTCCTTCAGTATGGTGTCGAGCAGGTCGCAGGCCATCTCCAGCTGGTCGGTGCCGCTGTACGCGAACAGACATCGCTCGGCCGCTCCCAGTAATACTGACCTCTCCTTCAGTATGGTGTCGAGCAGGTCGCAGGCCATCTCCAGCTGGTCGGTGCCGCTGTACGCGAACAGACATCGCTCGGCCAGCTCCCAGTAATACTGACCTCTCCTTCAGTATGGTGTCGAGCAGGTCGCAGGCCATCTCCAGCTGGTCGGTGCCGCTGTACGCGAACAGACATCGCTCGGCCGCTCCCAGTAATACTGACCTCTCCTTCAGTATGGTGTCGAGCAGGTCGCAGGCCATCTCCAGCTGGTCGGTGCCGCTGTACGCGAACAGACATCGCTCGGCCGCTCCCAGTAATACTGACCTCTCCTTCAGTATGGTGTCGAGCAGGTCGCAGGCCATCTCCAGCTGGTCGGTGCCGCTGTACGCGAACAGACATCGCTCGGCCGCTCCCAGTAATACTGACCTCTCCTTCAGTATGGTGTCGAGCAGGTCGCAGGCCATCTCCAGCTGGTCGGTGCCGCTGTACGCGAACAGACATCGCTCGGCCAGCTCCAGTAATACTGACCTCTCCTTCAGTATGGTGTCGAGCAGGTCGCAGGCCATCTCCAGCTGGTCGGTGCCGCTGTACGCGAACAGACATCGCTCGGCCAGCTCCCAGTAATACTGACCTCTCCTTCAGTATGGTGTCGAGCAGGTCGCAGGCCATCTCCAGCTGGTCGGTGCCGCTGTACGCGAACAGACATCGCTCGGCCGCTCCCAGTAATACTGACCTCTCCTTCAGTATGGTGTCGAGCAGGTCGCAGGCCATCTCCAGCTGGTCGGTGCCGCTGTACGCGAACAGACATCGCTCGGCCAGCTCCAGTAATACTGACCTCTCCTTCAGTATGGTGTCGAGCAGGTCGCAGGCCATCTCCAGCTGGTCGGTGCCGCTGTACGCGAACAGACATCGCTCGGCCGCTCCCAGTAATACTGACCTCTCCTTCAGTATGGTGTCGAGCAGGTCGCAGGCCATCTCCAGCTGGTCGGTGCCGCTGTACGCGAACAGACATCGCTCGGCCGCTCCCAGTAATACTGACCTCTCCTTCAGTATGGTGTCGAGCAGGTCGCAGGCCATCTCCAGCTGGTCGGTGCCGCTGTACGCGAACAGACATCGCTCGGCCGCTCCCAGTAATACTGACCTCTCCTTCAGTATGGTGTCGAGCAGGTCGCAGGCCATCTCCAGCTGGTCGGTGCCGCTGTACGCGAACAGACATCGCTCGGCCGCTCCCAGTAATACTGACCTCTCCTTCAGTATGGTGTCGAGCAGGTCGCAGGCCATCTCCAGCTGGTCGGTGCCGCTGTACGCGAACAGACATCGCTCGGCCAGCTCCAAGTGCGTGCGGACGTCCAGCTTGTAGTCATCTGATTGAAGCAACTGTTCAACAAAACAATACGAACTTCAAATTTTGAAACATCTATAATCATAGTTCATTTATTCGACAAATGGGTGTCAGAGACACACTTTTGAATAGTTAACAATTAACTTTGGTTTGGTAGATTTTCGTCAGTCTGTACTAAACTATCTTTGGTGACTTAGTTCAACCCACTGCAGGGTAAAAGCTTCTTCCCGCTTTTAGTAAACTTTCCTGTCCTGTGACAGTGACATCCAGGTTTTGCTGTTATACTTTTATTTAATTTTTTGGGGTTCCGTACCCAAAGGGTAAAAACGGGACCCTATTACTAAGACTTCGATGTCCGTCTGTCCGTCTGTCTGTCTCTGTCGTCTGTCACCGGGCTGTATCTCATGAACCATGATAGCTAGGCAGCTGAAATTTTCAAAGATGATGTATTTCTGTTGCCGCTATAACAACAAATACTAAAAAGAGAATTAAATAAATATTTAAGGGGGGCTCCCATACAACCAATCTGATTTTTCAGACGTTTTTCGCTCTATATTCACTTCAATAATAAAATTAAAATAAAATAAATATTTAAGGGGGGCTCCCATATAGTACGGAACCCTCCGTGCGCGAGTCCGACTCGTACTTGGCCGATTATTACTTTGGATATGATCACGCCATCTCTGCGATTCTTTTTCCGGATCGCGCGGCGACAACTTTATTATGCCCTGGCTACACTAATGGGAAATGCCGTTAGTTATCGCGATGATTGCCGTCTTTTGTAAGTGTGGCCACCAACCAACGCTATAATTTTACAATGGCATTCACTCTGCCCTTCAAAGTTAGCCGATAACTCAAGTGGCGGTACAAGTCATTCGCCATTCGTTAGACATTGTACATAACATAACATTTATACATCTTGCCAAGAATTCGTTTGTTTTGACCTTTCTGAAACATTGTTATAGAGTATTACCAATAGGATAGGCGCCAGATCATCGACGCTGATGCTCTCCAAGTAGTCGACGAGGCCGCCGTAGCAGACGTCCTTCTGTTTCTTGAACTTCTCGTACCGCTTCAGGAACGGAACCACGTAGCCTTTCAGATCTGATACGAATGTTTCTGACGTCGACTGAAAAAACACCACAACTCAAACGTATTGTCCAATTACATTAAATTGATTTTTAACCCACGTAACGGAGGAGGTTTACAAGTCAACGCGTATTTTTAGGGTTCCGTACCCAAAGGGAAAAACGGGACCCTATTACTAAGACTTCGATGTCCGTCTGTCCGTCTGTCTGTCTGTCTGTCACGGGGCTGTATCTCATGAACCATGATAGCTAGGCAGCTGAAATTTTCACAGATGATGTATTTTGGTTGCCGCTATAACAACAAATACTAAAAACAAAATAAAATAAATATTTAAGGGGGGCTCCCATACAACAAACCTGAATCTTTAGACATTTTTCGCTCTATATTAATAATGGTACCAGGTAGATGCTTGAAATTTTCACAGAATATTTAGTTTTATATTCACTTCAATAATAAATAATAAAGATAAAATAAATATTTGAGGGGGGCTCCCATACAGTACGGAACCCTTCGTGCGCGAGTCCTACTCGTACTTGGCCGATTATTTCTATGTTTGGCCACGCATAACTTTTTACAGAGTGGTCCGATTTGATAATTCTTTTTTTGTTTGGTAGATTATACTTCACGTTTTATCGAAATCAGCTGAGCCATTTTTGATAAATCAACAATAATGTGAAAATTACTACATCGATCCGGTTGTGTCATTTTTTAGGAAAAATAATTAGTAAGTATATTAAATTCCACCTAATAAATATACCTAGCGAAAACTTTATAGGAGCAGTTTTAAAAATGTCTCACCATTTTCATCAAAGCAGTACAAATTACAAGTCTTCCAGAGTTACTCCTTCCACATTGATATCATAATATCAAAGTATCCAACGTCAGAAGATTGAACATAATCGTATCAAGTCCGGTAACTCTGCAGCTATATAAATGGCACACAAGAAATATCGCACTGAAGACCTAAAAAATCACCATTTTCATCAAAGCAGTACAAGTCTGGAGCAGCGACCACTTTTCCACCTCTTTTAGAGTTACTCATTCCACATTGATGTCATATATCAAGGTATCCAACGTCAGAAGATGGAACATAATCGTATCAAGCCCGGTGACCCCGCCGCCGACCGAGGCGTGAGTTATAACTGCGATAAGGAAGCAAAAATGGAAGATTTATTCTTATAACTCACCATTTTCATCAAAGCAGTGCAAGTTTCCAACAGCGACCACTTTTCCACCTCTTTCGAGGTTACCCCTTCCACATTGATATCATATATCAAGGTATCCAACGTCAGAAGATGGAACATAATCGTATCAAGCCCGGTGACCCCGCCGCCGACCGAGGCGAGAGTTATAACTGCGATAAGGAAGCAAAAATGGAAGATTTATTCTTATAACTCACCATTTTCATCAAAGCAGTGCAAGTTTCCAACAGCGACCACTTTTCCACCTCTTTCGAGGTTACCCCTTCCACATTGATATCATATATCAAGGTATCCAACGTCAGAAGATGGAACATAATCGTATCAAGCCCGGTGACCCCGCCGCCGACCGAGGCGTGAGTTATAACTGCGATAAGGAAGCAAAAATGGAAGATTTATTCTTATAACTCACCATTTTCATCAAAGCAGTGCAAGTTTCCAACAGCGACCACTTTTCCACCTCTTTCGAGGTTACCCCTTCCACATTGATATCATATATCAAGGTATCCAACGTCAGAAGATGGAACATAATCGTATCAAGCCCGGTGACCCCGCCGCCGACCGAGGCGTGAGTTATAACTGCGATAAGGAAGCAAAAATGGAAGATTTATTCTTATAACTCACCATTTTCATCAAAGCAGTGCAAGTTTCCAACAGCGACCACTTTTCCACCTCTTTCAGAGTTACCCCTTCCACATTGATATCATATATCAAGGTATCCAACGTCAGAAGATGGAACATAATCGTATCAAGCCCGGTGACCCCGCCGCCGACCGAGGCGTGAGTTATAACTGCGATAAGGAAGCAAAAATGGAAGATTTATTCTTATAACTCACCATTTTCATCAAAGCAGTGCAAGTTTCCAACAGCGACCACTTTTCCACCTCTTTCAGAGTTACCCCTTCCACATTGATATCATATATCAAGGTATCCAACGTCAGAAGATGGAACATAATCGTATCAAGCCCGGTGACCCCGCCGCCGACCGAGGCGAGAGTTATAACTGCGATAAGGAAACAAAAATGGAAGATTTGTTCTTATAACTCACCATTTTCATCAAAGCAGTGCAAGTTTCCAACAGCGACCACTTTTCCACCTCTTTCAGAGTTACTCCTTCCACATTGATATCATATATCAAGGTATCCAACGTCAGAAGATGGAACATAATCGTATCAAGCCCGGTGACCCCGCCGCCGACCGAGGCGAGAGTTATAACTGCGATAAGGAAACAAAAATGGAAGATTTGTACTCGTAACTCACCATTTTCATCAAAGCAGTGCAAGTTTCCAACAGCGACCACTTTTCCACCTCTTTCAGAGTTACCCCTTCTACATTGATATCATATATCAAGGTATCCAACGTCAGAAGATGGAACATAATCGTATCAAGCCCGGTGACCCCGCCGCCGACCGAGGCGAGAGTTATAACTGCGATAAGGAAACAAAAATGGAAGATTTATTCTTATAACTCACCATTTTCATCAAAGCAGTGCAAGTTTCCAACAGCAACCACTTTTCCACCTCTTTCAGAGTTACCCCTTCCACATTGATATCATATATCAAGGTATCCAACGTCAGAAGATGGAACATAATCGTATCAAGCCCGGTGACCCCGCCGCCGACCGAGGCGAGAGTTATAACTGCGATAAGGAAACAAAAATAGAAGATTTGTTCTTATAACTCACCATTTTCATCAAAGCAGTGCAAGTTTCCAACAGCGACCACTTTTCCACCTCTTTCAGAGTTACTCCTTCCACATTGATATCATATATCAAGGTATCCAACGTCAGAAGATGGAACATAATCGTATCAAGCCCGGTGACCCCGCCGCCGACCGAGGCGAGAGTTATAACTGCGATAAGGAAACAAAAATGGAAGATTTATTCTTATAACTCACCATTTTCATCAAAGCAGTGCAAGTTTCCAACAGCAACCACTTTTCCACCTCTTTCAGAGTTACCCCTTCCACATTGATATCATATATCAAGGTATCCAACGTCAGAAGATGGAACATAATCGTATCAAGCCCGGTGACCCCGCCGCCGACCGAGGCGAGAGTTATAACTGCGATAAGGAAACAAAAATGGAAGATTTGTACTCATAACTCACCATTTTCATCAAAGCAGTGCAAGTTTCCAACAGCGACCACTTTTCCACCTCTTTCAGAGTTACCCCTTCCACATTGATGTCATATATCAAGGTATCCAACGTCAGAAGATGGAACATAATCGTATCAAGCCCGGTGACCCCGCCGCCGACCGAGGCGAGAGTTATAACTGCGATAAGGAAACAAAAATGGAAGATTTGTACTCATAACTCACCATTTTCATCAAAGCAGTGCAAGTTTCCAACAGCGACCACTTTTCCACCTCTTTCAGAGTTACCCCTTCTACATTGATATCATATATCAAGGTATCCAACGTCAGAAGATGGAACATAATCGTATCAAGCCCGGTGACCCCGCCGCCGACCGAGGCGAGAGTTATAACTGCGATAAGGAAACAAAAATGGAAGATTTGTACTCATAACTCACCATTTTCATCAAAGCAGTGCAAGTTTCCAACAGCGACCACTTTTCCACCTCTTTCAGAGTTACCCCTTCCACATTGATATCATATATCAAGGTATCCAACGTCAGAAGATGGAACATAATCGTATCAAGCCCGGTGACCCCGCCGCCGACCGAGGCGAGAGTTATAACTGCGATAAGGAAGCAAAAATGGAAGATTTATTCTTATAACTCACCATTTTCATCAAAGCAGTGCAAGTTTCCAACAGCGACCACTTTTCCACCTCTTTCAGAGTTACCCCTTCCACATTGATATCATATATCAAGGTATCCAACGTCAGAAGATGGAACATAATCGTATCAAGCCCGGTGACCCCGCCGCCGACCGAGGCGAGAGTTATAACTGCGATAAGGAAGCAAAAATGGAAGATTTATTCTTATAACTCACCATTTTCATCAAAGCAGTGCAAGTTTCCAACAGCGACCACTTTTCCACCTCTTTCAGAGTTACCCCTTCCACATTGATATCATATATCAAGGTATCCAACGTCAGAAGATGGAACATAATGGTATCAAGCCCGGTGACCCCGCCGCCGACCGAGGCGAGAGTGATGAGGTGTAGCGCGTAAGACGCGAGGCCGCTGCGCTCCTCTATCTCCCTGGCGCGGCGCTCGTACCATTTGACGATGTCGTCGGTAGCGTCGGTGATGTTGTAGGCCGAGTCCGAGTCCGGGGTGGTCTCTTCAGACCAGTTGGAGCTCCAGATCGATCTAAAAACAACACATATTCAAATATCCAGCGCGATCCTGCGGGTCTTAATGAGGTCATCCGTCCACCTTGTGGGTGGACGTCCTACGCTTTCGCTTGTCGGTACGTGGTATCCACTTGATTATGTTCGACCCCATCGGGTCGTCAGTTCTCCGTCCGTGTTATGTACCCTGCCCACTGCCACTTCACCTTGCTAATCCGCTGGGCTATGTCGGTATCTTTGGTTCTTCTACGGGTCTTCTCACTCATACTATTTATTGATAACAACTAGTTACAAGTAATTAGTACAATACTAACATATTTTAGCAAACATTATCAAGTAAATTCCATCCTTAATAAAATAACAGTGCATTTAAAAATATCCATTAAAAAAGAATTCCAGAGTGTCGAGTGGGAGTTTTGCAAATCAAATACTTTTTTTACTTTTACGTCGCGTTGCACATACACGCGAGCACATTGACACACACACTTGTCTAAGCCAATCACTGGCGTTGCCGCGCTTGTGTTCGATCGGTTTGCCGCTCGTTATAGTATCGTATAAATAAAACTCACACTGACCTATTCAGTTTTCCGTACGTGACACAAGATGGCGCTGTGCCATTCCCATAGAAATCATATCAAACGTTAACGCGATCGAGCAGGTTTCGAACATTGTTAAAATCTGAACCACTCGGCCCTCTGATTCGATCTCGCAGATAGACTCAGAGCATAACCCTCTCCATAGCTCGTTGTGGTACTTGGAACTTATTAATAAGGCCTATACTATAATAAGGCCCCAGGCCAAATTAAATATGTAATTCAAACCTGAACATCTGTTTCCTGCACCAGTCGTGTTCCACCTTGGTTTCAGGCAGCGGCAGCGAGGGGTCCCGCTCTATGAACTGCATGGGCGTGCGCGTCGGCAGCAGGTGTTGGTAGTCCAGCGGGTTTATCGTCTCTGGCAGCTTCTCTAGCACCGCCAGCTTCATGGCTGTCGTCTGTCCAACGTTACTTTCTTTTAGACATTATGCTTTTACAAGTGCTTTTTGCTTTTATATTACGAGAAATGAAAATATAAAATCGTCGTTGCAAATTTAAAACCTCCTATGTAACATGGGACATTTTCCTTATAAATCAGATTTTCAAATTTTTTGCAAGATTCTTTTAGGAGCTATCGTTTGCAATAGTACACTAAACATTATGATATAAGTGCGGTATTTTTTTAAAGCGCACGTATGTCATACGACGTTTTATAACATATTTGCGAGGAAATTAATAAAACTCTGACTTTGACTGAAAGTCGTGCATCAGTCGAAGCATCGTGCGTTTTACATTACATTACCGCACAAGTGCCGTAATGTCTCTCACTCTCTCGAGTGAAAGTAGGAGAAATGAGACCACAGAATTAATTCTGCAGTCGGTGGCGGTGTGCGTTTTACATTACAATAAAGCACAAGTGCGTTATGAAATACATTACTATATTGAAATTGGTGTAATCACAGCCACTTTACGAGCAAATATGTTATAAAAACTATTACGTGAATATCTTAATATTTCACTGACACACGGTGCATTTATGAATTGCCTTATGTGACAGCCTGCTAAGAACTGGTGATCAGTTTTTTTGTTTTTCTCAAAATGTATCTTTTTGCACATAAGAGACTTTAAATTTGCAGCGACGAAATAATGCTCGAGATGCTTCGAGCAAATATCTACAGAGCCACAGTCCCTAAGTGAAAGTAGTAAAAAAATGTCCGAGCATCGTCATACATACCGACTTAGATATTTACATAAAATAATTCACAATGACTCGATTTCTCGAATCTCGACGTTATGTCACCTAATTAGTGCTTGTAACCGAGCACTTTGGCATCGCGCGGCGTGCAATCGCCTTACGACTAACTAAAAAGCCTGCCCACTACGTAGCTTGGGCAGGGTTTTGGCTCGGACACTTTTTTTGCATGATTGTAACTCAATAGGTATTTGCTCGAAGTCGAGATGAAATACCGCTACCAAGATAAATAAATATGAAGTATTTATAGTGACAGCTACGGGACCCGCTGTACGAACAGCATGGGCGTGCGCGTCGGTACTAGGTATTGCTAGTCCAGGGGGTTAATCGTCTCTGGCAGCTACAATCTAAACATCATGTCGCTTTAGTCTTCCAAAACAAGCAGCTTAATTTCATAAATAGCAAACTGTTGCTGCGCAGTCGGTCGTATTCGTCCTGTTATCAATACATACCTTGATATGTGGCCAGAGACAAGTGAGCGCCTCGATGCGCCCTTCCTTGGCGATTTCCATAGAGCTTCGCATCACACTGTTGCTGCGCAGTCGGTCGTATTCGTCTTTCTGGTACTTTGACTTCTCGAACTTCAAGATGCACTATGGACGAATGCAGTATTTTAAAATAGCTTGAATTTGTGCAAAAACTTTTATTCAAGAAATATAATACCTAACCATTGTTTTCGATGTGTAGTACATCACTATTATTCGGTGGTACCGTTTAGCTTTAAAAGTCCCACCGTACCACCAGTGGTATGGCTAGGGGTACGGTGGGTCTGAAACGTAAAATCTTAGTATGGTTTGTGCGTGTCGCGACTCGTGTGTGTAAGCTAGACTTATCACAGCATTGAAATATCATAAAAAAACCGTGGTGGTCTAGTGGTAGTGAGTAGTGACACCCGTCTTAAAATCATGAGGTGGGTTCAAATCCCGGTTCCCCGTACCAATGAGTTCTTTGGAATTGATGTACGGAATTTCACACCACTGGCTTTTCGAAGGCAAACATCGTGAGGCAACCTGTCCGTAGAAGAAATTCGATGGCATATGTGAATCCACCAACCCGCACTGGTCCAGCGTGGTGGATATGACCCTGCGTGGGTAGGCTTACGTACTGCAGTGGACCATTAAAAAAAGGCTGGTACAGTACAGGTACAGAAATATCACTGTTGATTGGATCATGATACATATTCAAAATTTTGATTGAAATAAATTTTAGTGCATAACTTATCATCGTGTGTGCGGAAAAAGATTTTTCAAAACAAATATTGAAATATCAGCATATCGAGTTTGATGTAAACAATTTTTAACTAAAACATAATAAACAAAGCAAATAAAAATACACCTAATTATTAGGAACCCGACAATCTCAATTTGAAAATCGCATCTCTAGGAGTAAAAAGAATAATCGGCCAAGTACGAGTCGGACTCGCGCACGGAGGGTTCCGTACTGTATGGGAGCCCCCCTTAAATATTTATTTTATTCTCTTTTTAGTATTTGTTGTTATAGCGGCAACAGAAATACATCATCTGTGAAAATTTCAGCTGCCTAGCTATCATGGTTCATGAGATACAGCCCGGTGACAGACAGACAGACAGACAGACGGACATCGAAGTCTTAGTAATAGGGTCCCGTTTTTCCCTTTGGGTACGGAACCCTAAAAAGACCAACAACAATTTGCGTAGATATGTCGCAGCTAACTAGCTTGATAATAGCCTGGTCTCTTCACTAAACAGCGCCGATTAACTAGCGGCCTGAATGATGTTCAGCCGTAGCGTTTGTTACAACATTTAATAAACTGGCTGGCTAATGCTTAGGCCATTCATACGATGACCTGACCATGTGACAAATAAAAAAATATTTTTCGCAAAAAATAGCATGACCGATTTGAACCGTGTACAACCCGGTCACAATATCTGTGCACCTGACTTCGTGACGTCATATCGAATTATCGGGACGTATATACATTACCGGACGTCTAGTATACCGTCCGGACGGAAATTATTATCGGGACGTGTATCGGCAACGAAGATGCTAACCGTACTGTCGCACCGGGGAGTGCGCAGAGAGGTGACAGGGGAAGCGGGAGAGGCGCCGCATTCCAGCGAGGTGCACAGATATTCTGACCGGGTTGTACAGGATTCACGAATAGTACGCACGAATCGATGTAGCAGTTTTACATTATTATTGATTTATCAAAAATGCCTCAGCCGATTTCGATAAAATTTAAATGGGACCAATCTCGAAGTATACTCTTTCCTATAAAAAATAATTATTGAAATCGGACTACTACGTAAAAAGTTATGCGTTATGTTATCCATAAAATTTAAAAAAATATACGCGTCGAATTGAGTACCTCCTCCGTTTCGTAGGTCAAAAATATGAAACATCTGACATCAGAAATTCTTTATTGTGTAACGATGTATCGTTATGTCATATAAAATTACTATATGTGACGGGTTCAACGTGTCCAATATGCCCCGGCCTTAATCCTTACCCCTGTTTCCCCACATCTCTGCAGCCGGCCCTGCACCATGCACATTTTGCTTGCACGGCCCAGGCGCAGGGTGACAGGGGCTAGTAACTTCATTCGACCTGCGACCTTCACTTGCGACACTATTTTCGAATAGTCGCGAACTACTCGGATCATTTATTTTATGCACAACGTTATTGTGCTTTCACTAAATCGTAAATTAACTACTTTTGTTCTTCATAACACCAAATTAAATTCGGTGCATCAATCCCCAATTGGGGACAGAACGTTCCGAGATTTGGGGGAATTCATCTTCCAAGTTTTGGGGACAAGACATCCCAGCACTACACCCTCGGCACGACCCTAGAGGACGTTTTCCTCAGTTCCCGCTCTGGACTCCGGCGGCGCCACTACCGCATTGTCAATTCCATGGCATTTGGAACCGCAAAAAACTTTTTTTAAGACAAGCACATCTACTAATGCGGCATTGATTCACAGCAGGGTTACAACAACATTTTTGAAATCCCTGGCTACCCAAAGGTTGGTGACTTGCTACAGCTTCTAACGCCATATTGACAGTTTGGAGAGCTTTAGCTGCTGATTGAACGGCTAATTAAGCTAGCTGCGACTGATACACAACACCAATAACCAACAACATTACGGCTTGAATAAGCTGGATGTTGGTTGTAATCAAAGTGTTCTGGCAGCGCCCACATCGGCTGCTGCCGGAGCGTTTTATCATTTTGCTCTTTTTTATGGTTCCGTACCCAAAGGGTAAAAACGGGACCCTATTACTAAGACTTCGATGTCCGTCTGTCACCGGGCTGTATCTCATGAACCATAATAGCTAGGCAGCTGAAATTTTCACAGATGATGTATTTCTGTTGCCGCTATAACAACAAATACTAAAAACCGACTAAAATTAATAATTAAGAGGGCTCCCATACAACAAACCAGATTTTTTAGCCGTTTTTCGTTCTGTATTAATAATGGGAACAGGTGGATGCTTGAAATTTTCACAGAATATTTAGTTGTAGGTTTAATTCACTTCAATAATAAAATTAAAATAAAATAAATATTTAAGGGGGGTTCCCATACAGTACGGAACCCTACGTGCGCGAGTCCGACTCGTACTTGACCGATTATTATCCTTTGTAAGTTTATAAAATGTTGTTTGTGTTATGGGACTGGCATAACCGCAAGGATTTAAAGTCCCTGAATAAAAATTTGATTAAAAAAGATACTAAATAGATATAGATATTTAGATCATGATTAAGAATTACCTCATAGAGCCAAAGCCTCTCTTTATAAAAGAGCATAACGTGTCGACAGCGCAGCAGCTCGCTCGTGTATGCGTTGAGGTGCTCGGGCAGTATCGCATCGTGCTCGGTGATCTGCTCCTCTGATGGACGATCCTTGTTTATTTCTGTCACAGAAAATAATTAGTAAATAATATTTTTTCGCAAAAAATGGCATAACCGACTTCAACCGTGAACAGAATTCGAATAGTTCGCACAAAAAAATCACGTTCTTTTTTTAATTTGGTAGAACATACTTCAAATATGGTCCCCTATTTAATTTTATTGAAGTCGGCTGAGCCATTTTTGATAAATCTACTTCATCGATCTGTGCGAACTTCGCACAGTTCGTGATTTTTTTGTTCGATATTAATAACGGCAACAGGAAGATGCTTAAAATCTTCACATGATATAAAGTTGTATATTACCTTGAAAAATAAAAAATAAAATATACTAATGGAGACTTCAATACGGTACGGAACCGCTTATAGCCGGCCGGCCGGACTCGCTCTTGCCTGATAAAATATTTAAAAAAATAAAATAATAATATTTATTAGGGTACGATGGGACTGGCATGGACTTTCAGTCTAAAAGCTCCTAAAAAAATAGAATTTAAAACAAGTCAAAAATGTACCCACATACCTGTGGTACCTTTCTAATACGGGTATGTTTAATACAGTTTAGCCATGTCTATCAGGCGGCCTAAAAACTCTGACACCAAAGATAGCCACCCGGCCTATAAGAACCTTCAATATGTTTAAAACAGAAAAAATGCCAAGTCGATAAAACGAACTTACTTTTATACGGGTATCACAGGTGGCGCCCCTACCGCTATAAGTTGATAGTAATGATATACACTTCACAAATATCGCGGGATCTCAGGGAGCGAGCTAGCTCAGTTGGGAGAGCGTCGGGCTAGTGATCCGAAGGGGCAGGTTCAAGTCCTTGTTCGCGACATTTTTTTGACATGTTTATCACAATCTTGGGGTATCGTGGACTGAATTTCGTACCAACGCGGCAACGTCTCGATACTACAAGAACTCGGCATCAAGCAGCGTCTATCAGCCATAGTACAGTCTCGCATACTCGCTTACTTCGGACACATCTCAAGGCGAGGTAGTCAGTCCATAGAGCGTCTTGTCGTCCAGGGCAAAGTTGAGGGCACAAGACCACGTGGAAGGTCGCCCATGAGATGGACCGATCAGATCAAGTCTGCTGTGGGTGGGTCCGTGCACGAATGTACCCGATTGACGTCCAATAGAGAGAGATGGCGAGATATCGTGAGGCGCATTACATCTGCCCCTACCAATAATAATACTGCGTGATGACCACGACCGCTCTGTCAAGAGCGCAACGATCAAGAAGAAGAAGAAGAAGATCACAATAATAACTGTTTGGAAGATTACCGGCCAGAATGTTGTCGTCGGTGAGAGTGAGGCCGAAGGCGAGCAGCTCGCGCGCGGCCGCCAGCGTCTCCGGCAGTCGGTCCACGCACTGATGCACCGCCCATATCTTCTTACGTACTTTACTCTGAAAACATCACTACATATTATAAAACAAAGTCGCATTCCGCTGTCTGTCCCCATGTATGCTTATATCTTTAAATTTTTTCAGTGTTCCCCTGAGACCTCATTGTTGTATTGTGTGTTGTTGAATTGACAAAATAGTTTCACTGATATAATTTAGTTATGTAATTGTTTTTTTAAATTGAGATATATGTAGATAATTATTGTAATGATTTAATTTTTAATTGATATAAATGTTATTGATTGTATTTATTCTTAACTACTTAATTTATGTTGTTGAGTGAATTTGAATGTTTTTAAATTGAAAGTGAAATATTGTAAGATTTATATGACCTGTAACTAATTGTTATTAATAAAAAAGTATGAGTTTGAGTAAAACTACGCAACGGATTTTGATGCAGTTTTTTTAGTAGATAGAGTGATTCAAGAGGAAGGTTTATATGTATAATACACCTGTGCCAAGCCGGGGTGGGTCGCTAGTATGGAATATTTCACACCTTACCAATCACAAGTCTTTTATTTAATGTAAATGACAAGGCAACAGATGAAACGGAGTGAAGAAAAACAAAAAAACATATATTTAGGGGACAGAGAGGATTGTTTCTTCCGTTCTGTCCCCCCTGGGGATGGATCCAGGGGACAGATATTTGTGAATAAAAAAAAAAATCATTATTAATAAAATAAAAATGACTGAATAACAAATCCAATAAATAAAAATTTAACTAAAGTATTGTAAATCTATATAATATAATAATCAATAAAGATTCAGTCCCAGTGTGATTAACTTGTTTAGAAAAAATAGAAATATCATAACATACGACTCAACACAAAGAATTCTTCTTTGCCTGACACGTTCCTAGCACGGTCATGGTATGGTATAGTCCGCGCCACACAAGTCGGCGGACAGGAAGTTGGCCGCAGAACGCTGCGCAAAAGGCAAAATATAGGTATTCGCTCCCGCCACGAGGCACACCCGCCCGCCTCATGCTTCCCGCGCGCTCCCTACGCCCGTGCTCACCACTTCGCCACGCGGCGTCGGCATTGTGCACACATGCGCAATAATTAGCGAATCACGGCGAAGTGTCATCTGCGGCTAACTTCCCATCCGCCGACTCTTGTGGCGCGGATTATACATTATAGTGGGCGGACACTTATACATACCAAGTAATTTTGAATAGCCTCAGTGGATACGGGGTTCTTGCGCCACTGCTGTTGATATACGAGATCGCTGTCCAAATTGAAGGTTTCCGCCAGAGACAGAGCCTCCGTGTAGTTGCCGGCTTCGATCTGTTGACAAACACGAAAAAACAACGTAAACTAGTGCAAAAATAATCTCTGGAAACGTATCGGACACGTGCAAAGTTCATACATTTTTGAAGTTAAAATTTAAATTGCAAAATACAATATTACAAAAAAACTTTTTCATTTCATGTAGTAACAAAATATTTTCAAAATCATGCTAAGTAATTTTTTAGTTGGGTAATTTAATAACATACATAACATAATATACACAAGCGTACGGCTTTTTTTATCGCGAATAAATCCGCACTGAGCACCAAACGATGGAGTAATAAAATGGCTTATCATCATCTATCTCCCACTCAAAAAAACTTAAAATCCGTACAAAGACGTGTCAAACCATCCAATAAATAATTATTTTTAGCAAAAAAATAGCATGACCGACTTCACCCGTCCACAGAATTCGCGAATATTTCGCACGGATCGTTGTAGCATTTTCCACATCTTTGTTGATTGAAAAATGGCGCAGCCGATTTCGATAAAATTTAAATGGGACCAATTTCGAAGTATACTCTATCTAATAAAAAAAGAATTATTGAAATCGGACTACTATGAAAAAAGATATGCGTGGATACACATAAAAAAAATATATACGCATCGAATTGAGTACCTCCTCCGGTGGTTCGTCGGTCAAAAAATAAGAAAGAAGATTTTATTTTCGTAACAAACAGGGTACTTTTACAAACAGCGATTCGTAAGGCTAACCTTCCTTTTTTACGAGGGGGAAATCTTCAGTAAAGATACCCGACTCGACTGCTTTGGGGTGCAGCCGGCTTATGTGGGATTGTACCCACTAGAACCACTTATACATATATGTATAAACTAAGGTAGGTGCCACGTGACAGATGCCGTTGAACTAGCATGCAGATTGAAGTGGCGTTGGGCTGGCCACACTGCGAGGTCTCAGGACAATAGATGGAGCGAGAGAATACTACATTGGCATCCGTATGATGGTAAGAGCTCTCGCGGACGCCCTCGACGGCGCTGGTGCGACGACATCTACCAGATGGCCGGACCAGCCTGGACTCGTCAGGCTAATGATAGAGAAAGCTGGAAAATGATGGGGGAGGCCTACACCCAAAAATGGGTGACCCATTACTAATATTATGTATATCCATATCTATAGAATTTTAACACTTTTTTAAATTTTTACCGTGTTTATTATGAATTAGAAATGTTTTGAAACTTTGTAAATTAGTGTGAATTTTGGGAAATAAAGGCTATATTATTTTTATATTATTATTATAAGGTAGGTGCGTTATACTCTGCTTAGCGTGGCGAACTCAAGTCAAGCTAATTAGCTTGAGTCAAGTCAGTCGCGCCTTGTCTTGCGCCGACTTTACACACGTCACACGTTGCCGCTCACGTAGCTGTGAACCTGTGTTTATCTCTTGAATAAGTGTTCTGGTAATTCTGGTGATGGAAATAATGATGCATATATTTATTCTACCTAAGTAGGTACAACAGAATTTCACCACATTTTAGGGCTATTTTTAACGAGTATGACGTCTCTATCTCTATTTGTGAAATCTCATTGACTAGAACCCCCTCGGTGGCCAGTGTTTGTGCGCTCCTAGGCGCTCCGGGGTCTCCAGGGAAACGCACCGGTGCTCCCAGCTATCATTACTACTCGAGCCTACCTAGGTTTGTACGGTCCTCTACGACAACGGTGCCACACACGTTGTCGTCCTCTTCAGGCCCATTTGAGTGAATAGCACGCCCTCTCTCTAATCATTCACGAGCCCAGAGGTCCCCTATTAGTAGATTCTTCTGACAGGCAGGGGATACCGATGCCGTATTCTATTGTCCCAGCATCGGAGTCAAAAGCCTTACCTTCCTAGAGAAGAGTTCGGTGGGCGTGGTGCTCTTGACGGCCATGAGCCGGTAGACACGTGACACGCACGTGATGCGGCGCGGCTTGGGCTGGAACGCTTCCATGTCCGTGATCGCGAAGAGGAAAGACTTCAGCAGCTCCTTGGCCACTTCGAATACGTTGTCTTCTACGTCTTCTTCCACTTTCACCACTTCCATCTGGAATTTTTATGATTTTTATTAGTGAATCACTATTAAGATATAAAAAAAACCTTATCAGTAACACCGCTGTACTGTACCAGCCTTTTTTTAATAGTCCACTGCAGGACGTAGGCCTACCCACGAAGGGTGATTGGGCCATATCCACCACGCTGGCCCAGTGCGGGTTGGTGGATTCACATACATCATTTCTTCTACGGAGGTATGCAAGTTGCCTCACGACGTTTTCCTTCGCCGAAAAGCCAGGTATATATTCGATACCTATTCATTTTCGCATTAGATATTCAGATTGTAATTGTCAGGAAACTATGACGGAGGCAGGGCATTTTAATCCCTGGCGGTCCGCATTATGAAGGAAGAAGCGAATCACTTAGTAGCAGGTGATATGTCGACTATGTAGGGATAGTGATTAATGTTACTATTCTTTTTTATTAATTGACGATGCTATTGCTGAATAACGTGTCTTGCTATTTGTTCCTTAACTGTGATGTTAATAACCGTTATTGCTGAATAATGTAATATGCTACTTTTTTATCTGTGATGATCATTTATTATTTGTTCTTGCTTTGATGTTTGGTTTCGTTGACATTACTTTATTAGACTGATATATATTTTTTCTTTAAGTTGTCTCTATGTTATTTCTTGTATTAAATATATTTTGTGAAATCTTGAAACGTATGTAAGTACCTATTTGAGATTAGATTTAAATTACTTAAACTGTATTCTAAACATTGTTATCTGACGATTCCAAGTGCAACTATAATGTCTACGGAATAAAGGAACTTTGACTTGACTTGACTAGTATTTATGCGATTTAACTTAAGAGACGCTAAACCGATATTTATAATATTTGATTTCTTAGATTTGTTTTTGCTTCGAAATAACAGAATATAATTAAAACGACACTAAATATACTCATTTTTTTTATCGAAATCAGGATCAGAATCATAATAGTTCCGTTCAGTGGTCGGTACAAAGTTTGCTTGATTGAATAAATAAAAAGTTTAAAGTGTCATCGCTGCCACTCCGGCGGGCCGGTAACGCTAGTTTCACACTCAAGCGCCAAAAAAGCGGCGTCGTGCGCGCGAGTAACACGCGGCGCGCCTTGCAGAAACTCGGCGCGATCCAACATGTTCACCAAATCCTGCACTCTATATAAATGAGTCTACTAGAATCAAAAACCGCAATGTCCACCATTGCAAAGTAACAGCAAATCACAATTTTGTGATTGCAGACAGCTACGATTCGCTGCAACTAAAACTTGTATTTATAAATAAATCAATAAATAAATAATACTGTACTGTATATAAAGTTTCTAGTCTAGAAGAACTCACAGTGTCATCGCTGTCGCTCCGGCGGGCCGGTAGAACACTGCTCTTACACTCGAGCGCCGAAGGGCTAGACAAAGTCACATTCGATTCAGACGATTCGAATGGAAACGCATAGGCGATGCGATAACAAACGTCAAGCTGTCACGTTGAGTAAGCGAGACGAACGCATATGTCCGCGCCCACACAAAAAAGAGATAGATAAACTTTTCATTCCCTCCAATGGAATCGTCGTCGAATATTCCGCTAAGCCGTAGCCAAGTTGCAATGTTGACAGTTGTTTTCGTTCAAATTCGTTCGCTAATTTAGTCGTTGGAACGAAAATCTAGCGAAGACAAAAAGGCTGTAGAAAGCTGAGCAAGGTATAGAATAGTCGTAAAAATCAGTGTATTTCTCGAGTATTATTGTTTATAAGTATTTGTAAAGTGTAAACAATGATGGCCAAAGCTCTATTTACATTGAGACATTTTAGAATAATTTAAAAAAGAATTCAGTAATTTAGTTTTTATTTATCTATTGATATTTAAAGTGGCAACACTAAATACTTAGAACTATGCTAATAAGAAAGCTTTGTGTGCGAGTGGTGGCGCTACGTACGTTATGTTGCAGGCATATTGAATGTTTTACCAGCATTTATTTTAGTTTTCAAATTTGTCCGCACGCATAGTTTTCTTCAGCGGGCTCTAAATTACGACTTTGAAAATTCGAAAAGTTTTGTAAAAGTTTATTGTGGTCGAGTTCGGTAAGTGGTTCATAAAATTGGTAATTGGCTTAAGTATTGTCATTATAAACCGTGAAGTGTTACTGTGTTATCAACCTAGAACAAAAAATTCATGGTGCGTTTTGCAGATAGAAATTCTAATAATTTATTTTTTGCTTTAGAAATGGATTCGAGAGCACGAGCCAGTGCGGAGCAATTTTTACGAGTACATACATAATATATAGAGTCACTCACTGTCTCAGATACCTATCACGTTTGACACTAAAGATGATCAACGTGTGCGGAGGAGAAAACTCGACGCAAGAAGTTGATAACGCAGAATAACTCCACCCAATCGAAACCCAATCACCACGCAGCTTGTGCTGTGTGAAATTCTCGGATTGGATCTTGCGCAGCTTCTTGCTAACTTCACTTCCGCCAACTTGTATGTATGATTTCTCCCATACTTGTTACTTTAGCCGCACTCCTCGTGGGACTGACATAACGAATTCGCTACTGAGTGCGCAATGTTCACAGACTCTTCACTCGTGTTCACAGTTCACACTCTTATTTTGATTCAACAGACCTATGGACAGACCTAATGCTTTTTAAAAATTAAAGGAGACTCTGACTAAAAGACTTAGTTTCCATAATCATGAAAAAATCGATTTGGCACTGACGTATGTCTGTGATTTGACAGTCATCGATCCTTTAAGGTTAATGTCGATCGAGATAATCTGAAAGAGATGCATTGATTCAATATGACATGAGTTAGAAAGAGATATTAAAAAGATCTCGATTCGGCGAGGAACGCCCACTGAATTCGTCATGAGTGTCGATATATTTTGATGGAATCGACTAGTCGAATATTACATCGGCTAGCTTTTGTGATGGAATCGCTTTACTCACGTGACTTATGTCAATCCCATACATTTTGTGCGATTCGAATCTTCGAATCGCTAGTGCTAGCGATTTCATTTGTTACCTTGTCTAAGGCCTCAGGAACGCGGCGTCGTGCGCGCGAGTGACGCGCGGCGCGCCCTGGAGGAACTCACAGTGTCATCGCTGTCGCTCCGGCGGGCCGGTAGAACGCTGCTCTCACACTCGAGCGCCAGGAACGCGGCGTCGTGCGCGCCCTGGAGGAACTCACAGTGTCATCGCTGTCGCTCCGGCGGGCCGGTAGAACGCTGCTCTCACACTCGAGCGCCAGGAACGCGGCGTCGTGCGCGCGAGTGACGCGCGGCGCGCCCTGGAGGAACTCGGCGCGAGCCAGCATGTTGGCCAGGTCGGCCACTCCGCACACCGACACTAGCCCACTGAAGCGGGACAGGACAACTTCCTGGGAAACAAACAAGATCTTGCAAAATGGGCTCAGATTTTGTACAGTAGCCAAAAAAAACTTTAACATATGGTAAACAAATTCACAGAAAAAACAACGGTATATAATGATTAATATAGGTAAGTAAATAGGTAAATGAGAAAATAGGTATATTCTAGGTAAGCGTGTTACTCCTAGACCGCATTTCTGCTTAACATCAGGCAGTGTGTAATCAAACGCAAGCTAAATGAAGTAAAAAAGAAATAACATAAATTACATATGTAATTATTTGTAAACAATAGGTACTTCATTACTCCACCAGTTGACATCAGCGGCGTAGAACTGCGCCACGTCTTTCTTGTGAGTCTTATCGTCAGCGTCTAGTGGATTGCTCAGGTCGTGTCCGGGCTGCGTCGCGAGCGGGAATCGATGCAGCAGTTTTAGAAGCGGCAGCCTCCAGACGGAGATGTCGCCGTTACAGTGCAGACAGACGAGCTTACTGCTGTCCGGGGATAGCACCATTTGGACTATGAAAGCCTGTAAGAGAAGAGTTTACTAGGAGTTTTAGCGGGAACGCGGACAAATCATGTCGCCGCATTGTATTATTTTTTTAAACTTTTGTTTCCCTGGTGATAATTAGTAAAATATTGTGTTATTTCGTTGATTATGAGCTGAATTGCGAGTATGAGTGTAGACATGTGGTATAATGTGGTGTATCGTGTTGTTTCGTTTTGTTACTATAACTCCATAGACGCCTCTAGTAAAGTCTCCACGGCTTTACTGAGGTATGACTTGGACTATGCTTTAACTTGACTGCGACTTCTTTGGACTATAACGTGACTACGACTGTGACTATTTTGATAAAATAGCAAAAAATATTAATAACTTATACTTGACACTAGCAAATGCATAAATGATGTGACGCCAAAATATAAAAGAAAAATAAGAATAGTATACAGAACTTGTATTTTAGTCGAATGTTCCCACCGCATGGCCAAAGGCCTACCCTCGATTCTTCCAGTCCTGACAGTTCTGGGTGTAGTACACGTCGCATCACAAAAAGAACGATGGAGTGTCAAGCTGCGCACAAGAAAATTTAACACCTATTGTACACTTTACAGGAATAAATTCTTCTTGCTGCAGTTCTAACTCCGTACTCGGAGATTTAACTCCTATTTTTGTTGCAAATTAACTGTGTAATAGGAGTTAAATTTCCTTAGCCATAATTTCAATAAAAAAAGAGTTTCAGCAGACAACTTACTAAGTTCTTTGTGGATACAAAAGGTATGTACAGCTGAAACTTCTCGTTGGCCTGCCCTTCAAGCTGGTCCGAGACAACAGACAGCTTGTAATGAGGTTCATCGTTGAGGATCCTCCATGCTGTGATTCCGGCGCAGTGGGCAGACTCTTTATCCTGCGACACAATAATAACGAACATAGTTATAAAAATGAATCGTAGTTGTTAGTCTCGGTAAAACTCGAGAACGGCTGAACCGATTTGGCTAATTTTGATCTTGAAATATTTGTGGAATAGTTGATTGAATCAGGCGTTAAAAATTCAGCTTTTAGAAAGTAGTTGCAATATTTGCGCTTACCTCCCGGGCTACGAGCTAAAGTTGTTGACGCACAGACGAACGGACAGACGGACAACAAAGTGATACTATAAGACCCCTTATAGGATCACCTTGTTTCCTCTGTCGGTTCCTTATGAGTTACGGAACCCTAAAATTTAAAAACCATACCTTATTAGGCCCTCTAGGCACACCAGCCACATACAATGTGGCGTGCAGCTGGCAGTAAGCCACGCAAGCAACGCCTCCGCTGAACGAGGTGGTGTGGTGCAGCGTGAACCCAGCCATCACCGACACCAGGTACCCTCGGACCTTGCCATCGTAGTTCACTATTAGAACCTCCCAACTCCTATGACAATACACAAATAAGTTATTTAAATTTTTAATGTTTTAATGTTAAAGGGAAGATAAAGTTGCTTTCCTAAATATGAATAGAAACATAAACATCACAAACGACTCATGGAAGATGCAGCGGTATGACCTCCGACTTATAGTAGGCGTCATAACTGCGGGTGCGGGGCTATTCTGTTAGCCGATCTCATTGCGATGCGTTTTTGGACCTCTATTGTTTTTTTAACTGATTTGAGCTGTCAGAACTGCCAAAAAAACGACAGAGGTTCGGGATCGTGTCGCCTTAGTGACGGGATCGGTTAACGGAATTGCCCCGCTGGTCATTGCAACTTAAATAGTCACTTGTATAAATTAGGAGCCACTGACAGCCTACATTGTCGTGGCTGTTTGCAGGAAAACGAAACTGTGGAGCATGTTCTGTGGCATTGAAAAGCTGTAGAAGACATTAGAATAGCTAACTGTTTGCATGATGCTTCCGCATTGTCATAAGCTTTGTCCTCCACATCGCCATCTCATTCACCATCTAAGCTACTGGAGCAGTTATGCCAGCGGCCCAGAGCCACGCTCCGTTACTATTAGGAGCTGGACTGACTCGGGTAGATGCTGGAGGGCAAAATGCTCAAAACATCCCATGCTGACGTCAGTGCAGGGCTTTTCGCCCCCACTTCACATCACTATCAAATAGATGTTTTTCTAAGGAATTCTAATTTCTATATAATATATGCTAATGGCAAAGAAAATATAATAATACTATGTGCAAATGTTTCCATTTGAATAGATAGTGGCACTCATCGACGCTCCTCGTAACCGGAGCTTTTCTTTAGGAGCAGCTCCCTACTTTAAGTCTAGGTTTACACTTAAATTGAAACGGGTAGTATTTAAACGCAAATCAAAAAATATCCTTTTTCTATGCAATAAGATTCCAAATTCCCATCAAAATTACTGATTGCACAGCATAATATTCAACTCAAAATATCACTAAACACACTACAATTTATTTTCGCAGCGTACAGCGATTTTTCCTAAAGCAAAAGCTTTTTCATCAATGCACAGCTAATAATCTTAATGCACATTATACCTGTTAAAGGCGATTCGCTTCTGGCACTTCGCCGGCCGCTGCCGCGGCACGCTCGCTTCGCTCGCTCGGCTCGTGCGTTGTTTTGTCATGTTCTAACATAACCTAACCTATTTTTTGTATCACACCTAATCTAATTTCTTCACTAATTTACATATTGATGTAAAATTTCGAATTATCTGCAGTTTGAGTTTTGTTAAACATTTAGTTTATTTGTAGTGAAGTAAGTTATTTGATGTAAAAAAGAATATAAATGATGAGTATGTATTGATAGGCGATTATTTATTTGATATGCAATTTATATTATCCCAATTGAAACTACAGTTATTTCCGTATGGCTCTATACATTTTTGTACAGCGCCTTTAGCGGAAATGAGGAAGAACTAACCAAAATGTTTGGAGCCACACGCGAACGCGAAAGTTTATGTAGACTACGCAAAACCTGGACGAATGGCTCAAAAAAATAGAATGTATTGACTATCAAATTTTTTGAGCTGGAAAAAGAAGTTTCTAGCTTGGGCAAGCCCCACCCGCGCCCTTACTACTCCTTACTAATTTCTTCCATGAAGCTCATATTAATTCTGATCTTTTTGTTCAAGCTGTACTATTTATGACAAATCAATAGTATAAAGTACTGTACCAGCCCTTTTAATAGTCCACTGCAGGACTTAGGCCTACCAACATAGGATGATTCAGCCGTTTCCACCAAGCTGGCCCCATGTGGGTTGGTGGAATAGTATAAAGTACATAGTTTTATTTCTGATATTTTTGTTTAATCTGTAGTTATTTATTATAAATCAATAAAATAAAGTACATTGTTATACTTCAAGCTTTTTCTTACCATTTTGTATCTTTGACTCTCAAAGGCATGAAAATTATATCAGCTACAGCATGTGTATTATCTGTGCATTCCAAACCTCCGGGCCTTGAGCAATCCTACAACAAAATTAAAACTTAACATGTTCACTGTCCAATGACTCCAAAAAGTGTCACATCTGTACCAACTACCATGTAAGACATCTATGACTCTAGCTAGTTATAATTTAAAGGTTAAAATTTTATTTGATTAGACTTATGAACAATAACAAAATTATTCTCATGAACGTATGGTTAAGTAAAAAAGCTACCAAAAATTTTAAAAGAGCCTCCATAAAATGTTGCCTGTTTTTTCAAGCTAGAGCGAGACAATCTCGCTCTAGGTGGACGTAGGAATACAGTTCATAAATTTGTACTGGGACAATGAAAGTGTTCAAATAACGTATTTGATCAGGCACCATTATCTATTTACCGTACCTCACCATCCCTTAAGTAGCTTAAGTAAGGGTTGGGCGCTACTTAAAGTTAACGGATGATTAGGCCCGCTAACGAATCGTTAACTGATTCTGAGTGGTAACTTTTCGAAATCTTTACTTATACTCGGAATTTTAATTCGATTCCAAATTTGACATTAGCTACTGTCATTTTTGACAGTTTTTGACAGTACATACTATCAAAAATGACAGTAGCTAATGTCAAATCTGGAATCGAATTAAAATTCCGAGTACAGTGCGACATAAAAGACTTGGTAATAAATGAGGTCGCCACTATCGCTTTGTTAGCATGTTTTGCATTATTTTTTGCATAATGATACTGTTTCCCTGTTCACAATCCACAAAATAGCACAACACGAGAAAAATGCTAGGATGTTAACTCTGATTAACAGCTCAAATTGTGGTTCCAGTAAAAGTGATAATTTAGTTCCCGAATAATTAATTTCATCTCTTTTGTGTCGCACTGTATAGTGATGGTTTAAGTAATCATTAAATGTCTCTGAGTGCGGCTGTAAGTACTTACAATAGGAATGTTGAACAGATTTGATGCAGTTAGATCAAAGAAGCTGACCACACCATTACCATAGGCTAAAACTAGAAAAGCACAATCGGGACTCCATACTAGTTTACGCCACTGAGAGTAGGCATCACGGCTCACTGAAAAAAATATATTGGTTGGTCTAAGTATAATACAGTATAACTTTAATAACGTTAATGGCGCGACGAAATCGAGAGATTTAAAAAAGATTGAACGGAGGTAGCACAGAACAGAAAGGAATGGAAGGAATTGGGGGAACCCTTTGCCCAGCAGTGGAACAGTACAGGTTAAATAAAAAAATAACTTTAATAGAACATAGAAAATAGACAAAACTTTCATTAAAACAATATAAACGGCCTCGTTACGAAGGGTTCCGTACCTTATGGAAGTCCCCTTTAACATATTTTATTTTAATTGTTTATTTTTAAAGGGAATATACAACTTAATCATCATCATGTAGTATATCAGTATCTGGCAGCCATGTCACAAGCTTTGCTTAGTTTGGGGTCAGAGACTGTGTGTAAGAGGTCTCCAAATATTTATTTATTTATAATCATCATCCGCAGTCTTCTCTATCCTACTGCTGGGTATAGGCCTCTCTTTTACGGTGCCATTTGTCTCGGTCCTGTGCTAATTGTGTCCAGATTCGACCCATGATTTTTACAATTTATACAACTTTAGATTACAACTTATATATAGCGTTAGCGACGTCGGCCTGAAATCTGCAAAGCTCAAATGGGAGTGGGCGGGACACGTGAGTCGTATGCACCCAGACAGATGGGCAAAGGTCTCAACGGAGTCCAGTCATGTCCAGTCGACCCTCGAGGCCGTCCTCCAACACGATGGCGCGACGAAATCGAGAGGTTTAAAAAAGGTTGGACGGAGGTAGCACAGAACAGAAAGGAATGGAAGGAATTGGGGGAGACCTTTGCCCAGCAGTGGGACAGTACAGGTTAAATAAAAAAAAAAAATGTATATTTACAACTTAATATTACTATATAATAAAATCGCTTTCTTATAGGCGAGTTGGTGGCCAAATGTAGCCCTAATATGAACGGGAAAAAAAACAAACCTCTTCCTGTTGCCATTATTAAGATCGAGCAAAAAAATTATGTTCCTTGTACTGGAGCCCTAAATATTCATTTTATTTTAATCTAATTATTTAATTTTGAAGTGAATATTTAGCTAAATATTCTTTGAATCTTTCAAGCATCTACATGTCACTGTTATTAAATTGAGCAAAAAACGTTATTTTGTGATAAACATTTCAAAAAAATTGACGCGCTTGCAGGATTTGAACCTGCATCCCTCTGGGATTCCGGCCCAGATGCTTTGTCCAATTAAGCTAGAACGCTATACTACGAACCCGCCAAATTAGTGAAGTGTTTATCATTTTACTACCAACTTCTACAGTGTTGGAAACAAAATAACATTTACATAAACCTAGTGTGCGAAGCACGATAAAAATCATTTGATTGAGCAAAAAACGGCTAAAAATCCAGGTTTGTTGTATCTGAGCCCCCCTTAAATAATTATTCATTTATTGCTATAGCGGCAACAAAAATACGTCATCTGTGAAAATTTTAACATTTTAGCTATCACTATTCATGAGATACAGCTTGGTGACAGACAGACAGACAGTGGAATCTTAGTAATAGGGTCCCGTTTTTACCCTTTGGATAGTTATGGAACCCTAAAAAATGATGGCCATTCTCGATTTTTTCACTCATAGAGTTGAGCACCCCGTAGTGTGTTTAGATATTACAGTAGAATAATAAGAAACAGTTTGTTACATAATATGAATGTATAAACCTCATAAATTGTTTGTAATAATATGGACTTTGTCCATTTATTAAATAAATTAAATAAAAATAATATAAATTAAGTAATATGACAATAGCACAATATGCATAATATTACCTGTGGTTCTTGCAGCTATAGTGGCATAATCAGACCTCTTAGTCCTAATTTCTAAAATATTATCAGTTAAAACTGCTATAACTTTCCCTTCATCACCTAGAGCTATGTGCCACTTTTGTTGCCTTTCTTTGTGCCTGAAAGTAACATTTTAATTATTTAGCATTGTTATTTTGTTAATTTTATTTGCACAGAGAAAAAAACTTTTGTAACACTTTCCACTAAAACTAATATTAAATAACCTACTCTAACTTTAAGAAAATGAAAGGAATAGGTACTAAAACTTAAACTGAAAAAACACAAAATATAAAACCTAGTCTAAAAAACCCTCGACAGAGGGGCAATTATTAAAATTTAGCATTTATTTAATTTACAGATGTATTTTAATTAGAACTTACGCCGTTACGCTGTCGATTAGACTTTTCTTTGGCCCCAAAAACTTCATCCATCGCCACAGTGTAGAGATATTTTCAGGTAATAGGCCATCAGGTTTTTGCTAAAATGTAACATTTTTTCACTTTGGGATTCATTAATAGATATTTGAATAATCGAGAAAAGTTACTAATTGGTAAATAAAAAGAATAATGAAGTTTTTAAATCGCTAAAATATGTTCACTACTTACAATATACTCAGGCTCCGGTTTCCACTCAGAATACACATATAATTCGTGCAAGATAGATTTGGTTTCCTCCATTTTCAAACGTTTACACGTTTTTCAGATAAAATTATGTTTTCGTGTTTTCTTTCTGAAGGAAAACATCTGTGGAAAACATTAATTTATCGACCGAGAACCTACGTGTTGTTTTGCTTTTTAGGGTTCCGTACCCAAAGGGAAAAACGGGACCCTATAACTGAGACTTCGCTGTACGTCTGTCTGTCACCGGGCTGTATCTCATGAACCATGATAGCTAGGCAGCTGAAATTTTCACAGATGATGTATTTCTGTTGCCGCTACAACAACAAATACTAAAATGAGAATAAAATAAATACATTTAAGGGGGGCTCCCATACAACTAACCTGAAATTTAGACGTTTTTCGCTCTATATTAATTACGGTAACAGAAAGATGCTTGAAATTTTCACAGAATGTTTAATTTTATATTCACTTCAATAGTAAATAATAAAATTAAAATAAAATCAATATTAATACGGGGCTCCCATACCGTACGGAACCCTCCGTGCGCGAGTCCGGCTCGTACTTGGCCGATTATTACATGACATGACATTCCAGCTGTTTGCAGTTGGCCAGTTGTCAATTTGACATCACTTTTTTAATTTTTCTTTTGTTGGCAACGCAATATGCTTATATTTGCTATTTTTAACTGTGTGTGTGTGTAAATACAAAAAAATGGCTCCGCCACCGCCGCCGCAGGCCTTTTTCTGTTTGGTTAAAACTTATTGATGAAATTCGGACCCCAACAAAATAAAACAAACACAAAGCAGTGGTCTCCTTTGTCTCGAACCTTGCAGCAAGTACTGTCTCGAGAAAAAGTACCAACCTACCAATCTTTCGGTATTTCTACTAATTTAGATGCACTAATGAAATACCGAAACTACAGTGCGACATAAAAGACTTGAAAATAAATGAGATCGCCACTATCGCTTTGTATTTGCATTATTTTTTGCATAATGTTACTGTTTCCCTGTTCACAATCCACAAAATAGCACAAAACGAGAAAAATGCTATGATGTTAACTATGATTGACAGCTCAAGTTGTGGTTCCAGCAAAAGTGATAATTTAGTTCCCGAATAATTAATTTCATCTCTTTTGTGTCGCACTGTAGCTAACTCTTCAACGATTTTTTCGTGATTTTTTCGATTACTTCTCCCATTTTTCTGCCGAATTTTATTTTTTTATTTTTTTTGCTGTACATTAATTAATTATTTTTTTTTGGTGTACATTAATTAAATTGATTTTGAAGATTCTCCTGTTTTTCCCAATTTTCTATCTAATTTCTAGTTTCAACAAGGAAATCGGTAAATATTTTGTTTTTTTTTTTTGTTACTGGCCTATTACATAGAAAACATCTATTCCATGAAGAGTGAGAAAAAGACAAAGCAATATGCAAAAAATGCTCAATACAACTTGACATTAATTACAATAACGAAACAGTTTAGAATGTACACAGAAAAACAAAAAAAAGACGTGTGGCACTCGGGGACTGCCGTGGTAAAGCTATTGCAATACGTCTAATCGCACACAACGCCGTGTCGAAGACTGCCGAACTGAAACGACGTTAGACGATGCACGGCCTTCAAGCCACACCTCCTTGCCCGTCGGAGTGAGGAGCGTGAGGTTTTTTTCGTTACGGAATTTCTGGATTCGGTCCCCGCGCTCAAGGCCCGCGATAGAAGCACAAACCAATAAGAGAACAAGTTGATAGAAGCTATGCAATAGCTTAAAAACTTAACTTTCCGCTATGACTAAACAAATACTAAAAAAAAAAACACAAAAAAAATAAAACCTAATCTAAAAGCCCGTCGGCAGAGGGTAACGTGGCCAGAATATGAGCTGCGTGAAAATAATAGTGCCACAATTTTTTCTGAAAAACCTGGTCACATTGCCACTGACACAAGTTGAAAATGTCAAAATGAACTGCCGAAGTGAGGTTATGTTTTGTTTAGGTTTTATTTTTCCAATTTTCTAGTTTTCTACTCTGTTCCGTGTAATTTCTGATACTTTGGGCAGAAATTTGTTCGCAAATATGATATTCCTAGATGAATTATATCAAAAGGTAAGTCTTGGTTACATGTAGTAAAATATAATTTAATTTCTTTTGTGTATTGGTGCATAACACTTAGGTACAAACCATTTTTTTCTTATTTTGATTTTATGAACAATGATTCCAGAGTGCGGCTGAAAATGAAAAGAACCTAACGTTTTGGGAAAACTATCTAAAAGGTTTGAAATCACTGAATTTCGACGAATATGCTGGAAAACTGAAAGTCCCTATTCTTGTACCCATAGGGAACAAAATACTCTTTAGAGGGGAACTGAAGCACACAAATGAAGTTACAATATCTCTAGGAGCTGATTATTTCGTCAAATGTTCTATAGCTCAAGCTGAAATCTTGAAACAACACAGAATTAAAAGTAAGATTAACAATTATTATTCATGATCGGTCCTGTATTTAAACTGTCCCATTGCTCAATGTGGGCCTCTTCCCATTACAAAAAATGCCAGACCATGGTCTACCACACTACCTATAAGGACTTCACATAACTTTTCAAACATGAACAACCCTGAGGCATGAAAGTTGCCTCAAAATAATTTCCATGATCATTATGGAGCATGTAACCAAATTAATTGGTAATATTTTTTTTTAATTGGTCTTCAAAAGTATGGATGTGTGTGGCCTCCACCACTGATTAATTTTGCTTTAATTATTGCGTAACATTCAGGCCACTCTACTACTTACCTACTAGTATTGTTTTATTGCTTTGAAGTCCTCGCCCGCCACCTGCCATCATCTTCATAAATCTTATCAAATACATTTATGGCACCACGGCCCTATAGTATAGTGTGTAGCATATTATTATGGATTTCCATTGTAATGCTGGAACTCAAAGTTCAGATGTTAGGTAGATTTTACTAAGTGTTCACATCATAATATTGATGGCTCATAATCCCATCAGTAGGTACTCATATTATGTTAAAAAAAAAAAAAATTTTTCTTTTTTAGATGCACAATCTAAAGTAGACCTCTACAGGAAAGAAAAAGAATATCTTGAAAACCGAATGTCATTTACTAAACAGAATGTATTTGAAAAAGATGGCCAAGAAATTCTTGAAGAATACTCTGAAGAAGAAGATAAAGCTTGGAGAGAAAGACACAAAGAAAATGTTAGAAAACATAAGCAAAGTGAAGTTAAACAAAACAAACCAAAAAGTGATATGACTGATGCTGAGTTATGGGAAAGGTTAGAAGAACTTGAATTAGAGGAAGAATTAGAAAATGAGCTTTTAGACAACTACAATGAGATTGTAGATAGAAGACAAACAAACACTTTCCTTCAAAATGAACAAGCTCTACTACTCAACACTTTTAAAGAGGAACAGGAAAAACTTGCAAGAGAAAATAAAAAGGAGGTGATTTTTGATGATAACAATGAAAAAGAACAGAAGATAGAAACGAATAATCGAAAGGAAATCTCTCCAAATGAACTGAATGAAATTTCAAAACATGAATTACTACAAAAAGTACTTGATAAGCAAAATGAATTAGAAAGTAAGTTACATGAACTGAAAACTAGAGAAAGAGAACAAAGTAAAACTGAGCAAGATCTTATAGCTCGGTTGGATGAAATGGAACAACTTGATGAGCTTGAAGATGAAATAGAAAAATTAGATGATATTATAGAAACAGAAGATGTGGAGACAGTAGATTCTGACGCAGAAGACAAATCAGATTCAATAGAACTAAAAAAAAGCATATCTTTTGCAGATGAGAATGTTAGTGAAACTTTGGAAATAACATTTTCACACACAGATACAGAACCAAATACAGATCCATTTGATCCTGAAAAGGGTATTATAAAGCCTAGTGATTTATATGAAGCATATTCACAACTTTTTAATCATAAAACAACTTCAATATTAGTAAAGAAATCGAAATATGGAACTGAAGAAGAAGTTAAGCCTTCTATTAAGCACAGTAAACAAGTTATGTTTCAAGAAAGCACGGAAAAGAAAGATCTCGAGTCGGAAACAACGCCAGTAGATAGGACAATAGTCATTAACGATGTTGTAGAAAATATTGGAGTCAATCAACACAAAATAGAGGGTGGAGCTCGGCCAACTAGTCTTTTCAAGAAGAAGAGAATGCAAAATAAATAAATGGACACAATTCAGAAGGCTGGTGACATCTCAAAACTGTATTTGTAAATAATTGGTGTCATCATTTCATTGATTGTGAAAAAGTATAAAGAGCATGTTAACAAAACCTTCTAAGTATCACCTATCTAAGCATAACTACCCAAAAGTTACTAACGGAAAATAATTATATTATTAATTGTTCTCAAACAAAACTTATTAATCTTACTAAACGGACATTTATTTACCCTGTTCTATTAATTCAAACGTTTTTTATTTGATTGGGTTTGAGTTAGGCTAGAATTATAAGCTTTGCTAATAGGTCTGCTTGTGGTGTCAGTGTCTTCTATCAGAATTTTTAAATCAAAATTAAATCCAATAAAAGATACGTTTTCAATGGAGTAGAGTAGAGCAAACTGAAAAGAGTATAATAATTTATAGGGGAGTAGTTTGTGCACAAAGAGAAGCGTCGTAGGTGAGGTCGCCCGTGTGCCATTTTACTAATTTTGTTACGTTGAAAACACTTCTCTGTCATTGCTAAAATATGGGTCTTAATCTTACGTAGTTTTGTATTCTCTTTGATGGGAGTTTTGGCGGGAACTTGAGACAATCATGTCGCCGCATAGTATTATTTTCTAAAACTTGTGTTTTTATCAGTATTAATAGTGTAAAAGTTGTGGTGTTTCATTGATTAATAGTTGAAATACATGCATGAGTGTGGGCAAGGCAAGTAGTCAGATCGAGGTCTTTGCAAGTAGTATAATGTGGCAAAACAATTTTTTTTTAAATAATTTATTCATGACCATGGATACAGAGTCCTTCAGTCGAAGTCTTAAATAATAAAAAATTTACAAACATAGAAGAGAAATAAAAAATTAAACTTAACTAAATCTTTTCAACAGTATTTAAAATATACTTATAAATAGGTTTGTAAAAAACTTCACTTTTTAGTAAATCCTCAATACGGCGGGGAACACTAATTGAGTTACGAGCTGCTATGTCACTAATGTCACTGGCTAAAATTAATCGTTGTAAATGGAATTGGGGACATTGAAAAATTATATGGTTTATATCAGCATGCGGTCGGGAACAATACGTACAGTTATCTTCTGGGACTATATTAATTTTGTGTAAATGAGCTGGAACCAAGCAATGTCCAAATCTCAGGCGATTTATAACTGTTATAAACTTTCTGCCACAATATTCAAATTTGTTGTACCAAGGAGTAGTAGGTAAGTCTTTCTGTATTTCTGCATACCACCTTCCCTTATATTCTGTTGTAACGTGCCAATATTCTTTCCAAATTCTGAGTAAATCCTTATTAATTGCACAATAGTAATCTGTGAAAGGTACTTTTAATATATCTGTGTGATCTAGATCATGCTCTTGCCGAGTAGCCAAATCTACTGTTTCATTGCCATGGATGCCACAATGTGAAGGAACCCATACCAATTCTACATGTTTTGATTTACTAATCATTTCTATAAGTTCTCTAATACTATATATAATATAATTTAACTTATATGAGAAATTACTGTTGTTCAAAACAGACAGAACACTTTTAGAATCACTTACTATTAGTATATTCACATTTTTTACAGAGTTATTTACAAATGTTAAAGCGGTTAAAATTGCATACGCTTCTGCAGTAAACACACTGCAATTATTATCTAACTTTATACAGTGGGTTTTATTCATTTGTGGATCATAATATGCGGCTTTAACCCCTTCATCACTTTTAGAACCATCTGTATATAAAATATAAAAGTCTGGTTTATTCTCTATAAATTCTAGAAAATCAAATTTGTTATTTATTACATCTAAATGACAATCTATACTTAACCCCTTGACGGCTAATGATTCCAATCCGAACCAACAAAAATAGTAGAATGTTTGCATCCGTCTATGGCTAATGGTGCGGATTTGAACCATCGTACTACAGGTCATTTAAAACCTTTTCACAAGGGTATAGAGTCGATTATAGCATGGGAATTTTATATCCATCTGTTGTTTAGAGAATGAACTGTAAAATAAGCCCGCCATTCATATTAGTCAAGTGCTATTTAGTTGTGACAAAAAATAATCGATTTCATTTTGATTTTTTAGTTGATTTTTATTATAAACTAGCATGAAAAGGAGGTTTGGTGGAAAATATGGTTCCTTCTTAGTGCCGGGGTAGATATTCTAGCCTCAAAATCGAGCCGAGAATGAGAGAAAATTACCTTGACAAAAAACTCATCTATTTTTGACTTATTTGAAAATCAATATTTATAACTTTAAAAAAATTGTATATTTGTCACATATCGGATAGGTAATATATTTCTCATCAGAACTACATTTACAGAATACAAATCGGTTCAGTACTTAAGATTTTATGATAAGTTTATCAAGTGGTCTCGCCGGGCTGGCGCCGTGAGGCAAAAAAGAGGTGTTCGAGTGGCGGTAACATATCGCGCGCGCTTGCTCGCACTGACAACTTCAAAGGGTTAAGCAATTAATCAAGGCATTATATGGACATTTATATGTTGGCCAGATATCATGAGAACAAATGTTTTTACTGATATTTTTTAAAAATGACATTATTGTTGTGATTTCAGGCAAAACTCCCGAAACAAGAGATGTGGCTGATAAGCTAGATGTTTGAACTGATTGTGATATCTGTGGATGACATAAAACATTATTCAGCACTATAACATTATTGGAAGTCAACTCTTTCAAACAGAATCTATCAGCCAAAAGTTAACGTCTCAGGATTAATGGAGGTATACAGTTTTCAATTTCCATAGAATTAATAGGAGTGGAACGCATAGCTCCGCTAATAATTCTTAAAGCCATATTTTGTATTACATCGAGTTTTCGTAATAAGGTGCTACTTGCATTCATATAAGCTAAACTACTATAATCAAAATGACTTCTTACTATACTTTTATACAGCATGATCAAGGTTTTAGGATCAGAGCCCCAAAAAGTACCAGCTAAACATCTTAAAACATTAATACTTTTCATTGCATTGCTGCAGATATACTTAATATGCTCTTCAAATTTTAACTTGTTATCTATTATTACTCCTAAAAATTTATGTTGATTACTTACAGGAATGATTTCATTATTGTATTTAATTTTAACAAAAGATTGTGCAAAAGGATCTTTACTAAAAACAATAACAGAACTTTTATCAGAACTAATATCTAATTTTAATACATTGTTGTAATAATGGTGTAGCTGCAGCAGTGCAGAATTCAAGTGATTTACAGCCATATTTAAATTTTGACTTTCAGAGTGTAAAAGTAAGTCATCGGCAAATTGTAAAATTTTAACATGTGATGTGTTAACATACTTTAAAATTTGAGATGTATATAGAATATACAAGAGAGAAGATAAGATAGCTCCTTGCATAGTTCCTTTACTGACGGATTTTGGTCCATGTAGCTTATTATTAAATTTAACATACAAGGTTCTGTTATTCAGAAAATTAAATATCCATTTCAATAATTTTGTTGGCAGACCTAACTCATTCAAAACTAGAAGAAGGCTCTTAATGTTGACATTATCGAAAGCACCTTTTACATCAAGAAAGACGCAGATCACATTAGAGTGGCTGAGCTTTGCTTTTTTTAATGTTGAGATTAATGATACAAAACTTTCAGAGCAACTTTTACCCTTTCTGAATCCAAATTGTGTGTTAGGTATTTTAGAGTTGGTTTCAACAAAATAATCTAAACGTAATTTTAACATGTTTTCAAAAAGTTTACCCAGACAGGATGACAAAGATATGGGTCTGTACGATGACGGATTATTTGCAGGCTTATTAGGTTTTAAAATTGGTATTACACATTGAGTCTTCCAAGATTCAGGAATAACTGATGCATTCCAAAGTCTGTTATAAATTGCCAATAAAATGTTCAGAGCATTTGAATGTAAATTTTTAATAAGTTTATATGGAATGTTATCCATACCTGGTGTAGTATCTCTACGACTATCTAAAGAAATGCGAAGCTCATTCAGTGTATAAGGCTCATTTAAGAAGGAAACGCTATTGTCAGACCTGTCTAAAATATTTAAAGTGGTAAAATCGGTTGATGTTGAATCTGCTAATTTTTCTAGAAAACTTGGTACCCATTCGTCATTTAGAGTTTTGTTACTACAATTACTGTTAATCCTTTTAAATTTTTTAACATAATTCCATATTCTAGTAACTGGTGTCATTCTGTTGAAAGAAGTACACAATTCATGCCATGATTTTCCCCGTTCCTCAATTAATATCTTTTTCTTTTTAGCATCAAGACGCTTGTAATTAATAAAATTGGAAATTGTTGGAGAGTGATGATATGTCTTAAGAGCTTCTTTCGACTTTTGAACTGCATCCTCACATAGTGTGTTCCACCATGGAGCTGGTTTTCTCAGAATTTTTGGAGTGTGATTAGATTTCTGCTTAGGAATACATTCATCTCTGATTTGATACAAGATATTTATAAAACTATTGTATAATTCATCTAGATCTGTATTTTCCAAATCTAATTGCGAAAAGCAGGTTTCAGATAAAGTTTTAAATTTAGACCAGTCTGATTTGTTGTACAAATATTTTTCTTCTACAGGACGAACATCATACACCGATGGCTTCACATTTACATCCAGTAGAGTCGGAAAATGATAACTACCCATTGCATCATCATGGACTTGCCATTCACAGAGAGGAGCTAACGAGCAACTTACTAAGGCTAAATCAATTGCTGAAGAATTCTTGTTTGGATATTTAATTGTAGTATGATTACCATCATTTAAAACACACAAGTCAAACTCATCTATGAGATTGTACAAAGAATTACCTCTACTATTATTTTTTAGACAACCAAATAAAATGTGATGGGCATTGAAATCTCCCATTATGAGACATGGCTTAGGAGTTTCAGTGAATACTTTTTTTAATTTATTAGTATTAAATTTAGTAAATTCGCTGTTTGGGGGACAATAAATACACAACACATGTAATTTACCTAATGATGTATCAAGTGCAATGCAAATGTTCTGAATTGATTCGTAATATGAGGTATGAACAACTTCATATTTAAAATTTTGTTTAATTAATATAGCTACCCCATTATGTTCGTTTACAGACAGTTTGTGAATCAAATTATAGGATGGAAAATTTGGAATTTTACTGTTTTTCTTAAGCCACGTTTCATTTAGTAAACATATATCTACATTTTGTTCAGTTAAAAACTTTAACAATAGCGTTTTTTTACTATGTAAACTTTGAATATTGAATTGTGCTATACGAATATATGTGTCCATATAATTAAACTAAATTAAATTAAATTTGACAACAAAATTTCTTTAATTCTTTTATTTGTAATGGGTTCATTCTTGCTATTTGCAAGGGCAACAACGGACTTCACAAGGGCATTTATAATTACATCGTTATCAACAATTTCTTTGGCATTGAGATCTTGGAAGGTTTTTTGTCTCGGCTTTGGTGTTAGAGCTGGGAAGGATGTTCTATCAGAGATTTGTGGCAGACTTACCGCATTGGCATAAGACATTTTTTGTTGTTGTTTAATTTTCTTCTCTTCTATTTTTTTCTGCTTAACAGGGCAGTCTTTCGACACGGCAAGGTGAGGGCCAGAACAATTGACACACATTATTTCTTCCACATCACATTCCTTGTAGGAATGCCGTCCTGCACAGGATGAACACATCTGCTCTGCTCTGCAGTTCTTAGCTGAGTGGTTGAATCGGAGGCAACGGTAGCATTGCATGAGTGGTGGAAAGTATTTATGAACCTGGTATCTGAATAGCTTGATGTATACATACTGAGGTAATGTGGTGGCTGCAAAAGTGACAGCCACTGTTCCAAGAGGAGTCAAATTTCCGTCTACTTTTCGCATAAAGCGTTTGATTGAGACAACATCAGCATCACAAGTAATATTTTTGTAAATTTCTTCATTAGACATTGTCAGCGGAATATGCCTGATGACTCCTATAACTTCAGTCATGTAAGCAGGAATGAAAGCTTTCAGCTTATATCTGTTCAGGAAGCTATCCATCTTTAAAAAATTGTTAGCTGGAGCTGGCTTTTTGAAAGTGACGCCAACCTTATAAGCATTTATTCGGTGGACACCTACAATGCCTTTAACATTTTCAATGAAAAGATTTGTCAATATTATGGGGTTTTTATTACCAACCTTTTCTTCTTCTGTGGATTCAACGTAAACCACGCAGTCCCCACTGTGATTTTCGGGGAATAGCCTCTTGTAGAGGGGCTTCTGAAATACTTTGTAGCCATCATTGTTCGTTGAGGATTTTGCAAGTTTTCTCTTCTTTCTCTCTGCTGTAATGACGGGGTCCTCCCCGTCACTAGCAACGCTCATGACGTTATTGTTGCGCCGCAACACCCAACACAAATCTCAGAGAATTGCAAAATTAAAATTTATGAATAATTGAATATTAAAAACGCCCGCTTCTTTCGACTTCCCGCCAAAAAGTCTGTGGCAAAACATGTCTTTTGGTGTTGTCAACTCTATCGAAGCTTTTAGTAAAGTCTCCACTGCTTTTCTTTCTTATTACTAGAAGAATAAAAATCAAAGATAAGATGAGGTGGTATGGACTTAAAGGCTTTAGCCTGCCCAAAAAATGGGCGAATAAATGAAAAAAAAAAATTGTCGCTAAAATACCTATAAAATACATTATTGATTTTTATGAACGCAACATACAATTTAAAAAATCCACTTTCTATAAGTCATTGTCAATAGTTCTTGATTGAGGTTATGTATATGTTGTGAAAACTTGAAAAGTATTAAACAAAATAATTCAGGAAATTAGCTCTTAAAAGGTCCTGTTAGCTCTAAGTACAGTGCAATATGCTTTCTCGTAATTGGCGTCTACTATGTCGGCGATATTCGCAGTCAGCTACATTCAGAACTACGGAAACCTCTCCAGTAAGTAACCTAAAAGCCTTAGCTGCCTAAAAAAACTTAAATGATTACTTTAAGTTGTATAATAAATGGTGCCTTCTTCTCTTCTGATTTTGCTGCTCTATACGTCACTCTGTACTCAAAATTATATCTACCACTTTGGAAGCAGAATAAATCAGTTAATTTCATAACTTTTCAGGCTCAACACAACGACAAACAAATCGGTCTATTCTACACCCTAGACAAAGACGTTTGTAAACAGTTGTTCAGCCATGGCGGGTTTCCTCGGAGTTTTCAGAAGCAAGCAAAAACCTTCACGGAAACTACAATCATGGTGCGACAGCCAGCACTAGACATTATAGATTGCTTAAAGGCATCTGATATGGAGAAGCCAGTTATAAGATATGTGTTATGTATCCTTTTCTTAAACAACATTTACATGTACGTAAATACAAGGCTATAAGCTGTATTTTAATGTAAACTTCTTAAGGTGAAATCGTATAGCAGTAGTAACTGGAAAAGTTTATCGTAAAGCATGCCAAGTCGAACTTGCACACAAAAGCTGTCAAACCTCTATAGTTTCAACTATACAGTACTGTACCAGCCTTTTTAATTGTCTACTTACATAAATTCAATAGATTTTTAATAAACATTTATAGATTGTGTGAGATAGAGAGTGTGTGAGTTGTAACCAAATGTCTTGTATCGAAATAAAATGCATTTGTTTTTTCAATATAAATATTGCCTAAATATTAAGTACATGCTATGAAAGATCTGAGAAAATAAATTGTTGGCTGAACAGTTTGTTCCACGAGTTTAAGATACAATTTTCCTTATAATTACCATCAGATGGTGAGAATGGATCAGGAAAGTCTCTCACTTTGGCTCACTTGCTGCATTATGCTCACGAACAAGGATTCTTAATAGTTCATGTCCCTTGGGGTAAGTCAATGTCTATTGTTTCAATAAAAACAATAGACATTTTATCAATAATTAACAACACAATAATGTGTGTTGAAGCAATTTCAATAGGTATCCTAGTAAAATTATATTTGAATCATCAGTTTTTTTTTATGTGAAAAAAAATTGGTTGTCTGCAAAGTCGCTTTATGGAAGAAAATTTTATGTTATAATGTCATAAGAAAACATAGTTGAATCAACAACTGAAACTCGCTCGTTCCGTGCTCTCGCATGTACACTCAAGCAGATTGTGACACTTTTTCGTGCGTGTAGCTGGCGTTATTCGATTTAAAAGACATTGTCACGTCAAAAGGTTAATTGGAAATGTTTTGTTTTTCGATTCAGTGTCAGAATGGCTACGCAGGCTGCCCCGTCATAAAGAAATGGCAAACTCTCAGACTCGCGAGGGCTTCGTAGACCTGCCCTTAGATGCCGCCGCATGGCTCATACACTTCAAGAGTCAAAACCAGGCCATACTAAAAAATCCAGAGGTAAACTCAAACATTTTTACAAATTCTGCAAAAGAGATAATGTAATAACATATCGAGCTTAGGCCATTACCTTGTACAGTATTCAATTATTTGCATTTTTTGTTTTGGAAAATGTTTTTATTATTTTATTTCATAACAATCTTCATTTAAAGGAATTTCATATTTTCAGATCTTATTATCTTTTGACATTGCTTGTTTTTACAATATGGCGGCGTGATGGCCTTGATTGCCTTGAACAAAAATCAAATTGGGAAACTGAAATTCCATTCAAATTAAGCATTCAATGTGGTTATTTTACTCTGTGCATTTATTTACCATATTTTAATGGATTTTTGAGCTACTGTACACAGTCTGGTCCCCACTTTGCAAGATCTTCTTTTTACAATTGATGGTTTATTTGTTGTATTTCTCATCCACCTTGAAATGGTGATGATATGGATAATGGCTACCATCATATTCACTGAACTCTAAACAAGTCTTCAATCTGAAAAACATTGCAGAACTAATGAAGGATCATTTATACTCTATTTATTTTTCATAGGAAATCATTCTATTGGTTTATGATTATTGGATTAAAGTTTGCCAAACAAGTGAAATGTTTGTTTTGTACAGGTGAAGATTAATCAAATGTTTATGTTGCATACAGGTGAAGATTACCAAAGAGTATGTATGGAGTAAGCGCGAGACTACACCCGCCGGCGCGCCACTCGCCGAGCTGGTGGAGCACGGCATCACGCGCGTTAAATACGCCTGTGACGTCATTGATGCGCTTGTCTATGAGATCAAGACACTTTCAAATAGCAAACAGTAAGAAAACCCTCAATTGTGTTTCATATAGCTTTATTTTTGACCGACGAAACCTTGACGAAAAATTATGTACACCGTTGCAGTCGGTCATGCTATTTTTTGCAAAAAATTAATTCCTTTTGTGGTACTTTTTAAGAGCATAGGCAATCTAATAAGCAAGGCAATAAATTGGAGGGGTTAGTCCAGGTTTACACGAGGCAGAACTAACAAGAATGTATGCAGCCACACGCGAACGCGAAAGTATTACTATACTACGCAAAACCTAAGGGATAAGATCCTTAAAAAATATATTGTCTGATAATAATTTTAGTTATGAGTTCATTCAAGTAAGTCATGGATTGTTACGGAAACTTATGTTGTTGACTGTACAATCCAATATCACAAGTGACACACTTTTCAATAATTGATTCTATTCCAGGGTCAAAACATTTGTAGCAATCGACGGGTTCAACAGCTTCTTCTATCCGCTGACGCGACTTAACACGCCTACCAAGAAACAGGTCAAACCAGAGGAGGTCACACTCACCACATCCTTCTTGGAACTCACTAAGAATGATTGGGTAACAAAATATTTCCATCCATCCATACAGCCATAGGATGTAAAATCGAAAAAAAAAACTGCTGTTTCATACATTTTGTCGATCCTAAGTTGCAATGTTGTACAGAACAGTTGATGTTTTTTTCGAATTTAGAAATGAAATAATTTATTGCTTAAAACTGTCTACAGTAAGATCTTCACAATTTTTTAATACCAACCACTTTAATACAGTTTGGTCTTTATGGACATAAAAATATAGTGTTATTAGTACTACAAACGTTACTAACACAGTTAACTTACTATAGTTATAAAATAAGATTAAACAAAATTTCATACAGGTCAAATTTAAGCTAAAAATAATAATTTAATTAAGTTAGACAATAATAATTAGGGTTGGCCCCATAGTAAAAGTTGTTTTTAATGATGGTCTGAATAACTCTTTCAGCTTAGTACAGGCAAAGAAGATATAATATGGTACAGGGCAAGCAGATAACCCTTATCTGTTAATTTTTCACATCATGTTGGCAATGCTAGCAAAAATGGTCTAACACACAGGTTACAACTTTATATTGGATTTATTGAATTTCTAAATAAAACTAATAATTTTTGTATGAAATCCCCAAAAGGTGAAAGATATTATTTTAATGAGTGATCATTCATTCACACTACTCAAAAAAGCTAAGCTAGACTACTGTTTGCTAAAAGATCATTTTGTGCAAAATTAATTCTTTTTTTTTCCAAACATTATATTGCAGACAAACGGTGCTATAGTGGTGACTGCAGATCAGCTTGCTGTGCCAGAAGATCACCATGAAACCTTCTTGCCCAAATATTTATTGTATAAAAAGGTAATTATTGTAAATTCTACATAAATCATTGACATTTTGAATTAATAATAATAAATATTATGGGACATCTTACACACGGTTTCTGACCTCGAAATAATCAAGGATTGTGATTTGGGTGCCAGAGACTGATATTATACTACATATGTAATTATGTATTTAAAAGTACAGCTAAATAGATGTACAGCTTTTGTGGTCACCATTTTTAGGGTTCTGTAGTAAAACGAGAAACCCTTTGTTCATTGTGTCTATCCATCCTAATATTACAAAGGCATATAGTATTATTATAACTACATGAAATTTGACATTACGATAATTTTGGTATAGGCATAGGTCTCAATTTTAAATCCTTAAAATTTACGAAATTTTGTATTTTGGGGGTAGCTCTCATACATGTAAAGTGCACTTGAGTGTTTCGAGCACTGCAGAATTATAACTTTTGTTAAAAAAAAAATTAAACTTGCACATAGCTCATTGACCTTACAATCATATTTTTACCAGTTACGTTTTTCAACCTTCTAATAACATCAAACCATATTTTTATCATCATCACCATCTACGAATATTTGTCTTTTGTATTTTCATAATCTGTGCACTCAGTATTAAAGTTAATTATATTAATTTTTCACAGGGTTTTGAACATTTGGACCCTTTTGTTCCTGTGGAAGTTGGAAGATACAGTGACAAAGAATTTCTGAGCTGTTCTAGTTACTACAGAGACCGGTTGTGGTTGAGAGGGCCTCCAGAAGTTGAATCTGAACTTAAACTGACAAGTGCTTGCAACCCTTACAGGTTTATGGAACAGTGTGCACCTTTGTAATGAATAGAAATAAAATTATGTTGTAGTTACGACTCTGTTTAATTATAAATAAACTTGATTTGCCTTTTTGAAAATTATTGTTATAGTCACTTGACTAGTTTATCTCTTAAAATAAGTCAAAAGCAGTTTATGATTTTTGAATAATTTATTCACAGAATATTATATCTACGGTGTTACACTTAAAAATTTAGACATCATAACCAACAATGTTGCGCTTGCCGATACATTCTCCAACATAAAACCAGAACAGTACTTCAGCGCCGACTAGCGCATTAAGGGTTGCTTGCTTCACAGTCTGATCTTTCCAGGCTCCAGTTTTAGCGCTGGTCATGAGCTTGCCAATGCCAGCCTTGATCTGAGGAATCTCACTGAGCTTAGGTGGGGCCAACTCAACTCGCGCATACTTCATGAAGATGTTGAACTTAGGGCGGGCCTGGGAAAGCGCCGCTGGAAAATAGTCAAAAAATTATAACCTCATAAATGTGGCAAAGTCAGGCGATATCACGTCCACATTCCTTCACCGTGAATTATAAACACTGGCACAGCAATAAAATAAGATTAATTATTATAAAAAGGCATACATTTCAAAAGCTTTGTAAATTCAGCTGATTATTTGGTGGATAAATAGAATTACATAACTACAAATATGTGGAAATATTATGTTATAGTTTTAGTGCTTTTGACTTACAGTTAATAAGGCTCGGTAATTTAGCGGCTGCCATTTCGTTTATTTAATCAAAACAATTGAATTTTCGAGAAGCTGGCAGGAAAATCGTATTTTTTCGATTTATGAATGAGTACGGAAAATGAAGGGAAACCGTACTGTCAAATATTTGACGTGAAGTGTTGACAGTGTTTCCGTGGTGTTGCCGCAACGCTAGGTGCGTCCGTGTTGGGTTCAATGGCATTTGCAAAATTAGCTTTAGCTTAGCTTTAGCTAAACCTCATGGGCGCTAAATGAGTTATTTTTACTTACAAAAAACAGTTTTTATCACAGTTTTTATGGTAATGCCAAAAAACCCGAAAAAAAGTTAGGTTGGCAGCAATGGGATGCTACGTCGCTGACTTTTGTCACACTGTCAAAAACTTGTCAAACTGAGTTAAAACTGAGTTGAAGCTAAGCTTGAAGCCATTTCAGGACCGGCGATAAATTGTGATTTTCTATGAAATTCTTCAATAAAATATTAAATCAAGCTTAAATAAAAATAAATCAGGGCTATCCCTGATACTAAAGTCACCTGCAATGCAGTCTTTCGGTACGGACTGTGATTAAATACACATTATAATTCCTCGCCGTGTTACAGTTTTAATTTTGTTTTTCGTCTGTATCTTTAGTATAAATCACTAATCGTGTGTTTAAAACGATTGCTTATAGTGCGTTTCTTCATTAAATCCATACACTGGTTGCTTGAAATATGTTTTTGTGGCCGAATACAATGGGACACGTCATTGTTATCAGGCGTCGCTGCCGGTTTCTGTGGCAAGTTTTGAGGTTACAGCTATAAACTGAACTGTACCAGCTTTTTTAATAGTCCACTGCAGAATGTAGGCCTACCCACGAAGGGTGATTGGGCCATTATCCACCACGCTGGCCCAGTGCGGGTAGGTGGATTCACATATGCCATGGAATTCCTTCCTTGGACATATGCAGGTTGCCTCACGATGTTTTCCTTCACCGAAAAGCAAGTAGTGTGAAATGCCGTACATAAATTCCGAGGAATTCATTGGTACGGGACCCGGTTTGAACCCACAACCTCACAATTGTTAGGCGGGTGTCATTACCACTAGGGCTTATACTTTTATTACAGCTATAAAAGCCTCCTGATATTCTATTCAATATATTATATTTTGTTCCAGGCTTGTTTGTTCTACTGCTAAGTACCCTAGCACTAAGCAATTGTAGCACCTTACAAAACACCATTGATGTAAAGCGATTGCAAAATATCCTTCAGGAAAGCACTAAAAGCAAGGATATCTCTACATTATATCATGCTGTAAAAGGCTTGAAAATACTTAATGCTAAACTACCAAATATATGTGAGGTAAGTACCTAGTAATAACTCATTAAATCTATGATTGGTAATTTTGCAATAGTACCTATTTAATTTTTATAGAAGCATGAATATGATTGGGTACAAAACTCCTTATTCACTATATCTCGGCAATAGAAAACACTGATATTAAACTACACTAACACATTGCAATGTTGCATGAAAAGTGTTGTTTTTAAGTCAAATTATTACATTCAAACAAGGTTACTTTATCCCCATAAGCCCTGATGTATCCATGAAGGAACTGAAACTTTGTAGTCAGTAAAGCCGAGACATTTAAGAGGTTGAGTAGGAAATATCACCAGATGTTCACCTAAAAAAAAAGTAAAACAAACATATTTTATTTCCAAATAACACACACACACACAACACACAAAATAACAAACAGATAAATTTTAATGTATTTCAATGTAATTTTATGCACCCTGGATTTCGCACTAGGCTAGCCTGTGTCGCGAAATCCAGTGTCTTTCGTTTTTGTAAATTTAGGTATGTACTTTGGATAGACATGATTCTAATATAGATATACAGTACTTATATAATACTTACATGTATCACAAGAAAATTATTACCGAACTACCGGTGGCAACTGGCATTTAGGTATGCATTTTAAAACATTAGCAACAAGTTTGAATTCAAAAAATTTCAACAAGTGAAAAAGAAATGACAGTCTACACCTTATGGCTTCAACTATGAAAATTCTTATAGATATCTAATCCTCTATTTAGTTTGTAGATATCTGTGAAATTCATGTAATGGCCAAATCATACAAGTTGGCCAATGTGAAGTTAGCTACAAGCTGCGCAATATCCAATCCTGACTGAAATTCACATAAAGGTGGGCTTTGATTGGGTTTCGAGCAGGTTGTAGCTAGGTTCACATCTACCAACTTGTATAATTCGGCCTATATCTGAAATTATTTATCCTAAAAAACGAAATGTCCCATGTCAAATCACCATTTTTGACATGAATATAATTATTATCTTGAGAATTAATTTCATATGGAGGCAATTAAAAAATGAACAGTAACAAAATCGAGGGATACAGTTTGGTGTTGCTTCAATCTATTTCTGGACATTTAGTGAAATTAAATGATAAAAAATAATAAAACTGCCAACTAGCCCATAGTAAAGTAATTAATCACTTATCGATTTAAACAAAAATATCAATCTGCTTCAAGCAAGTTAATCTATATTCTTTCAGGATCTCAAAACCATCAAATTCGACATCAAAAGCGTTGAGCAAGTGTACTACCTAACCAATGCGGCCGCTCTCACCGGCTGCCAGAACTCTTTGAAGCCCGACCTGCTCACCACTCCAACCCAGATCCTGGACAAGAAAGATGTCACTATCCCAGAGTTGTTCTACGCTGTGTACGCACTGAAGGCACTCGGGAAAGGAACGGTGTATGATAAGGAAGATGGCTTGAAGAATCTTATCCAGTTGCTGAAGAAGGATGACTCTCCTGCCAAGTGAGTGTAAAACTAGTTAATTATCACTTTCAACATCGATCAAACCAACTTCGGATTGTCTGTTGGATGTGATATGTGATCAAAATGTTGTTTAGTTTATTTAGCTTAACGTATAAGTATTGCCAACAACGTCTATATTAGACAAAAAACCGGGCCACACAATATGACATTAAAAAAAAACAATTTTTGTGCCAATTTATGCAGGTTTTTTTTTTTCTTTTGACACATTTTAATAAATATTTTTCGCCAAAAATGTTACAACTGGTTTCAATCAGGTACAACATTCGAAAAGTTATCTTGATGATGTACACCATTTTCTGACTATTACGAATTTTGCAAAAACACCTCAGCCAATTTCAATAAATGGGATTACCTTTCATCTACTACACAAAAAAGTTATCAAAATCGGTTCATAATAAGCGTGAAAAAAATTTGTAAAAAAATATTTTATTAAAGTTTATTTTAATTAATTTTTTTTTTTTTTTAAATTCTAAAAACAAAATCATTACTATAATAATCAGTCCTTTTGTTAGATTATTAAAAAAAAATTGACACTTCTTCTGTCAATCAAACAAAGAAGATAATGCAAAATGGGCTCAGACTATGTACAGTAGCTCAAAAAATCTGTTAAACTATGATAAATAAATGCGCAGAGTAAAACAACCGCATCAAATGCTTAATTTAAGAGTATTTTCACATTTTCCAATTTGATTTTTGTTCAGTCATTGAATTACTGTCATTTTGGTCACATGTAACCTTAATCTGAATACACGAAATTACTTTTAATGGACACTATGTTATTGTAAAAAATAACGGGAAATTCATTTTCCGAAAGAAACAAAGCAAATTATGAAATACTGTACACATTTTTGGCCCAATTTCTATGCATATTTGCAATATCTCCATTGAAATAAATAAGATTAAGTTAGATTGTGACAGTTCCAAAAAAAGAACAGAACTCATCTGCTTATAGTCTTAAAGACTGATTGCAAGATCAAGATACACACAAGAAAAAGATTGTGACATTTTGTGCATGATGGAGGTAAGCGCCACTATCTTTTTCTCTTTGAACATGTTATAAAAATGTAATGTAATTGACAGCTACGGCTACGTGTTTGCGCTGTGCGAGCACATGGGCTGCGAGGCGTGGAACACGGCGCACGCGGAGGGCGTACTGCTCGCCGCCGACGAGACCGACGGCCGCGCGCTGCACTTCGAGGGAGGCCTGCCCGCCACCTCGCTGCTGCTCACCACCATCATCAGGTCACCCATCATCCTACTAATATTATAGGTTTTTAAGTGCGTGTCGAGACACGCGTATGACAGGCTTTCGTAGATGGGAACCATAATTATGATGATGATAAAAACCGATTATTACGGTGTTATTAGATGGTTGACTACTAGAAAAACGTAATTGAGTATGAAATATGTTTGTGAGGTCAATGAACTCTGAGCTATGTGCTTGTTTAAAAATTTCAATTTTCCTATAAAACTCTATAACAGCTAGCACATGGGTGCGAGGCGTGGAGCACGGCGCACTAACCAATTGTTGTATAATATTTTGCTATCGTTACGCGCCACTTTCGTAGGAAGGTACATAGGTTTCGTAGGTATTTGAAAAAAAAATGTTAAAAATAAAATAAAAAATTACTTCCCAAAAATGGGAACCAACTTCCATCGTGTACAAAATTCGAATAGTTCGCTCGAATCGATGTAAACGATTTGACAGAATATAAAATAAAAATAATATAATAATGGAGTGTAATACAAGTGTGGTGATGTGTACAGGTCGTACAAACAGCAAAAGAAGGAGATTCCACTGAGCGAGGCGCAGCGAGACAAGTTCGCGGAGTACCTGGTGTCGCGGCGCGCCGTCAGCACGGCTCGCGGCGCCGCGCTCTTACTCGACGCGGCCACCACGCTCGCTGACCAACAGGTAAGGGATACCATCGAGCGAGGCGCAGCGAGACAAGTTCGCGGAGTACCTGGTGTCGCGGCGCGCCGTCAGCACGGCTCGCGGCGCCGCGCTCTTACTCGACGCGGCCACCACGCTCGCTGACCAACAGGTAAGGGATACCATCGAGCGAGGCGCAGCGAGACAAGTTCGCGGAGTACCTGGTGTCGCGACGCGCCGTCAGCACGGCTCGCGGCGCCGCGCTCTTACTCGACGCGGCCACCACGCTCGCTGACCAACAGGTAAGGGATACCATCGAGCGAGGCGCAGCGAGACAAGTTCGCGGAGTACCTGGTGTCGCGGCGCGCCGTCAGCACGGCTCGCGGCGCCGCGCTCTTACTCGACGCGGCCACCACGCTCGCTGACCAACAGGTAAGGGATACCATCGAGCGAGGCGCAGCGAGACAAGTTCGCGGAGTACCTGGTGTCGCGGCGCGCCGTCAGCACGGCTCGCGGCGCCGCGCTCTTACTCGACGCGGCCACCACGCTCGCTGACCAACAGGTAAGGGATACCATCGAGCGAGGCGCAGCGAGACAAGTTCGCGGAGTACCTGGTGTCGCGGCGCGCCGTCAGCACGGCTCGCGGCGCCGCGCTCTTACTCGACGCGGCCACCACGCTCGCTGACCAACAGGTAAGGGATACCATCGAGCGAGGCGCAGCGAGACAAGTTCGCGGAGTACCTGGTGTCGCGGCGCGCCGTCAGCACGGCTCGCAGCGCCGCGCTCTTACTCGACGCGGCCACCACGCTCGCTGACCAACAGGTAAGGGATACCATCGAGCGAGGCGCAGCGAGACAAGTTCGCGGAGTACCTGGTGTCGCGGCGCGCCGTCAGCACGGCTCGCGGCGCCGCGCTCTTACTCGACGCGGCCACCACGCTCGCTGACCAACAGGTAAGGGATACCATCGAGCGAGGCGCAGCGAGACAAGTTCGCGGAGTACCTGGTGTCGCGGCGCGCCGTCAGCACGGCTCGCAGCGCCGCGCTCTTACTCGACGCGGCCACCACGCTCGCTGACCAACAGGTAAGGGATACCATCGACCGAGGCGCAGCGAGACAAGTTCGCGGAGTACCTGGTGTCGCGGCGCGCCGTCAGCACGGCTCGCGGCGCCGCGCTCTTACTCGACGCGGCCACCACGCTCGCTGACCAACAGGTAAGGGATACCATCGAGCGAGGCGCAGCGAGACAAGTTCGCGGAGTACCTGGTGTCGCGGCGCGCCGTCAGCACGGCTCGCGGCGCCGCGCTCTTACTCGACGCGGCCACCACGCTCGCTGACCAACAGGTAAGGGATACCATCGAGCGAGGCGCAGCGAGACAAGTTCGCGGAGTACCTGGTGTCGCGGCGCGCCGTCAGCACGGCTCGCGGCGCCGCGCTCTTACTCGACGCGGCCACCACGCTCGCTGACCAACAGGTAAGGGATACCATCGAGCGAGGCGCAGCGAGACAAGTTCGCGGAATACCTGGTGTCGCGGCGCGCCGTCAGCACGGCTCGCAGCGCCGCGCTCTTACTCGACGCGGCCACCACGCTCGCTGACCAACAGGTAAGGGATACCATCGAGCGAGGCGCAGCGAGACAAGTTCGCGGAGTACCTGGTGTCGCGACGCCTCCTGGATGTACCCCCATGTGCAAAGCGCCTTACTGTATAGATCACAGGACTAGTGCAAAGACTTCCTCTCCAACAAAAGTATAGGCCGAATCATACAAGTCGGAGGATGTGATGTTAGCTACAAGCTGCGTAACGTCCAATCTTGACTGAAGCTCAAATAAACCTGCTCGTTAATTAGGTTTCAGTCAGGATCGGGTATTGCGCAGCTCGTAGCTAAGTTCAAATCCGCCGACTTGTATGATTCGGCCTATAAAGTATGTGAAGTCATCTGACTGCCATGTAATCGAGGGTCACTAACCGCAATGTATCGCATAATTCCCTCAACTCAATATCGTTTCTCGCCAGCCGACTCCGATCAGCATCGCGATCAAAGGCAAGAAGTTCATCACGTCCGAGTCCGACACCATCGAGATCGCTATAACCGACATCCTCGGGCGCGCCGTCGGAGGCCTGAAGCCTGACGAAGTGGTCGCCCAATCCGGCACCCGACTCGCCGACGACGTAGTAGTCCTATCCAAACAGCCGCTGACTCCGAAACCCAACGAGCCGGGAACTTTCGTCCTTAATCTCGGGAAGATTAAGGCTCAGTATGGGCTGTACAAGATCGCGTTGAGCGCGGGGAACAAGGTGGCGAGCGTGAACGTGGCCGTTCTGGGAGAGATCCAAGTGAGCGGCGCGGAGATCGGAGTGGGCGATGTGGACGGCACCACGAGCCCCCGGGTCACCTCCGTGGCCTATCCCAACAAGCTTACCGAAGTGCTGCAGGCTGATCATTTGCAGAAGTGAGTGTCCATTCTTTTTTTTTTTTTGATAGGTTTGTTGCAGTACACACATATTTTAAACAACTAAATTCTACATACTTATTAACATTTGAGGCTGATGAACCTTAGAGCAAACACAGCATGCCTATAAATAATAATCGTAAATGTTTAACAATGGAAAAAAAAAATCTCAAAGTTACTATTACATTCTAAACGTTCTTCGACAATACTTTATATTTAATTTCATTTATTTGAAGTGCGCTAAATGTTGTTTGGATAAATTCTTTCCAGTTTGCTTAAAAACATTGTATAGGCCGATTAGGCGGAATCACACAAGTCGGCGGATGTGAAGTTAGCTACAAGTTGCGTAATATTCAATCAACGCGCAGCTTTATGTGAGTTTCAGTCAGAATTGGATATCGCGCAGCTAGTAGATAACTTCATATCCGCCGACTTGTATGATTCGGCCTATAGCTAACTTCACGTCTCTGTAGCAGAAGGACAGGTAAGCAAAATCCCGGAACAGCAAATAAGCAGGAGGATAGATTTGCATAAAGGCAGATATTGTATTGTTGTGCAAAAAATTCATACAAACCGTATCAACCGTATTATTTATCAGTTTGTGGTCTCTATGCTATATACATATATTGAAATAGCCCAGGTGTTCACCACAGTGATACCAGAGGGATAATGTGGTCGATCGAGAAAAGAAAGAAAGAGATGCAATGATTTAATATGACATAAGTTAGAAAGAGACATGAAACATTTCTCGATTCAGTGGCTATTTAAACTTTTTTGTAAAACTTACCGTTTACGATTTATGGACCATTTAATGTTTTAAGGTCCATTTACCGTTTACGATTTATGGCCCATTCAATGAAATTTCATTAAATGGGCCATAATTCGTAAACGGTAAGTTTTACAAAAAAGTTTACTGGAAACAAAAGATGCGAAATTTTATTTTCTACAATAATGATCTTAATGTTTTTTGCCCTTAAGTACATAGTTTCCGAGAAATCGGCCAAAAACATTTTTTCAAGATGACGTGTCAGGAACGCATTCTCTGAACGGCCGAACTATAGTTGCCGTCATTTTCACTCAGTAGTGTCAAATTCCTATTCATATTTGACAGCCATGGGCCAGATTTTCTATACATTTATGTGGTTGAGAATTGCCTCAAGCGACAACAGCGCTATCTCTCTAGTTGTAGTAGCTGTGTCGTAGACCATCTATTTAAATGACAGATGTCAAAGTGACATCGTGATCTGTCTTTCAAATATGTCTTTCTGCTACTCTGGGATTTTGGTTATCTGTCCTCCTGCCGCAGAGACAAGTTCACAACCGCCGAGTTGTATGACTCGGCGTATAATACCGCACGGTGGATGTGTCAGGGTGTCGCTGAAGCTGTCGGTGCGCGACAAGTGGAACAAGCCGGTGTCGGTGCAGCAAGCCTTCGTGCGCGTCGCCAACGAGCGCGACGAGACCATCTTCGTCGCCGAGCCCGACAACACCAAGGCGTACAAAGTTGAACTGGTTTGTTACTGTTTCACTTATGTTCTATTGTTCTCCTTTCGGCTATAGGACGTCCATCGTTGGACGTAGGCTTCCCCCATAGATCTCTAATGAGGACCGCCATTTGTGCCTCTTCTGACTTTGTTTTTTGTTTTTATTTCTTTATTCCTTTTTGTAGTGTCAATAAAAGTAGTTATTAGGGTTCCGTAGTAAATCGAGGAACTTTTATAACTTTTTTTTTATCGCGAATAAGTCCGCGCTTGAACCCTAACTCGCCTGATGGTAAGCGACGTTGTGGTCGAAGATGAAGCTTGCAGATCTAGAAGATACCTATTCACTCTGACCTTGAAAAGCTTTAGATTATATCTCTTGGGAAACAGGGAAGCAGGAAGACTGTTCCCTGGAGGTGCGAATCAGAAAACTTTGTTGTGTTGGTCCGTCCGTCCATCCGTCCTAATGTTACAAAGCCTGATAACTTCCACATTTATGAACCAAATTGCATGAAATTATTATTATCATAGTTTTAATATAGATCTCAATTTCAAATATCTAAAAAATCCAAAATTGTGTATTTGAATGGTAGCTCCCATACATGTAAAGTGGAGATGAAAAATTTTTTTCACTGCACCTTTTCTGTTGAATTGAGTTTCTAAAATGAATGTAAGGTTTGATGAAACATTTTTTGTCACATGTACCATGTGTGAGATATATGCCGCCAAAGTTGAAAAAACAGTGTTCAAAGTTCATGTGAGTTTATGGAGCATATTAAAAACTTTCTTTGATTAAAAAAATAGTTTTTATCATCATCAAAATCATCGTCACCATCTACGGAAGCCTATCAAACGCATGTTTCAACACGCACTTGACAACTTTTTTTTATTTCTTTGTACCTTTTTGAGGTGTCAATAAGGTGCCGTTATATAATGCTGAGTCCCATTCGTTAACGTCAATGTAACATTCCAGAACGTCGGAGCGATCGCGAAGCACCTGAACGGGGTGTCGGGAGTGTACTCCCTGACCGTGTACCTCGGGGACAGCGCGGTCTCCAACCCCATCGCCTGGACTCTCGGGGAAGTTCACTTCAACTTCGGCAAGCGGGACAACGCTGTCGGTACGTGCCGAGTACTGTCTATACTTGTGTAGTAACAGCCTGTCGGGAGTGTACTCCCTGACCGTGTACCTCGGAGACAGCGCGGTCTCCAACCCCATCGCCTGGACTCTCGGGGAAGTTCACTTCAACTTCGGCAAGCGGGACAACGCTGTCGGTACGTGCCGAGTACTGTCTATACTTGTGTAGTAACAGCCTGTCGGGAGTGTACTCCCTGACCGTGTACCTCGGAGACAGCGCGGTCTCCAACCCCATCGCCTGGACTCTCGGGGAAGTTCACTTCAACTTCGGCAAGCGGGACAACGCTGTCGGTACGTGCCGAGTACTGTCTATACTTGTGTAGTAACAGCCTGTCGGGAGTGTACTCCCTGACCGTGTACCTCGGAGACAGCGCGGTCTCCAACCCCATCGCCTGGACTCTCGGGGAAGTTCACTTCAACTTCGGCAAGCGGGACAACGCTGTCGGTACGTGCCGAGTACTGTCTATACTTGTGTAGTAACAGCCTGTCGGGAGTGTACTCCCTGACCGTGTACCTCGGAGACAGCGCGGTCTCCAACCCCATCGCCTGGACTCTCGGGGAAGTTCACTTCAACTTCGGCAAGCGGGACAACGCTGTCGGTACGTGCCGAGTACTGTCTATACTTGTGTAGTAACAGCCTGTCGGGAGTGTACTCCCTGACCGTGTACCTCGGAGACAGCGCGGTCTCCAACCCCATCGCCTGGACTCTCGGGGAAGTTCACTTCAACTTCGGCAAGCGGGACAACGCTGTCGGTACGTGCCGAGTACTGTCTATACTTGTGTAGTAACAGCCTGTCGGGAGTGTACTCCCTGACCGTGTACCTCGGAGACAGCGCGGTCTCCAACCCCATCGCCTGGACTCTCGGGGAAGTTCACTTCAACTTCGGCAAGCGGGACAACGCTGTCGGTACGTGCCGAGTACTGTCTATACTTGTGTAGTAACAGCCTGTCGGGAGTGTACTCCCTGACCGTGTACCTCGGGGACAGCGCGGTCTCCAACCCCATCGCCTGGACTCTCGGGGAAGTTCACTTCAACTTCGGCAAGCGGGACAACGCTGTCGGTACGTGCCGAGTACTGTCTATACTTGTGTAGTAACAGCCTGTCGGGAGTGTACTCCCTGACCGTGTACCTCGGGGACAGCGCGGTCTCCAACCCCATCGCCTGGACTCTCGGGGAAGTTCACTTCAACTTCGGCAAGCGGGACAACGCTGTCGGTACGTGCCGAGTACTGTCTATACTTGTGTAGTAACAGCCTGTCGGGAGTGTACTCCCTGACCGTGTACCTCGGGGACAGCGCGGTCTCCAACCCCAGCGCGGCAAGTGGATATGCCACAAATGCACAAACCTCTTTCGGGACATTTTTATTACGTTCCGGGAGAAAATTCTTTTTACCCCTTAAATTGTAATAAAATATCTCAATCTAGCTATCGTATTCCAGGTGAAGTAGTGAGCGGTCCGCCCGCAGGCCGCGGCCCCCTCCCCGAGATCGCGCACACGTTCCGCGCGGCCGAGCCGCGGCCCGCGCGCTTCGTGTCCGACGTGTTCGCGTGCGCGTGCGCCGCGCCGCTGCTGCTGCTGCTGCTGCTGTGGGCCACGCTCGGGCTCAACTTCTCCAACCTGCCGCTCTCGCCCAGCGTGCTTCTCTTCCACGCCTCGCTCGGAGGTGAGTAGGATCCGGTCCGGCCGCTGCTGCTGCTGCTGCTGCTGTGGGCCACGCTCGGGCTCAACTTCTCCAACCTGCCGCTCTCGCCCAGCGTGCTTCTCTTCCACGCCTCGCTCGGAGGTGAGTAGGATCCGGTCCGGCCGCTGCTGCTGCTGCTGCTGCTGTGGGCCACGCTCGGGCTCAACTTCTCCAACCTGCCGCTCTCGCCCAGCGTGCTTCTCTTCCACGCCTCGCTCGGAGGTGAGTAGGATCCGGTCCGGCCGCTGCTGCTGCTGCTGCTGCTGCTGTGGGCCACGCTCGGGCTCAACTTCTCCAACCTGCCGCTCTCGCCCAGCGTGCTTCTCTTCCACGCCTCGCTCGGAGGTGAGTAGGATCCGGTCCGGCCGCTGCTGCTGCTGCTGCTGCTGTGGGCCACGCTCGGGCTCAACTTCTCCAACCTGCCGCTCTCGCCCAGCGTGCTTCTCTTCCACGCCTCGCTCGGAGGTGAGTAGGATCCGGTCCGGCCGCTGCTGCTGCTGCTGCTGCTGTGGGCCACGCTCGGGCTCAACTTCTCCAACCTGCCGCTCTCGCCCAGCGTGCTTCTCTTCCACGCCTCGCTCGGAGGTGAGTAGGATCCGGTCCGGCCGCTGCTGCTGCTGCTGTGGGCCACGCTCGGGCTCAACTTCTCCAACCTGCCGCTCTCGCCCAGCGTGCTTCTCTTCCACGCCTCGCTCGGAGGTGAGTAGGATCCGGTCCGGCCGCTGCTGCTGCTGCTGCTGCTGTGGGCCACGCTCGGGCTCAACTTCTCCAACCTGCCGCTCTCGCCCAGCGTGCTTCTCTTCCACGCCTCGCTCGGAGGTGAGTAGGATCCGGTCCGGCCGCTGCTGCTGCTGCTGCTGCTGTGGGCCACGCTCGGGCTCAACTTCTCCAACCTGCCGCTCTCGCCCAGCGTGCTTCTCTTCCACGCCTCGCTCGGAGGTGAGTAGGATCCGGTCCGGCCGCTGCTGCTGCTGCTGCTGCTGTGGGCCACGCTCGGGCTCAACTTCTCCAACCTGCCGCTCTCGCCCAGCGTGCTTCTCTTCCACGCCTCGCTCGGAGGTGAGTAGGATCCGGTCCGGCCGCTGCTGCTGCTGCTGTGGGCCACGCTCGGGCTCAACTTCTCCAACCTGCCGCTCTCGCCCAGCGTGCTTCTCTTCCACGCCTCGCTCGGAGGTGAGTAGGATCCGGTCCGGCCGCTGCTGCTGCTGCTGTGGGCCACGCTCGGGCTCAACTTCTCCAACCTGCCGCTCTCGCCCAGCGTGCTTCTCTTCCACGCCTCGCTCGGAGGTGAGTAGGATCCGGTCCGGCCGCTGCTGCTGCTGCTGTGGGCCACGCTCGGGCTCAACTTCTCCAACCTGCCGCTCTCGCCCAGCGTGCTTCTCTTCCACGCCTCGCTCGGAGGTGAGTAGGATCCGGTCCGGCCGCTGCTGCTGCTGCTGTGGGCCACGCTCGGGCTCAACTTCTCCAACCTGCCGCTCTCGCCCAGCGTGCTTCTCTTCCACGCCTCGCTCGGAGGTGAGTAGGATCCGGTCCGGCCGCTGCTGCTGCTGCTGCTGCTGTGGGCCACGCTCGGGCTCAACTTCTCCAACCTGCCGCTCTCGCCCAGCGTGCTTCTCTTCCACGCCTCGCTCGGAGGTGAGTAGGATCCGGTCCGGCCGCTGCTGCTGCTGCTGCTGCTGTGGGCCACGCTCGGGCTCAACTTCTCCAACCTGCCGCTCTCGCCCAGCGTGCTTCTCTTCCACGCCTCGCTCGGAGGTGAGTAGGATCCGGTCCGGCCGCTGCTGCTGCTGCTGCTGCTGTGGGCCACGCTCGGGCTCAACTTCTCCAACCTGCCGCTCTCGCCCAGCGTGCTTCTCTTCCACGCCTCGCTCGGAGGTGAGTACGGTCCGGTCCGGCCGCGGCCCGCCCGGCACAATACTTATAAAATCTATCTTCTTTAGCTAATCATACCCGGGCAAAGCCGGGGCGGGCAGCTAGGAAGGTTATAATATATTAGAGAATAAAGACTATTTTTATTAGGGTTCCGTACCCAATGGGAAAAACGGGACCCTATTACTAAGACTTCGATGTCCGTTTATGCGTCTGTCTGTCACCGGGCTGTATCTCATGAACCATGATAGCTAGGCAGCTGAAATTTTCACAGATGATGTATTTATGTTGCCGCTGTAACAACAAATACTAAAAAGAGAATAAAATAAATATTTAAGTGGGGGTCCCATACGACAAACCTGAATTTTTAGACGTTTTTCGCTCTATATTAATAATGGAACAGGTAGATGCTTGAAATTTTCACAGAATATTTAGTTTTATATTCACTTCAATAGTTAATAGTAAAATTAAAATAAAATAAATATTGAAGGGGGCTCCCATACAGTCGGACTCGCGCACGGAGGCGAGTCCGACTCGTACTTGGCCGATTGTTTATTTGTAATGTGTGTCAGGTTCGCTGGCGCTGTACGGCGTGCTGTGGCTGCAGCTGTCGATGTTCGAGACGGCGCGCTACCTGGCGCCGCTCGCCGCCCTCACCTTCCTCTCGGGCCACCGCCTGCTGCGCCGCCTGGCCGCCGACAAGCAGCGCTAGGGCACACCTCACGCTCGCTCTCCTCCTACCCCCAGCTGACGTCCAAACGACCAGCCGCCCGATTCTGTATGAAAACGTGCGCGTAACGTGCTCTAAGTTTTTTGAAGTAAAAAGAAGGATGTCGACAGCTCATGCATACGAATACCTGTTTTATACGAATACACTCATTTTCTCCCAAGTATATTTCTAACACTCATTTTCTCCCAAGTATATTTCTAAAAATGTTATGTTCGTCATAGTCATTTATGACGCTTCTAAACTGTTCTGATATGTACAAGTTCGTTTTTAATGAAGTTTTAAAATATTTGGCCACACAAGCATTGGTAGGGGATTTAGATGGTAAAAACAATAAAAATTCATTGTAATTTTTCTAGTGGTCTAAGTTTAATTTCATTAAGTGAAATTAAAACAGCATTAAATTACAATATTTTAGAAGCACATATCATAATTAGAAAACATGTTTTGTTCCATGATTGCAAAAAAAAAATATGTTTTGACAGGTCGAATCTCTGCATCCTTCTTTCTTTAGCGGTGTTGTGCACTTTTTGGGATGGGTAAAAAATGTTAAACTCGCGTCAGGACACGTGACCTGCTACTCAAGCATACGACCACGAAAAGAACTCATTTCGACGTGTGAAAAAGTGACAGTTTGCCATAATGCTGTCTTGTTCTGACACTACGAAAGAAATAATTTTTTTTCAGACCTGTACTATGTGCATAACTTTGATTTTGATCATTCGTGGCGCGCATAGTATACGAATGATCAAAATGATGAATGATCAATCGGCGAATCAGCCGGGCTAGTATGCACCGCATACTAGCCGCATACGGCTGATTCGTAAGGCGGAGGGAGCAAGTTTTCACTTCTGCCGGAGTATAACCCGTTGTTTTTTGTAATCTGTTTTTGTTTCCCCAGCGCTAAAGAAACTACCCGCGCCTGGTGTTGCACCGAGTTGGAATTGTAGCTGCGAACACCCGCATTTATTGGCTTTGCTCAAAAAGCACCTCAGCAGCGAAAGTATAGAAATTCACGATAAAAATATTTATTTTGCCAATAAAATAACTGAAATGCGGTTTCTATGTAATTCGTTGTAACGTAATTTTACATTTAAAAGACATTTCACTGAACGAAATTCAAATTAAAAAAAAACTTAACGCGTTACGTTGCGTTTTGTCGATGAAGTATCGGTCCCCTGATGTGCTGTATAAAATCGATATTAGTTTCCATACAAAGGTCGAATCAAACTTGTCGGCGACTGTGATGTTAGCTACGAGATCCGGATAACCCAATCCTGACTGAAGCTCACTTTACAGCTGCGCGAGAATAGGCATGAAGATTTTGTAAAAAAATCGTTATTATAATTAATCCGTCAGTTAGATTAAAAAAAATATTGAACACGTAATTTTTCCTTTGTTAATCTAACAACAAATGAAAAAGATAAACCTTGTCAAAGTTAGAGAGTGGGAGTCGTGACGTCACCTCTCTTGCAGAAGTCAATACATTTCTATGGCACTTGTGACGTCGCACGGAACTTTGCCGGACTATATCTTAATCAATTATTGTTCAATTGACAAAATAAAAAATAAGTGTCTAATATTTTTTGATAGTCTATCTGACGGACTAGTTATATATTTTTTGGGTTATCCGCAGCTCGAAGCTAACTTCACAGCTGCTGAGGAATTTGATTCGGCCTATAAAGTATCTTGTATGTGATTACTCGTCGATGTGAGCACCGCATGTTTGTCGTCGCTGTCAGCAGTCAACCAGTCAGTGTAGGAGGAAATCGAGCTAAACAGTGACACTACACTATCCTATATAGTTGTATCTCCAGATGTTTGTTCTTTTTGTCAAGATTTTTAGTTGAGCGACTGCAAGCGATAAAGCATTCCTACCGCGACTACCGCAAATGATGAATTGAACTTGTGTATGTGTATTTTGTTCAATATGTATTGCGCTAAAACAGTACACGATTAGTGTAGGTATTGTAGTGTCATTGAATATAATCGGAGTGGAGAAATATTTACTAATGGAAGTGAATGAAATAGACTGAAGTTTCAGTCGCGCACTTTAATTGATAAATGTTTCTACACCATTTTCCAAAATTGAGGTAAAGGTATTATTTTGTCGGATGTTTTGCTCTGTATGAAGACTACTGAAAGTAATGTGAAGTCGGAGAAGTTAATAGATATTTTCGAATTTCCTTTTTTATCACAGATCACAATGATTAGGTTTTAGAATAAGTTAAAGTATGTATGTGTGTTCTGAAGAATGGCTGAACGTCGACAAAATGAAATCGTTTCTCTAGATAATAATTTATAAATTTTATATAATTAATGTTTTTTTTGTGAATGTGAGGCGTATAAGTTGAAAGAAATAAATATCTAATAAAAAAATTGTTCTATTTCATTAATGTTTAATCCTTAACTATTTTGATAAGCAGAATAGGAAGTGATAGATAAAATTTGAAATGAGCGAAATAAACCAAGTCGTTATAATCTGCTGTACACAAAATAAAGGAACTGTAATAATTGACCTGCTTTCATGTTATTAGATCCACTGCCCTGACTTGAACGTCTAATCATTCTGCATAGTTTAGCAGACGACCCTGTCTGACCTTTTATCAGGCATTTTAGACTTGTGTTAGTTATTTTCGCGGCTTGATTCGATACTTTATAGTTATTTGGGTCATTCTTCTATATAACTCCTTTTTACAAGCTTTTAACTTGTAATGAATGTACCTACATAAATGTAAGTTTGTTTGGAATCTTGCAAGTTGACCAACTTCCCGGTTTCCGATTGAGCTGAAATTTTGCACGCATATGTATATCGCGTACATGCGATATGCTGATCTGATGATGGAGTCTGAAGGTGGCCATGGTGATCCTGTACTAAACAAGATAAACCCGTCGTGTTTGGGCTCGTTTTACTTGTCTTGGCTAGCACTCTTCTGCTACATGATATCCAGGATCTCAAAAGCTTGTAAGTACATATTTGAAAAGTAATATTTTTATATCAGTTTATTCGTAATAGGTAATATGTAAATGTACGGTAATTAGAAAAAAGGGCTAAATTTAAGAATGACCGATTTGTCGTAGGCGAGAGTTCTTTTTTGAGATTATTTGACTAGATATTTTCATTAATTTATAAATCTTGGTATGTACATCAAGCAAATGCTTCCTTTTTAACACTTTCACTGTCCCAGTACAAAGTTATAATCTGTATTCATACGTCCACCTACAATCTCGTTCTAGCTGGAAAAAACTGGCAACATTTAACAGAGGCTCCTTTAAAATTTATGGTAACCTTGTTACTGAGACATTTTTGTTTTTGTTCATACGTCCAGTCAAATAAAAATCATCAATTTTACCTTTAAATTGTGACTCCAACTAGAGTCGTGGACGTAAGCCTTGGGTACAGGTATGACTCCTTTTGGAGTCATTGGACAGAGAACGTGTTAATAATCCAGTTTACATATTATAAAAGAAAATTGGCCAAGTACGAGTTGGACTCGCGCATGAAGGGTTCCGTAACGTGTGGGAGCCTTTCGGCAAAAAAAAACACGTTGCATCCCCCTTAAATATTATTGTTTTTAGTATTTGTTGTTATAGCGGCAATCGAAATACATCATCTGTGAAAATTTCATTTTTCTAGCTATTACGGTTCATGAGACAGCCTGGTGACAGACGGACAGCGGGGTCTTAGTAATAGGGTCCCGTTTTACCCTTTGGGTACGGAACCCTAACCAACCTTTCGAAGTTAAGAAGTGACCAGTCCCGTAATACAACAGATCAGAAATCTATAGGGGAGGCCTATGTCCACCACAGGATGTCCTCCGGCTGAAAATGATTAAGTTAGGATAAGAAAAAAAAAATTATGATAGAAAATAATCAACTTTAATGTCGATATTACATACATTTTATTCTTATCAATCGTACTTATATCACACAATTCGACCATGGGTCTCAAGTTAACCTACAATGGTCATCTCCGAGAACTAAACATTGCATGCATTCAATGCATTGATTACAGAAACAATGGCAAAACACAATTGGATTAGCAAGACAAAAGAATGTTTCTAAATAATAAGGCAAAGGAATGCCATCTGTTTTAAAATAAAAAAGTGACACATGACCGAAATCCTGACGTTTTTGACTTTGACCAAAAGCAGAGTATTGCTGCTGAGGCTATGCTGCCGGCATTCTGGCCACGTTAGCCTCTGCCTGGCGGCTTTCATGGGTTTTAGTTTCAGTTTTTCTACATATTTTAAGTTGGTAAATATAGTTTTAAAGTTTTTAAATATAGCACTATCAAAAATTCTCAAGGAAATGACCACTCAATATTATATAAAACTTTCTTATTACACGAAATTAGAAGTTGTAATCAAGCAACTCGAACTTATATCATCATATTATCTCCAAAATACATTATAACGTAAATCTACAACATCAAATTAAGTCACTATGTCAATCAGGCGCAACATACTCACCATAATAAAATTATATTCTAGAGAAATAATAGTCACAATGAAAATGCAATACCGGCTCAACCGATACCAAGTACTAATACATTAAACCTAACACTGGGATTATATTACTGGAAACTGCTGAAATATACAGATCAGAGAGAAACTGAATGTTTTCAAGATTTAAACCCTTCATATACGTTCCTATTTGGCTGGAGCTAACCGCACGGCTGCGATCGCATCGGATAGTGGACGGTAATCGATCTAACATTACATTAATAAATATTAGGGGACATCTTAGACACGGTCTCTGACCCCAAACTAAGCAAAGCTTGTGATATGGCTGCCAGAGACTGATATACTACATATATGTATTTTAAATACATACTTATATAGATAGTACCTAAATAACATCCAGACATAGAGCAACATAGGTTCATCACATAAATGCTTGCCCTGGGTGGGGATCGAACCCACGCCTCTTTGATCCAGAAGTCAGGGTCACTAACCACTGCGCCACCGAGGCAGTCGATACTACATTATATGTATTAGCCAACCGTACATCAGCGCATTCTAGCGCCTGGAAGAGATGATAAGGCAGCCAGTTGTTTCACAAATTATTAAGCTCTTTATATGTATCTATGTATGTAGTTATGTGTAAATAAATGTAATGTTAACATAGTCTGTAAATTATCAGGACATATAATATTGATTGTCAGCCCAGATTTAGTGTGCTCCAAATTGGAACGTGTTTAAAGGCTTTTACTGTAACCGGTTTGATGCCTAAAGCAAGCAAGTCGCCACTGAATCATCCCAACACGAGTGTCCAACTTGTTTGAGAACTTATTGGAATCATAATACTGTCAGTCTCCTTGTATACACCGAATCTAACTTCAGCGGCTTCGATGTTAGCTGCAGGCTGCGGATAGCCTTGGACTGAAGCTCACGTATACTAAGCGCCACACAAGTCGGCGGATGAGAAGTTAGCCGCAGATGACACTTCGCCGTGATTCGCTAATTATTGCGCATGTGTGCACAATGCCGACGCAAGTGGCGTAGTGGTGAGCACGGGCGTAGGGAGCGCGCGGGAGGCATGAGGTTGGCGGTCGGGTGTGACCCGGCGTCTCGTCTCTCTGGCTTCCCGCGCATACCTATATTTCGGCTTTTGCGCAGCGTTCTGCACAAACTTCCCATCCGCCGACTTGTGTTACGCTAACAGCTACGCGAGGATTGGGTTGTAGCAGACTTCACAGCCGCCGAGGAGTTTGACTCTGCCTATAACGACGGGGTTTAGAACTCTGCGTCGAGCGTGAACACGTTGTCGCTGGGGTCGGCCATGACGCCCCATTTCTGGTACTCGCCGACTTTCTTCTCGAAGAAGTTGGTCTTGCCCTCCAGGGAAATGAGATTCATGAAGTCGAATGGGTTCTTTGTGTTGTAGTGCTGTAACGAAATTAAAATGATATTATTCATATGTCGAGTTACTACTAATGGTACTACTAATATTGCAGTGACATATTCAGGGTTTTTAACCTTATTTTGCCCGTAGTTAATCTTGACTTCAAAAAAACAAGCAAATATTAAGATCTTTCAGACGCTGGAGGGGGAAATGCACCAAACGCCTCATGCGGAACGTCAGTGCAGGACTTATATAACAATAAATAAATATTAGGGGACATCTAACATACGGTCTCTGACCCCGAACTAAGCAAAGCTAGTCTGATATGACTGCCAGGGACTGATATAATACATATACATAATATAAGAATAAGTAGATAATAATCAGTGATCTCCCATGGCCCACATGGAAGTCTCTGAACCGACTGTGGACATAAGTAGGCTGGTGCAGGACCAACATGGCCAAGTGGGGACACTGCAGCAGTGCAATGCGACTGCGGAGCGCCTGCGCTAGCTATGCAGCACCTTCTTTCATGCTCTGTGTCCGAATGCTTGCACTCCGAATGTCTAGGGTCATGACACGACGAAGAAGAAGTAGACGTTACCTTTTCCCCGAGTAAGTCGAGCAGCAGCCTGTCGGCCACGAACTCGATGTAGTCGGACATGAGGTCGCAGTTCATGCCGAGCAGGCGCACCGGCAGCGCGTCCGTGAGGAACTCCTGCTCGATGAGCACGGCGTCCTTGATGATGTGCAGCACGCGCGCCGCGCTCGGCTTCTGCACCAGGTGCTTGAACATCAGGCACGCGAAGTCTGTGTGGAGGCCCTGCACGACAATACAGGTAGCTATAGACATTTATACAAATAAATAATCAGCCAAGTATAAATCGCACTCGCTCACGAAGGGGTTTTTTTTTTTTAATTTAATTATTTATTATTTAAGCGAATATACAACTAAATATTCTGTGTTCATTTCAAGCTTCTACCTGTTACCATTATTAAAATCAAGCGAAAACATTTAAAAATTCAAGTTTGTTGTATGGGAGCCCCCCTTAAATATTAATTTTATTCTGTTTTTAGTTATTGTAGTTATAGTGGCAACAGAAATACATCATCTGTGAAAATTTCAGCTCTCTAGCTATAACGGTTTATGAGATACAGCCTGGTGACAGACAGACAGACGATCAGTGGAGTCTTAGTAATAGGGTGCCGTTTTTACCCTTTGGGTACGGAACCCTAAAAAGTAAGTAAGTTCGTACAGGCCGGGTGGCTAGCTCTAGTTTTTAAGCCGCCTGAAGGTTGAAGAGAGAACACTATTTTACGTTGACATTAAATGTACGATGACGCCTTTAAAATTGGGCCTCGAAGACTATGGCTGAACGGTTAAACAACCGGGATCTACAATTTAACGTGTCATCCGAGCCACGGTAGCGGTCAGTTGTAAATACCTCCCGCGGTCACCCAAGCGACGACTGAGCGTGCCGAACGTGGCTTAATTTCGGTGATCGCTGACATACACCTAGTCAAACTACGCTATGAGCGCTAAATAAAATGTAATTTGCAATAAAATAATTTGCAAATAAATGTACGCTGAAAATTTAAAAAAAAATTTTTTTTACGCTAAATGGTGATGATAATTAGTATGAGAGAGCCGAGACAAACTGTAGTACAGGTAGCGGCACGTGAGTCTAGCGCTGAGGGTAGTATGGAGGGGATGGCTGCGCATGGTGACTGCCATACTAAACCTATGCGCAGCCATCCCCTCCACACTTCGCTTAGCATTACACTTATATGCCGTGACCTGTATAGGCCGAATCATACAAGTCGGCGGATGTGAAGTTGGCTACAAACTGCGTTATATCCAATTCTGCCTGAAGCTCACATAAAGCTGCGCGTTGATTGAATATTTTGCAGCTAGCTAACTTCACGTCCGCCTAAGGCCTATATACGAGGTGTAACTCTAGTCTAGACGAAATACGTGAGCTAGGCAAGGATATGAATGTAAGTATGTATACTCGTCATTATGACCAAGTTTTACTATGGGGCCAACACTGAAATCGAGAGAAAATACCCGCAGCATCCGTCGATGAACTTTTTGAACAGCTGCAATATATATTTTTTCGCGATTTCAGAGTTATTCCCGTAGTAAAAGCTGGCCATTATGACGATCATTACCCTAGCTAGAGACAGGTACACTCTGTAGGTAAAATCAATACTCAACAGAAATTTACTAAAGGCTAATGATGATGATTAAAAGACGCCTTCGAGCGTTTCAATAATAAATTCAGTCATCCAAATCTAATTAGGTATTTTCCATCAGTGTTAAGTGACTGGAACTTAATCTACTTGCATAAATAAAAACTTTGCCAATGACTAAGCACGCCTTATCAAGACGCCAACTCATCTATATAAGGCACTCCAACTTAGGAATCATCCATCCATCCATCAGCCGTAAGACGTCCACTGCTGGACATAGGCCTCCCCAATGGATTTCCAATAAGGCCGGTTGGAAGCGGCCTGCATCCAGCGCGTTCCTGCGATCTTTATTATATCGTCAGTCCACCTAGTCGGTGGACGTCCTACGCTGCGCTTGCTGGTCCGTGGTCTCCATTCGAGAACTTTACTGCCCCATCGGCCATCCGTTCTCCGAACTATGTGCCCTGCCCATTGCCACTTTAATTTGCTAATCCGCTGGGCTATGTCGGTAACTTTGGTTCGTCTGCGGATCTCCTCATTTCTGATTCGATCTCGCAGAGAGACGCCGAGCATAGCCCTCTCCATAGCACGTCAAATTGACTGTTCAATACTCATAAAATATTGTACGATTGTAGGCTTATAATATAGGGCTATCTGCTTCCGTGTTCCGTAATGCAGTGATTATACATCATCATTTTAAACAACTTTTACTTTTGCCCTAACCCTAATTTGGAAAAAAGTCAGCCGTTCCATACAAAATTTTAACACAGAATCGAAAAAATGTATGAATGAAACGGGTGATTTTTTTTTCTCTAATTTTGGGTTGACCTCATAGTAAAAGTTGTTTATAATGAACAGGTCTGAATGACCTCCTTTCGGCTTAGCCCTTTCCAACCGGCTCATAAGCATAAAATCATCAAAAAAATATTGACGGGGAAACCATGGTGATTTTGTGAACGCAACCGGTTTCATACGATCGTGCGGTTATCTGCTCATCCCGCACGAACGTATGAGACCGGTTGTGTTTACAAAATCAATATGGTTTTTGCGCCAATTTTTTATCGATCCTCACGATTGTATTGAACCGGTTGTAAAGGGTTAGTACACTAGTTCTGGATAACTCTGTATAAGGCTTATCATAGGTGTGCTATATTTATTAAGTACCTATTTCCCTGATAATGTGATAAAGCTGTACGTGAGGAATAGCGCGCGATAACTGTGTAATCATAAATGGAGCTTTTTGTCTAGACAGTGAATATCTGTACTACTTTGACAGTAAAAAAAAAATGTATTAGATAGTTAATGCATGTTTTCTACATAACATTGTATAATTAATGTCTTACGGCAGTCACTTTATATCTAGACTAAAAACCCGAATTAATATTGTTTTTAGGATTAAATGATAGGCATAATAGGAAAAATTGAGTAAGTAATGTATAAGTATCCTAGTATGTAACTAGGATTGTTGATTTTTCAAAAACGCCTAGGCCAATTTCGATATTTAGATGGGACTACCTCTGAAGTATGATCTACCAAACAAAAACAGAATCATTAAAATCGGTTCATAATTGGCAGAGTAGTTTCTTATCACAGATACACAAAAAAAACAGTCAATTTGAGATCTCCTTTTTTGAAATTGGTTAAATAATTATACAAACCTCATCCCTAGATATGAGCTCATTGCTGAAGGTGAGTCCGGGCATCAGCCCTCGCTTCTTGAGCCAGAATATGGAAGCAAAGCTGCCGGAGAAGAAGATGCCCTCAACCGCTGCAAAGGCAACTATCCTCTCTCCAAATGTTGCAGTCTTGCTGCCGATCCACTGCAGTGCCCAGTCCGCCTTCTTCTTTATGCATGGGAGGGTCTCGATTGCGTTGAATAAGAAGTCCCTGTGACATAGTAATTATTTAGCTAGTCCTTATTTCAAGCAATGAGGCAGATGGGGCTTCTGAACTAAAACAATAAAGTTACAATACTCAAGCATACGAGCAAGAATGAAGTTATAACACTTAACTATTATAGCCAGTCATGAATACAAAATGCTTCATGAAATTTTTACTATACAGAATTACAATACTGAGCACAACTTAATTCAGGAGATTTCCTTATCGTGAGACAGCTGAAAACTTTTGTTTTGGACATCTGTGTAAATTATATTACATGCAAGTACATTAGTAATACATTAATAAGTACATCTTATATCTATTCAGCCTGTTCCACCCACTGCTGAGTATAGGCCTCCTCTCTTTCTCGCTATCTAATATAATTTGAATAAATCTTCTACCATGTACAAAGTATTCAATTATGTACAAGCTTTCATGAAATTATTTTCATTTGCATAGCAATATTCCAAGAAGCCTAACTTTTCATAAGAACCAGTTAAATGAAACACAACAATAATAGTAGCGAGGTGCACAACTTCAACAGGTACAAACATGTAGGTATTTAACATTCACAAACAGATGCTAATCTGTTACTGGAAAATTTCCAGGAATGAGTCATGCTATAATGAAATAACAAGTTCTAACTGAAAGGCAAAGTTTATGTATGGGTTTGAATCATACAACTTAGCGGCTGTGATGATAGCTACAAGTTGAGGATAGCACAATCCTGATACAAGCTTACTTATAGGCTGAATCATACAAGTCGCCGGATGTGAAGTTGGCTACAAGCTGCGCAATATTCAATCCTGACTGAGGCTCACATAAAGCTCTCATAACAGATTGGATATTGTGCAGCTTGTAGCTTACTATACATCTGTCAATTTGTATCATTCAGCCAATAACAGTTGAGCAAAGATTGGGTTATCCACAGCTTATAGCTAACATCACAGGCACCAAGTTGTATGATTCGGAGTAAATTCTAACTCACCTCTCCTTAGGGTCTCTGATGTATGTGTCAATGAGTAAGGAGTACATTTCTGAGTGTACATTTTCCATAGCAATTTGGAATCCATAGAAGCATCTCGCTTCTGTCACTTGGACTTCTTGTGAGAATCTTTCCACCAGGTTTTCGTTCACAATGCCATCGGATGCAGCGAAGAAAGCCAGGACATGCTTGATGAAGTGCCTCTCACAGTCCTTCAGGCTTTCCCAGTCTGATAAGTCCTGAGATGAAAAATACAATTTAATACATGGGTATAAGAATAGTTTTGAATTATTTCCTGAAGCTTCTTTTATCATTTCTTTGACATATATTAATAGTATTTAGTACTATTTCATTTCATTCCATAAATTCTTTTGCCACATTATCAAATTCCATTTCACAACATTCTGTAAGGGATGCAGTAACAAAATTACAGTAAGCAGGAGTACAATCCATTTAAGAACTATCTTGTTGTAGAAGACCTAGTTTCCTTTGTGCGACTTATTAAAACTAATAGAGAAATAATGGTCAAACTATTTACCTTCGAGAGGTCAACTTCCTCCGCTGTCCAGAATGACGCCTCAGCTTTTTTATACATTTTCCAGATGTCTGGGTACTGGATGGGGAATATGACGAATCTGCGGGGATTCTCCCTAAGGAGCGGCTCCAACTGCGGGTCGAATTCTGCTACCTCTTCGCCCTTTTCGATTTCCATTTTATCTTCATTTACGTTATCATTTCTCGCGGTTAATACATTGTTTTTGACTGGAGACTGGACATGGAAATAGAGGTAGGTAAGTATACATAAATGCTGTAGCTAGATTGGGGTCATGTTACAGAAAATATAAGACGGTTTGCCACTAACCTTAATGTGCACGTTGTTAATTCCATTGAGGATATTTTCCTTGCCGTTCACTTGAGCCATTGTTATTAAATATCAATAAGAAACTTTCTAATTTATAATTTCAAAAAAGACACACTCCAGACCACTCGCAGAGAATATTATGCCGCAAATTCTAGCAAACTGAATTTATTTACGCGAATTTACGCGATACAGCTGGTTGTCAATTGACATTTGGCGGGAAAGAGTCACGTACCGAATAGTCCTTAGAGAACAGGGAAACTTTCGAGAAAAACCTTACATATGCTCGGCTCTACTAAAATACAGGAAATAAATTAATTATTAGGTCAGGATAAATACTTCCATGAACAAATCAGGTGATACAGATCTTTTCCTTATTTTTTTTTGTAAAATAAGATCATGTTCTAAGTATTTCCCCAAAAGAGGTAAATTAGTCTTTGTTCTTATTAGTGTAATTCGGACTAATGAAAATGAAACAGCTGTTTCCGAGTTCAATAAACCATTCAGAGGCAGCTGTTGAAATAACGCGCGAATTATCTTAAATATTTTTTACATTGTTCAAGCAAGAAAATATTTGAAAATAATTATACGTCAACATTTATAAAGCCGTTTTCTTTAAACTAAATGTATACGACAATAATATTACTTTATATTAATAAAGATATTCACATAGTTGTTTTCCCGCGCAAATAACTATTTCATAAATGTTTTTTTATTGGTTAATATTTCGACCAATCAATGACATTAAAACTCCACAGAAGATCACAGCTAGAAATACATGCGGATGCGTTCAGGAAAACCTGTTTATATTTTGGCCCAGTCTCGATTATTTCGTATTTTTAGGTTTTGAAAGTCGTCTAAAATCTCCAAACAAAAATCTGAATAAAAAAATATAAAGACTTTCCTAGACAGATGTGTCCTGAGGCTGGCCTTGGCCTGGTATACTTAGAAAAATTGTTTATTACCAGTTGGAAGAGTTAGTATAGTAGAGATAAAATGTCCCTGCTACCAGTAGTAAGGCAAGAACTAGAGTGGTTTTCCTATTGTCACATACTTCGCCCAAAAAACGTAATGAATTTCCGTGCGGTCGAAGCTTCTCTGCGGTCGCGGTGTAGAGCATTGTACCGCAAACACATGGCAGTAAAGTATTGACCTTCGCGACATTGGCAAATACACAGGAGCATGACGCCATTATAGCTGTAAGAGGCACAAAAATCATAAAATTCTGACAGATGTTTGGGATGTCAAAGTTGACATTGACATTTTTATTTACCATTTCTTCCTCCAATTATTTTGGATTGCGTTGTGGTTTGTGGTGTTGTTTCTCTACATTTTATTTAAAGAAACTATTAAAATACGCCGATAATGTCTGATGTTGACGATGATTATATGTGCGAAGAAGAGGAGGACTACGGTCTGGTATGTAATGCACTCTAATTTGCCTTATCATGCTCTGAAGCTACCACATTACTTATCATCATCTTTTCGTCTAGATTTTAACCAATTAGATTCCAGGGAGGTCCTTTAAATCGTTTCGTATAGACCTCAGCATGGGTAAAATTAGATAAACACATCAGTATTTATATATCATGTACAGGAATACTCGGAAGACAGCAACTCTGAGCCGGACGTGGACCTCGAGAATCAGTATTACAACAGTAAAGCCCTGAAAGAGGATGAGCCCAAGGGAGCCCTCCTCAGCTTCCAAAAGGTTCTCGAGCTCGAAGGAGGGGATAAAGGCGAGTGGGGTTTTAAGGCTCTCAAACAAATGATCAAGATCAATTTTAAATTGGTTAGTATGACTATAGTTTACCTAAAGTTGTTTTTTGCTTGTTACTTCTTACGATATTTACAAGAAATAAGAAATTTAATATCATAATATTTAAGCCCAACTTTTGTCTGTGAATTATACAATGACTAACTTTTACCTGCAACTTCTAGGATCAAAAGTATGACACTGTTCAACATTTGAATTACAAGCATGCAGCAAATCCAGTTGATCCATCTCTCCATTGCTGTGTTGAAGAGTAACTAACAACAATCTTTCAGATTTATAACATCATAGTGAGAATTTATTGGCATATAAGCATATTTTGTATAACAGGGCAACTTCACCGAGATGATGACTCGATACAAGCAGCTTCTGACCTACATCAAGAGTGCAGTCACGAGAAATCACTCAGAAAAATCCATCAACTCTATACTGGATTATATTTCCACTTCTAGAAATGTAAGTAACAAAATTTTGATCTACAAATCCAATGTTCAAATTCTACACCTTGTCTCGTCAGTCGAACTATGGCGGCACTCACCACATGTATAAAAAACCGGCCTCTGTTCACAACATTCCATCTTATTTTTTTATTTGGTCTGACGCCCCCAGTTTGAAAGCCAATGATTTATAGTTTGCGAAAATCTTGTTTCATGGAAATCTATCTGAGATCTCCAATAGCTAGTTGATTTCTTATTTGATTCTCATTTTATAGATGGAACTCCTCCAAGACTTCTACGAAACCACCCTGGAAGCTCTGAAAGATGCCAAGAATGATCGGCTGTGGTTCAAAACAAACACTAAACTAGGCAAGCTCTACTACGATAGAGGTGACTTTAACAAATTAGCCAAAATATTGAAACAACTGCATCAGAGCTGTCAGGTAAACTTTACATTTTAATTATTATGATATTGATGAAACATCCGGCATTTAATTATGTTTCCAAATCTTCAGAAGATGCGAAAATCCAGTTTAACACATATTAATGGTGATGGCGAACAACAGTTTTTTTTTGTTGTAAAAATCTATTCTATTCTAAGTATTTGTTTATTAAATTATATCACATTCTTATGTATACTTGTTTAAATTTTATATATTTTATATAATATGCTTCTGTTACAAACAACATCAATAAGTTCAATTTTAAATTAAAAAAGAAACTGATGTACACTGAAAATGCTTGAAGACTTATAATCATCACTTTAAAGGAACCACAGGAAAAATAAATCGTTTTCCTAACATGATAGTCCTATACTATGGTGATACTGCTTACCAAACTTAATAATAGACTTAGGTATAGACTGAAGCAAAATTCTTGGTAACTATGAATGAGATGCGAGTGATTTGTTATGTCAACTGATGCAAGAAGGGGGGATGTGTGCAGCTTGTAGCTGACTTGACAGCCTTGACTTGAAGTTTGATTCGGGTTATAATAAAGCTTCACTTGCATAAACATGTAATCCAAACTATACCATGAATTAAACTATCCAATTTAACATATTACAGACAGATGAAGGTGAAGATGACCTGAAGAAAGGCACACAACTACTTGAAATCTATGCTCTAGAGATCCAAATGTACACCGCCCAGAAAAATAACAAGAAATTAAAGGCTCTATATGAACAATCACTGCATATAAAGTCTGCTATCCCTCATCCACTCATTATGGGCGTTATAAGAGGTACCTTAGTTTTTTGTTATTCTTTACCATTATTTTCATATCTCCATATTTTTTTATTTTTTTTAATTAAAATTTATTAACCACAGACTCCAGGGTCTGTGCCCTTTGTTAACTAACATTTACAATTATTTGGTTATACTATACAAAGAGTGTTAGTAGGTAGGTGAAATAGCCTAAGTTAGTCAATACACTGCGTGAATGCCACGAGCAGACCGGCGACCCGCAAGCAGCACCCGATCACGAGTGTGACACATGAGCCAGCCATCATTCTCCTCGACCATATTTGAGGGAGGAGAACGACACGACACATGATGCCGCCGCAAGAAGGAGCCATCGATGGCGAGCATGAATGCTCGATATTTACATTACATTATTTCATTTTAAAACAGTGAGTGTGGAAAATAGGATAGTAATAAACTGGGTGAAAAATATCATAGGTGGGCGACTATCATGTGTCTGACTATTTGTCGGGTTTGAGCTGGACATAAGAACAGCGTTTTATGAGCTGCAGTAATAGTATTGTTACATAATTTTTTTGCCCGATTATCACTTGCCAACTTTTCACCTATGACGTCATGCCTATGTATCATGCTTCACTAATGACGTTTCATTTGGTAGAATTATTGTTTATTATAATGACAAAAACGTTTGGAACATTTATCATTTGTCAAATCTTTCACTAGGCCAAACAACTATTAGACGAATAAAGTTGAATATCGTCACATCACATTAAAAATCGCCCAAGTGCGAGTCGGACTCGCACACGAAGGGTTCCGTACCGTGTGGGAGCCCCCATTCCTCTTGCCGTTATTAATAGCGTGCTAAAAAACTCCTGAAAATCACGTTTGTTGTATGGCAGCCCCCCTCAAATATTTATTTTATTCTGTTTTTAGTATTTGTTGTTATAGCGGCAACAGAAATACATCAACTGTGAAAATTTCAGCTGCCTAGCTATCACGGTTCATAAGATACAGCCCGGTGACAGACAGACGGACATCGAAGTCTTAGTAATAGGGTCCCGTTTGTACCCTTTGGGTATGGAACCCTAAAAATTAGGTGTAAAACAATAAATAGGTTAGGTTAGAACATGACAAATAACGCACGAGCCGAGCGAGCGTGCCGCAGTTGCGGCCGGCGAAGTGCCAGAAGCTAATCGCTTATTTAGATTAGGTGTGAAATAAAAAGTAATCATCATTATTATCAGCAATAGGACGTGCTGTTCATAGGCCTCCTCTATAGATTTCCAATAAGATCGATTGGAAGCGGCTTGCATCCAACGTGACCCTGCAGTCACAATGAAACAAGTGGAACTCTTGGTATCTCGAATATTTAGTAATAAGTCGCTGATTTAGGCTGATTTCGCTTTTGTCGCCCATTCTGTATTTCCGTTCGAATCAATTTTCGCTCGTTTCAAATTAATAGGCACTCGAATTAAATACTACTCTGGAAATATAGATAGATAGATAGATAGATAGATAATTCTTTATTAGTACAATTACAATACAAAAAACATACGAAAAATAAAAACATTACAAAGTTATACCAAATGGCGGCCTTATCGCTTCAAGCGATTTCTTCCAGGCAACCAAGTATAATAATATAATATACAATATAAGTATAGGCATAAAAATATTACATCAACAGCAATAGAATTAGAATAGAATTTATTTTGAAATGTACCTCAACATTATTTGGCAACCAAATTCAATTCTGAAAATGTTAGCTTAAAATATTTTCTTTTTAGAATGTGGAGGTAAAATGCACCTGCGAGAGGGTGAATTCGAAAAAGCTCACACGGACTTCTTTGAAGCTTTTAAAAACTACGACGAATCAGGCAGTCCACGGAGAACTACCTGTCTCAAATATTTAGTCTTGGCTAATATGTGAGTAAAATAAATGATTTTTTCAGATATATTTATTAATTAGCTGACCCAATAATCTTTGAGAGGTAATCTTTTCAGAGGGGTTAGTTCAGGTTTACACGTAAATTGAAACAACAGTTGTATCCGTATGGCTCTATACATTTTTGTACAGCGCCCCTGGCGGAAACGAGGAAGAACTAACCAAAATGTATGGAGCCACACGCGAACGCTAAAGTTTAAGTAAACTACGTAAAGCTCAAGGGCTCAGCTACCTACTATAAAATGTTTGCATAAAATTACTGTACTGTACCAGCCTTTTCAATAGTCCACTGGACGTAGGCCTACCTACGAAGGGTAATTGAGCTATATCCACCACGCTGGCCCAGTGCGGTTTGGAGGATTCACATACGCCATCGAATTTATTTTATGGACGCATGCAGGTTGCCTCACGATGTTTTCCTTCACCGAATAGTGAGTGATGTGAAGTTCCGTACATAAATTCCAAGAAATTCAATTTAATTTAATGATATGCTGAAACTCTGCCACTGTTCTCAGGTTGATGAAGTCAGGCATCAATCCGTTTGATTCTCAAGAGGCTAAACCGTATAAGAATGATCCAGAAATCCTCGCCATGACCAACCTAGTGATGGCATACCAGAACAATGATATCAACGAATTTGAGTCCATACTCAAACATAACAGGTATTTATAATACATCATATTTTGTGATGAGATATCAACCCTATGAGACTTCTTGATATCTATCTGTGGCATTTCTTGACCATGTATGCCTGCAATGGCTTTGATATCATCAATGGGGATTATCTGGCAACAGGATACTCAATTAGTCTGATATATAAGTACAGTAGTCTATCCCGCTGATAAAATTGTATGGCGATATTGTTTTAGCATTATTTTAGATACTTTCTTATTATTATGTATATTGATTTAGCATTACTTTTGTTAGAATGTTCCAAAAACAGTGACATTCAAAATTCTGATGGTCTTTCTAAACACGAACGCATCAATTAGTCCATTAGTTAGATTATTAAAAAATATTGGACAATATTTTTTTCTTTTATCAATCAAACTAAATGACAAAGATAAACCGTGTCAAAGTTTGGCTCTTGACGTCACTAGTGCGACGTAGTCGGTACATTTGTTGCGCACTCGTGACGGTCACGCAGAACTTAACGGGTTATACTTATCTTCGTCAATTTTTGTTTAATTGACAAAGGAAAAAAATACATCACTAATATTTTTTTTAAATCTATCTAACGGACAAATATTTTTTTGTCATCATGCCTGATCATATGTATAATTCAGATGCGCTGACCGAAATGTACTGCATGAAGAAAGCAGAATATAAATTTTCCTCGACAGCCGTCTAGAAAACCGGGGTTAGGAAACTAGTTTCCTAAATAGCTTTTTTATACTTCCAAGTAACTGGTTTCCTAAAAAGCTTTTTTTATACTTCTACGTAAATGGTTTCCAAGAAGTACTAAATGTTTATGTTATTTCAGCCACTTAGGAAACTATGTAATAACCAGATTCCAGTAGAAATGTTTATTGACATTAAATCTTCGAGCATATATCTATAGAGTCACAATCGTGCAAAAAAAGTGTCGGAGCCAAAACCCTGCCCAAGCTACGTAGTGGGCAGGCTTTTTAGTCAGTCATAAGGCGATTGCAAGTCGACTACAACGTCGCGCGATTCCAAAGTGCTCGGTTACAAGCACTAATTAGATGACATAACGTCGAGATTCGAGAAAACGAGTCATTGTGAATTATTTAATGTAAATATCTAAGTCAATATGTATGACGGCGCTCGGACATTTTTTTTACTATTTTCACTTAGGGACAGTGGCTCTGTAGATATTTGATCGAAGCATTAAATATTAGAAAGATAAGATAAGATAAATTTTTATTGCAAAAACTTACACTAGGTACACATAGGTACACTAGGTATATTGTATATACTCTTGTATGAGCGACCGACGACGTCAGCATAAGAGGAATCCATACGTAATTTATTTCAGGAACAATATAATGGACGACCCGTTCATCCGCGAGCACATAGAGGACCTGCTGCGCAACATCCGCACACAAGTCCTGATCAAACTGATCGGGCCCTACACGCGCATCCACATCCCCTTCATATCCAAGGAACTCAATATTGATGAGAAGGAAGTCGAAAATCTGCTCGTCACCTGTATACTAGACAAGTGAGTACAGGTAGCGCCACACAAGTCGGCGGATGAGAAGTTAGCCGCAGATGACACTTCGCCGTGATTCGCTAATTATTGCGCATGTGTGCATAATGCGTAGGGAGCGCGCGGGAGGTATGAGGTTGGCGGGCGGGTGTGCGCCGTCGCGAGTCTCTCTGGCTCCCGCGCATACCTATATTTTGCCTTTTGCGCAGCATTCTAAGCATAACTTCCCATCCGCCGACTTGTGTGGCGCGGATTATAATTACCGTTCTCTACGGAACTTTAAATAGTCCATTTCTGAACATGAGTACCTACTACTTAGGTAGGTACTTTGAAAAGTTTCTAATTGAAAACACTTCCTTTGGGTGCACTTAAAGGCGAACCAAGTCGTCTTTTACGAATAGATGTGATGAAAAATGGTTTTATCGAGGCTGGTGTTGTTTGCAGCACGATCAGCGGACGCATCGACCAGGTGAACTCGGTGCTGGAGCTGCAGAGCTCGGCGCGCGGCGCGGCGCGCTACTCCGCGCTCGACAAGTGGACGGCGCAGCTCTCCTGCCTGCACCTCGCGCTCGCCAACAAGATGGCTTAGACCCCCCTAGCCATTATATTACGACTCAATTTTCTATACCACACGATGGTCGCTCTAGGTTTGTTTGGTGGATCGCGCGCTGTCGCAGCGCAGACGCGCTAAAGGTTAAGGCGCTTTGCATGGAGCAACTGAGGTTGAGGCAACTATCAACTTTTTAAAAGTTTCCTTTTAAAAGTTAATAGTTGCTATAACGTTTACGGTTGCCGCACTTTTATAGCAATCTGTGAGCAATTTTCATAGCACTGGCTTTGCCGGGCGCAGGATGAGGGAGGGCGTGAAATCGCCCGACGCGTTGCGATAGGGTATTACAGTCATTTTTGAAAAGTATCTTAGTCAGATTCTGTTGGTCTAATAAACCACTAAAAAAATACGAAAACAAAATTTGGCGCGTAATTTACGAAAACGATGCATGTCATTATTTTACTCTGTGGTCGTGAATGACGTCACTAGGCTATGTAAACAATGCGCATTAATATTTTTCACGATGGTGTTTTTGTGCGTAAGTTTGAGATTTAAGTTTAAAATAAGTTATTATAAATGGTATATAATGAGTTAGCGTTGGTTTGCTGTTCCTGGAATACTAGTGTACCAACACCGGACAAACTATTCAATGTTTACATAGCCGTATGACGTCACAGCAAAGCAGCAACTATTTTATGCACAGATTAAAAAACGGAATATTTTGTATTGATTTTTAAAATTCATTTTGTTATTTTACGATCTAAAACAAACATTTTCCGATTGCTTTTTGCATAAGCTATCTCAAAAATACATTTACAGATATTTTCTCGGTCATAGTTAGGGAGTGCAATCTTCTTCAACCGAGATCTTGCACCAATTTCGCAAGATTAATCGTGCACCAAAAATCGCGCGTGCTCTCGCAAGATTTGCAAGATTGTACAGTACTGTTAGAATCAGGCGGGGAAAAAGGGCAGCACCTGCAGTCAGCGTATCAATGCCTATCACCAGTGGTGCCAACAAGCGTAGAGGCAAGAACGGGCCTTTTCTGCTACTGGGTATTTGGCACTTAACATCCGAAGCCAGTTGGCAGACGACACCTAAGATATGCTGTGTTTTCTTACGAGTTTTTTTTTTCAGAATAATCCGTAATTTTTAAAAATAAATGGTCCAGTATTTTTTATATGTAAATTATTTAAGTATTTCGCCTCTGGAATAATAACTTTACCAAGTTTCAATAGAATACTTCTAATAATTAAAAATAATTCGTTGATTTGCGAGATCTCGCAAAATACCGAGATCTTGCAAGATTATACCTCTTAAATCTTGCAAATACCGATACTAAAGATTTTCTGCAAGATTGCACTCCCTAGTCATAGTAAAATACCCTATTGATGGTTACGGAAACCAGCAACTTTAAAAACTATGGTATATATTTATGAGTTGCTAGTTGCAACAATTAGAAACTAACTTAGTCAGCAATAGCAGTAACTGAAAACTGTTGACGATTACCGAAACTCGAGTTGTTGTGTGCAGTCCCATTGAAATACAGGGTTACTGGTAAACAATTAGCATTCTTTAGGGGCTTATTCTGTACATCAACTTTTGTTCAAAGACTTTTATAAAATCTCAAATTAAAAAAATGCTGTTCTTATCCTTACAAAAATATCGTTCACCCGCGACAAAATGTATGGAACAGCTGTTTTTTTTTTAGTTTGAAAGTCGCAGAACAAATGTTAGTTTTGATGTACAGAATAAGCCCCTAAAAGGATGCTAATTAATTACAAGTAACCCTGTATATGTAAACAGCTAGTTTCCAGTTGCTGCAATAGTTGCTCCATGTGCAAAGCGCCTTAAATGCGGACCCGATGGCGTGTGAACGCGAAAGTCAAACGCGCTCTAAGTGTTAAAGAAACAGTGATTACTCCAGTTGATGCAGGACAAAAATCGGAGAATAAAGCGCGGGACCGCGTACACTGCGTATCGGTTATACATCTCAACGTCATAACACATAGTATACTAAGCTTCACACAAGTCGGCGGATGAGAAGTTAGCCGCAGATGACACTTCGACGTGATTCGCTAATTATTGCGCATGTGTGCACAATTCCGACGCCGCGTGTCGTAGTGGCACGGGCGTAGGGAGCGCGCGGGAGGCATGAGGTGTGCCCCGGTGTCTTGTCTCTCTGGCTCCCGCGCATACCTATATTTCGGCTTTTGCGCAGCGTTCTGCGCATAACTTCCCATCCACCGATTTGTGTGGCGCTAGTATACCCCGTCTACGGCTTTAGCAGGCGATCGGCTGACCGAGTCTGGAGCGCCTAATACTCATAAGGGGCCGTTCAAGTATTACGTAAGCACTATAGCGGGGTGGAGGGGTCTATCCTTTGCTTATTTTTGATGACATGGGGGGTGGGGGGGTCTATTTGGTGATTACGTCAGCAATGAATCAATAAAAAAAAGCAAAATTCATATAGGTAGAGGTACCAATGTTTACGTAAAAATGGGAGGGGGAGGCAAGAGCTTTGCTTACTTTAGCTGACTAGGGGGTGGGGGGGTAAATAATTGTAAAAAATCTGCTTACGTAATACTTGAATGACCCCTAAATACCTCAACAAATGGACGACTAGATTGATTTTTGGAACCTCTTGTTCTCGCTAGTTGGCTGACTAGTACCTGAGGGTTGCTACACACCATACACGCGGGCCGGCGCAGTCGGTTCGGCAGAATTTGTCGAACGACAAACCTTGCCGAAGCAGCTACTACGTACGTTCGGCATCAATCGAATGATGCCGATCGTATGTAGTAGCTTCGCTGCTACTATCCAATCGGTGCCAATCGGTACGGCGCAGTCGGTTTGGCAGCATTTGTCAAACAACATAGTCTACCTGAAGCAGCATCACTCGAACGTATGCAGTAGCTGCTTCGGGATAGGCTTTGTCGTTCGATAAATTCTGCCGAACCCACGGAGCCTGCCGATTGGATCCAATCGACATAAATCGGTTTTCGTTCGGCCGTCACGCGTCTCTCCGCGCGCATTCCTAAACATACATGTACAATTACATACAACCCGGTCAGAATATCTGTGCACCTCGCTGGAATGCGACGCCTCTCCCGCTTCCCCTGTCACCTCTCCGCGCACTACGGTTAGCATCTACGTTGCCGATACACGTCCCGATAATAATTTACGTTCGGACGGTATACTTAGACGTCCGGTAATGTATATACGTCCCGATAATTCGATATGATGTCACGAAGTCAGGTGCACAGATATTGTGACCGGGTTGTACATCCGCCCGGCTTACCGAAAGCCGATTTGCTTTTTTCTTCGAACATTCGTCGACACATTCGATTTTACCACCAAGAAGTGGCGATCGACGCCGGTCCGCTTATATGTGTAGCAAGCCTAAGCTTCCAGATATCCAAGCTACTGCCAACATTCTAAATAAGCTGCTTTGGTCCACTTGTATTGAGGTTCCTCTAAAGCAGGCAATTAAAAGACTCGAAATCTTACCCAATGTTAGATATAAAAGTTCTCTTTATAGACTCATCTACATGTTTAAATATTATCTTTGACGAGTTTAGTCAAAGTTGGTAGTCATGCCCTTCAAAGATACAGAGGTATCTAAACTGTGATTAATTTAACTAAGAAAATAATGTCAAGTTTCTTTTTGTAAAGTCATATGATGATCTTTGTGAAATACAATTAAATGTGCTCTATGAACTCAAGTTTGCGTATTATTTCGACCTTAATTTACTTGCAAACTGCGCCTACTCAAGGTGAACTTGAGAACTTTCTCAATAACATTCCGATTTGGTTACAAATTCGAATTCTATTGTATGTAACGTCGGATCGATAACATTATTATTAATACTTGTTGGAGACGGTGGGGCCCAACCATACAACTTTACATCGGGACATTGTCGGGACGTCTACATACTTGTATACTCGTACATGTATAGCAAGCAATATTGCATGTCGGCTCTGATTTGGTTGGCTTCTACCAAATCGGAACGTGTATGAGAGCTTACACGCACGCTCGCAAGTCGATATGCAGCTTTATGATATTCGAGGAAATAAAAAAAAATGTTACATAGTAAAATAATTATATTTCAATTCGTTGTAGTAGTAACTACATAAATGGACGGATTGGTATATCACAGGTTAGTTATATACATTTTCCATTACAGTTCATTAACAATACATTTTAGCACAAACTAACATTAGTACAGGTAGTAAAAATATTAATAATACTTTACAAATTCGTAAAAAAATAACATAGGTTTTAAAAGGTTAAAATTTAGTAATTTTAATGGCACCAAGTCCTATAAAGTTGGAAGCGAATCACTTTACGAGTTAGTGAAAAGACTTCAGAATATTAATATAAAGTATTGATCTAATTCGGCAGTGACAATTTTCCTTATAACATTAGCTTCTTATCAATTAACAATCTATCGTTTACCGTTTAGCCATGTCAGAGGCCTTCAGGCGGCCTAAAAACTCTGACACTAGGGCTAGCCAACCGGCCTATACGAACTTACTTACTTTAACAATCTATCTATATAATATTATTATATAAAAATGAATCGTGGTTGTTAGTCTCGCTAAAACTCGAGAACGGCTGAACCGATTTGGGAAATTTTGGTCTTGAAATATTTGTGGAAGTTAAGGGAAGGTTTTAAACCTTGAAACGGTGAGAAATTTTATAACAGTTGCGAGAAAAATAACAACAACATGGATTTCATTTTCCCATACAAAATTTTCCGGCATGTACAAAATGTAATTGACAATTGACAGATGGTGAGATGTAGTTCACCGGGACCGCTAGTAATAAATTAAAATTCAGATCTTTGATTATTTGCTAAATAGTCAAAGAATCAGATCCATTTTGCACCGCAACACAGAATGAAGTCCGAGCCCTTAGTCCAGGTTTTGCGTAGTTTACAAACTTTCGCGTTCGCGTGTGGCTTCATACTTTATGATTAGTTCTTCCTCGTTTCCGCCAGGGGCGCTGTACAAAAATGTATAGAGCCATACGGAAACAACTAGTTTCAATTTACGTGTAAACCTGGACTAAGCCCCCAGCCCTAGAAAGTCGCGACGCGGATGACAGATTTTGTGCCAAGAATACTATATCGGTTCACGGCACAAAATCGGCAAAAAAAAATCTTGCGGCGTTTGTAATATAAATTGTATGACATGAGGGTGAATTGTGTGATAAATGTAGTAATCAGACATTATAGTACATGTAGTCATCATGACAGAAGTAATTAAATACTTCTAGTTCTTCTAATAACGTTTGTGAGACTAAACTGTACTGCGTCTCACCATAGTTCGCTTGGGAGACAATTCAGTGTCTCAGTGTCGCACTAGTGATGTCGAGCTTCAGCTCGACATCAAACAAACTGCAGTGCGAATGTAGTTCGACATAACGTTAGTGCGATATTATGTATGCTACTAACTACTTACCGTCTCTTTTTCATAATAATCAACATGTGAAAATTATAACATCGATGTCACAAATTGATTGTGCAAACTTATCAAATTCTGTATACTGGATGGGATGACCGAATTCAACCAGAATTCTTGGCAAAAATAATTATTTAGTCAATCACGACAAAGCCAATATGAACGGTTATATGGTTAGCAGTTTATAAATGTCAGTAAATTCCATCGTAACGCCTAAAACATCCTATTTACATCTTCAGAGTAGCATTAGAGCGATGTGGAGCTCCAGTGTGTCTCCCAAGCATACAAGCTATGTTGAGTCGCAGTACAGTTTTGTCCACAATCGTTATTCGCACAATCAAATGTCGAACTCACGTAATGCACTCTCTATTAATTGACCGTTTTTAAAGGCTACGTCTGTTCCGGGCAAACTTTACGTATACTCATTTGCAGCATTTGATGTGCAGTCGTTATACTAAACGCCACACAAGTCGGCGGATGAGAAGTTAGCAGCAGGTGACACTTCGCAGTGATTCGCTAATTATTGCGCATGTGTGCACAATTCCGACGCCACGTATCGTAGTGGTGAGCACGGGCGTAGGGAGCACGCGGGAGGCATGAGGTTGGCGGGCGGGTGTGCACCGGCGCGAGTCTCTCTGGCTCCCGCGTATACCTATATCTCGGCTTTTGCGCAGCGTTCTGCGCATAACTTCCCATCCGCCGATTTGTGTGGCGCTTAGTATGCGTCACTTAATAAAAGGTACCTTGTATGCCAAATGACGTCAAAAATAAGCCTGGACATGGCGTTGCATTTATTTCCGGTCTAAATTATTTATACTTGGTACTTAACTAATATTTCAGTGGTGCTACTTGGTACATGGCTTAATGCAGTCTTGCAGTACCCTAAGTACTGCTTAATTAGTACAACGATATATTTTTATTGAGCAACAAAGGGATCAAAGCTGAGATTCACTCCTTATTTATTACATCTAAAGCTTTTCTCAAAATATAAAAGCAAAATGCAAAAAATGGTTGCCTTCATAGAAGGCAAAAATATGCAATCTTATTTATTAGTCGAAAAAATTAAGTAAAATTCAAAGCTCACGTTCCAAAACATTATAAAAGTTAAAAATGTGTTTTGGAACGCTCTCCATAGTCATACATGTAAGTCATACATATTTAGGATTTTTAGAGTCGCTTTTGCCGGCTAAACACCTAGAATTTTTAACACATTCACTGCTGAAAAAAATACCTACTAGTATAAATAGCTATGTGTGCACATCAATTGTGCAGAGGCAACTGCTGTCGCGCAGGCTGACTCTTTCTTCCGCTCATGCTCGGTTGCCACACCAAAAAACCCATCATAATCCTTCAGAGGTGAGGTGTGTGGAAAAAATGAAAAAGAAAAAAAAAGTTTGTCGCTCACCTGTCGGACACCGGATTAGCTAAGAGCTAACGTACCCTCGTACAGTCCATCTACACACCTCATATTTGGTAAGTGTATAGGCCGAATCATATAAGTCGGCGGATGTGAAGTTAGCTACAAGCTGCGCAATATCCAATCCTGACTGAAGCTCACATAAAGCTGCGCGTTGATTGGGTTTCGCGCAGCTTGTAGCTAACTTCACATCCGCCGACTTGTATGATTCGGCGTATAACAGCAGGCAGGTCCCAGGGCTGCGGTCAGTGGTTCTGCTTCTCGTGCAGCCAGGGTCGGAAGATGGGCAGCGTGGACGGGTAGTGCGTGGGCGGGCCCTCCGCGCTCTCGTCGCGGAACGGGTACGTGCCGAGCAGGATCGGCAGCTGGAGTTTCACTTCCTTCTCTAAGCTCTTGGGCTCGATTATGAACTGAAAATAACGAGGCTATCGTTACACAAATTACACAGGTACCTCTGCCATAGCTAGGAGCTAAGCCGGCCGCTGCCATAGCATGACAATCATGCCTAAAATATCGCGCATTATTCGAGCTACGACACTCACAAACACGTCATACTGCACGGAGATAAGGTGGCAGCCGCGCAGGTTGGTGGGCGGCAGGGGAGGCACGTAGAGCAGCTCCTGGCGCCACTCGTCGCTGTAACCTGCCGTATCTACAACACTCAGGTACTCACAAACACGTCATACTGCACGGAGATAAGGTGGCAGCCGCGCAGGTTGGTGGGCGGCAGGGGAGGCACGTAGAGCAGCTCCTGGTGCCACTCGTCGCTGTAACCTGCCGTATCTACAACACTCAGGTACTCACAAACACGTCATACTGCACGGAGATAAGGTGGCAGCCGCGCAGGTTGGTGGGCGGCAGGGGAGGCACGTAGAGCAGCTCCTGGTGCCACTCGTCGCTGTAACCTGCCGTATCTACAACACTCAGGTACTCACAAACACGTCATACTGCACGGAGATAAGGTGGCAGCCGCGCAGGTTGGTGGGCGGCAGGGGAGGCACGTAGAGCAGCTCCTGGCGCCACTCGTCGCTGTAACCTGCCGTATCTACAACACTCAGGTACTCACAAACACGTCATACTGCACGGAGATAAGGTGGCAGCCGCGCAGGTTGGTGGGCGGCAGGGGAGGCACGTAGAGCAGCTCCTGGCGCCACTCGTCGCTGTAACCTGCCGTATCTACAACACTCAGGTACTCACAAACACGTCATACTGCACGGAGATAAGGTGGCAGCCGCGCAGGTTGGTGGGCGGCAGGGGAGGCACGTAGAGCAGCTCCTGGCGCCACTCGTCGCTGTCGCCGGCGCGCGTCTTGCCGTGCGCGAGGGACGCGAGCTCGCGCACTTCCTTGGCCGCTATCTTGCCGTGCGCCGAGTATTGGATCGTCTGCAATGGAAATATTTATCGTCAAGTTAAATACAAAGTTTATGTGGGCTGAAAAACTTTTATTCACTTAACTTTAGGGTCTTTAATTCGTGGTTTACAGTTAATATCTAACACTATCTGTTTGATAACAGTCTGTTATTTTTATCAGAATATTCCTAAAATTTCTGGCCAACCGGGCAGATATTTGAATTATGAATAAATATCAGCTTCGGAAGAGAGTGTTCGTTCGTAAATTCCGTCATGAGTGTGTGTATGAGAGAGAGAGAGAGAGTACGGGTGTGTGTGTGAGGGAGAAGGTAAGGGGGTGTGTATGCGTGTCAGCGTGTGCAGAATCCAAAACAGCAGTGAGGAGCTATGCATATGAAGCATTACCTCAGTGAGCTACGGTGCAGGTGACGGCGCCCTGACACTAGCGCACGTCAGATGAGCGGAACCCACCTCAGTGAGCGCGGCGCGCGTGGCGCGCACGGTGGTGCGCGAGTTGTTGCGCAGGCGCGCGGTCAGCACGATGCTCTGTCCGGGCACGTACGCGCCGCGGTCCAACGCCACGGTGCAGGTGACGGCGCCCTGACACTAGCGCACGTCAGATGAGCGGAACCCACCTCAGTGAGCGCGGCGCGCGTGGCGCGCACGGTGGTGCGCGAGTTGTTGCGCAGGCGCGCGGTCAGCACGATGCTCTGTCCGGGCACGTACGCGCCGCGGTCCAACGCCACGGTGCAGGTGACGGCGCCGCCGCCCACGCACCCCACGCCGAACTTATGCTCTACACTGCACTCGAACTGTTGCTGTAACACATATGATACAAAATGTAGCAGCGTAAAACAGCTTTATCAAGGCACCAAAAGCCCGATTACAGAGGCGCTAGCGTAAATTTAATAGCAACGTAAAAAACGTTATCTCTATCGAATGCCTCAAGTGAAAAAGAAACAGAACTATGCTATTTAGCTAATATAATTACGATTGCGCCTCTGTAATCGGGCTTCAAGCCTTGATAAAATATTTTTAACAGTCAAGTAGAAACGAAAATTCCGTTTGTTTCCATTAGTTCGATCAAAATTCTCACTATTAGTGCATTTGGAATGAAACATGAAACAAAATAAATACCTACTTAGCATAAACTAAAAAATATTTTTATTCATTAAAAAACATTTATGCATGATTAGAATTTTGAAATGAATCGTCAAGAACGTGTCGAGACGCATGATAGGATTCTGAAAATAAAGTAAAGAGGTCAAACACCGAATCCGGTTCAGTATCGCAGTACCTACCTATATGGTAAGATACAACTGATTAAAATAATCTACTGAAAAGGGCTATGACCAACATTAGATTGTGAAGCCGTGGTGGTCTAGTGGTAATGACACCCGCCTTACAATCGTGGGGTCGTGGGTTCAAATCCCGGTCCCGTACCAATGAATTCCTTGGAATTTATGTACGGAATCTAACACCACTGGCTTTTCGGTGAAGGAAAACATCGTGACGCAACCTGCATACGTCCGGAGAAGAAATTCGATGGCGTATGTGAATCCACCAACCCGCACTGGGCCTGTGTGGTGGACATGGTCCAACCACCTTTCATGGGCAGGCCTACGTTCTGCAGTGGACTATTTAAAAGGCTGTTACAGTTACAGTACAACATTAGACACATCTTACTGCTATGATCACGGCAGAATCTACTTTCACAACTTTATTTACGTTAATGAACATTCCATCAAAACAATTTAACGACATTGCTGAGAATCTGCACATACCTTGCATAACAATGCAATGGCAATGTACCTTACTCAACTAGACCCATTGGTCTGATTACAATGGACACGAGAGGTAAAGCTCTCATGACATCGGCGAACAATGCCATCTATTGTATAATGTTTGTATAACTAGCGAGTCAGAGTACTCTGCTCAATGTTATGAAAATATTTTACCTACAAATTACTGCATAATAGTGCTGTTGAAATATGCATTACGAGATTATGTAATGGATTAAAGAAGCTGGATGAGCAGTTGAAAGTTCATTGAGAAACAAGTTAATGTTACGAGTTCATATACTTGCTTAACTTTACTTCTTTCCTTGGTTTAAAATGTTGAGTTTCAGGGATACTAATATTTTTAATTTACATTTATTACAATTATAGTATAATCTTACTAATCCGGCAATATTAAAAACCAGAGTGTGCCGGATTATATTTGTACGGATTACTGGATTATGCAAAAAAAACATGCTAGCATTTCATAAAGAGAATATAAAGTGAGAATATAACGCGTGCTCGTGTTTTTTTTTTTTTTGCCAGCCTTAGGATATTCACTTCTGGACATAGGTATCCCCTATAGATCTCCAATAACATAAGATAGAAGTGGCTTGCATACATATGATCTTGGGGTCATCTGTCCACTTTGTGGATGGACGTCCTACACTGCGGATTTATGATATTTATGACTAAAGATCCACTCACAAACATCTTAGCCTTATAAAGATAGTAAATCACTACATAGTATAAAACAAAGTCGCCCCTCGCTGTCTGTATGTCTGTCCCTATGTATGCTTATACTCGTACACTTTAAAACTACGCAACGGATTTTGATGGGGTTTTTTTTTAAACTATATAACTTATATAAGCATAACTTATATAACTTATATAAGTTCATGACTTAGAGTGATTCAAGAGGAAGGTTTACTAACTAAGATAGCTAATGTGTCCTAAAGTATAATTTAATATAGGTTTGCGATATGTTCTCATTCTTTTAAATTAAAGTAACTTAAATGTGCATGCTGTGGTTAAGTTTTATTTATATTTTATTTATGGACCTCTATACTATTGCCCAAAATACATTTTAATAAGTGGGTACATATTATCATTATTTTTAGTCAGACAGTCTGTCTGTCTGTCACCAGGCTGTATCTCATGAACCGCTATACCTAGAAAGCTGAAATCACAGATGATGTATTTCTGCCGCTTTTACGCGAGCAGCCTGTGGGTGGTGTATACGCAGAAGCAGTACAGCGCCCTTCGTGTTCAATATAGTAATGCGTTCAGGATGCTGATGGGGCTGCCCCGCCACTGCAGCGCGTCGGGGATGTTCGCCGAGGCGCTTACCGAGCGCGCGTTGATTGTTTTTATACCACGATGCGGAAGCGGTGCACATCCCTGGTGCGCAGGGTCCGGGCCAGCGACAACACCATCCTGAACGTATTCGCAAACCGCTTTGACTGTCGGTACATGAATCATTGTTCAATGACTCATGCACTGACTAATAACCAAAAGGCAAAACTAGTGTAATTTAATGTTTTAATGATTCTAATGCTCAATTGTATGCTATGATCTGATGTGTGATCGAAATAAATGGTTATTTATTTATTTATAATAACAAATACTAAAAAAATAATTTTAAAAGGGGGCTCCCATACAACAAACATATTTAGTAATTTTTTGCTCGATATAAAAACGGTGACAGGTAGATGCATGAAATATTCACAAAATATTTAGTTAATATGCACTATAAAAAGTAAATATTTAAGGGGGACTCCCATACAAGTAACGTATTTTTTTTACTCGATATTAATAGTGGCAACAGGAAGATGATTGAAATATTAACAGGTATGTATATTTCTTTCAAAAATAATTAATGAATTAAAATAAAATATATTAAGGGCTTCCATACGGTGCGGAATCCTTCGTGCGCCAGTTCGACTCGCACTTGGCCGATTATTTACAAACATCTTGCGGTCGATACGCTACGATTATAAAGTACGCCAATTTTATGCTCTACATACTGATTCACAGAAGAGAGAAAGAAATGCTGTTCTGTGTACTGATTAATAATATACAGTTAATACCCCGACTTACACTATCCTGTTTTATGTGAATTCTTTTAGTTCGTGGCGCGCATCGGCGTGTTCAAATTCAACCGTTTTCCGCGTGGATTGTTTTATGTAGGTACGCACTCCACATTAGGTTACGACGACTTCGAACTTATTTATATGCGTTCTTTACACAGACATATAAGAGTACTAGCGACCCGCCCCGGCTTCGCACAGGTGTATTTTACATATAAACCTTCCTATTGAATCACTCTATCTATTAAAAAAAACCGCATCAAAATCCGTTGCGTAGTTTTAAAGATATAAATAGGGTTAGCATGTTAGGACTACATCGTGAAGTGTAGATGTACTCGTAAGTAATCTTAAGAATGTGTGTTATGTAATTGACACATTTATACTGTTTTGTAGTCTAATAAAAAAAAAAAAAGCATACATGGGGACAGACAGCGGAAAGCGACTTTGTTTTATACTATGTTGTAAAGCAGACCTAACATAACATATGTACCTATATTGAATTCCATAGTAAATACTGTTAACACATACGTAATGTCATTCAGGCGGGAGCGCGGAGCCGAACTAAGGCTGACAACTACCTACGCATAGTAGTAGAGTAGTCCTCTAGTCCTAAATTACATAAAACATAACAATTAAAATTATACATAAGCAAAACAATAAAAATTCTTCCTCTTATGCGTCTGTGGTTCTTTATACGCTTTTATGTATATACCAAATTATGCCCCCGGTCTAAGAACCCCTTAAGAACTTACGCGATAGGTGGGACCAAGCAATAGCCGCGTAAGTCCGAGTATTACTGTACTTAGAATACTTACTGATAACACTGGAGGCTCCATATTCAGATCAATAGGGTTCATGACAATGAAGACTTGTTGGTTCTTGTGCGTCAGTCCGTTGGGCTCTCTGAGGGCTGCCTTACAGAAGTACTGCACCCAGCCGTGGGTGCCGAGGAATGTGGACGGCAGCCCCATCGGTAGGCCCAGCTTGAATGGGAAGCTGTGGATCCCGGGGGACAGGACCGATGTACCATGACCTGGTGATATCATTTTTATTAGGCACTGTAGCAACGTCGAATCTATCATATCGCTGATTAAATGCTAAGGGGCCACAAATAAAAAAAAAAACATGTGCGTTTTTTATTGAATTCCGCAGAAATATTACAATTCTCCTATGGAACAAAAAGACACTCACAATTTTAGAATTTTTTTGAAAAGTGAGTCAGCGATATGTGTTACGCGGCGGAAGTCAATATGGTTCCTTCGATCATATACCAAGGAGGCCGAGGAACGGCAAATGACCAGCAGATGGGTACCTACGCCTTACGTTAACATCTCCATTGGTATATGCTCGAAGTATAGTTCACAAAATATGGTTCAAATCATAATTCAGATGTCGACCCATTTAAATTTTATCGAAATTGTAGTTTTTGAAAAATGAACAATAATGTGAAAATTTCTACATCGATCCGCGCAAATTATTCGGATTCTGAACACGGTTGAAGTCGGTTATATGCAAGTTATATGACATTTTTGTCGAAAAATAATTATATTTTTAGTTGTGCTTTTGAATTGTGTTTAGCGATTTATAAAGTAAACTATACTGTTTAGTAAAATATAACATTGGGATTCCTGATTACACCTACCGAGTATAGTGGCGAGTCAGTAAAATGACACTGGGCCGAGACTGTGGTGTGACCCAGTGACTGTTTGCACCTATTTTTTGAAGTAGCGGTGAGACAGTCAGACAGTTCAGTTTATCTCTGTACAAGGACAAGTGAATCGATTATATGGCTAGGAAAAAAATGCTAAGAAAAACATTAAAATTACTTGTACAGGTACCTCTCCTGGTAGAAGAATTAACAGCATTGTTAGCAGGAGAAAAATCTAGCATTTGGACGAGACCATGAATTTTAAACTGAGTTAAGTGCTATAAACAAGCTGCATCTCATTTTTTTTGTTTCTGTAATCGTTGAAGAGAAATCCCATAAACACAACTGGGAGGGATGCAATGTATAAACTTTACAGTAGGAAAAATATCATTTCCCGGTAATTTTTTACGTTTTTAACGAAACATTATTTTAAAAAATTGCGGGAAAAAGTGACGAGTATATATTGATTGGCAAATGCATGTACAGACCAAGGAGAGGTTGGATCAGATCTGTGGAACTGACATTAGGCTACTGGGCTTTTATGTTGTGTCCAGTAAACTTAGTTATTTTATCGAATACTAGCAGCGCCCCGCGGTTTTACCCGCGTTGTGCCCGTTCCCGTGGGAATTTCGGGAATTTTTATACATATAAACCTTCCTCTTGAATCACTCTATCCATTAAAAAAAACCGCATCAAAATCCGTTGCGTAGTTTTAAAGATTTAAGCATACAGACAAACAAATAAACAAACGAAAATAGCGACTTTATTTTATACTATGTAAGGATTACTGTTTGCGGGATTCCTTATTTCATAAGAAATAGTTCTTTAAATGTTTAGCAACATCCAAAAAACTGTATAATTTTTTAATAATTTTAAAATACATGTTATAAAATAGAAAACCATAAGTGTATACTAAGCGCCACACTAATCGGCGGATGGGAAGTTATGCGCAGAACACTGCGCAAATGTCGAAATATATGTATGTACCGGGGCACACCCGCCCGCCAACCTCATGCCTACCGCGCGCTCCCTACGCATTGTGCACACATGCGCAATAATGATCGAATCACGGCGAAGTGTCATCTGCGGCTAACTTCTCATCCGCCGATTTGTGTGGCGCTTAGTATAGCAGTCTGTAACAGCTAATATAACATTATAATAGAGTGAACCTCTGTAGTTTTGGGCTTCGTAAACATGTAGAGGTTTAACAAATGATTTGAACAGACAAATGTTGTCATTGATTATGAAACTTGTGTTAATATTAGCTGTGAACAAATAGATGGTTAGGCTGGTATGAACTCATTTATACAAAACAATATACCTATAATATTTTTAATATAAAATTGTTTTGGTTTTAGTTAAGTACAAATAAATAAGAAAGTGCCCAGTAAAGATTTTAAGGTGTCCTCGGTAAGCGAGAAAATTCATTTTTTCTTGGGCTTTTTGCCGTTTCCAGATAAATTATTTATTATAAGTTTGACAGTGTTGAAGAGGTACTTACAGCTAAAAATCAAAATTGGGGTTGTGGGTTCACAAAAGTGCATCAACTGATTTTCACATTAGTTTTTAGTTGATGCACTTTTTGTGCATACTGTGTACTTTTATACACAAGCAGTGTGTTTCTGGTACCAAATTGCAATTGGGGAAAAATTGTAAATTACATGACAACAAATAAGCATTTGTTTCACACAGCAGAATTTAAATTACATACCTGGTTCACCCAGCAGCCTCATCCTGAAGTCAATGTAGTTCTCCTTATCAAACAATCTCTCGTGTCTCCCCGAGCCAACTCTCACTACTCCTTCTCCCACCACATGGAAGTGAAGACCTGGGAATATAAATTAAAAAAATTTAGGGGACATCCTACACACAGGCTCTGACCCCAAACTAAGCAAAGCTTGTCATATAGCTGCAAGAGACTGATATACTACTTATACATATTTTTAAATATGTACATACTTAGATAATTACTAATAACAACCAGACACAGAGCAAACACCTATGTTTATCACATAAATGCTTGCCCTGGGTGGGAATCGAACCCACACCTCTTTGACCTAGTAGTCAGGAGACACTAAGTCACTAGCCACTGAGCCAATAAGGCAGTCGAAAATATGACAAGTATTAAATAGATATTAGCATATTGCAGCTGCCCAAAATCAAAACCTAGCAAGTATATTTTCCCTCCTATGATAAACAGCATTTACGCACAATGCATATGTGGCATATACATAGGAGGGGAAATACACTTGCTAGGTTTTGATTTTGGACAGTCAATTGGCACTTCAAGAGGACAAAGATCAGTTAGAGACCTACTGCTGAATCCATGTATGGAAACTGCAAGAAACTATTACGACACTACTACCATTATTATCCATCTAATTGTTTTATAGCTAAGATTGAGTTAACATATAAAATGATAATTAGCGACATACTGTTTTTGTATTTATTTAGGTAGGTTTTTTATTGTGTGTAGTATTTAGGTAGTTTAGAATGTTTCATAAGTTATATAAATATTGTACTAGAAAATTAAAAAAAAAAACAAACACAAATTACATGGTTTTTATGTAGTTTAGTAGATGTCATAATAGCAAAATTACATATTATTAAGTAGTTTTTATCTATAGAATTCACTACAAAAACTAGTTTTGTTAGTAAAAAGATCTTTTATACTCGACTGAATGAAATCAACTGATAAATGCAATAGCAGCTAATTAAAATGTGTGTCCAGTAACAAATTAACATTTCTGCATAATATTATACAACTCGTGGAACTGTGAAGTATGAGAAAGCAATTCACACTAAAATAAGAACTCACCCAGCACTGGAGTGTCATCTTGCAGCTCCATCAGTACTTTTCCTGATAGGAACTGGCCAGGGAAGTATAGCAGAGAGGTGTTATCAAACACTATCAGGAACTTTAGAAGCTTTCGCGGCATTTTGACGTCGAAATGCTGCGAAGTCTGTTAACAAGACACTAATAATATAACAATAAAACTAGGAAGAATTGAATTAATGCAGAAGTAGCACTTTGAAATGGTAAATGATGTTTATTAGATACATTTCAAACCAGAAGTTTTTGAGTAAGACTGCGTTTGGTACACATGTGTAGAAAAACTTTAATTAAGAATGAGTTTTGGTATTTCATGGGGTAATAAGAGGGAACCTTGTATGTACGAAAGTTACGCCTACGGCGACATTATCCTTAATGTTTCGGCTATGTACAAAGTTGAGAAATATGCTAATCGAAGGCCATCAACTACATCTACACAACACCTACCTTTATTTCGTAAACGGCTGGCCTTTCAACGAAAAAAATTATTTTGTAAAAGAAATATATCGTCAAACAAATATTAAACACGTCTAAATTGTTACATTTATCTTGAATGAGCGTTAAAAATTAATAAAACACAACTTTTATGAACTTTTGAAACTTTTTGTAATTGCACCGTATATATAATGTACTTTATGATTGCACCTGTGATGTCATGTCTGCATGTCTGTACATATTTGACATCTGACAGATAGCTGTCATTTCATTTTGGACAGTAGGTCTCAGAATAAGGAAAAACAGCAGTAGGTGCGTTCGTTTTGGGCTCGATGGCATTTTTAACATTGAACGATGCAGCGAATGGACCTGTCGTTTTTTTTTTTTTGCAAGTAGGTAGAAAACAAAACATCATTTCTATAAAAATGATATGTGCTTCAAAAATATAGTGATTTTTTGCTGTTTTCTCATTATTATTACTAATAAAATCATTGGAGACGGACTTTACTATTAATTATTGTTTGAATTGACGGTTTCATCCAGGCAACTGTACATCCACAGAATAGACCCTATTACACAAATGTACATCGGCACATTGTCAGGACGTCTGTAAAAAGGTTGGATGTTGTGACCTACCTAAAATTTTGAGTGAGAATAAGACATTTAAGTACTAGAATTCATTTTAGACCTGCCAGCAGCGCAGCGCGGAATTTATGCCTTAAGGTATGATTCCGATCGCCGCTGCAGGCAGCAGCAGTAGGCAGCAGTGCTTTTTTTTTTTTTATTCGCCCATTTTGGGCAGGCTAAAGCCTTTAAGGCCATACCGCCTTGTCTTACGTTTAATAATTAACAAAAGTGCATACACAAATTAAAAATAAGTCATTCTTTGTAACATTACAATAATTTCATACTTTGAGTTAAATTTCATACACAGTACTAATAACAAATTTGTACAAATGGTGATAAGTTGATGGGTTCTTAAGCAGCTCTTTAATACAGCGCGGGACTAACTCAATGTTATCATAAAGTTCAAGAAGCCCATCCATTAGCACAAGGCGCTGAATGCCAAATGATGGGCACTCAAAGAAGACATGGTGTAAAGATTCAATTTCCTGTGATAGGCAATAATTACAATAGGCAGAGTCAACCATTCTTAGGCGATACAGGTGATAATTTAATCGGCAATGGCCGAAACGCATGCGACAAATTGTAGAGTAATACTTTCTATTACGGAAACCCCTTAGGCAAAACCATGGCGTAGAATCAACTTGGACATCCATAGGCAGCAGTGCTGCCGCTGCAGTGTTGCCGCTGCAGTGCTGCCTGCCGCGCTGATTCCGAGTACGGCAGCAGTGTCGCGCTGCACGTAGTGATGTTTGCCGTTGTGTTTTCATTCATTTGCAAGATGTCGATTGATGACAAACTTTTATGTATATTATTGGAAGAGGAAGAAGATGACGATAATGTGTTGTTGTTTTATGCTATGTGTTGTTGTTATTTTATAATAAATAAAATTAACATAAATATGTGATCCGTGTGACCTTCCCTAGAACAAGGGTAGTGCCACAAATCCGACGTGCGCGGGAGTTAGGCGCGGGGGGCGGAATTATTCATCCGACGTTGTACTGTGTAGAAAAATCTAATCCGTTTGGATTCCGACCTGGGTTGTTTTAATTGCCATTTGAAAAAAATAATATATTCGTCGATAGAGCTCGCAATACTTTGTCAAATTACACAAAAAAAAATGAAAATTATCAGAACCGTCATTGTTCTACTGCTACGACGATCTTAAGAAAATTATTGACTGAATATTTTTCTGTAGACGTTTCCTCTTTTTTTGTGATTGAAAAATATTAAATGAAGAAAATTGACCTTTCACAACATTCTATCATTTAAAAATACCTACAATATCAAAGTTTAATTTCCATTTTCTATTCAGAACTTTAATCCAATGCACTTTACTATACAAAATCGATCAAATACTCATGCAAATTTGAATTGATTTATCGTGAGTATCGATAGTACCGAGTCGTGTGGTTCCATAACTAGCTACGTCTCGAAGACAAGTGTCAAAACGGAACTTTCAGGGGAGAGGTGGCATGATAGGTACATATTTGATTTTGAGGTCCTAGTAAGTTATTGAATAAATATTTGGAACAGGTTAGAGTTGAATAGAAAGCATTTATTATTTAACTATTGAAATGAAATGCAATAATTGTCATTAATCAATTATTAGATGTTTCTTTATGCATTTAAAAAAAGTTAATTTTGCCCCTTTCATAATTGGAATGTATTATAAGAGAAATAGAAATTAATGAAAGGAACAGTACCTAAATTCGAGGAAACATGTGTACAATAACTACAAATATCAAATTTAAGAGTGGCTGAAACTATTGTTATTATTAAATCCTACCGTTTTGATCTTAAAGATTAATACAATTAAAGACTTTTATATCAAATACAAACTTAAACATAAATCCACAATATTGCAAGGTTTTGGCAGATGAAATGAACATAAAAAATTTATCTATTAATACTTTAGCTTATAATCAGTCAAGATCCAGACACTAATAATCATTTTCCTTATAATTAATTTTCATTTTTTTTTGACGTTGTCTTCATTTTAAGTGTGTTTTTATCTGAATCTGTGGATGTCTAACCTATCTTAAACAGTGATTCACTAATAAATAGTTATCTTGCAGTACTCAAAGAAACGTTTCTCAACTATATCAGAATAAATAAAATACTTTTCAATTACAATACTATCACTAGCACGAAACCGCCATGTTTGAAATGATAATATATGAAGTTAGCCGACAAACTTGCTATAAGGTTGCTTTACAACAAAAATAATGATGTCTCGAAATTGTTTTTATTTTACCGGTTATGTGAGTTGTCACTTCCAATACGTGTCCTTTTCGTGGCACCTCTCCCCTATTTTGTGATGCTCTTTTGTTTTCGCTGTAGCTGCAGTCGCGACACTACTGGTCTGCCGCGGCGGCAGGGTGACACTGCAGCGCGTCAGTGCTGCCGCTGCAGTGCTGCCGTGCTGCTGCTGCTTAGCTCGGAATGTACTCTCATATAAACTCATAGTAAATGTATGGGGACCGGTAGTGCAGCGGCAGCACTGCTGCCTGCTGCTGCTGCCTGCAGCGGCGATCGGAATCATACCTTTATGCGCACGTTTGGACGTATGGATGCTGAGCGTGGGGCGTGGGGCATTTCACGGTTAGATTCATATCTGTATGTAATACGAGTATTATTGCAATTGTTAGTTTTGACAGTTGTTAATTTATTTAATTTAATGGCATATTATGTTATAATTTTATTACTTTTGTAATTAATGTATTATGACGCCATGTGATTTGACTAATAAATAAACATCTTATTTACCTAACTTTTAAACCTTGTTTGCATGTACAAAAAATCATGTACCGTCAAACCTGGCAACTTTGCCACTTTTGTCATGAGTCGATGAGTTAAAATAAATTTTTGGCATTTTAATATTAGTCAGAGACCTTTTCAGTCAATGGGATGGACCACTTATTTGTCGATTAACATACTCGTGTCAAAAAAATCTGGGATGGCTACAAGTAGCGAACAAAAAAGTGTAAAAACAAAAATGGCAAAGATGGCTCTACCTTGTGGCAACTTTACCACCAGGTCTATTGCATGAAATTGAATTATTTTGCACAAAACATAAATGTAACTGTCAAGCTTACATTCGATAGATGTCCAAACCGTTTTATTAAAGGACTTTATATTTCAAAATTGTATAAAATCAGACAAAATGGTAAAGTTGCTCACCCAATAATGTTATTTTCATACAAAGTCAGAATATGTTGCCAGGGTTGTCAAAATTACGAGACCATTATTTTTATTCAATAATGTATTAATCATAGGTATTTATCTGAGTATAATTTTTGTAATGTCGGCATCCCAATTCTCGATTACGATTACGATTACGCCGACCCATTTACTAAAACAAAACAAAAATATTTGAATAACTTCATGCTAGTGACAACCCTAGGCCCTTCCAAAACTTGGTAAAGTTACCATCACCTACCGGCAAACGGGTGTGTCATCTTTGCCAATGATATTTTGAGACGAAATTCAACACTTACGCTAATAATAAAGTAATAATTCTAATAATGATCATTAAAGTAACCTTTTTAATAAGTTTTACTTACGTAGATCCAGTATTTGTGACATAAATTTCAAAAGTCCCGGAGCACTAAATTTGAGGGAACTTTACTGTCGCGATCACAGAACAGCAGAACTAGATTAGAAAGGAAATCCATACAAATTTTCTATGAAAACCGCTGTCGCCAAGTGTGTTTTACCACTGTAATGTTACATAACAATAGCAAATGCGTGGTACATGTCAAGCCAAAAAAATAATAATGGGCCAATCTCGAATTTGAATATGGTATCACAGTTGTATTTTGGCATTTAGCTAGTGATGGGCGACATGAATTGTGCAGTTTAATTTTATCGATAATGTGATTTTATACGTATCTATTGCATAATTTATGGATAATGTAACTGGATATATGTAGTATATAATTGATGAAAATGATTGTGCAGTTTTATTACTATTTAGGAATTTTTGGAATTAACACTGAAAAATCATGTCAACGTGCCGTATTGTATTAATTTATAAAACTTGTGTTTCTATCAGTTCTAATATAGGTAAGTACTACATGGATACCAAATCAATTCCTGCGAACTACTTGGATTTCGTACACGGTGGAAGTCGCCTAAATTCCATTGTTGGCTAATCAATTGTATTTAGATATTTTGTGCTGGCCACGACTGTACTTAACTATTTTTCATAATGAATATTATCATAGTACAAATATTTTATTAAATTACACCATAATTACAATACAATAAAAAATAACTTTATTTTCACATCGTAAATACAAAACAAGCTTAAACTAACATTACATGTGAACACAACTGAATTACATGTGACAATATTAGTTATCATAACATCATAATAGAACTTACACTTGACACTGGCAAATGCATATTCCATGCGACGCCAATATTTATAAGGAGAAGAATAATTACAATCATATTTTTCTAGTTTGGAGCTCGATAATATAATTAATTCATTGGATTAGCTGAACGTAGACGTAAATGGTTACGTGGGCGAGTAAGAGCGCGTGCTTGTGCTAGCGGGAGAGATTATTCGGGGTGGTTCGTATACATTTTTTCTCGAAACATTCTATTTTAGCGTCCCTTATTATAAGTCAACATTTATAAATATCTTTAAGTAGTGTTCCATACCTCATAACAAGGAACCCTTATACCTAGACATACATTGCTATTTTGTTAATTGGAACTATACAATGGTATAAGGAACTTCAGAAAAGGTTAATCTTTACTGACAATAGGCCGATTACTTAAATAAAATCGGATTTAATTTTCAAACACGCATCAAAATAAAAAGTAATTTTATTCAAAAACACTAAAGAGTATTGATATCAACTTCGAAGAAAATCAACCCCAAAATAACTTTCATATTTCAATAAAACACGAAACACATCTTCCATCAATTCTATTACAGAATGTTAATGCAAAATCTAAAGTAAATGAACCAAAAATCACGTTGTTTTACACAAATTTAGCTCTAATTTTTCACGTCTGTATTTTCCTGGTTAGAATTTCGGTAAATTATTCTTATCAGACGCCTACTTCATACAAAGAACTCACGCTCCGAATTTCAAGTCTCTCCTGACCGCTTATTGAAGCGGTTTAGGCTGTGCGTGGATCAGTCATTCAGATCTAAGCATTTTATATGTCGAGATAATTTACATGTATAACTATAAAAAAACATGTTAATTAAGAACCACGTGTAAATGGAACGTTTGTAGGAATCCAGTCTTGCCGTCCTGTAGCCTCGATCCATTTATTCTTTGTCAAAGGATCGGCTGGAAAGCTGCAATGAAGATACAATGTATCAATGAAAATCAAAGCAAACATGCAACGGCAGTCGGCTTCGTGTTCAATTTATATATTTATATGTATATATATTGGACCTGATAACTTTTATTCATAAGGAACATAATAGTTAAAGTGTGATGCAAATACAATTATTAATAAAAATTACATACTGTGTACTTTTATACACAAGCAGTGTGTTTCTGGTACCAAATTGCAATTGGGGAAAAATTGTAAATTACATGACAACAAATAAGCATTTGTTTCACACAGCAGAATTTAAATTACATACCTGGTTCACCCAGCAGCCTCATCCTGAAGTCAATGTAGTTCTCCTTATCAAACAATCTCTCGTGTCTCCCCGAGCCAACTCTCACTACTCCTTCTCCCACCACATGGAAGTGAAGACCTGGGAATATAAATTAAAAAAATTTAGGGGACATCCTACACACAGGCTCTGACCCCAAACTAAGCAAAGCTTGTCATATAGCTGCAAGAGACTGATATACTACTTATACATATTTTTAAATATGTACATACTTAGATAATTACTAATAACAACCAGACACAGAGCAAACACCTATGTTTATCACATAAATGCTTGCCCTGGGTGGGAATCGAACCCACACCTCTTTGACCTAGTAGTCAGGAGACACTAAGTCACTAGCCACTGAGCCAATAAGGCAGTCGAAAATATGACAAGTATTAAATAGATATTAGCATATTGCAGCTGCCCAAAATCAAAACCTAGCAAGTATATTTTCCCTCCTATGATAAACAGCATTTACGCACAATGCATATGTGGCATATACATAGGAGGGGAAATACACTTGCTAGGTTTTGATTTTGGACAGTCAATTGGCACTTCAAGAGGACAAAGATCAGTTAGAGACCTACTGCTGAATCCATGTATGGAAACTGCAAGAAACTATTACGACACTACTACCATTATTATCCATCTAATTGTTTTATAGCTAAGATTGAGTTAACATATAAAATGATAATTAGCGACATACTGTTTTTGTATTTATTTAGGTAGGTTTTTTATTGTGTGTAGTATTTAGGTAGTTTAGAATGTTTCATAAGTTATATAAATATTGTACTAGAAAATTAAAAAAAAAAACAAACACAAATTACATGGTTTTTATGTAGTTTAGTAGATGTCATAATAGCAAAATTACATATTATTAAGTAGTTTTTATCTATAGAATTCACTACAAAAACTAGTTTTGTTAGTAAAAAGATCTTTTATACTCGACTGAATGAAATCAACTGATAAATGCAATAGCAGCTAATTAAAATGTGTGTCCAGTAACAAATTAACATTTCTGCATAATATTATACAACTCGTGGAACTGTGAAGTATGAGAAAGCAATTCACACTAAAATAAGAACTCACCCAGCACTGGAGTGTCATCTTGCAGCTCCATCAGTACTTTTCCTGATAGGAACTGGCCAGGGAAGTATAGCAGAGAGGTGTTATCAAACACTATCAGGAACTTTAGAAGCTTTCGCGGCATTTTGACGTCGAAATGCTGCGAAGTCTGTTAACAAGACACTAATAATATAACAATAAAACTAGGAAGAATTGAATTAATGCAGAAGTAGCACTTTGAAATGGTAAATGATGTTTATTAGATACATTTCAAACCAGAAGTTTTTGAGTAAGACTGCGTTTGGTACACATGTGTAGAAAAACTTTAATTAAGAATGAGTTTTGGTATTTCATGGGGTAATAAGAGGGAACCTTGTATGTACGAAAGTTACGCCTACGGCGACATTATCCTTAATGTTTCGGCTATGTACAAAGTTGAGAAATATGCTAATCGAAGGCCATCAACTACATCTACACAACACCTACCTTTATTTCGTAAACGGCTGGCCTTTCAACGAAAAAAATTATTTTGTAAAAGAAATATATCGTCAAACAAATATTAAACACGTCTAAATTGTTACATTTATCTTGAATGAGCGTTAAAAATTAATAAAACACAACTTTTATGAACTTTTGAAACTTTTTGTAATTGCACCGTATATATAATGTACTTTATGATTGCACCTGTGATGTCATGTCTGCATGTCTGTACATATTTGACATCTGACAGATAGCTGTCATTTCATTTTGGACAGTAGGTCTCAGAATAAGGAAAAACAGCAGTAGGTGCGTTCGTTTTGGGCTCGATGGCATTTTTAACATTGAACGATGCAGCGAATGGACCTGTCGTTTTTTTTTTTTTGCAAGTAGGTAGAAAACAAAACATCATTTCTATAAAAATGATATGTGCTTCAAAAATATAGTGATTTTTTGCTGTTTTCTCATTATTATTACTAATAAAATCATTGGAGACGGACTTTACTATTAATTATTGTTTGAATTGACGGTTTCATCCAGGCAACTGTACATCCACAGAATAGACCCTATTACACAAATGTACATCGGCACATTGTCAGGACGTCTGTAAAAAGGTTGGATGTTGTGACCTACCTAAAATTTTGAGTGAGAATAAGACATTTAAGTACTAGAATTCATTTTAGACCTGCCAGCAGCGCAGCGCGGAATTTATGCCTTAAGGTATGATTCCGATCGCCGCTGCAGGCAGCAGCAGTAGGCAGCAGTGCTTTTTTTTTTTTTATTCGCCCATTTTGGGCAGGCTAAAGCCTTTAAGGCCATACCGCCTTGTCTTACGTTTAATAATTAACAAAAGTGCATACACAAATTAAAAATAAGTCATTCTTTGTAACATTACAATAATTTCATACTTTGAGTTAAATTTCATACACAGTACTAATAACAAATTTGTACAAATGGTGATAAGTTGATGGGTTCTTAAGCAGCTCTTTAATACAGCGCGGGACTAACTCAATGTTATCATAAAGTTCAAGAAGCCCATCCATTAGCACAAGGCGCTGAATGCCAAATGATGGGCACTCAAAGAAGACATGGTGTAAAGATTCAATTTCCTGTGATAGGCAATAATTACAATAGGCAGAGTCAACCATTCTTAGGCGATACAGGTGATAATTTAATCGGCAATGGCCGAAACGCATGCGACAAATTGTAGAGTAATACTTTCTATTACGGAAACCCCTTAGGCAAAACCATGGCGTAGAATCAACTTGGACATCCATAGGCAGCAGTGCTGCCGCTGCAGTGTTGCCGCTGCAGTGCTGCCTGCCGCGCTGATTCCGAGTACGGCAGCAGTGTCGCGCTGCACGTAGTGATGTTTGCCGTTGTGTTTTCATTCATTTGCAAGATGTCGATTGATGACAAACTTTTATGTATATTATTGGAAGAGGAAGAAGATGACGATAATGTGTTGTTGTTTTATGCTATGTGTTGTTGTTATTTTATAATAAATAAAATTAACATAAATATGTGATCCGTGTGACCTTCCCTAGAACAAGGGTAGTGCCACAAATCCGACGTGCGCGGGAGTTAGGCGCGGGGGGCGGAATTATTCATCCGACGTTGTACTGTGTAGAAAAATCTAATCCGTTTGGATTCCGACCTGGGTTGTTTTAATTGCCATTTGAAAAAAATAATATATTCGTCGATAGAGCTCGCAATACTTTGTCAAATTACACAAAAAAAAATGAAAATTATCAGAACCGTCATTGTTCTACTGCTACGACGATCTTAAGAAAATTATTGACTGAATATTTTTCTGTAGACGTTTCCTCTTTTTTTGTGATTGAAAAATATTAAATGAAGAAAATTGACCTTTCACAACATTCTATCATTTAAAAATACCTACAATATCAAAGTTTAATTTCCATTTTCTATTCAGAACTTTAATCCAATGCACTTTACTATACAAAATCGATCAAATACTCATGCAAATTTGAATTGATTTATCGTGAGTATCGATAGTACCGAGTCGTGTGGTTCCATAACTAGCTACGTCTCGAAGACAAGTGTCAAAACGGAACTTTCAGGGGAGAGGTGGCATGATAGGTACATATTTGATTTTGAGGTCCTAGTAAGTTATTGAATAAATATTTGGAACAGGTTAGAGTTGAATAGAAAGCATTTATTATTTAACTATTGAAATGAAATGCAATAATTGTCATTAATCAATTATTAGATGTTTCTTTATGCATTTAAAAAAAGTTAATTTTGCCCCTTTCATAATTGGAATGTATTATAAGAGAAATAGAAATTAATGAAAGGAACAGTACCTAAATTCGAGGAAACATGTGTACAATAACTACAAATATCAAATTTAAGAGTGGCTGAAACTATTGTTATTATTAAATCCTACCGTTTTGATCTTAAAGATTAATACAATTAAAGACTTTTATATCAAATACAAACTTAAACATAAATCCACAATATTGCAAGGTTTTGGCAGATGAAATGAACATAAAAAATTTATCTATTAATACTTTAGCTTATAATCAGTCAAGATCCAGACACTAATAATCATTTTCCTTATAATTAATTTTCATTTTTTTTTGACGTTGTCTTCATTTTAAGTGTGTTTTTATCTGAATCTGTGGATGTCTAACCTATCTTAAACAGTGATTCACTAATAAATAGTTATCTTGCAGTACTCAAAGAAACGTTTCTCAACTATATCAGAATAAATAAAATACTTTTCAATTACAATACTATCACTAGCACGAAACCGCCATGTTTGAAATGATAATATATGAAGTTAGCCGACAAACTTGCTATAAGGTTGCTTTACAACAAAAATAATGATGTCTCGAAATTGTTTTTATTTTACCGGTTATGTGAGTTGTCACTTCCAATACGTGTCCTTTTCGTGGCACCTCTCCCCTATTTTGTGATGCTCTTTTGTTTTCGCTGTAGCTGCAGTCGCGACACTACTGGTCTGCCGCGGCGGCAGGGTGACACTGCAGCGCGTCAGTGCTGCCGCTGCAGTGCTGCCGTGCTGCTGCTGCTTAGCTCGGAATGTACTCTCATATAAACTCATAGTAAATGTATGGGGACCGGTAGTGCAGCGGCAGCACTGCTGCCTGCTGCTGCTGCCTGCAGCGGCGATCGGAATCATACCTTTATGCGCACGTTTGGACGTATGGATGCTGAGCGTGGGGCGTGGGGCATTTCACGGTTAGATTCATATCTGTATGTAATACGAGTATTATTGCAATTGTTAGTTTTGACAGTTGTTAATTTATTTAATTTAATGGCATATTATGTTATAATTTTATTACTTTTGTAATTAATGTATTATGACGCCATGTGATTTGACTAATAAATAAACATCTTATTTACCTAACTTTTAAACCTTGTTTGCATGTACAAAAAATCATGTACCGTCAAACCTGGCAACTTTGCCACTTTTGTCATGAGTCGATGAGTTAAAATAAATTTTTGGCATTTTAATATTAGTCAGAGACCTTTTCAGTCAATGGGATGGACCACTTATTTGTCGATTAACATACTCGTGTCAAAAAAATCTGGGATGGCTACAAGTAGCGAACAAAAAAGTGTAAAAACAAAAATGGCAAAGATGGCTCTACCTTGTGGCAACTTTACCACCAGGTCTATTGCATGAAATTGAATTATTTTGCACAAAACATAAATGTAACTGTCAAGCTTACATTCGATAGATGTCCAAACCGTTTTATTAAAGGACTTTATATTTCAAAATTGTATAAAATCAGACAAAATGGTAAAGTTGCTCACCCAATAATGTTATTTTCATACAAAGTCAGAATATGTTGCCAGGGTTGTCAAAATTACGAGACCATTATTTTTATTCAATAATGTATTAATCATAGGTATTTATCTGAGTATAATTTTTGTAATGTCGGCATCCCAATTCTCGATTACGATTACGATTACGCCGACCCATTTACTAAAACAAAACAAAAATATTTGAATAACTTCATGCTAGTGACAACCCTAGGCCCTTCCAAAACTTGGTAAAGTTACCATCACCTACCGGCAAACGGGTGTGTCATCTTTGCCAATGATATTTTGAGACGAAATTCAACACTTACGCTAATAATAAAGTAATAATTCTAATAATGATCATTAAAGTAACCTTTTTAATAAGTTTTACTTACGTAGATCCAGTATTTGTGACATAAATTTCAAAAGTCCCGGAGCACTAAATTTGAGGGAACTTTACTGTCGCGATCACAGAACAGCAGAACTAGATTAGAAAGGAAATCCATACAAATTTTCTATGAAAACCGCTGTCGCCAAGTGTGTTTTACCACTGTAATGTTACATAACAATAGCAAATGCGTGGTACATGTCAAGCCAAAAAAATAATAATGGGCCAATCTCGAATTTGAATATGGTATCACAGTTGTATTTTGGCATTTAGCTAGTGATGGGCGACATGAATTGTGCAGTTTAATTTTATCGATAATGTGATTTTATACGTATCTATTGCATAATTTATGGATAATGTAACTGGATATATGTAGTATATAATTGATGAAAATGATTGTGCAGTTTTATTACTATTTAGGAATTTTTGGAATTAACACTGAAAAATCATGTCAACGTGCCGTATTGTATTAATTTATAAAACTTGTGTTTCTATCAGTTCTAATATAGGTAAGTACTACATGGATACCAAATCAATTCCTGCGAACTACTTGGATTTCGTACACGGTGGAAGTCGCCTAAATTCCATTGTTGGCTAATCAATTGTATTTAGATATTTTGTGCTGGCCACGACTGTACTTAACTATTTTTCATAATGAATATTATCATAGTACAAATATTTTATTAAATTACACCATAATTACAATACAATAAAAAATAACTTTATTTTCACATCGTAAATACAAAACAAGCTTAAACTAACATTACATGTGAACACAACTGAATTACATGTGACAATATTAGTTATCATAACATCATAATAGAACTTACACTTGACACTGGCAAATGCATATTCCATGCGACGCCAATATTTATAAGGAGAAGAATAATTACAATCATATTTTTCTAGTTTGGAGCTCGATAATATAATTAATTCATTGGATTAGCTGAACGTAGACGTAAATGGTTACGTGGGCGAGTAAGAGCGCGTGCTTGTGCTAGCGGGAGAGATTATTCGGGGTGGTTCGTATACATTTTTTCTCGAAACATTCTATTTTAGCGTCCCTTATTATAAGTCAACATTTATAAATATCTTTAAGTAGTGTTCCATACCTCATAACAAGGAACCCTTATACCTAGACATACATTGCTATTTTGTTAATTGGAACTATACAATGGTATAAGGAACTTCAGAAAAGGTTAATCTTTACTGACAATAGGCCGATTACTTAAATAAAATCGGATTTAATTTTCAAACACGCATCAAAATAAAAAGTAATTTTATTCAAAAACACTAAAGAGTATTGATATCAACTTCGAAGAAAATCAACCCCAAAATAACTTTCATATTTCAATAAAACACGAAACACATCTTCCATCAATTCTATTACAGAATGTTAATGCAAAATCTAAAGTAAATGAACCAAAAATCACGTTGTTTTACACAAATTTAGCTCTAATTTTTCACGTCTGTATTTTCCTGGTTAGAATTTCGGTAAATTATTCTTATCAGACGCCTACTTCATACAAAGAACTCACGCTCCGAATTTCAAGTCTCTCCTGACCGCTTATTGAAGCGGTTTAGGCTGTGCGTGGATCAGTCATTCAGATCTAAGCATTTTATATGTCGAGATAATTTACATGTATAACTATAAAAAAACATGTTAATTAAGAACCACGTGTAAATGGAACGTTTGTAGGAATCCAGTCTTGCCGTCCTGTAGCCTCGATCCATTTATTCTTTGTCAAAGGATCGGCTGGAAAGCTGCAATGAAGATACAATGTATCAATGAAAATCAAAGCAAACATGCAACGGCAGTCGGCTTCGTGTTCAATTTATATATTTATATGTATATATATTGGACCTGATAACTTTTATTCATAAGGAACATAATAGTTAAAGTGTGATGCAAATACAATTATTAATAAAAATTACACCACAATCACAAATATTTCATTAAATCAAAATATTCAGATACTTAATAACAATAAATTTCGAATTGCGAAATAAGTATTAACTTACTAGCGAAATTTATCGATGTCGATAAAATGTTTGCAACCACTATCAACGAAAATCTAGGCAGTAAAATAAATCATTTAAATTTAAAAATGCCCACAATTTAGACTTACCAGTGAAAGGATATTCCTCCTTTTTGTAAACTAAAGTCTTTGCTTTGTATTCGACACTTTATAATAGCGCAAACCGGCATTTTTTTGGCAAAAATTACCTCTGAAATCACTTGAACGACTGAGACAGTAAATGTCACGATTTCACGTAACTTGAGTTATAACTCATGTACGTGGCGACAAACCTCCCCTCCACATCGCCTTTCTATTTCCTTCTCTCTTCTGTGGTCGCGATTTCGGATCTAAAATTACTGGTAAAGATGGACGCTAAGGTGCTTCGTTCCATGCAGTGCTACCAGTTGTTTCACCTATTTTACGACAAGTATGCCACAACCAAAATAACTTGACAATTTCACGGGTATAAGAGGATTTGTGTGATCACACTGCTAGTGGTAAGGATAACATCCCGTGGCAAACTTGCCAGATTTGACGGTACGGAACTGCGCATGATACGTGTGAAGTAAGTAGTGTTACTGTTAATGTAATAACAGTTTCGTTGAATATGTATTAAGTTTTTTTTTTATTATTTTCGTAAATACAAAAATATTTTTGTTTTTGAATTTTGGGGGGAAACCAAGACAGTCATCCATCTGGTAGCACTGTCACTGAATGCAAAGAGTACTGCGCTCGGCTCACTCGCCTATAAAAAAAACTCGCCGTGAGCCGAACTGAAACCACTAGATTTTCCTTCAGAATGAATGAACAATAAGTATGTTATTCCAAGGTTAATTCGTCAAAGCTATGACGTCACAGGTCACCCGCCGTGCATCATGAATTGTGAGACAGTGACGGATGGACGTAATGACATGTAAGAATGAAAGAGAGAAATAGTGTGATGCGTGAATGAGATGATAATAGTAAGTAATATAGTCTGCGCAAAAGAAAAAAATCTCCCTCGCCATCCGCCATTTTTTCTCTTGTTGTTTTACGGAAAATATTAATAAACAATAGTTTTACGCCATGAAAACTTCGAAAAGCCATGTATATCACCATCCTCGATTAATCTTCTTCCTGTGTGTGTATGTCTAGTGTCTTCAGTCACTCACTTCAAGATAATTCAACGTGTTTCGAGATGACCGGCTCCTCTACATCAATTGGATGAAAAATCATCAATGCAGTGTGTATTTTTTTTTACATCTAGGAAATAATAAAGTGCAGTGCAAAATAGTGGTGAATTTCGTTTCATTTTCGCCTGTAGTCTTTTCAGTTTCTCAAAATATTAAGTAGAAATACAAATATATAAAAACCTATACTTATAGATAGATTTATAACTATAAGTACCTATACATAGCTATACCTTTTGATATCACAGAATGAGTAATAGTGTGTATGGCATTGTTGGCCGAGGGGTGAAGTATGCGGGGGGCGAGGTTCTATGGGCGCACCACAGATAACGTTACGGCCTAAAAAAATGTTCGGCAGTCGGTCGTCTGATACGTAGACTGTGACTGATTGGACGCTGACCGATTTGTTATTAATTTAAAAAATAAATAAATCGCTATAAATGTTAGTTGCTGTGTTTAATTCTAAGTGTAAATTAAACAACCAAAATGCCAAGTGAAATGATAACTTTACAACTCGGCCAATGTGGTAATCAAAGTGAGTGTTTTGGTTCCGCTATCAGCGGTTATTTTAAAATTGTTACGCCTTTACGTTAATTATTTAATTGCTCACCAGTTGGCTTCGAGTTTTGGAAGCAGCTCTGCATAGAGCACGGGATATCTCCAGAGGGCATATTGGAAGAATTCGCCTCAGCTGGTTCGGACAGAAAGGATGTGTTTTTTTATCAGGCTGATGATGATCACTATATACCAAGAGCAGTGCTCCTCGATTTGGAACCTCGAGTCATCAACACCATCTTGACATCACCTTACGCTAAGGTAATTTTTGTACCATTTAAAAAGTAAAACCTGGCTCTAACTCCCTAATAATACATGCTTTTCCTAGTGTTTCCAAGAAGGTCCAACCAAACAATAAATTATTTTTTTAAATGTATCAGGTAGCCTGATGCTTTATAGTGCCACAAATGGCTTCAGTGCAGCAAAACAATTTAATATTTGACATTTAGTTTCTGTCTGCATTCTCTTTTTAGCTGTATAATCCAGAAAATGTGTACTTGTCCAAACATGGTGGAGGAGCGGGCAACAATTGGGCGTCAGGCTATGCCCAGGGAGAAAAGCTTAATGAAGAAGTGTTTGATATCATCAACAGAGAAGCAGATGGCAGCGATAACTTGGAGGTATGGTTCTGCAACTTTATTTATTAGGTATAACTTTTTCAGCCTATATAACCTTCCTATACCAGCACGTTGGTCTGTGAGACCGATGTAATGTAATGTTATTTCGCATTTATTTTATATTCTAAAATAACAATGCACTGCCTAAGCTTTTTGATAGCTGCCTGCCTGCCTCATTTGTTGATCGCTTTACTTCAGTACGTTGAATGTGCTTGTGCAAGTACGGTGTGTATCCTGATAGCTACAAAACTCATAAGGTAGGTACTAAACAATTTTTTACGAGTACTTGTTTTAGTTTTTCTATACTTGAACAAAAATTTGATATTTTGTAAGCTGTTATGCCAAGTGTGATAGTCCGTATAATAATAAATTATTTGTAAGTTTAATTGAATTTATTTTACTCTTAAACCTTATAACTACCTGAAAAAATGTAACCTATTAGCTTCTACTGCTGAAAATAAAAAAAATAAGGTCCCGAAGATCTGTGACACTGTGCGCGGTTTTAGGTGTCACAAAATTTGACGCAGGTATAGGACTGTTGTTATTTAGCTGTAGAAATTCAAATACAAGAAATAGAGAAGAACTTTGTTGTTTTGCTCTTTTGCTGTTGTGGTCACAGTTGCTAGTTGAGATGTAAACTATTCTATGTTTTTAAACATACTTCAAAGCATGTTGGAGAGTTGAGATTGGAAGGGAGGAAATTATTTTCATCTATAAAGAATATCTTTCAGCAAATGCATTAATACAACCAGCTGAATTCTTATTACCATTCCAATTTCACAAAATTGTAATTTCAACTCGTAGGTAGCTATTTCTCTACCTACTGAGGTAGCTATTTCTCCTCAATTTATTTAGGGACACTTGCAATCAGTTAACCACCACATGTTACCTGGAAGAAGTTGCTATGAGCGATAAGGTGGCCCTTGTACTGCGTTGATATACTTAGTCCTAAGAATGTTTGGATCAGTTTTTGTTTGGTCTACAATAAAGTATACATTATTATTATTTAATTGTTTATTGAGATACAAACAAATAACTTCAGTTACAAATACAAATAATTGTTGTTATATTTTTTTCAAAAATGTATTTTATCTGATAAAGAGATAATATAATTGATTGGCTTGTTTGGGTGCACTGTAGTGCATCCAAATAAGAATCACTACATGGTATAAAACAAAGTCGTTTCCCGCTGTCTGTCCCCATGTATGCTTATATCTTTAAAACCACGCAACGGATTTTGATGCGGTTTTTTTTAATAGATAGAGTGATTCAAGGGGAAGGTTTATATGTACAATACACCTGTACGAAGCCGGGGCGGGTCGCTAGTTAAAAATAAAATAATATTTTTTAATTTCCAACTGAGACAGTTGAATATTGTTTTAGGGTTTTGTGTTGTGTCACTCGATCGCCGGAGGCACGGGGTCGGGGATGGGCTCCTACATCCTGGAGCACCTCTCCGACAGGTTTCCCAAGAAACTCGTGCAGACCTACAGTGTGTTCCCCAACCTGGACGAAATAAGGTTAGTCAAAAACTATCATCCTTTATCAAAGACTGATCTTACTCCTCTTAATACATATAAGGTTTCAATAACGGCCTTTCTAGACACGCGGAAGCGTGTCCAGCCAAGACTAAGAAAAAGGAACTGGCGACGCGACGTGTGTAATATTACACGAAATATTTCGAGCCACTTTTGACCCCTTCATAACTTGACAACTATTTAATCTATATATATGAAATTTAGCATATTTATTAAAGTTCTTTAGCTTATCTACAATACAAAATTTTATTAATTTTACTCTAACAGTAAATGAAATATTAACGTTTATAAACAGGGTTTTCATTGACTGATTCACTGACTCACTGACTTATAGATCAATAACCTAACCCACTTCCAGATGACACAGAAACTTGATATTTCTGATTAACTGACATGAGCGTAAAGTGAAGTATAATTATAAACTGCTCATTAATTATGCTTTATAAACAGTTCTTCAAACGAAACGGCCAAGTCACATACGAGTATATTGACTAAGCTGTAGAGTTTGTGAAGTAAGAACTTGTAGAGTAAGGCGTGTAGAGTTAGAAGCTTGGCTTTACGTGAAATCTGACAACTTTTTGATAGTGTGAACTGTGATTTAGTCTTGGCTCCATTTCACATCAAAATGTTTTTGTTGGATTATAGGCTAACAGAATAAGAATTATATTGGCGTAATTGCAATTTGTTACACTAGGCTACTACGTTATATTTGAAATCATGTATAAGCAAATTACTAAAGAATAGAAATAAGAATTTATAAAAACAAATCAACACATAAAGCTGCTGAAGCAGCTGAGCTGCTGGCAATCTTTCAGCTAGTTATCTCGCCTATACTCGTAGTATTATCATAGCAAAATTATATCAAAGTTTACAACACAACTGGAGTACAATTTTCCAAAAAAGACGGTGTTGCAAGTTTAAGGTGTCTACTGGGTCTATTTGTAGCATTATAGGCCCAATTATGAAGGCGCCATCGTAAATTTAATATCAAAGTAAAAAGTGTTCTCTTTATCGAATGCCTAAAGTGAAAAAGAAACAGAAACATTCTAAATTGCTAATATAACTACAATGGTACCTTCATAATTGGGCCTTATATATCTCTAAAGAATAGTGTGACCTGATTAATCTATTCAGTATGAACTTCGAGGCTCATCTTAATGTAATCTACAGAATATAAGAGAGTACGGAGCAAGCTAGATGAGCTGCTCATTCTGAGTTGCTGACAGCTGTTCATCCCACAAACGCTCGCGAGTCAATTGCGCAGCTTTAGGATCTCTTAGTGTTGCTCAGAGCCGTGGTGGTTTCGTGAGTCCTGCAGTAAACTATGAAAAAGGCTGGTGCACAGACAGCCCGTTATCATCCATCCTGCTATTATTCTAAACGTTTGTTGCCTGTGGTCCTACCACATGCTTCCGTCCGCGTAAGCAACCAATGTTCGCAACTGGTTGCGTACGAGGAGTTTTTCCTCTTCGTAGGCAACTAGTTGCCAAGGAAGAATATTTTTTCCAATAGCAACCAACGTGCGATGGACTAAAAACGGTGGTTCGTTTATCCCCCATGCCACTACTAAAATAGTAGGACCACGTGCAAGATTTTTTTTCGCATAAGTAGTCCTACTAGAGTGCTTGGTAGGACCACGGGAAAAAATTCTTGCCTGTGGTCAAACTAGTAGTACATCTGGTAAGACCACGGGTAACAAACGATTCTAGACCTTAATTCCCAGTGACGTAGTAGTGCAGCCATACAACTCCCTCCTGACCCTCCGGCGGCTGACGGAGAGCGCGGACTGCGTGATGGTGCTGGACAACACGGCGCTCAACCGCATCGCCAGCGACCGCCTACATATCAAGAACCCCTCGTTCGCGCAGATCAACACCCTCGTGTCTACCATCATGAGTGCCAGCACTGCTACACTGCGGTAAGTGACGTAGTCATGTAGCTCCATAATTTTGCCAAGTTGTATAATCACGTTTAGAGCTTGTCGAGCTCTAATCGTGACATGGCTAGAAACAACCGGGGCCTACAATTTTACATCCTTGCTAATATTATAAATCCGAAAGTGTATTTGTTGGTTGGTTCCTCTTTCACGCAACATCGGAGCAATTGACTTGTATTTTGGCATGAACATAGTTCGAAAGACTAAGTGACAGGCTACTTTTTATACCGAAAAAACAAAAGGTTCCTTTGGAAAAGCACAAAAATAAAAATAAAAACACGCGAACGAAGCTGCGGGCAAAAGCTAATTAGTAATAAAAAGAAAGTTTTTGTGCAGATACCCGTCATACATGAATAATGACCTGATCAGCCTGGTGGCGCCTCTGATCCCCACCCCGCGGCTGCACTTCCTCATGACGGGCTACACGCCGCTCACGGCCGACCATGAACTCAACACCGTCAGTAACGTACGTATAACAAGGTTGTATATAAACAATGACCTGATCAGCCTGGCGCTGCGTCTAATCCCCACTCCTCATGACGGGCTACACGCCGCTCACGGCCGACCATGAACTCAACACCGTCAGTAACGTACGTATAACAAGGTTGTATATAAACAATGACCTGATCAGCCTGGCGCTGCCTCTAATCCCCACTTCCTCATGAAGGGCTACACGCCGGTCACGGCCGACCAAGACCGTAGTTTGAAGACGGAAAGTGATATACCTAGGCTACTTTTTGTCCCGGAAAAATGAAAGGTTCCCATGGGATAACACAAATATCAAAATGAAAATAGCAAAATTAAAAGGTATAGTTTAATAAAATTAAAAAAAATCCCTTCTTGCTATTGGATGGCACGGTAAATGTTGAAAAATCTGCATTGTTATTCGCTTTCACTCTACTTAAGCGAATTGTTTTAAGCCGTGCGTATGTTCTGTCGAAGTCGGGTACAAACCTAGCCGGCACCGGCCCGGCTCTGAATCGGGTAGAAACCGTCTAGTTGACGAGCACTCTTAGAATATACGTATAATAGGGTATTTTACTATGAACGAGAAAAAATCTGTAAATGTATTTTTGAGATAGCTTAGGCAAAAAGCAATCGGAAAATGTTCATTTTAGATCGTAAAATAATTTTAAAGAAGCAGTACAAAATAATCCGTTTTTTAATCTATGCATAAAAAAGCCGCCGCTTTGTTATGACGTCATATGGCTATGTAAACATTGATTAGTTTGTCCGGTTTTTGTACACTAGTATTCCAGGAACATCACACCAACGATAACTCATGATTAACCATTTATAATACTCATGTTTGTAAGTTTAAAACTCATTTTAAACTTACAAACCATCGTGAAAAATATTTACGCGCATTGTTTACATAGCCTAGTGACGTCACTCATGACCACAGAGTAATATAGCGACACCCATCGTTTTCGTAAATTACACGCGTAATTTTGAAACTGTTAAATTAAAATGCATTTTTGAAGCACTTAACGATTAAATAACTTATTTTTTTTTTTTTTTGGTGGTTTATTAGACCAACAGAATCTAACTAAGATACTTTTCAAAAACGAATGTAATATACCCTATTGGGTAACTGTTGTAAGTGTAGCATTTGTTCGCAGGCACCAAAGATCCGTAAGACGACCGTCCTGGACGTGATGCAACGACTGCTGCAGCCAAAGAACATGATGGTGTCGCTCAGCCCCGACCGCACCAACCAGCACTGCTACATCTCCATACTCAACATCATACAGGTACCTATAGTTATATAAACAAACACCTTACACGTGGCTTCTGGCCCCAAACTAAGAAAAGCTTGTGATATGGCTGCCAGAGATTGATATATGTACTACATAATCTATACCAATATAATAAAGAGGAAAGATTTGATTTTTCGTTTGTTTGCATTGAATAGGCTCAGAAACTACTGAATCGATTTAAAAAGTTCTTTCACTGTTGGGAAGCTACACAATCCAATTAGGTGTCATAAGATACATTATATTAAAAAAAAAATAGAGAGGCTGCTAGTTGTAGAATATAACGACTTAATCTACGACGAATTTCCATACTTCTCCAATTAAAATTAAGAAATGCTTTGACTCTTTACTTAGCCCCTCTTAAATTCACCTTCTGGATAGTTTTGAATTTCATATCAATTTATTAGTTGTAACTTTACGTTTTTTTCTTCCTTTAAACAAACATTTACAATTATCATTATATGCATGCTGTGTTTGCTTTGAGAAGGTTGATCAGCCTCACATGTTAATATTTAAAATTTAGTTGTAAAATTATAGATGTGGATCAACTGGATGTGGATAAAATGAGGAAAATGTTAATTAATTGAACTTCTGCTGCTGCTCTAAAAGTGACCAATGAAAACGATGGTCTTCTTCAAGCCGCTCTGCATCTAAAGTCAGTTGCATCTCCTCTCCAATCCCATCTGAAAATAGACAAATTAAATTATGTGTATTTGAGGTATTTCAAATTAAATAAATCCCAAGAAATTTATAAGAGTAAAAATATATTAGAAACAAAAGAATCTGTGGACTGACTCGTAGCTACCGCTATAGCATTAATCACTGATGGGCATAAGTCTCTCCTCTCAGGGTGTTAGAAGTCAGAATACAGACAAGCAGATGCTTGTCTGTATTCTGACTTACTTATCAGTCATGATATCTATCATGACTGATCACTGCTGGGCATAGGTCCCTTCTATTACTCATCCAAAGGCCGCTCAAAGCGGACTGCTTGGACGAGTTCTTTTAAAGCAGAGAGTAGTTCTGTTTGGAACTTCTGCTGCTGCTCTAAAAGTGAGCGATGAAAATGACGGTCTTCTTCTAGCCGCTCTGCATCTAAGGCCAGCCGCCTCTCCTCCAAGTCCAGCGCCCACTGTGGTGGACCTGTAACAGCAATTTGTTTAATGTTAGAATACATATTATCAAATTCAAATTCATTATCTTAAAGTCAAAAGTTTTCTAGTATTAAAATTTTTTTCGAACATTTCCCTTATATTATGACAATACTAGGTTTTACCTAGTATTAAGTAAAGGAAAATAAATAAAAACTCGACACTTACCCATACGTCTGCTTTTCTCCATTGGAGAAAACTCCTCAGTTTTTGCAGATGCAGTGTGTTTTCTCTTTGCTGAAATCAAATTGAGATTTTAATATTGTTCCACCTTATATCATCATAATTATTTGTTACACCTTCATGTTCACATGGCTGAACCGATTAGATTAAAATAGCTTAAGACATTTTTAGTGAAAAATAATTTTAAATGGGACAACAGAAAGTGGAAGGATTCTACTTGAACTTACATACATCCCAAATTAATTAGTTGCACTTACAAGGATATGGAGAATGAACATTTTGTGAGGTGGAGGGTTCATTTATCAATGGTATTTCTGGGCAGACCTCCAGAGATGTTTGCAGTGGCTGAGCTTCGTAAGGCTCCACCACTACAGGAGGCTCTACCACTGGCTCATCCAATCCCATCTGAAAGTAGACAAATTAAATTAATATTATATCTATACCATTACCATCTATACCAATATTATAAAGAGGAAAGATTTGATTGTTTGTTTGTTTGCATTGAATAGGCTCCGAAACTACTGAACCGATTTGAAAAATTCTTTAGCCAGCTAGTGTATATATAATATTACAATTTGTATGTAGTGTTACTCAAGTTAATCCACTATAAAGAGTAGCCTATGTGCTAACCCAAAGGTAAGTTATTTACATATCCAATTTCATCAAAATCCATTGTAATGTGAGTAGGATGTTATTGAAACACAGTTTGAAATATAGATATTATTTTCACTCTCAATCTGCATACCATTAGTGTGATATAAACAATTCTGTATAACCAAATGGTTATAATATTATGAAAATGGTTTGCTTGTTATCATGCATGCAATTGAAAGAAAAAAAAGTATACATTAAATGAATAAATAAATAAATGAAACATACATCCACCTCATGCCGAACAGACGCAATTCCAACAACATTTTGGACACCAATAAGGCTTAAAACCCGCTCTTCAATTGGAGTCAAAATGTTGCCGTTAGGAGGTCCTCCACCAGTCCCATGGCCGTGTTGGAGGATTAGAGACCCCTTCCTCCGCACCTTATATTTAAGGTCGTTCCAGTACTACACAGCAATGAATAAAGCGTTAGTTAAGCCTGTGCATGAATGTATACCAAAGCGCAGAAAACAAAAATTTAAGGTTAAGAACACAAAAAATAACACATGCCACACTCAATCACAGGACTAGGTGCACCACTCAATGATTAAGTCGAGGCATTTATGTTTATCCCTTTTGCGTAACAACTAAATGCAGTGGGCCTAATTTGAGACATGACTTAGGTACCTGTCGCCATTCCTTCCACGTTTTAGAAGCGCCGCTGCCCAAGGCATTTAGCCGCGAGGCTAGCTCTTCCCACAGCTTGTGGGACGCAGTTTTAGCTTGGGCACAATTCAGCTGGCAGTTCTTAGCCTGTTTTGGGTGGAGCTCCATCCAAGCTAAAAGTTCCTCCAACTGGGCTTCACTAATTCTCCGTTGCGCCGGCATTCTGAAATAGCTCACAAATAAAAATATAGGTTGCTGTTCTCTGTAGATATACCTGCATTCGATTCGGAAAGTGATCTTATTATAATCACTTACACAATTTGATATCAAAAACGTAATATTATACAACAGTGTTGCCAACTGCACTATCGTCTCTGTAGCTAGATCTTTTGTAAAAGTTGACAGATTCCCACAAAAGTATGTATTCGTAGAAATTGTTGTTACAAGGATCTTAGTACAATTTCTAAAGTACAACACAATTAGCCAATATAGCATTAGAAAATTAGTGCTATTTCTAATCAGATGTTATGAATATAAAAACGATCATTATTATCATTTTTATAGACATCTCTTTATTTTGTCTCTGTAATTATTACAGAAATAAAAGAGGAAAACAATATATTAAATATGAAATTTCTTAAAGTAAGAAGTCCTAATATTATCTAGTTAGGTTCTTTAGTCAGTTAATTTTTCTCATTACAATAGTTATGACACAAATTGATGACTAGTGAACTCAAACGGTTAAAATAATAACTACGCAGAATCTATGGGTGAATAAACGACCTTTTTTTTTTTTTTTTTTTTCTACCAGGGGAAATCTTTTATAGATACCACCGCACCTCGAGGGCAGGCGGGTGGTTATGTGGGAGTCCTGCCGACTGGACAGTATACCCACCAAAACCCCTGGGTGTTCCGCCACTGCGCTTGGTGTCGGGGCTACGGGCACGCTTGCGCACTCCTCCGCGGCACCCGACAGCGCTGGCCCAACTCGGGCCCCACCACGGAGCTTCGGCTCCCGCCAGAATAACGATGTGCCGAACACCAGACACATCGTCATCCACCACCTGGGACCAACCAGCACTAGGCGTCAGACAGCACCCGTGTCCGACAGCCCTGGTCCCGATGCAACGGGTCAATTAAAGTGGCCCCGCGCCTGCCACTACGGCTGCAGAGGATAGGGAGAGCGGCCGTCGCGATACCGACACTCCTCTTCCCCTGCAGCCCCACCGCCTCCGCCAACACGTTGGCGGCACCCGTTAGGGCCGCTGGCAGGACGGATAGACAGCGGCACACTCGCCGCCCGTCCATCCCGTCGCCGCCCCCGCCTCGATGGGCTCGGCCGCGGTATCGCGACGAGCGCGACACCGCAGTCCACCTCAGTCGACTTGCGACCTACTGGCCAGCCTCCGCACGGGCTTGTCGAGGCCCAAGACCCGGAGAGGCCGGCCCCACCTCGGGTTCCTCTTCGTTCACCAGGCTGGCGAGACCTGGCTACTAAGCCCCCCCGCCACGACAAGGCGGGAACCCACTCGGGGGGGGTGAATAAACGACCTACGACAATAGACAAAAGTTGAAAAAATAATTGGCCAAGTACGAGTCGGACTCGCGCACGGTGGGTTCCGTACTGTATGGGAGCCCCCATTAAATTTAATTTTTTTTTTATTTTTTTTATTTATTATTGAAGTGAATATTACCATTACATTACCATTATTAATATAGAGCGAAAAACGACTAAAAAATCAGGTTTGTTGTATGGGAGACCCCTTAATTAATTTATTTTATTCTGTTTTTAGTATTTGTTGTTATAGCGGCAACAGAAATACATCATCTTTGAAAATTTCAGCTTTATAGCTATAGCGGTTCATGAGATACAGCTTGGAGACAGACAGACGGACAACGGAGTCTTAGTAATAGGGTCCCGTTTTTACCCTTTGGGTACGGAACCCTAAAAATTAACAAAGTGTGGACGAAGTCGATGTATTGAAAAATAGCTAAAAAAAGTGGTTAGATTTTTTTGCTACAATTTTTAAAAATTGTAGCTGACAGGCGTGCAAAAATAGCTAGATCTAGCTATAAAATAGCTAAGTTGGCATCAGTGGCTAGAGGGCGCTTTGTACAATAAACGTCAAAGATATTGACGTCTATGTTTCCCTCCAAATAAAGGTCAAAATGTGAAAAATGTCAATGCGTTTCATTTATGCAAATATGCCATGGTGTAAAAAAAAAAATCCCATTCGCATGTTTGATACTTTGATTATAAGTTCATAGAAGAAATTCATTTGAAATATTATTTTCTTATCCTTAATATTTTTTTGATCATATTATTGAGTAAATAACAAATAAACAAACATTCTGCAAATCAATTGTAATTAGCGGAAACAAAACGCAGAATGTGTTAGAGCACAGATTACAAAAACACAGGTTATCTGTGAAAGCTAATAGCAATTCTTACCAAAGCAATTACTTCTATGTTGGGCGGTGCCAAAAAGCTATTGCAATTAGTAGCTAATTGCAATAGCAATGGCAATAGCAATCGCGATAGCTTCGATATCGGCGGTCGGCCCGCCGTTTGCAATCCTATTAAAAAAAACGATATAGCAACGAACGATGGATGCACCAACATGCCGTATTAAATTAGTGCATCTCTTTAAGGTTATCTTGATTTACCAGATTATCCCTTTGGAACTCTGTGCTCAGTGGTTATAAAATCTATCCATCTACATACTCGTACACACTAAGATATAATAAGCCAGCGAGGCAGTCTCGTGGAGTTGGCGTGATTTAGAGACTGGAATAAGGTCTCCACCAGTCTGTAAATCATTCCAGCCTCCTCAGAGACGGGGTTATATAACAAACTTTGTAATGCCCCCACATTGGATTCGGTCACTAATTAATAGGGCAAGTGCCTTTGTTAACTACCACTAAATACAAGATATTACATAATCTAAAACTACATCAACTACTAATCATCATCCACAGACCCTTGTAGGTCTAAAGAAGTTCGGCATCTACAGCTATAAGAGATTCAAGTGTTGATTGCAATAACATGTTACATACTAAGTTCATTGGTCCATCACGGCGTGTGACTAAACGCTAATCGACGGAGCACGCGACTGTATCCAATCGGAATGTACCATAAAATGCATTACTTCCTCAATTAGTTCAATTTCACGCCTTTTTCGATGTCGTTCTCATTTACTAACGGAGAACTATGTAATAGGAAGTAAATCCAAAGATTTTGTAGATCCTATTCTCCTCTATTTCCATATTCCTATTTCATTTTGCTACTGTTTTAGTCCTTTTAATATTTAATACTCCACTGGTAACACATGCCTACCCGCGAAAGGCGATTGGGCAATATCCACAATGTTAGGCCAGTTGTAGATTCATGAATTCACTCACATTCATAACGATACTGAAGCGCGCTTTCGGCCATTCACGATCTTCCATCCTTCCATTCATCAGTCGTAGGACGTCCACTGCTGGACATAGGCCTCCCCTATGCATTTTCAATAAGGCCAGTTGATAGCCTGCATCCCGCGCGTTCCAGCGGTCTTAATCATATCGTCAGTCCATCTAGTCGATGGATCTTACGCTGCGCTTGCCGGGACGTCATCTCCATTCGAGGACATTATGGCCTCTTTGACCACCGTTCTTCGAACTATTCCCTGCACACTGACTTTTCAGGTTACTAATACGCTGGGCTATGTCGGTAAAGGTTCGTCTGTGGATCTCCTCACTTCCGATACGATCTCGCAGACAACTCTCCACGATCTTATTACGTACTAATAAATATAATATTGTTACGAGATGGGTTCTTGGATAATCAGTTAAAATGCCGATTAATCACTTTTTCTACTTTATTGTACACACTTCACAGAATTGCGCACGAAACACTTCACACTGGCACTGATATTCACACACACTAGTCACTGCGAACAACGCACTGACACGAGATGCTTTCGCGACAAAGGTAAAACAAACACTGGCCCGAACGAAAGCTCATCTTCACTACATAGTATAAAACAAAGTCGCTTCCCACTGTCTGTCCCCATGTATGCTTATATCTTTAAAACTACGCCACGGATTTTGTTCCGTTTTTTTAAATAGATAGAGGGATTCAAGAGGAAGGTTTATATATAAACCTTCCACATATATGTGTAATACACCTGTGCGAAGCCGGGGCGGGTCGCTAGTGCTATATATATCCGACATCTCAGTCTGGAATCCACTAGATTATTCGACGCTATTGTTTCGACAAAATAAACAACATGAAAGTTCTCGAACCCTATTGTTCTTCAATACAAAAATACAAAAAAAAACTAAACAAAGGACGGTAGACAAATAGCCGCAGCTTATGTCATAGTTACTGCAAGTCCACGCGTAAACAACACAGATTACGTCGTAGTTACTACGCGGGCCTACCGCGTGACAATATTATTACATAGTCCACAAAATCCATAACACAACAGTTTCTAAAGGAAAATGTCTATTTTTTTCAGGGAGAAGTAGATCCGTCACAAGTTCACAAATCTCTTCAAAGAATTCGAGAAAGAAAACTTGCCTCGTTCATACCTTGGGGACCAGCTTCCATACAGGTAAAGTAGCTGGTTGCTGTTTTTTTTTATTATTATTTCGTATAGTTTTGGTTTTGACTACGTACTGCCCAATGTTAAGCAGATTTATGCGGTCTAGGGTGTAACGCTTACCTAGAAAATACCCATTTACTCGGGATTTGAAAACACCCACATTGTACTTTAGCGGGAAGACAGACTCAAGCAAAGCGTTCCACATTCTGGCTGTTCGTATGTGGATTCCAAACTCTTGGTTCTAACGCGCGGAATCCTTACATAGTATAAAATAAAGTCGCTATTTTTGTCTGTATGCTTAAATCTTTAAAACTACGCAACGGATTTTGATGCGGTTTTTTTAATGGATAGAGAGTGATTCAAGAGGAAGGTTTATATGTATAATACACCTGTGCGAAGCCGGGGCGGGTCGTCTAGTATCCACATAAAAGCGTGGCACTTTTGTCGCGTCTGTCTAGCCGTACGATAGAAGAAAAGGGATGTTTTCAGTAACTGCTTTATTTCACTGGTTGCCTGACAAAGATCGCTGTCAGCAATAAGGCCGCCATTTGTGGCACTAATTGATGATGTAGGTATTCCTTCCTTCTGTTTTAGTTATTAATATTAGTGCGCACAATAAAGAGTTATGTCTGTTTATTTTGAACACATAACATTTGATTTACGTAAGTTTTTTGAAGTCGAAATGAGTGTCAATTATAGTTTTGCCGCATCCTGTGGCCTTTTTCTAGACGATAGCTAGCACGCGGAGCTGTCTTGCTTAGCATAGTTTTTACGTAAGTAAATCCAGTGGTATAAAAAGTAAAAAAAAAAGTGCGATAACTGTAATCAGGTTTTGAATGTCACTAAAAATTTCAGGTGGCTCTGTCGAGAAGGTCGCCGTACGTACAAGCTACACACAAAGTTTCGGGTCTCCTACTCGCTAATCACACAAACATATCGTCCGTAAGTAAACTGTTGTTTATTTTTAAATCAAATGACTTCGTTAATTTATCAGGAATTAAGCACATAATAGGCATGACTGGGTAAAAAAAATTATAAGTAGTCCGTGAGTTAGATTATCAATAAATACTGGACACGTATTTTTTCTTTGGTCAATAAAACAACAAATGGCTTAAACCGTAAATTAAATTTAAAAAAAAAGATAAAAGATAATCCTTGTCAAAATTTGGGAGTGGGGGTCGTGAGGTCGTGACGTCACGTGCCTCACGAAAGTCTATACATTTTGTATGACACTCGTGACGTCACGCGGATCTTTAACGGATAGCCCGTTTTTAAATTTTTGTTTAATCGACAATAGAAAAATTTTTTTCTAATAATCTAACTGACAGACTAATTATATTTTTTTTTAGTTTTCATGCCTATTACATACTAAAGTAGGAGTGGGTAATATCGCCTTTGTCACGATATCGTATCGAAACCATATATCGATATTTGATATCGGATTTTGAAACTATATATTGCTAGAAACCATATATTTTGTCAAACGAATTCAGATTTCGATTTAATGATCCATTCGATTTAAGCGTGCATCGGCTCCCGCAATATAAAATATCAGGTTTAATATCTGGTTCATTTTGGGATAAAGATTACATTATTTTAAAAATATTATTGTGATAAATTTTCCTTCTTACTTAACCAGGCTTAAGACTGGATGCATTAATACATATTATAATGTAATATGCAGTTCTAGGAGTAAATATTTTCTTTGATGCAGTTACTTTTGATTCGTACCGGCGCCAAAATGGGGATTGGGGGGATGAGTGAGGAAGGGGAGGGTACACCCCCCTCCTGGAAAAGGGGGAGATTCGGAACGTTCCGCTTTCGAAGATATGATTTTTTTAAATTATTATTCTACTATGGCAAAAACTTTTGTTGAAGATAAGAAAAACATTGTACCTTCAAAAGAGGGGGAAAGGAATGTAGAAAATCTCCCACGCTTTTGGAAATTTGATCTAAATTTTCATCAACTTACCAAATGTAGCGTTTCACAGAAATCCGGATACACAAAATGCCACAAGACTACATGGAGTTCGTGTGCCCCGATTCGGATTTATGACTAATTTCATTCCAGATTATGATAAAAACCGTCGAAAATACGCCGTGTAAACAAAATTCTAACCTAAAAGATTAATTTCTCGAAAACTATTCGTTTTCAGAGTTCAAACCTTTGTGAAGATCGTTTTTAATAACGTATGTTGCCAGTTAAAAATCAAAACAATAACGAAAGTCATCGGTACGAATCAAAACTTAAGCTTATTTCGTAGTTGTTTCAACAACGAAATCGCGCAAAAATATCCGATTTAATAACTGTGAAGTTAGCGACAAACTGTGAAAATCCCCACTCCTCATCGTCGCTGACGTATGAATTTGTTACCTACTGCGCATCGACTCGCTTCGTGTTCACAAACGCCATCAAGTTTGATTCAGCCTACACCCAGATCAGTAGTAAGAAATCTATTCTTGTATTTATTTCTATTACCATAAGGTTCAAAATGTGCTTCCGCTTTCGACTCTTCTACTTGAAGAATATGGCGCGAAAATCGTATGGCTCGATATTGAACATAGGTACAACACTGAAATATCTAGTTAATCGATTCAATATCGCGATATCTCGTTCGATATTCCATTATGACGTATAACGTTACGAATCAAATCAGCGATATCAGCAATATCGTGTTTTAGAAAAATATATAGTTTCGTCGCGGGTCAATATCGGATATCCGATACGAACCTGAAATATAGTTTCTGTATCTATATACGATTTGTATCACTCATCCCTATACTAAAGTAAAAAAAATGAGATCAACTTGTTTTGATTATAGGGCCACTTATCACTCATACATTCAAAATCGCCAAGTATTTTGATAAATACTCGTATTTCATAATGACATTCGCGAATAGTTCAATGCGAAGTCGCGATGTGTGGTCTTGAAAGTTTATATCGTTGTTCCCAGCTGTTCGACCGGTGCCTGCAGCAGTACGACAAGCTGCGCAAACGTGAAGCGTTCTTGGAAGTGTTCCGCAAAGAGCCCATGTTCAAGGAGTCGCTGAAAGAGTTCGACGAGTCGCGCGCCGTCGTCGACGAACTCGTGTCCGAGTACCAGGCGGCCGCCACTCCCGACTACGTGCACTGGAACCCAGGTATATGTTCGAGTCGACGAACTCGTGTCTGAGTACCAGGCGGCCGCCACTCCCGACTACGTGCACTGGAACCCAGGTATATGTTCGAGTCGACGAACTCGTGTCCGAGTACCAGGCGGCCGCCACTCCCGACTACGTGCACTGGAACCCAGGTATATGTTCGAGTCGACGAACTCGTGTCCGAGTACCAGGCGGCCGCCACTCCCGACTACGTGCACTGGAACCCAGGTATATGTTCGAGTCGACGAACTCGTGTCCGAGTACCAGGCGGCTGCCACTCCCGACTACGTGCACTGCAACCCAGGTATATGTTCGAGTCGACGAACTCGTGTCCGAGTACCAGGCGGCCGCCACTCCCGACTACGTGCACTGGAACCCAGGTATATGTTCGAGTCGACGAACTCGTGTCCGAGTACCAGGCGGCCGCCACTCCCGACTACGTGCACTGGAACCCAGGTATATGTTCGAGTCGACGAACTCGTGTCCGAGTACCAGGCGGCCGCCACTCCCGACTAAGTGCACTGGAACCCAGGTATATGTTCGAGTCGACGAACTCGTGTCCGAGTACCAGGCGGCCGCCACTCCCGACTACGTGCACTGGAACCCAGGTATATGTTCGAGTCGACGAACTCGTGTCCGAGTACCAGGCGGCCGCCACTCCCGACTACGTGCACTGGAACCCAGGTATATGTTCGAGTCGACGAACTCGTGTCCGAGTACCAGGCGGCCGCCACTCCCGACTACGTGCACTGGAACCCAGGTATATGTTCGAGTCGACGAACTCGTGTCCGAGTACTAGGCGGCCGCCACTCCCGACTACGTGCACTGGAACCCAGGTATATGTTCGAGTCGACGAACTCGTGTCCGAGTACCAGGCGGCCGCCATGGACAAATGGACGAATTTGATCATTGCCAAAGCGTCGCATGTTTCATGCATTTGCTAGTGTCAAGTATAAGTTTTTAACATTTTTGATATTTTACCAAAGTCAGTCGTAGTCACGTCTTAGTCCAATAAAGTCGCGGTCAAGTCAAAGTCTTTAGTCCAAATCATACTTCAGTAAAGCAGCGTCAATCGGCGTCTTTGGAGTTTTTGTAACAACACGGAACAATATATTAAACCACATTTTATCACTTGCCTGCACATGCATGTAATTCAGATCATAATCAACGAAATATGTACACAATTATCACTGATAAAAAGTTTTACAAAATAACACAATGCGGCGACATGATGACTGCCAAAAAGACAAAAACTCCACAGCCATACTTAATAACGTCGAGTTCCCGTATGTTCCAAATCCAAGCAAGTAGTAAAGTTATTCTGAATGCTACTTCTTCCAAAGTTGGGTTTACCACCGTAAAGATACATAAAAATAAAATGTTTCCTTTGTATTTTTTCCAGAGAGCAGCCAAATATAACACCAAAACAGATCTGCATCGGAACATTGTGATTGGAGCATCATCATGACAAAGATGGAAGAGAAGAAAGCCATTCCAAAAAGGGAAACTAAAAGTATTATTGAAAGTTCACTCACCGTTAATTAAACCTGTGCCATGTATTGTTTTAATATTAGTAATCTCAATTGTTAACATTGTTTCTCGTATATACTCATCTCGAATAGCTTAACGTTAAAAAGTGTACTCGGAAAACACGCACAGAGGCGAAATAAAATGACGTTGCTTTTTTTACCAAGAATTTATTTCAATTTAGTACTCGCTATCTTTACATTCCTTATACCATTCACAATGATCACTCTCGTGCGACTACACACAGTGGTTTGTACGACCCTAAACTTTCTTTTAGCCTGCTTATGGATATATTTAGACACAATATTATGTATTTGACTTTGACTTTGAAAGATTGACTATTACTATGACCGATATAGTGACAAGCATTAGCTACAATCATCGGCGTGAAGGCACATTCTAGGAACGTTCAACTTCAGCTTCTATCAAGCGAGAAAGGTTCATAAAATAGATTGATTTATACAGCTCCTAGAATGTCCCGACTTCTGCCAATACAGAATCACAGAATACATCTTACAAAAATAAAACTTTGATGGTTTCCACATCTGCTGATACTATGTAGAGAGCAGATCTCAAGTCCATTGCCTTATTCTGAATATGACGAGATAAATAGCAATTTATGTACAATGCTGTACAGTGTACAGGGACAGGCTCTATCGATACACTACCTACCTAATGATGCACGATCTAATCATGTCGAAATGGTGTATATTATGTGACAATCGAAAACTATGAAAATTACCGACTACTGCTAGTTAATGTTTTATCGGGAGACTATCAAGCGCTACGCGAAATTTTATCAACTCTCGTTTTAAGGGAATAAAAGTACATAAAAAAATGTTGTTGCATAAACTGTTCAAGGTCTTTTACGAGATTAATAAATTTACTTTGATTATATTACTAACAAGCTAGTTATTTCATGATTTTTAAAATACTTAAATAAATATGTCATAGTTATGGCGTTGTTACAGCAGAAAATAGTTAATCGAGAACAATGAATAGCATAACTTAAGCATTTTAATATGGCTTTATGCAGACCAGTGTTTGAAATAAATCATCTTTTCATATGCCATAAAGTCACTATAGTGTTCAAAGATTTGCTATTGAATAACTTAAAATAAGTGCACAGTGAACCAATTAATACCATGGCATAGTGTCTCAGTGAACAATTTTTGGCAAAGATGATTGAAAATAATAAAATAATAGTCAAATATGCACACACATTCTTAACACACAACTATGTATATCCTAATTTTATACATTAATATAACAGTTGTTCTTATAAAAGTTTTGTAATTTCAACATACGACTACTTAGTTACGATTTAAAACATCACAATGTTGATATCATAATAATTTTAGTGCAATTATGGATAAATGAGACTTAACAAACTAAAGGACGCATGTTGAGACAGTGCCAACATTCTCGAAATTAAAAGCGATGTATTAGTGCTATGCGGAGGCAAAATTATGATGTGGAATTAATGAACAAGGCGGCTGGGCGGCCGGGCCGGACCGTTGGCTAGGACGTCTGGCTGGATGGCTGGAACTTGGGCTGGATGATGGATGTCTTACGGATGGGCACGGTCTCTGGCGTGGGGATGGCGTCGCCGGTCGATGTCTTCGCAGGCACAGCGGGCGCTTTGAACGGAGCTGAGAGGTTGCTTGGCCGTTGTTTTGCCATCTGGTAGTCGCCAGAGTCGAAGAACTTTTGCTGTAATGAAGAAGGTAGATCTATATACAACTATAAAAGGCCGAGAACAGAGAAGTACTCTAAGCATCATCACTATTTTGTTTCTTGTGTAAACCACTCTGGATAAGGACTTATTTAGTGTCGCCGCATTTGTAGTGGATGCTAATCAATACAAAACCAAACACATCAAGTTTCCTAATCAGTTTGTCCTTATAAAATAATTCACTGTATAATATATAGATACATAAACTATATCCGCAGTGCTTTTATATCACCAACCTTTAAAATAAGGAATCAATGACATCTCACACAAATAATGTGTTACATTAAAAACTATAACAAAGCTCATGTGACTGAGAAGACAAATAATCTCTATAATGCTCTAAATTTGCTATAAAAAGTACAAAATTGGAGATGGGGCTAATGGAGAAGATAAATAAACAAAATTGCAGTACATAATAGTGAGGGCATCTCTAAGACGAGCCAATCATATCTTCTAGTTATGTTATAGAGAGTTAACACTGTATTTTATATAGCCTCAATCAGATATTGGACTTAAAGTTGTTAAATGTTTCTAAACATAGGTTGGAAACATTTTACAACTTTTTTTAGATGTTGGCCAGATAGTCATAATCTGTTGTCTTGTCAGGCTAAATACTGCAATCATTCAAGTAGGAGAAAAATGTACAGATTGTACAGTCACCCAATCAATGTTGTAATGTCATGTGTAATATTTGTAACATTATAATATCTTAAAATGAGAACTAAACAAGTCAACTTACTCCTTTAGCTAGCCTCTTCTGCAAAAATGCTGAGTGACCTTGTGGCCCTCTTCCAAGCACAGTATTTGGAAACTTCGCTTTTAACTTTGCTTCTTCCAGCTTTTCCAGCTCTTTGGGCTGTGAAGTAAAATGTAATAGTTTTTTTTAATACATGTTGTGTGATTAAAGTTTATGTAGACCAGGTAGCTAGTCCTGGTGTCAGAGTATGATTGATTATTTAAAAGCATGAACCAAATAAATACTATATGCCAAATAATACGAGTCGGCTGATGTGAAGTTAGCTACAAGCTGCGCAATAGCCAATTGTGACTGAAGCTTACAAAGCTGCGCATTGATTGGATATTGCACAGCTTTTAGCTAACTTGACATCAGCGGACTTGTATGGTTCTGCATTTACAATTCAGTTAGCAAGAAGTTCAGAGCATTAAAGTCTTAAACACTGTGACATATGTTTTTATCAAAAATTTAATATTAAAAAATGAACTGATTTACAAATGTAGTTCAAGAACAAACGTAAATGATGTTGGCATTATTTCTAGTAAAAATATATACTTACATCCTTTGGAGGCTCATTCTGATCTGGTGAGTCACTCATTGTAAAGTCTGAAAACAAAAGAAACGCTTGAAAAAAGTGCCAAGTAGGAGGTTGGTAGGTTTTGACGGACTTATCTAGAAGCAGGTTGTTTTGTTTACCCTCCTAGCTAATTTAACAACTACCTAGGTAGTTAACGATCTTCCAATCAAAATTTGTATTAGTCACGTAGCTGTTGCTGTAATAGAGTATCCTACATCAACACTTAAAAACGTTTCTACAATTTTTTGCTGCCATTTCCTATGAAAAGAATTGTTTTTCATAATTTTAAGGTCGGCGAGGCCAGGATTTCCAGTAATCTAATCACGACTAATGGGCGAGTTATTTATACCTTACAGATCTTTGTTGATCAGCTGTAGAAATCTAATGATCACTCCTTAGGACGGCGCTAGAGATTTATATTAGTTTACACAAAGAAACAATGTAAAACAAAGAGAATGTATGTAAAATAATTTCAAATTATCAACAATACTGCCCTGATTTTAGTTCTACTAAAATGGCGTTTCGCTTAGGGCTACCAACTCCTCAGTTCCAAATTTCCCACAAAATAATGGGAATTTCCAAAAATTTTTTTTTAAGTCTGGGATTTTTCACAATTTTATTTTTCCACAATCTACGTATATAATAAACGGGTACTTCTTCGAGTAAGACATTCTTTGGTGATTTTCGTGGCAATTTTCGAATTCAATTTTTTTTTCAAATCCTTGTCAGAATCTTAAAATATATGTAAAAGTAATATGTTATATAGAAGAGGCACCTCATAGAGCGATTTACTTACAGAGATAATCGAGGTTAAAAAAATGGAGGCCACGCAAATCATAAAACACCCCACGAAAATGATAATTTTAAATTGACTTTCTCAGATGAGTTACTTACTGTTACTTCATATTGAAAATAAGTTATTATGTTATGATAAGGTAAAAAATAGGTAGGTTACTAAAACAAAAAACGTTTTTAGTGGTATCAGTCCAACATTATTTATTACTAGCTGACCCGCTGCTAAACGAACTCTGCGGTCAGAAGCTAATGGTACTGGTGAATCAGCACGTGACAATAGCAATGGAGTAAGAGTTTCTTTCAATGGATCACGGTTTTCTTTGTAATGAGTTTCTGGTACTTGTATGAGTTCCTCAACAAGGCAACGTTTAGCTTGATTTTTTTTTCTTTAGGTTATATTTTCGGGAACTTTATTCTACTTTTCTTTCGTTTTGCTTTTTGCTCGTGGCGGTTTAAGTCATGAATATAAGTATTTTTTCTTCGGTTTTCGTTTCATAATATCTCGTTCGGTTTTTTGCTTTGAACTCTTCATTACATTCTGTATTAATAAGCCTATCTCTTCTTCTCTCGGATAATTTTTTTCTTTCTATTTTTTCTTATCTTGTTAATGGCATTTGTGGTTTAAAATGTTGATAATCCATTATAATTTTACTAAACTTGAATATAGGTATCTAATCTAAAGCTATTTTCAATTGTTTTATTTATTTATAAATGCACGATTAATGTGACAACGCGAACTTAATGGTACTACATGGAATTCTCTGCCAGTTAAGTCAGAAACCCACAGAACGTGACATTATAAGTTTGATTTAAACTAAGTTACATTTAACTTAAGTTATATAACATGTTATCATTCATAACTAATACATAACTCAAAGTGGTTTTATTTGAATGGGCAAAAATTGATTTGCGTGGGTCAAAACTACCACGTAAACCACGCAAATCACGACCACGTTAATCAAAATAAATACTTTATGCTAAAAATATATAAAAACCTTTTACACAAATAAACTGTGTTTTGATTATAAGTTACGTTACTTTATACTTGTTCGCTACAACATTTTACTAAATAAATAAATTCACAGACACTGGAGATAATTAAACCACGCAAATCAAAGTTTTGAGAAACCAAACCCACGCAACAATGTTCTTACCTCTATTTTTTTTAAACTCGACGCACCATCACACAAGCAGTCTGCCCGGCAGTCGGAGCGCAATTAGTTGTTAACTTGAAGTAGGATTACGAAACATCAGGTCGCGAATTTAGAGATGTGCTAGTGAAATTATAATAATCCACGCAAATCAGGAACTACCTTGGGACAGTTACATTTAATTTTTTTTCAGGCAATGTAGTTCTTTCAGAACTATGGTCTAATTTTTTATAAAAACTTTTTAGGACTTAGTGTTATTTTTTTGGTAACGATGTAGCGTTTAGTTTAAAATATAAAATTCACTAAGTGATCAGATCGGGGCTTGGGACACTCCACGAAAATCAAAGAATGGGGGAATTTCATTTTTTTTTCATATTTATTTTTAAATATAATTGAATAATAATCAGTATCCCAGTTTAGAGAGGTTTTAAGCTTTGTGCGAAAAAAAAACTGGCTCGCTGACTTTAAAATTTCTATTATTTTTAAGTAAAGCCGCTTGAAAACTGTGACCAAAAGAATGACCCAAACGGTAAAACAATGGATGGATGAACAAGAAAAAAAGAGTTTTACATCCCGCAGATGACGCAGCACAGCATTAACATTCACAGCTTGTGAAATCAAGTTATATATTATTATAATAACTTGATTAGTGACTGGTTGATGACTAGGCAATATGCGCGGGCCGTAGCTGTCTGTGGAACGTCTTACTTAACTACTCTGAGACAACTGCGGGCACGGCTAATGTTACTTAGGTACTTACTGGGTACTTCTTCGAGTAAGACATTCTTTGGTGATTTTCGTGGCAATTTTCGAATTCAATTTTTTTGTCAAATCCTTGTCAGAATCTTAAAATATATGTAAAAGTAATATGTTATATAGAAGAGGCACCTCATAGAGCGATATACTTACAGAGATAATCGAGGTTAAAAAAATGGAGGCCACGCAAATCATAAAACACCCCACGAAAATGATAATTTTAAATTGTCTTTCTCAGATGAGTTACTTACTGTTACTTCATATTGAAAATAAGTTATTATGTTATGATAAGGTAAAAAATAGGTAGGTTACTAAAACAAAAAACGTTTTTAGTGGTATCAGTCCAACATTATTTATTACTAGCTGACCCGCTGCTAAAATAAACTCTGCGGTCAGAAGCTGATGGTACTGGTGAATCATCACGTGACAATAGCAATGGCGTAAGAGTTTCTTCCAATGGATCACGGTTTTCTTTGTAATGAGTTTCTGGTACTTGTATGAGTTCCTCAACAAGGCAACGTTTAGCTTGATTTTTTTTCTTTAGGTTATATTTTTGCGGGAACTTATTCTACTTTTCTTTCGTTTTGCTTTTTGCTCGTGGCGGTTTAAGTCATGAATATAAGTATTTTTTCTTCGGTTTTCGTTTCATAATATCTCGTTCGGTTTTTTGCTTTGAACTCTTCATTATATTCTATATTAATAAGCCTATCTCTTCTTCTCTCGGATAAATTTTTTCTTTCTATTTTTTTCTTATCTTGTTAATGGCATTTTTGGTCTAAAATGTTGATAATCCATTATAATTTTACTAAACTTGAATATAGGTATCTAATCTAAAGCTATTTTCAATTGTTTTATTTATTTATAAATGCACGATTAATGTGACAACGCGAACTTAATGGTACATGGAATTCTCTGTCACTTAAGTCAGAAACCCACAGAACGTGACATTATAAGTTTGATTTAAACTAAGTTACATTTAACTTAAGTAATATAACATATTATCATTAATAACTAATACAAAACTCAAAGTGGTTTTATTTGAATGGGCAAAAATTGATTTGCGTGGGTCAAAACTACCACGTAAACCACGCAAATCACGACCACGTAAATCAAAATAAATACTTTATGCTAAAAATATATAAAAACTTTTTATACAAATAAACTGTGTTTTGATTATAAGTTACGTTACTTTATACCTTGTTCGCTACAATATTTTACTAAATAAATAAATTCACAGACACTGGAGATAATTAAACCACGCAAATCAAAGTTTTGAGAAACCAAACCCACGCAACAATGTTCTTACCTCTATTTTTTTTAAACTCGACGCACCATCACACAAGCAGTCTGCCAGGCAGTCGGAGCGCAATTAGTTGTTAACTTGAAGTAGGATTACGAAACAGCAGGTCGCGAATTTAGAGATGTGCTAGTGAAATTATAATAATCCACGCAAATCAGGAACTACCTTGGGACAGTTACATTTAATTTTTTTTCAGGCAATGTAGTTCTTTCAGAACTATGGTCTAATTTTTTATAGTATTTTAAACTTTTTAGGACTTAGTGTTATTTTTTTGGTAACGATGTAGCGTTTAGTTTAAAATATAAAATTCACTAAGTGATCAGATCGGGGCTTGGGACACTCCACGAAAATCAAAGAATGGGGGAATTTCATTTTTTTTTCATATTTATTTTTAAATATAATTGAATAATAATCAGTATCCCAGTTTAGAGAGGTTTTAAGCTTTGCGCGAAAAAAAAACTGGCTCGCTGACTTTAAAATTTCTATTATTTTTAAGTAAAGCCGCTTGAAAACTGTGACCAAAAGAATGACCCTACTATAATGGACTAGATCGCAGCCGCTAAGCACACCCGCGTCCTGCCAGAGGTCCTGCCCGCTACTGTTCTTATTCCGGTAGTAAGATTGATAGTAACACAGCCCGGGTAGCACGGCAAGGGGAGAAAACCATGTTATCCACTCTTAATATCAGATGTCATTGTCAATCCATACTTTATTTCCTCTTCGAGGGGATATAATGGTGGAAAGACTATTAGTCCCTTTGCCATGCTTCCCGTGCTGGTAATAAACCGTCAGGAGGAAAACTATAAATATACAACGCCAATATCAGCAAGAAAAAAAACTAAAGCAGTTTTTGCTGTCAAGTGTCATGTTAGCAAAATGTCAACTGTCAATTAATGAAACTGCCAAGTGCCAAACTGATTTTGCATGAGATTTCTTGTTTGCCGGTTTGGCGCAAAAAGCCATTTTTATCAGAAAAGTTCAAAAAAGTGGCGTTTTGCAAAACATGGATACAGAAAACATTGAAGAGGTAGAGGATATAGATGGCTGCATCCATAGTATTCACGTCCGGAATTTCTTCTGCCATGAGAATTTGGAAGTTAATTTAAATAGAAATGTTAACTTCATAGTTGGACGCAACGGTAGCGGCAAAAGTGCTATTTTGACCGCTCTGGTCGTTGGTTTAGGCAGCAGAGCGTCTGCGACCAATAGAGGAAGCAATTTGCATTGTAAGTAAAAGTACCTACTCATATTGTATACTCATAGAATTTTTCTGACCGAGGGACCATTCAGACACTTTTCCACAGAGTAATCCCAGAGAGGGCATATTGATCAACCAATTCAGGTATGCATTCAATTATTTGCTGGTTAGTAAAGTAATAAATAAACTCAAAAACTTGCTGTTTATTTCAGCTTTTATCAAGAAAGGCCAAAATTCTGCAACCATAGAGATCAAAATAAAAAACAACAGTGCAAAAGCATACAAACACAATGTGTATGGAGATTATATTACTATTGTGAGAAACATACAGGCATCTGGCGGGTCCAACTACAAAGTCAAGTCTTCTTCGGGTAAGCACTTATTTAACTTACTGCTACCCGCCCCGGCTTCGCACAGGTGTACTATACATATAAACCTTCCTCTTGAATCACTATCTATTTTAAAAAAACGCATCTAAGTGCGTTGTGTAGTTTTAAAGATATTAGCATACATGGGGACAGACAGCGGGAAGCGATTTTGTTTTATACTATGTAGTGATAAGATAAGGGACAGAAGTGAAAGACACAAGTAAAAAGAGGCCAACAGTGGGATATCAGTTTTTAGGGTTCCGTACCCAAAGGGAAAAACGGGACCCTATTACTAAGACTTCGATGTCCGTCTGTCTATCTGTCACCGGGCTGTATCTCATGAACCATGATAGCAAGGCAGCTGAAATTTTCACAGATGATGTATTTCTGTTGCCGCTATAACAACAAATACTAAAAACAAAATAAAATAAATATTTAAGGAGGGCTCCCATACATCAATCCTGAATTTTTAGAAGTTTTTCGCTCTATATTAATAATGGTATCAGGTAGATGCTTGAAATTTTCACAGAATATTTAGTTTTATATTCACTTCAATAATAAATAATAAAAATAAAATAAATATTTAAGATGGCTCCCATACAGTACGGAACCCTCCGTGCACGAGTCCGACTCGTACTTGGCTGATTATTCATGATAATGATGAAACTATAAAATACAACAGTGTGTTGTTCTATAGGAAGTACTTTTCATTTTTTTTTATTAATTTGGTTATGAGTATGGCAAAGAAGTTTACATGGTTTGATGGCCTGTGTATCAACAGTGACAAACTATTAAATTATATGCTCATAAATAATCACAATAATATCTAATCATGCTATTTGTTTCCAAACTTTAAAACAAACTCCAGTTGCTACAACCATCTCTAATCCTTACTCTGTTAAAAAATTAACAAGTATAATAATAGAATAGGGATGTTTACTAGGTATAAAAATCATTATTAGAATTAGTCCGTCAGTTACATTTAAAAAAAATATTGGACACATATTTTTTCTTTTGTCAATAAAACAATCAGTGACAAAGATAAACCTTGTCAAAGTTTGAGAGTGGGGGCTCGTGACGGCACTAGTTGGTACATTTGATACCAGTTAGTGATATGACATCACGGAACTTTAAAGGGCTATATCTTCATCATTATTTGTTAAATTGATAAAAAAAAATATGTGTCTAACATTTTTTGACAATCGATTTGACAGACAAATTATATTTTTTTAGTTAACAAGCCTCTCAAGCCTATTGTGTATTAATGTAATTATTCAATCTTTTTCAGGAGAAGTAATATCAACAAAGTTTGAAGAAGTGAACGCTATAGTTCTTGCCCACGACATACAAGTGGACAACCCAATATCGGTGCTGAACCAGGACGACGCCCGGAGCTTCCATGCCTCTGACTCCAAAAAGAAATATTCCTTGTTCCGGAAGGCTACCAACTTGGACCAAACTGAGAACAACTATGTGCGGGCCCTGGAGAATTGCAACAAAGCTACTGCTATATGGAACAAAAAAAATGATGTAAATTATTATAAATGATGTATTACTATTACATGATTTAATGGTTTCTTCTATTACTATTAGTTCTTCGACCTTTCGGAACATCTCTTTAACTGATTCTTCATAAATCTATAACACAACTCGCTCTTGATTGAATTAGTTTAAACTCGGAAATCTTGATAAAATTTAAAGTTTATTTTGTTATGTTTGAATTAATGCGTTGACATTATTTTGTGAAGAAGTAATTTCTGCTTTTAATTTCAATTGATTGTCTTTTTATGAATGAAAAAGTACAGTATCACTAATTTATAAATATGTGGATGATACACATATTTATAAATTAGTAATGTAACTTTATATTCTTATTTTTAATGCCCTGTAACAATATGTTATCAACAAATTGAATCTGAATAAGAATATTTTGTCCCTGACATCATCATTCCAGTCCACTTTAAGGCATAAACCTCCTTTTCTGTGTTTCTTTTAATTTTTATCTTTATCTCAAATTCTATTTCCAGGCTTGTATAGAACTTGAAAAAGAATACAAAAAGTGGAAGACAAATCATGAACAGTTGCAGTCTCGAGACGAGATCGAAGCACAGAAGCAGGCTCTGCAGAATGAATACTACTGGAGCGAGATAGCCGACTTAGAGAAGGATGCAAGAACTATCCAGCATCAATATGATAAGCAGAAGGCAAAGATGGAGAAGCTCGTTGAAAAGCTCAACAATATGGAGAAGAATTATGGCAGCAACACTGATGCCATACAGTAAGATGCTAATGATAATATTATTTTTATAGTAGTTTGCTCTGTGTCTTAACAAATACAGTAAAAAGCCAAGTTTTAAAGGAAGTTTTACTGACCTATAAAATTAAAGTTGTCAACTTGGACCTTAACACTAACTTATTTTGTTTTTTTTTTTTTTAAATTTTCCACACATTACTATATCGCCACAAAACTGAATGAACATTTTAAAAAACATAAAATACACACAAAATAATAAGCGCATTCTTCCTTCTAGAAGTAGTCCTAACATGGTTAATTAAAATTTGATCTCAGAATAATGCGATTTAGCCAAAATATCACTTATCATATATTTTGAATTTGACTTAATTTATTATATTTTACCGTAATGTCCAGGGCTCTCAAAGACCAGTTGAAAGAAAAGAGTGTAGAGAAGTCGACATCAGAGCAAGAGTTACGGCGGCTAGAGAGTGAAGTCCGCGACGTGCAGTCGACGTGGCGCCAGGCACAGAGCTCTATCGGCAAGCAGCGCGAGCTGCTCAACCGGGAGAACAGGAAGGTCATCGACCTCGAGCGGGAGATACAGAACATTGAGTGAGTATAGTACAATATAGTCTGATATGTAACAGGAGCTACCGCGGCTAGAGTTGAAAATGTGCGACGTGCAGTCGTTGTAACGTCAGATGCAGATCTCTATCGGTAAGCAGCGCAAGCTGCCCCCGGCAGAAGAGATAGGTCATCAAGACGACAGATAACAAAATGAAAAAAAAACTCAAAGGTTACATTAGTTTTGGAGCTAGTAATTGAAATATGGAATAGCTCACCTCCTTTTTTTTAAATCCTCACGTTATTTCGTGTTCGGTGTAGATCAGGCAGCGCCGGGTCGCAGCGCAGCTCGCTGGAGGCGCGCGCGGCGGCGGCTGTGCGCGCGGCGGACGCGGCCTCGGCGCGGTACGACACGGCGCAGCACGAGGCGGCGCAGGCGCGCGCGAACTTGGCGCGCGCACAGTCGCTAGCTGAACAAGCCCAGGCGCGCGCGCGGAAGCAGGCCGACTCTATCCGTGAGTAGTGTGTAGGGCAGCCAGCGCCGGGTCGCAGCGCAAGCCGTGAGTGTCGGCAGAAGTGAAAACTTGAACATTAACTATAATTTACGTGGTAAAACACAATATCACACACGCGCACTCGCGCATAGAATAAATAATAAATATTAGGGGACTTCTTACACGCGGTCTCTAACCCCAAACTAAGCAGAGCTTGTGACATGGCTGCCAGACTGATATACTACATAATACATATTTTTAAACACATACTTATTTAGATAATATCTAGTATTTTGATACAGGGCAACTAAAACAACAACTCCGAGAGCTGGAGTCCCGCGGGAACGACTCGCTAGCAGTGTACGGGGCCAACATGGTGGAGCTGGTGGAGCGCATCAAGAAGGCCGGCAAGCAGTTCAGCGCGCCGCCGCGCGGGCCCGTCGGTGAGGGAAACATTCTACTCTACGCTTACACAATACTATATACAGGGTGTCCCTGAACTCAATGTCAAGCCGGAAATTCTGGAAAAATTGTAAAGCTAGATAAATGTGCTCTTAAAACTTAAACTTAAAAACTATGCAACTTCCGGTTGTATTTTTTATCGTGACTGGTAGCATATTTATATAGCTTTACAATTTAAACATAAAAACTAAACAATATTGAAAACTCAAGGCACGGCTTAAACTGGCACTATAGCAAGGTGGCATTTTTGGTCACATTTCTAAAATTGACCATATCCCTAAAACCTAGAGGGTGGGGTTTCCAATCTTTTCGGTTTTAGAGCACATATATACAGGGTGTTCCAGAATTTCCGGCTTGACGTAGAGTTCAAGGACAACCTGTATAGGTAAAACAAAAAAAAGGTAGGTATGTCAACTGAGGCAACAGCTGCGAGAGCTAGAATGTCGCGGAAACAATTCTTTAGCAGTGTACGAGACCCACATGGTGGAATTGCTTCAAGAAGACCGGCAAGCAGTTCAGTGGTTGGTAGTGGGTAAGACTAACATTCATTGACATAGCTAAATCTCTTCTCTAGGAAGACATCTACATAATTTTGCTCACCCAAGCAAAATAGATTGTTATATTACCTCAGTAAAAATAGACATTTGTTTGGTCAACTTTGCTCTAAATTACCGATCCAATTTTCTTTTTTTATAAGGTTTAGCGCGATAGAAAAAGCGGTTCATTAAATAGACCATAAATCGTAAACGGTAAGTTTTACAAAAAAAAAAATTAATTGCATTAATTACTGAAGGAGGTGATCTTGAGCCAAGAATGTGTTTGAGACGCGAACACAGGATTCCTGCGTTAAGTCTATAACCGTTAAAATTAGTGTTTAAGTCGCATGAATACTATCCCTACATAGTCGACATACCATCTGCTCGTACTAAGCGTATCGCTTCTTCCTACTATACTACAGCCGTTCAGAGAATGCGTTCCTGACACGTCATATTGAAAAAATGTTTTTGGCCGATATCTCGGAAACTATGCATTTAAGGGCAAAAAACATTAAGATCATTATTGTAGAAAAAAAACGCCATTATGGACCATTTAATGTTTTAAGGTCCATTTAATGAAATTTCATTAAAATTTCATTAATGACATTTCATTAAATGGGCCATAAATCATAAACGGTAAGTTTTACAAAAAAGTTTACTGGAAACAAAAGATGCGAAATTTTATTTTCTACACTTTTTTCGCTTCTTCCTACTATACTACGGCCGTTCAGAGAATGCGTTCCTGACACGTCATATTGAAAAAATGTTTTTGGCCGATATCTCGGAAACTATGCATTTAAGGGCAAAAAACATTAAAATCATTATTGTAGAAAAAAAAACGCCATTATGGACCATTTAAGGTCCATTTAATGAAATTTCATTGAAATTTCATACGTAATTAAATGGGCCATAAATCATAAACGGTAAGTTTTACAAAAAAGTTTACTGGAAACAAAAGATGCGAAATTTTATTTTCTACAATAATGATCTTAATGTTTTTTGCCCTTAAGTACATAGTTTCCGAGATATCGGCCAAAAACATTTTTTCAAGATGACGTGTTGGAACGCATTCTCTGAACGGCCGAACTATAATAAGGCTCATAGTGAGAGACCATGTTCCTGTGCCATCACAGTTGATTGTTGTGATTCTAGGATCATATTTGAAAGTGAAAGAGAAGAAATGGGGAGGTGCTCTAGAACACATCATCGGCGGAAGTATGCACGCGTTTTGCGTGAACACTCCGGAAGATTCCAGAAAGCTGTTTGAAATTATGGGCCAGGTAAGCTCTACTACAAGGTTATAATAATACTATAAGGTTATAAATAAGGCTATAAGGTTATTGGAGATCTTTAGTGGAGGCGTATGTCCATCAGTTGACGTCCTATGGCTGAAAGGAAGGAAGGAAAGAAGCTCTACTAGTTAAAATGAAGATTTTCTTGAACTAGAAAAGGCAATATTTAGCAAAAAAATATTAGTCTGTTAAGTCTATTTACGGACGATATTATTACGTGAAAACGTCATAAGAAAACATTGTTGAATCAACAACTGAAACAAGTCGAACTCTTAGGAATTAGTTACACAGAAAAGGAGTAAGGTGAAGACGCGGCGCAGGCGTGTGCCTCTTCAAAACATTTTCGTACAAATTGTACGAAGGCGACATCTGTGAATTACACTCAAGCGGCGCGGAGCAGGCACGCCGCTTTGTCGCCTGCGCCGCGTCGCTAGCAGGCGTCACTGGAGCGACGCGCAAGGAGCACGTCGCTTGTTATACAGTATGTGCAATATTTACCAACACAAAAATGTTTGACAATTCTGAAGACCGTGTTTTACTTTCGACAATATAATATGGAAGCATTCTTGTGACATTATATTAAAATTAAAATTTAAAAATAAAATAAAATTATTTATTATACTTACTGTAGAAGGCCTAGGGATTATCAAGTATTTTTTCCATTATCTATACTATTATAATAAAGAGGCAAAGTTTGTGAGGTTATAGGGGGTAATCTCTGGATCTACTGAACCGATTTTGAAAATTCTTTTACCAATAGAAAGCCACATTATTTGTGAGTGTCATAGGCTACAAAGTAAACGCGGACGAAGCCGCGGGCAAAAGCTATTTTTAAAATAATAATGGTCGTGTGACAATTTCACAGGGTGCACCCAATTCTGTCTCTTCTTCTGTGCCTCCGCAAATTAATGAGTAGCAGCAAAACAACCGCATCTTCGTCTTCTGAAGAGGAAGACATGATATCGCTACAAAATCAGCCTGTATAATGACGCATCGTAACGTTTCTTCGCCTCTTCTATATAATTTTAATCGCGTCCGCGCCTTATTTGTTTCACGCCTGTGCTGCACGTGCGCCGCGCGTTCATCTTACGCCGTTTCTGTGTAATTCGCGCCTTAGGCCTATCTTGCCTCTCTATCGCTTGTTCCGTGCTCTCGCTTGCACGCTCGGTTCATACGGAACGTGACACTTTTTCGTGGATAGCCGGCGTTTATTCAATAGGCAGTGAACTAGATTTTTTAAACGAAGCCGTTTATGTTTACCAAGTGTAACGATGTATGGTTACGTCATATAAGAAGACTCATAAGTGACGGGTTCAACGTATCCAATATGCCCCGACCTTAATTCATACCCCCGTTTCCCCACATCTCTGCAGCCGGCCCTGCACTATGCAGCTTTTGTTTGCACGGCCCAGGCGCAGGGCGACAGGGGCTAGCGATGTCATTCAGCCCGCGACCTTCCTATGCGACACTTTTTTGCATAGTCGCGAGCTAATCACATCACACTAAGCTAGACATTTATTATTCTAGCTAGTACCTATTACTTTTATCCATTAATAATAAATTTAATTAATAAAATCTGTGCTTCAATCCCCAATTGGCAATTGGGGTCTGAGTTTTGGGGACAGAACGTTCCAAGATTAGGACTACTACACCCCATCCGACGACACGACCCTGGAGGACGTTTTCCTCATTCTTCCCGCTCCGGGCTCCGGCGGCGCCACTACTGCACGCCCTCAACCGCGCCGCGCCGCGTCGGTTCCCGTTGGGAAGAAGGGAAGTGCTCGTCTAAAAATGCCTAGTAGCCGCGTAACGTTACATATGATGATCCGGGCAATTGTAAGAACCCGAAAATAAATTTTGTTAATCGGACCACCTTCTTTCATTTCACCTAAGTAGGTGGCCCCGTTACACAAGAATAAAATCTTTAACCAGAAAATAAATAAATATTTTTACTTATTAATAATTTTAATTTATAAATATAATACCAAAAATAACACCCAGACACAGAGCAAATACCTATGTTCATTACATGAATATTTCCCTAGGTGGCAATCGAACTCACGCCTCTTTGTACTCGTAGTCAGGGTGACTAACCACTGAAGCACCGAGGCAGTAGTTGATTTGGCCTTGATTGTAGGTGTACGGCAACGCTCCGAAGCCAGGCGTGACGTGCAGCAAGTTCCTGAGCACCGCGCACGACGTGCGCCGCCACAAGGTGCGCGCCGGCGGGTTCCAGTCCGCGCTCGACTCCGTGCACGTCGCCGACCCCGTCGTCGCCAACTTCCTCATCGACAACGTCGGCCTCGAGGCCATCCTGCTGGTGCCCGACCACGGTACGACACTCGTGTCTAACTGTCTAGTGCGAGCCCGAGGCTACACGAGTCTCACGAGCCGACCCCGTCGTCGCCAACTTCCTCATCGACAACGTCGGCCTCGAGGCCATCCTGCTGGTGCCCGACCACGGTACGACACTCGTGTCTAACTGTCTAGTGCGAGCCCGAGGCTACACGAGTCTCACGAGCCGACCCCGTCGTCGCCAACTTCCTCATCGACAACGTCGGCCTCGAGGCCATCCTGCTGGTGCCCGACCACGGTACGACACTCGTGTCTAACTGTCTAGTGCGAGCCCGAGGCTACACGAGTCTCACGAGCCGACCCCGTCGTCGCCAACTTCCTCATCGACAACGTCGGCCTCGAGGCCATCCTGCTGGTGCCCGACCACGGTACGACACTCGTGTCTAACTGTCTAGTGCGAGCCCGAGGCTACACGAGTCTCACGAGCCGACCCCGTCGTCGCCAACTTCCTCATCGACAACGTCGGCCTCGAGGCCATCCTGCTGGTGCCCGACCACGGTACGACACTCGTGTCTAACTGTCTAGTGCGAGCCCGAGGCTACACGAGTCTCACGAGCCGACCCCGTCGTCGCCAACTTCCTCATCGACAACGTCGGCCTCGAGGCCATCCTGCTGGTGCCCGACCACGGTACGACACTCGTGTCTAACTATCTGGGGTATACACTCTACTTTCATTTCCGCCAATTTGTGTGGCGTGGCCTATAAACATCTTTTTATAGTGTAGTTTTACTACGTAAATGTCTCGCGCGCCGGGCAAAGAAAATTAGATTTCTATGTGTTTAGCACAGACGCAGCCAAGCGCTCTCTTCCTGGACCGTTCTAACACCGGCACATTGTTCCAGATGACGCCATCCGGCTGTCGAGTAACGAGGAGAACGTGCCCGAGAACTGTTCGAAGATAGTGACGTTAGACAATACAGAGTTCCACCCCGCGCCCAACTACCGCAGCTACGGCGGCGTCGCGCGCCCCTCGCGCTGCCTGCAGGTCAGCACGCACGAGCGGAAACGGTGAGCCTAATTATTATACTGCTTCTCACATCTCTTTATTTTTTAAAGCAAATAAGTCCGCGTTTGTACACCAACTCGCCTGATGGTAAGCGACGTTGTGGTCGAAGATGAGCACGCAGACCTAGAAGACCTATACACTCTGACCTTGAAAAACTTTAGATTATATTTCTTAGGAAACAGGAAACCAGAAAGACTGTTCCATTCCCTGGCGGTACGAATCAGAAATGTTGAGTCAAACCGCTTCGTACGTATCGAAGGAAAATCAACAGTGTAGGGGTGGTAATGTGGCGTCTTCCTACTTGTCCTGAGAAAAGGAGAAAGGATAAGGTCGTGCAGCTCAGACGCACACTCTCCGAAATGAATCCTATAAAAATTTAAAACTTTTCCAAGTCATTGTATCATCTTCTACCGCAACATCGCTTACTAATAAGCGTGTTGATGGTCATATGAGAAAAAAAAAACTCTTTATCACAGACAAGTGACTGTAGAGATCGAGGAAGCGGAGTCAAACCTACGCGAGCTAGAGAGCCGCGCTCGCGAGCTGAGCGCGGAGGCGGAGGAGGCGCGGGAGGAGGAGCGGAGCGCCTCTCGAGCGCTGCAGGCGCTGCTGGCCGACCGACACGACAAGACGGAGGCGGCGCGGGAGGCGGCCGCCGCGCTCGACCATCACCACACGCCGCATCACACCGTCCTGGTATGTACTTTAGGAGGTATTCTAGCCGCGTGAGTTGGAGGACGAGGCGTGAGAGGCGGAACGAAGCGTCTCTCGAGCGCTGCAGACGCTGCTGGCCGAACGACACGACTGGACGGAGAACACAGACCGACGGGGAGCGCCGCGCTCGAGCATCATTCTGTCTTGGTATGTGCTTTGAGATATATTCGAACTGCTTGAGTTAAGGAGCCGGGCTTTTGAGTTAAGTGAAGAGGCAGAAGAGGCGTGCGAATCGGAATGGAGCGCCTTTTGAACGCGGCAGGCGCTGAACGACAAGACGGAACAAGACGGCGCTGGAGCATCACCATACGTCATATCACACCGTCTTGGTGTGTACTTTGGGAAATATTCTAGTCTAATTGTTCTATGTGTAACTAACCGATCGAGCGAAGCGTCTCCGTTACGAGATTGGCAAATTTTTCTTTCATCTTTTCATCTGCTGTTTCTCCTCTACTGGTCACGCTAATCTTAGTTAGTAATCATAAAAAAATGCCTGTTTCTTTCAACATTGAATTTCAAATTTATAAACAGGTGGAGGAGTTAAACATATCGAAAGAGAAGCAGCGCTCGCTCCAGCAGGCAGTGAGCGCGTTCGATGAGAAGGAGCAGGAGTACCGGCGGCGGGTCGACGGCTACGACGCGCAAGTGAAGGCTGTCAAACAACAGCTCGCGGAAGCCTCTACTGCTTGCAGGAGTCTCAGCGTAAGTACACAGATAATATCTACTTTATTACTGAAGCGTTATGCTTCAGGGGATGAGATCTTAAATAGATAAACCTCCCAAACGTAATTTTACATAGATGCACTGGGCCGACTACACTGCAATATGCAACAAGTCACTCACCTGCATGGGTAGCACAGCAAAGGGAGAAAACCATTTTATCCACCTTAAATGTCAGTTGTCATTGTCATTCCATACTTTATTTCCTCTTCGAGGGGATATAATGGTGGAAAGACAATTGGTCCCTTTGCCATGCTTCCCGGGCTGTTGTTGTTTTCTTTCTCCTAGCTGAAGCTTGAAGGAATTTGTTAGTTGGATCTCTCCAGAGGTTGGTATTTGCTGTTGCACCACTTATTTACATGATAATTCACAGGGGTAACTTTTAAAACAGAAATTTTTAACTCGAATGGTGGTGTGTTCTAAATGAGATGTATACCCTCACAATGCATTGATTTTAGTCGATGATTAGGGAGGACTCGTTGGCGCGGGTTTTAATCGCGCTTGCAAATACAATCGAATCCAGGTACATTATAGTACTGTTATTACGTTTAATTGATTGAATGATGACGATACAATTACTGTTACGAGATGGGTTCTTGGATAGTCAGTTAAAACGCCGATTATTCACTGTGCATTTTATTGCACACAATCACTTAACAAAATCACAAAACACAACTTGTACGCACATTACTCTTCACACTAGCACTGATATTCACACACTACACCAGTTCTGGATAACCTTGTATACGAGATCGCGAGCCACGCGCGCCAGTCTGCCTCGGATCGTCGTGCCTGCCAGTTCTAAGAGAAGCGCGCCGCTAGCTTAACTATGTAGAGACGATAATGTGAAAAAAAACTTGCTATTCCATGCCGAAACTTCTTTAACCTGCTACAAAATGTAGGGAAATGATGTTTTTTTTGCTATCTCAGTCTGAAGTAAAAATGTTGAATATAATCGGCCATCCTGATAAAGAATGTGTTCTCACACACGTTGCCAACGGCAAATTGTCCTTATTATTGCATTCTGTTGTTATTGCAAATTGGCCGACCGAGCGCTCGCTATGTGCTTCCGTCGAGATCCTGGCTTACATGCCACGGTTATATGCAAAAGAGAAAGCGTTACAGCGAGTGCGACGCGAGCGGTGTCGCACGAATTACCGTTATTTACATCTTACAATAATAAGTTGATTAGCTAAACTAAAGCGTAGAACTATTTTGGTTGCGATTTATATATTAAACTTGCATGATCAGGAAGAAATAGAGCAAGAGCAATTAAAGCTGGATCAGGGCGTGACGGAGCGACGCACGTGGCAGCAGCGCGTGAAGGAAGACCGCATCAAGCTGACGCAAGTAGAGGCCATCCTGGAGGAGAAGCGAGGCGTCATCAACACCAAGGTCGAAGAAGCACTCACATTGTGTCCCAGGATTGAGAGGCCTAGGTAAGTTTTAAGTTAGTCTTTTAATTGTTATTAAAGGCGGAAACAAATCTAGTGAACAAAAGATCATAAAATTTATTCCAACTGTTGTAGCTTTAAATTATGGTTAAGTTTTATTCTAACATCCCCATTTTATTACAAGGCAAGTAGAACTAGTAGGTCGCCTCACTATCAGTTTTATATTGTCGATTTTCCTTCGATACGTACGAAGCAGTTTGAATCAACATTTCTGATTCGTACGACCAAGGAATGAAATAATAACTTGTTTCCTGAGAAATATAATCTAAAGCTTTTAAAAGTAATAGTGAATAAGTATCTTCTAAGTCTTCTTGGACCACAACGTAGCTTGCCATCAGGCGAGTTGGTGGTCAAGTGCGGACTTAATCGCGTTAAGAAAAAACACGACTGTTTTTCAGGCATAAATATTTTTTGAATTGGAATTGAATCCAGTAAACTGTTACAGAGACAAGATGATAGTGACGAACGAGCTAAAGAAAACGCAGCTGAAGCTGAGTTCGATCCGCAGCGACGGGCTGTCCAAGGCCGAGGTCGCCGAGCGACTGGTGCAGGTGGAGCGCAAGTATCGCCGCACCAAGCTCACGCTCGACCGCCTTAAACTGCTCATTGACGACGTATGTACGACTTCATTAATAGCCATGATGACTGAATTACTGTACTATACAGGTAGCGGCCCGTAAGTTAAGCTCTGAGGGTAGTGCGGAGGGGATGGTTGCGCATGGTGACCGACGACTGCTATACTAAACCCAAGCGCAGCCATCTCCTCCACACTTCGCTCAGCGCTAAACATGTGTACGTGCCGCTACCTATACTACATGTGTATTTCAATTTATTATTTTGTACACATAGTTTAAGGTGGCGAGATGGGCAAATTGAGTGATTTTGTACTCATTTCCTGACCTTTGTTGAAAGTGTGGCAGATTTTAAATTAGTAAATCTTGTTAAACATATCTTCAGTTAGCAAATAAAGGCCAAAATGCTTATTATTAACATTTGCAACTACTTTAAAATACTATTGAGAAGTATTACTACACCAGTTTTGTAATCATTTTTTATCCTGATTTTTCATGGATCGGAGAGGTTCATTTTGAATTAAACTTAAAATAAGTTGTTTGTGATATTAACACCTTTCTTCTTAAAATAACATTTATTTCGAAATGTTTTCGTTTAATAAAATTTACAGATAAATACTGATAACGCCTGCTGAAAACATTTTATTCAGAAATCGCGTTGCTCGCATAATTACGACAGGCGTTTTTATTGCATTTGTAGACGACGTTGCCGGTCTTCAGCGGCGTTGCCTAACTTCACCGTACGACGAGAATTTCTACATTGTTTTAATTTATAAGGTTTCATGTTCGGCACGCGGTTTACGCGCAGAATTACTAATTATCATAATATCTAAGTCCGGGTTCCCTATCAAAAATGCCCCATTCTCAAAATCAAGAAGTCAAAATAATGATTTTTTTTTCATTAGGAATTTTAAAATAAACAAAGGTACGTACATTTTATACATAACCTCTTATAGGCGAGTTAAATACATCAAGAAGAATAACTTTTACAATGGGACTAACCCAAACTCAAGAAAAAGTCAGCTGATCCATAGAAAAAGACCATTGTACTTATTGTAGGTACTCGTAGTACCTAATCGACAAAATATATGGGACAGCTGATTTGCTGATTCTGGGTTGGTTGGTCCCATAATTGGACCTTGATGTAGATACTAATTTCGCCTTGTGATTTTCGCCGGTGATTTATAAATTTCGTATTCTTTTTTACAAACTCCTTTTTGAAATTATTATTTTATATTTTTACTAAATATTCACATATTTTAAATTATTGAATAATTATATTCTCAATTTTCAATCTGCGCTACGCCATAATGATGCCTATAGGTCTATACTGCCGTCTTTTAACTAAAATGCCGTTAACTGACATTTTGTCATTTTCACTTTTATGAGGTCATTGTCATCAGAAAAATTATCCGCATTACAGGATTTCATATAAAATATTAATTTGTCAGCATACAAATGGAATTGGTATACAACGGCAGTTATAAATTGGTCTAGCAAATATTTTAAATATTGTTCAAGACTATATTGCTGCTATACAGCATAACTTATCTAAAATGCCGCTGCGTGGCGCCTGTATCACGGTGCGGGTGAAAATGTTTGATGGTTTAAATGGGACAGGCGCGTGGACAGTTGCGGATTCCCGCCAATTTCGTTATCATGGCTAACAGCATTTCCAGTTTTCTAACTACTTATATCAAAAGCGCGCTTTTTGGCGTGAGCAGTCTGTAAAATTAGTGTAAAAAGTGAAATTATGTGATTGTTAATGAATGTAACGAAATTATAAATTTCGTCTTACCTTAGTACCTAACTAAAAGAGTATTTGAGGTAACTTTGATGCGTATCGAGATTTCAATTTAGTATAACTTTTGATTCGGCGAAGTTACGGCGTTTTTTCTATATTAAATAGTTAGCTCTAAACAAAGTCTATCAATTATGGTAAAACATTAGTGTATTAGTCTATTGTGACTGTGACTGAAATTGAAATATTGAAATTTAAATATATTTATTTGACAAAAATTGTTACATAGCAGTTGGATGATAAGGGAAATTACAAACATGCTATACAGTGGGTTCCAAACTCGGCTAGGCCTGTTTTTTGGTAATCCATGAAGTGGAAAATTGCCTAAGTTTACATTGTGCGCGCTCTCGTTTTCAGTAGATAGGTATATAGTATAATTATAGTGAAAAGTTTTGGATACAATAATAATATAAATTATATAAAATAACATTATAATAATATGTTACACGGTCAGACAAGTATATAACATCAGTTGAAATTTTATACTTACTAAGTTATAATTCTTCAAACCATACAATAGTTAGAACAGTTATTAGTGACAAATCATACATGAGAATCAATCTAACTACTTAAAGTTCGTCAGATTATTGCCAAAATATGGTAACTAAAACTTGGAATAGGTACCTACAAAAAAACTTTTAAAATTCAAGTAGCATTCAATCAAGGGTCGCCAGCTGCCCTTGGCATTAAACCTATAAAATTATAACCAATATCACGAATTAGGCGATAAAATATAAAAAAAGCTTACAAAATTTATAATGTCAGCCTTAACATGTCAAAAAGCCAGATAGACATACAAATATTGCATACGGTTGGAAAGAACATTTAAAAAGTAATAAAATGGTATCAATAAAAAACCATATGACCGAGACAAATATGAGACGTATTCACGTACAATACACGGCTGCGTCCACGACTCAGACACACCAGATTTTTTTTGTTTTGATTTCAGCATAGTTTGTCTGTGTTCTGTAAGACCACTGAGACAAATAGATATTGAAGAGCGTATCGAGCGAATAAAGTGACACGGAAAGGGGCGAGGGGAGCCCGTCTTCATCTGATGACATTAGTCAAAAACAAGAAGAGTTGATTTTATTGTTGTATTTGATTTCAATTAGAATAATTTAAATATTCCTTTAATAGTGACAGACTGCCTTGAACTGCTGGGGCTAACACTTACTCCCACATTGAACTACGACACGTACCTAGAATCTAGGACCAAATTGGCTGGTAAGAAGCTGGGTATCCTGAACAAGGTCAGGCGGTATTTCACACCGGGAAAGTAGCTTACTCTGTATCAAGCACAAGTCCGTTCATGTCTGGAATGCTGCTGCCAATGACTTTGGGATGGCTCGGCTAAGTATCAGCTCAAGGCCTTGGGATCGGTGGACTGGCGTGCTGTTTGGCTTATAGGTGATGAAAAGTTAGTTGCAAAAAATATCATAGCCTGGAGCATCGCCGTAGGGTTGCGAGTCAGTCCATTTTCTATAGGATTCATTTCGGAGAGTGTGCATCTGAGCTGCACCCTACCTTATCCTACCATCCCCTTTTTACTACAGGACAAGTAGGAGGACGCCATATTACCACCCCTACACTCCTGATTTTCCTTCGATACGTTCGAAGCGGTTTGACTCAACATTTCTGATTCTTACCGCCAGGGAATAATATAGATCAGTCTTCCTGCTTTCCTGTTTCCTGAGAGATATATTGTAAAGCTTTTCAAAGTCAAAGTGAATAGGTATCTTCTAAGTCTGCGTGCTTCATCTTCTACCACAACGTCACTTACCTTCAGGCAAGTTGGTGGTCTAGCGCGGACTTATTCACGATAAAGAAAATAATTCTTTATTAATTATGAAATGTGATGCATAGTTAAAATGCCATAATCATTACAAGTTTTGTAAAGAGCCGCATTTAAGCAATGTAATAAATATAAAAAAATGCTACTGCAAAAGATATATTGAGTTATTATTTAAATTTACTTGCCTTCATTGCCGTTATACTGACTTTAGCGTATATAGCGGCTTTTAAAGTTTTTACTACTACCATTAATATTTTTTCAGTCTGGAATATAACTGTAACATTCTGTCAAAACTATTAGCAAAAATGCCGTTAAAGTATGTAAGTATTACGGTATTATCCTAGTCATGTTTTTAGGACTTGAAATTTTAAGGATTACTGTCAGAAAATAACAAATATTTATTTTCTTTAATTTACGCATTGACTGAAAGAACTTTTAAGTTGTATTTTTTGGTATTTAAAAATTTTGCAAGATACTTGTAGTTTGGAAGTAGCATATTTTTTTTAATTATTTCACCCTTATGTCATCTCAAAATTTGGTTTTGGTACTTAACTGTGCTTTAGTTAAAACACGGCAGTATAGGTTCATACGTTAGACGTCATGTCTACTTAGCCAACGCGCTGCCTACTTGGTTCACGCCGAATCGAACAGATGGCGCGCGTCAAACTATTGTTTATTCTGTGTCAAAATTGGCGAAAATTACTGTCGGGTACCGTCCCCTTAATAAAGCCGTGGTGGTTTAGTGGTAATGACACTGACCTTACAATCGTGAGGTCGTGGGTTCAAATCCCGGTCCCGTACCAATGAGTTTTTCGGAATTTACGTACGGAATTTTACACCACTGGCTTATCGGTGAAGGAAAACATCGTGAGGCAACCTGCATATGTTCGTAGAAGAAATTCGATAGCGTATATGAATCCACCAACCCGCACTGGGCCAGCGTGGTGGATATGGCCCAATCACCTTTCGAAGATAGGCCTACGTCCTGCAGTGGACTATTAAAAAGGCTGGTACAGTACAGTATACATAGTTTGATCAAAAAAGAGGATAATCGTCGAAACGTCTTCTCGTCCGACATACCTCAGTGCCTCAAGTCAAAAGTTTACGACCAGTGTGCTTTGTTAGTGATGCTGATGACTTATGGTACTGAAACATAGTCTCTTACTATGGACCTTATTAATAAGCTCGATGAGGGCTATGCTTGGAGTCTCTCTGCGACTCGAATATGTACTACTTTTGTTTATTTTGTGAACAGATTAAAAGCACCACCGACAAGCATTTGAAGTTCTGCCACCGAGTGCAATCCTACATCGCTAGAAGAGTGCAATACTGTTTCCAGTCCATATTGAATTTACGCGGTTATTCGGTATGATATTATTTTTTATTCAGTAATTAGTTAATTCTATATCTGAGATAAAAATTAAAATAATCGTCTGATTTTTATAGTATGTTGCGTGTAAATTAAACCTCGTTAATTGCTAAACAGTTGTGTAACATACAGGGTTATCTATTTGTCCTGTACCAAGTCGGCACAAAAGGGATTATTAAGACCATAATTATGAATAACTGGTAGCCCCAGAGTAAAAGGGCCAACTCGAAATTCGACAAAAAAATAGCTTTTCCATACGAAATTGCAACTCGGAAGTCACGGAATGTATGAAATAATATTATAGGGTTGTTCAGAACATGACTACTAAGCCGAAAGGAGGTGATTTACGTCCCTATGAACAACTTTGACTATAATAATATATGTGTTCCATCCAAAAAACAAAATTGCAACTGGGCATCGACGAAATGAAGCAAGCAAATAGCCAATTTTTTGAGTGAAAATTTATGCCTGCTCCTGCTGTTTCGTTTAAGCGATACTTGCGCGAGTGTGCGTGTGTGATATTGTATTTTACCACATAAATAATAGTATTTTACAAGCTTTTAGTTAACTTGCAATGGATGTACCTATGTATGTAAGTAAGTTCGGGTGGAATCTTGCAAGTTAAATTTGTCCAACTTCTCGGCTTCCGATTGAGCTGAAATTTTGCACGCATGTGTATAGCGCGTGACAATGCAATAATATGGTACCATGGAGCTGATCTGATGATGAAGTCGGAAGGTGCCCATAGGAACTCCTGTACTAAACAAAATAGACCCGTCGTGTTTTACCTATCTTGGCTAGCACTCTGCTGCTACATGATATCCAGGATCTCAAAAGTTTGCATTAATAAAATAATAATAACTTAATTCATATTGAAAAATAAAGCAATTCGTGCGAAATTATTCCCTAACCATTCCAAAATATTCAAAAATGCACAACGTTAATATTCAAGTGTTCACTTCTGCCGGCACTCCCGGAGTGCAACCCGTTGTTTTTCCTGCTATTACTGAGTCTTGTGATAAAGTGTTGAATGAATACTTGTACAGGGTCGTATGGACATCGACCACGGCCGCGGCGTGCTAGAGATCGTGTGCACGGGCCGCGAGTCTAGCGCCAAACGCCACGCGTCCTCGACTTCCTCGCTGTCCGGCGGCGAGCGCTCCTACTCCACCGTGGCCTTTATTATGGCGCTGTGGGACTGCGTCGAGCTTCCTTTCTACTTCATGGACGAGTTTGATGTCTTTATGGTGAGTAGTGAGTTATATTAAACACTTCTGAGTGTAGTGTAAAACGACCCAAGACCCTGTACTTATAACTAGACTGCGCACGAATGACAGTAGAAACGGTCTAAGTCAGCGGGTTCCAAGGTAGCGGTGTCTCTTTCAACGTTAGACGTCTTTAAGACGTCAGACAAGGACACAGCCACCAACGGACCCTAATGCTCCGACTGGTTTCGCCTAACTACAACTTGTTAAGGAAATAGCTACCTTAAAGCTATGCAGTTAGATTTCATTTTGGCTGAACAAAAAATGTTGGTGCACAGTCTTGTTAATTTTGTCATTTTATATCTTCAAAAAATTCATGAATTTATATAACTGACGACTGTACTTAGTAGCGCTTTCTTAAATTTTGTACAGAACCTTAGCCGTTTATCATATTCCTAAAGTTCGTAGTAAACAAATGTTACAAGTAGTACACGTCTCGTAAAAAGAACACTGGAGTGTCAAGCTATGCACAAGAAAATCTAACTCCTATTAAAATTGGAGTTAAATCCATATGCATTATGACTTAAATTTTTGTTGTGTTTCGTTGTGCGCAACTTCGGCGTTCTTTTTACATACACATTGTATATGTCGTTCCCCAGGACAACGTGAACCGCAAAATAGTGATGGAGCTGCTGATCGACCACGCGCTCAAGAACACTTCGCGCCAGTTCGTGTTCCTCACGCCGCAGGACGCCTCGGCCGTCACCGCCGAGCCTAGGATCTCCATACACTTGTAAGTTATTCCACATTTCAGTGGCGGCTCGATTTACCGATAGGCTGAGTGGGCTGGAGCTTAAAGCAGCAGATTTTATGTGCTGGCTAATTTCGGACAAGGCGCAGAATGTCCAATTTAGGACCACGGATCCTATTAATTAAATTCAGCGTAATTACGCTGAATTTAATCTATTCCATATTCTTTGTCGAAAGCCAATCAGCTGATTTTTATGTGCTTTCAGTTATGAATTTTGAATAGAATTGAACTCTTTTTTAATATTTTGATGAGAGAGCTGGGAAAAATATATATGCCAGAAATAGTTACTATTTCATTTTTTTTTTTTTTTTTGCAGAATGGCAGACCCGCGGCCCTAGCGCGCGTTGTATTATATAAGCATTTTATCCAATGGATACTTTAATTACTGTTTATAATTGTTATTTGAATTGTGATTCAATTTTATTTCTGATACCATATTGTGATTTCGATTTTAAGAGCAAATAATACTCTAAAATACTACGCCTTTTTATTTACTATGAAAAAAAAACATATATTATTATTAGTGATGCGCTAACAAATTAAAACGCCGCTATGTCGGTCCGAGTATACAGGAAGAGAGCTCCAAAGCGAACCTTTTGAAAAGAGGCGTCAGACAGGGAGATGTAATGTCACCGAAACTGTTAACTGCCACCTTGGAGAACGCCTTTAAACTCCAGGAATGGAAAGGATTCGGTATGAACATCAATTAAATGAAATGAAATTGTTTATTCAACAGGAAATGTCCACGATAAATTAAAATTACAGTATAAATCCTTACATAGTATAAAATAAAGTCGCTATTTTTGTCTGTATGCTTAAATATTTAAAACTACGCAACGGATTTTGATGCGGTTTTTTTTAATGGATAGAGTGATTCAAGAGGAAGGTTTATATGTATAATACACCTGTGCGAAGCCGGGGCGGGTCGTCTAGTATTAAAACGTGAAGAAAAAGCTAAAAAACGGGAACGTGGTAAGCTCTCCACGTTCGATGCAGGGGACTGGAATCCCACTCTCCCCACCCGCCGTCGAGACCAGGGAGTTGGAGGAGCGGTAGAGCGCCGCGCGGGCGCAGGGCGCAGGCCGAGCGTGCCCGCAGCAGCGCCTGCCAGCCGGGCGCGCGCCCCGCCGCGACCATGCCGCTCGCGCTGCACCACCGCGGCAGCCGGAACATGGCGCGCCACGCATCGTTGTACTGCACCCTCATCTCGCTAAGCGCGCTAAGGCTACAAACAGGATTTTTTTTCTCGTATGTCACACTACTGATTTTTCAACATGTACACAATAAGTGCTAGTGCCTGTACCTACATTATAAAGTCGGTTTGCTGACTTTCGTTTTTACCGACTATTTTTTGGTTTTAGTTATATTTCTGCCGAATTTTTCATAATTTGCTAAAATAATTTTTCATAAGGTTGCAAGCTTTGCCCTCTTTCAATACTGGTAACCTTTTAGACCCAACTGCATTTCGTCTAGCTGTCAGCTTACGCTTGGGCGCAAGGTGTTGTGAGGCCCATCGCTGTCAGTGTGGTACTGCAGTTGACCAGCTCGGTCACCAAGGTCTCTCTCGCTCAAGAAGCGCTGGTCAGATTGCCCCCAGCTTTAACGATGTCATACGCAGGGCTTTTGCCACCGCCGATATCGCAGCCGTACTCTAACCGAGTGGGCTCGCGCGTGGTGATGGCAAAAGGCCTGACAGCATGACGCTGGCCCTATGGAACTGTGGACGGCCCTTAGTATGGGACGCAACTTGTGTCGATACTTTGGCACCGTCACATCTTTCTGAGACTCAAGAGTAGGGCTGGAGCGGCGGCTAATTCGGCGGAGCAGCACAAGCGGTGCAAATATGCTAACCTCGGTAGTGGTTACATATTTGAGCCATTTGGAGTTGAGACATTGGGTCCGTGGGGGCCGGGAGCTCATATTATTCTTTTGAGCATCTGAGTCTTTCTGAGCGTCTGGTGGACGCGACGCGTGACCAAAATGCTGGTATTTATTTGACTCAACGCATAAGCATTGCCAGTGTGGCAATGCAGCCAGCATGCTGGGCACGCTGCCAACTGGCATTTGGATTATCTTTAGACCTTCTAGGGTCTGTGAATGATACAATGCTTTTTATATAGTAGTAGTGTACCTAGGTAGCGTTAGCATATAAAGTAGAGTTGTATTTTGTTGTAGTTAATAAAAGCACTTTTGTTCGTTACAAAAATAAAAAAAATCAGAGGAAAATTAATATCCAAAAAAGAAAGGTTCACCAAAGTGATAAAGATCATTTTATTATTTCCTGCCAACTAAAACTTTTAAATGGTGAAAAATCATTGGGACATTTCCTTGAAACATTGCGATAAATATATAAGCATAATACATAATTTGAATATTTTTTCACTTTCACAAACTAAGTAGTAGTAGGACAGCACTAGTTAGGATAAAGGGTGCGGAAAAATCAGTAGTGTGACAAACGAGAAAAAAAATCCTGTTTGTCATACTGGTGTGATAATCTGGTGTGACTACGAGTCGGTACGGGAAAAGCCTAATATTGTATTAATATCATCAGATTTAGTATTTTTTTGTTACCTCTGACCAAAAACAAAAGTTTTGTTTAAGTATACGAGTTCACGGCAAATGAAAAGATTTGCAGAAGTTTTTCATGAAATGTCAGGCATACCTACTTGATCTTTATTATTATAATGTAGGTTAGAATTTGTTATATAATACTTACGTAAAAAACCATAACAAATAACTGAAAAATTTGGGACAGGAACCAAATAGGCAGCACTGGTAACAAAAAATAAAATATAAGGCTGAGTCTTCATTGCTTACTTAAACACTTTTTTGGAGTTAAATCATTACAAACTTGCGGGACACTGAAAAAATTGGAAATGGCAAAAAAAAGAAATGCTCTACTACGTCTTTTTATTTACTATGGAAAAAAAATCTATTAGTGATGAGGTAACAAATTAAAAGAATAGATGTAAATATCAACACCTTTATTTAATACTTTTACAGCTATACTGCCGCGACTTTTAATGAGTAGGTACAGAAATGTGATCAAACGCATTTATTGCACGAATCAGTCATACACACCATGGGCGAGTTCCGAGAACATCATAATGTCAGAAAGTCCATTTTATATTACTTTATTAGAGAACTATATTAACTTTATACAGCAGATCCCAACATTACAGTGGTCGCGGAACGTGGTGTTGATATACGGTACTTTCTTGAGATCACACACTCATTTCAGAATACAATTGAAAAATATCTATTACAATTACGTTTTTATATTAGTTTTCAATATAAATTGATATAAAAATAACTTAAATCTAAGTGTGTACTAATCGAGCTAAGAATATATTTAAATTATTCTGATAACAAATCTAAGTCTTATTTAAAAGGCGAGGCCGCCTTGGAGGATAAGCGTAATCGTTGGACTTAACTCTAAGTGGATTTTACTAACATCGATATAAATACCCGGATTGTTTTAGGCACATTACGTAGTAACACACTTGATTATACTAATTATTAATTGTTAAATCCATTTTAACGTTTAGTACATCAGTTTCCTTCGCTTTAATGTCAGATGTGCAGAATAGCATGAATAGGAATTGTAACGCTATAGCGTTATTAGCTGTAGCTAATGATAGTGATTCTATTTATACTTATTACTTGACACACATTTTTATCAGTGCTGAATAGTAGTAGACATAGTAACTATCTATTTTTGGCGCATCGGCGTCAATGTCTCATTACTAGGGAACTAGTTTGAATTAACTATTGATTGGCGAGGTGTGTTTGAATGATATCTGTCATATTACAAAAAAATGGCATCGCTAAATAATTAAAGTAAATTGATTTTACAGATTATCTATAAAACTGCACGCGCTTTTCCTATTCAATACTAAAATTGAAAAGTATACATAGTAAGCATTTTAATTCAGATTATAAAATTAATGCAGAAAAATATACACCGACATTTATCTATATAAACATCAATAGAAAAATATTAACCTTTTGAACGCCAAAGTCACCTATACTTGACCAGCACTTCCGGGTGCCAACAACACCTATAGTCGACAAAAAAACCGGGCCACATAATCACTTCACTAGTATAAAACAAAGTCGCTTCCCGCTGTCTGTCCCCATGTATGCTTATATATCTTTAAAACTACGCAACGGATTTTTAGGTTTATATGAAGGAAGGTTTATATGTATTAATACACCTGTGCAAAGCCGGGGCGGGTCGCTAGTATAAAATAAAATAATAAATTGTAGCGTGGCGCTCGAAAGGTTAAAAAATCCAAAATAAAAATGCAAAGATCTGTTTCCCGAACGACAGTCTTTGGTTAGTCGAAATAGCCGCAATATTTATATCATCTGTCGCAGAACTAGTTATCACTTACTAAATAAAATTTTACAAGAATTTACGATAGACCCTGAAGTCTTGTAATCAGTCTCATGAACATACTTTTTGTTCATCAATCAAGAATAATAAAAATACAAATATGTACATATAATTAATTTAAATCCCGAAAGACTAAGCATAAGCATTAGCAAAATAACTAAGGAACAGTTTTATCTTATAGAGAAAATTGATTGAGATTAGAAAAAAAAGTAGCAGTGTTCATCTCTACTTACAACAGAAAAACTTAAAGAAAATATTCGTTTTCTGATTTGTGCCAACTCATTTTAAACTTAAAGATTATGAATATAATATTACTGATCAAAATGATTGGTTTACAAATGCACCACTATTAATTAAATATTTATATTTACATAAGACATACACTATAAAAAATTAACCAGATTGGAACACAACCATTTATCTACACTACATGCAACTATCATTTGAAACTGTTAGTTATGAGTTTATTCTAAGATGGAATTAAATCAGACCGAGGCGTAATTACGTCATTACAAAGTACTCTTAACATAAATATACACGATAAAAGTAAGGGTGGAATAAATATATTCCGAAAACATGCTATTTATGGCGATAACGAAGCACCTAATTTTCACATAACTTTTTAAGAGTTAAGTTTTATTTTTCTGATCTTGTTTACCATAGCCAAGAACTTACCGTTAATAGATAATGAAATAAAGAAATAAGTTGTTAAGTACGTGTCGACAGACGCGTACGGATAGACTTTCGTAGATGGTGACGATGATTATGATGGAAAAAAGGTTTGGAAAATATTTTTTAATTCGTATACAACACATCCTTGGCTAAGTAAATGTAATTCGTACTGTACGAAATAAAAAAAAAAAAAGGCTTGCACTCCGGGAGTGCCGGCAGGAGTGAAAACTTGAACGAGTTTTCGATGAGGTCACGTGTCTTGACGCGAGTTTAAATTTTTTTACCCATCCCAAAAAGTGCACAACGCCGCCGTTAACTTTAAAAATATAAACTGCTTTAGAGACGCAAAGCTTTGTGTAAATTAGCTGTTCAGGTACCACCTACTGTTATACCAGCGTACGACATTAGTGTACATGTAATATATGTTAGTTACGCGTGGAGTTGTTTTAAAACTAAATTGTTACATGAAAATGTAAAATTATGTTTGGAATGTTCAGGCAGTATCAATTTTGATAAGCGAGTCAAGCACATGTTGTTCCGTTATCCCAGTATGTCTAAAATATTATACTATGTCGTTAAAGCTATTTAGTAAATACATTTTAATGTATATACTTAATAACTTTAGCAACATAATCGATAGTAATATATCACAGAGATCTTAAATTCGAATTAAAGATCTCTGTGAATTTAGAATTTAACAAATCCAGAATTTTCATGCATTTCGCTATCCTAAATAAACTTTGTGCTAAGCATACTGGTTATGTGGAAATACGAATTGATCGGAAACTCGAAAATGGCATATCATCAGAAGTACATTCGCAGTTTTAAAATATAAACTACATTAAAATTCATTTAATACGTTGTAGAAATTACCACACTATTTTTGCAGTTTATTTACTTCATACACAACCCTTGTTTTCTTTGTGGGCAACAAAGCAGAGTAAAGTGTAGCATTAGAAGCAAATGTGACATTTTACAGTAAGAACACACCGCTCACACATGGTCGAGTATTTCATAATAGTTCATAACTTGCCTAATAAAGTAAAAGTTTCGATAAATACTTCTCGGCTTTCGGTGGGCTGTGTGTTCTTACTAAACAATGTCACATTAGCTTCTATTGCCACACTTACACTCTGCCTTGTTTGTTAGATGGTAAAATAAACAGATACCAAGAGTAAGTGTTAATATAACATTACATAATTATTTTTGTTAATAATTTAAGTTGGGGTAAAAACTGGGCTAATTAGCGGATCTAAACAGAAAACATATTTAGTTTATTGGCCTCTGGAGTCTGGCGTTAGTTTTAAAACCGCCTGAAAGCCTCTATGAATGGTAACAACCGGTAGTACAGGAAAAATAGACGTTTTTTTGTTCAACTTTGCACTAAATTTCCAATCCATTTTTTTTAATAAGGTTTAGGTTCATTTACTGAGCATAAAATCACAAAATGCTAACAGACCAAGGTGGAGCTTCAAGCGCCATCTTGAAAAAAACGTTTATGGCCGAATCGGGCCAAATCATTAAGATCATTATTATAGAGAATATAAAATTTCGCATCTTTTGTTCATGGGCCATAAATCGTAAACGGTAAATTTTACAAAAAAGTTTACTGGGAACAAAAGATGCTAAATTTTATTCTCTACAATAATAGTCTCCGTGACTTTTGCCCTAAAGTGCATAGTTTCCAAGATATCGGCCAAAAACGTTTTTTCAAGATGGCGCTTGAAGCTCCACCTGGATCTGTCAGCATTTTGTAATTTTATGCTCAGTAAGTGATCCTAAACTTTATAAAAAATAAAAATTGGATCGGAAATTTAGTGCAAAGTTAAATACTTTTTTTTCCTGTACTACGGCGCCTAAAATTTAACGTCACATTCGAGTCACGGTCGAATGCACGTCACTCACATTGAATACAGTCCGTAGACTGGCCGTTTTTGTTTATTACAACAACATTGTCAAGAGTTCCTAGATTCATAATTGCAACTATAGGCGGACCGTTTATCTGAGACGTCGCCTGCGCGGTACAGGGGCGCCGGGGGAGACGACACAGGTCGTCTACCCGCGCGCCCCTGTACCCGCGCAGGCGACGTCTCAGATAAACGGTCCGCCTATAGTTATATTTTTAACAAAATATCGTTTATGGTTTAGAATTAAATAAATGGGGGATTCTACATCATTATTAAGCATTTGATTTCAGAGTAAATCCACATGAGTGCCTCTCGTCATGTTATACGATTATAAATATGTAGTACTAAGATGCTAATTTATTGAATGGTGCAAATACACCCTAAAGTCTCACTGATGCAGACAAAATATTTAATTTATTCCTTCTTGAGGGTAAGTTTCATGCACACTTCAAAGCTGTGTTAGTTACAGTCAGTAAATTAATAAGCGACCACTCAAAGGCATTAATATCACTCAGTGTTATTTTCATCTAGTTGAAGGAATAAACTATAGTTTTTGTTTTACAAAAAATACGCTTTCAAAGTGTTGATTTAAGCTCGAGGGATGAGGCAGTTAGTTGAATCGGACTGTTAATTTAAGGACAGGTACAGCTTAGGCTTTCGTAACTATGATAGGTACGGCTTAGGCTTTCGTAACTATGCGGGTATATTGGTTGAAATGTTTATATAATTTAAGATATTACCGTTTTGTTTCGGCTTTGTAACTCATTTTCCTTTTGTAGAACATACCTCTTCTCGATATATAATATAACAATATCTACTGGGTTATTTCTAACCAATTAGCATCCTTTTAATGGCTTATTCTGTACATAAACACTAACAACTTTTGTTATGCGACTTTTGTCAAAACTTAAAAAAACAGCTGTTCCATACATTTTGTCGCGGGTGAACGATAATTTTCTATAAAACAAGTTTTTTTTGAGAATTAAAAAAAGTCGTAGAACAAAAGTTGTTAGTTTTGATGTACAGAATAAGCCCCTAAAAGGATGCTAATTGATTAGAAATAACACCCCAAGTAACAAAATCTGGTACTATAAAAGACCTGAGAACGTTTTGGAGCGTGCTAATTAGTGTTCATGATTAGCACTATAATAGTCTTGTAAACGTTTACAGAACCCCGAATAGGCCCTAGTATTATCACTGATTTATTCTATAATCATTACATAAAGGCTGTCACGGTGATAAATCAGCTCTGTAGTTGAGATGTAAAAGTGATAAGAAACGCTTTTTAGTACTAAAATAGCTCTACTTGCAACGTTTTTGACATAAATTTGCTCTATAAAAGTAACCAAAAACCTATTTAAAGTGTTATTGTGCACCGAAAACGATTCCAATGACCTTTTTTATTACAATTGCTTGCAATTTGTGAGTTTTCTTCATGAAAACAAAAATCGGTAAGTTTATGTTTAATGCCACTACAGCCATTGTTGATAAACGTAATACGTAATTACAAGAACATAACTACAATACATGGACTATAAATCTGCGGTAACTTGCACTTGCGAAAATAATTGTTTCGCTAAAGTCATTATACTGATTTCAAATTTGAAAATGCGCCCTCATAATTTGCATGTTTTAATTAATTTTTAATTGTTAAAATAAAAACTTCTTCCGACTATGGCTGCTATAGTGCTTATTGGCTCCAGCCGTGCTGTTAATGAGCTACCATGACAAAAAACGTCAGCCATTTTTTTCACCTAACACAAATTATAGCCCGGGAGGTAAGCGGAAAAAATGCAACTACTTCCCAAAAGCTGAATTTTTGGTATTACGCTATCAAGGTGGTGTACTAATATACCACGCAGTCAGTCAGCTGGGACGTTTAGCGGTTGGAGGGAAAAACTGTATGAATTAATAAAAAAAAAAAACATGTAACTGAGCCTGTCAGTTAGGCTTTATTTAAAGCGGCGCTGCTTTAAGTCCTGACTGACAGAGATTGTAAGTAACAAGGTCTGTCAAGTCAAGCAGGCTTTAAAAGTTTCAGGTAATTTTTGGTAATTAAACTTTTTTAAATTATTTTTCTACCCGTACACCAATTTTCAGCTATTAGAAGTAGTTGCAAGATACTTTTTTTTTTAAATAATTCTAACGGGTATCCTCATCAAACGCTAAGTATTCTAGCTGACTGACTCTCGGGTATTCTTGTACACCATCATACTCGTAACATACCGAAAATTCAGGTTTTAGAAAGTACCTAGTTATATTTATTGCACTTACCTCCCGGGCTATATTAGTTTTGTTGTCTAAATATAAAGTCCAGTTATGAAGTACTTGTCATATAAAAGATACTGAAAAGCTAGTATAGATCTAATTAGTCCATTAATTGTAGATTTTAGTACATTTATAGTATGCTTTAGTTGTGTAGCAGTAACACAAACTCACTTATAGAACAATTTAAAATATAAGTTATTTAAAAGATGCGCCAGGAGTCCTTTTGGTACTATTTAGTACTATAGAAAAATGTTCATGGCTTTTACAGAACTAGCACCATAGACATATTTAGGGAGCTTTTAAAACGCTAAAACGTTACGAAATTGTGGTACAAGGTACTTTTACAGTGCAAATTTGTCTTGTAATAGAGTTTTTGACACTTCTACAGTACTAGTACTATAAAAGTAACTTTGACGCATTATTAGTGCTAAATAGATACATACAAGTGTCCTTCAGGTTGTCTATAGTATTAAATAGCACTATAATCGCATATTTTACACCCATTATAGAGCAACACTATAAGTTTTCTTTTGTATGGTCCTGTAGACGTTTTAAGAGCTAATTTATAGAACTTAAATGCTCTTTTATCTTATAGAACCAAACCGCTCTGTTGAAAACCTTTATAGTACAAGCAGTGATAACGGTTACCACTATAGGTCTAATATATTACTGTTTGGTGATAAAAAGCCATGGTTATAGAAGCTTATGTTACTTGGGACTGTGTAAGACTTTGGAAATTGGAGTTTCAAGTTCTCGATTACGAGAACGAGAGTTTACATTTACGAGATAACTTAGAAGCTCTCATGTTGATAATTGTGTCATCTCTTTTCATTGTTAAGGTTTGTTCTAGGCAATCTCATGATTAGCAGAAAAGTATTCTTTTTATACTGAACAATCGCATTTCTTCATAATCTATAAAAATCTGTGCAAAAGTTTACAACAATAACAATTCTATAACAATAATTATGTAGGTACTCCTTTGGGGAAAACGGTGGTTTATTACGATTTGACTGAAAATAACTTGTATGCACGATTTTAGGGTTTGCAATGTTTGTCATGCGTTATGCACAAATTGCACAATGCAACAATGAGGTCTTAGCATTTTAGGTTAGCCTGAACTACATAGCGTTCGCTTTTATCTTGCATTTTCTTTAGCCAGGAGAGACAGAAAGAAAAGCCAAACAGATCCAGTTCACGCTTGCGCCAGACTCATGTCGCATGCGTAAATCACAGTATTATAAAAATAAATAAATTAGTATTTTACAATCACGGAACGCCGCCGCAGAAACGGGACCAGTCAAAAGCAAAGAGTCTATAGAATAATCTAATAGTACAATTTCGTACAAGTTATATTATTTTACAATAACTGTTTTCCCTTCTAGAACCTCCCGATAGGAACGGTTCGTTCGCTCACGCCGCTTTATGAGACTACTCCGGGTTGAACGATTTCAGGCGATACCGGCAAAATCACATCACCGCAGTGACGCCACTCCGCGTCATAACAGAAAATAACACCTATCCCAGTTTGAATGTAGTTTTAGCATATTGACAGTTTCGGTAAAGTAGTATTATGTTAAGAGCCGCTCACTCGTCGGATAGTATTCTGACGTCTGCCGCAGGTTGTCTCGTGGAGGGGGTCTTGGTGGTGGGGGTCTTGGGACTTTTGTGGTCGGACTGGGGCGGCGTCGGCGGGTAGATGAGTTCAGGATCTTGTGACGAAGACGCGGTTTCTTGCGTGTTCTGCGCGGTGAGCTGGTGGTGCACTTTATCCTGTTAAAGAAGTAAATACACTTTAGGTACATACGGAAAAACGTTGAAATATGTACTTGCCACTTGGAAAAATTGTTCCGACATCGATCAGGAATTTGTTAATAAGCTGCGAATTTCAAAGTACTTCAACACCTAACAGAAGTTTTGAAGTAGACGAAGCGCTCCTCCGAGAAGAGTTTTTTTAAATATATGAAATTGAGTTTTAAAACTCCTAGGGTTTTACTTATTTTTATAGGCCGCAACCGCAACTGACCGCAGGTTCCGGATGTTATATCCGTTAAATTAAAATGGATATCTATCTGCTGGGTGTTATGCGATAGATAAGAGAAATTCAATGTTATTTTAAAATCACAAAGAAAACAAGTGTCACATGTCGAGCGAGACGTTGTGCGACTGTATCCGGTGGCTCTCGTCGGTGTTGATGCCGGGGCAGATGAGGTCGAGCCCCGCGCGCTGTGAGAACTACCCTCGATATACTCACAAACATGTCGAGCGAGACGTTGTGCGACTGTATCCGGTGGCTCTCGTCGGTGTTGATGCCGGGGCAGATGAGGTCGAGCTCCGCGCGCTGTGAGAACTACCCTCGATATACTCACAAACATGTCGAACGAGACGTTGTGCGACTGTATCCGGTGGCTCTCGTCGGTGTTGATGCCGGGGCAGATGAGGTCGAGCTCCGCGCGCTGTGAGAACTACCCTCGATATACTCACAAACATGTCGAGCGAGACGTTGTGCGACTGTATCCGGTGGCTCTCGTCGGTGTTGATGCCGGGGCAGATGAGGTCGAGCCCCGCGCGCTGTGAGAACTACCCTCGATATACTCACAAACATGTCGAGCGAGACGTTGTGCGACTGTATCCGGTGGCTCTCGTCGGTGTTGATGCCGGGGCAGATGAGGTCGAGCTCCGCGCGCTGTGAGAACTACCCTCGATATACTCACAAACATGTCGAACGAGACGTTGTGCGACTGTATCCGGTGGCTCTCGTCGGTGTTGATGCCGGGGCAGATGAGGTCGAGCTCCGCGCGCTGTGAGAACTACCCTCGATATACTCACAAACATGTCGAGCGAGACGTTGTGCGACTGTATCCGGTGGCTCTCGTCGGTGTTGATGCCGGGGCAGATGAGGTCGAGCCCGGCGGCGCGCTGCACGAACTCCCCGTCGCCGCCGCGCACGACGCAGACGCCCCCCTCAGTGCGCACCACCTCCGCGAACGGCGCTAGCCACTGGTAGCACGGCTCTATGCTCTCCCAGCTGTACCCTGCACACACGGTGTATTTATTGGATTACATATTTGTAGAGACTGCCTCAGTGGCCCAGTGGTTAGCGACCCTGACACCTGGATCAAATCGGCGTTAATTCCCACCCAGGGCAAACATTTTTGTGATGAACATAGGTGTTTGCTCTGTGTCTAGGTGTTAGTACTATAATGTATCCCGCTTTCTCCCCCCCCAAGAGAATTTTTTCAGAGAATTTTAGAAAAAGATTTTCTGAAATTACTTATGTATCAGCTTTTCGAAGAGATTGCAGAGTGACAGTCGTCGAGAAAGGAATAAGTAAAATACTACTCGAATAGTTTTTGACACAGGTAATTAGCTGAAGTTTGACTAACTAATCGCGGATGTAAAATCTATAAAGTGTTCAATCAAAGTGCCTAGTAAATGTTAGTCTAGCGACGGATAGCTGGACTGTTACTGATGATTACAAACATCAAAAGATCTAGTCTAGTGTCATATAATAATTAATAAGAGCACACCTGTTTCGATAATAACATAATGAAATTGTTGTCGTCAAGATTAAAATCGGCTTTACTTATCTTCAAAGCTAGCGCGAATGAAATCGTGGAAATGAAAAGAAATCGTTTCTGCAAAAAGCCTTTATCGATTTAACAAACATCATACCTTTCAGATGGTAGTAAACAAAACTTTATTTAATCATCATCAGTCACAGCCTACTTTAATTCCACTGCTGGCTATAGGCCGGTCTTACGATACCTTTTGCATCTGCGTTTGCATCATTACGACGCCTCATGGTTCTGTGCTAATCTGTATGTGCTAATTTATAAGCATTGAATCTATCGAGTATGTAAAACCGGAGGACAACTTGACTAAAACTCGCGTGAGAATTTATTATAATGCCTAATAATTAATCCGGATATGAAGTTGCCATAAATTTATCGGTCGGACCGCTGGTGTTAGACCGGTTGCAGAGTAATCAGTACCCATTTAACAAGGAATACACGCCCCCTGTCGTAAGCACCCGCGCACTTTTACACGGGGGACACGAAATTCTCTGATGAACGACCACTAATTACTCCGAAACCGGGGTGTCGCACCGGTATAATTATCGTTAAAGTTTATCCGGATTTAATACTAGTTATATAAAACTACCTACCTTTATAAAACACTAGATTTTGCCCGCGGCTTCGCCCGCATGATATTTCGCATGATATGGCCCTACCTTACCACCCTTAATAAAGGAGTTGGAAAATAAAAAACAAAAAAAAATCGATTTGACATTTGTTTGATTTGACAGTTCTTTTTTGACATTTCTTGGAGCACACGCTAGAATAGCTCACAGATGGCAGAACTTTTCCTACTTACTTAACACTTATTGTTATAATATGGAAAATTTACGCAATATCATTATAATTAATAGCCTATGTGTTATTCTGATTTATAAGCTATATACTCATAATTGCAAAGTTTCATCTCAATCCGTCCAGTAGTTTTTGCGTGATAGAGTAACAAACATCCATCCATACATCCATCCATCCTTACAAACTTTGACGTTTATAATATTAGTAGGACGTACCTGACACCCTGACCGCGAGGTCATTACTAAAGGTGTGAGCCATCGCCGCAGCCGCGACCATACTGTACGAGAACATATTGACGTCCACGTGCAGCACCGCCAAGTCGATCAGCTGGCCGCAGACCACAAACTCCAGCGACGAGTACTGAGGAAACACAAACGTGTATCCTCTCAAGGCATTCGCCGCCACATCGCTCTCTCCCAGCAATCTGCGCTTCGCACTCCTCCCTTCACTCGCCAACTGCATATAAACATTCAGCCAGCTGTTAATCGTTATAGGCGTTATGCTCCACGACAGAATCTTCAATATCAGCAACTCTTCCAACAATATTTCGTCCGCGGTGCAAGCGCCGTCTGTCACGTATGCGAATTCGCCGATCTTTGGCGGATACACTTCTTCGACTTTCGCGGCGATGAATAGACACGTTATTCCTGGAATTGAGGCAGAAGGCGTTTTGTTACCTATTTTCGTGATGTTTCAATGAGGTCTCGAAACTCCGGATAGTAAGTAACAAAAACTGTTTACATTTAGCTGCTTAACTCACCTTAACGTGGACACTAACACAGAAAGATAGGGAAATACTTGAGGTATTCGAGATGTTGTGTTGGAGAAGGATAGAAAAAACAACCGGACAAAAAAGAAATCAAACCAAGAAGTGCTAAACATTGTCGAGGAAAAAAAGGAAGATTTTATCAGTAATCAAGAACAGAAGAGGAAAGATGTTTGGTCACCTTGTACGACATGACAATCTAATGAAGACCACGAAGAACATTTCTAGATCAAATTAAAGAAAAGGTAGATGTCATATCGTACAGGGAGGTGAAAACACTAGCAGAAGATCGCGAGACGTGGAAGTTGCTCCACCGACAAAAGCCTTGCTCTTAAGTTTATGATGATAAACTCACCTATAAGCTGCAATCGTCCTTTTTGCACATCTTCTGTGTTTGTCAGATACCGGTCTATGTAATCCACTGTGAGGTGAAACGATTCTCTGTGCAGCTTATATACTTCACATACCTGTCGAAGAGAACACCATTATTTTATCATATTTTTAAACTCGTTTTTTTTCGGTACCTCTCTAATCTCTGTCGATTGTTATAATATCTTTATAACGCGCCATAAGGATAGGCAGAAGGTAATAATTTAGGCTAACATAACAAGGTAAAAAAATCGTAATTTGTAGACACAGCAAAAGATAAAATAATACCCAATTCATAAAGACAGGATTTCACACACCGGATGCGTTTTGCGGTCAGCGGTCAGGTCAAACTGAACGCAGCCCGCACTGTGTGAATGACGTTGTCGGTCTCGATATATTTTGTAAAGATATGTGATGTGCCCTTGCCTTTGATGCCGGGGTAGGGACGTAAGGACGGACAGCGGGCGGCGGGCGGATCACGCAGTGTTTTCACTTTTAGGGATTTTGTCCTATTATAGGGCGAAAGTGCACGTTTCATGTATAAAGACAACAAAAGAACTGATTACCACTCAAATAACAAAATGCCGCTGTTTGCCCTGGCCGCATCGTCGCTCCGCTGGGCGGTTTTTCTGCCCGGACAGCCGACCGATTGCTCTAACCGACAACGTCGTTCATTCAGTTTGACCTGACCGCTGACCGCAGAACGCATCTGGTGTGTCAAATCCTTAAATGTTACTTCATGCATGACGCTTATTTCATTTTCAGGTAGAGCTATTCAGACGTTACTTTTGAATGTGATCTATTTCAGTTTTAAAGGCTTAGGAGCGTTAGATGAAACAGGTTACAAACCTTGTAACATGATTTCAAGAATGAGAAATGGATTCTTCATACCCTGAGTCTCTTAACTTTACTTTGAAGGTGCCAGTGGTGAGTGGACAGGCAGAGGACATAGATTCCGTATATTTTTGAAAAGATCTGTAATTATTGTAAACTTGTAACTCTTGTTTCTTTCTCTCTGCTGTGCTCTTGTAAGTGCGCTATGGGAAAAACGTTACTCTAAAAGCCATCAATCAGAGTTTAAGGCTGTGTCATAATAAAAATAAAATTACCTATTACAAACCCTACAAAAAGCTAGAACTGGTATTCTGATCTACATAACTGTTCATAACGTACCAAGGATACAGGCATATCACACACGCGTCCTGCCAGCCTCTCGAGGCACAAAAAATATGGCAATTTATGACCTAACAACAGCTGTTCCTAATGAGGGCTTTTCTATTCTAGTCTCGGTTTTTTGTGCGTTGATGAGTCAATAAGCGAGAACTGTCGATTAAGACTTGTTAAGAGTACATTCTATTGCTTTATTAGCATCTTTGGCCACACTTCCGGGTCCAGACACTAATTTGACAAAAAAACGTCTGACAAACTCCTTTCAACGTGGTCATGGACAATGTACCAATAGCTCACTATAGGTACATCGTGGATAGCGTTCTCAGAAATATCTGAGTGTATTCGAATCTATAACGCACTTAGGCTCTTTCGGGGCGATAGACGCTCGGTAAGAAATATTGCTGCTTTTTAGGGTTCCGTACCCAAAGGGTAAAAACCCTGTTACTAAGACTTCGATGTCCGTCTGTCTGTCTATCACCGGGCTGTATCTAATGAACCATGATAGCTAGGCAGCTGAAATTCACAGTGGATGTATTTCTGTTGCCGTTATAACAACAAATACTAAAAATAGAATAAAATAAACATTTACGGGGGGCACCCATACAACAAACGTGATTTTTAGGAGTTTTTTGCCTGCTATTAATAACGGCAAGACGAATGGGGCTCCCATACGGTACGGAACCCTTCGTGCGCGTGTCCGACTCGCACTTGGCGGATTTTTGCAAGTCTCGAGTAGTATCGTCGTCAATGCAACGTCACAGGTTATCTAATAGTTGACTTCCTGCTATTTTAGAACAAAACAGCCGAATAACTATTTTTATTGCCTGTCGCTAACTCGTTTGACTATTTATCAGGTTCAATACCTACCTTACTTCATTTATCTTATAATGGGCAGACTGAAGAAAATTAAACATTAGGTTTTGAACAGGTAATTACTCCGCGATGAAGACTATTCATATAACAATCGATTTACCGTAATCATTGTCGTCACACCATTTAAGACAAAAATAAATAGAGTCGAACAAAACAATAACTACGCGTTGTCGCCATTTTATTGAGTATGAGTAATAATAAAGGTAAAATTATACAGACAGCAGCCGTCTCGAAGCTGTAATTGCAGTCAGATTTTTTTAAAAATACTAAAAGAGCATTGTATTTCAATAATTACTTTTCGCAAAAATACGCAACACCGACTTCCACCGTGTTCAGAATTCGAATAATTTGCACGAATCCATATGACGTCCATTGTACATTTTTGTTGATTTATCAAAAACGGCTCAGCCGATTTCGATAAAATTTAAATAGGACCACTTCGGAAGTAAACTCTTTCGAACTAAAATATTTCTTTAAATCGGTTTACAATTGGCGAAAATATCGATGAACATACACAAAAAAAATACATACGGACGAACATGGTACCACCTCCTCTTTGGAAGTCGGTAAAATGATAAAGGTCTAAATTAAACTTTACTTCCGCCATCTTGAATTTCATTGACCCCACCAGGTAGCTCTCCCGATTCCCTATGACATTTGCTCAAACACTCCCCATCCAAGTTGTACCGTTTCCGAGCTATTGATGTTTCAATTTTGTATGGCGGCCATGTTTTTTGGCAATCGACAAAGCCATATATTATGAGGCGACCTTTGCACGCCAGTTAATTGCTATATTCTAAACCAATCAGAAAGTTAATCAATACATCATCCTCCTATGACATTCTGGAGACAGAAGAGCAGTTTTTCTGATACTGTCCAAAATGATGAGAGCACGAAGGCTGAGTAGTATCTTATCCAATCTTATGCCTGTGTTGTGCTAGGAGTAAAAGATAGGAGAAAATACTTATTACACGTCGCGGCATATGTAGCGCTGGGCAAGGTGTGGAGGGGATGGCTGCGCTATCTGTACTAACTTATCTGTTTATCTATTTTTATAAAATAATTTGACTTTTACGAAAAAGAAATAGGAGAGAGATAGAAGAGATGAAAGATAGAAGAGGATACTAGGGGATCAATTTCTCATAGTGTCATAGGCTTTTCATAATAATCTATCTACCTTTGTCGGCGCAGCTACATGAAATGTGTCTCGGTTTCCGAATAAGATCTGTACTAAGATCCGCATGTGCATCATAGCATGGTTCAATTAATTGGACAGAATCCTACTTGTAAAGGAAATCATCAATCTATTACGCAAATAGCTCCATATTTGTGTTAGCTTCAACTTAATCGATTTAACGGAAAATCCTCAAGTACAAGTAAAAGCTTTCAAACCGGGTTCCTTATCGCTCCATTGTAGAGGTGTTCCAGTTTCGAGGCGGACTTGGTCGAATTCAATTAGTATTAGTACTACACTGTTGTTAGTACAAGCATATGCTATATACACTTAAATTGATATGGGTTTTGTATGGGCACAACCTGTCATTATTAGATGTGGGCAGATGCCTTAATTAGGCCCCAGAGCTTTGCATGACGTTTTGTTTGGAGTACGAGATATTTTCGGTTTGTACTCGTAAGATTGTGATGGTTTTGTGAAGTCCAGGTTTTGCGTAGTTTACCTAAACTTTCGCGTTCGTGTGTGGCTCCGTACATTTTGGTTAGTTCTTCCTAGTTTCCCCAAGGGCCGCTGTACAAAAATGTATAGAGCCATTCGGAAACAGCTGTAGTTTCAATTTACGTGTAAACCTGGAATAACCCATAAGATAGATGCCATGTCGTACACGTACAGTGAGCTAAAGACACTGGTGGAGGACCGCGACACGTGGAAGTTGTTCCACCGACAAGAGACCAGCCCTTTCATTTTTTTATGAATGAATGAAATGTTTGTATTCTAAATAATCGGCTAAGTGCGAATCCGACTCGCGCACGAAGGGTTCCGTAACGTATGGAATTCCCCCTTAATATGTTTTACTTTAATTTACTAATTATTTTGAAAGGGATATACTACTTAATATTTCAAGCATCTTCCTGTTGCCGTTACTAATATCGAGCAAAAAAATCACGTTGTATGGGAGTTAACCCCCCTTTAATTTTTTTTCTATTTTTAGTATTTGTTGTTATAGCGGCAACAGAAATACGTCATCAGTGAAAATTTCAACGTTCTAGCTATTACGGTTTATTAGATACAGCCTGGTGACAGACAAACAGACCGACTGACAGACGGAGAGCGGAGTCTTAGTAATAGGTCCCGTTTTTACCCTTTGGGTACGGAACCCTAAAAACGAAAAGGGTGCAACTTCGATGTACTTACTTTATTTTGAATTTTAGTAGAGATTCAGTTTCGAAAGCAATTTATAATATTTGATATTTGGATAATTGAGTTATGTAATGCCGGCTTCTAGTTTCCTGAGAGATTGAATAGATTTTTCTAAAAGTTAATTGAGGTCTTCTAAGTCTGCGTGCTTCTACTTTGATCAAAATGTCGCTAACCATTAAGCGAGTTCGTTGGTTGACGATAGTACAATTGCTTAGGAGTGTTTCGTAAATCGAATATCAAATATCCAACTAAAAAACTGCAACTAGTTCATTTCGACGTCACGTTTTTCTTACTATACTTTATGCGTAGTAATTACACCGTAATTTAGAAATATGGTAATGTTTTGGAAATATGTACGTCATCATATTTTTTATCATTTATCTAATATATTACATGTGTTAGATATAATAATAAACACGCTAGAGCATGTTTTACAGGGCCCTGCCGTCACAGCGTACGTAAGCATTTTTAGGGTTACGTACCCAAAGGGTAAAAGCCGGTCCCTATTACTAAGACTCCGATGTCCGTCAGTCCGTCTGTCACCAGGCTGTATCTCATGAACCGTGATAGCTAGACAGCTGAAATTTTCACAGATGATGTATTTCTTATGCCGCTATAACAACAAATACTAAAAATAAAATAAATATTTAAGGCCACCTCCCATACAACAAACGAGATTTTAGAAGTTTTTCTACTCGCAATTAATAATGGCAAGAAGAATGGGGCTGAGGGGGCTCCAAACACGGTACGGAACCCTTCGTGCGCGAGTCCGACTCGCATTTGGCCGATTTTTTACAAGCTTTTATTTAACTTGCAATGTCTAACCGCAGTTCGGGTGGAATCTTGCAAGTTGACCAACTTCCCGGTTTCCGATGAAGCTGAAATTTTGCACGGAAATGTAAATCGGGTGACAATGTAATAATAGGCGTATCATGGTGCTGATCTGATGATGGAGTCGGAAGGTGGCCAAAGGAACTCCTGTACTAAGCAAGATAGACCCGTGATTGGGCTCGTTTTACTTGTCTTTGCTGCTACATGATATCCAGGATCTCAAAAGCTTGTATAAAAGTTATATTTTTATAATAATTTATTTATTATCTGATAACTCAAAATGTCAGTCTAGTAGTTTTAGACTGCGCTTCGCGATTGCACGAATTGATACTTGATGTTATAGGCCGAACAAACTTCTTGGCAGCTATTATGTTAGCTATAAGCTATGGAAAACCCAATCCTGACTGAAGCTGCTTGAGTATTGGGTTATCCGGGTTATCCGGAGCTTATAGTAACTAATATCACAGCCGCCAAAAAGTTTGATTTTATTATTACAAGGCCTATACTCAAAATGTCCCAACGAGTTAAGGAGAGTGCTAGTCTCTTTGCGTGTAGAATCAAGAATGAAAATCTCCTTACGGATCATCCAAAGTTACTGACACTACCACAGCGGATTAACAAGTTTAAATAGCAGTGGGCAGGGCACATAGCACGCAGAAACGACGGCCGATGGCAAGCGTAGCGTAGCACGTTCACTGACAAGGTGGACATCACCTATTCATCGATCTCATAGACAGCAGGTTTAGCCGCAGGGACGCGCTGGATGCAAACCGCTTCTAATAAAACTAACCAGTTTTAATCAGTTTTATAGTACGTCCTTTAGTTCTTTTGCCGCTACAACAACAAATACTAAAAACAGAACAAAATTAATATTTGAGGGGGGCTCCTATACAACAAACTTGATTTTTTAGCCGTTTTTCGCTTGATATTTATAATGGTAACAGGTAGATGCTTGAAATTTTCACAGAATATTTAGTTGCATATTCACTTCAATAATAATAAATATTTAAGAGGGGCTCCCATACAGTACATTCGGAACACTCCGTGCGCGAGTCTGACTCGTACTTGGCCGATTATTTTTGTGTAATTATGCTCTTCAATATTTTCGTCAATTGTGAACCGGTTTAAAAAAAAATCTTTTTTATTTTGAAAGGTACACTTTTGAGGTTGTACCATTTAAATTTTATCGAAATCGGCTGAGCCGTTTTCGAAAAATCAACGATAATGTAAAAATTACTACACGGATCACACATCGATTCGTATTTCGTGCGAACTATTCGAATTCTGTACCTACACGGTTGAAGTCGGTTATATGTAATTTTTGCCGAAAAATCATGATTATTTCTATCTAGGTTTGATCATCGAAGTATATTCTTACTAGCGACCCGCCCCGGCTTCGCACAGGTGTATTATACATATAAACCTTCCTCTTGAATCACTCTATCCATTAAAAAAAACCGCATCAAAATCCGTTGCGTAGTTTTAAAGATTTAAGCATACAGACAAACAAACAGACAAAATAGCGACTTTATTTTATACTATGTAGTGAAGCTTTGCAATATAAAAGAGCAGGCAGCTGACGTTTTACGTGAAAACCGCGACGGGAGAGTCGATAAGTAACTTTCATCCAACAATCGTAATATTATAGACAATAGATAGCAGAGCAGACATTTTGGTATCTTAATATATATAAATTACGCGTCACGTTGTTTGTCCAGAATGGACTCCTAAACTACTTAACCAATTTTAACCAAACTTTGCACACTGTGCAGTTTGATACAACTTGAGAGATAGGTTAGTTTATACCTCAATTTAGGTATAATAGCAAATGTTTATTATACTCTTAAAATCTGTCCGTACCGGGGCGAAGCCGGAATGGGCCACTAGTATATGTCACATGGTTATCAGATTGTAACGGTATGCTAATTCACGTATGCTCGAATGCCGTAGCACCAGGATCCGCGCTAAAATATAATTCCATACCACTCAGATATTCATAGTCGTGCTGCGTACAAAGCCGCGCAGATCGTAATTAAATAAAAATACCAAATTGTATAAAAATAACCCGAAATCTCTTACGTTTCAGCAAAAAGTCAGGTGAAATAAAAGATAACCGTAAAGCAGGAAAAAAACCCAATGGTGGTGGATAGGAATCGTTCAGAATCGCGTTGGTTAAGAGGTCGACGTACCTACCTACATCGCAAAAAAGGGGTCAATGACCTCCGTTACATCACTTCCTTTGATACGGGATCGATAAAAAAAATGACAATCGTCTTACCTTCTCCCATTAACCTTCTGCAGCGTGAAAATCAGAATATCATGTTCATTATAGTGTGTGTTTTCCTATTCAACTCTACATTTCTACACTTCAGTTCTAGACTATGCTGAAAATCTGCCTTTTCAGGGAAATACCTAGTTTAGAAATGTTGACAATAATAATTGGGAAACTTATTGAACAGAATGGAAATTCTAAAATATTTTTATCATATCCTCATTATCATAATCTCAAGGTTATCTAAAGGTGAAGGTTGTATAGCTAAAAGTGCATATTCTAACAAATCCTGTATGTGGTTTATACTAAAAGATAACTGTAAAGAGAATATAATAGGGCCTTCTTACTTTGCACCAGGATTTACTGGAACTGTGCTGTTTTAGAAATTTTTGAAATGTTCATGTCTATGAATAAAATAGAACAATGATGTTCAGGGATAGCTTGACAGTTCTTTTCAGAGATATCTATGTTCTAATTTTATTATTACTGTGCTTAATAGCAAATATACACTCTTAGATCTAAGTAAACTTCAATATTCATTACATTCGCTTATAAGCTTATAACTAAAAAGACCTTGAAAGGTTTGTTCACTGCTTCTTAATTTCAAGGGACATTAATTCTTAATGACAATAGCCAGTCCAAACCAGCCAGCTAGTATCTGCAACATCCAGGGATTTGCCAAGATTGTTAAATGTGTACCTATGTAATGACAAAGACCTGTCAAGCTTGGCTTTTCCGGTTCAGTTTCTTCTCTTCCCACAGAGCAATTGGAATGCTTTGTCTTTAAGGATGTGTAGTTCCTAAGCTGTAAATAACATGGTATCAGTTTCTAAGCTACTGCTTTGTATGGTACCTACCTCATTGAGCCAGTCTAGCAGGATGGCCCTCATGCGAAGCTGTAGGTTGGGGTGGTTCTCAAACATGTTGGGGTTCCGTTTGGCGGCGGAGCGCGCGTCACACTCGCACATGCTGGTCCATACATCACTAGGGTCAGCCCAGGACAACCCAGGGAAGGGGCATTTACGCTTGGGCTGGCTCGGGCAGGGGGGCTTGTTGGGGCTGCAATGGGGCTCTCATTACACATACAGCTACTGAATAAAATCCTGCCTCTATTCTAAATTGTGCATTGTTTTGTTTAGTCTATTCGGAAGTCCATGGTAGTCTAGAATCAACAGTTAGGCAGGTACTTAGGCGTAGGTTCACATTCCAAGTCAAAACAAATTGGATGTCAAGTAAGATGTACATTTTAGTAGGTCCTAAGCAGCTGATGTAGACTCAGCATATTTGAATACAGCAATAAAATTGCATTTATGCACATGAGACAATTAACTTCGATTGAGAAACAAGTCGACAACAGCAATCTAAGTTGCTCCACTTCAGTCCACGCCTGACACAGATTCACTTTTGCATATCCAAATGTTTACTGAAATTTTGAATGGATAAGCAGCTGATGAAGTCATAAGTTGGCACTTATCTAAATATGCAACCCGCCTATCACATTCTATAAATAACTGGTATTCAATGTGAGCTCTTGCTAAAAATATTTTTAGGGGCCTCAATTGCAATCTGCCTGGGATTAAAGCTTATGAATTGGAAGGTAAATTACTGGAAACTTACTTAGTTCTCTTATTGGAGTGGGGGGTAGATTCTCCCCTTGCAACATTTTCTAGAGGGCTCAGTACACAATCTACACTCGGTGGGCTCAGGAAACTGTCGGGGTTGAGGTCTAGGTCTGTGTACACACTCGGCTGTTCATCATACTGGGAGCCCTCATCGTCACTGGAGCAGGAGGATGACTCCACTACTACATTCTGTGCTGGTTGATCACACAATTCGTCTTCAAGCTTAGGTGATATCTTCACCGGTGGCATATTCTCAAGCTACAAATTAAATAAGTACAAACTGTAGACATGATTTACATCAAGAACTTTGAATATATTAAGCTAGATACAGACCTCATCGTCAGTGGAGTTTCTTTTCCGTTTTAAGGTCATATACTTGTCAGTCTCTTCAGAGCAGGAACTGTGAACAAGTGGTCGACAGTGGTGAGTAAACAAAACAGACCAAGGTCAGTTACTCATTGAAACAGGGGGCTAGTGTGTACATACCCGGTCTGTGCCATTCTGCTTGGTGAAGTCTTATGGCACTCTATTCCCGCTGCCTAAAACATATTTGCAGGTTCAATATCCTGAACGACACACTCAATTAAAATATTAGAACTAAGCGCAAATAGTCTGAAATTACCGCATGTCATGTTCAAGATGCAAATAGGGTTATGTCACTTGACGACCGCTATTGAGGGCAAATATCCAATTTTATCGTTGAATACATTAAACACCGATGTAATGCATGTATTTCAGATGAGAATAAAACGTATTATCATGGAATAATCTGGCTTAAAACACGGTCTATCGAGGAATGTTCCCGCAGCGTGCCCCCTGCTGATTGGCGGGAGATTTTTTTCAGAGGGATATTTGAGGTGGTAATAACAATAAATATTTCCGATTCTCGGTTGATTTAGTCACTACAGTTCATAAACTATCGATTAACATCAAGAAATAGTGGAAAAGTGTTAATCAGCTGCTGTAAAAAATGCCACGAATCCGTCACATTCGCGCGCGAAATCCTCCCGTCAGCGCCATTAGACACGTCGCTAGCTTGGGTTTCTCGCCACATCCACTTATGGAAATTGATAAAAATAGCACTAGCACCACATGATATCGTCACAATAGAGTTACTTTACTGAAATATCATCTTTCAAACTAAAATAAATGCACCCTATACGATAGAATCGTTGACAACTTAATTGGCTTGGCTTATCGCTCACCAAAGGTTTCTAACCTATTTACAGTTGCAAGGCGTAGAATCACTATGAATTTACTAATTCCAAAACACAATCCGTATCTTATAGTCTCTAATAACTGTATTAAAACATACCTGATCATTCACAAATAATTCCAAATCAATCAAAACTCGATTTACTCGGACACTAGATACGAGGAGTAATCTTTTATCACAATTGATGGTATTTTAGTAACTTTTAACACACTATAGTCTTATATTCTTTGGATATATGTAAATGTAGTACACAAAAGGTAATTTTTCTACATTTACAAGTCCTTTTTCAGTTTTTCACGGCTCGATAACGCCCGGCTTTCCGCGCGAAAATGTCGCGGCAATTCTAGCTGCTCGGTGGGTTTACAAGTGACTAACTTCACGTTTGTTTCTTCTGAAAATTTACGTCAATAGTTTGGTTAGTTTCGTTTTACGTAGAAACTTATGAACCACATTAAAATAAATAAAAAGTTGAATTTTACATAAGATCCAAAAAAAAAAATTGTAAATATTGTCCGTGCTATTACTACTGTGTACTATATATACACATTCTTTAAAAAAATAAGCGTAAGCACAAGGAAACTAATATATTTGAGTAAAATTACACTTCTTTGTGCCTAATTTTGGTGCAAATGATATGATCATAACATTAAAAATCTTGGCGATGCTATTTTGAAACGAATAGAGTAAATAGATAAATAACATTCACATGGTTCCAAAATATTATTAAAATTACCTCAGAAATGTACGTAGCTTGGAACGGTTTTCGTAAATCAATGTCTGTCACTGATTGGCTAATAACTTAAAGATGGCGTTTCATCGTTGCCAATAGAAGCAACTTTTTTGAAGTTGTTTGGTTGGATTCATTGAAAATACCCATCCTCACTTCAAACTACAGCTGGGCGCCAGCTGATAGAAAATTGAGCGAGAAAAGTCAATAGAGGTGCGCTTTTCCAGTACCGATATCGTGGCTATACATCGATTCGGTACTCAAATTATGTGAAGAACAGCTGGAATTTGCGTAATTATCGTGTTTATGATGGCTACGCAAAATATTGCTGTAAAGTTATGCGGTATACTTCAAGCACAGGGTAACGAAGGTATAGTAAACACATTTGCGTCTTAATCCGATGTTTTTGTATGAAATAGCATTGTTTATTATTGCAATGATCTTTACTTAATACTTCCAGAGGTAACCGCAAGAGAATGGCGTTTATTAGGTCAAGAACAAGACGGTTCACAGCTGCTAACTTGGATATCAGACAAAGATGGCCAGGAGGTTTTAAATATCGGTGTTTACACTAATAGGACTAAAGTGCTTGAAACTCTGCATACTTTCAACGACAAGTTGAACATAATACAGGCGTCAGTAAATGCTACAAGAAGTTTACTAGTCTATGTGGTGAAATCAACACCTGATGATGCAGAGGTGAAGGAGTCATTATATTGTCCATATTTGATTTGTTTACTGCCGGATAAGAAATGTGACCCAGAGGAAATAGAAGCCGGCTCAACAAAACAAACAATGGTGCAGTATGTCTACGGGAAGAGCAATAAATACAGTCCTGGGATAAGAAATGATAGATTCATATTATTCAAACATTTGGAATGTAAGTTTCTACTTTTACTCCATTTTTTATTTAATAAAGTTTTACTGAATGAGGACATTCGCAGAAGAACCAAAGCTATCGACATAGCCCAGCGGATTGGCAAGTTGAAATGGCAGTGGGCAGGCCATCTAGTTCGGAGAACTGATGACCGATAGGGTCGTAAGGTTCTCGAGTGGAGACCATGTACAGGCAATCGCAGTGTAGGATGTCCTACCTGACCTATGAGGTAGACAGATGATCTCATTAAGACTGCAGGATCACCCTGGATGCAAGGCGCTTCTAACTGGTCTTATTAAAGATCCATAGGGTGGCCTATGTCCAGCAGTTGATCTCACATGGCTGACAGATGGATGAAAGGTTTTATTGACATCTTAAATATGTTTATTTCTAGGTATAAAGATTTATCGAACACCCATGTTTCTGAATGAATGCGATGATGGGTCAGAGAAGTGGGGCTTTGATGGTATTTATCCAGAGCCCGAGACTATAGTGAAGGTGTTTTCCTGGGCCCAATGGGATTGTGTCAATCAGGTCTGTGCATTACTTTATTTTATTGATTTTTTAAGAAACTATATTAATTTATGTGCCCCCTCCTAAGAATCAGGGGTTTTAAAACCTAATTTCTAATACCTACAAGAAAAACAGTAAAAAATGGCTACAAATTGATAATACTTAATCCTTTTTTTTAACTTATTCATTCTGTCCCACTCCTGTGCAAAGGTCTCCTTAATTTTATCTTTAAAAAATAATATCACGTCATATCAAATAACCCTTTATTTAGAACTTGAATTTTTGATAAAGTAGTTTTTTTTTGCAATCAGCAAGATTCACCCGTGATACTGGTTACTGGGATTATTTTGCATGTTCCCCTTTTATATGATGACAATACCTATCACCGTTATTTGATACTGATTTGCTGTGTCAATAAATGCCAGATTAATGATGATCCAATAACTTACTTTAATATTACCGATTTATAGCAAGCTTACTTTCATCATCTGTGAATTTATAAAACATTTATATAGCCATTATTGAATAAGGATGTAACTCTATAAAAACTTAATTCCTCCTCTTTTAGTTAATTTTTTTAACTTTCATATTATGGGACAAAGATAATAAATCTATATCTATCTTCTATCTAGTTTTGGAAAAATGAATCGCCATCGCGCGTGAACGGACGATTTAGCTAATAATTTTTTGTTGTGTCTGTTATTGTCAGGAGAATGTTCTTATGAAAGAAAAAAAAAATTGGCCGGAAAGATTCTAAAAAGATCATTTTCATTTTCCTATAAAAAATGTTCCTACATGAAGTTGCTGTATCTACCGTTGGTGGCGCTAAACGCCATCGAAATTAGAATTGATCGAATTAGTGAGATAAAGGTAATATGAAGTTCATCGGATCAGCTAGAATAAGTATTGTATAAAAATAATTATTTTTCGCAAAAAATGGTAAAACCGCCTTCCATCGTGTACAAAATTCGAATATTTCGCTCGAATTGATTACATTATTGTTGATTTTTCAAAAACGGCTCAGCCGATTTCTGTAAAATTTTAATGGTACCACCTCGGCAATATACCTTTTCGAACTAAAAAATAATTTTTCGATTCTGTTCACAATCGACGAAATTGTCGATGAAAATACACAAAAAAAATACATACAGACGAACATAGAACCTTCTCCATTTTGGAAGTCGGTTAATGAATCGAAATAATTTAAATTTAACTATTAAAATAAAATTAATTTTTCCTTACAAAATGTTCCTACACATGAAGTTGCCGTTGCCTGGCCATTGGTGGCTCTAAACGCCATCGAAATTAGTGTGTCAGTTGAAGGTGATATGAAGTTCACCGGGTCAGCTGTTATGAATTTGCAGGTGCTGTATTACATCCACTACCGGCCGCCGACGCAGAGTTTCGCCGAGGGGGAGGAGGTGAAGTCGCCGTGTGAGATGACGCCCACGCTGTCTGCCTTCCAGTTTCACGCCGATTTGCCATATGAAACAGTTGTAAGTAAAATTTTACAAGCTTTTATTTAGTGTAGCGACCCGCCCCGGATTCGCACAGGTAATACTATCATATAAACATTCCCCTCTATCAACTCTATCTATTTAAAAAAAACCGGCCAAGTGCGAGTCGGACTCGCGCACCGAGGGTTCCGTACAAACCTGCAAGGTTTACAAAGTTCGTTCATTACGACAAAAAAAGTAATAAGTTTATATTTATTAAAAAATATATATTTTGTAATGTAACTAAAAATTTAAGGTTTTCGGAATTTTTCCTTTATGTGTGCTATAAAACGTTGCTTCATGCCAAATTTCAAGATTCTAGGTCGACTGGAAGTACCCTTTAGGTTTTGATTCCCTTGCGAGTACTTGCGAGTTTCAAAATTTGCGGCATAAACGGCTGTATCTTTTGATTGCGTTGGCTTAGAAGTTTGATTTTTTCACAGCTTCAAGGGACAGTAGACCTGAGTAATTGATATAAATTTCAGCTTCATACCTCCACGCGTTCCTGAGAAAAAGGGTCTTGACAGACGGACAGACGGACAACAAAGTGATCCTATAAGGGTTCCGTTTTTTCCTTTTGAGGTACGGAACCCTAAAAACTCATCAAAATCCGTTGCACTACGTAACGGATTTAAATTTTCATTTAAAGATATGCAAACATGGGGACAGACATCGGGAAGCGACTTTGTTTTATACCATGTAGTGATATTGTCATCAAATCTTTTAAATTAAAGATCTTGCAAAGTGGGCTCAGACTTTGTACAAGCCCAAAAAACATGCATAGCCCAAAAAATCTTTAAAATATAGTAAATAAATTCACAGAAAAAACTACGGTAATAATTAATTACAATGGAATTTCGTATTTTCTAATGTGATTTTTATTCAAGGCATATTTTAAATGCAAGGCAAGTTCATATTTTACAAGCACTGTCAAAAGATAAGAAGATCTGAAAATATGAAATTCCTTTAAATTTTGATTTTTATTAAAGAAAATAATGGGAAAATCTTTCCAAATTTTACATTGCTTGTAAAATAGATTTTCCTATTCTGCGTTATATTTTTTATATATCGCATTATGATGGCGGCCTTGAACAAAAATCAAATTAGAAAATAAGAAATTCCTAAATAATTAAGCATTAAATACCGTTGTTTTTTTCTACGAATTTGTTTCCCATATTTTAAAGGGCGAATCAAAATTCTTGGTGGATGTCAAGTTAGCTACAAGCTGCATGAAATTCAATCCTCGTGCAAGCTTCAGTGTAGTACCTACATTCTAACAGTATGGTTGGTTGAGAGCAGCCTCATGTTGCTCACCGCCCGCCGTATGGTATGCTAAGCGCCACACAAATCGGCGGATGAGAAGTTAGCCGCAGATGACACTTCGCTGTGATTCGCTAATTATTGCGCATGTGTGCACAATGCCGACGCCGCGTGGCGTAGTGGTGAGCACGGGCGTAGGGAGCGCACGGAAGGCATGAAGTTGGCGGGAGCGGGTGTGCCTCGGCGTCTCGTTTCTCTGGCTCCCGCGCATACCTATATTTCGACTTTTGTGCAGCGTTCTGCGCATAAACTTCCCATCCGCCGATTTGTGTGGCGCTTAATATACAGGGTTATTTCTAACCAATTAGCATCCTTTCGGGGGCTTATTCTGTACATCAAAACTAACAACTTTTATTCTACGACTTTTATTAATTTTCAAAAAAAAAGTTGTTGTTCCATGGAAAAATGTCGTTCACCCTCGACAAAATGAACAGCAGATTTTTTTTTTGAGTTTTAATAAAAGTCCCTTTTATGGTGGACATTCCGCGCATTAGAACCAAGCGTTTTTTTTTTTTTTTTTTTTTTTTTTTTGTTCCTCTTGTACTTCCCCCGACATAAGTCGGAGACATTGTCAAGCTGAACATTTGCTTACGCGGTTTTCTGTTTTATTAATAATAGGCCAATTAGATTGCCTCATGCAAGTTTTATAATGTGTGAGCATTAATGTGACATGAATACACAATAACATATATAATAATAATAACATAGCTTCGAATATAATATTATAGTTTATACGTTTAATATATTATGTTGAAAAGAGAAAAGAAAGCTTAGATTAAATTAATCCTAATTCAAATTATAAAACACCAGTGCCAAAGCCAGACACTATTAACTCATCTTACTACTAATTACACTTAATATTCATCTTTTATACATATATATATATATATATGTCGCGGATTCAGATGGATTAGAATCCGCGTGGTTATCGTCGTTGTCCGCCATCGTCGATATTATCACTAGTCAGTGCGCACAAGTGGCGCAGGCGCTGTCTCGAGGAAGACTGACTGAAGTGAATTCAAGTCAGACCTCGAATGAACGCACTACTGACCGATAAAAGACAACTTCATTCGATCATCCATTCAATCAACACAGAAAACAAACTCTTGCGTTCACACTGTGTTGCCATTGGAATCGATTGAAAAACTACTCGAATAAACCAAAATAAAACATTCCTCTAACACGGCCATTCTGCCATTCAACGCGCTCTCGCGTTGTTTTCCAATATGAAATTTAACAGATACCAATCAACAACACAGCCATAGCGTTAGTTCAGTCCGTAGCTTTCAACCGCAGACGATTTCAAAGAGATTTAAGTCGTTTCAATGACAAACGCAAAGCGTAAAGCTTTCAGCATAACATAGTGGGCAACACGAGTCTTCTACTCAGCTTGGCGCAAAGCGTCGTAAGCTTTCAGCAACCAGAAGTCAGTACGAGATACCGTACAAACTTGTAACACGTGAAGCGTTGCAGCTTTCAACGATACCGTCGGACAAAGCGGCAAAGCTTTCAATCCGTAACTCCAGCAAAGCGTAGCAGTTTTCTTCAACCAGAAGTAGTACAAGCAGTACAAACTTGTAACACGTAAAGCGTTGCAGCTTTCAACAATACCTTCGGACAAAGCGGCAAAGCTTTCAGTCCGTAATTCTAGTAAAGCGTAGCAGCTTTCAACAACTCGCATGAGGACAAGCCTCCCAACAAAGCGTTAAAGCTTTCAATCTGTAATTCTAGTAAAGCGTAGCAGCTTTCAACAACTCACATGAGGGCAAGCCTCTCAACAAAGCGTTAAAACTTTCAATCTGTAATTCTAGTAAAGCGTAGCAGCTTTCAACAACTCACATGAGGACAAGCCTCGCAACAAAGCGTTAAAGCTTTCAATCTGTAATTCTAGTAAAGCGTAGCAGCTTTCAACAACTCACATGAGGACAAGCTTCTCAACAAAGCGTTAAAGCTTTCAATCTGTAATTCTAGTAAAGCGTAGCAGCTTTCAACAACTCACATGAGGACAAGCTTCTCAACAAAGCGTTAAAGCTTTCAATCTGTAATTCTAGTAAAGCGTAGCAGCTTTCAACAACTCACATGAGGACAAGCCTCCCAACAAAGCGTTAAAGCTTTCAATACAACAGCTTGTCAATCAGCAATAATCACAAAGTCGTTTATTTAACTTGATTCACATTATTATGGTGAATTTAAACTATCCATAGATAGACACAACAAAACACAATTCTAACAAATCTTCTACTCATCATATTTACAGAATCAAAACAGTAATGCTTCGGTTTTAGTTCAGAGAGTCGAGTGGGAGTTTTGCGAATCAAATCATATTACTTTTACGTCGCGTTGACCAAGCGCGCCGAGCACACCTGCGTGCACGACACACACACTTGACTAAGCCAATCACAGACGTTGCCGCGCTTGTTTTGATCGGTTTGGCGCTCGTTATATTACCGTAAAAAAAAAACTCACACTGGCCTATTCAGTTTTCCGTAGGAAACACAAGATGGCGCTGTGCCATTTCCATAAAAATCATTTCAAACTTAAACGCGATCGAGCAGATTTCGAACATTGTTAAAATCTGCCACTCAGCCCTCAGCTAATTTAGTTATTAATCGTCGTTTAACTTGATAGGACCCAGACATTTGGATAGTTCTGACAGGCTAAATGGTTATAATTTACGCAATATTTAATGGCAAACGCACTGGCCACGCCCCATGATATTGGTTCAACCAAGGACCGCTATACTTTTTTCACAATTTATTTTACGGGAATTTCTTTGAACCAAAATCAGATCACCTACTACGAAAGAATGAATCGCGACATTGTTGGCGTCAAAAACGTGCGCTATCTTTTGCTGCTTACTCGTCCATCCTGCCTTTTGCTGTAAGCTCTGTCCGTGGTAAATCTGGTTCAACTTTTGAGTTTGTAGTGAGAAAGTTTAGGTTTGGTGGACGCTTGTTGCAGCCTGCCAAATATTGGAAAAGGAAACTGCGCTTTTAGAAACTGCAATATAGAGTGAGATAAACGTCGCCTATAACAGACTTCCAAAATTTAAGTAGGTACCCTCATTTAATTTGTCGTACCTAACTAAAAAAAAAGTTGGTAAGTACAGACATGATCCGCTCAACCTGTACCTACGTTAGCCCGACTGGTGCCACTGGCGATATTTCGTTTGTAATTTAGGATCTTTGAAACCTTTTGTTCGTTCGTTTAGTTGTTTTGTGAAACAAATAGCTAGAAATCAGAATGCCCAGGTTTATGCCCACTAAGCATGAAACCCGCAATAAGTTGTATTAAGTTCGTATATGGCACATTTGTAAATTTCAAACATCATGTTGCAGGAACACGTCAGTTGCATAGATTTTACTATTATGTTGAAACCCACCAAAAAGTTATTTTATTATGTTACTGCTATACTTCGCATGAAAGCTCACACTTCAACTTTGCAGGGATACAGCCTCCGAAACATACCCAAACTCAAGTAATTAACTTTGTTGCAAAAACGCGATTGGGACGCCACAAAAATAAAACTTTGCAGGAACATAATTTTACCAACTTCACCGCCTGGCATTGCCTGCACTTTACATGTGAAAGTCACTGACATGTTACACTGCAACATCGCGACAATACGCCTATCGTCAATTCGTCACTTCTTCCTTCAACAGTCCTACAACATTTCGAGTTCTTTTATTTACCTTACCTATGCAATGTTGTTGGAACTTAATTTTCGAAAGTAACCAGATGTTACTGTAGAGTTTCTTACTTAACATTGAAAACCAGATGGCGCCAGCATCGCACACTGAAATTCCGCATCGCGGTGGCGTTGTGCTTGCAGAAACCGGTATCGCCATTCGCGAACTTGATCAAAACACTCATTATAGCGGATAGAGAAAAAGTCTCACACACACCCGCCTCTAGGACTTGTACTCAGAACTACAGCCCCAACAAAATTTAGAAAAAATGATTTTTTAGAAACTGAAAACCTACAAATGCAACTTTGCGACAACCAAACAAATGCAAGCCACGTGCAAGTTTCACTTGTAACCTCTTAGCAAGATAGATGAGAATTTAAAGTTGTGGAAATGTTAAACGTTATACTTGCGGAAAGTAAACTTTACAACTTTCAGATATGTTTCATGTGTAATGTTACTGCAACTTCGCGTTTTAAAGCTATAAAAAGTTTTGGTGATCAGCTCTGGGCAAGCTACAGGGTTCATCTACAGCGCGGCCGTTAGGGCCTCGTTTCAAGCCCGCTATAAGCCTGCATGAACGCCGCAACCCTACACCTGCAAGTTACAAGCTCGTTGATGTTACTCTCAGTAATGTCACTGCAACCTTTGCTTGCTTAGCGGGTGACAATATGAAAATTCGGTCGGTTTGTTACTTGCCACTCAAGAGACACTGAGTGATACCTTCATCTTTAGCGCTGTTACGGAACAGCAGACAATGTCGTTTTAAATTAACTAAGTTATTAAAATAGTGACATCGGCAATCTGTTGGTGAATTGACTTTAGGTTTCTTAAAATTAGAAGATTATTCACTTTTCGATTTATCATTCTGTCACTTAAAGCAACCGTGAGGCGCCAACCTGGCCACACAAAAACAACAAGCCGTCATTCACCTCCAAAAATTATCCGACACGTGTTTTCTTTTTGATGTACTCAGCAATTCAATCTCCAGGATTACACGTCCTAGTTTTCACAGCTTTTTCAAATGACTTCAAAGATACAAGCCGCCAAAATGTCACATTTTTATGCAATAACCTGGTCGAAACCTTAAACCAAAAACCCTTCCTTAAAAAAAACAAGACGCACAAGAGCGCAATACCCATTTAAGCGACTGGCACCAAAAACGCAAAATTCCGCCACAATTCAATAGACAAAAAGAGCCTTCCCCCGGAACGCAAATTCTATCAAAAATGAACCGAACATCCCCTCAATGTTCCACAAAAAACGCGAAAACACCGGTCGATTCACGATCCTCTTCAGTTTTTTAATTATCGGGTAAATGCTCAAATGTCTGTCGAGTGCCACAAAATTACTAGGGGTATTTTTAAGTAATTCCGAACGTACCTGAACATCCATGATGCCGGATATAACTACCTCGATTTTGTTAGACTCGCTCCAGCCGGTCTCCAGTCGATCAATTAGCGCCAACTTGTTGCTCGAATACTCGATGTAGGTAGTCACCTGGTCACTTTTTTAGTCCACCATATCACGGAACAAGTCGTGGAACCTCTTCGTTGCCGCAAACTGCCGAGTGAGTCGAATCTTCAGTTCTTCCCAAGTGGTACACAAAGGGTAAGAACGCGCCGGCCATTTCTTCGCACGTCCTTGCAAATGCGTGAAACAAGCATTTCTGGTCTCGTAGTCTGTCCATGAATTGTTTTTCCGATGATGGTCGATTTCTTCACACCATTGAGCCGCGGTAAATTGACACTCATCGGGATCAAATGGCGGTAGGTAAATCTCGCTGGCCTTCAATTTTCTTGGTTCAGAAGCACTCGTAGACGGTTTCTGGTTAGTCTGGATACACGACATCATATTTTACAAAAATGCCGCCCACGTATCGCTATCTGGCAGGCTATGTCCATCATTTCTCGACGTCGATGGTTCTTTCGGGATATTTTCTTGATCTTGATATCCCGGCGTAAAATATCCTTGGTTATGGGTAGCTGGTGTCACGGTAGACGCGCAGGGTGCTTGTGGAAGTGATCCCACCGCTGCTGTCGCGGATTCAGATGGATTAGAATCCGCGTGGTTATCGTCGTTGTCCGCCATCGTCGATATTATCACTAGTCAGTGCGCACAAGTGGCGCAGGCGCTGTCTCGAGGAAGACTGAAGTGAATTCAAGTCAGACCTCGAATGAACGCACTACTGACCGATAAAAGACAACTTCATTCGATCATCCATTCAATCAACACAGAAAACAAACTCTTGCGTTCACACTGTGTTGCCATTGGAATCGATTGAAAAACTACTCGAATAAACCAAAATAAAACATTCCTCTAACATATATATCGATGTACACATTTTTTTTTCGTTTTTTTTTTATTATTTTTTTATTTTATTTTTTTTCCTTTTTTTTATTATTTTTATTATTTTTTTTTCTTTTTTTTTTATCATGTCATTATTTTCGTGTAAACATAGGTAGGTACTTATAACTAGTACAGTATAATATAAAATTAGTCATGTTCTTTTTTTTTATTTTAACATTCTATGTCTCAGTTTTTTATCTACATTCTTTATTATTATCTGGCCCATAACTTTTGGGTTATTTCAAAGCGTTTAAATGAGTTATTCATGTATAATACCATGCTTACACTCATTTAAGTCGGATTGACAGCTTAGTATTAGAAGAGTGCAAATATTTACACTATATTTGCATCTCTTACAATTTTGGTTAGTAGAATTGTATATTGAGCTTATTTCTATTTTTAGTTGATTTTATTAATACCTGTTATCTGCTTTCCCATTTATACTGTACAAAAGCTAGGGTCTATATGCAAGTAATATATTCATAAATATATGTTACATATAGTTTTCATAAACGGTTTTTATATGTACGTCTTATTATGTACATTATCTTATCTTATATATACATTTACACTTCTTTTCTAATTATATTTACATAGTTTAAAATAAGAAAAATTATAGACTTATACGAGTATTGTCCATTAAATTGTTACTTATTTCTTTTGTTACATTTTCTTGTTACATATTTACAGAATTCAAGGAAACGCTCTCTGCCATCAAAATCCCCCAGCCACTCACTCAAATTGTTTCGCTTTAATTCTTTTCCAAATTCTATCTCCAGCAGTGTTCTTTTCAGTATGTATACAGGGCAGTCAACGATGGCGTGGATGGTGCTTTCATCTTCCTCCGGGTCACAGATGCATCCAGGTGAGGGCTTAATTTAAAATCTATTAAGGTACTGCGCAAAACCTCCGTGTCCCGTGAATACCTGTACCAACTCCTGGGTAAGTTTAATTTTCTTGAGTTGCTTGTGGGCCGTCTGGACGTCTGGAAAAAACATTTTTGTGGTTCCTGCTGTCTCTCCTTCAGCATATCTTGCCTGCCACTTGAGAATACTCTCGTTTCGCACTATTCGCTTCACATACGAGACGGGACATCTGTCATAGTGAGCTGCAGTGTTCGTCCTTGTTGCAGCTTCCTTGGCCAAAAAGTCGGCTCGCTCGTTGCCCTCAATTCCGATGTGTGCTTTCACCCAATACAGGTTAATTATTTTGCCCTGATCTTTTAGTTCTATCAAATTTTTTCTACATCGAAAGGCTATTGGGTGGAACGTATCACAGTTTTGCAATAGTTCTAGTGATGATTTTGAGTCACTCAGTATTGTTACTTCCGGTTCGTTTGTTTTCAAGGCTTCTATTGTTGCATAGTACAGGGCGTACATTTCCGCTTGGAACACTGTACAATATGATTCCAGCTTAAGTTTTTTTGACTTAATTTCTTTTCCGTCTTTCCACCAAGAGAGGGCTGCCCCTACTTTACCGTCTAACTTGCTCCCATCTGTGAACACTAAGAGTCCCTTCAGGTTGAATGCCTTGAGTGTTTCCTCTGTCCAATCCTCGATGCATTTGAATTCCAGACTAGGATTTTTGGCGGGATGGATTGTGCTTAGAAAACTTTCTCGCGTCTCTATCTGACGACCCGCAATGTACTCAAAAGGTTTTCCTCTCCTAGCTTCAAATATCTGAGCAGCTTCATGAACTCTCATATCCAAAGGGATCAAGCCGGACAGCAAAAGAGCGGAATTTAAAGATACCGTGCGGTAAGATCGACAAATTTTTTGAGCGAAGCCTCTTTGAACAGAGTTCAGTTTTTTCCTTGCTGAAACCTTTGTTACGGCATGAGACCATACACTGGCACTATAAAGCATTATGGGTTCTATAACTGCAGAATAAATTGTCTTTGTGATCTCAGAATTCAGACCCCAGGAAACCTTAGCTGCTTTCGCCAGCTGACCATAAATTTTAATCGATTTTTTGGCTATATTTGAGATGTGACTGTTAAATGTAAGTTTTTTGTCAATTGTTAGGCCTAAAATTTTTATTTCGTCAACTAAGTGAATCAAAGTGCCCCCCATACTTAAATTTGGAATATCATACTTTAATTTTTTGGTCAATAGCATAGCAAAAGTTTTATGAGGAGCGAATTTAAGCTTATTTTTAACCCCCCATTCGTGAACCTCATTTAAGGTTGTATTAATTCGTTGCTCTAAATTTTGCACTAAGCTTTCCGAAAACACAAGAGTGATATCATCAGCAAACGCTTGACAGTAAATATTTTTGTTTTCCAGGAGATCCAATAAGGGATCTAAAAGAGTGTTCCAAAATGTGGGTCCTCCTATGGAGCCCTGTACACACCCTTTAGTTGTTTGCTTATGACAACGCTCTCCAGCATATCGTACTTCAACCTGGCGATCTTTTAAGTAGCTGTCGACCATTCCCCTAAGATTTCCCGGACTTTTTTTCTTCATGAGTTCATACTTTATGGCGGGCCACCACGCACTATCAAAAGCACCCTCTATGTCTAGTGAGACGAGTACTGCTATTTTTTTATTGTCTATTTGTCGTCTGATGTGATTCACCAGATCATAGAGGGCATCTTCCGTGCATCGTTGGGGTACAAAACCATACTGGCGCGGGTTGCACTTTGGTAGTAAATGCCATTTTAGTCTTTTTACCAACATTTTTTCCAAAATTTTGCCAAATATTGGTAGCAACCCTATGGGCCTGTAAGATTTTGGCTGACCATAATCTTCTTTGCCTGGTTTACGCAATATGATTACTGCTGCCGTTTTCCATATTTTTGGGAAATATTGTAATTCCAAACATTTGTTTACAATTTCCAAAAATAGATCTGGGTTAACTTCTATAGCTCTCGCGCAAATATCGGCGGTAAACCCATCAACTCCGAGAGCTTTTTTGGGATTAAAGCTATTTTTAGTGCTCTCAAGTTCGCTGGCGGTAAAAAGGGGATCATCTGTTGTACTGTCTTCTTCATCCGTAGAACCGTTTTTCGTTAGACGCCTAATCTCTGCGTGAAATGGTAAATCATTCCCTTCATCGTCATCTGGATAAAAAGTACTAGCAAGTAGCTGTGCAGATTCTATCGGGTTCATTGTTTTTCCGTCTTTGGTAAGTAATAAATCTTCTTTTCTTTTGGCTGTTTGTCTTATTACTCGATAAATTCCGTCCCATAAGCTTTCTCTATCCTGTTTTGTACAATATTCTCTCCAATTCTCCGTTTGTAATCGATTTGCTTCTTCTTCGTAGATATTTTTTGCTTCTAGATAATTTTTAATCACATTCTTTTCTTCTTGGTGCTGCGCATTTTATTCTTCTCTTTTTAGTTATCATATCTCTGAATTTTGCTTCTATATCTTCATTCCACCAGGGTAACTGAAACTTGCTATTGTATTTCTTCTTTGGGATTGTCGCTTCACAGGCTAACGTAACGCATTTGGAATAAACTTCTATCATTTTTTCTAACTCTTCAATATTTATTATTTTTTCTACTGCTACTACATTTAATTCTTTTTCATTAAAGGCGTTTCTCAGTACTGAATCAAATTCTTTCCATTTCGCTTTTCTAGTATTGTACAATCTTGTTGCTTTAAATTCAATTCTTTGCGTTGGTTTACCGAAAGCTACTGTAAATAAAATCGCGTTATGGTCTGAACTTGACACAGAAGTATCTACGCTCCAATTGTCTATCTTTGGCAGTAAATTTTCGCTGCATGCCGTAATATCCACTCTGCTTTGAAAAACTTTGTTATTTCGGACAGTTTCAAAAGTCGGAATGTCCCCAGTGTTCAGAATATGTAGAGCTTTCTCGTCTAAAAAGGCTGATATTTTTGCGCCCCTTGAGTTTTCTCTTACACTGCCCCACCAAGGGCTCCAAGCGTTCACGTCACCACCTATCAGAATATTTTTAGTGTTGTTTAGTTCTAATAATTTACTAACATGTTGAAGATAATCATCTAGAGGTTGATCCTCTTCAAAGTACACCGATAGCACTACAAGCTCCCATGTGTTGGTTTTCAGAATCGCGAAAGCAATATTTTCGGTCGAGAGAGTTGGGTCTGCTAATATTTTGATATTGTCATCTGTCACCATAATAGCTGCTTTAACTGGTTTCTGTGATTGTGTGTTATTTCCAGCATATTGAACTATGCGAACTCCTGTGTAATCCCGCATTTTTACGATTACTCCTACGCTCTGATAGTAGACCAAATCTAACTCCTCTCTTTTGTGCTTCATTGAGAAACTCCAGGGTTGCCAGTTTACTTTTATGCAAATTTGATTGTAGTACATTGTATTTTATCGTGCCCTTTTCTTAACAATATGCTACACTCGTTCGGGCAAGTGCATCCCATCGCAGTCTAACCGGGCAGCTAAAATCGAAGGCGCTATGGTCATTTCGATCGAGTTTTGCAATACTACAGTTACGGCATGATGGTATATCCCCCACTGACCATACTGGACAGTCTTTTTTGAGGTGAGGCCCGGAGCAATGGCTACACAAGTCTACTGATTCTTTGCACAGTTTTCTTCCATGGCCGAAACCCAAGCATTTTGTGCACTGAATCAACGGCGATTGATCGTGTACAGATCGCCGTTGTAAATCAATATGAACTTCTCCTGCCGATGTGAGTCTCTGCCATACTTTTGGGGAAACCTGCAAAATCACGTGACATTCTAATGGGTTCCTAGTGCGGCGTCGATATTTTACAATTGCACGATATTCATTTTCCGGTATGTCGCCGGTGACTTTAGCGTTCTGTGTTTTGAGGGACTTTAAGATATCCTCATCTGTGTTGTAGGACAATACGTCTCGTATAATCACCAAAGGATCTTTACTCTTAGCCTCCTCCACAAGCAAGCCTTTTTTTGATTTCTTGAGGCGTTCAGTTATTTTGGATATATCCTCTTTTTGTCGGCAGCTTATGAGAACCTTTTGGTTTTTAGCTTTGCGCACTCCTGCGACTTGGATACCCATGCTCCTAGCGTCCACCGTTCCTCTGATTTTGGTGAGAACATCTTCACAAGTATCCTTTGCTTCTTCAGAAGAAATGATAATGGTGTGTTTTGGTGGTTGCTGGCGTGCTACTGCAGATGCATATGTCAATTTGTCCGGTGTCTCTTGTTCGCGCAGCTTTGCCATATTTTCCTCAAGGACCGCTGTTGTTCGCGGTAGAATCTCAGAAACGGTATCTTTTAACTCTTTAACTTCTTTTGTCAGTTGTGTTATGTCCACTTCTTTCACATTGTTCTTTTCCGCTACGGGAAGAGCAAATTTTTGATTTTCTAATACCTCAAAAACAATCAACTGACGCAGCGATTTCATTTCAGCCAAGGTCTCCTCTAGAGGAGACCTCACATCCATCTCCCTAACCGAGTCAACCATTCGTGCTAGATTTTTTGCATGATCTCTTTCGCGGTTACACAATTCGTCTTTTATTTGGGATTTGAGTTTTTCCATCTGTAATTGCAGAGATATCCTCGATTCATGTTGGCGTAAGATGATTTCGTACATGCCCGCCAAGGAATTGACAACAGCCTCTTTTATTGAAGCTTTTAAGTTGCAGGATTGCTCGAGCTGGTCTTTGGCTTCCTGGAAGAGTCTATTTGCCGTAGATGGCAAATTTGCCATTGGGCTAGCAGTCTCGGCCACAGAAGATGGACGCGATGTAGGCGGAGTTTCGGATAGTGAGCCTGCGTTTGATGGGTTAGCTGGCTTAGACGTTCCCTCCGCAGAAATGCTTACTTCAATCTCCGTTGAATCCTTTTTGCACTTTTCTGCATTTTTTATGAGAGTGGCTTTGCGTGTAGCCCCGCCCCCACCCTTTGCAACCGAAGCCCCGGATAAAGATCCACCCCTGGAAGACTTTCCCGATGCCGCCGACATGTTTCTCGCTGCAAAACTTTGATGACAGAGACCTGAGACCCAAATTTATTGTGCAAGAACAAGATCAACAATTTCGTACTAACTAAATGTTTATCAAAAAAGTAGTAACAAAAAAGATTAAATTTTCCAGATTAAAGTCATTTCCAAAAATAATGTTGACACAAGTAATCCTGAAGAACGCAGCTGTCTTCTTGAATTAGGCACTACAGTGGTTTGTTTACCATACAGAGCAGTCTTGTAGGTAAAAAGTAGTTGTTTCTTGTATTATGAATGGTAATGGGTTATAGGTTCAATAATTCACGGAATACCCAATACATAGAATGTTAATTTGTAATTTTGTTTTTTAAAGAGTTTCGCTTTTAAATGGGGGTAGATAGTTAACACGCTCACACAATTATAACAATAACTTGTTTATCACCACGCCATGTACTCTAAAATAACAAGTACGTTAACAGTAATTGATTCACTGAATTTTCAACTGTTTGTTTGAACACTCAATTCTGGCGATAACAACTGGTTTAATACGGCTTGTTTTTAGTATTTTGCTTACGGCCAACGAAGACGCGCGACGCGCACGTCTTATCGCCACTCAAGCTTGGACGGAACTTGAACCAAGCGTTTCGAATCCTCATTCCTCATACGAACAGCCAGAATGTGGAACGCTTTGCCTGGGTCTGTCTTCCCGCTAAAGTACAATGTGGGCGTCTTCAAATCCCGAGTAAATAGGTATCTTCTAGCTAAGCGTGCTACAACCTAGACCGCTTATCTGCTTAACAACAGGCAGTAGGTGGTCAAAGGCAAACCTATTCGGAATAAAAAAAAAACAAAAGTTGCTAGTTTTGATGTACAGATTAAGCCCCTAAGAGGATGTTAATTGATTAGAAATAACCCTGTATACAGTTTGTCTGAGGTCAACACTCAAAGAGCCCTTCACCAATAGGCAGTGTTAACTTTCAAAAACATTTTATGGATCGCTGTTCCCTTGTTGTAGCTGAACATCCCTCTGAGCCTGCCGCATATGTCTACGGCGGGCGAGGGCGCAACGGCGTGCGGCGCGTACGAAGACGACCCCATCCCTCTGCGGGTGCATGACTGCAGCCTCGACCTGCAGATCGTGTGCGATCAGAAGGGCATCCTGTGCATCTGCCATCACTACCTCTACAAGGTATTCTAGCCCGGATGAGGACCACACATCCCGCTATACTTCACAGCCTCTACAAGGTATAAAGCTAGCCCGTATCAAGATGACACATCCCGCTATACTCCACAGCCTCTACAAGGTATAGAGCTAGCCCGGATAAGAACGGCACACGGCACATTCTGCTAACTACTACAATCTCTATAAGGTACAAAGCTAGCGCGGACGATAACACATCCCGCTGCGGGTGCACGACTGCAGCCTCGATCTGCAGATTATGTGCGACCAGAATCAGGGCATCCTGTACATCTGCCATCATTATCTGTACTAGGTATTAAAGCTAGCGTGGACGAGGATAGCCAGTGATGGATAGCCAATCCCGCTATCCACCACTGTCTCTATAGGAACAGAGCTAGCCCAGACGAGAACCCATCATTATGACCCATCCCGCTGCGGGTGCACGACTGCAGCCTCGACCTGCAAATCCTGTGACCAAAATGGCATCCTGTGCATCTATCACCACTTTATCTGCGAGGTACTAGCGAAGACGTGACGTAGCCGCCGCTACGTCATAGTGCGTATTATGTTATTATTCACATATTTATTTTTAGTCTTAAATTTAAGTTTTTTTACAATATTTATAAATAAAAAACCCAAAATACTATAAAAAAACCTAAACCTAGAATGCAGCCGGCAGCGGGGCAGGGCCCAAGCTACCGGTGGTTAGGGCTACAGCGAGAGGAACCTCCTGACAATGCGCGCCGTGTCAATATTATTATATTATAGTCCATGTACGACAATCTAACCTAAGTTCGTGGTCAGCGCGCTGAATTGCTGCTTCCAACCTGGTCTTTGGAAATCTATAGGAGAAGTCTATTCAACAGTAGACGTCTTATGGCTGATATGATGGCGATAGTGCTATTGTAACTTATAAAATGGTAAAAAAACAAATATTTCTAAACTACTGATCTGCCACACCAGGCTATAAAGCATGCGACCACGAAAAGCGACGAAAAGAACTCATTTCGACGTGTGAAAAAGTGACAGTTCTATACCTACTTTGCCATAACGCTGTCTCGTTCTGTTACTACGAACGAAATAATTCGTGACGCGCATACTAGACCGGCTAGACATAAATCCATCAGTTTTGCATAGTTTGTAGCAGCCCCAAGTCTTCCACGAATATGAATATCTAAAAATATCCCGTGTACAAATTCTTAAGGATCCACGCCCTGATTCGAATAATCATTACCGTTTTTAGCCACTGGATGATTCGACAACATCTCTAATCCTGGAAGACAGCGTGGATCTAAAGGACTCCGGCGTGAACTTCGCGTATTCAATAACGTTGCTGCAGCACGGCTGCGTCGTCCACACCGTGGTGCCCGATCTGCCCTGGCCACTTGCTAAGTCTCTAAGGCCTTCCTACATCTTGTATGCAGGTCAGTCTTAGTTTCTTGCCGTTAGCTTACTTTTTAGCCACTTGCCGTGCCTAGAGTGGCTACTCTATATCTTGGTGACTTTTTGATCCTGAAAGATATTAGAGATCTGAGGAACTCTAGCGTCAACTTTGCGTACTCAATTACGTTGCTCCGGCACGGCTGCGTCGCGCGTACTCAATTATCTTGCATTAGCGCGGCTGATTTTTTTTTTCTTTCTAGCGGCTCTACAGCTTGGCAACCTCTGAACTAAAACAGAGTTCTGAAGGATTCTAAACGTGAATTACATGTATTTGATAACTTTGGACCTTTTTTAAAACTGGTAGGTTGCGGAAAATTTTACCGTTTTTAGGGTTCCGTACCCAAAGGGTAAAAACGGGACCCTATTACTAAGACTTCGATGTCCGTCTGTCTGTCTGTCTGTCACCGGGCTGTATCTCATAAACCATGATTGCTAGGCAGCTGAAACTTTCACAGATTATGTATTTCTGTTGCCGCTATAATAACAAATACTAAAAACAGAATAAAATTAATATTTAAGGGGGCTCCCATACAACAAACATGATTTTTAGGAGTTTTTTGCTCGCTATTAATAACGGCAAGAGGTATGCGGCTTCAATATGGTACGGAACCCTTCGTGCGCGAGTCCGACTAGCACTTGGCCGTTTTTTTTTTACATCCAGCAGTGGACTATTAAAAAGATACAACTAGTCAAGTTGCAGCCGAACTAAGCGTAGTTCGGCTGCAACTCTCTTTTTTTTGTGATTATGTGTTTTAGCCCGTGTTGTGTGTTGTTGTACATATGTTTTTGTTTTAGTTTTAGTTATGTGTGTATAAAATGTGTGGTAATTTTATAAATTACGTTTACGAAAAGAAAGCCACGTGGTCATGGTCACTTGAGTATAATTGTTACGCATTCGTTGTTTTCACACTACACATATATGTATTTACGGCGTATTGCGATTAGGCTAATTTCCTTAACATACGAGTTTATAACTGTGAATCTATTGTGGTATTCATTTGCATTTTAATCTGATTAAAATATTAAGATATGTATAAAGTCGCTTACATGATGGCCTTTGATTGTGTAAATCTGTAAGCATTTTTAGGGTTCCGTACCCAAAGGGTAAAAACGGGACCCTATATTACTAAGACTCCGCTGTCTGTCTGTCTGTCCGTCTGTCTGTCTCCAGGCTGTAACTCATGAACCGATACTGCTAGAAAGCTGAATTTTTCACAGATAATGTATTTCTGTTGCCGCTATAACAACAAATACTAAAAACAGAATAAAATAAATATTTAAGGGGGGCTCCCATACAACAAACCTGTTTTTTTTGCCATTTTTCGCTCGATTTTAATAATGGTAACAGGTAGATGCTTGAAATACTCACATAATATAAAGTTGTAAACTCCCTTTAGTAATATATAATTAAATTGAAATAAAATAAATATTTAATGGGGGCTCCCACACAGTACGGAAACCTTAGTGCGCGAGTCCGACTCGTACTTGGCCGATGATTATTTTTTAAATAATATTTGAAAGGTTAGACTTGGACTGGAACAGAGCGCCTTTGAAATAAACATAATGTTTCTGGAGATTCTCTAAAACATTGAAAACATAATTGACGATCTCTTTCTCTCTTATTAACTAAGTATAATGTTAAAATTAGATTTGAGTCTGACCTAGAGACTGTCAATGGAGAAAACTGACAAGCTATTACGACACCACATAAATAAAGAGGAATGGAGAATGTTGATGGGTATAATCTTCTAATTTCACATCTCTTTTTAACAGATACCCAACTGCTAATCAAAATCCCGATGCTGTACACGCATCTCCTCGACATTAGTTTACACCACGAGCCGTGCGGCACTATCGTAATACCCATGGAAGAGTATGAAAGTGGACCTAGCCTTGCCCCCATTCTTGGCTGGGGAGCCCACGCTATGGTGGACCTGAAGACCCTAGATGTTGTTACCATGACGGTCGCAGAGAAAGACTTAGCGGCCACGTTCAAAAGCAATACGGCCATTGAGAACAAACTTGCCGTTTTGCACTACCTGATACAGCATGAGGGAAATATGGATTTGGCTGAAGAGGTAAGTATTTATTTTGTTGCTATTATGTTACGTTATTGGCCCACAACAATCGCGCGTAGTTTTATGGTGAATTTGAAGACTTTAGGTTTAGGTGTTGTTTCCATGACTGTCGTGGAAAAAGACTTAGCGGCAATGTTTAAAAGCAACGCAGTCATTGAGAATAAACTTGCAATTCTGCATTATTTGATACAGCATGAGGGAATTTGGATTTGGCTGAAGAAGTAAGTTTGTACTATGTGTTCTGTATTAAGTTTGTACATTCATTTGTGACTTCTAAAAGCAATTGTGAATTAAAATTACGTAAAGCAAAAGGATCATAACATGACTTTCTAAATGGTTTTAACCAAAACCAAGTATATAAGTATCATAAGGTACAAGAATACAGTATTTTGTATTCTTGTCATGTTGACAGGTTACTCCGGGAAATGCGCTAGAAATATACAATACACGCAATTTTTTGAGGTTTCTGAAGATCACGCAAGTAGCTACGCAGAACTCATATTTCAGGTGTTGAAAGAACGCGGTCTGCGCCTACCTACATAGGTAACAAATCGCCTAACTTCCAAGATCTCAAAAAGATTTACGCGTAATAATAATAATAATAATAATAATATATACTTTATTGTACACCAAAGAAAAACAATTACAAACAATCTTATAATTAATTAGGTATCTCAACGGAGTACAAGGGCGACCTTATCGCTCATAGCGATTTCTTCCAGGTAACCCGTGGAAAAAAACATTATGGATCGGCAGAAAAGTCGGTGGTGCAATAATGAAAAAAATATTTTGAAACTAAATTATAATATACACATAGTATTACATATTATACAATATATAAACATACTATACAATATAATACATACACATACACAATATAATACATACACATACACAATATATACATACATAAATACATAAGTACCAAAGTAATTAACACATAGATAGATAGTGATTATAGATAAGACTTTTGAAAATGGGAAGTGACTTAGCCTGCCTGATGGAAACAGGCAGCTCATTCCAAAGACAGACAGCTTGTACAGTGAAAGATTTAGTGTAGGACAGATTGACGTGGGAAGAGGTGTGGATTTTAAGTTTGAGAGCTCGTGAGGGTCGCAAGGAACCGGAATGACCAATAGTAAATTCGAATCGTTCCTTAAGATATGGAGGGATGGTAGGGTTAAAAAGGATTTTATAAAGAAAGGAGAGAATGTGAGTATTACGGCGAAGACGAATTGGTAACCATTTGAGCTTTTGTCGAAATTCAGAGATATGGTCATATTTTCGTAAGCCAAATATGAACCGAATGCAAAAATTTTGTAAACGTTCGAGCTTGTCGAATTGCTCTTCGGTTAGATCCAGATAGCAAGCGTCAGCGTAATCTAATATAGGAAATAGGAGAGATTTTACAAGCGCAGTTTTGGTAGCGATGGGGAGGAAGTTACGCAGCCGCTTAAGTGATGCTGCAGAACCAAACATTTTTCGGCTAACCTCAGATATCTGAGGGTTCCAAGAAAACTGACGGTCCATGATGATTCCCAGGTTTTTTACAGTCTCGCTGAATGGTATTGGAATGCCCTCGAAAACTACCTGCGGGAGATGGAACCAATCAATTTTGGAGATCATGCGAGAGCTTCCGATAATTATCGTCTGAGTTTTGCTTGGATTTATTGTCAAGCCAAATGATTTACTCCAGTCCCGTATATGTCTGAGATCACCATTTGTGGTCTCAATTGCCTCATGCAACTGTCCTAGAGGAGCTTGGGTATATATCTGCAAATCGTCTGCATAGAGATGATAGGAAGAAGTTAAATGATGAGTGATAGAATTTATAAAAATTGCGAAAAGAAGTGGAGATAGAACGCCGCCCTGAGGAACACCAGCAGTGACTTCACACCAAGATGAGTACGACTCATCAATGCGAACCCGCTGCCGGCGATCAAAAAGGTAACTACGAAACCAATCAATTGCCGTTGGAGATACGTTAAGAGAGCGCAGGATTTCCAAAAGGATATCGAAATCCACGTTATTGAAAGCATTGCTGAAATCAAGTAGTGTTAGCACCGTCAGCTGACAATGACCAATGCCATCTCTTATGTCGTCAGTAATTTTAGTCAAGGCTGTCACAGTACTGTGTCCAGGACGGAATCCGGATTGAAACGGGTTGAAAAGATTGTTCTTGACTAAAAAGGATGAAAGTTGTTGGTGGACAAGCCGCTCCAACACTTTGGACAAGAAAGGGAGAATGGAAATTGGGCGGTAGTCTGAAAAAGAATTGGGATTAGGTTTTTTTGGAAGAGGTGTAATTTGAGCTTCTTTCCACATTACTGGAAAGGTACCCGAGGAAATTGAGAAATTGAGAAGGTATTGGATGATAGGGGTGATCTCATCAAGTATTGGCATGATCATTTTGCGACTTATACTATCACTACCGACAGCGTTGGATGAAATGGCCTGGATACTCTTCTTAACGTCACAAGCGGAAAACTGATCGAAAGTGAATGCGTCGTGGTCGGGAGGATTGACGGAAGAAAGATGTTTCATGGTGGCAGCCTTCGCTGGTCCATCAAATTTGGAGGACGATGCAAAATGTTGATTTAGCAAATCGATGTTAAAGTTATTGGGAATACTATCTTGACGAGTTTTTCCTACTCCCATTGACCTTAGAAACTTCCAGACTTTAGCTGGGTCACCATTTTCTACAGAGCTATGAATGTGTCGGCGTTGTGCATCCCTACACGCTCTATTGCAGACATTGCGAATATTTGTGTACTTCTCCTTGGTAGCATCAGATTTGCACTGATTGAGCTTGCTTTTAGCCGTTAGTTTTTTGTGCATAAGAGCACGTATTTCATCTGTCAACCATGGGGCTGGCGCATGTTTAATTTTAACAGCTCGAATGGGTGCGTGGACATCGTATAATTTGGTTAAAATTCGGTTGAATTCTAGCAGTTTGTCATTAATATTTGCTGCATTCATTACATTAGACCAGTCTAATTCCTGGGCATCTTTGCGTAGATTGTCAATATTCATACTACCAAAACTACGTTGCAGAAGAATTTTGGGCTTGGCTTTAGGTGGGCGGACTTTATAAGACAGAAATATCAGATCATGGTGAGAAATGTCATCCGCCGCACACTGATCATACTTAACAACATGATTTGGAGAGGACACAAGCATAAGATCAAGAAGAGAGGGATTATAATTAGGTGGATTATGAGTAGCTTTAAGAGGAAGGATAGTGAAGTTGAGAGCCTTAGCTATTAATTGAAGCTTACGGGATCTATGATCTTGCTTCAAAAGGCATGTGTTAAAATCGCCCATAATTATAGTGTGATCGTAAGAAGTGGAATGGCTTTCTAGAAGAGTTTCAAACGAGGAAAAGTAATTAACATCCCGAGAATGAGGATAATAAACACCTAGAAGTATTTTAGTATGATGAAGTACGACTTCAACAAGAAGATGTTCTCCGGCATCGGATGGCGGCGGCTGCGCAGACATACTAATTACAGTGAAAGGAATATGAGTTCGAAGATATATAGCTACACCACCACCACCCTTGCCAATCCGATCATTTCTTATGAGTCGAAAGCCTGGCAACGCTACGGTAGAAGAAGGGAGAACCGGTTTTAACCACGTCTCAGAGACTAAAATAGCATGGATGTTAGGATGTGCAAAAGACGCAAGCATTTCTGGGAAATGAGCCGTAATACTTTGGGCATTCAAGTGGAAAATATTAAAGTTTTTAGGAACATCAGAGATCATTGACTCGATGGAGTCCAACAAGGAAGGAATACTACAGAAACTGTTCAAACTGTCACTGGTAGATGTAGAAGAAGAGCACGTGAGATATTCATCATCATCACTTGACATTACAATAGGTACTTGTATTAAATATATAAATAATAACAATATTTAAATAAATATAAAATAAAAAACAAACAAAAAAATACTCAAAAAAGACAAATAGTCTACCTGCCAATTGTGTTAACATACTGGATTTACAAAAAAAAAAATATAAATACACTGCAATATTAATTGATTTAAAAGATATCACGTATTAACTAAGAGAAAAATCTTAACAAGGTAAATGCTCGCATACATCAAAAAGACATAAAACCATAAAACTTACAAATAACAGAAAACTTACACTTACAAATAACAGAAAAATAAACTTAACAATTTTTGGCAAATGCCTAACACCACAGAGCGTGACCAAAGGATTCGTAATGTCATTGTCATTACTAAATGACAGCTACAATTGACATGACTTCAATATGACAAATGACAATTAAAATGTTATTGAAAAATAAGAATACGTACATGAAACGTAAAACTAATGATAATGTTAACAGAAAAAAGTTAAATTTTAAGAAAAAGCGTGTACCTGCGAGTTAAAATAAAAACATCGAAAACAAACTGTCGAAACTACCCTGATAACAAGTTCTACTGTGAAAAAAAATTACGAGTTGAAGACTTTGATACTTCGATCACTTCTTGTTCATGGCGGCGGTTTTTTCTCGCCTGGGCCTCGAGCCTGCAGCATCCTTCACCACAGCAGGCACCGCCCGACTTCCAGCTGCCTGCGGCGGCTGCGGCTTAGCATCTGGGGCGATCTTCTGCACAGCATCAAGGTCCGGTCTGGCATTGACGCGATGCCGAGCGCCGTCCGGGCCGAGAATGAAAATATTGCCCTCACTCGTCCAGCACTTCGCAACACCAAATCGTTGACGCGCTGCCAAGAACAGGTCATGCCGTGCCTTCGTGAGGAATTCGGATAACGTGATGCCTGAGCCCTTTAGACTGGTCTTCGACTTCCAGATCTTATCACGAAGAACGACATCCCGAAGCTTGAGCAGGATTGGTCGCGGTTTTGACGACGTCGCACGCCCCATCCGATGACATCTACTGATGTCGGCGCAACAGAAGCTTGATATATTCAGCCTCTCCACCACAGCCTTTGTGACTATATTGCGGGTGTCCTCATTCGGTTCTTCAGGAATTCCGTGCAGCAACAGGAACTTCCGCCGTGAGCGCATCTCAGTTTGATCGAGCTGTTGAGCCAGCATTCGGATCTGGGCTTCGACAACTCGGAACGTTGTGACAACAAAGTTCTTGAACGATGACAGTTCTGCAGCGGTACCTTCCCAAGTGGGCGTCTGTGTACTTGGCATCTGGCCCACGATCGAATCAAGGCGCTTGTGGAATGAGTCCATCATTTCACTCATAGACTGTTGAATGGCGTCCATTTTGTTTGGCCAAAAGTGAAGTTCACAGGTATCTTGTTTAAAAGTGAATTTGCAGTGTAATTATTAAGGAGATAACACTCAGTGGCAGGCAGGGTGCACTAATACTAGCATTTAACCATCAATTTGATGTGTAAGTACACAAATAATAATTTTCTTTAATAAACTAAGTGGAGCAATTTAGAAAAGTTGTTTCTTATTTCACACCTACCCACGGAAAAAAAAAGTACTGTACCGTTTTGGTCTCGTGCTTATAGAGCAGGCATGTTGTGGTGGGCTGCTACGTCGAGTTTAACATTATCGTCATCGCCACTGTCAAAGATCCTTAGCTTAGAGATGACATCATAGTTTAAACTCTTATCGATATTCACAGTAATGAGGAATATTTCCCAGCTGGTGTCGTGGTCGACGCTGCGACAGCGCGATATGCGTGCGGGCGACTTCCAGCGGCTGTTGCAGGAGTACCTCGTGGCCACGACGTTCGCGCTCACTCGCCGCACGCTGCCCGCCTCCGCGCTGCCGCTCATGCGCATGTTGCCCTTCACGCAACATCTCAAGTTCGCTGACGTCAAGGTGAGTTTATGCCGAGGCACCAAGGGATTAAAATAAGACACTAGCCTGACTGAATGAGTCTCTCTATATTCTATTAATTTAATACGAATAACAACAGCTTATATATTAAATTATATCTACACATAGTGATCTATCTATGTCACGTAAAACATCCAAATCACGAACTAGATAATCACGCTATACTTATCTAAAACATTCTATCGAGCTGCAACAGTACTTCCCCCTTGGAAAAAAAAATGTAATATATACATATTCACAAACAATTATTACCTAAAACAATTCAAACCAAAATTAACAAAAATCCTATCATTCATGTTGCAGGGATCTTGCTTACGTCTGTTTGCTTACAGTTGCAGTTTATAGTTTGCTTATCATTGCAGTGTGAAACGTGCTTGCGTCAGTAAATTTGAATCGTAGTACTACTGGCCTAGTCAGCTCCGTAGGTACGAATACGTGCTTCTACTGTCTTTACTTCTTTGCGCAGGCGGCACGATCACTGATTCACTATCGATAACGAACATTAGCCTACATTTATCAATTGTAACTTTCAAATAAAATATTCTAAAAATTCCGCAAAACTACGCATTATTGGCTAAATCGTTTGCATTCCTTTGATTCGCAGTATGACGCTACTCGGAATGTGATGACAAAGTTCTAACCAAGCAAATACTTTGCTACCAGTGATCTAATAACCTAGTAAAATACAGTTTGCATAACAATTAAACTAAATGTAACAATAAAAATTACTTACACAGATATGCCTATAGTTAAAAACAAAAATAATTTGCAAAATTCGCACATAAATACTATCTTATCACTAAATCTATGAACTTGGACTTCTACATTTTTGGGCAATACACAATTTCCGTTTAATTTCACGTTCCTATATACCGATTTCACTAATTTTATCCTGAATTTGCACAAAAGACTAAAACAATGTTGTCACAACACACTTTTCCCGTAATATCTGAACATTTCCAATATCTTCTTGTGTTCGCAGCTTCAGCCATATTTCCCGTTTCACATATTCTCTATATATCACTGACCAGTCCTTTGGCAATGGAAACGAGCCTGGGCAAATCCTCCAGTACTACGCAATTTTCCGCCACCTTCGATTTGTCCTCGTACGGTGGTGCCAACTTCGAAAAAATACTTGCAGATCCAACCTGAATTTTCGGCGGCAGCATTGGCATCTCAAGTTCCTGTGGTCCTATACTCGGCTGCTGGCGACTGCTGATTCCATTTTATCAATTCACACGTAAACAAAATACCAAGGGTTATTCGCGTTTCATTGCAGCAACAGAACCCTGGATTTGGCGATTACTCAAAAATTGCGTGACAAACTGCTTCTCGTCAACCATGTGATTTGTACATCTTGCTTGCTGAATTATGCGTATTTGCCGTACTTCTGACTTGCCAGGTGGAGATGTCCCGTACAAAATATCCTCGAATTCCAAAATAAGCTTCTAGAGTCTTCTTCGCGCTCGCCAAGTGTCGTTGGTTACCGTTGTGATGACTGTGGGGGTATAGGTATGACGTCATCCAGCGGATTTATCGTCAACCCCCAAATCTTCTTGCGTTCTCACTACATTTCGCGTCACTTGGGTCGGGGGTCACCACTGTGCCGCTATGGCAGTGGGACCCCAAACTGATACTGCACTCGGGGTCACCAATATGCCGGGGTGACAATGGATTAAAATAAGACACTAGCCTGACTGAATGAGTCTCTCTATATTCTATTAATTTAATACGAATAACAACAGCTTATATATTAAATTATATCTACACATAGTGATCTATCTATGTCACGTAAAACATCCAAATCACGAACTAGATAATCACGCTATACTTATCTAAAACATTCCATCGAGCTGCAACAAGTTCACTGTTCGGTCTAGGGTGTTACACGGTTGCCTAGAAGATACATATTTACTCGGCATTTCAAGACACTCACGTTGTAATTTAGCGGGAAGACGGACTTGGGCAAAGCGTTCGACATTCTGGCTGTTCGTATGTAGAATATGTATTTGAAACGCTTGGTTCTAAAGCGCGAAATGCCCACCATAAAAGGGTGGCGCTTTGGTCGCGTATGTCTAGCCATACAATAGAAGAAAGGGGCAGGTAGTTGAATTGAGTCTGGGGCCAAGGATATAAACATAGAGCTAAAACTGTCTACGTGGTGTGCAGGTGCGGGAGATGTGCGTGAGCGTGAGTCAGGACACGCTGTGGAACAGCGCGTGCGTGGTGCTCGCGCCGAGACAGCGCGTGTGCCAGTTCGCCGAGGACGTGTGGACGCGGCTGTGGCACGCGCTCAACGCGCCGCAGCCGCCGCGCCTGCGCCCGCAGGCCGTGCTCGACAAGCTGCGCGTCAGCCTGCACTGCTACCAGGTGAGTGTCGCCGGGTGACAGTGCCAGTGTGTCGGTGACGTGTGCCAGTTCGCCGAGGACTTACTCTACTTATGGTATAACTCTGTGCCTCCTGTGATGAGTGATACAAGTAAAAAATTAACATTTTACAGGAGCGCATTGTGTATTTCAATTTTTAATATTATAGTTTTACAGTAATTCATAAAAAATCTGTGAATTGTACCTTTTTGAAAGCTTTTATTCTAATTATTCTCGGCATCCCTTTCATTTGATATGATTAATTTTCGAGTTACTCTCAACAAACTATTTCATTTGATACCCATTGTTCGATTCGAGTATCGAACATAATGTCCGCGATGCGCGGAGGTTAACTCAAAATCCGATGCTAGTTAATAATATAAAATGCGGTACCTTGTCGGTGAGAATTTAGTCCGTATATCATGTGTGGCGTGTCGTGGTACCTGTCGTGGTCGACTTGACCAGGGCCCTGGGAGATGATGCTGCTGCCGTCTACCACAACACAAATCATGACCACACAATTATATCACGGCGAATTGTCATCTGCGGCTAACTTCTCTTCCGCCGATTTGTGTGGCGCTTAGTATAGAAAGACGTGAGTTAGTCCAAAACAATCGCAATTTGAAGTTTTTTTGAAGAACACATTTTGAAGTGAAACTTCGTTATTGGCGTTGCGAACTTTTTGGGATAGGTAAAAAATGTTCAAATCGCGCCAGGGCGAGTGTGATATTGTATTTTACCACATAAATGATAGTCCTTTATATATTTAAGTTTTCACTTCTGTCGGCACTCCCGGAGTGTAACTCGTTGTTTTTTCTCATCTCTTTTCTCTTAAAATCTCAAAAAGGGTACAATTCGACTTAGATCACCCATCACGGAAGGCACGGAAGTATAGAGTAACCCGGAGTGTGGTTGCAGCCGGAGGCGCTGTCGCGGTGCAGCACGCCGCTGTCGCCGATGTCGTCGGGCCCGCCGCTGGGCGTGGCGCCGCGCCGCTCTTCTGTGGGCTCGGCGCAGGACCTGCTGCCGTTCTTCGAGCTCGACGTCTGCACCGCCAGCAAGCAGGAGCACATCATCGCCGCGGTCAGTTTACACAAGAAAAATCTTACTAGTGTGGAAGACTCACTCTCTAACAAAAGTGCAGATGTTAACGTATGAAATCATCCGAGTGTCACGTAAAATTAAAACATACAACGGCGCAAACGCGTGGTTCCTAAGTCAGTATCCCTTTTTTAGGCGGGTCGCGAGATGACCGTAAAGTCTTGCAGAATAGGTCCACCTCAGTGTATTCTGTGTACAGTCTTTCGAAATAGGTCTTCACCTCAGCCCACAATATGACGACATCTAATCGAACAAAACATCAACGTGTTTGATACAACAGAACTTGCTCGAAGTGAGCGTGCACCTGATTCGCGAGCTGTTCGAGTCAAACGCTGCCTCGCGGACGGAAGAGGAGGGCGGGGTGGAGAGCGAAGTTCACGCGGTCGACGCTTAATCAAGCTGTAGGGTCTTACCAAATAGGATTATCATAAAGCATTTCAATCCTTTAGTCCCAATTATGACAATAAAGGTAAAACGACAGAACATGCGCGAGGTGAGCGTGCACCTGACGCGTGAGCTGACGTTGTCCTGAATGCGGCAGGCGTACGTCGGGCCGTCCGCAGTCGGACGCGGCTTCTATGACCAAGACGGTCAAACGGCCAAATATTTATATAATGTAGAATTACCTGTACCCCTCGAGTCCTCAGCCGTGTATGTTTAGGCGGTCAGCCGTGGCGGTCTAGTGGTAACGACACCCGCATTGCAACCGTGAGGTCGTGAGTTCAAATACCGGTCCCATACCAACGAATTCCTTGGAATTTATGTACGGAATTTCACACCACTGGCTTTTCGGTGAAGGAAAACATCGTGAGGCAACCTGCATACTCGTATATCCGTGGAAGAAATTCGTAAGCGTATTTGAATCCACCAACCCGCACTGGGGCAGCGTGGTGGATATGAACCAATCACTCTTCGTGGCCTATCTACCCTACGTCCTGCAGTGGACTTTTAAAAAGGCTGGTACAGTACGGTCCCCATAGTGACAATAAAGGTGTAACGACAGAACCTGCGCGAGGTGAGCGTGCACCTGATGCGCGAGCTGTCCGAGTCGAGCGCCGCGAGCGCGGGCGCGCGCGGGGTGGAGAGCGGAGTGCACGCGGTGGGCGCGCGCTGGGCTGCAGCTCAGCTGGACGCGGCGCGGGCTCTGTGCCGCGCGCTGGCTCGCCCGCTCGCCGCCACGATACACCACAACCAGCAGCGCGGCTTCTCTTTCATGTATGATGATTGTGGCGCGAGCCTCGCTCTCGGTCTCGTGCTTCTGTAGGCTTCCGCTTCAGGGCGGGTGCCGGAGACCATCAGACAATCTGTTCTTTGCGAACGTGTTTCTACCAATGTACATAACACACAACTGATATTAACTGCATTGAAACGAATCGTGAAAAGGGGCGATTTTATTTGTTTGAAAATAATTTCATAAGAATACATTAAAAAAAAACTCTAAAGTAGAAGTAGTTTCAGATTTCACTAGTAACATTTTTATCGTTTAGCGCTGGACATGAAATGAGCAAGACGGTTGCAACAAAAAATAATCACTGTAAACTGTCGCTTGGGCAAAATTGGAGCTACACTATGAGCTCTTTGATGCTTAAAGAATTCAGATACACAGACGGACTGAAAAGTGATCATATAAGGATAAGGGTTCCGTTTTTTCCTACAAGCCTTCGAGCAAATATATATAGAGTCACAATCAAGCAAAAAAGGTGTCCGAGCCGAAACTCTGCCCAAGTTACGTTGTGGGCAGGCTATTTAGTTAGTCGTAAGGCCGACTACAACACCGCGCGATATCAAAGTGCTCGGTTACAAACACTAATTAGGTGACATAACGTCAAGATTCGAGAAAACGGAAAATCGAAATTCGTTGTGAATTATTTAATGTAAATATCTAAGTCGGTATGTTTGACGGCGCTCGGACATTTTTTTACTACTTCCTCTGTAGAAGCTTGAAGCTACAAGCACTGAAACCAAAAATTTGATGGAGCTTGTACTATTGCAATGTAAGATCGATAGTTTTCAGGTTTGTTTATTTGTGTTATCATCAGCAGAAACTCGTTTGCAAAGAGTGTAAAATTGCTTTTAAACACATGGATTTAAATAGCGGCACCAATTTCAAGATTCTACCTGTAACAAAATTATATAACTGTCTCGCACCCGCCTTGGAACCGTGTTGGCTTAGTTGTCTTTGTCAGTTTTGATTCTGTTTGGATTTGGCACGTTTTTGGTGGGTTTTGTTGTTTTTTGCACGCTTTCCTCACGCGTGTAAATCTTCGCTTTTGATTTTCTGTGTGCCATTTTGGTTTTGTAATATTGGCAGTTATGTAAATACGATAGGGGTACTCATTATTTATGATTTATCCAAAAATATTTTTTGTTGCATCTCTATTTCATAAGTTTTATCACTTGCTCATTTGGTGTCACCGTGTGAATCACTATGGGAGTGTGCCATTTTCACATTTTTCATTGTTTTTTGGTTCATAATTTGTGGTTCTGTAGGTAGCAGTTTTGTATGGGTTGTGTCGTTTTTCTTTGGTTTGGTGTGTTCGTTTTTCATTTGTGCTTTTTGTGTGTGTTTTTAAATGAAATATTTATTTGTATATTTTGATATTGTACTCGGTATTGTTATTTTAATACCTATTGTAAAGCTAATATGAATGCTAATACAATGACACATTATACAACACAATATAGACGATGTTTGAAGGACCAAAAATGTCCTAGTTTGTAAGACAGTCTCAAGAATTATTTGACTCATAATAATGTCATTTTACACTTGTAAACAAATGTTTGCGCTTAAATGTTTGATAGCCTCGATCGGATTGAAAAAAGTAAACAGTCTTAACCTTCCATCTAGCAGAATAAAGTCTATGATGACCATTCAATATTGGCGTATCTAGGTTTGTGGGAATGGCTGCTGGCAACTCCCACAAACTTCTATTCTAACTCCATTTGTATAAAATTATTACTTGTCACATATTTCCTAAGAAGATTGCACCAAGTTCTAGCCCCTACTTTCCAGCTACCGTAATGTAGGCATGTATTCACTGATCGGTAGAACGGTCATCCTGACAAGTATTCTTCTTCCCACCAGAGATGAGATGGAACCGACGCACGCGTACATTCTGTTCAAAGTCCTGGAGCAGTACTACCTGGCTACCGAGTCGATAGCGTACCCCGTGCCGCAAGGGTTCAGCTCGTTCTTCACGTACCTCGGCTACCGGACGCTGCCCTTCCACAGCTTCGTGCAGTACGTGCATCGGAACGTGTTCGAGCTGCAGATTGACGTTATGAAGACTATCATTGCTTGTGAGTTGTGCTTTACTCTCTAGTAAAGTAGTAGTACCCTACTGCACCCTCTTACGTAAAGGATCAATTCGGTCTTCCTATTTTGACCCTTGCAGATGCACTCAACGCACTTAGTAGTATCAAAAATCAAGTACTGGATAATTTCTGTTATCGCACACACTTCATCATGATCATCATCCACAGCCTTTAATATCTCATTGCTGGGTATAGGCCTCTCTTTTATAATGCCACCTGCCTCGGTTCTTTGCCACTCGTGTCCAGGTTCGACCCGCGATATTTACGATATCGTCGACCCATCTTGCTGTCGGACGACCCACGCTTCGCAAACTGTGCACACTTACACATACCTACCTAATTTCTATTCGTAGCGAAAGACGACGACAATAAAACGACGGTGAACAACAAGCTGCGCCTGATCCAGCTGATCGGCGAGGGTCGAGCGAGACGCGCGCTCGCCGCCTGGCCGCACCGCGCCGCGCTCGTGCTGCGCGCGCGCGACCACGCCGCCACGCTGCTCAGCGGCGCCGCGGGGTGCGCGAGCCGCGAGCACGCGCGCCACCACGCCGCCAACGACACTGGTAACACACGAGCGGACTAGTACTGCGCGCGACCACGCCGCCACGCTGCTCAGCGGCGCCGCGGGGTGCGCGAGCCGCGAGCACGCGCGCCACCACGCCGCCAACGACACTGGTAACACACGAGCGGACTAGTACTGCGCGCGACCACGCCGCCACGCTGCTCAGCGGCGCCGCGGGGTGCGCGAGCCGCGAGCACGCGCGCCACCACGCCGCCAACGACACTGGTAACACACGAGCGGACTAGTACTGCGCGCGACCACGCCGCCACGCTGCTCAGCGGCGCCGCGGGGTGCGCGAGCCGCGAGCACGCGCGCCACCACGCCGCCAACGACACTGGTAACACACGAGCGGACTAGTACTGCGCGCGACCACGCCGCCACGCTGCTCAGCGGCGCCGCGGGGTGCGCGAGCCGCGAGCACGCGCGCCACCACGCCGCCAACGACACTGGTAACACACGAGCGGACTAGTACTGCGCGCGACCACGCCGCCACGCTGCTCAGCGGCGCCGCGGGGTGCGCGAGCCGCGAGCACGCGCGCCACCACGCCGCCAACGACACTGGTAACACACGAGCGGACTAGTACTGCGCGCGACCACGCCGCCACGCTGCTCAGCGGCGCCGCGGGGTGCGCGAGCCGCGAGCACGCGCGCCACCACGCCGCCAACGACACTGGTAACACACGAGCGGACTAGTACTGCGCGCGACCACGCCGCCACGCTGCTCAGCGGCGCCGCGGGGTGCGCGAGCCGCGAGCACGCGCGCCACCACGCCGCCAACGACACTGGTAACACACGAGCGGACTAGTACTGCGCGCGACCACGCCGCCACGCTGCTCAGCGGCGCCGCGGGGTGCGCGAGCCGCGAGCACGCGCGCCACCACGCCGCCAACGACACTGGTAACACACGAGCGGACTAGTACTGCGCGCGACCACGCCGCCACGCTGCTCAGCGGCGCCGCGGGGTGCGCGAGCCGCGAGCACGCGCGCCACCACGCCGCCAACGACACTGGTAACACACGAGCGGACTAGTACTGCGCGCGACCACGCCGCCACGCTGCTCAGCGGCGCCGCGGGGTGCGCGAGCCGCGAGCACGCGCGCCGCCACGCCGCCAACGACACTGGTAACACACGAGCGGACTAGTACTGCGCGCGACCACGCCGCCACGCTGCTCGCTGCATACGTCGAAGTTTAGTAACCCCTCTCTCTCGCACACAGCGTCGTACCGTAATACGCGCGTAGAACGAGAGCAATACGAGCGCGTACATATTCAAACAATTCCGCACACTAAGCGATGCTGAAGCGAATCGTAGATGTTTCCTGTCATAACGACAGTCGTGATATAATTTTAATTTTTTTAACTTTTACGTTTTTTGATTTCAATATGAATGATAAAGTGATTGAATTCGTGAAACTAGTTGAATCATTCCCTTGTCTATATAATAAATTATTAAGTAAATATTCTAGGAAAAATTAAACAGATAAAGCTTGGTTAGAAATATCGTCAAAAATAAACTGAATTCATAAAACGCCATGATCAACTGAGATTTTACGAAACGATACGTCTACTCGACGAATCGTGTATAGAACACTACTCGCCTCGTATGCGTTGCGTCGTAACGATACGCTTGCGATACGTCTACGCTTACGTCTCGTGTGCGAAGGGCCTGAATTTTCCCATTCCTAGATTCCCTAATCTCAGTTTCAGTAGATTTTTTGCTGTCGCAGGCATAGCAGCGCTGCCGTCGGGCGAGCGGCTGTCTCCGCTGGACACGTTCCTGGACCTGCTGACCGCGAAGGCGAGCCTCAACGAGCTCGACTTCAACCTCATCATAGAGGCTACAATAGCTTCCGTGCAGCAAGATACCGCGGCATAGACTTACAACACATTTCAACTGACTCATTTAGGTACCTTCTGTTATAGGCCAAACATCTTGGCTACTGTGGATGTTAGCTACAAGCTGAGGGTAACCCAATCCTCACACTGATGTCAAGCGAGCTTCAGTTAGGATTGTGCTATCCGTAGCTTTTAGCTAACATCACAACCGCCAAGTTGTATTTCGACCTGTACTACCTACTTGACTTCACGCCACCACTGAAGCCCGATAGACGAGTCGCTATTATCGCATTTTCCAGTTATTTTTTATAGTTTGCAGCTTAGAGCTGATTTTGTCTGCCGTCAATATTATGGATAATTGGATAAGGCGTCAAATAAATAAACTAGTAATAAAACCCGAAAAGTTAGTTCCTTTCCAAACTTAGTTCCAATTTTTATCCTGGACTTTAGTGGAGGCGCGGAGTCTACCAGTTACCACAGACGACGGACTTTGCATTGCTACTAAACTTAATAAAAATAAAAGACAAAATATATGCGTACGATTGGACTGCGATCGTAGAAAGTACGCGTTACAAGGAATTAATGTCAGAGTACACAGTCAGTATACAGTAAATGAGGATGTAAATTTTCTTAAAATTTAGATTTTTTCGATGAGAATAGCGATAATAAGATAAACCCGTCAACTAAAGTAGGTAGGTCGTCTGTAGTGAATCTGAATATTGGATTCACTTCTATAAATTTATTGATTCTATAATATAATACTCATTTAAATACCAAATCGCACCACAGTTAATGCACATATATCTATAGATGTGAATACGATATTCTACGTATATATATTTATTAGGGATCTCTTTTAAATTAGGTGAAATAGGGTTTTCTAGCTATTCTGTATTTTATTCCATAGAAATAAAATAATGTATACATTTCACATGAGCTGTAGTAGCATTTCGAGTAAAGGTATAGTGACAGAAAACATACAATATTATAAAAAAACTAAAAATCTTTTAAAAGGTAAGAACAGTAAAAAAACTCAGTAATTTTCCGCCAGCTCAGTAGTAACTTTTCAGCCATTTCGAAACTTACATATTATAATACTGAAACGAATTTATTTTTTATTGTATGAGGCTGAAGTACCAAAGTGTTTATAGGTGTAATGACATTCCACTATTTAAGAGATTGTTACTTTGATATTATTTATTGAATTTCGCTAAGTTATATTTTGTTAAGGATGAAAGATTTTAAGATGTAACCAAAGATGGCACAAAAATTGAAGTTTTGTGAAGCCTATTCAGAAGGAAGATTTTCGTGCGTAGTAAACGCGCGAAAGCTCGCGTTGGTTGTCTAGTGCACGCGATTAATTAGGCTTGTTAACTAAAAAAATATAATTAGTCCGTCAAATAGATTGTCAAAAAATATTAGACACGTATTTTTTCTTTTGTCAATTTAAGAAAAATTGATTAAAATATAGCCCGTTAAAGTTCCGCGTGACGTCACTAACCGCTATCAAATGTTCCGGCTAGTGCCGTCACCCACCAGCCCCCACTCTCAAACTTTGTTAAGGTTTATCTTTGTCACTGATTGTTTTATAGACAAAAGAAATAATATGTGTCCAATATTTTTTAAAAATCTGACGGACTAATTATAATAATGATTTTTATACCTAGTAAACATCCATATTTAGAGGTAGAGTCGAGTCGTAAAACACGTGCAGTATGCGCGTATTTTGCGGCACGCATTTTTCGTGTGGTCGATGTCTGGCGTATTTGCACAAATGTTTATTTTCTTTTCAATTTTGTGCAAATCTAATAATGTATTTTATTGTAGTATGACGAGACATATTGTTGGCGGTACCATGTATTGTCATACATCAATAAATGATTCCGATTCATATGAACGGAAGAATTGGAGCTTGTTTATGTGACAAACGCGTGTAAATCGTCATGTCTAAGCACAGTCTTATTAGTTGCTGATAATTATATACATTCCATGTATGTGTGCAATTTACTAGTGCAATATTTATATTAATTTAGACTTAAAATAAAACCATGTTTATCTTCAACCATATTTTATTGGAATATCATTAACATTTTAGTTCAAAGGACAGTAGTGAATATTAATCTATTTAGATCCTGCAAAGATAATAACTGCATAAATAAGATCTTATTTAGATCCTGCAACAACAAATATCTTTGCAGATACATATATGTGTTAACATCAGTTGTAGAAAGGATTGTATGTGACCCAATGTGCCCTCTGCTGCTCTTTCTCACTCTGATGTGATGTAAACAAAGACCTATACACTTCACTGGTCTGAGGATCTTTAGCCACGCTGTAATCTTTCTTTGTCTTCTTATAAGAAGGATCTTGTTGCAACTCTGTTGAAGAAAATGCGCGTTTTGAGGAACCAAAATGCCCTCTCGCCTTGTGGTTTGGATTGAACTTTGGTAAAGATAAAGGTATAGTGTCGATTTCCTTTTTGGTTGCATTACTCGGTCCTGCCTCTGGTTCTGTTTTGATATCTTTTTCTGGCTTTATTTCTGTGCTAGTGGAAGGTTCAAGAGAGATCTGGGAACTTGAGGCTTCTGTTTTGATTTCAGTTTTCTCAGTCTTGTCAGCTTTGGACTTCTTGCTGCTCTTTCGGCTGGCTGTGCGTAGTGCCATCTTCTCTTTGAGCCTCTCAATATCTTCATCTGTACCATTTAACACAACTACGTCATTGTCTGTAAATGGTGACTGGCACTGTGGACAAATTATCAAGGAATTAAACACTTAGGAAATTTAAATACTTTTATTCATTAATACAGGGGTATGCAGAACTGGTGTACTAAGCCGAAAGGGGGTGATTAAGAACAAGTTTTACTGTGGGGCCAATAGGCTAGTAGACAATATTTTTTTGATGTCCTCTTGTAACAGCTAACGATAAACAGAGCCATAAAATCAAATTAGAAAAGAAAGAAGTTACAAGCATATTTACATTCTTGCTAGACAAAGAGGGTAATTTAGCAGGCTGTGACATCACTGCCAGTAAGTGTCATACATTTGCCGTACTATGTAATGTTTTGTGGGAAAGGGACTAGGCATCCCCTCTTTATCTTTACCAAAATCTTTACAAGCTTATATCTCTGGACTTATTTAGCCAATTTTAATTATTTTTACGATTTACAAATCATAATGAATTGCAGAATTCACTAATCCTTATACTTTTAATTAATTCAATACCAGTTAAATACCCTATTCGGAATTTGAGTTAAAATTCTGCTGTTCATTACAAATTTGCAGCTCTGAACCGACACAATGTAAGAAACAGCTGATTATTTTTTCACAAATTCCAGGCATGTAGATTACCCTTTGCTTATATGTAGAAGAATGACATCAATAAATCGTAACCTGTAAAATATTTTTTTCACAAAAATTCATGTCAACAATCAGTCAACTTAAAACTACCTGGCAAATACAAGGTGCAAATATTTTAAGAAATCATCAATGATAATGATACTTGCAACTGCATTCCTAATTGAAATTGATAACATCACTAATACGTTTGTACACAAAATAACTCTAAAGCAATAAAATGTGCAATCATGTATGCAGACTAAACTGTTGTCCTTACCATGTGACAGATGTTCTGCTTGACCTCCTTAAGGGCGCGTTCAGCGAGCACACAGCCACAGCTCCAGAGAAAGACAAAGCGGAACTTCCCAGACATCTCGATGCCACTGATGGGGCAGATGTAGGGAGCATTGCCCTCAGCCACGGCACTGTCAGTGTGTTCTGACTCTTTGTATGCCGGGTTCTTTACAAGGTTCAGATCTTTTATGTCCTGAAAATTATAATGAAACATTTTAGGACTACTGAAATAATTTCTTTAGAAAACATGACCTGATTGATAAGAAAAAAAAACATTAGTATGATGCCATGTAGGTTTTACAAGGTCGTGAAATTAAGATGAGGCTGGGAGGAAGTATTAAACATTTTTAACCCTTTCACTGCTGAAAACACACACGTCTGTGTTTTCGATTCTCACGCCCCGCGGCTACTACACACACCAGGCGTGTGCGGTAGCGTCTTCCCGCGCCTTGCGTGTGCGTTTTAGAATTAGCAGGCACCTTAAAAAAAGTACCTCAGCAGTGAAAGGGTTAATTAACCTACTTCACTATGAGACCATTGATCATGTCTGTTGAAGAAAAATGTAGAACAGACAGTGCACATTACAGAATACCTTAAGGTTTTTGATGTGGCTAATAGAATCTGGCTTGCTTTCCTTGTCAATTAGAGCTTCAAGCACAGAGCTCTTGCTGTACAATCTGCCAAGTCCGCAAGCAGCCACGGGTGCCTGCAGCGGCTGTTGCGACAGCGCACAGTTACGCCATTTGAAAGAACGCTCCGCATCTTTGTCTTTCTACAAATACAATGAGTATTATGAGTAAAATAACATCAGTAATCTTGGTAAAATAGTTGATGATTACAAAGTGTTTACTCACCTGCTCGGGCTTCTTTTTCAGGCGCACAAGCTCATCTCTGCGTGGGATAGTACCACCATCACAACCCATTGTAAATAATCTCTATTGTTTTCTGTACAATTTAATGGAGTAAGTGATATTTTTAATTAAATTCTTTTAAAACGATCACAACACAACCTTAACTTTCCCAATGAAACTATTGATCACAAAAGGATAATTGACAATTAATGAACGGAACGTGACGTCATCAATCAGTGCTGCCAACTCCTTATGGCAAAAACGCGCTGTCAGCACATCAGCGCCGGAACGCGCAAAATTGCGCTTCGACAAAAAAAAACCGCTCTGATTGACTCAAATCAACGATAAAATGATGATATTATGTCGAATATTATATTCCCCTCAAAACGTGATCCAAAAGTCTTTTTTTAAATTTTAACTACTAAACTACATGTGATATCTAAGTTAATCCTAAAATATTGATGTTAATTTATCATAAGGTACTTACTAGAAACATACCAGTCAAGGACAATAGTGAGTTATGAAGCGATGCCTATTATTACGGGTGCAAATGCGAATGCATTTGGGTAATATAAAATGCGTGCGTGTGAGTGCGATAAGATAGATCACCACTACAAGCGATAGAATGAGTAGGTAACATTAGCCATTATAATTTAAATAGAAAATTATAGATAGTATATCTTCAGGATTCAGACAACACGCTATGTGAAAAATAACCAAAGACTACACATTTTATAATTTGAAATAAGAACAACATCTTATAAAGAGTCTAAATAGCAGAGCATTTAACCTCTTTCAATAAAACACTATTGTTGCTACGATACATACATAATAAGAGCATTACAGTGTTTTTGTTTATAAAAAATAAAAGTGCGTTCTGTTTTACGCTACAGTAATATTGTTTCAAAAACGCGCCAGTTTTAGCGCAAGGCGTTAAACGCGCTTTAGGCCAAGAAAAGCGTTGGATCTGGCGCCTAAAGCGCTAAGCTGGCAGCTCTGTCATCAATTGACGTTATTTCTGAATTGACAATGGACAGCTTTTGACATTCTTTTTTTTTTGTTTTGGCGGTACATACCTAACATATGCATTTAATACAAAATACAATAGGTACTATAAAAATGCAGCCAGCATGCTGGGCACGCTGCCAACTGGCAGTGGGCTTGAGCATTTGGATTATCGTTAGACCTTCAAGGGTCTGTGGATGATCCAATGCTTTTAGGTGTAGGTAGTAGGTTTTGCATTTACTTGCATGAAATGTTTTAATAGTCGTTCAAAAATAAAGAAACTTGATTATGACATTTACACTATAAATTAATGTCAACCGGAGTTGTCATCTTCGGAAAATAAGGCCGACGACGTGTTTCTGAACGTACTGAATCTGAACTTTGGTTGGAGGTTATTTTGTTTAGTTGTTTACATTTTGGTGAAAAATTAGGTATCCTATAAAATCAGAAAATTAACATTTACATGTTTCAAGATTAAAAACAGAAAAAATGGAAAGAGTTCCAGAGAACGGTGCTGACTGTGACAACAGTGAAGACAGTTTTGCCAAAGTCCCAGATTCAGCAAAACTACTTAGCAAGAAGAAGAAAAAGCGAGGGATTGTTTTCCTATCAACCATTCCTCCGTACATGAACGTAGCTAAAATACGTGAAACATTCAGTCAATTTGGTGAAGTGGGCAGGATTTATTTACAACCTACAGGCAGTGAGTGTTTTGAGGTTATGTTGTGAATGAAAACTATCCCAACATTCTGTTGAATACATTCCCAGATTAGTAATCTTGTTTCATCTCATTTACAGAACCAGGCGAAAAACGGAAACGTGTTCCTAATCAGTTTTCGGAAGGTTGGGTCGAATTTCAAAAAAAGAAAGTAGCTAAACAAGTCGCCGCCAAGTTGAACAACGCTAAAATCGGGACTAGGAAAAGATCTCGTTATTACGACATGATATGGAACATCAAGTACATTCCGAGGTTCAAATGGATTCATCTCAGTGAACGTCTCGCGTATGAAAGAGCAGCCATGAAACAACGTCTCCGTGCTGAGATATCTCAAGCTAAGAAGGAAGCTCATTACTTGCAAACCAATGTTGAGAAAAGCAAAAAGATGAAAAAAAGAAAAGCTGTGAATACCGAATAAGATTTATTGAGTTCTGTAAACAGTTATAATAATAATATCAATGTAAATAAATTACAGCAAAATCTACCTAATTGTTTTTAATTTTACAGACACCAAAAAAAAGGAATACTTTGGTTGCTTGATTTTAACATAGGAAAGTAGTTACAAAGCTCTTGCTAGCGACCATCTTCTGACAAGGCAAAGAAATGCATCAAAGATCACTTTTTATTTCTGACTAAAGTTTACTCTTCCACTTATTATCTCCTCCACTCTCATCCTTTCCTTTGTAGTCAAAGGATCCTTGGTTAGTTTCTGGATGTAGCGCCGCGGTGGAATCTTGTGAGATAAGATGCCTTGAGAGAACTCTCGGTGCACTCGCACTCCATCTAGGGCATTGGACTGGAGTTTTTCAAAATTGTGCAATTCTTTCATGAATTGCCTTCTTTGGGCTACTTTGGCCCAGTGGTAGCGGTGACGACATACAACTCTACTGGAAAAGGCATTAGCGATGGTAAGACAGTCCCTATCTATACATCTAAGTATGTATTTAAAATATGTATAATTATGTAGTGTATCAGTCTGGCAGCCATATCACAAGCCTTGCTTAGTTTGGGGTCAGAGGCTGTGTGTAAGATGTAACCTAATATTTATTTTTTATGTATATGTTTAATATTTATCCTATGTACACAACCCTTATTTTAGCTGTGTGAAGCACATAAAGTAACTTACACCAGTCGCAACTCCCAATGCCGAATTCTTGGTCCAACCCTAGATTCAAAACCCAATGCACTCATTCTAGGAAAATAATGTTTGTATTTTATATCTTGCTGCTAGATTCAATTGATGAAGGAAAACATTGCGAGTGTGAAAACATGTCTGAAAGTCATGCAGGATGTCATGTCCTTGAATTCTTGAAAGTAATATGTGCAGTTTACCATTCATGCACCTTATATCTTTTTACAGCATGTGGACTATGAACTAACTTTTTTCATAAAAGGAAAATAAGGCTGTTGAAGGCCAAACAGTTGGCCAATTCAATATAAGATTCAAAATAACAGCAAAGTAGTGAACATTTTAGTACGATTGTTACTTACTAGGCTAAACATAATTTAGTGTAAGATGGGAAGATGCTGACATCAGATCTTGCTAATTCTGGATATCCAGGGTACAGGGGAACTCTTCTCCTTTTTATTGGTATTTCTCTGTCTTCTGCCATAATTTAATTTAAATTTTTTTTAGAAAGTGCAAATTGTTTTAGAAATCAATGAAAGTATCCATGGTGACAGTGAAGTTACTCTCTATGGTGACAGTAATGATTTTTTCACATGCCTCATGTCAGTTGTTACAAAACAGTTTTGATACTTGCCTAATATTTAATTTCAGCTGACCCGAATCATTATTTTTTGTTGATAACAATATCACTGTATAAAATCAATTCAACAAAATGACTGTTCCTCATTATTTTATTACATTCTATCTAGAGAGCTTTCCAGGGAATGATTACAATGGAATGAATTTATTCAATTTGTTGCTAACTTCTTAGTTCTTACGAATGAAGGAGTTCATATCACGAGCCAGCTTATTCCAGCCACTTTAGTAAAGCAGAATTTGGCATAGTTAGGGCGGGGCACAGGTGGACCTTGAACCCTAGAAACCATACATTATATTTTTCTGAGGTTAGCAAATGTAGAGAAAATTTCTAGTTACACCAATGATCGCATATCTTTTCCCTATTCTTGTTCTACAACATATTCTTAGTTATGTGCAAGTAATTATTTATATTCTACATTAGCTAAAAAGTATAACATTATAAAATAAATCACTACATAGTATAAAACAAAGTTGCTTCCCGTTGTCTGTCCCCATGTATGCTTATATCTTTAAAATTACACAACAGATTTTAATGGGAATTTTTTTAATAGATAGATTCAAGAGGAAGGTTTATATGTATAATACACCTGTGCGAAGCCGGGGCGAGTCGCTAGTATAATATAAATTATAGCTGTTAACGTAGAAGTGGAATAAAAATACTTGTGTTTAAAAACCAAAATTAAATCAATAACATTTTATTAATAGATCAATAATATTAAAACTACTTTCCAGAGCTTTGCAGTCCCAATGTGTATTGATATTATTTGCTGGGGTATGTTCAAGGCTACCAGTATGAAGAATATTTACAACGGTTGGTGCTCAAGACGATGCAGTCACTGCGTTGACTCTGCTCTTGCATACACAGTCATTGAATTGATTTACTAACACTGAACAGAGTAGGGATTTGTCTGGGTTTGTACTGTAGCACTCGAGGACCTGGAATGTACAAAATTTAGATGTTTCAATGCAGTTCAATTATTTTATTCAAGTTTTAATCATATGATTACATCACTATCACTACATAGTATAAAACAAAGTCGCTTCCCGCTGTCTGTCCCCATGTATGCTTATATCTTTTAAACTATGCAACGGATTTTGATGCGGTTTTTTTTAATAGATAGAGTGATTCAAGAGGAAGGTTTATATGTATAATACACCTGTGCGAAGCCGGGGCGGGTCGCTAGTACATAATATTCTAAGCAACATGAAACTTTGACAAGTCATATTTACAGGTCAAGTATTTTGTGGGAACCCTTTCTATTACTTTATTTTAGTTCAATGTTGCAATATACTTTTTGGTTTAAACATACATCAAAACTACTTATGGATGTTCATCCACAACATAACAGGAGCTCTGTAACTGAACCAATAACTGAAAGTATTCATATATGGTCACAAAACAGAGTCAGAGCAGCCGCCAGCATTGAAAGTCTATGCTTGTGTAAATAGAAGAGCATAGCATGTGATTCTCTTTGAATATTTAAAAATTACTGTAACATTTCAAAAATTGGGCTCCATATTTGAAGGAATATGTACGGCATTCCCAACAATTATTTTCGAAAGCTTTGGTAGAATATTGTAACACAAAGTAACTACTTCACTATTGATCATCGTCATCATTGATAGCTTGTTTCAGCCCACTGCAAGGCTAAGCCTCCTCTCTCTTTTCTACTATAAATACCCACTTTTAATTCATTTCAATTATTTACCTTTGCTTTTTCATCTTGACACGGTGGTAATTTATGCGTAATTTTGTCTTCTTGCACAATGTTGAACAAATCGTTGGCTTCTTTCAGTGTTTTTTGGTACTCCAAATGCATGCCACTATTTATCTTTTCATGTGCTCTTTTAAGAGCTTCGATACGTCGCGCCCAGTAAGCCTCTTCAGCAGCATTCTCTTGCTGTTGCCTCTGATCGAAAAATTGCGGCGGCGGAGGTGGCGGCGTTACGTATTGCTGCTGGGACGGCTGCTCAGCTTGCTGTAAAGTAGCATGATGTCATCAATTAACATACCAGACACCTAGTTTACTTATCTTGCAACAATTCACTGAGCTTTATTCTCTGACAGATGTGGTAGACATGTAAACATTGGCGTTGTGTTTGAATGACGGTATTTTATTGCAATGTTTCTACTGAATGGGGTTGAAATAACCTGTACTGATAAGATCCACTATGCCTAGTATACGCTCAAACCTATATAGTTCTATTAACCTTGATAAAGTTAAGGCATTATTTTGACTGTTTCTGAAAGAAACATCCTTTTATTGTGTTACAACAAGACGTGACATTGATCTAAATTATGTAATGCAGCATTATATTTACTTTTTGGGAAAGCTGAGCAGATATCCGATCTAACGCTTCTTGAGACACTTGTATAGCATTTTCATTGTCAACACTTAATTTTCGAGTACTTTGTGAACCTCCCATGTTTTCTAAATCGGAATAAATCAAATATTTTTATCGGCAAATCACGTCAAAAAAGGACATTTTTTGACAGCACTCATTCAGTTTTCCATAGAGCATCACTGAAAATGCCATCAACTTTTTTATTCCTTCTTTTTTTTTTTTAGGCGGTTCGGCGGATTCTAGACGATCGAGAAAAATTACAAACCATATACGTACGCCATCTATTGTGAAGTAGTAGTGCTAAATGTTAGCGCACATTTAGAATTGTTACTACTCCACAATAGATGGAGTTAAGTTATGTAAAATCTCCATTGAATCGTTTTTTTGGGTAATTAGTAAGTACTAGAAATAGTTTGAAATACACAAAAAATTATAAAGATGTCCTAGAACACGCACAAAGACGATTTATCAACATCATCTGCTTTGCAGGATTCGAACCTGAGACGTTCGGTTCAAAAGAAAAATTGTATTGTTGGAAATAGGTGGGTACCCATCAATCATAATCCATTCATCCTGCTTATACGTAATTTAATAGTCTGTTAGTTAGATTCTAAGGTTAGATTACCTATCAAAAAATCTGTGCAAAAAATATTGGACAAGTATTTTTTCTTTTGTCAATCAAACAATAAATGACAAAGATAAAACTATAGTTTTTGGCGGGAACGCGGAAAAATCATGTCGTCTCATTTTCTTATTTTGTTAAACTTTTGTTTTTATCAGTGATAATTAGTGAAAAATTGTGGTATTTCGTTGATTGTGAGCTGATTTACGTGCATGAGTGTAGGCAAGTGATACAATGTGATGTTAATCATGTTGTTCCGTGTTGTTACCAAAACTCCAAAGACGCACAGTAAATTCTCACTCTCCACTGCTTTAAATACACAATAATGCGACGCCAAATCATAAAAGAAGAACAAGAAGATAAAACTGACTTGTCAAATTTCGGGAGTGGAGACTCGTGTCGTCGCAAGGTGTCGTCGCTTCTCTGTCAAAAATGTATAGGTACCTACTTTTGAACCTTTTTTTTACCAGGGGAAATCTTTTCGTGATCTTTTCAAGATACCACCGCACCTCGGGGCAGGCGGGTGGTTATGTGGGAGTCCCCGCCCATTGCTGGACGGTATACGTATACCCACCAGAACCCCTGGGTGTTCCACAACTGCGCCTGGTGTCGGGGCTACGGGCACGCTTCCGCACTCCTCCGCGGCGTGTTTAATTAATTACCTACCCCTGTAAGTTCGTGTACTATACCTACCTACAAAGCAGCATAATTATGCATACCTAATATTGTATAGAACGTGACTGCTTGTAACCAATTCAAATCGAATCCCAACGACATGACATCAAGTCTACCCAAAAGAAGAAAATTAACACAAGTTGTTTTAGCGAACCCTTTTTACGGAGAAAAGAAAGAACGCCAAATCGACGATCGCCGGATTCACGAGGTAGTTTGGTCGTAGTAACTGTTATGTATTCTTTGGGGTGCATTTAGGGATACCATCGGGTTATTTATTCGTGGATGCTGTATGTGGGCTGTGCGATGATTATTATAGGATGAATCATACAAGTCGGCGGATATAAAGTTAGCTACAACAAGCTGCGCAATATCTAATCCTGACTGAAGCTCACATAAAGCTGTGCGTTGATTGGATATTACGCAGCTTGTAACTTCACATCCGCCGACTTTTATGATTCGGCATATTTCAACATAGTTTTATTACTTAACGTGATTTTATTATGGCAACAAGCTTAGTTTCTACATTTTACTAACGTCGGGTTTTTAAGGTGTAGGTAAGTAAGCGGGATAATTTAGCGCCAGTTGTCGTCGTGCTACGGAAGTGCTACTTTTGGTGAAAGTAGTCGACGACGACGACGACACGACGCCTTAATGGAAAGAAAACCATGACGTTACGACGTCATGACGTCGATGAACCTGATGACGTCTTTCAATCGAAAGAGGCTGAAACGAAGCCATACGGTTAAATTGCAGTAACATTCTATGTTTCCTTTTTGTTTCATGTTCAATTTATTGGGCTGACCCAACCTTGACCTGCTGTCACAACAAGAAGAACATGGTCTGCATTAGTTGACGATTTCAAAAAGCTTCGTTCCTGCTATACGATTTCCACTGCAGGGCAGGTCATGCAAGTAGGTAATATCTTATTAAATATATCTATAAGGATTGACTATTTATAATATATGAAATAAGATTTGGTTTTATCAGATGATATCTCAATCGATTCACCCTAAGCGTACGCTAATCGCCACCTCGCCTCAATCTTTGTTCTGTTTAACCGACGGGCCTTCAACCGTTTATTTTCACTTAATAACGTAAAACCTATTGTTTAAAATAAATTATCACTTATTGCCCTTATTGGCACTGTCATAAGTAAAACAGTAAATCAAAAATGGGGTATTTTATTTACACAAAACTTACATAATATTTCATAATCTTAACTATATATTACAACTACTATGCTATATTTACAAACCTGAACAAATCAATAAAAAACACGATAAATCTAAAAAACAGTAAGTCTATATTATTATCTCAAGCGAATGATCCTAAGCGCACCCCAGCAGGGTAGGTACAAAAAGTGATCACAATGGCGATGGCGGGAACCGGTCGCGCCGGTCGCCGCCGGCCGCCGGCCGCCTCGGACTTTCTTCTGTCTGACCGGCGCGGCCCTCAGGACCTTCAACCGTTTATTTTCACTAATCTTTACGCATTTTTCAAGGTAACGTCTTATTTGTAAATACCTATTTACAAACTATTTAAAAATTCCCTACAAAAATAACGAATAGGTATCTTCTTGTTCTAATTAATGCCTCTAAGGTTGGCAGTCAGATTTATGAAATTTCCTTATCAAGTGCAAGCCTAGCCTAGCAGCACAGAATAGGCCCTATTACACAGGGCACAGAAGGAGCCTCTTCATACAAACAAAGACTTAGAAATGTGAAAAATACATTTTGTACCATACACAACTTTTGAGTGAACTTGCCACTTCAAAAGTATATAACTGACCATAGAGAAATTTTTTACTCTGTTTACATTTTCAAATGATTTAATTTTATTTATTTTGCTTGTAAATCACAAAGATATTTATTACTTACCGGTGGTATGTGACAGCAATGTGACAGTGCCTTTCGTTATTTCTTTTGAAACCGTGTAATTTCGGCAAGATGAAATGGCGCAGTTCACCATTTTTACCTCGTTGCTTTGAGACGCGACCGCAACGCCAGTCTAATGCAGACTAATTATTGGATTGGTGGATTTCTCTATGATTGGTGGATATTGGTCGGCGACATTTCATTTTGTACGATTAGGTGTCTATCTTTAAGGTCGCTGCCTAGCAGCCTGTGGCACAGTTGTTCCCTAGATTATCTGAAGTTCTGGACTTTTGAAGCCATGACATTTGCCGCCTTTGCGCCTTCCTCTCTTGTGCTTGCGCTTGCCCGGCATTGTGCATATCATAAATAGTATCTACGAGTATTATGTAATAGTTTTCGAATGCATAGACCTTTGAAATTTTAAATAGGTGGGACACAAATAGGAAATAAATAGGTGGGATTATGTTAATGATTCAAATTGTATATACACTTGTAGAAAGACACGTCGAATTCGAATGTAAGAAAACTTGAAAAAGATAGCACAATCTGGATCTATTGTTAGCAGCATTCGTTTATTTCGTTTGACTGGAGCTGGGCCCGTTAAACTTATTTCATTAATTTTCTGTGAAATTTTATGATTTTTTTGAGCCAATGTCTTGTCCAAATAAGTACTACCTAACTGAATATTTTTGTCTTACTGATATTCCGAAACCAAATGAATGGATTAAGATCTTAAAAATAGCATCAGCTTTTTCTAAATTCTTGTATAATTATGCGCCAATAAAATCAAAACGTTAATTATGTTGCAGTGTTAATCGCACTTTTTGTAGTAGTAAATGATATATTATAAAAGCAGAGGACGATGACCAAATATTCGGAAAAATAGTCTTAAAATGCTCTGAGACAAACATAGTCGTAAATTATATGTACAGTCTTATCTAAAGTGTGTCACAAACACGCTTATAAAGGCTAAATAAGCGCTAAAAGAAGCTGAATAAAACAAATGTTATGACGACGATTCTACCTGCTTCGTTCCTACACCTACCTAAATCAGAACAAGATTTTATAAAAACTAAACAGAAAATATAAAAAGACTGCGTAAGATTTGAACCACTAATTAAATTTTGATTGATTTACTGATTTTATATTTAGAGTTAGTCTACTTACTTGAATCAAGACCAAAGGTTTTACTGTTAAATGGTTAATTCAGTCATCCAATAACTGGTACAGTTCTTAATTTACTGGCTAATTTAATATGTAATAGATATTAAACATCACATGTCATGTTGCTTTGAAATTGCTGTATACGAGTACTTAGGTACTTATAATCTGTAGTACTGTACTGTATCAGCCTTTTTAATAGTCCACTGCAGGACGTAGGCCTACCCACGAAGGGTGATAATCTGTAGTGCGCTTTACAAAATACCTATTTATGACTGCTCATAATTTTGAGGAGTTTTTTTTTTTAAATCAAGCCTGAAAATTGTGAATAAAAAACAATAAGCTGTACTATGAAAAAATATCATTCTCCCTCTAGAATTTCTGAAATGGCCGACATTTAGCAAATTCACAGTCTCATAGTTAGTGATCCGGAATCTATACTAGCTCTAGAGATAAAGTACTACTGTACCAAATATGTAGTGTAAGACCAAATGGGTCCTAGTAGGCATACAACCTACTATCAGTTAAGTAAACTCGTTCACAGTAATTCACAGTACTCAATGAAGAAAATGCCTTAAAAATAGTCCTCTCCTCTCACACAAATCCTTCCTATCTCAAATCAACTGCAAAACCTTACAAATCTTTATGACCTCCAGAGCCACATTACTACGCATCTCATTTCGTAGAGTAATCCATTAATTGCCCAGATTGGGCCCGCTTTTTGTACCACTGACGTTTATCTTTTTTTATTGAACAACCACCTGTACGGACCCTTCGATGATTCCGATGACTGGTTATTTTTGAACGAAAATAAAAAAGTTATCTGACACACGCTCACGTATTGTGGTCTTTATTGTAGAGCAATTCGATTCAGTTTCGTTTGAAAATTGAAGAATATTGTAAATGTTTTTCTTAAATTCTGAGGGTGAGAAGATCCACTGACAGGCTCCGAGCTCGCAGGTAGAAAATCGATTGTTATTAGATGTCAGATCTTTTCATAATAATACAAATATTATAAAGAATGTGCTGCGTAAAGAATGGCGAAGTCGCTGACAAAGGTATTGAAGTCAAATTAGTTTTATCAGCTTCGTTATGAAATATTGGACGGGTATTGTTGAGAATTTTTGCTAAATCACCCGTAACTACATTATGGACAGAGTAAATGCATGTGCCTGTACAGGGTTGTAAGTTTGCCATGTATTGACCCGAAATGAGTACATTGTGGTACTTATCATTGAGAACCACTTTTACTATGGGTTCAGTACAAAGCTGAAATAACGAAAAAACCAGTTGCTTTGTACGTCAAGTTCATTGACTGCATGTAGACAACGTGCATGAAACAGCTGTTTTCATTTTCGCATTTCTGATTATCCCCCCATAAATCTATCATAATGCATAATTTGTAGGTACTATGATTTTCCTTAGTCTGTGCTGTGGCTTAGTACGTGGACATTTCTAGCTCTATATAATATATATTTTTTTGACACATATAAATTGTTTTAATCCTACCATTAGCGCCAAAAATGGTTACGATTACCCTTAACTATAATAATCATAACATCGTGATAAATAATTACACCTACAATAAAAGGTAATAAACATTATAATCCATAATTATGATTCTGTAGCGACGAATAATTCATAATTATTGTGTAATAAATAATAAAGCGACTCAAATGTTCCCACATGACTTTTTACGTTGTCGAGATGTTAAAATGAGAGGTAATAAAATTTTTTTCCTAGAATTTAACTCATAAGTGAAACATTTACGATAACCAGAAGGACCAGAACATTCTAAAAATTATATGTCTATTATTTAACGGAAGGCATACACAAGGGCCTACTATTAATTGTTAAGCCTACATAAATGTGTATAAGAGTTATTGGCTCATGTATTTAGGTATGTTGTGTCAAATCTAATCAAATTTTCTGTAACTGAAAACAAGGGTTTCGTAAAACTACTTAGGGAAATTCGCAAAATTATTTACCGGTATATTTTGCGTCTTAGTCTTTACAAGTATGAGCGTGTGTGAAAGCCTGAAAGCTTAGATATCTGTTAGTGCGTGTGTTTTTGTACTCTAGATGTAGATCACGTGGAAGTATCTCTTATTTGATAATTCTTAGTAGTGGATGTAGTGAAAATTTCAAACACCGTCTGCGAATTATCCTGGAGTGACATCTTAGCATAGCAATGTAAGGGCGATAATTGCGTCTGTCTCTGCAATCTTGCCGCCTTGTCTTATCCTATTTAGTATTCCTTCTGTGTTATACATTGACGTAAACAGTGCTTTGTAAGGACTGGGCTAGTGGTCTATTTCTATTGAATGTACGATTTGCATAAAATAAATACTGCGCCATGCACATAATAGTGAATTCAGTCACTCGCTAGCTCGCGGATCTTTGCTTCGTTGGTTTTAGCCGCTCATATTTTATGGTATGATATAAGGCGATACAGGTAAAATTTCAACAGAAAGCACCAACCTACAGAGTACTTCTTCTTCGTCGTGTCGATGATCCAAATACCTATCTGTTTATAAGGCCTTTTCTCAACGCTTTGCCACTGCCACTCCGCGAGAGGATTTATAATAGTACAGCTAGTCCAGCATGCGACCACGAAAAGCAAGTGTGAAAAAGGGACAGATATACTTTGCCATAACGCTGTCTCGTCCTGACTCGTCGAAAGAAATATTACTTTGTGCTCATACTAGTCCGTTAGGTCCTGGAGAGTGCAGGTATAGAGTACTTACTTAAAATAGAAGTGTAAAATTAGCTCGCATATGATAGATCGGGTGAGTAGCCCTGGCGTCAGTTTAAAGTTTCAATAAAGCCTTTGACATGACTATATGGATGAAATAACCGGGGTTTACAATATTTTATAGTAGCATAATTTGATTAAGTTCTTTTGCCGCCTTCCAGTCCTGATATTTCGATGGTGTTACACCTCTTGAAGGCATTAGAGATGTCGTAGACGAGTCACGTACCTACCCAGCTTAATTGGTGAAAAGCTTTTGGATTGATCTGAAGACATCGATTGAAAAGTTTGCATTTTCAATACGCTTTTGTAAATTTGTTAAAAACATTTTACGTATTTGCAGTTTAAAATAAAATGAGATAAGATCTAGAAAATTCTCTTTCCTTTAAATTAGCTACAAAGTCACTAAGTAAAGTACCTATACAGTTTTAAGTTAAGTACTTCAAATTCTTGTTTTGAATAAATATTTAGTGTATTTCCGCTCAGTCGTAGTCATATAAGTTAAGGGTACTATTCAAAATCCAAATTAAATCACAGACAAAATTAGTAATTAATCATCAAACTGTATCATGGTTCGACTATGGTTAGGTCAGGTTAGAAAAGTTAGGCTTAGGTATGTTTACAAAATATGAATGAACCTGAAACAAAATTTTTTAATTAATCCGTTTAAAATAATAAAAAATAATTAAACCTGTAACAAAAATAATGATAAGTAATCTATTTAAAAAATGTAGTAAACCTGAAAATAATATTTAATTGATATGTTAAAATTACAAATATAATTTATTTATAAAAAATGGTATAAAATAATTGAAAAAATACTTAGTCAATAAATAGCACCCCTATTCTTACTGTACTCTATTCGACACGTGTTTCGCCTCTAAACGAGGCATCTTCAGGACGTGTTGACTCTTCGAGCTCACTCGCAAGAATTTTTTCAATTATTTTCAATTATTTTATACCATTTTTTATAAATAAATTATATTTGTAATTTTAACATATTAATTAAATATTATTTTCAGGTTTACTACATTTTTTAAATAGATTACTTATCACTATTTTTGTTACAGGTTTAATTATTTTTTATTATTTTAAACGGATTAATTAAAAAAATTTGTTTCAGGTTCATTCATATTTTGTAAACATACCTAAGCCTAACTTTTCTAACCTGACCTAACCATAGTCGAACCATGATACAGTTTGATGATTAATTACTAATTTTGTCTGTGATTTAATTTGGATTTTGAATAGTACCCTTAACTTATATGACTACGACTGAGCGGAAATACACTAAATATTTATTCAAAACAAGAATTTGAAGATGAACTTCCGCAAAGTAACGCCTGATTCAACCAAAGTTAAGTACTTCTTTATTTCAGGCAAAACTTATAAAACATTTCATAAACTTAACTAAATATTACAACTACTATGCTATATGTACAAACCTAAACAAATTAAAAAATAAGTACTTGACTGGTATGTATTGAAATACATTTCTAAAGGACTGGGGCCCTAATTTTAAACTCGAACGCCTAGGAACGTATACGGAATTTTGACAGATTGTAGGAGAAAAATCTATATTGTCTATGGAAGTTACGAATGCTCCATATAAGTTCCGTATTCGACAAAGGCATGCGAGGTTCAAAAATGAGTCCCCTGTATTTTATATGTCCGCGCGACCACGTATGTTGAGGACAAAAAATAATAAGTAGGTAAGATGGAAAGGTAATTACCAACTTGCGCGTATTCGACAGTTTCCGCTTGTCATTTAACGCATAAGTATTTCCAACGAATAGGTTCTTATTTAATGGTACCTATTTAAAAAAAAACTTTTAACTTTTAGTTATATCTAACTTAGGTTGATAGTAAGTACCTACATCAAACAAAAAGTTCATTGGTTTCCAATAAAACTACTTTATAAGCTAAAACTACCTACACTACTACTACATAAAAAAGCATTGGATCATCCACAGACCCTTGAAGGTCTAAAGATAATCCAAATACTCAAGCCCACTGCCAGTTGGCAGCGTGCCCAGCATGCTGGCTGCATTACCACGCTGAATACCAATTTTTCCAATAAATAAATGTGGATTTGGTTTTAGCTATTTCAGGGTTCAAGTTATAAAAAAAACATATCAATTCAAAAACAGCTCGTGTAACGTAGTTATAGTTTAAAAAATGCTGTTATTGTTGCTAATCAGAACTCAAGTGTTAAAATTCCCAAACCACAAAGTTATTAATCCCATAAAACAGTCAACGGCAATACGAGAGCAAAGAGCATTGACATTTAGAAAAAAACCTAAACAAAAAGCGCCGCAAATAAGAATAAATCAAAAGTGAACATCCACTTCCAACGTTAATAAAACGGCTGAGATAATGTGGCTCTGGCTAGATTTCGGCACGGTACCTCGTCTGGGACGCGTCACGATATTCACGATTTATGGTCCAGCAGCAGAAGCTCTGTCTGTCGCTGCTCCATATTTATCAAAGACGATTATATGTAAAGGCTAGTTTTTAACCCCCGACGAAAAAGAGGGGTGTCTGTCTGTCTGTCTGTCTGTCTGTGGCATTATAGCGCCCGAACCACTGAACCGATTTCAGTTTAGTTTTTTTTGGATGAAAGGAGACTTAATCGAGAGTGTTCTTAGCTTTATGTTTTATAAAAATCGATTGAGCCGTTTAAGAGTTATGGTGGGTTAAAGTGGGGATGGAAGAACCAAAATTCTACAAATGTGCCCAAAATGGTTGTCAATTGAAAGTTTGTTGTCAAATATTTTTGTGTCGGGGGTTTTTTAATTAGGTATATTATAGCTTCACGATGCTAGGTTATATTACTTCTTAAACTCTTGGACTCGGTAATGGGACAATCCACCAGGGGCTTTACTGCGTAAGCGCTCTGACGTTCGGCTTCGCTTTTTCTTCAGCTCGCGCCAGTTACTCACGCCACGAGAGCGAGCGAGAGGGAAAGCGAAGCCGAACGTTAGAGCGCTTACAGTAGGTAAAGCCCCAGGTCGGATTATAAGAAAAATAAAACAATTTCTTATTCGAGCTGTACCTACTGCAAGGAGATGCAGTTCTCTGCATGAGTCTGTTTTTCCTGTCTTCAAATTTAGAATATGTTAGAGTTTTCTTGGTATATATATTACAACCGACATATTATTGTATTCATTGAACGAATGCTTTTGTCTTACCCGTGTAGGCAAGTTGAATGGCATAAGACAGCTCTACAGGTATCTCTATTTCTTTTTAATTACATACTACGAAAATTATTTACAATCTTGATTCACCTGTTATCACTGAATTTTTGTCGAAAACTGTAAGTATTTAAGAACAACCACTCTATCAGTTTTACTTGCCATTTAAGCTATAACTCAACTTCGTGGCTTTTTAGGGTTCCGTACCCAAAGGGTAAAAACGGGACCCTATTATTAAGACTCCGTTGTCCGTCTGTCTGTCTGTCAGGTCTGTTCAGGCTGTATCTCATGAACTGCTATAGCTAGAAAGCTGAAATTTTCACAAGTGATGTATTTTTGTTGCCGCTATAACTACAAATACTAAAAATAGAATAACAATAATTTTGAGACGGGCTCCCATACAAAAAATCTAAATTTTTAGTCGTTTTTCGTTCGATATCAATAATGGTAACAGTTGGATGCTTGAAATATTCACAAAATATTTAGCTGCATGTTAATAATATATAATCATAATCAAAATAAAATAAATATTTAAGTGGAGCCCCCATACAGTACGGAACCCTTCATGCGCGAGTCCGACTCGTATTTGGCAGATTATTTCAGTATTTCTAATTCTAAATGTTACCACATAACAATTATGATCAGAACTTAAACGCAGTTACTAAACAATGCGGTCGTTGCGGTGGTTTTAATCCTTTGTGTGACGGGCCCTTTAACCACAGCTTCTGTATCATGGCTTGCTCTAATGGTTTTATCTTTCCGAATGAAGCGAACCTCTTCAGACAACAGATAATACTCTAGCTAGCTGAGATTTATTTGGAGGCGTCGTTGGATTCAAATTGTAGAGTATAATTTATTTACAACATTCAGAATGGTCCCAAATAACTGGGTATGTATTTAAGTTGTTGTTTTTAGATTTTTGCTTTAAATAATATAACCTGTACCTGTACCAGCCTTATTTTTTTAATAGTCTACTGCAGGACGTACGCCTACTCACGAAGGGTGATTGGGCCATATCCACCACTCTAGCCCAGTGCGGGTTGGTGGATTCACATACGCCATCGGATTTCTTCTACGGACGTATGTCGGTTGTCTCCAGTGACGGATTAAGACTACTTGATGCCCTAAGCAATCCACGCCTGTGGGCCCCCCTATCCGTATGTCAACTAGAAGCGGTCTTTAAACCTTTACCGCCCAAAAACATTAGTTTTTTGTAAAATAAGATGATGAGATGTAACGTACCTTAGAAGTGGAGTAGGTGCGACAACAATAAAAACCAAAGCATAATTTATTTATTTATTGAAATGCGCCTTTCGGCTTTTTCGGGCATTGAATTTACGCAAGATAGTATTATTTTTTTTAACATATCGGACTCTATGTATAGTATCGATGAATTATCGAGCCTTTCTTGTATCGTCTTTGGCCTTTTTTCATTTTTTAATATTTTTAATTTTGAAAAAGAACGTTCCTCTGAGCAATTTGTAATCATCTTCTATCTTCTATTTTCTTCTTCTATCTCCTATCTATATCACAGACTTACTTCTGTATTTAGAAGTCTGTGATCTATATATATATATATATATATATATATATCTATCTATCTATATATATATGTTATATATATATGATAAAAATAAATCGTGGTTGTTAGTCTCGCTAAAACTCGAGAACGGCTGAACTGATTTGGCAAATTTTGGTCTTGAAATATTTGTGGAAGTTAAGGGAAGGTTTAAACGGTGAGAAATTTTATAACAATTGCGAGAAAAATAACAACAACATGGATTTCATTTTCCCATACAAAATTTTCCGGCATGTACAAAATGTCATTGACACTTGACAGATGGTGAGATGAAGTTCACCGGGACCGCTAGTAAGCGATAAAAATATACGCAGGGCTGTTTCCACATTAGGGAAAGCTGATTCAATTTTATCATCATGTATTATTTTATACAAGAGTCTACTAGAATCAAACACCGCAATGTCCACTTTAAACAAAAATATGGTCGCAAATTCAAAAAACTCAATAACGTCTTTTATAATTTTACTTTTCAATCAAAACTCGCATAATCCCATAGAAATCTCCATCTTAAAATTAAAGTGTGAAGCGAAACCAGCTATATCCAATGAATTTATTTCAAACTCAGCAATGTCCTCGTGAGCCAATCACAGCTCGTGATTTCGTTGCTTTTAGTATGGCGGAATCTGGAATGTTTGCGCGAAGTCGTTTCGGTTTTTAATTAATTTTTACTAAATATTATTGTTTATGCAGTGCGATAACAACAAAAAGCGAATAATGGAATGTTACCCTCAAGTTGTGAATAACAAACTGGCACGGAAACGACGAATTAACTCAAAAAACTGGAAACAAAATCGCACCAAACAAGCTGTTAGATGTAGATTATTTTACAATGTTAATTAATTTCTCATTGTACCTAATAAATTAAAATTGTATATTGTAAGACTATTATTAAATAATTCATTCCCATGAGTTGTTTTTAACCATCTATATAAAAGGATCAAAATGTCTGGAGTATAGTTAACTTTATAATGTGTGTTTCATAACCTACAATGTCCATCAGAGTTTGCAACAAAAAACGCAAAATCCCGGTGTATATTTCAAAATCAGCTAAGTCCAAATTAAATCTCTTTTATTACCAATTTTCTTATTAGATAGAGAGTTTTATTAATTATTTATTGCGTATGTAGATTTTTTACTTTAGGTATTTATAAATACAAGTTTTAGTAGCAGTGAATCGTAGCTGTCTGCAATCACAAAATTGTGATTTGCTGTTATTTTGAAATGGTGGACATTGCGGTTTTTGATTCTAGTAGACTCAATTGTGCGTGAGTTTGATGTAAACTTGTGCGAGCCGAATCACCCAGTGATTCGGCTCTGGAACTTATTATACCTACTTATGACATATGAATGAAACTGTTGAATTTCTGAAATGATTTTGATTTTTATAGTGCATCCCACACTAGGTTTATCTCAAAGAGTTACTTTTTATGATAAACATTTCAAAAATTCGTCGCGGATGCAGGATTCGAACCTTGCGTCTTCAGATCACTAGCCCGACGCTCTCGACCACTGAGCTAACCCGCTATACTGGACTCGCGACGAATACTAAATACCCGCTATACTGGGCTAGTGATCCGAAGACGCAAGGTTCGAATCCTGCATCCGCGACGAATTTTTGAAATGTTTATCATAAAAAGTAACTCTTTGAGATAAACCTAGTGTGGGATGCACTATAAAAATCAAAATCATTTCATTGATTAGCAGTGCGCCATCTCTCGTCAATACAGAAGTTCTTATAACTTCAATTGAGTGATAACCTGTCTAATACAAGTATCACAGGTGGCGCCGCCAACGCTATAAGTTGGTTAAAAATGATAAACACTTCACAAGATTCGTCGCGAGTCCAGTATAGCGGGTTAGCTCAGTGGTCGAGAGCGTCGGGCTAGTGATCCGAAGACGCAAGGTTCGAATCCTGCATCCGCGACGAATTTTTGAAATGTTTATCATAAAAAGTAACTTGTTGAATTTCTGTTATTAATTCGGTGTTAAGGTCTTCTGGATATGTTTACTAGATTTGTACTGTGCTGACTGTATTCTGCAGTTTGATCGGGACACATAATTTTATCGGCATCGGGTATTTCATTCAAGAATGAGAATTTGTCTGATGTTTCTTTGCATATCTCTCCTCTTTTTCGCATTTCTGCATTTATCAATGATGCCATAATAACACGTTATTTTGAATTGTTCTTTTGGGCTGATACTTACTTCAGGAGCTGAACCATCATTGGGCATTTTCTTTCTTCGTCTTTGTATTCCACTTTTCTTTTGCAATTACTCAAAAAACAAAAGATTTGATTGACACGGATTTGCGGGGGTGCCAGACGGGGGGCCCGCGGGAAGGGGTGGTTTGTGATTGGCTGATCGCAATTCCGGTACATTCGAATTGCCGAATGCACTAGCGGGCAGCGAGTGGGCAAGCGGGAGCGGGGTTATGACTCTGGGTCGGACACTATGTCAACTTAAAACGCGCGAATTTTCAAATTAGTCCTAGAAACTTTTTTTGGTGTGGTTTTTGGTGACGTGAGCGTGAGATGTGATTCGTGATGCCCTAAGGACGGATTTTTTTTTGTTTCTTCTGGTGCCCCCCCAGACGTGATGCCCTAGGCAATTGCTTAATTTGATTAAGGGTTAATCCGTCACTGGTTGTCTCACGATGTTTTTCTTCACCGAAAAGCCATAAATAATGTGGAATTGCGTACATTAATTCTAAAGAATTCATTGGTACGGGACCGAGATTTGAACCCACGTCCTCACGATTGTAAGGTGGGTGTCAGTACCACTAGACCGGCTTAATAATATAACATGAAACTTATAATGTTATATCGATATCTGCACTATGACCCAATTGCTAATTTCTTATTACTCTTTTTAAATTCAGTTCAATTAGGTATGTTTTTCCGCTTGTGATTATTTTTTCTTGTGTGTAGCAAATGTGTGATTCAAATTATCGAAAGTGAATTTATATTATGGCGAATATAATTAATAGGCCAACTGTTGACACCGGTTGTTGTTGTGCTGTAATAAATAAATAGACGGAGCATTGTCAAAATTCAGGTGAAATTAACTTTACCAAATATGTACTCGTAGCTAGGCTCCGATTGTAGCAGCTTGTTATGTTTACTTATATGGATATAGGTCATCTCGCACAACAAGCTTAGCTTAGCTTACAAGAAAATTCTATTTACAGCATTGTACATATCTATTTTTCTATAAGAACAGCTAACAACATTATAAGCCCCGCAAGTTGATATTGCGATGGAACCTTGTCACAATAACAGCTGCGTGACGTCATCCGTCGCAAAAAAGTACAGAAAACATTTTTTGCATAACAACCTGGTTTAAATACAAATATCCCATAAACCTAGCTTATTTACTTTTATTACATTTTATTGTTTTCTGTACTTTTTTGCGACGGATGACGTCACGCAGCTGTTATTGTGACAAGGTTCCATCGCAATATCAACTTGCGGGGCTAGTACAACACGTTACGAGTATTAAATGTAGCGTAAAATATTCGGCTATTTTTCAGAAATGAAATACTTCCTCGGAGAACTTTGTAAACAATTTAAATTAAAGATCTAAGTATCTGTAAGATTCCCGCTATCTTTGGTTTCGGCCGGCGGCGGTCGCAGGGATCAGAGGTCCCGGAGGGCCGGTCGGGGAGGGACGAGAGGAGGAAAAGAGGGCTAATGTTATAATTTGTAATTTAAACCGCGGCCCTACTGGCTTAATTATAAAGGTTAATGTGCGGTCTCAACGCGACGATTTTGCGGTCGCGAGATTTACTTGGAAATGTGAGATTTTATCGCGACCTAGATGCAAACTTTGGAATTTATTGTCAAGGATGCTTACCTTAAGAATTTTCAGAAATACACAAAGAAATAACCAAGTAAGTATGTACGAAATATTTTAACATTTTCAAATATTTTACAACTTTTTTTTTATCGCGAATAAGTCCGCGTTTGACCACCAACTCGCCTGATGGTAAGCGACGTTGTGGTAGAAGATGAAGCACGCAGACCTAGAAGATACCTATTCACTCTGACCTTTTTTTTTATTGATTTAATACACTCCACAGACTCAGGGGCCTGTGCTTTTTATGACATAAATTATTCTTTTCTGATATTTAACAATATTTCTTAAAACTAAAGTCTTCACAAGAGGATACATTTAAAATTTTAACTATAACTACAAATACTACAATATTGTTATTTTTTATCTATAAAAACCTCTGACCTTGAAAAGCTTTAGATTATATCTCTCAGGAAACAGGAAAGCAGGAAGACTGTTCCGTTCCCTGGCGGTACGAATCAGAATGTTGTAATTTGTTTATTTTTACTGAACCAATGTGTTTTATAAAAAAAATCTAAACATAACCTTTTTTAGAAAAAAAGCAATAAAATGCAACCTACTTTATATATTATTTTTTTTTAACTAAAATTTAAGAACTTATCTTTCCCATGGGGTCATGATTCTCTTAAAAAAATGTAGTCCGTTTTCTTTTTTATTTTAAACGTGTTACTTGCCAATCTCTCCAATCGCAGTTATTTCCAACAACTGCATTTAACCAAAAGTAATAGCGTTATTAATTTTAACGACTGCGGAACACCGGAGCCATCAAACCGGCGCTTAAAGATGGAAACCCACCGCGGCGCATGAAGACATTCAAGCTTCGCTTTCCAAGAAAACGTATGTAATAGGGTAGTTGACTAATATTGAATTAATTGAAAGTTTTAGAATGAGTGAATTCTGCAATCAATTATAGCCCATAAACTGAAAAAATAATTGAAATTGGCTTATCAAGTTCAGAGAATAAGCTTGTAAAGGTTTTGGTAGGGATAAAGAGGGGATGCCTTGTCCTTTTCTCACAAAGTATAACATAGTATGGCGAATGAGTGACACTTACGGGCAGTGACGTCATAGCCTGCCATAGTGCGCTCTTTGTCTAGCAAGAAAATAAATTTGCTTGTTACTTCTTTATTTCTAAATTGATTTTATTTTTGTTTTCGTTAATCGGCTCTGTTTATGGTTAACTGTTACAAGAGGTCATCAAAAAATATTGTCAACTAGCCTATTGTGTCCACTGCAATCCACGGACACGCTACATATGAATTGAAGTCGTTGGTACGCGGGGCATGCTAGAATATGGCGCTCTCGTATCTCAACGCTGTCAACGCCATACACGCTATGCACGCAATACAGTGCCACCAACTTAGCTGTCTTGGTGGGCAAAACTGGAACTACATGTGCGTCAGCCGCCATTTTGAATTCTTCATTTGAATTTGCGCTACTATCGACGCCATCAACTGAACAGCTAAGTTGGTGGCACTGTACACGGCTGTATGTACTGGGAGCTACAGGAGGTGGGAAGGGAGGGAAAGCGATGTAAGTACCGTGTCTTGCAGTGGAACGTAAACCCACGTTGTCAAACACATTAACTCACGTAGCTGTAAATAATTGTTTTTCGCCAAAAATGGCACCATCCACTTCAACCATGTTGGTACAGAATTCGAATAGTTTGCATGATCGATTCTGTTATATTACTGTTGATTTATCAAAAACGGCTCAGCCGGCATCGATAAAATTAAAATGCCACTACCTCGAAAGTATAATCTTTTGAAATATATTTTTTTTGATCGGTCCGCAGTTGGCGAAAATATCGATGAACATACATACTTGAAAAAAAATTCATGCAGACAAACAGTACTATGTATTACCCCCTTCTTTTTGGAAGTCGGTGAAAATGCGCCGCGAACTTCAGCACAGAATTTATCGCAATGGGTTTTTGCCTTAAACCAAGAGCAAACCTTCAAAGTTACACAGTTATTATTTCTGCACAAGGCAGCCGAGATTAACTTCGTTAGAGGTTTTAAGGGACGTGGACTTTGTGTTGTCTTTTTCCTGCGGCTAAGGGCTATTCATAGATACGTCACTTACCTAAAAAGGTTAAGGGTAGAGACGGTGTCGTAATATAATGTGGGATATCTAATTTAAATTCAGTAGAAGTCAAAGTTCATTTTAATATTTGAAGTAGGTACTTGCTTGGAACTATAGTGACAGGAATCCACACAAATTGACCTATTTCAATATTGAAATTGAAAAATATTTATTCGATATTACAAACACAGGAAATAAAAAAAAACAATAATGGTACAAAAAAATAAGGAATTTAGAAAAATCGAGAAGCGCTCACCTCAGCATTATGCTGAATGCTGGTAGGAACCGATCACTCAGCACTGGTTTTCAGCTTAGCCCTTTTTGAGGGTAACTAACACAAAAACATAAATTAAGAAATAAGTAAAAAGTATTTGACAAACAGTGCAAAGCTAAAAGAAAGGAAAATCGAACAACATAACGTCAACGAATATGAATTAAACGTAAAAAATATATAGGTATATTCTCACATACAAATATATATTTTTCAACACTATTATGATATCATTCATTTTTTCTCATCCCGGCCCATCTTTTCACTTACTATAAATGACAAAATCTAGCAGACATTTATTTTCGTCACATTTTTATTTTTTAATGTATTGGGACTACTAGAGAAACCCGCTAAAACGACTAAGTTCCATTAGATTGGCTTATATTGGGGCACATTAAAGTCATATTTGAATATATGTATCCAGCAGCACAATTTTCATTTAGTGCTACGTCATGAGTCAAATAAAATAGGGAACATTTATATAAATAAGTCGTTTTAAAAATACATCTTCACGAGCAAGTGAAGCACTCGAGGCGCGCGCGCAGTGCGCCCGTTGATGTCTTTTGTTCGTCGAGCAAGTTGCGTTCGCGCGGGCGCACACAGTGTTCTTTTTGACCGACGAAACAGAGGAGGCATTTCATTTTTGTAGAATCATCTCTACGTCTGCGCCCGCGCACCTCTTCACATTAACGATTATGTTTATTCTAATCTGGCGGCTTCCTTGTCATTATAACATTCTCTTTGACAAGTAAATTGTACGTTCCACATGATTTACAATCAAATATTATTATAACTTATTTACCATCGTTCTCGAGTTACACATTAATAAATTGGTAGGAGTGTCTCGAATATTTTTTTATAAACTTGATTATAAGTATCTCGATAGTATTAAACATATACTTAAGTCGAATGGTATATTTTTTACAACGAATACATTATGGGATAATGTTGTAATCATCAGTGTATCAATATTTGATTACAAGATCTAAACTGAAATCGCGAAAAAAACATCTTTTTTTTTTATGTAAATCATCTATTCCGAACCAAAAGCAAATCGAATTAAAAAAAATCTTATAGATCTCTGATAAAGCTGGAAGCAGCTTGCGTCAAGCTCAATCCTGTGGTTTTAATGAAGTTATCCTACAAGGTGGATGTTCTATTGCACTTGGCGATACGTATTTTTCTCTGGAGAAATTTTCAACCCCATCGGTTATTATCAGAAATCAGAAACGTTTATTGCATCACTATGTACAATGAATGTTCATACAAATATAATAGTTCCAACAGTGGACCCATAACGGGCGTGCAATATCATGAGATGTTGTATCTTAGCTAGAAATAAGTAGGCACTTAGGTATCAATTACACGAATGAATCAGTTTTGAGTGAACACACGAGTGAATTATCAGTTCTCCGTGTTCACTGCCTTTTCAATAGCTGGCTATGTCAGTAACTTTGGTCATCTCGTCACTCAATCGAACGAAAATATCAATACTTGCCAAGTTATTGCAAAGTGTAAAACTATTTTTAATGTTATTAAACTAGTATTTTCTATTGCAAGTGATTTTTTGTACTTCTTTGAGAAAATAAATATCTACCAAGAAAATAAACTGTCAACGTAAGTTCCTTGAGCAAGCACAAAAACTTCTATAAAGTTTAACAACGCATAAAACGCTAAATTTACTTCAAATTTTGGAGCTGAGAACTGGCAACTCTAAGTCAACAGTCAACGAATTTTTGATAAGAAAAGTTAGCGAATATATTTGATAGTTTGCGTCTGAGCGTGTGTAACTAATAGTTTCATCCAAGCTGATTCAGAGGTCGACGGCCTGCTAAGCGAGTTCTCGTCTAGGCATCCTAGACTGTACAATAAATACCTACCATACGTACTCGTACCTCTATTATAATATTATATTTGCGATTCACGAGCGCCGGCGGATTGTAACTCGAGAAGAACTGTTTTGACCCACCACGTATTGTTTGTCGTGTGCTGTGTTGCTGTGTATGTGCGTCATAACCCTCAAACAAATGGGAAGATGTTGATTCGTTTCTGTTTATCGAGAAATTTCATAACTTTAATTTAAAATATGTACACGTAGGTAGACTAGGTGGAGTTTTAAAAATGGTTAATTTTCTACATTTTTTTTTTTTGATAGGTTACTAGACGACCCGCCCCGGCTTCGCACAAGTGTATTATACATATAAACCTTCCTCTTGAATCACTCTATCCATTAAAAAAACCGCATCAAAATCCGTTGCGTAGTTTTAAAGATTTAAGCATACAGACAAACAAACAAACAAACAAACGAAAATAGCGACTTTATTTTATACTATGTAAGGATATTATGTTCTTTATAATTCCTTTAAACTTATGTTAAAATATTGATAGGTCAGTCAATGCAATTCTCAAGTGTTGGAACTGTTAAGTTCTTGTTATTAGAGGTTCTACAATGAGATCTTAGCGTGGGCTTAATTTGGATCGTATTGATCATTTTTGCAGGTAAGAAATGAGGCGAAACCCAAAGCAAATAAATGTAATTTCGTTCTGACAGCTTATGGTACAGACCTGGGTATTAACGCTTGTGACTTGGACCGATAGAGCTGACATCACGACTTTGTTAAGATTATTTGGAGAATACACACGGTGTAAAAACTTACTATTGACAATATTAGCTCTAACAGCTATTTCACATGACGGCATAATAATACATTAAAGAGTCATACATTCCTCATAATAATTATCACTTCGACTACGCGACAATGCTCTTCCACTTTCAGTCAGATATTTATACTAAACGTAAATTGATTTAAATATCGTAAATGTAGGTATTTAATTAGCAGCATAATTTGCTGTAGAATTCCATTACAATTTTCGAAAAAAAAAAAAAATTGCTAAGAATGAGGATTAGCAATTATTGACATAATATGACGTTTCATGCTCATTGACCACTAGGATTCTTTGTGTCAGACAGAGGTGCCACGGAAAAGATACAAAAAAGGGTAACTTAGGTACAACCATACTTACCCAGAACATATATTGTGACTGAAACGCATCACATGTAATTATAGTATAATATAATGACCAGAACTACTCCTAAAATCGAATACGCTGCACCATACAAAAAAAGAGTGAATGAATAGCCAAAATTTGCTGATTTATTTTCGCTATTTTAGTGTCTCTTAAGTATTAATGGTTATTACTGGGCCTTTAATAAACACGTTGGGTATTACATACAAATTCATTACCTTAATATCTGCTCGGACGGGAACCCAACCCGAAAAAAATAGCTTAGTCTGAAGAAGATTTTGTCCAATGTACTCTGCAGTTCACATAACGAATTTATTTTTAAGTGAGCAAATAAGTTGGCCGGCTATAAATAGACGTTTGAATGATGTGAACTGATTGTAGCTAATGTATGCGTGGTTGTTTTATTAATTAACTGCTTAGGTCTTAGTTAACTAACTTGCTTTAAGTGTTCGAGTTCGTTTTAGTTAATGATATTATGTTGATTTTTGAAAATTAATAGGTACTATGCTCTTTCTGTTCACCATAAAGTTAAAGGCAGACATAAAAATACAGATTTAATTAACTAACATAATAAGTAAAGAAATAACAAGAAAAATGTTTTGTTTCACCTCAGTAACAACGTGTACGCATTTTCTACTTATAATGTTTATTTACAACGTAGGATTCGATTTGTTCAATATCTCATCATCATTTGATTTTTAGGGTTCCGTATCCAAAGGGTAAAAACGGGACCATATTACTTAGACTTCGATATCCGTCTGTCTGTCTGTCACCGTGCTGTATCTCATGAACCATGAAAGCTGAAATTTTCACAGATGATGTATTTATGTTGCCGCTATAACAACAAATACTAAAAACAGAATAAAATAAATATATAAGGGGGCTCCCATACAACAAACGTGATTTTTAGGAGTTATTTGCTCGCTATTAATAACGGCAAGAGGAATGGTCCCATAAGGTACGGAACCCTTCGCGCGCGAGTCCGACTTGCACTTGGCCTATTTTTTTATTATTATTTTGCATTGTTACTTTACGTAACTAATTATATTTTAAGCTACGAACCCAAGCCAAAAAACAGCACGTCAAAAAAAGCCACGATTGTAATAACTTTTCCGAATCAACTCTATTCCAACACCCATTTCACATAACACTTTATTTGCTTCAAATTAATCCTTTCCGTGGTTTTGCCGGCGCTGTAAAAAAACAACATCGATCGGAGATAATACCACGATAGCTTTATCGTTGTTTTGGAGATTTTTGTGTTATAATGAGCGTTATGTGTTGGTGTTAAGGTTGTATGGTTTGTAAGGTGGTGGTGGTGGTGGGTTGGTATAAAGTAACATGTCTGGGCGGGGTGCGGGCGGCGGCGAGGAATGCGGTCTGATACAGCGCCTGTAGCGTCTGGTCCACGGTATGTATGTATACGTCTTAAGGTGCCGACGGCTGGGCAGTCTGGGGACTTGAGACAAATTTAGTAGAAGAAAACCAATGAAGCTTAAACCTACAAGTCTTACAACGTTGCAATATTTAAATGCTTGCTGCACAATTTGCCGAAAAAACTCTCATATGCATAATTTTGAGTGGAAATTCTAAATATCCTTAGTGTAATATTATAAATCTGAAAGTGTATTTGTTGGTTTCTTCTTCTTTCACGCAGCAACGGAGCAACATAAATATTGACTTGTTTTAGGCATGGACATAGTTTAAAAGACGAAAAGTGACACAGACTACCTTCTTTTTATTCCGTAAAAAGAAAAGGTTCCCATGGGATAGCACAAAATCAAAATATTAAGCGGGCGGAGCCACGAGCAAAAGTTAGAGTATAATAAATTACACAAATTAAATTTTTTGTTCGTTTTTCATCGTATTACGCTTTGCTACCTATGGAGTGAGTAGATTATTTGTTGTGCCAACCTTCAAAGAAGCTAAGCTAAATAAGTACTTAGTGCTACTAATCTCACTTTATAATTTGTATTAAAATATTAAAACGAGGTTCTTATCTGCACATACAGCTGAAGTAAAGTAAGTTTGTATAGTGCCACCAAGGCACCTGACATGGTTGAGCGGTTAATACAATACAAAAGTACAATTTAACGTGTCATCCAACCTACGGTCGCGCTCACCCATCCGTAGAATGACCGTGCCGAACGTTGCTTAACTTTGGCACAAACAGCTCTCTGGGCAATAAACAGATAACAGATAAACCGAACAATATAAGAAAGGGCTTGTACATCATGCTATAAACAGCTTTTGCTATGTACTCCTCAGCTAGATTCTGGCCTGTTTGTAATGTCAATGTTACATCAATTTCTCGACCAAAAAAGGCCAAGTCCACACTATAGCGCTTTCTTTCTCCCATATAAGCATTGCGCCCGCGGCGTGGCTCTGACAGCGCGGGCAGTATCCAGCGCCCAGCGTTCCACTGGTCACTGGTCGCTGGTCACATTTGGACCGACCCGGGGTCGACGCCCGCTGAGACAATTGGAGCCCAATCGTCTGTACACACCATAATTTATGTTATGGCTTTTAATGATCTCGATGCAATTGCGGTGCACTTATAGAAGTGGTTTAAAAATAAACATATAATTAGCGGAAGTATCCTACATGCAGTACTACTAGCTATGTACATCATCATCATCATTCTAGTCTTGGAACGTTCATTGCAAGATATAAGTTTCCCCTATAGGTAGATTTCCGCCGAGAATGAAGCCGAGAGCATCCAACCAGTTTTTGCGTTAGGAATTAGGTCATTGGTCCAGTTTGTAATCGAATGCTCTACGCTAAATTATATTTGAGGACTTTGCGATCCCATCATTGTGGCACACTTTGTGTACGTGTGGTTGTCGTCATCGCCTTGAATAGAACTAAAACAAAAACAATATAGGTACTTGAGTACAATGTAGGTAATGTATGGTAGAGCGATATAAAGTACATTTTATATCGCGAGTAAAACTCTACAGTAATAACACAACAGTTTAAGCAAATAATAATTACTTTGTAGTTTTCTGAATTAAAAAAAAATCAGCTACCTACATAGCGCTGTTGCAGGATTCACATAAGTTGCTGAATTTCATCAGGCATCTAAAAGTTAGTGGTATTAAAATCCGGTTACAAATTTATCCAAAAACGACCATTTGATTTTAAATCCAGCGTTTTTGTACTAAGCTACATCATCATTTCATTTGTGGGATAAGATAAAAACCTTTCCTTTAATGCACCATTATTTTTCCTCTGGCACCAATCTCATCCACGTGCATCCTTCCCTCCGCCTTCACGACTACTTTCGTTCTTCTGATTTAAGCTGTACAAAATATTAAGTAAATTCAAAAGAGACGAAACATTGTTTTTACGGCCTATGGTAACTGTAAGAAGTAATATAAATAATTTGTGTTATATAGATACTTCAGTTATTTTGAATTTAATTTTGTATAAATTTCTGCTTTTATAAGTTTAATCATGTTGTGTACACATATTTAGAAATATAGTTTAGATCTAAACTTATGTACCTAATATTAATTTTATAATTTTTGTAACTGTATTTTGTTTTGAGTGCCAAAAAAAAAAAAAAATTAAGACTTAAGTGACTATCAAAAAAGAGCATTAATTTATCTCGATTAGCTATTAGCATCGCTCGCTGTGTATGTCTCACCTTAGCTGCTGTCGTGACCAGACTAAAGGGGAGAAGCATGCGGCCGCCAGACTCGATGGTATCGCGTTCACGAAATGACTAACGCTGTGCAGCATCCAGCTTTTACCTAGGAATACGTGAAATACTGTCTATATACTCGTAACTTTACCGGAGTGAGAAACTGACGGCACTAAATATGGAAGGCAGATAAGTAGTAAGTAATCATCGGCTGTAAATAAAATTTTGAATGTATACTACTTGTGATATCAATTCAGTGGTATCTCGTTCACGAAATGACTAACGCTGTGCAGCATCTAGCTTTCCAGCTTGGATTATGTGAAATACAGACTATATACTTTAACGAGTTGAGAAACTACAAGGTGAGAACTAAACAAAACTAAACATAGACGAACGGCAGAAACTAGTTAGGAGTAATTACCAAAATAGTATGTTCCTAATAGTTATAATAGAGGTAGTAACAGGAGTCAGGACGGTATCACGTTCACGAATCGACTAACGCTATGCAGTAGTAGTATAGCAGTGGTAATACCCGCCTCACAATCGTGATGTCGTGGGTTCAAATCCCGATCCCGTGCCAATGAGGTCTTTGGAACTTATGTACGGAATTTTACACCACTGGCTTTTTGGTAAAGGATAACATCGTGTGGCAACCTGCATAGGTCCTGTTGTGCAGTGGATGGGAAAATGCTTTTAAAAAAACGCCAAATTAGAAACGAAGGGTTTTTATTTCCTTTTTTACTTTAATAATATAAGGCAATTAAGATTAAAAAAATGGACCTTAGGCAAACGGCCGGGTCTGAGGTTAAAAACGGACTGGCTCTCCGACGTTCCCATTCCCAAGCCAACGATAGTGCTGATCCAGGGATGTTGGGTAAGCAGTACAGTCCTAAAGCCCGGGGCATAGCAGTCCGTAGAAGAAATTTGATGGAGCATGTGAATCCACCAATCAATTACCATTCGTAGGTAGGCCTACGACCTGTAGTGGACTATTAAAAAAAAAACCTGTACCAGACAGGTACATATACATGCAGTATCCAGCTTTCCATCCAATAATTTATAAAATACATACTACACAAATGCAGATTACATAAACTTAGCGAGGTGAGAAACATATAGAACTAAACATGGCTGCCAGATAAGTTGTTATGAATAATCACTGTAATAGCTCTCGGCTGTACACATACTCGTAACTCGACTCTAGCATAGTACTTGTACTAATAATTAGGTTGTAAGATGAAACACATACCAACCACCAACCAATTGCCATTATAGGGTAGGCCTACGACTTGTAGTGGACTATTAAAAAAGGCCGATATAGGTACATGTAGTATCTAGCTTTCAATCCAATAAATAATTTATAAATACATACTACATAAATGCAGATTACATAATAACTTAGCGAGGTGAGAAACTGACAGAACTAAACATGGCTGCCAGATAAGTTGTTAGGAATAATCACTGTAATAGCCCTCGGCTGTACACATAACTCGACTCTAGCATAGTACTTGACTTCATACTTGTACTAATCATTAAGTTGTAAGATGAAACACATGCCGCAAAACTATAACAACGAGTAACTCGACATAATATTTTCTTAGAGTTTACATGTCATCCTTCTTTCAAGATGTAAAGTCGGAAGATTTCAAAAGTTTTAGTTTAATCTTCTATGTTACACTTGGTTACAACTACAGTTAACCAGGCAGAGATTGCTTTTCAGCGATAAGACTACCAGTTGTTGCACTAGGTATAACCTACATTTAAATTTGTTAGTTAACTTCTTGTTTATACTTTTGATGTACTTGTACAATGAAGAATGTTTCTATCAAATAACAATGTCTAAGAATTCGATTCGATAACGAAATATTCGATTGTGAATTGAATTGTCGGATCCCGTAGCCAACATATATTTATGTAGGTTCGACAAAATTCACGTCACGTACATTTTAGTAGTGTCAAGTGTCACAATGGTAAACGGTAACATTAGTAATCCACTTACGAGTACGTTGCTATTGGCCAACTTCTATCGAATAAGTGTGTAGGTATAGATTAGGTACCTACTAACCCAAGTGTCTTAGATACTAAACTAATACTAAAGCTCTGATACAGGTAATCGGTTCCGACCCCAGTCGGCAACCAGAGCCCATAATATAACGTGTTATGCAAGTCAAGGTAGCGCTCATCTGTAATTCTTACCCGTGGTCACCCATCCGAAGATCTATTGTGCCAACCTTTGCTCTGGTGATCTCTGACTCACATAGTCAATCTAGATTATGAGCACTACCTAGTATAGATAAAGTGATTCAAGAGAAAGGTTTATATGTATATGTATGATACACCTGCCTGTGCGAGGCCGAGGCGGGTCGCTAGTAACTGAATATAAGACACGAAACCTTACCAATATCCCGAAACTGTAATTGTTGGTTGGTTCCTCTTTCACGCAGCAACGGAGCAACGAATTGATTTGATTTTTGGCATGGACATAGTTTGAAAGATGGAAAGTGACATATTTAAGCTATTTTTTCTTCCGAAAAAATGAAAGGTTCCTATGGGATAGCACAAAAATAAAAATATAACGCTGGCGAAGCCGCGGGCAAACATTAGTAAATGAATAAAGGCATAGGTGATAGTCATTTTTCTGTTCAGGTTTTCGTTAATGTATTCATTTCACGTTTTAGGCAATTTGTATCCTTTTTTCTTGAACAAAGTCCTTGTCCTCGTTTGCAAGGTGGATAGATGGCCTCAATAAAGGTTGTCTACATGTAGGTACATAATACGGTACATCCTGGAGCCTAGACACTTAACATTTTTTTTTGGAAAATGATCAGAATAATCAGGTAGGTATGTATTTCTTCCTCGTTATTTTTCTTCGTCGTATAAGGTGACGCCATTTTTAAATAAATTATTTTACCACTTGCTTTATGAACCAACTAATGACATAGCAACTCTTGAATTAAAGTTGTCAACATTGTCTAGTGAATTAGCAAGTTAAAGTGGCAGAGGATAGGCACTTATTTTAAAAAAAATTGAAGTATAACTACTCTTACCAATTAAATAAGAATTATCGAAATCACAGAGAAAAGAGGAGAAACACATAAATAGTTATGCGTGGTTATAAATAAAACAAACAAAAAAATATACGCGTCGAATTTAGTACCTCCTTCGTTTCGTCGGACAAACATACTTACTTACTTACTTACTCCTCTGGCGCAACGACCCAAAATGAGTCTTGGCCTCCGACACCAGAGAACGCCATTGGTCACGATCTAGCGCTGTCTCCTCCCACTCATCTGCCTGGAGCTCGCGCAGGTCGGACCGCACGGCGTCAGTCCAGCGGTATCTGGGCCGACCGACGGGTCGGCGGCCGCTTGCTACTCCAAGATACGCCTTCTTGACACTGCGATCCTCCCCCATCCTCAGCAGATGGCCCAACCAGCGAAGTCTTTGGGCCTTTGTTTCGCCTATAATATTGGGTTCAGCGACCAAATCCTCTATTTCGGCGTTCTTCCTTACTCTCCAGCTACCGTCCTCTCGTTGGGTTGGTCCCAGGATTTTCCGCATAATCTTCCTCTCCGCTACTAAGAGTTTATTCTCTTCCTTTAGGGTTAATGTCCAAGCTTCACTCCCATACATCAAGATCGGTCTAATGACTGTTTTGTATAAGCGGATCTTGGTTTTCCAGCTTAGAAGCTTGGACACGAGTACTTTGTGTAACGCTGCACTACAACGGAGGGCGCTGTGAATCCGGATGTCGATTTCCTCTTCCCTGGTGTTTGTGTCCGTTATAGTGCATCCCAAGTATTTAAACTTTGCAACCCCGCTAAAAAAGAGATCTCCAAATCGTAGGTCTTCCCGCTTTTGTCTGGTGTTCTTGTAGCGTTTGACGTGGAGGTATTCGGTTTTTTCCTGGTTTATTCTGAGCCCAACCCTGCGAGCTTCAGCAGCTAGAGTTTGAACTGCTTCCACCACCTCTTGCTTTGACTGCCCCAATAGGGCGAGGTCATCGGCGTATCCTATCACCTTGTGTCGTCCATTAAGTTGCACTCCGCCTTCCAGTTCCAGCACTTTCCTTATAACGAACTCCAGGGCAAAGTTGAACAACATAGGAGACAGGGCATCTCCCTGTTTGAGGCCAGTAACTACTTCAAATTCCTCAGTGAGTCCTCCTGCAACTTTTACACGCATCTTGCTTGTTTTCGTGGCAAGCTTTATTAGCCGAATCAGCTCATCGGGTACCTCGAAATTGGTAAGTATGGCATAGAGCGACTCTCTGTCCACACTGTCATAGGCTTTACTGAAGTCCACAAACAGCGAGTGAATGCTCTGTGCGTATTCCCATTTCTTCTCCATTAGCTGTCTAAGGAGGAAGATTTGATCCACGGTGCTGCGGTTGCGTCGGAACCCACACTGATAGTCGCCTAAGATTCGTTCAGCGAACGGTTCAAGTCTTTCCAGCAGCACATAAGATAGGACTTTGTACGCGGTCGGTAGTAGCGCAATGCCTCTGTAATTGGCACATGTCTTTCTGCATCCTTTTTTGTGGACAGGGCAAATGACGCCTACGTTCCATTCATGAGGTTGTTCTTGGGTCCAAATCTTAAGGATCAGCTCATAGAGTGTTGTCTGTATAGTGCCTCCACCGTACTTCCATATTTCAGCATGAATTCCATCAATGCCTGGAGCCTTATTGTTTTTAAGTCTCATTATCGCTCTCCTCACTTCATCGAACGATAAAGGATCAATTTTGGCTACATTATGGTCTCCATTCGCGTCAATTGGTCGGTCGGGTTTGGAGCAGTTTAACAAACCTTGGAAATAGTCTCGCCATCTCTTTTTGAGTTCCATTCCCTCAGTTACCAGGTCACCTTTTTCATCCAGAAGAAACTGCGTAGTAGGTTGGTAGCCTTTCTTAAAAGATCGGATCTCTTGGTAGAATTTCCGCGATCCACTATCTTTTACTAGGGTCTCCATTTCCACTAGCGTCTTCTCGAGAAGACGTCGAGAAGACGTCGGACAAACATAAAATTTAATTTTCATTTAATATTACCATTTCTTACAGTGGCTAGTCCAAACAAAATAGTTGAACATACCCTATAATAAATTCAGGCAATTTATCTCAATACACGAGATGAGTTTTTGAGCCCAGTTTTGTTCGCTAAGCCTGAAACTTTCATGAATAGAGAAAAGTGGAAAACTGAATTTCGTTGCGGCAAAAAGTTTTATATCGTAAAATATTAAATAGGAATTTTTTTTGTAGAAATTAATGTTTAAATTAAATTAATTTTTTTTTAATTTTTATGTTGTTTTATTTGATTGATTGAAGTTGTAGCTGATTATTATGGAATGATGGCTGTATATGATAGCTTATTTCGTTCATAAGAATACGTAATACCTAAATAATACAATTAATTTTTAGGCAACTTACAAAATGCACTAATCACAAATGTTGTCTCAATGATTCAGATTGGCGTTGGTAAGTAGAATAGATAAAGAAAAATACTAGAGTGATCATAGACAAGTTAATATTTTTTATCGTTTAGAAAATATTTTATGCACAGCTTAACTAGCTTTTTAATATTCATAGAACGTCTTAGAAAAATTGTACGAAACACAATAGAGCTTAGCCGAACCGATTTTGATTTGAGGCTGATTATAATTAATTTCTCGTACTTCAGATAACAGAACATGGGTTTGTAAAGCCTTCATTACACCGATGAACTCAAACAAAAGCAGTGTAATTTCAATTCATCTCTGAAACCAATTAATCACTGGTGTCAGTCTACCTAACTCAATAACACTAAACATCGAGAGTACAGAAGTAAAACTCGTATGATACTCGTATATCTCGAAGCGATGGCGCGCTATGTTCGGGCTATCTTCCATGCAGGTAGTTCTGGTATCGATTCTTGGCTGGATAAATGATGCACTGTATCTGTATCAGCCACTGATCTGTATCTGTTTTAATAGTCCACTGCAGGCCGTAGGCCTACCCACGAAGGGTGATTGGGCCATATCTACCACGCTGGCCCAGTGCGGGTTGGTGGATTCACATACGCTATCGAATTTCTTCTACTGACGTATGCAGGTTGCCTCACTATGTTTTCCTTCGCCGAAAAGCCAGTGGTGCTAAATTCCGTACATAAATTCCGAAAAACTCATTGGTACGGGACCGGGATTGAACCCACGACCTCAAGATTGTAAGGCGGGTGTCACTACCACTAGACCACCACGGCTTCACCTTGGGCGACCTTCATCCAGCGCGTTCCTGGGACCCTATTTTTCAACTTCAAATGCCTGGGATGTATACGGAACGTATATGGAACTTTGACAGATTGTATGGAGAATCTCTATGTTGTCTATGGAAGTTGCGAATAATCTATACAAGTTCCACATACGACCAGGCTGTGCGAAGTTAAAAAATAGGACCCTGCTTTCTTTGTATTATTGCAGGTATTTTTGAATTACCTTTATTTCTTCACATTTCCCGAAAAAGTCACAAAACGCGTGTCTGGTGCAGACGGCAATCGTGTTCAACCTATCCCTGCGTATCCCAAGATTTTGATACAAAATCTTGGGATACGTGTGGAATGTTTATGCTTGTGTTTGTCTAACGCATATCGTACAAAGCTTAACTTCTGTACTCTTAATGTTTTGTTCTAATAGTGTGATAATGACAACAGAATCATCGGACCAAAATGGAATAAGGAACATTGAGCGATGGGTAATTAATGAACTGTAGCAGCGCCTATTAAAGGTATTGTGGATCACTACATGCAGACCAGAAATCAAGCAGCAAAAAATTTAGTGATTGATGTATTTGGCCTTGCAAGACTACGTCTAAATAATTTAGCCTCAAGGTTAGGGTTGCTATAATTTCTACCCCAATAGATTTTTGTTGTTGCTAAGATTCCAAATAGATGAGGTAGCGGTCTCTATCACTAGTTTTTGAATCTTTTGTACTATATTTTTCATCCCCCCATCTCAGAAAGACTATTTTCGCTCTTCGATTTCTGAGTGCAAAAGTCGTTTTTATCCGCTAGAGGGGAAAGTAAAATTGAATTTAGAACATCGTGTGCACTAAGTTTGTAAATTCGAAACATCATTAAACCTATTTACTTCTATCTTCATGGCGCCGAATTCATCATACAAACTTCTTTTAATTTCTTGAAAACTTTATTATATATATTATAACACCTAGTAAAGAAGTGAAAAGTTCATTATCTACGTTATTGGATAATGAACACGTTTCAAAAGTCACCGAAAACGAATAACACGAAGGACGTGACCACCCGCTCTGTCGTTTCGGTTTCGCGACACATTGCGGGACATTTTCCCACGGCAACAAATAGCTACTCTCGTTTCGAATCTACATTACATTTGCTGGTCCTGTATCTCGTAAGAAGCCCATTTGTACTGAATTGTCGTGAACAAATAAAATGACGGACGTGGCACGAAAGAAATATACAAGAGCAAGTTTAATATTTTTTTCAGTCACTTAATTGTATGTTGTTCTCTGTGAAAAGACGAAAAATGTTTCAGTATTGTAAATTATGGTAAATCCATTAAAAACTGGTCATATTACCGTAGTAGGACTCTAATTTAGCTACCAGAAACAAAACCAGATTGATCTCAGTGGAATTAGCTCGCAGCTAGCTAAAAAAGAGGTTTTATGTGACCTAGTCGTAAGTGACTTGTAAAGAGAAATTTGGAAAATGAAATCGAGATTGCAGCCGACATATCAGCCATTGGATTATACAAACAAGAGTAATGAATTAGAATAATTTCAGCACGAACACGGAACGGGCATGAAGTCGCACCCATTTTTTATATCGGGGCCTTGTGGAGACCTCTCCGTCTCCTCCGTTTTTCTTGCCTTATTTTTTTATTTTTCATCTGTGGTGCGACGTGCTATTACTATTTATATACTTATTGTTGTCAAATGCAAATTTATAGGAAATTAAAACAGTTATAAATAGTGAGCTCAAGCAATATTGTAAGATAAAAAATATAAATAAATATTAGGGGATATATTACACACAGTCTCTGACCGCAAACTAAGCAAAGCTTGTCATATGGTTGCCAAAGACTGAAGACCAGGCTAATAACTTGCGTAGGATATGGTTAATAAAGGATGTGACGAATTACGTATTTGGCAAACTAAGCTTTTGACACTTTAACGACCGTCTGCGTAATCTGATACACTACATATACAAATTTTTAAATACACACTTAGATAAGTAGATAATTTCTAATAACTACCAGACACAAAGCAAACACCTATGTTCATCACATACCTAAATGTTTGCCCTAGATGGGAAATCGAACCCACATCTCTTTGATCCAGTAGTCTGGGTCACTGATCATTGAGCCACCGAGGCATGATGATTGAGCTGTATATGGAACTATAAAATAGTAATTATTGTAAAAATTCTAAGCTACCTATATAAGTATATAATTAAAAATATGTTTAAGTAGTACATATATTCAGTCTCTGGCAGCCATATCACAAACTTTGCTTAGTTTGGGTTCAGAGATCGTGTGTAAGAAGTCCCCAAATATTTATTTAATTTATTTTAGCAGCGAAAATAAAAACAAAAAACGTGTCCTCTTCATTTTCTTCAAAAAATAAAATGAGTTCTTGTCCAGCGAAACATTGATCCCAGCACGCAGCCGACATATCAGCCGTAGGATTATACAAACAAGGGTAATAAATTGGAATAATTTCAGCACGAACACGGAACGTGCACGAAGTCGTGCGGCTACTACGACGGTTTCCATTTGGTTAGCGGAACTCTATGCGCTATTTCATGCTTTACTTTCTTTTTTCGGCTTATGTATTGTCATTATATTATTTCATATGCATAACTTTAGGAGAGAGATTTTAGAATAAGTACAAATGTACCTTCAGTAGCTGTAAGACATCTGTTAAACATAGCCCTCCTCAGTGGATATCTATTAGGACTGGTATATGTACATATATAATCGGTTAAACCTTGTGAGTGGACGGCCAAAGCCGACATGAAGTCGTGCCGCTTTTACGATGATTTCAACTTGGTTATGATGGGGTGGAACTTTACGTGATATTTCATGCTTTAGTTTCTTTATTTTGCATCTGTAGTGTTATTATTACTAGTATAACTCATTTTTAGGAGGTAAAACATTGTACAACTTTAACCTATTCTAGAATAGATATTATTTCATCATCATTCTTAGGCCTTAAAATATAGGCTACCCAGTAGGCTTCTAATACAGTCATACGACCGGATTTATTTGATTTGTTAAGTACGATCCAGCGATAATTATAAAGCATAAATTGATTGTTGGTAACTGTTCACTGATAAAGAGAAAAGGTATGTATTCCAGTGTACAATGAAACTGCATTGTACATTGGAATACAATATATATTAACAATAAAACCAAACTATAGCCTTGTCTGAAGGTAACACTGAAACTGTTAGGTAATACTTTTAAAATAAATAAGTACCAATATCTCAAAAACCGAAAGAATTCACGGTATTACAATTATGACTAATCTGAGTCTTGGATTTGGTACTATTCTCAGAAAAAGGACTAAAGTAATATCTGACCGGAATCTAAATGTTATTCAGTGACTCACTGACCTGACGCCTTACTGTGTAAGCGCTCTGACGTTCGGCTTCGCTTTTCCTCCCGCTCGCCCTCGTGGCGTGAGTGACTGGCGCGAGCAGGAGAACAAGCGAAGCCGAACGTCAGAGCGCTAACATAGTAAGGCCCTTGGCCTGGTGAAGTAGGTACTAAGCGGGCTCAAGTCAATCTGATAGGTCTATGACGTTATCTTAAGGCTTTAATGCCCCGATGATATTGAAAATTGTAATAATGAAAATAGATCGTAATTTAAGGTGAAATTTTTGTACTTAATGTAATTTTAAATTCTTCAAAATGTTAGTCCAATTTTAAACTGAAATGATTTAAGAAGTGATTGGTAAATAACTTGTTTTAAGATATAAGTAAGTTCGTATAGGCCGGGTGGCTAGCCCTAGTGTCAGAGTTTTTAGGCTGCCTGAAGGCCTCTGACATGGCTAAGCGGTTAAAACAACCGGGACCTACAATTTAACGTGTCATCCGAGCCACGGTAGCGCTCAGTTAGAAAATGCCACCCGCGGTCACCCATCCAAATACTGACCGTACGGAACGTTGCTTAATTTCGGTGATCGCTGACAATCACCTAGTCAAACTACGCTACGAGCGCTACTTTAAGATATAAACCTTGTAGATAAAACCGGGAGCGTATTGCAGTTTCCCAGGAGAACTGCAGGGTTAAGTTTATAGAGCATACGTAATAAAACGGCTGAAAATGGTACATAATTAAGTAATTATTATTGTGCTACCCCATAGAAACTTTTTATTTTTTCGGAATAAAAGTAGCCTATGTCACTTTTCGTCTTTCCAACTACTATGTCCGTGCCTAAAATCAAGTCAATTTGTTGCTCTGTTGTTGTACATTTTCTAACTCTAATTTTGTGTAGCTAAAAAAAGTTATCAGTATTAATTTTAGGATTATTTTTCAATATAATATACTAAAACTCTATGTATTTTTAATTTGACAGTTGAACTGATCTACTTAGACAGGGTTATTTCTAATCAACTAGCATCCTTTTAGGGGCTTATTCTGTACGTGAAAACTAACAACTTTTGTTCTGCGACTTTTATCAGAACTAAAAAAAATCAGCTGTTCCATTTTGTCGAGGGTGAACGATATTTTTCTATGGAAAAACAATTTTTTTTTTGAGTTTTGACAAAAGTCCCAGAACAAAAGTTGTTAGTTTTGATGTACAAAATAAGCCCCTAAAAGGATGCTAATTGATTAGAAATAACCCTGTATAAGCTTAAATATTACTGATACATGTACGTAAATGTAATGATAAAATGAGTTATGTAATGTTAATTGTGTATTTTCGATGTTTAAAACAATAATCAGCATCATTCATTATGATACAAGTTTAATGACATATTACAGCACTACTTATTATACAATACAATACAATATAACTTTATTGAACACCAAAAAAACAGCTTAAATAACAAAGTACATAATATTCTTAAAATTAGGTGGTACAAGGGCGGCCTTATCGCCTTGAGCAATTTCTTCCAGGCTACCTTTGGATGGACAGAAATAAAAAAGAAATATTATAAAGAAATAATATAAAGGATGAAAAAATATATAGAAATTTATAGAATATTGCTGCTGGTAGCTCCCTAAGACGGCTCCGAAACTTCCTGCCTACTGCTACTAAAGTTGCGCTCGCACAGTCTCTTCTTCTTCCTATTTTAGATTACGCTGACGCCTGCTTTTTAGATCTTACTGAAGTCCAACTTGATAAGCTTGAGCGTCTCCAAAATTACTGCATTAGGTTCATATTTGGGCTACGCAAATGTGACCACGTATCTCATTTTCGTACTAAGCTCAAGTGGCTTCCAATTCGTCTTCGTCGGAATGCTCATATCCTTAATCTTCTTTATAACATCCTCTTCAATCCTTCTACCCCATGCTATCTTAAAGACTCTTTTTCCTTCTGGCATGATGCACATTCCCTTCCCCTCCGATCCAAGGACAACCTTTCCCTTAAGACTCCTACCGCACGGTGTGAAACTTTTTACGGACGGTCGTTTGCCTTTCAGGCAGTCCAGTTATGGAATGCCTTGCCCGTTACTGTCAGAAAAGCTCAATCACTTAACATATTTAAAGATCAGGTTAAAAACCATTACCTGCAGAAAATGATGATACTTTAATTTTGTAACTGTTGTTGTTGTTATTTATGTTGTTTTATGTAAGTAGTATGTTACACATGCACAACCTTAGTGCATTGCTGATTCGGCATCGACCTCGATACACAATGCGCGCGGCCCAGCGACACGTGTGCCATCGCAGCGGAATACCATTGCGCAAGCGCGGCAACCGAGGCTACGTGCGACGCCCGACATCGGACACCAACTCACTTTGCTTCCATCATTCTTCGATGAAGTAAACCTTTTACTTTAAGTTTTAACTTGTAATAATTAGTTAATAAATTAATTTTTAAATTACATTTTGTATTTTTTTGGATCCTTCGGCTGTAGCCTTTGTAATTGGCGCAGTCGGTAGGATACCTGTAAAGTAGAGTCAGTGAATCGATCACCGGCGCGGGTATTCTGAACCTACAAGAGAGCTGCAGCAGGAGGAGTATCAAGACATAGATACGCCAGAGAGATACAAATGTGGTGAGTACCTAGATCTTACTAGAGTCGCTCTCCTTCCTTAACCTTAGTTATCCTTTTAATTTTTTTTTAGTCCTTGTTCCCTATTTTATATTTTGTGTGCGATTTCGCAGAGTGTTAATTTCTTCGGAACATTAAAAAGTTTCCAAAATTTTCCACCCACGAAATTCGCTAGTTAGAGGTAGGAATAGTAGGGCAGTGCGAATCGACGCAAATAGGAATTTAGAAATAATTTTAGAAGATAGTATTACATTAAGAGATCCATTCGATTTAGGCAGAACCTTAATTCAAAGCGAAATAACAATGAGCGCGGAACAGGTAGACCAAGTCTATAAGGCTCTCCGCCTATTGCCTGAGTTTGACGGCAATCCCAATGTATTGACTAGATTTATACATCTGTGCGACCAGTTAGTTGTGCAGTTTATTAGGCCAGAGCCTGGGTTTGAGCTTAGTAACCTAGCTCTATTGAACGGAATATTAAATAAAGTTACCGGGCATGCTGCCAGAACAATAAATTCCAATGGAATACCTGACAACTGGCAGGGTATCAGAAACGCATTAGTCAATAACTTCGCTGACCAGAGAGATGAGACCGCTCTCTACAATGACCTAGCCCTCCTGACACAGAGACATATGACCCCACAAGAATTTTATGAAAAGTGTCAAAGTCTCTTCAGCACTATTATGACCTATGTGACTTTGCATGAGACCTTAGCTACCACCATAGAGGCAAAGCGCACTCTCTATAGAAAGTTAACCTTACAAGCTTTTGTTCGTGGCTTAAAAGAACCATTAGGCTCCAGGATTCGCTGCATGCGACCGGAAACACTGGAGAAAGCGTTAGAATATGTACAGGAGGAAATTAACACCCTCTATCTACAGCAACGTAACGACCACCTTACAGACAGAAGAACGCAGCCGACGTCTTCATTCGATTTTAGCACTAATACAGGCAAACCGTTTAACTTCAACTCGCCACAAGCGAGACCAGCTTTTTCTAGTCCTTTTAGCTCACAGCCAGGACCATCAAGGCCCCCGACTTTTGCCCAGCCACCAAGAATGCCAATTTGGAGGCCCCAAATGACTATGAACCGAGGTCCGTCAAGGACCCAACAAATGTTTTCTGCCCCTCCGCCTAATTATAGGCCGCAGAGCAATGTTTTTAGGTTGAATCAGAATAGGACCAGCTATCAACCATCAGGCCCTCAGCCAATGAGCGGAGTTAGCCACTTCGTTTCAAGACCAGCACCCCCAGCTAGAATATTGCATGATTGGTCGAAACAAGGGAATCCGCCCCCAAGCAATTATTTTAAAACAAGGGAACTGAATTTTAATGACGGACAATACTATGACCAATTTGACAATTACTATGACTACGATAGTGGTGCTTATCCCGACTATGAGCCGACTTATTACGAAATGACTTATGACGTTGCACCCTACGAACAACCCTATGAATATATTCCCGCATATGTCGAGGAGACCTCAGACGAAGCCTCCCCAGAACAGCAGGATTTTCAGAAGAGCGCGAAATCAGACAAGCCAAAATAGAAATTAATTTGCAAACTCAAAGGCAACTTCCCTTCATACAGATAGGAAATCCACCCCTCAAATTGTTAATTGATACAGGTGCAAACCAGTCATTTATCAGCCCCGACGCAGTAGAAAAATACTATTCAAACATTCCGTGTAATTACGACCCGTTCGAAGTGACCAACATCCACGCGACCACCCGTAATAACTATTCGATAACCGTACCATGCTTTGACGAATTTAACGAAGATTGCGACATCACGCTCTTTGTATATAAATTTCATAACTATTTTGATGGGTTAATTGGCCTAGACTTATTAGAGAAGCTAGAGTCCAACATAGACTTAAAAGATAAAGTCTTAGTAACCCGGAAATCCACCAACCCTTTGCGAATGTATGATTCACGTAACTGTAACCTTTACGAGGATATAATACCCGCAAACACATCCAAAATGATTCGAGTCCCAATCAACTTTCACGACGGCGATGCGTTGGTTACAGAACAATTCATATCAAACTGTACCATTCAGGATTGCATCACCACTGTTAAGAACAACCGTGGCATTATAGAGGTTACCAACCCGACAAAACACGACGTAGTATTTTCTATGGACCGACCCGTTAGTGCTGAGCTTTTTAACGAACAATGTACGCGTACTCAGAAACTCAGTGATCGCGCCGCTGAAGTGCTTTCACGATTACGTACTAACCATCTGAATCCAGAAGAGCGAGCTAACTTAGAGTCCCTTTGTGCGCAATACGCTGACGTCTTTTATATCGAAGGCGAACCCCTTACCTTTACCGACAAGGTAAAGCATAGAATCAACACGACAGATGAATTACCTGTCTATACTAAGACCTATAGATATCCTTTCGTTCACAGACAGGAAGTTCAAGAACAAATCACGAAAATGCTTGAACAGGGTATCATTCGCCCCTCTCAATCTGCCTGGAGCTCCCCCATATGGGTAGTCCCAAAGAAATCAGACGCGTCTGGCAAAACCAAATGGCGAATTGTCGTCGACTTTCGCAAACTCAACGAAAAGACTATCGACGATAAATATCCCATTCCCAATATCAATGACGTATTAGATAAGCTTGGCAACTCTCATTACTTCACGACATTAGATCTTGCCAGTGGGTTCCACCAGGTCGAAATGGACCCGCGAGATATTCCCAAGACGGCTTTCAATGTAGAACATGGACATTTCGAATTTTTGCGAATGCCCATGGGTCTAAAAAATTCTCCATCCACCTTCCAGCGAGTGATGGATAATGTCCTAAGAGACCTCCAAAACGTCATCTGTCTAGTTTATTTGGATGATATCATAGTGTTCAGCGTCTCCTTACAAGAACACATGGTGAACTTAGAAAAAGTTTTCAAAAGGCTTAGGGAATCGAACTTCAAGATTCAGATGGACAAGTCGGAGTTTCTCAAGCTAGAAACTGCGTACTTAGGTCATATCATAAGTAAGGATGGTATAAAACCGAACCCTGATAAAATATCAGCCATCCAGAGATTCCCGATTCCAAAGACAGCTACCGAGATTAAGCGATTCCTTGGCTTACTCGGATATTATAGGAAATTCATTCCGGACTTTGCGCGCATAACCAAACCTATGACTCACTGTCTAAAGAAAGGTTCCAAAGTGACTTATAACGACCCTAAGTACATTGACTGTTTCGAGAAATGTAAAGTGCTTTTGACAAATGACCCGATACTACAATACCCTGACTTCACAAAAGACTTTGTCCTGACAACCGATGCTTCGAATTTCGCAATCGGTGCTGTCCTGTCTCAGGGACCAATAGGCAATGACAAGCCAATAGCGTACGCATCCAGGACTCTGAACTCGAGCGAAACCAACTATAGTACAATCGAGAAGGAATTGCTAGCCATAGTTTGGGCTACAAAGTACTTCCGACCATACCTATTCGGGAGAAAATTCAAAATAGTGACGGACCATAGACCCCTTCAATGGGTAATGAGCCTTAAAGAACCCGGCTCTAGACTTACGCGTTGGAGACTAAAATTGAGCGAGTATAACTTTACCACCATTTACAAGCAAGGCAAACAGAACACCAATGCAGACGCTTTGTCTCGCATTGAAATTCATAATGAAGACACTAACTCCATAGTAGTTAATGTATCTGAGAAACCTCCTTCAGTAGTAGGCTCTGAAACCTTAACAGCCCCTACGAATAACTACGAAACATCGCCCCAGCGAAGCAACTCAGAAACTGAAACCATTCATACCAGTAATGAAATGCCAATCCTAGAAGTCCCGATTACCGACGACCCTCTGAATAGATTCAATAGACAAATATGCTTTGTACTAGTAGGTGACATTAAGAAACGACCGACAGTAACAAAACCCTTTGAGACTCATACTCGAACGACTATACAACTTTCTGAATCCAACTTGGCTCATGACGTAGTTAACGCCATAAAAGAATTTGTCAACCCTAAAGTTAAAACAGGAATTATCATTCATCCCCCTCTCGCAATGTATAAGATTATCCCCATCATACAAGAAAATTTCAAGAGTTCTTCCATGAATCTCGTCCTCACCAAAATCGAAATAGAAAACGTTAAGGAATACTTACGTCAGCAAGAGATTATAAAAAAATATCATGAAGGCAAGACAAACCACCGCGGAATAACCGAGTGTTATTTAGCCTTGTCTTCCAAGTACTATTGGCCCAAGATGAAAGAATGTATAGCAAAGTACATTAACGAATGTAGCATTTGCGGACAGGCTAAGTACGACCGAAATCCGATCAAACAACGATTTTCGATCGTTCCACCCCCAACAAAGCCATTTCAAACAGTCCACATTGATCTTTTCACTGCCCAAAACGAAAAATATCTTACCATAGTAGATGCTTTCTCAAAATACGCACAAGCGTACCACCTCAGAGATAGCACTGCCTTAAGTGTCGTACAGGCGCTCCTTGTATTCTGTACGCACCACGGCGTCCCGTTCACTATCGTCACGGACGGAGGCCCTGAGTTCACAAATCAATTGTTCTCCGAGTTTGCACGAATCCATAAGATTCAACACCATAAAATACTAGCACATTCCCCGAATGACAATGGCATAGTAGAAAGATTTCATTCCACTATACTTGAACATCTAAGGATATTGAAACTCGAGAAACGCAATGAACCCGCAGTAAACCTCATGCCATATGCCATTCTAGCTTACAACAGTTCCATCCACAGTTTTACGAAATGTAGACCCCTCGACTTAATAACTGGACATTTTGATCCGCGTGACCCCATAGACATCGACTTAACCGAACATCTATACCAACAATATTCCCAAGACCATAGGACCCAAATGACTCAAGTGTACGACCTTATCAATCAGACTTCTTTACACGACAGGACTCAATTGACTGAGAATCGTAATAAGGATAGAGAACCTGAAAAGGATTACTCACCTGACCAACAAGTGTTCATACGCAACCCTATAGCAGCCCGACAGAAATTAGCCCCACGCTACACTCAGGACACTGTTCTAGCAGATCTTCCCATTCATATCTATACCAAGAAGAAACGTGGTCCGGTAGCTAAATCCCGCCTTAAGCGAAGCCCTAAAATCCCCACATTGTTGCAAGATACTACTATGGCTGACGTTGACGCGACTAGATAACGATGCTAAGTACACGGACATAGTTAAATATGCCCACCTGGCACAATACTTATTAATACTAGGAGATAACATAGAAGATTTATGCGAAGAGTTACAAAATTTAGAGAACGCGTTAGCTTTTATTCGTGCATCGAGCACTCCTTATTCTATAGCTAGTATAGGTAATGTTAGGGATATGTTAGACAAGCTAAGGATTTTATACTCAAGTAATGAGATCCTTGATATAGAAATTAGGAACTTTTATGAAATAATTAGACTAGGATATTTCTATTTAGATAAAGAAATAGTAGTAGTTATTAAGGTACCGATTGTCATTCCTTCAACCTTCGACTTTTATAAGCTCCTTTCCAATATCCCTTGCTCCCAATAGAAACTATAAAATCCTTATACCACCCTCACCTTATGTAGCGCTCTCTAGCCAAGACACTAGGTACATAGAGACAGAATGTCCGAAGCTAAACTCTCTGTATCTATGTGAAGCGAAACCCAGTCTCGTGGTCAAGAACGAGACAGACTGCGTGCAACACCTAATCAAGCACCAGGAACTCCAGCCAACCTGCAAGATGACATCCGTGACCCTGACACATGAAGCCCTAGAAACACTGGATGACAAACATTACACCATAAACTTCCCCACTCCGACCAAAGTCAAGATATCCTGTGGACAAGAACAATATAGGACTCTACAAGGAAGCTATTTGGTCGTCATTCCACTCAGCTGCAATTTGAAAACGCCATCATTCACCATCTCCAACACAAATGACCACATCAAAGGTCACGTTATAAGAATATTGGAAATACCAAGACACAACGACTCCGGCCTTGAAGACTATCCAAAGCTCACCCTCAACTCACTGAGCTTAGAGAAACTCCACACACTGAACAAAGACGTATTAGCCCAGTCTCCAACTCATCTGGACGACGTCACCGATCCTGCCATATATCACACCACAATACCGATATATCTATTAGCATCCTTGGCAGTAGGAGCATTCATCCTGTCAAAATTATATCGCCGGCTACTCAAAAGAAGTAAAGAAGCTACAGAGACCGACAACAGCATTCCAGCAGGAACATATGCAGTCCCAGAACTCCGCAATGTCAACCCAAGTCAGATAAGGGTTGACCCAGGATGCTTCCCAGCGACCATCTCGACCCGGCTCTGCGATAGTCGCCGTTCAACGGGGGGAGGTGTTACACATGCACAACCTTAGTGCATTGCTGATTCGGCATCGACCTCGATACACAATGCGCGCGGCCCAGCGACACGTGTGCCATCGCAGCGGAATACCATTGCGCAAGCGCGGCAACCGAGGCTACGTGCGACGCCCGACATCGGACACCAACTCACTTTGCTTCCATCATTCTTCGATGAAGTAAACCTTTTACTTTAAGTTTTAACTTGTAATAATTAGTTAATAAATTAATTTTTAAATTACATTTTGTATTTTTTTGGATCCTTCGGCTGTAGCCTTTGTAATTAGTATATTATAATTTATATTATGTATTAGTTTATTATTAAGTCATAGGATTTTTTTATTATTATTTTTTATTTTGTAATGTTTTCTTTATTTTTGGGTATTTTAAGTATTTATATCAATTTTATTAGTATGTATGTTTATGATGTATGTATAATCTAATTTTTACTTTTTAATTAATGCGCACCCCGTCCATTATTTATACGCTTTCTGTCCTCTCCATCCTAAGGTTGCCTGGCAGAGATCGCTGTCAGCGATAAGGCCGCCCATTGTTACACTGTTTATGTATCTTTGTTTCTTCTTTTTGTTTATTTCTTGGTGTGCAATAAAGAGTTTATCTATCTATCTATAGAACGTAGAAGAACTTAATAATGGTTCTAAATGAGAACCAGTTAAATGTCTTTACTCCTTTCATAAAGTTACTCACACAACGTTTAGAACACCTCGCACACCATGATCATATTACATCTTAAACTCGCTTCAGTTTGCGTTATATGTTCACACATTTTGTTTACTAATATCTTGTTAGGAAACAATACAAACAAGTACCCCGCTAAGCAAATCTGTTCACTGTTTCAACTGTAGTAAGAATGGAAATCTGGTGAAGAGTAAATTGACAATTTGTCCAGAGATTAGGCAAGTTTTGTAATGACGGTGTTAGTCCCAGAATCTACTAAAGCGGATTGGAGCTAGGTAGAGCTGTGTAGAGCGTTGCAGTCTATAAACACATTGCAAAAAGCTATATATTTTTGTTTAGAGAAAGACGAAACGCAGCTCCGCTCCGTTTATGACTGGCATTCAAAAAGAGGCTTCGTTGATTCGCCCCGCGGGCCGAATAGCTTGCGGGGCGAAACCACGAAAGAGCCGACTGCAAGAATGGGATTTCTGCAGTAGATTTCGGACTACAATGCTTCGCATAGCGTTGCTCCACTTCCACTCATCGCCATTTGTTCCCTCTCATTTATAATTACTGTAGTGGACTAATGAACTATAACGCTCTACCCATTTTGCACATCTCTGCTCCTCTCCGATTTTGTGGAGTCCAAAGCTTACACGTCGTTTCTAGATTGGACATTCTGATGAGATGGTGTAGGTACTTGTGTAAGCTGTGCACGTGCAATACAATTTTATGTTATCTTTTTTTAAAGTAACAATGCGTTACCAATACGTATTGAATACTATTGTGAATAAAAGTTTAATCATTCATGAAATGATTAGCAAAATTATGAGGCAACGAAATGTATGAAAATTTCATATTATACTACTACTATAATAAGAGCTTTAGGAGGACCAGTGCTGAACGGGGCTTTTTACGTAAACCAGTAAGACCATGTTCAAGTAAATTACATCCAGTACACTATGCTAACTTAATATACAATTTGCCTATATTCAAAGTTGTACGTCTTTCCACATGAACCTAATAGGACAAAGAAATAAAATTATACTTTGGTAATACAATAATTAGGTAATACATTGGTGTTTTTGGGCCTTACTCTCTCCCCCACGTTGAACTTCGGTGCTTATCTGGAGTCTAAAGTTAAATTAGCTGGGAAAACGCTTGGCGTCTTCAATAAGGTGAAGAGGTATTTCACTCCGGGGCAGCTTATTAACTTATACCAAGCTCAAGTCCGATCGTGTTTGGAGTATTGAAGCTACCTTTTTGATGGATCAGCTAAATACCAGCTCGAAGCTTTAGATCCGATTAAACGTTGTGCCGTGCGAATAATCGGGGATAGTAAGCATGTCGCTTGGAACACAGGCGTAAAGTAGCGTGTTTGGCAATTTTCTATAGGCTCCATTTCGGCGAGTGTGCGCTCGAACTCCACGACCTGATTCTTTTTCCAACAGAACAAGCCGGAAGTCGCATAAATACTATCCCTACATAGACGACGTACCACCTGCTCGTATTAAGCGATTAGCTTCTTCCTTTATAATGCGGGCCGCCAGGGATTGGAATGCCCTGCTTCCGTCATTATTTCCTGACAATTACAATTTGGATATCTTCAAGTCAAGAGTGAATAGGTATCTTCTAGGTCAACATACTCCATCTTCTACAACTTTGCCTTCCATCAGACGAGTTGGTGGTGCAATGTAGCCCTATTCTGTATAAAAAACACAAGTAGGTATTACTTTAAATAGAAGAAATGCATAATCTTGATATCCCGTAAGGTTTTATTTGAAAAAGCATGCTCATATGCAATCTTAGAGTTGACTTGAAGCAACATTGTAAGATTTATTGCCGGGTGATTACGGCGGATAGCGTCGAACAATTTTAACCATTACGGCATAAAATGAGGTTTACCTTCCATCATTATTTTAATTTCGATTTCCGATTTTGCTCTCTGACGACGTGACCGACCGATTCGAGAATTAAAATACAGGCTGATCCTTTGTAAACACTAAAGATGGAGGTACATAAACTATGTAATACTTAAATAGAAACCATTTTAGGGTTCCGTACCCAAAGGGAAAAAACGAGACCCTATTATTTTTATTATAACTCCGCTGTCCGTCATTCTGTCTGTCACCAGGGTGTATCTCATAAACCGTAATAGCTAGAACTTTGAAATTTTCACTGATCACCTTTTTCTGTTGCCGCTACAAATACTAAAAATAGAAAAAAATATTTAAGAGGAGCTCCTATACAACAAACCTGAATTTTAGACGTTTTTTCCGCACGATATTTATAACGGTGACAGGTAGATGCTTGAAATACTTACATAAAATTTAGCGAAATACGCATTTCAAAAATAAATAAAAAAATAAGGGTCTCCCAACGTAACCTTCGTAACGTGATTGTTAGGCTCGATATTAATAACGGCAACAGGAAGGTGCTTGAAGTATTAAGTGGTATATTCCTTTCAAAAATAATTAATAAATCAAAATAAATTATATCAATGGGGGCTTCCATACGGTGCGGAACCCTTCGTGCGCGAGTCCGACTCGCACTTGCCCAATTATTATTATGGGACCAACACTGGAAGCAACGCTAGAATAAATAATATTATGATGAAATGTTCCTTATATTTGTCGAGAGTAGCTAAACTTTTCGTATATTATTTTTCTCGATTTTGGAGTTGGTTAAAAAGTTAAAGTTAATCATAATGAATTCCTTGGAATTTATGCACGTAATTTCACACCAATGGCTTTTCGGTGAAGGAAAACATCGTGAGACAACCTGCATACGTCCGTAGAAGAAATTTGATGGCGTATGTGAATCCACCAACCCGCACTGAGCCAGCGTGGTGGATATTCCCCAATCACCCTTACGGCCTGCATCCTACAGTGGACTATTAATAAGGCTGGTACAGTACAGTACATAATGATGGGTATATAGTATCATCTGATATACGAGTATCTGAGAGCACTTTGTAAAGAAAAGTATTATACGTAGGTACTCGTACCTATGGGGTGAATCTTTGCATGGCAGTCATATTCTATGATATCTCTGTTCTTGTCATCATGACCAACTTTTACAATTAAACCAACCTAGGATTTAGCAAAAAAGACAGCTGTTCTCGAGTAGGTACATTATGTCGAAGGTTATTGAACTTTTTGTAATTGAAGCAGCAAATTATTTCGAGTCATCATCGGAGTTGAAGTTACTAATCCTTGAATATATCCGTCGATTTTAGAAACATTCTGTATTAATGTCAGATTATAATTATATGCATAATATAATGGCGCAAAGAAGTTGGCCTTTTTTGAAGGTTTATTTTTACTGTGTGATTGATAGTGGTCGTAAAATTTAGATCGTTTTATCATGTAAGTAACCGCATAATTTATTTAAATTTTAGTTAAATAGGCAAGTAAAACACATAACGTATGAAATAAAGTATGCTTTTGATTTATTTTCGTAGGGCTATGCAATTTTAGCTTTTGTTTTATCAATTGCTCTCTCCACTCTGTACTTATGGGCTGATTCACGATTTTTTTTACTTGATTATCCCATTCATTATATATTTTTATTGGTTCAATAGTGTTTGAAGTGGACTGTTCAGCGTTTGTCAAAACATAATCGATTGTTTTATCTTCAAATTGACGTCGAAAGCGATCAAGTTATACGAATCTGTCTAAAGCCAGCCGCATAGGGCTCTTTCGTGGTTTCGCCCCGCAAGCTGTTCGGTCCGCGGGGCGAATCAACGAAGCCTCTTTTTGAAGGCCCTCTTTCGCCCCGCATTGTGTACAAACGCGCATCTCTAATTCTCACTTTAAAAGCCCATCATTGTGTTTACAGACGTATGGAGGCGAGCGGCCTGTGGTCGTCCTTTCCGACGGATCGCCGGCTCGACCACTAATAATCACGTTCAGACTATACTACTACATAATTACAAATGAAAATTGAAATATTGATCCCCGACAATACTCGTAAGTAAAATCATCTTCCGAGATTACTTCAGTCTCCAAACAAAAACACATCAAACTCTTCCAATTCCGTAACGCAAATACACGTGTCAAATTTATAACCACATGCTCTTCATGGGTGGGTGTCGCTTTTTAGGGTTCTGTACCCAAAGGGTAAAAACGGGACCCTATTACTAAGACTCCGCTATCCGTCTGTCCGTCTGTCACCGGGCTGTATCTCTTAAACCATTATAGCTAGAAAACTGAAATTTTCACAGATGATGTATTTCGGACGCCTCTATAACAACAAATACTAAAAATATAATAACATTAATAATTAAGGGGGGCTCCCATACAACAAACCTGATTTTTAGGCGTTTTTCGCTCTATATTAATAACTAGCTTAAAACCCGCGGCTTCGCCCGCGTTGTCTTAGTAGACAGGTACTGGCTTATGAAAATAGCCCGTGGTTTGACCCACGTTTGTCTTAGTACTTGCTTAAAATTATAAAAGGCTGCCGGTTGGCTTGCGTTGTCTTGGCACTTCCTTAAAATAATAATAGGTCGTGGTTTAGCAAAGCATTATCGTATAACGTATTACTTGCAAGGATAATGCCTTTGGTTTGGCCTGAATTGTCATAGTATTTGGCTAAAATGATAATAGGTCGCGGTTTGGCCTGCGTATTCTTAGTACTCGCTTAAGATGGTAATTTATAGCACGCAGCTTAGCCTGCGTTGTCTTAATACTTCCTCAAAATTGTAATAGCCTACCGTTTGGCACGCGTTGTCGTATTACTTGCAATGATAATAGCCCACGGTCTGGCCGCTTTGTTCGAGTAACTGCTTAAAGTGATAATAAGCCACAGTTTGACCCGCGTTGTCTTGGCACTTGCTTAAAATAATAATACTTCGTGGTTTCGCCTGCATTGTCGTATAAAGTATTACTTGAAAAGATAATGCTTAGTAGGCATTATCTTTTCGAGTAATAGGCATTGCCTACGGTTTGGCCTTAATTGTCCCAGTGTTTAGCTAGAATGATAATAGGTCGCGGTTTGGCCTGCGCATTCTTAGTACTTGCTTAATATGGTAATTTATAGTACGTAGCTTGGCTCGCGTTGTCTAAGTACTTGCTTAAAATTACAATAGCCTGCCGTATGGCTTGCGTTGTTGTATTGCTTGCAATGATAATAGCCCATGGTCTGGCCCGCGTCGTTATAGTATTTGCTTAAAATGATAATGGCGCGCGGTTTGGTCCGCATTTTCTTAGTACTTACTTTAAATGGTAATTTCCCACAGTTTGGCCCGCGTTGTCTTAGTACTTTTTTTGCTTAAAATAATAGCTCTTGCTTTAGCCCACGTTGTCGTATTACTTGCAAGGATAATAATTAGCCCACGGATTGGCCTGCTTTGTCTCAGTATTTGCTTAAATTTACTTGTATCTAAAGCTTATTATGGAGTACGACAATTTTTAGATGATAAATTGCAAAATATTCGAATTAAATCTAATAATAATGATTGTATAATTTTTTCAGGTTCTAATGATTATTTTATGGCCATATTGGACCTAACTGATAATTCAATATTTTTGTGATTAGTAGTAAGATCTCAATGTAACACAGTTCAACAATAAATGTTCTTTGACTTTAATAGCCCACGGTTTGGACCGCGTTATTTTATAACTTGTCATAAAATAAATACTTGATAAAGTTATATTTTAATATACCTACTGATTTTTTTTATAGCGAGAAAATAATATTTTTCGATTTATGATGAGATATATGACGATCATGAGTTGAGCCATGTAGTTTCCCACTCGTATACTAAATTTTATCCAACTCCATTCGCACGTCATGGTCGGCCAAGTGCGAGTTGGACTCGCGCACGCAGGGTTCCGTACCGTATGGGAGCCCATTCCTCTTGCCGTTATTAATAGCGAGCAAAAAAATCCTAAAAATCACGTTTGTTGCATGTCCCTTAAATATTTATTTTATTCTATTTTTAGTATTTTTTGTTATAGCGACAACAGAAATACATCATTTGTGAATATTTCAGCTGCCCAACTATTACGGTACCTACGGTGACAGACAGACAGACGGACATCGAAGTCTTAGTAATAGGGTCCCGGTTTTACCCTTTGGGTAAGGAACCCTAAAAAAGGCCAGTACAGGTATTCATCACCCTTCGGCCACGTATGATACCAGAGTTTGGTTACCAGTATCATACGAAGAAAAAATGATCGTCGTAGGATACTGGTATCCAAGTGATAGGATTTATTACTCTTCTGATACCCTTCATCATGTTTGGTAACCAGTATCCATGGAATATAACATTCTGCTTATGAAACCAACTCGGCAAAACTGTGAAGATCGCATTCTGTACCTACGCTTATTGTAAAACCCTGGCTTTATTGAAAACATACAAGAAAACAAGAAAATAGTTCAACTGTGAATCGTTTATTACCTACAACCCATTGGAATAAAATGGCGTTATGATTTCGATACAATGTCCAACACTAATTTCGTTTTCATTTAGCTGAGATATGGCGTCATTTATTTCTGCATCAATTTCTTTGTACTCTCGGCTTAGTTCCAATTTTCTTTTGTATATATCCACTACGGTGGTTTCTTTTCTTAAAATATCTAAGAGTTGGGCCAATGTCGGTCTTTTACGTCCAATATATCTGTTTAGGCGACTGTGCCAACCTTCTATATTATTGGTAGTACGTATTTTAGATGATGAACAAAAGCAAATTTTTTCGAAGTCAGTCTTTGCCATCCATTGGTTATTAAAATATTTGTTAAATTTTGTTATCTCTTCTCCAGACGGGCTCTTTGACATAACATATTCATACCCCTTTCGAAAATAGGCTTTGGGTAAACGTGCAAGGCCAGCATACCTGTCGTAATACGTGCTTTTTTACCCTTGTGGTTAATTTTAACGATTTAGCTTTTCTAAATAAACACCTATTCAGATGATAATAACATCCCTTAACATCAATGTTGGGGAAAACTTTTTGAACAGCTTTCATTGAAGCCAACTCGAAGTCAACAGTAATTGTTTCTGGTAGCCATTGCTTGAATCGGTAATTTATCATATAAAATAGTACTTCGTAAGTGTGCTGTGTCTTGTCTGGTAGTAAACAAAACATTTTCAGAAATTTAATTTTCCTGAGCTGATACTCGGTTACATAAAACGAAAAATCCCTATCACTTGGATACCAGTATCCTAAGACGATCATTTTTTCTTCGTGTGATACTGGTTACCAAACTCTGGTATCATATGTGGCCGAAGGGATTCATCATGTTTCATTAAGTCATTAGAAATTTAATTTCGATTATTCTGAACTCAATGACAATCTCGCCCATAACCGTTTACGCGGTCAAAAGTGATCGAGACACTTGTAGGACTTTCAGACATTCTCTGACCAAGTACAGACGAAAAAGTAGCACACAAGAAGGTACATTTTATTTGAAAAATACATAGCGCACCTACATCTAGACGACAGGCATGTTCTAGGATTCCATTATACTCATCATTTGACTAACTTTTACTATGGTACCAACCCAGAAATCACGTAAATAAAATTAGCTGTTCAACACAAAAAATTCATCAACCCGCGACAAAATGTAAAGAATAGGTAATTTTCGCTTCTTCAGGGTAGTTCCCATAGTAAAGTAAGTAGTTATTGATCCCTATGTACCCTTAGTTTAAGTCTATTGGCTCACAAAATAAAATCGTTCATAAACAATTAGGGGCCCATTTTGCCCCCATTGAAGGATCTAAATTATCTCAATTTAATTCTAGATATTTCACTACGTTTAAAAAAAAAACGCGATCAAGTTATTTTTCACGCTTATATAGGATGTTTGGTCTAGCGTTAGACAAGGAATCCGGGACTTTTCCCAGGACGTTAATAGTCATATATTAGTTAAAAGGGTGAGATATTTTCAAACAATATTGCATCGGTTTTCGAACAGTCATTTAGTACTTTTTTAGGAAATTGATATCCTGAAGGACCCACTGAAATTTTCCGGGATAGCAGTACCCCAAGTGGTAATTTGTGTTATTGTCTAGCGTCGTACCAAATTTCGTTAGAATTCATTTATCTACCCCTTTTATCTTAGCTTTATAATTGATTATTTTGGCTATTGCTAAGAAACCCAATAGATTTTCCGGGATATAATAGTTACTGTATTGAAACATGTTGTGTGCTTTCTACATGCCTACCAGATTTCATTTATAACCGTTCAGCATGTCTGATGTAATTATTGATGCTTTTTTCACCAACTTTGGGAACTTATCTGACCCGTTAGATAAGGAAAATTCGGAAAAACAGGAAGAAACGTAACTTTTACTTTATTTGTAAAGCATAAATACAAAGTTTTAAGTCAATCGGTAAAGGTAATAAAAAATTAAATGCAAACAAAAAGGGCCCGTTTTACCCCGTTAGAGGTCGATTTTTCGAAATTTTCGTCCTTTGTGCTTCATTACGTTGTACATTGTACCTATGTTCGAAATTTCAAGTATCTATCTTTAGTGGATTGGGTTGTAGCCTAAACTGATTAATTTTGGCTATCCCTAAGGATCCCCATAGAATTTCCGGGATAATAATAGTTCATGTGTTGAAACATGTTGTGTGCTTCCTCCATACCAGATTTCATCCATTACCGTTCAGCTCGTCGGATGTAATAGACGCTTTTTTCACCAACTTTGGGACCCAATTTGACCCCTTAGATAAGGAATATTCGGAAAAACAGGAACAAACGTAACTTTTATTTTGTTTGAGTAGCATGTATACAAAGTTTCAAGTCAATCGGTAAAGGGAATAAAAAGTTACATACAAACGAAAAGGGCCCGTTTTACCCCTTTAGAGGTCGATTTTTCAAAATTCCGTTCTTAGTGCTCCATTACGTGGTCCAATGTATCTTTGTTCCAAATTTCATGTTCGTATCTTTAGCGGTTTGGGCTGTAGGCTGTCTGTCAGTCAGTCACTCAGCGAAGCCTTTTATATAATAGATGGTAACAGGTATATGCTTGAAATTTTCACAGAATATTTAGTTGTATATTCACTTCAATAATAAGTAATGAAATAAAATAAAATGTTTATTTAAGGGAGGCTCCCATACAGTACGGAACCCTCCGTGCGCGAGTCCGACTCGTACTTGGCCGATTATTTTTTTGTTCGCAGTGTGTGAGATGTAGAGTAACGTAGTCTGAAAGGTCCCTTGCCCAGCCTCCGGCATGTCGGGTAATTGATGACTATGTGGGATCGCGAGAGCGGGATCGAGGTTCGTTAGTAACACCCTTTTCGGAGCCGTGTTTTAACTCAGGAAAAGGGTTTAATGGTTTGTCTTATCTTTACAGATAATAATGTACTACTGCGATAAGAAGTGCTGAAGAAATGTTTTTAGTGTATGCGATTCAAAATTTTAAGTAGACGATAAAGTGAGCTGGAAGTGGATTTTCGAATTTTGTTAAATAAATTTACTCCTTGAGATCGTTTCTGTACATTATAAAGTGAATGACGATATTAACATTTTGTAATTCCGTCATCGATGTTTTTGTCCAGGTTTTGTATTTAGGTTCAGGACACAAAATGTGTAGCGTCCAAAAAAACAACAAACATTTCAATAGAAACTGACCAATAGACGATTTATCCTTTTCGAAAAATGTGCTCAATTTTCGGTCAGTGGTTTTATGAAAAGTTACCGCTTTGGGGTGGCTTTTGGTAATGCTTTGACATTGGTAAGTGCACCGTGTTTTGAAACTGTTGAGGAGGCTTTTGTGTAGCTTTTGACATCTCATGACTAACATGACTATGATAAAATATTCCTCCTCTGCAACCAGTTGCATACGCAGCCAAAAGCAATGTTCATGGTGAAAAAATTTTTAAATTACATTGTAGTGACGCACATTACATGTAAAAACATACGAGAAATGCGTGTGCATTGCAATGCAGCGTGTTTAATTCGAAAGAATTTCCTCCGTATGCTTACCAGCCAATACCGTTATTTTAAAGTTCATTACCTTGATTACGAATGCTATAAACAGTCCTTAGGGCTAACAGGGATCCCGCACGCGATCGCATCATTAGCAGGCGAGCCGGCAGTAAGCCAGCGGTTCTGTTGCTGTAAAGAAGCTGAGAGTGCACTATGGTGATTGAATGAATATAAGCAATCAATAGATAAAAGTTAGCTGGTATAGCTTGTTATTTCTCTATGGTTAAAGTCCCAGAATCAATTCTTATACTTACGGGACGTATCACGCATTAGATTAGGTACTTACGAGATAAATAAATGAAATGATATGATATGAAATGATATTTATTCGACATAACACAGATACATTAACATTATAAAACCAAAATTATAAAACAATAATGAAATGACAGAAATGTCGAAAAGAGCTCATCTCAGCATTAATGCTGAGTGCAGTGCACCTTACACTCAGCGCTGGTTTTCAGATGTATAATAAATGTGCCCAATCACGAATGTTTATAAATACATAGTAGTTGTAGACTCTACCAAAATGGAACGTTGTACTCCTAGAGTCCTCTGCATAAATGCCATATTTACTTATCAGAGAACGATAGCTATCAAGATTAACTGTGCTCACGATTGTATTTTGTTTTCCGCTAAATGTAATATGACATGCATGCAAAATTTAAAAATATTTATTGCGGATAGTATTGATGACAAGATGTGTTAGTACTTCGAAAACGACAGTAACTTTTGTATATGTAGGTCAGGTACATACAAATTCATACAAAATATGAATAGTTTGCTCTTTTTCCTCTTCAATCAGCTCTGTTCTATGTAAGTCAGAGTTTTAACAATACTAATAACGAATACTAAATTAATTAAAATAATAATCATTCAGAATCCACAAAGTAAAAAATAACTTCTCTCCATTTTATGGCAAAATATAGCGAAATATTACAAACCATTAACTGAACGCAAAGTGACACGGCCGTAAAAAGCTAAGAGCTAATGGAAACCAGAATACGACGGGATAAAACAGGAACAGACAAGAATTGGAGATCAACGAGCAATTAGCCTAATAACTGAGTTAAGCCGAACGTCCACCGCCGGCTAAACTAAGTTAGTTTAGCTTAGCTCGTTTAGTTGAGCCAGTTTTTCATACATGTGCGTCCACCGCAAACTATGCCAGCTAAGCTACGTGAAATGCTCCAGCTAAGTGGAACTAACTTAGTTGTGCGGCCGATCCGTAACTAACTGAGCTAAACTAAGCGCCTCTCACCCCCTTACCTTACCCCTCTGACGCCTGTTGATAGTGTTGTTCGAACGCGTTAAAATTTTCATTGCTTTTCATTTCATCAAAAAAAGTGTTAAATTCGCTGCTTGTTTTCTAGGACTGAATGTGTTGACTTATCCAGTTTCTATGTTTCCGTTTTTTCTTCATAAAATAAGCAATAATCAATCTTCTTCTCCAATGACGATAGTCCTCCTCCAAAGACTCGTCATTGCTCGTGTCGTTTTCCATGTCACGTCCGTTAACTCGACGTTCTAGCACAAACTGGCCATCACTAACGTAGTTTTAGCTTATTTATTGGTGGACGGACAACGTAGTTCTAGTTTAGCTTAGCTTAGTTCACCGAGTTTAGTTTTCATTTAGTTTAGCCGGCGGTGGACGTTCGGCTTTTTACGGTTGTGTTAAAGAAATATAGCAAAATGTGTTTATCATAAAAAAAGTTAAATTGATTACACGTTCTTCACACACCATGCATATCTCAAAAACTACTTAACATTGATCTTTGATCCGTACTGTACTAGCCTTTTTAATAGTCCACTGCAGGACGTAGGCCTACCCACGAAGGGTGATTGGGCCATATCCACCACGATGACCCAGTGCGGGTTGGTGGATTCACACACGCCATCGAATATCTTATACGGACGTATGCAGGTTGCCTCATGATTTTTTCCTTCACCGAAAAGCCAGTGGTGTGCAATTCAGTACATAAATTCCGAAGAACTCATTGGTACGGGACTGGGATTTGAACCCATGACCTCGCGATTGTAAGGCCGGTGTCATTACCAGTAGACCGACTATTCGTTTATATCTGATCTGTATAATTACCAAATTGATTTCGATGGACGTTGCACTTACTGCGTTAGTAAAGTAAATATATCTAAGCTAACAAAAATACTCTACAAGTAGGTATCGTAATAAAACCGATTCCACAAGTATCAACATGTACTGTTGTATTTTAGACCTCTCGATTAGATAGATTTCTTAGTAGGACCGGCTTTTAAATAAATAAATAAATAAATTTTAGGGGACATCTTACACACGGTCTCTGACCCCAAACTAAGCATAGCTTGTGATATGGCTGCCAGAGACTGATATACTACATAAACATATTTTAAATAGATACTTATATAGATATAGTAACTAAATAACACCCAGACACAGAGTCAACACCTATGTTCATCACACAAATAATTGCCCTGGGTGGGGATCGAACCCACACCTCTTTGACCCAGAAGTTAGGGTCACTAACCACTGAGCCACCGAGGCAGTCAAGTTTAGTTTAGTTGCTTGCATGCAAATGAGTCCAGCAGTTCTTATCAGATCCGTTGTTAACCTAGTGCATTAAAACTAAAAAAAGGCCAAAAAAAATTCATGTCGATGACATAATGTGCGGAGTGTGGACATTTGTCCCACGCGCTTGTCGCTGTGGACTCGTGACAATAGGGATGATGACTGGGTATACAATTTATTGTAATAATAATTAGTCCGTTTGTTAAATTATTAAAAAATATTGGACACGTATTTTTTATTTTGTCAATCAAACAAGAAATGACTAAGATAAATCTTTTCAAAGTTTGGGAGTGAGGGCTCGTGACGTCACCAGTGCGACTTAGTCTATACATTTGTAGTACACTCGTGACGTTACGCGAAACTTTAACGGGCTATTACTTCATCAATTTTTGTAAAATTGACAAAAGAAAAAATACGTCTCTAATATTTTTTGATAATCTATCTGACGGGCTAATCACTTCACTACATAGTATAAAACAAAGTCGCTTCTTGCTGTCTGTCCCCATGTATGCTTATATCTTTAAAACTACGCAACGGATTCTGATGCGGTTTTTTTTATTAGATAGAGTGATTAAAGAGGAAGGATTATATGTATAATACACAGGTGCAAAGCCGAGCGGGTTGCAAGTTATATATATTTTCTCATCAAGCCTATTCACAGTCTTAGTACGCAGATTTTTTTATTCACTGGTCTAAAATATGAAGGTTACCATAATATAATCCTTATCAAATCTGAAAAAATGCGACCAGATTATGTAAATATGTCCCTAAAAAGCATTGTAAAATTTGCTTTTTAAATTTTCAATCAGCCTTTTTCTTCCCATTGGTTACTCCCTAACAAAGAATTGTTTCCAATGACAAAAATACCCCATTAAAATGGCGTGCTCAAAAAATGCCCAATTAATGCATAAAGTCTCTCCAAAAACCGATTTTTATTCAATAAACCAACGTTGTCTTTGTGAAATCAGTTACGAATATAATCGGTACAGCGGATTCATATTCGATTAATATCGATACGATTCTTTTCATCGAGGGCTTTACTCGATTCATTTTGCCTCATTCGAATTTTGTTCTCTATAGCCAATACATAAAGGGTATTATGGAGTATTTATATTGATTACTCATTGAATGGAGTAACGGATAGACTTGTGATTCGGCTATGATAATACGATTTAGGTACTATCAACCAAACAATAACTTGTATTGTAAGTACTATCAAATTAGAATTTTATTGTTCCATCCATATCTAAAGTATTTATAAAAATACGACGATTTTTAATTACTGTAATAAACTAAGTAGTCTATAAATAAATATAATTAAGTACCGATTATGGTTCACACACTATAAAAACAAACCTGATTTGGGCTACGAACATGGCAAAAAGAAAAAAAAAACAAAAAAATTCTTACATAAATCCTTGGTTACATACAGTCATAACATTATAATTCTATAATGTTTCACACCAAGATAAAAATAAATTACAATTTGATCAGTACTCAACCTAGTTAAACAAACGGCCTTATCGCTAGAACCAATTTCTTCTAGGCAACCTCTGCTACGAAAGGATATCGTAACCAAAACTGGACAGGGTGCAAAAGAAAATATAAGTACATAGTTAAATGATTTTATATTATTTTTCCACGGGAACCTAAGAGAGAATACTCGAAGACAGGACCTAGTCGTTTCTAATAAAAAGTTTAAAAAAAATCACCTTCACAAAGAGTTTCATCGTTTCATAGCGGAATAATTTCATAGAAAATGTTAAACAGAGGAACGAGTACAAAGCATAATGAGATCTTGCTCTCAAACGCGCTGCTGCGATCTCATTAATGAAATGTAAAGTTCAGGGGTTTTCTAACGTAATTATAAGTTTTTACTCTCTATTTTTCTTTAAATAAACACAGATATTATCTTGCATGAGTAAAATAGAGATACGTACTACAACAAGCAAGAGGAATGGAATTAACCGTTTAACAAAAATATAGTTGATTGTACGTATCACTCGTATCACTATTATGAGGATTATTTGGAATAACATATTTGAAAACTGTACCAAGTATTTACCGATTAGGATTTTTTCTATGAATGAAGAAAATGCATAGTTAGATAGACTCTTTTTTGTTCACATAATACATAAAAAATAAATATACTGAAAAGTGAGTAAGTTCGTATAGGCCGGGAGCCAGCCCTGATGTCAGAGGCCTTAAGGCGGCCTAAAATACTGAAAAAAACGTAAAGCGAACAATTAATAAAAAAAAAAAAAAAATAATACAAAATGTAACCAAGGACAAAGGCCGTCAAAAGAGTGTAAAATCTTTAAATTAGAAAGCACTGACATTTTCGAGCATTTACGATTATATCGTCAGAGCATGTTTAGTTCTTCCATTAAGCTTTTAGATACAGTACTTACTAATGGAGCCGGACATGAACTCCTGGACTCAGGGCCAGCTTATAAAGAAAGGCGACGAGATTAGTTAGTTTAACCGCTCATTATTACGCCACTATTAGCGGTAGCAAACCGTGGGGTGGTGAGCGGTAAGAAACCAATGTAAGAGTATAATCCGCGCCACACAAGTCGGCGGTTGGGAAGTTATATAGGCAAAGAACGCTGCGCAAAAGGCAAAATATGTATGCGCGGGAGCCGGAGAGACGAGACGCCGGGGCACACCCGCCCGCCAACTTCATGCCTCCCGCGCGATCCCTACGGTCGTGCTCACAACTACGCCACTTGCGTCGGCATTGTGCACACATGAGCAATGATTAGCGAGTTACGGCGAAGTGTCACCTGCGGCTAACTTCTCATCCGCCGACATGTATGGCGCCGATTATACTAAATTAGATTAGCCGATTAGACGACCGTCGTCCCGCTCCGAGCACTGCTGACCCCGCTGCTGTTAAAGCCCGAAGTTGTCGCCGAGCGGTAGCAGACGATCTTATACGGTTACTTGTAGCACGAAATCCTAAAAAATCCGTGCTAAAACGCAGGTTATGTACGCAACACAAATGCATTGGTCTGCATAAAAGTTTTGGTGATTTAGTGGAAAGAACAGATTGCAGATTTAGTCTGGTACCAATGAGTTCTTTGGAATGTATGTCCGGATTTTCACACTACTGGCTTTTCAGTGAAGGAAAACACTGTGAGAAAACCTGCATACGTCTGGAGCAGAACTTTGACGGCTTATGTGAATTCGCTTACGTACTGGGGTAGCGTGTTGCTATGGCAGAATTGCTCTTTGTAGAAAGGCTTAATTTCAGCAGTTAACATTAAAAATATCGGTATAATGCAGTACAGGCCCAGGTATCGATGAAATAGCTACACAACAAAAGTATAAAATCGGTGAGAAAATTCGCCTAAACCTAGAGACAGCGTAGAAGCGTATTCTTTGTTTCTCTAAAATGAGTGGTTATATTGTTAGGCATGAAAATAAAGTTCGGTGTCGTATATTGCTTAGCTTAGTGAGTCTTTAAAATAAAGTGCGGTCACTTTACATCGTCGCGCGTACTAAAACGCTTCGTTTCTCAATCTAAAGTGACCCTAAAGCGTTTCAAGCGAGATCTAGGAAATGCAGCGACCTAAGTATTTAAATAGTCTGCTTTGGCTTTCTAATAGATTTCATTATCGGGTGTCTGGATTGCAGACGGGTTGGTCATAGAGCAGACTGGATAGTTACTGCTAAATATTTATACTCTCAACATCTGCGGAGTTAAGGCTATATCTTAATAGAAGTGCATTTGAAGGTTTACTGGAATGATCCATATAGAACAAAAATCCAGGTATATTGAACATCACGAAGAAAAGTTACACCTATCTATTTTCGTTCATATTTATGTTATGAGTTTTATACAAGTTACAGGTAAGTAAGTTTCAAGGGTGGAGGTTACAAGATATAGAGATAAACAAATAAATAAATAGGTAAATAGATTTCCGTGAGGTATTACTTTGTAACTAAAAAGCTTTGGGTTAGCTCTGGATAGTTTTTTGGCTATTCGGTAAACGGTTTCAACGGCGATTTTGTATGATTTACTAACGTACTCGTACTTACGCTCGTTTGTTTTTAAAATACAGTCGAACCTGGCTAACTGAGAACTGGATAAGGGAGAAACCTCTATAAGTGAGAGTAATTGCCAGGTCCCGTCATTTTACCCCTCAAATACCTCTATAAGTGAGAGTCCAAAACCTCTATAAGAGAGAGTCGTTTTTCCCTCATGGACCTCTATAACTGAGAGTACTACTTGACTGAACCTCTATAAGCGAGAGTTTAGGGTAGTGAAACATCTGCATTTTATGACCTATTCTTAAATTTCGTGGAACTAACTACCGTTTATTTCGGATCGTGTTCTATTCAAACATTTTTTTGTCTTTTGTGGAAATAAGAAACCTTGTTTTTGTATCGCATTTTTTTGGAATAGCTACACGTGCGTCTATACTATCCTGTTTGTTGAAATAGTGTTCTATTCAAAATTATTTTGTAGTTTTATTTCATCTACTTAACATTATTTTTGTATCACATTCTTATGGAATAGCCACACGTGCGTTAACACTATCTTATTAGTCAAACCTACTACATTTGTTATGTACCAATTGAGGAGAGAACCTTTCTCCTCAATTGGTGTTAATAAATAAATATTTATAGGAATATGTAAATAAATAAATCGTTAAGTGACAAGCTTAAGATAGATATTGAATACGTTCAAAAGTGGAAAATCTCGAAATAAAATACGCAATGAATTTGATTTATCATAATCAAACTTTTATAAAATAATAAAATCAAAAGACCTTATACGGACTCAGTGCTCTAAAGGACATGGAAATAAAAAGAGTCGCTATTTGATTTCCCCAATTTAGAAAAGTGTATTTTAGTATGAATAAAACAAACTATCATCTAAGTAACCTATGTTCAATTCTAATCAACAAAACCCGAACAATTAGTCCCTATATACTATTTATAAACATTTTTATCATTCTTCATGCATGTAGATACCTACATACAAATTAGACGTATTTTTTAACCTCTATAAGAGAGAGAAGCCACTTCTGAAACTGGATAAGTGAGAAACCTGGATAAGTGAAAAACCTCTATAAGCGAGAATGAGATGGCGGTCCCTTCAACTCTCTCTTATCCAGGTTTGACTGTACTCTGTTTCTCTAAATCCTGACTTGTGATAAAAAAAACTGTATTAATAAACAAAAAATGATTTAACAGGAAAGCGGTTAACGTATCTACTGCCGTTTCTAAATACGAGTACGTATGTACAAATACCAAGCTTTGTAATGTTAATAAAATCTAAATCTATTGCCATGTCTCTATTAACCTCATTGTTTGTAACAACGCAAACAAACTTATTGCATATCGGAATCGAACTGAACAGCCTCGATTGTAACAAATATCATTTATGTAAGGATATCTTCACGAGTGCTCGTTAATCCGTTGTGGCCTAGTGAAGGACCGTTTGGATTACAAGCGTGAGACGTGCGTTCAAACCCAGTTCGTGACCAAACCAATGGGTTTTTTTGAAATTATTGTTACGCAGTAGGCCGCCGCGCCGCGCGTGGTACGACGGCGAGTTGTTTACACCTAATCGCGAGATTTATGGTTTCATGACTCAGGTGGCACCGGTCTTTGTGTCGCGTCTATTGTGAGATTTTTTTGGTGTTTTCGTAATAATTGAGAACAATAGGGATTCTCGAACTTTACACTTGTTTACTTTGTCAATTACAATGGCACCGAATATTCTACAGATTTCTAGAGAACCCTTATTCCGATATAAATAGGGCGATGGTTTTCGTTCGTGGCAGTTATCGCGTTTTATACCGGAGCGAAAACATCTCGTGTTCAAGAGCGGTACCAGTGATTGTGAAGTGACTAGTTGTGTGAATATCAGTGCCAGTGTAAAGTGTTGTGCGAACCAGTTGTGTCGTGTGTACTGTGATTTTGTGCAATAAAGTGCAAAGTGAACAATCGGCGTTTTAACTGATTATCCAAGAACCCATCACGTAACATTATGTACGGATTTATACTACACTGACTTCCCGGTGATAGAAAACATCGTGCTACAACCTGCATACGTTCGTAAAGGAAACCTAACAGCGTTTATCCAACAATCCGCACTGAATCAGAGTGGATGCAAGGCGATTGCCTTTCGTGTGTAGGACTATTTTTATAAGTGGGCTATTAAAAGACCGGTACGTTAGTCGGTAGTGTTTTTTGATTAATTATACCTGAGGATCGCCTTATTTGATATCGCTATTAGAACTTAATTATGTACTGAGCGTCTGTGACTTAGTCGGGCTCACTCGTTATTGGTTTTATAGTATTTGTACGGGTGATAATCTAATTTAAATTCTTATTTTATGATATTCTAACTCTAAGGTTGTCTGAATATTTGACCCTTGTCTCACTACGTTAAGGCACGCGACCTATACTACCAAATAAAATATGTACCTATACTACCAAATAAAATATGTATTCAACGGTTTCTTTGATTTATGTAGTTGTTTTCTGTATCTGTACATGTCTACCCACGAAGGGTGATTGGGCCATATCCACCACGCTGGCCCAGTGCGGGTTAGTGGACACACGTCATCGAATTTCTTCTACGGACGTATGCAGGTTGCCTCACGATTTCCTTCCCCGAAAAGCCATTGGTGTGAAATTCCGTACATAAATTCCAAGGAATTCATTGGTGCGGGACCGGGATTTGAACCCATGGCCTCACAATGTAAGGCGAGTGTCATTACCACTAAACCACCGTGGCTACATGTGGTTGTTTTGTGGCACGCTAATCATGCATTTATTGCATACACGTCTTACAACGCCTTGCTTACTTACCTTTTTTTTCACGCAGCAATGGAGGGGTGGATCGACTTGGTTTTTAACTTGAATAGAGTAATAGCAAGCAAAAATAGTAAGATTATAAGGGGCAAAGGAATATGCAAAGTTCGGTCTGTACTCTACTTCATTATAAAAACCAATCAAGAGTATAAAATTATGATAAAGTTACACCCGTCACGTTAAGAGGGAATCCTAGAGCCGAGGAATTTGAGAAGTAGGTATTTGGGCTAAACTACTGCCGTCGCTTTGCACCCAAACCAGGGAGCTTTTATGTGTGTGCTGCGTACTACGTATCAACTGCTCGTGAAGATTGCGACTAATGGTAAGGAGTGGAAAGTCCGTTATGTCACGAGAGTGCGATTACAGTAACTCTGCAGGCTCGAACCGTCGGGAAACTTTATTGAAATATCAATTTATTTGCAATTGGATTACTCAAGTACCGTTTCAATTATGTAGATTGTCTGGGCAGTTATCTCGGTCTTGTTTCTAGATCTAGAACCTTTATAAAGGTTGTTCCTCCAGACGATGGATATATGTATTCTATAGTAAGTTCCATAACCGCTGAGATTGGATCAGTTGAAATATATTGAAGAATTTGAACAAGTCGTAAAAATAATAAATAATTATTACATTACTTACCTATTTTCAGCACGCATTTATTATCTTTTAAAAACTGTCAGAATACAGAGATATTTTAAAAGCAAACCTATTAATATAGGTAGGTAATTATATTCGTCATAGGTCGTCGCGACCCGAGTTCTCAGCGATTATGGAACGGAGAATAGCTAATATGATCTAGAAATTTTACGGATGGGCATATTCTATCACATCAGTGTGACATACTTTTACTATTATGCCGACAGTAAAATTGATAAACACTGAAAATAGATTTAAGGCCGGATCACACAGAGCCGCGAGAAAGCGATCCGATAGCGGTCCAGTGCAAAGCAATAGCGCCGGATCGCGCCCGCTTGTTATGTGTCAGGTTGCATACAAATTCGAATATTTAAAAAAATCCCGTCCCGGATCGCGATCGCTTTCCCGCACTTCCCTCCTCTGTGTGAATCGGCTTTTAGTCAAACTGAAAATTTTTGGTTTTACATCGCTATTTCAGGCTTAGTCTAAAATGAAACATGCTCAGAATGTTGAATGAAGGTAAAAGGCCAAAACCTGTATCTCTAAAAGAAGAAGTTCTTTTCAGCCATAGGACGTCCACTACTGGACATAGTCCTCGCCTAACGATCTCCAATAAGACCGGTTGGTAGCGGCTTGCATCCAGCGCGATCCTGCGGTCTTGATGAGGACGTCCTACGCTGCGCTTGCCGGTACGTGGTCTCCACTCAAGAACTTTACTACCCCATCGGTCATTGGTCGTCAGTCCAAACATGTATGTATGTACCTAATAGGTACTACACACATAACATATAGTTACCAAAGAGTTTTCAAATCATGTCTATGCCCAAACGCTACCTGTTTATGTAATTGTCAAAGAAGTTATGCGTATATCCCTCAGAATAAGGAAAAACAGTAGAAGCGACATAAAGTAAAAAAGTTGTGATGCATGATTCCACAAACATGGCGTCGAAAATCCATAGAAACTGCTATGTAATCTAGACACAAATGACACTAGAACTGCTGATCAAATGTCAAATTTGATTTCACAAAGATGGTGGACAAACTTCAAACGTCTCCTAGGCAGGGCTTTTAATTTGAACTTTATCGGCATAGCAATAATGCCATGTCATTTCAAACACCGCCCCTATGGTATATCCTCACTGTACCTAAACAATACATAAGTTTCTACGAAGTATCAAAATGTTGACTGTTGTTTACACTCCTGTTATGTTGATTCCAAAAATCAGTATTTCTGGTAATATCTAAATACTGTAATTTCAGTAATTGAATACCAATTGTTTCCCACTAGTAATTAGCCAGTATTTACATCAAATTGTCGTAATTTAAGCTCATTACTCCACTAATAAGCCGATATTAAGTCGATATTGTAGGAATTCAGAAAAAATCATGCGGTAATCGTTAACGGTTTCGGCGAATTAAAAAATTGAACTCGAGTTTTTTGTGTCGGTTGGGCGCTGCCTTGCATTTCGTGTAAAGTGACCACTTTAGTTCCGTTGTGTGGACTTTACTTAATGGTTTGCAAATCCTTACTCATATAAATCCGAAAAGTTTGTTGGTTTGTTGGTTTGTTACTCTTTCACGCACCAACGGAGCATCGGATTGACTTGATTTTTGGCATGGACATAGTTTAAAAGGCGGAAGGAGCTTTAGGATACTTTTTATCCCGAAAAATTGCATAGTTCCTGTAGGACAGCACAAAAACCATCGAAAGCGAAACTGTCGCCACTATCACAAAGACGCTAAGTGATTAATTCATCTATGACGCTAATATGGACTAACGAAACGTCACAGCCAAACGTAATTAGATGACAGGTGACATTGTCTGCAGACTTTAATAAATCACAGGTAGCATGGCAAGTGGACAAATTGTTTTTCCACCATTATATCCCCTCTGTTTGCGGACCGCTTTGAAGAGGAAATAAAGTATGGATTGAAAATGACAACTGACATAAAATTGGATAAAATGTTATTTTCCCTCTGCATGCTACATGTTACTATGACGTTTAATACCAGGCCGTCATTTTGTCTGACATTAAAAATATTTTTAAATCTTCTATCATTAGAGGTTTAACATGTTTCTTTATTCTACCTTTATGGTACAGAATCATCATACGTTAATATTATCAATCCGAAAAGTTTGTTGGTTTGTTCCTCTTTGACGCAGCAACGGAGCAAAAGATTGACCTGATTTTTGGTATGGATATTGGATACCTATGGTTTAAAAGTCAGAAAGTGATAATAGGATACTTTTTTATCTCGAGAAAATTCGTGATTTCCATGGGATAGGACAATAACTGTTTCTCAGCAATGGAGCAACGGATTGACTTGATTTTTGGGGTGGGCATAGTTTGGACGACGGAAAGTGACATAGGATACTTTCCATCCCGAAAAAATTGTGGTTCCCGTAGGACTTAACAATAAATTTTTCTCAGCAACGAAGCAACTTGCCTTGGCTTATTGCATGAATATAGTTTGAAAGACGAAAAGTGACATAGGCCACTTTTTATCGCAAAAACTTTAACAGTTCCCGTAGGATAGGATAAAAACTAAGTGAGCGGGCTGCGGTAGCAGCCGTCTAAGCGCCAGAAATAACCTGTCATGGCAAGTTTAGGACGTTCCTACATTTTTCGCACTCCTTCGCGGCACTCAACAGCGCTAGCCCAGACTCGGGCTCCATAATGGAGCTTGCTCTCTCGCCATAATGACGGAGTGTTTCGGAGCACAAGACACATTGTCATCCACCACTCGGGACTAACCAGTACTGAACGTCAGACTGCATTCCAACGCCCTGGTCCCAGTGCTGCGGGTCAGTCATAGTAGCCCAGCGCCTGCCTCTTCAACTGCAGAGGGCAGTAAGAACGGCCATCGCGATACCGACACCTCTCTTCCCCTGCAGCCCCACTGCGTCTGCCAACACCTTGACGGCCTAGCGGAAGGTAGGGTAGGTGGCGGCACCCACACCACCAGTTCCATATATCCCACCGCGGCCCCTAATCCTCGGCTGTCATATCAGAGACCAGGAAGCAGCCTTGCTTTATGAAACTAAGAAAGGTTATTCCCAGCAAGTAACTGGAGATAGAGTGACAGAAAAGAAGCCACACCCAGCGCAGCAGGAGGAGCTGGAGTTCATATGCCTGGCAGACGGAGCAGCACTAGAGCAAAATCTTAACCGAGAAATTAGCATATTTACAGACGGCAGCAAAATTAAAGGGAAAGTTGGGGCGGCATTATCCATTTGGAATGATGCCGCTGAGATCAGTACCCGCAAGCTGAAATTGGCCGATTGGTGCTTCGTGTACTAGGCCGAGTTATTGGCACTTCTTGAGGCTACCGAAAAAGCAAAAATCTTTTGTGACTCCAGCTGGCTTAGCATACGACCCGACAAAATATTTCGTCCGAAATACCAATTCGTGTGAAGTAAATTCTTGTCATAGAATCGTGATCTATGGTCACGAAAAACTAGTGTCGCCATGTGAAAACCTACTTTGGATATATAATTTTGCAATTAAGCAACACTGATTTAGTTCATTCAAAACACAGAGATTCCAAAAGGGATAGTGTGGTCTCTCGAGATAATCTGAAAGAGATTCATTGATTAAATACAACACAACTCAAAAAGAAATAAAAAAAAATCTCGATTCCCAATGGCTTCTGCCAGATTTCTGTTTGAAAAAAATTCTATTGATCAACAAGGGAAAGAAGAAAAACCATTATATGTGAGAATTATCACCAAAATAAGAATTTTGATGTTAAATCAAATTAAAATAATATAACAGAGGCCCTTAAATGGCAACAATTCAACGTGCTGATGCTATTTATTATTTATTTATTTTTGTCCTGAACTTGGGGAATTTGTCTTTCATTTTTGGGGAGTTATGGACATGAGCATAATTCCCCAAAAATTAAACTCACATTTCCCAAGTTGGTGACATAAAATATTCCGATTCCCCACTTAGAGTTTATTTGACTGAAACAGGTACTTTAAGCACATTTAACGCAAGTTTTGCTTTTCGCGATGCTGAAATCGCAATCTTATGGACCTAGGGGGCGTCCCAGCGTACGAATTCTGTCACTGCGCGTTTGTTTTTTTTTTCTTTGGATTTTTCGTATTCCCTACATTCAATCAATCTTCACACCAATCCCCAATGGAAGCAGGATTCTCCACAAATGGGCAGCGGGCGCGGCTGCCTCTGTGGATTCTAGTAATTTTGAATCTGTGATTCAACATATATTTTTGAAACGTAACTACAGTTCGTTCACAGTTATTTTACCTCTGACATTTGTGCTATCTCTATCTAACCTGTGATGGTTCATAATGACTAAACAGAGACAGTAAAAGGCAGTTAGAAATGTTAGAGATAAAATAACTGTGAACGGACTGAATGTGAATAGTCAATAAGCCAATGCCAGAGACAGTAAAAAGCAGTTAGAAATGTTAGAGATAAAATAACTGTGAACGGACTGAACGTGAATAGTCAATAAGCCAATGTTGACAGACCTAATTATTGATGACGGATTAAGTTACTCTAACGTCCTCTTTAATAAATTAAAATCCCACTGATTTCAATTAACCGTACCTCTATTGCCCTCTTTTACTATTGAAAATACAAAAGAGAAGTATGCGAATGCACATGCGATATATGTAATGCAGACAAAATAAGCTGGATCTCAGTTATTACGTGGTTTATCTGAATCACGTTTTTAAGGTTTTTCTCAAATTGTCATAACTAGAATGTCATGTAATTTTTTAAAAAGTAAATGAAAGTAAAATAAAAAACCGGCCAAGTGCGAGTCGGACTCGCGCACCGAGGGTTCCGTACAAACCTGCAAGGTTTACAAAGTTCGTTCATTACGACAAAAAAAGTAATAAGTTTATATTTATTAAAAAATATATATTTTGTAATCTAACTAAAAATTTAAGGTTTCGGAATTTTTCCTTTATGTGTGCTATAAAACGTTGCTTCATGCCAAATTTCAAGATTCTAGGTCGACTGGAAGTACCCTTTAGGTTTTGATTCCCTTGCGAGTACTTGCAAGTGTCGAAAATTTGCGGCATAAACGACTGTATCTTTTGATTGCGTTGGCTTAGAAGTTTGATTTTTTCACAGCTTCAAGGGACAGTAGACCTGAGTAATTGATATAAATTTCAGCTTCATACCTCCACGCGTTCCTGAGAAAAAGGGTCTTGACAGACGGACAGACGGACAACAAAGTGATCCTATAAGGGTTCCGTTTTTTCCTTTTGAGGTACGGAACCCTAAAAATATCCTTATTAAAAACAAGCTTTCATTTAAATAGTTTAAAAAAAGAAGATGGACTTCAATAAACTAAGTAAAGTTCTCCATTATTAGGTCAAAAATTATCCCGATCCCCCATCCAAATTGATACCTTACCAAATTCCATTTGAAATCTAGGGATATTCTCCGCACGGAGCCTGGCTTTACCAAAACTACCTCGCAAAATCGGTACAACAAAATATCTATCTCCACTACAATCTCTAATAGAGGTAACTCCTTGCAATTTGGCTAATCCTCCACAATTCAGCAACGCTGATTGTTCATTTTAGTTTCTGTTACCTATTTCGTAGTGTTTCGTCCTCAAAAAGTTTGACGAGAAAATAATCGTGGTGAAATGTCAAAACTCGGCTAATTTCGCATGCACATGTTAGAGTTTGTCGACAAAAGTGCCACAAGTACGTAAATCGTTCGCGAGGATTCTTCATCATAGAGTAAAAATTGACGAATTAAGTACGTTGTCATGTTAGAGGAGGTAGACATAAAGAAATATTGCTATTTTACTCGAAATAAAATCGTTCTCGTGGGTCGCATCTTAGACGGCCAGGTCTGCACTGGAAACGGTAGTTGGCGTATCTTCCCTCCATCCCTTAGCAGTAAATTCAAAGCTAACATAAAGTTACTACACGCACAAAATAAAATAGTGAAACTTTATTGGATTAAAGCGCACGCGGGGATGGAGGGAAATGAGAGAGCGGACCAGCTAGCAAAGGAAGCAGCACTGCACTCAAAGTGCAGACCTATTTACGATAGCTGCCCCGTTTCATTCGTCAAGCGAGAAATCCGAAAGGACTCTCTTGACGAGTGGAACCGGTGGTATCAGGATGGACACACAGCGGCGGTAACCAAAACATATTTTCCGGATGCAAGGGCGGCATACAGCATCGTAAGAGAAATAGCACCAGTGGGAATCATAACTCAAGTGCTGACGGAGCATGGTGGGTTTTCCCAATACTTACATCGATTTAAGTTGAGGGAAAGCCCATCGTGCATCTGTGAATCCACAAAAGAGGAGACTCTACTGCACATAATCTTGGAATGCCCAGTTTATGGAAAGCAGAGATTTAGAACAATAAATTGGAATTAATCTAACACGTAAAAACCTTATAAACAATTTTATCGAATTTTTGCACAAATATTTGTAAAAAAGCAATAATTAGGAAGTATATACACTCCAACCGTAACTTAACCAACAAAAGCATTCCTCTAAGGTATTTTAATATTTGTCGGTTAGGTTAGGTTTCGCAGCCGACATAAACATAAGCCAAAATCAAAATATAACGCGGGCGAAGCCGCGGGTAAAAGCTAGTACTTATATAAAACAGCTTCGTATAAATTCTATACGTGTTCTTTGTTCTAAATCAGGTGAGAGAGCATTCGATTCCTAACCACAGAACAGCAGAACTATGAGTTGTTAGTTTGAATCCCAAGAAAAAGAGTTGCTGAGCTTTAAGAGGCTTGTGAATCGTTTTCTTTTCGTCCATATTCCATGTAATTTATGAATTGGAAATAAATGTATTTTATAACATATTTGCTCGTAAAGTGGCTGTAATTACACCAATTTCAATATCGTAATTTATTTCATTACGCACTTGTGCATTATTGTAATGTAAAACGCACGCCGCCACCGACTGCAGAACTCTGTGGTCTCGTTTCTCATACGTTCAGTCAAGAGAGTGAGAGACATTACGGCACTTGTGCGGTAATGTAATGTAAAACGCACGATGCTTCGACTGATGCACGACTTTCACTCAAAGTCAGAGTTTTATTAATTTCCTCGCAAATATGTTAGAAAACGTCGTATGACATATGTGCGCTTTGAAAATTACAGCCTCTGCTTCCTTATAGCCCTCACCTACGGCTTGGGCTAGCAAAATCGCCTCGGCTGTAATTTTCAACTTACCGCACTTATATCATAATGTACTATTATAATTTCAAAGTCCGAGCGCCGGCAGTAAACTGGTGCACCTAGGGAGAGATTCGGCCGGACCGGTCGGGCCGGTCGGGCCGGTCGGCCGGAACTGGTTGTTTTTCGCAACTCTTCTCGAGCCCTGCTCTCGCCGGCGCCGATATTGGACACATATTGTATCTGTTGCTACGCTGCTAAGGCTGTATTACAAGGGATTACCATATGCTATACTTATCTTGACAAAAAGTTATGAAAACTGTATTGAAACGTTTTTTTAGTGATTCGAGCACGAGATTTTATAATGTGTGAGGTAGAGGTCCATACCTACTCTATAGCACAATAATGTGTATTACGACTTACAAGTGTATTGTACAATAAAGTCCGAATCAAAATCATTTCATATTCAAATTATTTGTGAGATAGGATGAGACAGATACATGTGTCATAGTTACAATATTTTTTGTCGAGGATTAAAAAACAAGCTCGGCCTAAAATGAGTATTCATATACTTTTAGTCGTCAGCTTCTACGGGCAAATACAACAAATTCATAAAACTAATTTAACATTTTACCCGCGATTAATTACTTGAACATTTTGCTCATTTCAATACAATTGGGTTGGGAAAGTGCCTTTATTAACTACCATTAAATACAAAATATACATAATCTAATAGTAACATAAACTACTACTACATAACAAGCAATTGGATCATCTACAGACCCTTGAAGGTCTAAAGATAATCCAAACGCTCAAGCCCACAATACATAAATGATTTACGACGTTGGTCTCACATTTCGAAATTGTTCTCGAAAATACATCATCATTAACAACATAACTATTTATAACAACCTATTTTCAATCTATTAAAACTATCGATATAAGTACATCTAGTCTCAAATTCCAACAGCATTTCGCATCTCCGCTCAATCCATAACCAAATTGAATCGACTTCCTGTTTTGTTAATTAAAATTCTACATTAATATCTATACTATACATACCGATCACCATCTACCCGATGACTATATACAAATTGCACAAAAAATGGCGAACACGTTAGTCCAAATCTGCGAGAGGGAGCATTGACTCCGTAGTCCATTTAGCTCGACTTGTACTTGTGTGAAGTGTACCTAAACGTGTTTTCTGTGGGTTTCCACTGCGACTCTTGCTACGAAAATTGAAGTAGGTACAATCCGCACCATACAAGTCGGCGGACATTAAAGTAGGTATAATCAGCGCCTATGGGATTTTATCTCACCAATAATATTGGGATCCGCCACCAGCTCTTCTATTTCTAAGACACAATTTGGGTCGCTGCGCCAACATAGTAAGTATCTAAGTAATCCGCGCGATACAACTCGGCGGATGGGAAGTTAGCCGCAGATGACACTTCGTCGTGATTATTGATTATTACTAATTATTTCGCATGTGTGCACAATACCGACGCAAGTGGCGAAATGGTGAGCTCGGGCGTAACACGGGCGTAGCGAGCGCGCGGGAGGTATGAGATTGGCGGGCAGGTGTGCCCCGACGCGACGTCTCGTCTCACTGGCTCCCTCGCATACCTAAATTGCCTATATGTCTTTTGCGCAGCGTCCTGCGCCTAACTTCCCATCTGCCGACTTGTGTGGCGCGGACTATACATAATTAGAACCATTTTCTCTTCAAACCTTATGTAGATAGAAATCAGCGTTGCCAGATTTTTTTTGGCAAGTCGCGGGACTTTGAACCTTTTAGAGTGAAAAAAGCGGGATTCTTTCGTTGAAAGCGGGACATAGTAAAAAAATATTTAAGTACACGTTTTTTTACTATGTCCTGTTTTCGACGACAGAATCCCGCTTTTTTCAAAGGTTAAAAACGGGACCCTAATACATACTAAGACTCCTCTCTCCGTCTGTCTGTCTGTCACCAGGCTGTATCTCATGAACAGTGATAGCTAGAACTTGGAAATTTTCACAGATGACGTATTTCTGTTGCTGCTATAACAACAAATGAAAACAGATATTAAAGGGGGCTCCCATACAACAAACCTGAATTTTGTACCGTTTTTAATAACGGCAACAGGAAGATGCTTGAAATATTCACAGAATATTTAGTTAATTATTCACTTCAAAAATAAATAATTAAACTAAAATAAAATATATTAAGGGGGCTTCCATACAGTACGGAACCCTTCATGCACGAGTCTGGCTCACACTTGGCTGATTATTTTTCATCATATCTGAAGTTTTTAAATATTTATCTTTGTAAGTACCAATTTGAGTTTTAAATTACTTACGTTTACATGATAGCCATAATATTTTAAATCAGATTTACCCTATCGATCGAGTTATCCCCGAAAAGCGGGACAGACTCTGTCCCGCGCGGGACATCCCGCCCCACATATAAAAATCGGGGCGTCCCGCGAAAATCGGGGCGTCTGGCAACGCTGATAGAAATAGTCACATAATTATGTAGTCCTCGCGATATAGGCTTTGCTTAATGCAGGGACTACAAGCATATATCAATTTATTTTGTTGAATGCATTTGTTGATACACCTACTATAAGCTCAATGTATATGTTTATTATGCTAATAAATTATTTAGTATTTTTATTTTTGACATGTTTTATAATTAATATAAATCGGAGTAAAGCCGTGGTAGCATAGTGTGAGAATATTGAGGCGATCAATTGTATCAATAAGAGTTTTCGATTTTAAGCACTGATTATCTTACATGGACTCTACGGAGAAAAAGAAGGTGGAGTGGTGTGTGTGAAACTATTAACTCACAACTGATTCGGTGAACCTAGCACATATCACCCTTAGAAGATAGGCTTTGACGATTTGGCTCTGGTGATTCCTGGATTTTTCTTGAACACCTCTGAAATAAAGAATCCCTTCATTTTATCGCTGATAAGGACGGTGTTTTTGGTTGCATTATAAGGTATATTTTCTATTCATATCATATTTATATCAGATCACGTTCCTTTATTCATTTGTACCTATTAGATTTTGTCAATTCTACTAACAGAGATGCTATCAGTAAGACCCACAAATATCTAAAGTTATAATAAATAAATAAATAATAAAAATAAAAACCATTTATTGCAGGCACAGAGACCCAGAGTTACAAAAAATTGTTGAGTAAAATCATATAAAATTAAATGTTACACCTGTATAAGGGGTGTAACGTCCATTATATATAAAGGTGCAACTCTTATGCTAACTAAAGTAAAGGATCATCCACAGACCTTTGAAGGTCTAAAGATAAAGGCACTTGTAGTTAATAAAGGCACTTTTGCCCGATAATAAATAAACTAAAGTTATAAATAAATAATGTATAACTATAATGTATAACTTAAGTAATTTTTCTGAGATCGGAACATCATAGGCGTTATCATCACTACATAGTATAAGACAAAGTCAATTCCCGCTGTCTGTCCCCATGTATGCTTATATCTTTAAAACTATGCAACGGATTTGATGTTGCTTTTTTTTAGTAGATAGAGTGATTAAAGAAGAAGGTTTATGTGTATAATACACCTGTGCGAAGCCGGGGCGGGTCGCTAGTTAATGTAATAAATGAAAATCAAGTTTTTTAAGTGCCAAATTTAGTCCAATGGAAACGCACCGCACACCCACACAGGCGCACTCCTATAGCCACGCCCCACACGCGCAGGAGATCGCGAGATCATGAGATTGTCTAGTCCATCCTATAACTATACTGTAGTATGTATGTCGATACTATGTCTATTGTGTGGAGCCCATTGTCTGCCATGATTCGTCGATCATGCGCAGGTTGTCTTCCTTAGTTGGTATTTGTACCTAAAGTGTACAGACTCTAGGTACCGAATATTTAGTGCTTTAGGCATTAGTGCCGGGTTTTACCAATGACTTTTGTGCTGAAGAGGAATGTTTGAAATGGGCGTAGCTACTTTGTGCGGTGACGCATCTTTTAGGTCCCTTTTTCAATAGTTTTATTATTTTTTATTTTCTCTCTAACTTTTGATTGGCTTCTTCGTTTATTCTGTTGATGATTTCACTAAAATTTCATAAAATATTGTGCAATAGACACAGTACCTATACCTAGTCAGATTATAAGGACCACTTCATGGATAGTATGATTGCAATCAAAATTAATATATAATTTTGCGGATTATACGTATGCATTGTTTGATTTAATTACATATTTTATCTCAAATGTATCGTAAAACTATACCCAAGATTGCTTTTCATTTAGCCACATAAGTATGGCATAAATGAACTTGTAATAGAAAAACGCTACACGTTTCGCTATTATCTTTCTGACAGAGACGTTTTCAGAACAATTTTATTAAAAAAGTAGTCCTGGTTTCAGCGGCAGGAGTTAAACCAACTGGTAAGCTGCTGCAAAAACATGCTTGAATATACCCACTACATACCTACGTAACATAAGGTAAAGATACTATATTAACAGATCTTGCGAGTTAAGATATCGTCACAATGTAGCAGAGACTTAAATCGCTTAAAAATTGACATGAATTGATTTAATTTCGGTGTATAGTTAGTCCGCGTGTTGTATTTTCCTTTGTTTAACAGTTTTTAATTCCGTTGAAGTTATTCTGCGTTTATTAATAACGGGGGTAGAGCACAATAAATCTCTGATTATATGCACATCTATTTGCATGTATTGTATTTGCTACATACTCGTAACATGAATGCCTCGCTCGAGGAGTAAAGAGAACGCATCTCTTGAGATCTCTGACGAAGCTACATGCTGTACGGAATACCAAATTTTGTTCTAACTACCTATCCAACTGATTAAATTGTCACACAGAAGGGTGTTAGATAGATAGATAAACTGTTTATTGTTCATTACTATTTTCATACCTATTATGAAATCTCAAAAAAATATATGAGCTAATAAATCATATGTAAGTAAATATATTATTCTTATTCTTACATCAATAGAAAAATCAACCGCTACTTAATATGACATTGATGCGTAAGTTTATCTACATAACTCTCTGCTAACTACATTGTGGTTTCGTTTTTTTTTAGTTTGGAATTTTTGTAGCTATAATTTATATAATTTGCATGTTGTTTTTAATTTTTCGCGATTTGAACACATTAATATGCTACGACTACGGGAGTTTACCCGTGACCATGATCGATGCAACTCGGTCGAAACGTCGGGATGATGAGGTATTTATTTATATCGTAATTTGAGTGCGCGATTAGTCCCGTAGTACTTATATAATAATAAAGTAAATATGCAAATTTTAAACATGGCAGTATAATCAGCTTTTCAATTCCTCTCCAACTCTATCTTTCCCTTGAAATTAGGAGTCATTCCGGGAATTTAAAACTATATACGTCTAAACTCTACTATGACCAATGTGATATCCATCTCTAAGACATGAAATATAAATATAGGAGTGGATGGACGTAAGCATGACTAATCGATTTAATTTAAAAGTAACATAACAGTAACGTGAATCATAAAGATTCGAGATCTAATTGAAGGAATTCTGAGAAAGTGTCTTAAGGTGCTAAGCTCAAAATAGTATTTTTTGTGGAGCGAAGACCCCGTTACATAAATTAGATTTTGTTATTGGTTTAATTTTTAGTACAAGTTTATTTGGAAATGATTAGTGTATCATCGTTGTCGTTTCAACCATAGGACGTCTACTGATGGACATATGAAAAAGATGGACTTTATGCTCGCTCTGGATGTAAGCTGCTTGTAATATAAATAATTTGATTTGAACTTTATCGAACTTAAGGTACTATTTTATGCAACTTTCCTACCTGTAATCTTCCAAAGTAACAACAATCAAAACTCTAAATTCGTGGGTCGTTATTCCCTGTGTTGGAGACATACACAGAGAAACTTTCAGCTTTTATAAAATAACGAAGGTCTGGCCGTCGTTGGCTCTTAGGATAAGACCAGTTGGCAGTGGCTTGCATCCAGCATGATCTTGCGGTCTTATTTAGGATATCCGTCTATCTTGTGGGTGGATGTCTTACGCTGCGTTTGCTAGTATATGGTCTCCTCTTGAGAATCGACCCCTTTAGTTATCAGCCGTCTGTGCTATGTGCTCTGATCACTATTATTTTAACTTGCTAAAAGATAGATTGGAGTATCAGAAAATTGTAAGCTTAATTTTGAAAATAGCTTTAGAAGTAGCATTTCTTATATCGTTGTATAATATATAAGTATGTTTACATATTATCCTTTTCTAATACCACCCCCTTAAGAGCAACCTATTGATCAATTAGAAATGAGGAAAACTCTACAATATTTTTTTGATATTTTAAAAGTACTTAAACACAGAAAGCTAAAGTCATGGTTCAATGACATTTGTAGTGATTTTTGAATGAGATTATTGGAAATACATTGACGAGCACATACAGATACAGAATTGATGGACGATGATGTCGTAAACTTCTCAAACAAAAAATACGGTCTGAAATGAGCTGCGTATGACTCCCACGTGATCATGTAAGCCGAGTGTAAGACGTAAATAATTGGTATTTAAGATGGGCTAAGATAAAACAAATCTGATTTTTTAGCCGTTTTCGCTCGATACTAATAACGGCAAAAGGTAGATACTTGAAATATTCACAGAATATTGAATTAAATATGCACTTCAATAAAAAAAACAAATAAAATAAATATTTAAGGCTCGCATACAAGTAACGTGTTTTTTTTGCTCGATAATACTAACGGCAACAGGAAGGCGCTTGAAATATTCAAAGAATATTAAAAAAAAAATCCAAACGGTACGGAACCCTTGTTGCGCGTGCCCGATTCGCACTTGGCCGATTATTTTCTTCAAAATTTTCTCAATGTTCAGGACATGCGTTTAGTAATCACTGACACATCGTATTGTCGTACACTAGACACATCTATGTACAGAGTTTTTAAGCCTTATATGTCTATGGGTACCTCCCTGTTCTCTCGCTTTCTATTTTCAGTAGGTAGGTACTTATTTATGTATTTTTAATAGTCCCGGAGTATTCTCATTCTCATGTTTGACCGCAAGTGCTAAAACATCTCAAATAGTAACAATAGATAGGACCCACCGTCTATAGAGCTTTAAACCAAATCGGTGTAAGGAATAAAATTCAGATTAACATTTTGCTCGCGTTATCATTTCTGTAACTACCTAATTTCAGGCTATTTTAGTTGATGTTGACGCATAATTAAACTCAGTAAATACTGAAACAACTTATAAATTAACAATAGACAAAATTACTTCAAATTTACTAAGCACTTTCTAATAAACTGAATTATATAACATAGACTGATTCGGGTTTGCAGCTCTATATATGGTTATATCTAGTGTTAAAGATATTTCTGTACTTACTGACCACTGTCTTACCAGATCAATTTAGTTCATTACCAGTTTAGTTTAGTTATTCGCTAGCGTTATCCTTCCAGTACTTGCCTTGGAGTAATCTTGGACAATTCTCATGGTTAATGGGGTCCTGCTTCCCTATCTCCAGCGTTAATTGACAGTTGAATCGGCCCGGTCACGAATTAATCGTCTCTTGAATTATTTATAGCCGATGTGCGAGGGGTGGCGTGGGGCCAGGGGGGAGGGGGCGAGGCAACAGGTCCGCATTGTGTCGGGATGCAGGGATAAGGACTCGCAGGGCTGCCAGGGAAGAGTTGAATCTGTTGAATGCAAAATTTTAAAATGTGTAATTTGGTATTTTCCATTTTAGAATGGATCGAAAGCTAACGGTGTTTGTGCATATTTAATTGGAATTTATATAGACTTCATAGGTGATTTATTTTGCTGACAAAAATTTACAGAAGATAAAATAATCATGATTAAATATAACAGTAGATAGATTTATCTCACATTTTTGTACATACAATAGATGGTTATTGTGGCCAAAGACGCCGTCGTAAATTGAGTAGTAACTTTAAATATTACTGTTTCTTTTTCACAATAAGCATTTGAAAGAAACAGAAATATTTTAAGTTGGTTCCTATTAAAACGATGGCGGCATTGAAATTAGCTACAATGGCCTACTATTGTACATAGGTCCATGTCTTATACTATAATACATGACTTCCGACAAAATGTAACCCAAGAATATGACTGTTGTCGAGAAAAATACTCTGTTTTGTACCTACACTGATATCAATCAGGCTAATAAATAATAATTCTATAACGCTGGTGATGAAAATAACGTCCTTGAGTATCCGTATCAAAAAGTATCAACCCTGCGCAATGGCGGGAGTACGCAGGCGCGGGGAAGGAATGCAGTCTCTTGTTCGTTTTGGGACGTCTGCGCAGGTAGGCGCCCGCCCCGCGCCCCGCGCCCTGTTGCTAGCCCCAACCCTGTTCGCCCGTACTAACTGCTGCTTAATCTGGCCCTGGAGTGCGGAGGCTGCGTTAACTAACTACTATATAATCTATGTACTCTCGGCTGGTATTGAACCTTAGATTTATATGCGGTGTGTCGGTGTCGGTGTGATAGCGTTTGGGACATTAGTGGTCTGCCTCTCAATATTGATGGTTTTAGGATTTACTAGTTTTTGCCCGCGGCTTCGCCCGCATGATATTTCGAGGCCCTGCCTTACCACCCTTAATAAAGGAGGTGGAAAATATAAAATGCAAATAAATTCGATTTGACATTTGTTCGATTCGACAGTTCCTTTTGACATTTCTTGGAGCGCACGCTAGAATAGCTCGCAGATGGCAGAATTTTTCCTACTAACTTAACACTTATTGTTATAATATGAAATTTCACGCAATATCATTATAATTTGTAGCCTAGCCTAAGTGTTATTCTGATATAGTTATAAGCCATATAATCGCAAAGTTTCATCTCAATCCATTCAGTAGTTTTGGCGTGAAAGAGTAACAAACATCCATCCATCCAATCCATCCATCTGTACAAACATTCAGGTTTATAATATAGTATTAGTAGGATGTTTCAGGGATTATTGTCTTGTTGTAGGCGAGTGCTTATCAAAGTGCATTTTGCTCTAGGAATTATGAACAAAAGGAAGTTAGTACCACGTTTATTTTTATGTTCGTCTTCAACGGTAATGTTATTGTGCCATTAAGTTTTGAGTGTCTAATAAATTTTATTGCATCGGGTTTTGTTACTGGCACAGATGCAGAAATTCCTCATTTAATTGATAGACATTTTACATTTTCTATAACAATAGTTCTGTTTTGATGAGTATGTTTATAAGGCAATTTTATGTTTAATTACTGTTGGCATCTATTTCGTTGTGATAACAACATATTTGAATGATTATATTTTACTAGCGACCCGCCCCGGCTTCGCACAGGTTTATTTTACATATAAACCTTCCTTTTGAATCACTCTATCTATTAAAAAAACCGCATCGAAACCGTTGTGTAGTTTTAAAGATATAAGCATACATGGGGACATGGGGACAGCGGAAGCGACTTTGTTTTATACCTACTATGTATTGATAGTGATTTAAAGTAAACATAAAGCTTGTCGAGGCCCTTTAAAATAGAAATTTTTGTAATAAAACATTACTTTAATTCGAACAACAAAAACTCTATGGACTATAGAAAGATTCCGAGTCTACCACGTTGTACAAGTTGCGAGATGGTAAATCCACAGGCGCAAGTGGATTTCTCTTCTGGACATAAGCTGGCTGGATCGCATTTTTTTACCCAAATCTAGTGGAAGTAATACTTAAGTTATTACAATAAGATGTATAATTTATATCATACACTCGCGTATCCCATGTCTTGTACTATAATAAGTGGAGTAAGAAAACACAGGCGCAGGCGATGTCCGGCTCTCGTCTCGAGGGTTATTTCGAGCTTTTTTCTTTTTACATCCGGAGGTCACTCGAGTAGTAAAAGCTGTGTGTCTATAGTACATATATACAGTATACAGTATGGTAGCTACTTCTACTTGCATTGTATTATTTAATATTTAGAGAAATAAATTATGTCCTACACGAAGACACTGACTGCTGCAACACAGCTAACGTTAAAGCAGCAGGCAGGGTTTATAATATAACTATGTAACATGTATCATGAACAATAAATTACTTTTGTATTTTTGTATTTGTATATAGGATGGACTAAAATACTAAGCTTTTACAAATTACCTTTGTACCGCATCAAAGCTGTTGTGGGTAAAACAAACGGTCTTGGCGCTGGTGGTTACATAACCCTGTACAACCCTGGAAATTAAGTACTTTTTAAAGTCAAAAATTGCCCAGACGCTTTAAAAATGATTTTCAACTGTATGAAAATGTTGCAGCAAATTCTTGTGTGAACTTGACCTACTTCCATTGTCGTTGACACCGCTCTCTGACGGCAAAAGTGTTAAGTCAAGATAAATAAAAGAGCTTCTGAGCCTGGGAGTGGAACCAGGTCATAAACGTAGGCCCGCGTCCTGTGCAGGGCCGGATTAACTACTTCGGGGCACCAAGCTAATAGGGATGTTTACTGGGTTTCAAAGTCCGTCAGTTAGATTATTAAAAAATATTGGACACGCATTTTTTCTTTTGTCAATCAAACAATTAGTGACAAAGATAAACCTTGACAAAATTTGAGAGTGGGGGCTCGTGACGGCACTAGCCGGTACATTTGATAGCGGTTAGTGACGTCACGCGGAACTTTAACGGGCTATATCTTCATCAATTTTTGTTAAATTGACAAAAGATAAAATACGTGTCTAATGTTTTTTGACAATCTATTTGACGGACTACTTATATTTTTTTAGTAAACAAGCCTATTAGCGCAGATCTTAAAACTCCGAAGCAATGTAGTTCTCAGGTCCTTAGGTAATGCACTTCTGAGGCCGTGTAGTACCATTACAATAATTATGCAAATATTCAAAAGCGTGATGAATTTCAGATGAAATGATGGAGGAAGGGGATTCTTTTCGTCCTTTTACCTAAAATTCATCACACGTAGAATCAAAATCTCAGCTTCAATATCCTATATTATGAAAAATGCCGCAAAAATCTGTAAAGCAATCCAAGAGCTTTTAAGAAACATTAAAAACTGACTACCTACTATAATCGCATGCTATTCAATCTCGTTCGCTTACTCACTCTTAAGCCCCTGATCGACATACAAAATAAAAAAAACGGTTTTAAATTTTTCTCTATGGTATGACGGTATAACGGTTTAACCACAGAGAAAACTTTAAAACCGCGGTTTTATTTCGTACGTCGATCAGGAGCTTTACTCAAACTCGTGGCCGTTTTCCCAAACGTCTCAGCTGAATTCTTACCAAATAGGCGCTGTAATCACCTAATTGATGCAGGCCAAAACCAATTATGTAGTTGCCTACAAATACTGCCTATAGATAGTTCGATCCTGGTCTCCTGCTCGCGCAATGTTAATGGCTTTCCGATCTTACACAAAAACGACTTGATCCTGTGAAAAAAGTTGTAGATCGTGCGATGTACTGTATGTATAGTTTACATGCTTGCTTTAGATTATATTATTGACATTTTAATTAAGTAAAACACAGGTGTTACTCACGTTTCATTTTAGTAGGATACTACTATAGTTTCGATCGCATTTGGCGATATTTCTCAAGGTTGGAGTACTAGCACGCGGGCTCGTCTCGCATGGCACAACCTTGAGAAAGATCGCCAAATGCGATCGTAACTATAGTAGTATCCTACTAAAACCAAACGTGAGTAACACCTGTGTTTTACTTAATTAAAATGTACGAAAACCACGTTAGTTTCCATAGTGATATATTATTGACGTTCTTTGGTTTATTATTATGTAACGTTAGTGAGACAAAATATTCTGTGAATGATGATAAGACTTAAGATATAAATTAAATTTAAAAAATATGATAAAATACTATTTTAATTTTAACTATTAATAGTGCCCAAGTCGAAAGTGTTCGACCAGTGTGTGTTGCAAGTGATGACTTATGGCACTAAAACGTGATCTCTAACTATGGGCCTTATTAATAAGCTCCAAGTAAACGAGCTATGAGAGGGCTATGCTCGAAGTCTCTCTGCGAGATCGAATCAGGAATGAGGAGATACGTAGAAGAACCAAAGTTACCGACAGCCCAGCGGATTGACAAGTTGAATTGGCAATTGACAGGGCACATAGCGCGGAGGACTTATTACCAATGAAGTCGAAAAGTTCTCGAGTGGAGACCATGCACCGGCAAGCGCAGCTTAGGACGTCCACCCACAAGGTGGACGGATGACCTCATGAAGATCGCAGGATCGCGCTGGATGCAAGCCGCTACCAACTGGTCTTATTGGAGATCTATAGGGGAGGCCTATGTCCAGTAGTAGACGTCCTATGGCTGATGGATGGACGGATTATAATTATGAACTTCTTAATTTATCTTCCTTTATGGGCTGTTGGGTAAAAATCATTACGCGTTACCACGTACAAAAGATATCAACGCGCTCGTCTTTGCACTCCGTTACATAATTTATATGATCGACGGTGTTTTATTAAAAAATGGTTTTCATTTATTGTGTATCTTACAGATGTATGTCGTCACTTATCATCAGGCAAGTTGGTGCTCAAACACGGAATTATTCGCGATTAAAATTGTGACTAAAAGAAAAATGGTGGTCTTAAATTCATTCAATTTAAAAAATGATTAATTTTTTTAATTGAATTGTATCTGATTAATTGAAATAACGATTGTGTACTTTGACTTTTGCCTTCACAAAATAGTGCTGTTTAGTAAATTTCATTTAAATATTTTTATTATTCGGATCTTCTCCTCCTGTATAAAACGTAGGAGTCAGGAAACAGCGTCGAGGCGAACCTCCTTACTGTGGCTGGACGCTACACCACTCTGGATGTAGGGCATTGTAAAGGGAGGGCGCGAGTACCCAATCCCGACCGCGAGGTCGGGCGGCATCTCTCAGCGCCTCTCCCCGCCATTCTGGCAGACTAACGTCGGCCGTCTTGGCTTATGGTTCTCAGATTCGGAGTCCTCACAACCTGCAACCGCCGGGTGCAGGCGGCATCTCCTCCTCTTTGAATAGGTGTTCGACGTGACGCACGTCGATCCGGTGGCGTACTCGGTCAGGCGAACGCAACTTCAGATGGTTGAACTCAGGAGTAAACTCGACCAAGTCCAACTGAAGCGCGGAGCAATGCTCTCTCGGCCTGCCGGTCTCGTAGCGATGCGGAGATGGGGAGTGGGATCGCTGGCCCGGCTCAAGCGCGCCGCCGCGCGAGCCAGGCACCACGTCTCTAACTGCCCCTTTGGTAGGCGGTCGTCGAGCGATGTGTCGACGACGATGATCGAGCGGCGTCGAGCTCACGCGTAAGGCGGAGCGACGCCTACTCGGTAGGTCCCGTGGTGTGCCTCTAGGCACAGGTATGCAGTGAAGCGGCGCCGGGGGAGAGGCTCGACCCCGGCCGCCGAGGCAGGCCCGCGTAGTGGCGGAGCCCGGTAGGGGCCGCGCGTCGCATAAGCGACAGCAGCGGCTCCGAGGATGGACGTCGCGACGCTGGGCGTCGCGAGATGAGGGTTCAGGTGGTGGCGCGAAGCGCAGGAATGTCCAGTAGTTAGTCAGGTCCGGTAGTGTGCGCCCCGATCAAAGTCGAGGGGCGCGAGGTCTTGATGGTGGTAAGCGGCCCGCATGCGCTCACTCGGTGAAGGGCACACGAGTTGGCGGAGCGGGTCGCGCCGCAGTCGCGTCGGGTCGTCGACTCATCAGGTCGCCGCGCGCGGCGTCGCCGGGCACCAACCGGGAGGCGGCGCGTCAGCGGGCCTGGCGCCAGCACGTCCCTGGTCGCGTCTGCGGGGTTGTGGCCTGGACTACGTCGACAGGCCGCTGGAGTGTGCGTCGCTCGATATACGAGCGGCGCGGTGTGCTCGGGGCGCATTACGCGCACTCGCCGATGCGTAGGTCAAAGTCGGCAGGCGCCCTGTGCGCTTGGGCCGAAGAGGGTGGTTTGCTAGGCCGCCCTCTGGTCGTCTTCAGGTATTGTATCGGGGGAGGCGAGCCTCGACCCCGATGGTGGCTTCAGATGCGGCGCGTCTCGGTGGTGTCGCCTCGTCCGCGGGCCGGTGGGTTTCCCGCCCGACGGCGTGCACTCCGTCAGGACATGGAGCCATGCAGCCCTCGGTCGAGGCAAGGCAGGCGATGGCGCGCCGGTGCGCCGGGCGAGCGACCGCTCGAGCCCGGCGCTGGTTGTCTTGTCAGGTGGATGGACGACGCGGAGCAGCTCGACGCGTCGTTAAGTGGTGGCAGTGGTGGAGGGACGCGATGCTCGTTCCGGGACAGGTCGCGCCCGGGCACAACAGCCGGCGGCGTAATCACGCCCCTCTTAGGTTATTCCAGGGCGGCCGCGGCTAGGTCGACATTTGCGGGGCAAATGCCAGTTCAGCAGGCGGCCGCAAGCTGGCGCACGGTGCGCACGGATGCGCTCGGTGCTTGGGTGCGGCACGCCAGGGCGGTCCGCTCGACGTCGCTAGCAGACGGAGCGAGGCCGCGGTCGGCGGCGCGCACGTGGACGGCGTTTTTCTGTAGGCGCTCGATCGCTGCGGGGTGGGGGGGGGACCCGCAAGGGCCCGCACCCCCGCCCGTGGTCGCGGTTTACAGAAAGACTGTAGTCTCAAGCGCGTGTTGGGAGCCCGAGCTCTCGACCAAGCACGGCGAGACCTTACATATTTATATGTACTACAAAATAAGTGTGATAATACGGTTACGTAATAATACGTTACTGTCGGATTGGAGGTGAGCCACACCTATAAGAAAATAATATTACATTCGTCTATGAAATGTATAAAAAACCATAACAGTAAATAAAGTCATCAGTACTAAGATTTTTAAGTGATACACATAATTTAGTATTTTACGACTTTTAAATGGCTCTATTTAAATTCATTTATCAGCCAGTCAGTATTAAAGCCCAGCCTCCACTAAAACGGAGCGAAGATGCGTGGATTTGGGCCGAACGTTAGGGTCGGTCAGTCGGCCGTTGAAATGACATATTTTCTCAATAAGAAGCAAATCATAATTGTTGCAGCTCAATGGAATGTTTTAGATATAGCACGATTAACTAGTTCGTGATCGACATGTTTTACGTGATATAGAGAGATCACAATGTGTAGATATAATTTAGTATATAAGCTGTTGTTATTCGTTAATAAATCAGATAGAAATAGAGAAATAGACTCAGAGAGACTCTAGTATCTTATTGTGTTCCTATTGCCGCCCTGGCAAAATAATCATGACCGACACTAACGTTATTTTTGTTCTCGCTTAATTATTTATATTTATTTGTGTATGTATTATATTTCTGCAATGGGCTTCTATAGGTATATGTATTTTTCTTTACACCACAGAAACCATGATCAGTAAAATTTTGCAATTAATAAAATTCGACTGTATGGAGAGGTTTCATTTTATCGTAGCCTAAGTTAGTACTAAATATACGCAGTATAAATTTGTACAATTTTTTTTTACATTGCGTGAATGCCAAGCCATGAACAAACCAGCGACACACAAGCAGCACCTTGAAAGACAATGATCTAACACACAATAGCACCGTAAAAATGATAGCATGAGAGCTCAGAGCTTATTTCTATTTATTTTACTCTGCTTTGCTCCGCGCTTTACATATCCCCGCTTCGCTCCCTCTTGGTGTAGTCTAAAATTAGAGTTGATTTCCTTTCTCTGGCATTATCTCTGAGATTGGCTGTAATATCTGACGATCGCCTATTTGTTCAATAGCCATAGATTTCCGAGTGACATTTGAACGGGCGGAAGAAAGACGTGCAATGACCCAGACTCAGGGCCGAAGCTCACCATCTCTTTTCAAATTTTATTTTATTTAAAATGTATAATGATTCCTACAAGACAATTCTACTGAAGAAGTGTATTTGAGCTTGAAAACGTAAATTAAAGGTAAACTGTTTGAGATAGATGAATTGCTCTGGATGCAAGCCGCTTCCAATGGATCTTTTTAGAGATCTATTACGACATATGTCAAGTAACGAACTTCGTATTGCTAAAATAACAATAATGTGGAAAGTTAGAAATAAAAAAACATTTGTAATTAACTTTATTTATATATTTTTACAACCACTTTTTTTATTTGTAAGTTCGGGTGGAATTTTGCAAGTTAAATTTGACCAACTTCCCGGTTTCCGATTGAGCTGAAATTTTGCACGCATATGTATATCGCGTGACAATGCAATAATATGGTGCCATGGAGCTGATCTGATGATGGAGGCAAAAGGTGGCCATTGGAACTCCTGTACTAAACAAGATAGACCCGTCGTGTTTGGGCTCGTTTTACTTGTCTTGGCTAGCACTCTGCTGCTACTTGATATCCGGGATCTCAAAAACTTGTACTTTTAAAGGTTATAATAGCAAATAATTTATTATTAATTACTAATAGTTTGATTTGGATTAAGGTGAACAATTACTAACCTTATAAGAAAGTAGATAAATCATACGCCAGGCAAAATTGATAAACTATAAATATTTTTAAAATTTCAATTTTGGTTTATAAAAATAAACTTTTATCTATAAGGGCTATCTTTTTCAAATCAACCAATAAAATGAGTTTAGTTTAGCAGGGATTGACACAAAGAATAAACTGTATAACTGAGGGATTACACATAAAACTGTCGAAGCAGAGCCGTTTTATGATAGGCCCCATTCACCATCAGGCCAAATGGCTGACATCCAAATGATTGTGGCTAATGTTGACATTTTAGTGTATTTAAATTTAGACTTCATTTTATACAGAAACATTGTTGAAGATGTAGGTAACCAGAAATATTACCTATGTACTTAGAGATACATCCAGATGATTTAGTGTGAATGTAATCAGACAAGTTGCTAAACTATCTTTGACGCTAAAGCGTCAAAAAAAGCGCTAAAGCTTTCGCTATACCAATGAAAAGTCGCCATTTCTAACGACGAAGTTACAAACTCGTGACATCGAATGGATGTCATCAATTTGGGAGTTTTTTGGCGGGAACGCGAGAAAATCATGTCGCCGCATTGTATAATTTCCTAAAACTTGTGTTTTTATCAGTAAAAGTTTTGTTGTTTTATTTATTAATAGCTAACATACGTGCATGAGTGTGGGGAAGTAGTATAATGTGGTAAAACATGTCTTTTCGTGTTGTCTTCAAAATTCCATCGAAGTTTCTAGTAAAGTCTCCACTGCTTTACTAAGAAGAAGAGTCAGAAGATTACATACATATGACGAGGCGGTATGGCCTTGAAGGCTTTAGCCTGTCCAAAATGGGTGAATTATTAAAAATAAACATCTATTTGGCGTGATGTCAGTGGGGCCTCGATTACTCTGCTATATAGGTAATAGCTAATAACGCATTCATGAAAAATACTTACTAATTTATCTTCAAAGTTCTAAGTTCACCCAGCGCCGTGCACTCGGTTGCTATAAAATCTGATCTCAAGAGACTGATATTGACAGAAAGGTCACGTTTCTCCCATCGCACTGTCGCAACGAATTTATTTTTATGTTTCTTTATTTATGGTACCTATAAAATGATTGCCGCATTGAAATATATACCTACGTAAGGATAAGTCGATAAACATGATATTGATGTCGTAAATTAAAGTGAGACTTGTTATTTTGTGAACTTTTTATGACGGTAAGTAGGATGTGGTGTATAAAGAAGCAGAATTTTAGGCCCAACTGCAATTGATGTTATATTTGGAGTGAAACATTACTTTGTGGCTAAAAGTGTATCAATGTTCTAAAATAAATAATCATTACATCAGTTGTGGATGTAAACTGCTGAAATAAGGCTTGCCCTATAGTGTTAGCTGCGCTTATTAAAGAGGGTACTTACACATAGTCGCAACACACTTCGGTATTGCGACGGTGAGGAGTATATGGTTTGAGGGTAGAAAGAGAGATGGTTTGGGTGACAGGCTGTAGTGCCAGTCTGTAACAGTGGTCGGTGGTGTAAGGGTGAGGGTGAAACAGTTTTGATAAGCCAGTAGTTGGAGCAAGCCTTGTAAGTACTTTGAGTTTTATGATGACTGCAGAGATATTGGAAGTCCGTATTTTTGTCCAATGGTGTATCATCGGAGTGATAATCCTACTAGAATCTTGGTGACGCTGTTGGAGCACTATGTCCTATAAGCTAACAATAGATTTTCTATAAGATTGATCCTCCAATCTTCAGAGAGACCGAGAGCATAATTCATTGGCCGATAATAAATACCTATTGATATTTTATAGTGACCACATGACTGGACGAAACGTTTTTTATCTATCTATTTTGAGTTATTCTACTTCTACTAAAAATATAAAAAAAATTACTGTTTTTCTAAACATCCACAATTTAAGAACAAACTCTACAAAATTGATTCTTGAAAAGCAATTTTTAATTTGAAATATTAGAATGAAGCTCACAAGCGACAGTCTTGCTTGCTCACAAGAGCCTTAAACTGTTTCTGAAGTAACTACTGGTAGGTGGTAATTATTTCAGTTCACTCTTCCTGTGATTTATTGAACTGTAGTCGTTTTATCGTCCAGCAGTAAATCATACATCTCGATAATTACTCCAATCTAGTTCTGTAATGGAAGCTGCGAGTCTGGAAATAATAAAGACAACTCACCAGTTATTGTCATCCATGTCATTAGAAAATTGGTTTGGTTTGTTTCGATCGTTTCTTACGACAGTAAGACGTCACTACTGTTGCTTGTATTGGATGATGACGTTTAAAAAAATAAGAATAACAAAACAAAAAACTAAAAAAATGTTGGATATGCTACATTACTATTAACAGCGTAATATCTCTACTTGATGATCATCTCTTCTAAGACATGTATTTGCTAAATATTTGGCAAAATTTCTAATTTAGATTTGCCAAAAATGGCGAAACCGACTTCAACAGACTACAGAATTCAAATAGTTTGCGCGGATCAATGTATCATCAATGTAGTAATTTTCACATTATTGTTGATTTTTTAAAAACGTCTCATGAATCCAATTTCGATAGAATTTAAATGGGACAACCTCTAAAGTATGATCTACCAAAAAAAGAATCATCAAAATTGGTTCATAAATGAGGGATTAATCGCGTAACATTATATACAAAAAAAAACTACAGTCAAATTGAGGACCTCCTTTTTTGAAGTCGCTTAAAAATTTGCCTAAACCTGTAGGTTATTAGAGAGAAAAAACAAACAGCACTAAATGCCTCTATAAAACTACCAACAGACTGTCAATTACATAAATTAAGATACCACTAGTCTAGGACAAGTGCCTTTATTAACTTCAACATAACACAAATTATAGAGAAACCTACCACACAAAGATCTCTACCGTGAACTACAAGAGCTATATCAACAAATACTTCAAAAAGTACCGCGACACAGCCCAGCATCCAATATTTATGAGTTCACCATTACAAAAATAACCGCAGACGTCGGTCCGCGAAAGATAACCTTGGTAGGAAAATATGTGAGTACGCGCCAGTGTTACCAGGTACAAGGTACTTGCCGTAAAAGAAGGTATTTTTGGCTAAATAACAAAAGCAACAGAAAAAACATATTTTATACATTTTTTTTTCATACTAGTAACCCGCCCCGGCTTCGCATAGGCGTATTATATAATTATTTTTGTTACTCTATCTATTAAAAAAAACGCATCAAAATCCGTTGCGTAGTTTTAAATATATAAGGATACATAGGGACAGATAGAGCATGAAGCGACTTTTTTTAATACTATGTAGTGATAAATTTGCGTTTGACTTCATACTGCCCAGATATGTAAGGATTAGCACGCTTTCCTAAAAGATACTCATTTACTCGAGATTTGAAAACATCCACGTGTTATATTGTACTTCACGTTTGTTTGTGTAGTTCTTGTTGTTTAGCCAAGAATATTTGTATACTTATATCATTCAGCACAGTAATTTAAAATTAATGAAAGGTTGAATGTAACTGAAAAATATATGGTTAAATCAGATTCAGTTAAATGTCAGTTTATCTTTCATGCTTCAGTACTATTATGAAATTAAATAATCGGCCCAGTACGGGTCCGACTCACGCACGGAGGGCTTTGTACTGTAGCCCCCCTGAAATATTTATTTTATTTTAATTTTATTATTAAAGTGAACATACAACTAAATATTCTGTGAATATTTCAAGCATCTACCTGTTACCATTATTAATATAGAGCGAAAAACAGCTAAAAAATCAGGTTTGTTGTATGGGAGACCCCCTTAATTAATAATTTTATTCTGTTTTTAGTATTTGTTGTTATAGCGGCAACAGAAATACATCATCTGTGAAAATTTCAGTCTTTTAGCTATAACGGTACATGAGATACAGCCTGGATACGGACAGACAGACAGACGGACAGCGGAGTCTTAGTAATAGGGTCCCGTCTTTACCCTTTGCGTACGGAACCCTAAAAAACGACAATTCTTACACATTTAATCATTGTCTTTTGAGCTAAAGTTAGTAAATACATTAATTTGTGAGCTCGTACTTATGGGCTGGGTGGCTAGCCTAATGTTAGAGATTAATTATTACGCTAGCTGAAGCCTTGATGTTTTAAGTGTTCAGCGATCTGACTAAACGGTTAAAACAACCGAGACCCACAATTTAACATCACATCTGAGTCACGACACGGCTCAATTGTAAATCATCTGCGGTCACCCATCCAAAGACTGACCATGCCGAACGTTGCATAAATGCAGTGATTACCGACAAAGATCAAGTGACACTACTTGGTATTTTGAGCTGGTAATTTAACTTTTTAACATGGCAACATAGATACGCGCCCGCGCTGGCCGCGGGCGGCGGGCGGACTCAGGCTTTTTACTTGTATTTTTTGTGTTGTTTTTTTAGAGCGAGCCGAGAGAAACGATCGTTGGAGCGGCGTGCTCGTGCTATACGACGCTTTGTTGCTTGACTTTTTGGAATACCTAATACATAATAATGTGCTGTTTATCAGCGGAATAAGTCTTGCGTGGAACGCAATGTCGGAGAAAGCCTGGCTATTTGTGGCTGGAGAATTTTGATAAATTACTTAACAGCTCATTTGTGGATTTTTAAAGATATTTGTGTCTTAAGTTCGTAAATTTTTTGATTGTACGACTATCTGATATCTTCTCTCTAACTCTCTTTTCACAAAAATTTCACTTCTAATGCGCCATTGCAGACATCAGTATGGGATTAATTCATTGTTCCGCCTGTGAAATTTTGTCTACAGATAGAAAATCTTAAAGGTCACACACGGATGATATGAATTATCAGGCGTGTTAGAACTAGATTTAGCAAAAAAATACTTTTCAAAGTGGTCGTTTAAAAAAGGAAAATTATTAATAGGTTTTTTATCACTTTATGACGGCAATCTTTTCTTTGTGAAGATAAAGTACACTCAAAGCCCACTTTCTTAACTAATTTCTAAACCTATTCTACTTTTCCTCATCTTAATCCTATTGCGTTAATTACTAAGCGTTTCAAAGACACTGGAAATTGTTGAATGAAAATTGTTTCTACTTAACTGATGAAGAAATCACCGAGAAGTATTTTCTGCAGATTTAAGTTTAAGCTCTGTGGCTGTGAGTGCCCCCGCCAATACAATTTACGCGTAGGTAACAAAGCAAGAAACAAAAAGGCCAGCAATGAGTGTACCATTTGTTGTCTCATCAATTTATATCATCCGAGTCCGCTTCCTGCACCTAATGATCTAAGGATAGCTTGGTTTTTGTTCCTTTTGACCCAGAATCCACTAAAGCGGAGATGGACAGAGCTGGGCAGACCATTGTACTTAGTCCGTAAGTTTATTATACTCGTAAATGCCACATTTGCTTCCGCGTAAGCAATAAAACGCAATTGTGAGTAGAACCTAGCTGTTTTGCTCTTTGCTAAGGTCAGGTCAGCCGGGCTAGCATACGGACCACGAATTAATTTTATCAACGTGTTAGAACGAGACAGAGTTATGGTGAAGTACATATATCTATCACTTTTTCACACGTCTACAAAACTCTTTTCGTATTCTAAGCGAGCAGCTAGTCCAGCATGCGACCACAAAAAGCCACGAAAAGAACTCTTTTCGACGTGTGAAAAAGTGACAGATAGATACCTTGCATAACGCTGTCTTGGTCTGACACGTAGAAAGAAATATTGCGTTGTGCGCATCCTAGCCCGACTGGTCAGGTAAATATGTTACATCTGATCTAGATTTACAGACTACAACGTTCTGCCTAGCAAACTCTCAGCCCCGTTTTAGTGGTGTCTGTGGTAAGGATAGCATTGGTTTTTGTCCCGTAACGAGGGACGGTGATGAATAGCCTGAGCTAAAAGGCTAACTGCCTTAGACGACGGGATATTGTAGATGTTATGCCTCGATAAAAAGTATTACAGACAAAATGACAACTGAAATATGCTGATCGTTGCATATACATGCAGGTGTTTTTGAAGGAAAGGGGTACGGGTATAGATAGGCTACAATTCATAAGAAGGATGTTGGCATACATACGAATACTTGTTGTATACGAATACACTCATTTTCTCCCAAGTTTATTTCTAAAATGTTATGTTCGTCAGAGTACTTTATGACGCTTCTAAAACTGTTCTGATATGTACAAGTTCGTTTTCAATGAAGTTTTAAAATATTTGGCCACACAAGCATTGGTAAGGGATTAAGATGGTAAAAACAATAAAAAATCATTGTAGTTTTTCTTTTAAATTAAATAATAAAATTGAAATAAAATAAATATTTAAAGGGGCTCCCATACAGTACGGGACCCTCCGTGTTCGAGTCCGACTCGTACTTGGCCGATTATTTTAATAGATAGAGTGATTCAAGGTGAAGGTTTTTAAGTATAATACACTTGTGCGAAGCCGGGGCGGGTCGCTAGTTGCATTTAAATTAAATCTCTAGAAGGATGAACAATAACAGTTATATAAGATTTTGTCGAATGTCAACGGGTGTAACCCTCAACGCTATACTTGGCAGGGACTCTCGTGCCTCACGATTTTGTCAACTTCAACATCTATGTACGTCTAAAGCTTGGGTCCCACGGGTACGTGATTCTGCGGATCATCACGCACAGCCGACGACCACGGACGGCGACGGACACAGACAGGGCTGTTCCAACGGTCCGTGTCTGTCTGTGTAGATTTTTCGATAGCTTCATTTCAAAATGATGGGAAACACGTCCTAATACAATGCCCTTATCAAAGTGGTTCTGAATATTTCAATTATCACGGAACTTTTAGCATTGTACTGCTAGCATTGGTTGATGTTGCCTATAATTTCATATTTGTGGATTGCGGATGTCAAGGTAGAATAAGTGATGGCGGTGTGTACAGAAACACAGAAATGTACAAAATAATTTTACATGTACAAAATAATCGTATAATACTTACTACCAATACTACCATGACGATGAATAGTAAAATTACCAAAATGCATTACAATAATTATTTTTCGCAATAGATAGCAAAACCGCCTTCCATCGTGTACAAAATTAGAATATTTCGCGCGCTTCGGTCTCCCGTCGCGCCACGCACCTTTGAAGTTACCGACTCGCGACGGATACCGGCGCACCAGCACAGACGGTCTGTGCTACCACGGACGAGACCGGTCCCACGGTCCGTCGTGCGGGCTCGTCCGCGTCCGTCCGCAGAATCACGCACCGTGGGACCGGGGCATAATGCTAAGCGAGACGAGCCTGACTCACGAGCCCTGCTATTCTTCTGTGTATGGTCGTCTAAAAAACAATAATGGCTCGCCAACGCACAATGGCGATTAACCTCCGGAGAGCGAGGTTCAAGCCGCGACCGGTACCGTTACCGACCCGGAACTCGGCTCCATATTGTAACGTACGGGGTGGTCTGTCTCTTATTCATAAGAAGTTGTGTGCGCCGAACTTAATGGTCGCTACGTTTTTGAGTCTGTGAACTTACATTTTATCTTCAACTCGATCGTAGATGGAAGGAACCATAGAAATAGCAGCACTAGTAGTATCATTCGAATCATTGGGAGTATTTATTTTTACTTTCTTTAATAGAAACTCTTCTAATGAGATGATGATTAAAAAATATAATTAGTCAGTCAGATCACTACATAGTATAAAACAAAGTCGCTTCCCGCTGTCTGTCCCCATGTATGCTTATATCTTTAATAATACGCAACGGATTTAGATGTGTTTTTTTTTTTATAAATAGAGTGATTCAAGAAAAACGTTTATATGCATAACACCTGTGCGAAGCCGGGGCAGGTCGCTAGTAGACTATAAAAATTATAGGCACGTATTTTTTTCTTTTGACAGTTTAATAAAACTTGATGAAGGTAAAGTCCGTTAAATTTCCGCGTGACGTCACTAGTGGCATACAAAAGTATAGACTTCTGTAAGAGAGGTGACGTCACTACCGCCACACCCAAACTTTGATAATGTTTATCTTTGTCATTAGTTGTTTGATTGACAAAAGAAAAAATACGTGTACAACTCTTTTTAATAATCTAACTCTCCCTGAGTTATAATAATGGTTTTTTACCCAGTCATCAAGGAGAGATGATTTGCGGTAGTTTAACATTTCAAATTTACTTTAGATGTTTGAGTATTGTATGAAATCCTTAAAGCTCTGTAATGTTAAACTCTGTCTGTTTGAAGAATGAATGTGTAATTCGTTTATGTTTTTTTACCTATTTTGAGAAAAAAGGTGGTCATTTGGTAACGAATGTAAAATATTAAGGCCAATTAGAGGACACTTGCGTGAGTTCAAGAGGGTCGTAAAATTTGACTTTGACTGTAGTTTTTGCTGAACGTATTTTGTAATCATACACATAAATAGATTCACAGTTTTCTAGTAGAAAAAAAGGTACTGTTTTATACATTCACAATTGTACAGATTTTTTGAATTATAAGAATGTTACTCGTAGCAGTACTAGTAGCTTTTTCTCAAAATGAAATTACTTATGAATAATAAATCAGCAATTTGAATGATTTTTTCAGTAAAAATAACATACATATTTTTTTGCGGAGTTAAAAAGCTTTACAGTTATCATCTTGGCTGTAGAAGGTCCATCGATACCCTCCTCCATAGTTTCAAAATGTGCATATTAGAAAAAGTGCATTTACACTTAGTATTCAACATCTTCTCAACAAAAATAACAACAGTGGCTACGATACAGCCATGTTTACCAGTACTAAAATAAAAATGCCTTCTCTACACATTAAGTGGAGCATTTGAAGACGGCAGCAGACAGGATGCGCGGCGGATGTCGACCGGTATTCAGAGATTTATCGACAGCCTGTTAGTCGCTATAGTCTAGATTTCTGCATAATGATGAGACGTTTATGTAAACAACAAAAAAACAATATTCTCCTCTAAGTAAGTTAGTATAGGCAGGGTAGCTATTGCCCAGTTAGGAGTGGTTTAATCCTCCTTTATATTTAAGCCCCCTGAAGAATATTTTTTTAAACCAACAGAGGAATATGTATGATCTAAATTGGGGTAGCACTCTGATGTAAATGTCATCTGCAGTCATATTTATCAGAAAGCTGACCATTGTTTCATTTTTGTAATCGGTAAGAACTACCTAGGCGAGGGCACTGCATAGTACAATACAATACTTACACAATTTTCACGGCCTTGTACGAATTTTTTATTTATTTAGCACACACTTTACGTTGTAACTAAAATTAGTAAAAAATTATACCAAATTTCACAGTAATTTTCTACGTAAAAATTTTAAAATTAAAAACCTGCAATTCATGTGTTATATTTTAATTAAAATGTGAAACAACCACGCTAGTTTCCATAACCAAACTTTGAAAAAAACTGAAAACTTATAAATTATTATAATTATAAATGAAATACACTAAATATTTATTCAAAACAAGGATTTGAAGATGAACTTCCGCAAAGTAACGCCTGATTTAATAAACTATTATAAATTTATTGTTTTATTTCGCAATTTTCCTTAGTTTTCAGTATGATATATTTGATGGTGATGAGTAGAAACGATAACAACCGGTAGTTTGCAGTCAGCAAAGTCAGGCAGTTTGTTAGTTACATAAATGGAACTAGGGTTGTATACTACTACTAATACTTCATGTACAATACCTGCATAGCGACACATCAAGCTATATTCGGTTCTAAATCTAGAGAGTATTAGCATTGTCAACATAGCAACCTAACATCACACGGATCCTGTTATTGTATCCCAGTTTATGTCAAATCAAACACGTGACGCACTTCTCATAATTATGAATAAATTATACCTTATTCGCGGTAGGCGTACCGATTACGATGCTCTATTATTATCTACTAAGAGGTCTTTGCCCAAATAAGTAGCTTTGATTGACGATTACAGTCTGTACAGTACTCGTTAAAGCCTGGTCCACAATAGTCCAGTCCAGTAGCATTCTAATGATATATCTAAAGTTATTAAGCGTATTAATTAATATAATAACATTTCATTTTAATTCGACAAAGTTTTTGGTCAAAATGTTATATCGCTTTTTTTAGGTCTAAAAATATAAACAAAAATCATAACAAACTTAAATGTGACAGAAAATAAATAGGTAATGTTTTTTTATGCACTTTCAATACCTATTCACTATCGTTTTTATTTTACTAACTTTACAGATGTTGCCAAATTGTTAAAATCAAGATGATAACGGACCACTTATGGACTCCGTTTAACTCGCAACGTCAAAAGTAAGACAAGTCAAATTTTCAGTAGAAAGACTGTTAAAGCGATATCATCTAGTCAATTTTAGTCCAATACCGTGGTGGATTGCTCACACCACAGATCAGGGAACAAGGATCAGAACCACGGATCCTTGTTACCTGATCTGGGGCTCATTCAGTTACTAGACTGAACTGCTACTGGAATGATGTGAACCAAGCTTATCACCTCGGAGTTCTCTGACCGCTGTTTTCATAAATATTTGATCATAGTTTAGCACTCGATTGTCAAACGGGGATTCTCCTGAGAATCGACTACTCTTGGAAATTGCGTTTTTAGAGTTCCGTATCGGTTCAGCTAACCGTATATTTTTTGTCACAAATTAGGCCCAGGCATATTTTCTGAGCAGAGCATTGCAGTGTGTGAATCCACTATAATGTTATATTTGCATAGCGAGAATGGTGACAGCGTTTTGTTTTTCGCCAGGAAAATGTACTCTTCTGCAGTTAGTTTAAGAATTATAACACTCAGCTTAGTTTCGTACACTTACACACGCATTTATCCACCAAATCATCTTATGTTAAGTGACGTTACAGACGAAGTTTAAGAATGGATACTAAGAAGCCATATATTATTTGTATTAAGCGTATTCAGTTTGACCTTGAAAACACAAGATTTTCTTTTAGGCAATAAAATTCTCAGCATTCTGTCCCATTTCTTGGCCGCTCTGATTAAGAACCTTTGTTTTTTCATTCTGCTATTGGTTTGATGCAAATATTTATTTCATGAGAAAAGTCATTAAGTTAAGTAATATTAAGAAAAATAATTTAAGTCCATTATAAAAAGTTATGCGCTTTCATACACATAAAATAAAATAAAATATATACGGGCGTAGACTTGACATACTTGTAAAAATAAATAAAGTAGGAAGGAAAGTATTTTCCAAAAAAATGCAATTGCATATAATTCCTTCAAATAAATAAAATAGTATCGATAATAATATTTCACTCTATAATAGTTAAAGTAATTAATATTATTACATATTACATAATGGCATAAAGATATTCATAGATTACAGTTATGGAGTACGTTCAGTACGTACAATACCTTAAAAGAGAGAAATATGCTGTTAAAAAGTTTAATTGAATCATACATTCAAACCGTTTTATTTAATCATAAAATTTAAACATGTACGGGCAATTTATGTTATTCCAAGTAGGGCGACTATTAATAAGCAATAAAGATGAGTTATTGAGTTATTACTTTTATCTCTGAAGCAGTTTAAGTACAGTGCAAAATATCTGGTTAACATATCACTCTTACTGTTATTTAAAAAATTGCGTCTACATTCTAAAATTCGGCCTAAATTCGTCTATTTTAAATTTAAAACTTGATCTACAATGCTATTTTCGTTTTAGGGGTTATTGTGACATAGGAGTAAAAAATGTTATTTAGGCAGTAGTATGTAGAGGTAGTATAGAACTCCCAACTTACGAGTTCTAAGTGCATTGGCCAATTTTTTATAAATCCTATTTTGGCACTGAAAGAAGCGCGTATTTTTGTGCATGTAGGGTGTGAAACCAAGTAAGCTTTACGGTTTAAGTACTTTTATTAATACAAAATTACTGTTTAAAACAAACATATGTAGTAAAACTCCATATCCTTAAAATCATTGGTTTATTGTTTCACTTCGTACAGTATTAATATTTCCTTTTTTTCGTCACTTATAAACCATATCTCACTTATACATAACTTATATGAATTTGGGCAGAGTAACAGTGTAAACACTGGAGGTCCACATCGCACCGCTTCACCGAACAGATTGCCGACTTTCTTTCGCTCCTCTACGGCCATGCTTTTTCCCATTCCAATTTTAAGTGGGGTAGTCCTTCAACCGACTAGGCAGTCAAATCAAAGTATCCAAATCAAAACAAATAATCGATTAATATCAGAGTCAAATTAAATACTTATTTTTATAAAAAAATACCATTAAAATACTTAAAACCTAACACATATGTATTCTAAAAAGCTCGGTAGCGCAATCTAAAATCTGTCTGGAAATTGTAATTTACGGTTAGTCTGCTGCAATTAATTATCTAGATTAAACTTGATATTTCTTGTACACATTATTAAGATCCTTGTGCACATTTTAGTGCGCTATATAAAATACCGTAAATGGTTACTGTAGCTAAATTCGTTAGCACTTAAAATCTATAAACACTGTCTAGACAACTGAGACGTTGTTTCGCAAGATATTATTAAGTGAGAATGCTGTTACAGTTTTAACAACTAAGAAGTTGTATAAATGTTGCCAATACATTGTTATTTATGCTAATTAGATAAAACAATATTATTTATTCGACATGTGCTTGCTTTTTAGGGTTCCGTACCCAAAGGGTAAAATCGAGATCCTATTACTAAGACTCCGCTGTCCGTCTTTCTGCCTGTCCGTCTGTCTGTCACCAGGCTGTATCTCATGAACCGTTATAGCTAAAAAGCTGAAATTTTCACAGATGATGTATTTCTGTTGTCGCTTCTGATCGATGAGCGATGAGCTTTAGATTCAAGTTTACTTACAGCATAATAGCACCAATACAAGGTACATGCGAGACTACAGTCGGTCCCCATCAATTACTTAACAAGATTCAAGTTTACTTACAGCATATGACGCCGATAATCAACAAATAAAAACAGAATAAAAATAATATTTCAGGGGGCTCCCATACAATAAACCTGAATTTTTAGCCGTTTTCGCTCGATATTAATAATGGTACCTAACAGATAGAAGCCTGAAATATTCACAGAATATTTAGCTATATATTCGCTTTAATAATTAAATTAAAATAAATGTTTAAGGAGGGTTTCCATACAGTACGGAACCCTACGTGCGGGAGTCCTACTCGTACTTGGCCGATTTTTTAGTTCGTAGTAAAGCGAGTAGTATGATTTCATACTACTCGCTTTACTACGAACTAAAAAGGGTTCGCGAGTCAGTGGTAGCAATTCGGCGACATTCGCATTAAACTATAACTAGTCGCACTAAAAATTTTAGTTTAGTGGAAAACTAGCGAAAGGCTATTCGGTGTTTTCTTCGAACTAAATTTAAAGCGATTTTAGTCGTCCGCCATGAAGAATTAAATTGAGTAACGCCACTTACGCCATCTAGCAGTGAGTAGCAAATTAGTTCGAAAAAGCCCACTAGATGGCACAAATATTAATTATGGTTGTTATTTTATCTGTGGCTGATCCATGGATATATTACGTAAACATAGAAAATCCTGGGGCTGTTCCCAATTTGTTACCATATCAATAACAAAGTTACTATTATGTTCTTTTCTATTTTAAGTCTCAAGAAATACTTACTATATCTGTTACGGAATATCACAATCGATTTTAGTCCAAAAACGGTGCAACACGCTTTATTTTGGAAAGACTTTTACATTATTTTATTTCCGTGGAATGCACTAGCTTTTATATCTATGATTTGATTAAAAGGTTGGAGGTAAAATACAACTCGTTGGCTTTTATCGTAACTTTAGCTAAATTACTTTGGCAACACTTTTGTTTACATTTTTTTTTCAGTCAGTTCACATTTCACAAAAACTTCGTAAATCTTTGCAATATTCAGAGGTAAAAGGTGTAAAATCCAAAAACTAGAGTAATGAATACAGTACATCATATTGGAACCGTTCAAATTCTCTACGTTTGGTGGCAGTGAAATACAAGACATTGGCAAAATTGTGAAACACCTTCACAGAAGCCATAAACAAGAATTGAATTGAATTGCAATATCACTACGAATATCACTAGACTTTTACAATGAATAATGCCAATAAAAAGCAAAGGGAGATGTCCTCTCCACGCCAACATCACGATACTGAGAGACATAGGAGTACATTATGTGAAAGGTAAGCAATTCTAATTGTCTTGTAAGTAGATTTCTTTTTGATAAATCAAGCAACTACGAGTACTAACTAGGAGTCAGGTACTCAAGCTGTCGTGTTCCGAAAATCTGGCCAGTGAACTCAATGTCCTGGCCGCTACTTGTACCTCCTTTGCTTGTCTTGTGATATCTTCAAAAACAATTCTTGTAACTCTTGTGTAGATACCAACTAAATGAATATCATGATAAGGTTTTAATTTGATAAAAATTGTCCAATAGGTTTGGAATGTATGGACCTAGACAAAAATGAAAGCGAGAAAGATCAGACGGTCTATACATACTACTGGAAGAGACGCAGACCTAGACGATACAGAAACAAAGATTTTGGAAGAAATCGGGTCTTCATTGGTCTTTGGCCACAACAGCATAGAACTGGTAATTTATTTATTTTTACAGTCAATAAATAAAGCAAGTAACTTGAATAATCCTTATTAATAAAAGAAATATGTTAACTACTAATATTATACTTATGTACTATGTAGGTAAAGGTACTACTATTTAAATTTAATTTTGTAATAAAATATTTTGTTTTACAGGGTATACTGCCATTACCATCTGAGCAGACAAAGCAGGGATTGTGGGATCTTTCTAGGATGATCTCCCAGAAATATATTATATCGAGGTACCCATACAACCTCCATCAGCAAGCCAACCTGCACTTCCGCATTCAACAAGCCAGCCTATAGCATGCCAGTCCGCACAAAGCCAGCCCACAGCATGTCAGTCAGCACAAAGCCAGCCCACAGCGTACCAGCCTGCACAAAGCCAGCCCACAGCGTGCCTGCATTCTGATCTGCTTCAACCAAGTGGAAGGCAGCCCCTGCCTCGTCGTCATAGATCCAGTTGGCCAAGAACAAATGCAGCCTCAATCAAATGAAAGGGCTTGTTGAGCAGAGTGGAATTCGCCAAATTATTTTTATTTAGAATAATATTACTGATTAATTTTTGTTGACACAAATAATAAACGATTTATGTATATTTTTATGATTTTATTATTAAAAAAAATCTAGTAATTAAATTTGGGCATATCTCGCTTGCGATGGGAAATCTTGATCTTCATTCTATTCTGTCTCTTCTGTTTCACCAAGACTTGGTTGAATTTGCTGCAGCTTCTTGCAGTTTTCAGTACCACATTGTTATCTGCAACATGATAATATAAACAATAATTACTGTTTGTTTGTAGGAAAACGCATAGGAAAGCCAGAGATAGGGAGCACTGGCAACTTCTAGAGGCCTATGTCCAGGGTGGACAACCTAGTGAAATATGTAGAAATAAGAAAAATGTTTCATAAGGATTTAATATACTAGAGAATAAAGGCTATTTTTATTTTATTTTATTAATTTTTGTTGGAACAAATAATAAACCATGTAAGTACATTTTTAGCGTTTCGTACCCAAAGGGTAAAAACGGGACCCTATTACTAAGACTCCGCTGTCCGTCTGTCTCCAGGCTGTATCTCATGAACCATTATGCTAGAAAGCTGAAATTTTCACAGATGATGTATTTCTGTCGCCGCTATAACAACAAATACTAAAAACAGAATAAAATTAATAATTTAGCCATTTTTTCGCTCGATATTAATAATGGTAACAGATAGATGCTTAAATAATCACAGAATGTTTAGTTGTATTAATTAAAAATAAATAAATATTTAAGGGGGGCCCTTAATAAGGGGGATATGGGCTCCCATACAGTACGGAACCCTCTGTGCGTGAGTCCAACTCGTACTTGGCCGATTATTTTATTTTGATGTTTTTATTAATAAAAAAATCTAGAACTTACTTCAATTTTGGCATATCAATCTCGGTTCTGACCGGAAATCTTTATCTTCATCATATCAGTCACACTTCTATCACACCAAGAATTAATTGTTGCAGTTTGTCTTCAGTACCTCATTGTTATCTGCAATGTGATATAGAATAATATAATTAAACAGATATCAATCTTTATAGGTCTCTTATCTTTTCTCATAGATGAAGGATGGCTCTGCTAGCGGAGCGAAGACCAATCCTTCATCTATGAGTTTCTTATTGTAAGTATCTAACTGTTGGATAATTAATTAAGGAGTTTAATTGCTTTGAATAATTAAAGTTCTCTGTCAATGCGGTTTGTTTGTCAGCTGGCGTCATTGGGAATTTGATGATTTTAGGGCCCAGTTCTGAGACTTGACTGTGGCGTCAAGACATCTGCTGACGGTTGGCTGGCTTAAGCCCAAGAAATTGTTTTGGCCACATGCTGAATGGAAGACCATAGCATACAACCTCTATATGTTTTGGGATATCTTATAGACATCTCTATAAGATATCCCAAAATGCTTTCTCAAATTACCTAAGATCATTTATTAACTGTTGAGCTCCAGACTTTGGAACTCTATAGATATCTACAGATTTCTAAATTTTTCCTCTTCTATCTGAAAAGGGTCTGAAACGTCCCTAATATTATAATTCGAATTCAAACGCTGCAATAATTTGGAACTAGATGAACCACACATGCACTCTCACTTGTTTAGTGAATCAAGCAAAAACAGGTTTTTGGCTTTTTACTTACCCTTCCAATAGATCAACAGTTGCTGCCACAATGAAATATTCCATATTTCAGGATTAATTCGACAATAAAACCTCGATAAAACACATCAAATTCTCCAAACTAGTTTTAATCGCCATGTTTTTAATGACGACTAGTTTGACATTTGACAACTAAATTTTAGACGTAAATCACTCTAAAATGTGGGCCGCCGAATGCATTTCGACCAAATTGAGTAACTAAAATCGATTTAGTCGACTCGACCTAAAAATAGTTTAATCGTGTAGACATCCGAATACCAAAGCCTAGTTTGACAGGACTAAACCTATTTTAGAGAGAACTTAACTAAAATGCGTGTCGCCGAATTGCTACCAGTGCTTGTCCAGAAGAAGGCCGCCAGATACGGTTCAAAAATCAATAAATTAGGGACCAATTTTTACCAGGGAAAAATATAAACCTTGATAGTCATTGTTATAAAAAGTTTTAATGAAGTTCCATACATTTTGTCGAGGGTGAACGATATTTTTCTATGTAACAACTTTTTTTTTGAAATTTGATAAAAGTCGTTGAACAAAAGTTGTTAGTTTTGATTTACAGAATAAGGATGCTAATTGATTAGGAATAACCGTATATATATTGGTTTAAAAATTACGGCAGACAGTTGTAACATTTGTAAATGTAATTTATCAGAGAACCCATGAGAGTCAAGTAAGGCTGTTACCGATATGAGCGAACCCATGTTCGTAACAGCTCTTATCGAGTTATAACAAAATATCTATAATTTAAAGACTGTAAACTCGGCGAATTTCTGGAAAAGCAACATTGTACGAGGGTTAAGTGTTTCGTTATTTACGAGTATGTTCGCAGGATCATGAACATGAGAGTGTGGGATTATGAAGGCTTTACTTTAAAGTTTCGGTTCTGCTATGTTCGTATTAAATTTCATAGCCGAGCGAAATATGTTTGCCTCAGATTTTTATTTTTTATTTTATTTATTTCATGTAATCAACAGCGTTAGGTACAATATAATCTTTAGATACAACCACAGTAATTAAAAATAAGGCCAAAACAGATTACAGTAATTTAGTATAAATTAATAAAGTATACGAGTAATTTTACAACAAATACGACTTAACTACGCAGGTATTTTACATGATTTACATATTACGCAGCGTGTGTGTGTGTGTGTGTGTGTGTGTGTGTGTATGTGTGTGTGTATGTCTATGTTCAATTGAATCGTCTCCGCGATACTCAAGTCCTCGTGAGAGTCAGGGTTCGCAGAGACGATGTCGCCAGGAGTGTGTAGGGAGTGTGTATAAACGGACTAATTTTGGTTAATAAAGAGAAAACACACCTTTTACTTATGTTGTTAACATGTAGTTATAAACACCATGTTGAATTTTCTAATAAAATGCACAGCCTTTCTGTAATTTGTTTTTAACTTGACAATAAAGGCATTATATATATATATAGTAGAGACTCTATTCAGTACACAAGGCTAGCAATAAAATGATGATGAAAATATATACTTACGAACTAATTTTGTATCTGACAAACATTTATTTTCCGGTATAGGTACCTTTTCTAGAAATCATATTTAACCGTATGATTTGTTAACCAATTGTTCAAGAGATAAGCGCCCTCGGCCTCTTCACTGTTCCTCCACCTGGCAAAGGCAAGAAGTTGATACGAATAGCGGTGCGGCTATTATGTGGTCATACGATAATTATTATTATAATACGTGTAGAAGTTTTGACCTAAGCAGGGATTAATAGAGGCAAATGATTATAATAAAATGATTACAACATTCTTGAAAGATTTTTGCGACACGGGTTTTTTACGACTGTGCTAAGAGAGTAGGCCTAGGTTTACAACTGCGCAATATAATAGGAAAATGCTGATACGGATTTATGCGTCTGATTAAAATTCACAATGTAGTAAATTTTTTTGACGAACTTTGATTTTTTTTAATAAACAAAAATACGCACACTGAAATAAAAAAAATCGTTATAAGAACTGCTCCATGTCTTAAACGTTTTGTTTTTTAATTTTTAAGAGTTTTTTATCACAGGTTGCTACTAATTACAAACGATTTCCTGTTAACTATCAACACTGAGATTTACAACTCGATTGTTTGAGCACACGTAATTTTATCGAGCGCGAATAGCGAGTGACTTCGGAATACGACGCTATCTCGCAATCGAGGGCTTTGTTCGACAATGAGTCGTCTTTGTAAATAATATACCTACGGCGGCGGTGGGCTATTTGGAAAGGATATGCACCTTGAAAGGAGGATTTTACGTTCATATACCCGCGCGTGGGTCCGTCAGACCGACGAAATATTATTTCGCATTTATTTTTTATATTCAAACAATGTACCGACTTTGAGCTTTTTGCTAGCTGCCTCATTTGTTGAAAGCTTCACTTCAGTACGCTGAAAGAGCTTGCGCAAGTACGGCGTGTAGGTGTATTTGGCGCCAATCGGTCCGTGAGACCGACGCGGGTGCAACAAAAAATGTGTATGAAATGATTGTATGGATTAAACATGAATTATGGCTTTTTATGGTCTAAAATCTTGACAGCAACAGCTCGAGTCTCAACTCATAAGGTACTAAACTGATTTTTTAGTAGTACAGATTTTAGTTCGTTTTTTTTTACACTTGAACAAAAAATTGATATTTTTGAGACTGATAGTCAGTAAAATAATAAATTACTTGTACAATAAATTACATTTCTTTTGTTATTAAATCGGTATAGCTACCGGAAAAATGTTACCTATGTAGCTTCTACAGCTAATAATAAAAAAATTGGGTCCCGAAGTTACGGTCTGTGAGACCGTGCGCGGGTATAGTTGTTCCAAAATTTGACGCGGTTATAGGAAGGTAGGGGATATTTTATCCACACTTATTTATTTATCTAACACTTAAGAAAGTGTTAGATTGCACCGAGCGTTGAATATTTGTATTTTGTCACTCAATAACAGTATCACAGTGCTGCTTCCTTGTTGGTCTGGGTTTGGTAAACTTTCTTTGATGTCGTTGGGTGCTTACAGCTGGTGCGTTTATTTTTCTTCCTCGTTCCCATGATCCAAATATACGTATAGTCTATATGAGTATTTATAAAGCCTTTTTCCAGTGCAACGCCACTTCAACTCCGCGACGGGATACAGCGTATAGATTCTGGAGAAAACAGCGCGCTCAATGCATGACAACTCCTTTGAGCTTATTTACTTGTTAACAAGAACCCTATTTAACACAAAGCTCTGTAATGTAGGTAGGTACGTAAAGAGATTATATCTTGACAGGTATTGTCCACAGAGTCTGAGTTACGACCAAATGCGATACAAGTACAAGAAGTACAGACTGCTCGCTTGAGATAAAACCTCCTCTCATAGCATGTGCTAATGGATTTAAACGGGAATTCACCCACGGATGCTATTCATATTTAACTGAAGCTTTTCATAGAGACTTATTAAATTAGCGATAAGGCAAACTGAGGCCAAGGTTTAATAAATAATAACAAAACTGGTCCAGTAAAAATGTTGAAAAACGCATCGCTTGTACCTAGCTACTATCAAACCTACACCATAAATATTTTTTGACAAAATGGTACGTACAATCGACAAGAACTTGTATACTTAAATCTAGGTCCTCCCGAATCTAATTGAAAGCAACTGAGGTGATTTTTCTATGCAATTTGGTAGGCGATGTAATTTTCATCAATTTTTTAACCGACTGCCAAAAAGGAGGAGGTTCTATGTTCGTGTATATGTATTTTTTTGTGTATGTTCATCGATAATTTCGCCAATTGTGAACCGAATCGAAAAATTCTTTTTTAGTTCAAAAGAGTATACTTCCGAGGTGGTTTCATTTAAATTTTACAAAAATCAGCCGAGCCGGAAAAAAACCAACAATAATGTAAGCAATTCGATCGAAATACTTATCCGAATTTTGTACACGATGAACATCGATAATTTCGCCAATTGTGAACCGAATCGAAAAATTCTTTTTAGTTCAAAAGGGTATACTCCCAAAATGATCCCATTTAAATTTCACAGAAATCACTGAACCGTTTTTGATAAATCAACAATAATGTAAACAATTCGAGAGAAATATTCGAATTGTGTACACGATGGAAGGCGGTTTTGCCATTTTTTGCGAGAAATAATTTTTATCTAGAACAACTTCGAAGTTACGGAATCGTGAATTTTTTTAATGGGACCATTCTTTAAATTCCCTTCACAGAAAAAAAAATAAAATTCGCTCTACAAATAGATAGCTGAAGTCAGGTGACGTCACAAAAACAAATAGATGAAATAAATACTACCTCATTTTCGAAAGTCCATCACATAAGATAGAAATATGTGGAGTAGCTAGTTAACATAGTTTGTTATTCAAGTTTAAAATTTCATTAATTTACGTAATTTTCATATGTATACGTTACGTTACGGAGTACGGTCATTTCGAGTACGCATTATATACGAGTACCTATCTAGTATCTTCCACCGCAAGTGTGGTGGCACGGCACAGAGAAATTTACGCAATAAAAATAACGTAGGTAATAGGTAAAAAGCGTAAGTTCAATATGGATGTAATTTAGGCGCTTATTATCATAAATTATAGTGAAAATAAGATCTCAAAATCAAACAATTTTCAGTTCAAACTATACTGTACCACCCTTTTAATAGTCCACTGCAGGACGTAAGCCTACCCACTAAGGGCGATTGGGCCATATCAACCACTCTGGCGCTGGCGCACGCTACAGTGTGGCTTGGTGGATTCACATACGCCATCGAATTTCTTCTACGAAGTTCAAGCTATATTTGCGAGCAATTAATAATTCCTTGACCTTTGCGTCGTGAGTCAAAACAATTCCGATGTCCGGTTGCTGAATGTATTGAGTGTTGACTCTACGTTTCGCGGAAACCAGGGAAAATTAATGTATTTGCGAAAACACGTCACATCCATGACTCATTGATCACTGACTCGAAAATTATCACTCCTTATGAGTAGGTGTACCTTCGTTGAATTAGCATAGGAATATAAGATTTTTGTTTCTGTTTGTTGTCTTTTCACCATATTGTATTGTGCTGTACCGGCATCAAAAGGAAAGCGGCGTGTACCTTAATCCAAATAGAAACTCCAAAGAATAAAAAAACACATTGATTGTCGTATTAAACATTTTTTTTAAATATCGCCGTAGGGTTGAGAGTCTATCCATTTTCTATATTCATTTCGGAGAGTGTGCATCTGAGCTGCACGACCTTATGCTACCTATACTATACTACAGGACAAGTAGGAGGACGCCACATTACCACCCCAACACTGTCGATTTTCCTTTGATACGTACGAAGCGGTTTGTTTGACTCAACATTTCTGATTCGTACCGCCAGGGAATGGAATTTTCCTGCTTTCCTGTTTCCTAAGAGATCTAATCTAAAACTTTTCAAGGTCAGAGTGAATAGGTGTCTTTTAGGTCTGCGTGCTTCATCTTCGACCACAACGTCGCTTACCATCAGGCAGGTTGGTGGTCAAGCTCAGACTTCTTCGCGATTCAAAAAAAATATCTCTCTGGTTTGCGCTTGTAAAGTCATTTGAAGGAACGGCAGGAGGTATATTCTCTATAGAAATGTTTTTAAAAGTTTTATAACTTTTCTTTGATTAATAAAGCAAGCAAATATAGAATAACTGTACTTCTAGTACGCCAATGATGGTCCATCTCGCGAGTCATTCATGCATAGTTAGCACCATCCATCCATCCATCAGCCGTAAGACGTCCACTGCTGGACATAGGCCTCCCCTATGGATTTCCAATAAGGCCGGTTGGAAGCGGCCTGCATCCAGCGCGTTCCTGCGATCCTTATTATATCGTCAGTCCACCTAGTCGGTGGATGTCCTACGCTGCGCTTGCTGGTCCGTGGTCTCCATTCGAGAACTTTACTGCCCCATCGGCCATCCGTTCTCCGAACTATGTGCCCTGCCCATTGCCACTTTAATTTACTAATCCGCTGGGCAATGTCGGTAACTTTGGTTCGTCTACGGATCTCCTCATTTCTGATTCGATCTCGCAGAGAGACGCCGAGCATAGCCCTCTCCATAGCACGTTGGGCTATCCTGAGCTTATTCATAAGGCCCACAGTAAGAGACCACGTTTCAGTTCCATATGTCATCACTGGCAACACACAACTATCGATAGTTAGCACACTTCGCACTTATCTGCTCATCTGCACAAATCATTAATTAAGGTGGGAAGCCGCCGTTTCTGTTTTAAAATAGTTTTCTTTAGAAATAACTCATATGCAACGTCACCCTTCTTGGGTAGGCCTACGTCCTGCAGTGGACTATTAAAATGGCTGGTACAGTACATAAGCAACGTATAATTTTTTAGATCGTTTAAAAGTAGCTAATTTTATACTTACAAAAAGTATCTGATCGAGTTCGTTCTTTTACCAACTTCCCCCACCTAACGAAGCAAGAGGCTTCGAATGATTTTCAATTTCATTTTAAATTTAAAACTTAATGTGTAGACTGTTATTATTTAGTCTTAGTCCAAAAAAATCATAACTTATATTTTATTACATAGGTACAGATAGACAGAAAAAACTCTTTATTTAAAACCACAATTTAGAAATAAACACTATTTACAACAAATACGACAAAAATATGATTATAAAGTGGCAACCTTATCACCCATAACGATTTCTTTCACGCAACCTTGCACGAATATGAACTGACAAGAACAAACAATAGTGGCCTTAAGAAACACCTATAAATAATAAACAAAACATACTTAATTAAATATACTTACATATATACGTTATAATACATTTAATTATACATATATCTACATAATTAATTAATAAATTATTATTATTATAGGTATGATTTATTATAGTATTAGTATAACTTATTTGTCTAGAAATGGACGTTCAACAGTTCATGTATGAGTATATCCCAAGTTCTAGAGCTAACAGCCTAGTGAGGGCTATGAGTGTGAAGTGTTATTTATTTATTTATAATTTTGTTTCTTTTATTCCTTTTTTGACCAACGAACCAAACCGAAGGAGGTACTCAATTCGACGCGTAAATATATACATAAATTTACGTAAAACCACGCATTACTTTTTTTGTAGTAGTCCAATTTTAATCATTCTTTTTTTTATTGGAAAGAATATGCTTCGAAATTGGTCCCATTAAAATGTTATTGAAATCGGCTGAGCCATTTTTGATAAATCAGTAATAATGTGAAAAATGTAACATCGATCCGTGCGAAATATTCGTGAATAGGGTATTATAGTCATTTTTGAAAAGTATCTCAATTAGATTCTGTAGGGCTAATAAACCACTAAAAAAAAAACAAAAAAAGAAATTCAGGCTTTGAGTGCTTTAAAACTGCATTTTAATTTTACAGTTTCAAAATTCCGCGCGTAATTTACGAAAACGATTGATGTCAATATTTTACTCTGTGGTTACGAATGACGTCACGATTCTATGTAAATATTTCTCACGACAGTGTCTTTGACAGGTGACATTGACACTGCCATTCTATAGTTTTCAATGTTTACATAGCATCATGACGTCATCACATAGCTGCGCCTATTTTATGTACATATTAAAAAAACGGAATATTTTGTATTGATTTTTAAAATTTATTTTGATGTTTTGTGATCTAAAACTAACATTTTCCGATTGCCTTTTGCCTAAGCTATCTCAAAAATACATTTACAGATTTTTTCTCGTCCGTAGTAAAATACCCTATTCTGTGCACGGGCGAAGTCGGTCATGCTATTTTTTGCGAAAAATAATTATTCAAAAAATATTCGCGGGTCGCTGAACTTCACAGATACCTATTTAGAGGTATCAGTACCTATAGTGAACCAGCTTGAGACTGTGGGGCCAATCGATCTTTCGAAAGTAGAACGCTGTGTACACCCACCGTACCGACCGACATGTCTACTTGAATAGCTGTACACTTACTAGTACGCATAATCTATAACTAGTCATCTAATTCAAGAGGTCGATGACTTTAGACTGGTTTGATCACCACTACCATGTTATATAGATAAACGTTCTATCTGCTCGAAAAAAATCGGCCAAGTGCGAGTCTGACTCCCGCACGAAGGGTTCCGTACCGTATGGGAGCCCCGATCCGCTTGCCGTTATTAATAGCGAGCAAAAAACTGCTAAAAATCACGTTTGTTGTATGGGAGCCCCCCTTAAATATTTATTTTATTCTATTGTTAGTATTTGTTGTTATAGCGGCAACAGAAATACATCATCTGTGGAAATTTCAGTTGCCTAGCTTTCACGGTTCATGAGATACAGCCTGGTGACAGACTGACAGACAGACGGACAGACGCACAGACGGACATCGAAGTCTTAGTAATAGGGTCCCGTTTTTACCCTTTGGGTACGGAACCCTAAAAAGTAATAAAACTACATATTGCTTTGTTACTGTTTTAGCCCCCGATCCAAAAAGAGAGATGTTTTGCAGTGAAACTGTTGTCTGAAAAATTATGTAATTGACAGGGTTTCTAGCTACGAGTACATTGCTATTAAATTATAGCTAAGTATTTACTTAGGTACATCAAAGATCTTCAGGCTCTAGGACAACCAGGTCTAGATACCTGACCTATAAGAACATTAAGAACGTACTATATGTTACGACAGGCACTTACTCGTACGGTATTGTCATCAAGTGTTTTAGGGTTTCGTAGTAAAACGAAGAACCCTTCAAACTTCGTTGAGTTTGTCCGAACGTCCTAATGTAACAAAGTCTTATAACTTCCACATTTATAAACCAAATTCCATGTATCTTAATATTGTAATAGTTTGAGTATAAATATCAATTTTAAATACTCAAATGAAATTGTGAGTGGCAGCTCTCATAAAGTGGGAGTGAAACATTTTTTTCAACACCACCCCCCGTGTGTGGTATAGTTGAATAGGGTTTTTGAAATGAATGTTAGGTTTCTTAAACGGTTTTTGTCACATAAACCATTTGTGTGATATAAGCCGCCAAAGTTGAAACAAAAAGAGTGCCCCCCTTAATTTCTTAAGTATACATGAGTTCTGAAACTTTCTGAAATTATAGATCATACTAAAAACTTTATCTCAAAATGATCTTGGGAACTATGGGATAATTAATTTTGAGTTATTGAGAAAAATTGAAAATTTTTACTTGCACACAAACGTATTTCTTAGACTATTATCTTTTCCTAGCAGTCAACTATCTAACAAAATAATAAAAAATGGTTTTTATCATCATCATAATTATCGTCACCGTCCACGGAACCCTATTATACGCGTGTCTCGACACTCACTTGACAACTTGTGGTTTTTCCGGTATTTTCATATTTTAACAGCTGAAAAATAATAGATTCAATGTTAATCTAGTAAGTGCTCAATTCTAAATACAGAGTTAGCATAAAAGCGCTCATATCGTAGTTTGATTAGGTGTTTGTCAGCGATCACCGAAGTAGAGCATCGTTCGGCACGGTCAGTCTTCGGATGGGTGAACGCGAGTGGCATTTACAGCTGAGTGTATTTAGTCATGATGACTAGGTAAAAGAAACAGTAATATAACTAGCCCGTGAGTTAGACTATCAAAAAATATTGGACACGTATTTTTTCTTTGGTCAATCAAACAACAAATGACAAGGATAAACCTTGTCAAAGTTTGGGAGTGGGGGTCGTGACGTCACCTCTCTTACAGAAGTCTATACATTTGTATGGCATTTGTGACGTCACGCGAAACTTTGACGGGCTATACCTACATCAATTTTTGTTTAATTGACCAAAGGAACAATACGTTTCTAATATTTTTTGATAGTCTATCTGATGGACTAATTATATTTTTTTAATCATCGTGCCTATTGTAGGGCCTGGTTGTTTAGTCCATTTAGAGGCCATGTCAAAGGCCTTCAGGCGGCTTTAAAACTCTGACAGCAGGGCTAGCCATCCGGCCTATACAAACTTATAGGCCGAATCATACAAGCGGGTGGTGAAGTTAGCTACAAGCTGCGCAATATCCAATCAACGCGCAGCTTTATGTGAGTTTCAGTCAGGATTGGAAATTATTCTTCTTCGTCGAGTCAATGGTTCAAATATGATTATTTATTTAATTTTCTCCCAGTATTTGGCCACTGCGACCCCGTACGGTGTAGCCTTGTTAAGATCTTCTATCGTCCAGGGGCTCGGACACTGTGGGCACGTAAGTATTGTGTAGCTTCTGGTTTACTTCATATCCGCTGGTTTGTATGATTCAGCCTTATACAGTGCTTCAACTACTAAATGTTATTAAAAGTTTTCTAAGCTCACAACTGGTCCACGCCGCCTACGTCACCGCTGATAATGTGGAGGATTGTGAGACATCCAGTTGGAACAGGTTCGCGGCAGTACTCAAGACTGGTTAAGAAAAACGCCCGACGACTATCGAAGATTTTTTTCTTTATTACGCGAGTATAGAAAGCTTATGATAACTAGTGATTTTCTAGTATCTGTTTTATGCCTTAGACCTAGTTCAAACGGTAGAGCCATTCCGTGTTCACAATATAGGTACTTACCTAAGTAAGTACAATATGTAGCTATACAGGGTCATAGGTATTAAACGCAAAACCTTTTAAGGGTAGGTCTAGTATATCTAGACAAACAACTTTTGTACTACGACTTAAGAAAATTCGCAAAAAAAGCGCTTCTCCATACATTTTGCCGCGCGTTGACGAACATTTTGTATGATAAAGTTGAATTTTTTCTTCGTGATTTTCCAAAAGTCCTAAAACAAAAGTTGTTTGTCTAAATGTACTAGACCCGCCCTTAAAAGGCTTTGCGTTTAATTCTTATGACCCTGTACATTTGGCTAGTAAATAGATAAATAAACCTTGACAAAAAACTGCTTTACGAATATCAATACATCTAAAACTTTAATTGATGGTCTTGAAAATACATATTTATGTTTGTAAATTTATTATTTGGGAATTTACGACTAGAACTACAGAGATACAAGTAATTTAATATTATATCAGAACACATTGTTTAGGCCAAAGCACTGAAGCCTAACCAAATACAAAACAAAAAATAATAATTTCAATAAACACTCAATGTCAAAAATATCAAACGTCAAAATCAAAAATCTTTCACTTACTACGTTTTCTTTTTGCATTCAAGAAATACGTAGTACCTATCTATAGTAGTCTGTGATTCAAGAATTTCAAGAACTTCGGCCGGCATATTAATGTAAAACTTAAGATAAACGAAAAAACTCAGTGAATATAAAAAAAAAAGGTTCAACAGAAGCCGTCCCTCAAGCACAGCAGCAAGCAACAAACCTTAAATCCAGGTATTTAACCCTAACAAGAAGTTTTGGAACACTGATGGTCAGGTCAACTCTTTGCGCTACTTAGCTGATCATATCGCCAAACATTTGCGAGCATTGAATACTTTAGGGGAAAAGACGGAAAATTGGGATACTATGAGTTTATACTTATTTTCAGCGCTCGGTTAGATAGCATCACTAGTATTAAGTGGGAGGAATATAAAAGCTCGTTGTCACAAAATCCACCATTAGATCAATTTTTCATATTTTTACGTCAACGAGCTGATATAATTAAAGCGACAGGAAGTATCAATAACATTGAAACTGTACAGCAGCAATCGCCGCAACAGCAGCAGCTGCAGCAGTTTAAGCGCATTAATAAACAACATAAGACGTCCCTCAAGCACAGCAGCAAGCAACAAACCTTAAATACAGGTATTTAACCCTAACACACTTTATGATCTATACCAAAGGATAGTGCTGTCCGTACGGATTAAGATAAAATTTAGTGATTGGTTTTTCTCAGCAATCGTAGTATATGAACTTCCATCAGTCTGGCAACCACATCACTAACTTTGCTCAGTGTGGGGACAGAGATTTTGTGTAAAATGTCCCCTTATTTTTTTTTTTTATTCTGACAAGAAAATATATCTTTTTGTTTAATAATTATGTTCTTGCTGTTGCAGATTCTGTATTTAATTTGGAAGTTAAAAGTTTAAAGTTGAAGTAATACTTCAAAATTCCTGCTTCAAGCTAGGTTTTTACAAGTTTCGCGTAAAATTTGTTTTTTAATATTATAATTTATACCTGTTTTTCTTTTTCTTTTTAAATTTTAATCGACACAGAAACAGTATTTTATATATATGTATGTATGTAGGTTATGAGATATGTATATTACGTATGTTTATAAAATACCTACCTTTATCTGTTTTTTTTTTTGGATCTAAGTATTTTTTATTCTCTCTCTCATTATTTATTTCACAGTATTTATGCACCACCGACCGTATTTCTATTTTTCGTGTCCAGTCCATCCGAAGGTTGCCTGGTAGAAATCGCCAAAGGCGATAAGGCCGCCCTTGTACAACATTTTTTTGTGTAGTTTCTGTTGTACCTATATTAATTACTGTAATTTTGGTGTACAATAAAGAAATACTTATTTATTTATTATTTATTTATTTTAAACAAAATCAGCGAAATTGAATAAAAATATTTGGCAAGTTATCTAAAACTGTAAAATTATCTTACATAGTAGCGCTCGTAGCGTAGTTTGACTAGGTGATTGTCAGCGATCACCGAAATTAAGCAACGTTCCGCACGGTCAGTACTTGGATGGGTGACCGCGGGTGGCTTTTTCCAACTGAGCGCTACCGTGGCTCGGATGACACGTTAAATTGTAGGCCCCGGTTGTTTTAACCGTTTAGCCATGTCAGAGGCCTTCAGGCGGCCTAAAAACTCTGACACCAGGGCTAGCCACCCAGCCTATCCGAACTTACTTATCTTACAAATACACACACGTATATTTGTAAAGCGAGGGCTTAGTAACAGTTATAAGAGCTCCTAAAATAATGACTCGAAACAAATCCGTCCAATTCCAGTTTGTTTGTTTCTAAAATTATCGTAGCTCTAAATTTTCAGATCCTCTAAAAAGCACGTTCACGTGGGCTGAACTCGCGTATAACCAAATCTGGCAAAAATAAGCACTTTTTGTATGAGTTGTGAGCTATCAAATTACACACAATGCAATTTTAGCTGATCTTAGATCTGTCGGATGGTTGTTAGGTGTGAAGTTCTCGAATGCCGATTAGCGAGTACGAATTGACATGCGCAGCGTAAGAAATCAACCTACGAGGTACATAGGAAGGATTTAAAAATCTTAGGTTTCGGAAATCTATTGGTTTGTAATAAAAAATCGAAATGCCAGATTAAAATAGGATATTGCTTTGCAAATTACGGGGATTTTATTTATTTATTCATTTATTGCAAAAATATACATAATTCAGTTAAAAACTAGATTAACTAAATATATGACATTTATACCCTGTATTGAGGGCGCAGCAAGTACAAACTTAAGTAACAATTACAGAGCTGTGTAAGCTCACCATTATGATAAACTTTTACTATGGGACCAATTATGAGAACGCAAAAAAATCTGCTGTTCCATACGAATAGTTCTTTGACTATATAAAAATCACAGAGTTGTTAATTTTGTATGTTTAATATTTATATGCTTTATAGTTAAACCTACCCTTGAATAAAGGGTCTAGAATACCAGCGTACAACATTTATAGCTGAGGAGCTTTTGAAACTTTTTCTTTTTCGTTATTTTAAAAGTTCTTTGTACTTACCTGCTATGTATTTGTCGAATAAAGATATTTTATTTCATTTCATATAAAATATGTATTGCTGCTATAAGAGTTTTTTTTCGGCTTTTTCGCAGTTGGTGCTATTGTAAAAGTTATTCATGTTGATGATGATATAATTTGATTATTTCAGTGTATAAAATATTTTAGTTTATAGGGCTGGCCTTATAAATCTTAATATTAATACCTAACCTAAGGTAGCAATCTATTCTATTTGCGATTCGTTCTTAATGTCCTCCACTTTCTAATTAAAATTATATCCAATAAAAACATTTTCATGTGAAATGAAGCCAAGTCTAAATCACAGTTCCCACTATCAAAAAGTTGTCAGATCTCACGTAAAGCCAAGCTTCTAACTCTACACGCCTTATTCTACAAGTCCTCCACAAACTCTACAGCTTAGTCAATTAGAAGGGGTCAAAAGTGGCTCTAAATGGTTCGTGTAATATTATACACGTCGCGTCGCCAGTTCCTTTTTCTTAGACTTGGCTGGACACGCTTCCGCGTGTCTAGAAACATAACTAAACAGAAACAAATGATGCCTTGTGCAAAATTTACTGCAGCATTTTTAGCTTTGGAAAGTTCCATAATCTTGCCGGGAGATATTCTCGTAGGCAGACACTTTCTAGGTCTAGATGCCAATTAGAAAGGAACCACCTACATAGGTACTAGACTCGGTGCTTATCTAGCCACTCCGATTAACCTATATCCTGGTGACTCACTTGCTACGGTGACAATGTTGTCAAATAAATAAATAATAAAATAAAATAATAAATACTACTGTTAACATTTAAAAAACTTCACTGATTAAATTATGTTATCTTCGGCGTCCGGGTTTTCTGTTTCAGCTTGTCCTTCGACAAAGGCCTCCTCTAAAGACTTCCACTCTTTCCGGTCTCTCGCTTTTCGGATCCATGTTGGTCCAGCTAATTGTTTGATTTCGTCCTCCCACCTTTTATTCTGTCTACCTCGACTTCTTTTGCTATCTCTAGGATACCATTCTGTTATAAGTTTGGACCATTTTTCTTTTTTGTCTCTAATCATGTGACCTGTCTATCTCCATTTTTGTTGCCAGCACACTGTTTTTACGTTTTTAAATTTGGTTATAGCTTTGATCTTCTCGAGTTTAACTCTGTCTCTTACTTTGGCCGATGTTACGCGTCGTTCTACCTATATACTGTTCTGGCAAACATTTATTTTTTCAGCTAATTGTTCTGTAAGCGCCCAGGTTTGACATCCGTACGTTAAGCATGGAAGGATACAGGTATTATAAATTTATCTTTTTTCTTTGATAGGCATTTCTTTATTTTTCATAACTTCGCTGAGAGACCAAAACCTTTTCCAAGTATTAGTTACTCTTCTTTGTATTTCCTGTTGTTGACAATGTTGTTAGATAGTGATAAATAATAAATAAATTTTAGGGGAAATCTTACACGCATAGGGCACTTGAGGTGACTTATCACTTCATTAGGCTCGACGTTGGTATTTATAATAGAATACATGCTGATCCTGCTCGGACGCAGCCGGAGCGCTATTTGATATGGTGAGTCGCCTCAAGTGATCCGGAATATGTAGTAGTATTAAGTAGCTAGACAATTAAGGTGAGTTAGTATACAATGGGACTGCCATGCATGTTTGTATAAAAGTCCCAAAAAAAATTGGAATGAAAAAAAATCATACACGCGATCGCTGAACTCCAAACTAAGCAACGCTTATCATATATATGGCTGCCAGAGACTGATATACTACATATGCATTTTTTTAAATATGTACATAGATAGATAATTACTAATAACAACCAGTCACAGAGCAAACACCTATGTTCATCACATAAATGCTTGCCCTGGGTGGGATCGAACCCTCGCCTCTTTGACCCAGTAGACAGGGTTACTAACCACTGAGCCACCGAGGCAGTGTTGACTCGTTAACAAGATAATCTAATACATAACATATGAAACATTAAGTTATCATTCTGTGTGTACTACCTAAGTACCTAATAATACTACACAAAATAAAATAAAAACTTACCTAAATATTTACAAAAACAGAGGCTAAAAATCGAAAAAAAGACTGTCCTTGTGGAAGGGTGCCAAGAACGCTGGCTGCATTCCCGCGCTGATCTGCTAGAGAAATTCTCTGCGCAAGCCAGCCTTCTTGTCACTAAGTTTTGGCGAAACCATGTTAAATAATTATTTTTCGCTAAAACTCGCAACGTCGACTTCCACCGTGTATAGAATTCGAATAATATTTTGCACAAATCGATGTGACAGCCATGTACATTTTTGTTGATTTATCAAAAACGGCTCAGCCGATTTCAATAAAATTTAAATGATATTTAAAAATGTAAATAATACTTTTTAAATCAGGAGCTTGTTTGTACTTATTTATAGAAAGCAGCATCGCCTAAAATATCAATTAAGTAACTGAAATAACATCCGAGCGGGCAATGTTATTATTTCGATTCGAGCAACCTCTGATTACGTAAATATTTCTGTTTCCGCATCTTGAATATTTTCAATTAAAGTCACAATGGAAATCATTACCTGAAATATCTCGCACATATCCTACAAAGTTCGCTATTATGTTAACACAAGTCGCTAGTCAGATGGTTGCCTACGCCAGCCGACAGCGTTTCTATTGTATGCAGAATCGCAATTCACGTTCATTTCGCGAAAGCGCCAACTGGATATGCAATAAAATTTACATAAATTGACGTAAATTCTGTATAAGTGCCGTTTAAATAAAAGCGAGACTCTTTGTGGCCTCCTGATGCGCTGTGGCCATTTAGGCTGTCTGTGCGCGCTGTAAGGGCACACAGACAGCCTAAATGACACCTGCATTGCACATCGTTGTACAACATCTTAGCAAATAATTTATCTTTAGAAGAATTTAGATAGACCAAGAACCTATTACACGAATATGACGGGGCGATCAACAAACGTGTATTATTGTCTCGATAACCTCCTTGATCATAGTACTACAGTTATTGAAATATGAACACCAGCGAATTCCCGATATCAACTTTATTATGCTTACAGAGTAATTCTTCAAAAATTACAGTAATTGCCTTCGAATCAAACAATTGAACACTCCGATGATTTTCCAACATCTTCTTGTATTTTCGTCCAAACATGGTCCAAACAAAAAGTGACTCAAGCCAAGCCTTTTTCCGCCAATGTGTACGTCAGTGTGACGTGGGCACGACATTGAAGTTGACAGAAAAGTCATCTGTCAAATGCACCTCGAAATATTAACTGTATGTGAGAAGTACGCTACCAAGTATTTTGTATGAAATGTTAGTAACCGGGAGTGGTGTTTGTGACAAGTGTCGGCATTTGTGGTTGAATATGTGAGGCAAATCATTAATGGTATATCTTTTCAGAAGCATACTTCCATCCATCCATCAGCCATAGTACGTCCACTGCTGGACATAGGCCTCCCCTATGGGTCTCCAATAAGACCAGTTGCATCCAGCGCGATCCTGCGGTTTTAATGAGGTCATCCGTCCACCTTGTGTGTGGATGTTCTACCCCCCAATATGATGATAAATACTAATACGACGCATACTTTCCTATACAAAAAACGGAATTAAGTACCTACATATTATGTATGTACGAAATAAAACCGTAAAACCTTAGAAATACAGTAGAAATATTACATTATAATTAGTTAAGAAGCGGGGTGATTCGGCGCCGTTTTTGTTAGTTTTGTGTTCCGGAACAGTTGGCCCATTGTTCCGGCAGCCTTGGCGCTCTCCCACGAGTTCAAACGCCAATTTGGTGTCGAATTTCGGTGCATTGTTTTAGGGTACCGCGGCCCGATTATGTAAACCAGGGACTATCAAACTTTTTTAGTTGACGGCGCAACTTGTAGTCGTAGCGACTAACTTCGCTACATTCGCTACAAGATGGCACCAGCTACGCGCGCCGTCTACCAGCCAATCACAAGCCGTATTGCCGCGCCTCAACCAATCATAAGCCGAAGTCCGCATCGAGCAAACGAAATTTTCAGCGACGGCTGAACCATAATAAGATCTAATGTAACACTGTCGGATAGCTATTCCCGGGCACAACACCTTTCCTACTATCATCATCATCATGTTTTGTTCTTGCTTTGCTCTACGTTGCATAAGGGCATCCGACGCACACATTGAGAACCTCTGGTGTAAACATTGTTTCGGCGTTCTGTTACAGGCATTCTGGACGGCAAGGCTAATTGCTACTTTTGGTACACGCAGTTGCAGTTTGGGTGAAATACAATACTTTTTTACGAGCAAGTGCCTTTGTTAACTACAACAAAATACGATTCAACCACCTAAAGTAAGTACCTATCACCAGTACACCACTATGGTTTAAATACGGTCTGAATCTTTAAGAGAACTGTCATTTGGCAGCGCTCCCAGTGTATCGTGCTTAGGTATGTGGACTGTGTGGTCTCGTCCAGGTGATGATGATGATGATAGGATAACCAAAGCAGTACTCCACTGGGCAAGGTGTTGTGCCTGGGGATAGCTATCCCACAGTGTAACGTTAGGTTCTGGTATGGTTCGGCCCACAGATCAGGGAACAAGCTTGTTCCCTGATCTGTGGTTCGACCGTTGCTGTGAATTTCGTTTGCGCGATGCAGCATTTGGGTCGTGATTGGTTGAGGCGCGGTGAAACGGCTTGTGATTGGCTGATGGACGGCGCTCGTATATAGTGGCTCCATCTTGTATCGAAATTGGTAGCTACAGGTGTTTATAGTTTTAGACTACACTAGTATTCCACTAATGTTCACATTGAAATGTATAATACAACATGTAGTTCGATATATTCAGTAGAGTCAGTAAACAGAACGAAATAAAGGCGTTAACAATAAAATTGTAGCTTAAAATAACCTGGCTAGCCATTCGATCTATACAAACTTCTAAAGTAAGATTTTTTTTAATGGAGTGACAAGATAAAACGAGCTATCACAGTTTGGTGCCATTAAGAATTTTGAACTAAACTAATTCAAAACCCTACGCGGACTGCGCACGCTACTCTGATAATATTATGATCTGAATTAAGTATTTTTCCAAAGTATAAGAATGAACTCGTACCAATTAAAATTATTCTTACCTAGGCGTATCTGGATGTGGCCCAAATCACCATGTCTCCAATAGTTCCTCTAACACTGGCTGTTTTGCATATTAGGCCTAAGAACTCACGGAGCGAGTATTTTCCCGCGCCCGCCGCGGTGGCGGAACAGCGGTTTTATTTATACAGGGTTATTTCTAATCAATTAACATCTTTTTAAGGGCTTATCTACATCAAAACTAACAACTTTTGTATTGGTCAAAACTAAAAAAAAAAATGTTGTTCCATACAAAAATGTCGTTCACCCGTGACAAAATGTATGGAACAGCTGACTTTTTTAAAGTTCTGACAAAAGTAGCAGGTCAAAAGTTGTTAGTTTTGATGTACAGAATAAGCATCTAAAAGGAAGCTAATTGACTAGAATGATGTACAGAATAAGCCTCTAAAAGGATTCTAATTGATTAGAAATAACCCTGTATACTCACGCAACCGGTTATTAGAGCGGATACGCAACCGTCGCGGTTGAGATTATCGCCCGCAAACGTGGCGGGCGAAGATCGCAAGACGGGCGGTTATAAGATGTGTATTTAAACGATCCGTTGAAGATCAGACTCCCAAATGAACGCAGTGCAGGCTGTGGTTGACCGCGGCTCGCACATTCAACTACTTAGTTTTCGCAAACAACCTCACACACCACGGGGGTAAAACGCGCCGTGAGATCTGCTTCAATTTTTTACATGTATATTTGCATTATACAGAAGCTGCGGGCCCGCAACCGCAGCGGGCGCGGTTTAAAACCGCTCCGTGAGTCCTTAGCCAAGCGTTTCGTAGGTGCGAGTTGGCAACTTGGTTGCAATAACAAGCTGTGATTGTGCGCCTGTAAGGGTAACTACTGCCGTAAATATTTATCGACAAGAACTACTCTTTTAATGCCTTTCCCGTGTCTTATATCTAATGCAGGATAAGATATCGGTTAGTTACTAAACAAAAGATTTAATACTCTCAAATGGAGATTATGTAAATAAACTAGTTTTTTTCTGTGACTTCATGTTAGTGTTGACTACCAAGTAATGTATGGGTTTACTGATTAAAAGTATTAAAGTTATAAAGTACCTAGTATCCAATCCATCTAAAATCTATTTATTCATGATTTAAACAAAATAAATATAAAAATGTTCACACACCACATATTACATAATTATCTATAACAATATTTGAAATTATACAAAAAATAGTAGAGTGATCTGAGAGTTACACTAAAGTTAAATTCTAGTATACAATATTTTTTTCCCGCTTCGCCAAGTACTCTAATAATTAAATTGTATATTTAAGTATAATTTACTTAAAAACATATTGTAAAAAGTTACTCAATTTATCGCTACATCGAGACTTATTTTAATCCTACAAAGTGTATATTAAATAAGTAAAGTAGCCTTAATTAATTATGATGTCAATCTCGACCCCCATCAGAATACAAGTAAAAAATCACGATATCATGTGCACCATCCAAAACAGAAGCAAGTGTAGCGAGTCGAACTCATGGATGTAAAAAAAGAGGGATTCGCTATTGATTGTGATTTAAGGAGGTTTGATTGTAAGGTAAGCTCCGCTTTGATTTTTGAAATTTTCCTGACATTTGAAGAGCGGGACTTTTCACCATTGTTGACATCCAAAGACTTATGTTTGTTATTTACCTAAGTTCTAGCCTTATTAAAAAAATCATAGCTTCAAGTCACGGACCTTACGTGCGATCCTTTCTCTCTCTTCATTTCATTTTCTTCTGTTCATTTCTGTTTATTGATTTTGACATGGTGACATATGAATATTTTTTTGTGTGACATTTTCTAGGTTATAGTTGACATTATGCAATTGACATTTTATTACTTTATTCGCTATATGAATTTTAACACGTCTATTCGAATATTTGTACGCCACCACGGCAAGAACATGCGCTCTATACTGTTTGAAGATCTGTATGCAACTTTGTATGTTGTCTGCACTAGTACTACCATGTTTCTGACAAATAAATTATCTTGAATCTTACATCCGTGGTAAAATCTTATTCCGCGAGGTTACTCCCGTGACCACACATCGCCTTCAAAGTTATCATGTTTCCTCTACATTGTTTGCAGGATTTTAGGCATAATGTTATTGTGATTGAGCCCATTATAGCTTGCGGGTTTTTGATGGTATAGAGTATTGTGTGCTGCTAACGATATCATTAGATAATCATGGTTTGTAAATTGAAGTTCAGAAAGGTTAACTTGAGGAGATAAGCTTTGGTTGTTCGGGTATCTTGAAAATACTTTGCGCAAAATATCGTCGTATCAACTTATTTATCAGCGTATTTATCACAACTTTTCAGCTAGCGTCTTATCAACGTTGTGTAGTCAACAATCATTCTCCCCAATTTTTCAGTTTTATTCTTGAAAGTTAATTTATACATGAAGATACATTTGACAGTTTAAAGAGACAAAATATAAACTCGGGGACAAGCTGTGGAGACAGGTGATACTAAACTTTAAACTGAAAACCTTTTTGGAAGTCGTTTGAACATTCATACCAAAAATACCTACATTGAGTAAAATGTGATTCCAAAAGTGCTCTGATATTCCAAAAAAATACATTCATTTTGCATCAATAAACAGAAAAAACGGGCAAGTACGAGTCGGACTCGCGCACTGAGGGTTCCGTACTGTATGGGAGCCCTCTTTAAATATTTATTTTATTTTAATTTTATTATTTATTATTGAAGTGAATCTAAAACTAACTATTCTGTGAAAATTTCAAGCATGTACCTGTTACCATTATTAATATAGATCGAAAAACATCTAAAAAATCAGGTTTGTTGTATGGGAGCCTCCCTTGAATATTTATTTTATTCTATTTTTAGTATTTGTTATTATAGCGGCAACAGAAATACATCATCTGTGAAAATTTCAGCTGCCTAGCTATCATGGTTCATGAGATACAGCCCGGTGACAGACAGACGGACAGACGGACATCGAAGTCTTAGTAATAGGGTCCCGAATTTCCCTTTGGGTACGGAACCCTAAAAAGGATTCCTTAACTAATTTCTCGGAAACTGTCCATCTGCCGGACATGTACCATCGCATCAACACGCGAATAAATGGCCAAAATTGTCGGCGCGTGACGTCACCGGCTCTAAGGTCACGACTCGTGAGGCTCTTCGATTCATTGACCCTTGTGGCCAGACTAGAAATGTTACTCCATAGGTAATGGAGGGGGGAGACGCTAGGTTTTGTCTGTAGTTTATAAGAGGAGAAGGAGTAGAGGAGGGGTAAGTTTTGGTAAGATTTTGTAGGTACATAAACTCGGAAGTGGATAAAAAAAAGTGAGTGTGGATCAATTGTCTAAGATGATTGGATAAAAAGGGTTTTTTTGGGCAAGTACCTACCTACAACGAAATAAGTACTGTACCAGACTTTTTAATAGTCCACTGCGTGACGTAGGCCTACCCACGGAGGGTGATTGGGCCATATCCACCACGCTGGCCCAGTGCGGGTTGGTGGATTCACATATGCCATCGAATTTCCTCTACGGACGTATGCAGGTTGAATCACGATGTTTCCCTTCACCTAAAAGCCCGTGGTGTGAAATTCCGTACATAAATTCCAAAGAACTCATTGGTACGGGACTGGGATTTTAACGCACGACCTCACGATAGTAAGGCGGGTGTCACTATCTCTAGACCGGCTTTTTTAACAACGAAATAGTATAAATATATAGTTCCTATTACGCAAAAAGTAATTAAGTCATCTACAATAGGCAAGTCAAATGTTCATACTCACTGTCTGTTGGCAGCGAAGAGAATTGATGTTGAAGTGGCGTATGACATACAGACGCAAAATAATCTAAGATAATCTAAGCGTAGGACATCCACCGACAAGCAGGACAGTTGAAAGACAAAATAAATAAGTACATTAAACTGTAAAACGAAGTGTGTGTTGCATATTTTAAGTCTAGATTTTTAGGAGCACGTTTTACCAGATATGATTTTTTAAATTGGCATTATTATCTATCAATTTCATAAAACATTGTCCTTAACCTGATCTACGTATTTAGGTATATTTCAGCTACTGAAAAAAAATAGAAACTAAATGCACACAAAATACGACTAAACGGAATTGTTTTACTTCAATCTGCTCTATGAACTATTGTCCAATCTTTACTCTTACAAAAGATGTAAGTACAATCCTTTCGCATCAAGCAATATTAGTATCAATTGCATTGTGTTTTAGTAGAAAATCCTGTGAACAAAGAAGGTATCGATCTAAACATTTCAAAGTACAAATAGCGCATAAGAAATTCTCCAAAACTATTAAACTACTTCATGGGCCGACCGAATGTAGAGTCACGGACAGCCAAGGCCACTGTGGCCGTTACAAAGAGGTGCTATATCAGTGGTTAGCTGAAATCTTCTCTGGTCAGCATACTTATTGCCTATAAAATAGGTAAGTCTGCTGCATTTGGACATATCTTTGATCATGAAAGATCAGAAGAATTCAGTTTCAGATGACTGGGTAAAAAAAAAAGATTATTATAATTAGTCCGTTAGTTAGTAGCAAAAATATTGGACACGTATTTTTGCTTATGTCAATCAAATAATAAATGACAATGATTAACTTTATCTTCGGGAGTGGGCGCTCGTGACGTCAATTCTCTGTCAAAAATGTATACTTTTATAGTCTAGTCGTGACGTTACGCGGAACTTCAACTTATATCTTTAGCAATTTTTGTTTAATTGACAAAATACGTGTCTAATACTTTTTGATAGGTAATAATATCTGATCGACTAATTATATTTTCTTTAGTCATTATAGCCTATCGTCATGCAAGAATGGCTCGTCACTTCAATAGATTGTAGAAAAAATGTAGAATAATATTTATGCATACGTAATGTTTCTTATCGTCATGCAAGAATGGATCGTCTCTGTACACAAGAAACATTGTTTTAATTTTAATAAGAAGAAAATCTTTCTATAGACTAAACTGGTCCAATTTTAGTCTCTATCTACAAAGAAGAAGATTTTATTCTTTGTTTTATTTTTAATTTTAATGTACTGTCACTCAAAAATAGTTTCTAAAGCATGAAAAAAATATCCATGTCATAAGCATAAAAATATCACTTAGTAGTTCCGTTTTGGAAAATGTAACTTTTTATGACATCTTAAAAACTAAGCAAATTTCAGACCAGACCATAGAGTAAGGAAGTATACTATTTTACAGACTCAAATAAATGTAGCTGCTTACCTAGGGATAGCTAAAATAGATGTGCCACAACTGTTTCATCGGGAATCAATTCCACTATACAGCTGACCGTTTGTGCCATACCTCTCACAAAACTGGCGGTTAGACCCGCCAGGATCTAGACAGATATATATTATTACTATACCTAGGGTTTTGGGCGTTCTAGTAATAATAGTGGACGTGATTTTCTGCGGTTGGAAGGTCGGAGTCATAGAGATATAATAAGCTATAGCCGCCTTAGTTGGAGCTTTTTTGTGAGTACGAGTAAATCTGGAGCGTGGTCGCACTTCATCCTGTTTGTTATCTTTCTGTTGGATTCGTTTTAAGTTAGTGTTGAATTACAAAAACATAAAGTAGTAGTTGTAATGTTAGTCTCAGTTGTTAAGTCTATAAACCTCTATAGGTAGAAGCTAGAGTACTTTATATGTATATTGTATAACACCTGAATTTTTTACCTAGTTTCATAGACAAATAAATTCATTCATTCATTCATAGTTTCATTAATTGAAACTTTAGATTATGTAACAAAAAAGAAAAGCCAACAATAAAAACAAAAAATGGGTGTGATGGGAACTAAGGTGGTAGCTGGTGATGGAGGTGATCTGATGAAGTAGGTATGATGATAATACAAATTATTTATACTTTAAAACTAAAAAAAGTTCATGTCAATGACTAAAATACCACCGGTGCGTAGTGTTGGTACCTACAATAGTCGCAAACTGAGCTCGCCTCGAAGGAATTTGAAACAACGAAAAAATTCCAGCTACATTCTTTATTCGTATTAGTGAAATGTCTCATTGTTTCTTTCTACTTACAACAATAGCACAAACCTGACATTCCACAAACAGCACAAAATTATGCAGTTCTTGACTGGGCATAATACATTTGCCCACCATTCAGGCAGTGTTAACTTCGTGGACAAACAAGTCCAGGGTTCTACTAACCCGCGGCGCGTCAAAGGACCTGTGTCAAAGCATTCTGCGAAGTGTAGTAAAAATGCGGTTCTATGGCTAGCATCTCGGACCTTCTGGAAACAAACGAGGTATACTGTTATCCAGTATAGCTAAAAGTAGCAATTTTTGAGGGGGACGAGGTTAAAATATAACAACTAACTTACCGTAACTGAACACTGCTCTGTATAGGCTGAGTGACATCTGTAAACACGTTATAAAAGGATTTTGAAAGGTTATTGATTAGGCTTATAATGTTGCCCACAGATCCGCTCATTGGTTAATTTAAAAATGCGCGCGGAATCTGTCGCTATTCTGAATCACTGATTGGTCGCTTTAAGCCAGTGTTGTTCCAAGTAAATTTTAGAGTGGCCGTATATCAACCTCAAAAAAGCCGCATTTTAGTGAAAATTTATGGGAAAATTAGAAATAATTAAAAAAAAAAACATTTAATTTTCATATAAAAATACGGCTTTAAAAGAGTAGCCCAGCCGTATTAGCCTTTTAGAGGGGTTTTAGAGCGCCCGAAAGCCGTATAATACGGCAAAAGTAGTATAATACGGCAAAAGCCGTATTAGGCTTTAAGCTGACGTTCAGTATCAGTGCAACGTCAATGCAGCAGCCATCAACCGAAACAGATTAAATCAGCGTGGTGAATATAGTCTAATCACCTATCATGGGCAGGCACATGTTCAGCAGTGGACTATTCAAAGGCTAGCCTCAACCTAAAGCAGAATATCTCCGTATAAACAGAAGAAAAACTGTATATAAAAGTTACAATTACATCCATGTTTCTTTTTATCTAAGACCTGTACATAACGAAAATCATTCCTTTCCTTCCCTTTTTCCTTTGGCCTTTTGTTTCCTTTGGCGGCGGTGCTTGAAAGCATAGTCATAATAATGTTACGAGTTGCCAAAAACAAAGCGCTTCTTTTGTTATGTTTTTCTCAGTTAGTGCTTATGAACGGTACATCTTTTTATAGTTCGTTACTAGAAAAACTGGATAACAATTCACACAATAACATGAAAGAAACAATGTCTTCCTTAGTCTTCTTCAGAAACAACAACCAATAGAAACTTGCAAACACTTCAGAGGGGTTAGTCCAGGTTTACACGTAAAGTGAAACTACAGTTTGATTCCGGCACTGTACGTTTTTGTACAGCGCCTTTAGCGGAAACAATGAAGAACTAACCAAAATGTATGGAGCCACACGCGAACGCGAAAGTTTAAGTAAACTATACAGGGTTATTTCTAATCAATTGGCATCCTTTTAGGGGCTTATTCTGTACATCAAAAAAAAAAAAACATCACGCGCGACAAAATGTATGGAACAGCTGTTTTTTTTGAGTTCTGACAAAAGTCGCAGAACAAAAGTTGTTAGTTTTGATGTACAGAATAAGATCCTAAAAGGATGCTAATTGATTAGAAATAACCCTGTATACGCAAAACCTGGAATAAGGGCCAGTTTTTCTCATAGATTGCTTACATCATATTCAATGAGTTGCTTTGCAAAGTGCGAAGGTTTTCAAAGTTATATCCTATCTAATATACTATATTTTAACAAAACCCACTTTTAACGCCATTTATTGCAGACATCGCAACGCTATTATTTTTATGTTACGTTGTGATTTTTTTTTACATGCAGATAGAGCTCAAAAGGTCACGGACGTTCAGCTGTAAGGCTGTAACACCAAATGTGTACTACTTTCTACGGAGTACATTCATTCCATCCATCCATCCATCAGCCATAAAAAAAGTCCACTGCTGGACATAGGCCTCCCCTATGGATCTCCAATAAAACCGGTTGAAAGCGGCTTGCATCCAGCGCGATCCTGCGGTCTTGATGAGGTCATCCGTCCACCTCTTGGGTGGACGTCCTACGCTGCGCTTGCCGGTACATGGTCTCCACTCGAGAACTTTCCGACCCCATCGGTCATCAGTCTTCCGCGCTATGTGCCCTGCCCATTGCCATTTTAACTTGCCAATCCGTTGGGCTAAGTCGGTAACTTTGGTTCTTCTACGGATCTCCTCATTTCTGATTCGATCTCGCAGAGAGACTCCGAGCATAGCCCTCTCCATAGCTCGTTGGGCTACTTGGAGCTTACTAATAAGGCCCATAGTGAGAGACCACGTTTCTGTGCCGTAAGTCATCACTGGCAACATACACTGGTCGAAAACTTTCGACTTGAGGCACTGAGGTATGTCGGACGAGAAGACGCTACGCAATTTTCCGAACGCTGCTCATTCATTACTCTCTTTATTTTCTTCGAGATGTTGATGCAGAGTAGGTAAAACCCGATACCGAAGCGCGACACTAACTTTATCGGCATACCACAGGCCTTTGTTATAAAATTCGGCACGAAAACCGATTCGTGACGCCGGAATTCGACGCCTTTTGGTTCAAATACTTTATGTTATACTCGCCAAAACAAACCGACTAACTCAGTGCACGCTAAATGCAAGGTCAAATCTGTGTGCTGGTCAAGTTTCGTGAACTCTGTAATACCTACATTAACGTTCATAAATAATTTTGTGTGGGAAATGTTCATTTTGGATATTTTTATGTCTCAGCGCGCTTTAAAAACATCCCTTGGCATTATCAAATCAGTCGTAGTACACGGATATAAGAAATTGGTCTGTTTTTTTATTTCGTATAGGTTTGCGTTTGACTGTATACTGCCTGATGTTAAGCAGATATGCGGTCTAGGGTGTAGCACGCTTACCTAGAATATAACTATTTACTCGGGATTTGAGATTTGGGTTACGCAATATATTTGTTGTGGAAGCGAATTTTGCAGAAATAAGTAATCAAATACGCTGCCATGGAAGTATTAAAATGCTTACTGTTTATATTGCATGTACTCTTATAAGCCGAGCAAATAAATTTTAGTTTACTAGCTTGCTAGCTTAGATTATAAAAAAGAACCAAGCATTACTGCGCCATTCAAACCCCGAATTTGCCTAATAGAATTTTATTGATATAGTAAATACAGATAGTTTACTTCATTATAGTTCAACATAAATCATTCATTTCAATGATGATACAAAACACACAAAGTACTTTTTAATATAGGTACTCTATTTGACCGTTTCAGAAGTGACGATCCTAGAAGTCATCTGAACGTAGAGCGACCAGAATTATCCACACCTTTTGCTTGCAACATAGTCAAAGTATATCTTTCGCACGGACCTAAATAGGTATATTTAAATCAGGAAACGTTTAGGTAAACGTTAATTGGCTATTTTATTATCTAGTCTATTATCTTGCTACTAGCTAAACCTTGTTTCACCCACGCTGAGCCTTATTTAGGATAATTTATTACGGATTTTAGCCTCTAAGAACATGTTGGAAAAATTAGAAATGTTCACCTGTGATCTAAATACCCTCGCGTGAAATATGTTTACTTAAGTATAATTTATATTAAAATGTGTAAGTTAATGTTCTCTCGAGCCTCTTAGCTTACCTTTATTTACTAAGAATAGTAGGTACTTTAGTTATTTGAGAACGAGACGTCGTAAAATAGAGAACAAGACAGTACTAAAAGGAACAGATCATATTTCTGTTCGGTGTAAAGAGGAACATAAATCAAGATTTATTCAAGCTTTCTGATACAAGACTTATAGCTACAAATCGTGGACATTTATTATCATCAACTAAAAGTTAGTAATGGTTAAAGCTAAAAGTTAAAGCTTGTCTACCGTTATCTTACCAATTTTAGAACCATCGACACGAAGAAGAAGTAATAAGAAATTTCGGATCTCTTTAAACAACTAGCCAGTTTAGCTTACAACAAAATTGTAGCTTTTCTGAAATTAATTTGTGGCGTAAACGTTGAAGTGTAAACGTTAAGCGTTAAACGGCGTGGTTGCAGATGTTTTTAAACTAAGCTAGCAATAATTCCCGAAGCAAACCGTGGAACGGATAGAATAGCTAAAACGCATCTCGACAGTAAAAAGTACGAGTTGTTCACAGAAGACGATGCATCAAACGTTGTAGTGCCATCTTGGAACATCTACACGGATGGTGCAAAAAACAAGGAAGGAACAGGCTGCGGCTATTACTCGCCGGAACTTGGGCTCAGAGAGTCGCTGGCCCTGAGCAATACTACAACAACTTTACAAGCCGAGTCCATGGGCCTGTTACTAGCCGCACAAGCACTTGTACCCTTAAATGAGCTTCTGACAGCTACTGAAAACAGAGAGGCCAACGAAGCTATCGTGTTCACAGTTGATAGCGCTGCTACTATCTACGCACTCAAAAGACCTGTAACAAGGTCCAAAGTTATAGCTGAGTGTCATGCAACACTCCAAACTCTTTCAAATAAACACAGAACAATCGTGCGCTGGACTAAGGGTCACGGATCTTGTTCGGGAAACAACATAGCCGACACCCTTGCCAAAGAGGGCACGAGTAAACAGGTAGGAGACGTGGCAATGAAATACTGTAAGCCGACAGCGGTGGAGGTGCGCGAGTTGCTGCGTCGTCACACTGAAAAAGAACAACAGAATTTATGGAACAAGAGAGAGGATTGCAAGCATTCTAAGGCTGCTTTCCCCAATCTGAATAGAAATATCACAAATGACCTGTTGAAGTTGCAACGGCAAGACCTCCGACTTATGGTAGGCCTCATTACTGGTCACTGCAACTTAAATAGTCACTTGTATAAACTGGGAGCCACTGACAGCCCACTTTGTCGTGGCTGTTTGCAGGAGAACGAAACTGTAGAACATGTTCTGTGGCATTGCAAAGCCACAGAAGACATTAGAATAGCTAACGGATTGCATGATGCTTCTGCACTGTCATCTAAATCGCCATCATCTCATTCACCATCTAAGCTACTGGAGCAGTTATGCCAGCGGCCCAGAGCCACGCTCCGTTACTTTAAGGAGCTGGGCTGGCTCGGGTAGACGCTGGAGGGGGAAATGCACAAAACACCCCATGCGGGACGTCAGTGCAGGACTTATCGCCCCTACTTCAAATTAGAATTAGAATTAGAAACTAAGCTAGCCCAAACCACCATTAACTCTCAACTTCATACTAAACTACTTGGTGACATAAATTACATAATGTAAAATTTTAGGGGATGAAATTTTCCTATCATGGATTGTGTCCTAGGATAATTACATGTCAATTTGCTTAATTTCGGTGATCGCTGATAAACACCTAGTTATACTACGCTACGAGCGATACTAGCAACGTTCTACACGGTCAGTACTTGGATGGGTGACCGCGGGTGGCATTTTCCAACTGAGCGCTACCGTGGCTTGGACGACACTTTAAATTGTGGGTCCCGGTAGTTTTAACCGTTTAGCCATATCAGTAGCCTTCAGGCGGCCTAAAAACTCTGACACCCGGCCTATACGAACTTACTTATGTCAATTAGCGGTGCTAAAGCACAATCTGAAAATCTATCGTACAAGATTGAGATTGGAGGGACATCTGTTAAGTGTTAACTGTCTGTTTGCCATCTTAGCGTAATGAAAGTAATTTGCACGGTCTTTTATATCAGAGTACCTTTTAAGTGCTCGAAGAAAATGGGATACTTACATAACTGCATTTGATAAGTCTCGCATGGTAATAGGCTGTATTAGAATTGATTATTCGACCAAGATTTCTCCCTAGTGTCCATAGACACGAAGTTAGCTTCCATATTTCATGGCTGTCCCTTCAGCCTCGCGTGCTCAACTCCCATGATCCAGTTTGGACCGGTTTTGAGAATTAATGCGGCATCATAGAGCACAGTTCTTGGAAAAGCAGTGCACGTCTGTTCATGTCGTGCAGTTTCTCATTATAGGTGACGTTCGACGCGGCGAGAAATGGCGCACTTAATATGCAGCTGTGGATTAAGATAAACTAATAGTAGGATTAGTACAATACTAAGTGTTGTATTATTTATTTATAGAGAAACAAGCAGCATAAGCTGATGAACGTGGAATTATTCACATTTTCACTCTGCTACAAAGATTTGCTTTTGTGATTAATACATCTTGTCTGAACTTTTTTAGCAGAAATGCGGTGTAGGCTTTGATTTATTAAGTATCTGTCTAGATACCGAATTGGCTGAGCAAAACGGCCCAAAAATATGGTCTTTATATGGTGCCTATCCATACAAATTTTAACAGGTTAGACATATGAAGTACGCGCAAAATGTCATTATCAAAAGGTAACTTGTTCACAATAGCTATTTTTTAACTCTATAACAGTGGCCAAATAGAAATGTCATATCTGTTCTAATTTATCAGAAATGCAAACGCAGATATAAAGAAGGTTCCTACTTCCAAGACAGGTCACGAAGTAAAATCCCAAAGATTTTGCTTTTGGAATAATTCGAATAAACCAGGACCTCATTTTGCTCAAAACTGTTCCACCAACATTACTAACCACAACTCGATAGTGATAAAACTAAATGCAATTAATCGAATACATTCGCTAAATCAGTTGAGCAATCGATTACAAAAGCTCAATTAAAAGCTCATTAGGGAAGCTTGTGTCCGTATCTGGCATACCGATCGCACCTTACGTGTCTGGCCGCGCTGGCGAGTGCCGATGAACAAATAATTAAGGATTCCTTCTATATCGGATCTGCATAACGAGCTAGTGCACGCAGGCTATAGGAGTCTGCACACTAAAGTTGGGAAGAGGGTTATGCTCACACTGGTCCACGCGATGCGGCGCGGATGCAGACTCAGCGGCAGTACGAGTATGTGTTTACTCTCCTATGAAAATACAGAAGCGTTGTAAGTTTGACGTGTATGTGACTGTGAGCTCTTTGTTTGATGAAGTCGCCTGCTAAAACGTATGTGTAAATTCTTGCGAACCGAGTAAAATCAGGAGCAATCATTGAAAACCTATTTTTAACTGCGGATGGGATGGCATTGTACAGGATTATTTATAAAAGTAATTTTCTGACAATTTAAAAATTAAAATCTAAATGTCTAACTAACATCATATGTTACCAGGTGTACCAGGCTAGCGAGTGTCAGCTGTCGATGGACAATAAACAGAAAAGTTGTAAGATTAACGTGTAGATCTATAAATCTAACTGACATCATATCTTTTGCTTGTGTTGCACACGTCTGCACACACTGCAAGTTGGGAATCAAGTGATGCTCACGCTGGTCCACATGATGCATTGGTGCGTGGTAGAATCTTATCGAACTTTAAGCTGAAATTTGTATTGAAGCACTACACCCCTATATTACTTCTACACACAGTACAACAGCCAATGCCGATTAGGTACATTCTGCTTGCCGTAGAGCTCCGAAATATATTTTTATTTAATTTAGCTGCACAATGACGTAGATTTGAGTGATTATGTTGCCTCTTTGCGCACGTTTCTCCATCGTCTCGCGGATCACAGCGTTTTACAGACCAGTGTAAGAACGGCCATAGATTTTATTTGCATTGCAATACTTATATGGGTGTCGTCAGGATAGGCCGCCTAGCCATTGGACAAAATGAACAAAGGCATTTTCGATAGCGTTATATATTTATTAAAAAAAACAAACTGTAACTACCCTTTGATCATTCCAAAATAGGATATTTGAAGTAAAATATTAAAATATAGACAGACTTCTGTTTTACTTTCTACACATAATTTAAACTTTTTGAGCATAATTACCTACTAGCTTTCCTCGTAAAATCGCTCGGCTGATTTCAATTTGGCCTGAATTGTGGCTTCTAATTTTCATGACAAAGAACCGAGCTCACACCACAAACGCGATCATAATTAATTGCGAAAATTGAATAACCACGTAGGTTTATGCAGAGATGCATTTTGTGGAAACTGGCTTGGAGATTAACTTGTTGACAAGGATAACATAATTTTCTAGTTTCTTCTTTAATTGAGTTTTCAAGATTATGTTGTGATTAATACTACAACTCAATAATAAGTAGATTACTTCGTTCATCGACTTGGCATTTTTCTGTTTTAAATATTGATGTTTCTGTTCATCGATGTTGGGCAAACAACAGATGAAACTCACTCTTGGGATGGGTGAAAGCAGATGTTGAATTTAGGTATGTTTGAGCTGTACCATGGTTCGGTCGGTTGACATTTTTATGGCATTTGTTTGTTTCAACAGCGAAGGTGTTATAAAGGTTTAAATAAATCCTGAATAGGTAATCCTCCGACACCAGTATTTAACCACACCACCACCACTATTAACCACTTTTAATTTTTCCCTTGTATAAAATGTGAATTGAAGACTATCTGAGAAAGTTTCATAAAGTACATAAACAATCCAATATGGCAGTCTAGAAAGAATAGGTGTTCAATCTGGTTTAGCAACTGAAAATATTTACTTCCATTGGTCAATTAATTTAAATCCGAAAGTAAATTCACAAAGGGACGGTAACTCGCTACACAAACACAATTCAAAGAGTTATTTCTAAGTGAGTGAATGCAAAAGTCTTCGGTTGGAAGCTTGGAAGGCTTCTGTTCTAAGGCTAGTTAGCACTCACAATAGGCACAGTTGTCTATAAATATTGGCACAGGCATTGACATATCAGAATAGATATGTTTTACCCGCTTTTATTTTCGTAAGAAGAAAGCAAGGCAAATGCCGGAAGTTCATTTAGTCACACTGGAAACACTGTTGCGGCATATTGTTCCCGACAATAAAATTAATTTTCCATTCAATTAATGCATCAAATGGTTTCCGGAATACACAATTTATGCACTATTATCGTGACATAAAATCGGCCAAGCACGAGTTGAACTCAGTATGAGGGGTTCCGTACCGTATGGGAGCCCCTCAGCAAAATAATCACGTTTGTTGTATGGTAATATTAAATATAAAATATTTATATTATTCTGTTTTTAGTATTTGTTGTTATAGCGGCAATCGAAATACACCATCTGTGAAAATTTCAACTCTCTAGCTAATACGGTTCATGAGATACAGTCTGGTGACAGACCTTAGTCTCTAAGTGACAGACAGACGGACTGCGGGGTCTTAGTAATAGGGTCCCGTTTTTACCCTTTGTGTACGGAACCCTAAAAACTATATTTTTTTGGGATTTTTGGCAATTCGTGCTTTATTTTTCGTTGATAGGTCTTTATACCTACCTTATACATGGTTATTTATAATCAATTAGCATCCTTTCAGGGGCTTATTCTGTACATCAAAACTAACAACTTTTGTTCTACGACTTTTATTAATTCTCAACAAAAAGTTGTTCCATAGAAAAATATCGTTCACCCACGACCAAATGTATGGAACAGCTATTTTTTTTTTGAGTTTTGAATAAAGTCGCAGAACAAAAGTTGTTAGTTTTGATGCACAGAGAGGATGCTAATTGATTAGAAATAACCCTGTATATAGAACGTCATTGGATACAAGTTAAGTCTTTAGCTCCGATCGTTTGTTTGACGGCACTGTTACCAGAAAAATGGCTTTTTCTTTTCTTACTTCCAGTTCCAGAAAAGGCTTCAGTCTCTTTGTGTCATCAGTTTGTTAGTTTAGTAACAATTGTGCCTAAAATTGTGTCTATTCTTGCTTTACGCCATTTTACGGACATCAGCATGAGTAAGAAAAGAATAGTTTATTATATGTATCCCCATGTTTGCAAGGATCAGAGAGCTGCACAAACCTCTGTGATGTAACTGAATACTTTAGTATAACCATTTATTTGTATGAAACGAAGCTAATTGACACTTTTAGACGTAGCTATCGTTTCAAAAAAAAATGGAAATATTTTAGTCATGTGAAGACACATCGCACGACACTAAAAGACTGGAGAAGTCGAAACCGGCATGGAACGTAAGATTATCATCTTTAAAAAAACTAATTAGTAGTTCTCCGAACAGTAGACTTCGCCACCTATATCTTTAACTGAATCTTCATAAGCCAATATCTCGACTCGCTCTTGACCGATTTGGTTCATACTCGCAAACTTCCCCCCCTTTTTGAGAAAGGTATCAAATCAAAAATCGCCGACGACAAAATATAAGTCCAATAATAGGCTCAATTATAAAGGCGCCATCGTTAATTTAATAGCAACGTAAAAAGTGTTCTCTTTATCGAATGCCTAAAGTGAAAAAGTAACAGAAATATTCCAATTAGCTATTATAATTACAATGGCGCCTTCATAATTGGGCCTACTACCTATATAAAACCTGTGTACAAGTTGTACCAAGTTTCGTCGAGAATTAGCTACAACTGATATGATTGGTACTTATAATTAAGTAAATAAATAAATTTCTTTATTTGTTCTAACATCAAATGAATAATATGGTACTATTAACTAAACTAACATACAGTGGGCCTTATAAAATCGCAGTTGAGATAACGTTAAAGTACCATTAGAATACTTGAACCACGTATTAGGTCTCATAGGAGCCTGTATGGCAGGGTACAAATTATCTACTGGTCTTTTGACCGTTTTGGTGTAGTTGAGGTTTATATGTATACACTTCACACTTGATTCAGAGGTAGGTACACCTTTTTTATATACTAATTTAAATGACTTTTACATTACATAGGTTTATTTAAATATTAAAAACTAAGTATCAAATTATTTTTGTTATACTTATTTGCCAGGTTGTATGTTTTTAATTAAACCTAATTGTTAAACAATAAGACATACGAGTAAGTACCTATCATAAAACTATTGCAGGTATTGTATTATATATCCCATAACTAATTCCCTTAGTAACACTAGCACACAGCACACTGATGGGAGCCTTTTCGTCGTGGTGTTTTAACATTCTTTTATACTCGATTATCTTGTTAACTCAAAGCTAACATACAGTAGGCAACCATGTAATGGATACCGGAAATAGACACAAAGCTCTTTACTTATTGTTCACTTCATAAATTTTGTTATCAAAAATCGTACAATTAAAAACGTTATCGTTTTATTGTAACAGCTCTATTTAAGAAAGGCATATTTATATTAAAGGTAAAGATTTAAAGGTATATTTATATTTCAGGCAGTATGTAGTCAAACGCAAACCTATACGAAAAAAAAACATTTTACACTATTTGACCGCGCATTTCATAACTGGCACCCCATGCTGGCACCTAATTGAAAAACCACCCAAAATTATCATATACGTCATCGGTGAGAGCTTCGCCTTTGTAGCGATTCGATTTTTTTTTCTATAAATAGTTTTTATTACCAGGTACTACTATATATATAAAGGCGGCGGCTAAAGAATATTTACCAAGGCAGCAATATTTTTGTTAGAAATTATTTAGTCTCTTCTGATAGATCTCTAAACATGTCGGTAAAATGGTGATTTTTTGTGATTTTGAAGGGTCATATTTCATATAATATTTAATTATAAAAAAGAAAAGAGAGGGTAGTTAAAATAGCTAAATTAAATTTTATCATTTCCCAAGAATAAAACAGCGTTATACGTTTGTATGGAAAATTACGGATCTGGGCTCTTAATATCGGTGTTCTTTCCTCCGCGCCTCGTTACCAACCCCCAATTTAAATATCACCAAAAAGTTCCCATATCCATCACCCAGATCACCGAATTTCACCGAATTCATCGAAGCATCCTAGCAATTTTCAAAGTACCTTATAGGTAACTGGTACTTTTCTAAAGAGCGTTTATAAAGGTAAATTGGCCGGTACTCGTGAATAAGTCGAGTGGGAGCGTGGTTAGGGCGCAGGCTGCCATTGGCGCTCCTTCGCCCGCGCGCCTCGTAACGAGCACCCAATTTAAATACCAACAAAAAGTTCTCAAATCACCACGGATTTACCTCGACCAGTTCTCGTGTAGGCGGACTTCTTGTGGCACTGTGGTGAGAGACACGAGCTGAAAGCGGATTTTGGTTCGTGTTATCAAATAACGTTTGGAGTGCCGTAATAGCAAAATAGCGTTTCCTTCTTTTCGTACTCTTCATATTTTTAATCAGCAAGGTCAATAAATCATAATTATTTATTCGTAAATGAAGGTAGCTTTCACTATGTACTATCTATTTTGTTGCCGTGTCTGTTCAGTCTTACCTACCGCAATTTTCGACCGCCGCTGGCCCAAGAAGTTGCGTACATATTAATTGTAAGTTTGATGTGTGTAAGTAGGTCACAGGCGTAGTAAAATGGAAAGAATAAAAAAAAAATCAAAAATGCAAATTCAAAATTATTTATTGTCACAAGATACAAATTATACAATTTTTTATGCAGACACTATACCCCAAACTGGGTACAATAATGCGTATCTTGGGGCTTAGGCATTCTCGCTATGTAAATGTGACAAAAGAATTTTATTGAAATAAACATTTGGTTAAAAAAATAAATAAAATTGGAATCAACCTTAATCAATAAAATTAGAAATACGAATAATGTATAAGTTTACAAAATTTCAAGTAAAATGTCAAACATGAAATTAAACGATTAATTTAAAGAGAGAGAGAGAGAGAGTCGAGTCCTACTGAAGCCAAGGCCAGTAAGTCAGTATTGTGATATTGAAATTATTTTAAATGACAATTAAGGTAATTTTCTAAAACAGCCGATAGTTTCAAGGTAGAGTTATACCTTGAAACTTTCGGCGTAAAGACGTATCAAGTTGTTCCGTGTTGTTACCAAAACTCCATAGAGGCCTCTAGTAAGGTCTCCACTGCTTTACTGAGGTATTACTTGGACGATATTTGGACATTACCGCAACTTTATTGAACTATGACGTGACAACGACAGTGACTATTTTGATAAAATAGTGAAAATGATTAAAACTTAATACTTGACACTGGCAAAAGCACAACAACGCGACGCCAAAACAAAAAAGAAGAAGAAGAAATTAATGTGATCTATATGGTTCTTAGACAGAGTTTCATATGAAAATCTGACAAATTTTCATCTGTTTAGAGAGCAGTACAAGCATAGTCCTATGCTGTAGTTTGTTTTGGACTGGTATGATTCAAAATTCTGTATAGAATCTATTACCGACATGCGTCTCGCGTAAAATTATTTCTCGTCTGTCTAAGTCGAATAAGTAGGTATTAATGTACAATGTACATAGTAAGTCGTCCGCTTCAGCAGTTGACTTGAGGGCCGATCACGTGGGAGGTTGTAACGCTACATGTGAACGCATCTGCATCGCTCCGGGGTCAACGAACCCCACACGCTTGTTTAACGAACAACGTGAGAAGGTCATGAGATTCGGCAACTGCCAATATTCTTGACCGTTTACATTTTGAATTTAGAATACACACTCGTTCGTTTGATTTTTTAAGTTTGGAATTAGAACTCGTTTTTCAAATGTTTTCGAACGAGTTCGAGGCTAGCATAACTTATTATTAATATGTGTGTATTAAGGTCTTTTATGGGTTTAATTTTCAAAGTCTTAGTAGTGTAGTAGCGTAGAGTAGGTACCTAATCATTTTTGGTTAAAATAGATAAAAATGATAAGTAGGTTTGTAATATTTAATCATAATAAACATGTAAATATTACTCGTAACGTAAGTCAAGAATTAATATATCATGGCTCTCTATGCCCACGTGTAAAAAGATTCGTGATCATGGAGGTACCTTAACCAAACCTATCTTTTAAAGTGAAAGCTCAGAACATAGATTGCTTTCAACGAAATTATACTACAAGACACGTCTGTCTAACTTTACGTTTTAAATTACTTAAGTACCTACTTGTAATAATTTAAGCACGTAAATTAAGCACAAAGAAAATGTTTCTTTGTGTGAAGTTTCTTATTTGAAATGGAAGTAGTTTGGTCGTAAACCCTGTCTTTCCAGCTTCGTGTTCAGCGATAAAATGATGTTCATTATAATATTTATAATGTCTGTGCACTTGAGAAAAATCGTACGTTGGGAAGATAGTTAGTTAATTATTTTGAAGGATCTAGCCACAAATCCTCCAAGGCACCTAGTTGTTTATTTTAACTTTTCGAGAGCTCATATTAGTTTCTCATTGGTTGCTTTTGTCCACCACCTTCTTTAAAACAGAAGTTAACGCGTATATATAGTGTTTTTTGTGATCCTGTATTACCTTGCCAGCTGATTTATCCGCGTAGTTTGAAGACAGATTTATGACTCAGTAATTTTCTAGAATTCAGTAGTTTTCAAATAGTTAAAAAAAAATGAAAATTGTGGGTTTTATAGAAAAAGGAAAATTTCAACTTTTGCGGGTTGTTTTAGGTTTGAAGCCGATTATTAATATGCATTTGGTTGTTAGATTTTTTTACAAAAAATATTTATTTGAACACGGTTTTGTCGATATGTTTGTCAAACTGAGCTTTTTAGAGTTCCGTACCCAAAGGGTAAAAACGGGACCCTATTACTAATACTCCGCTGTCCGTCTGTCTATCTGTCTCCAGGCTATATCTCATGAACCGCTATAGCTAGAAAGCTGAAGTTTTCACAGATGATTTATTTCTGTTGCCACTATAACTAAAAATAGAATAAAAATAACATTTAAAGGGGGCTCCCATACACTGCCGTTTTTCGTTTGAAATCAATAATGGTAACAGGTAGATGTTTGAAATATTAACAAAACATTTAACTGCATGCTTACTTAAATAATAAATAAATATATTAAAATAAATATTTACGGGGAGCTCCCTTACAGTACGGAACCCTTCGTGCGCGAGTCCGACTCGTACTTAGCAGATTATTTAATAATATCTAAATTCTGAGACTGATGAGTTGTAGGTACATTGTGTGGGTATGTGACTTGTGTGTAAGGAAAATTCCACCTAAATATAGGTAGGTATGCCTTACAAATCTGACTTTTCTAAACAAAGCCCACGTAAAAGCCTAAAACTAAAATTCTACGTTTTAAGTACAACACATATCTCCTATAGCCAAAGGTATAGCTATAGCGCAGTATGTAGCTTTTTTAGGGTTCCGTACCCAAAGGGTAAAAACGGGACCCTATTACTAAGACTTTTTTGCTCGCTATTAATAACGTCAAGAGGAATAGCGTTTCCACACGGTACGGAACCCTACGTGCGTGAGTCCGACTCGCACTTGGCTGATTTTTTATAAGTATAGTTCAGAACCTTCAGAAGGGGTTTGAACAAATAGTGCTGGCAAATTGGCTACAGCCCACAAAGCCCACAATAGAGCGCAACAAGACGACCTGGGGGAATTCCCTGCAAGATTGGTTTCGACCGTGGTACAAAACAACCTTGTATTTAAGTTATAGCTAGAGATGTGCTAAGATATGCATCGAATTGAATATTTTATAGACTGTTGTTTAAACACGTTTGTATAGTTATTTGTTTAAACGGGTAAGTGCCCGTTAACTACAGTAAAATACAATAAAACTATATATTTAAGGTTCGTACGTAAGGTTCTACATTAAATGTTCGTTATAATTAATTGAAATTAATTGTTCATTTCGTTAGCTATCATGTCTTTTTGAGATCTATAGTGGAAGCCTGTGACCAGTAGTGAGCGTCTTATGGTTGGCTGATAAAATGATGATTACAAGTGTAGAGCCTCTTTTCATTAAGAAAATTTGTCTATTTTTTTCTAGTATTCAAATTACTTATCGTAGTAATTGTTTATAATGATGGTCTAAATCACCCCCTTTCTGCTTCGTACAATAATTTAAAACTTTATGAAATAACCTTGTATATTGTAGTTCTATGTTTCTACCAAGTATTAATATGATCATCAAATATTACTATTGATTAAAATAAGCTATAAAATGGCCGTGGATAGCTTAAAAGTGTAACATTTTGATGAATATGGCGATAACATAATAAATGCGCATTATCATAATTTTCAGTACCAAATGCGCTACTATTAGATAATAATTAAAGTAATTGGTTATATTTGCATATTTTATTTTAAATATTTATAGAATATTTGAATATTTGAACCACATCTCTATTGCAGCTTAAAATATGGTGAATATAAAACTATTTTTACTAGATGAGATAACAGATAAAACATTAAAATTCACGCATTTGATTTCCATAATACAAAAATATTTGATGATTTAGATTTAAAACGTAGTAAAATAATAATACTACGAGTATTTTTTTTTCTAACTTGCTTTTCAAAAATGTGCACCAAATTTATAAAACTAGTTTACAAGCTTTTATTTAGTTTCATACGTTGTCTGTCTGTCGGTAATCAAATCTTGCAAGTTATATTTGATCCACTTCCCGGTTTCTGATTGAGCTGAAATTTTGCATACATGTGTAAATCGCGTGACAATGCCATATTATGATAACATGGTGCTTATCTGATGATGAAGCTGGAAGGTGGTCAAAGCAACTTCGAAATGAAACGACAAAACCTCATCGAGTTTGAGTTCATTTGAATGGTCTTGGCGAGTAGATTGTCTTGGACTTAGACCCCTGGTTACCATCGTAACCAGGGTATGACGATGGAGCTTGAAGGTAGTCATAGGAACTGTATAATGAAACGACGCAATCCTATCGAGTTTCGACTTGTTTGATTCGTGAAGCTTGTTTTAAAATTTTTTTTTAATTTAATTCATAAATCAATAGTTATATAATCAAATACCACAGAGTTACAAAGAATATTGCACACATACATTTATAAAATTATACAAATACTACTTGTTTATGTTAGGTTTTATTTAAAATTAAAACAAGATACTCTATGTGCAAACTGTGCAATGTGATTTTTGCATGGAAAAGAACAAATCCATCGTGTTTGTTTTTTCTACATTGACACGAGATATACACACATTTAACACATTTTTACAGACTATACAAAAATAACAGCGTAATGAGAAAAATACTGGACAAGATAGTAATTAATGAATTAACTAGCTAAGCAGTAAACATGACATGCGTTGTGACTAGCGTAAACTTTTATTTGTACTTATGAGAGCTTTTCATTTCGCATGTCAATAAAATGAAAATTACACGCGTTAATTAAAACCAAATGGACGAGTTGAAATATTGACAACTTTCCTATGTTTATAATAAAAATTTCGTTCGATGACAGTGATAATTATTCTAGGATATTATCATAATCATCATTATGACCAATTTGTAAATTACATTCAAATAGATTTATTTGCGACAATTAATGTATGGGAACAGTTTTTTCTGTCACCACTAGGTTGGCCCCACAGTCACTTGTTATCCTAGCATATTATATATTTTGCCTACATCTAGAAATACTTCCGTTATCCTACTAATATTATAAACGCTAAAGTTTGTGAGTATCTTTGGATGTTTGTTACTCTTTTACGAACAAACAGCTAAACGGGTTTAGATGAAATTTGGTATGGAGATAGCTTTGATAGGATATAGCTTAACTTGGATTAACACATAGGCTACTATTTATCTCGGGCTAACGCCGGTAACACCGCGGGGTGCAGCTAGTATACTATAAATGCTCCTAATTTTTATGTAAAGTATACGGGTTACAAGTTTATATATCGACTCGCTCTTGACCAATTTAGTTCATACTCTTGCGAGTATTAAGATATAAATATTAAAATACCTTGGGAAATATTGTAGAAATCGGCTGATAAATAGCGCGACCAAATTTTTCAGGAAACCAGCTTTTTCAGGAAATTTAAGTTCGAACTAAATGTTAATCAGATACTTGCTGATGTTATTCTATTTCACTATTTTTCTTGTGTTAAAAATAAAGTCGAAATACCGTGGTTCTCAAAATCTACCAAAGTTAAGCAAAGTTAATTTTCAGTACAATGATGCTATTTTTCTTGTATTCAAAATAAACTAAAATCCATGAGTCTCAGGAGGTTACATCACAAGTAGGTTTGAAGGGCAATGATGTAGCTCATAGAGATGGTAACATACTGGCAGCCCATTCCATTCAATTCAATTCTTTATTTCCTTAATAAATAACATTACGGTTTCCATCAATACGTTATTTATTTTACTTTTAATACTTATCATCTTACCATACTTATCTTACCATTCGTTTCTCCGTCACGACTGCGATCCGCCTGCCCTTTGTTGTCTGATAGAAAATGTACAGAAAGATCAAACACAATAAAACATTGAACATTAAAGGCTACCCAATCTGGGGGCGCGGTAGTGCCCCTGCCAAGACGAGTCAAGCGAAGCAAAGCGCAAGGGCACTACCTATTTTCTCGGAGCGGTTCGCTGATTTTTTGAATCCTCATAACTTGGGTTTGGAGTATACTAGGTAAACGAAATTCTCTGGATATTATGTCCATATTAAATTTAACAAAAATACAAAGTTCCCATCGCATAGCTTTTATAATTTAGATTTTATTGCCATCGAAACATCCAAGCCGCATAGGTATATTGACTGCTAGCCGACCCGGTGAACTTCGTTTCACGTAATATCTTTATAAATTATAGCCTATGTGTTATTTTGATGTATAAACATTACTATTGCAAAGTTTCATCTCAACCCGTTCAGTAGTTTTTGCGTGAAAGAGTGATAATGATGATAATGAAAATGTTTTTTTCGAAACTTAGTAATAGTAACTAATATCCTTACATACAAACTTTCGCGTTTATAATATAAGTAGGATGGTGTAAAGATTGTGAAGTAAAGGCTTGTAGAGTGAGAAGCTTGGCCTTACATGAGATCTGATAATTGTTTGCTAGTGCAAACTGTAGTCTCGTCTTGGCCCTATATTACATGAAAATGCTTTTTGTTGGATGTTTGTTTCAACGTTGTCTGAGTGTCATCAGAGAAACAGGTGAGTAAGTGAGAAAAAAAAGTAAATTCTGTACTTATAAAATATCAAAAAACACTATAAAATAACTAAAACTAGATGGCACTGTCGCGTCATCTTCAATTCTATCCTACGCATTTGGAATAAGGATACGCTCTTGACAAATCCTTTCAAAATTCATTCTCACTTCAATTAATCGAATGTACCTACAAATAGTCAATTTCACTTATATCTTTTGTGGTTAGGGTGCCGTTTGTTGCTATACTGTGATTGCTTTCGGGACTTCCATATCAATTAAGGAAACACTAGTGGACACGAACTAGTCTTCAGGCGTAGCTTAAATAAATCATATCATCTGTATTATTTGAAGAAGAGATAGCTTCTGTGATAAATATGTAGTAGGTATAGTGATTAAACGTTGTAATATAATTTTGTTCATTATTATTTATTGAACAAAACTATACCCAAAACGGCCGCGTAATAAAAGCGCAGAAGCGTTTTCTCTGTAGTAAATTTTGAAAAATACTATTTGATGCAATTTATTAACATAACAGTTCTTTGAACTACCTTATCATCATCATCATCTTGCCCTTATCCCACTAGGTGGGGTCGGCACAGCACCTATCTTTGAACTATACAAATTGTAGTGCTTTTGTGTTTTTTGTACGCCCAAGTTTCCTAAAAATTTGATTCAAATGTTTCAACCTATATTTCATTTGAGTGCATAGTTTTTTTCAGTTTTACTACCAAGAAGCATTAATTTTGTATAGACAAATTTATATAAATCTTAGTCTTAGATTTACAAAGATTATTCTGTGTTGTCCATTATCGGATTATAAGTAAACAGGGACTCGTATAAAGAGTTCCAAACCACAAGCAAGGATTAGTGCGGTAAAGTTACGGTTAATAAATTTATAGATTTGCCGCTGTTTTCCAATTATGAATAATTAATTTGGTTATGAATGGACAGTCGGTAGCAGAATGGATAAGTTATGTAGTTAATTATATCCTGTCAGGTAATTTCGTTTAATTAAGAGGGAAATGTTTCTGATAATTAACATTTTACAACTTTTGTTCAGTGAATTAAAAATCACATCACATATCGTAAGGAAATAACAGTAAAAGTAGAACTTTCAATGTTTGAACCTTTATTCAATCATAATTTTCCACAACATATTACAACCTGCTTCGGAAAAGTTACATAAATGTTAAACGTGTGAAAGGAATGTAAGTATCTTCATAGAGATAAATAGATAATACTCGTTATAAGCTACATGACATGTTATGTTATCTGTCGAATAAATAACTTTAAATAAGTAGTAGGGTAGATGCACCGGTTGTGGCCATATTAGTACCATTTGTGGCCACTTTGAACTTTAAGGATTAAAAAGACAATTTTATGTTAAAATAAAATTATTTTTTAAAATTTTTAACATGTAGAATCAGACGAACAATATTTATGGTTATTACATTGCTTATAATTATCATTTATGCAATAATTTTGTCACCAAATGGCCACAACCGGTTAAGTGGCCACAACCGGTACACCCACTATATGTAATCTTCTCGAAGTCCAACTCGACCAACACTCGACTTCATGGAGGAGCATCTTGTTAAAAAATTTTCAGTTGTTGGCCAAATAAAGAAGTCTTCTAAGATTAGCCCATGTTTAGCCATAAAATTGAATTTCAAGTTCAGTGTTCTTTTTCTTTATTTTGGCGTCGCATGTTTTATGCATTTGCTAGTGTCAAGTATAATATTTAAATATTTTTGATATTTTAACAAAATAGTTACAGTCGTAATCATGCCATAGTCCAAAAAAGTCGCGGTCCAGTTCAAGCATAGTCCAAGTGACATACCTCAGTAAAGCAGTGGAGACTTTAATATAGGCGTCTATGGAGTTTTGGCAACAACACGGAACAACAAGATACACCACATTATATTACTTGCCTACACTCATCCACGTAATTGTGCTCATAATCAACGAAATACCAATTTTTTTACTAATTATTTATTACTGATAAAAACACACGTTTTACAAAATAATACAATGCGGTGGTTCCTGCAGTTTTCATGACATCATTTGTCCACCTTGTAGGTGGAAGTCCTATGTTGAGCTTGCATTGAAGAGATAATACGATCTAAATAGGTACCTGCCTGTACTTCACTATAAGGGTGCCTGTGCTTATTTTGTGCTATTTTTATTATGCCTGTAGGTACCTACTTTTCAGTTTCAAAACTGACTAAAAGTCAATGCACATCTCCTCTCTACGGCATGATATGATCAACTAACCTAAAAGATCTTCGCGACTTCTGCTTATAGGCAGTGTAACTATAGCTATGTTCATATACGAGTACTCTCCGGTTCTAGGGCCAATGAAAATACCTTAACGAGTTATACAATACACGAGGCAGGCAGCTACAAGGAAAATGGTAATGGTTGGCATGGATTCTGTTTTATGTTGCCTTAACTTCTACATAAGTTTACTTTCTTAATGGACGTACACGAACCATTACTTTACAATCTCGCACCTCAAGGTTTTGTTCTGCAAAAATACGAACGATATTATTTCTCATAGCAAATAGTTTCTTTCTATGATGATTACTCACCTCACCGGATGTTCACCAAAGAGGTGGATGATCTGATATGACTTAAAATATCAGGAAACACGCTGGATGCAAACCGCAGGTCTTTTATTAAATTCATTTTTCAAAGAGTTATTTTTATGATAACAAATTCGTCGCAGATGCAGGACTCGAACCTTGCGTCTTCGGATCACTAGCCCAACGCTCTGCCAACTGAGCTAATCCGCAGTACTGACTCCGCACCGAATTTTGTAAAGTGTTTATCATAATATTCATTTTTTATGAATGATTCACAAGATCTTACAGTCTGGAAATTAAAGAACATAATTTATGAGTGGCCAGCAGTGGTTGAGATGATTCTCCTTCTTATTCTATGTGGAGGCGATAGGTTCTGCACTTACGTCCCGCATGGGGTGTTTTGTGCATTTTCCCCTCCAGCGTCTACCCTAGAAAATAATTGAATAACTGCTCCAGTAGCTTGGATCGCTTATGAGATAGTGATGGCTGAGGTGTTGATGATTGGATTTTTTTCTGTGACATGGTTCTGTGTCTTTTTAGTTCTGTTGATTAAAAATAAAATAGGTGATTCAGTGTACATCAATCTATTTTAACGTTAATTGTGGTGTAAAAAAAGCCATTAGTAAAAGTAATAAAAATACTTTGTGATGTTAAGCTTACACTCTTAGAGTCTAGCTGCTTCTAAAGAAACAAAGTTGTAAAAGATGCGGTAGATTACGATTTTATTGATAAACTAGCTGCCCATCTCGGCTTTGCCCAGGTACGATTGGCTAAAGATTAATAGTAGGGATCCCTAATTTATTTAAAAATATAAAAAATATAATATAACCTATGTTCACTGAGGATAGTGTAGCTTTCCAACAGTGAAAAAATTTTTCAAATCAGTTCAGTACTTTCGGAGTCTATTCGATGCAAACAAACAATCAAATATTTCCTCTTTATATTATTGTATAGATAGCTTGGTTTTGAACTATATCTGTGCCGAAAATCAAGTCACGTGAAACCATTGAACACACCTTTGAATTTATAATATTAGCAAGGACGGTGTGTAAATTTGTTTGGGGAAGTAAAAACTTAAACGCTATACAAGCAAGTATTAAGTAGAGCCATACCCACTAAGATGAACTGTTGCCATGGGCGCTCCATTAATATCACCAAGAACTGGTTTCTCACAAAGAGCTAATAGCTTGGGTACAGCTTACCAAAAACTATTGTGAGGTTTAAAAAAATCGGGAACTGGAGAGTTTATTTATTTTCGTAAATAAAAGCTTAAAATGAATTTCACTAGCATTCGCAGATTTGTTTTTAAAGAAACTACTATCACAGTTTCTTTCGTAAATCTCAAAAAATTGACATTATAAAATTGATAGTAGATACTGTCTGTAAATTGAATATACCGTCCCTTTAGGAAAATCTTATGAATGAAAACTGTTCTTAAATAATACATTTATTTTATGTAGGCACATAAGACTTTTTTGTCTAGCTGTACATGAGCTCTATTATTTAATATCACGATGTGCCCACTTCTGTTATTAAAATTAAATATTCAGTGAACTTGTATCATTATATTTTCTATGTCGTAGTCTGTTAGTTTCCGTTAATTTAAATTAGATAAGATTTTATTATCTAACATCAGTAGGATATTGAAAAGAAATTAAAGCTGATTAGCTAGCTATGAAATTAGCTTGATACTAAATGCAAACAGGTTCTGGTATTTTTACATAAAAAGAAGTTTAGAACGCAATAAAAATGATGGACAGATTAATAAGCAATTTCGCAAAATGAACTCGAGAAGAAAATATAAGTTATCACACCTATTTGGAAAGTACAACTTAACTTGAAATTGAGAGGTTAATGGGCTCGATTTTCAAAGGCTTTGCGTTGACATTGACAGATTTAAGAGAACTAAAAACCTGTCTGGCTTTAATAGGACTTGTTTTTTCCTTTGTGATCTTATTGTGGTGTTTATCAACCATTATCATTACATTTAAGTCTGTGATTTGAAAGTTTAGAGCGCAAACTGCTAAAATAGTAGAATAATTTGTATTTTTTTAAAATGCCTGTGGTAGATTTTGTTGTGCAAACAATTGCTACCATAGAAATTGTTTTTTTTAACGTAACATCCGACGAATAGCAAGATTTGTGTCATTCTGTCACTAACATCATCGCTTGAAAATGGCTTTAAAGTGAATGTAAGTACTGAATTTTGATACAACTTTCCTTCTCGAAGGCTAGTTTTTAGCACATTGGCTTATTATTTCTCTGTCGCATACTTGAAATTCCCTTTTGCTTATGATTGAAATAAAAAAATAATAAATATTAGGGGACATCTTACACACGGTCTCTGACCCAAACTAAGCATACTCGTAGCTTGTGATATGGCTGCCAGAGACTGATATACTACATATACATCATTTTCTATCTACTATCATTTTAATGATTTTTATAAATGTAAAAAGTAATTATGTATTATTAATAATACCAAACCGTTATGAAATACTGTTGAAAATTAAATTATATTTGACTTACAGATATGTGCTATGAATAATGTTGACATGTAAATTAATTTTATGAAACAAACGAATATGAATATGAATACATATTTTAAATGCATACTTATATAGATAGTACCTAAATAACATCCAGACACAGAGCAAACACCTATGTTCATCACACAAATGTTTGCCCTGGGTGGGGATCGAACCCACGCCTCTTTGACCCAGAAGTCAGGGTCACTAACCACTGAGCCACCGAGGCAGTCGATTAGAGTCGAGGAAATAGATTTTAGTTTTAACTATAATTCGTGATAAATTGAAGCATTTGCAGATTTTAATAACAATGCGGAGAGATATATTAACATTATCGTACTAGGACACATTGCAATTAACATTTTCAAGTTTTTTCATCAATTTGTCTACGAAGATTTTTCATCAGGCTTAATTTCGGTTTTCGTGGCGTTTTAGAGTTTCCATTATATTGAGCACAGGTATTGAGCTATTTTCCAACCACGACGTCAATGTCTGACGCCTCCACTTTTTGTCAGCCTTTTTTAATCCATCACGCTAGACGTCAAGCTGCCTGACAAGCGGCTTGACGGCTCGAAAGGAAGTACTGATTGATTTACAAGTCCGATGCAAACAGGTTATATGGCTGGCTCTATTTAGGGGTCAATGAACCTATAAATATGATAGAATATACGTAGTACATTGTATACTATCTGTACTTGTTTTACTGTGGAATAGTACTACGGCTGAGAGTACAGAGACCTCTGATTATTTGCATGTGTCGTAACTATTGGAAAAGACGGACGGACATTACAACTGAAATCGTCAGGAAAGTAGTTGAACATGAACATGGATAGACCAAAATACTTTAGAGGAATCAGCTATCATTTTCTCATATTTTAGTTTTCAGATCTTATCCAAAAGAAAAACAGAAACCTCGAACAAGTATGTACTTAAATAAGTTGTAATTCTATGTAAAATAAAACTTTTGATTCGCAGTAAGACTGATATTTATGAATATACACTACACTATCTATATTATACGACTACTATACAAGGTTATTGGTAATCAATAAGCATCCGTTTAGGGGCTTATTTGGTAACTTTTGTACGGCTGGTACTGCAACTTTTGTCAAAACTAAAAAAAAACAGCTGTTCCATAAATTTTGTCGAGATTGAACGATATTTTTCTATGGAAACAGGAACAGCAATTTTTTTGACATTAGGATCATCGTTGTCGTCGAAGTCGTTGAACAAAAGTTGTTAGTTTTGATTTACAGAATAACCCCCTAAAAGGATGCTAATTGATACCAATAACCTTGTATATTACTATCCTATCTGAAATTTTCAACCTCCGAACAGCTTTTATATTGGGTATTATTTATTCTGCTGCACTGATATAGTGTATTAAAGATATAGTAAGGCTTGTATGTTGCCTCGGTCGGCGTTGTAGATGGTAATCTCTACTTTAATCATCTTAATTCAATCTGGAATGTACTCGTAGATAAATTGCTTACATATAAAAGTAAGTACAAGTAAATATTTTAAAAAATTCGTCCTACGCATTTCACATTTAAAGACTGATCTGATCTTCGTATCAGATTAATACTGATAGACATTTGAGCTCGGTAATTTTAGTAGTCATGATGGTTGAGTGATTGATGTTGTTGGTTAGCTTGATACAAGGTATGGGGTTCTGATTTTTGGAACAAGTCTGGATGATGCAGAAAAATAATGAGAATATTAAGTACTTCTTTAATTAAGATACCTACCTATTTACTTAAGATTTTAAGGCACTCATTTTGTATATTCGTGGAAAAACTGCATTGCGTCGGGATTTAATGATAGAAACATTATTATTAGTTACTTACACTTTTAGCTGCATTAGCTTAACAAGCAGCATTCGATTAATATTTTTCAGTAAAAGTTTTCACAACTTTCAATCGTAAGTAAATAAGTAGTTCAGCCAAACACTATCTAGCGATAAAATCTTCATTATTTTCATTAAGTACCTATGTGGTTTTAACATGAAATGAAAGAAGTAATATTTATAAAAGAAGTATTGGTAATATATAAATAGTACCTACAAGATGGTACTTTAGACGATACGAGCAAAGAACTGCACCGTAAGAAATTTAATATATTATAGATAGTGGCTTATACAATTCATAACTAACGCCATATAGCGGTAGTGCCTCCGCGAAAAATCGCACCGTACATTTTGTAGTTTTCCTCATGACGTCGTGAGCTATAAATAAATATGATTTTCACATAAATCACTCGGCGAGTAGAGTTTACTGACTTGTGCGATTTCTGCGAACGCCGCCGTAGATAGTTGTTGAGCAATTTGAGCATGAATGTTGCTGTCTGGAGTTTTAAAATTAGGATTGCCAATTTGTTGATTTCCCCAAGAATGAGAGTAATTTTGAAACAATTGGAGCTTTAAATACAATCGTTGCAAGTCTAGTCAATTTAAGACTATTGACTAGACTTGCACCGTATTGTTGATCATTTTTTTTGGGGTACACTGTATTTTAGTACATAAAAGCAATTTTACTAAGAGTTGGTAACTATACGGTAACGGTGGTTGGTACGTTGGTGGTAAAGATGCGACGCGATTGTGTTCATCGATACAAAGTGCGTCAAGAAGGTTCTAAATTTTGCTGAGTGCAGTGGAACGAGTTACCCTTAAAAAATTCCTCTTTACCTACAATTTAAGTTGTGTCGATCTTATTGAGAAAATTAGAAATATTGTTTTGTATTTTTATCAATTTTATGTCAGTTTTTCAATCTCTCAGATCATCAGCTTTGGGTTTACAAAGATACAGAACATTTTATACGGGACAAAACAATGAGGTGCAAAAAATCGGCCAAGTGCGAGTCGGACTCGCGCATGAAGGGTTCCGTACCGTGTTGGAGCCCCCTTAGCCCCATTCCTCTTGCCATCATTAATAACGAGCAAAAAAAACTCTTAAAAATCACGTTTGTTGTATGGGAGCCCCCTTAAATATTTATTTTATTCAATTTTTATTTATCTGCAATTTTTTTAACGGCAATGGAAACACATCATATGTTAAAATTTCAGCTGTCTAGCTATCGTGGATCATGAGATACAGCCTGGTGACAGACGGACAGACGGAGTTTTAGTAAGAGGGTCCCGTTTTTACCCTTTGGGTACGGAACCCTAAAAACAAAACATAAAACTACAAACAAATAAAATACCAACCAAATATGATACCTAAAGCTTAGACTGTCAAGTTCCTGAAATGCCGCAAATGCCAGTTAAATGGCAAATTGATAAGGCTAGGTTCGACCTATAAGCAACAAGAAGCGAAATCTCTGTGAAAAGATCATGCGGGCTGCGATAACTTGCTGGATCCTGCTTCATGCTATCTTATCTTCGCCAAACGGCACATTGAAGCACAAAAGCCATTGTTACCTAAGGTCGACCATCAGTTTCGTTTAGTTTGAGCTTTTGTCTAAGACTTAGCTTATAAACTGATAGCTGTAGCTGGCTGTTTCACCCGGTTTATTCGAGGAACTAATTTATTTTTTCGGTGTAAAAATCACTTTAAATACTTTTAAGTAGGATTTATCATTGCCATCATCTTTGGCAGGTAGGTCTAGCCCACAGCTCAAAGCAAAGATTCCTCCCCTTTTCGGTATTTTTAGCGTTCCGTACCCAAAGGGTAAAAACGGGACCCTATTACTAAGACTTCGCTGTCCGTCTGTCTGATTGTCTGTCACTAGGCTTTATCTCATGAACCGTTATAGGTAGAGAGCTGAAATTTTGTTGATGATGTATTTCTGTTGCTTGTTTGTTCGAGGGCGAGTCCGACTCGCACTTGGCCGATTATTTCTTGTCATTTTGGCGTTTGTCAGTAGTTTATCTTGAGAGTCATCACCTTGAGTCTACCGTTATGTTTTATGGATTTAAATTGCGCCATTTTGAATTTCAGTGAGATGTATTTGTAATTATTTGCTATATTAATATTTTCTTGTTAACGATTAATATTTTTCATGCACCTATTACCGATAGACAGTTTTTAGAACATTTTTAAATGCATTCTTGTATATTTTCTCGTATCGATCAATAACCCCACAATCGATGAATCACTCGACAGGACGATTTCACTTAACTCGATATAAATTTCATTCCAACGAATAAAAGCATCGGCCATCTTGGATATTCGAACGCAGGCCGTGCAACCGCATTCCAGCATTTATCTGAAAACAGAGAGAAATATCCTTACATACTTTTACATTAAATTAACACACGCTTTAGCACTATATTGCAGCAAAAAATAACTCCCGGTTTGTTCAAAATGCTAGTAGTTCGTTACTTTCTTACAGCGACATGGTGCTAAAATGGCCGAGGTACCTAATTGGAGTTCCAGTACTTTCTGCGAAAGAATTTACATCGATTTTAAAAGCTAACCGGTTACTTCCAGCTTGCGGATGTGAAGCGCCGATCTACTTGCTATATTTTAAACCGGTCAAATGCAGAATGAGATGCTTTGTTGCTATGCATGACCACTATCTGAAATTATCGAGAAAAAAAGCAAAATATTGTATATTGTGCAAATAAATAAATATTAGGAGACATCCAAAATGAAGAGATCCGTGGAAGAACCAAAGTTCAAATTCAATATATATCGACGTAGCATAGCGGATTGGCAAGTTGAAATGGCAGTGGGCAAGGCACATAGCTCGCAGGACTGATGACAGATGGGGAAAAGTTCTCGAGTGGAGACCACGTACCGGCAAGCGCAGCGTAGGACGTCCACCCACAAGGTGAACAGATAACCTCATTAACCGCAGAATCGTGCTGGATGCAAGCCGCTACCAACCAGTCTTATTGGAGATCTATAGGAGAGGCCTATGTCCAGCAGTGGACGTCCTATGGCTGAAACGACGAGCGAGGAGAAGACATCTTATAGACCGGTAAAACCTGATTTAACCGAAATATGACAACTACAGCATACTGCAGCTTTCTTTTAACCCCAGAAAAGTGGGATAGCATAAGATTTTAATCTATTTTACAGTGCTACCCACACTGGGTTTATCTCAAAGAGTTATTTTTGATATGAACATTCCATTTGCCGCAACCTGCAATTTTTTCGCTGATTTGAACCTGCATCTTTAAAATAAAATCCTGTAGTCGCGGCAAAATTTTAAATGTTTATCACAAAAATTACCATTTAAAATGAGATTTACTCAAATGTTTCTAACATGTATGTCAGAAAGAGGACCATATTGCTGTGCATAACAAATAATCGGCCAAGTACGAGTAGAATTTGCGCACGCAGGGTTCCGTACTGTATGGAACTTTTAATTTAATTATTTGTTAATGAATAGTTATGTACAATTAAATATTTTGTAAAAAAAAATTCAAGCATCTACCTGCAACCATTATGAGTATCGAGCTCAAAACGGTTAAAAAATCAGGTTTGTTGTATGGGAGCCCCCCGTAAATATTAATTTTATTCTGTTTTTAGTATTTTTTGTAATAATGGCAACAGAAATACATCATCTGTGAAAATTTCAGTTTTCTAGCTGCATTGGCTTATGAGAAACAGCCTGGTGACAGACAGACAGACGGACAGCGGAGTCTTAGTAATAGGGTCTCGTTTTTACCCCTTGGGTACGGAACCCTTAAAATGAAATAAAATAAAAAAGTGTATTCTAAATACTGGATAATGCTGTCTCTGCTGACCTGTCATGAGTAAACGGGACGCTTGTTATGAGAAGTATGTGTGACGCATTTGCTCGTCTCGTCACTCAATAAAAAGCAATATCTTTTTATAATTTGAAACCTAACAGATTCTGTTTTGCATATTTCGCGAGTGTTTTAGAAGAACAAGTTTTGTTGTTCAGTCGGATGTTTAGATCACCTGATATTCGTCCCTCGACGCTCGCCGAATTATAAGTATGATATTTTATATCACAGTATAGAGTAGAGTATATAGAGTATGGAGTCAGTAAATACTATAGCGACTATAAAAAACTGTAAATGTCATCGGACAATATAAGTGAAGAAAGCTCAGTATTTGCTTTTCTAAGCATTCGCTTAGAAAAGCAAATACTGTTTCGCTATGCAACATATTCATGTTGCATAGCGAAACTTATAGTATCTATATATTAACTTATGCCTTTCGAAATTTCAACCATGTTCAAATCGTGAAATTTTCAAAGTAACATTAATAAATTATTCTGTTAGAATGCCGCAGTACTAGAGATTATTGCAGTCTTTGGTTGAATATTTTATTTAGATATATTGGATTGTACTTGCAATGAATACAAGTTTGTTAGTAAAGTTAAATAAAATTCTCCATCTGTTATAGGTAACTCAATAAAATACCATTGCTAGACAACTAAAAAATGACAAAATAAAAACCTGATTTGTAAAAATAAAATTGTATTAAATATTCATCAAAGTAAAGTAATGATTTGCTTTATTAGAAATGAATAAAATATACAACGTAAACATTTTTGTGTAAACATTCAGTTGTAAGGTATTTCGCGGAAATGTCAAAACTCTTTAGAAGTTCGGCCTTCTACTTGTATAATACCTATGCAGCTTGTGATATCCCCGGGCCTGTGTGTCGGTCATTTCATTTATTGATTCCCATAAAAGCCGATAGCTACATCGAGCAAAGCGAGTTTTTTTAAGCATCCGTTCTAGAATTATTCCTATCAACTAACAATTAAATGGGCTGTCGCTGTCGAGCCAACCCGTCCAGTTATTTTAAGATAAACCACGATACGAGCATTTTATTTTGAACCAAACTAGTATTTTTAACCTCGAGTATGTGGAATGAATTACCAGCGCTCGCACGAAGTGAATGGCGAGTATGTAAGTAATTTCATAGCCACAGAGGAATAGTAAACGCAAACGTAAAATTCAGCGACAACCTTGAACGGAGGTGCCAACTAGCGTGAACTTGCGATTGTGCCGAAGGAAATAATGTTACTGGCTGTTTACAAAACCGGTTATTTCAGTGTCGTGGGATCGCCTGAAGAGGCAGGACGTTATTTACCTAAAAAAATAGTGCACGAAATTGTTCGTTCCAATCGCGAAAAGCTGGCGCACCCAAACCGGTCTCGGCATTCGAAGAAAGCCGCCATTGTGAGTCCGCCATTACGAAAATTCGGCCATGTTTGTTTCGCGGCGCAAAAACGCGGCAAAGTATCGGTGTCTAGTCCAAACCTAGAAACGTCGCTTGGTATTCCAAATTCAGATTTGAACACATGATTCGGATGAGTGCGTCTGGCGGTGCCGGTTTGAATATTAAGATGAGGTTTAGATGGCATGTGAGAAGCGTCGGCGGCGATCTTTGAACGCCCCACGTTCAGCCAGTCAGTGCCGAGACACCCTACTTAGCTAAATGTGGAGTTAAAAAAAACATTCAGTCAGTAAACGATACATATCTCAGACAGTCTTGTTCGAGCAGTGAAACACAGCGGTTTGCACTATTTACTGATTGAAGTCTCCCAGTAAACTCAATTAGACGAAGCTCGAACGCTTCCCGCCAAGTGGAAGGCTGTGACGGGCGGTGGCGCGGAGGCTTCGCGGCTGCCTCTGGCTGGCGGGCGGTCAGCGGTGACGTCAGGCGCGGGGGCGCGGGCGCGGGGCGGTCGACGCGGGCGCAGGCCAGTCGCGTCCTGCCGCCCAGTGCGCGCCGCACGCGCCGCCGATACCGCACGTTGCTCCTACTTGGCGGACCGGCGCGTACAAACCTGTCTATGTTCCCACTCTCCCCGCGATGCAGTTCCTTTTCGAATTCAGTTCTCTTTTGAAAGCTCTCGCGTAGCCGCCAAGTTGGAACAGTCGTGAGGCTTGCGAGCCCGCCTCCACCCTTGTCCGGGGCACCCGGATGCACTGAGCTACTTTTCGGCGTCAGGTGAGTTTTTTTTCTTTCGATTATCTTTACTGATGAGATTTTAGTTGTTTTTTAGGCTGTTAACATGTGTTACATTCTGAAAATTGAGCACGTTTTTATGCCTGTTTTTCTTACAAATTTGAAAAGGAGGGTAGTTTTACATTGGCAATCATAGTTTCTGGTTTTCTAAGCGTAAAACAGTCTATTGCTAGTATTTAAAAATACGTATAAATTAGGTACGTAAATGCTTCAAGAATCCTTTGTGAATAATAAATATTCAGTCAAATTTGAAACAAGTCTTTTGCGCTAACATGATTTCCTTGTTGCAATGACATAATATGTAAATTGGAGTAATTTATTTGATTAACAAACCGGACCAGGTGTTCGATATTAATAATACCTAACTCAAAAGAATCCAAAAATACAATCTACCTCAAATTATGTTTCTATTTTAATAGATGTTACAAACATTTATACGTATTAATGTTAGCGTTAAAATGTTAGCAGATTTATAATACAGAGTTTTCTACATTGCTTTAAAAAAATCTTTAGTATTAACGATAGTACGAGAACACTAGAATATGTGCAATCCTATATATACTTAGGAAAACAAATATCATTCGACCAAAACAACAACAAATTAGAAGTAGAGAGACGCATAAACAAAACATGGAATAGATACTGGTCTCTAAAGGAAATCTTCAAAAGCAGCATCCCAATGCGCCTGAAAAAGATAGCTATGGACTCTTGCCTACTACCATGCCTCACTTACGGGGCACAGACATGGGTATACACTGAAAACACACAACAGAAAATAAAAACATGCCAAAGAGCCATGGAAAGAAGTATAATGAGGTTAAAACTACAAGATAGAGTCCGTGCTACAGACATAAGAGCAGAAACAAAGGTAATTGATTTCCTACAGCATGCGCTTAAACTAAAGTGGCGATGGGCAGGCCACATGGCCAGACTGACAGACCATAGATGGACATTTACAACAACCAAATGGCGAGGACCAAAAGGCAAGAGAAGGAAAGGTAGACCAGTAACAAGATGGGCTGATAGCATCAACAAGGTGGCCGGCACTTCCTGGCTGAAGAAAGCAGCAGACAGAGACGAATGGAAAGCTCTAGAGGAGGCCTATACCCATCAGGGGTTCTCATCAAATAATCAATAAATCATAACATTTAAATATTACAATCTTTGACATAGTAAAATAATGAGTAATAAATTCTATATTGACAAATGTAATAATCTCTTAAAATGAATCATGACTTAACTTATATGTAACACAACATTTTTTGACAAAATTATCAGTTGTAAAATTCACTAATGAAAAATGTAGGTACCTATTATTGCTGTAAATGAATCATAACTGAAAATATAATTAGTGTGTTGACTAAAGTACTGATTACTATTAATAACTCCAATTGACAAATATAATAATGCAATATTAAACATAACCATAAGTATTTAACTATTTTATAAAATGTAATGGAAATAAAAGACAAATTAATATTATTTATGAATGTACTATTGGAATGATGAGAAATAAAAGGCTTTTTATTTTATTTTATATATTTTTATTACGAGAACACTAAAAGGCTCAAACTTAGCCTTTGAAAAACGTTAAGTGAAATTCTAAAGCATGGGAAGATCAATCGGTCCTTTAATCAATGTATTGAAATGTTGTTTCTAGTTAATAAAAAATAAATTTACGTGAATGTACCCTACACTGTTCCAGACGATAGACATAATTTGTTACAAGTTGCATATTAAAATGAATCCATACATAAACGCATACAGGTACATATTTATGGTACAATAATACCTATCTTAGAGTTTATTAAATTCTTTAGGAATCAAGCAAGTTACAAACGTGTCTTTCTTTTATCATATTTCATTCAATAACGCCATATATACATGTCTGTATCAGAATTCTATTGTTTTATACATCCATAAATATAAATGCGTTTTACACAGGGCTAAAAATAAACTAGAGTAGTTTTCCAAGTTATGGGCGTAAAAAATCTCACAGATTCAATGTTTTCTTGATTATCTTGATCTCACCATGTACCTTAAATATTTCCTACTGTTTTTTTTGTATTAAAAATAAAGTAATGTTTTATCTTGGGGCTCAGAAAGCTATACTAGGGTAGGGTGCTTAGGAATGCAGCTCATAGATTCATAAGACTGCAACCACTAGTTTAGTATCGAAACCTTTGTTTTTGTAAACGTCGTAGATTCCCGTGGAAATAAACTAGATTTAATACAAATTTTGGTTCCACAAATGGCTGTACAAGCTAGCCACTACTAGCCAGCATGATCAGGATCAAAGAACTCCTACCCCAATAGCCATGTGGTATTTTGGTGAAGTCGAACGTCGCATCCGGGTTCGTCGGCTCGCGGCGCCCACGGCAGGCCTTGACCGCGTCTTGCGCTTGCGCACGATTCTAAGAAACACTTATAGCCTTCAAATTAATATTCGTAGGTAGCACCGAAAATAATAACCTACGTTTTTCGAACATCAAATCACACCGACACGAATAAAACGACAGAATTATGGAGATAAAAGATGTAACAACGATGCTTGGAGTGCTTTCAATTCTTTGTTTATATATTTTGAAATAAACACTTTATTTGAAAGTTTTTAGCTACGTCGCGTTTGTCTTAACGTTTCTATACATAGAGGTACGAGTATATTGAATTCAACTCTTTATTTGATAGTCTTTAGCTATGTAGCGTTTGCCTTAATTCTATGTTAGTGTTAAATCACCCGGCCCATACGAACTTACTGTTAAACAAGTAATTTTAGTGTTTACCCCAAAATGGTACTTATGGTATGGTTTGATCTATAATTATGGTTTAAAATGTTTAAATACTAGTTTTAATTAATTGCCGATGTTACCAAAAAATAGTTTATTAGATAGTATCATTTTATACCCATTTTATAGATTTTTAATATCTTTTCTTAACAAATTTCTAAAATTCTAGATATTTATCATGCTCTAAATTGAAACAAAAAGAACCAAAAGCCGCACCTGTGTCCACGATACGGCACGATATCTGAATTTAAAACTCGAAACCGTTAAATTATGTCTTTAGTATGTAAATTAATCTATTTCGTCTAAATCTACAATATTTAGTATTTTTCCACAAATATTTTGGCACTAGATCGGCGAACAGAACAGGAATTTGAAAAGTTTTAGGTAAAATTTTAATTTTACATTTTTATTGTAGGTACGATTAATATTCATAAACTTATGCCAGTATGTATAAATTAAGAAGATTATCGAAATTATGAATCACTAGCGACCCGCCCTGACTTTGTCTAGATAGCCTTATAACTGTTTTATTAAAATGTTTTTGAAAATAGATGTAGTGGTTCCGTCCACATATTAGTTTAGATTTAATAGTAGTATAATGCATACAGTCAAACAAACAAATATAGGCGCTTTTACATATGTATATTAGTAGTCTAGATATCGAAGTATAGATGGAGTTATCAAATCAAAATGGAGTTTAAAAAAAAACTAGGAACGCGTTGATGTCTTCTGTATGGCGGGAATAAACGCCCCACTCTCGTTAGATGAATTAGCTTCATCTATTCATGGAACTTGTACGTGCTTATTAACAAAACTGTATCGTAATATATATTATTAGTCTTAGTAGTTTTCTGATGATCATAGGCCTACCCTTGATTCAGTCATATCTACAACGCTAGCCCAGACAGTAGTAGTTCATTGACATACGTATTGAATATCTTTTCTCGCCCTAAATCTCGCCTAGAATAAAGTAAATGCCTACATAAATTAAATTTAGGTATATTTTAGCTAAAATAATGACGTGTGTAGTATGGAGTCAAAACTTGCCCGAAATATAGATTATGTTTACACAAGTTGATATATATTACACAGTGCTAATATTTGGATATCGCTTTCATATTCCACTCGTTTTGCGTTTTAATTTACTAACTTTAAATTATTATTTGCAGTTGAAATATCACTCATAAATTAATGATTATATATTTGTATATAGATTTTCATGTTCCACTTTGCGGTTTAGTTCTCAAAAAAATAAAGTAAATCCAACTGACGATATCGAGAACCTACCCATTATTGTACCTTGTTTTATTTCGACAGACATGACAAGGTGTATTTTTTAGTAATCTATAAATTCCTTTGTCGTCTAAGTTTTGATTCCTTCGTATTCCCTCGTAATAATCTTATATCTACATCTTATTATCATACTACTACACGGGACTTATCGCGCAATAAAACTTGAGATATGAGCTAATTAAGTACCTCTTTTTATCCTCCCGACGTTTCGACCAAGTTGCATTGGTCGTGGTCACGGGCAGACTAAATGCGACGCCGTATCACTCAAATTGAAATTGTCACCGCGACACACCACACTGACAGTGTCTGTAAAGGTCTTAATGCCTACACCACGCAGTTTGCACTTGTTGACTACAGGATTCAAATCGCGAAAGTTTAAAAATAACATATCTACATCTGCATAAAATACCGACTATTCTCACACGAGTCAGTAAGTAACATTTTATGTAATAAGTATCATTAATATTTCAAAACCAATCTCAATACATGTAGGTACTCATCGTTAATGCAAAACTGATGAGGTACTTTAGTGTCGACACTCGACCATTGCGGCCAACTTGAGACCAAGTTGAGTAATATTAACTTTATTAAAGTGCAGGTTTCCACTTATGTGCAGTAATGGGAGCGAATGGCACACATTTGTTACTAATTGTTTGCAATTATGCGTGGGCGCAGTTGGGAAATTCAGTATCGATTTGGTCAACTGTTTTAAGCTGTTTCTTAATCTTTAGCAGTGGGCCTTTTGAAACATTTTAAACTAATATAAAATCCACCAATCAATCTAATATTAATTGTAATATAATTTAATTTCATATTAATTTATTGTATAAATATTATGATTCGTAATAATCCAAAAATCAATATTTTTAATAATGTTTGCCCATAATTTAAGAAATAATATCTTAAACCATAAGTTCTCAAATGAACCTGAGTAACTCTGTCAAAAAATTGGAAATTCGATAAAGAGACAATTATATTGGTAAAAAATTCCCATGCACTGGTCTGAATATTGATTGTGCTAAGATTTGATTGTTGCAAGTGGGATAACTCTTATTTTAGTATTTTAAGATTGCGTGCGACTACGGAAATATTAGTAGAAAATCTGCATTCATTCACAAGAAATTCGGTGTCGTAAGTGACTTAAGTAGTAAAAATCACCAAATCGTCTTTCTCAGGTAGGTCTATATTTAACAGTAGACTATTAAAGGTTTACAAGGTACGATCGTTGTATGTAGTAGCTAATTTTGGAACAATACGTGTACTTGCCGAGTCTACACAGAATACACATGAGCCGTGTTACTACGAGCTCCGACTGGCTTAAATTGTCGATTACGTACACAAAACACGTTTGATTGACTTAAATCATGTTATAAGACGCGGAAATATAACTTGTCAGCCTGTGGCTTGTACTCGCCAGACACTTGTATAATTTTCTTTAATTTTCCTCTAAGTAGGTAGTGCTTAGCTCAATTACTCTACGTTATGGTCTTATGCATCGCTTGCGTTAAAGTAATCTTTATCGGTTAGCAACACTTCTAAAATGTACAATTTTTCAGTATTATAATTAATAATTTAAATGAGCTAGAAGAATTTCTCCTAGAAGCATTGTTTGTAGTTAATAATATTCGTCTGCCGTGGTCGGCGGTCGTCGCTCTTTTCTACTGGTGTGGGTTAGTTATTTACATAGCCACCGACCGTGAATGTATGTGTGTATCATTCACAACTCACACCGTGTGAATCCGCTCGGCTAAGAATGTGCTTGGAAAAATCTAATGTTTTTGTGCGGTGACCATGAAGTTTAGGGAATTACACACTCTCAGTATGTAAAATAGTTAAGAATCTTATGTAAGAAACGCAAACGAAGCGAAAAATCAAGGAACACGATATAAAGATGTTCATTATCCTGGATTTAGCTGTCAATAATTACATTTATCCATGTCAGAGGTCTTCAGGCGGCTTAAAAACTCTAACTCTGACAGCCTATACGAACCTACGTGCCTATTTACTTTAGCAGTCAGTATCACTAAATGGTATAAAACAAAGTCACTTCCCGCTGTCTTTCCCTATGTATGCTTATATCTTAAAAACTACGCAACGGATTTTTTTTAATAGATAGAAAACGGAGGATAATTCATGAGGAAGGTTTGCGTGAAGCCAAGGCGGGTCACTAGTTTTGGATAGAAAAAGAAAAACTGACAGAATAGTGAAGTATTGAAAAATATGTAGTGAAATGAATTTCACAACTGTACATAAAGTTCTGATTACTTTTTTGACTTTATTTTGTCTTGATATTTTCTGTATACTGTGGTACGTGGATCGTTGTGCCGTCGGGAAACAAATAAATACACATACCGCAAATGTCATTTTTAATTAAAAAAGTATTGTTAGAAAGCTGACAAAATTGCCTTAATTTATTAATGTTCAACATGTCAATGAGATTACTACTAACCAAATATATTTGAAAGGAAACATTATCTGAAACATCGGAACCATATCGTAACTGAGTTATATTCATACTGATTTATGTGTATACTACACTACTGTATCGATTATTCGAGTAGGTACATATTAGCTGGTTTAGCGGGGAAAACCAAACGATAATTTGATGTATGTCTACTGTCTACTCATAACACAAATTCATAAAAGCTTGTTTCTGTGTCAGACGGAAAATGCGTGGACGCACGGATATTTTAATAGCAAGAGTTAAACAATTTTATTTGAAAGGAAATATTCACAAAGACGGGTATGATGTGTCTATCTGCGTGGGTGCAAAATCTGATGAATCACTCCACCGAGTCGCAATCGAACAGCTTGTCGTTAAGTTCGTTGCGCTCGCACCGCGTATTTAAAATTTTCTTGGGTGTTTGCTTTATACAGTTCAGTTTCTTATTATGAGTTCATGACAAATAGTTTTGCTACAGTAAATAGGTGGAAATGTCTATGCTTTCAAAGCTACGATAAAACTTGAACTTGACTTCTATCTCTACTACCTACAGCAAACTAAGATTATTATTTTTCGCAAAAAATGGCAAAACCGCCTGCCTTCCATCGTGTACAAAATTCGAATCTTTCGCTCGAATCGTTTACATTATTGTTGATTTTTCAAAAACGGCTCAGACAATTTTTGTAAGCTTTAAATGGAACCACCTCGGGAGTATACCCTTTCATACTCAAAAAATAATTTTTCGATTCGGTTCAAAATTTGAGAAATTATCGATGAACATACACAAAAAAAAAATACATACAGACGAACCTCCTCCTTTTTGGAAGTCGGTTAAAAATGTCTATCTAGGCACTTGTGCCGCTAAACTAATGATATCTAAGCTATAATATTGACCATGATTATTTGATGTGAGCAATATGCTGTAAGAATTCCACCTACGAGTACCATAGTGTGACAAATCAAGACGCTGAATCACTGAACCGCATTTCGCGACTTCCTAGCTTGACGCTTCGATCGTTTTCAGTTTTCGCGGGAACACCGGCTTTGTTCTCGACGATGTAACTGTATTTTCGTCTGAGGCTGTCGAGAATTAGTCAGTACAGTCTCGATTTACATAGCCAGTGACCGTGAATTCTCGTGTGAACACTTCAATGCGAGCGACGGAGCGTTCAGCGTCTCGGCCCGATCATTTTGTTTTATTACAGCGCCCAAATTAAATTAGAAATGGTATGGTTTTGTATTGGGGTGTTTGTGTTTTTGTGGCTAAAAAAATATTTTAGAGCATTGCCGAGTGATGGCTTCATCAGATACTATTTTGATGCATTTTGAGTGACACCTCAGTAACTCAGTAGAATAAGAAATTATTTGTACGGTCCATTTTCTCTTCTTTTTAGTTTAGACAAGGCTTTGGCTTTGCTAAAATATTTGCAGTAGATAATTGCCGAAAATTAGTCCGTTAATATTTGATATTTTTTGCGTTGCAGTAACATCAGTCGTACTGTGAGCAACCGATTGGGAACTCGTAATTATTATCTCTGTTAAATGTATCTCGTTATCAGTGGCACATTTCTTTTTCTTTCATTTAGAGCCACTGCCCTTTCATTATATACAGAGCTATTTCTAATCAATTAGCATCCTTTTAGGGGCTTATTTTGTACATCAAAACTAACAACATTTATTCTGCGACTTTGTCAAAACTAAAAAAAAAAAATCCGGCGTTCCTCACATTTTGTCGAGGGTGAACGATATTTTCCTATCGAACAACAGCTTTTTTTGAGAATTATTAAAAGTCGTAGAACACAAGTTGTTAGTTTTGATGTACAGAATAAGCCCCTAAAATGATGCTAACTGATTAGAAATAACCCTGTATATTCACAGCCTGTCCTATATATTTGTGCCATGCGCATGCGCATCCTTCTCCGTACCAGCCGCATTAAAACTGTCGTCACGACGCCGACCACTGTACTGCTCTATCTGCCCGCGATCGCACTTGCACGATCATACCCCGTGTGGCTTGAATACATGCCAATTAACTTTTTATGGAAGAACCTAGGTTCAAAATGGATTCTTTTTAATGGGCGACTTTATTATCCTTGAGAACTTTTTGAATACACGTGAGATTTGCACATACCTACTTTAAATACCTATATACACAAGTGCTTGACGTATATTTTTTTCAACGTTCTCACTACGGCAGTAATTTTAAGAAAGTTTTTTTTCTCTCATGATTTTTTTAAAATTTATAAACGTATTCAGGATTGTGAATTTAGTTACGTCGGTAAATTCACTTCCACCTATTTTAAAAATTCATTCATCAGTTAAATTTTAAATTAAAATAACTCAAAAATATATCACCCATGTGATGTCGAAGTTAAATGTGCTTATTATCAAAAAATATTTTCTTTTATAAGATAATAAGGTAGCTCTCAGTATTTTAGGTTTACATACTATAAGCAAAGCATGGAATCAGTCCAAATTGATTGTTTGGATTAGGTGTATTTGCCCAAAACTTATTACGGAGTTCGTGTTTCGTTAACCTAATTAAACTCACGCACGAGTTCTTTCAAACAATGTATTTGCGAAAACTTTTTCCAATTCTACCTATGTTTACTCTCCAAGCACTAAAAGTAAATAAATGTACCCCTGTTACCCTCTCTGTGGATATCGATTATGCAGCCATGACTCTAGAAATGGTCTGTCTTTGTTTATTTCTTGTCAAATAATAATCAACACCATAAAGAAAAATTAGGTACTTTGGTTTCAAGAATAGAATTTCTCCGCCGGCAAAACACAATAAATACCGCATAAGTATATAACGTCGTCAGACTTTAGAATGTCGCGTTTTCAAGAAGTCAGTTTTAAAACCGTATAAAATAAACATAATTACATGGCATTTTCGAAACCAATAACTCTCGAGAGGTGGCTATAAAAATTTACTGTCCATCGACTTCGGAGAAACCCGAGAGTAACTACCTGGCATAAAACCTTTTTGCTTTGTCCCAAAGACTTATACGGCTTATCATTGTAAACTGGACAATTGCAGCTTTAAAAATGCCGAGACAAAAGATACAATTATGGAGAGAGATGGTGCAAAGTCTAAGAAGGAAGACCTGAGAACTAAAAAACACGAGATGGGATGATAAAGTATTAGGAGTCACCAGAGGCTCAGAGGCTCAATAGACAAAAGCGAGTAACAAGTTGTGTTGTAGGATTATGCGCTTATTGTTCAGGCCCGGGCTCGAGTACTCATTCAGGGATTTAAACTATTCTTTCAAGTGTTTTATTATCCCCATTTCAACTTTGTATTCAAAATAGCTACCTCTTAAATCTTTACAGAATGGTCAAGAATGCATTGTTCTAAGTGGGGTATTTGAATACCATAAATATTTTGGCTCTAATGACTATTTCCATGGTCAATTTCCCTATTTACTAAGTGTAATGGCACGTAGCGGCCAAATAGGGCTAAATTGTGTACAGACGGAAGGAGTAGGTGGGCCAGCGCTTCTTGAGAACCATTGTCCATTAACAAACTTACAAAGTAGATGTTACCCAAAATTAAATCGTCATTGTTTCGCTCAAATACCTACCTGCCATTCCAGAGGCGAATGATCTTTTTATTGAGTAACTTTACATTAAATTGGTTTAAAAAAACCTTCGTGTGCCAAGAATAAGTTAAAATAAGCAGCGATTTGGTAGTATTAGGTACTTAAGATAATCAGGTTCGTATTGAAACCTGCCTCGGAGCGATTGAGTTACAAAATAACGAAAAGCAACCGAACGGCGGGCAGCGGCGTCCAATTAATGCGAGCCCGGAGTCCGGACCGGCTCGCAGGTATCTTTATCTTTTTCTTCGTCGAGCAGGTAAGTGATGCGTACTCCGGCGACCCTCCACCTGTTCCGCACTTGCTCCCCCGAAGTTACTCGAAGTTCCCCTCAGTCAACCGCGTGTGAAGCCAACGCGGGCGGCAGGGCGACTCTCCTCGGCTCAGTATTGTGCAGCCACCTGCGATGCTACCTCGCCGTGTCCCAACTATCTATTGACCAAGTGCCTCATTGTGTAAGGAGCATCTGTTCGAGGTAAATACACATTTTTGCTTTTCAATCGTCGCGTCGATGTGTGCGATTTCTTTGTTCATGTGGGCAACGAACGTGTAATATTTGCTGTTAATTTTTCGGTTCTGTTTGTTGTTTGAGTTCGTTAGTCTCCGCTAATACGTGACGGTTTTAAATTGAATTCTCAATGCCAATGCGGTTCATAAATATTTGAATGCTGAAATGGTATTCCCAGTGGCGTCGTGCTCGTGAGCGTCCCGTGTGTAAGTGCTTTATTAATGTAGTTGTTTGTAGATGTATTCAGCTCCTGACATCCGTCTGTGTCCATTCAAGCCTAGTTATTAATGAGCCGACCTCCTTGAAGAATGTTCACCTGTCTTATTTATTCCCATGTGGGTACCTACACAATTATGTCGCCGTACGTGGAACACCTGTGCAAGCAAGGTTACCATACTTGCACTTAATTGTTGAAAATACCTATTAAGTATGCCTGGCTATTATGTTTTCTTACATGAGAAGATTATTTCGAAAGGACTAAAGGACTGAATTCGACTAAACTATAGTTATATTGCTTTACTGCTTATGATGAATTATGCCGCATACTTATACAGTACTGTTACCTACAGAAACTCTTTAAAAATAGGTATACCTATAGGGCTCATAGAAAAATGCCCGTCGCTATCAGGATGGAACAGCAGTTACATTTAACATTTTATTTATTTAGACATATATGACTTTGGTGACATTTTTGAACATTTTTGAGCTGCATTTACCTCATACACGTAATACATGTACCCACATTTCAAGTGATGACAGTAAAATTGCAAAGCATTTAGCTTACCTACCGAACAAAAACTTAACACACAGCTTATCGTTCCCTAACAAAGTGCAAGTGGAAGAAAAAACATTAAAATTGAACGATCCTAGACGCCGATAGAATAAAAAAACCTTAACCAGCATAAATTGCAATAATTACGCTAATTACCCGGCGCCGGCGCCACGAATGCAACGCCTTACCTTGCTTACCGTAAATGCAACCGCGGGAATCGCGCCTAATGCATGAACGAAATGAATGAATGAATGTAGATTATAATTTATAATACTCGGATGAACAAAAATACTGCAGGTTTTTTATCAAACGCTTAACGTGCCTCATTAGGTTTAGTTTTTCGATATGGTGGAAAGAAAAGTTTATGTACCTGTCTGTTTCTTAACATTTACAGTACTTACCGAATAAAATCTTTGACGAGATGTTTTTTACAGTTAGTCAAGTTATAACGCGCAAAAATCACCTTCATCATACTGCTGTATTATGTTTGAAAACGTGTGCATTTTTCAGCGATGAAACTATTGGTTTTTTTATTTCAGAAATGCTAAATTGTTGACACTCTTGTGGAATTCGATGATTTTTTTTCTCTCTCATTCAAATGATAACAAAACTTAAGGGTCTGCTTTGATATTCCTTCAAATAACAATATTATACTTAAATTAACCTAAAATTTAAATTATATGTTTATTTGTATTTAATAAGTACGGCTAATAACGCCAATTACACTTGATATAGAAATTAATTTTACAGTCATATTAATAAATCATTAAAAATTCAATCAAACTATGTATTTCCGGACGTCAACATAAAATACCACAATTAAGAATTACATGTCTTATAAACAATATTGAAATACATAAGTAACATGACTTTGAGCTTAATGGTAAATAAGTGAACTAGTCACAGGATTTTCCCACAAATATAAGCATATCCTTTGAACAATGAATGCAAACTGGCAAATAGTGGTAAATCAACTCACTTATAAATTCCCCTCGCCCCGCTTACCACGAAAACCTCGGGCCAGCATACAAAGTACTCATACGAATGCGTTTTCGACATTTTAAGTGATTCCGTGGTTAGATTTTGCAATAGATGTATCCTTAGACATGTATTTGTAATTTAATTCCACGTTTAAAACGTTGTATTTGTCTGTTGTTAAAATGCCCCTAATAATGCCCCATGTAGTTAGGAGCTTGTGGAAGTTTAGTCCCATTTATTCTAAAATCAAACTGATACTAAAATAATTCTTTTTTTTTTCTTTTATAATATCATAATAACAATATGAAAAGGGATACTAATAGACCTTTAATAAAACGAAAAATAAGTATCGCAAAGATATTAGTCGTCATATACCAATATTTACATATAATATACCTAGCATAACATGGACTTACATATAGTTTCCTTTACACCAAAGCATCTTGCATTGAAGCGTAAAAATAAAACGTCAAGTCGAAACATATTTTTCTAAGCTATTCAACCAATAAATAATATAGCCCCATATTATGACATCCTTGAAAAAAAGAATTTTTTTTCGATAAAAGCAAGAATGAATGAAAGAAAAAAGATTTATAGCAGTATTATTTTGCGACGCATATTCTGGGTCCAATAAAGTCGTTGCTGAAACAGGAAATGTGATTCGTTGTATAAATACGATTTGGATATTCACATTACTTTATCAAATAGATTGCCGCGTCGCAATATCACAGGGAAACGTGAAAAAAATACAGAAAAGATTCGTTAATGTAGCCGAAAAAAAATGAAAGACGAGAAGCTTGCTTTTTATCGGGTCATAAAAAAATTGTTTCTCGATCGTTACCAGCCAGTTTCAGGTGAACAAGAATTTTATTTTGAAAATCACTGAGTTGTTTAACTTTTGACTTTATTTGAGTAGGGCAGGTGCCCCGGTTGTGGCCATCTTAGTATCAGTTGTAGCCGCTTTGAATTTTAAGGATTATTTAGACAATTCAATGTTCAAATAGTACTTTAAAAAATAATTGTAATTTGAGATTCACACAAACAATATGTATGTTGTTACATTGTTTATAATTACCATTACTGCAATCATTTTGACACTAATATGGCCACAACCGGGTCAGTGGCCACAACCGGGGCTCCTGCTATACGTAACTTTGTACTTAGTTTAAAATTTTGGTGTAAAGGTCAGTTTTAAAAAATAAATTTAAAACATGGAAATTAAATTAGCAGTTAAAAAAACTCAGATCGAAACATCAGGTCTGTGTCAGGTACAGTCACAAATACACACACGTAACACTAGCTTAGAAATATCAACCCGCGAGACGGATTAATTATTTAAATTGGTAAAAGTGAAGCTGAACCAAGAAAAGCGGTCATTGATAAGTTAATTTGTGTGTATAAACCACTTTCCCTTCGACAACATTTTCAGTTTCATATCATTTTAGCCAGCAAAAAGGTTGCAAAAGTAGAGTGAGATTACTATTTCAACTACCTATATATTTATTTTCAAAGAATGAAAACATTTTTTGGTCAAAATGCTATTTGCTACGAGATCATCCTCAAAGTTTTCTCGCATTCGTTTACATTCCAATGTACATATTCGAAATATCTCCTTTCAGGACTGGAGACATCAAAGAGTGCTTGAGGTTTCATCGGTTACATGGCGCGGGATGTTTGAAGAGGATAGACCTTATTCGTGCTCTTTGAAGGATCACGTCACCGAAAATCAAGTGAAAAGCGAACGAGGCCACCCTTTGTGTCTTTGGGGAAAACCTGGTAATCGTTTTATCCTATTAATCTACAGTGTTGCCCCTAAGGAATGGTGGCAAACGATTCTTTTTATTACGCAATTACTTACCTAAATATCTTCGTGAGCGAAGAAAAGAATACGCTTTTTATTCGAGCTACAAAGAGCCTTTGTGTAATCAACAAATACCTAAATGGAAGGAATGTTATAGATCAAGATGGTAAATCATAAGTGCCGTGGAATTCGCGTATCTAAAACGAATGTGTCAAAGCGTTCTGCAGTAATTTACTATGTGCCAGCTATAAATCCAAGCGGTATTCAGAGCCGTAAAGCTTAGACCCATTCCACACTGCTTCTTCGAGATGTCGTAAGCTAAAAGCTAGATTTAGAGATCTGATAGCGCGATGCAGGCCCAAGATGCTTGAGACTAGGTCTCGAATGTAAGGCAGTGTGATGTGAATAAGAGCTAGGTTTCGAAAATGGCGTCGTAGAAACTGGTCGAGTTGGTCTGGGCATTGAATAAGCCATTAGTAGAGTTTCTACGGCAATTACCGATGGCCCTAGATGGCCGGTCCGGTTCGCTCGCATATAAATTTATACCGCACAGATGCTCGGCCCAAATTCGTAGCTTTTATTAACGGCAAGCTGCGAGAGCTTCAGAGTGCTAGCTAGTCATAGCAGCGGGGCAGTTCTGTCAACCGAACTCGTCACCGAAGTGATACGCTCCCGAATCCCTCTCGCTTTTCTGACAGTTTTAATAGCTCAAAGCTGTCAAAAAAAACGAAAGAAGCTCAAGAACGCGTCACCTCAGCAACGAGGTCGGTTAACAGAATTGCCCCGCAGATCAATTTTATTGTAACACTCCCTCTTGCAACTCACTAAATCAATATAAATGAACTATAATAAGGGGCGCTATTTATCTTTCCTTGCTAGTTTCGTTCATGTCATCCTTTCTTGCGTTCTAGGTAGGCAGTTAGTACGTATCCTGTCTAAATACGTACCCTACAAAATATTCTACTTTCATTCAAGTTTCTTAGAAATTAGTAGTGTGTCAGTAAAATGATTAAATTGTAATAAGTGATGCTTTTGTCTAAATCTTTTCTATTGTACGAGATTATCATCAATTCATTTCTATCATCTCAAAGTGCTTTTGTGCTTAAAACGTCATTTATTAGATGTTTTCTGTCTAAAATTCGCCCATTTAGTTAAAATCGTTCTGCTTAGAACTTGTAATGGGTCTGATTAAGTTTCAGACATTTACGTGAGATGTTCTCATTACGTTTATCACAGCTCCAGCTTAGGGTGCGTTTCTACTCAAAATAAATTACGAAGATTAGTAAATGTTAAGAAAAATAATCGGCCAAGTACGAGTCGGACTCGTGCACGGAGGGTTCCGTACTGTATGGGAGTCCCCATTAAATATTTATTTTATTTTAATTTTATTATTTATTATTGAAGGGAATATAAAACTAAATTTTCTGTAAAAATTTCAAGCATCTACCTGGTACCATTATTAATATAGAGCGAAAAACGTCTAAAAATCAGGATTGTTGTATGGAAGCCCCCCTTTAAATATTTATTTTAATTTGTTTTTAGTATTAGTTGTTATAGCGGCAACCGAAATACATCATCTGTGAAAATTTCAGCTGCCTAGCTACCATGGTTCATGAGATACAGCCCGGTGACAGACAGACAGACAGACGGACATCGAAGTCTTAGTAATAGGGTCCCGTTTTTCCCTTTAGGTACGGAACCCTAAAAACTACCAATATTTATAATGACTTTTCTCAATGTCATTGATTTCACTGCACAATTCTTGATCTTAACCTCAAACATTTTTTTTAGAAAAAAACATATCGCCACCTTTTTGATAGGAAACGGAAATACAGAATTCAAATTTCAAAAATCTCAAATATAATTATAATACTGTCTTTACGTTATGTTTACCTAGTACCTACCTACATAAAGTGCTAGGCGTACAGCTGGTTTATCCGTTTATCTTGAACATTTGTTGTGGACAAGCAGCATTTGGCAGATTACCTCACCTTTTTGGCACATTACTCGGCTAGTCTAAGTGCGCATGTAAATGGCCCGAGTACGGTCACGGCTGCCGTTACACTCGCCCTCGGCGTGACACAGTCGTGACCGGATAACGTCTCGCTGCCAGCTTGTATCTGAACACGGACACTGGGCTATGATTGCTGTGATTTTACTTATTCAACTCCCTCAACAACCTCCATAGAATTTGATGACGATTACATTGTACAATGTTAAGTTTATGTGTTCCGTAAGTTTGTCTGTCATTTATAAACAAAATTACGAGGCTCCTGTTCTAATATTTGACAAAAATGCCGTAGATGTATAATGAGTCAATCAGCGTGGAGTTCACATCACGTCCCACAAGGCGATTCCGGAGAGGGACGACAAAAAACGCGCACATACTACACGCCACGCGTATGCATACAAATGTCCCTTCGCACGCAATCGAATTTAAATAAAATGGACGGTATAAACAGTATAGACTGTATGAAATGCTCCACCACGATAAAATAATGAGCTAGTCCACCATCAAGTAAGTAATCCCTACAGGAAATCTTATATTCTTACTTAATACACAATTGCTTTTAGTTAAAAACAAACAAGTTTGTATCTTGTCCAGACAATCACAACTGTCCTTACTGATGTTACAAAGGACATGATATAAAAGGCGTTTAGCATCCTACCCACGTGTGGCGAAGGACGAAATGCGTAACGTCCTGGCGGGGCTGGCGGCACGATGTCCGTTACAGATTAACAGGTCCTTCGAGACCGATATGAAAACCAGACGCGTATCCATGGTTGTATTTGTCACTAGCTGACGACGTGGAGAAATTACTGTTTCGTTGATTTACTTATTTCATCGTATTGTCTTATATTTATATTTTATTTTAATGAAAATTTATTAACCACAGAGACCGAGGTCCGTGCACTTTTTGTTGTTTTAAGTTTGGTCAAGTTGCTTTTATATAGATATTTTTGGTGGATGTTCTTGTATGATGGATTACTTAAAACAAAATAATTTTCTAGTTCAAGTGAGTACAAATTATATAAATTAGTAATTATTTGAATTTCAAGACTTTAGAGCCATCTCAGTTCATAGAAAGCCGTGGTGGTCGTGGGATCAAATCCCGGTAATACCAATGAATTCCTAGGAATTTATGTACGGAATTTCACACCACTCGCTTTTCGGTGAAGGAAAACACCGTGACAGCCTGCATACGTCCGTAGAAGGAATGCGATGGCGTGTGTGAATGCGCCAACCCGCACTGGGCCAGCGTGGTGGACATGGCCCAATCACCCTTCGTGGGTAGGCCTACGTCTTGCAAAAGACTATTACAAAGGCTGGTACAACTGTATTGTACCAGCCTTTGTAGTCTACATTAAAATATATATTTTTTTTAAAATAGAACCTTAACTCAGAGTTGTTCCTTATCACCTGCAAAAGATCTAAAAGATCCCAGCATAATGCAATCGGATTTCATAGTTGAACACAATTACGGATACGTCATAACCGCTTCCTAGCCATTTAAAATGCGGCAAAAATAGCACAAAGCATTATTATTGCTTCCACAAACAATCTAACGAGACTAAGGCACCGTGCAAGGCCGTCGATGGTCGTTGCCTTGATTCGCGCGTGACCGACGACTTTTACCTTTTTTGACAGCATTATGTCACCAGATATACTTTTTAACCAAAATCGGGGCGTTTGGGAATTGGGGCGAAAGGGAACTAGAACAAGGTTTCGGTAAAAGTATGGCTTAGCTATTTTTTTTTGTTTTATTCCCCTGTAAATCTTGTATTGTTATGTGTTAGGTATGTAATACATGAATTGTGAAGATTGAGACTATTTCAGTGTTTTTAACTGACAGATGTTTCCCATCTGACCCCTCATTAACATGACATACAACTTTGTATGTCGTGTTAGTACTTGTAACCATACATGTATCAAATGGGCCCCAAACTACCAACTAGGTAAAGTGTGTATATTAGGAACCTTTGGATAGAATTTGTTGATGTGATTTTCTAGTTTGAACGCATTAGCATTATACTTGAACGAAGCCACTATTGTTCTATTTTCATTATTAGGCATAACACTATTTTCAATACTGTAAATTATTGAATCGTTAGAGTACATTTACTATCTTTATTATGTATTGTACCTACATTATTATTATTATTATTTTGAGCCTGTATTGTCCCACTGCTGGGCAAAGGCCTCCCTCCCCTCCTTCCAGACCTACATATATGTATTAATAATTCATGTTGTCTTCAAGTAAAAATACGTCAGTATTATTTGTAGGCAAAAATAAACGTTTACCTCATTTCCTTTCAAAAACGTTTGCATCATCAGCAAGGCAATCTCAGTCATTTATTTTTTAACATGGAAAATTGCGTACAAAAGGAAGGAAAATTCTCCAATGACAGACAGCAGTTTTCTAGGCCGCTGTTTCCTTTACTTTGCGTCCATGGTCACGTGCTAGGCCATTATAAAGTAAACCCTGGTGTTTTTACTTAGTTGTTTTAGTGAAGAAGGAGGTGATAGGTCTTATTGTGTTGGTTATTTCGGGTAGTAGATGTATTTACCTAAACAAATAGTTCCTCGAAGCTGGTCACCATCAAATATCTTTACTCAAGTCATTTGCGCCTCGTAGTGTTGGGACGACCGCGGTGGGCTCGGTTTACAACCTTTTTTATGAAACTTTTTGTGTGGCAAATATGTTTTCTTTTTTTTTAGTTTTCTTTGGCAATGGCCGCATGAAGTTTGGATTTTATCGCTGTGGTTTTATTGAGTATTTTATAATAATAATAATAGGTATGTTATGTATCTAACGAACGAGGTTTTTTTTGTGTAATTTGAGAATGTATGTATAATTGTAGCCTGTAATATACAGGGTTATTTCTGAACAATTAGCATCCTTTTAGGGGCTTATTCTGTACATCAAAACTAACAACTTTTGTCAAAACTAAAAAAAAAATCTGCTGCTCCATACATTTTGTCGTGGGTGAATGATATTTTTCTATGGAACAACAATTTTTACCCCGTATAGCCATACAATTTTAATTAATGACATAATTTTGACTTCTGTCTCACAGAATTATGTTTTTTTTAAACTAGTTCAATTGAATAGATTGCTAATTAGATCCTTGTTACATTTCAGGGTACCAGCAGACTACGAACATTGAAAAGTTGAGACAAAGGAATGAAATCACCAGAAGATAGAAGAAAGAAGATTCAGTTAAAGAGTATCCATAAAGAAAAAAAGAAGATGAAGTAGATTGGTTAATTATCTTTGGTTATCTAGCTGTATGAGTATTGAGACATCATAAAGCTAGGTTACCGGAGTTAAGTGCCATCTACGTCTACGGTTGCCACGAAGCCAACGGAATTGAGAATCAAGAAAGGAAAAGCAAAGTTGAATGGAGAAAATCACTTTTTGGAAGTAAAAAAAGAAAGTAAATAAGTTTAGTAAAGGATTCATTTTAAATAACTATAAGTATGTCAATATGATATTTTAGACCAAATAAAAAAAACCAAGACGGAATGTCGTGAACAGACAAGTGAGGCCAGTTTTTTATACATGTGGTGAGTGCGTCGGTGTTGCGCCGACATAGTTCGACTGACGAGTCATGGCGTAGTTTCGTCGTACGTGTTTGTGTGGGTAATTGGGTCTTTATTACACTGCGAGGCGTAGTTTTGCTGGCCTCACTTGTTTGTTTCTCAACGTTCTGTTTTTAGGGTTCCGTACACAAAGGGTAAAAACGGCACCTATTACTAAGACTCCGCCGTCCGTCTGTCCATCTGTCTGTCACCAGGCTGTATCATGAACGGTGATAGCTAGAACGTTGAAATTTTCACAAATGATGTAGTTTTGTTGCCGCTATAACAACAAATACTAAAAATAGAATATAAATATTTAAATTTACCCATACAACAAACCTGATTTTTTTGCCGTTTTTAGCTCGATACTAATAACGGTGACAAGTAGATGCTTATAATATTCACAGAATATTTAGTTAAATATTGAATTCAAAAATAAATAATTAGATTAAAATAAAATTAATATTTAAGGAGGCTCGCATACAAGAATCTTAATTTTTTTCTTGATTTTAATAACAGCAACAGGAAGATGCTTGAAATATTCACTGGATGTATCTTCAAAAATAAATAATTAAAATACAATAATGATAATTATTAAGGGGGGCTTCCATACGGTGCGGAACCCTTCGAGCGCGAATTCGACTCTCACTTGGCCGATTATTTTATTTGGTCTGAGTATGATATGCGGTTCGTTATGTCTATGTCAGATGTCCGTTTAACTACGACAGAGGCATTTACTCGTAAGCGGCTTAAAAGGTTTCGACTCAAGCGCTACGATATACATTAGGTACAAACACTAAAGCAAAATGAGTATCCTTTAAGCAATTGTCGATTTTCAGATCTCCTTTGAGGTGGCCCTATAGTACAAGTTGTTCATAATGATGTCCTGTACAGGGGCCTTATTGTGTAGTGCTCTGATGTTCTGCTTCGCTTTTCCTCCCGCTCGCTCTCGTGGCGTGAGTAACTGGCGCGAGCAGAAGAAAAAGCGAAGCCGAACGTCAGAGCGCTTACACAATAAGGCCCCAGGTGTACACCGTTCCGGCTTAGTGCACCTTTACTTATTGACCCTGTACAAAGATAGAAAAGGTACACCAAACCAACAGTAAAATTAAATACATTAGGTACATTTTTAAGGATTTTTTTAAATATTAATTGTATTTTATTGAATTTTAATTGTTAATTCCTGACTATTGACATTTTAATTATTTGTTTATTATTTGACAATTGCTTATTTAAGACTTTCGTTATTCGACATTTTCATTTAAATTGCTAATTTTAGATTGATTTAAATAATAAATTGGAATTCAATCTCATTTTAGTTCATCCTACTAATATTGTAAACGTGAAAGTTTGTAAGGATGGATGGATGGATGGATGTATGGATGTCTTTTTCACGCATGACTCTTTCACGCAAAAACGACTGAACGGATTGAGATGAAACTTTGCAATTAAATAGCTTATACATCAGAATAATACATAGGCTATAAATTATAATGATATTGCGTAAATTTTCCATATTATAACAATAAGTGTTAAGTAAGTAGAAAAATTCTGCCATCTGCGAGCTATTCTAGCGTGCGCTCCAAGAAATGTCAAAAAAGAACTGTTAAGTCAATTTTTTTGTTTTTTTTTATTTATTTTCCACCTCCTTTATTAAGGGTGGTAAAGGCAGGGCCTCGATATATCATGCAGGCGAAGCCGCGGGCAAAATCTAGTCTTTATTATTTGAGTGGTGTAAACCTATCAATCAAACCAGCTGGTAGGTTTCCATAACTCTCATATGGCAACAATGTGTTGTGATTTTTAGATGAGGTTAATTTTACTTTTATTGTTATTGTTCATTTATTTTTGGTATATTCTTGGATTAATGATTAGTCGCGCGACCAATCATTAATCTAAGGTCATATTATTGTTTTAGCTTTATTTTTAATGAATTCAAATGTACTTACATTCATGACGTTTCAAAAGTGTTTCTTAGGTACTTAATTGAGATACATATGTTTGAACATGAACTTGAAAAATAAAATAGATCAATGATTAGTCGCTGCGCTCGCTCAACCAACCTCTATACAAGGTCAATCTGAAATGGTGCACTAAGGCGAAGACCAAACGTTAATCTAACAAAAGTACTTATATTTCTAGAGGAAACCACAATTTTCAATCTTTAAAAGAACTGAACTAAAATGAACATTCAACGGTATTCAGGCCAGCTTATTAGTCAAGTTTTGCCAAATTAGCCAAGTTGCGGCCGCACCATTCTCTGCCCATTCATAAACATTTATTCCATCTTCAATAAACTGAAAACATCTAGAATAACATTTTTTACAATCGAGTTATCGTCTCAAAGTTTCCTAATTGATTTTGTAAAAATTGCGAGTGGAGTTCTATCAGAATACTTTGATGAGACAATTTAGCGATGCTTTTTTATTGGGACAGAAAGTGACAGAAAATTGTATTCGAATACTTTTTGATAAGTTGTAAGAATAATGAACTTCTTTACTTTTCTTACTCTTCTTGTTTTAGTATTTTCCTAGTTAATAGAAACATTTTATTAATAAAAAAAACACACTACAGAACCCTATTAAATGCGCTCATATTATCTTATCTAGCATTTTGTTCACAGGATGTGCAGAAAATATCATAACCATCGTATGAGTATGACCACGAGAATACATAATGTCTTCTTGGTCATACCAATATGACCCAGAGAACATGTGTATATCCTCGTGTTCATATTGGTATGACAATCTAGTATGGACATGAGGAAACACTCATTTAAACCACGTACCTATTTTGACTGTATAAGATGGACTATGGATTTTCAATATGACCGGTTGGGAGCGACCTGCATCCAGCGTGTTTATGCGATTATAATATTATTATATCGTCGCTTCACCTTGACGGTAGACGTTCTTTTCTGAGCTTGCCGGTGCGTGGTCTCCATTCCAGTACTAACTAATATAAATTAAATCTCATCGTATTGTCTTAAAAGTTCTAAGGCAGGTTAATCAAGCAAAGCAGCACAATTTCAAGTTGATACTAACAAAGCTTAGAAATTCTGAATACGGATACTATACATAATAACAATTGGTCAAAGCTCAAACAATAGGTATCTATAGCAACTTTGCCCTCTAGGGATAGGCTCAAAATTTTGTGAAGCAGAAAATCCTTTGTGTCTATATCCTCTGATCTACAATATTTGGACGGGAACTATATTAAAATAACTTTAGCGAGCGCTTCTCTGAGTTCTGAGCAAGTCTTTTTAAACGTTTTTTTATTTGTCTTGAATAGGTATAAGGTATAACATACATAGGTACAATTAAAAGTACTGCCAAACAGCGAAGCGATTTGTAGGCAGGATAGCTCTTACATTAGGTACATAATTTAGTAACTATGCACAAGCAGATAGTAATACATTCGTGTTATTATGGGTACATGTGGACAATGTAATGTCAGTATCAATTAACTATTAACACATTTTGTTTTTATTATCTATAATTTGATATGTTAAATCCGTAAAAAGCATTTTGTAAATAAAAATTGAGTATATTTTTTTTAATTTCCCCATTTCAATTTCACTACACAAATGTTGTATAAGCACTATGGCTAAAACCAAAAAGTAGCTATTAAATTACATAGCCTTTAAGTTTTAATCTTATAATTATATTAAGGAAATTTTATTTATTAACTACAACAAAATACAATGGGTACTATATGCTAAAACTACCTACACTACTACTACCTATACATAAAAAGCATTGGATCATCCAGAAAATGTTATTTTATTTTTGTAAATCCCATTGTTATTTATTTATATAATTATGTATGAATAAATAGTTACTTTACCCCATGAAATCTCTGAATTTAGCAAAGTAGGTACAACACCTCATAATTCAACACATACATTATATACCTACTTGTAAAATCCTGCGTTAACAATCAATCCTACGTGAAATAATTTCTCAGACAAAACTGTTAGCAATAGAGTCCTGTTTTACCTTAATGTTAATACCTTACAAAATAAATCTTCGAACCCAATACTTTAAGATAATCTTGTCAAAAAGTGAGTGAGATGTTAGTCTATTATTAAGCTTAATTGGGATTAAAAAGAAAAGATAAAATCATTGGATTTCGCTTTGTCTTCGACTTAATTTAAATTCTGGTTTACTGGCTCGGAACAAGCGCCTCAAGATTTTGATTCCAAATTAAATCTCAAAGGAGTAGATTAAGTTACCTGTTGAACAAAATCTTAAGCCATTTTGGGCAAATAAATGAATACCTAAAACATAACTACGGTATAATTATTCCTTTCATCTTGTAACAAAGCTGGATAAATAGAAAAGGGAAGCAGTTTAAATGGTCAGCTGTTTTTTATACAGCAACTAGTAGTAAGCCGATTTTTTAACGATAATCTAGAAAACATAATGATAAATCGTACCAATACAAATAATAAAATTGCCATACCCTTTTTTATAGGGTCATATATATAACTGCCTATACAAAATGTGTTAATTAAGAACCGCATGTAATTTTCATATGTTGCTATAAATTATTTTAGCTTGAGCAAAATATTTCCCTGCGTCCTTAGTCCTGCGTGTATATATCAGTTATTGTTTCGGAAGCATTGTTAAAAATTGATTAAAAAATGTTAAAAATTACAGTACAAGTTTAGTTACGGTTTTTGTTTGCTAAAAAAATTCATGTTACAAAAATTAATAGTTGTAATATATTTTAATTTAACCTGTAACGTCCCACTGCTGGGCAAAAGTTTCTCCCAATTCCTGCCATTCCTTTCTGTTCTGTGCTACCTCCTTCATAGTATAATATAAGATCTAAAAATACTTAGATACTAATATTAGAGATATCTTCGAAATCATCGATTGTTTATCAAATTGTGGGGTATAAAATCATTTCACTATCATATATTTATTTTTTGTCGCAACGAAAGTTGTTGACTAAATTACATCTTTTGACGTTTACACTCAATAGAAAACATTTAAAATACCTACACTCATTTCCTTAATTAATTATTTATTAGTATGTAAATATTCTAGGCTACTAATGCAAAACTGATGATGTGGTATTAGGGATTTTAGGATAAATCTTTATCCCTTCTTATCTCTGTGTGTCATTATCATATTCATCAATATTAAGGTAACTATAAATTCGGTACTATGCCTTAACTAAGCATTAGTAATTTAATTTATTATCAAAGTTAGCCTCGTTGTTATATATTTTTGGGATATTTACTATGAAACCTTGGATATTTTATTTATATGTTTCTACCGGTTGGAAGTGGCTTGCACCCAGCGTGTTTCTCAAAGTCCACTTTGTCAGTTATTAGGGTTCCGTACCCTAAGGGTAAAAACGGGACCCTATTACTACGACTCTGATGTCCGTCTGTCCGTCTGTCTGTCACCAGGCTGTATTTCATGAACCGTGATAGCTAGACAGCTGAAATTTTCACAGAAGATGTAAGTATTTCTGTTGCCGCTATAACAACAAATATTGAAAACAGAATAAAATAAATATTTATGGGGGGTCCAATACAACAAACGTGATTTTTCAGGAGTTTATTGCTCCCTATTAATAACGGCGGGAGGAATGGGGCTGAGGGGGCTCTAAAACGGTACGGAATACGACGCGTGCGCGAACACGACTCGTACTTGGCCATTTTTTATTACTTAATTACACCAACACGCCAACACAAAATATCTAATGGTAGTCCCAACATTACATTAGTTCTTTGACGGCCTGTCCAATCAGGATTTCATTTGCCTTATCGAGCTTTCGATTTACGAACAAAATTACCCGAAGTCTTTCAAAAAGAAAAGCATTACTGTAAATAAGACGTCAAATAGCTTTAGCTGTGCTCTTGTTTTATTGAAAGATGTATTTCCAATACTTATCGAAAAGGATTAGGTAAATTCAGATAAAGGATTAGGTAGTTTTAGATTATATAAGTCTTGTTTTAGATATTCAACTTTAACGGCAAGTTCAGTAGCGGATTTACCAATCAACTAGGCTGAAGCCTAGGGCGGCAGAATTTATGCAGCGGTAAACATATTTTTAGGTACTTGATTACATAGATTAGATTGACATAAAGAGGGAACGGAGAGCTCTATCGGTCCGAGGCAATATGCTCGCTCGTAGATTCGCTCGTTGTACGGACGAAGTCAAGATCAGGCTCTTTAAGGCGTACTGTCAGGGTCTGTACACACGGGTGGTCTCTGGTTTGGGTACGTCAAGAGATCAATAGAAACTCTCCGTGTCCAATACAACAATGTTTTCAGGATGATGATGAGACTTCCTCGCTTTTGCAGCGCCTCCGAGATGTTTGCGCAGGCCCATACAGACGGCTTTCAGGCCGTTATTCGCAAAAAAGTGGCATCATTGGTAAGGAGAGCGCGAGGAAGTCAAAACTATATCCTGAGAACAGTGGCGGAGGACTTTCGAGCGCCATTGATGGGGCATCTCGTGCGGATAATGTGTGGGTGAGGAACCCGTAACCGCATAGAATGCCTCTCAATGTCTCTACACATATAATTATTTACTGCAATATAATTCAAGTACTAATATAGTCTATAAGTTTCTACTAACACCATGGATTATGTGATCTGAATAAAAAACTTTTGATTTGATTTGATTAAATGGCTAGAACCAAGTTTGCCCATAGTTTACAAATAATAAAGCAAAATTGCAGTAATAAGATTGAGAACTAGGATGTTGGATTGTAGAGGTCTGTAGAGGCGACAAAATATTTGTACCCCAAATAAGTCTTACTACCGGTTAATGCATAAATTCGATTCAGAGTTTTTTTTTGTCAATTAGCCATAGTTCTTTGATAATTTATTTCGTAACACTAATTATTTATCTAGAAATAGCAATGAACTAAACCGTTACTGTTAACCGTTTCCGTTACCAATGTATATACTCATTGGTAACGGAAAGTCTAAATCTTCGAAGTACTGATAAAGTGCAGCGGATAAGCACGTTGAAATGGCAGTCTGTCTTTCCACCTTGTTGGCAGTGGTTTAACGCTGCACTTGCCGACGCCGACGTAGTTTTATGTACGAGAACTTTAAAGATCCGATTTGACTCAACGTTTCCGATCTGTATGGCCAGGCAATTGAATAGACTGCTGGCTGTAATTTCTCCGAAGATATATAATCTGAAGATTTTCTAAGTCAGTGAATCTTTTAAGTCTGCGTGCTTCATCTTCGACCACAACTTTCCTTACCAGGCGAGTTGATGGTCAAACACGGACTTATTCGCGATAAAATAAATCCATCGGCTATCTGACTATAGTACAATATCCCAAGAAAATTATGCTGATGATCTCGCACAATTACTTAACCCTCTTATGCTTCCTACTTACATCATTATGCTAAGTTATCCACATGTAACAAAGGTGAGAGCAAAGTGCTTAGTGTTCGTAAACAAGTACATTTTCGAGGAAAACAGCACAAATAACGTTCCCTGCGAAATTAATTAGGAACAACTGTATTTTCTCATTAGCAACGTGCCGAGTTCGTTAGTCGCAGAATGAGCGCGAGAGGCCGAGGTACACTGGCGTTTTGTCGTCGTGCGATTACTAGCTTAGACGCGTTTTTAGTCTGTAACCGCCTTATCACAAAAGATTTAACACCCTTTAAACACAGTTTAACCGTGGAATATGTACTGGTAAACATTCTCTAAAGCGTGCGTAAAACTTTTGAGACGGTTATTTTTTTATTTATCCTTTAAAAATGTCTTCTAAAAATGTCTTATTATAGTTGAAGACAAAAAGATGTTTCGGTTTGTATCGGTGCCTATCATCACCGCTCATATTTGGTGCTAGGCATAAAGCTGTTGTACTCATACACAGACAGTAATTTTAGTCCAAGTAATTTTATTTTAGGCCTTCAGGCAGCTTAAAAACTCTGACACCAGGGCTAGCTACCCGGCCCACAGCAACACGAGTACAGGTTTAGTATAAGTTATCATGGATGGTCAGCCGAACAGAGTTTAAGGGATTGGCCCTGGAGCTCAATTTATGAAACGTTAAAAAATGACTTCGTAAATGAAATCGAGGCTATGCTATCGTTAAGCATAAGCGAACCTAACTTAGATTTTCAATATTCGTTCCTGTTTTTAGTCAGTCTTGTGGGTCTTGTGATGTTGTGCTTACGTCATAGTGGGCTATCGGTTTAAAAAGAGTCACTGAATTCTAATCCCAAAAATAAAGTTCCCTAATTAGCGTAGAGTGGCGTAGTGTACATATTTCCAAAGGGCGTAGCATAATTACAAGCAGCCAAACAAAATTGATTGTGACTAGATCAATATTTAAAACCCTCGAAATTATTAAAAGTTTTACCTATGTGTTCTCGAATGTGTATTTGTGTGTTTATCAATAACGTCACGGATTTTGATTTGATGTTTAAAAGCTGACAAAAACAGATAATATAATAGTAATTCAAACTTCATACTTTTAAAATTTAGACATGCGATTAAATAACGCAAGTGTATTTTATCGTTTCAAATAAATATATTAGTTTTTATGCTAAAGATACGTTAAAATATGGCCAAAGTTGGGGGATAAATTACACAGTTTATTGTACTGTGTTTTCTTTTTGTTTCTGTAGTGAGATTTATGGCGGGAGATTAATTGGATTGTTTCATTATTTGGCGCAGTGAGTTTGAAGTATTAGTGTCGTATTGTCTACACTTATTCGTTGAATTTTTTACAAGTGCAATATCAACTAAGAGCGGGTTTTATGCCAGTTATCAAACTGAACGAAAAATCGTCAAAATTAAATCGCATCAATCATTCCTTCAATTGAGAACTACGATTCTCCAAATTTAAATAATATAAATAGATATTAGTAGGGGACATCTTACACACGACCTGACCCCATACTAAGCTTGTCATATGGATGCCAGAGACTGATATACTACATACGAGTATACATATTTTAAAATACATACTTGGATGGATAATTAACAGCAACAACAGACACAGAGCACACACCTATGTTCATCACATAAATGCTTGCCCTGGGTGAGAATCGAACCCACGCCTCTTTGAACCATTGGTCAGGGTCACTAACCATTGAGCCACCGAGGCAGACAATATAGAAGGTGTTGTTTTGTAAACTAAGGCCTCCCTCTTTTTTGATAGTCCCTGCTAAGTGCAGGGACTTTAGAGGCTTTAGAGCAGGAAGACGAATAGTGGGGTGTTTCTCCTTGTCACACTTCTCATCGTCATTTTCGTGTTCAGTTTATGTTTTACTTAAGTAAGCGAATTATATCTGTAAGAGAAAAACTGTAGCGTTTGATATCACAATTGAGTTCGTCTATAAATTAAAATAATTATTTTTCGCAAAAAATGGCAAAACCGACTTCCATTGTGTGCAAAATTCGAATAGTTCGCTCGAATTGATGTATACAATTATTAAATAATTGTTGACTTTTCAAAAACGGCTCAGCCTATTTCGATAAAATTTAAATGAAACCACCTCGGAAGTAATACCCTTTCGAATTAAAAATACTTTTTCTAAATCGGTTCACAATTGGCAAAAATATCGATGAACATACACAAAAAATAACAAACAGACGAAAATAGAATCTCCTCCTTTTTGGAAGTCGGTTAAAATCATTGGACTTGTTTGGAATAATATTATAACATTGTCCACGTAAGTGACGCTGACATGCGCGTCAAGTGACCAAAAATATACGTGGAATTAGGTAGTACTTAAGAGAATAGCTGAGCGCCAAGGAATTTGAGAAGTAGGTATTTGAACTAAACTGTTGCTGTCGCGATGCCCCCAAGACAGGGAGCTTCTATGTGTGGTGTGATGCAATTGTATTTGTGTGTGTGTGCTGCGCACCATCTCCGCCCGCGCCCTTCCCGCGCCCGCCCGCGCTCTACGCTCAGGCTGCCGGCTGATTTATTCTTTTGAATTGTAGCAAAATATGGTAGGTACATAAGCTCCGGTTTTTTGGGATAGCGCATGGCAAACGAAAACATTTATACTGAATATTTTTTATCGAATTAGAAAGCTACATTATTTTTTACACATAGAGGCGAAGTATATTGATTTTAATTTTCTTTCGAATAATATTTTTTGAAAAAACCTTTATAGATAGCCAACTTTACACAATTGACCTCAAGCCAAAAGCTGCGAACAAAAATAGCTATTTAACTAATCGATTTCTGTAGGCGCTGCAATATACGTACTGAAAATTCTACCAAATACCTAACTTAAGATATCCCAAATAACTTTTTTTAAGGAAAACACGCACAAAATTCTTCAACAGACAATGAATAAAGTTTAAATAGCTTTTATTTAAATTAAATAGTCCAAAAAGAAGAATCTAAACTTTAAAATGAATTCAACCTATAAATTTTGAATATTACACAATTTTTGGGGTATAAAATCTTTCAAGAGATTTAGGTACGTAATAAATAACAGATAGCTTCAATATCTGCTTCGAAATCGCGTTGCATGGTTTGACCCAAAAAAATATATTATTTACATACATACATTGCAAGTTAAACAAAAACTTGTAAAATAAACTTGAGAATTGGTTTAGAAAAATCGAATATGTGAAGTAATCAGAACATACACAAATTGCAAATCCCTTTCTTTTTGTAGGTCAGTCAAAATGAAAGGTTTCTCAATTCATCATCATCATTTCTGTCACGTGACGTCTAGGTACTGGTGGATACACGATACCTCTTTACAAGGTCTTATTTTACAAAGTGAAGGAAGTTTCAGAGGTGTACCTACCTACACGTTCGTTATTATGAACAAAGTTTACTATGTTTACTATATTTTGTTACAAATTCATATTTGTTAATTTATTAACTATGCAATTTTTGTCATTTTAAGTTTTGATATTGTAGCATTGTTCAGATTTATATTAAATGATTATCATTTTGTTTTTACGATTTAATATTCAATCATTTATTTAAATATACAATTTAATTAATTTAACTACAGCTATTTTAAGTTATTGTAATTTTAAGATAATTATGCTTTGCTTTAGCTAAGCTGAAATTTTAAGGATATTATAATTATAACTACAATTGTAATTGGTTTGGACTGACTTGTATCTTGTATTTTGATACCAATAAAATAATATGAATATATGAATATGGGTCCAGCTGCGGATTTCGTGAACTAAAAATCAGCTGTTCCATACAAAACTGCAACTTGGACTCGACAAAAGGTATGACACGATTGGTTTTTTTCTCGAATTTCGGTTTGGCCACATATATTAAAAGTTGTTCATAATAATAGTCCGAACCCTGTATAGCTGGACATATAAAACTTCTTGCCTTTTATATTGTAACTATTCCCGTATTTTCATTGCGCGATTAGTCCCGTAGTATAAAAAATAATTAAGAATTCAATTAAACAGATGCAATGCTTACTGTTTGGAGAACTGCTTGTCATACTTAGGTTCTACTTACTTTGAATAAGTTTAAAAAAGTTGAAACTATTAGCAAATTAAAGCAGCAGTGCGTAGCACACACCATATAAATACAAAATAGAACATCCACAAATTACTACACACTTTTCAGCAAAACTCAGCGGATAGGCAAGTTAAAATGACAAAGGGCAAGGCACATAGTTCAATGAACGGATAGCCAATGGGGCTGTTTTCTCGAATGAATCTCACGTATAATCCGCGCCACACAAGTCAGCGGATGGAAAGTTAGGCGCAGAACGCTGCGCAATAGGCAAAATATAGGTATGCGCAGGAGCCAGAGAGACAAGACGCCGCACGGGCACAACCGCCCGCCAACCTCATGCCTCCCGCGCGCACGCCCGTGCTTACCACTACGTCGCGCGGCGTCGGCATTGTGCGCACATGCGCAATAATTAGCAAATTACGGCGAAGTGTCATCTGCGTCTTACATCTCATCCGCCGACTTGTGTGGCGCTACCTATACTGGCAAGCACAGCATAGAACTTATTTATTTTATTAGATACAGATTTATTTATTTTGTTGTATTTGTAATGTGACTGATAATGTGTTTTTTAATTATTTGATGTTGTGTCTTTGATAATTTAATAATTTAATAGAACGTTTTTCGCTTAGGTAAGTGGACTAAGGATAATTATATTTATACATTACAGTTATTACACGATTTTAGAGAGCACGTGATTTTCCTGATTAGAACTATTATTTCGCTTTAGGCGCAGAATTCTAATAATGGCACATAGTTTTAAGAAAGTTCAATTTTACGAATGCCCAATTCTATAAATGCCCAATTCTCACAATGTTCACTTCTAAGAATGCTCAATTCTCAAAATGGCAAAATAATTTCAAATGGAAAAAATCGGCCAAGTACGAGTCAGACTCGCGCACGGAGTGTTCCGTACTGTATGGGAGCCCCCCCTTAAATATTTATTTTATTTTAATTTTATTATTGAAGGGTATAAAACTAAATGTTCTGTAAAAATTTCAAGCAACCTGGTACCGTTATTAATATAGAGCGAAAAACGTCTAAAAGTTCAGGTTTGTTGTATGGGAGCCCCCCTTAAATATTTATTTTATTTTGTTTTTAGTATTTGTTGTTATAGCGGCAACCGAATCATATCATCTGTGAAAATTTCAGCTGCCTAGCTATCATGGTTCATGAGATACAGCCCGGTGACAGAGAGACGGACAGACGGACATCGAAGTCTTAGTAATAGAGTCCCGTTTTTCCCTTTGGGTACGGAACCCTAAAAACACATTTTCATTTTAAAAAAACACCGGTAATGAAAGCACAACCTCTTTAGGGCAAAGGTAATAGGTTTGAAAAGAACAATTAACTCCGCATTGGCGATAAAAAACCAGCTGTTCCATGCACTTTGTCCATCATCAACGGACTTTTTTCATGGTATAGTTGATATTTCTCGCGGATTCGGCTCTGGTCGGTCCCATAGTAAAAGTTATAATGTCCTTAACTCGCAAACGGAGGTTGTTTTAGGTACCGGTAAGCCCTTACATGTATTTAAATTGTATTTTTTTTTAGAAAATTCCTAATCAAAATTATGTTGCCACTTTGAGAATTGGGCATTCATAGAATTATGCTTTCGTAGAATTGAGCATTACTTGGGCATTATGAGAATTGGTTATTCTGCGCCTAACTCATTTAGATGTCTGCGGATACAGCACGATATTCTGTATAATCGCAGCAACTAAACGCCTATATTCCAAATATAAAATCTTTTCTTCAAAAGTAACAAACATACAACGGTCAAATCACAGGATTTGAAAAAATAACTAATATTTTTAATAAACATCGATATCGATGGACATCACTAGAGCATCGACAAAAATATCGACTATTACTACATCCCTAGTGCTTGTGTACGTATAGGTTTGAACCTCCCTCACCTCGACCCTACCCCCGCATCGTGCGATAGGGACAATTGCAGCTCAGAGCGATTTATACCTACAAAAAACATGGCGAGACAACGTTTCGTATTACGCTGTTTTCTTCTTCGAAAACTAGATCTATCAAGTATTTTTTTATGTCAAAATTTTAAAAAAATATGTGTTCATGATTCTATCATTTTATATTTTGTTAGATATTATTTAGTCTCTTCTGGTAGGTCTCTAAAGACGTCGGTAATAATGGTGATTTTTTTTGTGATTTTGAAGGGTCATATTTTGCCTGATAATTAACTTATCAAGAAATAGAAAAGACAGAGTAGTCTAAACAGCTAAATTTAATTTTATGACAAAAAATTGAAGCTCCATAAGTATTTTCCAGGAAGAAAACAGCGTAATACGTTTGTATGGAAAATTACAGACCACCGGGGCTCTTAAAAAGGTCACTAAAGTAGTATTCTACCGGTCTTTACTTTATCGCTGAATATAAGCCTATCCACGATGGGTTTTTGAACCACTTTCTTCACGTTACGCGTTGGCTCAAATGTGAGTGATAATAAAAATAAAAATGCTGAAATTTGTTTCATTTTGAATTATCCCCTTCCCCTCTTCCTCCATCAGATCCCACTTATGTGCAATTAGAGTGAAACATGTGGAACTAGTAAATCGAATCGAGGACGTCGGTTGAATCCCTCATTTACATACAATAATCCTGCGGTGAAACATCACGTTTCCACATCACTCGGTGCACGGCTACGATCTTATGACGTATGAACTACGGGACAAGAAACTACATGCACTTGTATAAAATTAAACTAATTTTGAAATGCTTCGACTTCAAATACTATTGACATAGATGAGCCCAAGTGGGCAAAGTGTGCTGACCCCTTAGTCCAGGTTTTGCGTAGTTTACTTAAACTTTCGCGTTCGCGTGTGGCTCCATACATTTTGGTTAGTTCTTCTTCGTTTCCTCCAGGGGCACTGTACTAAAATATATAGAGTCATACGGAAACAGCTGTAGTTTCAATTAACGTGTAAACTTGGACTAACCCTTCAGAACTGTACCGGCTTTATAAAGTCCACTGCTGAACATAGTACCCACGAATAGTATGAACATTTGTTTGCTGGCTCAGCACGGGTTAGTTGATTCACATACACCATCAAATTTCTTCTACGGACGTGTGCAAGTTGCACCACAATGGATATGCTCAAATGCTCAAATATATTATGACTGCCTCGGTGGCTCAGTGGTTAGTGACCCTGACTTCTGGGTCAAAGAGGCGTGGGTTCGATCCCCACCCAGGGCAAACATTTGTGTGATGAACATAGGTGTTTGCTATGTGTCTGGGTGTTATTTAGGTACTATCTTTATAAGTATGTATTTACAAAATATGTATATGTAGTGTATCAGTCTCTGGCAGCCATATCACAAGCTATGCTTAGTTTGGGCAAAGAATATATAATAATACTACGTATAGAACGGCCACTCGTTACCCCCCACCCGTTTGAGTCTTCCTCACTTCCACCCCGCGCTACGTACCGCATCGTGTACTCTGCGCGCGGGCTGCACTGGCCGGTGGATTTTCTAATAAAAACTACCTAGACTGTGACAATAGGGAACACTTGTACTGTGTATGGTTGAATATCAATGATACGTAACAAAACAAGAAATTTTAATGTTTCCCTAAGGATAAATAATAGGAACTTATTTTACATTATTTGGTAACTTCCTCTTGATATTATCTAACAAAAGAAGTAGATCGGTTACTTTTTGTTAAAATGCTTCCAAATTAAGTAATTGTTATACTTTTTTAAGCACTAGATTAATATTCATTTATGCAAATTAAGTACGCAACTGTCTCACTCACGCGGCATGTCGTCACGTTGTGGTGATCGCTGACAGCCATAGACGTTCCGCACACAAATGCGCGTGTAGCGACCGTGCGTAAGTGTGTTGTCTGTGAGTAAGTACTGTGTAGGTGTGCGTAAGACAGCAGATTTTGTATGAAAAATCGCGGAGTGTCCGGGCCAAAGAATATATAATAATACTGTTTGAGGTCAGAGACCGTGTGTAAGATGTCCCCTAATATTTATTATTTATTTATATTCTATATATTTATAATTTTATTTTGAGGACATTTTACACACAGTCTCTGACCCCAAACTAAGCAAAGCTTGTCATATGGCTGCCAGAGACTGATATACTACATAATATAGGTACATATTTTTTAAATCCATACTTATATAGATAGTAATTAAGTAACACTCAGACACAGAGCAAACACCTACGTTCATCACATAAATACTCGTACTTGCCCTGGGTGGGGATCGAACCCACGCCTCTGACCCAGAAGTTAGGGTCACTAACCACTGAGGCACCGAGGCAGTCAAATATGCAGATGATTTCTTTTAACAAGTGGAAGAATGCAAACCTCAGCACGCAGGATTGTGAGGTTGTCAGCAACAATGATTATAAAACTGATTCTAAACAGAGAATTCTTTGAACTTTGTGTACCTATGGCTTGTCGCACCACCGGTGTTTTGCTTAAGGAAAACATCGAGCGGCAAATTAAAAAGCTACATATGGAAAATAAAATCGATGGCGTATATGAATCCACCTATCAGGAACAAGTCGGAGATAAATAGAGTATAGTTACTAAAGGTAGATTAAGCAAACATCACATTTCTCTTTCGGGTCCCAATAGCCTATTAGTCCAGGCCTCAAGTTTTCGATTCATATTCGTATGCTCACTGCCGCTGCTGATTGAATACGTAATCTCTAATTAGTACCCTTTTGCGAAACCGAAGTATGATTTGACACGTTTCGAACGAGCGATATAAATATAACTTTATGTTTACTAAATCATTTCAGCCATAGCTTCCTTAACATAAGCCTTCTCTATAGATCTCCAGTAAGCTGTCCAAATGTCCAAATAGATTTTACAAAGGTTGATTTCCGCGTATCAGTTTGACTGAATAGTTCTCATAAACAACGTAATTATTTTCGATAAAGGTTCTACTATTCTATAGGAAAGTTCTTCTAAAAGGCTAAGAACCAAAAAGCATCTATTTTTTTCTTGACTTGTGTGATTTGTTTTATAAGTTAAGCTTATGAAAAACAGCCTACTATTAAAAGGCTGACTACACACTATACAGTACTGGGGACTTATTGTGTAAGCGCTCTGATGTTCGGCTTCGCTTTTCCTCCCACTCGCTCTTGTGGCTCGAGTAAATGGCGCGAGCAGGAGAAAAAGCAAAGCCGAACGTCAGAGCGCTTACACAATAAGTCCCCAGTACTTTACTCGTACAGTAGTACTTTTTAAGTAGATAAAAAGTCCGTTAGAACAAATCACTGGAAAGCTATATCAAAAAGATTGGTCTTCGCCTCCGGAAACTCCAGGGCTGGCGCGTACTTCGCTTAAAGCCGGAGCCTTGCAATTCAGCGAGGTAATGCAGCCAGTGTTCTGGGGACCTTCCCGCACGCTGCTGGTCTTGACGGCGTGTTTGTTTTGTAAATATATATTTTTATGCTTTTTTAAATATCTTATTTCTTCATAATTATATTGTACATAGTGTAGTTTAATTTGTAAATATGAATTAAACTGGATTGTAAAATAATATTAATTAAATAAAATCATTGGATATTGCGTTAGTTGAATGACATTGAAGCTGGTGTAACTCGGAAGGACGAAAGCCTCGAATACTCACTTAGTAGATTTATTGGATAAATTCGTCGTTGGGGAGTCGAAGATCTAACGTCGCCCTTTGTCCAATTGAGGAAATTGGGACAATCGGATACAACTACTCTTCGGATCTTTCTCTGGTGGCTGAGATGTATGAAAGATTGGACAGGGTACATAATGCTGGTAGCTTACCAAGTCAGTACTGTACTATTTAGGTCACATCGAACATCTTAGGCTTAGCCTAGTTTGGGGCCCACAGATATTATCTTACTATATCTCATTATTCTGCATGAAAATAAGTATACCTAATGTTGTAAAAAGTCAAATGAATTATCTATTTGTATTTGATGCATGCGTTTTGAGGATTAGGTAATATAAATGAATCATGTAATTGTTCTTTTGGTAATAAAAAGTGATTTATTACTAATATACGAATTTTCACACAAACAAAAATCTAAGCGGCTGTGATGTTAGCTACAAGCTGCGGATAACCCAATACTGACTGAAGCAGCTTCGCGAGGGTTGGGTTATAGCATGTAGATAAGAACAGAGCCGCCAAGAAGTTTGGTTCGGCATGTACTAGCCTTTTTGTCTGCCCACGGCTGAAAATAGGCCTATCCATGATTGGATCATACGAGTATCTACCACGCTGGCCCAGTGAGAATGATTTCAGTAACTGTTGCTGATTCAGTTATTGAAATCTGTCCATTAACTAGACCGAACATAGATGGATATCTGCTAGTAAAACGTAGCATAAACAAGAGTTTTATTTAAAATAACCTTTTTTTTTAAACTAGCTTTTACTGAACAAGTACTCGCCAAGACGAATCAAACGAGCCGAAACTCGATAGGTTTGCGTCGTTTCATTACAGAATTCCTATGACCACCTCCCAGCTCCATCATCAGAACCTGGTTACCATTGAAAGACAAACTACTCGCCAAGACCATTCAAATGAACCCAAACTCGATGAGTTTGTGTCGTTTCATTGCTAAGTTCCTTTGGCCACCTTCTAGCTCCATCATCAGATCAGCACCATGCCATCATAATATTGCATTGTCACGCAATTTACACATGTAAAATTTCAGCTCAATCGGTAACCGGCAAGTTTGATACTTGCAAGATTTGATTACAGACCGACAGACAACGGGAAAACTAAATAAAAGCTTGTAAAAACACATACTTTATTTTATCACAGTTCATTTTAAATTTCATGCCGTCACGCCCTGACTTCATCCAGAGTCAATCATCAGCAGACAAATAAGAGTAAATTTATATCCAACTTACGTATCTACGGCGAAAATGTACCTAATAGGTACACTACAACTATTTTGTATTTTTCACAATTTTTTTTAACGCAAATAAGTCTGCGTTTGACCACTAACTCTCCTGATGGTGATGGTAAGCGACGTTGTGGTCGAAAATGAAGCACGCAGACTAAGAAGATTCTATTCACTCTGACAATTCTTTAAAAACTAATTTTTATTCATCACATTACCTACAAAAAACATTCACCTTCTTTTGACCCTTGATACAATAGGTACAAAGACTGCTCAAAAATTGCCCTGAATTTTTGCAACTTATTAGAGAAGTTTATTCTTCACACATCACGGGTTGTAGGCGTCGTGTAAAATAGTTATACTGAAAAGTTACGGACATAATACGGTTTCAGACTCCGAGATAACACTTTGGCGCAACTCTGAACACTATTACATAAGCTGTGGTCCAACGTAGTTATCCGTTGGCACTGACTGTCGAGGGAACCGTTTACTGACCGCTGAAGTAAGAGAAACGAACTCTTTGTTCTAACGTTGTAGGTGCACTTATTGAGATTAACTTTGTTGATGCTCCTATTTAATTACGTAGTTTGCAATAAAATAAGGACTACTGTACTTGTTATTAGCGTTAAGACTACCCGGTGTACCTATACAGGGTTATTTTATTTCTAATCAATTAGCATCCCTTTAGGGGCTTATTCTGTACATCAAAACTAACAACTCTTGTTCTGCGACTTTTGTCAAAATACAAAAAAAAAATCAGCTGTTTCATACATTTTGTCGCAGGTAAACGATATTTTTATATGGAAAAAAAAAATTGAGTTTTGACTTAAGTTGCAGAACAAAAGTTTTAAACGATATAAAACGGGACTCACTCACGTGTTCGTATAGTCATAACACGACTATAGTTTCGGTCGCGTTCGGCGACCTCTCTCAAGTTGGCGAGTGCTAGCACGCGGAGTGCATTGCGAGACGGCTCCGCGACGAACGCGCCGAACGCGACCGAAACTATAGTCGTGTTATGACTATACGAACACGTGAGTGAGTCCCTTTTTATATCGTTTAAAATGTGTGAAAACCACGTAGGTAAATTTCCATAGTAAAAAAAGAGCAAAAGTTGTTAGTTTTGTTGCACAGAATAAGCCCCTAAAAGGATGCTAATTGATTAGAAATAACCCTGTATAAGAAAATATAATAAAGTAAGACTACTCTTCTACCCCAATAACAGACATACATAAGTGGGTTTCAATGTACCTACCGGCAAACAGTGTTGCTGTACTGAGCTTTTAGTACAGAGCCCTTAGTCCAGGTTTTGCTTAGTTTACTTAAACTTTTGCGTTCGCGTGTGGCTCCATACATTTTGGTTAGTTCTTCCTCGTTTCCGCCAGGGGCGCTGTACAGATATGTATGGAGCCATACGGAAACAGCTGTAGTTTCAATTTATGTGTAAACCTGGACTCCTCAGGTTTTGCATAGTTAAGTCAAACTTGCACGTTTGCGTGTGGCTCTGATTCCATACATTTTTGATAAGTAATTCTTCTTCGTTTCCGCCAGGGGCGCTGTATAAAAATGTATGGAGCCACACGGAAACTCCTCTGTTTGTAAGCGCAGCGTAGAACTTCCGTTCACAAGTCAGGCTTATCACCTGGGTCACCTGGGGTTCTATAACTAAATCTAAAAGGGATAAACGTATGCGTAAATGGTCACAAGACCGAGTTAGAGTAGGAACAATGATTAAAAATCTAAACTTGTGTGAAAGGGGAAAGCGAAGAAATTATTCTAGCGTTTGAAATATTGGGTTCCTGATTGAAATCTCTCGATTCCACTTACGATGGTTCCCATTGGAAATTTATAGGAGAGTTTTATGTCCAGCAGTGAACTTCCCACGACATAAATAATGATGACGAAAACTTTAGAAATAAGTTCATCTTGCTCTCTCAAAAAGTAGTAATGTTCTCTTTTGACTCCAAATTCGCAGTAACATTTCATGTAACGCCTGTAGCAAAACATAAAGTTAGGGGCAGTTGAGACAGTGCAACCTTTCTCGAGCAGGCGCTTCAAACGTGCTTACGTTTCCATTACGATGGCGCCTCTGTAATTGGGCTTCAGTCGGGGGATCGTTATAACTGTATTTTAAACTAGAAACTAATGAAATTTGCTGTAAAGTAATATGGTCAGAGCATAACTACAGGTAGGTGCGTATATAAAAATAAAAAGTCGTACTTTTTCTAATTTATAGCAATGCTAACAATTCATTTCATCATATGTATGTTCGACTTAAGTCTACGTGTAAAGTTAAGAAACGATTATTTATTATTGAACTAGCTGCCCTGGTGAACTTCATCTCACCATCTGTCAACTGTCAATGAAAACTTTTACATGCAGGAACATTTTGTATGGGAAAATTCAATGAATGTCTTTATTATTTTATTCACTATATTTTTATATTTTCTCACCGTTTAAACCTTCCCTTAGCTTCCACGGATATTTTAAGACCAAAATTAGCCCAATCGGTCCAGCCGTTCTCGAGTTTTAGCGAGACTAACGAACAGCAATTCATTTTTATAAATATAGAAGATAGAAGATTTAAATTTTAAAAAATCCGCACATCTAAACATAATATTCCAGGTAGAAGTTTTGATTAAGCTTACGTGCTTGAAAAATAAAATTAAAATCCATTGTTTTTGTACCGCTAGGATACTTGTACATGTACACTGGCGCTTGTACCCTGTTTGTTTGTAAAAAAATATTTGGTAAATAAAGTTATTTTGAAATTGAAATTGAGGTGCGTATGGTTAAAATGTATATCTGGATTATAATAGGTATCAGATCTAAGTACTTCTATACAGTTTTGTCCGCATTTAGCCATCTTTATCATGATAGAATACTAGCGCACAAACTTTTCTCGCGCTTATAATACTTTAGTTTCTATTTTTTTTTTTTTTATTTAATCTGTACTGTCCCACTGCTGGGCAAAAGTCTCCCGCAATTCCTTCCATTCCTTTCTGTTCTGTGCTACCTCCGTCCAACCTTTAATAATAATATGTTGAGCACATATCTACGAGTAGATAGATAATCATAAATGGTAGTTAATTTTATGTGTATGTGTTTATTAATATGTGTGTGTATGTTTTATAAGAACGAATTGTTTTTGTTAACGCACCCCTCCTCCAGTCGATTTCTTCATGTCTGAGGGTCGTAACAACCACCTTCCACCAATTTCTCCCGGATGATTTTCTTCCACTCTTTCCGGTCCTCGGCGACATGCAGCGCGTCGAACACTGAGGAGTCCAATGTGGTGCGGATCTGGTCGGACTGCGGCCTCGAAGACGTTTCCCCTCTGCCTTGCCAGTAACCATTAGTTTCTCTAGGTTAACACACACCCCCGTCTTTACTTGTTCTATATTCCTATTCCATCCAAAGGTTGCCTGGCAGAGATCGCTTTTAGCGATAAGGCCGCCTCTTTTACACGCTATAGTTTTAATGTTTCTGTTATCTGTGTTACTTGTGCTCTTTGTGTTAACAATACAGAATATCTATCTATCTATCTAATATTTTACGAAGGTATTTAGTCAAATACAAGTCATATAGAGCGGACTAAAGTCCAAATTAACTGATGATTGTTTTAATTATTAATATACTTTTAAGGTTTCTTTTACAGAAAAGATGTAAGTCATGTAAGTCATGTATATGTATTTCAAATCCTAAAGTTTATTTTGTAACAGTTTGTAAGTAACAAACTGCAATTTCGTACGTTTTTATTTCTCTCGGGAGCAGTAAAACGAGGTGCCACGTTTTCCAGAAGAATTTAATTTATTCGATTTATTAAGCTCTACACTGTATTACTAAATTGTACCAGTCATAGGATGTAATATGTTAGATCGCTTACATTAGAATACTTACCTACTTGCGAAAATGTAATTGTGTTTATTTTGTGCGAACATTTACTTATATTATAATAATATACCCTAATTGAAGACCTAGGTGGACTGGTTGTGTATCTGATTTTGAAGCACGTCCTGGGTCAGATTCTCGCACAAGCAATTACTGGTGTCATGAATTTAAATTTATTGTGTGTTCTGCCCGGGTCTGGTTTAATTGTCTTTGTATGTGTTCCATGGCATTTCCGACAAAGGATACTCAGAAAAGCCTAATGGGAAACTATGAGATAGAAGGATGGATAAAAAACAGTACAGTATAGGCTTAGCCTCGATACTTACTTACTCAAAAAAACATCACCAAGTGCTATTTAATAACATGCAAATGAAAATTTGTCGCCATAATTATTTTCATAGATATCCCCTTCGTTTTGCTTTTTTTGTCTAATGTGTTTTATTCTACGCTGTGCTTAGTAATCGAAATAACCGACATAGTCCAGCGGTTTGGCGAGTTGATATGTAAGGGGGCAGGGCTCAACACGGAGGACTGATGATCGGTGGGACCGTAGTTCTCGAGTGGAGACCACGGCCAGCCACAAGGTGGACTGACGACCGCATTTAGACTACAGAGTCGCGCTGGATGCAAGCCGCTTTCAACTGGTTTTATAAGAGATAAGGAAGGAATAATTTCGACTGTCTCGGTGGCTCAGTGGATAGTGACCCTAATTACTGGGTCAAAGAGGCGTGGGTTCGATCCCCACCCAGGGCAAGTGAACTGAAGTGAAGTGATGAACATAGGTGTTTGCTCTGTGTCTGGGTGTTATTTAGTCACTACCTATATAAGTATGTAATTAAAAATATGTATACGAGTAAGTAGGTTATCAGTCTCTGGCAGCCATATCACAAGCTTCGCTTAGTTCGGGGTCGGAGGTCGTGTGTAAGATGTCCCCAAATATTTATTTATTTTTAATTATATCCAGCCGTGGTATTTAGCAATAGAATTAAGGTCCTTAACGTTCCACCTTGATCCGCTGTACTTCGTTTTGGTAGAGTAGGAGCCTGTTCTTTATAAGGCCGTTTAAAAGCCCTTTCCCTGATAAAATATAATTTACGTCGTAATGAAGTAATTTCCCGTAACCTCGCCGAAATTGAGGGATTAGGACTTAATTTCTTTTGTGAAAAATTTATGTTGTTTTCATGAGACGGTTAACGGGTGTAATTTCATACTTAACTGTTTATTAATTTCTCGAAGATAATTCTATTTTCGAGACGGTTTTGTAGATTCTTCTTTCCTCTTTTGATGCCTTTTAAAAGGCATTAAGGCTCAGAGGCTCAGTTTACTTAATTATCGCTTGGCAGGGTTATATTTTTCATTTTACTTTGTAGATTAATTACGACCTATTTTTTAATTTAATTATTTACCTAAGTAATCAATAAATAAAAAACAATTTCATTATAAATGTGCAAGCGAGTATTTAAAATATTTTAATTATATTTAAAATATAATTAATTAACTACAGTAATATACTTGTACCAGTGTAGTCTACTCTATTAGATAGATAGATGAATGCTTTATTGTTATTGTAAAATTACATAACAAAAACCTAAAAACTAGTGTAAAAACAGGCGGCCTTATTACTAACAGCTATATCTTTCAGGCACTTATTAATGAAAACAAAAAGGATTATTTATGTAAAGGCCAAAATCAAGAGATATCTAATGACCGCTATTATTTGAAGGAATCGGGCTCTATAGTTTTAATGTGTTATCCTAAGCAAGGTATCGCTCAAATGTAACTGTAAACTGCCGTGTCGTGAACGTGAACTGTTCTAAGTATAGATCAATCTGTTCATACGTCGTTTATCTACTTAAAAGAAAATAGACAAATTTACTGCGCCCTTTTTTGCCAATAATTATACCTACAATGCCGCTTGAATTATATCCTCAGCCATTTCAGTTATATTTGTTTCACCAACCAAAGTACCAACATTGCGGCAGACTGCTCCTAAGTAAGCATCTGAGTTCAAACATCCTCAGAGTTTTCTATCTTAAGTTATAACAAGCTAAGTTTTATTAACGGCGTGATGGATTGTTTGCTTTAAAGAAATTACTTAAACTTTGTTTTAGTAATGAGGAATGGATTCGGATAGAGCGTTCGTTCTAAATACGTAACCTTGGCAGTGGAGGCGGATTCACAAATAAGTTGAGTAGGCTGTAGAGCCTGGAGTGGCATATTTTAGGGGGGCGGAAATTTCAGACCAATTATTTTTAGCAAAAACTAAAAGCTAATTTATATACCTAAGCATTATTAAGTCTACAAAAAAACATGTAATAGTTTCGTGGCATACAAACTAATTAAGTCTCATTATATTTATTACTTTTACTAGCTCAGGTTGCCTGGAAGAAATAGCTCTAAGCGATAAGGCCACCGGTGGTCGCACTGTTAAAAACATTGTACAATATTCTAGTTTTGTTATTTTGTTGATTGTGTGAACAATATTAAACGTTTATCTATCTATAAGGCTATCCACCAAAATACAGGTGTTATACCTAGTTTGGTGGCCATGGCTGAATCTTTCAATGATTGTACCTACCAAGCAATAAAATGATTTTTTAATCTAGCTTTTGCCCGCGACTTGGCCCGCGTCATATTTTAATTTTCGTGCTATCCTTTCCCTACTCACCGACTCCATTTTAAACTATAGCTATGCCAAAAATTAAGTCATTCCGTTGCTTTATAGCTGCGTGAAAGAGTAACATGCTTGCAAATTTAAAATATTGTTAAGGATTTGCGTAATCGCGTATTAGTGCGGCAGATTGACTATCAGTGGCTCAGTGGTTAGTGACCCTTACTTCTGGATCAAAGAGCCGTGGGTTCGGTCCCCACCCAGAGCAAACACTTATGTGGTGAACATAGTTGTTTGCTCTGTGTTTGGGTGTTATTTAGGTACTATCTAATAAGTAAGTATTTAAAAATATGTCTATGTAGTATATCAGTGTCTGGCAGCCATATCACAAGCTTTGCTTAGTTTGGGGTCAGAGACCGTGTGTACGGTGTCCCCTGATATTTATTTATTTATTTTAGGGGAGCGGCAAAATTTAACAGCCTATTGGCGGCAAACACGTAAATCCGTAACTGTTCGCAGTGGAGATGATGAATTACTTCCAGATGACAGGCATGTTTTACCCACCTGAGAATGTTATTAATGATTAAATTACAGTAACTATGATGTAACATTTCATTTACCTAAGATGTTATCCAAGTCATTAGTTTAGGTGACAATCGTTAGTAGAGATGAACTTGTCGTACGTTAATAATTAATTTACGTAAATTACAAAGCAAGTTTGCTTTGCATTCTTTATTTTTGGATATTTGAGATATACCATAGGATTATTATATTTATATTCCCGGATAAAAAGTAGCCTATGTTAACGCTTTCCTGCTTTCCTGTTTCCTAAGAGATATAATCTAAAGCTTTTCAAGGTCAGAGTGAATAGGTATCTTCTAGGTCTGCGTGCTTCATCTACGACCACAAAGTCACTTATCATCAGGCGAGTTGGTGGTCAAACGCGAACTTATTTGAGTTAAATAAAAAAAAACGCTTTATGACTTTTAAACTAGCCATTAAAAATCAAGTATTTTCGTTCCTCTGTTTCTGTTTGAAAGAGAAACAAACCAAAAATACACTTTCTAAATTATAATATTACTAAGGAAGTAAGGATCTAACGTGAACTACACTATAAGGCAGTGTTATAGTAGTAGGGATCTTTTATGGAACCCAACTGGAGAAGGAAAACACCGTTCCTTGCCAAAGAATTTGTGTTCAAGCATTCTTGTTTCGGTTTGAATACCAATGTCTGGAGACAATAAAATATATAAAATATTAGGATAACGTAAGAATTAATAAGATCTTTTTTATTTCAAAGGGACATGTACAGTGCTGGTTGCGAAAAGTAATAATCATTCTTATTTATTAATAACAATAGCAATGGGCAGGGCACATAGTTCGGAGAACGGATGGCCGATGGGGCAGTAAAGTTCTCGAATGGAGACCACGGACCAGCAAGCGCAGCGTAGGACGTCCACCGACTAGGTGGACTGACTATATAATAAAGATCGCGGGAACGCGCTGGATGCAGGCCGCTTCCAACCGGCCTTATTGGAAATCCATTGGGGAGGCCTGTGTCCAGCAGTGGACGTCTTACGGCTGATGGATGGATGGATGGAATAACAATAGAGTTAAACGTCAAAGAAAATTATCAAAATATTACATCATAAAAAGAAAATATGTGCAATAGTTTAAACACCAATTAAATCAATCAATCAAGTAACCTGGTAAGATTTCCTCACTGTAGTCAAATAACATTGGTTGGACGAATTACACAATAATAACGGTTAATTTCTGCCAAGTGCATGCGCAGCGAACCGTAAATATTGTGAAAGTGAGCGAATATCGATAGATACTTTGGTGACCACTGTCACCAGCTCCGGTAGCCGTGATCGTCTAGTGGTTAGGACCCTACGTTGTGGCCGTAGTAACCCAGGTTCGAATCCTGGTCACGGCAGTGCCTCACTGTCGCGGCGGAGTTTTTTTTTAGGATTTACTTATTACAGCCTTACTTCAGCAAGGTGAAATGTTTCACGTCAGTTTTACTTTTGCTAATATAAGCGAATGGTAAAATGAGGTTATCTCTTACTATTTTAAAGTAATCTTATTTTATACCACATTACATTACTATGTTTATCTGTATGTATTTTTTATGTATGTTTATCGATATTATCGCCAACAATGACTGTTTTAGAAAAAAGTTTATTATTTCGAAAGAGTGTTTTCCCGAAATGGTCCCACTTCTTTTTTAACGCAATCGACTGAGCCATTTTTAGAGTCCCGTACCTAAATGGTAAAAATGGGACCCTATTACTAAGACTCCGCTGTCCGTCCGTCTGTCTGTCTGTCACTAGGCTGTATCTCAAGAACCGTGATAGCTAGAACGTTGAAATTATCACAGACTAGCAGCGTCCCGCGGTTTTACCCGCGTTGTGCCCGTTCCCGTGGGAATTTCGGGAATTTTTATACATATAAACCTTCCTCTTGAATCACTCTATCCATTAAAAAAAACCGCATCAAAATCCGTTGCGTAGTTTTAAAGATTTAAGCATACAGACAAACAAACAAACAAACAAACGAAAATAGCGACTTTATTTTATACTATGTAAGGATGATGTATTTCTGTTGCCGCTTTAACAGCAAATACGAAAACCAGAATATAATAAATATTTAAGGGGAGCTCCCATACAACAAATCTGAATTTTTAGCCGTTTTTCGCTTGATATTAATAACGGCGACATGTAGATACTTAAAATATTCACAAAATATTTAACTAAATGTGCACTTTAAAAATAAATTATTATTGCCGTGTTATTTTACTCATCGTTATGATAAGTTTTTACTATGGGGCCAACCCCAAATTGTGATAAGAATAAATTTTTGATACAAGTAACGTGTTTTTTTTTGCTTGATATTAATAACGGCAACAGGAAGATGCTTAAATATTAAGTTGTATGTGCCTTGAAATAATTAAATATATTAAGGGGGGCTTCCATACGGTACGGAACCCTTGGTGCGCGAGCTCAACTCGCACTTGGCCGATTATTGAAAAATCAAAAACAATGTAAAAATTGTATATAAAACATAGATTCGAGCGAACTATTCGAATTTTGAACACGATTGAAGTCGGTTGTGCTACTTTTTGCTAAAAACAATATTTTGTATATGAATTTTTCCCATCATCAAAATGGAAAACAGAAAAAAATTTCAAGTCGATGATTCCCATGGATAACACATCAATTCGTGCGAACTAATCGAATTATGTACACGGTGGACGTCGATTATGTCATTTTTAATTTAATAGTATAGACTCCAATTTACAAGCTTTTATTTCACCTGTCCCGGTGTCTGTAATCAAATGTTACAAGTTGATTGACCCATATTCTGGCTTTCAATTGTGCTGAAATTTGCATGCATAATGTAAAATTTCAGTTTGATTGGAATCCAGGAAGTAAATCGGCTGATAAATGAAATAATATTCCATGAAATGAAATTCAACCACGAAGCCAGAGGCTATAGGAACTTCTTGACAACAAAACAAAATAACTCTGTTTGATACTTCACAAACATTTAAACATTTAGATTATTAGAGTTATAAGTTGTTGTAACTAGACAGTTCATGTTGTAAATTAGAAGTGTATTATGTCATCATCATCATCTAAGCCACACCAACCACAGCTATGCACTAACCTGCAATGGGCCAGCGAGGTGGATATGTCCCAATCACCCTTTGTGGGTAGGCCTGCGTCCTGCAGTGGACTATTAAGAATGCTGATACAGTACAGTACAGTACATCTGAGCTGCTGAGGGTCAACGAATATTCTCCGTCGGTTATTTTGCATGAGACGCAGCGTGCAGTTAGCACTGCAACTGTGGGCTCAAATCTCATCTCCAGTAAAAAAATATTTATTGCAAAAAATGGCAAAACCTACTTGCCATCATGTACAATATTTAAACACTTAGTTTGCTCTAATTGCTATATACATTTTTTATTTTATTATTTTTTTCACACGAAGGAAAAAAATGTGCCCAATAAAGTCAATAGTGAGCAACATAACAGTCACAATTAGCTACTCTGGGAACTAAAATAGACAAGATGACTAAAAAAATATAATTACTATAAAAATTAGACACGTATTTTATCTTTTGTCTACAAAATTGATGAAATTAATATTCCGCGTGCCGTCACAAGTCACATACAAATGTGTAGACTTCTCTGAGAGAAGTGATGTCACGACCCCTCACTCCCAAATTTTGACAAGGTTTATCTTTGTCATTTGTTGTTTGATTGACCAAAGAAAAAACACGTGTCCAATATTTTTTGATAGTCTAACTCAAGGACTAATTTAATAAAATTTTGATTTTTTTACCTCATCATGATGCCTAAGCAAAACAACTTAATATCTAGTAAGTAGAGCTAATGTTACCTCTCCTTAAATTGCGACGCCCTCACGGGGTCAATGTCACTTAGTTAAGACTCTAGTTTGTAAGAACTTTTGTTGTAACAGTGCATTGTGCAATAAACGAATATAAATAAATATAAATATAGCCACCACATAATACACGTCACGTATCGTGTGATGAGCTCATCTATGTAAAACATAAAGATCACGGCGTGATCTAGAGCAGTGTTGCCAATCCTACTGTTTTAACAGTAGATTTGCTGTTTTCAGATTGATGACCCTGTTATTTGTTACACTCCTATTTTTTATTGTTTTTCAATCAGCGTTCAGCGCCACCTAATTTCACTATGAAATATTGTATAAAGAAAAAGTCTGAAAACACCGAAGATGAGGCAATTTAGCATGAAAGCGGAAAATAATTTTACTTTGATTTTTGTTTCATGTACTGCACCAGCCTTTTTAATAGTCCACTGCAGGACGTAGGCCTACCCACGAAGGGTGATTGGGCCATCCACGTTGGCCAAATGCGGGTTGGTGGATTTATACACGCCATCGAATTTCTTCTACGGACGTATGCAGGTTGCCTCACGATGTTTTCCTTCACCGAAAAGCCAGTGGTGTGAATTCCGTACATAAGTTCCAAAGAAACTCACGGGATCAGGATTGAACCCACGACCTCAAGAATGACAACTTTACAACCACTAGGCCAACACGGCTTTTGTTGTTTCTTTCTCTTCTTCTCCTAGTCCTTACATAGTATAAAATAAAGTCGCTATTTTTGTCTGTTTGTTTGTCTGTATACTTAAATCTTTAAAACTACTCAACTGATTTTGATGCGGTTTTTTTAATGGATAGAGTGATTCAAGAGGAAGGTTTATATGTATAATACACCTGTGCAAAGCCGGGGCGGGTCGCTAGTAACTAATAAAAGTAGATAATTGTTTTAAACATAAAACCTGCCTCTTTTCACTAAATCTACTTATTTTCCTGTTTTTTTTTATTGGTGAGCAGCTGTTTTTAATTTTCTGGGGTTGGCAACACTGATCTGGAGTGACACCGCAACACATCAGTATATCCGGTAAGCTGCTACGCTGAAAATGGAGAAGCTTTTAAGCCCGTGACACCTTTACAACGTGTTACGTAACACTGAATTTACGTTTACTTTGGAAACTCTGGTAAAGGAATAAGTAATTACAACATTAGCTCAGTTTTGGTAATTATGTGAAATATAATGTTACTTTGTACTTGTTGACCATAATTTTCAGGTTATTATAATAACGTAAAATGCTTGATGGCTTTATATATCTATCAGTCATAGAACGTTCACTGCTGTCCATTTTCTTCCTATAATACCGGTTGGAAATGGCTTAAATCATCTATCGCAACACTTTCGGACTACCTTGTGGGTGGACTTTACTTGCCGGTACGTGGTTTCAAAAGTCTTTTGTGCTTTATTCTCTGCCCACTGCCATTTCAACTTGCCTTTCCGCTGGGCCATGTCAGTAGCTTTGGCTCTACTTACGCTTATCGTAAACTGAAAACTCCGAGCTCAGCTGTGAGATATACATTTATATAGGTATATTACATTGGTAATCTATAGGCCAGTAACGATAATAACGATATTCTTTTTTTTTTTGCGATACTAACATTTGCTTATTCGCAGTGTTGCGTACTTAGTGAGATGATGAGCTCAATAATAATTACGAATTATTAAAATAGAAAAATCCCTAACTACTCACATAGACATGGTATAATATTAATATACCTATCAATGTTTAACTATAGACATGAGTTTTGAATTTTCACAATCTAGCTTTGCGTGGAAAAATTGTAACTATTTCCTTATGACAATGAATTAAAAAGTAACCGTCTTACCACAAAAGTTTTATGCATACTTTAGACAATGTTTAACAGTATAAATTGTACGGTTAAGCAGTGTTTAAAGCGTGTTCAAAAATTTTGTGGTAAGGCGGTAAATGTTTGCGTCCTGTACTATTGTAGGCGATGCGTAGCGTAGGCAGGACGATTGCACTGCTACGCCGTAGTTCGTAGACTACGTCTGTAGAGCCGTAGCACATGTGATAGTGCGTTACTGCTTCTACAAAAGATGGTACTACTAATATCTACTCGAACGTAGATCCTGATTTTATTTGTTGTTACAATTTTAAGTGATTCATGTATTTTCTTACTTGCAAATTTATTTGAATTCGTTTGAAATAGAGAAATGTCACATGTTTAAACAGGGAGTTCTACAATTATATGATCATTACGTCTAAAAATTAAATTTCAGTATTTTATTATTAAAAATTATTTAGTATTTTATTACTAAAAATGTTTTATTAAAATGCCAAATAAGATTATTATTTTTATTATTAAAATTATTAATATTATAGAAGATATCTTGAAGTGAAGATAAAAAATAAGCTCCGCCGCGACAGTGAGGCACTGCCGTGACCAGGATTCGAACCTGGGTTACTACGGCCACAACGTAGGGTCCTAACCACTAGACGATCACGGCTACCGGAGCTGGTGTAAGTGGTGACCAAAGTATCGATCGGTATTCGATACTTTCACAATGTTTATGGTTCGCTGCGCGTGCACTTGGCAATAAAAACCGTTACACAATATCAATAATTATAATATGTAACGGAGTCCATTAAAGTTACATATTTCTTTCCAATTTAACATTACTGTCTGTTGTTGGTTCGCATCAGGAATGAAGGTAATCGCAGACGAAACAATGTTACAGACTGGCGCAGCAGACCTATCCATCTTGTTGGTGGACGATGGTACTACACTGCTCTTGCACGTACGCAGTTTACACGAAAAAATTAACTGTTATAAAGTTTTCAAGCAGAGGCTTAAAAAATACCCAGTGTTTGTTGTGTCGACGTAGTCTAATTCTATCTTTGTCCAAAAAAAATAAGCTCCGCCAGGACAGTGAGGCACTGCCGTGACCAGGATTCGAACCTGGGTTACTACGGCCACAACGTAGGGTCCTAACCACTAGACGATCACGGCTACCGGAGCTGGTGAGAGGTGCGACAGATTTTACCTTTGGTTTGACCACCTGGCTTTGAAACGAGAGCACTTTCACTTTTACTGCGCTTGAGATTATGTCGACCACTGATTAGCCGGAGGCCATTGATATCGTTATCGTAATTAATTTGCTTATCAGTTTATTAATTGTCAGTTCATTTGGTACGTAGACGAAATAATTGATATAGGCCAGCGAGTTAGCGAATTGAACTAGTAGTGTGTGGGCACTGGAACTAAGTAGTACACAAAAAAATACGTAGAATTGAAGACCCGCGGGGCTACAAAATTCTCAAATTAGGATTACATTTCGGCAAGCGCAGCGTAGAATGTCCACACGGGATAGATTTATTAATGAAGAGCTCAGTATCATACAGAGTCCAAGCAGCTTACAGCCGGTGCTCTTGAACATCTGGAATAGGTTACTATGTTCAGCAAGAGGACGTTCTATGGAAGATTGATGATGACTATCTATTAATTTATTTCTATAGTTGATATTTTTCTTCACTTTCACATACGAGTGTGCCACATTCGAAAAATGGCACATCTGAATGCATCAACTTTTAAATAGGCCAGTGTGGTGGATATGGTATATTTGCCCCTTGTTTTGTTCAGATCTATGTATGTAAGTGGGCTAATAAATACATTTGTAGATGTGGTGACAGGTTTTTGTACATATATATATATATAATAGTAAAAAGATTTTAAGTAACCTGAAAACATTTAACTGTATTTTAATCTAAAAAAATAAGCTCCGCCGCGACAGTGAGGCACTGCCGTGACCAGGATTCGAACCTGGGTTACTACGGCCACAACGTAGGGTCCTAACCACTAGACGATCACGGCTGTCGGAGCTGGTGTATATATCGCCAAAAAATCGAGTCTCTTGCAGAAAAACTGGGGCACTTTCACTGAGTAATTCGTTACGGCTTGCGCAAGAGTCTATAATAATGCAATATCTCTCAACGCATTGACAAAACGGTTTTTGATTTGTTGTAATTAAGATACAATCAAAAATATTAGAATGAGTCATTTATGTTGATCACTAATTTGATTTTTACACCACCAATACAACTTTTATGTATTTTTCTTTATCTTACTGGTAAAAATGGTAATGGTTTGCCAAAATTTAAATGGATCTAAAAACTAAATTGATAAATACGTTCGAGAATAGCATAAATAGATTGGAGAAATATTTTTAGTCCCCTTTATGTTTTCTATATGTACTACATTTCCTTAGAAGATATGTTTATTTTTAGAATACGCAAATTCAGGTAGACATTTCAACAGTTTTAGCTGTGGAAATGTTTTGTTCAGAACAGTGTATAAAATTTGGATTATTCAGTCACTTAGCTTTACATTTGTGTACGTACATTGCTACACGGGCATTTCAATCCATTCTGAAATTGCAAAATGCTGCAGTAAAAAAGATCCGTATTCCCGAATTGGAAAATGCTACTGCACTAACATTTATTCTCGCCCACAAAACGTCACATCTTTGTAGATGTGGCTCTGTTGTCAGAGAGGGCTGTATAATTTTTTACGTGCCCCTGGACAAAAATTGCAAAAATCTTTTACTATTTTTCCAGCGGAGTCGGGAGTAATTGGACTCGCATAGTTTTATATGACAAGCGCGCTGGCTGCTCGGTTCCAGTATGTTAAGGTCTGTTCGTATTTGAGCGACGTTACGCGGAAGTACGTTGCACGTCGAAGTAAGTACTATACATACAGCATGTATTATATTATTCTCTCAAAGTCAGGTTGTTAATTGCGACGTGCAGCGATATTCACAGCTGCACCATCGGTAAAGCTTTGATTTCCTAGTGAAGTTGGTTGTCATATAGAAGCTGATATTACAGACGCTAGTAGTTATTTTTTGTGTTACGCTGACCAATTTGTAATCACTACTCTCTTGGAAACCGCGCCATACGTAGAAAACATAATTATTATCATCTGTTCATTTTATTCGTTCATGTGGCATTATTCACCACCGCATCAAGGCTGCTATATGACGGTGCTACTATGCTATGAAATCGACATCCAAAATGAATATAGTTGTTTTATTACATTTAATTTCAATTTAGTTGTTACTCTATGCTTTATTAAATAATAATATTACAACAAAATATAAGGGGTAATGAAAATTAGAATGTATCACTCGGGCGCAAAATATATTTAATATATTTTTGGCTCGGGCAACGTTCTTTGAATTCCTCGCTACGTTCAGGGTTCTACTAAAGAATCTATTATATTTTCGAATCAAGAAAATTTAGAATCCCTCACTTCGCTCCGGATTCAAAAAAGCACCCTCGCCGTAAAAATATTATTTTGCTCCTTTATGATACAATCTACTATTGTGCCTCACCGTGCAGTGCCTCTCGAATGCGGTCCGGCCTTCAAATTCCGATCGGGCCGTGGCCATTCCATATAGATGAATGGAAAATACCAAGTGAATTGTTCAGGGATCCTGCTCAGGTAGTGGCAGTGTTGATTGAACGACGTGTAACCTAGTTTCAACCCTATTTCAAACTTTATCTCTCTTTTTTACAAGTTTGGAGTAAAACTTGTTTGAAAAGCAGACAATTTTAACAGGGGCATTTTTTCTGGAATGAATAATACATTCACAAAAGGCGTACTAAGTCAAAAAAACAAACATTGGTTTTTTAGGGTTCCGTAACCAAAGAATAAAGACGGGACCCTATTACTAAGACTTCGATGTCTGTCTGTCTGTCGCCAGGCTGTACCTATTTCATGAACCATAATAGCTAGAACGTTGAAATTTTCACAGATGACGTATGTCTGTTGCCACTATAACAACAAAAGAACCGAAAAAAAATATTTTAGGCGGACTCCCATATAAAAAACCAAAATATTTTAGCCGTTTTTCGCTCGATTTTAATAACGGTGACAGGTAGATGCTTGAAATATTCACAGAATATTTAGTTAAATATTTACTTTAAAATTTATTATCAAATAAAATAAATATTTAATATTCCCGTCCAAAATTTGTGATTTTTTCGTTCGATATTATACGATATGATAGGCAACAGGATGATGCTTGAAATATTAACAGAATATTTAGTTGGATATTCAAGTCAAAAAATAAATTAAAACATAAAGGGGGGCTTCCATACGGTACGGAACCTTTTGTGCGCGAGTCCGACTCGTACTTGGCAGATTATTTAAGAATACCGGGTTGATCTCATGGCAAAAATTGCTCACAATAATAGTCCAAATCACTGTTTTTTGGCATAGTACACCTTTAACAGCTTTTTTCGATATTTCCCAACTCTTAGTACATGTTTTTAACTAGTTTTTGCCCGCAGTTCACCCGCAAATTTTTTTTTTTTGTGCTATCCCATTATGTACTTATTATTTTTTCTGGATAAAAAATACTTAGCCTATGTCATTTTCCGTCGTTCAAACTACGTCCATGACAAAAATCAAGTCAAGCCGTTGCTCCATTGCTGCGTTATAGAAGAACAAATCAACAAACACTTTCGGATTTTTAATATTAGTATTAGTAACAGTAATTAGGGATTATTCCAGTCTGTCCCCCGGATCTGTCCCCCGGGGGACAGAACGGAAGATAAAATTCTTGTCTGTCCCTCGGTTGACGATTGGGGAACAGACCGGCATTATTTAACTCCTTAACAGGGGCCTTACTGCGTAAGCGCTCTGACGTTCGGCTTCGCTTTTTCTCCTGCTCGCGCCAGTTACTCACGCCACGAGAGCGAGCGGGAGGAAAAGCGAAGCCGAACGTCAGAGCGCTTACACAGTAAGGCCCCTGGTCAGTCTGTCCCCCGACTAAATAAATTATTATTTTTTGTTTTTCTTCATCCGTATCATCTGGGCTCTTTCTGTCGCTTTGTCATTTACATTAAACAAAATACTAGTGATTTGGATTTATCATCATCTTTATAAAAATATTAAGGATACTGAACTGAAAATACTGGAAGCATGAATAGGTAAATGAAATGAAAAGGATAACCCTGTATAGGTAGTGTAGCTTGATATGAAGATGTCCTATCGTATTTGGTAGTATGTTTCACTTTGAAGGCTAAGTAGTGCCCAGACCATTACAAATATTACCGATACTAACTCTCACTAAAGAAAATAGATAAAATCACCTGTTCTAACATTTTATAAACCCAGACGAAGTGTTTAGAAAGAGAACGAGAAAATAAATCACTAAGATTTATCATGGATTTTTCTTCTCTGCAATTTTAAAGCTTAAGTCAATAAAAGTATTTATTAACGATTAGTTATATTAAAATTATAAAATAAAAAATGCAAGTGGAGTGCAACAGTGCTTGTATACCCCCCTCCATGGTAGCGTTAAACGTTTAACGCAACCTTGTTGGAAGTCGCATTAGAAGTTTCGCTTCAATAATTATAAGGTAGAAGCTTGACGTCTTGACATCTATACCGTGCTAATATCGTGCATGTAGTACTACTAAAATTGTACTAAATTTACGAAAACTTTAGTACAAACAATACCTATTTCATTATGGCTATTCCATTTTCTATTTAACTGCCATAAACTAGCAATACATAAAATGCTCACAATACCTATTCACAGAAAGAAACCTTTACGTAGTTTCATGTCCTTACCTACGTCAAATATGTACGTGTAGGTAACTTCGTGACGTCACTCACTACTACAGAGCAAGCACTCTCGTTGAGTAAACATTTGCCTTATAAGAGCTTTCAATCTCCAATTTTGATCGTAATTGAATGTCCTCGGAGCACGGGAGGGTGAGAGGGTAATGTTGTATCGAGTGCATGTGAGGCAAAATGCTAAAATTCACTTTTTACGTACTAAGTTTCATAAAAAGTGCATAAGTACTTTTGGTAATATAGATAAACAGGTTTTTCAGTATTTACTAAAAAGAGACAATTTATTTACTAAAACTTAAATACTTAATATTAAAACATTATTAACCGACTTCCAAAAAGAAGAGGTTCTTTATTCTTTTCTAGTATTTTTTTTGTGTACGTTAATATTTCCACTAATTGTGAACTGATGAAAAAATATTTTTTTGTACGAAAGGATATGTTTCCGAAGTGGTCTCATTTGAAATTTACAGAAATTGGCTCAGCTGTTTTCGAAAAATCAACAATAATTTAAAAAATAACATAATCATTCATAATACTGTTGGACATTTCTGGCAAAGAATAATAAATTATTTATTGAAAGTACACATTTAAAAAAAAAAAAAAACACCCTTAGGGTAGGCCTACGTCCTGCAGTGGACTATTAAAAAGGCTGGTACAGTACACATTTTTTCGCGTTTGCCGACATCCAGCCTGATTTTAAGCAGAACTTTGGTCTAGGATCTAGCATCAGAAAGTACCCGATTACTATAGATTTGAAAACGCCTAAATTTTACTTGGAGGAACAGGAACAACAACTTGGGGAAACAGGCTCAGGTAAAGAATTCCACATTGTACCTAACCGTATTAAAAATACCACTTATAAATACCAAAATCTTTATAAGTAGGTACTGTAGTACCAACCTTACCAGACGTAGGCTTAGCCACGAAGGGTGATTGGGCCATATCCACCACACTGGCCCAGTGCTGGTTGGTGAATTCACATACGCCATCGAATGTCTTCTACGGACATATCACGTTTTCTCAGTTTTCCTTCGCAAAAAGCGAAAAGTGGTGTTAATTAGGTACAGTAATAATAAATGTTAACATATAGGTATGACGATTGAAGTCACATTTATGTATAGATATTAAATTTAATACGCAGTGAAATATTTTTACAATAAGCCTTATCTAAAATTCCCTTGATTTCCGGATATCATCACGTATTTTCCGAATAAGCACAAGCTAACATATCGCCGTAACTTATTTATAGAGCTCATCAATCCTGACCCTCGCCGCATAATAAGAAATACCCACGATGACAATTCCCTGCGAAGTGGGCTTCGATCAATCATAAAGTACCTATTCAAATAGATTTAACCGGTATTGCCAATTTAGGAGATTCATCACTAGATGGAGCTATTTTTGAAATGAAAACTTTTTTGGTGGCGTTGTACTTTTTGGGATGGGTAAAAAATGTCAAACTCGCGTCAGGACACGTGAACTGACCGAAAATTCGTAAGATGGCGCAGGGCGCTTTCGCGAGTGTGCGTGTGTGATATTGATGTTCAAGTTTTCACTTCTGCCGGCACTGCAGTGCACCCAGATTATTTTAGACATAATCGTGTCAACGGACTCTAAACAATCAAGCTCAATGCTTTCTTAGGTAACACTGAACCAAACTTCTATAAATGTACAGTTGAGTCGTTACCTCATGTTTGATAAATCAATGTTAAGGAAGTGCTTCAAAAAAATTCATTAATAACTTGCGTGGTGCTTTACAACTACTGAAACAAAATAAATAAAAATAATGAGATAGGCGAAATCAATCTTCTTGGTGACTGTGAAGTTAGCTACGAGCTGAGCCCATCCCCGTTTCTTTCGTAGCTGACATAACGAAATCGCTATTGCACTTTGACTCACCTTGTGATCACACACGCCAAAAAATTTGATTTGGCTTTGGTATAATACAACTATACCTAAGCCGAGTATACAGCTACTTGTAGCAATTTTCGATAAAAATCTATATATATTTTGGGTTCCGTACCCAAAGGTTAAAAACGGAACCCTATTACTATGACTCCGCTGTCCGCCTGTTTGTCTGTCACCACCTCATAAACCGTTACAGCTAGAAAGCTGAAATTTTCACGGATGATTTATTTTTGTTGCCGCTATAACAACAAATACTAAAAACAGAATGAAATTAATATTCAAGCGGGTCTCCCATACAAGAAACCTAAATTTTGAACCGTTTTTCGCTCGATATTAAAAATGGTAACAGGTAAAAATATTCACAAAATGTTAAATTGTATATACAATTCAATAATAAAATTAAAATAAAATAAATATTTAAGGGTCCCATACAATACGGTACCCCGCGTGCGCGAGTTTTACTCGTACTTGGCCGTTTATTCTACTTTTTGTCACGTCTAGCTCTTTATCAAAAGTAGCACTTAGCAACACTGGATTTAACTCAATAGAAATGTAAATATCCCTTGTTCGCTGCCAACATATAGCGAGGGCGAAATAATGTGCTGAAAAAATATGTAGGTCGTTTGTATTTGAATATTCTTACAAATAGATATTTGTACCTAGGCCAGTCCAGAGTAGGTAGTCTAGACTACGCAAGGTCGGAGGATCGGTTTTTGTGTACGGAGGATTTAGAATAAGCAGATAACGTTATAAGCAATACAGTTTGCTGTTGGAGCGTGTTTTTCTTATATTTTTCTATTTTATTTTTGTAGGTATGATAAAGTGGTAAAACGGGTCTTCTTAGTGTAGGCCGAATCAAACTAACGGCTATTAAGTTATAATATAATACAATATAAGTTTATTACCAAAAAGAAATACACAACAAAAGTAGTACATCAAAAAAGTTTAAAACTAATACAAAGCAAGTACCTATAGTTTTACAAGGATTACAAATACTCAAGTACAGATCAGCGATGGTTTCAATAAAAAGCTAGACGGCGAGCCCCAAACTAAGCACAAGCTTGTATCTTGGGGCTCATATGCAACGATACCAGGATGTCAGGAATTTTCAAAAATCATAGGTAATTCTAGAACAAATTTGCGAAGACCAAATCTTTGTTATTTAATAAATTAATAATACTAAAAGTTCGTACCTTGAAGTGAGGAAAGAACCTTGAAGGATTGAAAATAAGAATTTCGGGAAATCTCTTGTATTGTGAAAATTGTTAATAGTTAGCTACAAGCGAATACAAAGCTCGCACAGCTTGTAGCTGACATTACAGCAACCAAGATGTTTGAATAGGCCTAGAAGAGGCCACTGCGCCTATGGATAAATAACAGGCATGATGACTACAAAAATATAATTAGTCCGTCAGATAGATTATAGAGAAATATTGGAAACGTATTTTTTCTCTTGTAAATCTTGAGCAAGTTATTTGTTCGTGCCTATAGCTGTGGAGACAATGGGCTGTTGGGGTAGTGAGGCTAAAGCTTTAATTGGGGAAATCGGGCGCAGGCTAAGGGAGAAGACAAGTGACTCCCGCTCCGGCTCGTACTTGGCGCAAAGGTTGGCCATCGCCATCCAGCGAGGTAATGCGGCCAGCATTTTGGGCTCTTTTGCGCCGGGTATGGTCGGAGATGGGTTGTGTGTTTAGTTTTTAAGGTTGACCATGTTCAAATATGAAATAAATGACAAATAAAAGTTAATCTTGTAAATTAAATAAATAATCGGCCAAGTACGAGTCGGACTCACGCACGGAGGGTTCCGTACTTTAAGGGCCCCTTAAATATTTATTTTATTTTAATTTTATTATTTATCATCGAAGTGAATATAAAACTAAATATTCTGTGAAAATTTCAAGCATCTACCTGTTACCATTTTCAATATAGAGCGAAAAACGTCTAAAAAATCAGGTTTGTTGTATGGGAGCCCCCCTTAAATATTTATTTTATTTTCCTTTTAGTATTTGTTGTTATAGCGGCAATAGAAATACATCGTCTGTGAAAATTTCAGCTGCCTAGCTATCATGGTTCATGAGATACAGCCCGGTGACAGACGGACAGACAGACAGACAGACGGACATCGAAGTCTTAGTAATAGGGTCCCGTTTTTCCCTTTGGGTACGGAACCCTAAAAAATATAATTAGTCCGTCAGATAGATTATAGAGAAATATTAGATGCGTATTTTTTCTCTTGTCAATTAAATAAAAAATGATGAATCTATAGCAAGCTATAGAACTTATAGCCTTTTAAGGTTCTGCGAGACGTCACAAATGTCATACAAATGTATAGATTTTGGTGAGAGACGTAACGTCACGACCCCCACTCTCAAAGTTTCACAAGGTTTATCTTTGCCATTTATTGTTGTTTTATTGGCAAAAGAAACAATATGTATCCAATGTTTTTTTTTTACTTAGTCATCATGCCTGTTGCAACAAGAGTGTAGATCGTAGCTTTAGGTATTATTTAGCGATTACCGAAAAAAAGCTTTTTGTATATTTGATTTCAAAAATATGTAACACAGATGTTACTTGCGCGCGATATTTTTAAGGCTGCGTTTTATTCCATTTAGTAAAATGCTATTGTGAGTACCACGTCAAATTGTGAGCCCTGTTCGTATTAACCACATAACATATGTCAGAACTGAACTTCTGAGTGATTTCAAATATCTTACAGTTTTTGTCTTATCTAGGGCTTAGAAGATTTATTTTATTTTTATTTTATTTATTTACAGGCCAACAGCACAAAAATAAAATTAAACTTAATTATACAGATGAATATAAATAGCCAATAACAGGCCTAATCTTAAAATTAATTAAGAAAAGAAAAAACAAGTCGAGTCTACCACATACAATACTACATATGTACGTCTTAGTGTTTAAGTACATAATATCTATGAATATACTATAAAACCACAATACATATTATAAATAACACTAAACAACTAACTATTAGAATAAAATTAGAAAAATCGTCTAACTATTAGAATAAATATTTATACAAACAGAGAGAGAAGAATGCATAAGGAAAAAAACATAAATATATGAAAATATATGTACCTACTAGATATACAAGTCACTGAAAAGATTAACAAACATCATAAAGTAGCTGCATGATCAATGAGACTCAAAGGTGCAAGCAGGCATATCTATATTGCTTTTCTCTTTATAAATGGTTTTCCTCAATGTAAAGGGAACATTACACTTATCGGTTGTCTTTGCCACAAAATTGTAATACCACATTCAAGAACAAGAGTGTTTACCACTTACAAATAACTATTACAGGTCAAGTTATTCGAGGATATATCTAAATATGAGATATTATCTCGAATAACTTGGTTTATCTACTATAGGGATGCCACACAATACACACAAAGACAACGAAAATCAGTATCCAGACCCAAAAAAGATGTGAATTCAAACTTTGTCCCCGCTTTGGCTGCAGAGTTACTACTAACTAGAACATGTGATAGCCAAATAATAATGATGACGTCACAGTCAAGGTCCGTCCTATGATTTAATAAGTAAACGTGACCTATAAAGTAACCTACGAACTTTCTCACACGGGTCACGTGAGCCGCGTGTGCGGTGACGTAGAAGATCGGACGCAGACGTCTCTTGCTGATGTTTTTTCAGCCGACAAATTGCTTCACGACAGGCTATTTCACGTTACCCGCCGTATGTCGCGCTACATTACATTAGAATGTTATTAGCTTTTTCGCTGCAGACATGTAATAATGATGACGTCACGATCAAGGTCATTATATGATTTAATGACCCATAAAGCAACCTACGATGTTTCTCACACGGGTCATGTGTGCAGCGTGTGCAGTGAAGATCAGCCGCAGACGTCGCTCGCCGATGCTCTTTCAGCGAACAAATTGTTTCACTTTACCCCATTCCACGTTACTTATTGTATATGACACTACGTTGGGATATTATTAGCTTTTTCGCTGCAAACATAAGATGATGACATCACAATCAAGGTTGTTCTATGATGTTTTGATCAGACTTGACCCATAAAGAAACCTACGTTTCTTCCATAGGTCATGTGTGCCGCGTGTCCATCCATCCATCCACATTTGGGATGTTATCAGCTTTTTCGCTTCAAACATAAAATGATGACATCACAATCAAGGTTGTTCTATGATTTAATAAGTAAACGTGACCCATGAAGTAACCTACGTTTTTTCGTCATGTGTACCGCGTGTGCGGAAACGTAAAAGATCGGCCGCAGACGTCGCTAGCCGATGCTCTTTCATCCGTCAAATTGCTCCACGACAGGCTATTTCACTTTACCTGCCGTATGTCGCGCTTCATCACATTGGAATGTTATTAGCTTTTTCGCTGCAAACATGTTATAATGACGACGTCACAATCAAGGTCGTTCTATGATTTAATGATGAGACGTGACCCATAAAGCCACCTACGATGTTTCTCACACGGGTCACGTGAGCCGCGTGTGCGGTGACGTAGAAGATCGGACGCAGACGTCGCTCGCCGATGCTCTCTGAGCCGACAAATTACTTCGAGAAGCACCATTCCAAGTTACCTGCCTTATATCACGCTACATAACGTTTCTGGCTTCTTAACTATAAAAATGCTTGGGACTGCAGTATTTTGTTCATAAAACTTCATAATTTTTACACAATCAAAGTATTGTACTTCCATTGTTATTATTGTACGTCCTTAAAACGTTTATTTTTTATAATACGCAGCCTTAAAGTAGGTAAATTTCAAACATTAACTAAGTATTAAGTTTTTACTATAATTTGACAAGCAGATATTATATAGGAAACCATTGTATATAAAGTTACCTAAATAAAGTTAAATACCGGTCTTGGTTGTGTTCAAGTCGATAAACTACTTTTATGAAAAAGTCCTGGTTGTTTAACCTTTAAGCTAAGTTAGCAACTTACAGGAGGCTTATCTATTAGGAGGGAACTCTGATTTCAAAACTGGCCATTAGACATACATAAATTTACTTAGTAGCTCTTCTTCAATAGTAGTTTGAAATATTCTAAAAGGGAGTGAGTATTCTGAAACCCATTTCGGATTTGATCGAAAGCTGATTTTACAGCTAAATGGGTTTATCTGCAGACTGTGCGCGGAGCACTGAAATAGAGAAACCATCAAGTAAACTTTATCTGGGATACACGTGCGATGCTTAGAACGTCGTTTCAGTGCTGCGGATTGGAAACCTCTCAGCTGACGTGTACCTACCTACCTTTAGACGCAGACTAGCTGTATATATACTTTACTAGGGACCCGCCCCGGCGTCGCACATTATACATACAAACCTTCCTCTTGAATCACTCTATGTATTTAAAAAAACGTATCAAAATCCGTTGCGTAGTTTTAAAGATATACGCATACATGGGGACAAACAGCGGGAAGCGACTTTGTTTTGTACTATGTAGTGATATGCAAGCGCATTTAGAGCAATCCCAAAGAAAAAGTTAGTAATTAAATATGATAATATTCTAGAATATTACCGTCGTGTACGTAGCACTCATGGCGTTGTTTATAGGTGTTTGTCAACAATCAACAAAATCAAACAACGTTCGACGTGGTCAATCTTTGGATGGGTGACCGCGGGTGGTATTTAGATACAATTGAGTGCTACTGTGACTCGGATCTCCCGGTCGCGTTAACCGTTTAGCCATGTCAGAGGCATTCGGACGGCATAAAACACTGACACCAGGGCGATACAAACTTACCATCTTATACTAGAGATTTTGCCCCATACAGGAACAACCCATACGATTACCACCTCAATTATATTATTCATAAATTAGTATTCGATTCGATATATTATAAAACGACCTCATGTGAAAAAGATCTTTTGTGATTAAATTATATTTTAATAACACTTGCAAACTGAGTACCTTCCTATCTCAGTTACATTTTACAAAAATGATTGCGATTACAAGCTATAGGTACCCATTATACTTATATTATGGTACGAAAAACATCTCCGTTATTTCTTGTCGTATTTCAAATTGTATTTCGTGTGAAGAGGATTTACCTAACTTCCACGAAAGCTCTCGGGAAACACACTCATATGAATAAACGTATTTTGAATTTGGATCTTTTCGTTAGTTTCAAACGATTTTGGTCCAAAAGGGTCTCTGTTTCATCTGCAGGAAATAAAGATTAGGGAAAATCTCTTTAACCTCAACTTTGAAAAGTATTGCGTTGCCTTTTTAGGGGTCTGTATCCAAGGGGTGGGATGGCCACCTATTAATCGTACGACGTCTGTCCGTCTTACCTTCAAATGGCAAGAATCCTAACTTCCATAAATAATGAAATTGAAAACCTTGTTTTACATCGCGAACTCAGACCAAATAAAAAACAAGACAGAACGCCGTGAACAGACAAGTGAGGCCGGTTTTTAGGGTTCCGTACCCAAAGGGAAAAACGGGACCCTATTACTAAGACTTCGATGTCCGTCTGTCCGTCTGTCTGTCTGTCTGTTCGTCTGTCACCGGGCTGTATCTCATGAACCATGATAGCTAAGCAGCTGAAATTTTCACAGATGATGTATTTCTGTTGCCGCTATAACAACAAATACTAAAAACAAAACAAAATAAAATAATATTTAAGGGAGTCTACAACAAAGTTGAATTTTTAGACGTTTTTCGCTCTATTTTAATAATGGTAACAGGTAGATGCTTGAAACTTTCACAGAATATTTAGTTTTATATTCACTTCAATAATAAAATTAAAATAAAATAAATATTTAAGGGGGGCTCCCATACAGTACGGAACCCTCCGTGCGCGAGTCCGACTCATACTTGGTCGATTTTTTTCATACATGTGCGCCGTCTAGTTCGACTGACGAGCCAAGTCTTAGTTTCCTTGTACGTGTATGTGTGTATAATTGTGTCTGTACACGGCGAGGCTAAGTTTTGCCAGCCTCACTTGTTGGTTCACAACATTCTGTCTTGATTTTTAGGGTTCCGTACCTCAAAAGGAAAAAACGGAACCCTTAAAGAATCACTTTGTTGTCCGTCTGTCCGTCTGTCAAGACCCTTTTTCTCAGGAACGCGTGGAGGTATGAAGCTGAAATTTATATCAATTACTCAGGTCTACTGTCCCTTGAAGCAGTGAAAAAATCAAACTTCTAAGCCAACGCAATCAAAAGATACAGCCGTTTATGCCGCAAATTTTGAAACTCGCAAGTACTCGCAAGGGAATCAAAACCTAAAGGGTACTTCCAGTCGACCTAGAATCTTGAAATTTGGCATGAAGCAACGTTTTATAGCACACATAAAGGAAAAATTCCGAAAACCTTAAATTTTTAGTTACATTACAAAATATATATTTTTTAATAAATATAAACTTATTACTTTTTTTGTCGTAATGAACGAACTTTGTAAACCTTGCAGGTTTGTACGGAACCCTCGGTGCGCGAGTCCGACTCGCACTTGGCCGGTTTTTTTTCATTTGGTCTGAGATTGCAAATAATCGTAAGCAACGATAAAGGACAAGTTAACGTTTTGTAACATTATTAACAGTCACAAAGTACTTATAATCCAGTACTTGTGCCGAAGAAAATATATGTAAATGAATAAACCATGCAATAAGTCCTATGTTGCTCATCAGTATCGTTTTGTAATTCCGTAATAAAACTTATCTTGCCACCAATCCGAACTTAAAAAAGGAACTTAGAAAAATAAATTACAAAAGTTACATAAATATTTTTGCTTTGTTGGTTTTCATTAGAATTTGCATAGTACAGGTACTCGATAGCGAGCTTCGATAAAAGAAATCATAATAAGGGTTCCATATCATCTGCAAACGTAGCGTAGTTTGACTAAGTGTTTGTCAGCGATAACCTAAGTTGATTCGGCACGGTCAGTCTTCGTATGGGTGACCGCGGGTGGCGTTTAAATCTGAGCACTACCGTGACTCGGACATTTTAAATGTTAATGTATTTATGTATATAGGTATGGTAAATTGTAGATCCCAGTTGTATTACCGTTTAGCCATGTCAGAGGCCTTGATGCGGCTTAAAAATTCTGACACCAGGGCTAGTAGGCCCGGGAGGTAAGCGCAAAAAATTGCAACTACTTTCTAAAAGCTGAATTTTTGGTATTACGTTGTCATGGTGGTGTACAACAATACTCCGGATTCAGTCAGCTGGGATGCTTAGCGTTTGGTGGTTTTGCTTAGTGGGGATACCCGTTTGAAGTTTTAAAACAATAAATCAGTATCTTGCAATTACTTTTAAAAGCTGAAAATTGGTGCACGGGTAGAAAAATTACTCAAAATAAGTTTAACCACAAAAAATTATCTGAACCAAGTAAAAAGGCCTGTCAGTCAGGCTTTAAAGTGGCACTACAGGCTCTGTTAGGCTCTGTTACATGTTTTGGTGATTGGCTGTGGTTAAAATCTTTTTTAGTTATTTTTCTACTCGTTTTCCAATTTTCAGCTCTTAAAAATAGTTGCAAGATACTCATTTTTTTAATTTAAACGTGTAATTCGGAGTATTGTTTTACACTACCATGACAATGTTATACCAAAATTTCAGCTTTTAGAAAGTAGTTGCAATTTTTTGCGCTTACCTCCCGGGCTATAGACATCCACCCTACACGAACTTGCTTAAGTACTTTATCTGTGTAGTGCGTAGTATCAGCCGTAATTGCGTCGAAGTCACGTGAAGCGTCAAATTGTCCCTCAATACAGGTCGAGAATCACCGCCCTCGAGGGACACCTGCCCTATCTACAGTTACAGAGGGTTATTCCCAGTAGTTGTAACGTGTTTTATGATGAAATAACAACTTCTCACTATTTGTGTATTGTACATTGTTGCCAACATCTATACATAAGGTATAATATTAATAAGAATATAACACAGTTTTATTCACGCTGTAACCCGCGCGCCAGTACTTCATCTTTAAAAAGTTCGCCAAATAAGGTCGAAGCTAAGCAAAAACCACGCTGGTTTCCATAATAAAATCATCTAAGAAAATCCCTTCCACATAATACCTTTAAATGGTAGTGAGCAGGGCATATAGCACGGAGGACTGATAACCGATGGGGTTGAAAAGCTGTGGAGACCACGTACCGGCAAGCGCAGCGTAGGATGTCCACCCATAAGGTGGACGGATGACCTCATTAAGACCGCAGGATCGCGCTGAATGCAAACCGGTACCAACCGGTCTTATTGGAAATCTTTAGGGGAGTCCTATGTCCAGCTGTGGACGACCTATGGCTGATGGACGGATGGATGGAATACCTTTAAATACAAGAGTTTACAATTCTTAGCTTGGAGCCAAAATCAACTTTAGGTATTTTCAAGATCGGCATTACTTTGTAAAACAATGAAAACGAGTAAAAATTTGACTTTCATTTGGCGTAGTACAAAGCATTGTTATAAGTTAATGCGACAGAAATAATACAAGTTATGTTAGTTAGTCTGTAGTACACATTTTATAAAATTGAAAAAGCTTGCAAAAGTTGTAGGTGCTAGTTGTAGTTATTTCCATTTCGTATTATACACCAACGATTATCTTCCCGCAACAAGATAACAGTTAACTGTGTACTTTCACAATTTCCACTCGTAAAGGTCATAGGAGCAACCGACACCTGAAAACTAGAAAAGCTGAAAAAAACACCATTTGTAAAACCAACCCTATTGTCTATTTCATAGAGTTCAAATTTAATCAAATGGATAGCTCTACAAGTGCCTTGGCGGTTTCGTCGTATTGCACTGAAATGAACCTCCTTTCCTTTATTTTTGTTCCAACTTTCTTATTTTTCCTTTCAAGAACATTGTTCATATCTTCACAGTTAATTTAACAAAGCATTAAATTAGCTGAATTTTAACAAATACTTTCTGCGTGTTTATTATTAAAGATTAGATAAGAACACTCTCGATTAAGTCTCCTTTCATCCAAAAAAAAATTAAACTGAAATCGGAACAGTTGGTTCGGGCGCTATTTTGCCACAGACAGACAGACAGACAAACAGACACGTCAAACTTATAACAGCCCTCTTTTTCGTCGGGGGTTAAAAATAAGTAAAAGTTTGTCTTTTTCAGGGTTACCGTACTTGGGATACATGTTGCTGAAAATATTACTGTGGATACCAACTAAGACTAATCGTAGTTTTTACTGTGTTGTTGACAGTTTAAAATTAAATTAAAAGCAATTTAAACTTTAGTTCTCAGTTTTCTGTTTTCTAAATACAAGTTGCTTTCAACTCAGACTTCAGACTTATTGAACAATTACAGGAGAAATACAACATACCTAGGGATATCCCTAAGCTGAGAAAACGATTACATTTAGGTTTTTTAGAACATTAAACACCAAAATTGGAACTTTTCAAAAGACAAACAAATTGAGACAATAAAGTAAGCCAAAATGTATACCTAATCTAATAAAGATATCTTTTATCAACAGCAACTAAACCGAAAAAATATAATTCTGGCTCATCTCGTCACCAAGATATACAAATGAGAGAAAATATTTCAGTTCACCACATTTTCAGATTCAAACCAATCTTTTCTTGTGAAGGTCTGAAAGAAATAAAGAAATCGAACACATGAATAGATAAGCAAACATTTCGAATAAAATATCACCAACGTATTTTTCCAAATAATGTATAGCGATATTTCCTGTGTGTCCTATCCTGAAAGCTCTCACCGTTCCCGTTTCAGCGTTAAGCGGTTTCAGTCGAGGCGCGCTCCTGGCGCCGTGAGCACGCCCCTTCTACGCGTATTTTTTCAACAAGCCGCAAATTCAAAACTGCACATAAACAACACTTCATTTTCCATAAAATTTTAAAAACAAGCAACCGAATTAAAACCTTAGACTTAATAAACGGACCTCCTTTAATTCCAAAAAGTTTCCAATGACCAGTGCTCGGATAGTTTTTAAAACTTTAAACATGGAACGGTTGAACGAATTTAAAACAATTGACGACTAATCGTTGATTGCATTAGATTGCTGTTAAAATTAATTACTTAAATATAGTTTTAAGAAGAATCATACTTATCATTAAAATAAGTGTAATGGAAAAGGCGATTTGAGAAGAGATAAGAAGAAAAGCTGATCGGAAAACCAGATAAAGCCGGATTTTGTTATCTTCGGGGTAAGAAAATTTAATTTATTTCACTTTTCAGACATATCAAAATGACGATCAAGTAGGTATTTTGAAAAGTTAATGTCGCAGTATAAAGTAGTGATTTACCTGTATTATTTCTTGTAATAAAATTGACAGTGTATTGTGCAATTTTTGTCGCGGTAATAGAAATAGGTATATACAAAGTATGAATATTAAGGTTTGAAAGGACATTGATAAGATAAGGATTCAATCGATTTTCATTTTTTCAGCGCAGCAGAAATGTGCAAATTGGTAGGTAACGTTTACTCGCCGATAATCATATAGTTTTTAGCGGAAAAAAAGAGGAGTACAATACTTAAAGTATAATGTGTGTACATTTATGAGTAAATGTATGTTTGTCTGTCATACCTTAGTGCTAGTGGCTTTATTAAATGAAAAAACTTAATACTATCATAGGATGCATGACCAGATTTTGATGCGTTTTTGAAATGAAACTTCTAATGCGACTTCCAACAAGGTTGCATTAAGCGTTTAGCGCTAACATGGAGGGGGTATGAGAGCACTGTTGCGTCAAAGTTTTACTTATTCCGCGCGGAGGGTCCTCCACTTTTTTTATTTGAAAGCTTGTGACATCGATGTGATTTTTAATTTAGTTTATAAAGTCTGTAGTAGGAAGTTTAAAAAAATATACATATTAAGACTTTTCATCATTTACTATTATTGCAAATGGATGCAATTGGCAAAGGACAGAGGTGAATAGCACAAAGAAAACGAGGCCTTTGCTCAGCAGTGGGTTATCATGGTCTGATGATGATGTATCCATCCATCAGCCGGAGAAAGTTCACCACTAGACATAGGCTTCCCTTATGGATTTCCAATAAGGCCAGTTGGAAGCGGCCTGCACCCAACGCGTTCCTGCGATCATTAATAAATCGTCAGTCACATAGTTGGCGGACGTCCTACGCTGCGCTTGTTGGTCAGTGGTCTCCATACTACTACTATATGTATTTCATATTGACGCGTATATCGCATTTTAATACAATACATGCATTGTTGAACAGAATTTGCGTAGAACTATAGAGCCTTTTTAATAGTCAACTGCAGGATGTAGGCCTACCCATGAAGGGTGATTGGGCCATATCCACCACGCTGACCCAGTGCGGGTTGGTGGATGGTGGACACACACGCCATCGAATTTCTTCTACGGACATATGCAGGTTGCCTCGATGTTTTCCTTCACCGAAAAGCCAGTGGTGTGGAATTCCGTACATAACTTCCAGAGAAACTCATTGGTACGGGACCGGGATTGAACCCACGACCTCAAGAATGACAGGCCAGCGTAACCACTAGACCACTACGGCTCCCAACTCAATACCGAACTACATACATTTTCACTTTATTACCTGCGACAATATTCGAGCAATATACGACGTCGTTAAACTAAGAGATAATGCTGTGTTTGAGAGATAACTAATTTCAATATTCAGACCACTGTCTGAATGATTACTTATCGATGCTATTTACATTCTAATTAGGGGCTTTTCATCATTCATTTCATTCGAAATGCCGATGTGCTCATTTTACTTGCAAAATGGTGCAATAGATGTCATATCGTACATTGAAATTTATATTTGACTAGTTTTTGCCTGCGGCTTCACCCATATTGTGGTTTATGTGCTATCCTATGGGCACCTTTTTATTTTTTCGTTATAAAACGTAGCTTATGTCATTTTCCGTCTTTTAAACTATGTATATGCGAAAAAGCAGGTCAGTCCGTTGCTCCGCTGCTGTGTAAGAGAGGTAAAAACCAACAATCCAATAAATACAATTTCGCATTTACAATAAACACTTGTACACCAGAAAGTAAGTAATAACGAATTATCAATGCGACAATCAACACGTACCAAGGCTACGTGGCAGATATATAGGGGTAAGCGGATAGGTTTGCCAATGTTATATCCATCAGCCATAGCACATCTACTGCTTGACATAGGCCTTCTCTATATAGATTTCAATTAGGCAGGTTGGAAGCGCTTTGCATCCAGCTCGATCCTGCGGTCTTGATTAAATCATCTGTCCACCTCGAGCGTTGCCGTCTTACGCTGCGCTTGCTGGTACGTTGTGTTCACTCTAATACTTTAATGTCTCGTAAAATTGCTTTTACCATGATCTGCAGGGTCATAGGTATTAAACGCAACCCTTTTAAGGCGGATCTAGTACATCTAGACAAACAACATTTGTACTACGACTTTTGAAAATTCGCAAAAAAAATCGCTTCTCCATATGTTTTGCTGTGCGATGACGGACTTTTTGTATGAAAAAGCTGATTTTTTTCTTAGTGATTTTCCAAAAGTCCTAGAACAAAAGTTGTTTGTCTAGATGTACCAGACCTGGCCTTAAATGGTTTTGTCTGTAGAATGACAAAACCGAGTCATTTTTGTTCGTTACGTTATACTTTGGTAGAGTCCATAAATGGTAGAGTGAAAAGATTTTTCATCTCAGCCTCATAATAGTAATAGTGTAACAAAAGACAGCGTAGAGTTGCCTACTTTGCGCCAAGTTTTCATGTTTCAGCGCAAAAGTTGGCAAAGTTAGACATTACTGGAGTCTATTCGAAGAAAATTGAATAATGTGGAGATAAAATGTTACATGGCGTCTTGAGAATATTTTGTGACATTGATAAATCCTTCATATGTTGTTATCTATGTAATTCTGTAAAGACGTGTATGTATGAAAAACATTTAGATTTGTACAAGTAGCGGCACGTAAGTCTAGTGCTGAGCGAAGTGTGGAGGGGGTGGCTGCGCATGTTGACCATACTAAACTCATGCGCAGCCACCCCCTCCACACTTCGCTCAGCGCTAGACTTACATGCCGCGACATGTATTTATTTAGTTAAATGAATATTGTGGTCAATTTTGAAGGCGCCACCCTAAATTTAAATATTGCTGTTTCTTTACCACTATATGAATTTAAAAGAGAGAAGAATATTCTAAATTTTATAAATTGCTATTAAATTCAGGATTTAATTTGTCACATTTTATATGTTACAAGTTTACGAATAAAACCGCCTGTTACTACAAAAAAGCATCAATTTAGTACCAGAACCTACCACCATATTTTACAACAAACATAATAAATTAATTTTATTGGATAAAATGGCAGGTTTTAGTAATAAGGCCTCATAGGGCAGTAATATTTCTCAAATAACAAAATAAAGCACCAATTTCTAAAGTAAAGTTAAATTAGGTGAGTAAATTCATATGGGCCAGGTGGCTAGTACTGGACTTAAAATTTTAAAAAAAAATATTTTTCACCTTCAAAATTAACACCTTCAGGGAAATTTTGGTTTTAGTGACAATTTAATGGTCTATTTTTGCTTTTTTTTCCCTCAAATCCTTATTTAAATAAACTAAAAACTGCTGAAAAGTACGCGTACTAGAAAAATCAGTTCTAATTTTTCTAAGCCGCGTATGCTCGCCTATATTTATTCGGCTCTTAGAGCTTTTCCATGTTATTCCATTTTTCTCGATGGAAAATTTTAGTGTCTTACTTTTCTTCCCTCTTTTAAATCATTAGTGGTAGGATAGATTGGGTTGAAATTGTTATACGAAAACGAAAGGAGACCATAATAGTGGTCATAATTATGAAGCTTAATTGAATTCGCCAATCCAAAAAAATAAGATAATGCTAGTAGATACGCTTTGCCTGGGTCTGTCTTCCCGCTAAAGTACGACGTGGGTGTCTTCAAATCCCGAGTAAATAGGTATCTTCTAGGTAAGCGTGCTACATCCTAGACCGCATATCTGCTCAACATCAGGCAGTATGTAGTCAAACGCAAACCTATATGGAATAAAAAAAAAAAGGTCCTGACATTTCTAATTACAATTCCTTGCCCTTGGTGGGAATGGAAACCTGTCCTAATTCTTGTTCCAAAAGACACTTCTTGGCCACTTAAATTACTGTTGTAGCGGTTTTTACCTTGGTTGCCTGGAAGAAATCGCTTGAAGCGATAAGGCCGCCATTTAGTATAACTTTGTAACGTTTTTATTTTTCGTGTGTATTTGTATTGTAATTGTGGTTAAACTAATAAAGAATTATCTATCTATCTTTTTAAGATTTATCAACAATAACTTAGGTACACATATATTTTAATCCTACCAAATACCAACTGAAATGCTTTATCATGCGAAAATTGTCCTTAACTTTGTTAGCAGTTACTTTGATAAACTTTTACAGATAACGAACTCTGCTAACTTTGATGATTCGAAATAGCAACACGAGTTACTATTTTACTCAGATGTATCTAAGATTAGAGTCATGTAGAAGTAGTGTAGAGAAAAAAGTGCCCAATAAAGTAGCTTAAAGTTTTTGTGTTGATCTTGAAGCAAGTTTTGTTTGTTGTTTTGTAGGTGATTTTGTTTTTATTTGAAAGCTTGTGACATCGATGTGATTTTTAATTTAGTTTATAAAGTCTGTAGTAGGAAGTTTAAAAAAATATACATATTAAGACTTTTCATCATTTACTATTATTGCAAATGGATGCAATTGGCAAAGGACAGAGGTGAATAGCACAAAGAAAACGAAGCCTTTGCTCAGCAGTGGGTTATCATGGTCTGATGATGATGTATCCATCCATCAGCCGGAGAAAGTTCACCACTAGACATAGGCTTCCCTTATGGATTTCCAATAAGGCCGGTTGGAAGCGGCCTGCACCCAACGCGTTCCTGCGATCATTAATAAATCGTCAGTCACATAGTTGGCGGACGTCCTACGCTGCGCTTGCTGGTCAGTGGTCTCCATACTACTACTATATGTATTTCATATTGACGCGTATATCGCATTTTAATACAATACATGCATTGTTGAACAGAATTTGCGTAGAACTATAGAGCCTTTTTAATAGTCAACTGCAGGATGTAGGCCTACCCATGAAGGGTGATTGGGCCATATCTACCACGCTGACCCAGTGCGGGTTGGTGGATGGTGGACACACACGCCATCGAATTTCTTCTACGGACGTATGCAGGTTGCCTCGATGTTTTCCTTCACCGAAAAGCCAGTGGTGTGAAATTCCGTACATAACTTCCAAAGAAACTCATTGGTACGGGACCGGGATTGAACCCACGACCTCAAGAATGACAGGCCAGCGTTACAACCACTAGACCACCACGGCTCCCAACTCAATATCGAATTACATACAATTTCACTTTATTACCTGCGATAATATTCGAGCAATATACGACGTCGTTAAACTAAGAGATAATGCTATGTGTAAGAGATAACTAATTTCAATATTCAGACCAGTGTCTGAATGATTACTTATCGTTGCTATTTACATTCTAATTAGGGGCTTTTCATCATTCATTTCATTCGAAATGCCGATGTGCTCATTTTACTTGCAAAATGGTGCAATAGATGTCATATCGTATATTGAAATTTAGATTTGACTAGTTTTTGCCTGCGGCTTCATCCATATTGTGGTTTATGTGCTACCCTATGGGCACCTTTTTATTTTTTCGTTATAAAAAGTAGCTTATGTCATTTTCCGTCTTTTAAACTATGTATATGCGAAAAATCACGTCAATCCGTTGCTACGCTGCTGTGTCAAAGAGGAACAAACCAATAAACAAACACATACAATCTCGATTTACAATAGACACTTGTAAACCAGAAAGTAAGTAATAACGAATTATCAATGCGACCATCAACACGTACCAAGGCTACGTGGCAGATATATAGGGGTAAGCGGGTAGGTTTGCCAATGTTATATCCATCAGCCCTAGCACATCTACTGCTTGACATAGGCCTTCTCTATATAGATTTCAATTAGGCAGGTTGGAAGCGCTTTGCATCCAGCTCGATCCTGCGGTCTTGATTAAATCATCTGTCCACCTCGAGCGTTGCCGTCTTACGCTGCGCTTGCTGGTACGTTGTGTTCACTCTAATACTTTAATGTCTCGTAAAATTGCTTTGTTACCATGATATGCAGGGTCATAGGTATTAAACGCAAACCTTTTAAGGGCGGGTCTAGTACATCTAGACAAACAACATTTGTACTACGACTTTTGAAAATTCGCAAAAAAAAAATCGCTTCTCCATATATTTTGCTGTGCGATGACGGACTTTTTGTATGAAAAAGCTGATTTTTTTCTTAGTGATTTTCCAAAAGTCCTAGAACAAAAGTTGTTTGTCTAGATGTACCAGACCTGGCCTTAAATGGTTTTGTCTGTAGAATGACAAAACCGAGTCATTTTTGTTCGTTACGTTTTACTTTGGTAGTCTCCATAATTGGTAGAGTGAAAAGATTTTTCATCTCAGCCTCATAATAGTAACAGTGTAACAAAAGACAGCGTAGAGTTGCCTACTTTGCGCAAGTTTTCATGTTTCAGCGCAAAAGTTGGCAAAGTTAGACATTACTAGAGTCTATTCGAAGAAAATTGAATAATCAGGAGAAAAAATGTTACAGTCTTGAGAATATTTTGTGACATTGATACATCCTTCATATGTTGTTATCTATGTAATTCTGTAAAGACGTGTATGTATGAAACACATTCAGATTGGTACAAGTAGCGGCACGTAAGTCTAGCGCTGAGGGTACTGTGGAGGGGATGGCTGCGCATGTTACCGCCATACTAAACTCATGCGCAGCCACCCCCTCCACACTTCGCTCAGCGCTAGACTTACATGCCGCGACTTGTATTTATTTAGTTAAATTAATATTGTGGTCAATTTTGAAGGCGCCACCCTAAATTTAAATATTGCTGTTTCTTTACCACTATATGCATTTAAAAGAGAGAAGAATATTCAAAATTTTATAAATTGCTATTAAATTCAGGATTTAATTTGTCACATTTTATATGTTACAAGTTTACGAATAAAACCGCCTGTTACTACAAAAAAGCATCAATTTAGTACCAGAACCTACCACCATATTTTACAACAAACACATAATAAATTAATTTTATTGGATAAAATGGCAGGTTTTAGTAATAAGGCCTCATAGGGCAGTAATATTTCTCAAATAACAAAATAAAGCACCAATTTCTAAAGTTAAGTTAAATTAGGTAAGTTCATATAGGCCAGGTGGCTAGTACTGGACTTAAAATTAAAAAAAAAATAGTTTTCACCTTCAAAATTAACACCTTCAGGTAAATTTTTGTTTTAGTGGCAATATAATGGTCTATTTTTGCTTTTTTTCCGCAAATCCTTATTTAAATAAACTAAAAACTGCTGAAAAGTACGCGTACTAGAAAAATCAGTTCTAATTTTTCTAAGCCGCGTATGCTCGCTTATATTTATTCGGCTCTTAGAGCTTTTCCATGTTATTCCATTTTTCTCGACGGAAAATTTTAGTGTCTTACTTTTCTTCCCTCTTTTAAATCATTAGTGGTAGGATAGATTGGGTTGAAATTGTTATACGAAAACGAAAGGAGGCCATAATAGTGGTCATAATTATAAAGCTTAATTGAATCCATCCATCCATCAGCCATAAGAAGTCCACTGCTGGACATAGGCCTCCCCTATGGATCTCCAATAAGACCGGTTGGAAGCGGCTTGCATCCAGCGCGATCCTGCGGTCTTAATGAGGTCATCCGTCCACCTTGTGAGTGGACGTCCTACGCTGCGCTTGCCGGTACGTGGTCTCCACTCGAGAACTTTTCGACCCCATCGGTCATCAGTCCTCCGCGCTATGTGCCCTGCCCATTGCCATTTCAACTTGCCAATCCGTTGGGCTATGTCGGTAACTTTGGTTCTTCTACGGATCTCCTCATTTCTGATTCGATCTCGCAGAGAGACTCCGAGCATAGCCCTCTCCATAGCTCGTTGGGCTACTTGGAGCTTACCAATAAGGCCCATAGTGAGAGACCACGTTTCTGTGCCATAAGTCATCACTGGCAACACACACTGGTCGAAAACTTTCGACTTGAGGCACTGAGGTATGTCGGACGAGAAGACGCTACGCAATTTTCCGAACGCTGCCCAGCCGAGTTGGATTCGGCGATTGGCCTCTTTCTTGAAGTCGGACCTACCTAACTGGACTACTTGTCCTAGGTAGACGTACGAGTCAACGACTTCAAGAACCGAGTTCCCAACAGAGATCGGGGTGGGTACAACATGGGAATTACACATAACTTTCGTCTTGTCCATGTTCATCTTAAGACCCACCTGTTGAGAAACCCGATTGAGGCCTTCGAGCATCGTGCTGAGCTCTTCCATCGATTTTGCCATGACTACTATATCGTCGGCAAACCGAAGGTGAGTGAGGTATTCGCCATTGACATTGATGCCGAATCCTTTCCATTCCAGGAGCTTGAAGGCGTTCTCCAAAGTAGCCGTAAACAGTTTCGGAGAAATTACGTCTCCCTGTCTTACGCCCCTTTTTAAAGGGATCGCCTTGGAGCTCTCTTCCTGTACTCGGACCGACATAGTAGCGTTATTATACAAGCACATCAACACTTCGATGTACCGATAGTCAATACGGCATCGTTGGAGAGACTCGAGCACAGCCCAAGTCTCGACCGAATCAAAGGCTTTCTCATAGTCCACAAACGCTAAGCAAAGTGGCAAGTTATACTCTTCGGTCTTCTGTATAACCTGCCGTAGCGTATGAATGTGGTCCATGGTACTAAAGCCCTTTCGGAAACCGGCTTGTTCGGAAGGCTGGAAGTCATCCAGCCTGCGCTCGAGACGATTCGTAATGACCCTTGAAAACAGCTTATAAACATGGCTCAGAAGCGAGATGGGTCTGTAGTTCTTCAATAAGGTGTTGTCACCTTTCTTGAAAAACAACACCACCACGCTTCTGTTCCATGCTTCTGGCGTGATGCCCTCGAGGACGACGGTGTTAAAAAGCTTCTGGAGGACTTTTAGTACCGGTGTTCCACCCGCTCTCAGGAGCTCTGATGTGATACCGTCATCACCCGGCGCCTTGTTGTTCTTAAGCTGATTCAGGGCCATTCTAATCTCGTACAGGCTGATGTCTGGGATGTCTTCGGTGAAGTGTCGGGTCAGCTTGGCTCTTGGATCTTTGGCCGCGCTGCTAACAGGCTTAGCGACCGAAGCGTATAGCTGTCCATAGAACCGTTCGATCTCCTCTAATACCTCTGCCTTGGTCGACGCTAAACTTCCATCTTCTCTCTTCAGCTTTGTCAATTGGCTTTGTCCAATAGACAAATCTCTTGCGAACACTTTGGAGCCTTTGTTCCGCTCTATTGTCTTTTTAATATGTTTAGTATTAAAAATACGGATGTCGTGCCGCAAGGATTTCGAATTAATTATTAATTGAATTCGTCAATCCAAAAAAATAAGGTAATGCTAGATACTGACATTTCTAATTACAATTCCTTGCCCTTGGTGGGAATGGAAACCTGTCCTAATTCTTGTTCCAAAAGACACTTCTTGGCCACTTAAATTACTGTTGTAGCGGTTTTTACCTTGGTTGCCTGGAAGAAATCGCTTGAAGCGATAAGGCCGCCATTTAGTATAACTTTGTAATGTTTTTATTTTCCGTGTGTTTTTTGTATTGTAATTGTGGTTAAACTAATAAAGAATTATCTATCTATCAACAGATTAGATAAGATTTATCAACAATAACTTACACATATATTTTTATCCTACCAAATACCAACTGAAATGCTTTATCATGCGAAAATTGTCCTTCACTTTGTTAGCAGTTACTTTGATAAACTTTTACAGATAACGAACTCTGCTAACTTTGATGATTCGAAATAGCAACACGAGTTACTATTTTACTCAGAAGTATCTAAGATTAGAGTCATGTAGAAGTAGTGTAGAGAAAAAACGTGCCCAATAAAGTAGCTTAAAGTTTTTGTGTTGATCTTGAAGCAAGTTTTGTTTGTTGTTTTATAGGTTATTTTGTAATTAAAACATCGTGAATATTTATTCACGATCAGGCCAAAAAAAATCGGTAAAAACATATTCTGTCGAAGGACAATGAACTCTTTGTATAGAATATTTAATTTTATTTCGTAATGTTCATGATAAAACTTGTTCTGAATGACTAGCTGAATTCCAAAAAGGATTGTTTTTGTTTAACGTAAAATACATTACTAGACTCCAACGAGGCTGCAATCCGGCCGTTACTACATACAATGACATAATTGTTGACCCTGTTGAACTTTAAAAGACTAATTTATTCCAACAACAGAAAAAATGCCAATTCGATGATTCCAACGAACATTGCTGAGACAATTACGCAGCATTTGAATATTAGAAAACGAAAATTTTAAACAAACGCTAGAATTTCCACGAACAAAACGTGCTAGAACGAGTACTCCACATACATAGAGAGTCTCCACTTTTCAAACGTGGAACTGGCATATTTGCACTGCACTCGACACCTACAGACGTACAAGTACAACCTTCAAGTGATCAATTGCTCCCGAATACCTTAATTTGACGAACTTTGACATATCTCCTAGTGGAAGATCCTAGGGATCGTAGGAAATATCTAATCTCATCTATTAATCGATTATGATTGATATTAGATATTCGGTGAATCTTATAAATTGCACATGGGTTGCCCATTTAAAGTAATAAATAATTATTTTTTGCTCCACTTTCACCCGTTTTTGGTATTACTCATCAGTCATTCAGGTACTCGCACCGTGATCGAAACTTAATTACAAGACAAGCCTTTTTAACATACAACTTAAGAGCATAACATAGAAAATAAATTAAAGGCAACCTAAGTCCTTCAGACAGAGAGTAAAATAAGCTATAGTTTAAAAATAATATTTAAAAAACATTTCGCTGGGCAATCACTTACGATAAATAGTGATTAGTTATTTTTATTTATCTAACATTTGTGACTGTCTTACAGACAAGACTAGTTATTTCTTCGCCCAGATCTTGTACTATCCAGATACGAGAATTCTCGTATTTTCCAACACGTACGAATGTCTTGGCGGGAAATATTTGCCGAAAGCTCGGTCTCGCTAACGACGATATGTTTGTACATTGTTATCGAAAAGTACCAATGTGAGAACACGTAAGGGGCTGTATCTTTTTATAGCTCTCCTTTGCGTCAAACGTAGGTAGATGAGTAGCCGAGATTATAGCCGTAATAACGATTTTCAGTACCTTCCTGACACCTAACTACGTCTTGGTGTTCCGTGATTTTGTCATTTAGGCTAACTGCATAGGTACGCAGTTTTTAACTGTTTTGGATTTTAGGCGATTTCTTAATGCATCGTAGCGTTTTTGTGAAAAAGCTTTTTACCATCGCTATTTCCAATTTGCGTTCGCTCCCCGCAGTTCAATTATAATTTTTTGTTGGTAATAGCCTACTTTTATCCTAACACGTAGTTATAGTTATATGTTTTGTTCAATCTGACTTCTACGTCACATCTTATTATTTCTCTATGTATGTACGTCACACATTCCTTTCCCGATTTTTTGCTACATCATTTCAAGATCATTAAATTCTTTTACTATGTTGTCCTAAGTCATTTTACCTAACAATTTCTTAGATTTGTTAGTTACTGTTTATGGGTCTATAGAATAGATAGACATTTTTTTTATTCAAAACCACTGTTGACTTAATTTGCACATATGACACTGACTAACAATTAGGATTTTAAAACGTGGGCCTTATCATCAGTAGCGATCTCTTCCAGACAACCAAACAAATTAATTAAAAGTTAAAGCGACAGGTATGCAAACAGCAAAGTGTACCATTGCGTATCGAATTCATACAAAAAAGACGATTCGAAAATTCGAGCTTAGGCCGTTATATTGTACAGTAATCAATCAATCAATTTGGTTTATTTATTTTGGAAAATGATTTTCCTATCATTTTCTTTCATAACAATCTTCATTCAAGGGAATTTCATATTTTCTGATCTTATTAAGATAATGCTTGTAAAATATGGCGGCGTGATGGCGGCCTTGAACAAAAATATATTTATAAGCGTGCAATATTACTTACTCAAGCGATTAATACCAAAAACATAACATTCGTTTCAATTTAAGGGATGAAATGTTTTTTTTTTCCGGAACGTAAATTTTATCCAATAATTATTTTTTTTACAAAAAATGGTAAAACCGCCTGCCTTCCATCGTGTACATAATTCGATATTTCGCTCGAATTGTTTACACTATTCCTTATTTATCAAAAACCGCTGAGGCGATTTCTGTAAAATTTAAATGGGACCATTTTGAGAGTATACCCTTTCGAACTAAAAAATAATTTTTCGATTCGGTTCATAATTGGCGAAATTACCGATGTTCATCGTGTACAAAATTCGGATATTTCGATCGAATTGCTCACATTATTGTTGGTTTTTTTCAAAAACGGCTCAGCTGTTTTCGGTAAAATTTAAATGGGACCATGTAGGGAGTGTACCTTTTCGAACTAAAAAAGATTTTTTCGATTCGGTTTACAATTGGCGAAATTATCGATGAACATAGACAAAAAAAAAACATACACACGAACACAGAACCTCCTCCTTTTTGGAAGTCGGTTAAAAACGCGAAAACAGTGGTCGATTCACAGTCTTCTAATGCGACGAAACACATACCTACGTAGCCGTAAATAGGATTTGACAATCTAATTTCCATTCGTGTCATCTCAAACCACACAAAATACATGATCAAATAAATCCGCGCCGGGACAAATAAATCGGCAGCTATCGTTGCGTATTTACTCTGAAATGTCGCGAATTACTGCGGGTATGGTTTAAATCGTCAGCAGAGGCATAATATTCTGGCCCCTCTTATAATACGTTTGGTTAGCAAACAAAAATATTCATCAAGGAAAGGAATAATCAAGGTCAAAAGTCACTGTTGGCAGTAAAATTTAGTTTTAGTGGTTTCGTTTTATCTTTTAAATTATTTATTTATAAAATATACAACTTCAATCATCATAACTTAAAGCAAATTAGAATGTAGAAGTAGATAATTTATCTGTCAAAGAAGATCAATTGTTTAGTGTCATAGATAATTTTATCACCAAAATAAAATCTAACAATCTGTTATGGTAATAGTAATTTAGAGTAGCCCTGTTTCTTTTTCACTTTATGCATTTGATAGAGACAACACTATTTTACGTTGCTATTAAATTTACGATGGCGCCTTTAAAATTGGGCCTTACATACTTCTTAATCTGTCATAAAGTAACTATCTTAATATGATTGAAGTTTAAAAAAATGTAAATGTTATTTAATTGGGTAAATCGCTAATTTTGCTGATAGATTGCATCCGCAGCAAGCCATTTAAAAAGTTTCCCAAAGAAATCTTCAGCTATCGCTGTTTATTTACCCTGCCATGTTGTTTCGTCACGGTGGATAAAGGTGGTGGTTATTTATAGGCCGCCCATAAAACTACATGGAGGCTTGATGGACGGCCCGGGAGGTCGATCGGCTCACACTTTACGCCAAAATGTGTTTTCCTTACACCTTTGGTGAAGCTCCACGTCGAGGGCCACAAAAACTTTTTCTTCTACGTATTTAGGTTATTGTGACTAAAAACCGTAGATGTAGGGTAGACGCACCGGTGGTGGTGGCCATCTTAATACCATTTGTGGCCACTTTGAATTTTAAGGATTAATATGACAATTTTATGTTAAAGTAATAATTTTAAAGAAATTTTCAAATATTTAGATTTACACAAACAATATTTATGCTATTACATTGTTTATAATTTTCATTAATGCAATAATTTTGACACCAAATGGCCACTACCGGTACAGTGGCGTCACCCACTATACTTACTATGTTTTAACTTTTAGCATAAAAATGTCAAAATTTCAAAATTAAAATATCACTCTGTGGTCTGCAAGTCTGTCATAAATAAAATTGTATTGTATGGCCATAAACGCTACGGTAGCTGAATTTATAGACTTTAAAAGAAAACAGACGATGCCGAGATTTAATTCCAAGTTTAAATGTAGTAGCTTCAAAATATGATGTAACAAAATATCTCGTAAGTTCATCTGCATGTCGGAAAATTCTTATCAAAGTCAGTGGCGGACTGTAGTCTGCCTTTCTTGTAATGAAAACCCGAAAATTCAAATTACTAGCGAGACAACGTTTTTCTTTGACGTATAGGAAAATCGATGACAGCCGGCTGTACGCACGAAAAAGTGTCACGTTCCGCCTGAGCCGACCGTGCAATCAAGAGCTCGGAACTAGTGATCGAGAGGCATGATCGCCCTAAGAGTTCGACTTGTTTCAGTTGTTGATTCGACAATAAGCCCGATAATAGAGGCGCCAGCGTAAATTTAATAGCAACGTAAAAAGCGTTATCTCTATCGAATGCCTAAAGTGAAAAAGAAACAGAACTATGCTATTTAGCTAATATAATTACTATGGCGCCTCTGTAATCGGGCTTATTGCTTTTTTATATTGTTGTACTTACGATATTTTTTTTTGTATACCAATGTTATAAAGAGAAAAAAATTGATTATTTGTTTGCATTGAATAGGTTCCGAAAGTCTGAACCGATTTAAAAAATTCTTACACTGTTGGAAAGCTACATTTCCGATTTATATTTCCGATGAACATAGGCTATTCTATATTTTCATATGAATTAGGGATTCTTACTATTTGTCTTTTTAAGCCAATCGTACACGGGCGAAGCCGCGACGGCAGCTAGTCTAATATATAATAAATTTGTTGTGCGTAAATCTCTCATAAAATCGTAATCTGATACACCGAAAGGGTATTTCAATCTAATTCGAGTGTCGAAACTACTGTCGTCTCTAGTAAATTATAGACTCCTTTGTCAATACTTGGGCTCAATATTCATACATTAAGCGAGTGAATTCAATTCTTCAGGGTACTACTTTAGAGAAGAATTTTATTTTTTAGGGTTCCGTACCTCAAAAGGAAAAAACGGAACCCTTATAGGATCACTTTGTTGTCCGTCTGTCAAGACCCTTTTTCTCAGGAACGCGTGGAGGTATGAAGCTGAAATTTATATCAATTACTCAGGTCTACTGTCCCTTGAAGCTGTGAAAAAATCAAACTTCTAAGCCAACGCAATCAAAAGATACAGCCGTTTATGCCGCAAATTTTGAAACTCGCAAGTACTCGCAAGGGAATCAAAACCTAAAAGGTACTTCCAGTCGACCTAGAATCTTGAAATTTGGCATGAAGCAACGTTTTATAGCACACATAAAGAAAAAATTCCGAAAACCTTAAATTTTTAGTTACATTACAAAGTATATATTTTTTAATAAACATAAACTTATTACTTTTTTTGTCGTAATGAACGAACTTTGTAAACCTTGCAGGTTTGTACGGAACCCTCGGTGCGCGAGTCCGACTCGCACTTGGCCGGTTTTTACTTAGTATAGATTCTCGTGTTTTAATGATTACATTTTGCTTATTAGCCCCCAATTTAATTGATATGTAGTTTGTGAAATCGTAGCTTTTAAAGAAATTAAGAATGTTTTAAAAAACACTTAGGCATAATTTCAAAACGGCTGTATGCGGAGGTTTTCTTTTTTTAATTTGTTCCATTTTAAGTGTCCCAAATTTATACAAATCTTAATAAACTATAATACTCAATCAGTACAAGAAAACGATTCAACTCCCAAAGTCATCCTTTAGATGAATTACAAGTTAAAATTTCTAAACTTCAGATCTCTTCGATTGACTTCTGTAATTATGCCATCAATGCGTCATTCACAAAATCATCTAGTACTTACTGCACATAGTATCTAGCAATACCTATTAATTATCCCAATATCATCTCCCTGCCGTCTAGAGTACGAAGGTTACGAGCCATTCTTCTATTAGCCAAACGGTCTCCACAGTCATATCTCTATAAAACTTAGACATAACTAATATATATCTTCCGATAAAAATGCTCAACTGAGTTATTGCAGATCGACAGTTTTGAAGCAAACACGGTCAAGGAAGTTGGCCAACAGATAAAACTGTCAAAGGCCACGAAGTAAAATTGGAGCAAACTAGAAACTGTTTACACCAGGAATATTAGAAAAAGAGAGGATCGGGCATAAAACTAATACCCTGCAACCAACATGTTTCCTAAACTAACATCGGCTCTGCGAACAGCAAACGTACTTTAAAACAAAAAACTAAAGATTTCGAATGTAGCAATTGTGATAATGAAATAATAAATTCTGAATTAATACAAATGACGGGAAATTATTTTCTTAAAATGAAAAATAGTTTCAAGAATTATTTTCTAGTAACCTTACATACGATCTCTTTCTAACATCCATGGTGAAGAATTGGAGCAAACTAGAGACAGTTTAAACAAGTTGTTGCGGGACATATCGGGTGTAGTTATGACTCTATTCTGGAACGTATCGAGAATACTGTGACTATTTGTCACTGTTGAGTCATACTCGAGGGCATGATAAAATTAATGAAGCTGTTCTCGACATTGAGGCTACTAAGACTAGACTAAGACATAGTGCTAGTGTGCACAATAGCTAAAGTTACGCAGTGTAACGTATTGTTCGCCACATGTTACGTTACGCCATACGGTAAAATCTGTATCGTTTCTCACTCCAAACGCCTCTTGACTGCAAAAACGCTCGCTATCTAACACGTTCAAAAAGTCACATTGCGCATTTTAACACAGTTTAGATTTTTGCCTTACACACTTGAGTCATAGTTAAGATCTATCTTCTAATGTTATGATGCCATAAGTCTGCAATTGTTTAGTGATAAGTACATAGTACGATTTGTAGTACTATATGTTGACATCTGTCTGTACTATACAGATAAAATCAAATCAGTACCATAAAGCAATTGCAAAGCCTACAATATTGGCAATAAAAAAAACGTTGATGATATCATTGACTAGCCCGAACTGGGTAGACGCTGCATACAATCGTAAAATGCTTAATGCACTCGCATCCTAACTTTAATGTAAACCAGCTCTAGCTCAATAATGATGTCTGCCTCACCCATTCAAATTTTATAACAGCGAGTGAGCTAATAAGATAATCTCGACCGAATGAGGATAATTCGAAGTTCATGAGAATAGGGGCCTGGAGTTTGAATGAACAAAATGTGCTTGCTTCGACCTGCTTTGCATAATGGACAAACTGACATTACTGTATTATCTATTAGCATATTGCTAGAGTTCAGTCAGAAGATTAGCAAGTATGGTGTAAAAAAGGTATTTTAAATTAAGAATTTAGTTCATGTGAGTAGGTATAAGTCGTTTTTAAATGTTTAATGGATAGGTATTAAGGATGTTAAATAATTTTAATGATCTGTTTCAATAAATCGGTACTTAGATATTATGACATTTTAAGTTTTTTTTAAATTAAACTTTATCCTACTGCACTGTCGTGTAGGCAGATAATTCAAAGCAACCTGTTAATTGAGACCGCAATTACGTGTATCATGGTTCACCAGCCAGTTATCGAAGAATCCCAAATCAGTAGGTACACATGAGCGGCCTGAGACTAGCTTTATCTTATCTCATTAACATCTGACCTCAGGTACCTATAATCTATATAGGTCATCATACGTCTTTATAGGCGCAATTCACGATGCATTCAATTGTAAGACGTCTATCATAAGGATGTGGTCACTAGCTAATCTTGACAGTTTATTAAAGACAAGTTTTGGTCTTCATATTTTACTCAATGGTTGTTTGAAGATATAGACAACTAGAAATACAGTATACAATCTATACATAGAGATAAGTCTTGTCAGATAAAGCTCGTAAGATATTACACAATCTTATGTATAATTTGCGACACCCTTTATATACACAGGGTTCTCAAGTATAGTGTTAACAAATTGTAACGCTTTTCCGATTTCTACTAGGGTTAGGGTGATATGAATAAAAGGTTGAAGTAATGTTAAGTAAGTGTTTTATTTGCCAAGATCAACGTTCCGAGTTACATGCCTGAGGGGCGTGGGTAGTTTTAAGTGTTGGTATAAATAGCGGCCTGAAGGGCTTAAATCTAAGTTCTTAAAATTACAATCTGCCGGAGGGACTTAAGGCTAGGTTACAAGGTAAATTTAACGAATGGTGTGGGTGCCAGGACGCTAGGCGGTCCTTAGATAGTTAGGCTGATAGATACCGGCTATCAGAGTAGAACAGGGCGTGAGTTCGGGTACCTACTTCTGCTGATTTTTGAGTTAGTTTTGTGGGAGCTATGGCTTTGCTTCCTTCCAGCTCCGGTAGACGCTCGTCTTCGCTGCCTCGACGAAACAAAAAGGCCGGCAATTAGCATTGCGGACGATTGCGACAGACAAGTCACTGACAGACCTAATCTGTCAGCTACTTTTTGTAAACGCATTTTGGCACCAGGATAAAATCTATTTGCCAAAACAACTATGAAATTGTTTTGCCAAAACACCTATAATTGTGTGTATGTTAATATCTTAACTTAGCGTTGGAGATGCAAAATTTTCTAATTCCAATTCTATCCACAAATGTCTTAGTTTCAAATTGATAAGAAAACTGTTTTTGTCAATAAAGCGTTTATTTCTTCGTAAAACAAAGGAAAGTTATAATTTTCTAATGAGAAAAATCAAAGTCCAAGGAGATCGAATCGCGTTTTATGCCACTTTAGAACCTCAACAGCTACAATAGAGATAAAGTAATTTAAAGTGCGATTACTCGTCTCACTGATCACCGGGCCGGCCCGGTTATCGGAGCAGCCCAAATCAGCGCACACCGAGACGTTTCCTTATCTCGTTACGAGCTAATTACCCCACTGCCTGTCGACATAGTATTAGTCTATTTATAAACGGGTTTCAGAAAGATGTGGATTTGAAAAAAATATCCTATACCTAGACATATACTAAAAAGTAGTTACTCTGCTTTATTCGTGAATAGCTTTTTACCATAATATCTTATGCTTGTAAATTTCTTGATTCCCACGTACCTACCTTACAAAGGGCAGGAGGGATGTCGACAATCAAGGTACCATCGTTAGATTTGTCTCAAAACCCTAAATGTTCTTAGACAGATTTTTAAACAAAAACAAAATGACGAATTTTTGGCGCCAAATTGTAAGTAAGTAGTTTAAAAATTTTTGGCAACCAAACCTATCGAGTAGTGTATTAAAATAAAGAAAATTAAAAGGAGATACCATAAGCATACGTGGGTATGTCATGTACATATTAAAATTTAATAAGGTACAATGACAACTATTTTAACTATCGTTTACGCAAATTGTTACACGTCGCGCTAACTAGATGGCGCTAGTAGTAAAATTAAATCGCGATGATGTTTGGTTCGCGCCACCTAGGGTGCCTCGTTTGTAAAATTGTTTGTGTATCCTCGGTCCAGTGTGAATAAACGCTATATACTGGAGATCAGACCTTTTATTTGTACCCCTGTGTACAACTATTTTTAGTGCATGCGTTGTTTATCTGTTGATTTTTTGCAGTCGGGCTTTTATAACTTTGTTACGATTCACTTAATTACTTGTAGCAGCGGTACCCACCTAACATTAGCCCATAGCACTCTCCGATCTTGAAAACTAAAACCAACCCATGTAAAAAATCAAATCGACTCGTCGCTCCGTTGTAGCTTGAAGGAGAAAACCCCATCAATGTAAATTAAAACAAAAAAATGCGAAGTCGATGGAAAACCCAAACAAAACAACAATGATACTTTCCGATACTGTTTACTGTATATATTTCTTCTTAACTTTTATTATCTTCTTAGTAAAATTGTTTTTGAGAAATGGCAGGTAAAGAGATCAGTGAATATTCCTTTCCAGCACCAGAAAATCTATGCACAGGAGAAATAGCTAAGTCCAAGCATTTACTTTTAATCAAAGCATTTTTATCATCAAGCTAGTTTGTGGTCAAACGCGGACTTATTCGCGGAAAAAAAGTATACCTACAACAATGGACATAAATGTCACTTAAACATATTTTTTTTCTGGAATTCTTTTTATTTAATATTTTACATATATTTTTATTTACTCACAAAATCTTTTAAAATATTGCGTAATAAAGCTTTCTTACAAGGAAATGTTTAACAAAATACCTAGGCCGTACTTAAGGCCCCTTCAATATTACCAAACATAATTTTCATTTATCCTAACCTAACAAAGTAACAACGTCCCGGTAAAATATCTGTTTCATATATCGTTGACCTTAAGGCTAAGCCAAATAATGATATTCAAGGGTACGACTGTTATTAATGAACAGGGATATAAATGGGCTTGAGTAGCATTATAATGACTGAGCTTTTATTTCGCAATATACCTCTGTTTATTAGCTACGAACAAAAACAGAATATCCTTCAACAGGGAAAGGTATTATATAAGTACCTATAGGTAAGTCTCTCGTAACTTCCAACATTATGAACGGATTTTTTGTCAGAGAGACAGAAACAAAGACAAAAAGAAAGTTAGTATTTTCTAAAGTTCAAGAATCAGTTACCTCTTAAATTTATACTGAAATCATAACCCATCGTTTGCATTAACGTGTAATACAAATATACAATAGATGCACCGGCTGTGGCTATCTTAGTGTCATTTTTATCTTTGAATTTTATTGATTGTGTCGCCAATTTTAATGTTAAAATTGTATTTTTAAAGAAATTTCCAAACTTTGAATTTTATTGATTGTGTCGCCAATTTTAATGTTAAAATTGTATTTTTAAAGAAATTTCCAAACTTTGACAATTTGCACAAGCAATAATTTATAGTGTTACATTTTATTTAAATTATAAATTTTATGCAATAATTTTGAAATCGAATGACCAAAACCAGGACCGTGGCTACAACCGGTGCATTTGCAGGTAGCGCTAAGCGAAGTGTGGTTTTTTTTTTTTAAATGACTTATAGCTGTTGGCCACTGAGGCCTCTACAGCTTACCGGACATGGGCGAGCGCGGAAGGCGGCTGAGCCCTAAGATTAGGTTATAGGGTGACTAGCGCAAGGGCACCTGAGAAGGTACGGACTTCGGCTTGGGCCGTCACCCGGCGGGCGAGATCAGACTTGCCCGGGCACCCCAGAAGGGGTGTGCCCTGTGACCTTAATGGGTTGAGCTGGTTGACTATTTGGAGAGAATCTAACTGATCTTCTGACAGATCCGGAGGGTCCTCGACCTCGCCGGCGAGGTCGGTGTGTGTCTGTGTGCCTGTGGTAACCGGCGCCTATACCAAAAACGGAATACTTCCTGTTGCAGGGAGCTGTCGGATTTGACAATTGCTTATTTATGACTATCGTTATCCTGACATTTTCAATTAAATTGCTAATTTTAGATTGATTTAATTTTTCTATTTTTTTTTTAAATAAGCAAATCTAATTTAATTTAATCTCATTTTAGTTCATCATTATTATTTGAGTGGTGTAAACCAACCAACCAAACCAGCTGGTGGGTTTCCATAACTCACATATGGCAACATTGTGTTGTTATTTTTAGATGAGGTTAATTTTAACTTATTTTGTTATTGTTTATTTATTTTCCGTGGTATTCTTGGATTAATGATTGGTTAGTTTGTGATGAATGGTCGCGCGACCAATCATTAATCTAAGGTTATTTATTGTTATTTATTATTTTTTGTTTTTAACTTCATTGTTAATAATTTGAAATGTGCTTAGATTCATGACGTTTCAAAAGTGTATCTTTGGTACTTAATTGAAATAAATATATTTGAACTTGAACTTGACGAAGTGTGGAGTGAATGGCTGCGCATGGGTTTAGTATAGCAGTCACCATGCGCAGCCATCCCCTCCACTCTACCCTCAGCGCTACACTTACGTGCCGCTACCTTAGGATTACATTTTTAATAAAAACTCCCAACCATATATTTTTTAAATTGAGAACCAAATCTTAGGATTAACTATAAGGCCAACCCGTAATTCGAAAAAAAAATCTGTAGCTTCATTGGCTGCTTCCATTTTGTCGATTACGAATTGCTATTTTGTATGAGATACTTAGTTTTTTTCCTAGACGTAATTCAAGGAAAAATCAGGTGTCTCAGGTTGGATCCGTAAGTATGATACAATGATACAATGATTTTATTAGTCTGTGAAAAAGATGTTGATAACAATAGTCCGAATAGTAGTAGGTACACTTTCTGAATAGCCTTTTGTATACATACTCGTGTGATTACTGTTATCATCCCGAACAGTACCGCGAGGTGTAGCGCTCATAGCGTAGTTTGACTAAGTAGGTATTCGTTAGCGATCATCGAAGTTGAGCAACGTTCAGTAAGGTCAGTTTTCGGATGGGTAACCGCGGGTGGCAATCACAACTGAGCGCTACCGTTGCTTGGATGACACGCTAAATTGTTTGCCCGGTTGTTTTAACCATTTAGCCATGTCAGAGGCCTTCAAGTAGCTTAAAAACACTGACACCAGGGCTAGCCACCCGGCTTATACGAACTTACTTATTAACTCGAGTGATAGCAGACAGAATGAAACCAATAGAGCAGCCAATCAGTCTCCCGGGGGTATGTCCGCAATTATCTGTTTTGCGGTCGAACATAAGGGTAGGCACGAGTAGATTAATCATAGCTCCAGCTCCGAACTTTTTGTCTACTTTTATCAAGTCGATATGCGTCAGTATTACTCAGTATCACTCAAGCTTTTTGTTTAAGACTTATTATATACAAGATGTATCTCTAGACAACGGACTTTTTTTTCCTATGTTCCCCTGTTAATCATAGTACTTTTGTATCTTTTGTTCTACTTTTTTGCCAAATTTCTTTTACAATTTTTCACTAGATAGATAGATAGATAGATTAATTCTTTATTGTTCACACCATAAAATACAAACAAAGAAAGAACAACTTAAAAAAACTAGTGGCAACAACAGGCGGCCTTATCACTAAAAGCGATTTCTTCCAGGCAACCTTAACAAACTAGTTACTAAACTAGGCACTAGTTTTTTTTTAACGGACATATTCTAGTGGGGCTTAGTATGTCGTGTAGGTAGAATTAAGTTATGCATGAAGGAAATCACGATAAATCCTAATATCTTTCGAAGCAGTCGTATCATTTTGTACTCATCGTCGCATAACCTTGCTCATTTCGCCAGTATTTAATATTTATTGGTTAGTCATATATTATTATATTACCCCTCAATGGGATATCATATTGTAATCCAACTCTGAAATGCAAAAAAATCAGCTGTTCCATACAAAAAGTTCATCAACTGTTGAATGATTTTGATTATTATTTTTCAGGGTTGCTCTCGTAGAAAAAATAATGATGACAATGGGTGCAATGATATTCTAGAATTTGTCAATCGTCTAGAGCAACACCCAGTAGAGCAACATAGAGTTTTCGAGCCCGAGCTTCCTTTCAGATCGTGTACAAGTTCTCTCCTATATGATTAGTCGTCAATCGAGCGACTGTGGCGTATAGAATGAATAGCCAATAGAACGGCCAATCAGCCTCTCCAGGGACAATGCCGCTATTCTGTTTTGCGGTCGAATATTGGGTAGATTGGTATTAGTACAGTCAGCAAGAAATACATATTTTGTCTGTTTTCATCAAAGAAACCATCGATGTGTCGCAAGTTTGTTATATTGGAATAGAATTAGCTTTAACAATTGGGGCCGAATATTAACTAAATGTGATTGAAGTTTTTAATCCATTGCTCTTCTATTTACAAAAAACAATAAATCATTGGCAGAATACAGTTTACGAAGTAACTAAAAATGTTATTGCGGATATATTAAAGTGATATACGTATAAATATTTAGATAGATAGCCGGTAACACTTATCTTATTTCATTCAAAAAGATTTCCAAAGGATATTTTCTGCGTTATGCTTTACGCTTTTTGACATACTCGTAGTTGACGCTATATTATAGGCCGCGCCCCGCGCCACATAAGTTGGCGGATGTGAAGTTAGCTACAAGCTGTGTAACAGCCAATCAACGTGCGGCTTTATGTGAGCTTCAGTCAGGATTGGATATTGCACAGCTTGTAGCTAACTTCACATCCGCCAACTTGTGTGGCGGATGTGAAGAAGAAGGACTTCAGTTGCCACTATCTTTGTTAGCCTTTCATTTTCCATTTTGAATAAAGGCTATTTTTTTTATTTACGTGGAGATCGGTTCTTTGCTCTCCTAGAATACCTTTGCCTTCAGCTTCATGGGTAGCTTTTTAGTAGCTAGTAGTAATTGTCGTAATACAATGGACTAATTAATTCAACCACAAAATAATTTATATCACTATCAATATTTCATATCGGTACAAAATTAATATCAATGGAGATTAAGCCCAAGGACGTTGATAAACTTCTGTCAACATATATAGGTACATCCTAGGTAAACCGATACGGTGATGATTATTGCGAACCATATTCTTTATATCTATTGTAAATAATCCAAAATATACATTATAATTAATTTTCGAAATTCAAAAAATGGCAAAAACCGCATTCCATCGAGTACAAAATTCGAATTGTTTACATTATTGTTGATTAATCGAAAACGGTTCAGCCGATTTCTGTAAAATTTCTTTGGAACCACCTTAGGAGTATATCCTTTCGAAATAAAAAATAACTTTTTGATTCGGTTTACAATTGGCGAAATTATCGATATTCATCGTGTACGAAATTCGGAAATTTCGCTCGAATTGCTTATATTATTGTTAGTTTTTTTCAAAAACGGCTCAGCCAATTTCTGTAAAATTTCAATGACCACCTCGGGAGTTTACTAAAAAAGAATTTTTCAATTCGAAATTATCGACGAACATACACAAAAAAAAACACACGAACATAGAACCTCCTCCTTTTTGGAAGTCGCTTAAAAACAAGGTGAAATTCCTTTCCCTTTGACACGTTGTTTGACAATTTTTTCTAAAAAAAAAATTTGAAACTACCTACTCGTATAAAGAGAAGATGACAAAGAATTTTCATTATTATTATGGGTTATTAAGTATTTATAAAGTCTAAATATCATCATTGTTATAATATTGTAATAAAAATGGCAGTAATTTATTAACTGAATAAAGATCTTGAAAGGTCAAATATAACCAAAATGTTTAGAATTCTTAAATGAAAGAAACGTGATTTGCGTTTTTATTACAGTGTAAATCTTTTATAAAAGACGAAAATCAAGACACCGAGCATTTTCGTAATAGAAAATTTTTCGTCGATAGGTACCTACTTACGCATTTCTTATACGGGGCAGTGATATCCAAACTCAAATGATTTATTACCACATGTGAAATTTACATGCGGTGTTTAGTAACATATTTATTTCAGGCAAAACTTATAAAACATTTCATAAACTTAACTATATATTACAACTACTATGCTATATGTACAAACCTAAACAAATTAAAAAATAAAAATCAAACACTTGAGCTCAAAAAAAAAAAAAATTAAGTATGTATAGATGACGATGAAAACCCTAATCTAAAAGCCCACTACCAGCGGGCACAGTTCCTAAAATGCTGGCCCCATTACCCCGTTGGATAGCAATACTGATCCTTTGGGCAAAATAGAGGCCAGCATTTTGGTCACGTGTTGCGTCGACCAGGCGTAATGAAAGATCTTTGTATATTTTTTTTGCTCCCGGTCCCCACGGTCCTAAAGTTTCGACCCCAAAAGGTTCAAATACATAACCACTGTCAATGTTCGCATATTTGTTCCTTTTGAGGCCTTCTGCATACTCAGCCGCAGCGCCAGCCCTACTCTGAGTCCTTGGAAGATGGGACGGAGCTAGAGTATCAACGCACGTGGCGTCCCATACTAAAGGCCGTCCCATCTTCCAAGGAATCAGGGTCATCCCATCGGGTCTTTTACCATCGCTGCGAGCGAGGCCACTTGGCTCTAGGATAGCCGCGCAGTTAGCGGTGGTTAGAGCCCGGCGGATGACGTCATTCAAACTGGCGTGGCGCGGAATTCTGCCTGCGCTCTTAATGCAGGAAAGACCGTGGTGTCCAAGGTGGTCGACCGCAACGCCGCACTGGCAATGATGGGGAGCACAGCACGGTGCGCCCAAGCGGAGACAAGTTGCAATCCTGAAAGTGGATGAATCTATTAAAGTGCCGGTGTTCGGTGATGGCAAGACCTGTAGCCACAAACCCGATCCCCACTCAGCAGCCGCTAAAAGACGGGCACGATCTGTAGAGCTTGAACACGTATTCAGGAGTTTGTTCCGTGTTAGCTCACAGATCGGCCCATCCCATAAACGCTGTGAGGATGGTGATTTAGGGAAATCGGTATTTGGGCACAGGACTGTCCACGCATCTCTAGCCTCAACCATGTTTGATATTTTTACAGCACTTTGGCAATTTTGAAGAATTTTGCAGATCAATTGTTGATTGCTATGGACTGAAGAGAGAAAAGCAGGAAGAGCAACACCAGAAACAGAACGAACACCTAAACCTCCAAATCGCACTGGAAGTGATGCTTGCAGCCACTCTCGATCCTTAAAATTTATATTCAGGGTAGAAGCCAAAGTGTTCCTAATGATTTTATCTAAATTATGTTGTAGATCTGGATACTTCCATAGCTGACAACAACGCACAAGGTATGTAAATTTAGGTACAAACAAGCAGAAGCGTATGATGGTAAATGCCATGTGGGTATTAATTTTGGCTAAGCGGTCCGAAATTTTCAAAAAATTTTGAATTTGTTCATCAATAAAGAGGGGAAACGATTCATCCAAGATAGGTGAGCCCAATAAACGAAGTGTGTGGTTGCTAACTATCTTTATATTTGGGGCCAAACTATTAAACTTTTGTACGATCAAATCTTTATCTGGGAGTGAGTCAGAAATGTAAAGTTCGCATTTCGAAAAATTTAAACTTAGGCCAATTGAGTGAAATTCCGATATCAGAAATGAAAGGTCATCTAACAAGGTGTTTGCATCTCCACCTAAAGTCCCATCGTCCAAATACCATACGTTGAGCTTTGATTGTAAGCGCTGGACGATGGGATGAATGGCAAGGCTGAAAACAGCCGGTCCGAGAGGGTCACCTTGTTGACAGCCTTCTGCAGAAGTAATTTCTGCATCACGATAAGTCAATTTTGAAGAAGACCCGTAACATTGCCAAAGAAAACTATACAAATTTGGAATTTTTTCCTTGACTTCGTTTAACATAGCACACCTACTTACTGAATTAAAAGCGTTTTTAACATCTACCTTCAACAGCAGATCTCCATAATTTTGATCCAAAAAAGTTCTGACTGAATGGACGGCGGCTTCACAACCTCCTCGCGATCCAAAACCCAATTGCACTGGTTGAAAAAGGCTTGTTAAACTTGGTGCCATCTTTTTACAACATATTTTGGCAGCAAGGCGCCTATATGTCATGCCAACAGCGATTGGTCGTATACCGCCATCCTTTTTTTTTAGAGCGCATAAATTGGCACCGTAGAGAATTTCGGTGATGTCACTATTAACGCGTCCTGATAACATTAGGTTTATTAGATCTGTGAGATCTTTTAAGAGAGCTTCTCCAGCTTCTCCAGACGAACCACAGATTAAATCTTTAAGATGTTGTGGAGTCAGGGCATCCAGTCCACCAGCGGATCCACTTTGGAAGGACATAACGGCTGTTGAAATTTCTAAAGCCATCACTTCAATAGTGACATCACTCCCTAACGGTGCCTCAGGAAGGGATCGATCCACTGCTGAAGGGGGATGCTTCTCTTGTAAGATCGAGAGTGTTTCAGCATTCGCCGGGGCAATTGTGTCGCTGGAAAAGAGGACACGTGTCGCACCTTTAATATCACCGTCGCTAATCTTACTTTCTACAAGTTTGTATAAAGCAGACTCAGAAGACGGTCTCGAAAACAATTTTGAATTTTGCGTAGAATCAATGTTAGAATACAAAATACAGTCTTCTTGTGAGCTGTATTTCACGCAGTTTTGTTTAATTCTTGATGTTAAAGAGGTCTTGTTGTTGGCGTCAGAGCTCACGTGAAGCACAGCAAATGGGAATAATAATAGGTGTTCCCAAGATTGCCTCGTATTTTTTTGTATCACTTTCTTTATCGCGTGGGACAAGGCCATGGCCACAGAGAGGCGAGCACCTCGAGGGATGCGTTTTACAACTGGTTTGTTTGTTTTATTTTGCGCCAAAATTTTCCAAAAAGGTAAATGTAAAGAAGTGTCCAGAAATTCGTTTTGATTTGTAATTTGTGCAGAAAGGGGTATATTATTTGCCTTATGGCATCTTGCTCTGTGTATTTTTAAACCTCTCTGTCCTCTAAAATACCGTTCTTGGGAACAATCGCGGCAACGTACCTGATCTCCCTGTGACACTGCCCCGGACGCATTCCTGGCTTCCACTTGCGCGCATCGTGGCGATGGAGATGGAAACATGAACTTAAATATACTATATAAAAACACGAATATAAAAACTGTCCAAATCAACATATAAATTCAAAATAAACTAATATATGACAGCTGGCTTCATTCTTCGACAGGTAAATGTTTGACGTTTGGCACATGCGTGCAAGATCTGCGCAATGCGCAGCTCTATTTTTCTATGCGCACCACGACTCGGCGCCATGGTAACCAAGATGACTGCGCAGTGTTTTCGTTGTCAGAAATGGTCGTCTGTCACAATAAAATCAGCTGATTTTAGTCAAAAAGCAGAAAAAACTTTGAGCCCACTGCATAAAAATATAAAAGGCCAGCTGCACAAACAAATATGAGCTTTGTTATCACGCTTTGTTCACTAAAAAGCGGGGCGAAATATTTTTAAAATATTTTTCAATGTAAACGATGTTTGACATGTTTGACAGATTTAAATATGGTGTTTAGTTAAAATGTTTTGAATAGTTATATATAAGGGTATGGCAATTTTATTATTAGTATTGGAATGATTTACTATTATGTTTTCTAGATTATCGTTAAAAAATCGTCTTATGTGTTATAACATTAGGATAATAGAATAATTTTTAGTTGTTTTATGAAACGGTTTTCCTTTTCGATATCTTTTGGATGATTTGGGAGTTCATTAAATATTTGTATAGCCTTAGAATGTGGGCTGGAACAATGCATTGCTAAGTTGGACTTTGATCCCACGAGTTTATGTCTGTATAGTGCGTTTCATCTTATAGTTCCTATGCCGTCATGTTGGCAGTGATGCAAATAAGTGTGGGCATATAATTCTTTCTTTGCACTCCTGCAGGGGTGCCAACATGACGGCATAGGAACTATAAGATGAAACGCACTCTATTGTGATATTGTATATTCCACGCAAAATTTTGAAACTAAATACTATACCTACATACGAGTGCTTAACTTAAGGCACATAACGCACTATTATGTACATATACTTAATCTTCATAGCTAAAGGCAAATATAGACTGACAGACAACATGAATTTAGCAATTCGAGACTCGAGACACCACTTTCATGTGTTAGCTGCGCTTGTTAAAGAGGGTACCTACACATAGTCGCAACACACTTCGGTAATGCGACGGTGAGGAGTATATGGAATGAGGGTAGACAGAAGGATGGTTTGGGCGATGGGCTAGAGTGGCAGTCGGTGATAGTGATAGTTGTGAATGGGTGAGTGTAAAACAACTTTAGTAAGCTAGTAGTTGGAGCAAGCCTTGTAAGTACTTTGAGTTTTATAATGACTGCAGATATATTGGAGGTCCGTGTTATTGTCCAATGGTGTATCAATGTTTTCTCGCCCATTATTTCTCAATCTTACTTACACAACTAACGAACGCAGTTGAACGCTGTCTTGTACTCGTATTTACAGTCACTATGAATCCTTCTAAAAACCACAACACGAGAAACTACACGTAGCTTTGCAGTACAACTTCAGCAGTGCTCAAAATGTTATAAAAGAATTAAGTAGGTAATGGCGAAGTACTGCAGCGGACAGGTACGTTAAAACTAACATAAAACTTTCTTATTACTTAAAAACTTTTAATATCTATCTATTATAAAAAGGCTTCGCTGAGTGACTGACTGACAGACAGCCTACAGCCCAAACCGCTAAAGATACGAACATGAAATTTGGAACAAAGATACATTGGACCACGTTATGGAGCACTAAGAACGGAATTTTGAAAATTCGACCTCTAAAGGGGTAAAACGGGCCCTTTTCGTTTGTATGTAACTTTTTATTCCCTTTACCGATCGACTTGAAACTTTGTATGCATGCTACTCAAACAAAATAAAAGTTACGTTTGTTCCTGTTTTTCCGAATATTCCTTATCTAAGGGGTCAAATTGGGTCCCAAAGTTGGTGAAAAAAGCGTCTATTACATCCGACGAGCTGAACGGTTATGGATGAAATCTGGTATGGAGGAAGCACACAACATGTTTCAACACAGGAACTATTATTATCCCGGAAATTCTATGAGGATCCTTAGGGATAGCCAAAATTAATCAGTTTAGGCTACAACCCAATCCGCTAAAGATAGAGACTTGAAATTTCGAACATAGGTACAATGTACAACGTAATGAAGCACAAAGGACGAAAATTTCGAAAAATCGACCTCTAACCGGGTAAAACGGGCCCTTTTCGTTTGCATTTAATTTTTTATTACCTTTACCGATTGACTTAAAACTTTGTTTATATGCTTTACAAAGAAAATAAAAGTTACGTTTCCTTCTGTTTTTCCGAATTTTCTTTATCTAAGGGGTCAGATAAGTTCCCAAAGTTGGTGAAAAAAGCATCAATAATTACATCAGACGAGCTGAACGGTTATAAATGAAATCTGGTAGGTATGTAGGAAGCACACATGTTTCAATACAGTAACTATTTTATCCCGGAAAATCTATAGGGTTTCTTAGCAAGAGCCAAAATAATCAATTATAAAGCTAATATAAAAGGGGTAAATGAATTCTAACGAAATTTGGTACGACGCTAGACAATAACACAAATTACCACTTGGGGTACTGCTATCCCGGAAAATTTCAGTGGGTCCTTCAGGATATCAATTTCCTAGAAAAATACTAAGTAAATGACTGTTCGAAAACCGATGCAATATTGTTTGAAAATAGCCCACCCTTTTAACTAATATATGATTATTAACGTCCTGGGAAAAGTCCCGGATTCCTTGTCTAACCCTAGACCAAACATCCTGTATTAGCGTGAAAAATAACTTGATCGCGTTTATTTTAAACATAGTGAAATATCTAGAATTAAATTGAGATAACTTAGATCCTTCAATGGGGGCAAAATGGGCCCCTAATAGTTTATGAACGATTTTATTTTGTGAGCCAATAGACTTGAACTTAGGGTACATACGGATCAATAACTACTTACTTTACTATGGGAACTACCCTGAAAAAGCGAAAATTACCTATTCTTTACATTTTGTCGCGGGTCAATGAATTTTTTGTGTTGAACAGCTAATTTTATTTACGTGATTTCTGGGTTGGTACCATAGTAAAAGTTAGTCAAATGATGAGTATAATGGAATCCTAGAACATGCCTGTCGTCTAGATGTAAGTGCGCTATGTATTTTTCAAATAAAATGTACCTTCTTGTGTGCTACTTTTTCGTCTGTACTTGGTCAGAGAATGTCTGAAAGTCCTACAAGTGTCTCGATCACTTTTGACTGCGTAAACGGTTTTGGGCGAGATTGTCATTGGGTTCAGAATAATCGAAATTAAATTTCTACTGACTTAATGAAACATGATGAAACACCTGTACTGGCCTTTTTTAGGGTTCCGTACCCAAAGGGTAAAAACGGGACCCTATTACTAAGACTTCGATGTCCGTCTGTCTGTCTGTCACCGGGCTGTATCTCATAAACCGTGATAGTTGGGCAGCTGAAATTTTCACAAATGATGTAGGTATTTCTGTTGTCGCTATAACAAAAAACCGGCCAAGTGCGAGTCGGACTCGCGCACCGAGGGTTCCGTACAATACCTCTACGCGTTTATGAGGAAATGGGTAGTAAGGTTAAAATTATTAAAAATATATATATTATGTGATGTAACTAAAAATTTATGGTTTTCGTAATTTTTCCTTTATCTATGCTATAAGACGTTGCTTCGTACCAAATTTCAAGATTCTGAGTTCACGGGAAGCACCCTGTAGGTTTTGATTCCCTTGCAAGTGTCGAAAATTTGCGGCATAAACGGCTGTATCTTTTGATTGCGTTGGCTTAGAAGTTTGATTTTTTCACAGCTTCAAGGGACAGTACACCTGAGTAATTGATATAAATTTCAGCTTCATACCTCCACGCGTTCCTGAGAAAAAGGGTCTTGACAGACGGACGGACGGACAGACGGACAACAAAGTGATCCTATAAGGGTTCCGTTTTTTCCTTTTGAGGTACGGAACCCTAAAAATACAAAAAATAGAATAAAATAAATATTTAAGGGACACACAACAAACGTGACTTTTAGGAGTTTTTTGCTCGCTATTAATAACGGCAAGAGAAATGGGCTCCCATACGGTACGGGACCCTTCGTGCGCGAGTCCGACTCACACTTGGCCGATATTTAATAGTCCACCACTGAACGTAGGCCTACCCACGAAGGGTGATTAAGCCATATCCATCACGCTGGCCGAGCGCGGTTTGCTGAGTTCACATACGACATCGATTTTTCTCTAAGGACGTGCATGCAGTGCGTGCATATGCAGGTTGCTTCAATGTTTTCCATCAATGAAAAGCCAGTAGTATGAAATCGTACATAAGTTTCAAAGAGCTCAGTGCTCTGACCAGGATTAGGACCTTACGATTGTAATGTGTTGACCATGACATGCGAATGGAGTTGGATAAAATTTGGTATACGATTGGGAAACTACATTGGTCAACTCATGATCGAGCAATATTTCGAAAAATATTCTTTTCTTGATATAACAATTCAGTAGGTATATTAAAATATAACTTTATTAAGTATTTATTTTATGACAAGTTATAAAATAACGCGGTCCAAACCGTAGGCTATTAAAGTCAAAGAACTTTTACTGTTGAACTGTTTTACATAGAGATCTTACTACTAATCACAAAAATATTGAATTATCAGTTAAGTCCAATATGGCCATAAAATAATCATTAGAACATGAAAAAATTATACAATCATTATTATTAAATTTAATTCGAATATTTTGCAATTTATCATCTAAAAATTGTCGTACTCCATAATAAGCTTTAGACACAAGTCAATTTAAGCAAATACTGAGAAAAAGCAGGCCAATCCGTAGGCTAATTATTATCCATGCAAGAAATACGACAACGTGGGCTAAACGAAGAGCTATTATTTTAAGCAAAAAAAGTACTAAGACAACGCAGGCCAAACTGTGGGATATTACCATTTAAAGTAAGTACTAAGAAAATGCGGACCAAACCGCGCGCCATTATCATTTTGAGCAAATACTAGAACGACGCGGGCCAGAATATGGGCTATTATCATTGCAAGCAATACGACAATGCAAGCCATACGGCAGGCTATAGTAATTTTAAGCAAGTACTTAGACAACGCGAACCAAGCTACGTACTATAAATTACCATATTAAGCAAGTACTAAGAATGCGCAGGCCAAACCGCGACCTATTATCATTCTAGCTAAACACTGGGACAATTAAGGCCAAACCGTAGGCAATGCCTATTACTTGAAAAGATAATGCCTACTAAGCATTATCTTTTCAAGTAATACGTTATACGACAATGCAGGCGAAACCACGAACTATTATTATTTTAAGCAAGTGCCAAGACAACGCGGGCCAAACTGTGGCTTATTATCATTTTAAGCAGTTACTCAAACAAAGCGGCCAGACCGTGGGCTATTATCATTGCAAGTAATACGACAACGCATGCCAAACAGTAGGCTATTATAATTTTGAGGAAGTATTAAGATAACGCAGACTAAGCTGCGTGCTATAAATTACCATCTTAAGCGAGTACTAAGAATACGCAGACCAAACCGCGACCTATTATCATTTTAGCCAAATACTAAGACAATTCAGGACAAACCATAGGCATTATCCTTGCAAGTAATACGTTATACGATAATGCTTTGCTAAACTATTATTTTAAGCAAGTGCCATGACAACGCAGGCCAACCGGCAGCCTTTTATAATTTTAAGCAAGTACTAAGACAAACGCGGGTCAAACCACGGGCTATTTTCATAAGCAAGTACCTGTCTACTAAGACCACGCGGGCGAAGCCGCGGGTTTTAAGCTAGTATTTAAATATAAACGAACCAAAGTTCCACTAACAAATGAGGGAAACGTGAAGAATACTGGTATTACATTAACCATGCAGGCAAACGGCAGGTATGTCAGTACCTATAGCTTGTATTGCTTGTAATTATTTTTCGCAAAAAATGGCAAAACCGCCTTCCATCGTGTACAAAATTCGGATATTTCGCTCGAATTGCTTACATTATTGTTGGTTTTTTCAAAAATGGCTCAGCCGATTTCTTTATAATTTAAATGGGACCTCGGAAGTATACCCTTTTGAACAAAAAATAATTTTTCGATTCAACGAATTGGCGAAATTATCGATGAACATACACAAAATATACATGCACACGAACATAGAACCTCCTCCTTTTTGGAAGTCGGGTAAAAATAAGGTAAGCACGTCATTTCTGTATTCGGACTTGATCAGTTTTACTTTCTTTTTCATTTCAAAAAGTAAGTCATTCTATATAAACTGAGGGTTTTAATATAAACGGACTAGCAAAAATTGAATTCAGAACCATGAAAGCACAAACTTTAAGTAAAAGTTTTTATTTTTTAAATTTTGTCAAACGTGTAAACTTTGATCCTTTAACGGGTCACACGCCAGTGCAATTTTCTTCGTCTTTCAAAACCATTTCATTTTTATTAGGGTTCCGTACACAAAGGGTATAAACAGGACCCTGTTACTAAGACTCCGCTGTCTGTCTGTCCGTCTGTCTGTCTGTCTGTCACCAGGCTGTATCTTATTCATGAACCGGGACAGCTAGAACGTTGAAATTTTCACAGATGACGTATTTATGTTGCTGCTATAACAACGAATACTAAAAAGAAAAAAAATATATTTATTTAAATTTAATTTTAAATGTTGCTCCCATACAACAAACCTGAATTTTAAGCCGTTTTTCACTCGATATTAATAACGGCAACATGAAGATGCTTGAAATATTCACAGAATATTTTAAGTGGTTTAGTCCCTTCAAAAATAAATAATTAAACTAAAAATCAAATATATTAAAGGAGGCTTCCATACGGTACGGAACCCTTCGTGCGCGAGTCTGGCTCGCACTTGATTTATGATTGTTTATTATATAAACTTGTGTATTGCTCTGGGCTATGTCGAGAAATATGAAATCGCAAAGTTTCAGGTATATTGCGGAGTAATGGGCAAGTCGGTGGTAATTGCTCTTGACGGACGCTAGGTCCAGGTTCCACCAAAATGGAGCGAAGATGTGCTGAGCTGAACAGACTCATGGTTGAATAATAATTAAATCATTTTTTGCCAAAAATGGCTTAAGCGATTTTAACCGTGTACAGAATTCGAATAGTTCACACGAATCAATCGATGTAGTAATTTTTACATTGTCGTTGATTTTTTAAAAAAACGACTCCGCAGACTGAAGTAAAGTTTAAATGAAACCGCACTAGTTAGTTTGCATAGACAACGTTCTAGTGCCGTCTTTAACCGCTGTATGATGGACACCGCTATTCGATGAATACAGAGCAAACAGAGAAGAACAAAACCAAAACTCCTCTTGGACATAATTGTGTTATGTCCTAACAAAAGTACAAAAGTAACCAAATATGCAGTCTACAAATATCTGCTCATATCCGCACATCTTCGTGCCGCTTCGCTTTGGTGGAGATTCGGCCTAAAACTAACGGAGCGGTGCTGAGTTTTCACATCTATCATGCCTCCCCGGGGAACTACCGAACAATAGATCAAAGGCAAAAGGAAAAATAGCATCTTTTGTTTGGTTCAAAATATATGGTTTTAAAAGAGTGTTAATTATTGTTAACATTTAATGAATAAAGAAATCCGTAAAAACAACCGTGACCTACAATTTAACATGTTATCCGAGCTACGGTAGCGCTCAGTTGTAAATGTCACCCGCGATCACCCATCCTAAGACCGATCGTGCCGACCGTTGCTTAACTTTGGTGATCGCTTACAAACACCTGGAAAAACTACGAGTAAGAACCTAAGTAGAAGGAAGTAAGAAGTAAGTGATCGACTAGAACTTCGCTTGCCTTCCACAATCCACATGGTCCTGCACTATGAGTCTTTCTACTTCGATATTATTGGAAATCAATTGGGGAGGCCTATGTCCGATAGCAGTCGTCTTATAGCTGACAAGGTGATGATGATAAAAAATCGAAATGGTAGAAAGTTGCGGTTTTGTATACCTACTTATAGAGACTGCGAAGTATAAACTCGGAGTTTGGAACGTTTCATTGGCTTGTCGGTGATTGTTGACAAACTCCGTTATAAGCAAAGTTCTGTGTTATATTTGGGTAAAGCAACATCTTGTTTTATTGCTTCTTTCTGCTTGTTTTCTTATTTTTCTCTCTGAGCGGATTCAGTTAGAAGTTTTCATGGTTTCCGGTTGTGCTCACGCGATGTTTACCTAGAATACGTGTACTTGCACGTGCAAACCTATATAGGGTATATGTGCCCGTTGTGGCCACTTTATAGGCCACTTATAATTTTAATGATTGTGTAGACAATTTAATGTAAAAATAATATTTTTAAAGAAATTTTTAAACTTTGACATGAACTCAAACATTATTTGTGGTGTTACACTGTTTATTATCTACTAGTGTCCCGCTCCGGCTTTGCACAGATGTATTATACATATAAACCTTCCTCTTGAATCACTCTATCTATTAAAAAAAACGCATCAAAATCCGTTGCGTAGTTTTAAAGATATAAGCATACATGGGGACAGACACCGAGAAACGACTTTGTTTTATACTATGTAGTGATAGTGATTTATGTAATATTTTTTTACATAAAATAGCCAAAACCAGGGCAGTGGTCGCTACCGGTGCATTTACCTACTATACGTATAATGAAGTGTAAGTGTAAAGATTGACGATAACTTCTCTGCAGAAAGTAAGTACCGACTTCAGTTGATAGAAATCAAAGGATCACGCCGCCGGAGGTCAGAGCTCTAGTGAAGTCGAGTTCACTCTTCTTTTGTTGTAGCTCCGAGCAGGATGCCGACAATGAGGTCAGGGATTACTTCAGATCGGTTCCTAAAATGCTGCAACAATGCCTGTACGCCACAATTTTGCCTAAATTCAATAAAATTGAAATATTTCAGCGGATTTGCGTTTATATTGTCTATGGATCCACCCATAGAATAAGCATTTTTGCAAATAGCAACACTGATTACTTTTTTTCTATAGAAATTAAAAAATGAAGTGTCACTGTCAATTTCAATGGCAGGCGAACGGCACGTTCCAGGACAGCATCTGTTAAAAATTTATTTGTGAGTATCTTTAAGCTTTAGTCATCACATAAACAGTGTTATAGCAAAGAAAATGTGCTCTTTTGTATTATTTTAGTAACATACGCCGTATCGTAGCATTGTAAGACTATAATATCGAAGTAGGCAATGTTGTGTAAGGTTGGCGGATAAACTACTACAACATTGCCTAGGGTTAGGGTTGTCACTTTTTTAGCCGACATAAAAAAGGAAGTGAGTGTCTATCTATTGTATGTTATAAAGGGCGCATACTCAGCTCTTTGTCTAGCCTGAAATTAAGATGTGTATAACTTCATATTGTTTTTTGTCTGTACTTTGTCTCTTTTATGGGGGCAAGAAATTGGCGACTAGCGTATCGTTCCTTTTTTATTGATGTTGAATATACATGGAAAATTTGTTAAACTGACCCATGCTATTAATATTTTTTCCACAGTTTAAGAAGATGGGTAACGGCAAGAAAAGCAGAAGGAAACCAGGCGCAAGACGCTATGCAGACTATTCGCAAGAAATGTTGAATGTGGCAGTAGATTTGGTTAAATCTAAAACAATATCGTCTTACGATGCAGAGAAGCAGTTCGGTATCCCAAGACGCACTATTCTCAACAAATGTAAGAATGACAACATCCATGATAAGCCAGTTGGCCGTCCTACAAAATTATCAACAGAAGAAGAGACACATATAGCTAACGTCATTAATGTAGCTGCTGAGTTCGGGTGCCCGCTGTCTTTACTTGATTTGCGCATTGTTGTGCATCATTATTTAGAAAAAAATGATAGACTGCACATTTTCAATGACAAAATTCCTGGAGAACGGTGGGCTCGCTCTTTTTTGTCGCGGCATAATCTTACCCAGCGAGCCTCACAAAACGTAAAACGATGTCGCGCAGCCAAAACGATACCAGAAATGATGGAATTTTACAAGCATCTGGAAAAATCTCTGGAAAACATTCCTCCCAGCAACTTGCTCAATTTTGATGAAACGAATCTTAGTGATAATCCTGGAGCTAGTAAAGCTATATTTAAAAGAGGTGTCAAACATCCAGAGCGCGTCTTGAATTCGACCAAATCTTCTGTTTCAATCATGTTTGCTGGTACAGCAGACGGCGTCCTTTTGCCGCCTTATGTGGTATATAAAGCGGAACATTTGTGGAACAGATGGTGTCGTGATGGACCGCCAAATTCAAGGTACAACAGGACCAATTCTGGTTGGTTCGATACAACTATGTTTGACGACTGGTTCGAGTCCACAGTGATTCCTTGGGCAAAAGCATTACATGGGCCAAAATTGGTCATAGGTGATAATTTGTCATCACATCTCAGTGTCAACACGATCAAACTATGCCAAGAAAACAACATTAGATTTGTCTTTCTTCCGAAAAATGCAACACATCTCACCCAGCCTCTGGATTTGGCATTTTTTGGTCCTATGAAGAGAGAATGGAGGAAAATTCTGCTTCAATACAAGCTTTCAAATGCCGATGCTTCTTCAATAAATAAATGCCACTTTCCGAAATTGTTAAACGAGCTAATGGAAAACATAGAGATGACGAAGCAATCTAATTTGAAAAGTGGGTTTGCAGCCGCAGGAATTTGCCCTTTCAATCCCTCTAGGGTCACCGAAAAAATTCCAGAAGTAACAGAAGAAAAGAAAAAAGTCTTTGACAGCTCCCTCTTAGATTTTTTGAAGACTAACCGAGAAGCTAACAAACAAATAAAAAATGAAAAGAACTCAAAACTCGCGATAGTTGCAGGGAAGTCTGTGTCAACTGAAGATGCTACAATTATGAGTCTTAAACAGGAAACATCTAGGAAACGAAAAGGACCAAAAGATAAGATCTTACGTAAAAAGCCAAAGACAGGAAATGACGGAGGTAGTTCGAAGCAATATGTGCCAAACAATGACATCGAAAACACGTGCCCTACACAGCAAAAACTGGGCATAAAAAAGACAGAAAATGTTAATTTCTTGAAGGATAAAGATATAGAAGAAATAGGCATAGAAGAAGAAAAAGAAGAAAACGGTCCCAGTCAAACAGATACTCTAAACTCTTCAAAAATAAAACTCTTATCAGACATTAAGATAACGGACAATACTACATTAAAATACCTAAAAAGATTAAGACCACTTAAGCTGACAAGAATAGAGAAAGAAACTGATTTATTCAACGACATCTCTAACAGTCATCTTGACGAAACCATCTTATCAAGTGACATTGTTACTCATGTAGAGACCTATGGTACATTGAGTAACAGTAGTGAAGAAAGTGATAAACCCCAAGAAAAGAAAAAATATATGAAGAGAAATAGGAAAAGAACAGAAACCTTAAGTATGTCCTCTTCTACAACTACATCCCTAGAAATGAGCATTCATAGTGATTCAGACATTTTGGACGTAAGTTTTGATGACCAATTGCTTGACGTGTCATTAACCAATGTTTCAATTAGTAATATCATAGAACAAGAAACTGATACTGATGACATACAACAAGTTGAAATAAATAACACTGAAAGTGACCATAACAAACTGAATATAACTGAGACTGACCAGGACGATACAAATAAGATTGAGACTAATCAAAATCAGGATAAAATGTGTAAAACTGAGAATGATATTGAACAGAAAAACATAAATTTGACTGATGGAAAACGGCAAGCTGTTACTGATGAAAAACAGGACAATACTTGTAAGAACGAGAAGGAAGTGAAACACGAAATCTTAAATAATACGACTGACAATAAAAATGAACAAAAAATATTATCATATAAAACGGAAACTAATGACAAGGAGGATGATATAAAAAAGACTGAAACTGACCAGGTTCAGTATAATATATCGTTTCTGAGCTTCGTACACTTGTTCCTTATGAATGTCCGCCAATTCTCGTCCAACTTCCTGGTGGCACCGACATGATGAAATTTAAAAAGATTAAATATCTTTCAAACTGCGTCGTCGAGATCGAACGCTTCAAGCATAACAAGAAAACAGGCACCCAATGCTTTAGATGCCAAGGCTTTGGCCACGCTGCGCGGAACTGCAACCGACCCCCCCGTTGCGTGAAGTGCGCAGAAGATCACCCCACCTGGGAATGTACCAAAAAAGATAAAGAAAGCCCTGCTCGTTGCTGCAATTGTCTTGAAGAGCATCCTGCTAACTTTGTGCAATGTAAAGAACGCCAAAAGTATCCTAACCGTATAGAAGCCAGACGTGAAACGCAACAGAAAGTAACAGTTCACGAAGCCGTACGTGGAAAAATTACTGCACCAAACTCCAGGACCCAGACAGTTAGATCTAGCACTGGAACAAAACAATTGGTTGCAGGTGCTATTGATACCACAAGCCATCCTCCTATGGTCACCGCTGAGCAACTCCCAAAGTCACACCAGCCTGCTAAGCCACCTATACCAATGCAACAAGCCCAAACAACGTCCCATACAGGAAATATTTCTGGAAAAATCCCCCAAGATCTCGAAACGATGGAAATGCTCGAAATTCTTTCGACTATCCAATCTATAAAACAAGAATTCACCAAATGCAAATCTTTCATGGAGAAAGTGATCCTCATACTGACTCACTTTGGTCATTATGTCTAACGGTCATGAACTTCGTGTACTTTATTGGAACGCTGATGGCGTCCACAGGAAGCAGCAAGAACTCGCTGACTTAGCGGTAAGAAAATTAAACGTTGACATCATAGCACTCAGTGAGACCAAGCTAACAAGCCGACTTACTCTTAACTTACCAGGTTTCGTTTGTTATCGCAGGGACAGGCTACGTGATAATTTGGCCAGGGCGTAGCGTTAATTGTACGCTCCGATCTGATCCATAACTTGATCGAAAACCCTCAAACGCGTAATTTAGAAGCTATAGGCATTTCTCTTACTTTAACTAGCGGCAAAGTAACAATCTTCTCAGTCTATCAGTCACCTAATTTACCGCTCCTTACTAGTGATATTGATTCTATAATGGCAATTGGCTCCAAGGTACTAGCTATGGGTGACCTGAACTCTAAGCACACCCTCTGGTCTCCTAGTCCTTGTAACACACACGGATATAAGCTTTATGTTCACATGCTCAATAGCGATTATTTCATTCATGCCCCCAGAGACCCTACTCTTGTACATTATTGTTCAAATTTCATCCCTTCAATACCCGATATTTTACTAAGTAAAAATTTCTTGCCCCCTCACGATATTCGTACGATACCAGCATTATCATCTAACCATTTTCCTGTGTTAGCCATATTCGACAGCAAACTTATTCGAAAACCAATTCAAAAATTTAATTACGCTAAGGCTGACTGGGCCAAATTCCGCGAAATTCTTAACCGTAACACAGAATTGTCTTCTAAGACATTTATATCAACAGGCGAGGTGGATGCGGCAATTCAACGGTTCCAGTTATTACTGATTGAAGGAAAAAATGCATGTGTGCCGATCTCAAATTTTAAACCGTGGAATTTCTGTTCTCTTCCACGTTGTATAAAACGTATAATTAATAACAAAAATCGCCTACGTAGATATGCTGCTAAAGAAACTAATATTTCGCAGCGCAAATTTCTCAACTCTCAAATCAACCATTTAAAAAGTCAAATTCAACTCGCTATTAAACAGCACAATGACAGTATCTGGAACAGTAAGCTGAATAAAGTGGATAACCCTGGCAACGATCTCTGGCGTCTGGTTAAAGGGTTGCGCTCTCCTAACGCAACAATCATTCCCGCACTATCTACGCAAGATGGCTCTTTAACCACTAGTCAGCAGGAGCAATGCGACGTCTTAGCCAACTCGTTTTTGAATAATATGTTACTTACCCATGATTGGCCCAGCAATGATTTGCCCGCGGTCGAGAATTCTTTATCAGTGCTAAACGATCAGGATAATAATGAGTACCTTACCATGGTTCGCCCAGTTGAGGTTAAAAAATGCATAAAAGATTTAAAAACACGCAAAGCTCCTGGTCCAGATCAGATTACTAACCTACTAATCAAAAACCTCCCCCAAAAATCAATCATTTTACTAACTAAAATCTTTAATGCTTGCTTCAAACTAAATTACTTCCCCCTTGCTTGGAAAACGGCCAAAGTCATTGCAATCCACAAGCCTGGCAAAGATACGGCCAATGCTAGCTCCTACCGACCCATTAGTTTGCTGCCTTGCCTTGGAAAACTTTTTGAAAAAATTGTATGTAGGCGCTTGATTCATGCCACTGACAATCTCCTGATCGATGAACAATTTGGCTTCCGGGAAGGCCATTCCACAGTTCAACAGCTAGCTAGAGTTGCCGAATTTGTGTCACACAATCTCAACCTAAAACAATCTACAGGAATGTTCCTGTTGGATATTGAAAAAGCGTTCGATACAGTGTGGCACAAAGGACTCCTACACAAGCTTATTAAGTCTGGTCTTCTCATTGCTTTAGTTCGCATGATTAAATCATATCTATCAGACCGCAACTTCAGTGTCCATATCCAAGACAACTTTTCTGAACCTAAACCTGTCCCTGCAGGCGTGCCACAGGGTTCTATATTAGGCCGCGCCTTTTTGTTAAGTATATTAATGACATACCTGTGCAACCGCGAACCAACATTGCCTGCTTTGCGGACGACACGGCCTCTTATACCTCTTCTTCGGATATCGATCTGGTAATTGGGCGTCTCCAACTTTCCATCGACCTTCTTGTAGATTATTTCAAATCATGGAAACTCAAAATTAATGCTTCTAAAACAGAAGCAATACTTTTCACTAGAAAAAGAGCTTTGCCAACAAAATCTTTAAAAATTGACGGATACTCCATACCTTGGAGCCGCTCAGTCAAATATCTTGGTACAACACTAGATACTAAACTCAATTGGACCGAAAACACTGCAAAGTTATGCCACAAAGGTATACAAGCACTTAATGCCTTAAGCCCATTACTAAACAAACGCTCTCGCCTTAGTAGTTCAACCAAATTACGAATTTACAAAACCTTAGTCCGGCCCTGTATCACGTATGCATGTCCCGTGTGGAGTAGCACCTGCAAAACAAACCTGAAAAAACTCCAGACGATTCAAAACAAAGCCCTCAAGTACGCTTTTAAAACACCCATCCGAACTAATCTTCAAAAGCTTCACCTTGAAATAGGGCTAAAACGAATAGACATATACATTTATAAACTTTCCGAAAAATTTTATCTACGTAACAATCCAAACAATAAAAATCAACTAATTAGAAACTTGTGCAAGTCTCGTAAAAATAATATTCCTTATATCGATAATTACGGTCGGTACAAATTACCTCATCACTGGTTCTTAGAGTGCTATGAACACGACTAGTTGTCCGTGTGAGCGCGCGCGGCCCGGCTACGAGCTCCGCGCGCGCCATTCTCACCCGTATTACTAGCCAGTATGTCGGGCGGGGATAACGCGCGCGGCCCGCGCTTGCCCGCGCGAGCTTGTGTGTGTGACCATCGCATGACGCGTTTTTGTTGCTACCTATGGACTGCTCAAGCGCCCGCGCACGTTCTAAATCTACCCTCGACCTTTGGGTTTTTTCTCTTCGTTTACTAAGAACATAATACGTATTTCTCCATCTAAAGAGTACGTGTTTTTCATCTTAAGCTAATTAATATGTAAACCTAAATACTATACTGAAATTAACAAACATGTTTATTAAGTTTGATATGAGCCTACGTGCTCGCTAAACTATTCGTAATATTATATTGCAATGTACGGCTAGGATTTAACTTACACTAGTGTTTGTACTTTTTCTTGTAACTTTTATGTTAAATAAAGACTTTTTTAAATTGAAAAAAAAATTGAGTATAATATGAATAAGACTGACGAACCAAAGGAAGAATTAGTAAATAAGCCAGACGCAGAAGTACAAAATAAAAGTTCTGAAAAAGAGATGTATAATATAGGGCAGACGGTTTTGACCCGATATTACAAAGGTAAATCCTGGAAATATTACGTAGGTGAAATAGAAAGTGTGAATGTTGTTGCTAAATGTTACACAATTTCTTATTTTAAAATGATTGGTAAAAAAAAGGAGATATAAAATTTACCAAGACAAAGCGTATAGCAGATAAAGATGATGTGCCAGAAGACTCTATTGTAAAAGCAATTGGTATATTACAGATATCTGGGAGTCCATCACGATATCAGCTGCTGAATGATGGAGATAAGATTTATTTTTGAGAGATTTTAGAAATTAGAGATACTAGATTTAAGAGTAAAAAAGTATTTTTACTCTTAAATCTAATTCTTTGTGATAGGTACAGGTAACAATACAATAAAACGTTTAGAGAATTACAATAAAAAATATAACAAATCTATCTTATTTGAGGCAATAGGGTAGGTTTAGATAATACAAGTGTATTTCTTTCAAAAATAAATCTTATCTCCATCATTCAGCACAAAGAATTAGATTTAAGAGTAAAAATACTTTTTTACTCTTAAATCTAATTCTTTGTGATAGGTACAGGTAACTATACAATAAAACGTTTAGAGAATTACAATAAAAAATATAACAAATCTATCTTATTTGAGGCAATAGGGTAGGTTTAGATAATACAAGTGTATTTCTTTCAAAAATAAATCTACTATAAAATAAAAAATCTACCTCATATTAAAAAAGTAAGCACCTACTAATGCTCTTTTTGTTTACTGTAAGAGGCAGCCCTATCTTTTATAGGCAAATCCAAGAGAAGCTGTTGCAACATTGCCTGGTTTCGCAAAAAAACTAAAAACTGAAACAAGATAGTAAATTGCTTACTATATTTAGAACTCATTTTATGTATACGCAAGTATTAATTTTACCACTTGTCTCTATCTTCCTTAAATATTGAAATATTCTACCAGGCAATGTTGCGGGTTTGACAGTAACATTGCCTTGTTCTTTGAAGCCAAATTTAAGAAGGTATTATGTCATTTTAAGCAATAATTGAACTCTATTCGCATTGCTTAAGATTCACTCTTGAATGTCAGTTGAAATAATTTACGATTTTCTGTATTTCTAAGGAGCTAATGAGAAAAAACTTCAAAATCCGGGCAAAGTTGCAGCATTTTAGGTTCTCGTATAGATTGATTTTACACTTGGAAAGCGCTTAAATGTTGATGATATGTTGAATTATTGCCATTGTCATTACGTACACAGTAAACATGTTATTTGACGTGATAACGTGTAATAAATCGATGAACGCTGGATGCACGCGCGAAAACGTATCTAATTTCGCCAGAACCAAGCGTGCAAGCGAGAGCGCGGAACAAGCGATAGAGAGGCATGATTGGACTAAACGTTGCCTTGTTTCAGTTGTTGATGGAACAATGTTTTAATAAACGTTATCACGTGAATTGTCGTTTATAACCCAACTTTACAGACAACCAATGTTTTTAGGGTTCCGTACCCAAAGAGTAAAAACGGGACCCTATTACTAAGACTCCGCTGTCCGTCCGTCTGTCTGTCTGTCACCAGGCTGTATCTCATGAACTTGTGATATAGCTATCACAATTATTGTGATATAGCTATCACTTGTGATTTAGCTATATTGTCTGTGAACAATGACATTGTATTTCTGTTGCCGCTATAACGAACCCTGCATGTGAGACCAACTCGCACTTGGCCGATTATTACTATGCCATGTCACTTCTATCTAAGTAGGTACATAATTTCTGATCAGCTCCATTCAATTTGTTTCTGTAGAGGAGGTTTATATCCAGCTATGAACCTATGTCTGATTAATTATATTGATGATGATTACTTTGTATTTCATGAAAATATCTTACTTCAAAATAAACATAACTAAAGCGACGCTATCACGCCGCAGGCAGTCTATTAATAGCTACTTAATTTTCTGAATAAACCTAAAAGCAACAAACTTCAAATGAAAAGAAAAATCCCAGGTTTTGACAATTCACAATTAGTACGACATCGTTTCAGAACAAATAAGAGCTTGCGTAAACTACCAACTTGACTGCGGGAGATGGCGGGCGCCACCTTTTCGTCATAAATGCAAAACATACGTGAGTTTCTAACTCCTAACAGGTACCTATTTTTTATTCAAATCCAAAGAAAACACGTGCTTATTTTATAACTGCATATGCGTCTCAAAAATGTGTGTTCACGGTGCACACATTGCAGAACTCATTTGTGTGAGCACTTATGAACCATCACGTAATTTGTTGGTCAGTCATTATCGGCATCTAGGAGTACAAGTCGTAGATCTAAAACTTGTAAACGTATATGAAATCATAAGTTTATAATTTTAAAGGGAAGAATTATAGGTAACCGCTAGACCGTCAAAAGCAAAACTAATAAAATCGGCCAAGTGCGAGTCGAACTCGCGCACAAAGGGTTCCGTACCGTATAGGAGCGCCATTCTTCTTGCCGTTATTAATAGCGAACAAAAATCTCCTAAAAATCACGTTTGTTGTATGGGAGCCCTCCTAAAAAAAAATTATTTTATTCTGTTTTTAGTTTTTAAATTTATTTTTATAAATAATCCTATACGCTTGTATTGGATCTATACCAATATTATAAAGAGGAATGATTTGATTGTTTGTTTGTTTGCATTGAAAAGGCTCCGAATTCACTGAACCGATTTGAAAAATTCTTTCACTGTAGGGAAGCTACACAATCCCCGGGTGTCATGGGCTATTTTTTTTTTTAATTAGGGAGGCTGCTAGTTTTTTTTTTTTTTTTTTTATTCTGAATAGGTTTGCGTTTGACCACATACTGCCTGTTGTTAAGCAGATATGCGGTCTAGGTTGTAGCACGCTTACCTAGAAGATACCTATTTACTCGGGATTTGAAGACGCCCACATTGTACTTTAGCGGGAAGACAGACCCAGGCAAAGCGTTCCACATTCTGGCTGTTCGTATGAGGAATGAGGATTCGAAACGCTTGGTTCTAATGCGCGGAATGTCCACCATAAAAGGGTGGCGCTTTGGTCGCGTCTGTCTAGCCGTACGATAGAAGAAAAGGGCAGGTGGGACCAGATTGTGCAACTCCTGGGCGCACTCTCCGAAGTGGATCCGGTAAAAGGCCGACAAACACGCTACCTTACGTCGATGCTCGAGACTTTGCAGCTGCGACATAGTCAGAGTGTCGTTGTCGATCAGCCTCTTGGCTCGCCTCTCAATCGACTCCAGAGCCTCCAGTTGATATTTGGCGGAGCCATCCCAAAGCTAGTCTTTTATAAAATAAATTAGAATTAGAAATAAATTAGACATAAGCCAAAAACCTGGCCATAAACGGTGGCACGGTCGTTTTTCATACAATCCTCATTCAAATGTCACAATGGTCGGTAGCGGCGTTTGTAGCGAATGTTGCCCGTGTGCGGTGATACTTAGTTTTTCCACTCAAGAGCGTAAACAGAGATGAATGCCCGACTACTTCATTATAACTAGAATGTTTACATTTAGCACTGAGATGATGGAAAATTCTGGGAAAAGAGAGAAGTGATTAGAATAACAAACTTTTTTGTTACTTGATGGAATAAATTCACGCTGTTTTGCACTTAGTGCTCGGTTTGTTGTGATTTGGAAGCTTTCTATAAGTATATAGTACTAATTTTTGCCCGCGGCTTCGCCCGCATGATATTTCGAGGCCCTACCTTACCACCCTTAATAAAGGAGGTGGAATAAAAAAAAAAACGATTTGACATTTGTTCGATTCGACAGTTCTTTTTTGACATTTCTTGGAGCGCACGCTATAATAGCTCGCAGATGGCAGAATTTTTTCCTACTTACTTAACACTTATTGTTATAATAATATAGAAAATTTACGCAATATCATTATAATTTATACCCTATGTGTTATTCTGATATATAAGCTATATAATTGCAAAGTTTCATCTCAATCCGTTCAGTAGTTTTTGCGTGAAAGAGTAACAAACATCCATACATCCATCCTCACAAACTTTCACGTTTATAATATTAGTAGGATATACCTACTTCAGATTACGTCTAGCTAGAATAAATTCTCGACTAGTGAAGTAGTAAAGTTGTAGTACCGATTGTAAGATGTCCTTTGGCGAGGTGGACCGATGATTTAATCAAGGCCTAACCGCTCCTTTTAAACAAAATGCGCTACTTATCAATATTTACTCGTATATGAAATCTTAGGCAACAACTACGCTTTCCATCAGGTGAGTTGGTGGCCAAATGTATATAAATAAACAAAATCGCACGCAACATCACGCACCTGTCCATACGGCAGAACCCCCATTTTATTTTCATTCGCTTACTTCAGTGGATACGGGTGCACGTGCAGTATTGATTATTTTACACCACACTGCTACGGGGAAAATTATTTACGGAGCTTATTTACAGGAAATCATCGAGGTACATACGTGTGGAGTACTTAGTGGCGAACGCCATATTTGGATGGAAATTTTGGTGATCCACAGAATTACAAAGAGACCTTAAGGCAATCGTGAGGCGCCAGCCTGGCCATACAAAAACAATAAGTTTTTCTATCTTTAAATATTATCTGGTTTGAGTGTTTTTTTAAATTTATTCTAGGATTATTTAAGTCTTAGTTTTTAGAGTTTTTTAAATGACCTTAAAGTGAGCTTCTAAAAAGTCATATTTTAACGCAAAAACATGGCTGAATAGTATAGGTGCATAAACTACAAACTTTCCTGAAAAATACTTGAAATCAAGCGATTGACACCAAAAACATAACATTTTGTTTCAATTTAAGGGGTGCAAGGAGTTTTCTCTCGGAACGTAAATTTTATCAAAAAATGATTGTGTGGTTTTATGAAACCACGGTAAAAGTGAAACTTTTACTAACATAAATGAGTAATAGTCTATTTACTACACCGTAAGCTGATGTGAACCATAGGCGCCGCCATATTGGCCTCGGCTGCTCTGTCGAACGCCTTTCACTTTACCCCTACTCCGCGGCCGACCGTCACACGACATGCAATAGATGGACGAAAAAGTTTGAGGCGACGTAATAAAAGTTTCACTTTATAACAAAAAAAAAAAAAAAAACTTTATAAATATATCGAAAATTTTCTCTATGAAGGTACAGAAAACGCGAAAACACTGGTCGATTCACAATCCTCTTAATTGTTCCCAAAGCGACAAAGAGCGTTTTACATTGTTCCAAGACTTGATTATCATTACACATTCCAGCTTAGACATTTCTTGAACTAACAACACCTATTTCTCGTAATTCAGAAACATTGCCGAAATGTATAAGTTTTTATTGCTCAGAAAATTGTAACAAAGAAGAAGTTGGCGAGAGGCAATCAAAATGAATGTGTCTCCGAGTTTCCGACCATTAACAACTATGGGCTTTCAAATAGTTACCAAGTGGCACAAACTCGTTAGTTGTTAATTCGAAAACCTAATAGTTTTGAACCAGAGAGTAGGATCTTAACACGCTTTTACTCAGGGGTGTAGGCATGTACCTATTAATTGTTGTGAATCACTTTTATTATAGCATACTAGCGAAATTTCGACAAAAATGTGCTCCTTTAAACTTTTTGAAAAAATGAAGGGAAGAGCTAAAATGTTTCGAGTGGTGTAACGAATATAAATTTTTAGGCACTCGCGAATGCGAATATCTGCCGTCGATATTCGCGAATACGAATGCGAATATTCAATTTTAAATTTGGCGCCACTTATCTATGGCTTTATTTTAACAGCTTAGTCAACAAGCCAGTCACTCACACACATTTGTCATCGTTTGCATTTAATTCTGAGTATTTTCGAGCCGATCCGAAAAAAACTCAGTGATGGATATACCTACATGGGGTATGCAAAAAAAAAAATTTTAGGTACTCGAAAATTAAAACACTTATATATTTATTATCCTTTGTATCCATCTTATTAAAGGGTTCACTCTAAGCATGTATACACTTTCCTATGGGTCTAAGTTAATTAGAAGGTAATATAAGTAAGGATTTAAAAAAGGATTGCACTGGGTGCCACCCGCTAACAATCCCAACAAGATAACCTAGAATGATGATGATGATGCCGAGATATCTTGTTGTTTGGGCGGTGTAAAAGGTCCCTTTATCACGTACCTATTCTGTCTCAGCTTGATGAGTAGCAGCCGAAATAGCACGTCATAATAATATGACAAACAGCGACAATTTGTCCTGCTATCTGTACTGCGAGATTTTTACGAAACGCGCGCTTTTGTGTCTGTTTAAAGCCCCGACTGTACCAAGATAGAGCTTAGAGGAGCGGCTTAGTCCATGAGTCTACTGTATAAATTCAATATCTACTTATTTAGAAACCAAAATCAATCGCAACCGAAATGTCGCTGTGTTTTGTTATTCCCTAAGCTTATATGGTATTTCTGTCAGTTTCGTCCTGCTGCACTCTATATATACAAGTCGCTTTGATGAAGTATTGTCGTTCAATACTCTCGGTGAAGTTAAGGAGTTCTATTTTTGACCCCATAGCCCATAGGACGTATGCGTTATAAATAGTAACGAGATCGATTAAGCAGGAACAAACATTGAAAATCTATGTTAGTACGAATGGGATAACATGGGATGCGGTAATGAAAGTCATTTAAGTACTGACAAGCTCCAGCTCATGATACTCTGTTTCACGTCAGCCATCTCTACTTCGCTCTACTTTGCTGGAGTCTGAACCTAAGAAGGAAAATGTGCGCTTACGCGAACAAATTTATCATTGTTATCGTTGTGACATTTGTCTGGAGAACGCTCATGTTTTCCCATCGTGCTATTTTTGTGCAATATTCGGAATATTTATGTGTATTCAGAGAACTTTTGCAATCTTATAGATACGTGATTTACATCATAAGCCAAGATGGAAATTTTATTAACATATCGGAAAATATACACTCGATACACTTTGCTGAAATGTTTTATCGTTTTCTATAACATACAAAACTGATGTCTCGGTCGTATCGGGCATTTAACTAATAGCTGAGTTCTACATTTTTAAAGTAGAGTTAGTTGACTATAGTGACTACATTAAAACTATAATTAAGGGGAAAACCAAACTTGGAGCACGTTCAGTAACTTTTGTTTTTCATATCAATCAGCCTTACGAATCATCAGTAAACAAAAAAATTGGCCAAGTACGAGGTGGACTCGCGCATTCCGTACCGTATGGGAGCCCCGCCTCCTTCAATATTTATATAATTCAGTTTTTAGTATTTGTTGTTATAGCGCCAATCGAAATACATCATCTGTGAAAATGTCAACTCTCTAGCTATTACAGTTCATGAGATACAGCCTGGTGACAGACAGACGAACAGACGTACAGTGAGGTCTTAGTAATAGGGTCCCGATTTACCCTTTGGGTACGGAACCCTAAAAATGCTAAATCGATGGTACGAATACCTAATAATTGTAAATAAACAAATCTTATAAAGAAAGTCCAAACGGCCCAAATATATCGAAAATAGCAAATCCTTCGTCGGAACGAAATATACTATAGGTATGTTACATTAGAGTGGCAGAGTGGTACAAAGCAGAGTTGTTATTACTGGCAGGCGCCGCTTGGAATCTATCGACGGACGAACATTACAGCTCTACGAAGAAAACCAGATAAAGAAATGCTCTTATAAGTACAAATACATACAAGATGATTTTTTCGTAATTTTATAAGAATTTAAATGTTTTATAAATGAAAGTAAGTCAAAGTTCCTTTTTTTCTTTAGCGCTGGCCCAACTCGAGCCCCACCACGAGCTTCCGCTCCCGTCTCAATGACGATGTGTCCGAATACAAGACACATCGCCATCCACCACTGGGAACCAACCAGCGCTGGGCATCGGACAGCACCCGTATCCAACAGCCCTGGTCCCGATGCAACGGGTTAATCGCGTCTGGCTCGGGGGGAAGTCAAGTACCTGAGTGTGAAATCATGGCTTTTCAACCGGGCACAGCTCACTCGTAAATTTGCAAGTTTGAAGACATACTTAGACATATACCGCCTAACCACAAAATATTTAAACACGCTTTAAACACAGTTTAACCGTGCAATTTGTACTGTAAAACATTGTTTAAATCGTGCGTAAAACTGTTGTGGTAAAACGATTAATTTAAAAAACCCTATTAAGCATTTATTGGTCATAATAGCACTGATATGTTATAGAAAAGTTTTTGTTGTTATATTTTAATTCAACAGAAGAGATCGAAATTAACTATTATTTTTGGTTATTTCTTCTGTGAATTTCACACCGTAATGGTTATTTTGTTAAACAAAACAGTAATAATATTATTTCCTCAAAATGTAGCGTTATTCTATATTTGTTTATTACATCAGCGGCTTCGTATTTGTGTCATTAATAAAGGTATCAAATATCTTCAAAACACAGTATAATTAAAATACCATTTTGACAACGAATTATAAATATCCACATCGACAACTATACAGCTTCAGCAAAATAAAAAGTCTACGTAAGTATTATACATTTTGTAAACAATTCGTGACGAAAAAACAAGTCGTTTATTGAAACTGCTCCTCGAGAACAAAATTAATTGGATAGGCTTCACAAACTCGCCAACAACTTGACTTTTACTCATTATAATGTTGAAATATAAACCCTTTTGAAAATAAAATATTGGGAATGAGCACTTTCCGGCCCAGTTCAATTTGCACTGTTCTGAGTTATTAATTTTAGAGTATCGGCTTAATTTAAAATATCATTAGGTTCAAAGTTCAAAAATAGGATGATATATAGTGTTGATAAACAAAATTTCCAATGAATCACCGCCATAAGAGATAATGCAACAATATTATAAATCGAGCTAACCTTTGCTTTATTTGTTTTGTAGAATGATTTTCCTAATATTTTGTTTAATAAAAATCACAATTTATATTTTCGGATCTTTTATTTATTATCTTTTGACAAATTTGCCTGTAAAATATGGCGGCGTGATGGCGGCCTTGACCTAAATCAAATTAGAAAATATATTACGTCATTGTAATTAAGCATTAATATTTTGTTTACCATATTTTAAAGCTTTTTTAGAGCCCACTTTGCAAAATCTTTTTTAAACATTCATCGTTTACAATTAGTATTGAATCACTAGTTTCTTACAGGAAAAACCCACAGCTTTCATATTCTTTAAGAAAAGACATCAAAACATGACTATGTTCAGATTTATAGGCAGGCAAGTAGGATTTCCCACCTAACTATATACTCGTAAGTCAGGGAGCTTGGGAAATACTATGAATACCCAATTTCACTCAAATGACTTATTCTGAGATATAGGTGATTGTATTCATCGTTAAGATAAACTTATATTTCGAGATTAACCTTAGTATCGAAAAAAACTACAGACAGTGGAGACTCGAAATAAAATTGATAAAAAAATTGCCGTTAAAATCAAAGTTGCATAGATAGGTACGAAAAATGTTACCACAACCATCTCTTTTCAGAGTACTTTAAAACCACCTCGAACATTAATTTTGCCAAGCCAAGTTATAAGACAAAAATAAATACTGTACACTTAATTTCGTCCTAATAAGACGTTAAGTAGATACAGTACAAAGAAAGATTTATATTATAAAGTTACTTAACAGAAAGAATGAACAATTGAACCTTCATAATTAGATCTACCTTCTGTTCAAACGGACGGACCTACGTTAACCCTGTTACGCTAGCTAGGCCGAACGTCCCGAGGGCCTAAGTACCACTATTATTACCCGATGTAAATACAGGCGCCACCTGAATAATAAATTTCTCAAGGGTTCAGACGCGTAGGAGAGTAGATTTTGATAAATATAAGGTCTTTTAAGGGTTCCGTACCCAAAGGCTGAAAACGAAACCTTTTCTAAGACTCTGCTGTCCGTCCGTCTGTCCGTCTGTCCATCTGTCTTTCTGTCTGTCAACACGCTGTATCTCATGAACCGTGGTAGCTAATGGTAGCTAGAACGTTAAATTTTTACAGATGACGTATTTCTGTTGCTGCTATAACAACATATACCAAAAAAAGAAAGGGGGGCTCCCATACAACAAACCTAAATTTTATGCCGTTTTTTGCTCGATATTAATAACGGTGACAGATACGAGTAGATGCTTGAAATATTCACAGAATTTTTCAGTTAAATATTCACTTAAACAATAAATCGTAAAATTAAAATTAAACAAATATTTAAGGGAGCTTCCCGTACAAGACACGTGATTTTTTTTGCTAGATATTAATAACGGCATCAGGAAGATGCTTGAAATAATCACAGAATATTTAGTTGTACTTATATTCCCTTGAAAAATAAATAGTTAAATTAAATAAAATATATCCAGGGGGCTTCCGATTCGCACTTGGCCGATTATTTCCTTTCCTTTTATACTCTTATACATTTTCCCACGTGTTCGAATATTGTAGAGATTTGTATACAATGGTTTAAATGATTAATGGTGGCTTACGCATAACTTCTTAAATAGGCAACTTTAATGGCACAACTTTTACTATGGGAATTACTCCTAAAAATATAAGAAAACAATGAGCATTCTCATTGGAAAACTTCATAAACTCTATTTGACAAAAAGAATAAGTTGCTGCTTTTTTTCGCTTTCGATTAGTCCCATTGATGTCCAATGTAAGTCGCCTTTAAGAGGTTTTGCGTTGCGTTACTCGGTATATGGTCTTTGGTGATTAAGTAGATGCAAAGGTTTTAACGCGTGATAACGAGCTCATTTGCAAAAATTGTATCTGTGTCCTCAGTGAATATCTCATCTCTTTAGTATCAACAATATAAACTTAACTACCTTATCCTTTGTCGCCACTATAATTTTTAAAACTAAATTTTACTAGTAGTTTTCTGTTTTAAAGCGTGATTTAAAAACAGAACGAACGTGGTTTAATAACTTTTAGGATTTAGAACAGTGAAGATGGTTCCATAGTAAAGATTATTCATAATAAATAATTAAGATATGTGGCTTTCTTTTGACTTAGTACCTCTAGCTAGGGTAAGATTATAATCCCCAAAGTACCTCATCGTGGTACTCAAAGACCAAATATTTCATAAGCTTCAATCAGACATGTGAAAATCTTCACAAATTTATTCACGGATCAAACAATTTGGAAAGTTAAACAAGAGTACGTGAATTCGCAGGCTTTGACGCCATTTTACTGTGCTCTGCATATTTATTCTCTTTTACATTCCCTTAGATAAATAAAAAGGATTTAGCATCGGCCGGAGTTCAAAGGTTCTAACTCATAATGGCGTAATAAAAACAGAGCTTTAAAGATTAAATACAGCTACATAGCTTTCAAGCCTTGTTTTAGTCTGACTAAAAAAAATTAGTTTTTCAAAACACTTGCTCATAAAGTGGCTCTAATTTTACCGCATTTAGGCATATAATTACACCTGTATTCAAACTGTGACTTTTTCATTACTATTATTCACAAGTGAGTTGTAATGTTTTATTTTTATTTTATTGGTTGAGTTGCTTTGTTCATAAAAAAAGTTTCGATACAAAAAAGATCGTGTTCAATCACAGAGCTATTACAACTAGAGAGATAGCGCTGCTGTCGCTTGAGGCAATTCTCAACCACAAAAATGTATGGAAAATCTGGCCCATGGCTGTCAAAACTGTCAAATATGAATTGGAATTTGACACGACTAAGAGAAAATCATGGTAACTAGCCACTGAATCGAGATATTTTTCATGTCTCTTTCTAACTAATGCCATCTTAAATCATTGCATCTCATTCTTTCTTTTCTCGATCGACAACATTATCCCTCTGGTATCTGGTATCTCTGTGTGTTCAATAGTAAGTAGAAATCACAGAGATACCAGAGGGATAATGTGGTCGATCCAGAAAAGAAAGAAAGAGATGCAATGATTTAAGATGGCATGAATTAGAAAGAGACATGAAAAATATCTCGATTGAGTGGCTAGTTACCATGATTTTCTCTTAGTCGTGTCAAATTCCAATTCATATTTGACAGTTATGACAGCCATGTTACTTTGTTGAGATTTGAGAAAAAAGTAAGCATAATCATAAGTATATTTTTATGACTTTACTGAATTATGTCCCCCAAGGCTACGAAACCCTAAACAAAGGTGAAATAACGTTACAAGCTTGCGGCACGAGCCAGCGCCATTGTTCCTGAAATGCACACGAGACTTCAGAACAAAAGTGCTAAGAAGAATACTAAATAGTTTCTTATTCACTCTTCAGTTAAGAATTAAACGTTGAACAAGCTATTCACGAAAGTACTAAGCCAAAAACTAGCGCTTAAATGCTAAAATTAAAAACAATAAACTTTTTATGGGTGTGTTTCGTTCATTTTAAATGTTAAGAGCGGTGCCGTCTATTTTCTTGGGAGTTGTCCGATGTTCTTCGAGCTTTTAATGAGTTTTTTTGAGACAAAACAGCGCCTCGGGCAATGAGTTTTAAAGTTAGGTGGTAACTTAAGAGATAAAACAAAAATATCCCTGCTTGTAGTGAATGTTTTTGAAAAGTTCGTCGCGAGCAACTTGTGTAATTTTTCGTAAATAAAAGAGAGGTCGAGTTGAATAAAGGTTTTTAGATACTTATATAAATGTTTTTTTTTCAATAGTAACTATGGTGGTTTTAATGTTTTAAATAGAGATGAAATAAGCAATATTGGCAGGTGCACCGGTTGTGGCCGCTGCACTGGCTGTGGCTATTTTTAGTGTTCAAAGGGTAAAAACGGGACCCTATTACGGAGTCTTAGTAATAACTAAGACTCCGCTGTCCGTCTGTCCGTCTGTCTGTCTGTCACCAGGCTGTATCTCATAAACTGATACAGCTAGAAAGCTGAAATTTTCACAGATGATGTATTTCTGTTGCCACTATAACAACAAATACTAAAAAAAGGATAAAAATAATATTTATCCCATACAAAAAAATCTATTATTCACAAAATATTTCGCTGCATGCTTTCTTTAATAATAAATAATCGAATTAAAATAAAATTAATATTTAAGGGGGGCTCCCGTACAGTACGGAACACTTCATGCGCGAGTCCGACTCGTACTTGACAGATTATTATGTTTGAAGCTTTATAAATAAGAAACAGAAAAAAAATGGTTTTGAATAAATAGGAGAAACGTAGAACTGGTTGCACTCCGGGAGTGCCGGCAGAAGTGAAAACACCACTTGAACGCCAAGGTCACGGACACGAGCCCACCATCTGACGGCTCGAACTCGTCTTTGGGCACGGCTATATGTCACCTATCTAGCTCGAGAATGAGGCAGACTCCGTGATGAACAGTAGAACTGTGTACGCACACAATGCAAATGCGTATTTCGACACACACGTACACGTTTGCGATTTCATTCAACGCGAACACTACCTATCGGGCGCAGTCATGATAAACTCGATAGAATTATGTTTTTATTCTGCGGAGATGCTACGACCACTTTCCTGCTCCATCATCAGACCCTAGATACCATCTTGACACAAAGTGCTCGTCAAGACTAATCACACGAACCCAAACTCGATAGGGTTATGTCTTTTTATAAAAGAGTTCCTATGACCACCTTCCAGCTCCATCATATGACCCTGGATACAATCTAGACACAAAGTGCTGCTCAAGACAAATCATATGAGCCCAAACTTGATAGCGTTATGTCTTTTTATTGCTGAGATCCTATGACCACCTTCCAGTTCCATCATCAGACACTGGATAATTAGATACCATTTAGATACAAATTGCTCATCAAGACAAATCATACGAGCCCAAACTCGATAGGGTTATGTCTTTTTATTGCCGATATCCTATGACCACTTTCCAGCTCCATCACCAGACCCTGGATATTACCTAGACACAAATTACTCGTCAAAACGAATCATATGAGCCCAAACTCAATAGGGCTATGTTTATTTATTACGGAGATCCTATGACCACCTTCAAGCTCCATCATCAGAATCTGGTTACCATCTAGACACAAAGTACTCGTCAAGACGAATCATGGGAGACCAAACTCGATATGGTCATGTCTTTTTATTGCGGAGATTGTACGACCACCTTCCTCCTGCAACAGACCCTGAATACTAATAGGTACATAATACCAGTGCATTTTATTTTATTAATTAGGTAGATTGTATATTTTATCGATTTACTTTTTAGGCCCACCATTTTAAAGTAAACCTAGTCTTAGCTCCCAATTTGTAAAATCTGACATTCTGCCTCAAGCGTGATGTGTGCATACAATCGCTAGAATAAATTCATATGTACGCCATTGCCACGCAACATCTAAAAAAATGAAATATGAATTTATTGACGTAGACTCTTGCCGTGATACCAACAACTACATTTTATAATTATAAAATTAAAAATACTGGAAATAGGAACGTTCGAGATAAAACAGAAAGCTTGTGACATACCTATAATACAGGGTTATTTCTAATCCATTAGCATCCTTTAAGGGGCTTATTTTGTACATCAAAACTTTTACACATCTTTTTTTACATCAAAACAACATCTTTTGTTCTACAACTTTGAATAATTCTCAAAAAAAAAGTTGTTCCATAGAAAAATATCGTTCACCCTCGACAAAATGTATGGAATAGCTGTTTTTTTTTTTTGAGTTTAGACAAAAGTCGCAGAACAAAAGTTGTTAGTTTTGATGTACAGAATAAGCCCTAAGAGGATGCTAATTGATTAGAAATAACCCTGTAAATTATGGTAGAATCACTTGGACAGTGAACGTAAAACGTGGTCTATCGGTCAGTGCTCTAGCTGTGGTCTGAGGCAAGTATGCCAAGAAGTGTCACTGGAAATCCATTGAACATTTATAGCTACATACATAACAAAGCAGTGCCATACTAGCTAGGCATTCGTTTTGATACCTATTCTATGATAAAATATGCAAATACAAGCAACAGAGGCAGGTATAACGTCTCAACGAGACCCGATCTTACGGTTCACCTCCTACATCGAATTTGGGTAGGCAATGTTGGTATTGCTGATCAAGCACAGCCAGAAACTGTTTCATACTTTCCTTAAGTAAAATTGCTTTTCTTGCACCATATGTTATTCCCAACCTGTGCATTGTTATACATATAGGAATACATATTATACATATAGGAAATTATGTAACCTGTGCATTGTTATACATATAGGAATACATTTCCTAGGAAATCTATACATTTCCTAAATCAATAAGCATCCTTTTAGTGGCTTATTCCGTACGTCAAAACTAACAACTTTTGTCAAAACTAAACAAAAACAGCTGTTCCATACAGTTTGTCTCGGGTGAACGATATTTTTCTTTGGAACAACAAATTTTTTTTGGGTTTTGACAAAAGTTGTAGAACAAAAGATGTTAGTTTTGATGTGCAGAATAAGCCCCTAAAAGGATGCTAATTGATTAGGATTAACTCTGTATATCGTTGTTGTGAGAAAATTTGTGGATGCTACACCACCTCTTTGGAAAATACTACTCCGTAAAAACTTACGGTCGAATACAAGTCTATTAGAAAGTTCAGTTTTGATAAAAGAGTACAGAAACACGTAGCTGCAGTTAGGTATTCCATTGCCAGCGTTGTTACTAAAATAAAATATGTAATTACTTTTCGTAAAAAATGGCAAAACCGCCTTCCATCGTGTACGAAATTCGAATATTTCGCTCGAATTGTTTACATTATTGTTGATTTTTCAAAAACGGCTCAGTCGATTTCTGTCAAATTTAAATGGGACCACCTCGGGAGTATACCCTTTCGAATTAAAAAATATTTTTTCGGTTCACAATTGGCTGAATTATCGATGAACATACACAAAAAAAAACATACAGACGAACATAGAACCTCCTCCTTTTTGGAAGTCGGTTAATAAATAGGTGATATCAATTTCAAGTAGGTAGATAAGCAACAAAAACAAACTTAAATAAAATCAATCTATCCACTAAGCTCTAAAGCAGATAAACCGTTTCAAATACCATATACAGATACAGACGTCAAACTTATCGTACCACTTTTGGATCGGGGGTTAAAAATACTACGTTCCATTACACCAATACCAAGGGTACTTTGGTAATTGTTTGGATCTCAGTTTGGCCAAAAATTAAAATTTACCATTGAGACATCGTCAAAGTTGACGGTAAGACGGACGAAGGTATAAGGGCGTAAATGTAATCGAATTCAAAGGGGTCGGCTAAGGGAATTCGGGACCACTGGGCCCGTACCACGAGCTGTTGTATGAGTAGTTCTAATACCACTTACCTCACTTTTTAGTTAGGTTTATCTACGTATCTATACCTATACTCTCAATCTATGCTCTATCAGGCACCGGAGCACTTCCTAATAAGTTTCATCATTTTAATCCGCAACCTTCTTTATCCCCAGTACCTATAGGTATGTCTTTCACTTACCAATAAAAACTGAAAATAAATATTTAACGTCAATTTAAATCTGACCATGATCTTTTTAAGATTTGTCGAACGCAGTGTAAGTTCCACAAAGTGTCTATTTTGTGGATACAAGGGGATTAGAACCGCGTAATCGCACTGGATACAAACTTATACTACTAGTTTTGTTATAAATATATTAGAAAGGCATATAATGAGCAATAGACGTTCTACTATCCTTATGATCATAATGACGATGCTTCTTTTCGCTGTCTCGGCTTTAGAAATAGCGAGACAAAAACAATCACGATCCGATTCCGATTCGCGTTAAAAGTTCGTGGTTCGAATCCTAATCCTTAATCTATGGTGTATGTTGGGTCGAGGGTAACGCAAACAATGCGATGGAATGTATTGATTTATTTATGAGTTAGTTGGAGATGTTTAACCTCTGAGCAATCCAGTGAAAGGGTTAAATCAGTTTTGGCATACACCATATAATTAAGCTGTGTGTAGGTACGTTTAGAAAGGAGCCATTGTTGTTTTGTTATTTTTCATTTATTTGATATAATTTCTAAGCGAGTCATACTCACTTTTTGTTAAAGAAATACCAGGTGTTGGTTTTTTTTTTTTTATTGATTTAATACACTCCACAGACTCCAGGGCCTGTGCTTTTTATGACTTAAATTATTTTTTTCTGAAATTTAACAATATTTCCATCACCGCCGCGTTTAGGTCTTGTTTTTTGAAGGTGTTGTTTTGAAAGCTGCAGGGTTTTCAGGGATATATGCTCATCATTAAGAACTACTTTTACTACAGGACCTTAATTTTAACTAAGCTCAGCTAAAAAAAAATTGAATCTGTCTGTGGTTTATAATTTTAGAAAAAATTAATCAAATAATCCATCGTTATATTTACAAAACACTGCGATTGTCTTATCTCTCGAGTGTGCATTGAATAAATAGGTGTATACACACACATAACAAAAGCCCCTGAAACAAGTTCTTAACATCGTATTTAATCCACATTGTGCTAAGTCACTTTCCACACAACCCATAAGATCTCAACACTCTGCAAGGCGCGAGTATAATGAGAAAACTTCATACACACACTCTCTCTCACACTCTTCGGCATAAATTCCACCGATACCGAGCGCAGTAGAGATGAGTGTAGAATCGTAGAAGGACTAGGTGTTGTACTTTTCTACTGCATAAATACCATATTTCGGTGGTGAAGTGCCAATAACTTCTACTTAACACTTTTAGCCTAAGCCTAAGCCTTTCATCGTCAAAATGCGTGGTGAGAAACAAAAATACGGCAACTAAATGGAGTTTTTGTTTTAGGTACTTACTATTTAATTTGAGTGCAAATATCCATTTTTATTATTATTTTTTATTAACCGACTTCCAAAAAGGAGGACGTTCTATGTTCGTCTGTATGTATTTTTCAAACTCAAATCAAATCTTTTATTGCAACATATGAAATTCACATGCGGTTCTTAATTAACGTGTTTTATATAGTTATACAAATTACCCTATATGGCAATTTTATTATTTGTATTGGAACGATTTATTACCCACTATTTTTTCTAGATTATCGTTAAAAAAATCGCCTAATGTATAATAATAGCCTTTTTATAAGAGAATAATTTTTAGTTGTTTCATAAAACAGTTTTCCATTTCGATATCTTTTTTTGTGTATGTTCATTGATAATTCCGCCAATTTTGAACCGAATCGAAAAAATATTTGACACTTCCAAAATGGTCCCATTCAAATTTAACATAATCGGCTGAGCCGTTATTGAAAAATTAACAATAATGTAAACAATTCGAGCGAAATATTCGAATTTTGTACACGATGGAAGGCGGTTTTGCCATTTTTTGCGAAAAGTAATTATGATAGTGAATATTTTTTATTAAGGCTCAAAAGTGGATGTTCATAGTCAACTTAGTAAGTATTGGCATTTTACCGTCGATTTGATTATGGTATCGGGCTGGTGTGAGCGCGCGGCACGCAGCGGTCCGCGCGTATTCGTGTGTGTGATAAGTCCATGACAGAGTTCTTGTTGTTTGTTGTGAACTGCCGAGTGTTCTTTTGAAATCCATTACAGGCCTACCTCCTTTGGTTAATTATTTTCTTAAATTATCGAGTCAAACTTAAAAATGTATTGCTATACTAAAGCGTACTTAACGTAATCTTCTTCCTTACTGTGTCACATCAAATACAAAATACATTCACATGCTTATTATGTAACAAATTCTCACATTACAAATATTTATATGAGCCTGCGAGCTCGAATAAAATGTATCTGGTATAACCACTATCATTGTACTACCAGGATTCATGTACACTGGTATTGTACTTATGTTTTGTTAAAAATTAAGGTAAATAAAGACTTTTAAAAACTGAAACTGAACTGATTAGAAAAAAAAAAACACAAAAACGCAACGGAGTTTTCATTTACTAAGATCCAAGTTCACCAACGCATGATTAAGTTAAACGGGTGATTACTGTATTTAAAAAACGTTTAACCTCGGGTTTTAGACCCAACAGATGTTTAATTTATCAGCCGTGGTTTAAATCTTAAACAGCTTTTTAACGAAATTTTGCTGTTCAGCAAGGAAAAACCGTTGGTTAAATACAGTAATCACACGTTTAATTTAAACAAGAATTGGTGAACTCGGGGCTAATTAGATTAGATTAATTTTGTTGTAGCCTGGAAGAAATCACTTTCAGTGATAAGGCCGCCGGTTGCTTCACATGTTGTAGTATCTATTTTTCCCTATTTTTAACCCCCGACGCAAAAGAGGGGTGTTATGAGTTTGATGTGTCTGTTCGTCTGTCTGTGTGTCTGTCTGTCTGTGGCATCATAGCGCCCGAACCACTGAACCGATTTCTTTTGGATGAAAGGAGACTTAATCGAGAGTGTTCTTAGCTATGTTTTATAAAAATCGATTGAGCCGTTTAAGAGTTATGGTGGGTTAAAGTGGGGATGGAAGAACCAAAATTCTACAAATGTGCCCAAAATGGTTGTGTGTCAGGGGTTTTTTAAATTTTTAATTTAATTTTATATTATTCTGTTTTATGTGTGTGTGAATGTGAATCAATAAAGAGTTTATCTATCTATCTGTCTATCTAATTTATTTACTAATTTGGCATTTGTTATGGTCTAGAAGCTACGCTCAGTTACGTTTTGTTTAATTGTTTATTGAGATACAAACGAATAACACCATTTACATATATCTCACAAAATAATACTATTTTATTGTAAAAGGTTTAGCTTGAGCCACGGATAAACTCCGAATAGATTCATCACTGAGTGTGAACATTCTCTGTTATCCACTCTATTCCGTAACAATAGGATTCAAAATATATTAGGTGTATTTTACCCGGCACGCTGAAAATACTGCATTATAATGTCACAGTCTGTAAATTCTTACAGACGTCCAACGAGCTTGTTTAGACCAAACATTTGTACCCAGGTTATCCGGGGAAAGCAAGGGTATGCGATTACTCAAAGTCAAAGTCAAAATTTCTTTATTCCATAGACACAATACAGGCACTTGGAATAGTCTGGTAACATTTTTTTCAAAATGCTACCTAACTAAATTTTTAATACAAAAAAATCAGCACACTTGTTAGGGTTCCGTACTCAAAGGGTAAAAACGGGACCCTATTACTAAGACTCCGTCCGTCCGGGTTGTCCGTCTGTCCGTTTGTCTGTCTGTCACCAGGCTGTATCTCATGAACCGTTATAGCTGGAAAGCTGAAATTTTCACAGTTAATGTATTTCTGTTGCCGCATAACATCAAATACTAAAAACAGAATAAAATTAATATGTAAGAGGGCTCCCATACAACAAACCTGAATTTTTAACCGTTTTTCGCTCAATATTAATAATGGTAACAGGTAGATGCTTCAAATATTTACAGAATATTTAGTTGTATATACAATTTAATAATAAATAATTACATTAAAATAAAATGGAACAAGAAATTTTTTTTCGAGTTTTGACCAAAGTCGCCGAACAAAAGTTGTTAGTTTTGATGTACAGAATAAGCCCCTAAAAGGATGCTAATTGATTGGAAAAACCCTGTATAGGAGACATATTATGTCTCCTAATGAACCATCAATTATGACTAACAAGGAATATTATGTCGAGTGGAGTATTTTAAGATTTGTGTTAAATTTTTAAATGTGTGTTTCTGGCATGTAGTATGTAGTATTTTTTGATTATGTCGAATATTATTTAAGTAACTTGTATTTTGTATTTAATTACGTGTGATAAACTATGACTCAATGATTGGTCGAAATAAATAGTTTTTGATTTGATTGCGGTTGGTGGGCTTGAATTTTTTTGAGGAATCGAGAAGCATACTCGTAGGTATGCTTTGTTATTCTGTAAGGTTGTTACTCTGTTAGGTACATTTCATTTTGTCATCGTTCTATTATGTGAGATGAGCAGCTGGATTCTGACACGAGATGATGGATGCTCCATTATTGCGACGTGTCAGTAATGCCCTTAATAAAAAAAAAAAAAAAAAAAAAAAAAAAAAATACCCAATACTACATCAAAGAAGACTATCCGCGGTATATTTTAGAAAAAAGAAACAAGTAATCATTGAAAAAGAAAAGGGAAACATAGTTAAAATAAAATATGACAAGCTGGTCACAGTTAAATCTTCGGACAAAAAAACGCTTTTCAACTCACCTGACAATAATCCTTCAACGCATAACGAAAAAATTATTCAAGTTTCCAAAAAGAACAAAAGCCAGCAATTAAAATCAACAGCTAGAAGATCAAACAGCATTTCAGAAGGAGTTCTAAAACCAGGAATACTGAATTTTCTAGTCAACAAAGGTGCCAACAGCAACAACACTACAAAAATCAAGAGAACAGAGACTGGAACAAATAGAAATTGAGCCACCCCCTCCAACGAAAAAAATGATAAACAAATAAATTAAACAAGTAAGAAAAAATGTCTTCCAACACGGCCGGTCACCGCGGAAGATCACGACCATAACCCTCCAAAGAAAAATACACAGGAAATACATAGTACATGTAGATATTGAATTTAAACATACAAATAAATCAATTACCGTTTTTTTTCAAGTACTATGCACAGCAGCAGAAGTAGAAAAATCAAGCAATTTAATTTCTTTGGAGGAGGCCTTGACCCGTAAGGGGTTCTTGCAAATTAGTAACTAAGCCTTAAATGTCATAACAAACTAAGAGATTCTAAACATTACATTAAAGCAGAATAAATGCTCGTACTAGTTACATATCCAAGCTCTGGAATAAACTTTGTGCGTTTTAAGGACGACACCGAGCAGATAACGCCATCTATGTCACTTTCACGTAAACAATGCAAATAAATAAACATTCTTAAATTGTACTTTAAAAGAAATGAGAAAGCATTTTATAAAATTAGATAGTTTAATAATATAGTTAGATATTATAGTATAGATATACCTATTATAAGTCGATAGAAGCTTAAGCACTTAAATAACATTGTTTAAGGTTATTTAGATATTATAGTTAGATAGATAATAGATAAAGAGAAAAGCTTAGATACTTACATTTATATAGATTATTTAGATACGAAATATATATTATATACCTACTAGAAATAAATGCCTACATAGAAACTTAGATAAATAAAATCAATAGAGGTATTGTAATATGTTTTAGAAAATAACTAGTGTTAACTCAGTAGATATAAAAAAGTTAGTATGTTTAAAAAATGTTTTATAAGAGTGCAGGAAATAAAAGGCTATTTTATTTTATTTTATTTATTTATTATTTATTAATGAACCATCAACTATGACTAACAAGGAATATTATGTCGAGTGGAGTATTTTAAGATTTGTGTTAAATTTTTAAATGTGTGTTTCTGGCATGTAGTATGTAGTATTTTTTGATTATGTCGAATATTATTTAAGTACCTAACTTGTATTTTGTATTTAATTACGTGTGATAAACTATGACTCAATGATTGGTCGAAATAAATAGTTTTTGATTTGATTGCGGTTGGTGGGCTTGAATTTTTTTGAGGAATCGAGAAGCATACTCGTAGGTATGCTTTGTTATTCTGTAAGGTTGTTACTCTGTTAGGTACATTTCATTTTGTCATCGTTCTATTATGTGAGATGAGCAGCTGGATTCTGACACGAGATGATGGATGCTCCATTATTGCGGTGCGTTCGATGTGTCAGTAATGCCCTTATGATTCCCAAAATAAGAGTCACATCATACGTGAAGTGTGGTGTGAAGTTGACGCGCTGAAAGCGTGGGCTGATTCAACCTTATTTGAAGCGAAAATGATGATTCGTGACGAAGACATTTTGGTATTATTTGACGTGCAAAAGAATGCTATAAGCACAGGGGCGGTGTTTGAAATGACATGGCATTATTGCTATGACAATAAAGTTCAAAATAAAAGCCCTGCCTAGGAGACGTTTGAAGTTTGTCCACCATCTTTGTGAAACCAAATTTGACATTTGATCAGTAGTTCAAGTGTCATTTGTGTCTAGATTACATAGCAGTTTCTATGGATTTTGTTTTGTTTTGTTTGTGGAATCATGCATCACAACTTTTTTACTTTATGTCACTTCTACTGTTTTTCCTTATTCTGAGGCTATAAGTCATTTACACGTATTTTCTTCTATTTTATTAAGACCCAAGGTCACCAACGCTTGATTAAGCTAAACGTGTGATTACTGTATTTAAACAACGATTAAACTCGGGTTTTAGACCTTAGTTCACCAACAGATGTTTAATTTATCAACCGTTGGTTAAATCTTAAACAGCTTTTTAACGAAATTTTGCTGTTCAGCAAGCAAAAACCGTTGGTTAAATATAGTAATCACACGTTGAACTTAAACAAGTGTTAGTGAACTCGGGGCTAAGTACCTTTTTTTTTTTTTTTTTTTTACCAGGGGAAATCTTTTATAGATACCACCGCACCTCGAGGGCAGGCGGGTGGTTATGTGGGAGTCCTGCCGACTGGACAGTATACCCACCAAAACCCCTGGGTGTTCCGCCACTGCGCTTGGTGTCGGGGCTACGGGCACGCTTGCGCACTCCTCCGCGGCACCCGACAGCGCTGGCCCAACTCGGGCCCCACCACGGAGCTTCGGCTCCCGCCAGAATGACGATGTGCCGAACACCAGACACATCGTCATCCACCACCTGGGACCAACCAGCACTGGGCGTCAGACAGCACCCGTGTCCGACAGCCCTGGTCCCGATGCAACGGGTCAATTAAAGTGGCCCCGCGCCTGCCACTACGGCTGCAGAGGATAGGGAGAACGGCCATCGCGATACCGACACTCCTCTTCCCCTGCAGCCCCACCGCCTCCGCCAACACGTTGGCGGCACCCGTTAGGGCCGCTGGCAGGACGGATAGACAGCGGCACACTCGCCGCCCGTCCATCCCGTCGCCGCCCCCGCCTCGATGGGCTCGGCCGCGGTATCGCGACGAGCGCGACACCGCAGTCCACCTCAGTCGACTTGCGACCTACTGGCCAGCCTCCGCACGGGCTTGTCGAGGCCCAAGACCCGGAGAGGCCGGCCCCACCTCGGGTTCCTCTTGGTTCACCAGGCTGGCGAGACCTGGCTACTAAGCCCCCCCGCCACGACAAGGCGGGAACCCACTCGGGGGGGGGGCTAAGTACCTGATATACCATCTACAAATAAATGCTACATCCAAGAAGTTATATCCTAAGTGTAGACAATCTTAGGATGTAAGTTCTTAGATTTAGCGTTAAGCTAGCATTTAGCCAGGCTAGGCTTGAAGTAAAAATATCAATGTCTTAACGGAGAGATTTAGGTTTTATATTTCAGCATGCGAAAGAATAAAATTTGTGGTTAAAACCAAAGCAACCCATAGAAGTGCGCTCATTTGTAAATTTCATCCGCGGTCATTCTTCTCAAGATTGATTTTGCTGTGCTGGCGATTGCTTTAAAAAAACTAATTGTGCTGACTTACATCTGTAAATAATATCTATGATCTATTAAAAATTGTGTTAAGACATCGATTTGTCATCAACCATGCACCTGCACTGCATACTACCAAGAATTAGCCGCCGCGGTGTCGCAACCAAAGACCCACCAGCACCGGCCGATACCCAGAAATCTCGCAATCGTTATTGTTCTTATAATATTATATTCAGTACAGAAAATTACTCACTCTTCCTTTCTAACATCGAGGGATCAGTCCTCCACATGTAATTTATTAATTTTATTTTAATTAAATTAAGTTGCACATTTCGGCTTTCTTTTTGCATCCTTCGACTGCGGCCAAACGTAATTATTGCAGAAAAAACTGGGTACCTAAACCTACAATAAGCAAAATGTAGTAACCTACCATACTCTCTATCCCTATAGGGTCTGGACCCGGCTAAACATACCAGTATTATCGTTATTAAGTGATGTGGGTGTAAATGACGTTGTTTCGATTTCCAGAAAACGCGATAAAATTTGTAACTACATGTGGAACTACGCGGTATTGCCAGTTATATTAGGTAGGTATGCTTTGTTATTTCTACGTCTGTCTATACAATTGTACAGAGTGTTATTTTGTTTTTATCCCGAAGATTCGCTTTAGTAATTGCTAAATTATATGAGTTCACTGAATTCAGTTGTACTTAATGACCGTAAATGAATCACTGAAATTTTTAATCAATGTTTGCAAAGCAAACCGTTTAAAAGCTCAATAAAACCAATCGAGCGTAACGCAATCACGCCTCGATTGCAAAAACACATTGGAAAGTAACTACAGCTGTGAAATGAATCTGAAATTTCGGTGTTCTTGTCACCAGCTCCGGTAGCCGTGATCGTCTAGTGGTTAGGACCCTACGTTGTGGCCGTAGTAACCCAGGTTCGAATCCTGGTCACGGCAGTGCCTCACTGTCGCGGTGGAGCATTTATTTTGCATTCATAGCGTAGTTTAGATAGGTATACCTAAACGATAAACGTAAAAAAAGAAAAAAAGTTAGTAATTATAGGGATGTTCAGTATTGGTCAATCTTCGGATGATTCACTTTAGGTGGTATTTACAACTAAGCGTTACAATAGCTCGCAAGACTAGCGTTTAACTGTGGGTACCGATTGTTTGACCATTTAGCCATGAGGCCTTTGCGCGGCATAAAACTGACTCACCAAAACTGACACTAGGGCTTACTAGCCGGTCTATACGTACTTATCAATTTCGCTACAATTTCTTTATGATAAATTGTTTTCATATTTTGGAGTTTTGCCAAACCGTTTACAGAAATACCAGAGGTAGAGACCTGAGTTATGTGCAGATAGTCGGATAGAGCGAATCATAAATATTTAATGTCTGGCTAAAAGGCGGGCCATAAATATTTATGACACTAACTGTCACCATCTTACTACTTTTCCAGTGTTTTGATGAATGACTGTATCATTTCTCACGATTATTATATTGAATTTTTTGTACCGGAAGCTTTATTCAATTTATTTTACAGATTAAATTTATTAGTTACTCAAACACTAAAAAAGTCATTTAAAGGATGATTAAGTGTTGAACCTTCACTGAAGTTTATTGTTAACGACCAAGGCACTAATGAAATGAATTACATAATATTTCTTACCTTGACCAGCGCTCGCTGAGTGCAATGCATTGACGCACAGGGATTTAAACTTTTCTACTAATATACAGGAGTTAGATTAGGAGTTACAAATATAGGTAGGTATGCCGTAAGGCTATTTGTAACAGAGCAGAGATTTGTTTATATTTATACTATCTGAGAAGGGATTGTTTTTGGAAAATTTACGAGTTTACGTATATATATTACGTAATCTAAACTTACGTATATTTGACTGTTTCAACCATTCTCGAATTCTGGGTTGGCCCCACTTTAAATGTTGTTTATAATGATGGTCTAAATCACCCTCTTTGGGCTTAGCACCTATCCTATACCATTGCTAAATATATAACCTTGTATGTGGAGTTATGGCAATAACACGTACAAACACGTTATACACAACGGTTATCTACTATATACTTCCCTACCTATACTCATGTATGTAGTTCTTACATGAATTAGTGAGAAACAGGAAACATTTCACTAATAAAAACATATGTTTTAGGAAATTAATTCATATTTCTTGTTTCTACCAAAATTAAAAACCTTTTCTATGACTGAAAATACGAGTAGCACATACGTGCTATTTGACACTAACGTTCCAATTTCTGTTCAAACTAGCTATCACGGACACGATGAGAAACAATAAACAACAGGAAAATCCGCGATAACCTTTGTTCGGCGTGGTACAATCGACATAAATTCAGGATTAGCAAAATTGCCCTCGTTAGGCTTAAACAGAATATTAATTGTGTCAGAATAGCTGTTTAATAGCTTCCCGATTGAAACTTAGCCTATTTGGAATAACAATTAGGTCGACATACGGATGTAGTTAATACTCCTTGGATTGGAATTTGTTACCGGATAGGAACTGCCGATTAGGTGAAATACACGGGTTCGATTAGTTTAGTTTACTTCCTTAGTAACATATTTCCCGAGGGAGTAATCTAATCTAATCCAGCGTGGCAATCCAGAATGAAACTTTACGAAGGTTTATGAATGCGCCATGGATTTCGGTAGAGTCAATTAGTGTAATTTCTCACATATTTTCCGAGTAGTAGAAAAATAAATTATTGTTCAAATAGCAAAAGTCACGTGCCAAAAACGGAACTTTTTTTTTTAGCATTCGATGCTGATGTTAGAGGTATTTTAGGTGAAACAAATTATGCGTCAATACCACCTTTACTAACGCAACATGACCTGTACTTACCCGAAGTACCAGACGTAGTTAACAATCCAATAGATTTGTAGTTGCTTAGGTTATGCATTTGCCAATGTCAAGAGTATTTATTTTTCAAGATTTTAATGAAATAATTGTGTCTAATTAGTCACAGTCGTAAGTCATGTCCAAAACATGCCTCAGTAAAGCAATTGAGACTTTATTTATTAAAATAGAAGCTTTTAAATAGGGTTCAATTACATTGGATTCAATTCTATTCTATTAGTACGAGTGGGCATGGAGTTTTGTCAAATAATTTAATCTTATAATATCTCATTTTTTTCTATAAATACTTTACATTAGTAAGGTTGTAACATTGTGACGTCACTCGCTCGTTCGAGTACTGTCAGCAAGACCTACTCGGCCAGGAATCAAAATTTAATGTAGTGCCTATAACTTTGTAATTTTTAGGAAAAGTAAAACAATAAAAATATGTCGTTTTGTATGGAAACATATACACGATCTTTTCATTTATCACAAAAAAGTTAAGATTACGCTGACTCTATCAAATGCGTAAAAACTTGATAAAGCCATACTCATGGTACTGATTCTACAGCCATTTACTTCATAAGCCCGCCGCCTGAGTTGTCGAGATTAAATCTGAACATCGCATCTAAATCCTCAATAATTACCACCTCGAAGACTCTTCGTTAGATAATCGGATCCTCGACACCGCGAAGCACCCAAAATGGAGAACTCTCACGCCGACAAAGACATTTTACACCGTAAAATTTACGGGATAGCTTATTAAGAGTAAACAAGTCGCTCATAACTCCATACAAACGTCGATAGTTTGCTGTTGAATATCTAAAACTAAGATTTACATCATTTTTTTTACAAAATCTATGCTTCTTGCCAATAAAACTGTGAAAAAAAATCTCCACACGAATGATATAAGCCTTGGAACAGAATTTTGACTCAACATTTTTAGGAAACTGGATGCAAAAAAATGCAGAAGAACTAAACTGAGTCATATTTTATGAAAATAGCGGCCTAGCTTATTTATTCTTTAGTTATTCTTTAAATAAATCCATTCTACAGGCTTTTCATAATTTACTACAGAGAAAAATATATCTAAGCTACGCCAAATCTGAGTTCGTGCAGTCAACCAGTTTCACCTTAATATAATATTTAGTCCTGTATTAGCTTTTCGCGCAGTATCACAATAATTGAAATGAAATCACCTGACTACAGCTTCATTTTACATATCGTCCGTGACTTTCTTTGATATTTCTGTATGTAGACAAATCTTACTGAAGGAACAAAAACTAATTCCATTCCGATGTCTGCAAAAAATGGAGTCAAAAGTGATTTTGAGAAAAATATTATATTATTATGTTAGCTGCGCTTATTAAAGAGGGTACCTACACATAGTCGCAACACACTTCGGTATTCCGACGGTGAGGAGTATATGGAATGAGGGTAGACAGTGAGATGGTTTGGGCGACAGGTTGGAGTGCCAGTTCAAAAAAAATATTTACCTACTCCTGTGCCAGTCTGTGATAGTGATCAGTGGTGTATGGGTGGTGAAACAACTTTGAAAAGCCAGTAGTTAGAGCAAGCCTTGTAGATACTTTGAGTTTTATTAATGACTGCAGAGATATTGGAGGTCCGTATTATTGTCCAATGGTGTATCATCTGAGTGTCCTACTAGAATCTTAATGATGCTGAATGAGCACTATTCCCATCAGCTAACAATTATCCCCCGTACTGCTAATGTGACATTTTATGTTTTTTTATTAAAGGTCGATACCTGCTGTTCCGACATATTATGTTCGAATTTGCATTAAGTTACTTTAGTTGATACTACTATATAACTTACTAGAAATGATTTTATTAGATTTTAACTTAATACATTTTCTTGTGAATTTTCATATTCATAAAAATGCACGACTACGATGAAATAATCTTCAGCCACATCATCGTCGGTCCGTATTACTGAATATGTAGGTAACATTCTTCTTCTCAGCTAAAGGACGTTAGACATAGAATCCAGCGCCAAACTGCAGCCTTAATGAGTTCATCTGAACATCTTGTACGACGACGTAATCATTGCGGTTGCCCAGAACTATACAAACCCATTACATTATTCGTGCCATGTGCCCTGCCCACTGTCATTTTATCTTGCCAATTCAACGGAATCTGTGGTTGACTCGTGACGAATGTCATAATTTTTTTACAGAATTTGCATAAATTTTATAAACCTGTTTTTCGCAAAATATTATTTTAATCGTCATTAGTGTTTTTTTGTAATCTTCTGAAGCGTTAATTAATGCCCATTGAGTTTTCCATTAATTCCGTCATCAGTGGAAATTACTTTCTTTTAATTAATTAATTATGAGGAAATCTGTTCTTACTGCTTTTACATATAAATTAATCATTTCAAAGATATTTTTTTAAAATCTGAAGCTAGTTAACTTTCGGAAGCGCGAGAGAATGTTTCTTAAAAACTAGAAATAAAACTAAGATGTTGCCGATGCGAAGGCACTATAATTAATGAATAAAATACACTGATACATCTTACAAGATAACTTAGGCATCTAGGTGGTCTTATTCGCTGACGCATAGTCAGCTCTACTGATAAGACTAGTGCTCGGTTTGTTTCTGCGAACCGGCCGCTTATCTCTAGTATTAAGTTACGTGGGAACATACATCGAATTACATCGCTTAGAGTACTAGAGGTGGTGCTGTTCGATGAGAGAACATAACGTCTCCCTCCCTAAGCGAAAAATTATCGGAGCACTCGATTTTAGAGGGATTCCGATAATTTTGAATGAAAGGATTAATTTTGGTGTACGAAACATAAAAAAAATCATCAAAACTATACTTAATATTACTAATCCTAATGCTATGGGACTAATTGTAGAGTCTTTTTCTCTGTTATCACCGAAAACTTCACTGTTCTTCAAAGCAAAGGCCATGTATTTAACTTTGTCCAGTGCAATCTCTCGCATGTTGAGTGCATGTGCATTGGATAGGTTCTCGGTTGCGCGTAATTTCGGAAGGTTGATGATGGGTAGTGGGGTCCCTGGGTCCGCTTCGGTGTAAAGGCGGTGGTACCGGATGGTCGTCCCGTTGACAGTGACATCACAGGGTCTATTCAGCGTCACAACGTGCGTTCCGCATATCTGCTGCTTCAAAGCCTCTTCGCCGCAGGTCTCTGTGAGGGTTGTTTCCGATCTGGTGTATAGTATCCAGTTGTTTCTATCTATTTTCTGCAGCTTCACGTCCTCGACGTGAATGGGGTGTTGCTTGCAGATGCTAGTGACGTCCTCGTATCTCATTAGTTTTTCCTCGCAGGAGGGTCCGCTGTATGGGGCGCGGTTGTCATCGTCTCCAGCAGCGAGTGAGCGGCACGGCTGTGCGATCGGCTGATACTTCAGCCCGTTCGCCAATAGGAATGGGTACTTAGGAAATATGACAACGGTTAGGTTTTCAGGTTTGAGGAGGATGCGTAAAGTGTACAATTTAAAATAGTTATACGTAACATTATCGGTCAGAGGGATTTCCAATATGAAGGTAATTTGGTATTTTTGATAAAAGATTTAAGGGTCCCGTTGAGCAAGCAAAAGTTGCAATAACATTTATGAAAGTAACATCAACGAGCTTGTAACTTACAAAGATGTGGTTGCAACGTTCATGCAAACTTACAGCGAGCTTGAAACGAAGCCCTAACGGCCACGCTGTAGATAAACTTGCCCAGAGTTAATCTCCTAAACTTTTTAAAACTTTAAAACGAAAAGTTCCAGTAATATTACACATGAAATATATCTGAAAGTTGTAAAGTTAACGTTTCGCAAGTATAACGTTTAACATTTCCACAACTTTAAATTTGAAAGGTAATAGTAACTTGTTTCATCTATCTTGCTAAAAGTTTACAAAATATTACAAATGAAACTTGCACATGGCTTGCATTTATTTAGTTTTGCATTGCTAGCATTTATTTAGTTGTCGCAAGGTTACATTTCTAGGTTTTCAGTTTCTAATAAATCGTATTTATTTCTAAATTTTGTTAAGGCTATAGTTCTGAGTACATGTCCTAGAGGCTTTTGTGTGTGAGACTTTTCATCTATCCGTTGTAAAGAATGTTACAATCAAATTTACAAATGGGAATACCAATTTCTGCAAACACAACGCCATCGCGATGCAGAATTTCAATGTGCGATGCTAACGCCATCTAGTTTTTCAATGTTAAGTAAGAAACTCTACAGTAATATTTGATAACTTTCGAAAATTATGTTCCAGCAACATTACTTACATAGGTTAGGTAAATAAAAAGAACAATTCGTAATGTTGTAGGAAAGTTGATAAAAAAAATATAACAATAGACCTATTGTCGCAATGTTATACTATAACATTTCAGAAACTTTCATTTGTAAAGTACAGGCAATGCCAGATAGTGAAGTTAGTAAAATTACTTTGCAGCAAAGTTTTATTTTGTAACGACCCAATCACATTTTCGCAACAATGTTAATTACTTACATTTTGGTATGTTTGGGAGGCTATATCCCTGCAAAGTTGAAACGTAATCTTTCATGCGAAATATAACAGTAACATAATAAAATAATTTTTAATAAGTTTCAACATAACAATAAGATCTATGTTAGTGACATGTTCCTGCAAGATGATGTTTGAAATTCACAAATGTGCCATATACAAACTTACTACAACTTATTGCAAGTTTCATGCTTGTTTTCGAAGTCGTTTGAATGGTCATATTTGTATAGTCCGTACATGTCGTTTTTGTGAGTATAAGGGTAAGTATCATCAGGGTAAAAATTTGGTTCATCGTCGTCACCGGTTATCTCGTTAAGCTTAAATCCAATAGAACGGGCGGTCCTTAAGGATACATCGCCGGATTGCAAGTGTGGCGGGTTAACTTATTGAGGTTGTTCATAGGGTGGCTTGTACCCAAATTGGGGTTGCTTGTACCTGAATTGGGGTGGTTTGTACCCAAATTGGGGTGGCCTATAACCTAGCTGAGGGGACGTCCCTAATCGGGGTCTGAACCCTTGCTGCGGTCTTGATTGTGGGCCTAATTTACCAAACTGAGGTGCGGAGCCTAGCTGCGGGCGGTAGTCAAATTGAAGCTGTACGAACCTTGGAACCGGTGGTCTATTTAAATGTTGGTTCCCAGGTATACCGAACTGGAATTGAGGCGCGGAAATCGCGGATCTCATGGTATTCTGGCTACTAGGCATTGAAAACTGAGATCTTTGTAAATTTGACTTCTTCCCTGTTCCTTGTTCCTTGAAGTTTACATCTTCCAGCAGAAGTTTTAGAGCATCCTTTTTTAGGATTCCCGTTTGTGCAAGAGTAGCAACTTTATGTTCTGGCGCCATTTCTAATTAATTTTATTTTAATATAACTAAAACAAAATAATTCAAACCTAATTTAGAGTCTCGGTAGAGTTTATACCGACACTATTACTTAATATTAAATGTTATATCCTTAATTAGCAAAATTGTATCGATTTGAGATAAAATTATCTATATTATTAAATATCTATCCTTAACTAACACAATTTAATCGATTTGAGACTAAAAGTTCCGATACTATCACTTACTTTTATTAAATATCGTTAACTAAAACAATTTAATCGATTTGAGATTAAATGTTCCTATACTATTACTTACTTTTATTAAATGTCCTTAATTAAAACAATTCAATCGATTTGAGATTAAATGTTCCGATACTATTACTACTCTTATTAAATATCCTTAATTAAAACAATTCAATCGATTTGAGATTAAATTTTCCGATACTATTACTATTATTACCTAAATATCCTTAATTAACACAATTCGATCGATTTGAGACCAAATTGTCTAATTATACAATTAACACAAGCAAATCTGACCGATGACCAAGGTCAAAATGTACAATATTCGAGGAAAATGGGGGTGGAAGGTTAAGGAAGGCGAAAAAGGCTTACTCACCAACCGACCTGCATCTTCTGCGCCCGTAGATAACTTATTTGTTTGGTTCGTGTGGATAGCCGGAACGGATACAACTGAATTCAGTATTAACACCGTTTACTTAATACTGCACAACGCGGGGGAAATTCACCGAATTTAAGAGCGAACTTTTCGCGCTGGCAGCAGCCGACTATCCTACCGGCTGCGCCAGTTAACTTTCGGAAGCGCGAGAGAATGTTTCTTAAAAACTAGAAATAAAACTAAGATGTTGCCGATGCGAAGGCACTATAATTAATGAATAAAATACACTGATACATCTTACAAGATAACTTAGGCATCTAGGTGGTCTTATTCGCTGACGCATAGTCAGCTCTACTGATAAGACTAGTGCTCGGTTTGTTTCTGCGAACCGGCCGCTTATCTCTAGTATTAAGTTACGTGGGAACATACATCGAATTACATCGCTTAGAGTACTAGAGGTGGTGCTGTTCGATGAGAGAACATAACGAGCTTGTGAAATGCTCTGTATTTGTTTGCAATAATAACATTAATACCAGTTTTTGAATCTTTTTACATGTTGTAAAAGAAACCTTCTTAGATTACCTTTTTATTTCGCTTCGTTTCTTAAAAAATAATAGAGATACATATGGTAACTTCTAGCGGTAATAAATATTTTAATCTTATTGCTATTTATTGTAAATCAAAAACACTTTGTGACTAGATAAATTGTATTATATATCTAACTGTCTCGATAAAAATTCAGTACGTTCTAGAAATGATGGGCCAAGTACGAGTCGGACTCGCGCACGGAGGGTTTCGCACTGTATGGGAGCCCCCCCTTTTTTTTTTAGCCAGGGGAAATCTTTTATAGATACCACCACACCTCGCGGGCAGGCGGGTGGTTATGAGGGAGTCCTGCCGATTGGACAGTATACCCACCAAAACCCCTGGGTGTTCCACCACTGCACCTGGTGTCGGGGCTACGGGCACGCTTGCACACTCCTCCGCGGCACCCGACAGCGCTGGCCCAACTCAGGCCCCACCACGGAGCTTCGGCTCCCGCCAGAATGACGATGTGCCGAACACCAGACACATCGTCATCCACCACCTGGGACCAACCAGCACTGGGCGTCAGACAGCACCCGTATCCGACAGCCCTGGTCCTGATGCAACGGGTCAATTAAAGTGGCCCCGCGCCTGCCACTACGGCTGCAGAGGATAGGAAGAACGGCCGTCGCGATACCGACGCTCCTCTTCCCCTGCAGCCCCACCGCCTCCGCCAACACGTTGGCGGCACCCGTTAGGGCCGCTGGCAGGACGGATAGGCAGCGGCCTTCTCGCCGCCCGTCCATCCCGTCGCCGCCCCCGCCTCGATGGGCTCGGCCGCGGCATCGCGACAAGCGCGACACCGCAGTCCACCTCAGTCGGCAAGCCGACCTACTGGCCAGCCTCCGCACGGGCTTGTCTGGGCCCAAGACCCGGAGAGGCCGGCCCCACCTCGGGTTCCTCTTCGTTCACCAGGCTGGGAAGACCTGGCTACTAAGCCCCGCCGCCACGACAAGGCGGGAACCCACTCGGGGGGGTATGGGAGCCCCCTAAAATATTTTTTTTTATTTTACTTTTATTTTTTATTATTGAAGTAAAAATAAAATTAAATATTCTGTGAAAATTTCAAGGATCTACCTGTTACCATTATTAATATAGAGCGAAAAACGTCCAAAAAATCAGGTTTGTTGTATGGGAGCCCCCCTTAAATATTTATTTTATTATCTTTTTAGTATTTGTTGTTATAGCAGCAACAGAAATACATCATCTGTGAAAATTTCAGCTGCCTAGCTATCATGGTTCATGAGATACAGCCCGGTGACAGACAGACAGACAGACGGACGGACAGACGGACATCAAAGTCTTAGTAATAGGGTCCCGTTTTCCCCTTTGGGTACGGAACCCTAAAAAACACCTAGTTGATCCTGCTCTGAGGCACGCTTACTCGTATTTACCTACGAGTACAAACTACAACATAAATCAAAATAGAACAAGCTCACGAATAAAATAATTCTCAAAGTACGATATCACAAAATCGATAACATAAGACAAGTCACTACGGACCAAAATGTTAACCTTGCTATGACCAAAAATAACCTTGTTATTTTAACTGCAAACGGAAATCTATAGAGTCGTTTCCTCGAACAATTTGGCATGATTACACAATTAAAACAACCGCGGCTGTTTACTTGGGCCGTTGCAACAACACTGTAGAGCTCCTTGTTTACTTTAGAATTTGAAATAGAATGAACCATGTAGTGGCTCGAATAGTTAATTGTATGTCAGGGCTAGGTCAGAAAAGTGTTATTAGCCGAAATGGACTGATTTATGAACAGTTTTTACTAATATAATCCGCGCCACACAAGTCGGCGGATGGGAAGTTAGGCGCAGAACGCTGCGCAAAAGGCAAAATATAAGTATGCGCGGGAGCCAGAGAGACGAGACGCCGGGGCACACTCGCCCGCCAACCTCATGCCTCCCGCGCGCTCCCTACGCCCGTGCTCACCACTACGCCACGCGGCGTCGCCATCACCACACATGCGCAATAATTAGCGAATCACGGCAAAGTGTCATCCGCGGCTAATTTCTCATCCGCCGACTTGTGTGGCGCTACCTATACCAACCCGTAATTCGTTAGACTTTCCCATGCAAAACTGCAACTCTGAATTGAAAGAATGTGTAAAACAACTGTTTTTTTTCTTTATGTTTGGCCCCATAGTAAAAGTTGTTCATAATAACAGCGTAAATCACCCTTTTTTAATTTAGTACACCCACTATGAAAAACCATAATATAGATATGTACACAGTATTAAAATAACAACAGTGCTAAACAAAAACACATGTTTTATCATTGTCAGAGACTTTCAATATGATCGGTTGTACGCATGCCATTTTTAGCCATGTATGTCCATTTTTAGCGTCTAACACTGTTTTGCCGAGGCCGATGTTAATTTCGTCCCTGTCGATCAACAGTTCTGCGTACTATGAGCCATGTCCATCACCACTTCATGTCCATGTGATTTTTCATCATTGAATATGATTAGGGTACTTCTTCGAAATTTCATTCTTCGACTGATTCATCTGGCCAAAATTTTGTTTCACTTTCAGCTATGTCACACATGCTCATATGTAAAAAAGGTAACTAAAGAACATATATTTCAATGAGGGGCTTGATTTTATAAAGTAGTTTTCAAGATATCTACGTTCAAATATTTTGGGCCCAGATGAATCAGAATTGATTACAGATTAATCAGAATTAAAAATGAAAAACTACGTAATTTGGCTGTGTATTATGGAAAAATATTTGTATAAATGAAAACAACAATCATAGCACGGAAAAAAATTGATGAATTAACAATATTTCTTGTAATACATTTTAGAACTCTAAAACAGTATTAAATTATAATATTTAGTTAAAGGTATTGTACTTGAGAATTGGTAAAGTAATTGGTACAATATATTATTTTCTGTTTATTTTTTTTCATGTACAACTCACGAATCCTGTTTTTTATACTTAATGACTTAGCTTATATATAATCTTCCATAATTAAAGAATCATTAGTGTAAGTATTTATTACACTATATTACACATAAATGGAATTTCTGACAGTAATCTTTCTTGGTAACTATCAAAGAAACATATTATGTTTCTCTGTACCGTTAACTATAAATAATGAAGTCACAGTTAAGTACCACAAGAAAAAATTCTTTAGCTTATTGCAAGGGCTCGAGCTACGAGTAGGTACCTACTTTCAATGTATTCCTCAAAACCTTTTTATTTTGACGATATCTTGATTGTTGAAAAGAAGATGGAGTGATCATATCTTCACCAGTAGCGTGAGACTCTTTTGTAAGTTTATTTTTTTAAAGCTTTTTAAACACAAAAAATACCCTCATCGTCAGATTCTGAGCAATCATCCACGGTTTTCTGATGAAGGGTCAATAGGACATCTGTGGTGAGTTTTGGAGTAGTAATTTTTTCATCGATTGACGAAGTCTCAATCTAAAAGCTGTCGTCATCGATGTCTTTTTGGGGTGTATCCGAAGCTTTTCCAGTATGAATTTTATGATTTATATGGTGTTTTGACCATATGAATCAGGCACAGATGAATCAGGATTTTGCCGTCATACATGCATAACTCATCATACATACTGACTTCAGTATTGACATTTTTCTACTTGAATCTATAACCCAAAAGCATTACACGAAACACAGATTGCAGTTGTAAAACAATAAACTACATTTTATAAAGTAGGCATTGTAATCATAATGCCACCTGAACTAAGCACAGATGAATCAGATATTTATCTTTGTAACACCGAGATCCAAGTGAACCAGCCGCATGTCCACCTTCTAGCTCGTTTGTTGCACGACTGGCTTCCCCCGCGCGGGAAGTCAGACTCTCATCATCATCACCCGACCAAGCACGGACAAACGCAACATACGCCACATTAATCAGTATTATGTACCGGACACTTCTTATTTGCCTATTTATAAACATACTAAAGTAGCTATAACTGATACACATTTTTTTTTGTAAAAGAACAATTCATTTCCTTTTGATATAATTATAATTCATAATGATTTACCAAAGGGAAAATGCGATATCGACCATTTTCTTTCGAAAAATGGCAAGCGGACGCGGCATATGAATCAGAAGAACAGACTTCAAATATTTTTAATTTATACTTAGACTGCAACTATTTGAAAAATATCACTTGTCCCAGTTAGAGTTAAAGCTAAACTATATAGAAAAAAAATTACACGCCGTTTTGTTAGTCGGTTTCAGAAATAAACCCATGGACGTCCAAAATTTTGTCTTCGAAGAAGTACCCATTACGCTTTTTCGTTTCTGAAGCGTTACTTTTTCATGAATTTTTATCATGGGAATAGTCAATAGATAGATAATAAATTAAAGTTATTGTATCTAGTTAAAAAAACTTGAATAATTTTACTACCTACTACTACAATAACATGCCAAAAACTATGCAAATGGTGGTAATTCCATATTATTTTTATTGGGGCGTTTGGTTAGGTTTTACTAAAATTTGAACTTGAATTTCATATTTGTTTGCCCAAAAAAGACTAAAGTTTACTTCATACACTGACATATTACAAATTCATCGTGCACGGTTATGACGGAGGAATACAAAATGAGGACAAAAATTAAGCCTTTATTATTAAAATTAGATGAAAGAGATGTTCATTTCGGCGGGATTACGAGTGAGCCCCTATCAGCCCGACAAAGGGAAAATAATTCAGAAGCTTGCTATGGGATGTGGGGCGGTCCTAGAGATTCAGAGACAGGAGTTCTTATTAGATACTCGAAGAGCGATACACTTAAATATTATGTAGCAAATACTCATTCACCGCAACATCTATGTTTACGAAACATATTACTAATAAGTATTGCATAATGCACTGTTGTGGCAGCGCATAAGAATAAGTGTCTACTTGTGAATGCCATTTATTTTTCTTTTTGATTCTAAACTATATGCGAGGGAAATGAGGTGCGTATTCGAGATTACTACAAGTAATAAATATCTACAGGAAGGCTGTATAATTAAGGATCGAACTACATTTACAGGTAAGTTATGTTTGATCATCCAATAAGTGTCTATTTGTGATTTGTAAGTAATATTTTTTGCGTTGTGTTACGCGTAGATGTGATTTTAAGTACTTAACAGCTAAATGCGAAATTATGTAAATCTCCGGTAAATCGGGAAGACAGGTCCCATCTGGCGAGATTTGTATGTGGAGGGAAGGCATTTTTAGCGGATTTTAACTACGACATCGTAAGTTTTACAACATCCATACTTAAAAAATGTATAACAAGATGACATGTCCAATTTCGCGAGTTCTGTGGTAGAAGTATTCTCAGAGAACATCGTCAAAGACGTCATGATTTTTATAATAATTTCAAACTTAAGAAAATTTTCTTTTCGGGATCGGAATGTTTTCTGATAAAATGTTGGTAAGACTATTTGATTTTATCTGGGTTTATTACAGGCTTATGCTCGAGGGCACTGTTTTGACATTTTTGTGTTTATCTTTTTTGTGAGTACTTATTAGAAAATACCACAGAGCTAATACAACCAGAGCGAGGCTGTTGTCGCTTGAAGCAATTCTCAACCACTACTGTTTATAAAATCCCTTGCTGTCAAAGCTGTCAAATATGAATTGGAATTTGACAATATCGACGAAAGAAAAACACGGCCACAACCATTAAATCTAGATATTTTTCATGTCTCTTTCTAACTCGTGCCATATTTAAATCAATGCATCTCCTTCAGATTTTCTCGATCGACCACATTATCCCTTTGGTTGTAATAGCTCTGTACTGTAGGAAATGCCGATAAACATGTGACCAGCGCAAAATGAGTTTACATTTACATGAAATAAAATATATATGAGTAAATCACTAACGATTCAATATTTTTAAGAAGATCAAATGAATCGAAACATCAAAAAAGCTATTGGGTAGATATTTATCACATTTAGACAGTTAAAATTTTTTTTTTATTCTGGCAAAAGTGCCTTTATTAACTACAACAAAACTACACTACTATTACACAAAAAGCATTGGATAATCCTCAGACCTTTGAAGGTCTAAAGATAATCCAAATGCTCAAGCCCACTGCCAGTTGGCAGCGTTAAAAAATTACCTACGAGGTGGATATATGACCTCTTCAAGACCGCGTGTTTACGCTGGATGCAAGACGCTTACAACTAGTCTTATTGGAGATCCATAGGGGAGGCTAATGTCTAGCAGTGGTCGTTATATGGCTGATGGGTGCTGACAGTTGTTACATTACATTGGATTCCATAAAAATCCACGAAAAGAGCCCTATAGCCCAACGGATTTAAGGCGTCAGAAAGTACGACTAGACAAGTTTTGAACGACTTGATGCTTGAAGTGGTTGGCAACACTAGCAACACAGTAATTTGCGATCAGCCAGTAACTCGAGCCATAGGACACGTCATCCGTCCCCCATTTTCGAAGGCCAGAACACCGTCACTCAATCGAACTAGTTCAGGGAAACGTGACCTTTTCAGCATTCATGACGTCACCTCCCTTCAGCTGCACACCGACGCCACCATAATGGAAATATCTGAGTTATCCAGTTGCAAGTTGTAAACTTTATGACTGTTTATGCGATGAACGTTCAGTTAGATCTTTCGAGAATTGTGACTTTTCGATATCTGCACGGGTCAGTGCATCACGTCTTGTGCTAATAAAATAATTTTATGATATATTTAGTGATTTGTTGTATAAAGTTAATTTTGTATGAAAGTGTAAATTAGGTGGTTTTATTAGGAGCCTACACTTGCCCCATTCTTATGATACTAAAAATAATGTAAAAATCTATTGTATAAAATAGTTTATAGCCTTGGTAAAGTTTTATTGATTTCTTTGAACCTAGATCATAAGTCACAAGAGCATAAAAAGACCATCTTCAGGGAAGATCTTCTTCTTCTTCTTTTCAGACATTGGACGTCCACTGCTGAACATAGGCCTCCCCTAAAGACCTCCAATAAGACCGGTTGGTAGCGGCTTCATCCAGCGCGATCCTGCGGTCTTAATGAGGTCGTCCGTCCACCTTGTGGGTGGACGTCCTACGCTGCGCTTGCCGGTACGTGGTCTCCACTCGAGGACTTTTCGACCCCATCGGTCATCAGTCCTCCGCGCTATGTGCCCTGCCCATTGCCACTTCAACCTGCCAATCCGCTGGGCTATGTCGGTAACCTTGGTTAGGGAAGATGACCAGTTTAAATTAAAGATGAAGATGACCAATAATGGCATCGCGTTGAGATGTACTAGCAACCAGTATGGAAATGTGTAGATGCAATTATGTGTAGATGTATAATGTTAAAGTGATTTCCACACTAGGTTTTTTTCAAAGAGTTATTTTCGGGATAAGCATTTCCAAAAATTTTCGCGAATGCAGGACTTGAACCTACCTTTTTTGGATCACCGGCCTGAGCTTTACCAACTGAGCTAATTCAATGTTTATCACCAATATAACTCTACCTCTATATGTAGATGCGATCACTGTCCAACACTGACAGGTCAATAACTAAGATGAATATATTGTGAACCTAGAGCTTAAACTAAGGTATGTACTGATAGCGCGCGAGTTGAATGCAGTCGGGGTCTGAGGTAAAGAGCGGGAGCATCTCCCCCCGCTATCCGCACGCCCCACCTCACGCGCCTGGGCGGGTTGGGCGTGCGGATAGCGGGGGGAGACATTCGCATTCGCTCTGCATTCAACTCGCGCGCGTACAGTATTTTAAAACCATACATTCTTGCATAAGTTCCTCTAAATCCCTAGTCCTAAATAATCCTCTGAACATATTGCATTTCAAAACATACACGGAACAATTAAATAATAAAGCGTAACAAGCTTTTGTTCATTAGGATGATGGTATTATGACTGCAGTGCGGAATTCTGTGTTGTTTCAACGTTTCGCAAAAACAACAATAAAGTTTTATTCTATTTTATTTTGTTTTATACGCGTTAGCAAAGTGAATCGGTGATTTGATTATAGAAGTACTAGATAAACATTTCAAAAATTCGTCGCGGATGCAGGATTCGAACCTTGCGTCTTCGGATCACTAGCCCGACGCTCTAAACCACTGAGCTAACCCGCTATACTGGACTCGCGACGAATTCTGTGAAGTGTTTATCATTTTTTTAACCAACTTTTAGCGTTGGCGGCGCCACCTGTGATACTTGTATTAGACAGGTTATCACTCAATTGAAGTTATAAGAACTTCTGTATTGACGAGAGATGGCGCACTGCTAATCAATGAAATGATTTTAATTTTATAGTGCATCCCACACTAGGTTTATCTCAAAGAGTTACTTTTTATGATAAACATTTCAAAAATTCGTCGCGGATGCAGGATTTGAACCTTGCGTCTTCGGATCACTAGCCCGACGCTCTAAACCACTGAGCTAACCCGCTATACTGGACTCGCGACGAATTCTGTGAAGTGTTTCAGTTTCAGAACCTAGTGTGGGATGCACTATAAAATTAAAATCATTTCGAAGTACTAGATATTGCCCGCGGCTTCGCCCGCATGATACTTCCAGGCCCTATCTAACCACCCTTAGTAAAAGAGGTGAAAAATAAAAAAAAAACAAAAAAAATCGGTTTGACATTTGTTCGATTCGACAGTTCTTTTTTGACATTTCTTGGAGCGCACGCTAAAATAGCCTAACGTAGTGATTAATTCCTCTATGGAATAGCTCGCAGATGGCAGAATTTTTCCTACTTAACACTTATCGTTATAATATGGAAAATTTACGCAATATCATTATTATTAAAAAAATATATCTTTTCTATTTTCCACCTTCCAAAAACCTCACGATATGTCTCTATTACTTGTTTCAATAAAGAAAACATTTGGAGGTTCGTGTCAAAAGGACACGAATTTAGAATTTTTGTTTGTTGTTTTTATTGAGACAAGTCATATTAAAATAAATCAGTTGCTACTGTTTACACATTTAAAGTAGTGTTAATATTTCAGATACAATGCAGTTTGTTTAAAGATAAAAAATAAATCGCGGTACGCACGCGATATATTTTTTATCTTTAGCTTTTTGAAAATCTAAACTAACTTATATGAGATTACAGATTAAAGCAGTGAATTCCCTGCGGAAAATGATAATAACGATCTGTTATTACCGTCATTTAGTAGTTTAGTCAACCAAATCACTACATATTTTAAACTACAAACATATTTTCGCAAATCTATCAGTGTCAAGTACAAACACACAATACATATTAAACTTCGAGTCTCAAATGTCCCTAATGGTCATCCCTTCAGATCATAATAATCATGATTATCCGTGTCAATCATCAGGACAATACCAAACAATAAGAATACCCAGTTGCATCAGAGCCGCGATAATCTGTTCTAAGTACCACTCGTAGTCTCCCAGTGTCGGTCAGGAAATTGACGGGGATCGCTAAGAAAAATCTTGTAGAACAATGTTATGAACACAATTTAGCTGCCAAATATAAACATATTGTATAATACGTGCTACCTACGTTCAACATACAATCAGCTGATGAAGTATTCACACCGACAGCGGCTGGTGCAAGAGTCTCTCGAGTATATTTGCCCGGACTAAACTAATTTGCGTTGCAAAACGCCCGCTTATTAAGCTCCCTTGATAAATTATTTGTACAAATATTTTTTAAACAGACTGCTCAGAAAAACTGCGATTTGCTTTAAAATAGAGTTGAGATTTATTTGCGAAAGATTTAAAGTTTCCTTCGGAAGGATTTTTTTTCACGTTTTGTGTTAATTAACTATAGTTGTGTTTTATGAGACAACTGATTTTATTTAGATTCCTTTCTGAATAGCTCTGTTTAGGTTTGCTGTCACATCAACTTATCACTACATAGTAAAAAACGAAGTCGCTTCCCGCTGTCTGTCCCCATGTATGCTTATATCTTTAAAACTACGCAACGGATTTTGATGCGGTTTTTTTAAATGGGAAGGTTTACATGTATAATACATATATACACCTGTGCGAAGCCAGGGCGGGTCGCTAGTCAAAAAATAAAATCATAATAAAACTACGCACTCATTATATTAGTTGCCAGTTTCTCCAACCTTCTCCCCCTTCTCTATAAACAAGCTGTGACGAAATTCTTCACAACTGTTTACAAACTCGTGATTCCCATTCCGAAGTTCCCACACCAATTTATTTGTGAGGAAACTTTTCAATATCTGTAATTAAAGTTCGAAACTAGTTGTAACTAAGATCGTGCTCCAACTAAGAAGCGAAACCTTGTACCTCGCTATTATTCAGAGCTCCAAAGTGTTAGTAATTACCCAGACATTACATTACACTTAGCTGGAAGCACATATAAACTTTCTTCTTGAATCACTCGATCTATTTAAAAAAAATGCATCAAAATCCTTTGTGTAGTTTTAAAGATATAAGCATACATGGGGACATGGGGACAGCGGAAGCGACTTTGTTTTATACTATGTACCTATAGTGATAGTGATACAACCAAATATTTTGACAAGATATCAAAATTGTTAAATTAACAAGGTAAATGATTAAGTAATGTGTTGTGTTAGCGACCTTTACTTTAAGGCATGGCTCCCGTAGATACTGGAGGGAAAATGCACTGAAAACCCCGTGTGGAATGTCATCACTGCATGATCTATCGCCTATATCATTTCATCGTAATGTAATATCATCTATAGTTATTTACCCACACTTTTTATTCATTTTCATGCCTGCTTTAAGCCCGCCGAAGAGACCTATTACGGATTCCTTTTAAGGCGCTACGACAAAATTCATAGAAGTGAATCCATTAAAAAAAGCTGACTTTGATGCATTTTAAACTGTAATTAGTCTATTCTACTCTCAAAAGGAAGAGGGATAAAGCATGTAAGAAAAAAAAATGTCACTGGACTCTACTATCTCGCTATTAAATTATTTTGTGCCCTTCAAAAAATTAAATCAATTTAATCCTTCATTCCCGGCCGGAATATTCATGATACCCAAAAACAATAAACAGACTTATTTGCTTTCCATTAAACGACTCCCAATTTACCATAATTGGTATCGAGCAATCACGCGAATGCTTGAAGAGATTATTATTTTATTAATTTATGACGGTAAAATATCATTTCAGCTGTAGGATAAGATAAAGAATTTTCATGTTATAGATTGGGTTGGAAGCGGCTAGTATTCAGTGCAATCATGCTGTTTTAATTAAGGTCAAATGTCCGCCTTAGTGAGGCTGAATATAGAAGAAAGTACCTACAGCAGATGCGACATGACTAGTTAATTTATTTTTGGCCACATTACTACACAGATAAAATGGGACAACAGCTAGATTTTTTTTTCCTTTCTATATTTGGTGACATCTTACACACGGCCTTTGACTCCAAACTAAGCAAAGCTTGTGATATAGCTGACTGATGTACTACATATACTTATTTTTAAATACATACTCATATAGATAGTAATCAAATAACACCCAGACACAAAGCAAACACTTACGTTCATCACATAAATATTTGCCCTGGGAGGGGATCGAACCCACGCCTCTTTGACCCAGAAGTTAGGGTCACTAACCACTGAGCCACCGAGGCAGCTATCACAGTAGGTATGAATTCTTGCAAACTCGGAAGAAATTAGGTACTAAAGACTCTTTACTTTAATAACCCGTATCACAACAATAGCAATTACACGGTGCGTCGAGCACCGCCGTTTCAAGCGAAAGTGCTCCAGTTTTCGCATTATCCGAGCAATTAAAATATACAGTCGCGTTGAGGAAACCTTGCAAAATTAACTGACTTTTGAACACGGCTTCTTAATTTTTACTCAAGAAAGCAGTGCAGGGTTTGGGGGACCAGTCACCAGCTCCGGCAGCCGTGATCGTCTAGTGGTTAGGACCCTACGTTGTGGCCGTAGTAACCCAGGTTCGAATCCTGGTCACGGCAGTGCCTCACTGTCGCGGCGGAGCTTAATTTTTTTATTTTATTTCTTATTTGTCCTCTGCTCTGTTATAATTTAAAAAAAAAAACCGCAATCAGCAATAATTATTTATTTATTGTGCCATGTTAATTTTACTCTGTAAGCGAAAACGCGAAATAAATCTATTCAAAACGTTATAATTTCTGTTTAAATGGCAACAGCTGAACTGACCTGTCAATGACACCAACTTGTAAGCATCCTCCATGAAACAAAAATAAATGTACAATAATGTATGTAAGTATACATTATGTATACATACTCGTAAATGTGCTCGAAGGGGGTATAAGTAGAGACATAAAAACAAAAAAAAAATACAGCCAAATCACAAATCGAGATTGAACAACTTTTCGGAAGAAGTTTCAATTAAAAATTAAAAATGTTAATATGTATTCTACTTACAACGCCTAAACCAATAAATCTGGCCCACAAACTTCACTAACACTGAGATAATTTATTTCATTGACTCGTTTTATTGAAAGATACATAGCTTTTTTGGAGAAAATTAAACAGCTTCCTTTAAAGATAATTTTAATGAAGTGTAAATGAAACCCACGCAATATTTCACGATGATTCTTCTATCTGAACCATTTCAAAGACGCACTTCACCAAAGCGGAGCAGAGCTGACATGAACAAAGCATTGTAGTCCGTGAATCCACAACACAAATGCCATATTTGTTATGTCAGAAACAAGACACAATCGAGATCGAGTGGAGTTAACGCAGAGCTGTTACAACCAGCGGGATATTGTGGTTGATCAAGAAAATCTAAAGGAGATGCATTGATTTGAATATAGCATGACCATGAGTTAGAAAGAGACATAAAAAATATCTCGATTCAGTGGCTGTTGCCGTGTTTTTCTCCCGATAGTGTCAAATTCCAATTCATATTTGACAGTTTTGACAGCTCTGGGCAAGATTTTCCATACATTTTTGTGGTTAAGAATTGCCTCAAGCGACAACAGCGCTATCTCTCTGGTTGTATTAGCTCTGTGGGAGTTACCTAATATTTTGTTATCTTTAAAGGAAACTTGAGATTTCTGTAATTGATTTATTTTACAATTTATTTCAGACAAAGTCCATAAAACAGAATTCAATACACTTAAATTAATCAAATATCTGTAATGAACTTAAATTTTACAACGGTCTCCCAAACTATAACCCAATAAATCTCGGCTCCGATCCACTTTGGTAGAGTTGGAGCTTTAGCAAAAATTCTGCTAGCGACGGTCTGCAGACCAAAGAAAACTTTGTGTTCCAATTTCTATTGAATTTTAAGCTGAGAAAACTTTGAGATTGCGTGTTTGTTGAGTAAATATTTTTATTAGCCGAAAATAAATTCATTAACTTTGACCTTTTAATCGATTCTTGGTAAGAAAATCTATTAAAAATGATATCTAAGTACTTATTAAGCCCGATTACAGAGGCGCCAGCGTAATTATATTAGCTAAATAGCATGGTTCTGTTTCTTTTTCACTTTAGGCATTCGATAGAGAGAACACTTTTTACGTTGCTATTTAATTTACGCTGGCGCCTCTGTAATCGGGCTTATTGTATAATGATGAGCGCACTGCTGCGTCGAATAGGGTCTGATAATAAGAAGTAATCATATAATGTAGTTACTGACACCTTTGTATGCACAAAACTTTGTAAAATACGATAAATAATTGATGAATTACAAATTATTTTTCAGTTGTTAAGTGCGATATGCTTACAAGACATAGTCCCTACGTTTTGTGCTAGAGTCTACTAGACATAGAATCTACATGACGTGTAAAATAAAATCAGCCAAGTGCGAGTCGGACTCGCGCACGAAGGATTCCGTACCGTATGCCGTTCTTGCCGTTATTAATAGCATGCAAAAATGTCCTAAAAATCACGTTTGTTGTATGGGAGCTCCCCTTAAATAAATTTTAAATTTTATTCTGTTTTTAGTGTTTGTTGTTATAGCGGCAACAGAAATACATCATCTGTGAAAATTTCAGCTGCCTAGCTATCACGGTTTATGAGGTACAGCCCGGTGACAGACAGACGGACAGACGGACATCGATGTCTTAGTAATAGGGTCCCGTTTTTACCCTTTGGGTACGGAACCCTAAAAAACTACTAGTATACACTGTGAATTATATGGTAATTTAAATGACTTGTACAGTCTAACTTCATTCTCAGTCAGTAATTTAAAAAAAAACATTTATTCGAGTATCAAAACTCAACATTAAAGTAATAGTCTATGAAATTATAGTATAGCATTCAAGCCTATTTCAAAACCTTTTTCAAGGAAATCTAGTCATAAAACGACATAAAAAGTTATGTCGCGGAATAGACTCGACGCTCTCAACAAAACGACAATTACCGGGACGGGATGATAAAAGTATTTCTAACCTTTTTTCTGGATGGAGGATATTGCAAAGTGCAAAATTCCCTCTAGTTAGAAGTAGAGGTGCTCTTTCTATAACCTTTTCGATTCTACTCTTTTTATAAGCCCGATTGTGAATAGTAGTAAAAAATCGACTAAGTGCGAGTTGAGTTCGCGCACGAAGGGTTTCTTACCGTATGGGAGCCCCATTTCAAGCATCTACTTGTTGCCAATATTAATATCAACAAACTAATAATAGCAACAAACGGCAAAATAAAACAGGTTTGTTGTATGAGAGCCCCCTTTAAATACTTATCGAATTCTATTTTTAGTATTTGTTGTTATAGCGGCAACAGAAATACACCATCTGTGAAAATTTCAGTTTTCTATGTATCACGGTTCATGAGATACAGCCCGTTGTCAGACGGATAAACGGACATACAGACAGACAGCGGACTCTTAGTAATAGGGTCTTGTTTTTAACCTTTGGGTACAGAACCCTAATAATCGGCCAAGTACGAGTCGGACTCGCGTACGGAAGGTTCCGTACTGTATGGGAGCCCCCCTTTAATATTTATTTTATTTTAATTTTACTATTGAAGTGAATATAAAACTTAATATTCTGTGAAAATTTCAAGCATGTACCTGTTACCATTATTAATATAGATCGAAAAACGTCTAAAAAACCAGGTTTGTTGTATGGGAGCCTCCCTTAAATATTTATTTTATTCTATTTTTAGTACTTGTTGTTATAGCGGCAACAGAAATACATCATCTGTGAAAATTTCAGCTGCCTAGCTATCATGGTTCATGAGATACAGCCCGGTGACAGACAGACAGACAGACGGACAGACGGACATCGAAGTCTTAGTATTAGGGTCCCGTTTTCCCCTTAGGTACGGAACCCTAAAAATGTACAAATACGAATGATTTTGTTGCTGAAATTACTATGAAAACTTTTTGGCGTCGAATGCAATGAGAAATAGTTTTGGGATGAATGCAAGTTTTTATAAATGGATATTTTGGAAATTGGCGTCACTTCAGAGTGAAATAAAAAATATGTTACAACTCATCTTACAGCGAAAAAAACCTAAATATCCTGCAATATTTTAGTTCTATATTTCTTTTATAAACCTCAATACTAGCATTCATAACCCTGAAAGAAGTCGATGTACCCCCTTATATCCCTCATAACCTCATACTTAGTATTGCTAGAAAATTTCAGCACGGCCCGTATGCTGCGGGTGGCATTTCCACTGAACGCTGCCGTACTTTGGAAGACACTTTAAGTTGTGAGACTTGGTTGTTTTAACCATTAAGGCATGTTAGAGAGCCGCTTAAAAAATCTGATACCAGGGCTAGTCGTCCATCCTATACGACTTAATTAATTTAGTCCCATAATTATTATTATAATCATCAAAAGTGCCTCGTACTGATTTCAAATAGCTATAAAATAGTAGTTTATGCAACTGTCATATAACAAAGGGTATTAAAACACGAGTGTGAGTTTATGGAACGAGCGCAGCGAGTTCCATAATAGTAACGAGTGTTTTAATACCTGTGTTATATGCAGTTGCATACACTACTTTATCTACACTCTTTTAATTTGTATTTTAAAAACAAAACGCATTGCGAAACATTAAATTCACGCGTACGTGTATTGTCACAGTGAACTTGCCGCCATTAAAATCTAACCAATGAGAGTGCAGCTGCGTGCGCAGGGCCAATCAGGTGCGACCGCGCGCTGTTGTTCTTTTTTTATTTCATTGGCACAAGATCTTACCAAAGAGTTTTGTATATGTAAGTTTAGTAGTTGCGACGAAGTTTTCACGTATAACCCAACTGTTTTCAAAAGCCAGCCTAATATCAAGCTATAACAGTAGTCATTATAAGTCAAATATTGGAAACATAAGTAGAATGTTACAACATTAGTGTAGATAAAGTTATTTAAACGAGTTGTGTTGCAAAACGCTAAGTACATAGTTTTCGCGTTATTTTTTTTTTCACTTTAAACGTACTTACTTGTATGTATCGAGACTTTACTTATAGTTGTTTGTGCGAATTGTGCGTGTTCATGTTCAAACATGTGAGTTGTTAAACATATTTCGTAATCTGTGTCGAACTTGAAGGTCAAGGAAAATGTTGATAGGAAATCGTACAATTATATTGCGACACTTTGGACTAATTCTGGAGGCTGTGTTCTAGGCTATCAAGGCTAAATCTTAGAGTTATTTCAAGTGGAAAATATCTATTGTGTCTTATAACTCAAGAGCAATATGTTAAGATCAAGTAACCAATTTTTGGTTACGGTTATTAAGTAGGTCAATGTACGTATAGTGTGATTATTTTACCAGGATACTACAATAATGCATGTTAATTCATAATAAATAAATACATAGTATAAAACAAAGTCGCTTTCTCTGTCTGTCTGTGCGGTTTTTTAATAGATAGAGGGATTCAAGAGGAAGGTTTATACGTGCACATATTATTATATGTGCACCTGCCTGTGCGAAACCGGGGCGGGTCGCTAGTTCATAAATAATATAAACTGAATTATTGACATAATCAAATTTTCAAGAGCATCTTGTACACGCGAAGCCGACTTAGGACAATGTTATTTTTACTGACTTTTGTAATTGGTAAAAATTAATTACCAATAGACTTTTCTAGCTTAGGCTATGAAATTAATATCAAATCAATGTACATCTACATAGACTTAGATAGTTGTTTTTTTTCAGCTCAATTGAAATAATATTGCAGATTTAAGGTTGAACTCAGTCATCAGTCGCTCGTCACTCCATACAAATATCGATGGGTAACATTGTTTGATGTTGGATATGACTAAGATTTAGGTATCTAGATTTCTCTTCACGTAATCTATGTTTTTTGTCAATAAAATTGTAAATAAAACTTTTTATTCGAGCGAATAAAATCTTGAATAAAATCTTAACACCGATTTTGGTGTAGTTTATATACCTATTCATAATTTAAATAACTTTTATTTGAACAAATACCTACATACCGTAACTTTTTAATAAGTCACGCATTCCTAAATATTATTCTAAGTGTTCCTAAAAAGATTGGGACGGAAAATGTATCATTCTTTAGATATTATTAATGTAAGTGCCTTTTTACATGTTTAATTATCTTTTGGAGATTTCGGCATTTTTCCTTCCGATTTTTTTTTTTTATTTCTATACAAATCTATAATCAGTTTTTTCCCATCCCTACTACCTCCCTCCTAACAACTATCTAAATGAGTGAGTGAGTGGTAATTCAAATAGGCACTATTAATATGCGACTCTAAAATACGTAGTTCTTTCGTGTATTTTCATGTTTTACTGAGGGCTTCCGACCAGTACTTAGTCATGATGACTGGGTAACTAAACATAGCCCGTGAGTTAGATTACAAAAAAATATTGGACACATAGTTTTTTCTATTGTTAATCAAACAAGAAATGAGAAAGATAAACCTTGTCAAAGTTTGGGAGGGGGTCGTGTCGTCACTTCTCTGACAAAAGTCGCGGAACTTTAACTTTAATTTTTTGTTAAAATTTATCTAACGGACTATTTAGGTTTTTGTAGTCATCTTGCCTATTTATGTGAAAAAGAAAGATGTACCCAGCAGCGGACGTCCTAACGCTGAAATGATGATGAAGACGTGGCGTGGTACAAATTGAAGCTCGTCAGTGGATCGGATGAAGAAAGCTCGGTTTATGATCCATTTTACAGTCGTTGCCAGCCGAGACGTGGCCCTGTAATTGCACCAGTCTTTATGGATGTTCTCCAAGGGTATGATTGAAATGGTCAGCAACAATTTAAGTTTGGACTCCTCGAAAATACATCATTTTTTACCAAAGTTTATTTGGTGAGTATATTTATTAACAAATATAAAAAAAATCTTCGTTTTTCACGATTTTTTCTAATATTAATTTTATGTTTTTAACGAAAATAGTTAAAAAGTATACGTTTCAGATAAGAGGCTGTGACTTCACGTCATTGTAATATATTTCTTTTTATATTTTACTAGCCTTTGCTCACGGCTTTGCCCGCGCTTACTTTATAGCCATGACATTCGCAAATAATGCGGCATTCGATTGGTAAAAGAATTTTCAAAATCGGTTCAGTAGATCCAGAGATTACCCCCTACAACCTCACAAACTTTACGTCTTTATTATATTAGTATAGATTATTTACATGATTTGTGTGGAGTGGAACATAGCGTAGCTGTAAATCTAGTTAACCAAAATACTTATTTATATCATTGTGTTAGTTCTAATTATTAGTGTACACGATAAAGAGTTTCTGTTTATCTATATTGACCAAATGCTGACCATGTTTTAAAACCCGAGTAAAACAGCTAACCATTCAAGTAGCCCCCGTTCTTTAGTGCGCATTCCCTAACGACTGATTGAGATGTGAAACAGTATTAAGAGAGTAGCTGAGCGCCAAGGAATTTGAGAAGTAGGTATTTGAACTAAACTATTGCTGTCGCGATGCCCCCAAGACAGGGAGCTTCTATGTGTGGTGTGATGCAATTGTATTTGTGTGTGTGTGCTGCGCACCATGTCCGCCCGCGCCCTTCCCGCGCCCGCCCGCGCTCTACGCTCAGGCTGCCGGCTGATTTATTCTTTTGAATTGTAGCAAAATATGGTAGGTACATAAGCTCCGGTTTTTTGGGATAGCGCATGGCAAACGAAAACATTTATACTGAATATTTTTTATCGAATTAGAAAGCTACATTATTTTTTAAACATAGAGGCGAAGTATATTGATTTTAATTTTCTTTCGAAAAATTTTTTTTGAAAAACCTTTATATATAGCCAACTTTACACAATTGACCTCAAGCCAAAAGCTGCGAACAAAAATAGCTATTTAACTAATCGATTTCTGTAGGCGCTGCAATATACATACTGAAAATTCTACCAAATACCTAACTTAAGATATCCCAAATAACTTTTTTTAAGGAAAACACGCACATAATTCTTCAACAGACAATAAACAAAGTTTAAATAGCTTTTATTTAAATTAAATAGTCCAAAAAGAAGAATCTAAACTTTAAAATGAATTCAACCTATAAATTTTGAATATTACACAATTTTTGGGGTATAAAATCTTTCAAGAGATTTAGGTACGTAATAAATAACAGATAGCTTCAATATCTGCTTCGAAATTGCGTTGCATAGTTTGACCCAAAAAATATATTATTTACATACATACATTGCAAGTTAAACAAAAACTTGTAAAATAAACTTGAGAATTGGCTCAGAAAAATCGAATATGTGAAGTAATCAGAACATACACAAATTGCAAATCCCTTTCTTTTTGTAGGTCAGTCAAAATGAAAGTTTTCTCAATTCATCATCATAATTTCTGTCACGTGACGTCTACTGGTGGATACACGATACCTCTTTACAAGGTCTTGTTTTACAAAGTGAAGGAAGTTTCAGAGGTGTACCTACCTACACGTTCGTTATTATGAACAAAGTTTACTATGTTTACTATATTTTGTTACAAATTCATATTTGTTAATTTATTAACTATGCAATTTTTGTCATTTTATGTTTTGATATTGTAGCATTGTTCAGATTTATACTAAATGATTATCATTTTGTTTTTACGATTTAATATTTAATCATTTATTTAAATATACAATTTAATTAATTTAACTACAGCTATTTTAAGTTATTGTAATATTAAGATAATTATACTTTGCTTCAGCTAAGCTGAAATTTTAAGGATATTATAATTATAACTACAATTGTAATTGGTTTGGACTGACTTGTATCTTGTATTTTGATACCAATAAAATAATATGAATATATGAATATGGGTCCAGCTGCGGATTTCATGAACTAAAAATCAGCTGTTCCATACAAAACTGCAACTTGGACTCGACAAAAGGTATGACACGATTGTTTTTTTCTCGAATTTCGGTTTGGCCACATTTATTAAAAGTTGTTCACAATAATAGTCCGAATCACATCCTTTCGGCTTAGTACACCAGTTCTGGATAACCCTGTATATCTATAAATAAATAAATAAATATTAGGAACATCTTACACACGGTCTCTGACCCCAAACTAAGCATAGCTTGTGATATGGCTGCCAGAGACTGATATACTACATATACATATTTTAAATACATACTTATATAGATAGTATCTAAATAACACCCATCTGGACATATATTTTCATTGCGCGATTAGTCCCGTAGTATAAAAAATAATTAAGAATTCAATTAAACAGATGCAATGCTTACTGTTTGGAGAACTGCTTGTCATACTTAGGTTCTACTTTGAATAAGCTAAAAAAGTTGAAACTATTAGCAAATTCAAGCAGCAGTGCGTAGCACACACCATATAAATACAGGATAGAACATCCACAAATTACTACACACTTTTCAGCAAAACTCAGCGGATATGCAAGTTAAAATGACAAAGGGCAAGGCACATAGTTTATTTATTTATTTATTCACATAAGAAACACCAACAGTATATACATTAAATATTATCTAGAATTAACACTTTCACAAAAAACAGTATAGTTCTGATATATATACCCCTTATAGGTGTTTACAGCATTCTTTAAGAATAGGTAGAACAATGATGTAAAGTATTGTCACAGTGATAAAAATTTGAAATAACAAAATGAGATGTTTTAAGTTTGATACTTAAACAGATAAACAACATTATTTTGGTTACAATAGAAAATAGAAAATAACAGAACACTATCCATTAGTGTTGTGTTTACTTAAATAATTAAACAATTTGTTCTTAAACACATTTAAAGAATCGTGAAAGATGTCAAGATCACTCACGGAACCATTAAAGTCATTGTAGGTACGACACATTCTTGGTAATGGGGAGTTATAAGCTAAGTTTGTCTTCGCATGAGCAACATTAAGAATTTTAGAAATTCTACGACGTGGGTAATGGCCAGGAGTATTAAGGGAGATGTCTTTTAAGATTGTGGGAGAGTCGGTTACATTATGAATCAGTTTATATAGAAATGCAAGGTCTCTGATTTTTCTTCTGTTGCGCAAATTATTTATTTTGAAGAAGGACAAGCGGTTTGAGTATGGACTTCTATGCGAGATACCTGGACATGAAAAAGCCAAAGATCTAGTGAAGGCTCTCTGGATACTCTCGATGCGTTGCGAGTGTACCGCGTAGAAGGGGTTCCACACAACGCTCGAAAACTCCAGACAGCTGCGAACCATTGAGTTATACAGCAAGATTTTGGTACGACATGATTTGAATTTTTTTGTATTTCGCCGTACAAAGCCAAGTTGTTGTGCTGCCTTTTTAACTATCGAATCAATATGAGCTCTAAATGATAAATGGCTATCCATCAGTACTCCCAGATCTCGTATTTCTTGCACCTCCTGTAACAACTCATCATTAAGTGCATAGGTCGAATTTGTAGGGTTTTTTTTGCGGGTATATTTTATATAAAAACATTTTTTAACGTTAAGATGCATTTGGTTTTTGTTACACCATTCACTTATATTATTAATGTCACTTTGTACAAGATTAACATCAGTGTGACTGTTTATTGGCTTATAAATTTTTAGGTCATCCGCGAATAATTTGTATTGGCAGTGCTTTATACAAGTAGTAATATCATTTATGAAGATAGAAAAGAGAATAGGACCAAGGTGGGAACCCTGAGGAACACCGGAGTCCGCAATATACCTCTCCGATTCGAACCCATTGACAAAAACTACTAGTTCTCTTTTTGTAAGGTATGACCAAAACCATTTTAAAAAAGATCCATAAAAACCTATGCGTTCTAGCTTCTTTAGTAGTAGTATATGGCTAACTTTGTCGAATGCACTGCTAAAATCAGTATACACTGCGTCTATTTGACCACCCTTGTCTACTTCCTGAGTTAGTTCTGAAATAAATCCTACTAGATTAGTTTCTACAGAGCGACCTTTTACAAAACCGTGCTGATGTTGTGACAGGAGGCGAGAAGTATGTTGAGTTACTATGGGACACACTAGCGCTTCGAATAATTTGGAAAAACATGATAAAATTGAAATAGGCCTGTAGTTCTGCACGTTATTTATGTTGCCTTTCTTGTGAATAGGGACAATTTTCGCTTTTTTCCATTCGTCGGGAAATTCTCCCAAAGACAAGGAGCGATTAAATATAAGTAAAAGAGGAAGCGCCAGTGCAGGACCACAACGCTTGACTAATAGAGGTGGGATCCCATCTGGACCCGGTCCCTTATGAGTGTCTAGTTGCTTGATTTGTTTTAAGACTTCACGTTCCGTTAGGTTAACTTTGCCTATGCAATTGTGTGGTATATTACAATTTGGTGTACTATCATTAAGAGTCTCCGAGGCGTTGGAAGTGAAAGCATTTGAAAAATTTTTTGCTAGCAAATTTGCTATATCTTTCCCTGTACTAGCTACGCTATCACCCAAGTGCATTTCTGCGGGAAGTGATGACCTAGTCTTTTGTTTGTCCTTTACATAGCGCCAAAATTCTCTCGGATTTCTCGCAATGCTTTTTTCTGTTTTTTGAATATAATTTTTGTACAAGATGTCAAACAGCTTATGACTTCGCTCCCTTAAAATATTAAATTCAATTGAGTCACGAGGGTTTTTATATTTACGATATCTAGTTCTTATCTTTTCTTTTTCAGCAAGTAATTTTACCAATGATTTATTGAACCAAGGCGGATACAACTTTCTATTAAACTTATGCTTGGGAACGAAATTTTCAATACATTTTTTAATAATAGTGTAAAAAGAAGAGGTCATTTCATTTACTGTAGTACAGTCATCGAAAATTGCACACCAATCTATATCTCTTAGGTGTTCTGAAATACTACTAAAATCTGCTTTATAGAAATTGAATTCAGTGGTCGACTTAGGGCGTAAGAATTCAATTTCTTTGTTCGGAATAGTAAGTAAGATCGGGGGATGTTTGACATCAAGTTTGCTTAAATAGTCAGGGGGTGACACTAGAGAAATGTCAGGTATTGTACTCATAGCAAGATCCAATGTTCTGTCATCTTCGTTGCAGATGCTATTAAATTGATACATGTTGGATAGAGAAATGAAGTCAACCAGAGCATTGCCTAACAAGTTACCATAGTTCGACGGAGTTGTAAAATTGTTGCATTTGGACCATTTTATAAACGGTAGGTTAAAATCTCCAAGTATCACAACTTCATCTACCTGACCAACAAAATTATTTGCATTATCAAGAAAAACATTTAAAGTATCCAGTTTTACAGGAGGAGGTATGTAGACAGCACAGATAGCCACTTTTTTTACAGTTTTGCCCGTTCGCATTTCCACTAATACCCAAATATCTTCACAGCTTGATTCCCAGACTTGTATGCGGGTAGAAGCATAATTTCGAGAGACAGCTATTAACACGCCCCCTCCATCTTTCTTTACATTAGGACTAGAATCGGAACACACACGATCGCGCCGATACACTTCATATCGGGAGTCTATAATTTCGCTACTGTAAATGCTTGAATTTAACCAAGTTTCTGTGAATGCCAAAATGTCGTAAGAATTTAATAATACATTTTTTAAAATGTCATTTGTTTTTGTTCTCATGCCGCGAACATTTTGATAATATATAGAAGCCATTTTTATAGATTTAATACACAAATAATAAAGCTAATAAATAAAAAACAATCCTAACTCAGTTTTTGAACGAAAAGAAATTACTGTCCAATGAGCGTATTTGAATCGCAGCGCTAGTTTCATCTTTTCTTACATAGATCCGGCCGTCACGAACCCAGACAAACTTGTAACCCAACTCCTTCTTCTTTTTTCTAGCAGCGGCATGGATTGCCTTGTTGGTGGGACTTAAATGCTCGGAGACGAAAACGGGAACACTGTCACCACCAATTCCTAGGTGTTCCGAGCATAACTTGTCGCGAGAGTTGTTCTTATTGAACGTGTGAACTGCTGCGAGCACATTATCGCGCATAAGCCGGGACCGAAGCTTAAGAATTATCGTACGCGGTCTAGTGCTTTCCTTATTTAACTTGGCTACTCTCGAAGCATGGACGATGTCATTCTCAGAAATGCGGCACTCAATCTTTTTCGCAAGTTTGTCTATAATTTTGAGAACATTCTCGGAGCGGCTTTCAGGTATCCCATTTATCTCCACGTTGCACTCGCGCTGGTGCTGCTCCATCTGATTCAGTCGACCGGTGACACCCTTTTCCAGCTCAATGACCTTAGCAGTAAGCTCTTCATTACTTTTCTTAAGTTGGTCTATGATAGTGGTTTTCTCTTCCAGAGATTTTTTCAAATCTTCGTAACATGCGTTAAAAAACAACAGCGACTGTTCGAAAGAAGAAACCTTTCCACCAACATTCTGCATTTCCTTCGTTAGGCCTCTCATTGCTAGGGATATCTCTTCGCGTATGATGGTGCGGATATCTTTATCGCTTTTACTACTGTCCGGGTCGGGAATCTCGCAAGGAGCGTCACCAGAAGACGCGCGACGAATTTTAGACTTAGAGGCGTTGCGCTTAGTAACATTCTCCGAACCGCTCGGTGGGGCCGCGGATCTGACGGGCGTGTTGGTGTTATCCGTTTTCGGTCGTTTGCTCGAACAACCACAGCAGTTCCAATTAGTCTTCTTTTCCGGGGAAAATGTGTTAAAACGCTTCACAGTAATGTTGCAACATTCCAAATCAAACTTCATGTTGCAACTTGAGCAAACCATGAACTCTTTAGATTTTATTTTATTCTGACAACCTCCGCAAATCGACGACATCTTGCCTCTTTATATCTGTGGTGCAGCGATTTACTCCAGAATACGTAGCAGTAGTTATAGATCTCCACAGAATACGTATCAGTAGTCGTAAGACAGGCCGCCGGCACTCGAAGCTGCGACCAGACCCAGAATACGTAATAGTAGTAGTAACTCGCCACAGCATACGTATCAGTAGTCGCAGGATTTGCGTTTTGTGCGAAGACACAGTGCGACACGGATCCCGATGCCTTCCAACGTTCCAACTAAAAACTGTGTCGACACAGTGCACGTCCACGGCAGCAAAACACCCTCAGATGAACTAATATTATAGGGAATATTTCTTACAGAACGCGATTCCACGTTGATTAAATATTATTAATTGGTCACTTGTAATGTCCTTGTAATTTTTCAGCACTTTTGAAATATCAACTAACACTTTAAACAACAATTTAGAATTATTTTCGTTGTATAGAAATAATAACGTCTACCTTGCGTCGCACGAAAACCGGAGTTCAATAAACGGATAGCCAATGGGGCTGTTTTCTCGAATGAATTTCACGTATAATCCGCGCCACACAAGTCGGCGGATGGAAAGTTAGGCGCAGAACGCTGCGCAATAGGCAAAATATAGGTATGCGCAGGGGCCAGAGAGACAAGACGCCGCACGGGCACAACCGCCCGCCCACCTCATGCCTCCCGCGCGCACGCCCGTGCTTACTACTACGTCGCGCGGCGTCGGCATTGTGCGCACATGCGCAATAATTAGCAAATTACGGCGAAGTGTCATCTGCGTCTTACATCTCATCCGCCGACTTGTGTGGCGCTACCTATACTGGCAAGCACAGCATAGAACTTATTTATTTTATTAGATACAGATTTATTTATTTTGTTGTATTTGTAATGTGACTGATAATGTGTTTTTTAATTATTTGATGTTGTGTCTTTGATAATTTAATAATTTAATAGAACGTTTTTCACTTAGGTAAGTGGACTAAGGATAATTATATTTATACGTTACAGTTATTACACGATTTTAGAGAGCACGTGATTTTCCTGATTAGAACTATTATTTCGCTTTAGGCGCAGAATTCTAATAATGGCACATAGTTTTAAGAAAGTTCAATTTTACGAATGACCAATTCTATAAATGCCAAATTCTCACAATGTTCACTTCTAAGAATGCTCAATTCTCAAAATGGCAAAATAATTTCAAATGGAAAAAATCGGCCAAGTACGAGTCAGACTCGCGCACGGAGTGTTCCGTACAGCCCCCCGACCGCCTAAGCAATAGCAATCGTAATAGCAATCGTTTATGACTTCATTTTAGACATTTGGCACCGCCTATGTGACGTTAGCCATCAATTGCTTTGCGCGGATTGCGAAAGCAATCGTTGAATGAACAATTTTGATGGCTAACGTCACATAGGCGGTGCCAAATGTCTAAAATGAAGTCATAAACGATTGCTATTACGATTGCTATTGCTTAGGCGGTCGGGGGGCTGTATGGGAGCCCCCCCCTTAAATATTTATTTTATTTTAATTTTAATATTTATTATTGAAGGGAATATAAAACTAAATGTTCTGTGAAAATTTCAAGCAACCTGGTACCGTTATTAATATAGAGCGAAAAGCGTCTAAAAGTTCAGGTTTGTTGTATGGGAGCCCCCCTTAAATATTAATTTTATTTTGTTTTTAGTATTTGTTGTTATAGCGGCAACCGAAACATATCATCTGTGAAAATTTCAGCTGCCTAGCTATCATGGTTCATGAGATACAGCCCGGTGACAGAGAGACGGACAGACGGACATCAAAGTCTTAGTAATAGAGTCCCGTTTTTCCCTTTGGGTACGGAACCCTAAAAACACATTTTCATTTAAAAAAAACACCGGTAATGAAAGCACAACCTCTTTAGGGCAAAGGTAATAGGTTTGAAAAGAACAATTAACTCCGCATTGGCGATAAAAAACCAGCTGTTCCATGCACTTTGTCCATCATCAACGGACTTTTTTCATGGTATAGTTGATATTTCTCGCGGATTCGGCTCTGGTCGGTCCCATAGTAAAAGTTATAATGTCCTTAACTCGCAAACGGAGGTTGTTTTAGGTACCGGTAAGCCCTTACATGTATTTAAATTGTATTTTTTTTAGAAAATTCCTAATCAAAATTATGTTGCCACTTTGAGAATTGGGCATTCATAGAATTATGCTTTCGTAGAATTGAGCATTACTTGGGCATTATGAGAATTGGTTATTCTGCGCCTAACTCATTTAGATGTCTGCGGATACAGCACGATATTCTGTATAATCGCTGCAATATGTCGCAGCAACTAAACGCCTATATTCCAAACATAAAATCTTTTCTTCAAAAGTAACAAACATACAACGATCAAATCACAGGATTTGAAAAAATAACTAATATTTTTAATAAACATCGATATCGATGGACATCACTAGAGCATCGACAAAAATATCGACTATTACTACATCCCTAGTGCTTGTGTACGTATAGGTTTGAACCTCCCTCACCTCGACCCTACCCCCGCATCGTGCGATAGGGACAATTGCAGCTCAGAGCGATTTATACCTACAAAAAACATGGCGAGACAACGTTTCGTATTACGCTGTTTTCTTCTTCAAAAACTAGATCTATCAAGTATTTTTTTATGTCAAAATAAAAAAAAAATATGTGTTCATGATTCTATCATTTTATATTTTGTTAGATATTATTTAGTCTCTTCTGGTAGGTCTCTAAAGACGTCGGTAATAATGGTGTTTTTTTTTGTGATTTTGAAGGGTCATATTTTGCCTGATAATTAACTTATCAAGAAATAGAAAAGACAGAGTCTAAACAGCTAAATTTAATTTTATGACAAAAAATTGAAGCTCTATAAGTATTTTCCAGGAAGAAAACAGCGTAATACGTTTGTATGGAAAATTACAGACCACCGGGGCTCTTAACATTTTTATTTGCTTCGTCTTTATGTCTAGAAAATTGTTAATTTGGGTATGCGTTTTACAACTTAAAAAAACTTAGAAGTAAAGTCTCAGGATTGAACTGGGTAAAACATTTTTACAGAGAAATAAAAAGGACTTCATTGCTTTTTTAAATATTCTAAGCGCCACGTCGTGTAAATGTTTTACAGTTGGGTATTATTGGAATAGATGAAATACAAATCATCATCATATGAGCCGTATGACGTCTGCTGATGGACGAAAAGCCTCCCTTATAGATCCATGTTTCTCTAATTGAATTATTTGGAAGAGCATTGTATCCAGCGGGCTTCTGCAGGCTCAGTTAACAACGTTCTACGTAGGGCATGCAAAAACCGGATGGTTTTGGAAAACCGGTTTTTTCGGTTTTTTATTTAAAAAACCGGGGAAATCGAGTTTTTCGGGTTTTTCGGTTTTTTCTAGTAAATTACTGAAAATACTAGTAAATATAACAGTTTGTTTGTTTATGAGCCTGTACTGCCTCATTGTTGGGCAAAGGTCTCCTCTCGAGATTTCCAGTTTTGTCGGTCTTGTGCTGATGCCGCCAATTTGGATTAAATGTATTCAGTTCATCGCACTATCTAATAGAGGGTCTGCCACGAGGCCGCATCGAGTTGGGACTCCATTTGGTGGTGATTTTAGCCCAGAAGTTTTCCAGAAGTCTTCTGGCATTCGACTGATTTACCCGGTCCACTGCCACTTCAGTTTAGCGGCTGTGAAAGCTACATCTTTGATTTGAGTTCTGGAACGCAGTTCGGTGTTTACTCGCAGTACCTACTCGGTCTATTAGCCGGTCACCGAGAATACTGCGCTCCATCGCTCTTTGGCAAACCTTGAGCTTGGACTTTTGGACCTTAGTTAATGACCATGTTTGTACACCATAAGTCAAAATGTAATCGGAAGGCGTTTCTTCATATGTTCTTTCATGGCCCAACAGCTCTTCCAGGCGTTCTCTGTTCTTCTTGGTCTTGTCTCGCCTGGAAGGTGACTATTGGGCCAAGATAGATGTAATCGTGAACGTATATGTCTTCGCCATCGACAGTTACTTTGGTCTTTAATTAACATGTTCCGTATCCGCAAACCAACCTCAAGGCTTGCAGTGGTTAGGTTTTGTAGCATTGATTGTAGCTCTCTGACTGAGGAAGAGATACTAGCTGACGATATTGTCTGCAAAATGAAGGTTAGTTAACTATTTTTCACCGACATTAACACGCCATCCTTCCCAGCTTGCCGCCATCTTTCTGAAAACTTCTTCGAGGACGCCCGTGAATATTTTCTGGGACAGTGGGTCTCCCTATTTAACACATTTCTCTATTGCAAATGCTGGACCAGAAGATTGTAATTATATTGCAGCAGTACTTTGAGAATAGGTGAGGCGGAGAAGATTAACGTGAGTGATGCTATCAAATGCTTTTTGACCGACGAAACAGAGGAGGTACTCAATTCGACACGTATGTTCTATAATCTGGTTGATTGCGTGGAGATGGTCTGTAGTTTATATAGCCCGCGACGAAAACCGGCTTGTTCGGGTGGTTGTTCCATGTCTAGTCTTCCTGATACGCGATGTTCTATGATTTTGATGAAATAATAGTCATTATTTATATTTCTTTTGTTTTTTAATTTCAACAATCGAGCTTACTTTTATGTATAATTTACAAATATTAGACAAACGTGCAATATATACCACGCGTAGTTTTACTACGTAGCTTAGCAGAGACTGCCGGACTAATGTAGCGAAACAAAATGGCGGTGGTCGATAGCGTTTCGGTGAAGATGAGACAAAACGCGTCCCATTACGCTTATAACGCTACAGCGCAGCGCTCTGCCTATATCACGGTACTCGCTATGTAAAGACAGAGAGAGAGTGAGAACTTTCGCACTTGAATTTCATCCTTAGCACGTACGATATAGGTACATTAGACGTAATTTTTTAAATGGAAAAAAAGTATCTTAGTTCGCTTGGCTTATTATTTCTCTGTAGGTTAGAGCAACTAGATGACAATAATGTATTTTATTGCGAAGGGGAAAGTTAATATGCGAATTTAAAAAAAATGTAGAAAACACCGATAAACCCGAAAAAACCGGTTTTATAACTAGAAAAAACCGAGTTTCTAATGCGGTCGGTTATTCGGTTTTTTCGGTTTTCGGTTAACCGGTTTGCATGCCCTAGTTCTACGCTGAGTTTGTCACAACTTTTTTTAATCGACTTCCAAAAAGGGGGAGGTTCTATGATCGTGTGTATGTATTTTTTGTGTATGTTCATTGATAATTTCGCCAATTGTGGTCCCATTTAAATTTTACAGAAATAGGCAGAGCCGTTTTTGAAAAATCATCAATATTGTAAAAAGTTCGAGTGAAATTTTCGAATTTTGTACACGATAGAAGGCGGTTTTGCCATTTTTTGCGCAAAATAATTATTGATGAACAATTGCTCTAAAAAATACAATCAAACGGTGTCCAAATGTGTTTTCAATTAACTTTTTTTGAATATAACCTTATTTCACCAATAAAATCTTCAGCTATCACGTCATAGTAGGTGTAAAGCATGACCGTTATTTATGTGTGTCTGTCTGTGTATCCGCTAATATCTCCCAAACTACACAACAGATTATAGGTATAATGCGGTTTTCACTATCGTTTAGAACCAGGCGAAGTCAGGATTGGCATCTAGTTATGAAATATAACAAACAAAGTACAAAAGAAATCATTTTTTCTACTATCAAATCAAACAATATCTTAAATATCACAACAGACACAAAACATTATCTTAGCAAAACATACCACAACCGTGTCCTTTGTGAATTACACAATATTTCATCTCATAGCTACGGGCGGAATTTGCTGAAAACTTGGACAAAAAACTCGTGACGTCAATTCAAAGACTGTTTTTACGTTTTATTAGGCAAAGACCGGCGAAGACCAGCAAAAACGCCATATTTTATTCACACGGCCTCCTAACGATGCCTGCAGGCGTATTCAAAAATTCTAAGCTCCTACAATATTCTGAACTTTATCTTAAGTGTTTTTGAAGTAGGTATTATCTTTTTGAGTACGTCATTTTCTTTTATTTATTGCTTGTCTCGAGCTCGATTTTGTAAAGCGTTGAGATGTTGATCACAGTTTTGTATAAGACTAATCAGTATCTACTGTATGATACGTCAACATTGTTCAGTAATAAAAATAAAAAAAAAATAAAAAAGCTTTTATTTTCCTTAAAAAGATTTACAATTTTGCAAAATTATAATATTAACTAGGTATCTAAGTATAAGGACCGCCAGTAGCGGTAAAAGCCTCCTCCAACTGTTTCCATTCTTCTCTCTTCCGCGCAATTCTAGACCAGAGCTTCCCGGCAACTTTCACAATGTCGTCATGCCATCTTTGGTAAGGTCTGCCTGCCTTGCGTTTGATGCCTCTAGGGACCCAGTTTGTAACGATTTGTGTCCACCTTTTTGGCTCTAGTCTTTGTATATGACCAGCCCATTTCCATTTCAATTTCATTTTTTCTCTAATGACATCTCTAGCTTTAGTTTTGTTCCTAATCGTGGTGGCCTTTACTCTGTCCCTTAGTTTAAGGTTCATAAAACTTCTTTCTATGCTTCTCTGACAGACTCTAAGTTTTTCCATTTGCTTCTTGGTGAGTGGCCAGGTTCGACAAGCATAGGTAAGGCATGGTATTAGACAGATGTTCATTGCTTTTGATTTTAGTTTTATTGGTAGAGTTCCTTTAAAAATTTCTTTCATTGCCCAGTACTTATTCCATGTGTTCTTAATCCTTCTGCTTATTTCTTTTTCTGTACATGATTTAAATGAAATAAGGTGGCCTAAATAAATGTAGTCTTCTACGTACTCTAGCGGCAGAGAATTAACTTTAATTGGTACTTCGATGTTGTTTGTCATAACTTTCGTTTTATCTTGATTTATTTCTAGGCCTATAATTTTGCTCTGATGACTGAGGGACTCTACCATTACTTGTAGTTCTTCTGGTTTATCCGATTCTAATACTAAATCATCGGCGAATCTTAAGTGGGTAAGATATGATCCGTCAATCTTTAATCCCATATTTATCCAATTCAATTGCCTGAATACATACTCTAGAATAATTAGAAAAATTTTTGGAGACAACGGATCACCCTGTTTGACCCCCCGTTGTATCTGAAAGGTTTCTCCCGCTCTATCTAGCCGAACTCTAGCTGTACTGTTCTTGTATATCTCTTTAATTAACTCTATATATTCATAATTAACCCCCTGATCTGCCATGGACTTCCATATTGCATTATGTGATATAGAGTCGAATGCCTTTGAGTAGTCAATAAATGCAATATATAAAGGTTTATTGTATTCCGCATATTTTTCCATAATTTGTTTCAGTGTGTGAATATGATCGATGGTAGAGTATTGCTTTCTGAATCCTGCTTGTTCGACGGGTTGGTTTTCCTCTACAATTTTCGAGACTCTACAAAGCAAGACTGATGCAAAAATTTTGTAGAAACAAGACATTAAGCTGATTGGTCTGTAGTTTGTAATAAGTTTTGGGTCTCCTTTCTTGTACAAGAGAATGATTTCTGAACATAGCCATTCTTTTGGTATTCTTTTCTGTTGTAGTATTAGGTTAAATAGAGCAGTGAGTGGGGTGATTAATTTATCTTTTCCTGCTAAGATCATATCGTTTGTAAAGCCATCTGGACCAGGACTTTTTTCAGTTTTCAGTTTTTTAATAGCGAATTCAATTTCACTTTCCAAAAATGGTAGAATAGGTTCGTAGTTTCTTGTAGAGTTAGTACTTATTTCTTCTTCGTGTGTAGGAGATTTGTAAAGGTCCCTATAAAATTGTGTAGCTATTTTCAAAAGTTCATCTCTCGTTGTTACCACATTTCCTGATGTATTACATAAATGGGTCATGAGCTGTTTAGTATTGTTAATTTTCTTGTAAGCTTTTTTTACTCCACCAGTTTTTTCTAGCAGTGCATGTAGAGTTTTTAACCTGTGTTTTTTTAAATTTAGTTGTATTTCCTTGTTTATTTGTCGGTATAATCTTGTAAGTTGAAGTTTTTCTTGTTTTGTTTTTTCCTTTTTGTGTTTTAATTCTTCTCTCTGTTTTTTAAGCTCTATTACGTCTTCTGTTATTATTTCTAAAACTTTCGTTTTTTGTTTTGGTGTTTTTATGCATTGCGAGCAATCCAATAGAAGGTTTGTAAATGTTTTGTAGAAAGTTTCCACTGTTTCATCTATGGATGTTACACAAGTATACTCTTTTTCGAATTTTTCAAAGTTGATGGTAGAGCTTTGTGGGCTCGGTCGGTATTGTGTCCTCCATTGTTTCTTGTTAGTAGTTAATGTAATTCTCACCATTCGGTGGTCGCTAAAATGAATCAAGTTACTTAAAACCTCCAAATTTTCTACATTTCCTGTTATATTAGTAGCTATGAAGTCTATTTCGTTTTTATCTCTTCCATTTGGTGATAGCCAAGTCCATCTTAGGTCGTCAGGTTTTTTAAATAAAGTGTTTGCTATGTTTAGTTTTTGTTGGTGGCAGAAGTCTATAAACATTTGTCCTCTTTTGGTTCTTTTACCATAGCCATACTTTCCCATTACTAAATGTTCACCTACTTTTGCATGGCCTATTTGGGCATTCATATCCCCCATAAATATAACGTTTTTAATAGATTTCACTTTTTCCATAGCCTGCTCTACATCACTATAGAATTTTTTTATTTCTATTTCATCAGATCTTTCCGTGGGTGCATAAACTTGAACTAATGAATACAATTTGGTCTCAATTTCTGTCTGTAGAATTGCTATCCTTTCTGATATTGCAATAAAATCTTTTATTTTAATGTTATTTTGTTTTTTGACCAGAAAACCAATTCCTTTCTCTCCTTTTTTCAGTCCATAGTAACATAATATATAATTTCCTCTATCTTCTATTTTATAACCTTCTCTTCTCGCTTCTGCGATACCAATTATATCCCATTTAATAGTCGATATTGCATATTCCATCTCTATGACTCTTTTTTCGCTTGCTAGTGAACGACAGTTAAATGTAGCTATATAGAATTTTTGCTTAGTTGAAGGGTGGTAGTCTACTGCCCCCGCGGTGACCGGCCGTTCTGGGGGAGGTTTTTTAAAAATTTTATTTTTCTGATTGTTATCGATATTTGGCGCAGTGATGCCAATGGAGTTCTGGAGGGGCTTTTTTCGCTGCTATTCTTCAGACAAATCTTCACATATATATGTGGTAGGTGTGACTCAATCGGTTTTTGTAGGTATTTAGTCATAGAGTTCTGAGTTTTCTCATATTTATCAGTCTTTGTTTTCTTAGCTGCTTGATATACCGGTATGTTTATAAGTCGATTATTTTTTTCAATATGTGGTGGTACATAAGAATCTCCCTTCTGATTTGGTGGAGTGATATGTAGCTCTCTTTTCTTGCTATTTCTAGGCACATTCATGCCGGCTGCAGGTTCTTGAATTATTAAGCGGTCATATCGTAAAAATGCAATTTTTCCTTGTTCTCTCTCACTTTTCAGCTGATTCTGGAGCTCTTTTCTTTTTTCTAATATCTGTGGAGGGTAATCTTCTTTCATATAAATGGTTCCACCTTTCAAGAAATGTTTGTTTTTGAGAATAGCGATTTTTTGGCCTAATGTTGCCAGCGTTACTATTATAGGTCTTATTTTGTCGTTTGCTTTTTTACCAATTCTTCGTATAATTTCTAAATCATTTTTCTGGCATTGTATTTTTATTTGTTTATTAATGATACCCAAAATTTTGGATTCTAGCGCTTCATACGATTTTTCACCTTCTTCTACACCAAATAATATGATGTTCCTGCAGCGTATATGTTTTTCTATCTCCAAAATGCGTTGATTGTTTTTGATTTCATTCGACTTAATTTTTTCTATTTCTTCACATATGTGGCCAAGGCGCTGGTCAATATGATTAATTATATTTGTTGTGATACTTGTTTCCATTTTTTGCAGAGACTTTTCAGAGTCTTTAGCAATATCCATTCTTAGTTCTTTTAATACTTTTTCAATATTATCCATTTGTGCTGCCCTCTATTAAAACTCTTGCGTACCAGTAAACGACGCTTTAACGTATCGGTTCAATCCCTTGGTTCAAACTTCAATAAGTTGAGTACTTTTCGATAGATGGCGCTGTTGCTATATTCTGTTTCCTCGAATTACGTTACAGTGTTTTGGTGCATTCTTCAATAAATGTTAGTGAGTGAGATCGACATTTAGTTACCTGTTATTTGGATAGATGGCGCTCTTTTCACCTTTTCTTTTTAACGAGACGTTTATATTGGGAAATATGAAATTTTTAGGTTATTTTCTCACAATTTTTCCAAAAACTACTATTTTCGCCGTTGCAATTAGTCACTTTTGTTTTGAAGGGTTGTTTTTGTCCAATTTTAGTTCTAGATAACAAATTAACTTGCAATATAATGTCCAAATTGTATTTGCTTTGTTCACACTATAACTTGTATTTTTACACTTTTCAGTTTTATTAATCACTGTTTTGACTTATACTAGTCAAGTATTTCAAAATCGCCGAGAGATAGAACACTTTCTCAAGATAAAACCTTGTTTAATTTGATTGATTTTAATTTTTAAATGCGGAGTGACGTTTACTTTGTGTTTACTTCACTGCGCCCTCTAGCGGAAAAAAAATTGTTCAGTAATACGAGTACATAATTATAGGTATATACCCTTTACAAAAATATGTGGGCTTTGGCATAATTAGGTTACATCCTATGTATCGAATAAAATCGAACGAGATACTTATAAGACCTCAATACGGTTTCCAACATCGTTTGTGATCTTTGTGTTAACTGTTAAGACTAGCATTCTTAGGTAAATTCAAGTATTATAATTATAATAAGTTGCCCTGTCAAGAATACATAATATGGCAATAGGTGAACTTTGAGTAAAGGAAATATCTTTGCTTAAAAAATGGGATCGTTACACTGTTGGTAGGTACTTACTATTGGCTATATCGCGAAACGTGGAAAGAAGCGGGGGAGACCTTTGTCTATCAGTAGAACAGCTTAGGTTTAATTAATAAAAAAAAAAAGAAAATATACATATTCCTAAAAGTATCATTTTGTTGTTTCAGTGCAGCATGAGGCGCGATGTACGGTAACACGAGTGAGGCGGAGGGCGACGTGAGCGACGACACCACGCACGCGCTCGCCACGCTGCTGGCGCTCTACGTGCTCGTCTGTGTCACCGGCATCGTGGGTCAGTACACTACTGTGCTCGTTGTAACAGTGATGTAGCCAAAGCGGCGCGACGCAACGCGAGCGACGAGACACGCTGCTGGCGCTCTACGTGCTCGTCTGTGTCACCGGCATCGTGGGTCAGTACACTACTGTGCTCGTTGTAACAGTGATGTAGCCAAAGCGGCGCGACGCAACGCGAGCGACGAGACACGCTGCTGGCGCTCTACGTACTCGTCTGTGTCACCGGCATCGTGGGTCAGTACACTACTGTGCTCGTTGTAACAGTGATGTAGCCAAAGCGGCGCGACGCAACGCGAGCGACGAGACACGCTGCTGGCGCTCTACGTACTCGTCTGTGTCACCGGCATCGTGGGTCAGTACACTACTGTGCTCGTTGTAACAGCGATGTAGCCAAAGCGGCGCGACGCAACGCGAGCGACGAGACACGCTGTTGGCGCTCTACGTACTCGTCTGTGTCACCGGCATCGTGGGTCAGTACACTACTGTGCTCGTTGTAACAGTGATGTAGCCAAAGTGGCGCGACGCAACGCGAGCGACGAGACACGCTGCTGGCGCTCTACGTACTCGTCTGTGTCACCGGCATCGTGGGTCAGTACACTACTGTGCTCGTTGTAACAGTGATGTAGCCAAAGTGGCGCGACGCAACGCGAGCGACGAGACACGCTGCTGGCGCTTTACATGCTTGTCTGTGTCACCGGCATCGTGAGTCAATGCACTACTGTGCTCAGTGCAATAGTGATGTAGCCACAAGGCGCGAAGCGACGTGAGCCACGAGACACGCTGCTGGCGCTCTACGCAATCGTCGGTATCACCGGCTTCGTGGGTCAGTGCACTGCTGTGCTCATTGTAACAGTGATAGAGTTACAAGACGCCAGGTGACGCGAGAGACGAAACACGCTGCTGGCGCTCTACGTACTCGTCTGTGTCACTGGCGTCAGTACGGCTGAGTCAGTCAGAATAGCTGATCACGGTAAATTACAGTGATGTACATTGTACATGTAGCCACATTGACGCGAGGCGGACGCGTCGTGAGCGACGAGTTCTTTAAATTTTGAGATGGCGTTTGTCACGTCTTGCATCTTTTGATACGCACTTAATCTCAAAGAAAAAAAAAGGTTAAACTTTCTTTTAGGTAAGTATTTTAGCCTGAAGAGATCCAAGCTAAGTATTTTGCTAGATAGATACGCTCATAGAATTAGAACCACTTTAGTTAGCGTATCCATAGAATTAGAACTACTTTAGTTCTAATTCTATGGATACGCTTATATGAATTGACATTAGATGTAGTCAGCAAACAACAGGTAAGTATATAGAATTAGTACAGGTATACTACAACAAAATATTGTTCCTTGAGTGTGAACTAGTTTCCAAAACACGGGTTCCCTACACTTAGTTTGACAGCTAGAGCCTCTGAAAACTTGATGTGCTTTCGTAAATAAATACTTTTTGATTTTATTTTAGTTTGAATTTGAATATAGGTAGGTATCTAGTAAGTATCAGATCCAACAAATTAAACTTTTCTTTCTAGTCAAAACTTTAGGGACCACTGTTCTGAAATTTCAACGTATCATACTTTTCAACCAGAAAAAAATGAGTACAAGTAAATTCAACTTCAAGAAAAGTATCCCCGAGCTAGTTCACCGTTCATACAATTTCATGTAATTTCACTTCAAAATCATATCATATTACTTTCAGCGGAGCATGTACGAGCGAGGAGGAACTCTCGAGTTTTCTTCGTTCCTAAGGAGGGTTATCATAATATGACTAGGGGTTGTCTTGAGATCTTAGGATTTTTGAGCTTGTCTCTCTCTCTTAAATATTTGTTTTATTCTGTTTTTAGTATTTGTTGTTCTAGTGGCAACAGTAATGCATCTTAGGTGAAAATTTCAGCTTTCTAGCAAACGGTTCATCATATACAGCCCGATGACAGACGGATAGACGGACATCGGAGTCTTAGTAATAGGGTCCCGTTTATACGGTTTTTTTTTTGGGTACGCTACCTATAAAATTTAAATATCGTGAAAAAATAAATTTTAAGACTTTTTAGTGGAAAGCTTTTTCATTGTACTTTTTAATTTTCTATCTCGTGACCCTATTCCTGAGTCCACTTTGGTATTCTCAAAGCTCGTGCGACTCGAAGAACTAAATTGCTTGTCTTCCTTTAAAGTTCAAGACGGTGTTGTGATTTCAAAGCGAGATTGTATATTTAGAGTCAAATGAAAATTAATTTACACGCGCGTTTAATTTGTTCCATAAAATTTATGTATTCACGGCGCTGAGCTAGAGAGCTTTGAAGTTCAAATGTTCGATAAATGCCTATCGTATTTATGATCCGTATTTCGGTTTTTTTCATAGCTTATGTGTAAGCTAAATAAATTAGTAATTATTTATGTATCTGAGTGTAGTGATAATTTGAAGCGTTGGGTACTATACGAGTTTTTTTTAAAAGGGGCAACTAATTGTTCATGATCGACGTAAAATATTTCTAATCTCATGCATGACCATCTGCTTTGTGAAAATGATTGAATTGTGTGCTAAAACCACACACTTAAACGACTACTACTCAAAGCAATTGGATCATCGGCAGACCTTTGAGGGTTTGACGATAATCAAAATGCTCAAGCCCACTGCCTGCATTTGGCAGCGTGCCCAGCATGCTGGCCACGCTGTATGGCAAATGGCTGTATAAATAGTTTTAGCTTAAGTAAGTATACGTATAGCCAAATAAACATCAGCATTTTGGTCACGAGTCGCGTCCACCAAATGCTCAGAAAGATTTTTGGAAATAAGATGAGCTCCCGTCCCCTACGGACCCAATATCTCAACGCCAAACAGCTCAAATATGCAACCAGTGCCGAGGTTAGCATGTTTGCGCCGTATGTGCTGCTCCGGCGAGTTTTGATGACTCATGAGTCATAATCTCTTTTTAACCGACATCCAAAAAGGAGGAGGTTCTATGTTCGTGTGTATGGATCTTTTTTTTGTGTATGTTAATCGATAATTTCGCGAATTGTGAACCGAATCAAAAAAATCTTTTTTAGTTCGAAAGGGTATACTCCCGAAGTGGTCCCATTGAAATTTTACAGAAATCAACTGAGCCGTTTTTGATAAATCAACAATAATGTAAACAATTCGAGCGAAATATTCGAATTTTGTACACGATGAAAGGCGGTTTTGCCATTTTTTACGAAAAATAATTATTAAGACTCAGTTTGTTGTGGGCAGGTAATGTGAGCCTGATGGCAGCGCTGGCGTCCGGCGGCGCCGCCCGCCTGCGCACGCCGCAGATGCTGAGCGCGTGTGCGGCCGACCTGCTCGTGTGCGCGGCCAGCGCGCCCATCGCGGCCACCCGCGCCGCCAGGATACACCACCTGCCGTGCCACCTCACTTATTACATCGAAGTGAGTATAGTTGGCCAGGGCCAGATTTAGACGTGTGCAGGCTTCGGGGCAGTTGGAGTTGGAGTCACAAATAGAGGGATAAGTACATATGTATATATTACCTACCTACGCGGTAAAGGTCGCCAGATTCTGGTCCCAAAATATTTAACCCGTGTATATAAAATGTATAAAAAATTATATAATATACAAAAAAAAATATTTAAAAAAGAAATATAACACGAGATGAATGAATGACCTATACCTACTCCTTCATGATGAGTAGTAAATTCCATGTAGGTACTTGTCAGGACGATTTGGATTTTGATATTTTACTGATTGCCTGATAAGATTAAGAATAATATTTTTACAAAACATTTTAGAGTTTAGATAAAAGTAAACAGCGAAACAATCAAAAAAAATTTTTTTTTGCCAGTGCTTGTTAGTTGGTATTTGAAAGTTTTTTTCGAAATATGTTGTGGTCCCTCTATTGTGGAGGCCCCGGGGCAGTAGACCTGGTTGCCTTCCCCTAAATCCAGCCCTGATAATTTGGTTACTCCCTTTGGTTTACTCCCGCCAAGTCACTGAGACGCAGAAAATGCTCACCACCAGTACAGCTATAGATGTATACTTTCTTACATCCATAAATGCAGCCCGTCCGTTTGTATGCTCAACGCGCCGCCCACCATATATACATACGCCCGAGCTACAAAATAATAAAATCTTTCGACAGCTTGCAGTTAGGTACGTTGGGCGTTCTGAGGCTCCCATGTTGATAACGCTAAAATCAAGGGTTTTCCTTACTAATATTATGTTTTTCTATACAATTGTTGTTGCAAGATATAATAATAGATTAGCGATTAGATAATATATCTAATGATTCTTTCAAATATTCCAGTCGTTCCCCGTGGCGGCGAGTACGCTGTCCCTGGTAGCGATCGCCGCGGACCGCTGCGGCGTCGTACGGCGCGGCGGCACCTCCATGTGCGCGCGTCCGCTTGTGGCTGTGTTCGTTGTATGGATCATGGCGTTTTTGCTTAGTAAGTTGCTAAACCTAATTCTCATTTTCTGAAATGTTCAGTAGCTGACAGAGTTTCTTAAGTCTAAAATAATGTTATTCTTTTTTCCAGGTGCAGCAGCTATCACAACGACATGCCTACACTGTCCCCCGCTAGCCGTAATACACGCCCTGCTAACGTACTGCTTCCCTGTGTTAGCGGTGGCCAAGTGCCACTGGACAGTGCGAGTGAAGCTGACAGCGCTGTCGCTAACGGCGCGTGCAGCGCACGGCGAGCTGCCGCTGCCCGTGCCGCTGATGCGACGACCCACGCACGTCATTATAGTGGCTGGCGTCGGCCCGCGCGAACGGAGAGACGCCGTCGACGTCGGCGACGTGAGATCCAAGAAGAAGCTGCAGCCGAGTTTGCTAGGACCTCAGCCGCAAACGTCGACGTTACGATCGCGGCGGCGACTCGGCAACGTGCTGATGGGTATAGCGGCTATCTTCGCAGCGTGCTGGTGTCCGCATGCGGCGCTGGCCGTGCTGGGCGCGTGTGGCGTGCGCGTGCCGCGGCCAGCGCAGCAGTACGCGCTGCTGCTCGGCCACGCGCACTCTGCTCTGAACGCCGTGGCCTACTGGGCACTGAACCGGCACGCGCTGACGGCGGCCTGCGCGGCCTGGCGCTTGCCCCAGCTGCGCGTGCGCGAGGAGCGTCCCTCCAGCACCAACGAGGCAGCGCTCGGCGCCTTCCACCCGCGGCTCGCGCGCCCGGCGCCCTCCCCGCGCCCGCCCCCCTCCAGCTTCCTCTACTGATGTCCGCCTATCTTCTAAGCTCTGTCGATCTGTGATTCCTGTCTCTCAGTGCCTCTATGTGCGCCCCCGCTCGGGGACGCCGCTGTTTCGTCGTTATAAACGTGGTTGTTTGAGATTTTATGGAGAATAATATCCGTGAAGCAATAAAGTGTATGAAACACTAACTTGGGTTTTATTGCTGTCGATGACGGCGTGAGCGCGATGACGACTCGTTTGTGCGGAGGAGCGAGTGTGATTTACACTCGGTTTTGCACTGTTGTTGCTTATTTATTATTCTAAGTTATGGCGCAAATAACAACGAGACGAACTTTACTATCGTTTGAGTTATGTAGAGGTATTGTAGCAACAATTAGAGGTGGAACTGGTAGGTAGATCTGGCTCTCGCTTATTTATGTAAACATGCATAAAACCTAAAAAAACTTGATTAACTTTATTCAAAAAATAAATTATTTCTGCGTGTACAGGAAGGAATTGAGCTAATGTAAAGTTATATGAATACATCACCGCCACCTAATAAATTCAACCTTCGTCTCCGCATAATTCCGAGTTCTTATACGAGAGAACAATTTCCACCAATTTGCGCCGACCTAACTTGCTGGCAACTTGACACAGTTCAAATTATAATAAATCAACGTATAATTTTGTCTATATCAGGCCTAAGCAATTATGTCTGTAGATAGGAATATTTATAGGTTCAGGATTATTCAAGTAACCGTGATAATCGAAATATTTCAGTAGAAATATTTCCACCAACTCGTAACTGGGCCAGCAATATGGCTCAAACGGCCTACGAAAATGTATCACGTCATATAAACGATTTTCCGATTTTCGTGCGAATTTGAAATACCGTATTTCACAAGCATATAAGTCATATATGATTGGTATTGAGGAGCATTTGCAGCAGCATCCGCAGCACTTCTGGAGGCATATTCACAGTCTAAGGTCGAAAGGTGGTTTTGAGCCCGAGGTTTCATACAAGGGCACTACGTACACTGGGGTAAAAGCGGCCGAAGCGTTTGCAGACTATTTCTCTAGTGTCTTCTTGAACGACGAATCAGAGTTAAATGTGGATTGGGATAATGAACCCAGCGGGAATAGCAATTATGTTAGTATACCTGGTGTAACTCCTGAAGACGTTTTACGTGGCATTAATAAGCTAAAAACGAATAGTTCACCAGGACCAGATAATTTGCCTAGTTTTGTCCTCAAGATGGGTAAAAAACATTTTGTTCTTCCGCTGTACCACATTTTAAATCTATCGCTTAAAAATGAGAAGTACCCCGCCCAGTGGAAAAAATCTAGAGTGACTCCCATCCCTAAAAGCAGCAAAAAGACCTTAGTAGAGGAATACCGCCCGGTAGCGATACTGTGTGCACCGGCTAAGGTATTTGAGTATATATTGCACAGCGAAATATATAGGCAGGTGAAAATGCAAATAGGTGAAGAGCAACACGGTTTTAGACCGGGCCGCTCTGTGAACACAAACCTGTTGTGCTTGGTAGATTTTATCTCCGGGGCATTGGATCGGGGATCGCAAGTAGACGTGATATATTTTGACTTCCAGAAAGCTTTTGACAAAATAAATATCGATATCTTGTTGCGTAAGCTCTCGACATCTTTTGGTTTTGCTCCTGGCTTATCGAACTTTTGTTCAGACCTCATGAGTGATCGGCAGCAATACGTGAGACATGGAACGTATGAATCAGGTCCTTATCATACCAGATCAGGAGTAAGTCAGGGATCGGTAACGGGCCCATTGTATTTCCAAATGATGTTACACGACTTACCGAAAGTATTATCAACTGCTCAGTGTCTATTGTACGCGGACGACCTCAAGCTCTATCATGAAATAAAATCAGCTGAGGATTGTCTTAGCTTACAGGAAGATATTAATAGTATTTTTGAATGGAGCATTAAAAACAAAATGACATTTAATATTAAAAAATGTAATATCATGACCTTTGACCGCAAAAAAAGTGCTATTCATTATAATTATCGGTTGAATGACTCGGTCATGAATAGAGTACACACGGTCAAAGACTTGGGAGTAATATTTGATCGGGGATTAACCTTTAATGACCATGTATCAGATCTCGCTAAGGAAGCTTATCGTCGACTGGGTTTCATTATAAGAAATTCAAGGGATTTTGAAAATCCACTAGTTGTAGAAACCTTATATAAATCCCTAGTTAGGAGTAAATTAGAGTCCAGCGCATGCGTATGGAACCCCCATCATGTTACGTATACACGAATGCTAGAGAAGGTCCAAAAAGCCTTTTTAAGAGCCCTGTATAAGAAGCGGTACGGGTATTACCCATTCTTGTACCCTACTAAATTCTTGCTCGGCCAGCTAGGCTACAACTCACTAGAAGTGAGGAGGATAAGAGACCAGCTCATCATATGTTGTAAGGTGCTCAGGGGGTCTGTGGACAGCATAGAGTTGCATGACCTGCTGTGTGCTTTATTCGTGCCCGATGAGCCAGGTGTGCCGGTGAATAGGCGTGGCCGGTTGCCGGACCTGCTCCACGTAGAGCCATGTCGTACCGTGGCGCGTTCCATGTCTCCGTTGATACGAACGCGCAGACACTTCAATACACTCCTGGCCGTCAACACCTTAGAGAAATAACGTACTAGAGGGAGTACTAAATTTTGCTCAAATAGAAACTGTGTAACAGCTGTCTTATTCATATCTGGTTATACAGCATACGCAAGAGTGGATGAAACAAAACAAAACGCAACGTCTGCCGCCTAACGTCAAAATCACAAGTTGGAATGTCAAAATGGTTAAAAGTTGGTTCTAATTTGTACAGAATAAATAATAGTATAAGTATAGTGCTACTAAATCAAAAATAATACATAACGGAGCTGCGATCTTCTTTGTGAAGATCAACTGTCAGTGGTTGCGTGGCTATGGTTTGTCAACACCGAATGCCGGTTGTCGAGTTTTAATACAATTTATTAGAAATAACTGTTTCAAAGTGCTAAAACTATGTAAATTTGTATAAATTCTTTATGAATGGTGTATTTTATATCAAATGGCGTGTCTTATAAAAGGGTGCACATCGCATTCATCCCAAAAAAATAATAAGAATGAATTAGTGACTTTTCATCGGTGAGTTTTGTTGGAATATATAGGTACACTTTTTGTGATTTAAAAACAGCTACGTCTAACAGAAATTGTTTTAAATTATATTATTACGAGATTTTACATACATTTTGGAATAATTTGTGTAATTTTCATTCAATATTTTACAAAAAATAATAGTTCAGGTTATCACGTCATAGTGCTGTGGTAAAATGACTGTATCGATGTTTTTTTGATTATACTTACACTACTTTTTAGGGTTCCGTACCCAAAGGGAAAAACGGGACCCTATTACTAAGACTTCGATGTCCGTCTTTCCGTCTGTCTGTCTGTCACCGGGCTGTATCTCATGAACTATGATAGCTAGGCAGCTGAAATTTTCACAGATGATGTATTTCGGTTGCCGCTATAACAACAAATACGATAAACTAAAAACAAAATAAAATAAATATTTAAGGGGGGCTCCCATACCTACAACAAACCTGAATTTTTAGACGTTTTTCGCTCTATATTAATAATGGTACCAGGTAGATGCTTGAAATTTTCACAGAACATTTAGTTTTATATTTTCTTCAATAATAAATAATAAAATTAAAATAAAATAAATATTTAAGGGGGGCTCCCATACAGTACGGAACCCTCCGTGCGCGAGTCTGACTCGTACTTGGCCGATTTTTGTTTTAGATTTCCCAGAGATGAAGTAGTTAAAAATCAATGGATTACACTAATTTCAAGACCAAACTGGACACCAAAACCACACAGCCACATTTGTTCTTTTCATTTTTCGGAAGATTGCTTTGTGGGTGAAAATATTAAACATCGACGTCTAAAACCAAATGATGTACCTACATTAAAACTAAATCAAACAATATTTCACTTCGAAGCAACTCCTCAAAAATGTAAGGTAGGTACCTACATTATTGTTATTACAGGTATCACACTGTAGAGTGAGAGCTTTGTCGAAACTATTCTGATATGTAAATGTATAATAATGACATGATTTATACAAATTATTGTAGGCGTGCGAGTTGAATGCAGAGCTTAGGAATGCGAATGTCTCCCCCCGCTATCCGCACGCCCAACCCGCCCAGGCGCGTGAGGTGGGGCGTGCGGATAGCGGGGGGAGATGCTCCCGCTCTTTACCTCAGACCCCGACTGCATTCAACTCGCGCGCTATCTGTAGGTATGAATGTCAGACTGATAGATGATCTACAGCCCAAGCAGCTGAATATATAATCTTGAAATGATTCAGATAATTATTTTCAACAATGATGAAATATAGATCAGAACACTCCCGATTGATTTACCTTTAAATGAATTAATTAATGTCAGTTTATCTGTTCGGGAACTACAATGCCACAGATAGACACATAGACACGTAAACTTAAAACACCCCATCATTTTTGCGACGTTAAAATAAATATATTTTCTTATCGATATTTTAATCGACTCAGTTACAACACTAGCATGTTGCTTATGGCATGACAATCTCATGTCACCTCCGATAGCTCAATCCTAGTTTGTGATACCCTTCGAAATTACGTAAGTTCGAGTATATGTACATCTTTTTCTAACACCTTTTAAATTTCATAATTAAAATGAGACAAAGAGATGTATTCTCTTGCTATTTTAGTACTCCTTCTTGTACTGGTCATTATTCTATGGTCAACACCGAATTTGATTTAATGTTTGACAATTGGAACAATGTATTATCTACCTTTTTGACATATTGCGAAAATTTGACCGACCAATGGGACAGGTGCCGTCGAATAGACGGCACAATTGAAATTTTAGAAATTGTATGACATTTTGTATTGATATTTTTAATCTTGACATTTTTGACATATTTTAGCATTGTATTGTAATAGTATTAATAATAATGGTATCTTTTTTAAATTAATTCTATTTTCGATTTGTTTCTAATAATTCTTATGAGGTATATGTAAATGGTGTGAATCGTTTATATCTCAATAAACAATTAAACAATTAAACGAAAATTGACCAATGTTCAACGTTAAGACATGGTTAAGACTATCAAAAGCTGATTACAGAACTCGATTAGGTATTTTAATAATAGTAGTGAAATTATGTATTTTACTAACAGCGAAGTAAGGTAAATGACTGGTAGCGCTCGTAGCGTAGTTTGACTAGGTGTTTGTCAGCGATCACCGAAATTAAGCAACTTTCTGCCGTCGCATCCCCGCTACAGACAGATCGCCTGCGCTGCTTTCCCGCGAATGCACGCGCGCACAGTGTTAGAACTACGTCCCCCGACGCGTCATCTTCCGCGGTCCTGTCCGCGAGACTATAAAGCCTTGTATTTACCTTTTGTGTGATTAAAGACAATTTGAACATAAATACCGGACTTTATATTTGTCTATTTTACCAATTAATTTAATATTATTTTGTGATAATTTTTTAGACGACACTGTTTCTAGTAGCATTGTTAGTAAAAACGTGAAAAAAAAATTAAACCGGACGAGCATGATAATGAATCAATATTATGCAATATTTTTTTAATATTAGGATCTATTAATATCAATAAAGTTATCTTTTTTTTTATTTTATTTTTTTATTTTTTTTTATCTTATCTTTGACACCAGGGCTAGCCACCCGGCCTATACGAACTTACTTTTTTCTAGGTAAATGACGGATTACGATAAAAGCATCAATATCAGGGACTTGGTAGTAAGTTTTTTTATGGTAACCGATTTTATTTTGAACTAGCTAACCGTCCCGGCTTCGCCCGGGCTCAAATGGCTCAAGAAGACAAAATAGTAAGAATCTCTAATTTAAAAAAAATATAGCCTATATTCACCGGGGATAATTTAGCTTTCCAACAGTGAAATAATTTTCCAAATCAGTTCAGTAGTTTTGGAGCCTATTCGAAGCAAACAAACAGTCAAATCTTCCTCTTTATAATAATGGTATAGATAACTATATTCGTAACTTGGGTTCACTTAGTCATTGAAGGTCTTCATTTCTATTTGAAAGCGCTGTACACACAGACTGTACAGCTTTTGTGTAGCCAAGTTCATTAGTACAAGTGACATTGAATAGGAAGAGATTCAGTCTTTCAATGAATAGTTTGCCTACATTTCCTACTTGTTACTTGACAAGCTCTTACAACTGCATTTGTGCCATAGATGTAAGAAAAATAGAGGATCGAAGCGAAGAGGTCACGTGAAATGAAGCCAAGTACCTATATTCCACTAGGGATATCTTCGGCTACTACGATGATGATGATGGTGATGATTCTCTTAAAATGGCGTCGTTGCTGCTCACAATACCAAAGGAATACTTATGCATGAGATATTAAATGCGTTCGTTTTATACTCGTACAAAGTTTATGACTAAAGGATTATGCTAGTAAGAATATAGTTTCTTAATCTAATGCGTTTTTCATATTGAAAATTTTATTTAAAAATTTTATATATAGTTGAACACTTTATGCGTTTTCTTTTGTTGATCAGAATGGATGTGACGTCACCGTCCAAAAGGTGTTGTTGCTTAAAGACGTATCTATTCCAATTTTCAGTTTACGAATTTAAATCGATTACTTTGGTAACAAAATCGGTTTTTCTTTAAAAAAACTGCCTTTTATCGGGCTTCCGCCACTCCAATACACCTACGCCAAGATAGCTGTCTAGGATTATTTTAGGTATCCTCTGAGTAGCGTACCTATGTAGGTGATTCATGTAGAAGTTTTTTTTATTTCGTATAGGTTTGCGTTTGACTACACACTGCCTGATGCTAAGCAGATATGCGGTCTAGGATGTAACACGCTTACCTAGAAGATACCTATTTACTCGGGATTTGTCGGGGAAGTACTTTTTGGAAATAAAAATTAAATCAATTGTATTCTATGACCTTTATTATCATACAAAAGAACCATTCATTACAATTATTTCTTAAAGATGATTCCTTTCTAATTCAGGGTCCATTCTGAAGTTCCAATTTTAAATTTGTGTGAGTATTTCGAGTGTTATTAGGACAATGACTAATGTTGGCCTCCAATGCATCAATCGTAGCCGACTTATCCATGTAGACTTTGCACTTTACATAGCTCCAAAGAAAAGTCAAGAGGTGCGATGACACATCATCTAGCCGGCCAATTCACTGGTCTAAAGTGTGAAATGATCTTTTCGCCGCGTTGCTCTCGTAGTAATGCCATGGTTTCACGGGCTGTGTGGCAACTTGCGCCATCTTCTTGGAACCAGATTTTGTCAAGACCACGGGTTTCAATTTCGGGCATTAAATAATCTGTTATCATGGCGCGATAAAGGACCGATTATTCCACCGGCCCATAAACCACATCAAACAGTTGTTTTGTCTAGAATTCTCTAGATGTAATGGCAGCTCTTGAACTTTTTCACATTTCTTCATCACCCCAAATATGAGCATTTGGTTTATTCACGAACCCAAAAAGTCAATAATCAGTTAAGTGCAAGTCAGACTCTCGCACGAAGGGTTCCGTACCGTGTTGGAGCCCCTCTTAGCCCCATTCTTCTTGTCATTATTAATAGCGAGCAAAAAAAAATCCCATTTGTTCTATGGGAGCCCCCCTTAAATATTGATTTTATTCTGTTTTTAGTACTTGTTGTTATAGCGGCAACAGAAATACATTATCTGAGAAAATTTCAGCTTTGTAGCTATAACGGTTTCTGAGATACAGCCTGGTGACAGACAGACAGACGGACAGACGGACATCGGAGTCTTAGTAACAGGGTCCCGTTTTTACCCTTTGGGTACGGAACCCTAAAAATGGGCCTCAACAGTAAACAAGATTTGTGAAAAAGCGCCCGATACATATTCCTGTTCAGTAGTTTCAGTTTACATTTAAACTCATACTAACCGCTCACTAGGAGTAACTTCATTCGCTCCCCGATGAATAGTTTACCGACATACTTGCTTGTTACTTAACAAGTTTTGCAGTTGCATATGTGGTGATTCGATAAATTACCGTTCCCCTTTGAGAGCTGTTTGCGATACCACACTCATGCCTAATGGACTTAGGTACTAAGATTGCTGTCGGCACTGCTGCCAGCTCACTAGGTTTCACTGATTTGCTGTGATCTTTGAATGTAGATTTAGATTGGTATTAGATGACTTAGAAAATATATATTAAGCGAAAAACTAACCTGCTTTTCTAGTAAACATTCTAGCAAAAGGTGACAAAGAGCACAGGCTGCAGTGTCGAAAAAAACAGTTGTTGGTATCTATACCAACAACTTTACCAACAACAATAATTTTATTATGTATTTGTTAAAATATATTTTATAGATGGTTTGGTAGACCAACATTTGAAATCTACTTTTAACTAGAGTTAGTAAGTAGGCGTTTTTGTGTATAAAAGTACTTATAATAAAGTTTTAGTAGTAATATTAATTTTCCTACAAAAATACCGACTGTCTTCTTTTTGCTTCGTACCAAATTTTACGTAAATATTTCCGATCGAAATAAAGCATTTATGTTACGTCTGAACCTTTCCACCCCTTTGTTTATGGTGACAATTTCATCAGGCAAGAAAAATAAATTCCCTGTCAGGTGAAATTTAACAAAATAAAGTTAAATTTGAAGATGAAATATTTTATGAAATAACAAGGGGTGGCTCGTGTCCGAAAGCCAGAATGCGGCGCACGCTCGGCAGAAGCGTTGAGAAGGGTCGACGTAAACTGTGAGCTTGAGAACATAATCATGCAAAATACTGCCACTTTTCTCTCCTGCCGAGAAAAACGGCCGGGACGAGCCGCTCCCTCCTCAGTTTCTGTGCAGGTGTGAAAGATTTGCCTATGCAATTTGTTTCCGTAGGTAAAAAGGAAATCCATTCCAGTTTCAACCTATTCTACATTTTGTTATGAACACAAGTAGAACACTTTAAAATGTAGGTACCAATTCTTAGTTTAGATTGCCAATAGATTAGATTGTCCCTACATGGCTCGCTGTTGCAGAATGCACACTCCTTGTAGAGCTCGTGAGAGGAAATTTTAGTTATTTTTTTATCATTATTTATTCGATTTTACTTCAAGACATTTTAATTGTACTATATGTAATAATCTGATTTTAATTTTATCATAATGTGCATAAAGTGACTACCTGCCTATAATGTTTCATCTTTTTATATAAGAGTCTTAGTTACTTGAAATAATCGTTTTATTTATTTATTAGTGTGTAAATTACCGGATTGTTATTGAATTGAAACACATGATGACAAATATTTGATACCTCGGAATTGTGATTGATGCCGTTTTTGTTTACCGCGGTTAGACAAAATCAGAGGTACGATAGCTACAAAGTTAATTAGACTAATATAAATAACTAGTAAGGAATTTTTTCGTTCACAGTCGTTGTTTTTATTTACGATGTGTAGGTAACTAAACACTATACCAATGACCTCGATCTGTCTCGATTTTCTCGATTTTGATGGAATACACTCGTAACAGAAAACCAAACTTCAGCTCTCCATTGTGTTTCAAAAGCGCGGCATATGTAGTTTCGTCGTCACGGTTCGCAAGACCTGTTGAAATCTGGCTGCTAGTGCTAGGTACTTTGTATTAATAACACTTTGTAATAGTTTTCGAAGGAACTGAAGTTACGTTACGTTAGCTTTGTTTGAAGTACATGTATATTATTATTTAGATAAATCCTACAATGCAGTGTAGGAAAATTATAAGCCAAATGTAAAATATCATACGCAGATCACAGTAACGTTATTTGAACTGTCAAAAACCAAATTACAATAAATACAGGGCCGGATCTATCATATGGCTTATTGGGCTTCAGCCCAGTGCCCGTGGATTCCAGCCCCCAGCCAACTTAATGTCAAAAATACAGACTAATAAAAAAATCTATAATTTTATTAAATTTAACAGATTGTAAGATTTGCAGCCCTTGAATCATGCGAATAATCAAACCCATTCAATAAATTTAATTCAAGTCTAGGTTGGCCCCTAAGTAGTAATAGCCCAGGGCCCCTTTAACTCACGGTCCGGCCCTGAAAATATATTGTTATGCAAGTATTTTGACATCGATAACGGCTCATTTTATCAAGTGCATGCGCAACGAACCATAAATATTGTGAAAGTAAGTGAATATCGATCGAGAGTTTGGTCACCACCTTCACCAGCTCCGGTAGCCGTGATCGTCTAGTGGTTAGGACCCTACGTTGTGGCCGTAGTAACCCAGGTTCGAATCCTGGTCATGGCAGTGCCTCACTGTCGCGGCGGAGCTTATTTTTTTATGTAAACGTACCTATTTTAGGGATCTTCATCGAAATATTCCTACATGAAAAATAGGTAACCTCTTCTGAGCTTCACATCTAAACTAAGACAAGGTATGTATGGCAGAGTAACTGACGTAATACTCTACAGGGAGACTCAGGAAGTGAGGGTGGATAAATAAGGTTCTATGTTTTAGACAGGTTTGATGCATTGGAAACTTGCAGAGCGGGTTACTAGGCGAAGTTGGTTTCAAAATATTTTTTAGAAAGCATTCAAGCTTTTAACTTGATAACAATAAAATTTCGGTAACATATTCGTCATCTAAGCCATATGATGTCCACTGCAGGACATAATCCTTCCCAAAATTAGAGTTAAATAAAATCCATACATAGTATAAAATAAAGTCGCTATTTTTGTCTGTTTGTTTGTCTGTATGCTTAAATCTTTAAAACTACGCAACGGATTTTGATGCGTTTTTTTTAATGGATAGAGTGATTCAAGAGGAAGGTTTATATGTATAATACACCTGTGCGAAGCCAGGGCGGGTCGTCTAGTATTAGATATAATGTACCTACTTATTAAATATGATGAACGAAGGTTTGCACTGAATCGGAAAAAATGACAAGATGGAAAGAAGGCCGTAACCGTACAGGGAGGACATAGGCCGCGCCACACAAGTTGGCGGATGTGAAGTTAGCTACAAGCTGTGCAAGCCAATCTACGTGCGGCTTTATGTGAGGTTCAGTCAGGTTGGATAGTCTAACTTCCTATACTTGAAGCTTATTAGAAAGTAGACTTAAAAGAATGAGAAATGGGGAAATGCATATTCTCAAATAGTGTACTGGCTGAAAGTGAAAATACAAATCTCAGTTATAAGAGCAGTTTCAATGAGAGTAAGATTGCGTAAACATGTCAAGGCTCAGGGCCTATCAATGTGAAGATGGAGCAGGAATACTTTACTGCCAGTCTGATCTCGTGAAACAGAAGTACTTGTATGTGTTATTTTTATAATTTTACATATGTATGTGTGCAATGTTCTATGTAACTCTGTGTTTTAAGTAATAACCTAAAAGTTCTTCGTTCACATAAGTACAATTTACGAGTTACTAGCAAAGTATGGCTATTATCGGTGGACCAATTTCCAGACTTCGTGGCTTCCTACCAGTTGACCACCTCCCTAGACCTATATGATTTTCTTTTTTCTTAAAATAAAGCATAAGAAAAATGAGGGAGACCTTTGCCCAGGAGAGGGACAGAATAGGTTAAAAAAAAAAGGCGTAAGAATTATAGGCAAGTATATTATGCAATGCAAGATACCTATTTTAATTTATGAAATGAAATTTTAACAGAAGTTTCGTTCAGTTGTGATTTTTAAATAGCTTGTTCTGGCAGTTTAAAAAATGTATGCAACAGACACGAGCTAAACTCGCTGACGAGAAATGTTATTTGGGTTTTGTTATTTTTTGCTCGACACTTTTTGTGATTTGTTTAACTTTGTGCCGTGCTCAATTGTTCGTGACATGTTCAACAGAAAATGAATAAGATACATAACAATTCCACACTAAAATTCCGTGTAAGTACATACAGGAAATGATAAAATGAAATGGAAAAATCTATTATATAAATTTGTCATATAAACATCCAGTTGGAAATTGAACCTGGGACTCGCAACTTTGAAAACAAACATAGTACCAAATAATTATTTTTCGCAAAAAAATGGCAAAACCGCCTTCCATCGTGTACAAAATTCGAATATTTCGCTCGAATTGTTTACATTATTGTTGATTTTTCTGTAAAATTTCAAAGGGACCACCTCGGGAGTACCTAGGTATACCCTTTCGAACTATAAAATAATTTTGAGTACTGTGTTGTTTTAAAGTCTTTCATTTTTTTTATTGTTTTAGATCCCCATTTTAACTTTAAAAGCGGTCGGAAGTTTCCTCAGCAACACTGCAGCTAACACCAACGTCTCCGTTCAAAAATCTGCATCAGTCCAAGCAGGTAGTTACGGTTATGTTTAACATCCTAAATATCTGTACTAATTTTCAGTTATGTAATTTTATATTTTTGATGTAGGAAGGTGTAGTGATAACTTTTTGAGTTATAAAGAAAAATAAAAATTTCCAAACTTGCACATAGCTCAAAGGTAATTGACATCATAAACATACTTCTTAGCCAATTATGTTTTTATAGCAGTCAACCATCTAATGACACAATTAAAATTGGTTTATATCATCATCATAATCATCGTCACCATCTACGGAAGCTTATCATGCGCGTGTCTCGACACGCACTTAACAACTTATTTTAATAAACTCAATCCAATATTCTAACCACCGGAGAACACAGCGTAGGACGTAGGTATACCACATGACAAATAAAGTAGATTAGGTAAGATCGCAAAATCATTGGATGTAAGCATCAAGCTTGATGTAAGCTACTCATAACCGGTCTTAATACAAATCTGTAAGTATGAGTGGATATTCAGCGATGGACGTCCTATGGCCGCTGCGATGTTGAATATACTAAAATATAAGCACCAGATAATTAAGTCTCAATTTCCAACCAACAACACGTCCACTTTTCTCGTTTACTTTTAATTTGAGACTTGAATTCGTGCGGAAGTTGCGCAAACAAGACTAAGCCGATAAAAGTTTCCGCTTTGTAAAGTTATAACACGGGTCCGCAGTACGTGACGCGGTCGTGTCTAATGAAAATAAGTAGAATTAACTACAACCCGGTCAGAATATCTGTGCACCTCGCTGGAATGCGGCGCCTCTCCCGCTTCCCCTGTCACCTCTCCGCGCACTCCCCGGTGCGACAGTACGGTTAGCATCTTCGTTGCCGATACACGTCCCGATAATAATTTACGTCCGGACGGTATACTAGACGTCCGGTAATGTATATACGTCCCGATAATTCGATATGACGTCACGAAGTCAGGTGCACAGATATTGTGACCGGGTTGTAGGTGACACCATACAGCAGGCTAACCGGATGCTTCCAGCGTAAAGTTGGTATGACCTGTTTGTTAGACCTACTTTTAATCGTATTATGACATACAATGACTGCCTCGGTGGCTCAGTGGTTAGTGACCCTGACTGCTGGGTCAAAGAGGCGTGGGTTCGATCCCCACCCAGGACAAACATTTGTGTGATGAACATAGGTGTTTGCTCTGTGTCTGGGTGTTATTTAGGTACTATCTACTCGTATATAAGCATGTTTTTAAAATATGTATAATTATGTAGTATTTCAGTCTCTGGCAGCCATATCACAAGCTATGCTTAGTTTGGGGTCAGAGACCGTGTGTAAGATGTCCCCTAATATTTATTTATTTAATGAGATTGTATCCTAATGACTCGTTAATGTAATGTACACAGACCTACATTAACGAGTCATTAGGCCCAATTTTGAAGACGCCATCGTAAATTTAATAGTAACGTAACAAGTGTTCTCTCTATCGGATACCTACAGCGAAAAAGAAACAGAAATCTGTAATTAGCTATTATAATTATGATGGCCCCTTCATAATTGGGCCTAATAGTCATACATAGGCCGCATCTGTATGTAGCAAACGCAAACGCAAAACTATCCTATCCTAAAGTGTAAAATTGTGGTCCTACTTTGAAAACATTTTGTATATGTACGCATGGAATAAAATAGGCCATCAATTTGGAATGTAAGAAAATGATATCAGAAAATAAATGAAATAAGCTATAATATAAGAAAACTAGCAACTTCGCACAGGTTTATTATCCTTACTAATATTATAAATCCGAAAAGTTTGTAGGTTTGTTGGTTTGTTACTCTTCCACGCACAAACGGAGCAACGGATTGACTTGATTTTTGGCATGGACATAGTTTAAAAGGCGGAAGGAGCTTTAGGATACTTCTTATCCCGAAAAACTGCATAGTTCCTGTAGGACAGGACAAAAACCATCGAAAGCGAAACTGTCGCCACTATCACAAAGACGCTAAGTGATTAATTCCTCTATGACGCTAATATGGACTGACGAAACGTCACATCCCATTGTCTGCAGACTTTTATAAATCACAAGTAGCATGGCAAGGGGACAAATTGTTTTTCCACCATTATATCCCCTTGAAGAGGAAATAAAGTATGGATTGAAAATGACAACTGACATTAAAATTGGATAAAATGTTATTTTCCCTCTGCATGCTACATGTTACTATGACGTTTAATACCAGGCCGTCATTTTGTCTGACATTCAAATTATTTTTAAATCTTCTATCATTAGAGGTTTAAAATGTTTCTTTATTCTACCTTTATGGTACAGAATCATCATACTTTAATATTTTCAATCCGAAAAGTTTGTTGGTTTGTTCCTCTTTGACGCAGCAACGGAGCAAAAGATTGACCTGATTTTTGGTATGGATACCTATGGTTTAAAAGACAGAAAGTGATAATAGGATACTTTTTTAACTCGAGAAAATTCGTGATTCCCATGGTATAGGACAATAACTGTTTCTCAGCAGTGGAGCAACGGATTGACTTGATTTTTGGGGTAGGCATAGTTTGGACGACGGAAAGTGACATAGGATACTTTCCATCCCGAAAAAATTGTGGTTCCCGTAGGACTTAACAATAAATTTTTCTCAGCAACGAAGCAACTTGCCTTGGCTTATTGCATGAATATAGTTTGAAAGACGAAAAGTGACATTAGGCCACTTTTTATCGCAAAAACTTTAACAGTTCCCGTAGGATAGGATAATAATCGGCCAAGTGCGAGTCGGACTCGCGCACGAAGGGTTCCGTGCCGTATGGGAGCCCCATTCCTCTTGCCGTTAGTAACAGCGAGCAAAAAAACTCCTAAAAATCACGTTTGTTGTATGGGAGCCCCCCTTAAATATTTATTTTATTCTATTTTTAGTATTTGTTGTTATAGCGACAACAGAAATACATCATCTGTGAAAATTTCAGCTGCCTAGCTATCACGGTTCATGAGATACAGCTCGGTGACAGACAGACAGACGGACATCGAAGTCTTAGTAATAGGGTCCCGTTTTTACCCTTTGGGTACGAAACCCTAAAAACTAAGTGAGCGGGCTGCGGTAGCAGCCGTCTAAGCGCCAGAAATAACCTGTCATGGCAAGTTTAGGACGTTCCTACATTTTTCGCACTCCTTCGCGGCACTCAACAGTGCTAACCCAGACTCGGGCTCCATAACGGAGCTTGCGCTCTCGCCATAATGACGGAGTGTTTCGGAGCACAAGACACATCGTCATCCACCTCTCGGGACTAACCAGTACTGAACGTCAGACAGCATTCCAACGCCCTGGTCCCAGTGCAGCGGGTCAGTCATAGTAGCCCAGCGCCTGCCTCTTCAACTGCAGAGGGCAGTGAGAACGGCCATCGCGATACCGACACTTCTCTTCCCCTGCAGCCCCACTGCGTCTGCCAACACGTTGACGGCCTAGCGCAAGGTAGGGTAGGTGGCGGCACCCACACCACCAGTTCCATATATCCCACCGCGGCCCCTAATCCTCGGCTGTCATATCAGAGTCCAGGAAGCCGCCTTGCTTTATGAAACTAAGAAAGGTTATTCCCAGCAAGTAACTGGAGATAGACAGACAGAAAAGTTGGTACCTTATATTAAGAAGCCACACTCAGCGCAGCAGGAGGAGCTGGAGTTCATATGCCTGGCAGACGGAGCAGCACTAGAGCAAAATCTTAACCGAGAAGTTAACATATTTTAACATAATTAACATAAGACGGCAGCAAAATTAAAGGGAAAGTCGGGGCGGCATTATCCATTTGGGATGATGCCGCTGAGATCAGTACCCGCAAGCTGAAATTGGCCAAAATCAAAATATAACGCGGACGAAGCCGCGGGTAAAAGCTAGTATACATATAAACCTTTCTATTGAATCACTCAAACTATTTAAAAAAAACGCATCAAAATTAAAGGCATACATAGGGTCAGACAGACATCGGGAAGCGACTTTGTTTTATACTACTAAGTGATATCGGTATGAGGTATCAGTCATGTACAGCCTATTTTCTAGCTGTTGCATATCCACATAATGATGAATGACAACATTTTCATTTTATGTAGAATTCAAATTACTATGGCAAAAGTTTGAGATAATGTTCAAATCCAGACTTGATAAGAAGGTTTTCGGTTTTGTAAAGTTATAATACGCAATAGAAAGTTATAACCGGGATCTACGGTAGGTACCAGCGGCACATAAACCAGTCATTTGTAATGAAAGTAAAATAACTAGGAGACAACAACCTGCTGGCCAACCAGACACCCCTAGTGTAAAGTTGGGAGCAGACCTGTTTGTTGGGCAAAGTTTAATAGGCTTACATGTGTTATAAGCTTTATTGACGAGGGAACTACATTTTGTATCTGTCATATTAGTGTCAGAGGGAAATGGGATAGCACGGGACTTTTGAAACTTAGGGTAATCACCATTGCCACCTGGTGGTGATATCCATAGGAGACAGATAGTCTATGTTTAGTCAAATTAGTACTTAGTAAGATCTCTCTCCTGCGTTCCTGCCTACTTTATTCATCCCACTATTTAGACTGCCTCGGTGGCTCAGTGGTTAGTGACCCTGACTTCTGGATCCAAGAGGCGTGGATTTGATCCCCACCCAGGGCAAACATTTATGTGATGAACATAGGTGTTTGCTCTGTGTCTGGGTGTTGTTTAGGTACTATATAAGTATCTATTTAAGTATGTATTAAAAAAATTGTATATGTAGCATACTCGTATCAGTCTCTGGCAGCCATATCACAAGCTTTGCTTAGTTTGGGGTCAGAGACCGTGTGTAAGATGTCCCCTAATATTAATTTATTTATCCATTAATTCATTAGTTGGACATGATGTTTCTTAGTTCTGTAGTAGGTACTGATTATCACCAGCCTTGTCGATGTCGTAGAAATTCCTCTCTCTTTATTATACATACGAGTATTGCATTATGCTTACAAAGGAGTTGTTTTGTGTGGCCGTGGATCCCAATCGATTGAACCATTTTATTTTTATTTCAAACGCCGTGATTCATAAATTACATATTTTATGTGTTGTACTTATACATAAGAACGAAGTATTTCTTATGGAACAAAAAGTATATCATATATAAGTATTTTTTTATGATTAGTTCACAACTTGACGAAGACGTCATTGACGGCTTTCTGTCGCAGTCGTAAAGCGACGTAATTATCTCGGAGATTGAAATATTGCACTCTGGGCATTTATTGCGTGCTCTCTGGGCTGTCGATAATTGTTGCGAAAGTGCTCTTATTTCAGCCATTTCGCTGAGAGGCTGTTAGTATTTCGTTGGACTTCTCACCAGCTCCGGCAGCCGTGATCGTCTAGTGGTTAGGACCCTACGTTGTGGCCGTAGTAACCCAGGTTCGAATCCTGGTCACGGCAGTGCCTCACTGTCGCGGCGGAGCTTATTTTTTAAACCAATGATTGACTGCATGTACTTCATGTATGATATATGTTATGTATGGGCGTATCCAGCACGAGAGGGCCTTGCTTACTCTAGAAATTTCTTTGTCCACTCCAGAAAAGTTGAAAGTCAAAACTTTCTATTTTTCTGGGTTCGGTAAAAGTAGGTCTTCCTTAGAGAAAAACTCTAACTACGCCCATGATTTGATAAATTACGATTAACCGATGTAAGCTGTATAATATTGCAGCTTATTTACTAAGCTACGAGTATGATTAGCGCAGACATGCGAACGTCACTCAAGGTAGATAAGTCAGACTTTTCTAAGCACTCCAAGGGAGGTGTTCGGCTTTTAGACTTTAGCTGATTGATTTGTGTGAACAGCAAAATGCACCAGTAAATCCGAATACATTTATTCTTAAGAAAACTTCAGCAACATGAAATTGAAAAAACATATTTCTCTATAAGCTGTCTGTTGGGCAATGGTTTAATTCAACGAAACGTAAGCGCAGCGAACCATAAACATTGTGAAAGTGAGCAAATATCGATCGATACTTTGGTGACTACTGTCACGGCAGTGCCTCACTGTCGCGGCGGAGCTTATTTTTTTCTATACCAGACGAAATACACTGTGAATTCTGTAAAGAGCACAACCCTAAGAACATAAGCTGTAACTGTCAAATTCATGTCGAGCATCAATCTATAGCTAACTTCTTCTATACATCTATACATATAAATAAAATTGGAGTGTCTGTTTGTAAAATTGAAATAACCGTTTTTCACTACATGTACGGTACATACACCAAAATAACATTTATTACAATTTCTGTCTGTCTGTCTGTTTCCCCGGGTAATCTCTGAAATGGCTGAACCGATTTTGACGGGACTTTTATTGGCAGGTAGTCCAAATTATAAGGAGCTTAGCTACGTTTATTTTAGAAAAATCTTTTCATCTCGGGCTAACGCCGCGGGGCGCAGCTAGTATGAAATAAAATGTCAAGTCGATGGTGTCGCGACACAAGTATAACGAAGGGTGCTAAGTTCAAATTTTCATGATGTCAAATAGCCTAAATATTAGTAGACAAATATTATTGGTGAAGAAACCTGCTCCAAAGGTCAAAAGTTGATAAATGAAAGGACGCAACGATCTTAAGAATATATTTCTTCCGTCTTTTCAGAACTCTAAAAATGATTACCGATTGACCGCGCTCCAGCAGGTCAACTCAACAAAGTTACTAGGGTTCCACATAGATAGCGCCCTCACGTGGGAGTCACATATACAGGAGCTATGTGGGAAGCTGAGCCGCTCGTGCTTCGCGCTCAGGCGGCTCGCGAGCACGGCCACGCGGGACGTTGTGCGCTCTTGTTACTTTGCCACAATCCATAGTAATATTACGTACGGATTAGAATTGTGGGGCCGCGCCGCGGAGTACAAGAGAGCTTTTTCTATGCAAAAACGGGCTGTGCGGGCCATTTTCGGGGTTTCGGACGACGTGTCTTGTGTGGAGCTCTTTAGGGAACTGCGCGTACTGCCACTGCCGTGCGAACTAATCTATCAGGTGGCTCTTTTCACGCACAACCATTTAGAATTATTTGAGAGGAAAGGTACCTATTTAAGATTAAATTTAAGAAGCAATGCTAGGAAAAACCAACTGGTGACTCCTTCTCATAAGCTGGCGAAATCGGAGAGGTCTGTATATATTGGTGGGCCCGCTATATACAACCGAATACCTGTAGAAGTTCGAGATGCACCTTCCGCTGGGTCGTTTAGGAATAAATTAAAATGTTGGCTACATGAGCAACTATTTTATGACGTAAATGACTTTTTAAAATTACCTAAATTGTATTAAGATTTAGTGACTAATTTGGAAATTGTCAAGTATTATCTATTTTTATTTCGTGCTATATTGTATAGTGCCCTAATGTAATGTTTACTTTTTGACTTGTAACAAATGGTGTTATGAATAAATGACTATATGATTACATACTTAGGTATTAAAAACTTTATTTTCTTAAAAAAAACTGTGGCTTACAAGGCTCATGTACTCATTTGGTATTTCATTACATTATTTATCAACATAAACATTAAACCGAATTTGACTGTGCCTTTAAATGTTAATTCAAAAGTTTTAAAAGTTCGTTAGTATAATATACTCAGGTTAATAGCATTCAAACAACAAGATAGCAATCCAATTTTCTCAAGCCATTTCACATTTCGTTCTATTTCATTATCTAAATGTCTGTCTAACGCAGCTCTGAAGAAATATCAGATTACTTTTCAGACTTTCGTTATTTTAAGTATAATAATTTAAAACAATCTTCGCTGATTTTAATAAGAAAATGTTTAGATCGTTTCAAAAAACAATAGAGTTTAGATTTTCCTTGCGTCTGGCCATTCCCAATATTCTACGCATATTATTACTACATCATATCAGCAGCAAGAAATATTTATCGGTTGTTTTCAGTGCATTTCTGTAACTATAATCAGATCTTCTATGCAATGTTCAATATTTTATTCTTATTTTATTTATTTGATACACAAAAAATAGAGTACAGTCAATAATATGCTTAAATAATGTAGTGTTAAGAACTATGAGCAAACCATATTCCAAAACATGTATACACATCATGATTACTACTGTAACAGCACTTAAATTGTAGTTCCCGGTTGTTTTAACCGTTTAGTCAAGTCAGAGGCCTTCAGGCGGCCTAAAACCTCTGACACCAGAGCTAGCCACCTATACGAACTTACTTAGTGCTTAAGTACTTATTAAAAAAAAAAATTCAATTGATATTATTAATTTGTAAACAAAGTAATTTAATAATAACTACATTCACGGTGAACCGTGAAAGCAATTCTCCCCACGTCACTTTTAAATTTGGGTAAATTTGAATCGAAAATGTCTACTGAGTTATCATATGGTGGATCTTATGAATTTCGTTGTACTGGCGATACAGTCATTCTAATGACTGGATTGTAAAAAGAAGTATTGTTCTTATAGACGCGTAGGGTAAAAGGTTTTACATAATAGCTGCTTCGGACTTTTGGAATACCAAAGTGACCAGTATATACATAGTCTTCATTTCAGAACTTTATAACCACATCGCCTACCGTTCTGCGTTCTACGCAAATCCAACGGTCTTAAAGATGTTTTACTTGATCGAGTAACCATCAAAAGCAAAAAGATACTGTTCTCGTATAAATTGCAACTGCTATTATTATTTCATGCAACGTTAACTTCGACTCTTAGAGAAAGTGGCCCAGTATCATAAACCTACTGACTTTAGTGGACAGTGGACAGACAAGTAATTCTTTAAAATGTGATCATTTTGGAATCTGTAGCATTATATCTGCCGAGTATAACGGGTGGTAAATTCGAAGGTATGGTCACCAGCTCCGGTAGCCGTTATCGTCTAGTGGTTAGGACCCTACGTTGTGGCCGTAGTAACCCAGGTTCGAATCCTGGTCACGGCAGTGCCTCACTGTCGCGGCGGAGCTTATTTTTTGACCGACGAACCACCGGAGGAGGTACTCAATTCGACGCGTATATTTTTTTTTATGTATAACCACGCACAACTTTTTTTCCTAGTATTCCGATTTCAATAATTCTTTTTTTATTGGATAGAGTATACTTTGAAATTGGTCCCATTTAAATTTTATCGAAATCGGCTGAGCTGTTTTTGATAAATCAACAATAATGTGGAAAATGCTACATCGATCCGTGCGAAATATTCGCGAATTCTGTACACGGGTGAAGTCGGTCGTGCTATTTTTTGCGAAAAATAATTATTACATAATCACCTTGTCGAGGATTCCGATCAAGCAGGGACGTATAAATAAAAAAATACGTCATTTTGGGTTGTTAGATAATAAACTGGGAAAAAAGTATAAAACACAGACGTGTTTTATACTTTTGTCTCAATTGCTTCTTCAAGTAAATTATTATTTATTCATTTCGTGTCAATGGCAAAAAAATTTTTAATTTTTTTTTACATATTATACTTATTATTCTGACAGTATATACAATATTTACATGGGTTTATGAATTTTAGATATTTTTGGACCAGAATCTGGCGACCTCTACCGCGTCCTCGGTAGCCAGGTTCAGTGTGGTTAGTCCAGGTTTACACGTAAATTGAAACTACAGTTGTTTCCGTATGGCTCTATACATTTTTGTACAGCGCCCCTGGCGGAAACGAGGAAGAACCAACCAAAATGTATGGAGCCACACGCGAACGCAAAAGTTTAAGTAAACTACGCAAAACCTGGACTAAGGGCTCAGATCTTTTTGTGTGCATTGTTTTGGACAAAGCCCTTTTTATTATTTATTAAGATTATCACTTACAAAATCATTTTTTTTACTTTTGTAAACTGACTCTAGTATGATTTTAGTTCCTCTACATATAAAAGCCAGTCAAAACTCGTTATCGCAACTCTGCCTTCGTTCTCATCATTACCATCATCATAGCCGTAGGGGTTTGCTTAGATATGCTGGATATCCAATAAGATCGATTGGAAGCGATTTGTATCCATTGTGTTCCTGCGGTCTTGATAAGATCCTCAGCCCACTTTGTTTGTCCACGCTTGCCGGTACACGATCTCCATTGCATTGGCCTCTATGTAATACAAATAAAACTAGGCTCAGTCCGGAGGCACAGTAGATTTGCTACGTAGACTCGCGTACAGCTAACAATGTGAGCCCCTATCTTCTATTTATTCAAACAAGCTCGTGTACTAATTCGGGATAACCCTCATTTCAAAACTTTAACAATATAACAGCCTTAAGCCACATGGATCTTGTTTGTGTTAGTCGCTTGGCATCCACCTACGCACTTACGGCGGATATACAGGATGTTTTTTACGTTGAAACAAAACCGAACTTGAATAGGCGACACTCTTTTACTAATTTCGAAGCATTTTATGGCGAGTCAAGTCAATAAAGCCAATTTTTTGCTTTGCTTAGATTGGCGGTCCATTACTTTATTAACTTGTTTATTAATTATTTAAATAAGCCATATGACGTCCACTGCTGGACATAGGCCTCCCCTATGGATTTCCAATAAGACCAACCGGTCTTATTGGAAATCTTGTCATGCTTCCAACCGGAAGCGGCTTGCATCCAGCATGATCCTGGGTTCTTGATGAGATCATCTGTCCACCTCCTAGGTGGACGTCCAACGCTGCGCATACTCTGCCGGTACGTGGTCTCCACTCGAGAACTCTTCGACCCCACCAGTCATCAGTCCCCGAGCTATGTGCCCTGCCCACTGCCATTTCAACTTACCAATCCGCCGATATTTACCTGTACGGATGATACTGTACTGATTCTAACTGCATTTATTGACCGAGCTTTAGCGAGGTCTCTGAGTCTACTGGGACGAGCCGGCACTTGAGCTGTCAGATGTATGTTTGTATGTTTCTTTGTTCGACGATAACTCAAGTACCGCTCAGCTGATCTCCATGAAATTTAGCATGCACGTAGTTTATATATATAGAATTTTTAAGTTCGAATACGAGCGTCTTCTGTTCAGTGGTGTCGAAGATACCAGGACCGGTGTTAAAAAGAGGCAAAACGGCGCCACTTTCTGCGGGAGTTGCGGAGTAATATTACTGCACGCTCGAGTATTTCATTTAAAATTGTAAGAATAACCGCTCATGTTCACGCATAATTCAGAATAATATTTTGTTTGTAATTGTTAAGGAAAATTTCATGATAATATTTAATTTGTAAGAATATTTATGTAATACCAAGCCCATTTTGGACGCCTAGCGCCACCTAGTGCTATCAAAGTGTAAACTTCACTTAGCGGTTGTTTTTAGGGTTCCGTACCCAAAGGGTTTTCCCTTGGACCCTATTACTAAGACTTCGATGTCCGTCTGTCTGTCTGTCACCGGGCTGTATCTCATGAACCATGATAGCTAGGCAGCTGAAATTTTCAGAGATGATGTATTTCCGTTGCCACTATTACAACAAATACCTACTAAAAACAAAATAAAATAAATATTTAAGGGGGGCTCCGATACAACAAACCTGAATTTTTAGACGTTTTTCGCTCTATAAATAATGGTACCAGGTAGATGCTTGAAATTTTCACAGAATATTTAGTTTTTTATTCCCTTTAATAATAAAATTAAAATAAAATAAATATTTAAGGGGTGCTCCCATACAGTACGGAACCCTCCGTGCGCGAGTCCGACTCGTACTTGGCCGATTATTGTAACTCTTTACTCAGGTCAATGTCAGAATAATTCATGTTTGGGCCGTATTGACGGGTGTCGCCACTTTGTATGAAATAAACTCATAGCTGGCTTAGGCCGATTCCGCGACTGTTCGGAATTAATTCATTCTCATCTCACGTCAGTACGGGTAGCATGGCAAAAGGAACAAACAATTTTATCCACTTTTAATGTCAGTTGTCATTGTCAATGCATACTTTATTTCTACTTCGAAGGGATATAATGATGGAAAGACAAATTGTCCCTTTGCCATGCTACCCGTGCAGGAGCGTTCAGATAGAGTAGGAGTTGTCGCAAACATTATTGTTCTATGAAGCCCGATATGCTATTTTATGCGTTTTCTGCGAGTGTTAGATTCCATTCAGTATGACCAGTGTAGCATAATTCAAACATTGTAGCAGAACAATAGCAATTTTAGGCAGAATTATATTACGTAACTTATCCGTACTGTACGAAACCCCCTAAATATTATTTTATTTTAATTTAATTATTAATTGTTAAATTGAATATACAACTAAATATGCTGTGAATATTTCAAGCATTTACCTGTTACCATTATTGATATTGAGCGAGAAACGGCTACAACTTCAGGTTTGTTGTATGGGAGGCCCCCTTAAATATACATTTTCAGCTTTCTAGCTATAACGGTTCATTAGATACAGCTTGGTGACAGACAGACGGACAACGAAGTTGTGGATATGTGGAGGAGCGTCGGCGGTAGGTTGCGTTGTCGAATAACAACTCACTATACGAATATTACGTATTTATTGTCTCCGCATAGGCTTAACACACCATACAAATAATTGTAAATAATAGGAGTATGATTTTACCGTTTCCCGTTTTTACCCTTTGGGTACGGAACCCTAAAAAGAATTCGCCTAACTTTCATACCAATTTTATTATTATTTTTTGAAATAAATAAATATTATAAATATTAGGGGACATCTTACACACGGCCTCTGACCCCAAACTAAGCAAAGCTTGTGATATGGCTGCCAGAGACTGATATACTACATACACTTATTTTTAAATACATACTTATATAGATAGTAACTAAATAACACCCAGACACAGAGCAAACACTTATGTTCATCACATAAATATTTGCCCTGGGTGGGGATCGAACCCACGCCTCTCTAACCCAGAAGTTAGGGTTACTAACCACTGAGCCACCGAGGCTGTCAAATTTCACAGTATTTATGATATAAAATAGGAATAGCGCGAGGTCTAAGTCCGGAGCGGACTACTAGTTACTAAAATTGTAGTATTGAGCTCATCTATTACGTCTTCAAGCCTCTAATCAAGATACCAAACACCCAGAATAGTGAAGGAAAGAAACTTTATTCAATAATAATGTTCCACAAAATATTACGACCTGGTTCAGAAAAGTTTCAATGTAAAATTATGAAAGGGTAAACTACCCACACTTTGATACTTATACAAACGTATGTTCTTCATAGAGATAAATAGATAATTCTTATAATAAGCTACATGACATGGTATGTAACTTTAACAGTATAATCATCCATCCATCCATCAGCCATAGGACATCCACTGCTGGGCATAGACTTCCCTATAGATCTCCAATAAGACCGGTTTGTAGCGGCTTGCATCCAGCGCGATCCTGCGGTCTTAATGAGGTCATCCGTCCACCTTGTGGGTGGACGTCCTACGCTGCGCTTGCCGGTGCGTTACTGAAACATATTGTGTGCTTCCTCCTTACCAGATTTCATCCATAACCGTTCAGCTTGTTGGATGTAATTGATGATTTTTTCACCAACTTTAGGACCTTATTTGACACCTTAGATAAGGATGTTGCAGTGTGCAGGTCGTCATAGAAACTGCGGCCAAACTTTAAATTGCTCTGCTTCCTCTTAAGTGAGCTTCGTTGCCCTTAGTTTGGAGTTAATTGGAACTAGCCCTTAACTGGGCTTGGCAAGTTCGAGAGTTGTTTCGTGAGTTGAGAGGGTTCCGGACTCAAATTGTCTCTTGGAAATATGCTGGTGCTATTGTTTTAGTTTTGTGTAGCGGCGAAACTAGAGCGCCTTTTTTTCTTAATGGAGCAAGGCTCAGTGACTGCAGACCTTTATCACCAAAATACATATAGACAATTTTACAACAAAATCATCATTTAATCAAAATTAAACAATTCATTTTAAGCTAAAACTTTTGATTGTGGTGACTTTAACAGATAGAACAAAATGTTTATTCGATAAGGATTGGAACTTTCAAAACTGTCTGGTTACTGAAGAACTAAATACTCGTAGCTATCCAATTACTACTATAAATAAATAAATTATTTAAATAAATAAGTAATATTAGACAGTATGAGTAAATTGACATAACTTGTCCTTAATATAGGAGAAGACGCTGGTTCCCGTAGTACAGCCCCTGGCTAGTTCGGGAATCAGAGGCTTCATTATTTTACATGTACCTTATTTTATGTCAATAATAATTTTTGATTGATTGATTGACTATTATTTATTCTGCATGTGTTTTTGACGTGACAACGTCTTATAAATTGGTTTGCCGGGTGACACTTCAAGAAACTGCGTTACGCTCCGCTCACACTTTTCTCGAACTACCCCTACTTAAGATTTAATCAGTTATTGTCAATAATAATTACTAACACCTAAGTAGCCTAAGTAAGTTATGGAACAAATAATAAGTGCCTCTCACTCGCTCTCATTCGTCTCATTCGTCTCAAAGTCGTTGTCACGTAAAACTTTCGCCCGTATACCGACTTTACAGGCAACCAATTTTTTTTTTCGTATACGTTTGCGTTTGACCACAGTAAGTGCCATGGTGGTCTAGTGGTAATGACACCCGCCTTACAATCGTGAGGTCATGGGTTCAAACCCGGTCCCGTACCAATGAATACCTTGGAATTTATGTACGGAATTTGACACCGCTGGCTTTTCGGTGAAGAAAAACATCGTGAGGTAACCTGTACATGTTTGTGGAAGAAATTTGATGGCGTATGTGAATCCACCAACCCGCTCTGGCCCAGCGTGGTGTATTTGGCCCATTCACCCTTTGTGTGTAGGCCTACGTCCTGCAGTGGACTATTAAAAAGGCAGGTACAGTACAGTGAGTGTGTGTAACCTGTTTCTTGAAGGATTCCGTAGCTCCTCAACACAAAAAAATCTTGTAAAAGGTTGGTATAAAGTTTAGTGCTATGATACGAGTATATTGTGTGTTGTCGTACTATGCCATTTATCTTGAACCAGGTTTAATACGCGATTTTAACGATAGAGTAACAACTAAAATAATAAAACAATAATATCTAGCACTCGTATCCAGTAGATATTGAGTGTCAAGACAAAGCGGTGCGTTTTACTGCGCATTATTATTTTATCAGTTACTAGTTAATGTGTGCGATAACCTTTTGTCTTGTGATTTGACATGTTGAGATTTTTGTGCATTATTGTGTTAATGGCAATAATTACTAATGGATGTACGTACAGATACATATTTTATGTTCAATACCAAGTATTTAACTAGTTTTTTTATTTAGTTTAAAATCTCAATAGTTAGCCTGGAAGAAATCGCTTAAGGCGATAAGGCCGCCCTTGTACCACCTAATTTTTTGAATATTGTGTACTTACTTTGTTATTTAAGCTGTTTTTTGGTGTACTATAAAGTTATATTGTATTGTAGTAACTGGCTACGCTCCTTGGTAGTGTTAATAGTCGGTACTAATTTATTTAACAAATTACGTTCAATGGTTCATTTAATAACATACAAAATATAAACAATTGAATTGTAGGTCCCGGTTGTTCTAAACGTTTAAAAAATCTGACTCCAAGTGTACCCGGCCTATGCAAACTTATTATCGAATATTACACATAATTATACAGCAACAATAGATTCATGATGGATATCACAATAACATCAGCTTACAAACAAAAAAAAACACATCACATTACGAGTACATTCGAAACTTTTAACACTTTTTTCAACAAGTAACATGTATTTTATGACAATTAATGTAAAAAGAATTTATTTTTCATACCACCTGCTCGAAAATGACCCATTACATGTCATAGAATCTCAACGTAAAACAAGTCATTATTATCTTAACATAATCTCGAGGTCTATGACAGGTCAATGATGTTGTATGAAACTCCCTAGGGGTTAAAGTGATCTAAATTTAGAACGTCTAATTCGTATGAAAATTTCTCAACTTAGAACATTTAAGGGCATCGTAAAGAGGTTTCATTTTGCAAAATCGAATATAACCTCTTTACATTGAACGGCAACTGAAATTGTTAGGAGGTTCTACTCGATTTCACAGAATGATAGGTATCATTCTGTGCAGTCGAGTAGAACTTTTCTCTTGAATATGGGAACATATTAGTTCGATTTTATCGAATAAAATCTCTTTGCAATGCCCGTGCTAGGCCATGGTAATCGAGCTAGCCATGGTATTTTTTTTTCATGTAGTATTTAAATTCTCCGTTTTATTATAATTTGTGTGCAGTTCTAAAAAAAATCGTAGGTACATTCTAATTTGTTTTAATTTATTATGAATAATACCGAGTTAGTGAACTTATGACGTAAGTATTACTCATATTCTTGGGGTTATATTTTCTCGCAGGATGTGTAAAAATTAGAGTATGCACCTCTAGAACCAAGTTTGTCTTCGTCTTGGGCGACTTGAACCACTTGCTTCCTCAGGACTCTAAATAATTCCCTCGCTTCGCTCGGGAATTAACTTAAAACACCCTCGCTGCCCTCGGAAGTTAACTATGGAGTCTTTCGCTACGCTCAGGGTCCAATTGTCGCAGGTGACATAAGACACCACGTGGTTCTCTTGGTACATAATCTACTATTCCCGCTTTTGTATTATTTTCCAGTGCATCCCGAAAAATGCCAACTGTTTCCAAAAGAAAAGCACTGCTTGATAGAGTACAGCGTGCGCTATCGTTGGCCTCACCAAATAAGGTGGGTACCTATTTCAAGATTGGTTTACTTGTGGATTGATCAGTATTTCATCATCATCATAACTATCTTCCCTAAAATCTCCGGTCTTCACTACTTGACACAGCCCTCTCCTCTAGATTTTAATAAGAGTTTGGAGAGCAGATTGCGTACAATATATATAATTATATGTTTCGGCGGTATGCAAATGATTATAAAATTGTTATCTGTAATCGAAAGAATGTTAGTTTGAACACTGATGTCAAATAGTATAAAATATTTTCAGAGAAGGCTCCACGACTATTGCTTTGCAATCTGTTTTCTATGATTATTTTTCACAAATAAAATCGGCCAAGAGCGAGTCGTACTCGCGCACGAAGGGTTCCGTACCGTATGGGAGCCACATGCCTCTTGCCGTTATTAATAGCGAGCAAAAAAGTCCTAAAAATTACGTTTGTTGTATGGGAGCCCCCCTTAAATATTAATTTTATTCTGTTTTTATTTACTATTATTTGTTATTATTATTTGTTGTTATTGCGGCAACAGAAATACATCATCTGTGAAAGTTTCAGCTGCCTATCTATCACGGTTCATGAGATACAGCCCGGTGACAGACAGACAAACGGACATCGAAGTCTTAGTAATAGGGTCCAGTTTTTACCCTTTGGGTACGGAACCCTAAAAATGACCGACTTCAACCGTGTACAGAATTCGCGAATAAATGGCACGGATCGATATAGCAATTTTCACATTAGTATTGATTTATCAAAAATGGCACAGGCGATTTCGATAAAATTGAAGTTGAGTCTAATTCGTATACCCTTTCCAATAAAAAATAATTATTGAAATCGTACAACTTTTTTAAAAGTTATGCGTGGTTATATTATTATATTTTAAAAAAACGCGTCGACTTGAGTACCTCCTCCGTTTTTTCGTTGGTCAAAAATAGGACACATTTTGCACGGCTTCGGTCAATAAAATACAGATTTGACCACTTTGGTCATAGCATAGGCTGTACCACTCCCGAGTGACTGATGATGATGATCATCGTCACTCTTGTCCATTTGAGCTCATAAGTGATGAATGACGGTCACGTCCTCTTTGGCTCCAGTTTCGGATTTATAGCTTGTATTTTGTGTTGACAAGAACATTTTGTTTGTGAAAGGAACCTTTTTTATCACGGATTTCGCCGGGGCTACACCCTTTTACGTGTAATTTATGAGAGTAGATATATGTGAACCTGAGAGACCTAACTGGACAAGATGATAAAGATTTGATAACAGGCGTTTTAAGGCTTAGGCGCATACCCGCTAGAAATGAGATGTAGAAAAGCTAAGTGTAAAGAAAGAAAACTTTTTGCGCTAATAATTTCATTTACAGACGAGTAAAATAAATTAGTAGGCAATATTGTTATTGTGGCAACTTGGCAAGCCTTCGCGGTCGACAGCGCTACCGACCTCCGCGCGACGCGACCGACCTCCGCGGACCGCGCGCGCGCTATTCAAATTAAGAATGCGATCTTCTTTTGTTTTCACTATGAGATGAAAATTTTCTCTCGTGATGATTTGAACATTTTATTTAAATTTTATTTGGTGAAATTTAATACATATTTGTAAATAGCCTCTTGGTGTTTATGAATTTCAACGCATACCAATAGTGAACTTTCTACTAATGGTGAACCTGAGATAATATAACTTCTGTGCAATTATTAAAAGAACAATATTAGTGCAGTTATAATATCTAATTATCGTCCATGCAAACTTATACTAAGGCTTCAGGCCTGCCGACCAAGTTTATCTATTAGAAAAGGATATTTAAATATAAATGAAAAGTATAGCAATGCACACTTAATCTTTCCCTTAAATTTGCAGGTACGTATACAACTGGTATACCAAACTATGCTTCGAGGTGCGCTGGTCCGACAACTGTCCGCCGCCGCCTGCCGACACCAATAACTTCGCTTCGGAACAAAACTGTTCCGACCAGTGCGGGGGCTGGGCTTGACTTGGATGGATTAAAACTCACATCACTAGTCTGTGTTTTATTAAATAAACTTAAACTCAATCATTTATTGCAACATATCAAAGGACAGGTCCACAAAATGTATGGAGGCTGGCACAGAGAGGCTGGTATAATAATAATGAAAAAATCTAACCACAACATGAGTAAATCGTTCCAATACGAATCATACGAATAATAAAACTGCCATACCCTTATCAGGGTCATATGTATAACTATACAAAACATGTTAATTAAGAACCGCATGAAAGTATCATATGTTGCAATAAATGATTTGACTTTTGAGTTACATCTCTAGAAAGTTCATCTTTTTTGAGTACATCAACATCAGTTAAAATAAAATAGAGCCCTTCGATTATTTTAAAATTTATTTTGAATTTCTAATGACAAATAAATATTGACAGAGTAAGTAGGTGTAGATTATTTCTGGCAACTCTGATTAAGCAACCTTGAAATAACTAAAATAAAAGCATTTTTAAATTCTTATTGATTTTTTTGAAATATTGCTTTAACTGGATGCAGAAACTTTTTATGAATTCTATAATTTTAGCTAAATATGACATAAATATGGATGAATCAGGTAATAATGCAAGTAATAGAACGATAGAAGCACATTTATATCGCTAAAATAGAAAAAAATGTAAGCAGTACCTATTTCCATTTTCCATACAATTTATTTTTATCATTTAAAGAAATTGGAGGGTTGAAAAAATACAAATTTAATATTTTTGAGAAGCCCATAAAGCAAGCTTTCAAATGATGCATATATCATCTTGGTAAGATTTTTTTCTGAATAATACACCATTTGTGGACGTCTCTTTTACACATAATTACGATATATAGAACGATAATTTATTATTATGTTTTAGAGATTATCGTTAACAAATTGGTCTAATGTGTAATAGCATTTTGATAATAGGATAATTTTACTATAACTGAATAATACTTAGCTGCCCGTCCCAGCTTCGCCCATCCTTATCCTTACATAGTATAAAATAAAGTCGCTATTTTCGTTTGTTTGTTTGTTTGTTTGTCTGTATGCTTAAATCTTTAAAACTACGCAACGGATTTTGATTCGGTTTTTTTTAATGGATAGAGTGATTCAAGAGGAAGGTTTATATGTATAAAAATTCCCGAAATTCCCACGGGAACGGGCACAACGCGGGTAAAACCGCGGAGCGCTGCTAGTAGTTACATAAGTACTATAACTGCGCCGCGATGCGCCTCAAACGGAGTTGTTTGGACCTGAGCTGCGACGGTGAATTTGTACCTCAGAACAAAAACTAAAGCCATGTTATTATTATTCTGAGACTCTGTCTATCGGTCGTTGTAACTGCGGGTGGGTGGGGGAGGGGAGGCAGTGACGCAGCTAGAGACGCGCGGCGCTGCGCCAACTCACTCAGTGCGTTATTGACTCACCGGCAAGAGACCGCGTTTTTATTTCTGTGACAAAAGTACTTATACATATTGTAATATCTATCGTTTATTACAACAATATAACCTTTTAGTGCCGGCCGGTGATTGTAGTTCAAGTAAGTATTGATTTATCTAGGATAATAGGTACCTACCACAAATTAAGCATTTTATTTATTGCGCATTGACGCTGCGCTGCCATGTCGCGAGTGAACTCGTACGTAACTCGTATCACAGATTAGTTGAGACTATTTTGATAGCGCGTCATGGACTTGTTGCTCCTAACCATAGATATCATTAAATAACAGATTGATAATGCTGTAGTCACTTGAGGCAATAGTAACTCAATCTGAAAAATGCACGGATTTTTTTCCTAGCTGCTGTCAAACTATCAAATATGTATTGGAATTTGATATTCTCCACCTAAAAATTCGGCACAATCCAACGAATCAAGAATTTTTTATATCTTTTTTAATTGTGCCACATTAAATCACATCTCTTTCAGATTTTCTCGATCAACCATATTATCCCTCTGGTATCGCTGTACTCTCAACCATCGACTTATCATTTTTTTGCTCCCTACGCAACGTTTACTCGTGTTTTTTACTGTTTGTGACAGGTTATTAATTGAAAGTAATTTGACTGAAACATATCAATTTTTTTGTGATTTGTATAATAATTGAGTTGCTTTTACTTACAAAACTCCAGTTAAATTATTTAGTACAATATGGATAAACAGATAGCAAGTGTATAATCTTAGGTGCGTGTATACATAGATGACGAACATATTCTAGGATAACATTGAACTCATCATATAAATCAACCTTTACTGTCGAGCCAACCCCAAAAAGCTATCGATACTCGGCAAAATGTGACGCAAAAAATTCAAGTTTTGTGCAACTGTGACTTATTTTCGATTTTGGGGCTGACCCCGTAAGTAAACGTAATGGTGACAAAAACTAAACTATCCTCCATGCATATTGCACTTATACTTATTCCGAATCATACAAGTCAGCAAAATATGTGAAACTAGTAACAAGCTGCGCGAAATGCAATCAACGCGCAGCTTTATGTGAGTTTCAGGTTTGGCTATTACCCAGCTTGTAGCTAACTTCACATCCGCCGACTTGTATAATTCGGCCTATACCTAATTTTCTTTTCCAGGTACCAATTATGATGCAAAAAAGTACCCTCTGGCGGCATTTTACTAAACTGACTTCAGAAAAAAAGGTGACATGCCTGTACTGTCCTCAACAGCTGTCGGTGGCCAACAAGTCTACTTGCAGCCTGATACGGCACTTGAAGGCGAAACATCCCGAGGTCGAAATATGGCTGAAACCTGGCTCGGAAGGGCAAAGCTATCAGGAAGAGGTTTTGTTGATTAATAATGATGATGTGGAAGAACATTCTGTAAGTTCAATTCAATCGATTATTTATCAAACAGGTAATGAAAAGTGAACTTAAGAACGTCATAATACATAATCAAAAATAAATTATAAATTACCACCGCAGAGATATAGCGCTGTTGTCGCTTGAAACAATACTTAATCACAAAAACGTATGAAAAATCTTGCCCAGACCTGTCAAATATGAATTGGAGTTTGACACTATTGGGAGAAAAACATGGCAACAAACAACCACTGTATTGTAGTACACAAGTATTGTAGGTACAATATTTACTATATTTAATATTTATAATGTTTCAATATGACCTAAACAGGGTTTTCCCAAACTACGAGTAGGTTACTAAACCAAAAGGAGGTGATTCAGACCATCATTGCGAACAACTTTTTCTACGGGACCAAACTAAAACTTGCGAAAAAAAATCCGCGTTCTCATACATTTTGTCGATTCCGAGTTGCAGCTTTCTATGGAACAGCTGATTAATTTTTAATCCCAAAAAATACAATGAAAAGCTTTCATAATGATGGTCTTTATCACCCTCTTTTGGCTTAGTATAGGGCAAGCAGATAACCCTGCATACCTATAGTGAGATAGTTGTGTTTTTCACCTGTCTGTTCTCATAAAGAGTAATTTGTGACCGACGAACCACCGGAGAAGGTGCTCAATTCGACGCGTATATTTATTTAAGTACGCATAACTTTTTTCATAGTAGTCCGATTTCAACAATTCTTTTTTTATTGGAAAGAGTATACTTCAAGATTGGTCCCATTTAAATTTTATCGAAATTGGCTTAGCCATTTTTAATAAATCAACAATAATGTGAAAATGCTACATCGACCCGTGCCAAATATTCGCGAAATCCGTACACGGATGAATGCTCATGTCATGCTATTTTTTGCAAAAAATAATTACCTATGTTTTAACGATTAAGTATAGGGATTCGACTTTCGCAAGCGTTTGCTGTACTATATCGGTCTTGTAATACTCCACTGCTGAACATATAAACGTTTAAACTGATTTATCCAAATACGTTTACTGATTAAAATTCTTATAGGCCGCGTCACACAAGTTGGCGCAAATGAAGTTAGCTATACCCACAAGACATTAGTATCGTTTTTGATTATTTAAGTATCATAGTGCACGCCTCAGTTATCATAATAAAGGAATAAGATGCACATCGACTGCTAGACTAAAAATATTTTAAAACATTTCAGGAAATTCAAGAAGAACCTGTTCTAGAATACGAATTAGTGGAAGAACTGATAGAATCGGAGACTGAAGAAGAAAACAATGAGATTGATCAGAAACCTATTTTAAGTACAGTTCGATCAAACACTACAAAAGAGAAGGTCAAATCAACTGAGCAGCAAGTGATATCAGCTATGGTTGAAGCCAGAAGACAAATAGGAGACGCTCTGCTAACCATGAAATCGCTCAAAAGACCAGTAGAGTCGGAGGACGAATACGACCATTTTGGACATGTGATCGCGTCAAAGATAAGAAAAATTCATGATGTGGATGAAAGAGAAAGAGTAATGCACTCTATTTATAACAAGGTTTATGAAGCGTTAGCAAAACAAGTTTAGTTAAGTTAGAAGTTATTGAATATTTTTAAGTTTAAATGAAGAAAATTTAAGAAGATTTTTTCATCTATCCATCCAGCACAATCCAGAGGTCTTAATGAAGCTACCAGTGCCTGTAGTATTACCCTGTGGGTGGATGTCCTGATAATTCACTTATAACCGGTACGTGGCCTACACTGAAAAATTGTTTGACTAATTTTTGAAATTCTTAGTTCACAACAAACAGTAGGTAACAAATACAAGAACATGGAAGATCATTTCCGTACCTATTCTACAGTTCAACTTTATTATTAATTTTGAATAAAGTCATATGACTAGAAATTAATGTTTTTATAACAGGAGTTCCTCGTAGGTCAACTGCTTTTGCACAACTAAGAGGTTATAAATATCGATAACCCGTATTACGAGTATTATATTTTTTTATTTTTATATTACATTTACCAAGATTTCATCGCTAGAAATTACTTTTTCAGCTAAATTGAATACAAAGCAAGCCGTGGTAGCCTAGAGCCTAGAAGCAGTAACACCCGCCTTACGATCGTGATTTCGTGGGTTCAAATCCCGATCCTATACCAATGCATTCTTTGGAATTTACGTACGGAATTCCACACCACTGGCTTTTCCGTGAAGGAAAACATCGTGAGGCAACCGGCATACGTCCGTAGAGGAAATTCGATGGCATATGTGAATCCACCAACCCGCACTGGGCCAGCGTGGTGGATATGGCCCAATCACCCTTCGTGGGTAGGCCTAAGTTCTGGAGTGGACTATTAAAAATGCTGGTACAGTACAGTAAACTACAAAAAGAAAATCTTAATGTTTGCCTCGACTTCGAACAATAATATACAATACAATAATAGGTACAATATTTTACAATACAATAACTTTTACTGTCCATAAAATGCCACAAGGCAAGGACAAAATATCACAAGTGAGAGAAAATTATGGACGGATTTCTTGTATCCAGGAAAGTTTTAGAAGTTAAAGGTTAAGCATAAGTGCCTAGTTTTATCTTTTTATAAAACTCTTAGGAAATACTCTAATAAAAGTACATATTGAATTGTAGACAAATCAAAAAGAACACTGCTAAAAGTAGGTGGGTAGATAAATATTGTCACATACCTACGTATCTTAGCATAGTTTATTAAGTATGTATTTTTTTACTTTTAGACAGGCGCAGGCTTGATGACTTCCAGCCTTCCGAACAAGCCGGTTTCCGAAAAGGCTATAGCATCATGGGCCACATACATACGCTGCGGCAGGTTATACAGAAGACCGAAGAGTAAAACCTGCCACTTTGCTTAGCGTTTGTGGACTATGAGAAAGCCTTTGATTCGGTCGAGATATGGATTGTGCTTGAGTCTCTCCAACGATGCCGTATTGACTATCGGTATATCGAAGTGTTGAAGTGTTTGTGTAATAATGCCACAATGTCGGTCCGAGTACAGAAAGAAAGCTCGTAAGGCGATCCCTTACGAAAAGAGGCGTTAGACAGGAAGATGTAATAAACTTATAACGCCGCAATACCCTATACGAAACTGCTTACTGCCAAGGCGTTCTCCAAAGAGAACACCTTCTAGCTCTTGGAATGGAAAGGATTCGGCATCAATATAAATAGGAAACCTTCGGTTTGCCGACTATATCGTGGTCATGGCGAAATCGATGGTAGAACCCAGCACGATACTCGATGGCCTCAATCAAGTTCCTCAACAAGTGGATCTTAAAATGAACATGGACAAGACGAAGGTCATGTGTAATGCCCATGATATACCCACCCCAATCTCTGTTAAGAACTCGGTACTTGAAGTCGTTTTCTCGAACGTCTATCTAGGTCAAATAGTCCAGTTCGGTAATTAAATTATTTGGTGTAAATTCAATGTTAATTGAAATAAATACTAGCTACGCATCTATCAACATAAGTACTTATTACCACACTTATTAGTTACACCATAAGGACAAGCGCAGTGTATACTACACTTTTTTTCACCAACAATATCAATGTGATAAATCACGTAATCATAAAAAGCAATCACTTAAATCTAATCTCACAAAAAAGCTTTTCTAACGAGGGTTTAAGCAAAAATAGAAAAAAGCAATCAGCAGCGCGGGCGGGGCAGGGCGCGGCCACTAATGGCCCGCACAGAGTAATTAAACGAAGCGTGCTAGAGAATACAGAGCGATATTAGTCTGTCTAACCCTTGACAGATCTATTGATTTGGTAGTGGAGCGGGTGTATGTTATGACCGGTTTACATTATTCTACACCGGCTATCAAATCCTGCGTTGGATTGCAACTGGAGTAATATGTCTATATTACTCCAGTTGCAATCCAACGCACGGCACTGGAACGACCTGGAGTGCCGGTTTTGAAGATTTAAATTGTTGAAGTTGCGAACCATTCCAGTCCAGCGCTGGATTCGAACGCTGAACTGGGATAATGTAAACTGCTCACTATTTTCTCTGTAAGAGAACTAAGAACCCTATACTGCAAACAATTGCTGTCTTCTACCTTCCACTTGTAGGTATTAGGAGTTTAAAGCTTCCAAGTAAGGGGTCTTTTCCCTTCCAAGATTAAAACCTATGTTTAACAGTGGACTATTATCAAAAGGCTGATGCAATGCGGAAATTAAAAAGACGTAAGTAGCTTAATTGTATTGCTATCGGTCACAGATCAGCGAAACAATTCGGAATTAGTAGATACTGTCATTATTAAAACAGCTAAAAAATGTAGTCTAAGTTGACGTATTCTAAAAAATTAAACAAACAGGTGCCAAAATTACCGTGATTTGAAGCATCACACAAAACAATACAAACGAATATACCAAACTACTGAAATAATACATTTGTTTTCGTTAATACAAACGATTTGAAAGTCTTTTCCTTCTTAATCTAGTGAAAATATGGTTCATATTGAAGATGATCTAGAAAACATATAATAATAAATCGTTCCAATACAAAGAATATAACTAAACAAAACATGTCAAAATTAATTTACATGTACATTCGGTTCTTACCGCATGTAAATTTCATATGTTGCAATAAATAATTTAAGTTTGATGTAACAACTTTGCTAATATTCAAGACAGCAAATCCTAAGATCACATAAGTAGTTATCCAGCTCTGTATTTGCGAGGCAATCTGACTAAGCTCTAGGTACTACTCGTATGTTGTTTAGTATGTCTAAGTGGGAACCTTGAATTTTTAATTCTCTTGGAAGAAAATAACTATATAACAAGCGCTCGAATTTGGCTTCAGAAAATACGAATGTCGTACGTATTTTGGTAGATAATGGGTATTCTACTTCAACAAACTTGAATATACCGAAGAATATAAATATGACGAAGCCGTGGTGATCTAGTAGTATTAATACCCGCCTCACATTAGTGAGGTCGTGGTTCAAATCCCAGTCCCGTATCAATGAGTTCTTTGGAACTCATAAACGGAATTTCTCTCCACTGGCTTTTCGGTGAAGAAAACATCATGAGGCAACCTGATTACGTCCGTAGAAGGAATTCGATGGAGTACATAAGTAAATCTACCAACCCGCACTGGGCGAGCGTGGTGGACATGGCCCAATCACTTGGTGGGTGGAGACCTATTACTTACCATGGTAGATAAAGTAAGTAGATCTATATATAAAGTGTAGGTAAGTCTACACAACCTTTTATCTCGACAACCTATTGACTATACAAACATGTTAATAAAAAGTTATTGAAATATAAAAATAATCCAAAGAAAAAGTGATCCTCTTGTTGGACTCACGCACGAAGGGTTCCGTACGGAATGGAAGCCCCCTTAATATATTTTATTTTAATTATTTGTTTTTGAAGGGAATATTATACAACTTAATATTCAGTGAATATTTCAAGCATCTTCATGTTGACATCATTATTATCGAGTAAATCACGTCTCCTGTCAGGGTGCCCTTAAATTTTTGTTTTATTTTTATTTAATTATTTATTTTGGCAGTGAATATTAAACTAAATATTCTGTGAATATTTCAAGCATCTACCTGTCACGCGAAAAACGGCAAAAATTCAGGTTTGTTGTGTGGGAGCCTTTAGCCCTTAAATATTTTTTAGGGTTCCGTAACTCAAAAGGAAAAAACGGAACCCTTATAGGATCACTTTGTTGTCCGTCTGTCCGTCTGTCAAGACCCTTTTTCTCAGGAACGCGTGGAGGTATGAAGCTGAAATTTATATCAATTACTCAGGTCTACTGTCCCTTGAAGCTGTGAAAAAATCAAACTTCTAAGCCAACGCAATCAAAAGATACAGCCGTTTATGCCGCAAATTTTGAAACTCGCAAGTACTCGCAAGGGAATCAAAACCTAAAGGGTACTTCCAGTCGACCTAGAATCTTGAAATTTGGCATGAAGCAACGTTTTATAGCACACATAAAGGAAAAATTCCGAAAACCTTAAATTTTTAGTTACATTACAAAATATATATTTTTTAATAAATATAAACTTATTACTTTTTTTGTCGTAATGAACGAACTTTGTAAACCTTGCAGGTTTGTACGGAACCCTCGGTGCGCGAGTCCGACTCGCACTTGGCCGGTTTTTTTTTAGTATTTGTTGTAATAGCGGCAACAGAAATGCGTCATCTGCGAAAACTTCAACGTTCTAGCTGTCACGTTTCATGAGATATACCTTGGTGACAGACAGACGGACAGACGGACGGACAGCGGAGTACTAGTAATAGGGTCCCGATTTTACCCTCTGAGTAGGGAACCTTAAAACATTAAAAAAACCGTTCCTTTGAAAGTTTCTATGACACCCAAACATACGGTACACAAATAAATACTGAAATCACAATTTACTGTACTGTACCAGCCTTTTCATAATTCATCGTTGAACATAGCCCTACGTACGAAAGGCGATTAGGCCATATGCACCACGCTTCACATACTAATTCGAATTTCTCCTACGCTTTTACACCTATAATGAGGTGTACTTAGTCGGAAAAATGGCAAAACCATTTCTTTTACTAAAATGCCAGTGGTGTGTAAATCCACACACCATTTGATCACACTTTTAACGCTTAGGTATCTTTTGACATAAAAGTCAGTTAGCTTATGCCGGGTGACTACCCCTGGTGTCAGAATTTTTAAAGCGCTTGAAGGGTTGTGACGTGGTGAACGTGTCAAATCTTTTGGCATAATGTTTTCGTACGCGTGATAGGTTAAAAAGATGGCCAAGGTCAGAAAGAAAGTATGTTAGTCGCACAACGTAGCTTAGCAACTATTTGGACAGTAAAAATGTCGCATAAACCAACTATTATCTCCCGGCTCATCCCAGCAGTACAAAACGAAGGCCTTTACGGGCACAGGCACGTATTTAGATGATGTTGTTATACCTTGTTGGATGGGCTATATTGAACCGATCTCAATCAGTGCTTTTTGAAATCGATGGGATTTCATTTCTTTCATTTCTTTTTCTATCTATATATGACTGGGTATAACTAAAGAAATCGGCAATTTTGAGCAATATCACGATGTTTTGTACATTAGTTTCTATTGATCTACTCGCGGTTGCGGTGTTAATACCACGAATGTAATGTATAAAAAAAACAAAAGCCATTATAGTAAAAGGAATACGCATATTTGTAATGAGTAATATACACGCCTCAAAGAAATAGAATAAAAATACCACGTAATCGTCGTAACTTATATAGGGTTATTTCTAATCAATTAGCATCCTTTTACGGATTATTCTGTACATCAAAACTAACAACTTTTGTTCTACGACTTTTATGAATTCTCAAAAAAAAAATGCTGTTCTATAGAATAATATCGTTCACCCTCGACAAAATGTATGGAACAGCTATTTTTTTAGTTTTGACAAAAGTCTTATTGATTAGAAATAGCCCTGTATAGTATTTTGTATAAAATATATATCATTTAGAGCCGTTTGCATTTCCTTTGCATTTTATTAAAAATATCTTATTTATAAGGAGATACGTAAAAGAAGTAATCAGGAGCGAACACTTACCTAAAAGAAAACCAAAGTTACCGACATAGCCCAGCTGATTACCAAGTTGAAATGGCAGTGGGCAGGGCACATATCACGGAGAACTGATGACAACTGGGGTCAAAAACTTATCGTGTGAAGAGTGAAGACCACGTACCGGCAGGCGCAGTGCAGGATGTCCACCCAAGGACGGATGATCTCATCAAGACCGCAGGATCGCGCTGGATCCAAGCAACTACTAACCAGAGATCTAAAGGGGAGGCTTGTTTTTATTGAAGATCTAAAGGGGAGGCCTATGTCCATCAACGGGCGAGCTATGGCTGAAATTACGACAACGAGATTACTACGCTATGCCATGTATCAGTTTGTCTTTAATCACATCTAGTTATTAAGCGGTCGAGTGGACATTGGCAGCTCAACCTTGTGACTAATTAAGACAAAACAGAGCAATCCCTGTTTATCATCAAGATAAGCCCTCCCTCCCTCCCTGTCCTATGCTACGCAACGACAGAGACCAGCGTAGTGTCCGCACTCCGCATACTAACTACGCTGTCCTTGACACGATGTCTCTGTCGCCTACACTACTCTGCGACACTAATCATACACTACACTTGCACACAGTTAAACAATTCGACTTCCACGGGTGAACGTTTCAACACCTTACATACACCAACACGTTGTATGCAACTCACTATCATGGAAAACAAAAAAATACTATGATACTAATCGAACTGCTATGATACTAAGCTAACTGTGAAATAAATAAATATTACAGATGTTGTATTACTTATACTTATCGCTTTTCCCCTCTTTCCCTTTCATATGTTACCTAAGAAGCTCTAACCCTACATACACCGCAAAGTCAAAGGAAAAAAATGTGCAAAGTCTCTGCTTAGACATAAATGACAAATTTGCTCTTATCTATCCGGTTGTTTGTTTGTTTGGATGTTTGCTACTCTGCTTCATGATTAAATCGTTTAAATATTATACTGTATTTATTTAACTTCATAGATTTAATTTTTATAATGTTTTTATAACAACAAATATAAAATATTATAAAAACTTAACCTAGATTGCCACCGGCAGCGGGGCGGGGCCCAAGCTACCGGTGGATTGGGGCTACAGGCTGAAGAACCTCCTGACAATGCGCGCCGTGTCCAGGATCACTGCCTATATTGTATTATTATTAGTAAGAGATCGTTTTAGGTTATCATTATTGCCACTTTTTGAGCGGGTTATAATATTTCGTAATTCTTAAGAAGCTAAAATTACTTAGTTATTACAACACAAAGAAGACAGTACCTTAAATAGCATTGACCTTGAAAAATACCTACAAGCCTACTAGCTGACATAAAATACTTATGAACCATCAAAACTAGAATATTCATATTTCGCAGGCTTTTAACACAAACAATGCCTAGAAACGCCATGACCCAGACATCACCAAAGAGGCCAATAAATCCACCTCGTCCCGAGCACGCGACACTAACCTCTGATACTGTTACAAAATATACTGTAACTCAAGCCCCATAGAGGCTTTCAGTGTTTTGCCGCACGCCGCAACAGGCTGTCCTGGCGGGCTCATGCGGGTTCCGGATAATACCGGTTAGGAACGAAAAATACCAGATACAAAATACCGGAACGGAAAATAACGGAACGGAGGGATGGGGAACAAGGTGGTGACGTTCACGGAGCAGCAGTTAGAGGATTATCAGGTTTGTGTGTTTTGTTGTTCTACTTTTTTAGTGATAAGTGGGGTAATTATTGGGTTAATCAATTGAATAGTAGTACAAATAAAGAACAGGAAGTCATCGAAAAAGCAACATCAGGAAATTGGGTCATGACGAAATTAAAACATAGGGTAGCATTGCATAGGTTAGTCCGTTTTTAATTCAATTTGTGTTCGTAAGTTTTGTTTCGTCCAATAAATGAATGTCTATATTGCTTATTGCTGTGGAAGTTTTAGGATATTGAAAGTATTTTTGTCTCTAATATTTAGACTTTTTGTCGTGGACGGCATCTTTTTGATACATTTGCTGTCCTTAACTGTTCTAAATTCTCGTGATTTGGTTGTGGTACATATTTTTCGAATAGTACTTCACTAAGATTACTCATATGGTTTTCTGACCATAAATAACAAGACTTAGCAATTTATTTTACAAACTCACAACAAAACAGAAAACTAATTGCGGTAGCTCTGAAAAAACGGCAGTGCCCCCCAACACACAACTTATTTAAGCTACAGCCGTACCTACTTCCTTTTCTTAGAGACATAAAAGTATTCAAAACGGAAACCCCTTGAAAACGGAAGAGTTCAATTTGTTGCTACATGGTATGTTTTTGATTTAACTATTAAAAAATACAAAGCCTTATTCAGTTTCAAATTCTTACAGGACTGTACATTTTTTACAAGAAAAGAAATACTCAGGTAAAGTATGTGTTAAATCTAACCAGTTGTTCCACTTAGTTCTATTTTTGTACGGTTTCTGTTTCACTTGATTTGCACTGTCTGTGAAGCTTTTGTATTTAGTTCAAAGATCTTTATCTACACTAATGTTGTAACATTCTACTTATGTTTCCAATACTTGACTTATAATGACTACTGTTATAGCGCAGACAACAAAACACTCAATTTAAGCAATTTGACATGATGTTATAATATCCACATCGATATCGTAAAATCTCATTATAACATCAATAAAACGCGACCAATTAACCTGGCGAGCCTTATGTCAAAATCGTCATACAAGTTGTATAAAATTTTGAAATTAGGCTGGCTTTTGAAATCAGTTGGGTTATACGTGAAAACTTCGTCGAAACTACTAAACTTATATACACAAAACTCTTTGGTAAGATCTTTTGCCAATGAAATAAAAAAAGAACATCGCGCGCTCGCTCCTGATTGACCCTGCGCGCGCAGCTGCGCTCTAGCATTGGTTAGATTTTAATGGCGGCAAGTTCACTGTGACAATACACGTACGCGTGAATTTAATGTTTCGCAATATGTTTTTATTTTTTATTTTTATTAGTGAAGATAAAGTAGTGTATGCAACTGCATATAACACGGGTATTAAAACACGAGTGTGAGTTTATGAAACGAGCGCAGCGAGTTTCATAATAGTAACTTCATTATATGACAGTTGCATAAACTACTATTTTTTGTCAAGATTACTCATTACTTTCAATAACGAAACCGAATACGAACTATCATTATTCTTTACTTACTTGCACAAGTTTCACGTTATCACGACGATTTCTACTGTATCGTGAATATTTTACGGTTATATTATATACCTGCTCTTGTCCATATGGGTTAATCTATATAACTTCTGTCAGTGAGCTGTTGATTTGTGTTTATGCTGTAAGTATAGAGTTATCTACTTGCCCTGTACTTAAGCCGAAACGGGGTGATTCAAACATAAAAATGAACACATTTTACTGTGGTCGAAAAAAAATATCAGCTCTTCCGCCTGTTCCATACAAAATTGCAGCTCTGAATCTACAAAATGTATTAAACACTTTTTTTTCTCAAATACCGGGTGATGGATGAGACCACCCATTGTTAAAGTTGTTCATAATGTCAGTTCGTATAGGCCGGGTGGCTTGCCCTGATGTCAAAGTTTTTAAACCGCCTGACATGGCAAAATAGTTAAAACAACCGGAACCTACAATAGGTATCTTCTAGGTAAGCGTGCTACAACCTAGACCGCTTATCTGCTCAACATCAGGCAGTATGTGGTCAAACGCAAACCTATTCAGAATTAAAATAAAAATTAACCTTTCATACGAACCACGGTAGGGCTTAGTTGTAAATGCCACCCGCCGCAGTCACCCAATCGAAGATTGACCGTGCTGAACGTTGCTTAACATAAAGCATAAAAAGGAGATATTGCAAATATGCATAGAAATTGGGCCAATAAAGGGTACAGTATTTCATAATTTGCTTTGTTTCTTTCGGAAAATGATTTTCCCGTTATTTTTACAATAACATTTCGTGTATTCGGGTATTAAGGTTACATGTGACCAAAATGACAGTAATTCAATGACTGAACAAAAATCAAAAAGGAAAATGTGAAATTACTCATAAATTAAGCATTTGATGCGGTTGTGTTACTCTGCGCATTTATTTATCATAGTTGAACGGATTTTTTGAGCTACTGTACCTAGTCAGAGCCCATTTTGCATTATCTTCTTTATGATAGCATAAAAATCAAAATATCACGCGTGCAAAGCCGCGTGCAAATGCTAAGTAGTCCTGAAATAAATTAATGAACAAGATACCTGCGAAAAACATAACCCTTCTTTAGTAGTCAGGACATTTTTATTGACTTTCGGAAAACTTGTAGAGCTGCGATCTTTTCCCACAGACCCAGATTAGCCCACATGTGAGGCTAGCCAGAGGCTCTATTTAGTAAAAGACTGAAATGACTTTTAGAGTCGCATACTATACTATCCCGTATTCATTTCCTGATCTGTACAATGCTGCACTCTGCGAGATCGCAGTGGCCAAATATTTGAAGAAAATAATTGAAGTATTTTTGAATCATTAACACGACAAATAATTAAACATAAATTAAAAATTTAAAAAACCCCCGACACATTGACAACCATTTTGGACACATTTGTAGAATTTTGGTTCTTCCATCCCCACCATAACTCTTAAACGGCTCAATCGATTTTTGTAAAACATAGCTAAGAACACTCTCGATTAAGTCTCCTTTCATCCAAAAAAAACTAAACTGAAATCGGTTCAGTGGTTCGGGCGCTATGATGCCACATACAGACAGACAGACAGACAGACAGATACACAGACAGACAAACAGACACGTCAAACTTATAACACCCCTCTTTTGCGTCGGGGGTTAAAAAGAAGATTGCTCAATTCTGTTCTTATTCGATCTTGTCAAGTCTCACGAAATCAGTTCGTACTCCAGATCTAAACTTAATGTATATGTAGGTATTATATTACATAAATTAGTTCGGCACATACTTATGAAAGGGAGTGCTCTGTAGTTACGTGTTAATGATTTGCACTGTCTGCATCGTGCTTTTTTATTAGTTCAAAGACCTTTAGTCACCTTAACTTAAAGAGCATGTTTCTAATACAAAGCCCAAATGGTACAATACGAGTACAAACCACCCCACCCACAATGTCATGTTAGTCACTGCGATGTTCCGGATCGATTTATTTTAATGAAAAGCACTGTAATGATCCTGGTCGCGAAACCAAATTGTAAAGATCCTAGCCTACCCTGCCTAATAAACCTCATGAATGAAACCTAGGAAGAGTTGAAACTATTTTAAGAAACCTGTCTAAAATAAAATGTCAGAGAAAATGATTATAGGACCTTGATTTGCTTTCAATGAATCCTAGCTTTTTGTCAAACTAGCTATGCGTCCTGTTTCCACCTGATTGTGATGAAATTATGAATTGAACCTCATGAAATAAATATCCTAAAATGTTAAGAATGCATTAAATATCGATACAGATATTCAATAAGATCTCAGCTTACTATTTGTATTGATAAATAATAAGAAATATGAATACTAACATTTTTGAACTTCTGAAGTTCACAACGAAATAATTCTCACCTAGCGCCATCTGCTTTATTAGTTTTCTGCTGTGAGATTCCTATCTTAATCATCTAGTTTATTTACCTATTTATACGTTAGTTTGGCCAGTGGTCGTCTTGTGATAGACCCTGCGTTATAGACCGCATAAACCCTAGGTAAAGGTGATTCGAAATACTAGCCTAATGGATTACCTAAGTTCAGAACGAAAACCCTATGTTTTACCTATTTTGAGTTTCTATCATCCTGTAAGTATATTACTAACCTCAGAGTGAAATGAAGTACCTAACTAATGTCTCAAGAGCTATATAGAAATAATGATTCTAGAGTTTCTCTGTTATATATGGTGTTAATTTAGAATATTTGTATATAACGTAAATAAGCTTCATTAAAGCTAGGTATAAAATATTGATTTAGTTGCATAAGAAAATATTAGACATGAGATGAGAAGGAAATTCTATTAAATTAGTACTTTAGAACAAAGAAACTCTATTGAACTAATATTATTATCAAACTACGAATATAATAAAAGATTGGAATGCCAGAAAGAATAGTATTGATTTATTTCTGACAGTTAGTTAGTTTTAATATTTTAAATTTATTCAATTTTATTTAGGTATCAGAGATTTATTTTATTTTATGTTTATCTCTGTTTATTTAGTCATGGCGCTCGAGAGAGCTGAAAACCATGAAAATGACTCTACTCTGCTTTCGTAAATCTAACGCCATCCTGGAAAAAGAAAGCAGGAAATAAAAAACCAGGAGTCGCGAGTGTGTCAGTCTATAGTCAGTTATACATTCATAAAGTCAGGTAAGTCATAAAACTTGCATGAATTCCAGAGTGTTCTCAAGAAAAGCTCCAAGATTACTATAGGTAAAGGTTCGAGAATCGACTTCGCCTTATAAAATAATATTCAAATCAATAAGCTTTCAATAACTTTATTTCAAAGTGATCAGAATTTACACTCTTATACGGACACGGGAAATCCCTCCATTTCGGAAATGAGAAACACTGGCCCAAGCTCTATCTGGCTTCAAGAGTTCTGCACACTAATGAAAATACAGCATTGATCGAGTAGCACTTACGGCTAGTATTAAAATAATGAGATATAGCAATAATAAGATAAAGCAATAGTCGACTCTTCAATCCCCATAATATAAATAAATGACATTTTATCTATGAACACTCTGTCCTTCGCAAATTGTACGAGTAGGTAAAGCACGTCATGTCTGGAAATTTCTCAATTTCTGGAGATTCTCAATCCGCATAGAATATAATATCTTAAGATTTTATGTTCACAAATAGTCGAAGCTGAAAAAGACAAATAATTAAAACATTTGTAATTCATACATAGAATCATAAAGGGCGAGAGTTAGAAGCTTCTATCTTCTACTCGTGAGTAAATACTCAATGAAGGATAGTTTCGTCAGTAACATACGAGTACTTCTATAGAGTAGGAAACATCGTAAGTCAACTTATGCAAGACCGCCATAGGAACCTGAAGATGTATGTGTATTTTTCAACCCGCAACTGTTCTGCGTAGTTAAAATATTTCTGCCTCTAAAGTGTAGTGTAGCTTCGTAAGATTCTCGTTCATACTAATGAAAGAATAGATATGTACGTGTGAGAATCCTCCATACCGCTTCGTTTCAGTAAGGCGGATATAGGCCTATCTCCATATGATAGACCTCCTCTTTTCATCTGATGTCCATTTGTACATTAATACAACAGTAAATCATCCAAAAGTCCAATACAGTGCTGATCAGGACGGAATATTATCCGCATATCATATTCTATATCTACATTGACACTTATATATTTAAATAGTGGAGCCCTACACATTTTACAGAATTACTCTTGAACGATGTAATTGTACATAGAAGTCACTGTTCGCCGATTATCTGTTCATAGAAAAAATTTTTAGCCGATACTTTTTTTTACCGATAGCACGGTTCGCCGAAAGAATGTTTGATATATTAAATGTTTCACCGATGGCATGGTTCGCCGAAAGAACCTTTAATATTTTAAATGTTTCAAGGATACCACGATTTGCAGATGAGGGTTTTAACTTAAACCTCCACTGAAAACTTAAATGCAGTTTCGTTACTAGTACGGACGCCAGCCAGTTTTAATACAAACAAGAATTTGTACTGTACTGTACTGTACCAGCCTTTTTGATAGTCCACTGCAGGACGTAGGAGTGATTGGGCTATTATCCACCACGCTGGCCCAGTGCGTGTTGGTGGATGCACATACGCCATCGAATTTCATCCGCATTGAACGATGTTTTCCTTCACCGATAAAGCCAATGGTGTGAAATTCCGTACATAAATTCCAAGGAATTCATTGGTACGGGACCGGCATTTGAACCCACGACTTCACGATTGTAAGGCGAGCGTCATTATCAATAGACCACCACGGATAACACAAGAATTTGTAACGTGTCATTAATTTCTAAGCGTAAAAATATTTTCGTATTTTCAAATTATTGTATAGTTTGTATACTTTTAGTTCAATAAAGCATTATTTATTATTACTGAGTGATGTATTTTATCGATAGGAAACATTGCAGAATGCACTAATTTTACTTGCATTTATTTGCTTTTGTGTTTTTTCTTCTTTTAATTACATAAAATAATTCTACATGATAGCACCTAAATGTCCTAATTGATTAAATGTTATTGAATAAAAAAAATGTACAAAGCATGAAAGAGAGATTAGATCTGATAACTTTTTGATAGTGCGAAGTGTAGTCTCGCCTTGACCCCATTTTACATGAAAATGTTTTTGTTGGATCTATATTATAGGTATATGCAATATTTCCTATCGATAAAAAACACCACTCAGTGGAGGTTTAAGTGAAAACCCTCATCTGCAAATTGTGGTATCCTTGAAACATTTAAAATATTAAAGATTCTTTCGGCGAACCACGCTAGCGATGAAACAATTTAAATATCAAACATTCTTTCGGCGAACCGTGCTATCGGTAAAAAAAAGTATCGGCTAAAAAATTTTTCTATGAACAGATAATCGGCGAACAGTGACTTCTATGTACAATTACATCGTTCAAGAGTAATTCTGTAAAATGTGTAGGGCTCTAAATAGTGATACTATTATACGAAACCAAATCCTCTAGGAACATCTTCGTCCTTCGATAGAAAACAACTTTCTTCAAACTTTCACTTTTTAGACCAGGATCAAAATTCTCCTAGTTAAAAGACTCTTCTCTGCTTTTCCTTTCTCTGAATCTTGCGGAACAAAACTAAATATACCTATTAAAGATGAAATATCCCAACATTTTTTCTATAATTTTCTCAAGTGAAGTCCCTGCTGTCAGTCCTGTCAAAATCTCTGTTCTTTTTTTTCTCTTATTTTAAATTCTCAAGTTCTGCAAAGAGTTTTCATACCTAGATTGAAGTTCTATTGCTTTTCTAAAATGTAATGTAATTTCCTGCTTGTTTGTAAATCATTTGAATGGTAAGTTTCTTTAGATAATATTAGAAAGAATTATATCCTCATGTGAGAGACTTCTGACCTACAAGAATGCCTTCTACCTATGCCTAGTTACTCAGATGTGGACGATCAAACCATCTGAGGTTTGTTACAGCACCTACTGAAGTGTTCGTAGAACTCCAAGTTGAGTAATTACTTATAAACAAACACCTAGATATATATTGGTATCTTTATGTAGAGTTCCTATCGACAACTCGTATCAAAGCCGATTAGCGTGTGACGCAGCAGATTACTGTTGACCGCGCGCGGCTTCAGCCACGTTCCACTTTCACACTTCATACTACGAGGCGACGACTTGCGCAGGCTGATTTTTAACCCCCGACGCAAAAGAGGGGTGTTATAAGTTTGACGTGTCTGTTTGTGTGTCTGTCTGTCTGTCTGTGGCATCATAGCGCCCAAACCACTGAACCGATTTCAGTTTAGTTTTTTTTTGGATGAAAGGAGACTTAATCGAGAGTGTTCTCAGCTATGTTTTATAAAAATCGATTGAGCCGTTTAAGAGTTACGGTGGGTTAAAGTGGGGATGGAAGAACCAAAATTCTACAAATGTGCCCAAAATGGTTGTCATAATGTGTCGGGGTTTTTTAAATTTTTAATTTATATTAGTTATATAAATTGATGGATCTTTTGTTGGTGTTTTAGTAAGTACTGTACTGTATCAGCCTTTTTAATAGTCCACTGCAGGACGTAGGCCTACCTACGAAGGGTGATTGGGCCATATCCACCGCGCTGGCCCAGTGCGGGTTGGTGGATTCACATTCACCATCGAATTTCTTGTATGGACATATGCAGTTACCTCACGATGTTTTCCTTCACCGAAAAGCCAGTAGTGTGAAATTCCGTACATAAATTCCAAAGAACTCATTGGTACGGGACCGGGATTTGAACCCACAACCTCACGATTGTAAGATACCTTTGGACCACCACGGCTTTAGTAAGAACAAATACAATATATATTTTGTGACAAAAACATAACAACTGACTTCAATCAATAGGTACCTCAAAAACGATTTGTCAGATCTTTTCCAAGGCTAATCTTGATTAATCTTTTAAACCAATTGTACAATTATGATAGCGGCAGTTTTAATTAAAAATTGAGTCTTTAAAATCTATAAACATAAAAAATGTAATGAGGTTTTAATTGAAAACACATTTAAATAGAAACATCGTCGCTTTGGTTGTGAACAGAGGTCAACCCACAATTTTAGTAGAATTAGTTACACACATACACTATTGGGATTATGAAAAGTAGAATTTTACGGTGGTGAAGAGAATTAATTGTCGTAATATTTTATGAGTTAGCTTTCTTCACCGCTAAAGCGATAATATGTGTACTATTATGTAGGTTTTGTATCTACTTTTGAAAACTTTCTCCTTTCTGAAACTCGATTGAAAATATGTAAAGAGACTGTTATGGCTTAAAAGAAGGAAAAATGTCTGTCACGAGACTCTCTGTTATGTTTTTATACAGTTATATTAATTCATATTACGTAGGTAGTATTTATAATTATTTATCTATGTAAAATATATACTATCATCCTTCTCCGATATGGAAGCGACATAACAAGTTTTCAAATGGACCTGGATGAGCCCCGATGGTTCTACGAGAAATGAGATAGACTTCATCATGACTAGCGAGAATCGGATATTCAACGATGTCTCCGTGATCCACAGGATAAAAACCGGTAGTGATCACAGAATCGTGCGAGGCAAACTGAATATTAACGTTAAACTCGAAAGGTCCCGCCTGATGAAGTATACGCTCCGACCTACTCATGCTCATAAACAAAACCCCGAGAACTTTCAGCTCGAGCTCTCAAATCGCTTTGCTTGCCTGGAGAACTTTGCGTCTGTGGACGAGATCAATAACGGGCTCGTAGAAACTGTCCAAACGGTAGGTTCTAAGTTCTTTAGACCCCGCCGTTCTGATAGACCTCGGAAATTTTCCGATCATACTCTAAATCTCATGGCCGAACGACGCTCGCTAAGACTGCAGTCTTCCGATGATGCAAAGTCATACAGGCGGCTCAATAGACAAATTTCAAAATCAGTGCGGTGCGACATTCGTCTCTTTAATACCAAACATATTAAGGAGACGATAGAGCGGAACAAAGGCTCCAAAGTGTTCGCAAGGCATTTGTCTATTGGGCAAAGCCAGCTGACAAAGCTGAAGAGAGAAGATGGCAGTACAGCGTCGACCAAGGCAGAGGTATTGGAGGAGATCGAAAAGTTCTACGGACAGCTATACGCCTCGGTAGCAAAGCCTGTAAACAGCGCGGCTAGAGACCCAAGAGCCAAGCTGACCCGACACTTCACCGAAGACATCCCGGACATCAGCCTGTACGAGATTAGAATGGCCCTGAACCAACTTAAGAACAACAAGGCGCCGGGTGACGACGGAATCACTTCAGAGCTTCTGAAAGCGGGTGGTAAACCGGTACTTAAAGTCCTTCAGAAGCTTTTCAACACCGTCGTCCTCGAGGGCATAACGCCAGAAGCATGGAACAGAAGCGTGGTGGTGCTATTCTTTAAAAAAGGTGACAACACCTTATTGAAGAATTACAGACCCATCTCGCTTCTGAGCCATGTTTATAAGTTGTTTTCAAGAGTCATTACGAATCGTCTCGAACGCAGGCTTGATGACTTCCAGCCTTCCGAACAAGCCGGATTCCGAAAAGGCTTTAGTACCATGGACCACATACATACGCTGCGGCAGGTTATACAGAAGACTGAGGAGTATAACCAGCCACTTTGCTTAGCGTTTGTGGACTATGAGAAAGCCTTTGATTCGGTCGAGACATGGGCTGTGCTTGAGTCTCTTCAACGATGCCGTATTGACTATCGGTATATCGAAGTGTTGAAGTGTTTGTATAATAACGCCACTATGTCGGTCCGAGTACAGGAAGAGAGCTCCAAGGCGATCCCTTTGAAGAGAGGCGTAAGACAGGGAGATGTTATATCTCCGAAACTGTTTACTGCTACTCTGGAGAACGCCTTTAAGCTCCTGGAATGGAAAGGATTCGGCATCAACATCAATGGCGAATACCTCACTCACCTTCGGTTTGCCGACGATATCGTAGTCATGGCAAAATCGATGGAGGAACTCAGTACGATGCTCGAAGGCCTCAATCGAGTATCTCAACAGGTGGGTCTTAAAATGAACATGGACAAGACAAAGGTCATGTGTAATTCCCATGTTGTACCCACCCCCATTTCAGTTGGGAACTCGGTTCTTGAAGTCGTTGACTCGTACGTCTACCTAGGACAAGTAGTCCAGTTAGGTAGGTCCGACTTCAAGAAAGAGGCCAATCGCCGAATCCAACTCGGCTGGGCAGCGTTCGGAAAATTGCGTAACGTCTTCTCGTCCGACATACCTCAGTGCCTCAAGTCGAAAGTTTTCGACCAGTGTGTGTTGCCAGTGATGACTTACGGCACAGAAACGTGGTCTCTCACTATGGGCCTTATTAGTAAGCTTCAAGTAGCCCAACGAGCCATGGAGAGGGCTATGCTCGGAGTTTCTCTACGCGATCGAATCAGAAATGAGGAGATCCGTAGAAGAACCAAGGTTACCGACATAGCCCAGCGGATTGGCAGGTTGAAGTGGCAATGGGCAGGGCACATAGCGCGGAGGACTGATGACCGATGGGGTCGAAAAGTCCTCGAGTGGAGACCACGTACCGGCAAGCGCAGCGTAGGACGTCCACCCACAAGGTGGACGGACGACCTCATTAAGACCGCAGGTTCGCGCTGGATGCAAGCCGCTACCACCCGGTCTTATTGGAGATCTTTAGGGGAGGCCTATGTTCAGCAGTGGACGTCCTATGGCTGAAAGGAAGGAAGGAAGGATAACAAGTTTTGCACTGGCATCAGCATTGTTTGTTTTTTGGTGGAGCCTGCCTCGCTAACTAATAATAAAATGTAAATTAACTAATTTCTTTCACCAGTAAATTCTACCTAGATCTCTGTTTATCTCTCCCTAAGAGCACTTGTTCAGTTTGGCAATTTATTTCACCGTACAACATGTACGTACAAAATGTAGACATTTGTTTGTTGACGGTCCGTTGTCCAGTGAAAAAAACGGCTGTATAACAAGCACTCTAAGAATAGCTGTCAACGACAACAGTAAATTGCGTCCTTTAATATTTTTGGCACAAAACAAACTCTACTGAATTGTGTGTCACTCATGAACACCTAACTCAAGGCTATAAAAGCAGCCGTCAACAGATACCGCAGGGACTAAAGCCAAAGTATGCTACAGACACTTCTTCAAATAGTGTGTCATATGTTTGTTTGTTGAGGCACCACGTTATTGATCCATGTTTTATCCCCCAGTACTTCATGTGTGTACTTTAATTCGAAATTATATTCAAGATAAGCCAGTACTGCCAGTAGGCTACCTTAAATAAATAAATAACGCTTTCTTTTTACATTTTATACCATTATTGCATGAAAATATTTTTAATTTGGTTCTGATCTGGACACCCAAAGCAAAGACCTCCGAAGACTTAAGTACTTTAATAGGAATAATCCCTATTATACGAGTCTATAGCTAACTACCTTACTTATATATATAGTATATGACATACAAAATACAATTTAAAAAATACAAAAATAAAAAACCTGTTAAGATAGTTGTATTGTGGAAAATAAATAAAATATAATGAATTATCGCTATGAGCATCCTGCTCCTAATTAAATATAAACATCTAAGTAGATATCTTATAGAGATAAAACGTAGCAAGTTTTAAGTGGCCAGTTTGTTTTCGAAGTATCGGTAAAAAATGGCTAAAGTACTTACAAAGTTTCTTTTTGTTAAACTCTTCATGACATTAACAAGTAAAATTAAAAATAGAAACACTCATTGAACATGGAAGATGGCTTGAAACCTTATAGCAGCGCTGTCATCGACCGCTACGAGTCTGCTACGTGCAGCTTAATCTATCTCTATCTATCTATATCTATCTATGGCTACGTCGCTCTAAGTGGCTCTACACGTATTAGTATCAACACACACGTGCCACAAACAGGACAAGAAACAGATACCGGCCACATTTCGTCGGCCGTTTCCGCTACTAAAGCTCTGTTTTTCTAGGATACCGATGCCCGTCATATTGCGACTATAATACTGTGTTGAAAGACGTTACTCATCATTTTGACATCAAATTGTAGAGCTAATAGAGTTTGTGCTAAAAGACAACCGTCGTGGCGTTGCGGTGAACTCCGTGAACTAACAATAAGATTTTAATCAGCAGTCAAGGTACCGACAATACTCGTACTTGGAAGACGCGAGTACTGATGAAAACCGAATTGGTTTCTTCCAAGTATCAAACACTTTTAGTTGTACTAGCAATGACAAATCAGTGTTGTCAACGTTACAAAATTAGTAAAATGGCACACGGGCGACCTCACTTACGTTTCTCTTTTTGCACAAACTCTAACGTGGTTAAGATACACTAGGAGTTTGTTAGCGATCACCTATGTCAAGCAACTTTTAGCACAGTCAGTCTTCGGATGGGCGGATGCGGATGGCATTTACAGTGGCTCTGATGATCTGTTAAATTGTAAGTCTCAGTTGTTGTAACCGTTTAGCCATGTCACAGGCCTTCAAGGGCTTCAGGCGGCTTAAAAACTCCGACACCAGGACCAGCCATCCGATTTATTCTACATTATAGACTTTATTCTACAAATTCCGGTACGGTACAAGGTTATGGGTTCAATTCCATTTTTAGGGTTCCGTACCCAAAGGGTAAAATCGGGACCCTATTACTAAGACTCCGTTGTCCGTCCGTCCGTCTGTCTGTCACCAGGCTACATCTCAAGAACGGGGATACAGTTGAAATTTTCACAGATGATCTGTTTCTGTTGCGACTATAACAGCAAATACCTACTAAAAACAGAATAAAACAAATATTCAAGGATGGCTCCCATACAACAAACTTTTTTGCCGCTTATTGATCGAAATTAATAACGGCGACAGATAGACGTTTGAAATGGGGCTATAAGGTCTTCCATTAGGTACAGAACCCTTCGTGGATGAGTTTTACTCGCATTTGGCCGATATTTGCAAAAAAACATTGTTTAAAAAATAAACAAACTTTTTGATAGGTGTTAGTTTTATTTCTTTAACCCTCTAGCCTAATGCCAAGGTTACTTCCAATATATCATTAAAATATGTAAGAATCTACGTTACAAACAGGTACCAGCCGGATACATAAATCACCTGCTCACCGACAGCCACCATTAAGGAAAATGAATATTTTATGCGAATCAAAGTAATAGATCTGTGTTGGAACCTGTCATTACCTTCTAGACGATCGATGGCTAATAAACGTGGTATATTTTAGCTCTACCTTTAACTGTTGCTGTAAAGTATTGTACCTGTGTTGTGACTTTACTATCGCTAGAAGAACGAGTCTTCATCATAATTTCAGTAGTTCCTAAAATAACACTTACAAGTTATTTTTCTGTTTTATTTTCACTTGTAATCTACAAAATTTATAAATTCCTTTTTACTGCCTCGGTGGCCTCGGTGGTTAGTGACCCTGAAACCTGGGCTAAAGAGGCGTGGGTTCGACTCCTTCCTAGGGCAAATATTTATGTTTCTTCAATATCTGGATGTTATTATCTGTATTAGGTATGTATTTAAAAATAAGTAATATATCAGACTCTGGCAGCCGCATCACAAGCTTTACTTAACTTGGGGTCAGAGTTCGTGTGTAAATTGTCCCTTAATATTTATTTATTTATTCCTATAATACGTAATGCGCACTATTTCCCGCCTCTTCTCTAATCCAAACCATAAATTATTTCCATCAAAACGTTGACATGAAAGGGAGTGGTTTCCATAAAACTGCCCCGACTTTAAATACATAATTAAAACTAAATTAGTAGGTCAGTAATGATAGTGACGGTTGAAGACCCTATAGCGTAGCTGCCAGTTGTCTACTCTAAAGAATTAAGAAGATCCTACGGCGTAGCATCCAGATGACTATAATTATTATAATAAAGATGCTATGTTCTACGTCGTTCTACGGCATTTTTCTGCTTACGGCGTAGCAACTCCAGGTATACTCGTAGTTGTCTACACAATAAATCTCTTATACAATACATGTATAGGATAATAAGTGGCTATACTGTTAAGTTCAAGTTGCGTGCCAATGATACTTAATTGCCATTCATTTTCTCGTTTATTTTGTGAACTTTTGCCCTTTACTGGTCCACCAAGCCGGAAAGTTGATAAATCATAATTTTGTTCGAGAGTATTTTGGAATATCATGACGCGAAAATACAAAAAGTGTCTACCGGTACTTTAAAAGGCTCATTATAAAATTATTTTTTCCGGTGCCTTTAAAATGTATTTTATATTTAAACATGCCATATTTTAATGCATCATCATCAGCTTATTTCGGCCCACTAAAGCCTTTCAGTAAGCCTCCTCCTTACACCATTTTAATAAATAACAATAACAAAATACAATACATAGGTAACAGGCACTAACAGAAGAGAAAAACAGAAGTGACACTAACAGAACTAGAAATTGATTTCTTTATCGGTGTCGAACACACAACATAAAAACGATAAAAGAAATCTATAGTCATGTCCAATTCTTGATCATTTTAGCATATGAGTACCTAGTATGCATATAATTATTGTCTCTGGATATTTTTTAAACATGTTATGTAACTGAAAATTTACAAATTCTGTGTAAAAATTTGTGTAAGCACGCACATTTTAATTTTCAGTTAACCGAATTAGAACCAGCTTGTTTGCCATTCTTTAATTGAAAACGAATTCTTTATTGAATCTAAAAATGAAATTTAAGCTTTTAAACCTTTTTTATCCACAGAGTATTCAAAAGGTTCCGCGACGTAAATCCGGATTTAGTACCGAAGCGGATGACGGAGAACCAAGCCCACACGATCGCAGTGCCCGTGGAAGAAATAGAGAAATTGCCAGAATTAAAAGTGAGTTTTATTTGATCCATTTTTAAAAATCATGCTCATCCTCTCATATAAACGACGACGCTACTGTTGGATAGGGCCTTATAAATTGCATCTAGCGTGTTTTGTTTCAATGTTAATAATTTCCTTTCCAGTCTTAGCCCCGAGTTCACCAACGCTTGTTTAAGTTAAACGTGTGATTAACTGTATTTAACCAACGGTTTTTGCTTGCTGAACAGCAAATTTTCCGCACTGCCTAGTCAAATAGAGATGTAGTCGTAAAGCTCCTAACCCGTTTAATCGTTGTTTAAATATGTACAGTAATCACACGTTTAACTTAATCAAGCGTTGGTGAACTTGGGTCTTAAAATTTTCAATTTTAATAAAGGCTCTATCGGCTAAGCTTAGTGGTGTTAGATATAACTATCGTAGATTGATTTTTTGTGGCTCTATACCAATATTTCTTTGTTTTCATTTCTGTAGAAATGTGTTACAAAAAATTAATGAAATATGAAAATTTATTGTACCGCACTACTACTACCATATTCTAATAATCTCAAACCAAGAGCTCTTACATGTAAAGCTCCATAAAAAGATTTTCAAAAATAGGCACACCCAACTAATAATTTTACAAGAGTAATCAAAAAAATAAACCATTCAAACATTGGCTTCCTAAAAACTCTGACACCAGGGCTAGCCAATACGAACTTACTTACTTATTGGTCGCCACCGCAAGATTTGAACCTGCATAACTGACATGCAGCGCAGGGTTGCACAGTGTATGATATAGCACTCAAAAAAAATCCCTATGCTGTTTATCGCATTTATCGATGAACAAATGTATTTTAAAAGCAAGAGTAGAACACCCACGCCGTTGCAGTCTCAGTGCTCTACCAATCAATAAAGCTACGCCACACCCTGACGCTCGCGCAAAATTAGTTGATTTTTTTAATCAATATAACATTGATAAAAACAACTCTTGAGATTCACTTTGTATGATATGGAAACGCTATAAAATAGTCAGTAAACAAGATTAAATTAAAAATACAAAAAACTCTCAACACACATACTTCAGCTATGAATAGTGCTGAAAATTTTGAAACGCCTGAACCGGTTTTGATGAAAGATATCTAAGAGCCCCCCAAAAATCACCTTTCAAATAAAAAAACACCCACATACACAGACACATCAGACTTATAACATCACGTCGTTGTTGATAATCAAGTCGTCGATGGTTTAAAAAATTACAACAAAAAATAATAATCAATAAGCAAAAACGTATATTTTTTCAGGAGAACCCATTTAAGCGACGGATATGCCAGGTGTTCTCGCACGACGGCTCTGGCAACCTCACCTTCGAGGACTTCCTCGACATGATGTCTGTCTTCAGCGAAGCAGCGCCTAGAGATATCAAAGCATGGTGAGAAATCTTCCTCGTCATCAGCTCTGTGTGCCTAAAACAAAACAAAACTGTATCAAATATGTAGGAAAGCCAAGCATTATAAGCATTGCCATTCAGCGTGACAATGCTACTAGGATGCTAAGCACTGCAAACTGGCAGTGCGCTTGAATACAATATGTGGATGATTTTGAACTACACATTTCCACAATATATATTTTCAATAAGAATTAGAAAAGGTTTGTGAATAGAACTGATCATTCGTGATTTGCATCCATAGCATAGTCTCAATTCGAAAACATTGCACCCTTCTTCTTTACAAGTTCTTGACACCAAATAAGTACGTCTTGACCGGTTTATTTACCTATAGACTTCTGATTTTGTATATTTTTATCCGCCTTGAAAAGGAAAATTGCTATGACAAAATTATACATTTATTATGAAGGAGTATCGTAGGTACTCGTGTAAAACCAGAACGAGTCACTATTAATTAGCATTTAGGTAATAATTTACAATTAAGATTAACTATTTAAAAAACTATTCTGAAATGCAGACAGAATGTAAAGTGAAATAGAAAAGCAGAGCGCACGCAAAACATCGATTTACGAGATTCTAATAAAGGCTGGGCCCGACGCGCCCGTGAAACCGATGTCCTATTTTCGTGAAAATTAGCGCGCGGCGCGAATGAAATAGCAGACTAGGTACCTACAAAACTTTATATTATCTACTTATTTAATTTAGTGAACACAACTACTCTGGGACTTTTTAATCGACTGATATATCACTACACAGTATAAAAAAAGTCGCTTCACGCTGCGTGTCTGTCCATATGTATGCTTATAAAATCTTTAAAACTACGCAACGTATTTTGATGCGTTTTTTTTAAATCGATAGAGTGATTCAAGAGATAGGTTCATATGTATAATAAACCTGTGCGAAGCCGGGGCGGGTCGCTAGTTCTAGAATATATTTTTTATAGTGCCTTTATTAACTACCGGCAGGTAGTTGATAAAGGTTGTGGTAACAATACAAGGCTATCCAAAACTGGTGAACTAAGCCGAAAGAGGATGATTAAGACCATCATTATAATTTCATTATGGACTTTTACTATAGGGTCAACTCGGAATTCGAGAAAATAAATCAGCTGTTCCATACTATATTGCAACTTGGAATCGACAAATGTATAACGTAAATGTTTATTTGAAAGAAACAAAATAGAAATAATTGCAAACAGCTGATTTTTCTATCAAATTATTTAGGTTAGTCGTATAGTTAGTATGGGTATTATATATTATTATAGATACTGTTTTAGGTAAGTCTCCGATATTTTGGCACAATTGGGTACATCCACCATGTTTACGGAATAACTTAAGAACTGCGTATTAGTGATAAAACAGAGACGACATTATACCTACCCATATTTAAATGCCCATAAGTTGAAATATTAAAACTGATGCTGCTCGACGCCCGGAGATTACAGCTCCTTTCTATTTATTTTCAAGATAGGATAGCACTGAATCACATCCTGCCGGTTGCTAAGCAATATTACGTCTGGAATAGAGCATGGCATTTATTTAAGTTTAGTTACCTACGATACGTTGAAAAGCATACGCATAATAAACTTTTCAGAAAACTGCTGCAAAAAAATTCTGTATTAGACTTACTAAAAATAGCAAAGGCAAAAATATAACACAACAAAATTTAAGATGAAACAAGGTCATTGTATCTACTCATTTGTATTGTATAATAGCACCAATTCTGAAATTGCAAAACAGCTGCTTTATACATTTATTTGAAAGCCAGTGCACTTTATATAATTTGGAACACCTGGTACTTTTGTAATTTCAAGGTAAAACTCACGGTAATCCCAAATTTATTCTTAACAATAACTAGGCGTAAATAGCTCTGCAAAATTTTCCAATAATCTAAAACCTTGTCAACCCTGTAAACCTACTACAAAAATAAATGTGATCATAACTTGATTTAAATTATTGCTCTCACTAATTCCAGGTACGCGTTTCGTATCTACGACCTAGATGACGACATGTACATCGGGCGCGAGGACCTCCTCGAAGCCACGCGCCTCCTCACCAAAGGGGAGCTACATCCGCAAGAGAGAGATGAAATCGTTGCCAGTGTATTGGATGAAGCTGACGTAGACGGAGACGGCAGGTATAGTTAATTTCAATTTAAATAAATTGTGAGGAGCTCCTCAAAGTCACCTAAGTACCTCTCAACTAGAGGCGAGCTATACACTCGCAAGAGAGAGATGAAATTGTCGCCAGTCTTACTGGATGAGGTCGACGCAGACGGAGGCGGAGGTAAATATCTAGGTTACAGAGAACAAACTGTAAGGACCTCCTCGAAGCCACACACCTCTTCTCCAAAGGCGTAACTACACCCGCAAGAGAGAGATCTGAGTTCTGGTAATGAGGCTGACTTAGATGGAGACGGCAGGTAGAAAAGTAGTTACAAAAGACAAACTTTAGAGACCTTCTCAAAGCTAGGTAAAATATTATGTCTCTAGGTCTAGGTAAACCCGTTCACTAAAAGGATGCTTCATCTAAAAGAGCGGGGTGACATCGTCACTAGTGTTCTCTGGAGACGGCAAATTGAGCAACTTACCTGCAGCGAATACTTTGTTTGAAACTGCTGGAACCCACAAACTTTTTTACCAAAAGCGAGCTACACGTGCAAGCGCGCGATGAATTGGTTGTCAGTATTTCGTTGACAGAACCGATAGGTATAATTAGGTATGTACTGTTGACTATAGCAGGCGAACCAACTGGGAGCACATCTACAGGAGCGGGACGAGGTCATCGCCAGCGTGCTGTGTGAGACTGACGTCGGAGACGGCACACAATCATTCCTACTGAGTCAGTCAGATAACGTACCTAATTAAGCTAACAAGAGAAATGGCAGGTGATGTATGATTGGGCTAAATATGACAAAAGTACCTATGAGCAGATCGTCAACGCATCGTGCCTCCCACCCATGTGCATCCTCTTCAAATTATTTAACATAAAAGACATTAAGTAAGTAAGTTCGTATAGGCCGGGTAGTTAGCCCTGGTCTCAGACTTTTTTTAGGCCGCCTGAAGGCTTCTGACATGGCTAAATGGTTAAAACCACATAGAAGATATTAAAATCCGTATTTTCATAACGATAAAAATACATTTTATCTGAGTAGGTGAACTGTAGACGATATTCGTCATCGATATTTTAACACATAGGTACATACTTACATAACTTTTTTAAATTTCCAGATTATCGTTCATGGACTTCGAGCATGTAGTGGTGCGCGCGCCGGACTTCCTCTCCACGTTTCATATTAGAGTGTGAGAAAGGAATAAAATGTTTTTTATTTTTGTAGTTGTTTTCCTTCAATAAACTTGTGAACAAAATAGGTATATGCCGTGGGTCGAATTGAAGTAGATTAAGAAAAATATAAATAGAGCTAAATTAATAATAGAGACGAAACTGAGTAAATAATTATAGGGTATGGTGAGGATTGAGGGCCATATCATAAACAGGATATGATTTGCAAAATTCATGGTTTTTCGTATACTACCTAATACCATACACTTATCATTATGAACAATTTCACAATGGACTAACACCGTTATCGCCAAAAAAAAAATTCAAATTCCATGACTGACGATAAAATGCAACCAAAGATAAGCTGTTTCTTTTTCGCGATTTCAGGCTTGGTCCCATAGTAAAAATTGTTAATAATGATGAGTATTTGCAATTTTACAACACCTCGTAAAAATAAAATAGGCCTCTAATAAAAAAGTTACCTCATGATTTGACGATGGTCTGCAGAATCTTGTAGTATCTGTGTAGGTAGGTATGTGTCATGTCAATGTTACATGTAAAGGTTCACGCTCATTATGTCGGGCCGCAAAGGGGTGGAGCGGGCCGCAGCGCAATATTAGTAATCGCTTTTATGTATGTCATATGAACTAACGCACACTGTGCGGGGACGCAGCGGGCCGCATTTTCAGCATTTCCAGCACTACGAGTAATATTGCGATGCGGCCAGCTCCGACCCGCTGCGCCCCGACAAAATATTCGCGACCCTTTACGTCTTACTCAACGATCTAAGAATAATCTAAACTAAGCCATTTAAAAGTATTGTATATTTATTTTCTCTGTTTTTCTGCCCTCACTACGACATTATAAAAAACACTGTAACAAAGCCAGAAGACTAGCCTTTTCGTGAAGCTTTACATGCGAACTAAAGTTAAAAAAAATGTTTATTTTTGTGTGGATCCGATAGCGTAGGACTAGACTGCCTCGGTGGCTCAGTGGTTAGTGACCCTAACTTCTGGGTCAGAGGGGCGTGGGTTCGATCCCCACCCAGGGCAAGTATTTGTGATGAACATAGGTGTTTGCTCTGTGTCTGGGTGTTATTTAGTTACTATCTATATAAGTATGTATTTAAAAATATGTATATGTAATATATCAGTCTCTGGCAGCCATATCACAAGCTTTGCTTAGTTTGGGGTCAGAGGCCGTGTGTAAGATGTCCCCTAATTTTTATATTTAGCTATTTATAGTCTGACCGTTTAACTGAGTCCTCGCCTGCGCGGGTACAGGGGCGTGGGGGTAGACGACAAAGGGGGACCCGCCGCCCGCACCTGTCTCAGTCCCCCTTTGTCGTCCCCCTTTGTGAGACAGGTGCGGGCGGCGGGTCCCCCTTTGTCGTCTACCCCCACGCCCCTGTACCCGCGCAGGCGAGGACTCAGTTAAACGGTCAGACTATAGTAGTATTACCAAGAGAGGGGGCTGCATTAGAAACCGTCACGGGCCGATGCTAAATTTTGGCATCAGCGTCACCGCTCCGGCAGCCGTGATCGTCTAGTGGTTAGGACCCTACGTTGTGGCCGTAGTAACCCAGGTTCGAATCCTGGTCACGGCAGTGTTTCACACTGTCACGGGGAGCCAATTTTTTTTGTCAAATTGTTTTCATAAAATTATTTTCCTAATTAGCAGTTTGTTAAATGATTAATTTTCCTTTAGCAGAGGTTACAAAAATTAAATAAGGGTAGAGACTACTATTAATTTATTCCGTGGTAGAGACTCAAAAATAAAACAGAGACATTTATTTTATTTCCAATAAATTTTTACGTGGAGTTGGTTAGGTACCTATTTCTAGGGAAATAAAAACTTAATAAAAACTGGCAGTCGTCTCTAGTTTGCGCTTTAATAAAGTTGTCACGACTCCCGACACAAAGCTCGACGGATGACGGTTTTTATTAAAACTGGATACAGAATTCTTTCGGAAAACCCGTAGGGATATACTTAGGTATCTATAGATAGCTACAAACTGGCGAGCAACTGAAGATCTTTTTATTTTTATAGATGGAAGAGTCACCTACAATAGGTACTTGTGTTGACGTACAATAATTAGATTTTTCTTTTGTTTTTTTTTATGCATAATACATTGTTACTACACTACGAGTAACAACTCAAATAACCCGCCCACGATGTAGACGGTTCCTTATGCAAAGGTGCTAGCGGTAAACTCGAAAGCGATAGACATCTTTTGGAGGCTTTGAACCAAAAACTACCCAGAACGGGAGTCTCCTAATTCTATAATAAATTTATAATTAGATCGTACTAAAGAACTTGTGTGTAAAACTAATAAAATTTACTATAAAATCGGCTTTTCTAACTTCGTGGTATTCGCGTCTCATAAGTTTATATAATGCTAAAAAATCGATGTAGAGTCAAACTTATGATAAGTACCTACCTAATAGTTATAATTAATTTTCGTCAAAATTAGCCAAGGAGCATGATAACCATCAATTAGCACAATAAATTTTATTAACTTATTGAAGTTAATTAATTTGTAACATACAAACTTCTAACGTACAAAATTCAAACAGTTCGCTAGGTAGGTAGGTACTGTGCCATTTTTAGATTAAAAAGGCAAAGGTACATACCTAGTTGAAATATGTACAACATAAACTAACCAATTTCGAGGGCTAGCCACCCGGCCTCTACGAATTTATATAATAATAATGATTTCGTTCAATTTTTTCGGGGAACAAATTTGAGGTACTTACCAAAAAAAAAAGCAATATAATTATTAAAATCAGACTCCTTTGTAAAAGTTATGCGTGATCATATCTAAGTACATAAAAAAACGCGTCGACTTGAGAACCTGCTCCATTTTATCGTCGGTTAAAAAGGGTAAGTCAAGCGTGGGTAGGTATTTTGTTACTTTTGTATAATAGGTATAACGTCTTAAACTCGTTACACGAATAATTTGTAGAAAAGCCGCCAATGGCCAACATAGACCAAGTTCGTCCACCAGGATCCCCCAGACAGCAGACTGATCCCCAGGAGATCCCTGAACTCCTCTGTTCATCAGGATCCCAGCATTAACTCTGTTTTAAATTGATGATCCCCTCTAAAGAAAAGTAAATAGAGCCTGTCTGCGCTAGAAAAGAATTTCATACATACATACCTACCTACCTTACTTGCGATTCTAGTAAAGAATGGCTCGTCAATACAACGATTTACTAAAAAAGCATTCCCAATTGGACATATTTCATCCCAACCTCAATGTTTATTAAAAAAAACTAAGATATCCTCCATTTCAATCGCAAACAGGATTGTTCAGACGCCACAAATATGCTACGCCTGAGCAATTCAGCTCACTGAATTTTCCATTTTACTTATACAATCTTTGTTTCTTTATTTTTATCAATAGACCTTAGAAGATTTCAGTGCCGCTTTGTAAGTATACCCCTCTGCAAGCTCGCTACAGGAGGATACTTTCAAAGTATTCGTCACAGAATAGGCCCTAGGTCGCTGGTATTCGTCTACTTATAATTTTTAGTTTCCTGTATACACATACCTTGGACGACAATCCAGTGTAAAATTTAGCTACTAAGTATATAAGTATGTATTTAAAAATATGTAATGTATCAGTCTCAGTAATAAGAATTTGATTGTTATCTGTTTTGTGTCTCAAATAAATAAATGAGTAACAATCGTCCTCACGATTCAAATAAAGCGACCTCTACCGACTCTAGCCAGTAGTACCACGTTTCACTGCCATCTAGCGTTGAGTAGCTTATCTAAAAGTAATTCAGAGATAAACCTTTTTTTTTTTAAATATTTTCATATTTCCCGTAAATGAGAACGCACTTTATTCTATATTGCACGATTTGTCTATGTTTTAAAAATGTCCACATTGTCTGTGGTAAAAATTAAGAACCTCCGCTTTTGTAGTCGCGTTTTTAGCATTATCATGGTTAAAATGCTATTGTAATTCGTAAAACGTGCCTAAGAAATTGTTGCAAACACGTAAAGTGAAGAAGATTAGATATTTTTTACAATTATATGGTTACTCGCTCTCATTTGACAAATTGCGCTAGACCGCATATTTAAAATGGCAGCCCTACCACGTAGAATAATCAAAGAGACACAGCGACTGATGCAGGAGCCGGTGCCGGGAATCAGCGCGGTGCCTAGCGAAACGAACGCTCGCTACTTTCACGTAATCGTTACCGGCCCGGAAGACTCGCCATTCGAAGGAGGACTATTCAAATTAGAGTTATTTCTACCAGAAGACTATCCTATGTCAGCGCCTAAGGTTAGGTTTATAACAAAAATATATCATCCGAATATAGACCGGCTGGGTCGCATCTGCCTGGACATTCTGAAGGACAAGTGGAGTCCCGCACTGCAGATCCGCACGGTGCTGTTGTCGATCCAGGCGCTGCTGTCGGCGCCCAACCCCGACGACCCGCTCGCCAACGACGTGGCCGAGCTGTGGAAGGTGAACGAGAGCGAGGCCATTCGGAACGCAAAGGACTGGACGCGAAGGTACGCCATGGACAACTGAGCGCCGCCGCCGCCGCCCGGCCCCGGGCGCAGCCGGCCCACGCGCCCAAGGCGACTCCGGTCGCCGCTATATCTTATAACGAGTGCAAGTTATTTACACCACCACCTCCACAGCCGAGTAACTTGTGAAGAGACAATTGTGGATACATTTTATTATCGGTGGAGAGCGGCGCGCTCTCGCATTTCTACATAGCCTCGCCCCTCTTTGTCTTGGAATGACCTGGTCCCGGTCATTTACCGTTCACATGTAGCTTCGTTACGATATTAGGTATGCATATTTTTTTACTATCTTAATAGCGTTTAAATGAACACCTTGAGACTTAATTGTATATATATTTCAATGGTTACAGATTTGGTTAATTTTATACAAAAATAGTGTTAGCAGTCACAAAGTGCGATACCTTCGTAAGCATGTAATTGGACACCGTCTTGTAAGTGAAACATATGCTTATCGGTTCTGATCTCTAGTGATACTGAACATTTATTTGTATTTTTATTTTGTCATAGTGAAGTGAAAGCCGTTAGGTTATATTTTCACTAGTTTTGCTGCATCAACATGATTTAAACGTGAATCTTACGTGTTCTATTTACTTGTATAAAAGTTATCAATTTAATGTATTTATGTAAATTTAATTTGGCTTTGTGAGGAACTTCAAAATACATAATATACAAAAGCTAACCAATTTTTCATTTTCTTGCTTCGTTTGATACACAAAGCTTTTGGTAGGTAGGTGAATAAGAACAATGTGCTAGTAATAAAAATTGTTCTTGTTAGAAATGGTTTTTGCATTTATCCTTTTTTTGAGGAAACAACAAAAGTTCGAGTCCATTATTTTCATTAATTCAAAAACAGCTAATTAGTCATTGTTATTGTACCACTGCAAAAAGATGACATACCCACTCATGTATTGATACTCGAAGGGTTTTTGTTTACTGTATCTATGTAATGTCAATTGTGATTGCATGTAATTTGTAAAAATTTATTGCTACGTCTGACTGTTCAGCATAGAATAGATACCTAGGCCATATAACCTTAAATGTTTTGAGTTTTTCAACAGCAGTATTCTAGTTGCCCGATGTACTTATATAAAGTTCAAACTAAGAATAATACTTCAATCTGAGATTAAAGAATAACAGATTACCTATATATATGTTTTCTAAATAGGTAATTGGCTGTTATTCTTTTTAAATGTCAGGTCTGAACTACTATGCATTGTTTGGCTAAGAATGGGCAGGGCAAGAGTTCACCATTGGTCAAAATATGGTTGGCCGACTTGAGAATATGAATCTGTTCACCTTTTCATTTTCCTTCATTCGAAGCTAGTAGAAATTTACAATGATGGTTAACAAAAACTTTATTTTTAATCATACAAGTCAGCGGATGTGAAGCTAGCTACAAACTGCACAATATCCAATCCTGACTGTAAAAAAGCTGCATGTTAATTGGGTTTCCTGCGGCTTGTAGTTAACAGCTAACTTTACATCCACCAACTTGTATGATTCAGCCTATAGTAGTGGAGTGCGCATTGGAATAGGCATGATAAAAAAATAATTGGTCTGTCAGATAGATTATTACAAAATATTAGACATATTTTTTCTATTGTCTATTAAATAAAAATTGATGAAGATAGCCCATTACAGTTCCACATGACGTCACAAGTGTCATACAAATGTATAGAACTTCGTAAGAGACGTGCCGTCACGACCCCCACTCCCAAACTTTGCCATTTGTTGTTTTATTGACAAAAGATAAAATGTGTCCATTATTTTTTGATAGTCTATCTTACGGACTAAATAAAATAATGGTTTTTTTACCCAGTCATCGTGCCCATTAAACCTATGACTCCTAGATTCAAATACTAAAACACCATAGTCTAAGTATTGTAGGCTACTACCATCAGAAGTTTTGCGTAGTTTACTTAAACTTTCGCGTTCGCGTGTGGCTCCATACAGTTTTGTTAGTTCTTCCTCGTTTCCGCCAGGGGCGCTGTACTTATTAAATGTGTAGAGCCATATGGAAACAGCTGTAGTTTCAATTTAAGTAAACCTGGACTAAAGCCCCAGATTGAAATCATATTATGATTTTTCTAATAAGGTAGCTGTAACTTCTTATACCTAATTGGAGAATCCATTTTTCAATAAGGAAGTGCCAATATCTTCTAACATTTATTTTGAGCAATTAATTTTATGTAAGGGTCAAGTTAGATAGAAGTAATTGGCAGTTCTAAGCCAGTAATCCAAATACCACCAAAACCTCTAGATTTTTTTTGTGTGTTTGAAGTTGACTTCATTTTCATTTAATACAAAACAAGCAGATAAGTTGTGCCAATGTTAAGCTATGGCAGTGGGATTTTTTTGACGTCGTCTAAATGAGCCCTTAGTATTTCCAGACCTTTACAGTACCTATATATTTTTAAAAGATGGTGATATTTTACATGGTGGCAAGCAGCAAGAGAAGACTTGGCTGAACTTCGTATACGAAGTTCAGCTATAGTACGATTCAAACTTAATAGCGTCTGTGAACACGCCGCGAGTCGTTGCACAATAGCATTTTTTATAACAGTAAGTGAAGAGTAGAGTTTTGTGTAGCTTGATAGATGCCACTAAGTTTGATTCCTGACGGCCTATTTTCATCATCATTATCCTCAGCATTTGATGTTGACTACTGTCTTGAGAGGAGGTAATGTACTACTGTACCAGACTATTTTAAATGCTGTGCTGAACATAGGGCTTACCCAGGGAGGACGATTGGGCCATGTTCACCACGCTGGCCCAATGCTAGTTGGTGGATTCACAGATGCCTCCAAACTTCTACAAACATACAAGGTTTTTCACGATTTTTCCCGTCACTGAAAAAAAACATTTTGCTACGTAACCGGAATTTGAACGCACGATCTTACAATTACATGGCGAGTGTAACTACCACTACTATTTATTTTTTAAATTAAAGACTTATAGCTGTTGGTCTCGGAGGCCTCCACAGCTTACCGGACATGGGCGAGAGCTGAAGGCGGCTGAGCCCTAAGATTAAGTTTATAGGGTGACTAGCGCAAGGGCACCTGTGAAGCTACGGACCTCGGCCTGGGCCGTCACCCGGCGGGCGAGATCAGACTTGCCCGGGCACCCCAGAAGGGGTGTGCCCTATGTTCATAATGGGTTGAGCTGGTTGACTATTTGGAGAGAAACTATAACCGATCTTCTGACAGATCCTGAGAGGGTCCTCGACCTCGCCGGCGGGGTCGCTGTATGTCGGTGTGCCTTTGGTAACCGGCGCCGTGACCAAATACAATACTTCCTGTTGCAGAGAGCTGTCGGATCGGACTACCACCACGCCACTGTAGTTATAGTAGGTATTTCTAGTCCATTAGCAATGGTAAGTATGGTCATCCTCAATGAAAGACTCGCGCACAAAATGTTTCGTAACAACATCGCAATTAACTACCTACAATGTAACAGTCAAAATAACCTTATCAATACGTCGTACTTATGACATTCTTCTAATCAGTCAATAGTGCCGAATGTAGCTACTTATCTAATAGCTTTGTAAGTACACACCATGTTTTCAGTTTTTCTTTGTTATATGGTTTCATTCATCCGTTTTATCTAATCGATAGATAGTCCTGATATTTGCTATTGACCTGTATATTGTGCTACCGTATCCTTATTGCCTTTGTAAGAGATAAGGCAGATAGTGTAAAGCCGATAGAATCGTACAAGTCGGCGGATGTGAAATTACTTAGTTACAAGCTGCGCAATTTCTTTCTTTATTTGCACAATGTAGTGTACATAACAACTATAGTACTAATTGTAGTACAAAACAAAGACCCCGTTAGGGCGCTGCAAGAGAACAATATTCTTAACTACTTATTACTAATTTAGGCTAAGTCTAACAATGTATATTTATAGGTGTTTATATAAAATTATTTACAATTTAGTAATAGAGTTGCAATATAGTGTAGTAATTTCACAAGCTATAAACAGGCTATTTAATTAGGATTTTCTTATGTTACTATACTAAATGTTATGATACAATTATTATTATTTAATAAGTTACCATTCATCTTCCATAAAATCTTGAATTGAATAGTAGGTACGCTTTCTCTAAAAGCTTTGTTTTAACTTTTTTTTTTTTTTTTTTTAATATCCAATCAACGCGCAGCTTTATGTGAGCTTCAGTCAGGATTGGATATTGCGCAGCTTGTAAGTAATGTCACATCCGCCGACTTGTATGATTCGGCCTATATGTGTAGTAAGTTCGTATAGGCCAGGTGGCTAGCCCTGGTGTCAAGAGTTTTTAGGCCGCCTGAAAGTTACAAATGATGCCGCATCATTTATAACTTTGGTACAGCTCGGACGTACACGGAACTTTATGGAGACGGCTTGGTCGTATACGAAACTTTACGGATTCTCCATACAATCTGTCAAAGTTCCGTATGCGTCCAAGCCGATCGAAGTTCTAAAATAGAGCCCCAGTCTTGCCAATAAAATAGTAGAGCCAAGGTCAGAGGCATGCTGGAGATTGGGGTGCAAGACTGGCACCTACTCGCGCAGAATGACAGATGGCGGACCTTGGTATAGGAGGCCAAGACCCACTTTGGGTCGCTGTGCCAACAAAGATAGATAGATTTGAGCCTCTGCTATAGCGGGAGGGGGACGGGTCGTGCCTAAAGGATCTTGGACCATTACTGCCGCTGCCGTAGAGATGAGAAGTGAATGTGGGTATAGGACGAATAAAATGGCGTCTGTGAACACGAGGCGAGTCATTACGCAGTAGCAAAATCCATTGTCAGATGCGCGAGAAGAGAGGATCTGCGCAGCGTTGCTAACTTCACAGATGTCATTAAGCTATCTTTGTTTCTTCTTTTTGTTTATTTATCTACACTAATGTTGTAACATTCTACTTATGTTTCCAATACTTGACTTATAATGACTACTGTTATAGCGCAGACAACAAAACACTCAATTTAAGCAATTTCACATGATGTTATAATATCCACATCGATATCGTAAAATCTCATTATAACATCGCGCGCTCGCTCCTGATTGGCCCTGCGCGCGCAGCTGCGCTCTCATTGGTTAGATTTTAATGGCGCCAAGTTCACTGTGACAATACACGTACGCGTGAATTTAATGTTTCGCAATATGTTTTTTTTTTAAATATTAGTGAAGATAAAGTAGTGTATGCAACTGCATATAACACGGGTATTAAAACACTCGTAACTATTATAAAACTCGCTGCGCTCGTTTCATAAACTCACACTCGTGTTTTAATACCCTTCATTATATGACAGTTGCATAAACTACTATTCTTGGTGTGCAATAAAGAGTTTAGATAGATAGTATCTAAGCTTGAGTCGGCCTATACCGTCGATTTACTATCGTAGGTTCACCGAGTCATATTATACCACACCACAATGTAGGTAGGTACCATACATTATGTCCACCGGTCTTCTTGGTTGCAAAGGACTTGCTAAGCTACAGCTTCAATAGCGCTAGAAGTGCGGGAGCTCCTGTGGCGACCCGTCATACCGAAATGAAAAGGTAGAGCAGGTTCTGTGGCAAACCTCGCAAAGGTTTACTCCCGACGACCCCCACTAAAACCGCCACCTCTGGGGGACGTTAGGACAAAATATTATTTATAGTGCCAACGGCCGCGAACGGCGGTCGGCGGCGGCTATTAAAAATATTGGTCCCAACATACCCCACTAAAATTTCGTTTACATCAATTACGAAGTTAAATACAAGAAAGCAGAACATAGTAATCCTAAGTAAAAGGCATATTTAAAAAAACAAAAATGCAGGTGGAGTCCCTCCGCGCGGAAGAAGTGAAACTTCGACAGTGCTTTCATACCCCCTCCATGGTAGCGTTAAACATTTAACGCAATCTTGTAGGAAGTCGCATTAGAAGTTTAACTTAAAAAAACTTCATAATTGACCATAAAACATTATTCCAAACGAAATTTTATGTTGAGACCAATATATTTTTTTACTGACACTGGCGGGGAATTCCTCGTGGACCAACTGCTTTCGCACAGCTAATTGTGCAATCAGATTTTTTTTTTGTTTGAACCGTTTAGCCATTTCAGAGGCTCACGCGGCTTAAAAACTCTGACACCAGGGCTTGCCACCCGGCCTTTGCGAATTTACTTAATAGTGCCTAACAACTATTCCTGAAACTTTTATGATACTTATGATATATTTATTTATACTTAGGTCACATACCTAGGAATAAATTATTATTATTATTTATTCGTAGGCTAATGATAAACAATAGTTAACGACGAGAACATGACGAGAACCTCGTGAAGGCCGAGAAGGACAAGCTCAGCAAGTACCTTGACTTGGCTCACGAGGTTACCGCCATGTGGGATGTGGACTCGACGATCATTGTCCCGAGAGTCGTTTCGGTAAACGGCTTAATAGCGAAGAGTCTCGACCACCACCAGAGACTCTCGCTAGACGGTTGGGTCAAGGGTCAGATACAGAAGGCGGTCGTCCTGGACACGGCGCGCATTGTCAGAAGGTTCCTCCCTCTGTAGACCCAACCACCGGTAGCTTGAGCCCCGCCCCGCTGCCGGCGGCACTCTAGGTTTAGGTTTTTATAGTATTTTGTTCTTTTCTATAAATATTGTGAAAAAACTTAAACTTAAGAAAATAAATGAATATGTGTATAACAATAGTTAACAAAACAATACCCGTATTTACCCACATGAGGAAGTTTGTTCTAGGCTTGTTGATGGGATACTCCCGGTTAGAGGTCGTTGAGATAAAGGCGCGGTTTAACCGGAGTTAATGTCAACTGTGGCCCACTGTATTGCAAAATAAAAATGCAAACATCTACTACTGAAGTCCGCCCACTGTTGGAAAGAATGATGCAGAGACTCGACCTGTCAAAACATTTTTATTTTATTTTTTGCCATCATAGAACAAAACATATTTTCTACTGATATGTGCTTCAAAAATATAGTATTTTTTTGCTGTTATCATATGACTAGTTAAAATTAGACCACCAGAAAAATTACAGTGATTTTTTATTGTTTTTGCCATCTAAATCCCCTACCAATACTTGTGTGGCCAAATATTTTAAAAATTCATTAAAAACGAACTTGTACAAATCAGAACAGTTTTAGAAGCGTCATAAATTACTCTGAAGAATATAACATTTTTAGAAATAAACTTGAGAGAAAATTAGTGTATTCATATGTATGAGCTGCCGACATCCTTCTTTGCACATGTTGTGAACAAAGTGATGAAAACATGTTTTCTGTAAAACCGTGCCATACTGGGGTACTTGCCCCACGGAGGCCATATTTGAGTTCATACTCTCAAATATGACCGATTGATTTTATACCTATGATTTTATATAATCGTTTCCTGTGTATACATACAAATACATAGTAAACGATTATATAAAACTAGCGACCCGACCCGGCTTCGCACAGGTAAATTTATACATTTAAACCGTCCTCTTGAATTATACATAATAAACCTTCCTCTTGAATCACAATCTAATGTAAAAACCGCATCAAAATCAGTTGCGTAGTTTTAAAGATATAAGCATACGTCATACTTAGGGACAGACAGATAGGGAAGCGACTTCATTTTATACCTACTCTTTATCTTCCTAAAAGACCTAGCCATGTTCACATGACTTTTGGGACAAAATATTAAAACAACTAAAATAAGTTTGTTCAATTTATTCTTAACTTTAATGCAGACTAGAATAATACTCTTAGAAATGAGAACAACAATAGTCATTTCACATGTCACAGTGTACCTACTATATACCAGCTTCACAATAAAAGGCTATTTTATTATCTGTGTCTCACAAATGTAAATAAATTTTATTCACAACAGCTAGCAATATAAAATTTTCATATCAGACTGTATACTTATGATTTACTCGAAAGATGGCGTGGCCAGCGTCAAAGAAACACTAATATCAAACCTTTTTCAATGATCAGACCTATTTTCGTTACACTGGCCTGTATGCAAAGGAAGATTGAAAAGGAGGGAAGAGAAAAAGTGTACATATATTATGGATTACTTGAGACTGGCAAATGCATGAAAGTGCGATGCCAATATCCTTTCAAGAGGGAGAAAAAAAATACACTTTTGAGATTTAATTAAAAGTAAATAGCAGACTGATTGGGTTTTAACTATAGAGGTGTTTACATTTACATTGAATATACATATTATTATTATAAAGTGGTTCTCAGAGCGCTAAGCTTAGCTAAGAACACGGGACATACATAATATCATAGGTTATACAGTAAATGCTATAGCAACTATAAAATTTACAAAATATGATATATCTTTTGAGATGCTACAAGAAATAATGCTTTAACTATATTCTCTAATCAATTCATGTTTATTTGATCTCTGTTGATCCGTTATATCTATAATGCTGTGCCTCTTATATTACGTAATGATTGTCTTTGAAGTGTTGCAAAATTTTATTAATAGCTATGTGTTGTTGAAAGGTAAAAAAAAAAACTTTCAACCTAGATACACGTTAAGGTGTTTTTACCAGGGTAGCGCGCGAAATTCATTTTTTGTTTTTTTTTTTTTGGCATTTACAGATAAACTACTCATTGTAAGTTAATAAAAAACTCATTTAGCGGCCATAAATACACATTGTTAACGAAATATATACACATCAAAATAGTGGCCAGTTTATGTACAAGAGCCCACTAACTAAAACTAAGGAGAAAATCAATTGATACACTTTCGTGCATAAACTAACCACTAATTTGGTATTAAGGTGTATGTAACTCGTGAACGCTACCTATTCAAGGCCCCTAAATGAGTTTTCGTAAACCTAAAGTGAGTACACAGTTTATCTGTAAAGGTCAAAACACCCTAAAATAATAGAGTTTTACGCGCTGGCCGAAACAATCGAAAAAAATAAAAATGTACTTATTTTTCAATGTTGGCATTTAAAAATGATACACAATTAAATATAGATTCACGGTAGTAAAAAAGTACTTATTTTTCATACTTATTTTACAATATAGACGACGCATACTTTAAAAACATCTCGAAATTGTAAAATGAAAAGCAAACTTAACAACATTAAAAAAATATACTTAAAATCGAACTGTGTAGGTACTTTTTATGTGGAATGGCTAGATTCGAAAACACTTAAATAAATAGTTATAAATAGGTGTACAAAAATGATGGCATTAAACTTATAATCTAAAAAAATAACCATATGCATTGTAAGGGCAAATGTTAGTAATATTTTTTACATTTGACAAGCTCAGTAGCAATTAATTATTACAATAGGTATTATATTACATTGGAGTTAGGGGACCGGGAACAGAGGTATATAACGAAAATATGTATTAGCTTGCTGACTATAAGGTTCAAAATCCTTCTAACTCTTGATGAGCTAAGCTTCAATTTTGTATACAAAAATATTTTTATTTGGATGTGGTACATGAAAAATCTGCTATTTTTTGATGGCGAGATACAAACACTGGTCACGTTAAAATGTCACTGATTGGTTCATTTTTTGAAATAATGAATGGATGAATGAAAATAATAAACGAATTAAAGAGTGAACGAATTGAACAAAGTTTGAATTATATCCGATCTGTATTTTCAAATCTTAGACCAACGTTACGGAAAAAATATAATTTGTGATCATCACTAAGTTTATTGTCTTGTGATGTATTCGAATTTTAGTTCTGAAGTCAATCCAGTCCAATAAAAGTTCACGATCTTGGGGTTATCTAACTCCGTTCCCGTTAAAATTAACACGTCTCCGTAGCAGAATTTAGTTTATTTATAATAATATCTAAGCAGATATGAGTGGGTTTCGATATTCAATTTATAAATACAATTATATTAATAAGTGGAGCTTACACATGTCATGATAATTAAATATTATTCCAAAACGCATTTGCCACAACGAAGCGAAAAAAATAAAAGCATTTTTTTTGTTATTTTTTTTTTATTATTATTTAGTAGTGTTTGAGTTTGCATGTCGAAATGGCAAATGCGATTTGGTAGTTTAATTTATAGAGAGATACATCTTATCCTACTTTATTTAGCCACTTAAGCTTTATTTTTTATTAGCATTTGAAAAATTACACATCACATAATTTAGTTTTATGTTCTTCTGAGTATTTTTTTGTTAGCTAGCTGGCAACTCGATCGGTCCTTTCGTTTTGGGGGTATTTTAATTTTAAGTCTTTTGGAGGAGCCACTATCGTTTTTATGAGTAAAAGTGTATTTTTGTTTTTGATAATCACTTCAGTAACATTACCAATTGTAGACAAATAAAGTCGTTTTGAGTGATACATGAAAAACATACCGTATGTCTATAGCTATAAGGTTCACGTGACAGATGTTGCGTTTCTTTTTTTTTTTTGTAATTTTCCAGCTTGAAAGGACTCGATCATTTAGCCAGCTCTATCTATAGCGACACACGCAGGAGTCACATTCTTCCTAATTCAATTTAAAATGGCGTCACACGGCGGCCATCTTGGTACTTTCAAACGACCGACCAACTTAACTGTAGCGTTGATCAGGGGCGCCACCGTCGTAATTTCTTCACAAATCTTTTGAACATGATTAGTGTCTTCACTTGTCCAGCTTTATAATAACACTGTATTCGATTATAACCCACATTCGCACTGTTCTGTCCATTCGTATCACTAAACCAATCTTATTACGTACATTGGAAACCGTACAAAACTTTACTAAACGTCTTTTCAACCTGGATTTGTTTGTTTGAATTTGGGCCTTATTATACATTTGGTCTAAGAGCCGGCGAAGACCAACCTTCACCGATGTGATTACCAGATGAAACATTGTTATTATTTTTTTACAAACACGCCTGTGGTAGCTCTTGTTTAACGAAAAGTGTACACGAATATTTTTTTTAAATATACATATTTATAATATTTGAGCGGTTCTTGCAGGCAAGCCTATATGATTAATTTTGTGACTAAATTATCTTCTCTCTCTTTCTATTTAATTGTTATGATATCAATTTGGACAGGTTATCAGATCAGTGTAGTACTTAACAGGGTTATCCAGAACTGGTGTACTAATCTGAAAGGGCGAGATTAAGACGTCAAAGAAGTTGATTATAATGATGGTCTTAATCACCCCTTTTCGGCTTAGCACAGGGTAAGCAAATAACCCTGTATTGACATACTTGTACATTTCTGCACAAAAAATCGAATTAAATAAAGTCATAAACACTTTTCTATAGACGAGCTAATCATAGATGTGTATGCACGATATATGACAAAAAAGTTTCATCTGGTTATCAGATGAGTGATGGTTATTCTTCCAGGTCTCTCCGCCTAACATGACGAAGGTAGAATGTGTCTCGTGAAGAGTCGCGCTCGCGTGCGTAATATCGTAAGCAGGCACTTGTGTTTATATGAACACCGGGTTCTCTTGCCCGGTCAGCAGTCGGAACATTGACGTCGGCATCGTCTTCATTAGGATCTGAAATCAAAGCATTTTGTGTCACTAAATACCTCTAGAGTCTAAGGAAAGAGTAAAGGAGCACATTTCGCATAGTGATAATAATCGGCCAAGTACGAGTCGGACTCGCGCTCGGAGGGTTCCGTACTGTATGGGAGCCCCCCTTAAATATTAATTTTATTATTGAAGTGAATTTAAAACTAAATATTCTGTGAAAATTTCAACCATCTACCTGGTACCATTATTAATATAGAGCGAAAAACGTCTAAAAATTCAGGTTTGTTGTATGGGAGCCCCCCTTAAATATTTATATTATTCTCTTTTTAGTATTTGTTGTTATAGCGGCAACAGAAATACATCATCTGTGAAAATTTCAGCTGCCTAGCTATTTATGAGATACAGCCCGGTGACAGTCAGACAGACGGACATCGAAGTCTTAGTAGTAATAGGGTCCCGTTTTTCCCTTTTGGTACGGAACCCTAAAAACACGAACATTGCCCGGAGCCCGCTCCCACTCCGCCTCGGTCAATCATTCTTGACTTATTAAACGACTAAAACGCAACGGTTAGCCATGATGCGGCGTAGCATCAGTAGTCGACCGTATAAATGTACAGGGTTATTTCTAATCAATTAGCATCCTTTTGAGGGACTTATTCTGTACATCAAAACTAACAACTTTTTTTCTGCGACTTTTGTCAGAACTCAAAAAAAAACAGCTGTTCCATACATTTTGTCTCGGGTGAACGACATTTTTCTATGGAACAAAAAAATATTTTTTTGCAGAACAAAAGTTGTTATTTTTGATGTACAGAATAAGCCCCTAAAAGGATGCTAATTGATTAGAAATAACCCTGTATACTGCGGACTGCCTGCTTTAGTGTATTCTGGGTAACAGTATCCTCTTTATTTATTTATTTGGAAGATCACGTATAGAGATATAATGGATGATATTTTTGATAGAGCAGGCGGTTCTTCGATCAAAGTAATGATATTTTCCGTATTCAAATTGCATGTGCTTACAAGTTCTAGCCGCTAGAACTTCTATAAACATGAAATTTGATACTCTAGAATTCACAGTCTAGAAGGGACAGTCTGGGCGAGAAACGGCGCTTGCTGGCTACACTGAAGAGGTGCAATGCTGCATTCCACTGGTGCTGCGCGCCAGCAGCCCCAAGATAAAGGTCTGAAAAATTGAAGTGCAGCCTGCGGTAACTGCACGCCGCACCACGGCCAGCTGCTAATGAGCCTCAATGAGTTGATCTCAATTGAATTGAACTAGGAGTACCCCTCCGATGACGTTATTAACGTATGTGCCAGTTCAGTACATACCTCTCCGACGGAGGTGGCCAGTAAGTTGACGATGCGCTCGTGAGGCACGGCCACCACGCTCTGCTAGTCGATCTCTAGTCGATGCTAGATGCCAGTTCTATACATACCTCTGCGACGGAGGTGGCCAGTAAGTTGACGATGCGCTGGTGAGGCACGGCCACCACGCTCTGCGAGTCGATCTCTAGTCGATGCTAGATGCCAGTTCTATACATACCTCTCCGACGGAGGTGGCCAGTAAGTTGACGATGCGCTGGTGAGGCACGGCCACCACGCTCTGCGAGTCGATCTCTAGTCGATGCTAGATGCCAGTTCTATACATACCTCTCCGACGGAGGTGGCCAGTAAGTTGACGATGCGCTCGTGAGGCACGGCCACCACGCTCTGCGAGTTGATCTCGATGATGCGGTGTCCCACCCTCACGCCGCCTCGCTCCGCGATCCCGCCGCGCAGCAGGCTGCATATCTGTACATAACAATATGATGCTCACATCCTTTCCCTTCACCAGATTTGTAGAACGAAATAATAACAGAAATGAAATTTTATCAGGAATGGTAAATATGACGTTTTGTACCTAATATCAATTTTGTAATAGGAGTTTGAATTTTTTTTTTTTTGATACCACCTGCTCCACTATAACCAATTATGTACATAATTATTAAACAATCTCACCGTAAAACAAGACATGATAACATCATAAAACAATCTCGATAGCAAAGGCCGGGCAATAATGTCGTATGAAAGTCCCTAGGGATTTAAGTGATTTATATTTGGAACGTCAAAATTACCATGAAAACTTCTTTACTTAGAACAGATACGGGCATTTTCGATATTCGAGCTGGTCATTATAATCAAGCTAGCAATGATTAATAAAATCGAGCACGAGAAATGAAAAATAAAATATGCACCACTAGAACAAAGTCTGTCTTCGGTTTGGGCGGCTTAAACCGCTGGTCTTAATCAGGACTCTAGTTCAAACTCCCTCGCTATGCTCAGGGTCCAATAATATGTTGCCCTTGGCACAAGACGCGACTTTGTTTGTTAGCTAATAAATATTACTTACCACACCATTCTGTACACTGAATCCCAGCTGGTACTTGGTGTCGGGCCGTTTTATCTTGACCTCGACGACGGGCGCGCACGGTACGACAGTAAGTTTTACCACGGTCTGGTTCTTGGAGTTCTTGATGTAGGTCTGGCAGGTGGAAAGCGGCAGCCCGACGAGACTGACGCCGTTTATTGCTATTATTTGATCACCTGTAAACAATAACGTCTTATACGTGAGTAATGTTTGGTTTACGTATTGTAATTTAACCTCTTTTTACTGTGTTTGTTAGACAGCCGTTTGTTTTCCATGTAATTTAAAAATAAAATAATAACACCAACTTTTCTCTGCTACTTTCTCCGCGAAATATTTTGATTTTTGTAATATCTCATAGAATACCTATTTTTTATTTCATTATTTTTTCGGGATAAAAAGTTATCTATCAAAATTTCCGATTTTTATCCTATTTCCACGCGAAAAATCAAGTCGAACCGACGCTCTTTTGCAGCGTAAAAGAGTAACAAACAAATACAATTTCGGGTATACATATGTATAATATTAATAACGATTTTTGTCGGCCTTTAGGAGCCGGTTTTTTAACAGTTTCAAGCGGCTCAAAATTCAGACATCGGGATTAGACGATGTTCTCCACTGAAAATTCGGTAGTATGCAAGTTTCTGTACATGGATTCCATAGATCTCAATGGTATAAGACTAGAACTTCAGCGCACAAATACGAACCAACTACCAATCAGGTACTTCTCAATATTAAGTTGCACGCAGCGTAGAGATTCGAGGCGCCGCCGCGCCGGCAGAATTGGCTATTTCACTACAATGATTATATTGACCCCTCTACCACGCCTAATATGTCGCCTTTCGTCCTACCAGCAATAAGTACCAACTACTAGAGGTGCGTTCGGGTAGCCTACTGGTGGAAAAATTAATTGTTAAAAACACCAATAACGATTAAGAGTACATTCAGCGTTCGTTTTGAGAATGTGTGAGCAAAAGTTGGATTTTGTAACCGATTTCATTCCCCGTTCGGATAGCTAATAACCAGTTAAAAATGGCATCGTGAACTTTTGACCCACCTTCGGAGATGGGTTCTTTGTGATCGTTTTCTGACATTAGAGTTTGACGTTTAGCGTTCGTTTTGGGTTGTGAGCAAAAGTGAAATTATTGCCGAAATGGTCCAAATTCCCAAACCGAAAACGGTTTACATTGACGCTAATTTTGCAAATGCCAATAATGCCATCGAGTCTAACACGAACGCACCTTAGGAGTCATCAGCGACTTACCAATGTTGAGTCGTCCGCAGCGCGCGGCTGCGTCGGCAGGGGCTAAATTGGGTATCTACAGTGATTAAATTGACCCGCCACCCCGACTCTGCCACCACCACGCCTAATTTGTCGCCTTTGGTACTACCACCACCCGTAGGAACTATCACTTACCAATGTTGAGTTGTCCGCAGCGCGCGGCGGCGCCGGCGGGCGCGAGGTTGGCTATCACTACAGTGGGGAGCATCGACCCCCACCCCGACTCTACCACCACCACGCCTAATATCTCGCCTTTCGCCTTTGGTACTACCACCTGAAATGGCAAAAACAATATAAAATTTAAGAAGTCTAAAATTACAGGCGTTTTTAGGGTACCGCACCAATAAAGGCAATAAAGAAACTGTTGTAGGATCACTATATCGTACTTTTCTTTTAGGAAATTTGAGTTCAAGCATCGAGAGTCACCGCGCGGTAAAACGGCTCGAATTTAGCTGATGATATGCGTTATATGTAACAGTTCGAGCTTTAATTGTCTTTTTTAAGAAGGTTAGTATTTAAGCCATTTTCTACTTCACTGATAGCGATGTGACATAAACTGATATTACCACGGCATAACACTTCAAACAATGCAAAACGATTGCAATTAGAACGAAATGATACCTCTTATTCTTATTCGATGTGGGGGCGATAAGTCCTGCACTGACGTCCCGCATGGGGTGTTTTGTGCATTTCTTCCGCTCCAGCGTCTACCCGAGCCAGCCCAGCTTCTTAAAGTAGCGGAGCGTGGCTCTGGGCCGCTGGCATAACTGCTCCAGTAGCTTAGATGGTGAATAAGATGATGTCGATGTGGATGACAAAACTGATGATAATGCCAATGCAGAAGCGTCATGCAACCCGTTAGCTATTTTAGTGTCTTCTGTGGCTTTGCAATGCCACAGAACATGCTCTATAGTTTCGTTTTCTTGCAAACAGCCACGACAAAGTGGGCTGTCAGTGGCTCCCAGTTTTTACAAATGACTATTTAAGTTGCAGTGACCAGTTATGAGGCCTACCATAAGTCGGAGATCTTATCGCTGCAACTTCAATAGGTCGTTCGTGATGTTACCTCTTTTTGCAGCTCCTTTTTAGCGAACATCTGCAGCTCGTCGCCGAATATCTCCTGGCTGTTCAGCACCTCCTGATAGTCCATCTCCTTGACGAAACTATGGTCTTCAATGCCATTGGCCTTGAGGAACTCCATGTACGCCACTTGGAAGGCCTGCCCTATCGACTGGGCTATGAACTGGGCCTGAAATCACAATACGGTGAAAAGAAGTGATAGGTAGTGAAGGGAAGTAGGGAAAGGAAACATCATAGCTGCTTTATAAGAATAACTAGTTTTTGCACTCGTATATTTTGATTTTTATGCTATCCCATAGGACCTCTCATTTTTCCGAGATAAAAAGGAGCCCAAGTCTGTTTCAAATTTGTAAACGGCACGAAACATTTTTCGCACGAATATACCGTGCCAAAAATCTAATCTACCCGTTGGTTGCTGCGTGAAAGAGGAGTTACAAACCAAAAAACGTTTATTGGTTTGTTACTCATTCACGCAAATATTTACTTATCACTACATAGTATAAAACAAAGTCGCTTTATCTGTCCCTATATCCCTATGTCCCTATGTATGCTTAAATCTTTAAAACTACGCAACGGATTTTGATGCGGTTTTTTGATAGATAGAGTGATTCAAGAGGAAGGTTTATATGTATAATACACCTGCCTGTGCGAAGCCGGGGCGGGTCGCTAGTATTATAATATTTATTAGTAAATATTTTCCGGCGTATCTCATACCTATCACTTTGAATTCGACATAGCTTTGACATCAAAGCAAAACAACTTGTGTGAATTTCAATGATTCCTTTTTTATTTTCTATGATTTTCGTATAGCGTGAGGAGTAAAAAATCCCAGAAGCATCCCTGGCTGAACGATATTCACAGAATAAAGAAAACTTGTAAACGTAAGATCGTATGGGCCAAGAGGTTTTATTCCGCGTGAACACTTCTGAAATGAGTTCTGATGATAAATTCTAAAGTGTTTTAAATTTGAAAACTCTCGACTCACCGAATCGTTAGCAGTTACAGTAATGAACAAGGACATTGTTGTGTTTGTTACTATCGCGATATGGAGATAAGAGAAGCGTTTCAAATTCGTTGTTTGCAGAAGATTTGTATAAGTAAGTCGTATAGCCCTGGTATCAGTTTTTAGGCCGCTTGTAGGCCTCTGACAGGGCTAAACAGTTAAAACCACCGGGACCTACAATTTAACGTGTCATCCGAGCCACGGTAGCGCTCAGTTGGAAAATGCCACCCGCGGTCACCCATACAAATACTGACCGATTTGAAGATTTGTATTATGGTCCATGTATGAATCCAATGACATGGAAATATTTAAAACGGTTCTTTAGAAATTGTCTTATTTTAAAAACTATTAATTAATAACACAATAAAATTACAATCTATGGTTTCAAATAATGTTCATAGATATTACATGCAATTCTTAAATCCGTATGTTATACCTACATAAAAATAAATATCTTCAATGGTTGTCAAGTTTGTTTAAATTATTTAAGAAATCGCTTTATTTAACTTAACAAAATGTTTTTTTTTAATTAATTTTACATAAGTATCACAATTCAAATAATTTTATTTTATTCCTATCACATCATAAATTACAATTGATACAACAATATCGGCACAATTATTAGTGTAACTAAGTTACATATAAACAATCAATCAACAAAACAATGGTTTTATTTTTTCAATAAACAAGTATTGATATATAAATTCCTAACGTACCTTTATCATCCTTTCAATTCCATATTCACCGATAGTCATTTTTGTGCGAATATAATTTTAATAAAATTTATACTAATAATCGAAAAATGCACAACAAGTCGGTCGATTTCATAGTAAACACAGTTTACCTGCGCGCGATTCACTTGACAAGTTTCAATGACATTATTTGATAAACAACCTTGAAACGGTCTGTGTTACCTAAACTAGCTAGAGCTAGCTAAAATATTCCTACTACTAGTTTGAGTGCAGATGCCACAAATACTAGACGCGCTGTTGAACAATATAAAATGAACTTAGGCATGCGAAAATTTTATCAAACTACTATAAAAATTAGCAAACAGACGTTTTGTTATTCATGTGTTTAAAAAGACGTTTTACTAATCACGAGTTAAGTATTGTTATGAGATTAGGAACAGTTTACAAGATCTATAACTATTGTTGTTGTAGTTTTAGTACATTGTAGTAGTTGTAGTTAGTTTAGTACGTTGTAGTTATTCCGTACATTGTAGTTATTAGTTACGTACATTGTAGTTATTAATTACGTAGACCACCGGACTACGTAGGCAACTTGGCTCTGTATTTTTCTATCCCGGGTCGAAGAACCAGAGGCAGACCGAAGACAAGATGGAGGGATGTAGTGCTGAGGGACATGAGAGAGTGCAGTGTTTCCGAAGACGATGTCGAAGATCGAGCGAAGTGGAGGAGAAAAATGAGGAAAGCTGACCCCATCACCATGTGGGATACATAGCCAGGAAGAGAGAGAGTAGCTTTATTAGTTACGTACATTGTAGTTATTAGTTACGTACATTGTAGTTATTAGTTTAGTACGTAGTTTATTTAGTACATTGTTATTTTAGTACATAGTTAGTTTAGTATATACTTAGTTTAGTACATTGTAGTACATTGTTGTAGTTTTAGTTTTAGCACATTGTTGTTGTAGTTTTAGTAGAGAATTTACAAATGCAAGACGCGTATGTTAATGTATGTTATTGGAGAATATAAAATGAGCTTAGTGAGTATGTGCATGTGAAAATATTTGTATTAGGCACAGTCGTTTTGTTAATCGTCTGTTTAACTAAGCGTTTACTAATCAGAGGTTAAATGATGATTAAGAGATTACGAATACTTTTGGTCTTATCTTATGAGGTTTGATTATAAGACAGTGTAGTAGGTGCTTTGCTTTTTAGATAAAAAATATATATTTAACAGTTAAATAATAATTTATAAAATTCTAGTCTCAGTGTTATTAACCAAACTCGCGCGAAACGCTTGACCGATTTTTATGAAATTTATTGTTTATATTCGGTAGGGCTGAGAATAGGTGGCATACTATTTGGTGTGTCAAAGTTTAAAAACATTAAAACTAATTTAAAACAATTGAAAATAATATTTCATCATTGATTGTTTGGAGCGACATATTACATTTCATGGGTACCAATTATCCCAAACCCAAGTCGATTTCATAATGTAATTAATAGTCTAATTTCCGAATCTATATTACGACTAAATATCTGTGTATCTGTGTTCACAATAACCAAACGTTTCATCCTTCACCCTCTAAAAGCATAGAAAGATACAGAAGACAGTGTAATATTCAAAAATTCACTTACACTCACCTCTTCACTCTCAAAAACATGGCATATCATCTTGGGCGTACGGTTCAATTTCGGTTGATCGGAATCGTTTTCATGGGGCACGAATCTCCTTCTGGCCATCAGTACAACCAAATCTCCTATATCAGCTATGTACGATATTGTCCTTAACGCGTGATCCATCATGATTTCTTTCAGTTCCGTATTAAGAACCATAATTTTCTCTGTCGATATGAAAAGGTCTACTTCGGTGCTCGGCTGATTTTCTCCTTCGGGGGCCTGGAAAGAAGAGATAAGTTAAAAAGGTGGAGATTTAGGTAGGTGGTATGTTGGCAGATTAATTTGGAATTTCGACTTACCAATGCCTGATTAGTCCAAGAGAAGCGGGCGGGAAATAAGGTTAAATTAGTTATAATCTTTATATCTATTTAACGATACTAATCATCACTCTTTCTAAGTATTTCAAATTTAATTGTCTATCTCGGTACGGATACCTCCGTAATTAAGAGTACTACAGAATATCATATTCCTAAAAGATATTTGACGTTACTGTAAATCTATACGTTCTTAATGGTGAAAATATATGCGGTGGAGATCATCAGGCGCCCAGTTTTTGTTTGAGTGTCGCTAGTGTACATTTTTCTTCGCGGTTTAAATTGGTAACTTGTGTGCCAACTAGTTTGCATTGAAAGTTATGATAACATTTACCTATTACTTCTATCAGTAAAGTAGATACAACGATAGAAATAATAAATGTTATTTGACTGTGGAACCGACGCTTTATTGAAACGATACGACATTTGATTTTTCCATTGAATTTTTGGGCGTCCATTGATCCCACCTGCAAGACAATTTGTCAAATCAAAAACGAAACTCAACAGAAACGAATGCGAAACTCATACATTTTTTCACCTCGAGTGAAAGCGTCCAAACTATGATCATAGAGGCAAAAAACGGATAGGTTTTACATTCGTGATTCCATATCGACAAAACATAACGAAACATTCTAAGTTTGTTTTTACTTTCGCGAATTTCATTTGAAATAAGCCTTCAACATCAACAATAATGTTAAAATGAATCAAAATCCAATTGTAGGTCATAAATATTATAACCTACAATTTACATAAATAAAAATAAAATTATACATAATTTTACGAGAAATACTTGTAAACAAAACTTTACTTGGGGCACGTACCGCGCGTATTTTCGTTCTTACAGAAAATCAACTTGCATTAGAGTTTCGTCACCGATCAGACAAATCGCCCCCTACCATCGGTGCCCTACCGTCTACCCTAAACGAAAACTGCCAGCCAAACCACCTTGATCTTAGTGACGGCCTCCTCGACCATGTTCTTTTTGGGGCGCTTCTTGCGGCGGCGCGTGTCCTCGTCCACCTCGACCGAGCCGAGGAAGGTGAGCCGGAAGACGGCCGCGGGCGCCGCGTACACCCCGGAGTACGGGCCCTCGCAGCCCCACTGCAACGGCTAACCTCCGAGCAATCGCTCTCACACACCGGCTTGTCTTCGAGATGTTTTGCAAGCGATTTTTTGGCTCTACTGTATAGATTCTCAACTTTTTTATGCATAGTAGGCTACATAGGTTTAGTGGCCAAATATTGGAAGAAAAGATAGGCTACAGCTTGTGGGGCCGCAGTGGTCGAATATTGGGAGAAAAGATAGGTTTACACTCTGCGGGGTCGCAGTGGTCCAATATCGGGAAAAGGAAAGGCTACACTCTGCGGGGTCGCTGTGTTCCAATATTAGGCCAAAAGAATAGGCTACACCCTGTGGGGTCATAGTGGCCAAATATTGGGAGAAAATCATTTAACTATTTATAAGCCATTGACTCGAAGCAGAAGATAGGCTTGATTTTGTTTGCTAATGTTAAGCAGGGATGCGGTTTAGGATAGATTTTATTGGAAATAAAGACTCAGGAAAAGTATTCCACATGCTGGGCGTTCATATAAAAATATTGAATCACAAACTTTTCCTCAAACGTGATATATATTTGCTGAAAACTGGTGGCGCTTTGGTCGCAGTATCGCACCTTTTCACAAGATTTTATTTATCTGTCAATGTCTGCATTGATGTGTGTTTGGTCAATTGCAACTGAACTCAACCGTTTGATTATTTATCTTTTTATACACAATATAGGGCGACGTTTGGCCAACAACTCGCCTGATGCAAGGAAATCAGTTATGGCCGAATATGACATAGATCTTGAGGACGTTCCATCTTTCAAGCGGATAGTAGAAGTCTCACAGAAAATTAGACGTTAGTATAGCAAAGAGAGCTAAATAGAAAATAATGAGTTCAAAAATTAATGATTCAAGATAGGACAAAAATGGAAGGAAAATATAAATCTTAAAGTGGGCGGTGGGGAAAATAATGTTGAGAACCTATGCTATGTGGTAGCGTGTGTTCTACCCTTAATCCAGTTATCATGACTCGGTACTCTATGTTCCCTTTAGTTGTATCTATTGAGCGTCAAATAAGATTACACGGATTTTCTGATAATTTCATGCGTAAAACGACTCAGAAACAGCAGAGTAGTTTTTACGGTTCCGTACCCAAAGGGTAAAAACGGGACCCTATTAATAAGACTTCGATGTCCGTCTGTCTGTCAGTCACCGGGCTGTATCTCATAAACCATGATATCTAGGCAGCTGAAATTTGTATAAACAAATGATGTATTTCGGTTGCTGCTATGACAACAAATACTAAAATCTGAATAAAATAAATATTTAAGGGGGCTTCCATAAAACAAACGTGGTTTTTAGGAGATTTTTGCTCGCTATTAATAACGGCAAGTGGAATGGGCTCCCAAACGGTACGGAACCCTTCGTGCACGAGTCCGACTCGCACTTAGCCGATTTTTTAGTTGTGAGGTGAACTGTGTGTGAGTGACTGTGAAATCTGCTCACAAAACGAACATGCTTAGACTTGGTTGTGATGAATTTTTAGTCACGGACATGTGTGGGGCAAGAATTTGTTATATCCGTTGAGAGCCTTTTCTTCCATCTGTATACGTAGAGCCAAAAAATCTACATTCACGTTTTAAGTAAAATCTTCCCGTTTTAAGCCTGCTCAGCTTGCTTTGAGACGTATTAGCGTTAATCAAAAGCCAATATGAACCGGACCCTCCAAAAATTTCAGCGCAAAAGCAAGCAAAACAACTCGAATACAAACACACAATGATAAGTGAGAAGCGGGCGATCCTCCTTGTTAAGAAAGCATACCTAACGGAAAATCAACCAGTCCTTAGAATAAGGCTTAATTAGGTGCGTAGGCGTTGTTAAGCTAAACGCAATGTCTGTGCAATCCGTCCACAAGAGTCGGAGGCGACCTCGGCCGGTGTGAATCGGGTATGTCGCATGCTTTTTGTGCGTCATATGGAAATAGTGCGGTAAAAAGCTGATGTCTGTGGAAAGACGACCTTTTTCGTTTATAAAATCTCCGTTAGTGTTCTTTTTAATTTAAAATAAAAGTGCAGTTTACGGAGTTTGCTCTGAACATACATTTCTCGTATCACTCTAAGACCCAAGTACAAAAACACTTGATTAAGTTAAACATGTGATTACTGTATTTAAACTACGGTTAAACTCGAGTTTTTGACCCTAGTTCACCAACAGATGATTAATTTTTCAACCGTTGGTTAAATCTTAAACAGATTTTTAACGAAATGTTTCTGTTCAGCAAGCAAAAACCGTTGGTTAAACACAGTAATCACACGTTTAACTTAAACAAAGCCTTGGTGAACTGGGGGCTTAATAGGTTATTAACTAAACACCATGTGGTTTTTTTTGTTGGAATTTGACATAAAATTTGAATAATAGCATGCTGGACAATCCAAGGAATTCGTTAACAAAAGCATTCTCCGTAAACGCATGACCACAGTACAAACAAAGTCCGTAGGTTAAGTGCGATCAAACCCGAACATGCTAACTTAGTCTAGCATAGCACAGTACATTATGGTCGCAAACCAAAATCTTATCTTACCTTTAAACTAAAATTCAGGGTCGACAATGATACAAAGCATAGCTCAAGCGGAACAAGCGAAACATTTTTAAAGGAGGCTAGCCGGCCATCCGATATCTCCGAGGATCGAGGGGTGAGGAGCACACTGAAAAAAATACTCTAGTGCCAAGTCAATAAGAGCTTAAACGGTTTGGCGGGCAGGTTTCGTGGTACACTTACCGTAGGGCTTTCACGACGTTTATTTACTAGGAATCTGATTCGTTTATATTTATAGGGCGTAAATAAAGGATATCTCACTAGCATTCTCAATACACTAATCCTAGATGAGCATGAAATTACATATGTACAAATGACAGTGAAGATATAATTTTGAATGGAAAAGATTGCGTGCAAAAAGTAGGTATACTCGTATGTATCGTTTTTGGTGTGGTTTCGGAGTATTGTATTAGTTGTGTCAGAGAGGTGTGTTTATACAAACGCAACGCCAGTGTAGCAGTGTACCTGTATATAGAATGTGAAGTACAAAATAAAGTGTACAGAATGTCATAGAGAAGAGGAGTGATGAGATTTAATTTAATTTTGTAGGTTATTGTTGCCCGCCAATGCACAAGAGAAGGAGACAGACTCAGCCAATTGACAGTGCCAAAGGCGATAGGACAGGAAGAGACAAAAGTAATTTCATGCTCTCACTCTTGTAAACATCTACAAAACAACATATAGACCGATTCACACGGGCAACTTGGTATTCTGCCTTTTTGAACTGTGTACGTTATGAGAATGCGTTTACAAAATGTTTTGGGTAAAAAGGGTAATATTCTAATATTCAATCAAAAGGGGATAAAAATACACAACAATGGGAATTCTTATTCCTAGATATTAATAAAAGACATAAAATTGATAAATTCGTAAGTTAAGTAATGGTTACATGCTATAAAATACCGTTAGGTTAGTAATTGAATATTATATTTTAATATATATGCACGTCATCTAAATACATCATCTTAATGTTCTAATAACATTTAAATGTAATTATTTGTTATAATAATTTAATCCCAATATTGTTAATATCTTGGAAGAGATAGTAACTATAATATCCAAGACTACATATGCAACTGATCTGATATACTGATCATTATGAAGTATCACTATTTAAGTAGTACTGATCATTATCAACTCTGAAATCGCGAAAAAAACAACAAATATTTTATTCTAGATCAATGAACTCTTTGTACGGAACAGCTATTTTATCATAATTTCAGAAGGAAGCTGATGAGGCATAAGGCGCAAGTATTCCATTAGAATTGAACGCAAAACATTAGCATGTAAATGAACAATATGGTTCTCAAATAGTGGTATCAATTCCCTGATCGATTTTATGAATTTGTGTGAGAACGGATGAGAACGAACATACTGACATTTTTCACCCGATTTTTCAATCATTGTGCTCTTCAAACTCTCTCGTTTGTCCTAAACACTCTCCACAAAATGTTGCTCCTTTTAAAAACTTGCCACAACAGTCGTACAAGGCACTTGGCACATGTCATGCCGCAAACACCACACGGTTCCTTTTATGGCTTGCTTGTACGACACGCGTCATGCCACAAACCCCACACGAATACCATTATGCTCGCATATTGCTTCCACGAAACGCAGTGGTCTCGAATCTACCGATTTTTCGGTATTGCTACCAATTTGTGGCCTGTCCTACCCAAACACTGAAATTAAGGAATTCTTCAACAATTTCTGTGATAGCTAAAAAAATCTCCCGACTTTCTACCGGATTTCAAGTGCGCAACAAGCTGACAAAAAAAATGATAGGCCAACAGGCTACTTTGCGTGGTGATCAGACCTACACTGGGGGTCGTCCCCTTCCCAAGATTAGGTGTCTTCCGGCTACATAGAGTGCTATTTATAGTTTTGAACTTGAAATTCCGATACACATATCGATTTTTGTACGACTATACCGATATTTCTTGCCAGTTTCTATAACCCTACCGTTTAACTTAGTTCTCGCCTGCGCGGTACAGGGGCGCGGGGGTAGACGACAAAAGGGACTGAGACAGGTGCGGAAGGCGGTTCTCCACCGCCCGTACCTGTCTCAGTCCCGTTTGTCGTCTACCCCCGCGCTATAATAACGATTTCGCATTTTGTCGTTCGAGACCACTGACGGAACGTATCATTACAGACGGCACACGAGTACTAGTACACCTCGCTTGCCACATATATTACCTTGATCCTAGAGACAGCCTCCTCCGCTTGCAGCATCCTGGTGGCTTTAGTGGGCTGGCCCTCGCACGCGAGCTGCGTGGAGCCCAGGTACCGCGCGCGGAACAACACGCCTTCTATCAGCACTGAACGGGCCATGTCTGCAACATACATGTCTGCATGATACACAACTATATGCACTAAATACCGGAGTTAACTGGAGACAAGTGGACCATTTAGGATTTGGCACGCTGGATATGTTCTGCGGTGTGTAGTCAGTAAAGGGTTTGGAAGCCAGAAATAAAATATTTAGGTTTTAGTTTTAGGTTTAAAATATAAATCGTTTATTTACCGATATTTGGTAGGATAGGTGCGAGTGCCGTCTAGCAAAGCTCTATGAGAACAGTGGTAAGGAAATCATAATAAGTAGGCTAAGCATTAAAGCTGTAGAACAAAGGGGTATTTTACTATAATGTAAACATCGTGAAGGAAAGAGGAACACTCACAAACATTACATGTTAGATTGAGATAGATTAGTTTTTGTACCATATTTCAACAGTCAGGTGAAACTGAACGCAGCCCACATTATTTACGAACAACGTTGTCGGTCAGGCAAAATATATAGAGACCGACAACGTTGTTCATACATAATGCGGGCTGCGTTCAGTTTGATCTGACCGCAGAACGCAGAACACATTCTGTGTGTCAAATCACTTATCCTAAAAAAAAATGATGACGCTGCGTCACAACGTGGTTGCAGCTTCTGAGCAAAGTAAGAATAACTTAGTTAATCTACTGATATGTCCACAGAACCCGAGACCCCGTTTTTATTGCAATATACGGTAGATGTACCAGCTTTAGCTATCTTAGTGTCATTTTTGTCCACTTTGAATTTTAATAATTGTATAGACAATTTTAATGTTAAAATAACATTTTTAAAGAAATTTGCAAACTTTGACAAAACCGGGATAGTGTCGACAACCGGTACATATGCCTTGCTACACCTTGTGTGGTAGTAGTGACCACTTATTAAGAAAATAAAATTTAGTTATGAACCATTGACACGACGGATTAGAAAAACAATACTGGAGCTTGCCTTGAGCCCTATCTATATCTATTTGGACGTCTGGTAAATGTACCTATCATGTGTGCGAGCGAATGTGGCGATAAACAATGCGATGCATAATCAAAATTCTCGTGTTAACTTAAGCGTTACTTATTAAAAATTCATATTTAAAATTAGTCACTTCAGAGATTCGTATATCAAATAAAACGGACGTGTCATGCAAAAAAAATCTATTACAAGTAAAAGCACAAAATTGCTTCTAGATCAAGAGTTGGTAAACCTGTGAGAACGAAGCAAAATAAGCGTGATATTAGCTTGTAGTCTCTACCCCTTTACACAGCTATAAGAATAAGTCGTGCCACAATTTGAACATAATGTGGCAATAATAGCACATCGCGTAATGTGAAATCACTACAAAATTAAGGGGCACCAAAGAGTTATAGACCTGATCATACAAGTCGGCTGATATGAAGTTAGCTTCAAACTGCGCAATATCCAATCAACGCGCAGTTTTATGTGAGCTTCCGGATTGGATATTGCGCTGCTTGTAACTAATTTCACATCCGTCGACTTGTATTATTCGGCCTGTACAAGAATTGTGATTGTCCCAAAATGCTTCACATACAGTTTCAATAAGCAGTGGCTTTCATTCCGTGAAATGCAGTCATGTGTTGAGATTGTAAACAATATTGACAAAGTACTTTACATAAAAAAATAAAGCTTTATTATAAAACTACGATTCATATAGAGCAACTGTCAGCATACCTGCATCAACTTACCATAAAGGAATAATCCAAAGCAGCGTAAAGAGAGGTCCAATTTAGACTTTTTCTACTTATAATGGTTGCAAAAATTTGGATACTAATAAAATACGTTAAAAAGGAATGACAGAGCGCACTCACCTTCCTTATTTTTATTCTTTTTCTTGCCATCTTTGTCCTGAAACAGAAATACCGTCTAATTAGACATCGTCAACCATAGATCTCATAATTGTTTAGATCATACTAACTCAACATAATATATTATTTATATTATAAAAGTTGCCAAAAGGCACTATCATAAGTAGCTAGAGCATTGATGTATGTATTATGCGTTTAAGCGGTATTCCGACGAATCAATTTCGAAGAGTGCCATCTCATGGAACAATACGCTATCTTCAGGCTACTTTTTTCACCGGTTCTATGTTCGTTTGTATTTATTTTTTGTGTATGTACCTCGACAATTTCGCCAATTATGAACAGAGTCAAAAACTTATATTTTAGTTCAAAAAGGCTTACCTACTACAGAGGTTCCCATTTAAATTTTAAAGAAATCGGGTAAGCCATTTTTGAAAAATCAACAATAATATATAACAATTCGAGCGAAATATTCAAATTTTGTACACGATGGAAGGCAGTTTTGCCATTTTTTACGAAAAATAATTATAGGTACAGTTTAAGCATCGTCTCACGCGGTCTCATGACAGAATGAGACGAGCGCAGACTGCCACTACCGCTTGCTCAGCGACGAGTTCGTTAGGCGAACCACTCGACCGATGCGAGATCCCTGAATGCATCTCAGGATTATCTTAGCAAAATCTTATTTTTGTGATAAACATTTCAAAAATTGACGCGCTCGCAGGATTTGAACCTGCATCCCTCTGGGATTCCGGCCCAGATGCTTTGTCCAATTAAGCTAGAACGCTTACACTTCACTAATTTGGCGGGTTCGTAGTACAGCGTTCTAGCTTAATTGGACAAAGCATCTGGATTGGAATCCCAGAGGGATGCAGGTTCAAATCTTGCGAGCGCGTCAATTTTTGAAATGTTTATCACAAAAATAACATTTCTATAAACCTAGTGTGCGAAGCACGATAAAAATCATTTGATTATCTTAGCAAACTTTAGTGTTGTGAGTGTACGATAACTTTTTCAATATTTCCTAAAAGTAATCTAGATTTAGACGTAAAATTTGTAAAGACGTACCTTCCCGTTGTGTGTCGCGTCGTCGGGCCTCGCGTCGGGCGCGTCGTGCGCGTGCGGCGGCGAGCGCGCGCCCGACACGCTGCCCGCCGGCATCACCGTGCGCGACTTCGGCTTGCGCCATCCCTGCAACACATTTCAAATTAAACTTTACTACAACGGACTCCATAGAAATCTTCTACAAGCCGCCAACAATATCAGTCACTATCGTCATCAACAGTTCACCCGGAAAACGTTCACAGCTCAACATATGCATCCCTTATTTTGACATTGTGAAAAAAATAATATTAGGTCTAGCTGACCCGGTGAACTTCAAATCACCTTAGCGCAACTTTCACAGGTAGGAACATTTTGTATGGGAAAATCAAATTCAAGTTTTATTATTTTTCTTGCCACCTTTTTAAATTTTCTCACCGTTTAAACTTTCCCTTAGCTTCCACAAATATTTTAAGATCAAAATTAGCAACATCGGTTCAGTCGTTCTCGAGTTTTAGCGAGACTAACAACCACAATTCATTTTTATTTATAAGAAGAAGATTAGGAAGCATTTATGAAGATACTCTCCACATATTGTTGGAATGTGTGCGGAACGAGTTATTTAGAAGACTAAGTTCTGTACAAAATATTAAAAACATTGGCTTTTACAACTCCATTTTGTCTTCTTCAGACTCTGAAAGAGCAAAAATGTTGTACAAACTCGTAGATTTAGGTTTAAAAGGATAAGTTTAGTTTTAGTTATGTATCTCCTATAGGGCGATGTGGTCGCCAAGCGTCAAAGCCCTCTAATTAAATAAAAAAAAGTAATAAGGATATTTTTGTCTGTAGTACATATTTAAGTTTGATAGTTGATGTTGTTTGTTTGTTTTGCTGTTTTTGTTTGTTTAATTTTATTTTTGTCATTATTGTCTATTAAATTGTCTATAGATTTCCAACAAGACCGATCGTAAACGACAGGATGCAGCACGATCTCGCAGATTTAATGAGATCACCTGAACGGACATCCAACTTCCTTTCAACTAATACAAACTTTTTTCTTTTCTATTTAATTTTTGACATTGTCTAATTCATATCACAAAAATTGTCTTAAGACTAAATTATTATAGAGCAGTCACTATTTTATGTGTGTGTCTGCGTGTCTGTGTTTCCGTTTATATCTTCTTAATTATAATTATGCACCAATGAAAACCGTACCGATAGACATGTACGATTCCACGCGCAGTAAAAAGAGATAGAAACTTGCCCATCAGATATTGACGGTTCATTTCAAATATGTTATCACGGCAGGTATTTAGGTCATAAAAATATGTCGGAGAGCAGCCCCTTGAGCTGATTTGCTTTATTTAATTACTGTCAATACACAGACAGATAATATTTCGAGATGCATTTGGCAGATGACTTTTCTGTCAACTTCAATGTCGTGCCCACGTCACACTGACGTACACATTGGCGGGAAAAGGCGTGGCTTGAGTCACTTTTGTTTTGACGAATATAGAAGAAGATGTTGGAAAATCATCGGAGTGTTCAATTGTTTGATTCGAAGACAATTACTGTAATTTTTGAAGAATTACTCTGTAAGCAGAATAAAGATGATATCGGAAATTCGCTGGTGTTCATATTTCAATAACTAGCACTATGATCAAGGAGGTTATCGAGACAATAATACACGTTTGTTGACCCCTCCCGTCATCAGAAGTCGGGATAAAAAGACGCGCTCACAAGTGGAAAATAACAACAAGGAATGGAAAATCTTATTAAAGTAGCATAACTAAAATGTTTCTCACTTTGGACAATGACTATGAAAGGCTAAACTAATGGCGAAGTACCTTTTCCTTAGTTGAACTCCCACAATAACAATGTCCGAACAAACCACAACAAGATGCAAGTCCGATGTCACTGATGGCAAACAAACATAGACAGCTGACAAAAACTCGCCACTACCTGTCTTGAGATGGACCTAAATGGAGATTGAGTTAGAGCGAACACCTAGCCTCTAACACATTTGCTATGAAGACTTCTGCAAATTGGAATGGGCGGAGCGGCGCTTGTGCGTTGATAAAGGCCTGCTAAGAATCCTAACATCTTTCGGGTGAGATCTTTTCATGTTGTTAAAACTAAAGCAAAGTTAATGTTCTGACTAGAAATTAATAGCATCTTAATTTTAGGGCATCTGCATTTTCATAACGATCAAGATTTCTCAAACTAGTGCATAACGTACAATCTAAATTCGAAATTATGGTAAATGATTGACGCTATTAATTGATTTCAATGTTTTGTACTACCGAATCAGATACACAAGTTTAAGTAAAGGTTTTTAATTGTGCTATGGTGTGCCACTTAATTATCCGGCCCCCAGTTATACGGATTCTTGATTATCTGGACTACTTCTCATGATCAACAAACTGTAGTGAGTTCTAGTAGAATACATGCATATACATGTACAATGTTACATAACCCATCTGCCCCAAGCGCTATACTGCCCTAGGTGCCCGTATTGCTATTGATGTACTAGGTGCCATGTGTCACCTCATAAACACAAGCGTACTTAAGCGAGCAGTGTTATAAATCAAAGATAAAATAAATATGATTGAGTCATTAAAAATGAGAAGCTTGTAAGTAGCCAAGATAATAAAAGAAACCGCTATTTTCATTAATTCAATTATCTAGATATTCGATTGCCCCAATGCTCCATGACACGAGTTAGTCCAGTTGATCAAGTCTATTACTAAAGTTATCTAAATCAAACCTCACTGATTAGCTGACAAAATGATATTTGTGATATTGTCAAAGTTTAATAACTAGGTACCTTTAAACGATTTAACTAACTTCTAAGATTTTACCATGTTATTTTAAGGTGTTTATAGCATTATTTCATTGAATAGAGTTTAATTTTAAACATTTTATGAAACAATTTTTCAGAATTCTTTAAGATTGAAGAAACAAAAGAACACACATCCAAATTGAGACTTTTTTGTGAAAATCGGTTTAAAAGCAGCTAGCCCTTATAAACTACTATTCATAATGACAAGCAATTAAGTGTGTGGTTGATGTATTAGTATTATAGAGATTATTAATACTAAAAAGATCTGAGTATTCATATCCGACAAACTATAATATCCTAATATTTGTATTATCATGGTATTTTGTAAAGACCATTCAAATTAAATCAGATAATTCATTTGTATTCATTCCATTTTCGAGTACCTATCGGAATCGTGGAGCAAAACTGAATCTTAATTGTATGAGGGAATAAAAGAGATGCATTAGTTCTACGTTCATACAAATGTTAGAGCAAAAATTAGATGAAAAATAGACAACCGATTTATTTGTGTAATGAAATGGCGGATGCGGGATTTTTAAAATAATTTGTTAATATTGCCTACAAATTTAAGACCAAGTAGGTTGTACAACGAAAAACTAACAATTAACATTTATTAGTTTCAAGACCAATATTGAATACAGTACTTAGTAGTAATCATAAAAATCTATTGATCACGAATACAATTAATCCGTGTCAGACAGACATGAGAAATGCAGGTATTATATTGGTTGGGATATTCTGGTATTACCTAGCGAGTGTGTTGGTGTCACCTGATCCTGTGAAATATTTTCATTAACCCATCCCCCAACCATACAAGCAATTCTGTGCAGACGGTCAGTATTTCATGAAAAAAAAAAAATAAAATAAAAAAAAAAAACTTGCCATAAAACCAGACCCGATATAGTTCTGTAAAGTTCAGACAAGATAATCTCGGTTTATTTGACCAATGACCGAGTTATTATTGTAATATGATCAAGAAAAATAGTCGGTTACTTATGGCCAACGGTTACATTAATTATGCATTTCGTGTTATATTTGCATGAAAAAAAAAAAAAAATAAAAAAAAAAAAAAAGAAAAGAGATGATCCGTCGCTGGCAAAGTGACGATGCCGTCGCTAGTAAAGTGACGAAGTCAAACCAGACAAAAAAAAAAAAAAAAACAAAACACTATTAAACAACCACAATACAAAAAAGAGAAAAGAGAAAAACAAAAAAAAAAAAAAAAGAGTGAAAAAAAAAAGAAAGTAAAAAGAGGGCGAGTCTCGCCGCAACTCCACGGAGTTCTGTATGTGGTTCAAAAAAAAAAAAAAAAAGTAAAAAAAAAAGGGCTAGTTGTCGCCGTAACTCTACGGAGTTCTGTAAGTGTTTTAAAAAAAAGAGAGACAAAAGAGCTCCATTTGTTTGGTTTGAATATCTGTGACGAATTAATTACAAACTGTAAATCTGACACGAAACGTGAAACCTTGGTTATTAATAACATTGTGAATAATTTTCTTAGTTTACTTGAAGTACTGACCTGCCTTTGTACTCATAATATTCCATCCATCCACCCATCAGCTATAAGAAGTCAACTGCTGGACATAGGCCTCCCCTATGGATCTCCAATAAGACCGGTTGGATTATAATATTCAGTTAAAAAAAAAAAAGAAGTTCCTAGAAAGTCTTGTTTTAAATTACCTGACCATCCTGGTCAGGCATGGCCGAGGAAAATAATATACCTCATCAAGTAAACTTGTTCCAGGGTGAAAGAATTACGCACGCACATGACTAACTTCAGCTCCGCGGAAGATGAGTATTCAAAACAATTGTATTCTTGAAACTACGCGCGGCAATGTTATACCAGTGGACCAGCGACAGTGCAACTAGCCCGAAATCGTTTGGCAGCCTTTAAGACCCCAGGAATTTGGAGGAAACCGTGGAAAACTTTGGAAAGCTAGCAATCTATGAAACGAACCACACGCGGACGTGTGATGCGCAGGACAGCCGTGTCGGAGAGCAGCCCCTTGAGCTGATTTGCTTTATTTAATTACTGGCAATACACAGACAGATAATATTTCGAGATGCATTTGACAGATGACTTTTCTGTCAACTTCAATGTCGTGCCCACGTCACACTGACGTACACATTGGCGGGAAAAGGCGTGGCTTGAGTCACTTTTGTTTTGACGAATATAGAAGAAGATGTTGGAAAATCATCGGAGTGTTCAATTGTTTGATTCGAAGACAATTACTGTAATTTTTGAAGAATTACTCTGTAAGCAGAATAAAGATGATATCGGAAATTAGCTGGTGTTCATATTTCAATAACTAGCACTATGATCAAGGAGGTTATCGAGACAATAATACACGTTTGTTGACCCCTGCCGTCAAATATAATTAAGTACGTGCACAATGCAGGTACTACGTTGTTGTACATGCGTTGTTATCAGCACGAAATGAATATTTTATTACCCCACGAATTTCCAATACTGCAATCAGGTTATCGCTGCCAGTTTATTGAATCGTAAAATATATCGCCATATCGATTAACGTAAGGTCATTGACATTAGCTAGCTTAATGTCTTAATCCTAATTCTATGTTTTAGGTTAATTATTATATTAATCAACCATAGGACATCTACTAGGTGTTGAGCTCAGAGCAGAATTCATTATTTGCCTTTTGTCACCCTAATAATAAATTGGTAATGTAAATTGGTTTTATGAAATAAATTACAATGATAAGGCTTTTTTTCTGTTTATTAGGGTCAACAAACTATTACACAATACAAATTACTAAGACAATTACCATACTGATAACTATGACACCAACATCATCCATCATTTACTAAAACCTAAAAACCCACTTTAGTTATGCCTTAGTGTATTTTCAGAGGTATGTATTTCACTTTAAGATCACCTTACTTTAACACACCTGTACTGTACCAGCCTTTTTAGGGTTCCGTACCCAAAGGGAAAAACGGGACCCTATTACTAAGACTTCGATGTCCGTCTGTCTGTCTGTCTGTCCGTCTGTCACCGGGCTGTATCTCATGAACCATGATAGCTAGGCAGCTGAAATTTTCACAGATGATGTATTTCTGTTGCCGCTATAACAACAAATACTAAAACAGAATAAAATAAATATTTAAGGGTGCTCCCATACAACAAACCTGATTTTTTAGACGTTTTTCGCTCTGTATTAATAATGGTAAAAGGTAGATGCTTGAAATTTTCACAGAATATTTAGTTTTATATTCACTTCAATAATAAATAATAAAATAAAATAAATATTTAAGGGGGGCTCCCATACAGTACGGAACCCTCCCTGCGCGAGTCCGACTCGTACTTGGCCGATTATTTAATACTCTACTGCAGGACGTAGGCTTACCCACGAAGGGTGATGGGCCTATCCACCACGCTGGCCCAGTGCGGATTGGTAGATTCACATACGCCATCGAATTTCTTCCACGGACATAATATGCAGGTTGCATCACGATGTTTTCCTTCACCGAAAAGCCAGTGGTGCGAAATTCCGTACATAAATTGCAAAGAATTCATTGGAAAAAACAGTACACGTTTTCGTGAGATCTACTTACGCTTATCTTACTTAGAATACATTAGAAGTTTTCTCTTCTAAGAATATAATTAATCTACAACATTTAAACATAATGTTTCCATGTACATATTTAGTATTTATTAACTACTACTAACTTCTATTAAAAATAATAATTAGTATTTGAGGAAGTCAAACCTTTTCAGTTTCATGTTTTTCCTCCTTATTCGAATCATCAGTAAATTCACCTTGTTCGTCAAGTTGTTCATGATTAGAGTTTGACTCATTACTTGACTCACAATCATTTAATTCAACTTCTTCAATTTGTGCCGCCTCTACACTATTTACTATTTCATCTATTTCATTCTCTACATTTTCAACTTCACAATAATCAGTCCTAATTTCATCTACATTCAATTGCTTTTCCTTTGCACTAATTTTATGCACTTCTATATCAAAACTTTTCAAATCTGCATTCTTCTCCAATTCAAGATCACTTTCGGCGCAATTATTGTCCTTAGCATCAGTTAAACACGGTTCCTTTTCCTCTACACTCATTTTGTTTACAAACTGTTTATATAGCAGGCACTACAGCCACTCAACTGAATCCGACTCATTCATGGAAATGAAGTAACCACACCACACATTGCACAAAAATTCAAACGTGGAACGTGACTTTCACATGTTTTAATTAGAGAACACTAAAAACAATGCAGTATTTATGCTCTATTATTTTTTTATGCTTCAAAAAAAGAACGCCGTTCTGGTAGCTTTTTTTTCTACTTTTACACGCGGCCAGCACTCGCGTTGAGTTATAACTGGTCGATAGAGGTTTATTTTGGTCATTTCGGCGCGATAACACTATCAGCGAGTAAATAAACGCACACACGTCAGTCTGAGACAGCTACCGACACCGGTTTCATTTACGTTTATGCTAAGTAAACAGATGTTGGCAAAGATTATTATGCACAGAATGGACTTGTTTTTGTTACTAATACATTATCAAGATTTTTACTTTTTTTTAAGTATATTAGCCTCGTTCATTTTTGTCATTACTTATCAGCTTTATATTTTGTATTGCTAAACAGGTATACCTGTTTATCTAAATATAATATTTATGAATTTGTTAAATAAGAATTATGTCATTTAATAATTGTGTATTTGACAAAATGTTTATTTCTGTAGAAACGTATTCTACTAAACTATTCGCATTATAACAAATGCTGAATCCAAATTAAGCTAACTAATTACATATTTTATGTTAATTATTAGAAGTTATTTTTAACCATAATTAAGAATAAATTAACTATTATACGTATACCTAACTTCAATTTAAGCATAAAATAATCAGGCAGCAACGAACACGGTATCCAAACCAGATTCAATCTTTGACCGTAATAATAAGGTCACTGACTCGGACAATGAGCTCAGCCAACAATAAAGATATTTCAACTCCTTACTCACAGATGCAACATCTGCGTAGGCATAAACGATTAATATCGATCAAGTTAACGATTCTAAAACCGATCATTGACCTAATAGGTAAACAAGGTCAAAGCGTAGGAGTTTACATCTCGGCACTGTTTACGTTCACTATAAACAATAGCTATAATTAGTGTTTCGGAATAACTTTCTTTACCATCTGTGATTTTAAATGTCAATGTTATTTGATACTTTTGTTGTAAATGTCAAATTACCGCAAATTAAATCAATATAATAAATTATTCTGATGATTTGTGCGACGCCCTTATTATTGTGTGAATAATTTATGGAAATTATAGATTTTTTTTTACACAAATACATCAGTTTTCCTTCAATTTGCCTCCCAGATGGCGTTCACGATTAGGCATTACAGTGTGGTCTGAGTCGTTAGATTGATCTATGAGTGTTATAATGAGAGAGCAAGGTCGCTGCGTGTGAGTCTAGTTTAAGTAGGTGTCGGTCCAAGCACAGCTGCTCGTTGCGTCATTGTTTTACTGAATCAGGAGGGAAATATTCATTCTATGACCGACTATGGTATTTAGGCAATCTTTGGTGAAGGCGGAATCGTGAAGCGCCAACTTGATCATACAATAACAATAAGCTGTACCTCTAAATATTATCCGATTTGAGTGTTGTTTTTCATTTAAACAGCACTTCAATCGCTAGGATTAAACGTCTTACTTAGTTTGTACAGTTTTTTATATGACCTTAAAGTTAAAAGCCCATAAAAGACATATTTTTACGTAATACTTGGCTGAAGAGAATTTAGTTACACAAAAAAAAAATAAGACGTACGAGCGTGTAAAATATTTCTTACTCAAGCGATGGCCACCACAAACATGACATTTTGTTACAATTTAAGGGTTACGTCCCGGGAGAAACTATTCTCCCGGAACGTAAATTTTATCAAAAATGTACCGAAATGTCTCTCGATGTTCTACAGAAAAAGCGAAAACAGACGATTCTTTCGATCTTCTTAACTTGACCTCTTCAAATAACATAGTGGATTAAATAATACATTATGGATGTAGTTCGATCTAGAAAAAAGCATTCCACGGTAACAATGTTTTACAATGCCATGTAAACACAGAAATTATGTAGATATTTCAAAAACTTTAAAGAAAGCCTGAGGGAAAAAGTTTTGCAAATTTTATATTTTTTTATTTATTAACCTAGCTTTCTCCTGTTCATAGTGGTCAATTAATAATAATTAATTTATCCATAACTTTTTTCAAATTACACAACTTTGAAACTGAAACAAGGAACATTACTATAATTTATCGATCAGTGCCGCCGTTACTGTATATACAGTATATACAGCCATCGGCTACATGATTATCTCAATATTAATATTTAACACATGCATGTAGGTACGAAACTGGAGCCGCCACAATTAGTTTCAAGTTAGTATTAAAATTCTATTTTATCGTTTTGAGATAAGCGATGACATCAGCTACTGGTCAATAACGTTATCTTAACGTATGCAAACGAGCTCTGCGCATAATTACTGAATTATCCTGTAACCAATGATGTGTAGGTACCTATTCTAGCCAAATAACGAAAAAGTACGAAAAACTGTCAAAAATACTTATAATTTTTAATGGGCATTTATTATACATATAAATAACGAATAAATTGTGTATATATCCAGTCTTATTTCTAATGTACTGTACTGTACTGTATCAGCCTTTTTAATAGTCCACTGCAGGACGTAGGCCTACCCACGAAGGGTGATTTCTAATGTACCGACAGTAAAAAGTATCTATATTACTTTACCGTTAAATATTTTAATGTAAATTATAAATTGGTTTGATTTTTACGTGAAAACAGGAAAACGACGTCGACTACTTTTCCATGGTTTAAAATGGTTGAAATCTCTTTCATATGACGACACGGAAGACATTCTAAAGAAATGATATTTGAAGATACTGTACATAGATAGGTACCTAATATAAAACCGTTTATTTAGTTTGTAAGTTGTGTAAAAAATCATAAAACGACTGTCTTGTAAACGGGGTCTGATAATAAGACATTTGTAATCAGGTTCACAGGTTGCCCTGATACAGACGTAGCCTAGTAGGGCAATCGGCATTATTTTTTTTACTAAGTAAAGATTTATTGACTGCTAAATGAGAGAGAATTGAAAAAGTTATTATAAAATAGTATTGTTTTGGTCTTTTTCATGAATTATTGTGTAATTAGTCATAATTATCTCTAATCTCTCTCTTTTTATAGCTTATTTATGTTGTTATTTAAATTTCAAAAAATTATTTCGAAACTAATTAAGTATTTAATTAAGTACTGTTTCGGTTTATGTAGTTTTTAATTTTAAGTCATTTCAAATATTAACAGTGTTGTAATGTTTATTTTTGTATAAGTTTTGTTTGGTTAGTAGTTTGTAGTAAAATTTTAATTGTGTAAGTTAGGTTCACTGTTAAGGTTTTTATGTTTGAAAATGTGTTTTGTGTAGCTAAGTTTAGATGTAAGTTGTACATAAAAACTGTTTGTGAACTTAATAAAAAATGCTATTTTAAAATAAATTACTTTCTGTGTGATAAACATTAATGTTAAGATTTATTTACTGCTGAATGTAATAATATGTAAATGACTCCCTATATGTTCTACACTGACATGACATTATTTCAATTTTTATTTTAATATTTTTATCACAATTTAAATTTTGATTTGATACCAAATATGTACTGTACTTATTAATGTGTATGATTGTATTGGACTAATGTAATTATAGTCAAACCGCTAAACTCAGACTTCGCCTGCGCGGTACAGGGGCGCCGGGGGAGACGACACAGGGGACTGAGACAGGCGCGGGCAGCGGGTCCCCGGCGCCCGCACCTGTCTCAGTCCTCTTTGTCGTCTACCCCCGCGCCCCCGTACCCGCGCAGGCGAAGTCTGAGTTTAGCGGTTTGACTATAATAAGCAACTCTCTTCTCACTTTTCCACACTCTCTCATAAGGAAGAAAGTGCATGTTGAGATAATTTACCTAAATAAGACCTATATAATAATATGTGCATATGTTTAGCAAATAAATTAATTTTATCTTTAATCTAAGCTGTTAAATAAAAATATTTTTAATTTCATTTTTATTGATCATAGGACGAGCGTTTCAAAATAATATTAGCTAAGCAGGCTCTAAATATGATAACGCATGTAACGCAGTCTCGTTCTATCTATGTGAATACAGAGTCCACATGTTTTTTAACGTTAGGTAAGAGGTAGCAAACGCTAGCTTGTTAAAATAACAAACTTTATTTAAATTTTTAAAAGGTTTTACTTAACAGGTTCAATTTCCTAAAAATATAGGTAGCAGTATTTTACATTTCGATCTATTAGACAAAAGAGCAACAGTTAAAAAAACGTATTTTAGAATTAAGTTTAGAGTTGTCAAAAGTGAGCTACTTTTGCATTTATTTTCAAAATTAAATAATACGGGATGTTTTGCAGACTATGGACATATATTAATTTCACGATATTATTGCACTATTGCCCTAATATCGCATAAAAACAAACATTTTTAACCCCCGACGCAAAAGAGGAGTGTTATAAGTTTGACGTGTCTGTTTGTGTGTCTGTCTGTCTGTGGCATCATAGCGCCCGAACCACTGAACCGATTTCAGTTTAGTTTTTTTTGGATGAAAGGAGACTTAATCGAGAGTGTTCTTAGCTATGTTTTATAAAAATCGATTGAGCCGTTTAAGAGTTATGGTGGGTTAAAGTGGGGATGGAAGAACCAAAATTCTACAAATGTGCCCAAAATGGTTGTCAATGTGTCAGGGGTTTTTTAAATTTTTAATTTATATTAGTTATGTTGAATGTCAACGAACGTTTTGTATGGAGCAGCTACGGTAATGATGAATCGTTGTCTAAAGATACACCTCGTACTAATTAATTTTAAAAATGTATGGCAACACTACGCATAATTTGGAAAGCTTTTTGAGATTTCTAAACAATTTTCAAAATATCGCTCTCTTTGTCTAATAGATCGCAATGAAAAAGACAGCTAAATATACTAACCTTGTCATCGAAAAACCCCTGGTCGTCCGTCCGTTGCTGGCCGAGCAGCCGGTCCGTCTCCAGGTCGGTGTCGGCCTCGTCTGAAATGTTGCAGTGGATGCCTATCACCACATTGTAAGTACTAAATCCTTCAGATAATGTATGTATTTGGTACAGCTCGCGCCAAATAACTAAATCCAATATGGCGGTGTCTGCGCATCTATAGTAACGAGGTGAACAGTGAGGGGAATTGTTTTTAGGGTTCCGTACCCAAAGGGAAAAACGGGACCCTATTACTAAGACTTCGATGTCCGTCTGTCCGTCTGTCACCGGGCTGTATCTCATGAACCATGATAGCTAGGCAGCTGAAATTTTCAAAGATGATGTATTTCGGTTGCCGCTATAACAACAATTAAAAACTAAAAACTAAATAAAATAAATATTTAAGGGAGGCTCCCATGCAACAAACCTGAATTTTTAGACGTTTTTCGCTCTATATTAATAATGGTAATAGGTAGATGCTTGAAATTTTCACAGAATATTTAGTTTTATATTCAGTTCAATAATAAATAATAAAATTATAAAAAAATAAATATTTGAGGGGGCTCCCATACAGTACGGAACCCTTCGTGCGCGAGTCCTACTCGTACTTGGCCGATTATTTCTATCCCTGAGCCAAGGTCGCGGGCTCTCTGTCTCACTGATGCAGAGTATTAATCTTTCTTGCTTTTTTTTTTTGTTGAAGTGAAAACTGATTTAACGGCATCGTGTATTATTTGGGATGGGTAAAAAAAGTTAAACCCGCGTCAGGCCACGTGACCTGATCGAAAATTCATAAGACGGTGCGTGTATAATATTGTATTTTACCACATACATTATAGTATTTTATATGTTCAAGTTCTGCCAGCACTCCCGGAGTGCAACCCTTTGTATTTTTTTTTCCTCAGCAGGGAATATGAGCATTAAGTAGACGCAAAGGAGACCTAAAATATTTTAGTTATGTGGCGCGAGCTGTACGTCTTTCTTGCGTTAGGTACCTTCGTCGCCGCTCGTAGGTTTGATTTCGACAGATTCTATGCTTTGCGCTGACGATGGCCTTTTTCTGAAAATAAAACAGATGGAAAATTCCATTATTGGTTGTAATAACAGATGAATTTTCGCGCATCATTACACATGCTAACTTTTTATAAGGTCTTCATTGTAGTCATAATTTGTGCTTTTCAATAGTATAAGAATAAGTAACCCATAGCATAGCACATCGGCTTTTTTTGCTCTTGAGAAATTAAATAAGTATTTTCAATCAATTCGACTCTTATTTCAGAATAAACAAGTTTGGAGTTGCGCATATTGCATCAGTGATTCAATATTAGGAAAAAAATGATTTCATGGAGCTGAACAATCGCCTATGATTGGCAGATTCAGAATCAACCTGACAGCTTTGTTGACCCAGTATATATTCTGGCAACCCAAGCTGGCTAGATTCGCCATTCAACTGACGAAGTCTGCAGGAACAGTCTTCGAAAACTTTTAGGTTTGGAATTGGAATCCTTATAACATACATGATGCAATATCAATCACTGCACCTTACATACTGTGTAATATTACCTGGGAGGGTAGATGTCTATATGCGGCGCGTGGTCGTGCGGCGGCGCGGGCGACTCTCGCACGCTGCAATATCAATCACTGCACCTTACATACTGTGTAATATTACCTGGGAGGGTAGATGTCTATATGCGGCGCGTGGTCGTGCGGCGGCGCGGGCGACGCTCGCACGCTGCAATATCAATCACTGCACCTTACATACTGTGTAATATTACCTGGGTAGATGTCTATATGCGGCGCGTGGTCGTGCGGCGGCGCGGGCGACGCTCGCACGCTGCAATATCAATCACTGCACCTTACATACTGTGTAATATTACCTGGGAGGGTAGATGTCTATATGCGGCGCGTGGTCGTGCGGCGGCGCGGGCGACGCTCGCACGCTGCAATATCAATCACTGCACCTTACATACTGTGTAATATTACCTGGGAGGGTAGATGTCTATATGCGGCGCGTGGTCGTGCGGCGGCGCGGGCGACGCTCGCACGCTGCAATATCAATCACTGCACCTTACATACTGTGTAATATTACCTGGGAGGGTAGATGTCTATATGCGGCGCGTGGTCGTGCGGCGGCGCGGGCGACGCTCGCACGCTGCAATATCAATCACTGCACCTTACATACTGTGTAATATTACCTGGGAGGGTAGATGTCTATATGCGGCGCGTGGTCGTGCGGCGGCGCGGGCGACGCTCGCACGCTGCAATATCAATCACTGCACCTTACATACTGTGTAATATTACCTGGGTAGATGTCTATATGCGGCGCGTGGTCGTGCGGCGGCGCGGGCGACGCTCGCACGCTGAAATATCAATCACTGCACCTTACATACTGTGTAATATTACCTGGGAGGGTAGATGTCTATATGCGGCGCGTGGTCGTGCGGCGGCGCGGGCGACGCTCGCACGCTGCAATATCAATCACTGCACCTTACATACTGTGTAATATTACCTGGGAGGGTAGATGTCTATATGCGGCGCGTGGTCGTGCGGCGGCGCGGGCGACGCTCGCACGCTGAAATATCAATCACTGCACCTTACATACTGTGTAATATTACCTGGGAGGGTAGATGTCTATATGCGGCGCGTGGTCGTGCGGCGGCGCGGGCGACGCTCGCACGCTGCAATATCAATCACTGCACCTTACATACTGTGTAATATTACCTGGGAGGGTAGATGTCTATATGCGGCGCGTGGTCGTGCGGCGGCGCGGGCGACGCTCGCACGCTGCAATATCAATCACTGCACCTTACATACTGTGTAATATTACCTGGGAGGGTAGATGTCTATATGCGGCGCGTGGTCGTGCGGCGGCGCGGGCGACGGCGGCGGCGCCGCGCGCTCGCACGCTGAAATATCAATCACTGCACCTTACATACTGTGTAATATTACCTGGGAGGGTAGATGTCTATATGCGGCGCGTGGTCGTGCGGCGGCGCGGGCGAAGGCGGCGGCGCCGCGCGCTCGCACGCTGAAATTTCAATCACTGCACCTTACATACTGTATTATTATTATTAAATTCGCCAACGCGATACTACTGCTATTATGTGAGGTTTACACGGGTGACTAAAGCTGCACGGTTATTACCGCGCGGCGAAAATTGACCGTCTAAATGGCAATTTGACTAGGTCGCAAGTGACTAAAGCCGCAAGCCCAAATTTGGGCAGCATCCGACTCTGGCCGTGCGGCTACCGGCCGCATGCGACTGGTGACTAATATCGACCGTGTAAACGATCAGTTACACCACGTCGCATGACCGAGGTTCGCCCCATGAGATTTTAGTCCCTGTGTACAGTACGCGCGCGATCTCAATGCAGCTCTGAGGAATGCGCGAGAGAGCGAGAGCGAGAGACATCAACGTCAGCACGGCACTACACTACAGGCGGCCGCAGGCAAGGTGTGTTGACGGGCGGGGAGAGATGCGCCAGCGCCACACCTCATACCCCGACTGCACTCAGATCGCGCGCGTACTGTAAATGAGCTAGCGATATGGCTTGGTGAGGCGATTTGTGAAGCGACTAGCTGCACGGTAAAAATCGATCCGTGTAAATCCTTCTTTAGAGATAATCTGGAACAGCTCTCGGTTTACAATCGTGATATCGTGGATGAATCATGTGAATGTATAATATGATTCAATTTTAATGGCGCCTTGATAAACAAGTCCACAACTGCGCAGTAGCGTATTTATGGGTTGTCGGGAGTGATGGATTGGATTTTGCGCAGTTGCGACATCACAGTCGCTACAAAATTTGACAACTTCTATTTCTAGGTAAATCAGAAAAGTATAACATCTGGCATTTCAGTATTTTCTTTGTCTCGCTAAGTAATATCTAAAACTCATTTGTATCTTATTAATAATATGATATAAAATAAAAAACAAATAAAGTTGATATTTACCTAATGGATCCAGTGAATGCAAGTCGGCGTCTGATAATAAGTGAGGTTCTGTGCTGGTGCCGTTTTCTACGATCTCCTTCACCGTTACCGTAGAAGAATGATTCTGAAAGTTGAAACAAATCATTATATATTAGGTAAGGGTGTCACACAGGAATCTTATTAATCAACACTGACTTTTAGTTTATGGCTGGTTTATGGTCTATTTGGCTTTTGGAAGAAACGGATTCAGATCGGATTCGTTTCGCATACAGGGTGAAACCACTGTTACTATAAGGGGGCATTATCCTATTCTACCTAATTGTGTTTTGTCGCGGTGCGGTGAGTTGATCGAAAGTTAAGGCGGTAGAGAACGAGTCAGAGATCGGTTACACGGTTCCGTCATAGTACCGGCACTGTAACGGCACACTGAAAAATATTTTTTCATACATTCTCTGTGAACGCATCCCCACTTGTCAGCGTCAGTGACGACACAGTTCTCTCCTTATCTCGTGCCTTGGAACGACTGATATCTGTGAAAGTCTGGAAGAGATCGCTTCCAGCGATAAAACCGCCTAGCTAGCTTAATAATTTCAGTGTTGTTTTATTGTTTTTCTTATTTTATGTGTACAATTAAGAGTCATTATTTATTAAAATTAAGACGCGTGACTAAAATGATGGTGTTTATTTGGCTCAACGCATAAGCATTGCCATTCAGGGTGGCAAAGTAGCCAGCATGCTGGGCACGCTGCCAACTGGCAGTGGGCTTGAGCATTTGAATTATCTTTAGACCTTCAAGGGTCTGTGGATGATCCAACGCTTTTATGTAGTATTGGTGTAGCTAGTTTTAGCGTACAGTACCTATTATTTGCTTAGTTTGGGGTCAGAGACCGTGTGTAAGATGTTTATTAATTTATTATTTATTTATTGTATTTTGTTGTTGTTAATAATAAAGGCACTTTTGCCCGATAAAAAAAGAGTCATTTATTAGTTTGTCGTTTGTTTGTGAATCGAGTCACGGTTCCGGCAGCCGCTGCAAGTATTGCAATAATTAGTATTGTAGCAATGTTGGTATTACCTGGTTGTTGTTGTCGTGTCGCGGCGAGTCGGGGTCGGGGTCGAGGTCGGCGGCCAGCACGGGCATCTTGGTGACGGGCAGCCGGCACGGCTCCGGCAGCCGCTCGAGCGCGCCCGGGAATAACGCTGCAATACACAACGTATCATCAGACGCCTTGTAGGTCATATGAGGAATTATCCTGTATGACGTGCTGATTGACTTGCTTGATTGACCGGACATTTTCCCGCTAAGCTATAAAATATATTTTCCGTAAAGTTAATATTTATATAAGTATAGATTAAAATTGCTTTAAGAAAAATTATTACTCTAAATGAATTTTGCAAGTTATGGTTCTAACGTGAGTAACGTCCATCATAAAAGGGTGGCACTTTAGTCGCGACTGGACATAAACATTGTCACGAAGTTGAGTTGTTTACATCTAAAGCGCGAGTGGTAACTATGCCTAAAACTGCGGTTTTATGACGGTTGCGATGATCGCTCTTTGTTTATTGTGTTAGTTTTTTTTGTTGTTTTTGAATAGGAAAGTGTAGAACTTTCAGGTTTACATTGTCAAACACAATGGCATAGATTTCGAGGCAACTTTATTCAGATATAGAATAGAGCGATGCCTTTCGTTCGTCTCAGTTAACGTTTCTATAACTGTCGCGAAAGCATCCGTGTTCAGTGACTAGTTTGTGTGAATATCAGTGCCAGTGTGAAGTGTTTTGTGTGAACCAGTTGTGTCGTGTGTTTTGTGATTTTGAGAAGTGATTGTGTGTAAATAAAGTGTAGAGGGAATAATCGGCTTTTCAACTGATTATCCAAGAACCCATCTCGTGACGATATCTTTCAAACTTTGTTACGTACCTTTAATGCTCTCTATGTCATTGTCCATATGCACGAGCGACATGTCGCTGGCGCTGCCCGAGTCGCTGGAGTCGGAGGACAGCGTGAACGGCACGCGCTCCGCGTCCCGCCGCCGCGGCGACGCGCCGCTCCAGCCGCGCAGCGGTGCCTCTACCACCACGGGGTTCGACTGGAAAAACATATCATTCAATAATCAGCCAAGTGCAAGTCGATCTCGCGCACGGAAGATTCCGTACTGCATAGGAAGCTAACAAATTTTATTTTAACTTAATGATTTATTTCCCAAGTGAATATACAACTAAAATATTTTGTGAATATTTCAAGCATCTGTTGCCGAAATTAATATGGCACCAGAAAATCACCTTTCTTGTATGGGAGCCTCCCTTAATAATTAATTATTGAAATGAATATAAAATTAAATATACTGTTAATATTTCAAGCGTCTATCTACTACCGTTATTAATATCGAGCCGAAAACGGCTAAAAAATTCAGGTTTGTTGTATGGGGGGAGCCCACCTTAAATATTTATTTTTTTCTGTTTTTAGTATTTGTTGTTAACGCGGCAGCAAAAATACAACAAAATTCCGTGAAAATTTTAACACTCTAGCTATCACGGTTGATAAGATGGTGACAGACAGACAGACGGACAGACAGCGGAGTTTTAGCAATAGGGTCCCGTTTTTACCCTTTGGGTACGGGGAACCCTAAAAATGAGAGCTAGGTACTTAGTAATAAAAAGTAAGTTGGTATAGGCCGAGTAGCCCTTTGGTCGCGGAAGTGTGCGCAAGCGATTACCGATTAAGATGCGAAGAGAAGTCACAAGGTGGGATTCCCACATATCCACCCTGCCTCCCCTGGGGTGGTATCGTTGCGTACGGTACGCTACGGCAGCGTTGAGTTTCAAATGTCACCCGCGGTCACCCGTCCTAAGACTGACCGTGCCGAACATTGCTTAACTTTGGGGATCGCTGACAAACGCCTAGTAAACTACGCCATGAGTGATACGCTCTTAGTAATAGCAGGCCGGGTTTACTTTACGAGCTGGATAGTACGATAATACGATCTCACGCCGCTCGCCGAGCCATTTCAACGAACGCGAGTTGTTGCTGCCGTCTCCTAGTCCTACAAGCATCCGCATTTCAAGGTCATTTCAGACACCGCACATGATTATGTCTTCTCAACTCTTCTCGCTTGGCATTGTTACACGTTTCAATTTTGTATGGCAAACAAAATTGAAACGTGTTTAACAATGCCAAGACGATTTCAGATGGAAACTTTATTTTTCTTATGGAGTAGCTGCTGTTATTTCTTTTGTGCCGTGATCTCAAGTCACAACTACTCACCGTGAGTCCGATGAAGTTGGAGTGGTTGTTGACGCGCGGACTGTGGGGCGATATAGGACTCAAGTCTCGCGCGTCTCGCTGCTGCCACTCGGACTCGCTGCCTTCGTGTCCATTTTCCGAGGGACATTCTTGCGTCTGCCTTCTTAGTTCGTAGTCTAGGTCCTGGAATCAGGTTATGGAACTTACGTTAAATAAGATCTTAGCATAAGGACACAGTAGATAGACGACACAATAAAAAACCTAGACAAATCCTGAATGGAATATTCTTTGAATTGTTCCTTTTATAAATCTATACGAAAAGGCTTTTGTGAAGTGCGATAGCTAAGGCAGATATAAATATGACATAAGTTTACAACCTCAAAATTTTGTAGCGAATATTTTAAAAATTAACCCTGCATTCTGAGCCATTTGAATTTTCATATCACTCAACTTATCGGACAAGGGTAATCAATATGCTGATAATTTGGATGTATTTGTTATATATAGAACAGATGCTGAGTAATGTTAGCATAGTTTCTTGCTTTGGTCACACAAGTATTTTATATTAGTAAGAACAAAATTACTTCTTTAATTGAACATTTCAGGCCATTGAAGTGAAAAAATACCTGAAAATTTACAATTTCTTCAGTGCTGTTCTGATGTCCCCCGACGGGCGGACACCTGAAGAATTCTTCTAGCACCTTCCTCGTTTCCGAGAATTCGTATAAATAGTCGAACGCTGCTGAGCTCGACGGCGGCAGGTCGGGGTCTCTGCTCTCTGTCACTACCCTCTGGAAAGATAGAGAAAAAAATAGAGTATTTGAGCTAGTCTTTAGATTTAAATGGACAATGTGTTTAGTTTAGGTTTCGGTGGGAGTGGCATGCTATTGTCTCCAAAAATCAGCTGTAGACCTAAGGAGTTGAAACCTTATGTCTGTTATATAAATTAGGTAAATGAATAGTCCAGCTCGTACTCCACACATGTTCAATACAAAAGAACAAAAAATAGAAATCGGACTTGAGCGTCAAAGGTCTGAGACAGTATGAGAAAAAAGCATGATTTTATCTTTCAGTCTGCATTTAAAGGCCTCCTTAAAAGATCGCCCTTCCCTCCATTCAAAATGCACATTTGTTGCATCGATAGTCCAGCGTTTATCTTGCGAGTTTAACTCGTCATGGCACTATCGCCCGCCGGTTGCATTTTAGAATAGCTATCTTTGCCCAGCTAATTCTTTCAAAAAAAATAATAGAAAAGGGTGTAAAATGACAAATCTGACCTGAGGAAATCCCGGGCGCGGCGACCGGGCCGTTTTCTGCGGCCCGACCCCGTACCTCCTCGGCGAGCCTTCATACTCCGCGATCGGCAGCTCTCCGATTACTCGCGTCACTCTCTTGTCCTCGTCCCCCGCCCACGAGGGACTCTCTCCCACGTCCTCCCGCGACCTCGACGACTCACTCCCATCACTTAAAGCCTTACTATCACAATCACCATTCTTTATATTATCTATAGTTCGCTTAACACTCATGTCTATCTCATCGTCACTTGCGTCCGGTTCCTTCCTCAAACCTAGAGACACAGAATTCAATATCACTGGAAATAAAACAAAAGGAAATAATAAAACAACGGGTTAGTCAGTTGTCGATTGCTGTAAACTTCGATTATCCAATTGTGTTCATTGATCAATTACAAAATGGAGATAGTTAAACGATCAAAGAATTAAATCCAAAACATGAACAGAAAAATTAATCAAGATAATGAAAGTTTACAATGAAAATATAAAACATATAAAGCGAAAGCAAACGTCCAAGCGTTAGTTAGAGAGCGCGACGAAAAGGCGACGCGAGATCGAATATACAAGTTCAAAACACGTGATTTCAAAACAAGTTGTGAACTGTACAAAGAATTTTATCCATAAAACGATGTTTATGAGTTTATTATGTATATTTGGTGACGAATGCAGTGAAATCAGCAATGTTCACGGATTTGATAAGAATTGGAAATGTACCTTTCCAGTCGTCGTTATCGTCAAACACCATGACTTCCCCGTCAGCCACAACGGCTATGGGGCTGCTCTTGGTGCTGACGTCGGTAGTTTTATGGGGGTCTAGTATGGGGGAGCTGTTTTTAGGTATCCCCATGTTGCTCGCCTCAACGTCCCTGATGGCGTCTCGGTCGCCGTTCGTGTACGAAGGCGACGTGTGCCGAGATATCATCTTTTTGGGCTCATTTGTTATTCTGTGGATCGGTATCTGTAATAAACGTGATTATTGTAAAACCCACAAATTCTAAAACATATTTGAAAAATTTAGATATAACTTAACGAAATTAAAAGAATAGTAATTGTAAGGAAGTCGAATGGAGTTTTCTTTTCATAACGTGTGGATCAAATTGAAGTCCTTAATTGATACCTGACTTTCCGGACATCCAGGCAAGCGTAAGATTCGATAAAAAGACACAAGGGATCAAATCTACTAAAATGTCATCACGAGAACTAAGAAGTTGTGTTGTCCAAGTGTCTTAAACTTTAAAAGGACTCTGTATACAACTAGTAGTTAACTTTTCCTCACCTCATTACTAATATTAGTATCAACCGCATAATCTACAGTGTCCTTGTTTAGTGATCTCACTTTGTTTCTTAAGTTGTGTTTGTGTGTGTTGCTATGCCTTAGTTTCCGGACCGCCTTTGTCCTGCTCTGTGAGTAGAGCTCTCGACCTCCTGCTATTTCTATTATCCTGGTGACAACAATCAACAACGTCTTTAGTAGAATCATCTAGTACCATACCAACATAATAGGTAAAGATTATCAAAATCTACAGACAAAAGTAAACAATTAGAAATAGATAAAATGTGACTTTGAACAATGTTGAAGTCTATACCTTTCAATCCGTGGTCAGCCTAGACGTATTTTAGATTCTATGCATCTATATTGTATTGGATTTCATTATTCAAGTCATGCAATTTTCCTACTCCAACCATGACAAACATTATTAAGGAATATTCCGATCAGCAGGGTGTGATATGATCATAATTATACCAAATGGACTCCATATTGGCGAGATGTCCATGTAATCCGATATAATTGGCCGATACTGCGGTAATATCACCCTCGCAATGAAATCAATAGACAAACTGGGGCAAGATAAGTTATTGTTGTTGGCACTATTGTTCGAGTCAGGGGTTATGTTGTAAGTACCTATTGTTTCAGCTTCCGGTATCTATCGCTAATGAAACTACAAATGGCACTACGATCTACGAGATAACTTACTTCTGTATTAAATCATCAAACTTGAGACATGAAAGAGAGAGAATTTTCTATCGGGTTTTGAAACGTGAAATATTTAATTTGGAACATTGACACACAAATTGACTCGATGAATCTTTGTTTAATATGTCCCTGTTATTCATGAGGCCCGAAGAAAGCTTTCCTTTTCAGTCCACGTTAGAACATAATACGTACATAGGAAAGTTGTGATGGAGGAAAGCAGTCACTAGGAAAGCATTAGGACGGATTAGTAAATTATTCTCTTGATTGCATTTAAGCTTGTTTAGATTTACAAGAAAGCTGAAGATGACTCAACAACCGCAGAACGAAAATTTTCATATATAAAAACTTGTTCAAGCGTTGCAAGACTTGGAATTCGGGGCTAGTACACGACACCCCTCTGAAACGTTATACTCAACATCTACCACGTTACCACCTACATGTTTGTTGTTTGACTAAGTTGAATTTAGCCTGTGATGAATTACTTTTGTATGCATTAAAATGTAGAGACACGCTCAAAAAACTTATTCTCGACTCCCGCAGAAAAAAGATAAAAAATGTACTTAAAATCTTTAAGAGTTAACACGAAGGGGTCAGTCACCATCGCAAAAGAGATATCGTATGATCTTCTGTAGTCATTACATTCTGCAATTGTTGTGGTCAAGCCTCGTCTTACGTCGATTTACACAGAACTAGTGCCTTGAGTTCTGTTATATTAGAGTAAGGAGTTACCTCGAGTCTCTAAGCTTGTAAGTGCCGCCTTTGGAGTTGAGTATGACGAGCTGGCCCTCGTTGCGTTCGTCGTCCGAAGACGCGTTGTTCACGTGGTTGGACTCGCGCCCCTCCAGCGTGGAGGTCAGCCTGGAATTGAGATAAATTGGACTAAGAGAGCTGTAGGATAATGGTCTTGAAAAGCCCGCTTGGAAAAGTACCTATAATACTTTTGGTGTAATACATAATTCAGAATGACATTGCCATGTCAGGAGCATGCTTGACGATTAACAGCAACTAGGTGAACGTATCACTCATTTTGTCACATGAAATAAAGTATTTGAAGCCTGGGCAAGTTAGAAACTGTTAATGGAGTAACAAATGTAACGCCGCATTTTCATCAGAGATCAGATGTCTAGGATGAGCTGTGTTAGGATGCGTAACAAGCTGTAAAAATGTGAATTAAAATTGAGTTTTTTCTTCGGCCATCGCTCATATTCACATGTTATCCTAATGAAGAGGCAACCAGATATGTGACGTAACAACGAATGTAGGAGGAATAGTGACCTGTCGTGGTGGTGCATGTTCTTGGGGCGGCACTTGGGGAAGAGGCGCGTGATGCGCTCGCCGAGGTCGCTGGCGGGCGTGGAGTCGCCCGCGTCCGCCCGCAGCGCGCCCGCGCTCATGGCGCCGCGCCCGCCGCGTTCACGCCGCCACCGCCTCTACCGGCAACACGTGCCTCCACGTTAGTTAAAGCAGTTTAAACAACCATTAGGAATCAATTTTGAAGTTTTAAGGACGTATATCAATAGCCAATTGTCATCAAATTTACGTTTCTTAACATAGACACCAAGGTTCGTGGTGCTTTAAAAGTAAACCATCTTTGTAAATCTGGTTGTATTATTTTTACAACCAAAGACATTTTGTGAATAGCTAGTCGTTTCGTATTTTACAAACACATAAAAAAAAGAATAGGAAAATATTACGACTTTTTTTTAAAATTCATCAAGATGAAAATGAGCCACTCTTTAATGAAAAGATTTAAATTTTATGCTACTAAAAATTAAATTGTAGATATTTCATGTCTGTCATTTTAGAAAAGAAAAGCAATATGAAATGTATGCACTAAAACCGTTGAAATTGAGCCTAGTTTAATACGGGTAATATGGGCAAACGCTTTGCTATACCAGCTTATATATATAGCTAGATATAAAGAAAATAGGTTAGTGGCCGAAACTACACATATCAGTTTTATCAAGGTATTGTGAGCTATAAGTTTGGAAAGTTTGGAATACAAAGAAAATACACAAAAATTACACAGTTCAACAGCGACTGTTCAATCTAAATTAGTCCCTGCACTTACCTACTACTATACGACCATTTGGATTATTTTTTGGTAGTCAAGTAAGTCATAAATTATATTTTTGTTTGTTAAATTTAGAAGAAAATACTAGGTACGAGTATATCCCACGATTCCGCTTTTTGCGTTACAGTACAGCTAATAATCTAGGGGATTTAAAAAAACGTCTTTCTTAACTACTCTTACAAAAGTATACTTACTTATGTATTAGCTTCCGAACTACTTTACATGACATATGCTATATTTTGTGATGAGCTATTAAGTGTGCTTAACATTTTTCTTTTACTTTTGGCGTGTACATTTATTTAGAGTCATAAATCTACAGAACTCGAAATCTTACTCGTATCTAAAGTTTAGAACTACAATGCATCTAAAATGTAGCATTGTTTTGAGTAGCTGGCTACATTGTGGGGTTAGTTCCAACCACAAGAAACGAGGCCGCGCGGGCAATGACGTGTTTCGCATGGCACCAACAGTAACCGGTGCCAAACTGCCGGATCGATAGAGCATTAGCAGGGCGGCCACGAACACAGCGATCTACGGACTCACTGAATGTCATCTCTTTATTTTTAAGAGCTACAATTAATGCGAGAAAGAGAAGGTAGATATAATGTCGTACAGGGAGGTGAAGACACTGGCCGAGGACCGCGAGACGTGGAAGTTGCTCCACCGACAAGAGCCGCTCTCATAAATTCTAAATGAATTTAATGCGAGTTACAGATCAAGAGCTAAGTTAGCTTAGGTTAGCGTTAGCGCTCATAACTGACGCAGTTTTCCACTGATCTGATCTGAGCTGTAGGTGGAACGACGATATAAAGCCTGCTGGAACTCGTTGGATGCAAGCCGCTTCTAACCAGTCTTATTGGAAATCTATATCTAGAGGTCTATGTCCAGCAATGTACGCCCTTCAGGTGATAATAATGATATTTCAAAGCTAGATTCTTGTCGGTGGAGCAACTTACAAGCTTGTTGGTTTCCGGTCAGCGATAGTGATGAATGATGATGCCAAATGATTAATTTCTCCATGCAGGCAGTAAGAAAATAAATACCATTATAGAAATAAAATGTAAGATTAAAAATGTTAAAAAGCTATCACCGAACAAACACCCAAAATGCTAGTAGGTCAAGATTAGTCTATCAAATTGATAATATAAACGTGTGCCAAACTATGATTTACCTTTTTCCACGGATTTATTTGAAGTCGAAACTTCGTACATTTATTTTTAGAACCACTTTCTACTTTTGGCAACGCAAACGTTTTCTACTAAGGATAATGCGCCGAGCAAAATGCATTTCAAATACGAGTACTACTATTACTTGAAATTAATGGCTTGAAAGAATTTCGATAACGTTAAATAAAATATAGTAGATACACGAGACAGAAGCGAAACTAGTTCGTATATGTCAGTTCTCAAGCCGCCATGAAGGCCTCTGATATTGCTAAACGGTTAAAATAACCGGGATCTACAATTTAAAGTGTCATCCGAGCCACGGTAGCGCTCAGTTATAATTGCCAGTCGTGGTCACCCATCCGAAGACTGACCGTGCCGAATGTTGCTATGTTCGTGTAGGTCGGGTGGCGAGCCCTGGTGTCAGAGTTTTTAACTTTCTGAAGGCCACTAACATGGCTGAACGGTTAAAACAACCGAGACCTACAATTTAAAGTGCCATCCGAGCCACGGTAGCGCTCAGTTATAATTCCCACCCGTGGTCATCCATTCGAAAACTGACCGTGCCGAACTACATGTACATTCGGTGCAATAATAAAGATATTTTGTATTGTATTGTAACTACCAAGATCGCTGAAAAATATGTCTATAGTCAAACTATGCTATGAGCGCTACACTATTCGCCGGTTTGGTGGCCGCACGTCAAACTACAGGGCAGGCGGGCGATGCAGACACTCCAGCCGTCTTCGCGACGGATTTATGCCGAGGGTTTATAGCTGCGTCAGCCCTGGACAACACCAAACACAAGCTTCTTTGCGAATATGTACGTGGCTTTATGGTAATGTGTACATGTCTACTGTTTATTCGAACATATTTCTAGAATTACTGCTGTAATAAATTCTTGATAAATATATCTACAGGCAGTGCTGTAGCTATGGGGGAGGTGTATTTAGGGGTAACATCCTAGCTTAACATTTCAATACACAATTGAAGTGAAACTTCTAATGCGACTTCCAACAAGGTTGCGTTAAATTTTTAACGCTACCATGGAGGGGGTATGAAAGTACTGTTGCATCGAAGTTTCACTTCTTCCGCGCGGAGGGACTCCACTTGCATTTTTATAAATCTACTCTGCTACACTATTACTCGGCCTACGCTCCGGGCAAACCTGTCTATGCCTATGCTTACGTCCTGTCTATAATCACAAATATCCTTCCTTTTTAGCTCTGGCTACCTGTACCTATAAAAAACATCTGAAAGTTAGTTTCTTCTTCCTCGCACTCATTTAGTTATGCAAGCGAGAAGACATGAACTTCTGAATGTTTTATTTGAACGTGCGTTATATAATGTTATGTAAAGTGCTATTGTTAAGTTAAACACAGGCTCTTACGGACAACTTTAATACATCAAATGAAGATTTTTTTCCTACGGAACGAAACCTGAAGTCAAAATCAGCTGTTCCATACAAAACGTTTTATTGCGATAGAATTGAGTGAACCAAGATTCTAAAAAGATGAAGAACCTTGTAGGTAGTCAAGTAAAAAATAGATAATTATCAAACTTCCAAAGAATAAATTGAGCAACAAACTGTACTCGTGGCGGTAGCGAAGAACGCTGCGCATGCAAATTAGAAAACTACCGAAACATACCTAACGTTACTTTGTAAGGGCTGCATTGCTTTAGTACACAATTTCCGAATTTTTCCTTCGTCAGAATGCTTTCACGATACCTAAAATATTTTCATGTTTCCAGAAGTTTCTCGCACATTTTATGGCTCAACTGCGAAGGGATGCGTCTTTGCCTACTTTCTTTCTACAGAAAGGCTATCTATGCCACATATTTCTATGAGGGTCCTTTCTTATATAAGTGTAGGTATACGGTATGTGCAAAATTCTGAGGGTAGTGACTAAACTTTGCACAGTATAATAATAGCCGAAAAGCAACCCTTTTGTCAAGCTATGAACAACAGACTAAATGGTCCTGGAAGTGCACTAGAACTACTGATATGAACTACAAAAAGAGAGTTTAGGCGTGAGTACCAATGTTATGTTACAAAAAGTATTTTTTAGTAGAGTCAACGAAAGATAACAAATGAAAGCATGAATTCGACTCGACTGTGACTGTGTGACTACGACTACGTACTTCGAAACGGTAAAATAATCATTATTTTACTGTTTTTGTTTGGCAATGGCAAATGTACGATAACAATAGTACAATAAAGATGTCAAAATCATCCTTTTGTAGTAGGAAACTTCGCAAAACTACAGAAAATAAAATCATCCTACGCTCTTAACTCTTAGATAAAGTAAAACCTTACACTTTTCTATTGCAGAATCATTTACGATCCGGCAATATTCCGCTACAATTCCCGCATCTCTGCGGTCCCGGCTTCTGACAAAGAACTGTCTCCACTAAAAGCCTTCAATGGAATCGGACAATAAACCGAAAACCACTTCCCGAAGACGAAAATGTCATTACACAATGCAATTTACTCCTAATATTTCTGTACCCTTTGCTTTCAAATTTAAATTGTCTATCTAAATGAAGTTGCGATTTAAAATGAATGAGAGAAGGTGTAATTTGGCCCGAATTTTGTTAATTGGTGAAGAGAGATTGGGCCTGGAGCGGAGTATGCCTTTTGGGCAGGCGTCGCCACTACTGTTCACCAATTAAAGGTCTCTCCAGTTATCCTGAAGAATGGCAGACACCCTCTGGTAGTAATTAAAAGTCCATTTACGGAATAGGCCGCCACTGCCACGGTTCCATTCACAATAAAATTCATTTTCAGAGTATAATTATAGCAATCAGGAGCTTTGACGGAGTGCCTACTTAGCGGGGCCAAAGATATTTCACTTATTGTGCGTTTTAACTTCGTATTTTTATTTCGGAGATCAGGCGATGGTGCCGGGAAATTTTACTCTGATCGAGAGTAAACTCGAAGTAAAAATAATATATAAATTTTGTAACTTGGACATTATTTATTTCTAATCAATGTACTCAAGTTGCGACAGACTAGCTCGGAGAGTTCAAGGAATTCTTAATACAGAAGTCAATCCCTAGACACGCACTTTTCAAAATTTCGCGTATATTAAAGTTCTTTATGTCTCGAAGATTCATAGTCTGCATTTAAAATTATGATAAAATTTATCTAGAATCTCGAGGTAGAATGTTTGAAATTGATTCCATGGAAACATTCTCTAGGCTTTTACCCAAAAAGTCACGTCTAGCTACTTTTTTCGAGATCTACGCATCCCCGTGGGGCACACTTGTCAATTTTCATCTACATTAGTTTCAGCGCTTACTTATCTCAAAATAAATGGAGACTATAACGTTAAATATTCAGTTCTAAGTAAAATATCCATTACTGGCAAGTATCCCGTGTTACTATGGCACAGAGCTAAAGTAGTTACAAATTGGTATTAAATATGGAACTTCTGAGGGGATATTATGCTATTACGTATCAGTATTGACAGTTTGTTTTAGCCCACTGCTTGCAAAAAACCTCCTCCATCTATCGCCAATCACCTCCTATTTTGAGCAATTCTCATCCAGGTGTTGCAGTAACATTTCTGGATGGCATCACGCTCATTGTATCATCATGTGTTATATTATGCTATCACAGACTGAAAATCGAATGGAATCGAATTACGTTTTAAAATCAGTCAGTACCAACCGACGGCATATAAGAACCGTGCGTAAGTACCTTCAAGTTCATTTTATAACCTTTACTACAGCCCACAGAAAAAAGTTCTCGAAAATATGCATGAAAAAAATACCTAGCCACAAATAAAACATTGAAGTACCAATAAGTTTAAGTACACAGTATTTCAGTTCACACTAAGTAGAGCTTTCACGTAAAGTTTCGGTGCTCAGACGGTGCGTCGTCTATTATTTATTAGCAAAATATCGCGGCCGCTCAATAGAACAGACATTTGGTGCTGAAGCAAAGGTCGATGGTTCTGAAAGGCGCACAGACTAACCTTTGATGATACTGCCTAGGGCCGTTTTTACAAGCTTTTATTTAACTTGCAATGGATGTATATGTACTCGTAAGTTCGGGTGGAATATTTTTTGCAAAGAACAACTTGCCGGTTTCCGATTAAGCTGAAATTTTGCACGCATATCAGGTACATCGACAATGCAATATTAATTATGGTACCTGATCTGATGATGGAGTCGGAAGGTGGCCATAGGAACTACTTTACTAAACAAGATAGACTCGTCGTATTTGGGCTCGTTTTACTTGTCTTGGCTTGCACTCTGCTGCTACACGATATCCAGAATCTCAAAAGCATGCATTTTTAAAAAAGTTATATTTTTGTAATAATTTATTCACAACTCACAAAATACAATCACACAAGTTTATTTAGGCATCCAAAAAATGGGTAAAAAAAATAAGAAAAGCATAACACCACCACGCTGAGGTGGAATGTGGGATGGTTGGTGACGAAAATACTTAGGGCAGTACAGTTATTTTGCGTTTTGTCCTATATCTTCTAGCTAGGGTCCTAGGGCCACCAAGAAACAGGTTTAGCCAAGTTTGGTGTCCACTGATAAGTAACAGACTATGTCAATGTAATTACATAATCATAATTTAACAAATAAATAATATAAATCATAATGTAACTAGTTTTGTTATATATAAATTTAGATCTTCACAACAAAGCAACAAATGGAAATGATTTTTCCATAGAAGATGGAAAGATTGCTATACTAGACAGTTAATGGCGAGTGGAACCGCGTGGAGAAGCTAGTCAGCAATAAAATTGTAGGCATTTCGTGAAAGCGGACCTCATTTCGCTCTATATATGAGTTTGTGGGTGTAGGGCCGTGGAAATGGCGAGGAGGTTAATGTTTGCCGCCTTAATTCCTTTTTACATGTTTTCTTGGAAAGGTCGACTTGAATGGTGGTATATTTGACCAGATGTTTACTTTATCGAGATACGTTTACGGATATAATAAAGCTAAATATGCTCTATCTAGTACAAAGTAACACAAATCTCTGTATAACAAGCGTTTGCAGATTAAAATATAGCAAAATAAAACGACTAATGAATTAAGATAAAAACCAAAGAATCTATTGGATGATCTGATGTTATAATAATCTAATAACAGACATAAAAGTATTTCTGGGCGTCTGGTGGACGCGACGCGTGACCAAAATGCTGGTGTTTATTTGGCTCAACGCATAAGCATTGCCATTCAGCGTGGCAATGCTGCCAGCATACTGGGCACGCTGCCAACTGGCAGTGGGCGCGAGCATTTGGATTATCTTTAGACCTTCAAAGGTCTGAGGATGATCCAATGCTTTTTGTGTAATAGTAGTGTAGTTTTGTTGTAGTTAATAAAGGCACTTTTGCCCGATCAAAAAAATAACAGACATAATGTTATCTTTTTGTAGTAAATCAATTTCTGTCTAATCCATCAATGAATCTAAGACCATCGGTTTCAACTGTGGATGTGAAGGACATCCACATTTTTAACAGTGTGAACATTGGCCACCCCAATAGTTTTTAATAAGTTTTGTTGTATGCGGCTTGGATTCAGCGTGATACTGCAATTCAAATCAGAACAATCATAAAATTGTTTAATTGTGGATCTTGTATTACCTGTACGATACCTGGCTTATCAGAGGAGGAAAACATCATGGTACAACCTGCATAGGTCCGTAGAATAAATTTAATGTATGTGAAATCATCGATCTTCACTGGGCCAGCATCTTGGATATTGCCCAATCGCTCTTCGTAGTAGGTCCATGTTCAGCAGTGGACTATTAAAATATCCATACAGAACAGAACCATGGTACGAGTATAAACACAAGGTTTAGCCAGACGGCCAATTTAATCGCGTCCATAAATAACAAATACACAAAATCTGGCTTTCTGAGTCCCGTTTACGACCGCACCCGTACCGAGCTGCAGTTTCCTAGGATATAAAGATTGGAGCCAGTTTCCCAGAGAAACAGTCGCAGTATAAGAGGTCTGAATAATGGCAATGTTTGGTTTGCTACAGCTGCGTCATAATTGAGTTGGCAAGGGTACTGTGAATAAGTGACGAAGTAGCAGACCGGGCTAAATGAGACTAAATGCTCTTACAATTTCATGATTGCCTAGTATTTTAGGCGGCGGGGACTTTTTGTTTGGTATTTTTACTCGGTGTGTGTAGTTAATTTTTTTAACTAAAAGTATGATATCAAAATAAAGGAAATTATAAGTAGATTGCAAAAATATAGGTATATGAGTCATGCATATAAATTTAATCAGAAAATAATTACCACCATTTTAATTCTTTTTATTGCGTTGCCAATCGGTTGATTTTTTGCAGTCGGCTTTTTTTTTTTAGCTAATTTGTCACTTATCACTTGTTCTATTTTAAAAAGTTTTGGACGGGGAGTGGTTTGCAAGAGCGCTATCCAGAAGGCGATCACAGCCCTTAAATGATGATGATGATGAAAGTGGATTCAAGGTCTACGCTAAATAAATGATTGAAAAATGATCACATTTCACATTAAGTTGACATTTTTTTACTACATTATCTGTCTAAGTTTTAGGATAAAATGTTTGTCACTAAGTATAAAATAATCAGTGATGAAAATAACGCGAACGGCGCCGTGAGTATACCTACCCAGTGTTTTATAAGAAAAATAAACTCTTAACAAAAAAACACAAATTGGGTGCATAAGCTGTACTACTTGACGTGTTGTTGTACTATAATTTGTTAACATTAGTAGACATATAGCTCTCTAACCTTAACAAGATACTAAACAATACTACTACTAGTAAACAATACTAGTACTAGAATAAATTGAACAGGCTGATGATGATAATAGCTAACATAATTATTTTTCGCAAAAAATGGCAAAACCGACTTCCATCGTGTATAAAATTCGAATAGTTCGCTCGAATTGATGTATATAATTTTCACATTGTTGTTGATTTTTCAAAAACGGCTAAGCCGATTTCGATAAAATTTAAATGGAACCACCTCGGGCGCGAGAATATACCCCTTCGAACTAAAAAATATTTTTTTGATTCGGTTCACAAATAACGAAAAAATCGATGAACATACACAAAAAAACATAAGAACCTCCTCCTTTTTGGAAGTCTGTTAAAAATAAGTAAAATCTCGCACTAAAACATTTAAATCCTTAGAATACGTTAACAGTTGTTTCACGAAAATGAAGCGAAACAAAAAAGTGTTGGAACTCATCTGTTCGCCGCAAAAAAAGATTTCAAAAACAAAAGAATGCCGTTAGCAATAACAAACGGTGGTTACTTAAGGCGAGGCTATCTGAGAACTTTAGGTATTTTAGGCTAGCACAGGCGCCAATTTTCGGAGCGCGACGTATTCATTTACGCGACTCAGAAATTGTGAGTGACGCGCCGCGCGCTCGTCTTCCGCGCGTCGTCAGCCGCGCTATACCTTACCGCAGTAACAAATATCAACCAGTTGGCATACACCTATTTTTAGGAAAATGAGAAAATGCCTTATCATATACAGTCATTGTACATATATTTAGGAATATAAGACGTCATTGAGTACTGTATCCTCAGAAACCTAACTACATTGAAGTACCTATAAATTGCAAGTTAGGTTTGTTACTCTTTCACGACTAATACACGTTTGTATGGAATTAAGTTAGCTCTGACATGGATGGTAGCTGATATTAGTTACATTTTCGGGGTTTAGTGACTTTTCGGATACAAAATTTTTAGTCACGTTGTCCGAAGTATCATTAATTTTTTTTTATTAATTTTAAATGTTCCGTATATCAAAAGAAAAAACTATCAACCCTTATAGGATTACTTTAAAGTCCGTCTGCCCATCCGCCCGTGTGTCAAGAGGTCAAGACCTATCTTGGGAGCAAAAGGAGGTATCGAGCTAAAACTAAACCAAATAAACTCAAACTACATCTAACAGTCATTTTAGTTTTTGTAGTCTCCCTTAGTTTTGATTACTTAGTTTCTAGTTTTGCGCAATTTCCGGTATTTGTACGGAACCCTCGTTTGGTGAGCTTGATTCGCACTTGTCCGTTTTTTATTCGATAAAAATATCGTACCTATAATAGAATAATGTCAAGTCATAGCTCTATTTCTCACCATCACAACAGTTCCTCCTCCTTATAATCGTTCCTTATAATCCCTATACGCACGTGTTATAAAGATTATAATAGATTTAAATACAATATTTATAAGAAATTCATTTATCACGTTGAATTATTTTTGTGTGTTTAGACATATGGCAGACAGCCTAGTTTTGCCACATTGTGGCACATTGTAACAAAATTAGGCTGTCTGCCACATGTCAAAAAACACAAAAATAATTCCACCTGAGATATGAATACATTTCTTATAAATATTGTATTAAAATCTATTATCATCATTATAACACGTGCGTCTAGGCATTATAAGGAAAAAAACTCACAAGGTCTAAAAACTAGGTTTATTCTGCTAGATAAGTCTCACTAGACGTTCATGTCTAAATGTTCATATATGGCACACATTGTGCTCACGTTCAAATGTCCAAATAAGTCTAAATTTGCACAAGAAAACTGACACTAGGGGTTTTTCAACTTTCCTTTTTTACTTGTCTCTCAAATCACTCTGCAGCCCGAACCTGCATTCTGCAATCCACGGTCTATAACTGCCCAGCACCAGATAAACCTTACCAAATTTCCAACTTAGATATTTTTTGACAGTGATTTATCCTTCGGTCTCTATTTACAAATAAATCCTCACGTGTATTCTGATTCTGTAAGATTCTAAATGGTAACTACTTTGAAATTTGTAGGAACATTTATACTAGAACATTGTACTTAAAATTCGAGTAGCATAAATTTAATATTATTCAAGGTTGCAATCAACATAACGACTTTTGTTGTGTTACATAAGCGATTGTACTACTGAGTTACTGAACCTTTTAATGGGCGACGCAACTGTATCACCGGTTGAAATCAGTATACAGCTCGCCCTAAACAATTTATGCTTGCACACAGTTCAGAGGTCCTTGACTTTACAAACATGTTTCTTCATCAATTAATGGTTTTCTAGTAATTAGCTATATTATAGCACCATTAAAATTAGATGTTGTAGTCATTATCATAATCTCATACAACCATGTCATACTCGTGGCTCTATACGCGTTTGATGACTATTTTTTGCCGAATTCTGCATTGACTTAATAGTCAAAGGTGTATATTCATAATTATGGTTCAAATAACCCCTTTTTGGCATTTTCTGCCCACTCACACCACGTAAAATATGAACTCACAGTGCTCAAAATAATTTTCTATGAAAGCTTCGGCCAACAAAATAATATGAAAACCACATGATAAAAAACCTGAAGTAAACAAATTGAACTGGGTGAATAATTACGCGGGTTAAAACTCTATTCAACGAAATCCCACACAAAGGGATCTAGTAGGAAAAAAACTACTTTACGCGTATCTGTTTGGAAGCTATAACCCCTGTGTAATTAATTAATAATGTGTTTAGGTACACAATTTTGAAAAAGATATTAAAATTGAGATCTATACCTACTAGAACTAACGTAAACTAAAATTCATGCAGCCCGTTAATAAATGTGAAATTAGATTATAAGGCTTTTTCACATGGGTGAAGACAAAAGGTATATAAAGACTAATGGACTGACACGGAGGGGCATAATGACTTTATAAGGGCTTTTGGTTCTAATACAGAATCCTAAAATCAGATATTTTAAATACATTTTGTCGATTCTAAACTGTTCAACTGGATTTGAAAGTTCCTATACTTCTTGCCTCTTCGGCTTAATACACTCTTTCTGAATAACTATGTAATAATTAAATATTTAAATTAAATAATTCCGTGTCCTAGGAATTCACTTTCTTTTCTGATTTTACAAAACAGATTCAAGCTTTCGTGTCCTAAACGTCACTGAAAATATATAAGAATTGGAACAGTCAGTTCGGACAAAAATGTCCGATAATATTATTGTGTCCGAACCGTCACGGAGGCGTTTTGGGGAGTAGATTTGGTCAGTATGGTGCCTAGTAAATGTACAGTATTTTAGAAAGAACAAAGTTTACCTATACATGGTTATACAGAACTGGTGTACTTAGCTGAAAGGTGGTTCAGACCATCATTATGAACAACTTGTACTATGGGGCCAAACCAAAATTCGAGGAAAAATATTCAGTTGCAGTTTTGTATGAAATGGCTGATTTTGGTTCTCGAATTTTTTTATTACCTGCTTTTTTCAGGACGATCCGAAAATCCTGTATACGGGTTCGTTGGGCCGAGTAATGAACTTTTTGTATGAAGTAGCATTTTTTGCGATTTTGGGTTTGGTCCCGTAAAAATTGTTCATAATGGTGAGTACAAATATTAATTAATAATAATAACACTTCTGTTCCGATTTATGTATGTAATGTGTTTATTTTTACTTAATTTTTGAACAATTTTTTTCTTATTGTGTATGTTTCCCTAAAAGGAAATAAACGTGTACTGTACTGTACCAGCCTATTTTAATAGTCCACCGCAGGACGCAGGCCTACCCACGAAGGGTGATTTGGCCATATCCACCACGATGGCCCAGTGCAGGTTGGTGGATTCACACACGCCATCGAATTTTTCTACGGACGTATGCAAGTTGCCTTGCCACGATGTTTTCCTTCGCCGAAAAGCCATTAGAGTGAAATTCCGTACATAAGTTCCAAAGAAACTCATTGGTACGGGACCGGGATTTAACCTACGACCTCAAGAATGACAGGCCAGTTACAACCACTTAGGCCACCACGGCTTCAAATAAACGTGTATCCACGACATAATAATTATCTATGTATGCTAATCATTCTCCCTATCACTCCGTAAAAAATATATTCTACATGCTAAACTCGCTCTTCTAAAAGTAGTCAGTGGGTGGGATCTGTTTGAGTACCTATAGCCGGAGCTGCTTGCGAGAAAATTTGGCGTGCGTCCGACGCCGACAAGCTCTGAGAGCGGACTGAACCGTGTCAGGGAGCGTTTTGATACCATGATTTCATGATAAAAATTAGTGTAAAATCACCATACTAGCAAGTCAAAATTTTTGTAACGTACAGTCCTTACGTTACTGATATGTAATATGTTAAAAATAAAAAATAAATATCGTGTCTAAGATGGAATTATTCAAAAACTCATTCGAAACCAACATAGAGGTGACTTTGGAATTTTTTTCGATCGAGCGAAGTTTTAACTATCATGTATCGGAGAACGTACGTTTTTTAGAAATATGTTCAAGAATAACATATATTTTTTCCAACGGTAAAATTATACATTGCTGAGGAAAAAAATTGGTTTTAAATACGTTAAATCGGGGTAGTAGGGCCCAACCCTTTCATTTCTGAAAGTTTAATACAACGCTTTATATTAATGTAAGCTTGGGTCCGTTTCTCATTACGATACTCCCAAGATACGATACTTTCGAATTTAGAATACAACTTGAATATCTACTAGTTCGCGAGCGCGACTCGATGTCCGCTCATTCCTGATTTTTTTAGAAACAGAAGACAGCTACGAGGGGTGATCCAAAAGTAATGATAATCAGTTATTTCTACTGCACACAAAAATACAAAAAAAATATCAGTCACTTGCTCAATTACCAACTAGTTCAGGAAAAAAAAATCATATAAATAGGCCACGATTCCCGGGAGCTACATTTATTTGAATACGGGCTGTCAAGGAGTGAACATCAAAATGGAAAAACACGAAATCAGAGCTGTCATTAAATACCTCTGCTTGAAAAAAATGTCTACCAAAGACATACATAGCGACTTGGTGGAAACATTAGGGGACTCTTCTCCTCCATATTCCACAGTTGCACACTGAGCTAAGGAGTTTAAGCTGGGAAGAACATCGACGGAAGACGAACACCGCGAAGGACGCCCATCGACGTCCCTCACTGAAGAAAATGTGAAAAAAGTTGAAGAAGTTGTATTGGAAGATCGAAGAGTGACTATCAAGCATGTAGCTGAGGTCACAGGGATCTCATATGGCAGCATTCAAAGAATCCTTGCGAACGAATTGCATATGAGAAAGGTCTCCGCGCGTTGGGTACCGAAAATGTTAAACGACGAGCAAAAGAAGAAACGAGTCGACATGTCAAGAGCAAATCTCGAAAATTTCCAGGCAGACAAGGATAATTTTTTGTCACGTTTTGTGACCATGGACGAGACCTGGATCCACCATTTTGATCCTGAAACAAAACAACAATCGATGACATGGAAACGATCCGATGAACCGACGCCGAAGAAATTCAAAGTGTCAAGCTCAGCAGGGAAGGTTATGGCGTCTGTTTTTTGGGACGCTGAAGGAATAATCATGGTGGACTACTTGGAAAAGGGGGCCACTATTACAGGCTCCTACTATGCAGAACAAATAAGAAGATTGCGGGAGGCTATTAAGGAGAAAAGGCGAGGCAAACTGCGGGCTGGAGTGCTGTTCCATCAAGACAACGCACCGGTTCACAAAGCTGCAATTGCCATGGCTGCCATTCAGGAAGCGGGCTTTGAGCTGGTGGATCACCCCCCCTATTCACCAGATCTAGCCCCCAGTGACTTTTATCTCTTTCCACGACTCAAGGAACATCTCCAAGGCAAGAAATTTGACGATGATAGCGACGTGATGGCCGCGGTTGAGGACTTTTTTGAGAGTCAAGATAAAGATTTTTTTTCTAAGGGAATTTTAGGTTTAGAAAAGAGATGGACTAAATGTATAGACTTGCTAGGAGACTATGTTGAGAAATAAATTTTTTATTTTATTTTATTCATTGTGTTTGTTATCGATTATCATTACTTTTGGATCACCCCTCGTATCTTATCTTCACAACCATTTAATTTTATTTTCAAGTGCTACAATGTTTTTTCCTCTACTTTTTGTCATGCATGGTCTAAAGTTACATTGCATAGTTATTATTATATGTTAGAGGAATGTTTTATTTTGGTTCATTCGAGTAGTATTTCAATCGTTCCAATGGCAACACAGTGTAACGCAAGAGTTTGTTTTCTGTGTTGATTGAATGGATGATCGAATGAAGTTGTCTTTTATCGGTCAGTAGTGCGTTCATTAGAGGTCTGACTTGAATTCACTTCAATCTTCCTCTAGACGCCACTTGTGCACACTGACAAGTTTAGTGATAATATGTATCGACGATGGCGGACAACGACGATAACCACGCGGATTCTAATCCATCTGAATCCGCGACATTTATAAACAAGGATATTTTTATTTATTAATTATAGCAAGCCATAAAATCAGTTTTTGTAAATCCAATGTGAATAGTTAGGCAATAATTGCAAAAAAAGAGAAAATAAAAACAAAATTCGCGCGAAGTATGTGAGATACCTACTTCAAGGCGAGTGGTCTCCGAAACTAAAGTCGTCGTATCGTAATGAGAGACGGACCAAGGAAGGAAACGGGAATTTCGAAGACACGAAACAGTCAAGTTATTTTCCATTAATTTAATGAATACGTAATTAATCAATGTTGAGGAATCGCAAGCCAGATAATGTAATTAATAGGAATTTGGGGTTCGTCTCTACAATAAATGAATTGAATACCAAAATTGACAGAATTGTATTGAAAACATTCCAGGCTAGGTGTTAAATAACTACTTGAAATTAAGTGATTATAAGGTATACCCTAACCAAAAAAATAGGTATAGGAATAGTTTATTTCTCATGCAGATTTTAAATCACAAATGGTCCCAATTTTTTAAAGAAATAAGGATACTACGTCATGCTTACTAACCTTTTCTTAACATTCTGTCTTCGTTATACCTGGAACAATTTAATGAGAATTAATAAAAAACATCAAAACTTGTTTATACGATGCGAGCTGCTATAACTCGGAACCGTTATTTTTGATTCCGAGGTCCTGGGTTCAAATTCCAAGGTACTAAGCGTGCTCTACGTGCTCATTGGGACACAGTCTAAAACAGGGTTGATGGCAAATGCTATATTGACAACTTTAAATCAACTTGAAGTTTCTAGTTTTGCCCTAAAATTTAGGGCAGATAAACAAAAGTCAAACCAGGGAAACTAGTTCAAACCAGTAACCCTGTTTGTAGGAAAAATCGAACACGCGGTTAGGTTGTTCCACTTTATTAGAGAACTAACGTGATAAAACGGTTTCATGGTGTTTTTAGTTATTTACAGAATTTCTTCGCTGATAATATGATATATATCACTTTGATATAATAAAAAGGCAAAATGTGTGTAATTATGTAAATGAATTTGATTAGTTTACTCAACTTTGTAATTTTACTTTAAATTTTAAGTGATGATTGTTTCCCAAGAGCTCAATTATTGAAACGTTAAGACTTTTATAATCGCATGCTATGCTATCCCGTTCGCACTAATGTAGTTTTTCAATGCCCGCTCTTGCTTTTACCCCGTCTCGTGACCATTTACGAAAAAAATAGAGCTCCCTCTACCTATATGCAAACGATGATAGGTTGGAACGGCAAGCGCATAGTACCTATGTATCTAGCCAATCTCTGTCGAAAGACAATAAAAATCGGCCAAGTGCGAGTCGGACTCGCGCACGAAGTGTTCCGTACCGTATTCCTCTTCCCGTTATTAATAGCGAGCAAAAACTCCCAAAAATCAAGTTTTTTGTATGGGAGCCCCCCTTATATATTTATTTTATTATGTTTTTAGTATTTGTTGTTATAGCGGCAACAGAAATACATCATCTGTGAAAATTTCATCTGCCTAGCTAACATCGTTCATGGGTTACAGCCCGGTGACAGTCAGACAGACGCATATCGAAGTCTTAGTTATAGGGTCCCGTTTTTAACAAACGTACGTTTTTAATAAACGTACGGAACCCTAAAAATGCATTTCGCAACATTCTACCTTTTTCGTATTTCAAAAACTTATGTTCACAGCCTTTGGTCTACTTTGATAACTAGGTACGAAAAAAAAAAATCTTTCACTGTTTCATAACTACCTACATTTTTCCTCATTATTTGCTTCCGTTCAAGGCATACATTTCTTATGTTTAATAGCGGAATTCTGTGGTACCTATAGTATTTAGTATTTACAACATAGACTGCTCAATCCTACTAATTAAGCGTTTATGAATAACACGAAAACAGTAAAAAGTAGTAAAATTAAAATATTTTCATTAAGTACTGAAGATATACAGGAAAAAATTAAAAAACAAAAATATACCTACTAGATTAGGACTGAAATGGCAAGTGTACGCGTCTACTAGTAAAATAATTTTAAATGTACCTACTATCCTTTTAGGGTTTCCCGTTTACTTAACCCTTTCTCTTTAAAACAATTGTTGACCTTTCCAAAGTTTTCCTTTCCAAATATAGAAGGGGAAGGAGAAACGGTGCTTTAAATCGGGACACGAGTATAATTTCGTTGTGAAGAAGTCAGAAACCGGCCAAGTGCGAGTCAAGCTCAAGCTCTAAGGATCACGTATAAAAAACCTGTAGGTTTGTTTGCTTTTTAATTTGTTAAATATCCCTAACGCAAAGCCGATGTTTCTTTAGATGACGGATATATTCTAAGAGGTCATCCATAAACAATTTTTTGTGGGACCAACCGATAATTCGCAAAAAAAAAAAACAGATATTCCCAGTAAAAAGCCCGCTGACCCAACGTATAGAATATTATTGTTAAAATTTCTGCGATGACTTCATATTAATCATTATGAGTAAAATGATATCCTAGAATATGTCTGTTGTCACAACAATTTTCACGTAGCATATACGTGAGTAAGGCGTAGCTACGTGTTACTATTTTGTAATTGAGATAAAGACATGATTTGTCATGTCCACTGTTGCAGCTCGATGGAATGTTTTAGATAAGTAAACTAGTTCGTGATTCAGATGTTTTACGTGACTAAGATAAATCACAATGTGTAGATATAATTTAGTATATAAGCTGTTGTTATTTGATATTAAGAAAGAATATAGAGAGACTCATTCAGTCAGACTAGTATCTTATTTTTAATCCTATTGTCACCCCAGCATATCCACCACGATTTCAAAATTTTTGGGAAGCAATATGTAGTAGCACCATAAACCGAAACTATATTTATCATATCACGAACCAAAAAACATCATTTTCATACTTTGGTCGCGGAACCCTAAAAAGAAAAGGTATTTGAAGGGCACTCGGCGGCGTTCGAAGCAGTGTTTGCCTTTAGTCCCATGCCCATTAAAGCTCTCTTTGATTTGACGGTAATAACGTACAAAATTGTAAAAAAATTTCGCTTTTCCATTTTGGTAATCTCGAAAGTCGCAACGAATCTCAACAAGGCACGGTGACTAACTTGAATTTTAAAGACCAAAGGTACCTACATCTTAATTACTATTTTTGTAAGGTACCTCTACCTACTTTTAATTTTCATTTTTGTCTCTGTAACTAACTTTTCATTGACTATAACTTTTAATCTATAAAAAATATAGATATAGACCATCATGCATATAATTATTTGGAGAGTTGGGCAATTCTCAGACGACGTGAATGCAACCTGATCGGCACTTTCGGTTGCGTCACCGTTCAAAACTAGTTCCGTCCTGTAGACTTTCATTAGAAAATGTACATTTTTGCTAATGTACTTTGTAGCATCGAAGTCGAAAACGAGTTTTATTTCTTGGTGGCCTCGTCTGTAACCGTATTTAGAATTAGGTACTACATCACCATCAGATTTTCTAGTACCTACCTAATAACATAAGCATCAGCAGTAAACCCTAATATGCAAATTTTAGGCAAATCCACGTCGGAGAAATGGGATCTCGTGGGCGAAGTAATTGAAAGGAACGTGACGTACGAGTGTTGTTAGGAAAATAACAGGTACTGTACGCGCGCGAGTTGAATGCAGAGCTTAGGAATGCGAATGTCTCCCCCCGCTATCCGCACGCCCAACCCGCCCAGGCGCGTGAGGTGGGGCGTGCGGATAGCGGGGGGAGATGCTCCCGCTCTTTACCTCAGACCCCGACTGCATTCAACTCGCGCGCTATCAGTAGAGCCCGATAAGAAACAAATTTTATACAAACAAAACAGAAAAATTACACCTATAGGGGTGCTACATACTTTGGCCACCCTAGAAAAATAGAATGGATGGATGGACTTGAATTTCTAGGGTGGGCCAAAGAAGTTTCTAGGTCGGGCAAGGCCCACCCGTGCCTTATATAAATAAAGCAGCTTAAAATTTAGATTTTAGAAAAGCGAACTGAATGAGAGCTGTTTCCAGCTAAGAAATTTATATAAGAGGGGGTTTATCTAACAGTAGACGTTCTAGGTCTGAGATGATGATAAAAAATCGGCCAAGAGAGAGTCGGACTCGCGCACGAAGGGTTCCGTACCGTATGGAAGCGTCCCCTTAATATATTTTATTTTAATTTAATTATTTATTTTTGAAGTGATTATTTAACTAAATATTCTGTGAATATTTCAAGCGTCTGCGGTTCAAAATTTAGGTTTTTGTATAGACCCCCATTTTTTTATTATTATTTTCTACTTTTGGTATTTATTGTTATAGTGGCAACGAAAACTCGTCATTTGTGAACATTTCAACGTTCTAACTATCACCGATCATGAGATACAGCCTGGTGACAGACGTATCCAGACGGACAGCGGAGACTTAGTTTTTACCCTTTGGGTACGGAACCCTAAAAAAAGCTACAAAAACTGATACTGAAATGTGTATCATAAGTGTCCCAAGCTTATTAAAAACTAGCTTGAAACCCGCGGCTTCGCCCGCGTTGTCTTAGTAGACAGGTACTTGCTTATGAAAATAGCCCGTGGTTTGACCCGCGTTTGTCTTAGTACTTGCTTAAAATTATAAAAGGCTGCCGGTTGGCTTGCGTTGTCATGGCACTTCCTTAAAATAATAATAGGTCGTGGTTTAGCAAAGCATTATCGTATAACGTATTACTTGCAAGGATAATGCCTATGGTTTGGCCTGAATTGTCTTAGTATTTGGCTAAAATGATAATAGGTCGCGGTTTGGCCTGCGTATTCTTAGTACTCGCTTAAGATGGTAATTTATAACACGCAGCTTAGCCTGCGTTGTCTTAATACTTCCTCAAAATTATAATAGCCTACCGGTTGGCACGCGTTGTCGTATTACTTGCAATGATAATAGCCCACGGTCTGGCCGCTTTGTTCGAGTAACTGCTTAAAATGATAATAAGCCACAGTTTGGCCCGCGTTGTCTTGGCACTTGCTTAAAATAATAATAGTTCGTGGTTTCGCCTGCATTGTCGTATAACGTATTACTTGAAAAGATAATGCTTAGTAGGCATTATCTTTTCAAGTAATAGGCATTGCCTACGGTTTGGCCTTAATTGTCCCAGTGTTTAGCTAGAATGATAATAGGTCGCGGTTTGGCCTGCGCATTCTTAGTACTTGCTTAATATGGTAATTTATAGTACGTAGCTTGGCTCGCGTTGTCTAAGTACTTGATTAAAATTACAATAGCCTGCCGTATGGCTTGCGTTGTCGTATTGCTTGCAATGATAATAGCCCATGGTCTGGCCCGCGTCGTTATAGTATTTGCTTAAAATGATAATGGCGCGCGGTTTGGTCCGCATTTTCTTAGTACTTACTTTAAATGGTAATTTCCCACAGTTTGGCCCGCGTTGTCTTAGTACTTTTTTTGCTTAAAATAATAGCTCTTGGTTTAGCCCACGTTGTCGTATTACTTGCAAGGATAATAATTAGCCCACGGAATGGCCTGCTTTGTCTCAGTATTTGCTTAAATTTACTTGTATCTAAAGCTTATTATGGAGTACGACAATTTTTAAATGATAAATTGCAAAATATTCGAATTAAATTTAATAATAATGATTGTATAATTTTTTCATGTTCTAATGATTATTTTATGGCCATATTGGACTTAACTGATAATTCAATATTTTTGTGATTAGTAGTAAGATATCAATGTAACACAGTTCAACAATAAAAATGTTCTAGCCCACGGTTTGAACCGCGTTATTTAATAACTTGTCATAAAATAAATACTTAATAAAGTTATATTTTAATATACCTACTGATTTTTTTTATAGCGAGAAAAGAATATTTTTCGATTTATGATGAGATATATGTATGACGATCATGAGTTGACCCATGTAGTTTCCCACTCGTATACCAAATTTTATCCAACTCCATTCGCATGTCATGGTCTACATTACAATCGTCAGGTCCTAATCCTGGTCAGACCACTAAGCTCTTTGAAACTTATGTACGGAATTTCATACTACTGGCTTTTCATTGATGGAAAACATTGAAGCAACCTGCATAGGCACGTCCTTAGAGAAAAATCGATGTCGTATGTGAACTCCGCAACCCGCGCTCGGCCAGCGTGATGGATATGGCTTAATCACCCTTCGTGGGTAGGCCTACGTGGACTATTAAAAATCGGCCAAGTGCGAGTCGGACTCGCGCACGAAGGGTTCCGTACCGTATGGGAGCCCATTCCTCTTGCCGTTATTAATAGCGAGCTAAAAACTCCTCAAAATCACGTTTGTTGTATGACCCTTAAATATTTATTTTATTCTATTTTTAGTATTTTTTGTTATAGCGACAACAGAAATACATCATTTGTGAAAATTTCAGCTGCCCAACTATTACGGTAAGGTGACAGACAGACAGACGGACATCGAAGTCTTAGTAATAGGGTCCCGTTTTTACCCTTTGGGTACGGAACCCTAATAAAGGCCAGTACAGGTATTCATCATGTTTCATTAAGTCATTAGAAATTTAATTTCGATTATTCTGAACCCAATGGCAATCTCGCCCATAACCGTTTACGCGGTCTAAAGTGATCGAGACACTGGTAGGACTTTCAGACATTCTCTGACCAAGTACAGACGAAAAAGTAGCACACAAGAAGGTACATTTCATTTGAAAAATACATAGCGCACCTACATCTAGACGACAGGCATGTTCTAGGATTCCATAATACTCATCATTTGACTAACCTTTATTATGGTACCAACCCAGAAATCACGTAAAAAAAATTAGCTGTTCAACACAAAAAATTCATCGACCCGCGACAAAGTGTAAAGAATAGGTAATTTTCGCTTTTTCAGGGTAGTTCCCATAGTAAAGTAAGTAGTTATTTATTCGTATGTACCCTAAGTTCAAGTCTATTGGCTCACAAAATAAAATCGTTCATAAACTATTAGGGGCCCATTTTGCCCCCATTTAAGGATCTAAATTATCTCAATTTAATTCTAGATATTTCACTACGTTTAAAAAAAAAAACGCGATCAAGTTATTTTTCACGCTTATATAGGATGTTTGGTCTAGCGTTAGACAAGGAATCCGGGACTTTTCCCAGGACGTTAATAGTCATGTATTAGTTGAAAGGGTTAGCTATTTTCAAACAATATTGCATCGGTTTTCGAACAGTCATTTAGTATTTTTTTTAGGAAATTAATATCCTGAAGGACCCACTGAAATTTTCCGGGATAGCAGTACCCAAAGTGGTAATTTGTGTTATTGTCTAGCGTCGTACCAAATTTCGTTAGAATTCATTTACCCCTTTTATCTTAGCTTTATAATTGATTATTTTGGCTATTGCAAAGAAACCCTATAGATTTTCCGGAATAAAATAGTTACTGTATTGAAACATGTTGTGTGCTTTCTATATACCTACCAGATTTCATTTATAACCGTTCAGCTCGTCTGATGTAATTATTGATACTTTTTTCACCAAATTTGGGAACTTATCTGACCCGTTAGATAAGGAAAATTCGGAAAAACAGGAAGAAAAGTAACTTTTATTTTTTTTGTAAAGCATATATACAAAGTTTTAAGTCAGTAATAAAAAATTAAATGCAAACAAAAAGGGCCCGTTTTACCCCGTTAGAGGTCGATTTTTCGAAATTTTCGTTCCTTGTGCTTCATTACGTTGTACATTGTACCTATGTTCGAAATTTCAAGTCTCTATCTTTAGTGGATTGGGTTGTAGCCTAAACTGATTAATTTTGGCTATCCCTAAGGATCCCCATAGAATTTCCGGGATAATAATAGTTCATGTGTTGAAACATGTTGTGTGCTTCCTCCATACCAGATTTCATTCATAACCGTTCAGCTCGGTGGATGTAATAGACGCTTTTTTCACCAACTTTGGGACCCAATTTGACCCCTTAGATAAGGAATATTCGGAAAAACAGGAACAAACGTAACTTTTATTTTGTTTGAGTAGCATGTATACAAAGTTTCAAGTCAATCGGTAAAGGGAATAAAAAGTTACATACAAACGAAAAGGGCCCGTTTTACCCCTTTAGAGGTCGATTTTTCAAAATTCCGTCCTTAGTGCTCCATTACGTGGTCCAATGTATCTTTGTTCCAAATTTCATGTTCCTATCTTTAGCGGTTTGGGCTGGAGGCTGTCTGTCAGTCAGTCACTCAGCGAAGCCTTTTATATAATAGATTACGCGTTTGTATTTACCATGCAACGGAACATCAAACCAATGAGTATTTTTTCACTAACAAACCAAAAGAGCTGGCACCTTTGTCTAATGAACAAAACCTTATTTGCCACCGCAATTTCACTCGCTCGGGCTTTTTGTCAATCTCAATTCACATACGCCAAAGTGAATTATTAGAGGCCACCCGTACCTACTCTTATTTTATTTACTGGCACATCAAACGGTGGCCGATATTAACGAGTTTCCCACAAAAACATATTATTTATACATGTGAAAAGCCTGTGCCATGTCGTTAGCCCTCAAAGGACCATCGAGGGGCGAATAAGGGGCCTGGAGGGAAAGAAGGGGACGCCAGGGGACTGGTGCCATGGGATGTCATCAAAGACATCAGGGGTTTCAGAGATACGTCTGATATGAAATATACCTATCCATCATGCATGGGTTAAATGTCATGACGACGGATAAACGACCTATTTTTAGTGAGTAAAAGACACAGGGTACAGCCTACATATTTGAAGAAACATATCAAAGACATGTAAGACAATTTTGAGTCCACAAATCTGATTTTGTGCCCGTAAACTCACGGCTACAGAAGAATAGATATGTTTTATCTATATATATAAAATGCTTTGTCCTGAATGACTTACTGACGGATCAACGCAGAGCCCAAACCGCTGGTCGGAGGAATCTCAAATTTGGAGGGTGGGTTCTTTGTATGACGTAGGCATCCGATAAGAAAGGATTTTTCGAAATTCTAACCCTAAGAGGGTAAAAACTGGGGTCAAAGTTTCTATGGAACATCGTGATTCCATGGTTCAATCGACTTCAAAATTGGCATAAACATTCTGTAATTGAATTGACGGAAGACGTGTTTCGTAGTTTATTGAAATTCATCCCTTATCGGGGTTAAAAAGGAGTAGAAAGTTAATTTGGGGGTGATTTGCTTCCAAGGTGACATCAATACTCCTTGGCAACTTAGTAATAACTTTGATTTAAATTACTTTTTATTTTGACACATGTTTGAAAACTCAATCCGATTGTATCAATGACTTGAGAAAATAGAGAAGGCTACAGGTTATTTATATAAGTTATTTGACATTTTGCTGCCTACACTTTAGTTATAATATGTTCCCATATTTCTTTGGTAATACATACTGCGTACTTACTGCGAAAATAATTGGGTTAATAGTGAGTGCGATCGCAAATTTACCTAAGAAAGTGCGGGAATCACATTGTCATTATGCATGAGTGCATAGCAATATTTATAACCGACTTGAAAAAATAAGGTTCTCAATTCAGCGGTAAGTATGTTTTTTTTTTGTATGTAAGTAACGCGATTATTCGGTCAATTAAGTATGAACCGATTTTGTTGATTATTTTTTTGTTTGCTAGATCATAGGTACTTCAGAGTTAGTCTCATTTGAGATTATAAAATAAACGAATTTATTAAATAATGATAAATCGAAATAAGTTTAGCGGTTTTGTAAAAATCAAGAATAAACTAATTACATAGGTACCTAAATGGTGTGGTTTGTGGTTCCATTCAGTTCAACATTTATTTTTGAAAGATCATCATTATGAAAAAATGGTACACATATTATCGGTTTGAGCAAAATTTGAATTTTGTACCTACTTTTTGTTTGTAAGTATGTAATGGCGGCCATATTGAGTCCTATGTGTAAAATTTTGTAATTATTTCAAGTCTATATACTTATATGTTGCCAAAGAGTTTTGGTTGCTATAAAGATATTTGAGTTGTTGGTTTTGTATGTCAAAATGGAGTAGATAGTTTTGTATTTTCTTTGTAAACTAAAAATGTGTGCTCATTATTAAAAAGACTCATTATTCGAGATATCCATAAAACTCTAGATTTATTATTCGTAAAAAAGTGCGTAAGTCGTGGGAAAAATCAAAGAGTCATGGTCATGTACGAGTAGAATCGCTTAAGCGAGAAAACTATGATTCCTGGCGTATTCACGCGAAAGCTGTCTTAACAAACCAACACTTGTGGGACCACAGCTTGATCGGATCGTTGATGTATCTAGCAATTACAACAAGGCCAGATATTACGTTTGCCGTAAGGTATCTAAGCCAATTTAATACTTGCTACGGAAACAATCATTGGCAAGCTGCGAAACGGGTCATCCGTTATTTAAAGGAACCAAGAAGGTTGGACTAAAATATAAAAAAGTGGCATGAAGTAGTATGGCATGGCAGGCGCTTATTGGGCAGCTTGCACCATAGATAGACGATCCTACACGGGATATATTTTCAAATATGGTGGTGGATGGATAAGTTACGAAGCCAAGAAACAAAGAGTAGTAGCCTTATAGGCAGAGTGCACAGAGAAGATGGAAGCAGATCTCCTTACCACGGCACTACCGCAACCAAGGCTTAAGAGTGCTATTGGGTATTGGGTTGTATTTCAAAATTGGGTTTACGCACGGAGTGTTTTGAGGACTAAACTGGGAGTCACTCAGACCTGAAGAGACCCTGAGGTCATCATATTTGAGTTGTTGATTTTTTGTGTCACAATGGAGTAAAATAAAAATGTGTGCTCAATATCAAAAAGACTCATTATTATCATTATGTCTATGATTAAAATATAAAGCCTTCACCTGCAACCCAGCAACCCAAATTAATATTGGTATAAAATAGAAACTTCTAATTTTCTTTGCTCCTAATGAAACTGCTTAAGGAATTCATATTCGAGGCAACCAGGCGTCACATCATAGTATCCAATTGCAAAAACGTAATCTTTTTTCAAGAATTACTGTAATATACTAGCGGACCCACTGCAGCGCCATCTGCCGGGCTTATTTGTGAATCTAAACTATCCACGGCGCACCCAAACGCATACAAAACAATTCATTCAAATCGGTCCAGCCGTTTAGGAGGAGTTCAGTGATATACACACGTACAGCAGAATTGTAATTATATGTTTAAAGATAATCTGTTGATCAGGTGCTGGAGACAATGCTAATCGCCACCGTGTAGAGTTTTTACACAGTCTCGCTCTAATTCCTCTCAATCCTACTAATTTATTATAAACGTGTGAGTATGTATGGATATTTGTTACTCTTTCACGCACAAACAGATGAAGTGATTTGGATGAAATTCGGTACGAAGGTAGTTTAGATTTCGGATTAACACATAGACTACTTTTTATTTCGGGCTAACGCGGGTAACACCGCGGGGCGCAGCTAGTTACTTATATAATGTTTAGTACTTAGGTCAACATCTCAATTAATTTCAAAAAGCAACGCTTCACTACAAGTATTCCAAATCAGAATATTGTACAATCACGCTTCACCCGGCTCCTTTAATCAAACACCGGTTACTGCAACTCTAATACCTTGAACAAGCGAGTGCAGGCCGCGCTGAACTAATGAAATATCAAAGCCGAAGGCACTTGTCTCACCATCAATGAGGAAGCGATGAACTATCGACTATTTTTTTTTCGTTCAAGAATCATATAATAGGTAGTTAGTAGGTACATATAGAACCTGTAAGAAAAAAAGACAGGTATATTGCCTTGGTCGCTGAATTTCCACACTGACGGCTAGAACTCTCTCTCCGCTAGTTTGTGACAGCGACAAGAGTTATGGTGCTTTACCTGTCACGCCATTCTTTTTACTCGCTAAGCGGTGCTTGCTTGGCAGTCACTGCGATCCGGGCACTCACCGAGGGACTCCGAGTGGTCACTCTGGAGTAGTGCGAGTGATTGCCCGTCATACTCGCTATAGTCCAGAAGCAAAACTATCGAACTATACACTCGCTTCTAGTATCTAGCTTGCTTAGCGTTCATCGACGGCGGTGAGACAAGTTCCGATAGCACCTTGGACAATCACCTAACAACCAGCCAGATCCGTGTATTTAGTTCTAGTTTCAAGTGGCGCTAGAAGCTCAGTACCGAGCTTGTAATAAAACAAAATACATGATTAATATAGAATATCACTTATCTCTATACGCATTATCGATAGTTCGTCATCGTTAGTCGCTCGACTTGAGAAAAATATTACATTAAATCATGCCCGTCAGTCCCTTCAGTCTATTAAAGATAGGTAACAACGTGAGACCTAGTAGACCTATATACAATGCAATAGCTCTACCAGAGCTACATACATTGTTTGTCTTTAAATTTTCCATTCCATTGATTGCATCCTCGACGTTTCACGCTCCCTATTAAGATTTATTGTGTCGGGGGTCTGAACACACACAAAGACTAGGTTAACTCAAACCGAGATATAGAACTATAGGTATATTGTCTCCATTCAAACTTCATTCTGATCAGAAGTTGATCCCGGGACACGCAGTTCGGGAGAACACAAACAACTTGGTCAGAAGAGTCGACGCAGGAAATCTTAGCGGGGAGAAAAAATTGAATATCAATTACTAATTTTTAGTAGCTTCGTAAAATATTACACAAACTTTACAAATAAGAAAAGCGCGAGTTTCCTAGTCACCTTGCGTACACAATACACACTCTTTATTGCATAATTGAAGTGACTTTGCTCCCTTGTAGGACGGCGCGAAGCCTTTATGATGGAAAACAAGAGGAAACGCTCAGTGCGAAGCTGGAATTATTTAAAGGAAACGACAAGACATGGAAACAGTAAACAGATTATAATAACATTTTATGTGAATGTGTTCACGATTACGCCCTGGAAATTATTCTGATATGTGAATCTTTTTTTGCATTCGAATCTTTTGATAGATTAAACCGAACAAATAAAAAAACAATGTGTTGTTTTGCAAAGTGCATGAACACTACGGGACCACCGGAGAAATCTCCAAAATGTTAATCAGCTGTTTCAAAGAGTTCATTGCCTCATGTTGAGCAATTGTTTTTTTTTTTTTTTTTAGGTTGGTCCCATAGTAAAAGTTGTTCAATATTGTTCATAACGATGAGTATAATGTTATGTGATGTAGGTTAAATTAAATTCAGTGTGAAGTTTGTTGGTTCCATTCAACTTATCACAAAAACTCGATTGCACGAAACCAAAGAATATATAATAATACTGACGAAACGCAAGCACGTCCAAACACAAAATAAACCCAAGTAAAGGTCCCTAACCATTTACTGATTCAAGATAATTATAATGAAAATTAAGCATATTGTACGCTGTTAACTAATTAAACAACCTTCTGACCCCATAACCCCATAAACTCTTACCCCCACACAGGCAATCCTCGTCAGCAGTTTACAAAATCCTTGTTCACGAAAATCCCTCACAAAAACCCTTGTCCCTTCACCCTTAATTACTATCCAAAGTATATTACGTAATAAGTGCACAGTTAATTATGACTTCATAATGTTGCCTCGAGCGGAAAATGTTTGCACGGACAAACAGGCACCTTTACCAACACCACCATATAGCCCCTATGTCAACGGGGTAGAGCTGAAAATGGGTCAGCTCTTATGCTGTGTATGTGGGACCCGCTAGCCCATTATGATATTGTGCAGTGTCCTCTGGTACTCTTCTGTGCGCTTAATGCAAAATTCATAGCGTGGAACAATGCAGGCAGTGTTTATAGTACTTATAGTTTACGACATGGCAACGGCAAAATGGGAAACCAGATTGTGAATTGCAGAGACAATATTTTAGCGTAAGCAGATGGAATTAAATTGCAAAACAGGGTAACAGTTACATTCATGTAATATTAAAAACAAAGAATTAAAAATACCACAAAACATCAGTGCGCAATTGAATTTAATAGAACTTTTTATTTATTCCGCTCTGTATAGACTCAAGGGAGCATCTCGTTTAGGCCCATTTTGGAATCGTAGCCACCGCAGCAAAATTACTAACCAACAGTTTGATTTACCTCAAGCAATTAGTATTCACGTCAGGTATCAATTAAGACAAGGTCCCTTGACGCGAATCAGTACAGTTCAATTACGCACTCCAATTGAATGTTCTGGAACATTGAAATTGAATTACAAAGACATGTTGGTCACTTTGATGCAGACGACTAAAATAATTTTCAATAGACATATAATATGATGCTCCAAGGGCAAAAGATAAGAAATATCAAATATATTAGAAATCAAAGAAACAGAGAGACTGTTTTAAATATACGATATACGAAAATAAAAATAACGAGAAGAAACGAAGAGAGAAAATTAGAGCCACCCAATCAAAAAATCGGAGACAAAATCATGTCAACGTAATTATGTTTTCCGATATTCATAACACGTAACGTGTTCTGAATATCGGAAAACTCGAAAATCAGATCTTATAAGGCCTCATCAAACAAGGATCTGCTGCCAATTAAACGCATTATCTTGTTGTATTTACTTGAATCCAAGCAAAACGAGGTTTTAATACGCACGTAGACAACACAACAAACAAGCACGTTCCGTCTAATACTAATGTTACCCCTACTGTAAACAAACAGCGGGAGTGTGTACATACCTGGGAGAGAATCTCGCATTTATTGCTTCATTTAAGGGGTTTTAAAGCAGATAAGTGCTTTGGCGAGGGCCTTATTAGGGCTTGGATACACAGGCATGTCGGTGAAAGATAAGGGAACTAAGCGCGTAGACAGATAAATAGCGCTGTTTTGGAATTCAGTGAGGCGTACTAGTTGGTTACCTATATTTAGAACGCTTCCATTGAAAGCTTTGATTATTTACTATCTGATTTAACTTTTTAATATTTAGATAGTTAATTGAGATGAGAGTTGATAAGAAATAAGAACTTAGAAAAATACTAATGAGACAAAGACACGATATGTAAACAAAACACAAATTGAATAGATCAGATATTTTTTTGGTCATGCATGCTCCATATAAGCCCAATTTTCACTTCATCAAATGTCTCGAGTAAAATAAGCTAACTTTGTCGACCACAAAAAATAGATGACCCTAATTACCTTGAAAACTAATAGTAACTAAACGATAAAGTAGGAAATACACATGGCTAGTAATGCATCCCTGAGGGAATCCTTAAAACATAACTCTACGCGTTGAACCATAAAAATATTTGTTTTTTGGTCGGTCGAACACATTCGCACAGGAGTGGAATTGTAACTCGGTACCTACAATTCCAATCGTTAGGATTGTGCGACTTTGCAGGATTCCGATCGTTTGCCCTTTCAGTGCTCACGTGGAACAGACATCTCTATGGGCTAACGAACGGCTTTTTAGTTCGTTTTGTGGCGGCCAATCAGCCCGGCATTACCTCAGAATTCAGAAAGCTTTAATGGTTAAAAATAACAAGAGCTTAGACTCGCAGTAATTGCTAATGGATTCAGTTGGGGAAATGCATATTTTGTACATGCATAGTTACATTCGTATCCTACATTAGCCTTTTTAAGTAGAACAATTTTTCAAATTCATTACGTCTAGTATAATCGAAATAAGTAGGCCTCGGAAGATATAAAAAATTCTAAACAATTGGGAATAGTGATTACCGGCAATCATGTTATATCGCTCAAGTCATAAGACAGTAGACGAAATTTAATCTGTAAGGACTTATTAATCTTATTAGGGTTCCCTACCAAGATCCGATCAGCGTAAACAACATCAAACAGTAATGTAACGAAACACGGTGAACAGAGATGTTCACATTAATCGATTAAGTAAACTCTCGTATCTCACATAAACACACGGACGAAACAACATAACTTGAAAGCAAATAAATAAATATGTATGAAAACACATCTTCGTGTCGCTGTTTATCCGAGGTCCTTTGTTCCAACAAATTTCACGGAGAAATATTCTAGAATTTTGGTGTTATTCTTGCAAATATAAATATTATTGTAGAAAACGCGTAGCTCATTTTGTACGTTAATTTGATAATTATTTTATTTGTGTTCTCGTTTGCAGAACCTTTTTTCTTTTTGCCGTCGTATTACTTGATAGTTTTATTTTAATGAAGCTTGTAAATGAAACCTATACCATCGCGGTCGTGTTTCGATTAGTCCTACGCACTAAGTCGAGTTTCGAATAGTTTCGATATTATAATGTGAGATTCCGATTTTTAGAACGAAATTATTTAATAATTGCTTCACATAATCTACAGTTAGAATTAAATTTACATTTGCTTTAATAAACTCTAGAGGAAAAGACAACTAGATTTCGACCACAAGAACACGCTGAATTCGAGAGAACAGGTATATACTATAAGAAATAATCGGCCAAGTACGAGTCGGACTTGCGCACGGAGGGTTCCGTACTGTATGGGAGCCCCCCTTAAATATTTATTTTATTTTAATTTTATTATTTATTATTGAAGAGGATATAAAACTAACTATTCTGTGAAAATTTCAAGCATCTACCTGATTCCATTATTAATATAGAGCGAAAAACGTCTAAAAAATCAGGTTTGTTGTATGGGAGCCCCCCTTAAATATTTATTTTGTTTTTAGTATTTGTTGTTATAGCGGCAACCGAAATACATCATCTGTGAAAATTTCATCTGCCTAGCTATCATGGTTCATGAGATACAGCCCGGTGACAGACAGACGGACAGACGGACATCGAAGTCTTAGTAATAGGGTCCCGTTTTTCCCTTTGTGTACGGAACCCTAAAAATGAAGTCTGTCAATAATTATTGTCATACGCTTGAGACAATGATGATTTATTGTTTAGTTCCTTTCTAGCTGTAGGTACTAATAACATATAATATTGAAGGTCATATCAGTGTCCTTTTTAAAGTTTAAAAGTCGACGTGCCCCACTTTAATTGGATCAATTTGTATGTAAGTCCGTGGCTTGTCTAGACTCCAGACTAGAGGTTCAGCAGCGTTATCAACTAAAGGCCAATGGATTCGTCTGAACTCGACTGGTTCATTGCGTTGCGTTCGTCAATCACTTTGAAGTTCTTGTTTTTTTTTTTAAGCATTTTACACCTGAGATGTATTTACGTCAACATTAAAAGCCGTCATATCACCTTTAAAGTCAATGCTTTGTAGTTTTTAGAGTTATCTGTCTCATAAAAAAATGATTTTATTTGATTCGTATGAACGTAAAACATGGTACTATACTCTTCCATCAGAAATTATATAAAATGAAGCCTTTTCTGTTTTTCGGCTTTTTGTCTGCTTGTTCATTTGTTTAGTGCTTCGGAACCTTGTAACTGAGTTTTTGACTGTACTGTACTAGCCTTTTTAATAGTCCACTGCAGGACGTAGACCTACCCACCAGGGGTGATTGGGCCATATCCACCACGCTGGCCCAGTGCGGGTTGGTGGATATACATACGCTTCCTTGGACATATGCAGGTTGCCTCACGATGTTTTCCTTCACCGAAAAGCCAGTGGTGTGAAATTCCGTACATAAATTCCAAGGAATTCATTGGTACGGGACCGGGTTTGAACCTACGACTTCACGATTGTAAGACGGGTGTCATTACCACTAGACACGAGTTTTTTACTACCGTACACGAAATTTCACCAAAAATAATTAAGTGATGATTAAAACAGTGCTCTAAAGTAGGATAAAGAAACGATAAGGAACACTAATCATTTCTAATTCATTATCCCTCAGACTATACTAATATTGCAAAGCTTTAACAATTTCAGCTGTAGGTAGCCTGTAACAAATAAGCCCAAGGACGAAGCCTCGCCAATATTTGTGTGCCGCTGTCTAGGAGCAGCCTTCATATTGATGCCCTCATCCTGGGTTTAGGTCAAGTATGCACAGATGAGCTCGGCGCCGAGCCTTTTCGGAGGTACAGCAGGCAATTTCGGCAAACCCTTTGCTTTTGCTTATGTAATTGTTGTTTTACGATTTTTGGGAATATCCCCTTATATTTTCAATCGACTGAGCAGAATCATAATTTTTGCAGTCATGTGCGATGATGTGCGTGATTTCCTAACTAATAGGGGTGTGGAAGAAATTGCCTTTGGCGACAGACAGCGATTATTTATTAATTGTAATTATGTATTGCAGCAACCTAAAATTTGTCTATAATTTGTTTCATTTTGACTTGAGTTTTTCGATCACTATGTGAGGCATGTTAATTTTTTGCCAACGCGCTTCTAAATTAAACAGCATTTCAAGATAAAATTCCTTGAAATTTAGCGAATAACACGCTCACAATCTCTTTTCAATCATCCCCATTTCACACAGAAAAAATTATATCGTCTAGTTAAGAGCTACAATACTACCGATACATGCAAAATTATAATAGTCAACCACACAAAATTACCTTAGAACACCTCAAAGAAAAACCTCCATTAGATAACCTCACGCTTGCTATATTACAAGCAGACGCGCAAACTAAAGTTGCTCCGGAACAAATGGGCCAAGTCACGGCAACTTCTGGGCTCCATTAACTGAAGGCTGGACTTAGGACATAACCGCGATATTATCTGCCAGCCTCTATAATTTAGGCAGCTAGCACTAGACCATGGATGAATATAGAACTACAGTGAGAAGCGCTAATACCTTCGTGTTAAGCGTTTTATTGACATCTAAATGATCTGCGGACTCTTGGATAATATTAGCGGTATATAGGGATGGCTTGTAAAAGAAATTATGATGAACAAGCGATCTAATAATTAGAAAAATTGTTGCTCTATTTGGAATACATATTATTGCCGTTGGTTATATTGTAGAATGTAGGCTATACGTAGCTATATCAAGGACGGAACAGGATCATTAATTTAGAATAAGTGGCATTCCAAGAGAGGAGATCACAGAGCTCATGGCTCTCTTACCAAATAAATCTCAGTTTAGGGTCACAAGATCGGATTATCACTTATAGATTTACCCTAGAGGATACTTTTTACAGACTGAAAAATATACGACCTCAAAAAATCTTTGGCTGCGACCTGGAATTCGACTGCGCTAACAAAGAAGGTTATTGACCAGGGTGTACTTGTTTTTATCACACACGGAATGTACCCAGGCGCGTCTCCTCTAATAACGTTATCTTTGCTCTGTGGGCAAACCCTATAATTTCGGCGGCTGGCTAGACATATCGATGTCTTTGTGGTCGTGAAGGTTGTGTGTTTGGGGGTGGTTTGCTTGCGGGGAATAGAATTTCATTAAGATCTTTATATGTGAACTTGCTTAATATTTATAACGTAAGGGCAAATTGGTGGATACCTGTGTTGAATTCACTGAATTGCATTAGTATTATTATGGCACTGTTAGTTTTTTTAGTTCACTATTATCGAAGTCTGATCTATCTCTAGAAATAACACTAAGCTATGGTTAGCATTAAAAAGCGTATCATTTATGTAGTACATAAGTACACATACTGGGTACTTACGTGCATATCGAAAAGTTATTTCTGTACACCTATATTTAGTTTATGTGAACTAATATTACATTTGCAGCAATTCAAAGTGAGCCTGCTACGGCTCCGAGTAGTTCGCAGACGAACTTTTCCACATGGTTCATTAGGCAAGCTTGCTCCAGTAATGCAATATGCCTAAACATTTTACGGCTCTCACCTCCCGCCTCCAGGGCCTTATTCTAGAGCGCTCGACATTTTCTCGAACACATGATATTCAAAACATATATAAAGAAAAAGCACAAGACAAGAGATAGAGTATCAAGTACTCTATCTCTAATACCAAAATAGGTAATAGGTTATAACAACCTATAAGTTACCTGAAGACGAGAAGATACCTCAATCAGCTTATATTTAAAACGCGGGAGTCCAAAAATATTACGTGTCATCAGAGTCACCACTTGATTACAAATGACACCCGAAGCCATCCATCTGTAGATTGACCGTATCAAGCGTTTCTAACTACATTAATCAGTAAAGAACACCTAATCAAACCACACTATAACATTTCTAAAGAAGCGTGCGAAGATAATCTCACTAGAGAGAATAAGGCTTTTCTGTGCAAGAATAAAGTTAAAGCAAGAAGTTTCGAGTTCAAAATTTTGAGCTCGGATGAGAGCAGGTTCTTTTAACGATAATCGACACATCCGCCAAGTTCGGGAAACTTAGAAGCTCAGGTAATGAGATTGTTACAAGTTACAGGAATAGGGGAGGACAGTAATGCTATTGACGAGTTGGTAACTACTATTGAGGGGGAAAACAATTCGGCGTTTAAATTGGACAAACTATCAGGTGACTTACAAATTAAAAACTTCCTGAACCACATCAACCTAAATAATTCACAGCTGAACATGCACATATCCTCCACAAAAGGTGATTGAGCTTTATCCGCAACGCTAGCACAGTTGCAGGTTGGTGGACTCGCATACGACATCTCGGAAGGTTTGCACATAAACTCACAATGTTTTTCTTAGCCGAAAATCCAGTAGTATGAACAAATGATCTGTCGGTAACCAATAGATAGAGGCTTATACCAACAATGGACGTTTTGTGGCTAATTTTGGTTAGTATATGCGCAAAAAGGTTAAATCAACAGAATTTCCTCTTTCATGTGTCTTGTACACACCCTGTACATAAGGTCATTTGCCGTCCCGACGCGGCCAAACTTGGCACTTTATAGCTCCGGTGCGTCCGCAAGAGTTCCGAACTTCGGACCGAGTACGTGCACTTTAGTACCTGGCAGTGCTAAGAGCGTAGACGTGAGAACGTGGAATTCGATAACAGTAAGTAGAAGTTTGATTTAAAACTGGATTCTGATTCCATTTATCCATCAGCCATAGGACGTCCACTGCTACACATAGGCCTCCCCTATGGATCTCCAATAAGAACGGTTGGATACGGCTTGCATCCAGAGCGATCCTACGGTCTTGATGAGATCATCCACCTCATGGGTCCTACGTTGCGCTTTACGTGGTCTCCACACATTTTTTTTTAACCCTAATTTAAATCGATCTGAACAGAAAATGAAAAATTCTAGGTAGTTTATATCTTGAATAATTAATAGGAACCAAAAACAGATATAAGAAAGTATTTAGTACATCTAGACTGGATAATTACTTGTTGGAAAGCTTTTAATAATACAAGTACAAAGCGCGAAAATGATAAAAGTATAGATGCTGTTCAACCAGAGCATAATGAAGATAAGAACATTAGTCAAGTCAAATTGACCTTATATTTAAACCTCATGATGACAACTTAAAGAAATAACAAACTGAAAGAACAAGAAATAAAGCACAAACATCATTAAACGGACTTAGCAGACTAGACGCCAGAGTAAACACAAATCTTAACTTTCCCAACTTTATCCCTTTGAGCTTCGTGCCGGCAGAAATAACAGTGCATTTGGACGGTAAATGCAAGCAATTAGATACATTTGAACCGTGGACGATGCAGCACAACTCGTTACGGCGCACGAAAACCCGGGGCGAAGTGAAATGGCGGTTGTTAAACGAGATCTTAACACGAAGGAATAAGAAGGAAGAATAAAAATGAGACCGATAATTTAGTTAAACTTTCTTGCTTTGGGAAACGGTTTCAATTCGTGTAGCCAAATCATCCATTAGAATTATGCTTTCGATAACATTGTAAAAATAGTTTCCTTTGAGAGAATTACTTATATTTTTAAAGAACCACTATACAAGGTTATCCAGAACTGGTGTATTAAGCTGGGTGATTCAGACCATCATTATGGACAACTTTTACTATGTGGCCAAACCAAAATACAAGAAAAATACTAGCTGTTTCATACACTTTATCGATTCCACGTTGCAGTTTTTTTTATGAAAAAGCTGACATTTTTTCTCGAATTTTGGGTTGGCCAAAGGGTAAAAGTAGTTCATAACGATGGTCTTAATCTCTTTTGGCTTAGTACAGAGCAAGCAGATAACCCTGTACTGTACCAGTCATTTTAATAGTCCTTTGCAGGATGTAGGCCTACTCATGAAGGTTGATTGGGCCATATCCACCACGCTGGCCCAGTGCGGGTTGGTGGATCCCTGTAGAAATTAATAAATCTATCAAAGTTTATATTCTGTGGAATGGTGCAGAACAACACTCGAGAATTAAGCAAGAGAGAGTTCAACTTGTACAGTCCAATTATAAAGTTTGGACTATACCTATAGTGGATCCCGCAAGCACTAAGCAGCATTGTTTAGAGCTTGGGGAGGCTTAGGTCCTTGACACGGATGAGTGCGCTTGACCCGAGGTGTATTAAACTGCAATGCTTTTAGTTTAGTTACGTTTCTAAATCTATCTAGATATATTTTTGCCTGACAAACTCATTGGGGACAATTGAAGCAATGTGAATTGAATGGAATTCAATAAAAATGTATTATTTGGATTAAAGTTGTTCCTTTTAATCCAACACTATTTTCTAAACTACAGGTTAGGTGGAAATGATAAATATAAATTAAAACCCAAAACATCATCTACTTCCGAGGAGTAGAACAAAAACGGGTAAGATAAAAGATACCTAGCTACTTTAATTACAATTTTAAAATTTAATAGCTCTGCAAAACCATTATATCACACTCCGATGTCAAATAAAAAGGGGGGTCATTTACAAAGTCTATTTACTTCGTGACATTTATAGCTCGAAAGTGCCTTAATAAAATTACATTGCTTCTCTGTTTCGCTTAATTATAAGGGTGAGTTTACGCGTGCAGTTAATTCTTATTAACGACTTTAATGTTCGAATAACGACTGTTTGGATGACCATGTGGCACGGGGCTGGGGGCGTGGGGGCAGCGATCAGCGGAATCGACAATTTAGATTTAGTGATTTTATGGTTCATATCATTATCATTAACTAAATGCCTACTGAATATGTTATCGAGTAAGTTTAGAGCGAAATTAATAACTCTCAATTATCTTGTAACTTTAAACGAGCAATTTATAATTAAATTTCAGCTAGCCAAAAGTGAATTATATCTCAGTAACTCCTCTAATGATTTGAACGAAATTCGTAGTACAAGGACTACCGACATGATTGTAAATCAAGTAATGATAATCTGAATTTGGACCTTTAATACTTACTCGTTAATGCTAAGCTTCGATCGCAAGCTTTATTTACATAAAGTTAACTATTTTTAAGAGCCACTGTAATAAAACAAATAGCTAACGTACTTAAAGAAAAAAATTAACACCCGATCCGTTAAAAACCGGCCATTTTTGTTTTAAATCATTTCATTGTGCCCATTTCTGTTTGTTTCCAAGCACCTTTATTTCGTGAATCACAACACAGTTGAACGTTTAAAAAAAGATGAGAGATAAATTCATTATTAATACTCACGTTTATGCAAAACGCTTTCAACAATTTGATTAATCACACCAGAACGCGCACTAATTCTGCTTCACATTTATAAAGCCAGCAATCCATCACAGTCGCATACAATGACGATTAAAACGGTTCATCGTACCTCGTACCTACTGTTGACAATAATTACCCACTCGCCACGCCGAAATAATGACTCCATCCCCAACAACAGAGGGATGACACAAAATGTATAGCGCAAACATAGCGAAACATCTGTTGAGGTATGTAACTTTATTACCATCATAAAAAAGAGTGGCCCTAAAATGCGACCTTGAGGTACCCCGACTTTAATTAGTATCTTGAAAGTAAAAAAACTTTCAGTATCGGCTGGCTTTTACGACAAATGTGTCGCTTGTGTATTTAATGACCACATAACATCTTTTAAAATTTTTATGAGCTTATTTTCTTTCAATGAAAGTTTCAGCTTAACAACATTAAAAGCCAACGAGACATAAACTTACTCGTAGATGCTCGTAAGATAAAAGGTAGCTTTACTGGATAGGTACCAATGCGTGTATACCCAGTAGCTCAACCAAAATTATTTGGTTCAGAACACTAAAAGCGTGTCCAAAGTCATCAATAGCCTCCCAAAGTGATTAATAACCGACGCTATCTAGCTTTTGTGCTATGATGTATCGTTTAATCCGAAGCATCGACTCATATATTGTGCAAATAGTATCCTACGGCAGTTAGCAGGTAATGGCCGAGATAACTCGGGGTTGGGGTTCATAAACCGAGACATGTATCGACGCCAACTGCCATTGTGTTCAACTATAGAATATATCACGTTCATGCGAACTAATTGAACGAGCTTCATCGGACCACTTTCCGCCCTCCGATTGAGCTAGATAAAATACGGGATGGGTAAATTAATACCGGAGGATAACGTATCACCACTCGTAGATAAATGGTATTGTGTGATAAGGACCGTGTATAACAGAGTGCTCCATGCAAATATCACCACTTATACGAAAAAGACAGATAAATAATAAAGCTTACAGCGGTAGCGGAGCGTTGTACTGCAAATCGATGACGGTCACGGTTTATGAGCAACTTAATTACAAATCGAAATTCCATCCTATACATTTTTATGACAATAAATTTACGAGCAATAAAAGTGAAGCTCACAGCTATTAACTCCATTTATAGTCAAGAAAAGATAAATAAGACAACAAAATAAAAGTAATCGAATTTAAATTAAACAAGCATTTTGAGATATTATTCGTGACCACCACACAACAAAGATAATATTAGAACGATTCCGTGCAAATTAATTTTTTATTTACTACAACAATAATTAGTTTATATATTTCGAAACTAGAAAATTCTTTTTGACGAATCATGATCATAATGTATATTTGAATTTCCTTTCATCAGCGCCACGAAAAAAGCTATTTTTATAAAGAGCTCATTCACATTTTTCCTTTATTGAACTTCTTCGTATCTAGGTCGCACAAACACAGCATAAGTTAATAGGGATCTAGGTAGAAGAGGAAAATATTCCACGCATCCCTACACAAAAACCTTGAATAAATATCCTGTACTCGGAAGCTACCGTCGACACACGACTGAACTTATCTCCTTTATATCACAAGGGTTTAGTACAATCTCTGTTGTAATAACTTCAGCGACATTTTTAAAATCCTACTAAATTCAGTGAGCGGAAAAGCGTCAAAGGATAAAGCGGCAACTCATGAGTTTCCATTATAGTTTATCCTTAACTTTCGAATAGTAACCCCAATCCAACTTATCTTGCTTGAACAAACTAAGAAATAAGCAAATTGTTTTTGTCTTCGAACTAGATGTCCTTATAGAAAAACGAATTTTGTTTGTAATAGAATCCCATATTGTCAAACGCTTCCCAGTTTCAGGTTCGGCGGAATGTCATTGTTCCCATGAGGGTAATAAAGGACGTGTTTTTTTCTCATTTGTCCCAGGGTGAGACGGAGTAGATGGTAGGTTTGGGAGAGGTAAATTGATTTATATTATAAGTTAGACAGTTGCCAAACGAGAAAGATACTAAATGTGCGACGCGGATTATTCCTGGAATGGTTCCGTTCCCAGTAATCCTCGGAGTTTTGAAGTTGTTATGAGATGTTAGAATGTATGCCAATGGCCCAAACAAATAATTTCCGATGTAGGTACTTAATATAATAAGCTAAGTTCATTAGCAAAATTTTCGATTTCTGAGTACGTCAGAACTCAGAGCTGATCCTATTAATTTACAAATTATTATAACTATATAGGTATGTATGTCCAGTGTCCACTATAACTGAATTTACGAATTTACCTTTTAATTTCTAAGTAATTGTTCTATGTCATAGATGAAAGCGTCGCCGTAACAATCGATAAACCTATGAATATGCATAACTACTCACATAAATGTCGTGCAAAACGGTTCTGAAATCTTATTTGCATGACTCGTTATTCCAAATTGTATTCGACATGCTACCCTTGTCGTTAGTTTTTATGAGCATTGCGAATTTTATTTGCAAAAAAAAATAATTCGGTTACTACTCTTACAGTATTTCATAAGATGTGTAAATTCATATTGGTTTCTTTGGGCTTTGTATGAATGAGAGCTTCATGGAGTCACTCTTCAGATTTTTGTGCCGAATTATCAACCACGGTCAATCCGCAAAATGTTTTTGTTACTCAACTGGCGAAATATGGTATACTCCCTTGGGCAAACCTAGCGAGGTATACCTCTACGACATTATGACTAACACGCTTTTCAAAAGTACTATTGTATTTTAGGAAACTAATTAATAATTAAGCTTTTGGGGTGTAAAACAAAACACTTCCATCAAAAGACATCACGATCCCTAAACTAATTTGCATAAAGTAATTCCGGCGGAGGACGAACTTGGACCAGACCGCTCTATTAGTCGGGTCTTCGCGGCAACTTCTGTTTATTCTTTCGCTAAGCCTCTAATACAGGGATACACAGAAATCCGGGAGATCAGCGACCTTATTAAAGTCAGAGATGAAGAAACAGCCGGCGCTGAGATCTACCATTACACTGGTTAAATGTTTGCAAAGAACAGCTAAACATTTTGCGACAGTTGTTTCAAAATTTGCTACTGAAAAATGAATAGCGAACATAAATAGATGATGAATTTTGATGAATGAGAGAGCAAGAATAGAAAACAACGAATAATAAACATTTCTGAAACAAGACATGGTTACGACGTCCTAAGACGTAAAATTAAATTCGAACTAAAAACCATTAAAAGTATAAGTACTTTTAGAAGTTAAAAAATTCAACTTGACATTATTTGCAAACTGAACTTGTGTCTACTATTCTATAGGAGAGACAAGATAGCTCCGTTACTTTCGAAGCTAGTCGTTACCTAAGTTTAAAATTGCTCGTCGTAATACATTCTGAGAGTCTATGCAAATGTCTTATCTATTCTATTAGTATTCTGGACTGGTGCTTTCCTCCTGCTGCCTTTCTTATTCAATTGAAAATCGATAAAAGGTTTTAGCATCTGTGCTAGACGTTTCATATTTCCACCTTCCATTTCCAAGGTCAGTTTTATCTTTATCTGTATTTTAAAACAAACACTTCCTGTATTTTCGCTCCAGTGTGATTTTGATCGAGATATTCGAGTTCTCGATTTCGCCTCACAGATTTTTCCGCAGACTTCATATTACGACACTTTCTTTTCACGATTTCTAATAACTTGTCCGTGGGTATGAGCTGAGCCTTGGAGGGTTCCTAATAACTACGAGTCCCGGTTGATCCTGTCCATCGAACCCTCCCCTCCTCATCCCAGAGGCTTTACCACTCATTATTTATTATTTTTTATCCGACACCCGGGACCAGGCTGGTAGGGCTGCTAACAAAGACATTTTTACAATGATTTTTTTTGTGCATTCGAGGGACGAGAAACACGCTCGTCTGATGTTAAGCGTTACTCCCGTCCATGACAGAGCAGCGACACCCATATAAAGATCTTCATAAACATTTGTTGCTTTGAAACTTGCGACAAAAGGTTGCTTTTTATAATCTGCGAGAGACTTTTTGATCTTTTTATTATTCCTTGGGTCTTCTCTTTTTAGTAAAATATTCTAAATCATTGAACTTAAGGCAGCATTATCATCTATTATTTTAATTAACTATTAGGTTGTTGTAACCGTTTAGCCATGTCAGAGGCCTTGAGGCAGATAAAACTCTCGACACCAAGGCAAGCCACGTCGGCCCACGCCAGCCAGCATAGCCTATACGAACTTTCTTACTATTAGGTACTGTTCGTTCACAGTTACATCTAAGTTGTCAGTTTACATCTGACATTTGTCGCTGTCTCTGTCTAGTCATAACACAAAATTACACACGGGTTAGACAGAGACACTGCGACAAATCTCAGAGGTAAAATAACTGTGAACGGACAGTCCGTTCTACTAACCTAACCTAACTGGTTCACTTCATGCTTGAAAGTGTTAAGTTTTGAAGTAAATATTACGAATCATAACCTATTTCAAAGTATCGATCTGAACGTTTAATGGTGGCAACCCTAACTCTGGTAGAAATGGCGCGAAAAATATCGTCCCACAGATAAATAAGAAATATCGCCGGCGGGGTTTGGTTAACTTTTGATTGCGTTTGCGATTGTTGCAGAGACAAGAGCTGGAATTAGGCCTCTTCATAAGCTTTAGGTATTTTTTACGCGAATTCTACTTGCCCTTAGAGAAGACAAGATTTCAAAGCCTAGCTAGCGTAGCTAATTATTTCTGTAAGGTAAAGACTCGTACTTTGTAACACTTCTGAGATCGCTCGAATGTCGTAAAACGGAAAAATTAGATTTTTTAGATCTTCGTAGATACTATTGTGAGTTCAGTGTTAGCACTATTATACAGGGTGTGTTATAGTTACGTGTATGTTATGAATGACTATTCAAAACCCAAGAGCTTCACAAGCTTTAGTAATTATGTTTAAAAAAATAAACTTTTGACTATGAAACTCAGTTCAACCATACTCATCTCGATATTATACAAGGTGTTGTTTTGCTAAGGTCAAGGATTATGCTCATCATTATTAATCACCCCTTAAGATAGAAGCAACTGTGAAATTGCGAAAAAAAAACAGTTGCTCCATACATTTTGTTGAGTCAGTGTAACAACTCTTATTAATGACTAGCTTAAAACCCGCGGCTTCGCCCGCGTTGTCTTAGTAGACAGGTACTGGCTTATGAAAATAGCCCGTGGTTTGACCCACGTTTGTCTTAGTACTTGCTTAAAATTATAAAAGGCTGCCGGTTGGCTTGCGTTGTCTTGGCACTTCCTTAAAATAATAATAGGTCGTGGTTTAGCAAAGCATTATCGTATAACGTATTACTTGCAAGGATAATGTCTATGGTTTGGCCTGAATTGTCTTAGTATTTGGCTAAAATGATAATAGGTCGCGGTTTGGCCTGCGTATTCTTAGTACTCGCTTAAGATGGAAATTTATAGCACGCAGCTTAGCCTGTGTTGTCTTAATACTTCCTCAAAATTGTAATAGCCTACCGTTTGGCACGCGTTGTCGTATTACTTGCAATGATAATAGCCCACGGTCTGGCCGCTTTGTTCGAGTAACTGCTTAAAATGATAATAAGCCACAGTTGACCCGCGTTGTCTTGGCACTTAAAATAATAATACTTCGTGGTTTCGCCTGCATTGTCGTATAACGTATTACTTGAAAAGATAATGCTTAGTAGGCATTATCTTTTCGAGTAATAGTCATTGCCTACGGTTTGGCCTTAATTGTCCCAGTGTTTAGCTAGAATGATAATAGGTCGCGGTTTGGCCTGCGCATTCTTAGTACTTGCTTAATATGGTAATTTATAGTACGTAGCTTGGCTCGCGTTGTCTAAGTACTTGCTTAAAATTACAATAGCCTGCCGTATGGCTTGCGTTGTCGTATTGCTTGCAATGATAATAGCCCATGGTCTGGCCCGCGTCGTTATAGTATTTGCTTAAAATGATAATGGCGCGCGGTTTGGTCCGCATTTTCTTAGTACTTACTTTAAATGGTAATTTCCCACAGTTTGGCCCGCGTTGTCTTAGTACTTTTTTTGCTTAAAATAAAAGCTCTTGGTTTAGCCCACGTTGTCGTATTACTTGCAAGGATAACAATTAGCCCACGGATTGGCCTGCTTTGTCTCAGTATTTGCTTAAATTTACTTGTATCTAAAGCTTATTATGGAGTACGACAATTTTTAGATGATAAATTGCAAAATATTCGAATTAAATCTAATAATAATGATTGTATAATTTTTTCAGGTTCTAATGATTATTTTATGGCCATATTGGACCTAACTGATAATTCAATATTTTTGTGATTAGTAGTAAGATCGGTTGGACCGCGTTATTTTATAACTTGTCATAAAATAAATACTTGATAAAGTTATATTTTAATATACCTACAGATTTTTTTATAGCGAGAAAAGAATATTTTTCGATTTATGATGAGATATATGACGATCATGAGTTGAGCCATGTAGTTTCCCACTCGTATACCAAATTTTATCCAACTCCATTCGCGCGTCATGGTCGGCCAAGTGCGAGTTGGACTCGCGCACGCAGGGTTCCGTACCGTATGGGAGCCCATTCCTCTTGCCGTTATTAATAGCGAGCAAAAAAATCCTAAAAATCACGTTTGTTGCATGTCCCTTAAATATTTATTTTATTCTATTTTTAGTATTTTTTGTTATAGCGACCACAGAAATACATCATTTGTGAATATTTCAGCTGCCCAACTATTACGGTACCTACGGTGACAGACAGACAGACGGACATCGAAGTCTTAGTAATAGGGTTCCGGTTTTACCCTTTGGGTAAGGAACCCTAAAAAAGGCCAGAAGGGATTCATCATGTTTCATTAAGTCATTAGAAGTTTAATTTCGATTATTCTGAACTCAATGACAATCTCGCCTATAACCGTTTACGCGGTCAAAAGTGATCGAGACACTTGTAGGACTTTCAGACATTCTCTGACCAAGTACAGACGAAAAAGTAGCACACAAGAAGGTACATTTTATTTGAAAAATACATAGCGCACCTACATCTAGACGACAGGCATGTTCTAGGATTCCATTATACTCATCATTTGACTAACTTTTACTATGGTACCAACCCAGAAATCACGTAAATAAAATTAGCTGTTCAACACAAAAAATTCATCGACCCGCGACAAAATGTAAAGAATAGGTAATTTTCGCTTCTTCAGGGTAGTTCCCATAGTAAAGTAAGTAGTTATTGATCCGTATGTACCCTTAGTTTGAGTCTATTGGCTCACAAAATAAAATCGTTCATAAACAATTAGGGGCCCATTTTGCCCCCATTGAAGGATCTAAATTATCTCAATTTAATTCTAGATATTTCACTACGTTTAAAAAAAAACGCGATCAAGTTATTTTTCACGCTCATATAGGATGTTTGGTCTAGCGTTAGACAAGGAATTCGGGACTTTTCCCAGGACGTTAATAGTCATATATTAGTTAAAAGGGTGAGATATTTTCAAACAATATTGCATCGGTTTTCGAACAGTCATTTAGTACTTTTTTAGGAAATTGATATCCTGAAGGACCCACTGAAATTTTCCGGGATAGCAGTAATATAGCAGTGGTAATTTGTGTTATTGTCTAGCGTCGTACCAAATTTCGTTAGAATTCATTTATCTACCCCTTTTATCTTAGCTTTATAATTGATTATTTTGGCTATTGCTAAGAAACCCAATAGATTTTCCGGGATAAAATAGTTACTGTATTGAAACATGTTGTGTGCTTTCTGCATACCTACCAGATTTCATTTATAACCGTTCAGCATGTCTGATGTAATTATTGATGCTTTTTTCACCAACTTTGGGATTTTATCTGACCCGTTAGATAAGGAAAATTCGGAAAAACAGGAAGAAACGTAACTTTTATTTTATTTGTAAAGCATAAATACAAAGTTTTAAGTCAATCGGTAAAGGTAATAAAAAATTAAATGCAAACAAAAAGGGCCCGTTTTACCCCGTTAGAGGTCGATTTTTCGAAATTTTCGTCCTTTGTGCTTCATTACGTTGTACATTGTACCTATGTTCGAAATTTCAAGTATCTATCTTTAGTGGATTGGGTTGTAGCCTAAACTGATTAATTTTGGCTATCCCTAAGGATCCCCATAGAATTTCCGGGATAATAATAGTTCATGTGTTGAAACATGTTGTGTGCTTCCTCCATACCAGATTTCATCCATAACCGTTCAGCTCGTCGGATGTAATAGACGCTTTTTTCACCAACTTTGGGACCCAATTTGACCCCTTAGATAAGGAATATTCGGAAAAACAGGAACAAACGTAACTTTTATTTTGTTTGAGTAGCATGTATACAAAGTTTCAAGTCAATCGGTAAAGGGAATAAAAAGTTACATACAAACGAAAAGGGCCCGTTTTACCCCTTTAGAGGTCGATTTTTCAAAATTCCGTTCTTAGTGCTCCATTACGTGGTCCAATGTATCTTTGTTCCAAATATCATGTTCGTATCTTTAGCGGTTTGGGCTGTAGGCTGTCTGTCAGTCAGTCACTCAGCGAAGCCTTTTATATAATAGATGAACATATTATAAATAAGTACATTTCCGAAAGCCTCTACATTAATTAGCAAAACACCTGTATTTTTTAAGGAATCCATAACTATTTGATTAAAGTAGGTCCCGTGTCCGTATTTTTTTCTGAACTGCAAACAGGCAATCATTAACGTCGTAAAAAAGTAAACAAACCGAGAAAAACAACATCATACATTTTCCACCACAAAGCGCCCAGTAGCCATCTCGGCGGCTTCCAATCCACAATGCTATGAAATTTACCCTCGTCCTCCCTTATAATCTGAATAAAATTGCGCCACCACCATCGGGGAGCAGTGGCTTATAAAGCAGAACGTAATCTTTAAATATTCGAGATCAGAAGGTACAAAAATTTTAGTCTACACCTAATCATCGGCTTATTTTACTTCGACTTTAAAAATGGTTATTATTGGACTTGTTTGTATGGAGGAATGGAGGAAATATTTTATTTCATCTGAGTAAAATAAATCATCTACATGATAAAACTGAGAAATAAATAATAGAAGGACCATTGATGAATGTACCATGAAAAACAAAGCTGTGATCGTTTGAGTTGAGAGATATTAGTTATTAGTGAATTATTAGTGAATCGTAAATTATACGTTAGTCTACCTACAGACTAACGTATAATGCTGCTCCCCGATGGTGGTGGCGCAATTTTTCATTGTTCATTTATCAATGGTCCTTCTATTATTTATTTCTCAGTTTTATCATGTAGATGAATTATTTTACTGAGATGAAATAAAATATTTCCTCCATTCCTCCATACAAACAAGTCCAATAATAACCATTTTTAAAGTCGAAGTAAAATAAGCCGATGATTAGGTGTAGACTAAAATTTTTGTACCTTCTTCTGATTATTTTAATCAGATGAAATAAAACATATCCTCCATTTAGTAGTTACATACTCTACTGCATTCCACATTCTCTGTGACATTCATAACGTCATAGAAATCCCTTTATATTACAGCAGAGAGTTGAATACATGTGTCTTATTACGCGAAGGCAGTGTAGGTTCTCGAGAACTGTCGTCTTTAGACATCTGAGCTAGGCAACTATTCCGTTTTATGAACGGGAATAAAGTGAGGTATTGCAATAAAGATAGTTATTTCAAAGGAAATGTCCTCCTCGATCTTTGAGACGGCTGGATTTCAGGAGTACCGATTTTAATTGGGTCAAAAATAACTTGGCGAATTTCGCGAGTTATGAAGCTTTCGGGGTTCATTTTGAAGACTTTGGTTGACAGATCTAAACTTAGTTACTAAAGTATAGCTTGCCTGTTTCATTATTTAATCATTCTAGGGTTATCCCTAGTCACCAAATGTTAGGCAAATTAAGACGTTTTGTGATTTGTTTCTCTTCGTAATGTACCTATTTGGTATGAAGAATCCTAGTAATATTATAAACGCGAAAGTTTGTGAGTATGTATGGATGTTTGTTACTCTTTCACGCAAAAACTTCTGAACGGATTGAGATGAAACTTTGCAATGATAATGCTTATACATAAGAATAACACATGGGCTATAATTTATAAAGATATTGCGTGAAACGAAGTTCGCCGGGCCAGCTAGTAGTTATATATAGAGATCTAGTAGTGTGAACTGAGTTTACACTGAATGATAAGACGGTTGATCCCTCATGCTTCAGTCACACATGTTCTTACAGTTTAGAGTAACTCAAATGTTGAACTCTCTGAACTAAGAAACTCTAGTCTAGAACTAAAGAAACTATTGTCCTTCAATCCGAAACAATGATGTGCTATATTACTTCACCGTTACCTAGAAAATGTGTGAAGACGAAGACCACACTATCATTACCCTATGGGTTGCCTGGAAGAAATCTCTTCCAGCGATACGGCCGCCTAGTGTTACTCTAGCGTAAGAATTTATTTGTATTATTTTTCATTTTACATTTTTGCGTAGAATAAAGTTTTATCTATCATTTGCATTTAAACCTTTCAATAAAAACCTCCAAAATTGGGGCCGCTGACACGAGGTTTAATGTAACTGAATAGATACATAAAAGATACAGGATGCAAGAGAATAAAACAATCGATACCTTCGCCTCAGGACTAACGTTCGATTTTCCCGGATCCTGTTCAGGAATTCCTGGTATTTTGAAATATATCAGCCGCCCCAGTACAGGGGAGTATAGGGAGTTACCCCTGGACTCTTCTACCCTCAACATTTTAATGTTAGATGTGTCAGCATCATTCACTTTGCATGTCAGAGGAATTTCAAATGTATGTCTCAAGAATTCAATTTATTTTTTCTTGTTGCCACAGTTAATTTGATATTGTGCAAGAATTTAAGATCATACCTATCGGTTAATTAACTATATCCGCATTTTAAGGTCATTGTGGAATGGTCCTGTTGCCATGGATACTTACCTGAAACAAGAAAAATATTACGGTGAAAAATACAATAAAAATTAAAATAATATATAGTGCAACAGTTTTACCTACTCTACGCCAGTACAACGAAAAAGCTTCAATGTAATACAGACTCTCTCTAGCTATACGATGGAGTATTCATAGTGCTCCTCATAGTTGCAACCAATCTCGAATATAAAATAATCGGCTAAGTGCGAGTCGGACTCGCGCACGAAGGTTTCCGTACCGTATGGAAGCCCCCTAAATATATTTTATTTTAATTTAATTATTTATTTTTGAAATTAACTTACAACTTAGCATTCTGTGAATATTTCAAGCATCTTCCTGTTGCCGTTATTAGTATCGAGCAAAAAAATGACGTTTCTTGTAAGGGAGCCCCCATGAAATATTTTATTTTAATTATTTATTTTTGAAGTTAATTTTTAACTATAATATAGTGTGTGAATATTTCAAGCATCTATATCTTACCGTTATTATTATCGAGCGAAAAACGGCAAAAAAACCAGGTTTGTTGTATGGGAGCCCCCTTAAATATTTTTTTTATTATTTTATGTTATTAGTATTTGCTGTTATAGCGGCAACAAAAATACGTTGTCTGTGAAAATTTCAACATTCTAGCTATCACCGTTCAAGAGATACAACCTGGTGACAGACAGACAGACTAGATTGTCTAGACAAACGTAGTCTAGGTTTTAAGACAATATATTTACGACAATTACGACATAACGACGGACAGTCGGACGGACAGCGGATTCTTAGTAATAGGGCCCCGTTTTTACCCTTCGAGTACGGAACCCTAACAACAGCTTATCTGATATCTCCGACGCAAGGAATCTCAGTAGAATGCTTTGAGTTCAAATATTTCTACTACAATATTATGATGTTAATTCCTAGGATATGCAGTTGATTGGATTCACAAATTAACACAACTATAACTTATCAATTAGGTACTTATAAGTAGTACGGATCAATAAGTGAAAGCACGAGTATAGTAGAGCAATATTAAATTTAATAGTAGCTAATGAAAAATCGGCCTAGTGCGAGTCGGACTCGCGCACGAAGGGTTCCGTACCGTGTTGGAGCCCCCCATTCTTCTTGCCATTATTAATAGCGAGCAAAAAACTCCTAAACACCACATTTGTATATTTAAGGGGAGTCATTAATTTTATACTGTTTTTAGTATTTGTTGTTATTGCGGCATCAGAAATACATAATCTGTGAAAATGTCAGCTGTCTAGCTATCACGATTCATGAGATACAGCCTGGCGACAGACAGTCAGACGTATACGGAGACGGACATCGGAGTCTTAGTAATAGTGTTGCGTTTTTACCCTTTGGGTACGGAACCCTAAAAATCTGCTGTTCTGATTACTGACATCTCCGACGCAAGGCATCCTAGTGGAAAGCTTTGAGTGCGAAGCTTAATATAGTAATAATGTTCCTAGGATACGCAGTCGATAGGATAAACAACTCAACCAGGCACACATAAATAAAGTAGTACGGATCAATAAGTGAAAGCTCGAGTACAGTAGAGCAATATTAAGTTTAACATCAGCTCATTAAGCGAGTCATCGTCGCCGGCGAGGGCGCTGCAGCGAAGTAGGTTGTCGCCCCACTGCAGGGCGGGGGTCGACGACCCGCACCGCATTTATATGAGGATCTACTTGTGGCCGGCATTCGCAACTATAAGTAAATACATGTAGGTCGAGTGGCTAGCCCTGCGGGGCAATTCTGTCAACCGATCTCGTTATTAAGGTGACACGTTCTTGAACCTGTTTCGTTTTTCTGACAGTTTTAAGCTGTCGGAACTGTCAGAAAAACGAGAGGGGTTCAAGAACGTATCACTTCAGTTAAGAGATCGGCTAACAGAATTGCCCCGCTGGTGTCAAAGTTTTTAAACCGCCTGAAGTTATTTCAATTGCTAAACGATTATAACAACCAAACTCACAATAGAACGTATCTTTTGAGACACGTTAGCGCTCAGTTATAACTAGGCAGTGTTATTAGCAATTATGGTTTATTAAGCAAAATGGGAGTGTGATTTAGACCATTAGCTACTGTGAACAAATTTTACAATGGACCAACCTAGAACACGATACAAAATCGTAACTCAGAATCGGCAATACGCGATGCTAAAAACCAACCAACCGACTCTTTATTGACTGTCTTTACTTCTTTAGTATGGTTACAATTCTAAACTCAAATTCCTAAGCTTAAGACGGAACAAAAGCAAATAGTACAGCGAACTAGCTGCCTTATAAATCGTTTGTAGGTAATGTCTCCAGTCCAGTTTCCCGACGCAATCAACACGCAGGGCGGCGGCGTCAGCCCTGCGGACATCGTTAGCGATAATGCTGAGCTCATGTACTTCTACTCTTGCTTTTTGTACTGAGATAGTACGTGAAGACCTTGCCTTAGACAAAGAAGATATAATGATACTTACCTTTAGGTTATACGTCAACTAGGTATGTCAAGAATTATATTTTTTTTTTTTTTGTAATTAGACCTAAAAGACAAAGTTTTCACAAATAAACTGATTTTATATCATAGAATTAAATATTTAAGTATTGAGCTCATGTACTCGAACTCTTGCTCTTGTACCGAGACTATGTGAAGTACCTTGAAGTTTACATTAGGAAGAATATGGATACAAGTTGTCGGATATTCACAGTTATTGTGTCTTTCAATCCCGGTATTTCGTTAAAGTTGCAACCTTGCAACCCCTGGCTAAGTCAGATTTCTCTGAAGAGTTCTCTTACATAGAATTTCTTTGATTATGACTATGTACTACAATACATGAAGGTATGTACCTACTTGAAAATCTAGGTTATATAAAACAAACTCATCCATCACAAAATGCGAATACAGCGTGATTCCAATTATGGCAATGATTGCCGAAATTCGCGCAGCAACGGAATGGAAAACCGATACAAAGACAGTACGTGCCGGCTGAACAAAAATAGATAATGTTTTCACGCGAACTATTGATTTTAAAGCACAATATGTATATGACAATTTGTTTTGATGAAACTATTCATCAATTATGTAGATCGGGAACTGTCTCTGTGAGTAAATATCAGTCGGGTAGTTAATAAATTCGAAAGCTTGCGGATGAGTGAATATGTGTCTGTAAATGTGGATTGGAGTATGTTAGGAAGACGATAACAAACTCTAAAAAACTTTAAATCAACGCGAAGAGTTAGGCCGAAATTTCGTGTTGCTCACAATTCAAATTATATGTCTTATTTTACGCAATTTTGAAATTAATACATATAGGCACATTCTACACTTTTTAGATGCTACGACAAATTTTGAATAAGAAAATAAAAACCTTTAATTTTAATTATGTACTTAAACTCTTTACTGTTCAAACCTTAGGTTTAAACAGTGTCTAATTTTGAAATTCGTTTAGTTTAGATAGTATAATTTAGTTTACGTAGGTTAATTTACGTTTAGATTATTTATTTTAGTTTAGAAGTTTTGTGAATATTGTTATTTGTTACAGAAATAAGGGATCATAATCAAGTACAAAATTTTACAGTAAGTAAAGCCAATTTTACGAACATACATTTTTTTAACTAAATTTTGTCATTATAATATACTAGTTTCATATCTTAAATTCACATTCATATCTTCATTATGTATGAAAATAATAAATAAATCCAAATTGTTCAGAAATAGCGTATCATCAAATACTAAGCAATACGTGAAAGCTAGTCAAGTTATATACGAGTTCAAGACACGGGAACTTTAGAATTTAAAATACGATTGCGATATTCTTTAGCGATAACACACGCTTATCTAGAAGAGACATCGCAGTTTATATGAAAGCTTTATCTGCAGCCTTCATTCATGTCCTGTCGAATAAATAGTTTTAAAAACTTGCGCATTATTTTAACAACTGACAATTTAATTACTTTTTGCTGTGAGACATTTGTATTTATTTACCTATTTTACTAGTAAATCTTGTCAATTCAAAATTAATTAAGTAATGTAATAATCTGATGGATTTTATTTTTCAATTTTAAGTTTATTTTCTTCCCTGCCTTTAAACAAAAGTCATTTTGTTACAATATATTTATTATGAAGGCCCCAAAAAAATGGCGTGTACGACAGACATGTGCTTTTGCGATTTTGATAGATATCTGTCATATCTATCAAAATCGCAAGATAGATAGAAATCTGTCAAAATGTATGTAATTATTTTTCACTACAACTGATCTTTCAAATTTCTTAAGAAAATAAAGTCAATCCAAATCGTCGTTGCAAATCTAAAACATCCCACGTGACATTTTTCTTAAAAATTACATTTTCAAATTGTTAGCAAGATTATTTTAGGAGCTATCGTTTGCAAAAACTCTTATGTGAATGTCTTAATATTTCACTGACACACGGTGCATTTATAAATTGCCTTATGTGACAGCCTACTAAAAACTGTTGATCAGTTTTTTTGTTTTTCTCTAAATGTTACTTTTTGCACATACTCGTAGGAGATTATAAATTTGCAAAGACGAAATGTAAATTCGATATCTAAGATAACTCTAAGACTGAATCACGTAGATCCTTGGTTCCAAACGTTCAGATTATCATACAATAGCTGCGTAACAAGTTATACGCAATACGATCGCTTCGATCATGTGTGTAGCAGCCTTTAACGAACACAATCCACGTACAGTACGTCAGTAATTGATTTATAAAGTCCCCTTTGTGTTGACCCAACGCACACTATGGCAAATTGCCCCTGTCATACACACAACATAACGCACACTGACTTAAATATTGAAACAGAAGCGGCAGACATGACCTTGACTCTAATACATACTTATTCGGGCTATTTTGGGAATCGGTACTTAAAGAAATTAAGCTACTTCGTCGTAACTTAAGGGTAGTAAATAAAGATCGAGTATATGTTGACTTTCAACCTTTGCCCTCGCGGTACTTTTCGAAAATATACGATATCTTAGTTAGCTTCGATGTAATTGTACCTATACGTGTCTAAAGCCCAAAACACATCTGTGACGTGATACATATTTTTTCATACAATACGTTGTATTCAAATGCAATGATAAAATTATCACTTGACACTTCACATTGTATGATCATATTATGCCACGTCTCGTAAGTGAAAGAATATTCATACCTACGAACTGAATTCATATTAAACCACATTTAATGTCTACTAAGACACAGTAAAGTTAATGCCACTTACTACTATTTTTCGCGCAATAGGAACAAATAATTGCATGACAGGTGGTCTGAAATGTTCTCATACACGTTATCTAATAGTACACGCATAGCATGTAAATCAAAATGTTTAAAGTCATAACTGTAAAGAGTATCGTGTCGGTCATGTCACGTAAGTGGACTCCGGGCTTTAACTATAGTGATATCATAACACACTAGTAAACAAATTAAGTTAAAGTGTATCTACAAACTGACTAGTTAAAGAAAGGGTAGTATTTAAACGCAAATCAAAAAATATCCTTTTTCTATGCAATAAGATTCCAAATTCCCATCAAAATTACTGATTGCACAGCATAATATTCAACTCAAAATATCACTAAACACACTACAATTTATTTTCGCAGCGTACAGCGATTTTTCCTAAAGCAAAAGCTTTTTCATCAATGCACAGCTAATAATCTTAATGCACATTATACCTGTTAAAGACGATTCGCTTCTGGCACTTCGCCGGCCGCTGCCGCGGCACGCTCGCTTCGCTCGCTCGGCTCGTGCGTTGTTTTGTCATGTTCTAACATAACCTAACCTATTTTTTGTATCACACCTAATCTAATTTCTTCACTAATTTACATATTGATGTAAAATTTCGAATTATCTGCAGTTTGAGTTTTGTTAAACATTTAGTTTAATTGTAGTGAAGTAAGTTATTTGATGTAAAAAAGAATATAAATGATGAGTATGTATTGATAGGCGATTATTTATTTGATATGCAATTTATATTATCCCTTAAAGAAACATTTGTCACATCCACAATATTTTTTTACCCCAGCGAATAGGTATCTTCTAAGTCTGCGTACCACAATATCCTTCAGACGAGTTGGCAGTCAAGCGCGGCCTTATCCGCGATAAAAATAGTCGGCTAAGTGCGAGTTGGACTCGCGCACGAAGGGTTCCGTACAGTATGGAAGCCCCCCTTTACATATTTTATTTTAATTATTTATTTTTAAAGGAAATACACAACCTTATATTCTGTAAATATTTAAAGCATATTCCTGTTATCGTTATTAATATCGAGCAAAATAAATAATGTTTCTTATATGGGAGCCCCCCTCAAATATTTATTTTAATTTAACTAGTTATATTTGAAGTGAATATTTAACTAAATATTATGTGAATATTTCAAGCATCTACCTGTCACCGTTATTAATATCGAGCGAAAAAGGGCTAAAAATTAGGGTTTGTTATATGGGAGCACCCCTAATATACTTATTTTTTTATGTTTTTAGTATTTGTTGTTATAGCGGCAACAGAAATACATCATCTGTGAAAATTTCAACGTTCTAGCTATCGCCGTTCATGAGATACAGCCTGGTGACAGACAGATAGCGGAGTCTTAGTAATAGAGTCGGTGGAGTACGGAGGAGAGTACGGTGCCCTAAAAACCACAAAAATAACTATACAAATAATATTATCTAAATTTCACAAAAGGAAACCCCACATAACTCTATTTATGAGCTCTTCCCAGCCATGTGGGGTGGATTATTTTAACTAATTATCGAAGTGTCCCCCGCACGTACAGGGGATGAATCATCCCTCGCAATGAAATTGGATTCGTTTGGGGCGGTCGATGAGTCATGTGTTCTGGATCCAGGGATTCGACGATTTGATATCGTTGCCAGATATCAGAATATCACGTTTCCAATTTCAAAATACTCGTGTCACAATACTTGCGTTGCGTCCGTGTATTAATTTTATGATTGGACGCGTTTGAAACAATAGGGATAGGGCAGGTTTGCGGAACAATGCTTAGGTTCATACGGAATGATGTAGGTAAATATCAAAATGTAGTACCTACCTATATAGCGAGATGCTAGTTTTTCCAATAGGGAGAGTGATTGTCGATATTATATTTTCGAAAACCTGTCGGGTAAGGACCATTTATACGAGTAAGACAATGTAAGTTCAGCGTCCGTGTCGGTTCGTATTCACTGTTTCCATTTTCGACCAAACTGATAAGAGTTAAAATAGGTACTCTTACTCAAGATACAAGAAGTTTCAGTTAATATGTCATATAGTCATCAGTTTAGTTTAATGTTTATAACATAACTGAATTCTATCGCATTTAATAAATAATTAAGTCAGTTAACTATCCAATTTAACATCAACAAACAAAGAAATACATATGTGCCACATTTCTTAAAATATGTATGAAACAAATGGTAAAAAATCACGTTAAAAAAAACAAACGTTTTCTTCACACAGTCATGAAAAAAATAAAAGGCAATTAACTAACAAATAAAAATAATTCAGAACCTACATGAGCTCGGATGAAATTCAATTTCACATGAATTGAGTATGCCGGGCCCTTGTTCGCTCACTCGCACACACCAGCGTCCCTCCATCCACCCGTGCGAACCCTAGACTGAAATTAACGAATCCACACAACACAAGCTCCAGCTTGAACCTGAGCCTCGAACAATAGGGTCTCACGACACCGCAGTACAACGTATTCGTAACAATCGCTTCTAAAAATACCCCCGCGATTCCAACACTCCCGTCGACTCTCTTACTTTTTCTATTATGACGGCTCGCGCTCGGATACATTTTGGGATGTTTTCACGCGAAAACCGAGACTTTTTGAGATATCAAAGCTGTTTGCGGAATTGGAACGCTAAGTAATGAATTTTATGGAGATGTGACTGTGAAAGAGTCACTGTTGCTCCACTCTCTTTTGCCTGACTCCCGAGGCGAAATCCTAACTGACAAAGTTAATTTCGATGAGTTATCTACGCTTCCTAGTTGATTAACGGCTTGAAACTTCGTCGGTTACGCTTGTCGTTTTATATTGGTATAATTTGAGTATTGATTAAGCACTTCGTACATAGTTTCACTATGACAAACAAAGATAACGATAGATTGATTGTGAACGTGACTGCAAAGCTATCATTAAACTAAAAATCAATGTTCACCCATCAGCACACGAGACTATTTAACAGTAACGAAAGAAAAGAAAAGCAATCGGTTGATTGACAGTAAACTTACATCACATCAGCACAGCAACAGCGTTAAGTATCGAATAAAATCCAAATCACTCGATTGTCTCACTGTCAGCAAGTCTTAATCACTGGTTAGTGTTATAGAACACTTTTTCACGCGTGTCAGTGCTATTGGTTGGTTAATACGTCACTGCAGGTGTGGGGAGGTTACGTGGTCAGGCTCGGGCGAGGTGGTAAGGACTGCGTCGTCTGACTGAGGGTGATTCGCGCATGCGCAGTGATACCAAGCAGGCAGTAGGTACTAAGGGCATGGATTTGGAGCCTCACTCATTTTCCGATAGGTGTATTTACTTGGACAAATATCTGGATATCGGAGTTGAATAAATAAGGAGGTAATAATTGCGTCGGGATGTAAATGCGATCTCGACGGACGGACAAACAGATCGCGAGGACAAGTTTTCATTCTTTTGGTGTTTCCTAAATAATATTGTGACGAAAACATCTGATCTGGTTTATTTTTGCGTTAGGTAGGTACAATAAAAATTGAGGAAAGTTGCAAAATGAAAATGTGTTTATATGTTACTCAATGTATCAGAAACAGGGAGTATATAAACTTTAGTATGGGCTCAGTCATGACCCTTACACAAGTAGGCATACCTATTTCAGTCAATAAACACCGGGGCTAAGGTTATGTAAGGTTGCGATTACGAAAACACTCGATGTAGGCGCTTTTATGAGTTCAAGGAGGAAATTTAATTCCCCAAATCGATTCCAAGCCTACTTAATGGTTTTATAGTAGCGTAAAAATAAAGCAGTGGGCAGGGCACGTAGCATGTGGACTAAGAGGCCGTAAAGTTCTCGCGTGGTTACCATGGATTAACATGTGTACCTACTGAAAGATGTTCCTCTACAACGTGGACTGAAAACCTGATAAAGGTTGTATCAACATTTATTATTATTTGTATGATCAAACATATATCACTGCTTTATTTAGAAATGTATGTATAGGAGAGCTAGCATGTTCTACTATGTGACACAACACAATCCACCAGGTTAAACCACTATTGTCGACATAAACTTAAGTTGAGTAATTTTAAAACCAATAATGCAAAAAATCGGTACCAATGTACAATTTCTCAAAAACAATCGTATTTTTTTCTTGTATATTACTAGCAGCGCCCCGCGGTTTTACCCGCGTTGTGCCCGTTCCCGTGGGAATTTCGGGAATTTTTATACATATAAACCTTCCTCTTGAATCACTCTATCCATTAAAAAAAACCGCATCAAAATCCGTTGCGTAGTTTTAAAGATTTAAGCATACAGACAAACAAACGAAAATAGCGACTTTATTTTATACTATGTAAGGATGAAAATTATTCTACAAACTCTATGTAAAAAATGTTTGCCCTCTACGAGGTAACTCGACACAATCCAGATATTCAAACAGCCAAATATTTATTAGCAAAACATGATAACGTCGCGGGCAAACAAGGAACAAGCGCGTTCCTCGGGGACTGGGGTACTTGTTACGAAGAAGAATTATAAATACGGAGCAAACCTATTCAATTACTAGCGGCCCGCTCCGGCGTCGCATGTGAACAAATTTAGATGTTGTATATCTACTCGTATAAAACTTTTGGAAGATATTTTATACAACCCCTTAAAATCCATTGCGTAAATTAGAAGAACTAAGCGAATACATGGGCAGATATACCCGAATAGCAACATTTTATACTGAGGAGTAAACGAGGAAGACCAACAAAAAAGTATAAGTATAAACAAGAAAATGATAATATTTTTTGTTTACTACGCAAACTCATACTAAGCCCTCTGATTAGAGATAAGTTAATGAAGTCCGTAGAACGGGTGGTAAACAGGGTTCTAAAGTTCTTGAATGAAGACCACGAGCTGGCAAGCGCAGCGTAGGACGTTCACCGACAAGATGGATCGATCTAATCAAGACCGCAAGAATACTTTGGATGCAAGCCGCTTCCAACTGGTCTTATTGGAAATCCATGGGGGAGGCCTACGTCCTAAGGCTGAAAATAATAATGATGATGATGCCTATAACAACTACAAGAAACTAGGTTCTAAATAGGTAACTACGTAGAAACAATTTGAGGGATGTCTTACTTAGGTATTAAAAGGCTATAGTGTTAGAGAACCTTACTTAGCACGTATAAAAAATAATAGGCAATACAAGTTTGTTAGTGCACTACTTTAGCCAAAAAAACGAAAATGAATATTGGTGTAACAATAAGAACCTCATATGAAGTTAAAAAAAATGTCTCATCTTCTAACACTACCCATAACATCACCTTTACACCGCAATGCACATAATCGTTGTCACCAAATTTCAACTATACAACTTGGTATCAACACACAACAAAAAAACTGGTTTCGTGAAGTTTTAATCATTAAATCAAGGGTCGTAGCAGCGGCAATCCGCTCAACTACCTCTTTGGAAACACTTTCCACCCACATGAAAGGAAAATGCCTATTTTCACGCTGATATTTTTTCTATTTCATTTACGTATCTCAAGGCTTATTGGCAAGTATATCTACGGGATGATCCTTTAAAAAACGACTGACATACTCGTACATATTTTAGTATACCATTTTGTACTCTGCCTTACGACTTCCTGTTACTAATGTTGCTGTTGTTATAAAATACGACCACAAAATTGCGAAAAAAAACAACTGTACCATACAAAATATGCTGACATGGATAAAATATACATACTCATACTGTTGGTCATAACAATGAATACAATGACATCCTAGGATACTTAGAATTAGATAGAAGAATTTAGAGAAACACTCCGTATAAACCCATTTAGCAGCAATAGGAAATCGAATTAGGTTTGTGAAACATGCGGGCGAGTGGAAAACAAGAACTTTAATAGCCGCCGGCTGGAAAGGCAGATTTAGTGAAAAATAAAACGATTCGACCAACAGGTAAACGGTATTCGAGTTTTAATCGATACAGCTTTGAACTTTCCTACGGATATTCGCTGGCTTGCAGCGAAGGACCAACTTTTGCTTCGTCACGTTCACGGTTTCGAAGGGAATTGGGTCGTGCGATTCCGATGAAACAAGGGCTTTTAATCGAGTAAAAAAAATCGGTGCCATTACTTTATTACCTTAAAACTCATTTGTGTACTTACTTTGACAATTTTTGCGTTTCATCAAGGGAATTTTCGATACTGCTGAACGCAGATTTCTGTGGCGAAACAGCTTTTGTTGCCAGTGTTAAAGATTGCTTTTTGATAGTACGCAGCCGACACGAGAGTACTCGTAGCACGCTGGTAAACTAACGCGATACTAAAATAGCTTATCTAGTTATCTAATCTATTGGATGAAATCTTCGAGAATCTCACTTCGTCTAATCTCAGAGTTCATGACGTAGCGATCATAGCGTAGCTTGAATTCCTTAGCGATCAGTGAAGTGCAGCAACGGCTCTCTTCGGATGGGTGACGTCGATTGGTCTACAACTTAGCGCTACCGTTGTTAGAGTGACACTCCCCGGTTGTTTTAGCAGTTTAGTTTATACAAGTGGACGCGGCGCGTGACCAAAATGCTGGTGTATTTGGCTCAACGCATAAGCATTGCCATTCAGCGTGGCAATGCAGCCAGCATGCAGGGCACGCTGCCAACTGGCAGTGGGCTTGAACACTTGGATTATCTTTAGACCTTCAAAGGTCTGTGGATGATCCAATGCTTTTTATGTAGTAGTGGTGTAGTTTTGTTGTAGTTAATAAATATATAAAAAAAAAGTTATACACGTTTCGAGGTATTTTTCGTTTTTGTTTGACTGAGCGGATGGAAAAAATTAGAAAATACCAGTTTTTGCGATCTCTTCTGTTAAATGCGTCATAGGGTTTTAGAAATTCAATGCCTATGAACTCAAACTAGCAAATAAGCGAGTGAAAGAGCTAAGTATGGCCGGTTGTAAGGCCGTTAGGCGGCTTAAAGACTGACACCAGAGCTACACGAACTTCCTGACTAGATTTCACCAACCTGTTCTACATAATATTTCTCGACGACATTTCTACTTCGGTTTGAATGTACTTTTTGTCTGGAATGCTCCCAAGCTCCGTTTTTCCTATAATAATGAAGTAGAGTTTCCACTGTCTTTGTAACGTTTATCTATTGAAATAAGTTTCTTTTCGCTTTTCAACACGTTAATGAGGATTGCAGAAATTGCGACGAGAGAGCAAAACTAATAGAGGATGTCTTCTTATCGTAATTCATATAAAAGCTCACTCCTTTATTCATTACGTACGTTTCTCTAATTTTGTGAGTAAGTAAAACAATAATAATCAGAGTGAGAGTGGGATAGTGGACATATTCAGAAATAAAGAAGAAACATGCTGGACACAAAGCGCTTCCAACCAGTCTTATTGGTGATCTATTGGGAAGCCCTAAGTCGAACAGCAGATTTCCTATGACTGCGAGGATGCTAAAGAAAAATCTCACTATAACTGTAGAGAGAGGTATTATCCAATAGAGTATTCAAATCAAATACTACCATAATTTTACTAGAAACTCACACGCGCTCATAGCGCAGTTTGACTAGGTGTTTGTCAAGTCACCGAATTTAAGCAACATTCAGCACAGTCAGTCTTCAGTTGGGTGACCGCGAGTGGCATTTTCAACTGAGCGCTACCGTGACTCGGATAAATAACACGTTAAATTATAGATCCCGGTTATTTTTCCGGTTTAGCCATGTCAGAGTCATTCAGACGGCTTAAAAACTCTGACCAGGGCTAGCCGGGTGGCTAGCCCTGGTAGTTTTGTACGAGGCCGGGTGGCCTCGTACAAAAGCCTATCTCCAGCAGTGGATGTTTTATGGCTAATATGATGCTGATGATTATGACATATCCACATGCATATAATAAATCAGTCAAAAACGACAAAGAAAATGGGCCAAACTGTAAACACGAAAATAAAACGACATTGCACGTACCGATTGACAATCTGGTAGTAAATCGTGGAGCCGATAGGATTTCCTTTATTCAGCGATTTCCACACCCGGGGGATATTGCAGGCGAGGAATTGACATCAGTTAGGAAATCACGGAAAAATAACAATAGGTCGCACGAGACAGAAAAACGAAACGAAGACAAGACGGAACAATGAAAAACCAGTATGAAATTCAAAAAACATACAGCCATTTAGAATTTCATGAAAAATAACTGAACGCTTCACAATTCCATCAGCTTTCAAACTAAAAGACTCTCATCGAAATAAAACATTTTCGCAATTTTTGACCAACGAAACGAAGGAGGTACTCAATTCGACGCGTGTTTTTTTTGTTTTTTTTTTTATGTATAACCACGCATAACTTTTTACGTAGTGGTCCGATTTTGAGAATTCATTTTTTAATGGAAAGTGTATACTTCGAGATTGGTCCCATTTAAATTTTATCGAAATCAGCTGAGCCATTTTTGATAAATCAACAATAATGTGAAAAATGTTACATCGATCCGAGCGAAATATTGCGAATTCTGTACACGGTTGAAGTCGGTCATGCTATTTTTTGCAAAAAATAATTATTAATATTTGACTACCGTTTTAAAGTGACAATCAAGACAAGAAACAATCACGATTCATTTTTTGGGTTCCGTACCCAAAGGGTAAAAACGGGACCCGATTACTAAGACTTCGCTGTCCGTCTGTCTGTCACCAGGATGTATCTCATGAACCGTTATAGCTAGAAAAATGTAATTTTCACAGATGATGTATTTCTGTTGCCGCTAGAACAACAAATACTATAAATAGAATAAAATAAATATTTAAGGGGAGCTCCCATACACAAACCTGAATTTTTAGACGATATTCGCTCGATATTAATAACGGTGATAGGGTAGATACTTGAAATATTCACAGAATATTTGGTTAAATATGCACTTTAAAAATAAAGATATAAATGAAAATAAAGTAAACATTTGAGGGGGCCTCCCATACAAGTAACGTGATTTTTTTGCTGTAGTTAATAAATTAAAACAAAATTTATTAAGTGGTGCGGTACCCTTTATGTGCGAGTCTGACTCGCACTTGTCAATTTTTTTCATATATAAAGAATATTTCAATGAAAAACCAGTTGAATTATTTTCATTGACTTTATTGATCTAGAATATACGACTACACGCGGCGAGACGCACAGACAGCTACAATAAACGGCTCAAAAAACTAACCACTAATTCATTTATTCTGCTTCCATAAAGTACATGATGGTAAAAATATAAAGAGTACAAAGTAGCATATGGACCCCCACTAAGAAAAGGGTTGGCTAATTACACGACTGCTATGATTACCTAAATGTTTCAAACTAAGTGTGCACGAATGGAATGTAATTTTGTTTGAGATGACATATTCTATCTATAAACAATCATGCAACCTCTGCGATTGTAATCCTGTTTCTAGAGATCGTTTTACAAAAATCAAGAAAGGATCAATTGGTAACCTGAGTCGATCAGATGCCCTTTACACAAAAGGCTCCAGTTTAACATTATTGGAAGGCGGCGTCGTGAGAAATATCGCGATTGGGACGATAAGACGTGAAGAACTTCGCGACGTGACTCTGAATAATCGTAGAATTTAATTAGCCGGTCGGATCCCGTGCGACTCGTGAGGGGTCCTACTACCTTTCTCAACTGCTTGCTTTCATCGACAAAGCGACTCCGACAAGTAATGTCAATCTTAAGACTAAACTATCGAAATCGGTAAAATCTGTTTTCAACACCGATGCAACCTTTAACAGCAGCATATTTTTGAGTGTTAATACGCTGCAAGTGCCGCAACCGATAATAACAGCTACTTAAAAGGAACCACTGCCCTAAAAGTGCATGCTGCCGAAGCCCGCCTCGACAAATGGAAAACGACACACATACCACCCCCTGCATTTTTAGAGACTTCCGAAACCCTGCCAGTAGGCAGTGATCTCTTGTGGTCCACATGGAAGTCTCTGAACCGACTGCGGACACAAGTGGGTCAATCTGGCCATAGCAGTGCGACTGCGGAGCGCCAACGCAACCTATGCAGCACCTCCTTTCGTTCGTGCCCTCAATGTCCGAGTGAGTGCACTATGTAAGACCTCCACGAGGCTACCTCCCGCGGGACGAGCGTAGCTAAATACTGGGAGAAAATCATTTTAAATGTTTAGTAATTATTGATCATCGACACGGCGAAGAAGAATAATCGGCCAAGTACGAGTCGAACTCGCGCACGAAGGGTTCCGTACTTATGGGAGCCCCCCTTATGTATGGGAGCCCTCCTTAAATATTTATTTTATTTTAATTTAATTGTTTATTATTGAAGTGAATATAAAACTAAATATTCTGTGAAAATTTCAAGCATCTACCTGTTACCATTATTAATATAGAGCGAAAAACGTCTAAAAATTCCGGTTTGTTGTATGGGAGCCCCCCTTAAATATTTATATTATTCTCTTTTTAGTATTTGTTGTTATAGCGGCAACAGAAATACATCATCTGTGAAAATTTCAGCTGCCTAGCTATCATGGTTCATGAGATACAGCCCGGTGACAGACTGACAGATAGACGGACATCGAAGTCTTAGTAATAGGGTCCCGTTTTTTCCTTTGGGTACGGAACCCTAAAAACCGATAATGTGAGGGAAAGGGTTGCGAACTAGTTTAAGTTGTTTCAACGTTAAGTCGTGAGAGAACTGCCTATGGCACTTTACCCACTTTTTACACTTTAATACATACATATATAAAAAAGAAAAATCATAAGCAAATTTGGCGACAAGCTCTCCGTGCTGAGGTTGATGCGGGATTATTAGCGTCTTTAAACTATAAATATCTAAATGTAGTCTTATGTTCTTGTAATTTAAAATCTCGTATTAAAACGGAATGGTAAAAGGAAATGGTGGTATGACCCCAAAAGCTACTCTTGAGGATGTGCCGATTTCTATCCACTAGGATCGACAGGCTCGGGAGGTCAGCCGGGTCATCTCACCGATCTTTGCTGTTCTTGGATCCCTCGGCATTTCATTCACTTGAAGTTGGTCTTCCTGCTTTACTAGAAAACTAGTTTTCAATCGTAAGACTGCACATATTTAATCCGACTGAAAAATATACAGGTGAGCCGTCGAGTATCGAGTAATAAGTCACCAAAGACTGTCGAACAACTGTATGTGTAGTAGGAGTATATTTTACGAGGCTTAGTACATAAATAAGGGAACTAAATAATTATGATGATTACAGGGATTCTCCGAAGTCAAAAATGTTCAAGAGACTAGAACCAAAAAACAAAAATAACGATTACATGTTGTGTCGCTTATTTTCCATCGTTACGTTTAACGTTACAGCTTTGCGATGTTAATTAAGCTGTTAGCATACATTACAAAAACGTTACAATAGTAGAAATATATCACATACATTATTTATACACAAATATAAGGTTCATGTTATTCGGTAGCTAATGGTAATGGTGTAAAGCAGTACAATTCATTCATATACAAAGCAGGCAACAATCGCGCGGTTGCGATACCATCGCGCTGTCGTCCGTTCACGGTGCGAGCCGCTGCGGAGCCGCGCGGTCGACGCCTGCCCTACAAGCCTCGAGGGCGCAGAACTCAAACTTCAAGCAGAAGCATGCAACGCGAAACAAAACACCCATAAACATCGCTAATGGACACAATCGAACTTCTACCGCGGGTGTTCCGTCCGAAATTTCACGTCATCACTCATCGCGATAAATATTCTGACTTTTGTGAAGTTTGTAGCCAAATTAACGCAAAATATTTTTAGAGAAACTCCTGCTAAGTGAAGTCTTATTGCCTTTGCATTAAGACTATCCGCGATATGTGAAGCGGGAGGTAAGGGATATCCGTATGTGCGTAGTTCGTACGTGTTTTGGACGAAGCTTGGCTTTTCTACTTTCAGTATATTGCGTCCGCCCGGCGGCAGCGCCCCACGGCTTCAGGCCTTATCAGATCGTTGCGACAAACAGGGGCCACTCCGATTTCGAAGCAAGGGGAAATTCAAGGACAAAGAACGCTTTTCGATGCCCGGGCGCGAGCGGACTGAGATTTTGTGCGGCTATGAATCACGAAGGCGAGACGTCTGCAAAACTTTCAAGTCTCCGATGGCTAGACTACGAAGTGCTGCGTAAACAGTAGATTAGTCATTGACATGTATATGGTTTTGTAAGGCGAGGGGAAACAAACTATCGAAATTGCACCTTCAGAAAATGTACAGCATTAAACACCGTTGCAAATTGAGTCATGCTCCTTGCTAACCCATGGCTGAGCATTTATAATGACAACAATACGATCATGGTAAGAAAATCCAATAATTTTAAAGTAGTTCTAAGTTATTCTGACCATCGACTCTAAACGTACCACGTACCGGCAAGTGCAGCGTGGGACCGTCCAGCCACAAGGTAGAAATACCTCATGAAGTCCATAGGATCGCGCTTCCAACTGGCCTCATTGGGGATATCTATGTCAGACAATGTGTGCAGTGAACGTCCTACAGCTGTAATGATACTAATGATGATTGTGATTGAAAACACAGTCAGAAACAAACAGAGTTGATAATGTGCCAATCGGCCACACGTGTTGTGCCAGTGTTGTGCATTTCGCCGCGAACCACAGCGCAGTAACCACGCGCCGCACTGCCGCTAACGATGCGATTTCCGGACTAAATCGACGCTTTATTCCATAAGGCTCGTTTAATATGCAAATCCTAGTTTATTTTTACGGTATGCACGTCCCTTACGCCGACAGCGCCGTGGGGACTACTGCAATGTGCGCTATGAAGGCGGGAATGGCTAATCTACTCGCAAATGTGGATAACGTTGTCATTGCAGTCGACTAGACACTAGCTGTTCAGGTTCTAACACCTCATTACAGATTTGAAATACGAAAATTGCATAATGTATAGGGAACCAGGTGCTTATTACGCGCTGTTTCTGTTTGTATCTTTGAAAGCTGTATGTACCGGGTGAAAATTAATGTTACCCAGATAACACATCACTGCATTCAAAATTATATTTTAATGTTTTATAACAAAAAATAGTAAATTTAACATCGCTTATTCATATTATCATATTGGTTTTATATCAGACCGCTCACCAAAACCAAGTATTATGCTTTTGCTTGGTCTAGACTAGATGTTAGGACGTGTCGAATTCTTACACTTTTCAATAGCATGCATGATCTAGGACCATATTATGAACATCACGACTTCGTGACAAAGACTCTAACGAGTCACTACAAAGCACGAGTTACTATGAAACTATTTCGCGACTTGCATAGCTACATACTTCGGAATATTTCGAACAATCGTATTATAGCGATAAATATTAGCATCACTGATCTTACTCGATGGCGGTTCTTATTAGGGCAGTTCCTTTTGCGTAATTGTTAAAAAAATAAAGCAACCTACAAACACGCAATGTTAACCCTTTATATAACCAGATAATGATTGTAACTTACATTAATCACAATTTACTGTATATTTCCGTGTTCACGAACGAGGTGCGGCAAGAAAGCAAATAATGTTATTATTTTTTCGGCTCGAGATTTACATTTAAATAGGACGTTTCGTGACTCGGGAGTTTCTCAGCACAGGATTACAACAAATTGTGAATGGATTTAAGGCTGATAATGGATTAGATTTATACTTGCTTTATTTTATTTAGGATTTAGACTAATTGGGCCTAATTAGCGAAGGATCGTGGCAGATAGTATCGCTACAGCGAAAGTTCTATAAATAATGTCACAAATCTTTCCTTTCGCGAGATAAAGGCGATGTGAAAAACAAACAAATCGGTAAACAAGTATCATTTAACAACAGTTAAAATTCAGTTATAATTGAAGTCGATACAAACCTTTTATTTTGCTACGAAACTTTACTGAAACCGCAAAAACAAGTCTTCTCACGTATTCACAAAACATTTTTCTATGGAACAGAACCTTTTTTGTTCCGTGGAAAATGGTTTCGCCAACATTTTTCTGGGGCAGCAGATTTTGTATTGCAACTTTATTTTACTTTACAGTTTCAACTTTTCCCACGAAACCTTTATTTATGGAAACAAAATATAACCCCCGAATATGTCCACTGTGTACTAACAACAGGTAACTCCACATAACGTAGCAACATTTCTGAAGCCTTGAAACACGACTATTAGACGCCACCCATACTGGCGGAGTCTTGAGGTCTTCGTTCTGTCGAATACTGAAGTAGGTATGGTATTAAATTTCTTTGCTTAAAAAAATTTTTTTTTTCATTAATTAAACTATATTCTTCAAATAAAATCAAAATCTCTCTCATAATACTTAATCCAGAATATGGTCAAACTTAATAACTAAACACATACCTAACCCAACTCCGACCGTACCCGGCGCAAAAGAGCCCAAAATGCTGGCCGCATTGCCTCGCTGGATGGCGATGGCCATCCTTTGCGCCAAGTACGAGCCGGAGCGGGTTTTTTTTAATTAATATAATTATGAACAAATTGATTAATTGAATGGACCTGTAACATTTATCTGTTATAATAAAGAGTTAATGAATTTCACTGGTAGATAGATATAAACTGATCGCGAGAAAGTGCGTTCCCTCGCAGATAATTTGTTGACCGCTCATTTAACAATGACGTATTTTTACACATTCCGAAAAAAAATTTTCAATAAGATTTTGAACTTAATAAATCGACAATTCGATACTTTAACTCATGATGACCATAACGCTTAGAATTCGAAACCTTCTGACCTGTCGTAGTTATGAGTACAGGACGAGAACACAAATAATACTGTACGCAGACCTCCGCCAGTGTGGGCGACGCCTTACCTTTGTTACATTCCCAACAAGGAGTATAATTATATAATTGTACCTATATAAAATATGTTCAAGCAGTTTGGAATGAACATCATGTCTGTTCTGCTAAAATTTAATAATTCAGTAACACGACAGATTAAATACTATAGTTACTTCACCGAGTAGGTAGTGTAGTGGTTCAATTAATAGTTAATTAACAACGGTTTCGTTTCTGAGTGATGTACGCCATTGAAGAGTTTAAACTTAGCATATCATTTTAGAATTGCCAATGAATGTGTTGGTTAAATTTACTACGAGAGAGTTCGTTTATTAACTGCAATACGAAACAAAACAAATACTTCCTAATTTCGCATAAGTTCGTACAGGCCGGGTGGCTAGTCCAAGTGTGACAGTTTTTAAGCCGCCTGAAGGCCTCTAACATGGCTAAATCTACAATTTAGCGATCATCCGAGCCACGGTAGCGCTCAGTTGGAAATCCCACCCGCGGTCGCCCATCCGAAGACTGACTGTGCCGAAAGTTGCTTTACTTTGGTGATCGGTGGGTTCTGGGGAACATTCCCAGGGGCATTGCCCTGTGCCACCCACCGCGTCGCAGGTTGCGGATAGCGAAACGGCCCTCAGATATGGGGGCTAGCTGCGTTGGCAGTCGCGGACAGCTGGGCGGTCTGTCTAGAGGGGTGCTGGGAAATACTCTTGGCAGAGATTTCTCTATAAAAAGGCGCGAAACCCGATGAAAGCGGACGACAGTGGCGAGTAGGAGCCGCCACTCAAATCAAAGCTCGGACCCGGGGAGATCTACCTCGTAAGCCCTGGAAGGCAATTGATCTAGGAGATGCACACTCCGAAATTACAGTGCGACCGCTGCCTTGCGGGAAGATGTTGGATCATCAAAGGCTAGGGCGTCATCCCGAAATTGTGATGTGTGGGGCCTTGGGAAAGCTCTGCACTATTCTCCCAACAATCGTAATGAAAATGAGCAATAATAATGAGAGTGATTTGCCTTGCGATCCAGCTAGCACCCGGCGCTTGCAGGTACCCGGGCCTGCAAGTGAGAAATTGGTTACCGAAGACTGTAAGAGGGTGGGTACCCAGGCCCCCTTACCAGTTAATACTACTGGTCCTAAAGACAATAAGAAGCTGACCCAGCAAATATTTCATCCGAGCTTATTCCTGCCAAGGCCTAGGAGTGCATCACTAAGTTCCATGACTGAGGCTAACACTCGTGTTGATCCTAGAACCCTGAACATCAGAGACTCCAACCCAAACAAGACTGAACCCCCTATGTGGCAAAGAGAACCAAAGCTCCGAAATTCCAAGAAGAGGAAAGTGTCTTCACCATCTCCTGAAAGGGTAGTGGTTAATAACAGATTCAGCAATCTCCCTGTGGATCAGGAAGAAGATAATGAACTGGAAACTCCGATAAAAGTTCCAAAACCACCAGCTATAATGCTGTATGGAATCGAAGATCTCAACAAGCTTACAGAACTGTTAGAGAGCGTAGCCAACAAAACAGATTTTGTCTACAAAGTCATCAACAAAAACCAACTTCGTATTAATTGTGCGAATGTAGATGCCTATAAATCCATAATGGAAGCAATAAGAGGCCAAGGACTAATTGGAAATACATTCAACAGAAAGGACAGAAAACCCTATAGAGTAGTCATCAAAAATCTCCATCACTCAACGCCCATTAGCGAGATCAAAGAAGCTCTGGAAGCCACAGGTAACACAATAATCGGGGAGATCGTCAATGCCAAGTATGGACCTGAAAAGAAACCTACCTCCACATTCTTTGCTACCTTCCAACAAAGTCCGAACAATAAGGAGATAAAGAGCATCAAGTACATAAACTACCAATCGGTCACAATCGAAGAACCAAAGAAGCGTAATACAATCGTCCAATGTCAAAGATGCCAGCAATATGGACATTCCAAAAATTACTGCATGCGACCATACCGCTGCGTGAAATGTGCTCAAGCACATAGAACAGCAGACTGTCCTAAGACTGATCGGAATACTCCAGCGAAATGTGCCCTGTGCCTCGGTGCTCATCCAGCGAACTTTAAGGGATGTGAAGTGTACAAGGAAATATTGTCGAGAAAATCAAACAAACAAGCACACCTAAGAGCTCGAGTAAATATTAGACCATCTGATAAGTTGACTGTCCAAGACCAACCACAATACAGCATACCAACAACCGATGTGGAAAATCAGCCAACTTCACAACCACAACACAAACCCAATGTTTGGGAATCTAACACAAACACCAAGACTAGACCAAGCCTTGCTGACACCAAAGTACGCTATGAGAAACCTACAAATCTTGAGACAACCACAACAAATAAAATCGAAGAGATGCTTCTCCAACAAGCAAAAAATTTCGATCTTATCCTACAACAAATGAGCACTTTGATTAACCTCATAACAACCCTGGTAGTCAAGATGTCATAATGGCTTCCCTCAAGATAGCAACGTGGAACCTAGACGGGCTGTCTCCTAACGTGGAAGAGGTAGAAGTCTTTTTGAACACCCACAACATAGACATTCTATTAGTGTCTGAATCACACCTTACCGAGAACAGTAGTATTAATATACGCAACTATAAAATCTATTCCACCAACCACCCGGACGGCACTGCACATGCAGGAGCAGCCGTAGTTATAAAAACTAATATTAAACATCATGAACAACCACAACACAAAAAACCCCACATACAGGCGGCAACTGTAACTGTTGATGATAAAAATGGAATGTTTAATGTGTCTGCCATTTATTGTCCCCCAAAGTACAGTATTAAAGAAGAACACTATGATCATCTATTCAGCACCCTAGGACCACGCTTTATAGTTGGCGGTGATTGGAACGCCAAACATGTTCATTGGGCGTCAAGACTCACCACTACTAGAGGAAGAGAGCTCAAGAAGTCTATAGATAAGAATAATCTTACCACAATCTCAACTTCGGAGCCGACCAACTGGCCGTCAGACCCAAACCGCCTCCCTGATGTAATAGACTTCTTCATAGCAAAGGGTCTATCAAGACTTGGACACCAAGTGCAGACGTGTCTGGACTCGTATACCAATCATGTGCCTGTAATACTCACTATTGGTACTACTGTTGTAAACGTGGAACACAATACAAAAATGTATAACAAACGCACCGACTGGCAGTGTTTTAGGGAATTGGTAAATGAGAGACTGGAACTGAATATTGCACTGAAAACTGAGGCTGACATAGACGACGCTGTACGCAAACTGACCTCAGTGATTCAAGAAAGCTGTTGGATGTCTACTCCTGAGGTTGTCGATCGTCTCCCTCAGAGTAAAACATATTCTGATTCCATTCGCCAAAAAATACACGAAAAAAGAAGACTACGTCGAGTGTGGCATAACAGTAGGCACCCAGATGACAAAAAGGAACTAAACAAAGCCATCCGAGAACTAAAGAATCTTATTACAGAAGCTAATAACACTGCACTGGACACATACTTAGAGGGTCTATCAGCTACAAAGACAACGAATTATTCTTTGTGGAAAGCCTGTAAGAATCAAGATAGACCACTACACCAAAAGCCACCTCTACGATCATCTGATGCACAGTGGTTTAGAACTGACCAAGACAAAGCTGAAGTTTTTGCAAAGCATCTCAGTCTTGTTTTCACGCCAAATGAAGCTGCTTTGAATGTAGATGAAACAGATATCGACCTGATTCTCAATCAAGATCTCCAACTCGACGTACCTCTGAAATTAGTAACACCCAGAGAAATACTCAGGAACCTCAAGACCCTAAAGAATAACAAAGCTCCTGGGTATGATCTTATCGACAAAAAGGTTCTTGAGGAATCACCACGTAAGGTCATAATATATCTTACTTTACTATTCAATGCAATGTTGAGAGTTGGATACTTCCCGGATCTATGGAAGGTCTCAACTATTATAATGATACATAAACCTGGCAAACCCATCCATGAAGTAACCTCATATAGACCAATCAGTCTCTTACCAATAATGTCCAAACTTTTTGAAAAGTCACTTTTACGCAGGATAATGAAAGCTATAACAGGAAAATCAATTATCCCAGACCATCAATTTGGATTTAGACAAGAACATGCGACTGTAGAACAAGTCCACAGAGTCTGCAGAGTAATAAGAACTTCGATAGAAAAAAAAGAATACTGTTCATCAGTCTTCTTGGACATACAACAAGCATTTGATAGAGTCTGGCACAAAGGTCTGTTGTTTAAAATAAAATCAGTACTACCCCATACCTTCTATCAAATCTTGAAATCTTACCTGAGTGATAGGTTATTTCAAGTGAGAGAAAACAACAGCACTTCAAACTTCTATGAAGTTTTAGCAGGAGTGCCACAGGGTTCTGTACTTGGACCTGTGTTATACACACTGTACACATACGACTTACCGCAATGTCCTGGTGTTACTGTTGCAACCTTCGCGGATGATACAGCCCTGTTATCCTCAGACAAATGCCCAACCCAAGCTTCACGAGTCCTGCAAGACAACATAGACAAGATAGAGAAATGGCTAGCCAAATGGAGGATTGTTGCCAATGCTTCAAAATCAGTGCACATAACATTTACACTCCGCAAAGAAGATTGCCCTCCAGTCAGACTAAACAACACCCAACTATTGCACCACAACACAGTGAGATACCTGGGGATGTATTTGGACCGCAGACTTACCTGGCAGAAACATATCCAAACAAAACGGGATGAGATTAACCTAAAATACAAGGGTCTTTACTGGCTGCTCGGCCGTAACTCCAAACTATCAGTTGATAAGAAGTTGCTGTTGTACAAATCGATCCTGAAACCTATTTGGACCTATGGAATACAATTATGGGGCGCAGCTAGTGCCTCCAACATAATGGTCATCCAAAGAGTACAAAACTATATCCTAAAACAAATATCAAACGCACCATGGTTTATCAGAAACACGGAGGTCCATGAAAATCTTGATGTGCCAATGGTGAAAGAGGAAATAGAGTCTCATGGAGCGAGATACAAATCAAGGCTGGAAAACCATCCAAACCCCCTGGCGGGTCAACTTACTATCCCTGAAACCATACGTCGACTCAAAAAGCGGCGGGATATTTTTGATAAGGATTAACAATTATCCATAAAATAAATAGGCTAGCTCCGCTGGGAGCTGCGCTATAAACGCCAGAAAGAACGCAGCTCATCTGCTTATAGTCTCATAGACTGATTGCACGATCAAAAAAAAAAAAAAAAAAAAAAAAAAAAAAAAAAAAAAAAAAAAAAAAAAAAAAAAAAAAAAAAAAAAAAAAAAAAAAAAATTTGGTGATCGCTGACAAACGCCTAGTCAAACTACGCTATGAGCCACAGAGATTCCAGCGGAATAATGTGGTCGATCGAGAAAAGAAAGAAAGAGATGCAATGATTTAATATGGCATGAGTTAGAAAGAGACATGAAAGATATCTCGATTCAGTGGCTAGTTGCCGAGTTTTTCTCTCAGTAGTGTCAAATTTCAATTCATATTTGACAGTTTTGACAGCTCCGGGCAAGATTTTCCATACGTTTATGTGGCTGCTAGTTGTAACAGCTCTACGCTATGAGCGGTATTATCATGAACCTATCTGTCAACAGTCGTACGTAACAGTTGTCATAGCACTTCAAACTGATCAGAAGTTTAATTAACACCGGATTTACGTCTGTCACCAACGTAACCTTAGCGTTACCAACGTAACCTTAGCGTCACCAACGCAACTGTAACGTAGCGATACCGCGTAATTACGGAACGTAACGCGAACCGCACGTAAACGTCTCCCCGCAGTAACAGTAAACGTTTGACTTTGTGCTAACTTAAATTGCTTTCTTTAAGTTTTTATGATGAAGATAAACGCCTTATTTGTAAATTTAATTTAGAAAATAAATTACCGCTCTGTTCGTATGTTGTAACTTTCTTCATCGTAATCATCATTACCAGCCGCAGGGCATCCACTGCTGGACATAGGCGTTCCCTATGGATTTCCAATAAGTTCGGTTGGAAGCTGCTAGCATCTAGCGCGATCCTACAGTCTTGATTATATCGTCGTCCTACGCTGCTTTTGCCGGTGCGTGGTCTCCATTCAAGCGGAGGAGAGTGGTAACTTTCTTATGAGGTAATGACTAAGCCGCGCGCGTTGACCCGATCAAAGAAAGTAGATAGGTATAAGAGGAAGGAAGAGACATTGACAAAATAAATTTAATCTGTAATAATATGTGTTCGAGGCAAGGAGGCAATAGTCATCAAAGTGCCTGGACCGTTAAGTAAGTTAATTCAAAAGTGCTTCATTTTTAGGGTTCCGTACCCAAAGGGTAAAAACGGGACCCTATTACTAAGACTCCGCTGTCCGTCTGTCTCCAAGCTGTATCTCATGAACCGCTTTAGCTAGAAAGCTGAAATTTTCACAGATGATGTATTTTTGTTGCCGCTATAACAACAAACACTAATAAATTAAGGGGGCTCCCATACAACAAACCTGATTTTTTGCCGTTTTTCGCTCGATATTAATAATGGTAACCGGTAGATGCTTGAAATTTTGACAGAATATTTAGTTGTATATTTAGTTCAATAATAAATAATAAAATTAAATAAAATATTTAAGGGAGTCTCCCATACAGTACGGAACCCTCCGTGCGCGAGTCCGACTTGTACTTGGCAGATTATTGTAGGTCTTGTCGTGCTTACAATCAGAAAACCAACCTATCGAAAGAGCGATATAAGCGTCACACAAATCGAGACAAGTCGTTGGCTCCGACATAAAAGATGTAGTATTGTGTACTGCACCAGCCTTTTTTATTAAGCCACTGCAGGACGTAGGCCTACCCACGAAGGGTAATTTATTAAAACAATTACAATAAAAGATGTAGAGTCGTAGAAAATTGAACATAGGTAGGTACTCGTATAATATAGGACGCAATTATATAATGTATGTCCAAAGATGTAGATGTAGACATACTATTTGCGTAAGAGCCACCGATATCAGAAACGAATTAGAGAAGTCACTATCCGGTATCAATCATGAACTGATTACGTCACTTTGCCCTCCATCATATTGGCACACATTTTTCCAATACCACTTTCTCACAAAAAGCTCAAATTCAAATGAACTCTAAATCTTAGTGCATAAGGTTGGGTTCTTTGTAAGTAGCTTCAGGAGATCGTTAAGACCTCACTCCCTCTCTTTCCCACTACAAGTCAAACGCATAAAGCAGAACCCTACTTCATTAAGTGTTCGACGACCTGAGCGATTAACTTGGGAGATTTACTTTTATAGGGAACCGCGTATGTTGGGCCAGCCTTATGAAATTGTTTCAGCGCATTCTTGCCGGCGTTATTGCGCTGTAAATCCTAGAATTGAACCTTTTCGGCGAGTTATGGGTTCGGCGAGTTTGGATTAGTATCTTTTAACCGACTTCCGACGCAAAAAACGAGGAGATGGTCGATTTGGTTGTATTTCTTGTTTGTTAGCTCAGAAGTTTCGTTGTTTACGAAATGTTTCTCTAAAGACGACGGACATATTCCAGTCTATGGTATAGGCCGCGCCACACAAGTTGGCGGATGTGACGTGACGTGAGAGCCGCACGTTGATTGGCTATTGCGCAGCTTGTAGCTAACTTCACATCCGCCAACTTGTGTGGCGCGGCCTATATCATTGAACTCATCGTTACGACCAACTGTTTCTATCTACTAAGTTCGACGCCACAGATTTCTATTATAATGGGTTCAGTAGTTTAGTTTTAAATTGAAAATACGTGGAAAATATCACCCAAGTAATTGTTTGAAGTCGGTCTTTTAATAAATGCTAAATTGATCCCTTAGTGAAAGTTGTTCATAAGTTAAATTTCATCGTAGAGGTAGTTACGTAAAGTTTTCAGCTAGTTAGTACCTCGTAAAGAATGTCGGTAAAAAAAGCAATCTAAGACTTAAAACAGTTAACATGTTCAACACAATGCTTTCAAGTACTTACTTACTAAACTCAACTTTTTCAACTTAGATTAAGAACTAAGAATAGATATTAAAATCAGCAACTGGAAATATGAACAATATTTTATACAAGTTGTAGCGATTAAAGTTAAAGGGTTAGGAACAATAATGTAGGCCGAGTTTGTCTACCTTGGGGCACACCACGCAACATCTGGAAGTAAACGAAGTTATTTATGTTTGTATTATCTTAATTCCAAACTAAATAAGCTTTTATCTGGATTACATTGACAGGTCGAAAGTATTAAGATATACTTAGCAGACGAGCGCAATGTAGATTAATGAACTTCCTATCCTTAGAATATTAAAAAATCCGAGAGCATGGTAATGATATCTAACAGTATTCCGTCTTCATACAAACGGACGGAACACGAATCATTCCGCGGCTCGGAGTTCAATATTATTATGCTGGTCAGTCGCGGCGCGCCGTAGTGATGAACGAACGTGTGGATTAGAAACTAGTAAGAGTGCGATTTACGTTTTTAGGGTTCCTCGATTTACTACAGAACCCTAAAAACTCCAAAAAAACAATATGTATTTTATTGAACGCTTTCTTTTTCATTTACATAGAAATATTTTTTTGGAATAAATATAATAATTTTACACATTGGAGAGAATACACGCAAACGTTCTCAAACCGCATTATTTTCATTGTGCGCCTACGAGTACCTGTGAAATGTCTAGACGTTTGTGATTTTAAAGTGCTTTAGGACGAAATTAGAACGTTGGTACGACGCATCTTTTTGAATAGCAGTATTATTGGTAAAGGAAAATTTTGAGGAAAATCTATACTTAGTTATGTGTTAAACGGCTAAACCAAGTCTATAGCCTCCTGAGCTATCAAAAATGCTAAGCTCTCTTAATTCAGAACATTATTTATCAACAGTTAACCAGACACAGATATTTAGAAATATACTCGTAGATCAATATAAGCTCCTCTCATTGCGTCTGGGGTCAAAATAAGAGTTATCCGCAGGTCCTGTACGAACAGTACTCGATGGCACCCAAATAATGGTTATTTGATGAAAGATTTTCATTTGTTATATTTACGTAACTTACGTACATGCAAACTCAGCCGAAAAGCATCGCAACATTTTAAAAACAGTTTAAAAGTTTCAGTTTTTCAGTTATTATTTAGTCATTAGCACTCATAAATAAAGCTCGCCATTCACAACCGAACATTATGCCAATGATCGCCACTTTAAACGGGTGGATCGCGGCGGCCGTGGCGCGTCGTATGATGATTTCCCGCGGGTCTTGCCTCGCGCTGAAATAGCGCGCCCCGCGTAGGTTACAAATCGTACGCTTTGCTAGGACGTGAGTTGGAGGCTTTATTTTATCATTTAGGAATTATGTAAAATTGGTATCGTAAAACAATTCAAACGAAATCGACTTCAGTTTTGCAAAAAATAAGAGAGTCGGTTTACCGATTACCTAATTATACCTTCAACACTACATAGTTTAAAACAAAGTCTTTTCCAGCTGTCTGTCCCCATGTATGCTTATATCTTTAAAACTATGCAACGGATTTTTATGTAGTTTCTTTTAATTGATAGAGTGATTCAAGAGGAAGGTTTATATGTATAATACACCTGTGCGAAGCCGGGCGGGTATAGGAATATTTGTAAGCTCTAAATTAAAAAGCCGTGGTGGTCTATTGGTAGTGATGCCCGCCTTACAGTCGTGAAGTCGTGGGTTCAAATTCCGGTCCCGTACCAATGAGTTCTTTGGAATTTAACTGCCTTTTCGGTAAAGGAAACCATCGTGAGGCAACCTGCATATGTCCATAGAAGAAATTGCGTATGTGAATCCACCAACCCGCACTGGACCAGGTGGTGGATTTGGCCCAATCACCTTTTATGGATAGGCCTACGTCTGGTAGGCTAAAAGGCTGATACACTGCATTATTTACAGTACAAGCTCTAAGATTTATGTTCGTTGTTTTTTAAACTAAATATCCATCCAGTCACCTTTACCTGGTTTTTAAAAGCGGTCAAAGCTGGGACAAGTTGATAGGTTGGGTGAGTTGTCCAAAATCGGTCAAATACGCGAGTTCAACCTACACTTATTTTGGGATGCCCCAACAAAACCTAACAAAGAACTTAAAAGAACACATGCGTACTCTACCTACTATACTTTTCGAACTCTATCAACTATCGGTAAAGACTAACCGTCGAAAACCAAAGTTGTTCTCACGTTCGATTCGATAGGTATTTGACGTATTGACTCATGGTGCCGATTTTAGTTTTGTACGAGACCACTACAGGCGCTGTGAAATATGCCATACAAATCATTTACCGAGACGCTATCGAGTAAGACTGCTAAATACTCACGATATCAATAGGTAAGGGCTATCAATAGGTAAGAGCTATCAATAGGTAAGAGCTACAGAATGAAAAATTGACGCTAAGAGGTGCGTGATATACGAGTATTCTACCCACAACCCACAAGAGTGGGTAGACAGACATAACGTGTAGATCTGTGTACTCTATCAATAGAAAATCTACCCACAAGGACTGAACTGAATGAATGCCCACATATTTTCCGAACTTCTAACGATCAGAATGAACTCGAGGCGGATGAAAAATTCCCAAATTCGAGCCGATCTTTTCTCCAAATTGGCAATTCAGCTATCAATGTCGTAAACTTTAAACCCTTGTTGTGATCTCCCAAAATTGAGCGGATACTTTATTACAAAGGGTTAATTTGTTTTCTTTTGAAACTTATTTTACTTTACTCTTGGAACTCAGTTGATACTTTTGGGATCCAATCTCTTTTATTTCTATCGTACCTTATTTATTCCATTCATTAATTTGTATGGGCGAAGTTAAGACTCTTAGAACTCTGGCGGTAAATATACCTTTGTAAGTATCGAGTTATTTACTCTAATATACTGTGTTACAAGTCAGTTATAGGTTATCAGCTTGCCTTGTATTAAACCGAGTAATAATATGCCTTGTATTAATGAAATTAGATTTAAATCTTCTTAGTCCTTTCGATGAAGAAGAGATTAGTGTGCTCATCGTTATGAATACTATTTAATATGGGGACAAAAATCGTTATGACGAAAAAATATTTGACATTACTATAAATGGACTGAGAATATATTTTTTCTATAGATCATTTTTTGCCATTGCAACATTTTTCCCTGCCCTTTTTTGCATCGAATATGAAACAGGCACTAAGCGACGACGGGGTACCGTGACGTGATCAAAATTCCATTTCTAGCTCGTACAAAATAAAAATTGCCTAGCAAAAAAATTACACACTCCGTAAACGTAGTCTGTCAATAGCAAAATGTATAAAAGATTGAAATTGGAATTTAGGATATCGGATCTTTCATTTCGATCGAATAGGCAGGCTAATGTTCTTTTGATAGAGATTTTTGGGTTACTGCTACTGGAATGGAATCTAATGTGATAGGTAGGTACAGATTTCAAAGATATCAATATGAACACCTGAATACGTGACCTATCAGAAGCGTGTATGCCTGCCTGGTGCACTCATGTTCGCAAAAGGTTCTTGCTTGCGGCGGCGTCGTGTAGCGGGTTGCCCTCTTCCCTCAAACATGGTTCAGGATGGCGACGACGGCTGACACACGTGCCACACACGTGAACGTGGAGACCTTTTAAATTTGATTTTTAATTTTCTCTTGCAAAGCCTTGTTTTAAGAAATAATTTTAAGAAATATTTTTTAATCAAATTAATAGGCACATAGGTAATGCATGTAATAAAGAGCACAGACAAGAGCAGGTGTCTGTGGACTGTAACAAATTAGTAAAAAAAAGCCGTGACCTATCTCACTAAACTAAATATAACAAGCTATGTATCGAAGTCGAGTTCGAATCGGAAGGAAATGCAGAGTAAACACGTAAGGCGCGCTCCACACCGCGTTAGTAACCCGCGCACGCACTCGCCGCCGACTCGCGCCAAGATGGCGGCACCCGCCATATTTATTTATGAATTGAATTCTCTGTGGACTATCTCTATCCAATCTAAAATGCTGTCTCGCCAAAACTGAGGTTAGCTCAATTTCTTTTTTACATTTTGGTACTAGCACCTTAGCAAAATCATAATCTGTTTGCTGATGAGAGTTGTAGATTTTCGGCCCTATTTTAGGTAACTGCGGTAGGTTTACGATTTTCTTTGAAGCAATTTTCTGGAGTTTCTAGACTCCAGGTTAAATAAAGTGGCTTGAGAAAATGGAAATTCAGGAACCCTAGTATAAATGAACCGCAAGGCTGGGCAATTTGTTACCTGCCCGCAATCCTAAAGCTTTTTTACCTAAAAATATCTTCAAAACCAACAAAAGAAAATTAAAAGTTTTGAAATGATTATTACGTGGCATTTTTCACTTAATCCAGTTCGCTTAAACTTTGAAGGTCAGAGTAAGCTACGTTCAAGCTGTGTCAAGTTTAAGCGATCCATTCGTAGAGCAAAATGTCCACTGAAGACGCGTCTATACAATCCGCGCGTTGATTAAACAAGATTTGTTCAAAAGCTTCCTGTTAAGTACCTAGTGGAGTGAGTTTTTGCAAAGACAAAAATTATATTACCCCACAGACTCACAAACAATACACCTCCAGGCCAAAGTAGTTAGAAACGAACTCTGTTTTAGAAGATAGACTTTCTTGAAATATAGCGTTCCATACTGTACAATATGATCAAAAATAGGTAATACCTACGAGGTTTCATATGGACCCCGTCGGGCGCAGCAATATCATACTCAGAACAGAAGAAAGAACGAGCATTTAACTAAGACCCTCGTTAATTTTTCATACGTTTTCAACAGTACTCAGAGCGAATCAAACGATGCATCTCTTCAAGTGTCTACTAAGGTTCCAGTATTATTAAATTTCGCATTAGCGAGTTGGTGACCATAAATTAGCTCGGCGGACGGCGGACACTCGAGTTTAACGAAAATATATTGAAGGCGCCTGAGAATCCGACTGTACCTTGACGCCGTTCCTGCAAATGATTATTTAGTGCTACGTTTTAAAACGTGCGGGAACTTGGGAGCTTAAATTGCGGACGCTTGGACGAAGAAAGGCTTGAAAATTAGTCGCTGGCTTGGATAATTAACCTACGAATTAAAAAAATAAGGGCCATATAAACTTTATGTTATTGCAGGTTTGGGTTACTGTTTGTCTGTAACACTGTGGTTTCTAAGCTAAACAGATGAACTGATTTTGATTTAGTTCTTTTTGTGTAAAATGTGATGTGACCAAGAGAGTTCTATATGTGTAGCAGTTGTGGCGCGAGCTAATATGAGCTCGAAGTTTGGTAATTTTGTTATACATTAGGCCTACTCAAAACGCAGATTCTGATAGAAACTATCATGTTCACACTAACATATATTTTCACTGCGCGTTTCGTCTGACATTCACGGCTCATAAACTTTAAGAGTCATATTAGATGACGTGAAATCATTGAATCCTTCCGGCTTAATACTTAGCAAGGTTAATAAATCAGTATAACAATGAAACAGATAACACAATACGCACAAGACTGAACACACTAGCGAAAGAAGTAGAGCAAACAGATAAGTTTAACATACGGCGAAAAAATGATACAAATCCACGAGAGACCGCCAACGAGCCGAAAGTTTCGGCCAAACTGACAAATGGCGACATTACACACACGACACAACTACATACCTATACGCAGAAGACTTTGACAAAGTAGTAAGAATCAGGCGAGTTTGTTATGGATCTAGGTTTCACTGGTTTGTTTTCAGCCACCGATATACTGCTATTGAGTGATAAGTCACTTACAGGAAACGGCTTTTGTGATCCCCCAACGAAAATATGTGTTACAAGTTTGACATGTGGTTTTCATGTTTGTTTACCAAATGAATGGACTAATTGAGATTTTGTCTATTTTCTTGACTGAAGGGTAATAAAATCGAAACGGTTCTTAGGTATTTTTAAAATATCTACGGTCAGGTGTTTCTCTTTAGAATTGTGAGCGTAAGGAAAATGTAAGTAGTACTAGGCAGGACATTCAATACTTATGTAGCTGTTCAGGTTGTCTCAATGAAATCCCAAGAAACATTACATTGGGTACCTTATATCTATAATAAATCTATTTAGTAGGTAAGCAACAGGAGTGTGGGCAGTTCGGTACAGTGCAGCTGTACCGAAATATTAACAGAAAAATAAAGTTTGTACAAGTCAGGTGGCTAACCCTAGTGTCAGTTTATAAACTGGTTTCTGACAAGGTTTGAGGGTTAAAATCAGCAGGGTCTACAATTGATGAATGCTACTAAAACTATATACGAGTGTAAAATAAACCAGTTGTCCCATACACTTTTCCGTGGAATGTATTATGGAAGAGTTGATTTTTTATAGATTTCAGGTTTTATAGATTAGATAAGATAAGATAAAGTTTATTGACAAACTGTGTTACATAATAAGGTCTTAGTTCTAAAAAGTGCCAACTGTTTGGTCCATTATGAACACACAATGTCAAATAGATTTTTACAAAAAATGACAAATAAAATTTTATTATAAATTGTCGCAAGAATCAACATTATGTAAATCAATAAAATCAACAATTCTTAACTATGCATAACAAGCTAACAATAACTGACAAAACTATAATTACTAAAATATGTCATCCAAAAGTTTATTAAGTAAGTTGCACCACTAGAAAAATTTAGATTATGAAAGATAATAAATTAATATCCTAGGATGATTATCCTAGATCCTAAGGTTTACCGAATACCTATGTGTATATCTATGTTAGTTTCTGTAAATGTAGGTGGAGTAACACGAGTGTGGGTAGTCCGATACAGTTTCACCGAAAGCGCGAGCACGCAATGGAGTGGAAAATGCTTTTTGAAGAAAACTTCCCGGCCTTAAATGATTTTTCTGCTTCGGCAAATACGTGAAGTGCCGAGAATGTTTCGAAATAAACCTGCGTTAGGCTATATTCGGTAAACGATCGATGTGACGTGACATATTTAGGAGTAATGTAAAGCATTAATACTGTTATTTTTGTATGGGCCAGGATCGCGTTTGACTATACTGCCTTATGATAATCAGAGACATAGTCTTAGTCATAGCATTTAGATAGAATTTATATACTTTTTTTCTGTAGATTTGTAAGAAATCAAGTTTTTTTTTTACTTTACCAAATAATATTTATACTAGACAGATTAAATGATAGCGTAACACATTTTTCAGAGGAAAAAACATTGAAATTACTACCATCTATCATACTTATTGCTGTACTTAATAGCGTAAAATTTTATCATCGAGATATGGCTATGCGAAGATAACAGGTAAAATTAAAGAGTTAGATATACTAGAGTAAAATGCAAGTAGAAAATAAAAGAGCAATTTCCACTGTAAATAGCAACATCACCACAGCATTTTAATTACATAAGACTTCCAATTAGCTAAGCTCCAATAAGAAATGAAAAATCCCAGGACTTGAGACTGAAATACTCTTACCCAGCCGACATCGTAATGAAAATTAAAATATATTTGCCAGACATCTTCGCGAAGGAATTTCAATTTTTACAAAGAGATTACGGTCATCTATTTTGTTATCTATCAAAGCTTATTTTAAATGGAATGAAAATATGGTACGGATTAAAATTAATAGATTGGCTTTGGAGTCTAAAATTATGATACAGATTACTTCTAAACCCCCAACCGAAAAATTAGTGTAATAAGTTTTTCCAATATGTCTGTATATCTCTCTGTAGTTTTATGTATTCTAAAGATGCCTTCAACGTTTGTTTCTTGTGCACTTTCTGTAGTACATAGATTTCTCGTTTTACTACGGAACCGTAAAAGACCCCGCCACAAGGTATGTAATGATGGCAATGACAATATTAACTACCTGTTGTCCAACAGTGGATTGCGTATTTAGGAACAAGTTCTGTATTTGTCGATTCCAAATACTAACTTTACTAAAAACTAGCAGTCTCCCTAAAATTTTTTTAAATATAGCCTATGACACCCGGGGATTGTGTAGCTTCCCAACAGTGAAAGAATTTTTCAAATCGGTTCAGTAGTTTCGGAGCCTATTCGATGCAAACAAACAAAAAATCAAATCTTTCCTCTTTATAATATTGGTAAAAACTAACGGTCTTACCACAAAACTTTTGAACACACATTAGACACTGTTTAACGTTGCCTTGCAAAATGTTCTGTTAAACAGTGTTCAACGCGCGGTTAAATCTTTTATGGTAAGACGGTAACTTTCGCAAGGTAACGCCTGATACAAACAAATATCGTTCACTGTCACTTCACCACTTGCTCTGCATGTGTGCAGTGGATCCGTGGATCCGATCTCCGTGGATCTTGTGTCAATGGTATCTGATCCACAACTGTCACAATATCTGAATATCATCAACCATCTTTCCGTCGAACGACCCAAGCTCCGCTCAATTAACCCTCATTTTAAGACTTCCGTCATGAATTATTTTTAACGTCTACTTTTTGTATTTAAAAATAGCAGCACGTACCGCAATACGCCTTGATACCGGCGCATATTAGTTTAATTTGGCGTGTGATAATATGCAAATGGCGCCATTCATTATACACTCGCAGGCTGTGCCGCTGACTGTATCGCCACTCGGCGTCGGCGTCGCGTCGCGATGATTTATATACCACTAAAGTAATTTGGCGGTACTTAATTAAAAATAAGAAATATTATGAAAATACCGTTTGTGAATTTTTTTAGCAGGTACATGGAAACTAGATGGCGCTGTCGAACGTTAAAACGCGCAGATGATAGTCGTGGAAGCAACAATAGACCTCGAGCGCAGCACGCCACGCGAGATGTGACGGTTGCATTACACTTACATATGTTACTGCCTGAATACAAATGCCCCTATAGGCACTATTAACGAGCCAACAAACAAACAAACAAACAAACAACAACACTTTATTAGACAACCACATTACATAAAAAACAGATTATAAGGACAAAAACAAAACAATAGGTATCTAATTGGCGGCCTTATCGCTTTAAGCGATTTCTTCCAGGCAACCAAGCACGGATACAAAATATCAGTTGACAAAAAAACGTGGCCATAACAGAAAGAAAATTTATACAGCATAGAAACAAACACTTAACAAAATATTAATAATAGGCAATACCTAACAAATATACTTACAAATTAATTATATTTCAAGAAAATATCTCTACACACATACTTAACATATAAACTACATATTTAATATAAAAAAAAAAACCTACATATACAATAATACACATTTTACTTAATTAAATAGATATTATATTAATACCTAATTAGTAAATCACAACAAGAACAAAAAAAAAAGAACTAAGATGACAAATAATGCAATTTGACTTTATTTTTAAAAACATTTAGCGATGGGGCACGTCTGATTTCCACCGGCAATTCATTCCACAGTCTAACAGCCTCAACTGTAAAAGATGAACCGTAGAAAGTGGTTTTGTGTTGCGGAACGGTAAGCTTCAGATTCTCTGACGATTTCAAAAAGCGGGTTAGAAGAGAACGACGGAAAATGAAACGTTCTTGAAGGTAGGGAGGAGAAGAAGGATTGAAGAGAGTGTTGTAAAGAAGAGAAAGAATATGAGCATCCCGGCGACGTCGAATAGGGAGCCACTTGAGCCTAGCACGAAAAGCTGAAACGTGGTCATATTTACGCAGGCCAAATATGAACCTAATGCAAAAGTTTTGAGGTCGCTCAAGTTTATTTAGCAAGTCTTGAGTAAGATCCAGATAGCAGACGTCAGCGTAGTCTAGGATCGAGAGTAAAAGGGATTGTGCGAGCGCAATTTTCGTGGTAATAGGAAGAAAATTACGGAGCCTACGTAAAGATCCCCCGGAGGCAAAAATCTTCCGACTCGTTTCTGAAATCTGCGGACCCCAAGAGAGACATTTATCAAAAGTAATACCTAGGTTCTTAACAGTGTCACTAAAAGGTATAGTAACACCGTCAAAAACTACTCGGGGAAGAGATTCCCAATCAACTTGGGCGATACTACGGGAACTACCTATCACGATGACTTGTGTTTTTGCCAACCGTGTAAGATTGTAATTATAGTCATCACGATGATGTTGATGTACAATCAGTCAACTTTTCTCTGTTCAAGGCTGCCATGATCGTACCAGCAACGATATGAGAGCAGTAATACTAGTCCAAATGAAGCTGAAGTGACGCACGCCACGCGCGGCGTGTGACGGCTGCAATAAACTTACTGTCTGAATACAAATGGCTCCGTAGGCAGTATCGACGAGCCGACTGTGTCAGATTGTAATCTGATTTGAATAGCGCTGAGGCTGCGCCAAATGGAGCATTTATGTATTTGGTAACCTTTACCAGCGCGCGATGAACAAAGGGAATGTTCGTAGGGATAGAGTAAAGTTTTGTTCCAGAGCCTGAGTTTGATTAGGATGTGAAGGAGATTTGCTTGCTTATTGTAATGATTGGATTTATACTTTGGCCTGTGCATAATATGTATTGCACTTATAAGACAAGCTAACCCTATATTTTTCGGAATGTACGAGAGCACACGAAACACATGATGACATCTGTAGGCCTTCTGATAGGTACTTCGGATTTTTGGATATTCGAATAATATTTTCATGCCAAACTTCCATCACTTGAGGCACTAATTTATAAACTTATTTATCACTGTTTGAGGTATTAGGTAACTTTGCACGATAATTGTATACAACTATCAAAGGAAAATGTTCAGTCTGCTTTAAAGATATTGTAGCAGAAAAGATCGCAATCCAGCACGTTCGGCGCGCGATCCGCCCTAGTTGAGGATCTCGAGCCCAGCATGCATCGCGACCTACATACCCGCTGCTTAGATATCTGTCAGCGCCAGGCAGCCTGCAGCCAGCACCTCCATTTGTCCGCTACGCCTCATTTGGCGGGGATGCGCAATTACAAGCAACCTCGGATCGAATACTTCGGATTCCACTGTATTTTGGACGTTGGATGTATCTTTAAGCAGGTTTGGTTTATATGTGCGTTGGTTACTTTTATTCTAGGATACTACTGTACTCATTCATTTTAACTTTTTGTCTTTTTTGGGGTTTTCAGTGTCGGTTCAATGGTAAATAAATAAAGATAAAATAGAATAAAGACAATAGACTGCCTACATTATGGATGGATGTACTTGTAGTAAACTTTGTTTGAAAAACGAATTTTCTTCGCGATTTCTGCGTTTGTCCCGTAGTGAAAGTTGATACTCAAGATGTACTTATCATTATGATGAGAGCGTCCCATAACAAAAGTTACGTCACAATGACAAGCCCAATAATGACTAGAATGCCATTCAGAGTGGCACTGCTGCCAGCATGCTGGGCACGCTGCCAAATGGCAGTGGGCTTGAGCATTTGGATTATCTTTACACCTTCAAGGGTCTGTGGATGATCCAATTGCTTTCTATGTAGTAGTAGTGTAGGTAGTTTTAGCATATAAAGTAGTATTGTATCTTATTGTAGTTACAAAAGAATAAAAAATGACTAGAAAATGTCCTTTGTTTAATGGATGTATACGGGTGATACAATAAAAGCAATACACATCAGACAATATCCCTCGCCCAGGACGCACAATAAACACTTCTAGCGTCGTATTACAAACATAAAAACTGAACACAAAAACTGTCTAAGAAGTTCCCACTTCCCACATACCCTCGGGATGCGACGTCTACTCGATCGATGTCACTGGTCCCTCCGGAGGGGGGTTGCCACAACTTTGGAAAAATAACTTCGTCCCCAGCACACTGATTAAAAGTTTCAAGTTATAAGTTTGGCAGTAAACTGTATTGCGTGTTTTTAATTGTTTGAAACTGAATAAATTACTGTTTGTTGAGAATTTTTTTTCTATTGGGACTTTTAGGTTCTGGCCTTTGACTTAAATTTGCAATTAGGGTTTTAACTAAGATCAACAAGCTGCAGCATAAAATCTACAATATAAGAACATGCATGCAACATGCCTCCTCCGCATCCAGTATGATGCCCGCCTTCACTGCGAGGGGAACGGATTTCCGTTACTTCCATTACGGACTCCGTTTAATTCGAAACGTCAAAATTCATACAAGTCAACTATTTTTAATTGGAATCGCTTGTATGAATTTCGTTAAACGGAGTCAGTAATGGGTTTGTTACGGGCATTGGATAAAAAGCTAGCTTATAAATACCCCTTTCATGTGTAATTTCCAATTCCAAACAAAAGAAATAAACCCATGCTCAATCCATAAGTTTTCAATCGCATTAATCGAAGTTCAGCTAGCTTAGCATGCGACAACGAAAAGAGTTTTGCCCACGTGTGAATAAGTGACAGATATATACTTCTCCATAACTCTTGTCTCGTTCTAATACGTCAATGGAATTATTTCGTGGTGCGGCCCGGCAGGTCTGGCATGATTCTATGATTTTTCCCTGCTAACTGGTCATTTACACATATCAATAAAACATAAAGCTAGCTTATGAAGATAAGCTTTCATATTTACCAATTCCTAACAATAGAAAAGTGTTCCAATTCCCTTAATGTTCCAAATCCACAAGTTTCCAATCTCAATATCACATTTTATCGGTTATCAGCTCCTTTCGCGGTTCTTTGTCGAATGTTTGAACAGGTTCGTCGAGAGGCGACGCGCAGATTGTTTGCTCTCGCTGAAGATACTTGTGAAGTCGACGGACAAGATATAGACTGAAAATCACAAGGATCGCATAATTAATATTCGGAACTTGGTCAGCAATTTTTTATAGGACATTTTTTGGCTTTAGGTCTGTACTAATAAGTATACGAAATACTAATAAGGTTCAAATGAGGAAATCTGTAGACGCACCAAAATTACCGACAGTCCAGCGGATTACCAAATTACAATGGCCATTGCGCAAAGAATAGTGGCTAGGGTAGATAGACCTGATGAATCAAGGTTCAATTGTAAAAAAAACTAAATAAAAAAATAACTATGTGAAAGCTGTGAATAAAAGTATGTGCAAGCACCATGTGAATCTAGACAGCAATTTGTTCATTACATGAACACCTTTGGCACCGTAATTCTGGGTTTCATTAACGCCACCGAGGTGTAGCAGCAGATATTGGCTCCGTAGATTTATGGCCTCAATAGAATTTATCGACAAACACGCTGGGATTGGCCGAGCATTGACTCCAAACTCCAGACTGATAGGGTATACAACTCTATGTGATATAAAATAAATACTACGGGACATCTTACACCCGGTTTCTGACCCCAAATAAGCAATCTTGTGACATGGCTGCCGGAGACTGATATACTACATATACATATTTTTAAATACCTACATATACTTACATAGATAACATCCAGACAGAGCAAGCTTCTATGTTCATCACAGAAATGCTTGCCCTGGATGGGAATCGAACCCACGCTTCTTTTGACAAGGAGTCAGAGTCACTAACCACTGGGCAACTGAGTCAGTCAATATAATACTTACCTAAGTTCGTATAGGTCGGGTGCCTAGCCCTGGGGTAAGAGTTTCTAAGTCGCCTAAAGGCCTCGAACATGGCTAAACGGTTGAAATAACTGGGATCCACAACTAAACGTGTCATCTAAGCTACAGTAGCGCTCCGAAGAGCTCCGAAGAGAGCTCTCGCAAAGAAACATCACCAAAATAAATAACGCTATGCTATAATAAAATATAATCAACCGTACTTATGCTGTCTTCAATTAAAAAATAATTTTACAACATAAATGCAGCACAAAAGCCAGTGCACAAGTTCAGTAGGTAGTTAACTTTACGGAGACTCTAATTGGGTTTTTAAAAACTAAATATAAAATAAAAGACGGATTATACGTCTGGACAGACTTGAATGTCCAATCTAATTGAGTCAAAATCTTATAATTAATTCCTAGGCGAACGCTTATCTAACTTATTCTAATACCGGGAACTATGGTCACGCCACCCAGAGCTGCCTGCCTCAGCATTTAGGCTCGGAAAGATACAAACCGCGGAGCAGGGCTAGCTGGTGACATAACTCCTCCCTCATTAAGAGCGAAATTATCCGAAACAGGATTTGATGTGGGATTATTTCGCAAACACATTTTTAACCTAAATTTAAATGCTATATATCCGAGAATACTTATAGGTAAGATTATATAAAGCAAGAGAGTTGCAAGGCTAACGCTTTTTACGTCAATCACACTGATGTCTGTTTCACTTTCCGCACTTTCCTGGTTTTTCACTTTCAAAAGATTTGCTAACTGTGTAACGTCGTCGAATTTAATGTGTTTGATGTCCAAAGTGTCGTTGAAGAGTACTTTGGAGGCTTGGACCCGTGGAAGTTCCACTAAAGGAACTAATTTCTCGTAGACACTGCTGCCGTAGAAGCGACCGTAGTGGAGCCGGATATTTTCGAGGAAAACTACGCAATTTTCTTCAATATGGAGGACGTATGTGCCGCTTAAATACTTGTAAGATATATTATCTCCGCAAGTTTCGTTTAGGATAATCTCCTTTCTGGTATATACAATCCAATCATTGTACTTAATCCGTTGAACCTTGACATCTCCAACATCTACGGGAACGGCATAGCATTTTGTCTGCTCCGGCTGGAATTTCATCAATTGTTCTTCACAAGTCTCTTCTGAGTGTATCATGGTGTCTTCTTCATTACACAAGTACTGGTTGTCTCCGATGTCTTCGCAGGGGTGCGTGGCCGGTAGGTATTTCAGCCCTTTCACCATAAGGTATGGGAATTTAGGAATAATTGCCAGGGTTTTGTTAATTTCAGGGTCAAATATTGGAAGAGAATACAATTTATAGTAATTATATGTATTACCGTCAGTTAGAGGAACTTCTATGATGAACATTATCTGGTTTACTTTCATGTAAGATTTTACTGATACGAGTTTTTCTATTTTAACTAAATTATTGAAATTAGCTTTATAAATTAATTTTTCGTAATCATCTATATTTTCAAGTATATATAACAATTCAGTAGCATTTAAAATTGATTGATGTAGCACAGAAACTTTAGTCAATGCCAGCGTGGTTTCTATTTCCTGCAGCGTTATATAAATGGAGCGGAAATTTATACTGAATATGTTAAACATCATCAAAATTTGGTTAAAATGGATATTTTTATGTTCTACGTTAACAAATTTCTTGACGATTTCTTCGAAGTTTCGAAGTTTTTCATTTAATATTTCCGTATTGTTTTCCAAAGTTTCTGAGCTATTTACAAATGTATCTATGATTTTAGAAATCACAGTTATTTTCTTATCGGTTAATATCTGTTTGTCTTTTAATTGTGTAATTAGAGAATCATAGTGAATTGCGTCTTCATGATCTAAGTTTCCAGTTACAAGTTTAATTAGTGATCCCAATGGGTTTATGAGACCTCTCTTGATCCTTATGCTAGGTAATAATTGCGTTATCTTATCTATCGCTATACTACGTAAGTAATCTACTTGTTTCCTTATTCCTAAAAACTCTATAGAATATTGTTTGTTCTTATCTAATAAGTCACTAAACTCCTTATACTTATACAAATTAAATTCTAAGGTCGTTTCTATTTGACCTAAATCTAACACTTTGATAATGGTCCACTTATCTTCTTGCTTGAATGCCTGTCCTATTTTCACTGGGAGTAACCCTGGGTTTTGCTCAATTCGGTGCAGTTGAAGGCCCTGGCTGTGGACTATTAGGGTCAGCCCTAGGACGCAGCACCTGTGGAGGGCGTTTAACGTTTTTAATAGGCACCTTGGTTGGCCTACTCCCTATAACTGCGGGGACTATGCCGCGCTCTGCTTTATCTAATACTGTCGCTTTTTCATACCTAGGCTTATCTTTACTTTTCCTAATGTTAATGTCTTTAGCGAAAATTACTTGGTCCTTTTCCAAGTCTGGCTCTTTTTCTCCACCCTTTACTTTCCTAACGTCTTCCTTGTGCTTTTGCAGTTTCTCAGATATGTAATTATATAAGTATTTAGTTCGTTTGGCATGATCGTTAAGGAGTTGCTGTGTGTAGGTTTTATCAAAGTTTGCATTAAATGCGTGATTCGAGTCTGTATGTCCGAAAACTACTTCAAATGGTGTTAATTCTGTGGCCGAATGAATGGTGTTATTGTATGCCATGATGCAGTAAGTCATAACGGACGCTGCATCGGTGCATTTTTGTTCATATCTGGCCAATCTGTATAATTCTATAATAGTAGAGTGGAATCGTTCCACTATTCCTGTCGAGTTGGGGTTGTTAGGGGTGGTAATATGTAACTGAATTTTGTACATTGCTGTCATTTCCCTAATCATTTCATTATTGAATTCTGTACCTGGGTCACAACTGATTTTACACGGGATTCCGTACATTGAGAAGTATTTTATAAGTGCTCTAACTACCTCGCCTGTAGACCTATTGCTAATTTCTATCGCTTGGCCCAGTTTACTAAATGCGTCTACTATTGTTAAGTAGTGTCTGCTTTCGATGCTGAAAATATCCATAAATACTTCCTGAAATGGCGCATTTTGTGTTTGCGTTAATTGGAGAGTTGGTTTGATAGGTTTCCGGTCATACTTCATTCTCTGACATACTTCGCATCCATTAATTACTGCAGATATAACTTCTTGCATGTTTTGCCAAAAATAAATTCGTTTTATCCTCGTCATTGTTTCCTTAATGCCTCTGTGACAAGTTTTGCCATCGTGATACTTCAAGATTATAGCCTTTTGTTCCCCTTCATCTTCCACATACACAACTCGCTTTGTACATTCTTGCATCTTTATTGTACCTTTCTTAAATAATTTTACTATCACGTTTCCAAATTCTTTCCTATGTTGTTCATTCTCAAAGTATATGAAGTATTTAATTTTCGGTCTAATATATTCCTTCAAAAATTGTTTGATGCGTTCTTCGTTATCGATTGGGAGGAAAACTTCTAAAACTTTTTGTTTGTCGCGGGAAAAGTCTTTTACCTGAATATCATTTTTAAACCACTGGTATACTATGATCTGATTCGGTTTAGTATCTATTGCTTCATCTAATATAGGTATCCCTACTGAGTCGTTTTCTGCATTCGAATGTACTGTTCCTTGGTCTGAGCTGCAATCGTCAGGTCTAATGGGGTATTCTACTTCGGAAGAGGGTTCTAATATCTGTTCAGGGTCGGCATTAGTCGTGGGCGGATCTGAGCTCAAAGATATAGTCTCGTCAGAGTCAGATAAAGTGATTGTGCTGGATGAATGTCTGTTTTGTCTCCTTTTAGCCAGTTTTTCTACCCTTTCGTCTAGTTCTTTGTCGATTTGTACTTTCATGGACACGTCCCCGTCTTCAGAGTCTAAGGCGTTGATTTTAATGCGCGATAGAGCGTCTGCGTTGGTATTCTGTTTCCCGTTTTTATATATTACGTCATAGTCATACTCTTGTAGTCGTAATCCCCATCGAGTCAACTTACTGTTCGGTTCTTTCAAATTTTGGATCCATCTCAAGGGCGCGTGGTCAGTGTAGATAGTGAATTTACGTCCGTAGAGGTAAGGCCGGAAGTGTTTGACTGCCCAAATTATGGCTAGTAGTTCACGCTCTATTGTACTATATCTGCTCTCCGTGTCGCTAAGTGTCCTACTCGTGTACGCGACGGGTTTGTCGTTACCTAAGGGACCTTGGGACAGAACAGCCCCTATGGCTACGTTACTGGCATCTGTCGTCAAGACAAAAGTTTTCTCGAAATCGGGATATTGCAGTATGGGAGCGTTAGTCAGTAATTCCTTACATTTTTCGAATGCGTCAATGAACTTTTGATCGATTATGATCCTATTTCGTTTCTTTAGGCATGCAGTCAGAGGTTGCGTCACTTTAGCAAAGTCTTTAATGAATCGTCGGTAGTAGCCTACCAATCCTAAGAAACTTCTTATCTCGGTAGTAGTCTTTGGCAAGGGGTAGTTAAGTACTGCGTCAATTTTGTCACTATTGGGTTTTAGTCCATCTTTCGTAATGGTGTGTCCTAAGTAAAGGACTTCTTTTCTCAAAAACTCCGACTTATCCAGCTGTATCTTTAAGTTCGTCTGTCGAAGTCTGTCAAATACGGTCCTAAGTTTTTCTATGTGCTCTTGGAGGCTATTTGAGAAAATTATGACGTCATCAAGATAGACAAGGCAATGTATGCCTTGCAGGCCCCGTAGGATGTTATCCATTTTTTTTTTTTTTTTTTTTATTTCTTCTCCATCTATTCCCCTGGTGTATATATATTTCAGGGTCTTTTTATAATAATTGTTTAAATTTTTACTACAAACATTATGTCTCAGTGTTACAAATGGTCAAGTTACAATTTTCAGTCCAATTTTAATTTAATACATTAGTATTTTTATCTTAATTTTTAATAAAATAAAATATGTCAATAGTTCCTAACTTCAAATTAATTTCATAGTTTATTTTTACATTTATACTTAAGAATCAATCTTCGTCTAGAATCATAAATATATATATAAATATATATGGATATTTATACAGTACAAATATAAATAAATTAGCGTGTGTCAGTCATTCATGAGAAATAATTATCGAGTGTATAATCGTCCTATGTGCATACTTATGGGCCGAAAGGGATGTTTTAGTTTTTTTTTTTTTTTTTTTTTTTTTTTTTTTTTTTTTTTTTTTTTTTTTTTTTTTTTTTTTAGCACAAACTTCCGTCCAGTTATAACTAATGTATTGTATATATACTTTTACATTTACTTTCCAAAGAGCAGTTTTATTGATATTACCTATATTGTCAAATATAGAAATTCAATTTTATTTATGTATCTATTTATTTCTTTGTATAACTTTTTTAGCAATTTTAACACAATACTCTAAAAATTCGGTTCTTATATTTTCATCCATCATTATCTTACGTAAATTTTCTTTGACTATATTTTCTCCGATAAGTTGTTCTATCTCGAACCTTTCTCTAGAGAATACAGGACATTCCGTTAATATATGGACAATGCTTTCGGTTTTATCCGGTTCGCAGGTACACGATGGATTATCCTTACACTTGAAGCGATACAAGTATTCGGAGAATCCACCGTGCCCCGTCATAACCTGCGTCAATACGCCCGTTGGTGCAACCCGCCTCACAAGGTTGTAGGCCGCAACAGCGTCCGGCAAAAACAGTTTGGTGACGCCACCAGTACTCCCTTCTGTATATCTCCGATTCCATTCGTCAAGCGTTCCGATTCGAATTTGTCGCTTGACGAATGAAATCGGACACAAGTCGTAGTGCGGTTTCGTTTTGCACCTCAAAGCTGCGTCCTTGGCCAACTGGTCCGCTCTCTCATTCCCCTCGAGCCCCGCGTGGGCTTTGATCCAATAAAGCTCAACCGTTTTGTTCCTTTTGCTGCATTCTATTAGATCCTCGCGGATTTTGGTCGCGAGGGGATGGAGAGAGTGGTTATTGACGATTGTTTCCAAGGAAGATCTAGAGTCGCTGTAGATACCAAAACTGTTCTCGGACCTCTTCAGCACTTCACTGGTCGCCTTGCAAATAGCCAGCATTTCGGCCTGAAAGACGGTGCAGTAGGACGGCAGCAACATTTTCAGGCTTTTGATTTCGGCGGCATCACTCCACAGAGACAGCGCCGCTCCAACCTTGCCTTCAATTTTACTACCGTCCGTGAACATCCTTACTGCTTGTGTGTTGTGCGCGTTCACCTCTTCTTCATCTTCCAGGCATTTGAAATTCAGGCGTATGTGATTCGCCGGGTGTGGCGTGTCGCCGAAGGCTGTCGGCCGCTCGATCTCCCTATCCCCAAAAGCTGGCCGAGGTACCCCCCTCTTAGCCTCATACAGGGCGGCTGCCTCTTGTATTCTAAGATCGAGGGGGAGCAACCTAGACAGTATCAGCGCCGAATTCAGGGAGACCGTGCGATATGCTTTGCACAATTTTTGTGCAAAGCCTCTTTGGACAGCGTTCAGCTGTTTTTGCACGCCAACCTTTTTAGAAGCGTCTGCCCACACGCTTGCTGCATACATTACCACGGGCTCTATCACTGCGGTGTAGATGGTCCGGATAATCTCCGGGTGGAGGCCCCAGCTGATCTTGGCGGCTCTGGATAGATGCTTGTATATGTTCAATGCTTTTCTGCACACATTGGCTACGTGTGTGTTGAATGTCAACTTATCATCTATCCAGAGCCCCAAGAGTTTGATCTCGTGTGTCATGCTTATGTCGACTCCCCCCATGCTCAGCAGAGGGGTGTCAAACCTAAGCTTTCTTGTTATGACCATCGCGTTTGTCTTGTGTGGTGCAAACTTCAGCTTATTTTTGACCCCCCACCGCCGCACATAGTCGAGTGCTTCATTGGCACAACGTTGGACTTCCGTCGCCGTATCCCCATCCACCAGCAGGACGATATCATCTGCGAACGCTTGGCAATAGAACCCGCGACGTTGGAGCTCCTGCAGGAGCGGATCGAGGAGGAGATTCCAGAAGATCGGGCCGCCAACGGAACCTTGTACGCAGCCCTTTGAAGTATCTTTTGTCACCTCCTCACCCGCGTACCTCACCGTCACCCTTCTACCCTGAAGGTAGCTATCAATAACCCTTCGCACATTTACCGGGCATTCTTCCTCCGCCAACCTCACCCTTATGGCCGGCCACCAAGCGCCATCGAAGGCTCCCTCTATGTCCAGGGATATGAGCGTCATGAGCTTTTTCTCGTTTAGCTTCTCTCGTATTCGCTTAATAAGGGCATAGAGGGAGTCCTCAGTGCTCCGCTGGGGCATGAAGCCATATTGATGGGTGCTGAGTCTGGGGACTATGTACCACTTTATTCGGGCAATAATCATCTTCTCCAGAATCTTTCCCATCACTGGCAACAGACCAATTGGTCTGTACGATTTTGGCTCTGTATAACTTGCCCTCCCTGGTTTTCGCAAGATTACTACAGTCGCTTCCTTCCAACGAGTGGGGAAGCAACCCAGTTCCAAACATTTGTTTGCCAGTGATAGGAAGGTCCCCGGGGCTCGGTATATTGCACGTTTGCAAATGTCCGCCGTGAGGCCATCTGCGCCGGGGGCTTTTTTAGGATTTAACGACTCGACGGCAGCCACAAGCTCTGCAGAGGTAAACGGGGGATCATGGTTTTCATCATGACCCTCTGCATTTACTTGTTCAGCTTGGATTCTGATATGCTCATGGTCTGCATTGTCCTCTTCTTTTCTATCTTCTGGGTAGAAGGTAGACGCGAGTAACTCAGCAGATTCTTTTGGGTCGAGAGTACGTCCGCCGTGAACAAGTGGGACGTCTTCCTCTCTTTTGTTTGTCCTAGTCATTACCCTATAAATCCCTTCCCAAAGTCCCTCCCTATCCTGCCTCTCACAGAACTTCTTCCAGCTATTTATCTGCGCTGCTTTAATTTCTTGCTCGTATTTTTCTTTTGCTTGCAAATACTCCTCGACGACTTTAGCCCTGCGGACCGGCGCTGCACATCGGATTCTGCGTCTCCGGGTAGCGACCTCCTTCTTCAAGACGGCGAGCTCATCAGACCACCAAGGTATGTTAATTTGAATTTTATGTTTTAGCTTTGACATGCTGTTATTACTTGCTTCTATTATTATATTCATGTATATGTTTATTTTATCTTCCAATTCTGATTTGTCCACTATTTTATCTATTTCCAAGCTGTTTATTTTATTTTCTTGTAGCAAACGGTCAATTTCTTCATAAAATTGGTGCCAGTTTGCTTTCTTGCTATTATAAATTCTGGTAGTTCTACTAATATTCATGCCTTTAGCTCTTTTTATTCTAATTTTGAAGAGAATGGTATTGTGGTCTGAACTTGTCAGTCCTTCTTCTACTTCCCAGTCTTCCACCAGGTTCAGCATATCCGACGTACAGGCCGTTACGTCCACAAAACTGCTAAATATTTGTCCCCCTCTTACCGTGTAGAAGGTTGGGACGGTGCCGACGTTGAGTACCTGCAAGCCCAAGTCTTCCATTGTCCCCGCCATCTCCTCACCCCGCCCGTCCACAATCGGGCTACCCCACCAGGTGCTTTTGGCATTTGCATCTCCTCCGATGATAATGAATTTGCCAAAGTGACTTTTTATCTTGCTCAACTGCTCCAGGTATGGCCCGATAGGCTTGGGTTCAGGTTCAAAATAATACGAGACGACGAGAATTGCCCATGCACTGGTTCTGATCTTTACCACCACCACATTGGGGTTGGTAAAGCCAGGACACTGTATGATGTCCAGATCGTGATCGAAGACGGCAATTGCCGCTTTGACCGGTCCATCACCAGATGCCGTGTTTTGGTAGACTCTCACGCCTGCATAATCCCTCATCCTCCCCAGTGCCCCTATATAGGGCTCCTGGAGCAGTGCAAAGGCCATGCCCCTGGATCGTGCTTCCAACATAAGCTCTTCTGTTGCTTTTTTGCATCTTTGAAGGTTCGCCTGTGCTACCAAGTATGGCTTCGCACTGTTTGGAGCAGGATTTCTACCCGGGACCACTTCAGCAATATGCTACAGTGGCGCGGGCCAGCGCGTCCCATTTTTTCCTAATGGGGCATTCTGAGCTGAATGCATTATGATCCGCTCTATCCATCTTCGCATTCAGACAGTTACAGCACGTCGGGGGCGCACCCGCAAGCCACTCCGAACAATCCGTTTTCATATGAGGGCCTCCACAGTGGCTACATTTCTCCAGCGTTTCTTTACAGAAACGCCGGCCATGCCCGTAGCCGAGGCAGAGCGAGCACTGTACCAGTGGCGAGTGATCACCCACTCTAACTCGCTGCAGGTCAATGTGCACGGCCTCGGCCGCGACCATGCGTTGCCACAGTTTGGGTGAGACCCTCACCACGATGTGACTGGTATGCGGGTTCCTAGTGCGTTTCTTGTACGCTATTTCTAGCCTATCTTCGTCTTTACTAAGATCTTTGAAGATAGTCTGGTTTTGGTTGCGCAGCGCCTTTAGCACATCTTCGTCGCTGTTGTATTGCAACACGTCTCTTAGGAGGACAAGCGGATCCTTATTCTTTATATCCTCAACATTCAGTTTTCCTTCTCTACTAATTCGATCCTTAACCTTCTGCTTTTCTTCCTCCGTCCGACATCCAACAACCACTTTTCTATCTTTTACTTTTCTGATCCTCTCTATTTGCACCCCTCCTTCTTTTGCATTCACTACGTTTCTAATCATCCCGAGAACCTGTTCTCCGGTCTCGGATTCGTCCTTAGCAGTGACTATCACCGAGTGTAGTGTCGTTGGGACCGGCAGGTGCACTCTGGTGTTCGCCGCCGCCACACTAGCATAAGTTTTTCTATCCAGAGTTTCCCGTAGTGATTCCATTTTCTGATTATTTTCATCAATTAGTTTTGCGTGCCTTTCGAGGATTATTTCCAAATCTTTGATTTCTTTTCCTCTTTCTTTCTCTTTTCCTTCCTCTTTACTATTCTTTCTATTTCTTGTACCAGGTGCGGCTGCCTCTTCCTTCATCAGCTGATACATCCTTTCCACTGCCAAAATGATACTTGCCTTGAGCTCTGCCTTCATGTTGCGAGCTTCCTTTAAGTGACCTTTCGCTTTCAAAAGCCAGCTCCAGCACTCAGTCACTCTGTCCGCGGGCTTTGATGCATCAGCTGCTCCTGGCGCTCCTCCTGCAGACTCAATGGACTCCCCTTGAGCTGTTGGTTTTGCTGCCGGGAGTGTGAGGTTCTGCTTTGAAGGCCCCTGTTTTGGTGGTGAGAGTGTGTACGCTACGGGGACGGTTGATTTAGAAACAGCCACACCATTTTCCCACTCTCCGATGCTTTTTCTCACATTGGGAGCTTGCGTCTGGTTTGAAGAAGAAAGTCCTGCCCTCCCTGTCGCGGTGGGTGATGCGGAAGGGCTCTTTTCAACCATTTTCTTCAGTGGTGACCGGGAGACAAACATTGTTCTAAGGTGTGAGCTACAGCTTCTAGTCTACAGTCAATTCTATGACGACGTGTATAGAGCGTCAGTCGGTATATTAATTGTAATTATTGTAATAAGAATACTAATTAACTATGGGCAGACTTGCTATATTCTACCTAGTACGTAATGTATTGTTTCGAAACAATTCGTCAATAATGTAGATATTAATAAATATAGGTACTTAAAATATAATAATGGACTGATTCCTAAAAAGTAGTCTTGGTTACGTCAAAACGTCCGTCAAAAACCGGGATTTCGTACACCAATAACTTTAGGCACTATTGACATTTACAGAGTACGACTTATTGTGACAAGGTCCTTTGTTCTAATTTCAACCATGAGCGTAGTGTGGTTCTAAAAAAAAATTATAAGTCCTAAACTTATCGCCAGAAAATTTTGAAATTTTGCCAGTATATAGTTTTATAATCACACTATTTTTTAAGATATAATAAAATATATGTCATCGATCACTTTAAAAATAATAAATTATTTTAAATGCATTAATTTTATAAATTAGGTAGGTCCACGAGTTTTGCACTTTTTTGAATTATGAAAATTATTCCGGGCTCTTCGATTGATTCCTCGTCGATTGGCATCAGCAGAAGTTGTCCAGCACGTCCAGAAGTGGGACCACGTGGCCACGTGGTTTCGACTTTTTGGCTTTTATTTCTGCCCCCTTTGGCAGAAAAAATCCGATTTGTGTCTTGGTCGATGGGGGACTTGAATACCCTTCCTCACGCACCATAAAAATGGCAGGTCGTCGATCTCAATCGAGCAGCGTTTGGCAATTTAATTTTTCCAAAATTCCACTTTTGCACTGTTTTTTCAATTGTACTTCGGGGTTTTCACTATTTGAAAAACTTTTTTCACTTATGGATGCGTCTCACCCAGGCGCAAATTTTGATGTATCACACACTGCAATCCGTGGACTTTTGCCAACTTTTGAATTTTATTACGTGGAGCGACACGTTTGTGCTGCCTCAGACGTACCTTACGGTTATGTATATATGTATGTTATCCATTGCTCTTTGGAAGGTAGCAGGTCCTGTTTTTAATCCGAAGGGCATCCTGAGAAATTCATAATGGCCGAATTGTGTGCTGAAGGCGGTCTTTTCTCTGTCCTCTTTATTTACCTCAATTTGGTGGAACCCGGATGCTAAATCGAGTGTACTAAAGTAATTGCATTTGCCTAATTTGTCAAAGATGTCATTAATATTTGGGAGAGGGTATTTGTCGTCATGAGTAATGTCGTTAAGTCGTCTGTAGTCTATTACCATTCTATATTTCACTTCTCCTGATGCATCCATTTTCTTAGGAACGATGTGCACAGGAGCGCTCCATGGAGAGTGAGATTCCTGTATCACGTTATCTTTCAAAAGTTTTTCTACTTGACTTTTTATTTCAGCTGTTTGTGCGGGTGGTTGTCTATAGGGCTTTAAATATATTGGGTCTTCGTTTTTCGTTCTAATACAGTGTTTCACCTGATTTGAGAACGTTAGGGGCATCTGATCGCAATAAAATATGTCCTTATACTCTCTACACAACTCACTTACTGCCTTTCGTTCTTCCTCATTCATGTGTTCTAACCGTAATTTAGAAAGGTTTTGTTCTAATAATGTATCTACTTCTATATCTTTCATGCTATTCATGCAGTTTACCTCACATACTTCATCTCTTTCAAACTCTATCACCTTAAACGGTCTCGTCACTGTCATGATTTTATCCACATCTAAGCAATTTTGTACCACCGTTGTTGCGTAACCATTCTCACATTTAACTAAAGCTGTCGGCATTCTGACACCTTCACAAAATTCCGTATAAGACAAAATTGCTTCTCCCGTATGTAAGTCTGTCGGTAATTTAACGCGAACTTCTGAGCGTGATGGTATAATGACGTCGTAGTTGGTTTTACTATGTATTATAGGGATGGTAGTCGTGTTCGTTTTTAGAATATATCGCTTTAGGTCAATTAGCGCGCCTATTTGTCTGAGCAAGTCGTCTCCTATAACACCGTCATACCTGGGGTCTACGTCATAAAGATAAAATTTATGGTGCTCATTGGCCTTGAACGTTGGTGGCAACCATATGTTTATGACCTCAGAATGAGAGCTAGCCGCGTGCGTGCTGATCACTTTAAAAGGTTCGTGAGCTATAGCATGAGGAAAGTATTCATATGCTTTGCGAGGGCTTATAAAAGATCTCATGCTTCCTGTGTCTATCATAAATTTAGCGTTTAGTTCTGGTATGTGTATATAGGGGAGTTTTAGATTAGGGTCACAATTGACCTCTATCACTTCCCTTGGTTGCTCATGGTGCGCATGTGAAAATTTTGCATCTCCTCTGAAGGAGGAGAGTTTGCCGAAACGTCATTTGTTTCGCCATCCTCTACCTGCATTTCCTGTTGTTCTAGCACATCATTTTCCGAATTATAGAAAGGGTCGTACTCGTATTCGTTATGATAGGCCTGTTCGTACAAGTCGTGTTGAGGTTCATAAAATTCCAATTCATTGAGCCTAAAGCCTTGTCTCAATGGTGGTGCAGTGCGCATAGAAACGTCTTGGTCTCCAAGCGGTGGGTTATTTGATTGTAAGTTTGGCCGGTACCCGAACTGGGTAGGTCCAGGGTAAGACGGGCGCATTCCGAATTGTTGGGGTCGCATTCCGAACTGTTGGGGGTACATGTTACCGGAAGGCCTGATACCAAAATTAAATGGTTGCGAATTTAGGCTGGGTCGCTGTGGGCTTACTCCAAATGGAGGGCGCACGCCGAATTGCTGGGGTTGGAACCCTAGCTGTGGCCTATAGCCAAAAGTCTGGGGTGGTCTAAAACCAAAATTTTGTTGTGGCCTATTTGTTGTGGTATGTTGGCCATGCGGAATGCCAAATTTAAATTGTGGCGGCGCTAAAGGGGCATTGTTTCCGAATTTAAAGGCAGGTGGGGCTACTGTTTGTTGTACTATCTGTGGTCGGCTATTAATGAGTTTGCTACGCATGGTGTACTGTTCATGGAAGTTGACTTCTTCCATCACAGTACTCAGGGCTTCTTCTAAAGTTCCTGGGACTTTCAACCTTACTATCCGCACCATGTGTTCTGGTAAGTTATATAGAAACACATTGAGTGACATGTTATTATAAATGGTAATTTTGCTTCGTTTCAGGTTTGCGTCGGGGATGGTGTTAACCTTGGAAATTAAAGTTGACCTAACCGACTGAATTCTGTTACAAAAATCTAAATAAGACTCCCCGTTTTTGATTTTTAATGATTCTAATTCAATTGCTATGCAGTCTTCACTGCGCGGATCTCCGAAATGCTGTTGTAGCAGTTCCTTGAAATCGCCCCATGACGTAATGTCTTCGCGTTCGCTGATAAGGGCCGCCGCATTGTCTACTAATTTTCCCATAATTGTATGCATTATGTATATATTCTGTTCATAATTGCCAGCATAATGTGCAATCACGTACTCGCATTGTCGGATGAAAAAGCTCAAATGTCTCTTATCCCCACCGAAAAGCGGTATTAATTTTATCATCTCCGAAGGCACTAAATTAACAGTTTGTCTGTTTTCAGTAGCCATTTTAACTTATTTATTAAATAACTATTTCACTTAAATTATCTAATTACACTTTACCTATCATAAAATAATTATGTCTAATGTTTAACACTATTTTTAAATTGAATTAAATAATTCACTAGTTTTCACTTATTTCCACTTATAATTTATATTTTTCTACATTAAATGCTGATTTCCGCAGATTTTTACACGTTAACCAGACAATGTTAAAGAGAGAAATTTCCTATCTCTAGTTAACTCTGACAATTAGTATGACGATAGAATGGGAAGGAGGTGAAAAAGCTTACTCACCAGCCAGCCAACGCCATCGCCAATTGCTCCACCAGTTGAACAAATTTATTTGATTCACGGGATCGCCGAAGAACGCCGGATGTTCGCGGAAACGGGTAAAATTAACGCACTATTTCCACGAGAAAAGCCGGGCGCTACTATACAGCGATCCTGTCCGCAGCGCCAGTTAACTTTACGGAGACTCTAATTGGGTTTTTAAAAACTAAATATAAAATAAAAGACGGATTATACGTCTGGACAGACTTGAATGTCCAATCTAATTGAGTCAAAATCTTATAATTAATTCCTAGGCGAACGCTTATCTAACTTATTCTAATACCGGGAACTATGGTCACGCCACCCAGAGCTGCCTGCCTCAGCATTTAGGCTCGGAAAGATACAAACCGCGGAGCAGGGCTAGCTGGTGACATAACTAGGTACTTATCGTACTAAGTTTCTTATTTATTTTTCTAATTATGATACATAGTTCAAATTCTTTGTTTATAAATATTATTATGGCATAAAATCATGTCTCAAAACCCTTGCAGATTTCGTAAGCCGCGACTGCACTAGCAGCATAAATATCGTCAATCTTGCCAGTACTAGAATCACAATCTAAATTGCTCCGCTAACTTCCCATAGAGACCTACATTAAATCGATCCTTCATCCTCATCTGGTTTAATTTAACTAGTTTCGGGCGGATTACGAGCGTTACGGCGTACTTTGGATTAAACTTAAATCAAATATCGCCAGGACTCGAGTTGCGAAGAGATGGGAACGTCAACAATGGACGGCTGCTTCGTACAGATTTCGAGCTATCGTGTTCACTGTTCACGCGGGATGTTTGCTGCGAAGATTGGAATTTTACTGTGTACTTAGATGATTTTTGAAGTTTAAAACATATTAGATGTAATTTCCAAAGTGCTCAATAAGATCTTTCATTTCACTGTTATACTCCATCCCCCATCAGGTGTAACACCATTCCCTCTTCCCTCTCACAAAAAAACGTTATAAAGGTGGGCATACACGATGCGATGATTTGATCAAATTTTCGCTTCATGCCAACTGGGAGCTCATTCAGTTAATTCAAAGGTAGGAATTGGTAGTTAACGATTTGTACTACTACCTGAAACTGGGCGCACAGAACGCGATGATCGCATCAATTCATCAGATCAGTTCAGTGGAGGCCAAATATAGGTAGTTAACTATAGCTGGTTAGTAGTTATTGAGGACCTTTGAATTAATTGAATGAGCTCCCAGTTGGAATGAAGCGAAAATTTGATCAAATCATCGCATCGTGTATGCCCACCTTAAGTTTTCACGTCAAACAATCGGCCAAGTGCGAGTCAGATTCGCGCACGAATGGTTCCATACCGTATGGAAGCCCTCCTTAATATATTTTATTTTAATTTAATTATTTATTTTTGAAAATATATACTACCTTAATATTCTATGAATATTTCAAGCATCTTCATGTTGCCGTTTTTAATATCGAGCAAAAAAATCACGTCACTTGTATGTACATATCATTTATATTTATAACTTAAAAAAAAAACATTGGAATATCTATTTTAAAAGTGAATATTTAATTAAATGCTTTGTGAATATTTCAAGCATCTACCTGTCAACGTTATTAATATCGAGCAAAAAACGGCAAAAAAATAACGTTTGTCGTATGGGAGCCCCCCTTTAAATATTTATTTTATTCCGTTCTTTAGTATTTGTTGTTATAGCGGCATCAGAAATACATCAATATACATCATCTGTGAAAATTTCAACAGTCTAGCTATCACGGTTCTTGAGATACAGCCTGGTGATAGACAGACGGAGTCTTAGTAACAGGGTCCCGTTTTTACCCTTTGGGTACGGAACCCTAATAAAGCAGGTCGGCTAAAAACATAAATACACAGTATTCACGTGAAAGCGCTGCATCTGTCATCTAAGGCTTACTCCGGACGTAATGCTGGCACGTTCTCACAGATAAACCGGATAACTGGCCTTCGTGCATGCATTTAGAACCGGATATTAGAGGCGTGTGCTACACTCGACTAAAATGAAAGTACTATAATTATGTCAACTAGATTACTACATGCTTAAACTAATATATAGGTACATTACTACATAGTATAAAACAAAGTCACTTCCCGCTGTCTGTCCCCAATTCCCCATGTATGCTTTTATCTTTAAAACTACGTAACGGATTTTGATGCGTTTTTTTAATAGATAGTGATTTAAGAGGAATGTTTACTACATTACTTAGCTTCTGTAATTATTTTTTTAACTGGAGTAAAATTGGGTTATTGACATTGGATAACTTTGCCTAGGTGTATGTATACATAACCGGATATAGCATAGCTCTGTGCTACATTAGACAAAAATGAAAATGGTAAAGTTAATAACAAAGATATACATAATGTTGTGAAAAGAAATAAATAAGATATTGACTATATTACTAGTTTTAATATACATACTTGTATTTACAAAATGATTGTAACCATGTCAGTCACAGAGAGCGAAGAAATAGTGAGAAGAGAGAAATTATATTGCTTTGCCTTATAAATTGGACCTTTTTTCCCCGAGATTGATCATTGAGAATTTCATTACTCTAGGATAAGGAGTGCTACCAAGAGTACGAGAGAAATTTTTGTAGACAAACATTGCAACAACTCCGCAATATCTGACAACATGATTCATGTAGAGCTTGAAATAGAGCTTATTTCTCTAGGAATTTACGGTAAGTTAGACCTGTTTATATAGGTATATATAAGTAGCAGTTAGCTATATATTTTTTATCTGTCAATTCCAGAAGTTTCCTGTTCGTTTTGAAATATGTGCCGGTTGCGTTGGAAAGCTGTCACCGGCAGACATCGACCGGTCGCCAAACCGGTTAACCGGATTACAACAACGCTTTGTGGTTTCGACCGGGCGGGCCCGCGTCGCTAATATATGCGTGTATTCAAATTCAGAATTTATTCGTCGGGATTTATATGGGATGGGTATTAAACGAGTTTTCGCGTTGTCATTTTTCTGTTTTTAGTATTTTTTTGTAACAAACGGCAACAGAAATACGACATCTGTGAAAATTTCAACGTTCTAGCTATAACGGTTCATGAGGAGTCTGGAGGCAGACAGACACGTTTTTAGCATTTGTGTACGGACCCCTAAAAAGTATCGTAAAAAGCATACTTAGTGTAGTATACATAAACATCTCTACTGCAACCGAGCACTATTAGTAAAATAGTACACGCGACGAAAGCGAGTTTCATAAAGCTATGCATAAAATGAATGTTTTTAGGATTCCGTACCCATAGGGAAAAACGGGACCCTATTACTAAGACTTCGATGTCTGTCTGTCTGTCTGTCTGTCACCGGGCTGTATCTCATGAACCATGATAGCTAGGCAGCTGAAATTTTCACAGATGATGTATTTCTGTTTCTGTTATAACAACAAATAATAAAAACAAAAATAAAATAAATATTTAAGGGGGGCTCCCATACAACAAACCTGAATTTTTAGACGTTTTTCGCTCTATATTAATAATGGTAACAGGTAGATGCTTGAATTTTTCACAGAATATTTAGTTTTATATTCACTTCAATAATAAATAGTAAAATAAAAATTAAATAAATATTTAAGGGGGGCTCCCATACAGTACGGAACCCTCCATGCGCGAGTCCGACTCGTACTTGGCCGATTTTTATTTCTTTCAGTTACCAACGCAAATATTTGTTTCGCTTTGACAGCTCATCGCGCCCGTTTTAGTTAAACGTAACAAATTTATCGCTTCCACAAAACTCGGTTGAGCGTGGATTAAACTACAGAATAGTATCTTCCCGAACTATGTCAACTATAGGATAGTAAATTACTGAGTAAACCGCAAATCTGTCGAGTGTTTGTAGTGACCCGTAAACCCGAAGAAAGGTCCTTGCGAAAGCTTTCTGAACCGTAACTAAATTGGTGTGTCTTTGGATTTGAAATGTGCCCGCATCCGTGGCGCATGACACATTAAATAGATTCTATAAAATGTACCTATTTGCTTTGCTATTATCAGCTTATAACGTGCATTTAAAATGGAAAAGGAGAAAGTAAACTTGATGTCCTTTAATCTGTCTATCCAGCCTGTTCCACCCACTGCTGAGTACATATAGGCCTCCTCTCTTTCACGCCATTCTTTCCGGTCCTGCGCTAGCCTCATCCATTGCCTCTCCACACGATTGGTGTCGTTAGCTAAATTAAATTACTAGCTCCACCTCACCGGGGCAGTATCATAGCATGAAACAGTCACAGTATTATATAATCCTCTTAAATGTCACATTACAATTCATCAAGGGGAGTTTGCGTCGAAAACATTCGAGAACATTCGGGAACATTCTCGTATTTTCACGTACGTCGGGAAGTTTATCTGTCGCGACGAAGGGGATGAGAGAGACGAGACGAGTGATTTATTGGAGGTGGACAAGTGACGAGAGACGGAGACAAAATCTTGTAAGATTTAAGAGGTAGGAAGTCGGAAGTGTGCTTGATTTATGATCGTGAAACCATAACAAAGAAACGAGGTCCTTCCAGATTGGAGCCGCTTACAATACCGACAACAATGATGAGATAAAATTTATAAATAGAGAAAATTGTTGCTCAGCCTGAATTTTGAGTGCGATTTCTCAAAACAGGGGTAAACGATTTTAGTAATATTATGTTCAAAATTAGGTCAACCGATCTAAACTCAAATAAACTTTAAACAAATAATGGCAGACTTCTCACAATCTTTGTATTACAAAACAAAAACTTGGAAATCGTAAAAGAAAATAAATACTTTTTTAATATGCGTGTGCGACGAAAATTGCACTAAAATCTATAAAAAGTGAGTGTCGAATTGTCGATCTATTTTTTGAGATTAGAGCAGAACTTAACCTATGAAAGTGGTCGACTAGCAACAGTAAGAATACAGCCAAAGCCAAAGCTAACTTTCCTGAAGCTACAATTTTCATTCCCCTCCGCTGATCTAATGAGATTCCTCACCTAAGGCCCGTCATTTCCCCCCAGCATCGCAGATACCCGCTCCTAACTTACACCTACTAACTTTACTCGCGACGCATACTTACGAGTATGAATTTAATAAGGAACAAATTACCGCCATGGAACTACGATATGGCACACGACATCACACGAGTTCGTTAAGAACTAGTGCTTCGAGCCGTCTTCTTATTTGTAAGAATTCTTGAAGACGCTCATTCGTCCTACTTTATGGACGTCTTCCTCAGTTGTATGGTTATTCTTGATTAAATTAGTGTTCAAAGTTATGAGCAATTTGGAGTTTGGTTTGGCGTAAAAACTAGGGTATGCGGAATGGTAATTTGGCTACCGAAATAGTCATTATTATGACGTTGTAGATGTAGACTCCTTATTACTTGCTCGTTAATTGTTACTTTGTCCCTGAATATTAGCATTTCGGTTTCATATTTCATTTGTTAAATATCGGGTCAGCATTTTTACTTATTAACGAAGATTCGTTAAAAGGTAATTCAGAAAATAATTATTTAAAGATTTAAACAATTATTTTTCCTATCCAAATTTTTAGAACAAACTATCAATTTGAAGTCACCAGTCATATTTAACTACTACAATTTTATACTTAGCATAGTACTCCATAAGAATCAGCTGTGGATTATTTACTTTCCTAACGTCTAGATACTCCAATTGATTGTGTAAGCAAGATGCTAACGTAGTCGTATGTTATTCTGCTAGAACCGGCTTTCTGGTAGCAGTATGTAGACATAAGTTATCGTTAGTGCTCAGAACGTCTAGTTTCATTTGAATTTCAGTTGAATAGGAAGATATAGAACTATAAAGATGTAGACCCTACGTACCCATGTAACTTGATATTTTAGTGTACGTTTACTATCAGCAATTATGACTCTTGAAAATATTTGTTGAATGATATTGCGAGTATGCTTTATACAGTGATGCAATAAATTAAATTCTTGTTATAATACCAAGTTTCCTCGCTGACGAGAACATGTACCAACACATTATTAATTGATTTCTATACCGTTTGCAAGAGAATAGAAAGAAGAGAGATTAAATTTTTATAATTATTTGTTTACCATTCGCATTTTGCCATGTAAAATAAACTTTCACAGACTCTCTTTGTAAAAACAATATTAAATACGCCCAATACTAAGTTACGCCTATAAGTAAGTACGTATAGACCGGGTGGCTAGCCCTGGTGTCAGAGTTTTACGCCTATTACAATCTATAAAAATCTACACTAACCGTAGAAAGTTTACTTTTGTACGTTTTCCCCGGTTTACATATGGAACTATTTAAGAACCTACGGGAGTTCTCACAAAAACCTAGAATATATAAAAGAACATTTAAGAACCAAGACCTGCGGCAAAAGACACGTTAAAATCGATAGCTACTCCAAACAGATCTGAAAGAGAATCGCCTGAATAACGATAAAGCGAAGTACTGGAAATTATGTCAAGTGACCTGAATTTCACGTGTTGTTTTCTTTTAACACAGAGTGCTTGTTACATCGAAAAGTTGAAGCGGCCGGAATCCTTGGCTGTTCAAAGGGAGCCGCCAACCTGGCATCTTCATGACTTGCTAATCGCATGCAAAGCGTCTCCGAGGGTGTAAGCTTGTCAACAGTTCTTTTTACACGGCATTTTCTCTGAGGTCCTTCCATTGCGAGCGCACCGCTTATATTTCTCTCGAAAAATTCTGGGTTGTGATCGGAACTACAAGGTGTTTTGAATACAACGGACATATTCTAGAATATAATATTCATACTCATTTGATCAACGTTTACTATAGAACTACTTTTTGATTTTTTTTCTTCAATAAACAGCGTTTTATTTGCAAGTCAGTTCGAAATATAAATAAAACCTTTGAATAGTTTACCTCCTTGGTTGGCATGTTTCAGACTAAACATCATTCCATTTTCAAATTACACGACAGCAATGGATTTTCATACATTTTTAGCTGGCTACAAAACCCGCCAGCAATGCATTTTCATACACTTTTTGCCGGCCGCTGCTCGCATGTATTTGGCCACTACTGTAATGTTGATTTATCTCGAAGAAGGTTGTTAAAGTAATGTTCACATTTCCAAGCAAGTTTGAAGACATTTTTTTTATATTCTCATGATTGTTAGTCGCAGGACAGCCTGTTTTAATTTTTTTGTCGTATTTCAAACTTTATATATGGTAACGCATTTTTCAGAAATTTTAGGCAATTGCAGGGTTGTTCCCTCCTTCCTACCCTATCCTTAAATATTAGGGGACATCTTATCCTTAAATACTTCCATCGTTTAAAAAACATCCTGTATTTTCCAGCAACATATCTGAGTTATGAACGAAACTATATGACTTACGGGATATAATGTTTGATGGATACCTCTTTAGCCCGCCCGCTACTTTACATAGTGACAAAATATGATACTTAAGATACCTTACAAGATATACAGGTATTTCGGATGGAAGCGGTGAAGGTTTGATAGCAATTTAGATATTGCTAGGAGAAATTCGGGTTATTTGAAGCAAACGGGTCTTTAAATGAAACAAAATCGCCTGAAGGGATTTGTGGTAGGTAATCTAAAAACAAGTATTTATGTTCTAGGAGTGATTATATTGAGTGATACTGTTGATTTTGAGCGAGCTTTTAACAAACCATTCAATAGAAGTATTATTGTACTAATGGAATTGTAGATTAGGCCATTACTCTTGGTAGAGTTTACAACAAAAAAATACAACAATGCCTATTGAACTCTTCCTACTAATATTATAACCGCGAAAGTTTGTATGTATGGATTTTTGTTCTCTTTCACGCAAAAAGTACTGAACGGATTGAGATAAAACTTTGCAATAGTAATGCTTATACATCAGAATGACACTTAGGCTATAATTTTAAAAAGATATTGCGTGAAACGAAGTTCGCCGGGTCAGCTAGTTGTTTATAGATTTGTCCTTAAACTTACTGAAACAATTATAAACATAAGCTGTTAAGTACTAATGAAAAACAATACTGAACCAAACAAGAAAGCAAAAAGACCAGCGAAAGCTTTTTAAAGAGCTCTTTGAAAGGGCGTCGAAACACTCGAAACCTAGAGCTTTGCTCTTACAATGGGGAAACGAAAAATAGCACCGAAATAGCAGTTATCTCGCCATGCCAGATGGGCCAATCCGATTCCATCACGGCTGAGCAAAAAGTGGCAGAACGGAAGCGGGATGGATTAGCGGAAACCTTTCGCTGTTTAGAATCTCTTTAGGGAAATTTCATGCTGGTACATGTCAGATTAAGTGATGGTACAATTTATAAGGAGAGAAAAACAAGATGCACGAGATGCTGTAGGTAATCTTAATTATTATAAGCCATAGGACGGCCACTTGCTGGGCCTCTCTTATGGATTTCCAATAAGACCGATTGGCAGCAGTCAGCATCTAGCGTGATCCTGCGGTCTTTTTTTTCGGCAGATCTTCGTGGGCTGATTGTGCAGCCGATCGTATCGAGATGTTCCCGGTGCCGTCGTGTTTGCTCCGCCGCTTGCATTGGCGACGTATGCAGTTCGCAAACAATCGACTAACTAGGAGCGACTGCTGAGATTTGGATCTCTACATTTTGAGGTAACAGACAATCGAGAGAGAATGTTTTTGGCTGCTTTTTATTTATGTAGGTAATATTTTTAGCTAAGTATGTGTGTAGAGGTATAGATTAGCTTAGTTTGGGGTCAGCGACCGTGTGTAAAATGTCCCCTAATATGTTTATTTATTTATATCCAAGTTTCTAACTAGCAAGGCAGTTTTGTTTCGCTTAGCTCTCACAGATGTTGGATGTCGACCACAATTTGGTTGGGTCAACCAAATCCAACATCGAACATTACACTACAGACGTCTTTTCATCAATCTAGGTAGCAAAATCTAAAAAACCAGTTGTAAAAATATTCAATATAATAACAATTTATACTCGAGACTACAGCTACTCTTGTACTTTCAAACAAGCTTTCAAAGCTACGTTCCTTGTCGCATAACAGAGAGTATACAGAGAGTATAAGTATATACCACTCCTACCTCTACTACGCACGTACACCATCCATTCAAAACTTTATACGATTTCAGGCCGAAACCCAAACTAAAAAGCCCTTTAATCAAAACGCACGTACCAATCAGAAGCTCGCTAACTCCACAGCTGTATCGATCACAAAACCACGATTACGCAAACTAGAACAACAAACCACGAAATAATAGTTCCACTAACTGGCGTTAACGGGGCAAAAACACTATAAAATAAATACAACAGTATCCAAACGCGAGCGATGGTTGACAGTCAACTAACCCTGCAGTGTACTGTTAGGTGCAATCGATACGCGAACTCGGCGACCGGTTTTGCTTAAATATAAGCCTTTCCGAGAAGGCAGCTTTGATATTTTATACTTTATAGAGGAACATTGTTTTAAACGCAGCTGGTTGGTTACATGTGCTACGTACGCTACTGCTATAAGTGTGTAGTTTTGAAGAGTGCACAGACTTACAGAGGTATGCTTATCATTGTCTATACCTCTACCTCAGACCAAATATAAAAATCAAGACGGAACGTCGTGAACAGACAAGTGAGGCCGGTTTTTATACATGTGTGAGTGCGTCAGTGTCGACTGACGAGCCAAGGCATAGTTTCTTTGTACGTGTACATGTGTGTGTGTTGTGTCTGTACACGGCGAGGCATAGTTTTGCCGGCCTCACTTATTTGTTCACAATATTCTGTTTTGATTTTGTTATTTTGGTCTGAGACCTGAACAAAAGTTTTCTGAAAGTTTACTTACTTTTGGCGAAAAAATCAGCTGTTCCATGCATTTTGTAGAGAAGCCATGAGCTTTTTGTCAAGCCGTTTTTATTCCAAGATTTCGAAGGTGGTCCCATGGTACAAGTAGTTCATAATGATGAGCATATGACACCTCTGAAAGTCTTTGTACTTTGCAAAACAACATTCGTAGTTATTTAGATAGAGATATTTTCGCGCTTAATACAAAAATTTGGTTCATATGATTATCACGTTTCATTCATATAGAAAATAGCCACAATTAAACGAATCTCCTAAATATATCTAAAAAACAATGTTTTTCTTTATTTTCAATTGTAAACTTGTTCGTAAATATGATAAATAGAAAACACAAACTTGCAGTCTAGCTTGGGAACTTAAAAGCTATATAAACTTTGAACATTGTACTTTGAATATCATTTTATGCATAAATTGTAAGCGGGACCGGTTCTGCAATTTACATTGCATTAATGGCGAGCAATGCTAGTCTTTAATTGCAAGCTTTGTTCTGCTCTACATCCAAAACAAACACATAAAATAGGTACCGATACGTACTCGTATACTGAAAGTTTGTTGGCACGGTAGATATTTGCAACCTACAGATGTATAGTAGACGCCAAATTGCAATCTTTCACGTAGCACCTATACTATCTTATTTCTCGTAATTATTATGAAATAATAATTATTTAACAGACGTCCAAAATCAGATCAAAGGATTTAACAATTTAACAAAAATTCCAAACCCACAACAGTCAAAGCTCTGCTTCAAAAATATTAAAGCGAAAGAAAGCGAAAACGCAATTAAGTAAATTACATAAAAAAGGTTTGCAGAGTGTTGGTTAAGAGTAAAAATAAGAGTGCTCCACGCTACGGCGGAGGTTCCGACACAGAAAAAGCCACGTAATAATTCCAAAAGTGCTTATTGCAAACTCGATAAAACAAATTGAGCCATGATAACTCAGAAATACGATTTAAATTGCAATTATAACGAAATGTTAACACGAAGGACGGCAGAGAGCTGGGGGGTAATAGGAGGGAGGAATAAATGACGAAGTCGAAGTCGGCCGTGGACAGCGCTCTTCGCCCAAACTTAATTTAGTTTGCACAATTAGCTTTTGGAAAGTGTTTTCTTGGAGATAAAGCAGAAACGAATACTTTGAAAATCAATACTCGGCAAGAAAGAGAACGTTGTAATAGAAACGTGACCGACGGCCATTACTGCGCAATCTATAAAATATTATGTGTACGCTCACGCCGGGCTTAAAGCAAATACGGCTTCAAATTGAAAACTCGATATAAAATAAATCTGTAATATAGAAGCTTTGTGTCGGACACAATCCGCGATCAAATTTTAAATTTGCTCGCGAGAGACGAAGAGAAAGATAAGAAAACTCGTATAAATAGGAGTGAAATTAATAATGTCACACCGAATATATTTCAACCCCAACACCCGGGCATGTAAATGGGTATTCGCTCTCAGCTCAGTGTTGTGATAAACGGAAAATAAAAGAATATAAATACAGCGTAAAACGGAACGGTGCGGACGATACGAAGAGAAAATTAGATCCGAAAGCTATACAGCGCGCTGGTTGTCGCTTACACGGAATGAAGTTTGATCCTGTTTTTATTAGAGTTGGAGATAGGAGTTATCGACCTCCGACCATGGATGAAAGAAATGGAGTCACTGTCAAGTCACTCGTCTTCGAGAATACGTTCCGCCTTGAAGAATGTCGGCTATATAGGGGAGCGGAGCGACTAATGTGACATTTGAAGAGTAGTTCAAATGTCACTTATGTCAAGTTACGTCGTTGATTAAATAGTAGTTTCTTCGAGTATGCATCGCTGGTGGGACCCACGCCATGTTACGAAACATCTTGGCTCAGATTTTCTGGCGAATCCACTTCTTTATTTCATCTATGCCTCCGAAGTGCCGGTGTCAGACGGTTCGCGGAATCTGAATGTAATAACTGTTTGGATTCGAGGCTTCCGAGATGAAAGCATTTTGATGACAATATTTCGGTGATTAAAATGATATTAGCCGAACGAATTTCAATAAACGAAATGTATTCTAAATGGCATCGAATTGGTAAATAGAGTTTTGATTGAATGATGATTTTAATTGTTAAGTTATTCTGGTACCTCTAGATATGTTGTGGTTTCATTCTGCAAATAATGAAATTATTACAATACAAAAAAACTTAAATCTGAATGAAATAAGTTTAGTATGTTGACTAAACCTATATACAAGGTTATTTCTAATCAATTAGCATCCTTTTAGGGGCTTATTCTGTACATCAAAACTAACAACTTTTGTTCTGCGAATTTAGTCTAACTCAAAAAAATGTTTTGTTGTTCCATAGAAAAATATCGTTCAGCCACGACAAAATGTATCATTTTTAGGGTTCCGTCCTCAAAGGGTAAAAACGGGACCATATTACTAAGACTCCGCTGTCCGTCCGTCTGTCTGTCTGTCACCAGGTCTCATGAACCATGATAGCTAGAACGATGAAATTTTCACAGATGACGTATTTCTGTTGCCGCTATAACAACAAATACTAAAAATTGAAATAAATACATATTTAAGGGGGCTCCCATACAACAAACCTGATTTTTTAGCGGTTTTTCCCTCTATCCATACAGTACGGAACACTTCGTGCGCGAGTCCGACTCGTATTTGGCCGATTATTTTAAACAGTGACAACGGATTGCATACAATCGTTCCTTGCAAGCGCTGCGATTTTTACCTACCACCTTTTACCCAGAAATATCTATCAGCTCCAAGATCAAATATTAAATTATGTACTGCGATAGAGTTCCACTTGAGTAACACTCCATTCCACCTCGGAACCTTGAAGAGTGACACGAAGTGACAAATGGATTTCGCGCGGATTCCCGCTGCATTCAATTCATTCCATGCAAATTGAACGCTAGTACCGCTGTGTAATGAGACCCGTCGTGTCTTTTGCTTCCCAAGTGCTTTAAAATATCTAAGATGCAGTGCTCGCGAGGTTGTATGCGGTGTTTCAACTTTTACTATGAGACTATAACCCCAAAATCGCGAAAAAAATATTAACTATTCCATACAAAAAATTCGTCGATTTTAGACAAAATGTTTGGAGCAGCTGATATTTCGCGATTTCGTGGTTGTTTATATAGAGTCTAGACTCTAGCTAGAGACTCTTACATTATGGTGCATTCTCATTACTTTATGCGAAGTACTTGGTATCGCATGGGGTACTTTCGTTTCCTTGCGAATTGAACGCTAGTACCGCCGTAATGAGATATGTCATGTCTTTTGCTTCCCGAAAGCTTTAAAGTAGGTTTTTAAGATGCAATGCATGCGAGGTTCCACGAGATGTTTCTCTAGACGACAGCCATAAATTCTAGGATGTGACTATACCCATCATTACAACCATTTTTTTTTATGGGACTAACCCCAAAATCGTAAAAATAATCAGCTTTATTTTTTAATGTTTTCCTTCATAGAAAAGCTAATTGTGTGTGGTTGCCCATTTAAAAAAAAAAAATTATTACAATTTTTGCCCACTACAGTTCACTTCTCGCAAAACTCTATTAAAATGCTCAAATATGTAAATGCGAGTGCACGGCAAACTACAAGTTTAATCCAGCCAGATTATCATAAGCTACTACAAACTTGGCTCGTGAAGTTAGGTGCAAAAAGTTGAAAGGACGCAGGTAGTTAACAAGCACTTCGCATGGTGTTAAAAATTTTCCGCGTCCTGGAAACGACGAGATGCAGCGATATTATATTATTTTTTTGTTTGAAAACAAAAACGGGACAATTAACTTCAAACAAATATCCCCAGGGCCCGTATCTTCCCCCCGAGTGGGTTCCCGCCTTGTCGTGGCGGGGGGGCTTAGTAGCCAGGTCTCGCCAGCCTGGTGAACGAAGAGGAACCCGAGGTGGGGCCGGCCTCTCCGGGTCTTGGGCCTCGACAAGCCCGTGCGGAGGCTGGCCAGTAGGTCGCAAGTCGACTGAGGTGGACTGCGGTGTCGCGCTCGTCGCGATACCGCGGCCGAGCCCATCGAGGCGGGGGCGGCGACGGGATGGACGGGCGGCGAGTGTGCCGCTGTCTATCCGTCCTGCCAGCGGCCCTAACGGGTGCCGCCAACGTGTTGGCGGAGGCGGTGGGGCTGCAGGGGAAGAGGAGTGTCGGTATCGCGACGGCCGTTCTCCCTATCCTCTGCAGCCGTAGTGGCAGGCGCGGGGCCACTTTAATTGACCCGTTGCATCGGGACCAGGGCTGTCGGGACGGGTGCTGTCTGACGCCCAGTGCTGGTTGGTCCCAGGTGGTGGGTGGCGATGTGCTTGGTGTTCGCTGTCGGGTGCCGCGGAGGAGTGCGCAAGCGTGCCCGTAGCCCCGACACCAGGCGCAGTGGTGGAACACCCAGGGGTTTTGGTGGGTATACTGTCCAGTCGGCAGGACTCCCACATAACCACCCGCCTGCCCTCGAGGTGTGGTGGTATCTATAAAAGATTTCCCCTGGTAAAAAGACAGATTGTATAGGTACATACTAAATGAACACTGTGAAATTAGAAAAGCATTGTACTTCTTGTACATTTGTTACGAGATGTTGGACTAAGATATATACTTACTTTACTACTAAAACGACTACTTAGAAGCACTTAGGATTACATAGGAATTACTGTCTTGACACATGAGCTATTCAAAGTAAGAGATACAAATAATGTAACATCCTCCTAGCTTTTTCATCGAAGATTAAGACCGATAATAAACACGATTACAAAGGCGCCATCGTAATTATATTAGCTAAATAGCATAGTCCTGTTTCTTTTTCACTTTAGGCATTCGATAGAGAGAACGCTTTGTACGTTGCTATTAAATTTTCGCTGGCGCCACTGTAATCGGGCTACCTCCTCAATAAAAATTCTAAGCCTATAAACAAAATAACTCATACAGCGACGGCCAGACATCGGCTGCCTCCCCACCCTCTCCCACTGTGTACTTAGTCAGCTGTAGGGAAGTGAGTCATCCCCCTCGCATGTTACGCTCATACGAGGGGCCCAAATCTCATGGTAAATAATTCATTTGTATGGGACTGGATAACTGCACGTAATTTTTTATTGGAAAACGGGACGCGCACGAAAAATGTTTTCAAGTTGAGATGCTTTCACGGAATATACTCGCGCCTTTTTATGTGCCTCACGTAGACCTGCTTTGAGTTTGGACTGAAGGTTTGTTGCCGATCGATAAGACTGTTATTATATTATTTTTATTGTGAGTTTACGGCTTCAGGAGTCTTAAACCACTGTGGGAGAAAAGCCAGAGGAAGTAAACGCTACGCCGCTCTTTCTCATACGTTTATGATTTTGATGTTAATCTAATATAGGCTGACGCTAATTTAAGGAATTAACGGAATTTTGTTTACATAAACTAAATGTTTTTATTACACGGCTGTTTTAATGAAATAGTACTCGTACCTAACAACTAAATACCTAGTTTGAATCTTCAAATCAAGACATAGTAGTTAAAACTTCAGTTAGTGGAGCAAGATCTCGTAACTGAAATATTCTAAATTTTTGAATACAGTTACAATACATCATTTTACAAACATACATAAATTAACCATGACATCAATATTGCGTTGTAGAAAATGTAACCGAAAAAGCGTGGAATGCGGAAAAGCATTCTTTAATTATTCTCTTATACATTCTTCTGAAAGTAAGAACGACAGTGATGAATCATTCCCGAGGAATCAAAGCAAATAGCACGTTGAAGTATCAATTTGCAATATCACGGTTCCATCAATCAACATCGGCGGCAACGATCTGTTAAGTTATTGCAGATTAAAGTATCGGTATCTTCCTGACTCCATATACATACTTAGTGGTTTTCAGACGCGGTCATTACATCTCTTTCGTTTTACTTCAGATAGAATGAGACATAAGTCAGAGGTGAAGTTGAAAGATTCACCTGCAACATTTTACTCGTATCATGGCCATGATGGAGGTTTTTACGTATCGTACATCTCACATAGATGTGGTAGGCTTTTAAAATTCTCTGCAAAAGGTATATTCCTCACCGATCTTTTAACAAAATATGCGCCAGTCCAAAAACTACATCATGCAAACATACTACCATTCATGAATAAAATATAAAAAGCGTACAGATCGCAAAGATTATTTACGATTCGTCTCCTATCCCCGAAGCGCATAAAGCAAAAACATCAGCCGCTAGGGAAATAGTCAATAACACACATCCACGGAATATAAGTGAAGCTGAAACTATAAATCAAAAGATGGCCAGGGAAGCGGCAATATAGTGGGAATGGCTTCACCTGAGACAAAGGGAACGGTGGAGAGAATGGCGGGATATAAATGACTGTAGATACCGCAGTAGATGTTGAAGAATAAAGTGCCAAATCGGCCACTAAAGTTGCAAGAAACTGATTCTCGCAATATCATAACTGCTTGGAACTGGTGGAGCTCTTTATCAGACTGTAAAATGTTTTCTGTAGAATAAGTATACAGGCAAGCCTACCTCCTGCAATGGACTAATAAAAAAGCTGGTACAGTACAGTTGGTAAACTGTTTAACTGGGTCACTGCAGGACGTAGGCCTGCCCAGAAACGGTGATTGGACTATATCCACCACGCTGGCCCAGAACGGGTTGGTGGATTTACATACGTCATCGAATTTCTTCTACGGACGTACTGTGCAGTGTGCAGGTTGCCTCACGTAGGTATCTCACGATGTTTTCCTTCACCGAAAAGCTAGTGATGTGAAACTCCGTACATAAATTGCATAGAACTCATTGGTACGGGAACGGGATTCAAATCCACGACCTCACGATTTTAAGGCGGGTGTAACAAGGTAAACTCTATGCTTAAACACGGTATCTACTGCTTGTACTTCTTTATTTCTTTTTCTACGCTACAGATTTTAATGGTAGTAGTTAGAGTATGAAACATTCTTTGTTCCCGCACAAAGCTGGAGCTTCGAATAAAATAGAAAAAGAGCAAAAAAAATTATACAAGTGAAGAGTAAAATACATTGCAGGTTCTTTCTAAAATCTATAGGGATTAGCAGCGTCGCAGAAGGCTCGTGATTTTATCGATCATGAAACCAAAAATAGGACCCAATTGAAATTTGAAGTGCTCTTAAAAGGTGCCTTTAAAATGGCTAAGATGCGGTGGCATAATGAAGGGAATCGTCCCTTTCGGCGCGATATAGGCGGGACCGCCAGCGCTGGTGCAAGTTATAAGGGACCGGCTAAGTTACTAGGTTGTTTGTTTCGTTGATGTTTGTAGAGCGTTTACTAACTGAAGTGTATGGCGATGTAAGTTTCCTGGATTTCCTTTTCATAGCCTTGACATCTTATTGGAGACCTATAAGGGGACAGAAGTCCTATGGTTAAGACGAAAATTGTACTGTACTGTATCAGCCTCTTTAATAGTCCACTGCAGGGCGTAGGCCTACCCACGAAGGGTGATTGGACCATATCCACCACGCTGGCCCAGTACGGGTTGGTGGATTCACATACGCCATCGAATTTCTTCTACTACAGATGATGATTTACAAATGTAAATTATTGCAAGTTAGTATGGACTGGGCGTATGTACACTCAAAGATACGTATTTTCCCAATCAGTATCGTAGTAATTGTATTTTTGCCATTTAAATGTTACCGTAAATCATTGATAACATTTAACGACCCAGTGACGTGAAAAAAAAGTTTGGTTTCAACGACCTAACTTGTTTTTAAAAAAGATTGTGTCCACGAAAACAAATAATTATAATAAAAATACCTACAATAAGATAGGTAACATTAAAAGAGGTACTTACGGCCATCCAATGAAGAGTGAAGATTCAGCGCCGGTGAAAAATCTGAAGCAAAAGACATCAACTTTAAGCAAAGCTAAGCAAAGGCGGATGATTTTATTGTAATAGCGTTTACATGTAGCCACTGATCCTGGAGCTCCCTAAACTCTCGCGTAGTGTCCTCTACCAAATCAGCAGGGGCACGAGCAGTCAGAACAACATGGGGCACAGGTGGGTGCATGCATGAGTGGGCACGGTGCCCACACTAAAAACTTCTTTTCCCACCCTTCAAAGCATGAGCTTGCATTTTATTTTTCTGGGCTGGGCAACAGTAGACAGCTAGAAAAAATCTCTAGCTACGTGTACTCTCTAGTACTCTAGCACGAGTGACCTATTTACATGTTTGTGCTACCCATTTTCCTGTAGGTATAAGCCTGGCACATTTATATATTTCGTATGCATAGCGTAACGATAGCAAAATGTATGTAAGTTTGAAACTAAGATTCGATTTTACGATACCCTTACATTTTACTGTTGTATACATAGCGAAAGTTTTTAGGCAGAAATAAAATTGTACAGAACTGTACGCTTTTCAGTCCAACAGAGGTGAACCCCGATTCTCTATTGACTTAACGTAACGTGCCTTTAGTTATAAAGTTTTTTTATTTTTAATACAAATAATAATTAAATTAAGTATAAGCAGAGTCTAAGTTACACTATTGGAAAAACAAATGTTTTGCACAAGCATTTCAATTGTACAGAACTGTACGCTTTTCAGTCCAACAGAGGTGAACCCTGATTCTCTATTGACTTAACGTAAATAAAGTTTTTTTTTTTAATACAAATAGTAATTAAATTAAGTATAAGCAGAGTCTAAGTTACACAACAGTGTAACTTAGACTCTGCTTGTGCAAAACATTTGCTTTTCCAACAGGAAAAGCAAATGTTTTGCACAAGCATTTCTTATAAAAGAGCGCGTAACATGCATTTTCACTCAGAATTACCTGCACAATGTTAACAGCATTCAAAGGCAACACATCTGCATTTTCCGCAACTAACGAGAAGCGATAGGTACCTAATTAGGGCAGGAATACACCTACAAACGTTTTAAAAGGCGCAAATGTCGCAATGCTATCTCACCGGATGCGACGTTCTGTGCCAGACCTAAAGGGCCGGATGTTTGGCCCTACCCGCAAAGATAACATTTCGACCAGTTTTCCCGTATTTGTGGGATTGGTACCTTTACCTATTCAGATAGAGATAAACACGAGATAAATGTTATTAGTATTTTTTCGAGTAAATACATATAAGATTTTACGCTATTGGAAAAATAAAAAAACACTATAAATTTGGCCTTTTTTTCAGTCTTCTTCTAGGAAACAAGTAGGAATGTTTAGTTAGTTTTGGACAGTGTCAAACGTACCCTTTGCTTTAAAAAAATTACATCCATAAAGACTCATCGAAAAGATCCTACCTACTTATAAATCAGACCTGTACAAATTATCGTCGGAAGGTCGCTAGTTTTATTTAAGAATGATCTGTATTGAATAGGAAATCTATCCCAATAAGACTATGAATAAATGATGAGTGCATTCAGGATAAGGCCCTGGGCGTCGCTATCAATTCTTCCTGTCATAGAAAATTAGGGAGGTCATATAAAGTAGCCAATTTCCCGCATATTATAATTGAAACGCTGTGTTGCCAGCTAAGTTGCGTTAAATCCCGTTATTGCCAGTAATAACGATAAAAGTAAATTACTTCTCAAATTTGTTGCTTTTTAAATTGCTGGATTTTCTGATAAAGTTGTGAGACGGCAATTTTTCCAAATAAACTTCAGTTACAAACAACCTTTCTCATTTCCGGTTTTAATTTCTTCTAAGTATAAAAGCATTTGACAGATTTCAGCGACCTTTTCCTCTTTTACATTTATTGTTTTCTATTTGTTTATTTTTTATTTCTCAGCCAATCTTTCCAAGTTGGTTCCGTAAGCCGGGTATACCGTAGTCACCGTCGAACTTAGTTTTCAAGTTGATATATTTGATTGTTCTCGGAACTCGACGAAAGCTAACTAACCTGCGAGCTTCGGCAAACAATGTGCTCTTTAATTTCTGCACAAGTTTAAAGCGTGAAGCTAATGCCTACCTGTTAGAGTTCGTGCGGCTGTGTAGTGTGTGTAGACTGTACCTAGACTAGAGTACCTACTGTAGAATAGAGTTGCACCTTGACTTTTTGCAGATTATTATAGGTGATAAGGAGCCCATTGTTTTCATTCAATACAGTACACAAAGTGCAGCGTCGTCCACCCACAAGGTGAACAAACGATCTGATTAGATCAGCAGGATCGCGCTGGCTGTAAGCCGTAGAGGCCTATGTACAACCGTAGACCATGATGATGAGTGAATAATATTGAAAACAATAAATAGGTAGACTGTACTGTATCAGCCTTTTTTAATAGTCCGCTAGTCCTACCCACGAAGGATGATTGGGTCATTATTATCCACCACGCTGGCCCAGTGCGGGACCACGTACGCGATCGACTGTTTCTAAGTCAGACTATTTCTAAGTAATGACTTTTACAGAACTACAACGGGTTCAAAGCTAATTTTTCCCTTAAATTAAAAGGTCCTTTAAAAGCAACGAGAGGAGGAACGATCCGAACTAACAGAATTATGGGCCATTTGGAAAATTAACATTTCTCCCTTAGCAAGCGGCGTGTAATATCAATAACAATACTAATAAAGTACCTTAACATCCCACTCGAGGAATAGATGTTTACTGGATGAACAAATAATGTAAAGCTTTCGTAGATAATAAATGCGGTAAGGGCAAATTGAATCAGTGGATGATTTTTTCATATTTATCAGTTCAGGTGTATGCTCTATAATATCATATTGAACAATGTGAACTTTATGACAACGAATTGTACCTACATATTTGTATACGAAACTATGTATTAACTACACGAATTATGTAGGCATTTACTCTTTCATTATCTATAGTGTAAGAACTCTGAACTAGTTACCTTAAAATAAGGATGGGAAAATATACCATAAGGTGAATAAAAGCATCCTGGCAACGTACTTAATATTACAATTTGATTTCAACAACTCGGCGCTCGGCAAGCAATTTACTGGGAACTTTTAGAGCGACTACTGGTAACACTGGTTTACCGCAGTGAAAACTAATATCCCACTTGCCAGCTGACAACTTACAAAATGTAGGTCCTGAGGTTTGTGTTAGGTACAAATTGGAGCAAAGTTGATATATTTATGTATATTCCGTACAGATAGAGTACGAATTTCTGCTATCTGAAAAATGTCTGAAGAAAGGTATCTTCGTTAAAGTCTAATTAAGTTGACCGGTAGGTAATGAGAAAATATAATAATAACTAGCTTTTACCCGCGGCTTCGCCCGCGTTATATTTTGATTTTGGCTTATGTTTATGTCGGCTGCGAAACCTAATAACCTAACCGACAAATATCAAAATACCTTAAAGGAATGCAAGGTTGGAGTGTATATGCAAGGGTCAGGGGTCTTAATTACAAATGAATAAAAACTATACCTATATTTCAATGTTTTTGGCTGTTTGCAGTTATAATAAACATTACAATGGTACAGCAAAGTTTATACCTACTTGTTCCTAATTATTGCTTTTTTACAAATATTTGTGCAAAAATCGATAAATTTGTTTCTAAGGTTTTTACGTGTTAGATTAATTCCAATTTTTTGTTCTAAATAAAATCTCTGCTTTCCATAAACTGGGCATTCCAAGATTATGTGCCACTGCACATGAGTCTCCTCTTTTGTGGGTTCACAGATGCACGATGGGCTTTCCCTCAACTTAAATCGATGTAAGTATTGGGAAAACCCACCATGCCCCGTCAGCACTTGAGTTATGATTCCCACTGGTGCTATTTCTCTTACGATCTTGTATGCCGCCCTTGCATCCGGAAAATATGTTTTGGTTGCCGCCGCTGTGTGGCCATCCTGATAACGCCGGTTCCACTCGTCAAGAGAGTCCTTTCGGATTTCTCGCTTGACGAATGAAACGGGGCAGTTATCGTAAATAGGTCTGCACTTCGAGTGCAGTGCTGCTTCTTTTGCTAGCTGGTCCGCTCTCTCATTTCCCTCCATCCCCGCGTGTGCTTTAATCCAATAAAGTTTCACTATTTTATTTTGTGCGTGTAGCAACTTTATGTTCGCTTTGAATTTACTGCTAAGGGATGGAGGGAAGATACGCCAACTACCGTTTCCAGTGCAGACCTGGAGTCACAAAAGATTTTTGCTTTTTCGGTAGCCTCAAGAAGTGTCAATAACTCGGCCTGGTACACGGAGCACCAATCGGCCAATTTCAGCTTGCGGGTACTGATCTCAGTGGCATCATCCCAAATGGATAATGCCGCCCCAACTTTCCCTTTAACTTTGCTGCCGTCTGTAAATATGTTAATTTCTCGGTTAAGATTTTGCTCTAGTGCTGCTCCGTCTGCCAGGCATATGAACTCCAGCTCCTCCTGCTGCGCTGGGTGTGGCTTCTTTTCTGTCTCTCTATCTCCAGTTACTTGCTGGGAATAACCCTTCTCAGTTTCATAAAGCAAGGCTGCTTCCTGGACTCTGATATGACAGCCGCGGATTAGGGGCCGCGGAGAGATATATGGAACTGGTGGTGTGGGTGCCGCCACCTACCCTACCTTCCGCTAGGCCGTCAACGTGTTGGCAGACGCAGTGGGGCTGCAGGGGAAGAGAGGTGTCGGTATCGCGATGGCCGTTCTCACTGCCCTCTGCAGTTGAAGAGGCAGGCGCTGGGCTACTATGACTGACCCGCTGCACTGGGACCAGGGCGTTGGAATGCTGTCTGACGTTCAGTACTGGTTAGTCCAGAGTGGTGGATGACGATGTGTCTTGTGCTCCGAAACACTCCGTCATTATGGCGAGAGCGCAAGCTCCGTTATGGAGCCTGAGTCTGGGCTAGCTCTGTTGAGTGCCGCGAAGGAGTGCGAAAAATGTAGGAACGTCCTAAACTTGCCATGACAGGTTATTTCTGGCGCTTAGACGGCTGCTACCGCAGCCCGCTCACTTAGTTTTTATCCTATCCTACGGGAACTGTTAAAGTTTTTGCGATAAAAAGTGGCCTATTATGTCACTTTTCGTCTTTCAAACTATATTCATGCAATAAGCCAAGGCAAGTTGCTCCGTTGCTGAGAAAAATTTATTGTTAAGTCCTACGGGAACCACAATTTTTTCGCGATGGAAAGTATCCTATGTCACTTTCCGTCTTCCAAACTATACCCACCCCAAATATCAAGTCAATCCGTTGCTCCATTGCTGAGAAACAGTTATTGTCCTATCCCATGGGAATCACGAATTTTCTCGAGATAAAAAAGTATCCTATTATCACTTTGTCTTTTAAACCAAAGGTATCCATACCAAAAATCAGGTCAATCTTTTGCTCCGTTGCTGCGTCAAAGAGGAACAAACCAACAAACTTTTCGGATTGATAATATTAAAGTATGATGTATACCATAAAGGTAGAATAAAGAAACATGTTAAACCTCTAATGATAGAAGATTTAAAAATATTTTAAATGTCAGACAAAATGACGGCCTGGTATTAAACGTCATAGTAACATGTAGCATGCAGAGGTAAAACAACATTTTATCCAATTTTAATGTCAGTTGTCATTTTTAATCCATACTTTATTTCCTCTTCAAGGGGATATAATGGTGGAAAAACAATTTGTCCCCTTGCCATGCTACTTGTGATTTATAAAAGTCTGCAGACAATGTCACCTGTCATCCAATTACGTTTGGCTGTGACGTTTCGTTAGCGTCATAGAGGAATTAATCACTTAGCGTCTTTGTGATAGTGGCGACAGTTTCGCTTTCGATGGTTTTTGTCCTGTCCTACAGGAACTATGCAATTTTTCGGGATAAAAAGTATCCTAAAGCTCCTTCCGCCTTTTAAACTATGTCCATGCCAAAAATCAAGTCAATCCGTTGCTCCGTTGGTGCGTGATGGAGTAACAAACCAACAAACCAACAAACTTTTCGGATTTATAATATTAGTAAGGATTAATCATTCTTACTCCACCTAACACTTTGTTTATAACATTATGAAAGTTACGTAGGTAGGTATCTCTATTGGTGTTGAGAATGATTCAGTTTTCCCTTTACAGTAATGTTATTGCTGTGAAAAACTGTTTACACTCATAGCTCTCCACTAATGTTAAGTAAACAACCCCAAACCACAAGTTGTAATTGCGCTATTTACATATTTTCTAAACTCATTTCAGCCAGTCATAACATCAAAATATCGTTTACAGCATGTTAGTTTCAATTTCGCGAGCAAATGGCAACACAGCCCCAATATGGCGGCGTAATCAATCAGCATTGAACGGTTCGTTACGTTCCAAATTATCGTCAAGTTTCTAGAAATTCATTTTGAACGTAGCATGTAACGATGGGTGTAATTAGTGTTACCAGATAGTTGAAACCCATCCAGTTTCTTGGAAAATTAAGAAAGACCGAAACCGAATTGTAGAAGGCTTTTGATTTATATATTTCGGGGTTTATAGTTCATTCGAGATACTCGCATTTACTCAGTTGTTAATGAAAATCATATTGTGTTTAAAAAGAACTTAATCCTGTATTCCTATATTTTTTCTGCTTGGTAAACTCCTTTTGTAATCCCACAATCCGCGGCACAATGGCAGCATTCAGCGGCTGTATTCAGTAAATCTTCATTCATGGCTCGATGTCAACTGCAAAGCGCTTTACATCGCTGCAAGGCTGAATCCACGGTGTTAGCAAAACCTCTGTCGGTTATTGAAATGGGACGCGCGTTAATGGTATTAACGATTGTTGTGGATGTGGGTAGGAGGAGTACCGAGAGAGCCCCAGTACACGCTGTTTGCACGCTTTTGAGGATTATCTGATAATAACAGCGATTTGGGACGGCTTGTTGCGTAATGTTTGAGCTTGTTAACTCGTTAATGATTTTTAATTACTTTATCCACGTTTAATTAATCAAAATGTGTCAACGATCGATTTAGAGTAAGCACTACGAAGTTAGTAAGTTCTAATTCAGTTTTACGTATTTCTAGATAGATTTCTGATAGATGACAAAATATATAGTGTTATTTTAATGTGACAAGCCTGATCAAGTCTTCGTGAACTTTGACATCTTTGCTTCAAAGTATTGTGATTGAGTAATCGGGTGCAAGTAGTTCTGAGTTTCTACGTCCATCTTCCAACACCACCGTCCACCGCCACCTTAGTGTGGTAATAACACACTACATCGTTTCGCACTCAACAAATGATTAATTCGAGACTAAGAGAATGAAAGCAGCAGCCCGCCGAGAGGGTAAAAACGTATTTGTTTTAACGCCTCATCTATCAAGACACGTCATTTTATGGCCACACTGGCTGTTGGAAAAGTTGCGTTTTGAAAACAAGCTAACTGTTTATTACAACCGTTACGAAAATTCAGTAAAACCCCGTCTATTATTTATACGCTTTCTGATCTCTCCGTCCTAAGGTTGCCTGGCAGATATCGATATCAGGGATAAGGCCACCCGTTGTTCCACTATTTAAGTATCTTTGTTTCTTCTTTTTGTTTATTTCTTGGTGTTCAATAAAGAGTTTATTTATCTATCTAAATTTATTAATTATGTTTTGTTGGACTAGTAGAGCGCGGTGCAGTGTTCTATCGTACACTTTAATATAAATAATACAGTACAGAAGTCCTAAAAATTTTACGTATTCACTTCATATTTTAATTGACGCTCTTCTTTTTTTTTTCTCTTTTTGAGGACTTTAGAACTAATTCATGTTATTTCAAAGTTTAGGATATTTCATTTTTACTACGTAATAATATAACACTTAGCATTTCGATTACGTATGATAGCATTTTAGTATTCAAAGAGAGTAATCGAATACATTTAAGTACGTGTTTGGCAGTGCGTGATAAATATCCCGCGAGGGTGTTTAATATTTTATTAGTGTCGGAAATATATCTTGTCTCGATTAGAATTTGACAAAACAGAGACGATTTAATGAACTCTGTAAAAGAATTTTTAGTAGTCTAATAAATTTAACATTTTTTAATGTTTCAGTTCTGTTATAAGTATGTTTCGTGTATTTACATTTCGTAGGTATTATTGTGTTGATAATTTTTTTCCAAGAAATGGGTACTTAGATAATATTTCCGTTCGATAGGATAATGGCGTAGCATTTATGCATTATATGCATTTGCTAGAGTCAACTTGACTTGACTCAGTTGTAATTTGTAGTAAAGGTTACTTGACTCAGTCAAGTAACCTTTACTATGTATTTCAAAATCATGTAACATATTCCAACACACAGACACCAGGCCTAGCCACCCGGCCGTATAGAACTTATTTTACCTTTCGTCCAAAACAACAACGTACAGAGGGGTTAGTCCAGGTTTACACGTAAATTAAAACTACAGCTGTTTCCGTATGGCTCTATACATTTTTGTACAGCGCCTCTGGCGGAAACGAGGAAGAACTCACAAAAATGTATGGAGCCACACGCGAACGCGAAAGTTTAAGTAAACTACGCAAAACTTGGACTAAGGGCTCAGGTAGCAATTAATTTGTATTATCACTGAATCGGATTGAATTTAAAATAGTTATTTTTTTCAACTGCTTTATTAAAACGCCAATATTGCTTTTAAACGTTATTGCAATATTCTGGCAACATCGTTTAATCCCGAACGAACGAGCGTGTTTTCGCGGCCCGTTTGTTTTAAAACAAATGTCGCAATAAACGTTTAAACAAAAACAAATTATAAATTAAACTGCGTGCTTTGAATGCTAAATGAAATGAAATGAAATGAAAATGTTTATTGTCCAGACTTACGTCCATGAAAAAGAAATTACAAATTATAATAATTGAAAATAAAATAATAATAATTGAAAATAAAATAAAATAGCAATGTTTATGGAGAGGTTCCGCGTCGGAAAGGAAACGTTTTATTGGGTGAATGCAATTGTGTTTAGTGTTTATTATCCGCTTTGTTCTATAAAAGTTAACTTCATTACATTTTATTATTCGATATCTTATAGTGAAACACATGGTTGGGTTGCTTTTGTCATTCACTTTTTTATCAGCAGTATCTCAAACAAAACGAAGGACAAAAAAGTTTGGAAATTAGTGCCGTGTACTGCAATAAAATTAATCACAGACTACACAATATAATTATATTGTACTTTTTCAACAGTTCTACGCCGGTTCTAAAAGCTTTAACTAGGTAATTTCAGATTCGTGAAAACTAGAAATGAAAAAACAACTTGCAAATTTCGTTCAAACACATTCTACGAGCTCTCACTCGACTCTACAAAATACGTATTCAACAGCAAAAAAAGCTGTAATAAACGCGACAGATACATTTTACAAAAGGTCCTCATGAAAAGTATCTTACGGTTCCATTTAGTACTTATCGCTCAGGCTATTGCGGCGCTGGTATAATTTATGCGTCGAATTTCAGACGTCGTTGTCCGGAAAACATAAAAGCTTTTAAGCGACATTTCATTGCGGCCCCGAGTAATGTCTGCAGCGGTTCAAACGATGTCAAAATGAATTTCTAAACGCAATGAAACGCTATTACAAGTGTTATCGACGCGGGGGTGATGTAGAGCCAAAGTATAAACACTGGTGCTATTGAACTCTCACATGAAATGAGACGCTTTAGGTACCAAAATGATAGGTAACCTGCGAGATACCTTTGCCGAAATATAATACTAAAGTAAGATAAACAAGTACAGGCATTGGGTATTTTTACTTGGAAAGAGGTTATGACATTTGTAGGAAATTTCCTCTACAATTATTTTGTATAGATATGTTTCTCCTGTAAAATGCGTCGGAAAGGAGTTATTATCAAAAAACTGCATATAGGCGCCATTTTTCCAATATGGCGACGCGAGCGACAAATATACGAGGTGGTAAAGTTGAAATTCGGATAGAGCACGATCAAAATCTATAAAATTGCAAATTTTCCAAATTCCCGGAAAACTTTCCTTTCTAACCTCTATTTTTGACCGACGAACCGGAGGAGGTACTCAATTCGACGCGTATTATATACCTATATATTTTTATGTGTAACCACGCATTTTTTTATAGTAATAATTCTTCAATATTTTTTTATTGGAAAGAGTATATTTCGAAATTAGTCCCATTTAAATTTTATTAAAATCGACTGAGCCATTTTTGATAAATCAACAATAATGTGAAAAATGCTACATCGATCTGTGCGAAATTTTCGCGAATTCTGTACACGGATGAAGTCGGTCATGCTATTTTTTGCAAAAAATAATTAATGACTGTTTTAAGTCCAGAGTAAAAAACAAAAATATCTGTATTACGTCAACATCAACACTTATTTGTATTTGTACCTAACCAGCCTGTTATACTAGGTTATGTGATTGAATTTTCCGCAAAGTAACATGGGCATGAAAGGGCACGAGGTGGACCTATTGATGAATGGACGGAGTGGACGTCTTGACGGCTGACGAGGCCTGACGCACTGAAGCAACCTACGAAGGATGACCGCCTGTTTTCGACTACTTTACAATGGAACTTACACCGGCTTTCACTTAACAGACGTCAAGAGGTTCACAACTATTAATCTTGGGACGTTTCCCGAACAATTTATTACGTGGAGCGTTAGCAGGCCTGCAAATTGGGACGTTGAGATTAGGCGGGTCAGAATAATAATATATTCCGATGGTAACAAACGATCTGATGTTATAGTGTTCGGAGGCTCGCAGGATACAACCTACATTGATGTAAAGGCCAGTTAGAAACGGTATTTAGGCGAGTGGTTCATGCGTAGGCTTTCACAATTGATGAATGCGTAAAACAAGCACAAAAGCTTTAGGCTAAGCGAGACTGTTTGCTGGCAAGCCTAAATGAGCTAGAAATATTGCAAAGGTCATGGAAATGATTTAAAACAACTTGTCTAGTCTCGGACTACATAATCGTCTAAAAAATCGAATCGTCTGAAAATCGTCTATGTCGTGTAGTTGTAAAAATCCTCATCCTCAAATCCAGACTTGGAGATTCAAACACGAAACACGGCTCTTCGACCTCAATTTTTTTTTTTAATACCTGATATTTTTCACAGAAAATAACAGACCTACAAAAAACTGTTTTTAGGTACGACTGCCTCGGTGGCTCAGTGGTTAGAGACCCTGACTTCTAGATCAAAGAGCCGTGGGTTCGATCCCCACCCAGGGCAAACATTTGTGTGATGAACATAGGTGTTTGCTCTGTGTCTGGGTGTTATTTAGGTACTATCTATATAAGTATGTATTTAAAATATGTAATATTAAGTATATCAGTCTCTGGCAGCCATATCACAAGCTATGCTTAGTTTGGGGTCAGAGATCGTGTGTAAGATGTCGCCTAATGTTTATATTTTATTAACTTCGCTTTTATCGAAATAGAAAAAAAAGCCCCTCGAAAACAATTTTATAGCCTAGTAACAATAGTACCTACCTGGCACCTAAATAAAATAGCGTCTAAACGAATTTCTAACAGAGTAAATCCTAAGCATCTCCTTGCTTTTAGAATCAGGTTAGCAAAAATGTAGAGAGAGCTGTACCAATGTCTGAAGAACACCTCATGCTTTTACTGGGCACTGCAACAACAATAGGCAGACCATAAGGGCCACGTCCCGCGGAGTGACGGGCAGGTCGGTCGGGAACACCCCAACTTAAAACTGTTTCTCGACACTGAAGGATCATTCCGTAAAGTCATGCGAGAGCAATTAAACTTACGCGTATCACGTTAGGTCGATGCTTGAGCGTAATGAACAGAAGGGACTTGAAGAAAAGCAGTGTGACCAGATTAAATTTCAGAAAAATAACAAACCACCTTAAAAAAAATATAGTTTTCGATATATTTCACTATTTCCCACCAAAAGTTCCTCGTAAATAGCAAATCCATGGGGGTACCAGTTAGAACCCTTTTAATTACCCAAATATATACTCAAAAAAATACCTTTTTACAACAGTTTTTTCCAAAATTTATTCACAAATATCCACCTCCGCAAATATCCTAGGTACCTACAAAAATACTGATGCTCGAATAAGTTACTAAAATATACTGAAAAAATATTATAATACTGATTCTGGTTCTCTATTTATGGCTTATAAGGTGGGTAAATCTCTAGTTCAATGCATTAAAACTGATGATTGATGACGAAGTAATTGACAGCAGATCATATAGTAACTAACATAAGTATAAAAACAGGTATAAAGTTATATACATAAGTACACATTACGCATACTCGCATCCATATTATGGAAAGTAAAGTTTTCATGCTGATTGCTGATGCACACTCGACAAGTAATAAGCACTTCTTTACCAGTGAAAAAGGTTACAAGACATCGGTTAACACACACAGATGATGATGACAAATCTTTATTTTGTACATGAAGTCAAAAACAAAACGAAATGTTCAAGAACGAGCACGTTATTAATAAAGGTGAAATAAATTAGGGGGAAAAAACGTAACGCCGTCATTTCGGGATCCGTGCAATGGCGAATATTAAACGCGAATCTAATTAATTTACGAGAACAAGATTACGAGATAATTGGACCAGCGATAAACATGAATACAGACGAAATATTTAGGCGGGCAAATATTTACCTAAGTCTACGTGGAGCAACAATATATTCGTGTATTTTGAACTGGCTAATTTAAAAACTGACAGATTAAAATATTACATTACTGCAGCGGCCAGCAATGGAGGCATTGATGGACGAAGCGTGCAGAGGCGAAGCCGAGGCATACGTACGTGAGTCCATCAATGCTTGGTTGTGGCCAAGGCAAGGCTTGTATAGTACTTTTCCCAAATAATGCACGGAAATTACTTACTAAAATAATTTTCTAAATTAATTATGAACAACGAACAATAATCATTTTTCACGCGCCAACGTTTTTATTTGTTTTTTTTTTTTTCTTAAACAGCGTACTATTTCCAGGCATATTCTTTAGGCACTTTTTAGACCAGTGGAAACTGACCCAGAAGCGGTGTCGCGCGATCATTACAGCGTCCCGCCGAAAGAATGCAAAGTAAATTGCCGTAGAATAAAATATTGTTACTTTTTTGTAAATATTACATTTTAATTTTTAATAAATCTTTTCTAGTTATTCATTCTGTGGTTTATTATTTTCCGATGGCCTCTCTTCACCTGCTAAACATCTTTAAATATGCACTGTAATTTTTGGACTTGAGATGATTAGGCTTGAGAATTTCAATGTCTTCACTTATCCATTCCTTCGGTGGGGCGCTGTAATGATTATAATTTTGCAGTCGATTTTGCACTTCGTGGCACTGCCAATTTCGTTTTGGGACAGATTCCACAGGTCTAAAAAGTGAGTGGAATCTGCCCCAGTAAGACGAGACGAGTGGAGCAGATTCCACTAGGGATTTCCAAAAAGAGAAGGAGTAGAATCACTCCCACTAGTAGGGCCCCTTGGTGGGGCAGAGTGGAAGTCGTCTGATTCATATATTTTTAGCCGGCCGCTGCTCGCATGTATTTGGCCCCTACTGCAATGTTGATTTACCTCGAAGAAGGTTGTCAAAATAAGATCCACATTTCCAAACATGTTTGAAAAAATAAATGAGGCGAAACAGCAGTACTGTATCATTAGTCATTCATTTTCTAGTCAGTCATGTACTCGTAAATATCTAATACAAGCTAGCAGAAAGACCTCGTAAACTCGTGTAATCATAGCAAAATGTTAGAAAAGAACAGTTTTTGAAATTCGAATACAGTCTTCATACATTTTTGCCATCGAAAACGCGGCGAAAGTAATTTTTGACAGAGATTGTGTTTGAGGCCTTCAAATCTCACGATATACAAAGTTTTCAAACATTTAAGTATTGTGAGTACAATAAGTAGCGGTACAGTAGCTTTCATAACCTAGTTGCCTAAACGAGACAGCGTAGTAATATGGCGTCGCCATATTATAATGGCGATAAACGTAGCTAGTAAAGCCCATGTGTAGCAGTTTTGGTTAGAAAGTTGACCTTCATTTACCTAATATGGTTTATATAATAATATGTTATAGGCGATAGTTTTATTGTAAACTTTATGGCTAGAGCAATAAAACTTTCTAGGATTAGAATAGGTATATGGATATTTGCGACTTAGTTTGTCACTACTACTACACTATGCTTGCCGGTACCATTAGTATGTTTTCAGACTAATTTCCTTGCGAGTTATTTTCTTTTTTTTTTACCAAGGCTGCTGTAAATTAATCCGGCGTGAGTGAGGTCGGGTATTGTAAGTGGTTCAAAAAAAGTAGTATTTTGGTAGGAGGTAGAAGAAGATATTAAAATGTTTTATGGTGTGTTTTGCCATAACGAAGTTAATCTATTTTAGATAAATTTATTCTTGTGTCTTGTGACTACAATGTTAATCACAATTTCCGTCAATTTAAATAGTATTCTAACTAGTGTTGATTTTTCCTTAAAAATTACTAGGTAAGTACTTTGTTTTCTATAGAAACATAAATACTTTTATAACTAGAACTGGGTTATTTTATCATATTACCTTATTTCCCTGAATGTTTATAACAGTCATTTCAGTTATCAAAATCAGCAAATTTATATTCGGGTATGTCATACCCACCTCACAGCTGAGCCCTTAGTCCAGGTTTTGCGTAGTTTACTTAAACTTTCGCGTTCGCGTGTGGCTCCATACATTTTGGTTAGGTAGTTCTTCCTTGTTTCCGCCAAGGGCGCTGTATAAAAATGTATGGAGCCATACGGAAACAGCTGTAGTTTCAATTTACGTGTAAACCTGGACTAGCCCCTCTGGTATAACAATTTTTCACCTCATTCACGCCGGGTTAATATAGATTTATCTATTGAAATTATCGTTCTCGAAATACAGGCATCAAAAATCATATTCTCGCGCAATATAAGCATCAGTCATCGCATGACTATACCTAACAAAATTACTAAAAAAAAGTAATAAAAATAAAGTCGCCTTGAATTCTTCATTTTTAACAGAATTGAGTGATTACAGCACTCTTTCGGCGAGAAGTTTTGGGTTGGACCTGAACAATAGGCAATTAGGGGGGCTGTAGGCATTCATCAGCCGTAAAAGGTGCGCAAGGCAGGCAGTCCAGTCAACTGTTCTTTAGAACATCTTTGGGACTGTGCCTAGTAATTTTACCAAAACTCAGCTTACGTTAAAAATATGTCCTTTTTAGGGGACCTGTTTTATTTTAATAATCATTTTCATTAAAATACGCTATAACACATAGCTCATTATTTGTATACGTACCACGTGGAGCAGATAGACCATGACGTTAGAAAATTTGTTGTATTAATTCTCTGTGTATTATATTATTCTTATTGAATCTCTATGGTAGGATCGACTCTAAACCTAAAAATGTAATAAACCAAAACATAAAGATAATTTTAATTAGAGTTTTATACCCAAAATTCTATAAAATTAACAAAAACATCTAACTAAAAACGCCACACCATTAGCTCGCGGGTATATTAAACGGGTGCTTTTATTTCATAACCGTCGTCGTAAAACAAACATCAAATTGCTGGGAACTCCGGCCTAGGTATACTAGTATGAGCCAGTATTTACCCAGTTGATGAAGCAACCGCACGGGCTGGTTTTAATTACTGGAGCACCCTGCGTGTAGCCGAGATAAAACACCCTGTATCCAGGTCAAACTTGCCGCTAGGCGCTATACCGTGGGTACGAGTCGAATATAGTAGGGGAAGTAAGTGGCTCTCCTTCATATCATTCTCATAATGACCTATTTGTGACCTAATCCCTGTGGATTAAGTCACAAATAGGTCATTATGAGAATGATATGAAGGAGAGCCACTTTAGAAGCGATAAAATTGTTGTTCAGCTGATAAGTACACTTATTTACTATAATTTTGAGTTATATAGCCACAGCTCACAGGTAAGGTAATGGTACGAGTAAGCGATGTTGTAGTCGAAGATAAAGCACGCAGACTTTGATTAATTTTTCTGCACCTGTTAGTCTAACCAAGCGTTTATTTCGCTCAAACCTGATAACCCTGCTCCATCACACTACAAATCTATAAAATAACACTATACTTAGACATCAATCTATAGTGATTTTATAGATAAAGACTTTATGCATTTTTTAGCTCCTGATCGACGTACAAAATAAAATCGCGGTTTTAAAGTTTTCTCAGTGATTAGGTATACTGTGACGGTTTAGCGGTATACCTAACCACAGAAAACCCTTTAAAACCGCGGTTTTATTTTGTACGTGGATCAGGGGCTTAATAGAAGGGATAGTTATTTAGAGCGCGTATAATTAAAATCAAGTTATAAGCGCTCCGTGAGTTCCACGCGTCGGATAGTCGGGCTTATAAAATATGAGATTAATGAAGTTCAGGTTTACCGGGCTGGGTAATAACATTAACGGCAGAAACTTAAAATAAGGAGCAAATATAAGGAAGTTACTTATGAGTAGGTGCTATTGATATAAGGCAAGGCAAGAAGATTCCACAAAAGAGGCTGTACGACGGCTTGATAAATTTAAACAATCGTTCAACCCGAATCATCGAACCTTTTATTATTTACCTAGCAGCCTCCCTAATTAAAAAAATATATAATATAGCCTATGACACCCGGGGATTGTGTAACTTCCCAACAGTGAAAGAATTTTTCAAGTTGGTTCAGTAGTTTCGGAGCCTATTCAATGCAAACAAACAATCAAATATTTCCTCTTTATAATATTGGTACAGATTTATAATATTTTTTCGCCAAAAATTGCATAACCGACTTCCACCGTGTACAGAATTCGAATAAATCGCACGAATCGATGTGTCATACATGTAACAATTGTAGTAATTTTTACATTATTTTTTATTTTAAAAACTATTTCGATCCAATTTAAAGGAAAGGCAGTAAATCCCTTTCGAAATAAAAAAAGATTTTTAAATAGGTTTACAATTGGCGAAAATATCAATGAACATACATTAAAAACAAAATACATGCAGACGAACTTAGTACCGCCTCCTTTTTGGAAGTCGGTAAAAACCTAAATCATACGTATAAACGGAAGTTCATAAAAAGGATTGTTGTGTAGGTAGGTACATGTATTACAGTGTAGATTGACTAGGTGTTTGTCGGCGATCATCGAAATTTATTGTTCGGCACGGTCAGTCTTTGGATGGATGACCGTGGGGGGCATTTACAAGAAGAAAAGAAGACAAGTTAAATAGCGATTCCCAGTTGTTTTAACCGTTTAGCCATGTCAGAGCCCTTCACGCGGCTTAAAAACTGACACCAGGGCTAACCCAGACGAACTTACTTTTAATAGGATTGTGATACTTAATCGCTTTAAATTATAAATTCCGTCCTGTCTGCACAGTCAGCTATAAATCCCAGGTTTTCGCAGCACAAGCTAAATTAGTTTCAGTAGTTGCTGTAAACACGCTTGGCATACAACTAAACTTACAGGGAAACGTATGTACTTAGTGATTCTTCGCGGATTTTGTTGGGGTCAAAAGGTCGCACTGAACCCTTTAATATTTGAAATATTTGTTATTATTCGAACTTAGACGCACTCACGTAGATTACTATTGGTTTATCTGGGCAAGCCTAATATCACTCTAGTCTAGAATGTCTATTAGACTATGCTATCTATATGTAGGAAAGGACCCTGTAGGAAAGATTCGCATGCTTTTTGTTTGTGTTTTTCTCCCTAATTCAATACAGTGCTTTATTTTAGACAAAAAACTCACTGCGTAGGTGTCAGGTGTCGATGCAGTTCTGTGTAGTATAAAAACAAGTAATACATTTAAAAAAACTTTTTTTTTTAAAACAACCTTTAACTGAACAATTACTCGCCAAGACGAATCAAACTAGCCGAAACTCGATAGGGTTGCGTCGTTTCATTACAGAGTTCCTATGACCACCTTCCAGCTCCAACATCAGACCCTGGTTACCATTGAAAGACAAACTACTCGCCAAGACCATTCAAATGAACCCAAACTCGATGAGGTTGTGTCGTTTCATTGCTAAGTTCCTTTAGCCATCTTCCAGCTCCATCATCAAATCAGTCATCATAATATTGCATTGTCACGCGATTTACACATGTATGCAACATTTCAGCTGAATCGGTAACCGGGAAGTGGATGAAACAAAATAAAAGCCTGTAATTAATACCCGTTTTACCAGTAAGGCAATCAGAAAGGTTTTGTTTTAAAGTGAAGCCGCTGCAACCATCGTCAGATCTTCGTCTTGAGGTCAGAATGGTTGAGAAAAAACATTCCGTATGGAATCCGTTCTTGTTTATGGAAACTACAGTGCAAGTACTGGGCAGGTAATATTTTCTTCTGTGGTGTAAGACATACCTAAAGCAAAGGGAAACTCAATAACACTGGAGGGAAGATTTCCCAGACTTGTTACGGTGGATTTACCAAACGTTCAATAAGGAGGGCCGAGAATAATGGCTTATTCAAATTTAACGTCGGAAAAACCACTGTGTGGAAAACGATCTGAATCCGCACCTGCGCCGCCGTTTCAATCCGAGCCTTAAGGCCTTTTCCCACCAGATACGAGATGTGTAGACGCGTAGCGATAAGCTATAAAACGTTGTGCCAAAGTGTTCCTATTGGCGGATTTTTTATTCAACCGTTGCTCATTTAAGTACGCATACACCCAAAACATAGAGAATTATCTTTGGTGGATATGTAGCTTTACACCACACCAGTTCGAAAATAATAAAAAACTTAAATTAAAAATTTGAAAACCCCCCGACACAAAAACCTACCTAAAAAAGTACGAAAGCACATTTGTAGAATTTTGGTTCTTCCATCCCCACTTTAACCCACCGTAACTCTTAAACGGCTAAATCGATTTTTATAAAACATAGCTAAGAACACTCTCGACTAAGTCTCCTTTCATCCAAAAAAAAACTAAACTGAAATCGGTTCAGTGGTTCGGGCGCTATGATGCCACAGACAGACAGACACACAGACAGACACACAGACAAACATACACGTCAAACTTATAACACCCCTCTTTTGCGTCGGGAGTTAATCAGTACGGAACCGGGATGTGTATTTTCTTGGAGTTGATAAAAGATGAGAAGATAAGCTTGCCGCATTTTAATATAAAACTTTCGTGCACATCGGTCGACGGACTCGACTAGGTCTGACTTAAAGAGGTATACTTATGTAAAGTTATGTGTAGCCAAGCCAAGTCACGAATAGTCACGATCGCTCTAGTTGGGAAGAATGCTTGTGCACTTCGGGAAAATGTCCTTTCGTAAACTCTTTTGTGGTAAATACCTATAATAATAGAAGGCTTTTTAGGGTTCCGTACCCAAAGGGTAAAAACGGGACTCTATTACCAAAGAATATTTAATAATACTACGCTATTACTAAGACTCCGCTGTCCGTCTATCACCATGAACCGTTTTATCTAGAAAGCTGAAGTTTTCACAGATGATGTATTCCTGTTGCCGCTATAACAACAAATACTAAAATAGAACAAAAATAATATTTAAGGGGGCTCCCATACAACCAACCTGAATTTTTAGCCGTTTTTCGCTCGATATTGGGTAATAATGGTAACAGGTAGATGCTTGAAATATTCACAGAATATTTAGCTGCATGCTTACTTTAATAATAAATAATTAAATTAAAATAAATATTTATGGGGAGCTCCCATACAGTAGTACGGAACCCTTCGTGCGCGAGTGTGTTTACCTATCTTGGGATCAATCATTTCTAAACATGGTGTAGCAATATGTATGATAACCAAAGCAATGAACTATTTCATTTATGGCCTATATGAGTCGATTATCAGCACAGAAGCAGTTTTAAGACATATTGCAGTAAATACCTAATTTAGTAAAAATACTACTAACATCACGGAAACGCGACCTACAAAAGACTCGTCCGACTGCAAACAAACATCCCACTCGTCCTTATCTTGCACTGTAATTAATTAAATTACGCAAATGTACAGCACCTGTTCTAAATTACAGTGGAATTATTATTAGGCAGGTTGGCGTTACGTCACGCGGTAACCCGTCGAATTGAGGGTACCCGTGAAACCGACGCGACGTTACAGCGCCCTCGCGGAAAGAATTTTAATGGTCGTCCCGAGGAAAGGAGCTCCAACTTTTACAACTCGAAATGTAACTCGTAAAACATCTCAATCCCTATTTAGTTCTGACAAGGCTTTCTCGGAAAAATAATAATTTCGAAAGCTCACTGAATGTACCTACTCATTTTCATAAAATAGGCATCTAGAAGAAACGAATGCTTCAAAGTTAAGGTAGTTGCTAACTGAGAGCATTAGTGCCTACAGTCAGACAACTCTTTCTATTGAGGATTATTTTAAAACAGCACAAGTTGTGTCCACAAACCTCAGAAACTAAAAATCTCACCAAACGTCGTACCGATAAGGTTCAAAATACCTAGCTCCAAAACGTTTTTCAAACACAGATTCTTTTCCTTCCTTGGGGGTTACATCTATAACAAACTATCGGAACAAGTGGAACTAAAAAAGCTAAATAAATTTTCTCTGAAAAAAACTGTCTCAGACACATTACAGAAACTATAATATCAAGAAACTGAGAGCCTGCTCTCAGTTCTAAGATAACTCATCCATACACTTCACTCACTACATACTTCATACCGGAGACTCTACATTTTATTTTGAGGTATTTATATTGAAGTTAATTATATTTTATTACTTTTTAATCAAATTTTTTGACCAAATATAATAATTTGTAATCAATTAAAATGAAATATTATTACTTTTTCAATTTATTGACAAATATCTGAATATGCTGTGTACTATTACTTAAATTTACCAATATTATATTGTAATTACTTGAATAATCACTCACTAATTTATTAACGTTATTGTATTTCAATAAGTCTCGTTAAGGGAGCACAGATCTCCGAAATACAAGCTATGCTTAGTTTGGAGATCTGAGGCTCATTGTCCTCATATATTATTTGTTTTAATATCAATAAATGAATTTTGAATTTGAATTTTGAATTATTACCCTTATGAAAATGATGTTGGCTAAATATCATATCCGACATGCGACAGTAAACTCTCTACAGGCCGAATCAAACAAGTCGACGGATGTAAAGTTAGCTACAGCTGTGCGAAACCCAATCAACTCGCAGCTATATGTGAACTTCAGTCAGGATTGGATATTGTATTGCGCAACTTGTATATGCCGCGCCACACAAGTTGGCGGATGTGCAGTGAGCTATAATCCTACCGCTTAATTTAGTCATCGCCTGCGTGGTACAGGGGCAGGGAGTCCCCGGCGTCCGCACCCGTCTCATTCCCCCTTTGTCGTCTCCCCCGGCGCCCCTGTACCGCGCAGGCGATGACTAAGTTAAGCGGTAGGATTATACAAGCTGCGCAATATCCAATCCTGACTGAAGCTTACATAAAGCCGCACGTTGATTGGCTATTGCGTAGCTTGTGGCTAACTTCTCGTCCGCCAACTTGTGTGGCGCGGACTACACATTAGTGACTATTAACTAAATTCACATTCGCCGACTTGTAAGATTCGACTTATACCAAGGTCGCAGTGTGCCGGGGCATCGCAATCTGGTCAATATCATCCACATATTATAATCCTTACATAGTATAAAATAAAGTCGCTATATTTGTCTGTTTGTTTGTCTGTATGCTTAAATCTTTAAAACTACGCAACGGATTTTGATGCGGTTTTTTTTAATGGATAGAGTGATTCAAGAGGAAGGTTTATTATGTATAATACACCTGTGCGAAGCCGGGGCGGGTCGTCTAGTAGAGTTATAAATTACACGCCAAAAAGTCAACTTTTTGTGTGTATGTCTGTCTGTGTATCCGATTAGATCTTTTAAACTACACAAACATACTTATTGCAATGCTATTTACACTACCATTTAGAACATCTCTTTCATAAGCTATAATTTATTCGTGTCCGGGCCGGACGGCTGCCCGCTGCTTGCTAGTTAGAGTTAGTTGTAAGTTAAGAAATAAATGAAAAGTAAAAAAAAATACTTTTTTGATAACCTTTATTTCTTTTTTATCAATTCAAAAATGACGAGTTCCCATCACAATAACAATAAATTGGGGGCGCTAATGCCTTGTGTCATTAAGGAGCAATTAATCAACAACCAGGAATGGAAGGTCCCGAAATTTTTGGCGTTTATGCAAATGACATAACCAATCACTCTTGATTACCCCACCTCAGATAATCATTTGACTGCCCTGTCCCCAAGTTCATTCTCAACACCCTTTGTTAATAATGTTTACAAAGGGTAGGTTGTTAATAATGATATAAGCCGAATCATACAAGTCAGCGGATGTGAAGTTAGCTACAAGCAGCGCGAAATCCATTCAACGCGCAGCTTTATGTGAGCTTCAGTTGGGATTGGATATTGCGTAGCCTATAACAAATCGCATCGCATCCGCCGACTTAGGTATATGATTAGGCCTATATCAATGATAGAGGCCGAATCATACAAGTCAGCGGATGTGAAGTTAGCTACAAACTGCGCAATATACAATCCTGACTGAAGCTCACATAAAGCTGCGCGTTCATTGGGTTTCACGCAGCTTGTGGCTAACTTCACAGCTGCCGATTTGCATGAATCTGCCTACACATGCAGTGAAGTTTATTTTTGGTAAGGTATTAGAACAACTGCACAGAACAGGCCATGCATACTTCTGCTGTCCACATTATATTTTATTAAGTGGACATTCATTATATTTACAGTATATTATGTTAATCCTTACATAGCATAGTATAAAATAAAGTCGCTATTTTCGTTTGTTTGTCTGTATGCTTAAATCTTTAAAACTACGCAACGGATTTTGATGCGGTTTTTTTAATGGATAGAGTGATTCAAGAGGAAGGTTTATATGTATAATACACCTGTGCGAAGCCGGGGCGGGTCGTCTAGTAATACCTAAATTACAAACAATTTCGGATTTCGAATTTCGGACGTGCCTCTGTCTAGCAAAGCTCGGCCCTGGTTTGGACCTGAATGTGGACGCGCCGAAGCGCAAAAGCATCAGGCATACCTGGCTTGGGCCGATGCTCGAAACCGTAAGTCGAGGGACATTCGTCTGAGGAAGAAGGCATACAATAGGGCTGCTAAGTCCTGCAAAAAGGTTATGCGGAGGGCTCGCTTTGATCACATTAGTCGAATAGGCAATAAGCTTGCTTCTTACCCTGCGGGTAGTAAGGCATTCTGGTCCCTAGCTAAATCGGTTGAAGCGAACTTCTGCCGCCCCTCACTGCCTCCGTTGCTGAAACCCAATGGTTCGCTGGCCCATACCGCGGTTGAGAAAGCAAATTTATTTGCATCTCAATTTGCTGAGTCTTCGCGTCTGGACCCCGGTAGTGCGAGACCTCCAACTTTGCCAAATTGTGGCTCTGTAATGAGTGATATACATATCCGGCAAAAGGAGGTTCTCAAGGTTCTCCGCAGTCTTGATGTGAATAAGGCCAGTGGCCCTGATGGTATTCCGGCCATTGTATTGAGGACTTGTGCGCCTGAGTTGTCGCCTGTGCTGACTCGCCTCTTTCGCCTATCTCTGAAGACAGGTCAAGTGCCCAAATCTTGGAGGCTTGCTAACGTGCAGCCCAAAAAAGGTAGCCGTGCCGACCCTGCCAATTACAGACCGATTTCGATCACGTCCATACTTTGCAAGAGTATGGAACGTGTCCTTAACAACAGGCTCCTGGCGTACCTGGAAGCGAATGACCTACTCAGTGACCATCAGTACGGCTTTCGCCGAAACCGGTCTACTGGGGACCTTCTGGCGTACGCCACACACATCTGGAGTGAGGTCATCGAAAAGCACGGGGAGGCGCTGGCTGTCTCCTTGGATATCTCCAAAGCTTTTGACAGGGTCTGGCATGAGAGCCTAATTGGCAAGCTTCCATCTTACGGCCTGCCTGCTGATTTCTGCGCATGGATATCAGATTTCTTGAGGAATCGGTCGATACGAGTGGTCGTAGATGGCTGCTCGTCAGATCATATGGCTATCAATGCCGGGGTTCCTCAGGGGTCAGTGCTCTCTGCGACCCTCTTCCTACTGCATATCAACGATCTGCTAAAGCCCGGAATCTTTGGGTACGCAGATGACAGTACAGTCGTGGAGAGCTACACATCCGGTGCAAGAACCAGCGGGCCACAGATCGAGTCTCACAGAGAGGCTATGGTCGAGCGGCTCAACTTGAGTCTGGAAGCGGTTTCTGACTGGGGTGATGCTAACCTGGTCAAGTTTAATGCCACGAAGACTCAAGCCTGTCTGTTTTCGGCCAAAAAGAGGCCCTTCCAATTGTCTCCCGCTCTCCGTGGTGTCTCCGTTCCGGTAACTGACAGCTTGGAACTATTAGGCGTTTCACTCTCATCGACTCTTAACTTTGGCTCTTACATAGAGTCAAAGGCCCAATTAGCTTCCAAAAAACTTGGTGTTCTCTCTAAGGTGAGACGGTATTTCACACCTGAGCAACTGCTTAGTCTGTATAAAGCTCAAGTCAGGTCGTGCATGGAATACTGCTCTCACCTTTGGGATGGCTCCGCCAAATATCAACTGGAGGCTCTGGAGTCGATTGAGAGGCGAGCCAAGAGGCTGATCGACAACGACACTCTGACTATGTCGCAGCTGCAAAGTCTCGAGCATCGACGTAAAGTAGCGTGTTTATCGGCCTTTTACCGGATCCACTTCGGAGAGTGCGCCCAGGAGTTGCACAATCTGGTCCCACCTGCCCCTTTCTTCTATCGTAAGGCTAGACAGACTCGACCAAAGCGCCACCCTTTTATGGTGGACATTCCGCGCATTAGAACCAAGCGTTTCGAATCCTCATTCCTCATACGAACAGCCAGAATGTGGAACGCTTTGCCTGGGTCTGTCTTCCCGCTAAAGTACAATGTGGGCGTCTTCAAATCCCGAGTAAATAGGTATCTTCTAGGTAAGCGTGCTACAACCTAGACCGCATATCTGCTTAACAACAGGCAGTATGTGGTCAAACGCAAACCTATTCAGAATAAAAAAAAAAAAAAAAAAACAAATTAGAAGCGAATTAGATCTTATTGTCCAAAAAGTGTACAAGGCAATCGATGGAAACCTGTGATATGACAGGCTCTTTAATTTGTGCTAAACTAGTTTTTGCCTACAGCTTCGCCCATTTAATATTTTGATTTTTGTGCACATAGGAACCTTTAAAATTTTTTCGGGATAAAATGTAGCCTATGTCACTTGCCATCATTCTTCCTAACTATGTCCATGCCAAAAATCTAGTCAATCTGTTGCTCCGTTGCTACGTGAAAGAGGAACAAACCAATAAGTCAACAAATACACTTTCGGATTTATAATAATACTAGATTTTGCCCGCGGCTTCGCCCGCACGATATTTCGAGGCCCTACCTTACCACCCTTAATAAAGGAGGTGGAAAATAATAAAACAAAAAATTCGATTTGACAGTTCTTTTTTGACATTTCTTGGAGCGCACGCTAGAATAGCTCACAGATGGCAGAACGTGTTATTCTGATGTATAAGCTATATAATTGCAAAGTTTCATCTCAATCCGTTCAGTAGTTTTTGCATGAAAGAGTAACAAACATACATCCATCCATCCTTACAAACTTTCACGTTTATATTAGTAGGAGGTAAGGATATAATATAATTAGAGTGCCAGCCTACGACATCACCAATTTTAACCAGGAAGAATTTTTCAGGAACATGGTTTGATATAATTATATACAACAATATTAATTGCACTGGTTATATTTACCTTTCCGAAAATATTACCTTTATTTTGAAAAGCATTTGCAAGAAGTAATTCAGAAAACAAACTGCTGCAAGATAAACCTAGCCAAGAGGGGATTTCCTGATACTGACAGGGTACAGCGTGATTGCGGAGCCCCTGAGCAGAACATGGATCACTTGCTTACGTGCCCACAGTGTCCGAGCCCCTGCATGATGGAAGATCTACACCAGGCTAAACCCTGCGGGGTCATAGTGGCCAAATATTAGGAGAAAGTAATTGCAAACTCAAACTCAATTCATTTATTGCAACATATGAAATTTACATGCAGTTCTTAGTTAACATGTTTTGTATAGTTATACATATGACCCTATAAGGGTATTTAACTACTTTGAACCATTGACACGACAAAGAAGATGAAGAAAACAAACAAAATTTAGAATATCTTTGTATTCCTCAATAGAACTAACTTTTACTATGAGACCAACTTCAAATATTTTTAGAGTCACAATCATGCAAAAAAGTGTCCGAGCTAAAACTCTGCCCAACCTAGATAGTGGGCACTTTTTAGTTAGTGGTATGGCGATTGCAAGCCGACTATATCGCCGCGCGATGCCAAAGTGCTCGGTTACAAGAACTAATTAGGTGACATAACGTCAAGATTCAAGAAAACGGGTCATTGTGAATGATTTAATGTAAATATCTGTCGGTATGTATGACGGAGCTCTGACATTTTTTTACTACTTTCACTTCGGGACTGTGGCTCTGATATTATTTCTCTAGATATTTGCTCGAAGGAGACCAATTGTAAAATTGCAACAAAATCAGCTGTTCCACACATTTTGTCCAAGTTCATTGAACATTTTGTTTTTTTGTAATGTCATTATTTATGTGATTTCAGTCAAAACAAAGAGATTGGAAGTTTAATAATCAACCAAGTGCGAGTTGGTCTTGCGCACGAAAGGTCCCGTACTGTATGGAAGCGTCCCCTTAATATATTTCATTTTAATTTAGTTATTTATTATTGAAAGGTATAAACAACTTAATATTCTGTGAATATTTCAAGCATATTCCTGTAGCCGTTATTAGTATTGAGCAAAAAATCATGTTACTTGTATGGGAGACCACCTTAAATATTTAATTTATTTTAATTTATATATCAATTTTTGAAGTAAATATTAAACTTAAGTAAGTATTATTCTCTGAATATTTCAAGCATCTTCCTGTCACCATTAATAATAGGGATTGAAAAACGGTTAAAAATTCAGGTTTGTTGTATGGAAGCATTAGTATAGTAGAAAACAGTATTCATTCCAGTTAACTCACAAAAACTGCTTATACAGACAGACTTAGAAGACAAGCACCATCTTAATAGCAAACCTTCATCAAAATCATGAAGAGCAGTATGAGAGACGCAGTCTGAATGAAGTAATTACAAAATAGATACATTTTTACAAATATTTGTATAATGGTACAAGATTATAGATTATATCGATGGACAACCTAGCTACCGTGTATAATAAAGAAAGTAGCATATTGCTGAGGGAACAAATTGTTACAAACTATAGATTTAAAAACAAATGACAGCCCAGAATTTATTTAATGGTAGGTAATTTTAAGTTTTTTGGAAGAATTTCACTCTAATTAAAAATAATACTGCATGTGAACCTAATTTAGATCCAATGAGTCAAATTATGTATCACTAAATTTCAATTTAAAGCCGGGTTTGCTCAATAAATTGAGAAGAGAAAATCTTATTAGAGCTTCTCAGAAGTTCGTCCAAGAAAGCACAAGAAACGGTGAAAGCTGGAATTGAACCATTTTGACACAGAACGTATTCTTAGCTTAATTCCCAGAAATTATGTATGAGCAAACATTGATAACTGTTTGATTAATATTCTTTTTATAATTCTGTAACCAGCTATGACACAATCGTATCATAATTGGGTAATAAAACACTAGATTTTTCACAATATCGATCGGCTTTGTAAGGTACCAGTCAGTGACACAATAAAATAAAGACATGAGAAAAAACTTACCGAAATGGCGATTGCAAACGCCGCACTTAATAATAATCAATGTCTTTCTTGCACAGAAAAAATACTAACACGATACACAGTAAAAATAATCCTGGAAAGATGAAAAGATTTTTTATTTTGAATAGAATCGAAAACCTAATTCTCACCGCAACGCAAACGCTAAACGAAAATAATGTGAGATGGCGCTGCAGGCGCTGAAATAAACGGTGACAGTTGTAGCCGTTATTAGCCAGTGTGAAAAAAAATTTCAATTGGTAGAATTTGTTGTGACCACTGAAATTCTACCAACAAGAGCCATTGTAGTTTACTTAAACTTTCGCGTTCGAGTGTAGCTCCATATACTTTAGTTAGTTCTACCTCGTTTCCGCCAGGGGTGCTGTAAAATTTACGTGTAAACCTGGACTGAACCTAACCCGAACCCCTCAGGCGACTTTTCGATTGCAGCGGCGGGAAATACAAAATTACAAAATCACTGTATTAGTGTATTCTAACAGCGCCTGGGAGAAATATAATTACTCGGTAAAACCAATTTTTAAAGTGAATTACTAAAAAATATATGAGTTTGAATATCAATAACTACTAAGTTGCTTTAAATTGTATTTATTAATCATACATATGTATAATCATCGAGAAGTTTATTTGTATGATTAGGAATAATATACAAAAAAAAATGCATTTTACCCTCGTTGTAGCTGTCACTCCCAGACATCATTGAGAATAATATATTTTTGATCAGAGAATCCCTAGTATTTTGCTCTCTCGTGGTACTGAATTAATGATACTCAATTTACCTTCCTAATGTCCCTTATGCCTTGTTACCTACTTACGTTCTAGATAATAATTATATTGTGTCATAGAATTTCTTATGACGCAAAACCAACTGTTAATGTTGGGTTTTAATCATCCTTAGTAATTTTCCTCTGGGTAATGACAAAATTAACTCATTTCAACTTCCTTAAATATTTTTATACAGTAGCTAACGTATTAATTTATTTTTTAGCAAACCTATATAGGGTTATCCAGAAATGGTGTACTAAGTCGGAAGAAAGTGATACAGACCATCATTATGATCAACTTTTACTATAGGGCCATTTACAGATAACCCTGTATAAACTGTCTAAGCACGTAACATTAATAAAGCTAAGAAAAAATCCTATTTTAAGAACATACTATTTATTTCATAAAATATAAAAGATAAAAAAATTATTATAATACTTTGTTTTTCAAAATAAAAGCATCGATCAAAAAACTAATAATTAAAATTTAATTTAATTTTATGTTCAGACAATAATTATTAATTAATTAAAAACTAACAATTTACCTATAAAAATATTTTAAGCTTTACTTGTTCACTACGTTATTATTATCTACAATACGTAACTACCAAAATAGTAAATATATAGTAGTTCAATACTATTACACATTAACTTATTAGGACGATCTCAGTCTTTTCATGCACTTAAGTAAATGAAAAGTAAATAGGTATACAATTTTGACTAAGGAAAAGATGACAGCAAAAAGAATTACGCTTAAATATCTTAATGAAATGGAATATTTATCCTTTCATTCCAAACTACTAAGATCTCCATATTGTTTGCTATAATTAACAAAATATCATTTCAATTTAGCCTGCAGATTATATTATTGATCACAAAGTTAAAATTAGGTATTTGCTACGCAAAATCAACGCCAGTATCGAGTAAGTCTCTAATCAGCACAGTTGCTTTTCTTGGCAGCACTCTTAGTAAATGTCCAAGGCAAAGTAGATGTTTCGGAACTGATGCTTCGGGGTAGTTTCGCCTAACACTCTCCAAAATTGACTGCGCTGCTGCTACTGGAGTTATAGTACCAAAGTAACTGGGTATTCTGGGGAAGAAATATAAGGAACAATTTTACACTTCATGAGAATTGGACTAGTTTGTCTTGTAGTTTCTTTAGCCAAAGCTAAGTTCTTTTTAATACGTACTTTCTTATTATTATGAGTATATTAAGTCTGTGTTTCCGATTTCTGTAGCTATCGAAGCAATAAATCGCCTCAAACAAGGTCATCAAAGGTTGTTGACGATACAATGTTATCTGTAGATATGTATGAACTAAATAATATTAGCTAAAAACGACTCATAGTTATGTTACAGTTTTTATACGGATTAAATTGATGTTTTCAATGCGAAACAAGTAGCATTCATAGTAAAATAACACTTTTAAAGATTAGTTTTACGTAGTTAAAATAAATTACAGCCAATGAAATCCTACGTCAAAAATAATAGCACAAATTTCAATTACGAATACTCAATAGACAAAATTCGGTAAATAAATATAGTTTTAATTAGTTCTATATTATTATCAAAAAATATTGGACACGTATTTGTTCATTTGTCAATCTAACAATAAATGATATGGTTAAACCTTGTCAACGCTCGTGACGTCACTTCTCTGTCAAAAGTCTGTATATTTGTAGCCTAGTCGTGACGTCACGCGGAACTGTAACAAGGATTGATGAATTAAAGAAAAAATGATGAAGATAAATTTTTATTTAATTGACGAAAGAAAAATACTTTTCTAATATTTTTTGATAGATCCTTCTGATGGATTGATTATACTTTTTAGTCATCATGCCTATGGCATCCGCAGTAGTAGACTACAATGTCACCGCGTCACCACTGTTTTTAGGGTTCCGCACCCAAAGGGTAATAACAGGACCCTATTACTAAGACTTCGCTGTCCGTCCGTGTCTGTATATGACCAGGCTCTATCTCATGAACCGTGATAGCTAAAAAGTTGAAATTTTCATAGATGATGTATTTCTGTTAGCACTATAACAAAAATACTTAAAAAAAGATTAAAAAATAAATATATTTATAAATATGTGTGTATAAATATGAAGTTGGTTCCCATGCAAACAACAAAATTTTTAGCCGTTTTTCACTTGATATTAATAACGGGAACAATTAGACGCTTGAAACATTTACAGTTGTTAATTCATTTTAAAATAAAATAATTATTTTGTTATCGATATTAAAAATGGAAACAGGTTGTAGATGCTTGAAATAATCACAAAATATTTAGCTGCACTTAAATTCACTTCAAAAATAAATAATTAAACTATTGTAAAATCAATTAAGTGGGCTCCCATACGGTGCGAAACCCTTCGTCCTCGAATCCAATTCGCACTTGGACAATTATTTTATGTATTTCAAAGAAATAGGTATAATCAGTAGCCACGGACACGTTATCTACGGCAGCGCTTGTATTCGTGTCTCCCGATGACACTGTAGTCTGCCCCTGCTGTAGCGTGCAATTGACTAATAAAATCATATCTTTAATCCTTACCTCAGCCTTACAATATCTGGACTTTCATCACTGACGATGAACGGATAGATATGAGTGAGTGTTACATGAACTCCATCGATCTTGTTGACCCTGAGGTCTTCCATCAGACTCTCAGCAAGACCTTGCACCGCAAACTGTGCTACACTTAGAGGCATTTGATCTCGTAAGTAGCTTAAACCAGCTACAGAAGTCAAAGCTACAATGTGGCCGTGGTTCTTGGCTTTCATGTCAGGCAAAAACTGGTCAATGAGCTGGAAACATGAAATTGTAAATTATTAGTCACAGGTGATTGACCGTTTGTGTAATCAGTACAAAAAGTATAGGAAAAATCTTTATCATTTTGTTACAATAAAAACTGTCTTGAAAATGTTTAAATCTGCTAACAATAAATATACTGTATTTCGCAACACTATACATACACAATACACATTGCAGAAAAATTATCTATTTATTTGACACTTTTTTGCACAGCGTTTGTACACAAGTAGGACTTAACGCCAAATAGCATTATGTACCGTACCAGTCAACTACTAGGTATGTACTACAATAATAATACTAGGTACATTCTATAAAAAGAAAAGTTTTTTTTTTTAATATTTCAATAGTAATAATATTACTGTGAATCTTACCCAAAAGTATGAAGTAAGTGTAAGGTCTAGGGTGACATGGATATCTTGAGGTGGTTGAGTCAGAAGAGACCTTGGACTTGGGATGCCACAGCAATAAAACAGCATGCTAACAAAACCCACGTCTTTTTTTACTTGAGCAGCAAATATCTGCACATTTTCTTTCTTAGTTATATCACATGTATATAAAGCAGCTGAGCCCCCTCGTTTATTAATAATATTTACTGTATCTTCATTTGTTGCTTTATTTTTATCAACACAAAGAACAATAGCTCCTAAATCTGCTAGTTGAATAGCTAATTCTCTGCCCACACCTCTCCCTGAACCAATGACCTGAAATTAAAATTAAATTATTTAATGATCAATAGTTTTATTGTTATTAGGTCCTAGCTATAATCTTTGAACTCTGTACAAATCAGGGTATGATACAAAATAAATTTATATTATTCCTTAGATTTAAATATTATTTTGTAATAAAAGTTTGCCTACCATTTTATATAATAACAAAACTTTATATTTTTTAATTTTTACTTATTTGTTAGATTAAATATATTATAGCAATCAAAGATCATCAGGGAAGTACACAGGGTTATCGAGAACTGATGTACTAAGCCAGAAGGTGATTCAAACTATCATTATGAACAACTTTCACTATGGGGCCAATCCGGAATCCCTGGAGCCGGTCGGTAAAATACTTAGGTACAATCCTTGATACAAAACTCAACTGGTCGGAAAATACGTCCAAACTATGCATCAAAGGTACCAAGGCTCTAAATGCACTAAACCCTGTTTTAAATAGACGTTCGTGTCTTAGCAGCCACACTAAACTACGGATATATCGAACCCTAGTCCGACCGTGTATCACTTACGCTTGTCCTGTTTGGAGCAGCACTTGTCGAACTAATATGAATAAACTTCAGGTTATTCAAAATAAAGCTATAAAATATGCCTTCAAAACTCCTTTCCGAACAAATCTCACCAAATTACACCGCAAAATAGGTCTCCCTAAAATTGACGCCTACGTTTATAACCTGTCTGAAAAATTTTACTTAGTCAGTAACCCAACGAACAAAAATCCCTTAATTAAAAATCTATGCAAAACACGTAGCACTAATCTCACATTTATCGATAAATATAATCGGTACAAGTTACCGCATCACTTGTTCCTAACGCGCGAAGAATAAACCGTTTTGCATGCGCGAGTGTGCGCGGTCAGTGAGCGCCGGCGCGCGCGCCACTCTCGCCCGTATTACCTGCTGGTATCGGGTGGGTGTGGCGCGCGCGGCACGCAGCGGCCTGCGCGCGCCACTCTCGCACGTATTACTTACTGGTATCGGGCGGATGTGGCGCGCGCGGCACGCAGCGGTCCGCGCGCACTCGTGTGTGTGATAAGTCCATGACAGAGTTCTTGTTGTTTGTTGTGAACTGCCGAGTGTTCTTTTGAAATCCATTACCGGCCTACCTCCTTTGGTTAATTACTTTCTTAAATTATCGAGTCAAACTTAAAAATGTATTGCTATACTAAAGCGTACTTAACGTAATCTTCTTCCTTAATGTGTCACATCAAATACAATATACATTCACATGCTTATTATGTAACAAATTCTCACATTAAAAATATTTATATGAGCCTGCGAGCTCGAAAAAAATGTATCTGGTACAACCACTATCATTGTACTACCAGGATTCATGTACACTGGTATTGTACTCATGTTTTGTTAAAATTAAGGTAAATAAAGACTTTTAAAAACTGAACTGAGTCCGGAATTCGAGAAAAAATCAGCGGTTCCATACATTTTGTCGATTGTGAGTTGCAATTTTGTATGGAACAGCTGTTCCATACAAAATCGACAAAAGAAACTCAGAATCGACAAAATATATGGAACAGCAGATTTTTTTGTAGAATTCCGGATTGGCTCCATAGTAAAAGTTGTTCATAATGATGGTCTTAGTCACCCCCTTTTGGCTTAGTACAGGGTAAGCAGGTAACCCTGTATAGTAAAAACGTAAAACGAGGTCATTCTGATACGAGGTGCAATAATATCCTTAAAAACAAATAAATAGGTAGGTCCTAAAATTAACTTCTTACCAAAACGGTCTCCAACCTAACAGATTTCATGGGTGGTGGTCGAAACAGTTCATAGCCAGCTTGTAAAACGGCACATACTGCATTTATCATCACCCAGGCAATATCGAACATCAAAATAACAAACGAGTACAATCGCAGCAACATCCTGATTGGAAACATAAGATTCAGACAAGCATTGAATATACTGCTGAGAAGTTTTGATTCCTGAAAAAAAACAAACCATTAATAATAATTAAGAGAGTACATAACTCAATACACATGTACCTATATTGTTTAGTCATTATTACATCAAAAACGAAAGAAAACCTTTACCAATGAAAATATTTACTTCTAGCAGACCTTACCTTAGTGTCACTTCCATAAGAATTCGCTTTTGAAACTATAACCATGTTTATAATTACTTCTCAATATTTATTACCACAAAATAATGTTTGTTTGTTTGTTTCTCCTAATTAATCTGATGGCGTTGAACATCTGAGTTCATTGAAGTCACATCAAAAAGTTTTCATTGCCTGCCCTTGATAACACTTTCATTTTGATTATCCTGACTTATCTTTCTGTGATAAGGGGTAGCTTTGCAACATGCACTGATAATAACAATATTAGGTTAAGTTTTATAACTACACTGTTGCTATCTGTGTTGTTGTAATCTATATAATTCCTCAGGATAAGAAATTATTTAAAAAAACTAATAGGTTATGAAACTTATGAACCTCGCTGTAATGTATGGAAACAAATTAAAATCACTCTATAGCACTCTTCAACGGTTGCACTTGCAGCGAAGAGTTTACTAATACTTGAAAGAGTCGATAAAAATGTCAAACTGTTTATTGTCAAAACAAAATCCTTGGTCAGACTTTTTTTAATTTTGTTAAAAGTGGTAGAAAAAATGGCTTGACAGATGGTAATACAGATACACAATTTAGGACTGACGGAAACGCGGGAAATGAATTTGAAAAAAATAATATTTGTTTTAATTTTTATTGTTTGATAATAAGGTCAACTCAGTTTGTGACACAATGCTACATAAATCATAAAAATATAAACTTGCGAAGAGAGAAAAGAAAAATAAATGAAATAAAATATTTTGAACACTATGAAAGTATTTGGCAAAATACTGAGCTAAGGACGCCAAAATCTATGGGTGAAAAAAAAAACTACGTAACAATGTCAATGTCCGTTAAACAATACGTCAAAAATGTTGAGTTGTTGGTTTTGGCGGGAACGCGGAAAAATAATGTCGCCTCAATATTTTATTTTGTTAAACTTGTGATTTTATCAGTGATAATAATAATTAGTGAAAAGTTATTGTAGAAATATATTATGCTCTCATGGCAAATACGGCATGAATGTCACGCCAAATTGTGACAGCTGTGATAGATGATTGGCAACACTGTTACTTTCCTTTTCCTGCCGACATCTTATCACAGTACTTTTTAGATTCTTCGTTTATCTTGTGCCTACAATGTTTTCTACAGCGTCCAGTCTCTATGTATTTTTGTTAGTGCAATAAGGCTGATTAATTGTGTTAGATTACAGCCCTTGTCGTTCTTTAATGCTGATCTCATTAAACAACACCAAGCGGATTCATTGTGTTTAATTTACACGTGTGTGAGGTGAGGAATCCCGGCGTGCCAAACCTTCCGCCTTCCTCAGACTTTCGGCCCGCTGCCTGCTCTGCTGTGACGACATTTCAACAGGTTCTAGACCCAGAGACTTTTGTCGAAATTGTCTGACAGGCGAAGGTTAAAAATGGAAGACCGTCGAAGTGAGCACGTGCCGGCGAATGCTACCACCGTTCACATGGAGAAGCTAGAAGGTGTGGTTAATTATTTATCATGGAAGTTCACCATGAAGATGGCACTAATTCTGGACGCATTGTGGGGATGCGTAGAAGGAACGGATACAGACCCAATTCGAGATCAACGAGCACTTGCTCGAATTTGCTTGAGCCTGCAACCTCAGTTATTCCAATACGTTCGAAACGCGAAGTCCTCCAAGGAAGCGTGGCAAAATCTTTCTCAAGTGTTTGAAGACAGAGGATTGTATCGACGTGTACTATTATCTCGACAACTGCACCAAACCCAGTTTAGTCAATTTTCGTCGATGAATGACTACATTAATGGGGTGATTTTTTTTTTTTTTTTATTATTCTGAATAGGTTTGCGTTTGCGGGTGATGATGATAGTACAACAATTGGCTGACATTGGAAAGGTTATTGAGGACCCCGAGGTTGCAGAGATTCTCTTAAGCGGCTTGCCAGCTGATTACGATGTTCTGGTGTCAAATTTGGAAACGGCATGCATAAGTGGAAACCTGACTACCGAATTTGTTCGCAGTAGATTATTACAAGAAGAACACAGGAAAGTGAATAGTTCAGAGTGTAATACGGCATATGTTGCTGCGAATAAGCAGAAAATAATCTGCCACTATTGTAAGAAGGCAGGCCATATAAAATCAAAGTGTTATAAGCTTAAACGTGATAAAAAAGGTGCAAATATTAGTGAAAAAACTTTTATTTCTACAGAAGCCGCCTTAGTGTCGTCAAATGACTGGATAGTGGACAGTGGTTGTACAGCAAATATGACCAATAACAAATTGAATTTAAAAGACTTTAAGCCATTGAAAACTGATGTGTGTATAGCGAACAATGAAAAATTATCTAGTGTCGGTGTAGGTAAAGTTAAAATTCCCTTGTCGAATGATGTTATGATGGCTGAATCTATGCTCGTACCAGATTTGACTACAAATCTACTTTCAGTCAGTAAACTAACTCAGTTAGGTTTTACTGTGGTGTTCGACAAAAATGGGTGTCACTTGTACAAAAAATGTAGTGTTTTGGGAGATAGCGTGGGACACGCTACTAACTATAATGGTATCTATAAGCTTGATGTCAACAGGGTCATGCAGGTGGAGCACTCTACACCTGTCCTACCGACAGTGCAGGAAGGAAAGAGTGCAATGGTCGCAGCTGTGCCAGCGTCTACCTGGCACAAGAGGCTTGGGCACTTAGGTTATAATGGTATGTGCGCTTTGCAGAAAGCTAACAATTTTGGTTTACAGGATACTGAGGAATTTAAAAACCAGTTGAAAAATTGTGTGGCATGTCTTGAGGGGAAGCAGGTGGCCAAACCATTCCCTGATAATGCAAAGCGGGCCACGCAACCACTGGAGTTGGTGCACTCAGACCTATGTGGGCCCATGAGAAGCTGCAGTTGGGGCGGTGCACGATACCTTTTGACATTTACCGATGACTTCAGTAGGAAGAGCTGGGGATACCTTCTGCGGAATAAATCTGAGGTACTGTCAGTTTTTGTTCAATTTAAGACGTTAGTAGAGAAACAGTCCGGCTACTCTTTGAAGTGTCTCAGGTCTGATGGCGGGGGTGAGTATTGCAATAGTAAGTTTGCGACATACTTGTCTCGTGAGGGGATAGTTCATCAAATAACAATCCCATATACCCCGCAACAGAATGGTGTTGCAGAGAGGCTTAATAGAACTCTGATTGAGAAGGCGCGCTGCATGTTGCAGGAATCTGGTCTCTGCCAGCGCTATTGGGGAGAGGCGGTCATGACCGCTATTTATTTAAAGAATAGGTGCCCCTCTGTCGCTGTGGCAGGATCTTTACCTGAGGAGGTCTGGACCCGTTCTAAAATTGAATCAGGTCACCTTCGTGTATTTGGATGCATAGCCTATTCTCTAATACCTGAGCAGAAGAGACAGAAACTTGATGCTAAATCTAAGAGATGCATCTTCGTTGGTTACAGTGACACTACCAAAGGTTATAGACTTGTCGACCCTTTAGTTCCCCACAAGGTGTTTTTTAGTAGAAATGTGGCATTTTTAGAGAACGAATTTTTAAGTAATAATGAATCTAAGTCAACTTATTATAAGTTTTATCAATATGACTGTAATCCTAATTTTTATGACCAGTCAAATAATAATTTATTGAATAATAATGATATTGATAATAATAATGTGGAAAATATGAATATTTTAAGGGAAACTGACGTTATTGATACTATCAGCTGTGATATAGGCAATAGTAATAATTTATCTATGAATGAGAATATAGATGACAGTTTTTCTAATAAAAATATTACTGTGGTTTCAGCTCCTGAGTCGGAGTATGGTACTGGTGATGAAGCGCCTAGTCCAGAGGAGTCCGGTGTTTGTTGATGTAGCCGGTGACATATCTTCGGGATCCGAGGGGTGGCGACCTGCAGGGGAAGAAGCCGTGACTAGTCCTGAGGGTTTAGTGACCGTCATTTCGCGACCTGCTAGGAGCACCCGTGGTAAACAGCCCGTCAGGTACGATGATTATGATATGTCTTTATTGGTCCAGGGTCATTCTGACCCTATGAGCTACGAGGAAGCTATCTCATCGTCCGCGAGCGTGGAATGGAAAGCTGCTATGCAAAAAGAGTATGATGCACTCATCAAGAATGGGGTATGGAAGCTAGTAGACCGGCCTGAAGGCCAAAATGTTGTAAAATGTAAGTGGGTCTACAAAACTAAGCAAGATAATGCAGGTAAGGATAAATATAGAGCTCGCTTAGTAGCGCGCGGTTTTTCTCAAAAACGCGGTTTAGATTACAATGAGACTTTCTCACCAGTCGTCCGCCACAGTACTATGAGAATTTTATTTGCTCTAGCAAATGACTTAAATATGAGTATAGATCATTTAGATGTAGAGACAGCATTTTTAAATAGTGACCTGGTAGAGCATATTTTTATGGAGCAGCCTGTAGGTTATTGTACCGATAGTAGTAAAGTATGTTTATTGCTAAAAAGTATATATGGTTTAAAACAGGCCAGTAGAATGTGGAATCTAAAAGTTCATCAATTATTGTCTAATAATGGTTTTATACAAAGTAAATGTGAACCATGTGTATACATTAAGAAACGTAATGAATGTATAACTATAATAGCCCTCTACGTTGATGACTTTTATTGTTTTAGTAATGATCCCACAATTAAAAATGAGCTCATTGGTTTGTTAGAACGTGAATTTCATGTAAAAAATTTAGGTACTTTAAAAACTTGTCTTGGAATGAACGTAACTCATGATAAACGCAATGGCATACTTGCTTTGGATCAGTCTGATTATTTCAAAAAATTATTATCTCGGTTTGGTATGGAAAACTGTAAGGCAGTGGCTACTCCCATGATTGTAGGTAACAGATTATGTAAACCTCAAGGTAATTGCCTAGATGAGAATGTACTTAGGTATAGAGAGTTACTGGGTTGCTTAATGTACCTATGTGTTTGTACAAGACCAGATTTGAGTTTTGTTTGTAGTCAACTAAGTCAGTTTAATAATGGCTTTGATCATTCTCATTGGCTCGCAGCTAAGCGTGTATTGCGGTATTTAGCAGGGACGATAAATTATAGACTATGTTTTTATAGGAACTGTAATTTAAACCTAACTGCTTTTGCAGACGCTGATTGGGCCAACGATATTGTGGATAGGAAATCTTACACTGGCTACGTAATTAAACTAGGCAAAAATGTTATAAATTGGGAGTCTCGTAAGCAAAAATGTATAGCACTTTCTAGTACTGAAAGTGAGTACTTAGGTATTACAGAAGCATTAAAAGATTTATGTTTCATTAAAAACTTTTTGTCAGAAATATTAGACAAACAATTAGAAGTTATTTTGTAAAATGATAACCAAAGTGCTCACAAATTACTGGAAGCTAAAGAATACTGCCATAAACGAACCAAACATATAGATTTAAGATACCATTTTGTAAAAGATCTGATTCAGAATGGTTTTGCTAAAGTAAAATATTTGTCAACGGACCAAATGTTTGCCGATGTACTTACAAAACCATTGAGCTCTGTAAAACATAACAAGTTTGTGAAAGAATTAAATATTAAGTAAAAGGCTGCTATGTAAAATATTTAATTTGATTATTGTCTTAATACAATATTAGCATGGAAAGCATGTAGGTACCTAAATTAGAAATGTTTTGTTATTGTAATAAGTGTTGGCATGTTTTCTGTGTTATTTGTACTTGTATATGTGTCCATTTTGAGTGGCCATGAGAACATAATAAGGGGAAGTGTAGAAATATATTATGCTCTCATGGCAAATACGGCATGAATGTCACGCCAAATTGTGACAGCTGTGATAGATGATTGGCAACACTGTTACTTTCCTTTTCCTGCCGACATCTTATCACAGTACTTTTTTAGATTCTTCGTTTATCTTGTGCCTACAATGTTTTCTACAGCGTCCAGTCTCTATGTATTTTTGTTAGTGCAATAAGGCTGATTAATTGTGTTAGATTACAGCCCTTGTCGTTCTTTAATGCTGATCTCATTAAACAACACCAAGCGGATTCATTGTGTTTAATTTACACGTGTGTGAGGTGAGGAATCCCGGCGTGCCAAACCTTCCGCCTTCCTCAGACTTTCGGCCCGCTGCCTGCTCTGCTGTGACGACATTTCAACAATTATGAGCTGATTTACGTGCATGAGTGTAGGCAAGTGATATAATCTGGTGAATCGTGTTGTTCCGTGCTGTTACCGAAACTCCATTTGGGTATATGTAGTAAAGTACTCTAGTAAAGTACTCTAGTTTGGCCGTGGGGTGCCGGCAGAGTAGAATAGCACCCCCCTCCAGTACCAGGTGTCGTAAGAGCCGACTGAGGTACAGCGGAACCGACTAATGGCGGTATAACCATTCAATTCAGACGTAGCTAAAATGGCACAGGGCAGGGATGGGCAGCAGCATCCCTGTCGTGAAGCTACGTCTCTGCGATCGCCACCACGCCTGCCCAGCGAGGCGATTATTGGGCAAATACCCCCTATGACAAGTACAATTAAGATCAGGCCCCCAGTCCCCAGCAGCTCCGCTAGTCCGGGCTACGACAGCGGCCCCGGTAACGGCGGAGCAGGGGGTGCTAAGAATCACTGGAAGATGCACGGCTGTCACTCCAAAGTATTCAAACGATGACTGGCCCTGGTAACACACAACGTGCGCACTTTAAGGACTGACGAGAAGATTGCTGAGCTGGAAGAAGAGTTAAGTAGGTTGCGCTGGGATATTGTGGGGTTGTCTGAAGTCCGTAGAGAGGGGGAGGACACGATAACCCTAAAGTCCGGCAACCTGCTTTACTACCGGGAAGGTGACCAGCGGTCCCAAGGTGGTGTCGGTTTTCTCGTTCACAAGTCCCTCACTAACAACATTATTACCATCGAAAGCGTGTCGAGCAGGGTTGTGTACCTAATACTCAGAATATCTGAGAGGTATTCGCTGAAGGTCATTCAGGTATACGCACCGACCTCGTCACACCCAGATGATGAGGTGGAGACTATGTATGAGGACGTAAGTCGAGCCATACGTATGTCTAAGACCCACTTCACTGTTGTTATGGGGGACTTCAACGCAAAGTTGGGCAGAAGAAGCGATGATGAGCTGAGAGTGGGGAAATTTGGATATGGACAACGGAACCCCAGGGGCCAGAGGCTGGCTGATCTTCTGGAGAAAGAGGAACTCTTCATGATGAACTCTTTCTTTCAGAAGCCGCCTCACAGGAAGTGGACCTGGATGAGCCCCGATGGTTCCACGAAAAATGAGATAGATTTCATCATGACCACCGAGAAACGGATATTCAATGATGTCTCCGTGATACACAGGGTGAAAACCGGTAGTGATCACAGAATCGTAAGAGGCACATTGGATATAAACGTTAAACTCGAAAGGTCACGCTTGATGAAGTCCACGCTCCGACCTGCACCTTCCGATATCGAAAACCCCGAGAGCTTTCAGCTCGAGCTCTCAAATCGCTTTGCTTGCCTGGAGAACTTTGCGTCGGTGGACGAGATCAACAACAGGCTCGTAGAAACTGTCCAGGCGGTGGGTGCTACATTCTTTAGACCCCGTCGTACAAATAGACCTCAAAAATTTTCCGATCAAACTCTAAATCTCGTGGCCGAACGACGCTTACAGAGACTGTAGTCTTCCGATGATGCAAAGTCATATAGGCAGATCAATAGACAAATTTCGAAATCCGTGAGGCGCAACATTCGTCTCTTTAATACTAAACATAATAAAGAGACAATAGAGCAGAACAAAGGCTCTAAAGTGTTTGCGAGGAATTTGTCTATTGGGCAAAGCCAGCTGACAAAGCTGAAGAGAGAAGATGGCAGTGTAGCGTCGATCAAGGCAGAGGTATTGGAGGAGATCGAAAGGTTCTATGGAAAGCTATACGCTTCGGTCGCTAAGCCTGTCAACAGCGCGGCCAAAGAACCAAGAGCCAAGCTGACCCGACACTTCACCGAAGATATCCCGGACATCAGCCTGTACGAGATTAGAATGGCCCTAAATCAGCTCAAGAACAACAAGGCGCCGGGTGATGACGGTATCACATCAGAGCTTCTGAGAGCGGGTGGAACACCGGTACTAAAAGTCCTCCAGAAGCTTTTCAACACCGTCGTCCTCGAGGGCATCACGCCAGAAGCATGGAACAGAATCGTGGTGGTGTTGTTATTCAAGAAAGGTGACAACACCTTATTGAAGAACTACCGACCCATCTCGCTTCTGAGCCATGTTTATAAGTTGTTTTCAAGGGTCATTACGAACCGTCTCGAGCGCAGGCTTGATGACTTCCAGCCTTCCGAACAAGCCGGTTTCCGAAAGGGCTTTAGCACTATGGACCACATTCATACGCTGCGGCAGGTTATACAGAAGACCGAAGAGTATAACTTGCCACTTTGCTTAGCGTTTGTGGACTATGAGAAAGCCTTTGATTCGGTCGAGACTTGGGCTGTGCTCGAGTCTCTCCAACGATGCCGTGTTGACTATCGGTACATCGAAGTGTTGAAGTGCTTGTATAATAACGCCACTATGTCGGTCCGAGTACAGGAAGAGAGCTCCAAGGCGATCCCTTTAAAAAGAGGCGTAAGACAGAGAGACGTAATCTCTCCGAAACTGTTTACGGCTACTTTGGAAAACGCCTTCAAGCTCCTGGAATGGAAAGGATTCGGCATCAATGTCAATGGCGAATACCTCACTCACCTTCGGTTTGCCGACGATATAGTAGTCATGGCAAAATCGATGGAAGAGCTCGATGCTCGAAAGCCTCCAATCGGGTTTCTCAACAGGTGGGTCTTAAGATGAACATGGACAAGACGAAAGTCATGTGTAATTCCCATGTTGTACCCACCCCGATCTCTGTTGGGAACTCAGTTCTTGAAGTCGTTGACTCGTACGTCTACCTAGGACAAGTAGTCCAGTTAGGTAGGTCCGACTTCAAGAAAGAGGCTAATCGCCGAATCCAACTCGGCTGGGCAACGTTCGGAAAATTGCGTAGCGTCTTCTCGTCCGACATACCTCATTGCCTCAAGTCGAAAATGTTGTCAGTGATGACTTATGGCACTGAAACGTGGTCTCTTACTATGGGCCTTTTTAATAGGCTCCAAGTAGCCCAACGAGCTATGGAGAGGGCTATGCTCGGAGTCTCTCTGCGAGATCGAATCAGGAATGAGGAGATTCGCAGAAGAACCAAAGTTACCGACATAGCCCAGCGGATTGGCAAGTTGAAATGGCAGTGGGCAGGGCACATAGCGCGGAGGACTGATGACCGATGGGGTCGAAAAGTTCTCGAGTGGAGACCACGTACCGGCAAGCGCAGCGTAGGACGTCCACCCACCAGGTGGACGGATGACCTCATTAAGACCGCAGGATCACGCTGGATGCAAGTTGCTACCAACCGATCTTATTGGAGATTCTTGGGGGAGGCCTATGTCCAGCAGTGGACGTCCTATGGCTGATGGATGGACTCTAGTAAAGTCTCCACTGCTTTACTAAGGTATGACTTGGACTATGTTTGGACTTGACTGCGACTTTATTATACTATGACGTGACTACGACTCACTATTTTGATTTATTATCCAAAATTATGAAAAATACTTGACACTGGCAAATGTACAAAAATGCGACGCCAAAACATAAAAAAAGAAGAAGAAGACGACGACGTTACTGACGTTTACTTGACGTGTGCTTGACGTCTTTGTTTTGTTTTGTTGAAAATGTTGATTGAATGAAATGTTGATTGTTGTACTCAGGTATATAAACTAATAATTAAATGAGCGAATTAAATAGATATAGAGACTTCAGTAAAGCGAGTTAGTTTAAACAATACCATGGCGTTCGTATATCAAGGAGATCCAGAATTAGAATCGAAAGCAAAAAAAGGTGGGTACATTCCACTTTTCATTAGATTTGACTAGACAATCTCCTTATTTCAGGGTTTTCCTAAGGTATTTGTACTCTTTCAGCCGCGGAAAGAATATCAGAAAATATGCACATTGTTGCCAACGAGCCTTCGCTAGCGTTATATCGGCTGCAAGAACACGTTCGGAAGGCGCTTCCTCCGATGGTGGAGCGACGAGTAGAAGTGACCAAGCTTCAACATGAACTTCAAGGAAGGTGCTATGATGTAGAATATGCACTCAGGTATTAAAAAATATTTTCTACAATATCCTTATTAGGGTTCCGTACCCAACGGGTAAAAACGGGACCCTATTACTAACACTCTGCTGTCCGTCTGTCTGTCACCAGGCTGTATCTTATGAACCGTAATAACGGGATCGTTGAAATTTTCATAGATTACATATTTTTGTTACCGCTATAACAACAAATACTAAAAACAATAAAATAAATATTTAAGGGGGTCTCCCATACAACGAACCTGAATTTTTAGCCGTTTTAGCTTGAAGTATTCCCAGAATATTTAATTAAATATGTATTTTAAAAATAATTACTACTTAAATTAAAATAAAATAAATATTTAAGGCCTCCATACAAGAAACATGATTTTTTGCTCACTACTAATATAGGTAACAGGAAGATGCTTGAAATATTCACAGAAAATTATGTTGTAAGTATATTTTCTTCAAAAATAAATATTTAATTAAAATAAAATATTATGGGGGGCTTACATACAGTATAACCCTTCATGCTCGAGTTCAACTCGCCGATTATCTAATTTATATTTAAGCTAGGAGTGATCAAGCCCTACTGAAGGTGATGTAGTTTCACCATGATACTGTTAAGGTGGTTTGACTAGGTCAGCGCATTAAATTCATTTTTTTCGGTTCTTTGGCATTTACAGATAAACTATTTATAGTAAGTTAAACAAAACTCATTTAGCAGCCATGAATAGATAGTGTTAGGTAATGAGGTATTTATACTTAGAAACCAAAATAGTAAATAGTGGCCAGTTTATGTATATGAGACCACTAATTTGGTTTATATGTGTATGTCACTCATAAACATTACCTATTCATGGCCGCTAAATGAGTTTTTGTAATCTTAAATTGAGTAGTTTATGTGTAAAAGACAAAATACCCAAAAAATTGAGTTTTGTGTGCTGACCGAGTCAGTCAGGCTTCAGCAAACTTACAAATTATGAATGATACTCGGTTCCCATTAAACTTCTCTTTTGACGTGGGGAAGATAAGATTGACTCACTGAAGTATTGCATGGGGTGTTTTTGCTTCAAATTTTGATTTGTTCTATAATAATGTGTTGTGGCATCCTTGTACTATATGCTAAAACTACCTACACTACTACTACCTATACATAAAAAGCATTAGATCGTCCATAGACCCTTGAAGGTCTAAAGATAATCCAAAAGCTCAAGCCCACTGCTAGTTGGCAGCGTGCCCAGCATGCTGGCTGCATTGCCACGCTGAATGGCAATGCTTATGCGTTGAGCCAAATAAACACCAGCATTTTGGTCACGCGTCGCGTCCACCAGACGCTCAGAAAGATTTGTACCTATTGTATTTTGTTGTAGTTAATAAAGGCACTCCTGTGGCCTCCTCCTTACTTTTATTATAAATAAGTGTGTATGTTTGTTTGTTCCTCTTTCACAGAGCAATGGATTGATTTTTATTTTTGGCATGGTCATAGTTTAAAAGATGGAAAGTGACATAGGCTACTTTTTATCCTGGAAAAATATAAGGTTCCCATGGGATAGCACAAAATAAAAATATTACATATATTATATAAAGGCACAGGTAAGCTAGAGATAGGGAGCTCTGGCAAATTCTAGAGGAGGCCTATGTCCAGGGTAGACAACCTAGTATTTACCCTGAACCCTCACCTAAAAACCAGCGCTGAGTGTTTGGTTCCTACCTGCATTCAGCATAATGCTGAGGTGAGCCCTTTTCGACATTTCTAAATTCATTATTTTTATATCATTATTGTTGTTTTTTGTGTTTGTAATGTCGAATAAAGTTTTTCAATTTCAATTTTTTCAAAAAAATTTCAATTTCAAAAAAGTTTTTTTCAATTTAAGAAATAGAAATAAGAACAGTGTTTTGTATGGTCATATATTAGTGAATAAACGCTATTTTTATTTATTTATATATGATATACTTATAGCAAAACTAGTAACATAATAAAAATGGTGCCAATTAGTTAAAACTTGTCTTCTCTCAATTCCAGCGCAGTGAAGTCCATGGACGCAGCGGCGAATAGCTTCAAAAACATTCAAGACATGCTGAAACAATCAATATTTCTAAAACAACAACTAAAGTATGAGGAAACTAGGCGAAATAAAAAAGATTCAAATTCTGTTTACAAACGTCTCTCTGCGCACATTGTGCTGGATCTCCCCGACCTTTCCGAGTTCTCGATGGTTCGGGAGACTACTAATAGGATTGAGAACATGATGGCTCACGCTAGGGGCTCCTCGGCTGAGCTGCACAGGTCTCACACTACTCTGCATTGAGGCTCTAACATAACTGCTTGTTCACTTTCAATGCTATGCTGAAGCTATCTCAACAATAGCTGGCATGCTTACTGGCTATGATGACAACCTGTAGCTGGAGTATCTATCACTATGCTTACAGTGCTACAAACTTATCTAACCTGGTGGCCGAAAGAGAAACTAACTAGCTATTTTGAAAGAAGACCATTTGAGAAAGAAATGGATGGATAAACATACATACACACTCACAAACTTTCGCATTAGTGTGATTCATCTGACATTTTCACCGAATTTTGGCATAACTTAAAATATTGGCGACAATGTAATCACTGATAAAGGGCGAATCATACAAGTCGGCGGATGTGAAGTTAGCTACAAGCTGCGCAATATCCAATCCTGACTGAAGCTCAAGCTGTGCGAAACCTAATCGACGCGCAGATTTATGTGAGCTTCAGTCAAAATTGGATATTGCGCAGCTTGTAGCTACCTTCACATCCACCGACTAGTATGAATCGACCCACAGCGACGCCTCCACTGGGTGAGATAGATTAATTCTTTATTGTCACACCATAAACAACTTAAATAAACTAGGAAAACAAGTTTAGTGGAACTTATAGCTAGTGTTACAACCGGCGGCCTTATCGCTAAAAAGCAATTTCTTCCAGGCAACCGGTAACCGGTTAGATAAGTAGCACTGAACTGATGAGAAAGTTAAAGTGATGTCAAGTTACTGTGTTGAGTGCAGGTGAATAGGCAACTGAATCTACTTGCACACATTACCGACATGTTAAATTTGCTTGACTATTTCCATTCATTATTATTCTTGCAGTATTATTGTACTTGTTCAAGACTTATGTCTTGGTTAATTTGATACAATATGAAGTATAAGGAGTTTATATCTTGTGCAAAGTTTGGCACTTCAGCAAATGTTTTGTTCACCATTATGATACACCCTCACGTAACATACTAGATAGCTTGCATAGCTGTAAGTAGTTTATTTTTATTAGACGCTAGATTTTAATTTAATTTCATAAATTAGTATTAGATACACAGATCATTATGTACTAACTGGATCTGTGTACATTTTAGTGGATGTAAATTATAATTCTAGTCCATTATATGGCCAAAACACGTATAGTTAAATAAGTTAGAGCTTAGTTGCATTCGCCACACTGAAAATGGTTCAATAATGTCTCAGTGACTATTCTATACAATACAACCATCTCCACCATTAAAGTAAGTTCGTATGCCGGGTGGCTAGCCCTGGTGTCAGAGTTTTTAGGCCGCCTAAAGGCCTCTGACATGTCTAAACGGTTAAAACTACCAGGACCTACAATTTTACGTGTCATCCGAGCCACGGTAGCTCTCACTATTATAAATTGCCATAAAAATATTCGGCAATTTCAGTTAGTTTCATTATCCTCAATTTAAAAAATTTTGGTCATCCTAGCTCATAAATGAAATCATCGACTTTTTGGGCAACCATTTATTTCCGCGTTTTAGTCGTAGCGGGCTTTGCTTTACAAATAGCACGCTTTTATACATACTAAACTGGATCGCTTTCAGTCTGGCAAAGCCTTTGTTATAGGACGAATCAACTTCGGATGTGAAGTTAGCGCTAAAATCAATTTTGACTCAAGCTCACATAAAAGCTGAGCAAGAATTGAGTTTTGCATAGATTGTATACTAAGCGCCACACAAATCGGCGGATGGGAAGTTATGCGCAGAACGCTGCGCAAAAGACGAAATATAGGTATGCGCAGGAGCCAGAGAGACGAGACGTCGGGGCACACCCGCCCGCCAACCTCATGCCTCCCGCGCGCTCCCTACGTCTGTGCTCACCACTACGACACGCGGGGTCGGGATTGTGCACACATGCGCAATAATTAGCGAATCAAGCCGAAGTGTCATCTGCGGCTAACTTCTCATCCGCCGATATGTGAGGCGCTTAGTATAGCTAACTTCACAGCCACTATGAATTTTGGTTCGGCCGATACTTGTTTGTTTGAGAGCATTATTAATTTTTAAGAAAGTTTTGTTAACACAAAGACTGATACTAATAATGTAGTATCATGGCACTGCTTACGTTTTATTGATTTTCCTTCAGATGTCATCAACATTTTAGTGGTACTATTCCTACCACAAAAACTTACACTGACAATAATGGTATGGATCTATACTTCTCTTTATGCCATTAAAAACACTACATATTTGTAAATGCTATAACAATATGCTACTTGCTTTTGTCTGCAGTGCTACTAACATATTGTCACCTAATACTGTGGTACATTAATCTGAAAGACATATTTTCTATTACCTATTGATTTTAATAGTATTCATGATCCCATATCAGAGACTTGATGTGTGATTATGTGTATTTAAATACCCTCAGACAAAATAAAAAAATAATAAAAAAAAAAAGACGTGTGGCACTCGGGGACTGCCGCGGTAAAGCTATTGCATTGAGTCGTACAATACGTCTAATCGCACACAACGCCGTGTCGAAGACTGCCGAACTGAAACGACGTTACACGATGCACGGCCTTCAAGCCACACCTCCTTGCCCGTAGGAGTGGGGAGCGTGAGGTTTTTTCGTTACGGAATTTCTGGATTCGGTCTCCGCGCTCAAGGCCCGCGATAGAAGCTATGCAATAGCTTAATATAGGATGTTGTAAACAAAACAAGTGGGGCCAGCAAAACTACGCCTTGCCGTGTACAGACACAATTACACACACAAACACGTACAAGGAAACTACGCCTTGAATTGTCAGTTGAACTATGGCGGCGCAACACCGACGAACTCACCACGTATAAAAAACTGGCCTCACGACGTTCTGTCTTGATTTTTATTTGGTCTGAATCAATACCTAAGTATTAAGTAGGTACTTTCAGATTAATTTACTATAACAAGCTTGGTGTAGGTTTGCATATCTGTGCTAATATTGTAATCTCATTGCAGCTATTGTTTAATATACTCCATTTTCGATTCAGTATACTGGTGTATATCTAGGTGTAAGGAAAAATAAATATCCTTAATCAGACTAACATACTATTAATTTTTGCCTAATTACAATTTGCTTTTGCTTCCAACGCACTTGGTACATGGTTACTAATTTAGGTCCCCTGTTTTATACACCAATATTTTTTGACATCTAACGTTTTAAGAATACGTTTTACTCATCATTAGGAACAATTTAACTTTTACTATGATGCCTATAGCGAAACCAAGATCAGCATTTCTTTGCAAAGGTTCATTAATTCTCGATATCATAAATGGAAACGGGTTTTTTTCGCGATTTCGGGATTGGCCTCACAGTAAGTAAAGTTACAAGTTGCAACGATGAATAAAATGCACGCATAAAATGTTAGATGTTAAAAATAGGAGTATACACGGGCCTTTTACACCAAATATCTAGAATAATAATTTTAGCAAATTAATATCTGAAGATAAACAAAAATAAATTAGGATGATTTTGATAGACGGGAAATACACGTGCTGACCTCTGGTTTCTGATCTTGGAACTAGTTATCGACAAAACTCATGGAATTCATTTACAATAAATCTCTTTACTTTCTATGTACTTAGTCTGTGAATTTTGTATTTGCACGGTAAAGATGCGTTTAATAAAAATATATAGTGGCCCGATATGTCGCTGTAATACCTATATTTTGACGAGGAGTTCCTCGTAGACCAACTGCTTTCGCGCAACTAGTTGCGTCATCAGGAAAATTATTTTAAAATCCCGAAGGCACAACTAAATGAAAATAATATCATTAATTTTAGTTCCCTATTGCACAACTATAGTCAAACCGCTAAACTCAGACTTCGCCTGCGCGGGTACGGGGGCGCGGGGGTAGACGACAAAGAGGACTGAGACAGGTGCGGGCGCCGGGGACCCGCTGCCCGCGCCTGTCTCAGTCCCCTGTGTCGTCTCCCCCGGCGCCCCTGTACCGCGCAGGCGAAGTCTGAGTTTAGCGGTTTGACTATAAACAAGTTGCGTAAATTTTTATAAATCGTGAGCATCTAATGCTCATTTGAAGAATTTGTTACCTCCGAGATCTTCTACAATAACATGGGCCGCACCTCCACATTATTGTTTTAATGTGTGTAGTGTTTTATTGTGCAATAACGAGCAAGAAATCCTTGGATTTGCTAGCTCTATTATACTCGGAATTTTAATTCGATTCCAGATTTGACATTAGCTACTGTCATTTTTGACAGTTTTTGACAGTACATACTGTCAAAAAAGACAGTAGCTAATGTCAAATCTGGAATCGAATTAAAATTCCGTGTATAGTTGTTTGACGGCCGTATCAGTACGCACACACGCGTGGTGGCGCGTTGGAAATACTTTCACAAGTGCTTTCAAACGTGTTGAATTTTGGAGTGGCGGGTCATTTTATCGTAGAAGATCTCTACATATTTATATTTGCTAACCAGGGGGACTACTAGTTATACTTATTATACTCCAAGTTACTTGTTGGTGCAAATAAAATTTTCTGATTCTGATTCTGATTCTACGCTACAGAAAAACATCGCAAAGAAATATTATTAAAAATAGCTTTAATCTAAAATGCTCTTATAGCAAAGAAACAACATTCTCACTTAGGTAAATAAAACAACTAACTTAACATGTAACTGACAAAACACGTCACTAGAGCAGAAGCGCCAGTGAACCAGTCACGCTCTGTTATGGAGCTAGGCTGGTTTGGGTAGACGCTGGAGGGGAACAAAATACCCCATGCGGTACAGCAGCGCAGAACCCATCGCCCCCACACCGAATTAGAACAATGAAACTTTTCACGTCTGAAAAATCACGGACCACGGCAGTTCTTTCAACGTTGTGATGTCATATTTCGGTTCAAACGGCAGCAAACAGTCCAAATATTCATTGCTTGGCGAAATTATGGGAGCCATCGACTTCATGAAACGGAATCCCGAGGCGGAATCTGACGTCGACAGGTTCCCTTTTTCATTATTTATGATAGAGTTGTAGATGTAGTCGATGGGGATAGCAGTTATGATGTACGAGTACACTTGCTGGTTTAACAATTTGAGGTCCTCCATCTTTTGGAATATGGTTGCCCAGTCGAGATCGCGGTCGAGGATTTGCACGTTCACTAGCACCTGGAATGACGTTTTAGTTCAAAACAATTTAAAAAAATAAGATTTGATCGATTAGACCAGACACTATTTGCACCATTATCGAAGCCCGCGGTGTTTAGTAATACGCACTTAGGTCTATTTATATTTGAAAAGACACGAGGCCTTGGGACCTCTGGCATCTTTACTCACAGCGGTAACAAGATTCATCATCATCATCACAGTACAGGGCCTTAGTCATAGGATATAGACTGTTAAATACCTATAAGATTAAGCCCAATTATGAAGGCGCCATCGTAATTATAATAGCTAATTAGAAAATATCTGTTTCTTTTTCACTTTAGGCATTCGATAGAGAGAACACTTTTTACGTTGTTATTAAATTTACGATGGCGCTTTCATAATTGGGCTATTTTCTAACAAGACCGGCTAAGCGGCTTTCATCCAGCGCTATACCACGGTAATGATATCTATCATTACCGTGGCTATACTGCTGCCTTGATCTATAAAAAACCAGACATTTATAAATCATAATCTGCGATTGGTGGACGTCTAGGCCGCAGCCGCACCCGTGGCTGTCTCTGGGACGCTTCAAGCTGTATTTTTCCAAGTTCTGAGTGGACTTTGTAACATTTTTAACTTGATTGCTCAGGGATTAAATAACTAAGTCACGCGCACATACCTCAGACATATCATTGATGATGAAGTTGTTGAAATGCTGCGCGAACATCTCGCCGACGTTGACGTCGTCCTTGAGGTGCAGCACCGCGGTGCAGCCCGGCCGGCTGTAGCGCGACACCAGGCTGTCCACGGAGTCCACGTCGAAGATGGCGCCGTCTAGTATGATGGCCAGCCGGTTGGTCATTGGCATGTGAGTCTCCACCCTACAAAACATTGGGTTTATTACTAGCAAGTCGTGATTGCAATTGCACGAATTTATATCTACCTCTATCTATATATAAATAAGAATTTATATCTATATATAAATTTATATCTACATACAGATTTTTTAAGAACAAAAGAGATGAAATAATGTTATCTACCGGCTGAAAATCTTGACGACGGAGATACGTATTCTGGAATAGATATCATTTTACTCACTTTCGACAAAACGTATAAAAATGTATGGGGTTAGTCCCAAAGTAAAGGTTAGCCATAATAATGAGTAGGTAGAATATTTTTCTCGAATATCTCAGTCGTCTACGAGTTACGGTAGGTACACCTCGTTGTAGTGTAGTGGAAGAAATCTCTCACCTTAGAATCTTCATGTCGTGTGTTCAAGTCTAGGTTTTTTTTTATAATTTAAATTATTGATCCACAGACTCCAGGGTCTGTGCCCTTTGTTGAGTAGTTACATTTTAAAGAATTCGACTGTACAATAGAGAGAGTTTAGTTTAAATCTTAGTCTAAGTTAGTAGTTCCAGTGCTTTGCGTGAATGCCGCGAGCAAACCGGCGACCCGCATGCAGCACCCGATCACGAATGTGACGCATGTGCCAGCCATCGCTCTCCTCGACCATATTTGAGGGAAGAGAACGACCCGACACACGACGCCGCCGCAAGAAGGAGCCTTCGATGGCGAGCATGAATGCTCAGGGCATGCACACAATGCACACAATTTCTATACATTACATTACACAATTACGTACACACTTATTATGATTTAATTTGTGAAAGCGATCACTAGCAGAGTCCGAGGCTACGTTTACCTACTCTGCTTGTGATCGCTCCCTTTCCCTTTGTTACAATTGTATTGCCTCCTCCCGGCCCAGAGCCTCCATCACCTCCGCATTCCGATCTCTGATTGCCATCTGCAGGTTATACTCCTTGATGGCCCTCAATGACGCAGACGATGCACGCCTCACGAATCGACGTCAAGTCTAGGTTTTGTACCAATGAGTTCTTTGAAATCTATTCAGGGTTTCATATCACTTGCTTTTTAGTGAAGAAAAATATTTTGCGAAAATTAACAGAGTTAACTATACCTACACCTACAAAGAAAATAAAGTCGACGACGTATGTGAATACCTACGCCCACCGGTCAGAGTTCTTTTAAACTCAGACGTTTTTACTAGTATAACGACGTGTTTGTCAGCTACCCACCCGCTAGCAGTGGAGGTGATGGCATGGCCTCGCCGCCGCAAGTAATGCAGGATGCAGTACACAGAGCGGCGGTCTGAGTTCTTCTGTCTGGTGGGCCGTGCACTTCTCCACGATGATGACGTGACTACCTATCTGCTCTCACCCGCTAGCAGTGGAGATGATGGAATGGCCTCGCCGCCGCAGCAAAGAAAATATAAGAATTAGCCGCAGGTAATGCAGGATGAAGTACATAGAGCGGCGCACTGAGTTCTTCTGGTAAGCTGTGCACTCGTCCACTATGATGACGACGGTGACCATCAGTACCCACCCACTAGCAGTAGAGATGATGGCATGGCCTCGCCGCCGCAGGTAGTGCAGGATACTGTACATGGAGCGGCGCACCGAGTTCTTCTGGTAGGCCGTGCACTCGTCCACGATGATGACGGGCGGCTCCCCCACCACGGCCGCGGCGAAGTGCAGCCGAGCCAGGTCGGCGCGGGTCACGATCCGGCAGATCAGCATTTTGGCTTGCTCGTGGATCTCTGTGGGTTATATCCCGTTGGTATTTTAATTCAAACATTCCAGTTTTTCCTGTTTAAAAATTGATGAAATGTGTTAAACAAATTGGTTTAAAATGGTGTCTACCGTGTCTAGTTTCTGGTGGGGTCTGATGTGGTTTAACGGTAAAATTAAACGAGGCCTACAATTACTACAATTTAGCGTGTCATCCGAGCGGCACGGCATGGCAGCGCTTCGTTATAAATGTCTCACAATCTGATCGGCAATAACGCTTAAGTTGACTTTTAACATTAGACTGCTATTCTATGCAAGCTACGCAAGCTCAGCGAAATCCCATGCTGTACTGCCTCACCTACTCACATTTTATGAATATATTACCAACCGAGAGCGTCGATGATGTTGGCCAGCTCCTGCCGCACGTGTGGCCGCGGCACCCCGCGCAGCAGCGCGAGCAGCGCCAGCGCGTCGTACACAGTCATCCAGCTCGGCAGCGGCGGCAGCTCGCAGCTCAGCGAGATCTCACGGCTATACTGTGGGTATAGAACTTAATAGCGTCTGTAAACACGAGGAGAATCGTTGAGCTGTAGCAACTTTATATGTCAGCGGAGGTGAGTAGTGGGGTTTTGCGCAACTTCAGACGCCATTAAGTTTGATCCGACCTATGTTACATGCAATGTATTAATGCCTAGCCTGTACAAGACTACAAGCTGTCGTTTTCCATCCTTGCCAAGCTTGCCACATTGTATTGGATACTTATTTATACTTATAATTTGCGAGGTGGAATGAATGGTAGTAACACTGCAGGGGAGCAAAATCAGACCCATTTAGGCATGCAGACGTGGCGAAGTCTACGTTCAATAGGTACAATAGCTTGTTTGTATAAATACCTATACCCGGCAAGCAGCCGTCCAGCTTTTTGTATTTAATGAGTAGGTACTTAGCTCTATAAGCGGCCATGCCGCTTGAGACATTACCTATTTATATAAGATTACAGAGAGTGTCTAGTGTATAGTATAGTTACACTGTGAGGGTGCAAGCTCAGGCACCACTTGGACATGCAGATGGCGTGGCCTGCGTCTGGCAGCTTGTATCCAGCGAGGAGTTCTATAAGCTCCAGGCGACCGTGCCGCCTGAGTCCGGATATAGCCAGCGTTTCCCCTCGCCCCACGCCGAGGTAGACGCTGTGTGTGGTGTATACTCCATGCTCCTTGCGAGTCAGGTTTTTGGCCAGCAGGCACTCGCCGAATGTGTTGAATCTCTCATCTGAAAACACACAGAGCTTTTTTTACGGGCAAAGTGACTTTATTTACTACAAAAAAATACAATAGGTACTACTTTATAAGATAAAACTACGTACATTACTACTACATAAAAAGCAATTGGATCATCCACAGACCCTTGAAGGTCTAAAGATAATCCAAATACTTTTGAATGGGATTTTCAAAAGTATATTTTAGAAGTTGCAGATATAATACGGTAGAAATACCAGCAAACAATTTAATCCGGTAGGTACTATTTCGTACCGAGCTGCCAAATGCAACTGCCGACATCACGTGCATGATGTGGGCGGCTGCACTACTGTTTTTGAAGGCATTTGCAGTCGGCAGTTGACAGTCGGCAGTCGGCAGCTCAATTTAAAATAGTACAAATACCTTTAATTCTTCTGCCGTAGCTAAATTCTTCAAGGCGTTTACAATCTCGGGGTTACAAACACAACGCGATGTTGTGATAGCTAGCTTTGGCATAGAGTCTAGTACCTAGTCATAACCTAGTCATCATCATGGTATAATCTCGTGAGTTGAGTGAGATGTTTTAGACTCAAAGGTGCGGTCAGATCCATATGCGCATGTCTACATTACCGTACTACTACCGCTTTTTCTAAGGAAAATTAATTGAAATTATTGTCTCACAACAGCCACAAACACTGACGCTAGATGAAATACGCTGACGCAGATATTATAGACCGAGTCATACAAGTTGGCGGATGTGAAGTTAGCTACAAGCTGCGCTTATATAAAGCTGCGCCTTGATTGAATATTGCGCAGCTTGTAGCTAACTTCACACTTTTTTATCGCGAATTAGTCCACGCTTGACCACCAACTCGCCTGATGGTAAGCGACGTTGTGGTCGAAGATGAAGCACGCGGACCTAGAAGATACCTATTCACTCCGATCTTGAAAAGCTTTAGATTACATCTCTTAGGAAACAGGAAAGCAGGAAGACTGTCCCATTCCCTGGCGGTACGAATCAGAAATGTTGAGTCAAACCGCTTCGTACGTATCGAAGGAAAATCGACAGTGTAGAGGTGGTAATGTGGCGTCTTTCTACTTGTCCTGTAATAGGGAAAAAAGGTATATTAGGCTAAGCACCATCACATCCGCCGACTTGTATGATTCGGTTTATACTACCATCTGCGGTGCATAATAATTATCATGTCAGCGGTGGCGTTAGTGGCTACATACCTACATAAATACGGCGACTTCTCGTTTGCGATGGCATTGTAAAGCAATTTTTGGTAAAGGTGTTGGTAAAGCAAGCTCTACCTACATATTTTTTCAAATATTACAAAGATAGAGGGGATATAAAGAATTGTTTACTTTTCCGATTCTTATTTTCGATCTGTTCCCATTTCTCGAGCACGTCATCCTTCTCTCGCTGCACGCCGGGCTGCAGCGTCGCCTGAATCTGCGGCTCCAGCTGCTTGTGCGTCCACCAGCGCCACAAACGGGCGAACACCTAAACGATATTGCTGTTATCATTATTTTCAGTTCAATTGGCAGTTAGCATTAGTATTTTGTATATTTAAGCCATCGAGCAAATATCTACAGAGCCTAACTCTACTACTAAGTGAAAGTAGTAAAAAAATGTCCGAGCGCTCTCATACATACCGACTTAGATATTTAAATTAAATTATTCACAATGACCCGTTTTCCCTAATCTCGACGTTGTGTCACTTAATTAAGTGCTTGAAACCAACCACTTTGGCATCGCGCGGCGTTGTTGTCGGCTTGCAATCGCCTTACGACTAACTAGCCTGCCCTCTACGTAGCTTGGGCAGAGTTTTGGCTCGGACACTTTTTTTGCACGATTGAGACTCTCTCTATAGATATTTGGTCGAAGATTTAAGCTCAACAAAATTAAATAACATTCCATTTACAATACAAATCTGCAACTGTAGGTACTTATAGGTAGGTAGGTATATCTAGCAAATTTACGAACTTCTATATGCCGAATGAAACTTCTCGTCGGCTGTGATATCTACAAGATGCGGGTAACCCAATATTGAGGAGCTGCGCTAGGATTGGGTTTCGCGCTGCTTGTCTAGGCCGCGTCACACAAGTTGGCGAAAATGAAGTTAGCTACAAGCTGCGCAATATCCAATCCTGACTGAAGCTCACACAAAGCCGAGCGCTGATTGGATATTGCGCAGCTTTAATTTCCACCAACTTGTGTGACGTGGTCTATAACTAATTTTACAGCCGCCAAGATCTTTGATTTTGCCTATAAGATCACTATCACTACATAGTATAAAACAAAGTCGCTTCCCGCTGTCTGTCCCCATGTATGCTTATATCTTTAAAACTTCGCAACGGATTTTGGTGTTGTTTTTTAATAGATGGAACGATTCAAGAAGAAGGTTAAATGTATAATACACCTGTGCGAAGCCGGGGCGGGTCGCTAGTAATTAATATTCGATATTTTTATATTCAGTGACTTTGAATCTAACATTCTAGTTATGCCCTCTAGAGATATCGCCCTAAATTTTATTGATGCGTGACGAAAGTAGGTACACGTGAGGGGCATTTACAACAGAAAGTAAAAGTAAAAGTAAAAGTAAAAGTAAAATTTATTGCTCAAACTGTGTAGAATGATGGTGGGTACAATTTTCTTAGTATCAACAGTCTGTCCTAGCGGACATGCAATTTTTGGCTTCATCTAGCCAAGCCTAGCAAAATAGAGATCTTATTAAACTAATAATTTATATAATATATTTACAACATATGAGATCAGAAATTCGAGTAATTGTTACTTTTTCATAAATATTTACACTCAATAAACAATTACATCCTATACATCTCAATAACACTCTATAAACACTATACCTCTTTAACTAAGCATAATATAATATAAATAATGTATTATTTTTTGAAACAATTTATATGTACAGACATTACAAAACTAAAATGAGGTCCCATTTTCTAGATTTATTTTTTATAAAATAGATATGGGCTAGACCCATGAGAGCATTCATGAAATTCTTTCATGCTATAAAAGGCTTTCTCAACAAGCCATTTTTTTAAACAGATTTTGAAATTTCTTCTTGACATTGACTTAATGTGATAAGGTAAATGATTAAAAGTGTTTATAGCCATCATGTATGTACTTCTGCGAAACATTTCATTGTTAGCTTGAGGGATGCCTACATTGAATTTATGTTTGGGACGTAAGGATTCAAAGCGTACTGATTTGTTTTTGACAAAAATGTTAGGGTTGCTTTTAACGAATAAACAAATTTCGAGTATATATATGCCTGTAAGAGTTAAAATATCGTTATCTCTAAAAACTTTTCGTACTGAGTCTGTACTTCGAAGATTAAATATAGACCTTAAGCAACTCTTTTGTATCTTGAATGTACTATCGATTTCTACTGAGTTGCCCCAAAATATTATTCCGTACATTAAATGGGGGTAAACATAGCCATAGTATGCATTTTTCGCAACATCTCTTGAGCAAGAATTACTTAAAATATAAAGTGCATAACGATATTTCGAAATTTTTGAGTTAATTTGAGATACATGTTACACAACAGAGCGCTAACTGTGACTCGAATTTCACATACATGATACACAACAGAGCGCTAACTGTGACTCGAATTTCACGAATTAGGCTTCGGTTGTTTGAAGCGATTAACCATGTCAGATACCTTTAGGCGGCTTAACACTTGGCCTACCTATAAGAACTTAAGGCTGATTCCAAGTGAGCAAATCACTGTTTCCTCAAATATGTAGGTAGGTACATAATAAGGCTTAAAGAAGAAGAAGATGCGTAAGTACACTGGTGACTACAATGTGTGATGTTTAAGTACATCAATGGAAGGTGAGTAAGTTCGTATAGGCCGGGTGGCTAGCCCTGGTGTCAGAGTTGTTAAGCCGCCTTAATGCCTCTGACATGGGTTAATGGTTAAAACTGACTGACTTGTAATTTTTTACCTTGTACTCCAATACAAGAAGAATGGATATATATCCCACGGCCAGAAAGACCAAGGACAAGGTTTCCGTGAGGATCCCAGGGTTCCTGGAGAGGTAGTTTCTCTTTTCAAAACACGCTTGGAGAATGCCGCATTTTTCTGCAAACAATTAGTATACACCTATAGAATTACTATACACTGAGACTCTCCGACAGCAGATTTTATTCTTGAAATATACTTAGCTGAGAACCATACTTACCTAGATATCTCTACTACGAGTAAACGACATAAGTATCAAATTACAGATGTATAGCTCCTTACCCAGGAAGACGTCACCAACTGTCAACTTACATATAACACCACTAGTTGACCCGGCGAACTTCGTTTCTCGCGATATCTTTATAAATTATAGCCGATGAGTTACTCTAATTCACAAGCATTATTATTGCAAAGTTTCATCTCAATCCGTTCAGTAGTTTTTGCGTGAAAGAGTAACAAAAACAGAGCTAGAGAGATAGTGCTGTTGTCGCTTGAGGCAATTCTCAACCACAAAAATGTATGGAAAATCTGGCTGCAGCGCTGTCAAAACTGTCAAGTTTGTATTGAAATTTGACACTACTGAGAGAAAAACACGACAACTAGCCACTGAATCGAGATACTTATTATGTCTATTTCTAACTCATGCCATATTAAATCATTGCATCTCTTTCTTTCTTTTCTCGATCGACCAAGATCCCTCTGGTATCTCTGTGGAATTTACTATACGCTACGCTTAGGGTCCAATTGTCGCCCGTGACATTTTTTTTTTTTTTTATTTAATTTTAAAGGGCTTTGTCGCTTAGCGACCACATCGCCCTGTAGCCCGTGACATAAGACACCACTTGGTGCTCTTGGTACATAATCTACTATTATGATATTGGAATCATAAAACGATGGAATGAGACCTTCGAAAACTTTGCGACAACACCCTAATAAAATTAGCTCAGCACAGGGATGAAGAGAGTAAAGGTTTGTTTGCTGTGGATTGAAATAAAGCTGAATGAATTTTTTTTCACTCACCGCAGCATTTGTGCAGAATTTTCCCCGAGCAAAGGTTCTGCGTTTCGAAGATAATGCACTCGCTGTTGTAGAGAAAGATCTGCTTTATCTTAACGAAGGCATACGCCATGTTGAACTGAGGAGACAGCCGCATGAGGAGGAGAGCGTAGGCTAAGAACTCGCCGTAGAACGTCTGAGCGACGATCGTGGCTTCACCTGATGAAATTAAGTTATTAGTTTTTTTTGCGCAACAAGTGGGAGTTCTTCATAGATACCTATAGCCAGCCCGGTACTGACTGCAAGCCTTACGTCACTGGGAATATACTCGTAGCCTAGTCACCTACGGTGAAATCTCTTTTTGTGTTTGCGCCACACCTATCGCCAAGCCGTGTGTATAAGTAAGCCAATGTGTGTGTAGGTGTGGTGTTTCTGTGTAATGTATGATTGTGTGTGTGTGTGGGGTGGGTTAAGCTCGTATGTTTTATTTTCTTGGGTAATGTTAGGTGTTCGCGAAGTGTTGTGTTAGGACATGCATTTTCGGACCCGTCGTTGTTTAGCCCTAGGACGTCCACTGCCGAACATAGGCATCCCTTAAAAATTTCCAATAACCGGTTTGAAGTGTCTTGCGATCTTGCGTCTTTGATGTTCTGACAAATAAAGTATCTGAATCTGAATCTGCGTCTAGCGTGATCCTGCGGTTATAATGATCATCATCTTGTCCCTCTTGTCAACGTATGCCCAACTATTATCGACATAGTCCTCCCTTACAAACAAACAAGACCAGTTGTAAGCGACTTGCAACCACCACAATACCATGGTTCTAATCAGATTACCGTAACTTACTTAACCACCCAAACGTACCATAACGTAAGAACCGTAAATGACTTAACAACCCCAATGAACATCTTTGCTTCTGAGCAGAAAGCTATGATTCTCACCGAAGATAACGGTGACAATGATGAATGACATAGAGTTGAGCGTGGCGCGCGGCCCCAGGCTGAAGAGGTAGGCTTGAGGCACGCACGCGAACCCGTACATTATCAGGATGAAGGGCAACACCACTGAAACAACATTTACTTTTAATTACATGAAAAAAATGGAAAATCGCGGTCAGTTTTTTTTTACACTCATAAATAAACTTGCGTTTGTTGTCACCGGCCGGGTGGCTCGCCCTAGTGTCAGAGTTTTTAAGCGGTCTGAAGACCTCTGACATGGCTAAACGGTTAATCATAATCATATTCTTTATTTGTCAGAACATGGTAAAGTACACATAATACAACTGGGACACACAATTTAATGTGTCAACCGAGACATGGCAGTGATCAGTTTAGGTGTCTACAAATTTAGCAACTAACATAAGTCTCCATAGTGGAAGTGTCCAGTAGGCGCGACGAGCACCATCATTAACCCAGTGAAGATCACCATGAGGCACACCAAGACCCAGTACAGCACCACGTCCCATATGTACAGCGTGAACCAGTACCGCGCCGGAGAGAAGTTCAACGCGTGCACCTGGAATTATGTGTTGCAAAGTCTGTGATGAATTGATCCATGAAATCAAAAACATTTAGTGACCTGTAATTACAACTTTAGAAATGTAATAATTGTTATCGTCTCGTTACTTTCACGATGCTCTGGTGAAGGAATACCTACTTCATTCAAAGGTGAAAGAAAACATTAAAAGTCTACATACGTCATGCATGCTTGAAAAGAAAATTGATAATGGGTCCTATCTCATTTTGCCTGAGCGTTTGTGATAGCGAAGCGTTAGCATTCATCAGTGGATTATTAGAAAAATAAAAATACTGATACATTTTAGCATGGTGTCGTTCGTCATCATCATATCAGCCGTAGGACGACCTCTGCTGGATGTAGACCTCCAATAACACCAGATGGAAGCCGGTAGGACCAACTTAATGGACCGGTGAGATCAGTGCCCTCCATTAAGATCGGTTCCAGCGTGTTCCTGCAGTTTTGGTCAAATTTTTGGTCCACCTCGTCGCGGGATACCTGCACGTGTTTCACGAAGCCATGCTCCATGGAGGGTATGAGGGTCATGTGGGATATCGCCAGAATCAGCAGGAACTGGATGAACAGCGGCGGCTTGTTGGCTAGCTTCATCCACTGGAATTCAATGACAATAATGTTTCATATGAGTTTTAAGCATTTTTATATTATAGCGACAACCGGTTCAAGTGCAAGGGTAGCCCATCGTGCGTCTGCGAACCCGATCAGGAGGAAACCGTACCTCATATTTTGGTGGAGTGCCCTGCCTATGGCTCGGAACGTTTCCAGTTGGAACAAGAAATCGGCCGAAAAATAGATGTACATGCTTTGAAGGAGATAATGGTAGACAGTCAAATAGTTTTTTAGAGTATGGTTTAAAGATAGCTAAAAAAGTAATAAATAGAAACAAATAGATAAATAAATGTAATTGAATATCTATATCTGATGATATAGTTACATCAATTAATCAGCACGTGGTTCGATATACAAGTTACAAATAAGTTAATATACATACAAGTTAGGTAATTATGATAGATACACTGTGGATATAACAAAGTTAGATACAGTAAAATAGAAGAGCTTTTGGGAGCTTGAAGTGGACAACGCATGGTTCTATTGAACCATGAGTATGTACACTGGGCTGAAAAGTCTGGAAATTGGGGGATATGATATATATAATTATGGAAATAAATACCTACTCAGGATAAATATCTATTAAAATAAAAATATCGAAAACATGACATGTATGGGTAAATCAAAATATTCTTAATAAACAAAGACCTTGCCTATATGCGAGGGAAACAGGGAATTAAAAAAAAGAAAAGAAAAAAAAGACCTAATGTGACACCATCGGATAGGGGCACAACACCTCGCCCGGTGGAGTACTCTTTTGCGAGATGTTATCCTATCATCGTCATATCGACATGGACGACCACAAAGTCCATAATATCAATGTTCACAACAAATACACATTTGGGACCGAGCTGCCTTCGTCCGTGGGTAGGAACCCTTTTAATTTTTTGTCCCCCACACGTGGTCCTGGGTGGTGCTAACCAGGCAGCAACCATACTGGTGGTAGGCTATAGCCGCGGCGAGAGACCACCCACCAGACTAAGCCGCGCCGCCAAACGACTCTCTTGAGCTCGTGTTCCGGCGCGAAGTCTGGTGACGCCAATCTGAAAGTCGGGTCGGAACAGTAGCGTCCTCTGGTGGATCGATTACGGTGCACGCATCGATTGCCGCATCGGCCGACTAGTCTTGGAGGGCAGCGGGATCCGAGGCACGGTTTGTCGCTGGCCGACCGCAGATAGTAGGGGGCCCAAGTAGTGAGCTAGCCACTCATGAAAGGCTGCCCCGCCATCTGTCGAAAAATCCCAGGGATGCGCCATCGTGCCGGTTGGCGACCGGACGAGAGGGCCCGATGGACATCCTTGGGGGGGCTCGGGCGTCCCCGCGGTCTCCAGGCTAGTCTACCATAGATGTGTGTGGTTTGTGCGTTGTACCACTGGATCTGCAGAGTGACGTCTCGTTCCACTACCGACTTTCTACCTACTTTACTCCGCAAATAACCATGAGAAACAGTAGAAGCAAAAGAACGTGTACACAGCGGCAGCACTCCCTCTCACTTAAAGTGCACCTGTGCAATATTCGGGGCCTGCACTCCAATCTCACACCTGTCCATCATCATCTTGAGACAGATCGACCCCACCTATTGTTTCTCACGGAGACGCAGATTGCTGGTCCATCCGACGTGTCGTATCTTTCCTACCCAGGGTATTCACTGGAGCACCGTTTCAAACCACGTGCGGGTGTATGCGTGTACGCCCGGGATGACATTTGCTTTCTGCGCCTTCGTAGGTTTGAAGACCCCTCTTTCTCAGTGCTCTGGGCTTTGGCGGACACTGGCCTAGAGAAAATTATCTACGCTTGTGTATACCGATCACATAGCGGGGACCAGGAGACAACCAGACTCACTGAATACCTCAGTGAGGCGGCGGATGCTGCTCAACTCAGCTACCCTTCAGCCCAATTAGTGATCTTGGGGGACTTTAATGGCCACCACAAGGAGTGGCTACACCCATACCTAGACACTAACCATGCTGGGCTAGAGACGCGCAAGCTTGCCTTGACACTAGATCTTACCCAGCTGGTTCAAGGCGCCACACGGGTACCTGACGTTGACTCGCACACAGCCTACTGCTTGGACCTTCTGCTAACCACCGATCCAGACCGTTATTCAGTGGCGATTTCCTCACCGTTAGGTTCATCTGACCACTGTCTGGTGAAATCTGTATCCGTCTACTACCCATCAGACCCCAGCCCCAAAGGGTCGCGGCGAGTGTGGCGGTACAAGTTAGCGGATTGGGATGAGATGCGGTGTTTCTTTGCATCTTACCCTTGGCAGTCTGTTTGCTTCTCTTCCGATGATCCTTCTACGTGCGCGGATGCCGTGACAGATGTGCTTCGTACCGCCATGGAATACTTCATCCCATTTTCGGACGTGCCTCTGTCTAGCAAAGCTCGGCCCTGGTTTGGACCTGAATGTGGACGCGCCGAAGCGCAAAAGCATCAGGCATACCTGGCTTGGGCCGATGCTCGAAACCGTAAGTCGAGGGACATTCGTCTGAGGAAGAAGGCATACAATAGGGCTGCTAAGTCCTGTAAAAAGGTTATGCGGAGGGCTCGCTTTGATCACATTAGTCGAATAGGCAATAAGCTTGCTTCTTACCCTGCGGGTAGTAAGGCATTCTGGTCCCTAGCTAAATCGGTTGAAGCGAACTTCTGCCGCCCCTCACTGCCTCCGTTGCTGAAACCCAATGGTTCGCTGGCCCATACCGCGGTTGAGAAAGCAAATTTATTTGCATCTCAATTTGCTGAGTCTTCGCGTCTGGACCCCGGTAGTGCGAGACCTCCAACTTTGCCAAATTGTGGCTCTGTAATGAGTGATATACATATCCGGCAAAAGGAGGTTCTCAAGGTTCTCTGCAGTCTTGATGTGAACAAGGCCAGTGGCCCTGATGGTATTCCGGCCATTGTATTGAGGACTTGTGCGCCTGAGTTGTCGCCTGTGCTGACTCGCCTCTTTCGCCTATCTCTGAAGACAGGTCAAGTGCCCGAATCTTGGAAGCTTGCTAACGTGCAGCCTGTACCCAAAAAAGGTAGCCGTGCCGACCCTGCCAATTACAGACCGATTTCGATCACGTCCATACTTTGCAAGAGTATGGAACGTGTCCTTAACAACAGGCTCCTGGCGTACCTGGAAGCGAATGACCTACTCAGTGACCATCAGTACGGCTTTCGCCGAAACCGGTCTACTGGGGACCTTCTGGCGTACGCCACACACATCTGGAGTGAGGTCATCGAAAAGCACGGGGAGGCGCTGGCTGTCTCCTTGGACATCTCCAAAGCTTTTGACAGGGTCTGGCATGAGAGCCTAATTGGCAAGCTTCCATCTTACGGCCTGCCTGCTGATTTCTGCGCATGGATATCAGATTTCTTGAGGAATCGGTCGATACGAGTGGTCGTAGATGGCTGCTCGTCAGATCATATGGCTATCAATGCCGGGGTTCCTCAGGGGTCAGTGCTCTCTGCGACCCTCTTCCTACTGCATATCAACGATCTGCTAAAGCCCGGTATCTTTGGGTACGCAGACGACAGTACAGTCGTGGAGAGCTACACATCCGATGCGAGAACCAGCGGGCCACAGATCGAGTCTCACAGAGAGGCTATGGTCGAGCGGCTCAACTTGAGTCTGGAGGCGGTTTCTGACTGGGGTGATGCTAACCTGGTCAAGTTTAATGCCACGAAGACTCAAGCCTGTCTGTTTTCGGCCAAAAAGAGACCCTTCCAATTGTCTCCCGCTTTCCGTGGTGTCTCCGTTCCGGTAACTGACAGCTTGGAACTATTAGGCGTTTCACTCTCATCGACTCTTAACTTTGGCTCTTACATAGAGTCAAAGGCCCAATTAGCTTCCAAAAAACTTGGTGTTCTCTCTAAGGTGAGACGGTATTTCACACCTGAGCAACTGCTTAGTCTGTATAAAGCTCAAGTCAGGTCGTGCATGGAATACTGCTCTCACCTTTGGGATGGCTCCGCCAAATATCAACTGGAGGCTCTGGAGTCGATTGAGAGGCGAGCCAAGAGGCTGATCGACAACGACACTCTGACTATGTCGCAGCTGCAAAGTCTCGAGCATCGACGTAAGGTAGCGTGTTTATCGGCCTTTTACCGGATCCACTTCGGAGAGTGCGCCCAGGAGTTGCACAATCTGGTCCCACCTGCCCCTTTCTTCTATCGTACGGCTAGACAGACGCGACCAAAGCGCCACCCTTTTATGGTGGACATTCCGCGCATTAGAACCAAGCGTTTCGAATCCTCATTCCTCATACGAACAGCCAGAATGTGGAACGCTTTGCCTGGGTCTGTCTTCCCGCTAAAGTACAATGTGGGCGTCTTCAAATCCCGAGTAAATAGGTATCTTCTAGGTAAGCGTGCTACAACCTAGACCGCATATCTGCTTAACAACAGGCAGTATGTGGTCAAACGCAAACCTAATCAGAATAAAAAAAAAAAAAAAAAAAAAAAAATAGCATGTTCACAACTGGCTCTGTGAAGTTGTAAGTATTTTGGGAAATCTCCAAAATCCCCCACGCATAGTCCCCGCGTCATTAGACTCCCTCTATTAATAATCATAATAAAGTAGCAGTAGCTATCAGGACATTCATATTTCTCGAACGAACCTCATATAATTCCCAACTAAAGTTATCTATTCGATACTAGAAAAACTTGTGAAGTAGGTATAATATGTACAAGTGAGATGTTCTTGAGTCCTTACCGGGGTCAGGTCTAATGCCAAAGGGTCGTCGGTGATTTGTATGCTGGCGTTCAGCTCGCCGGTGTAGTGCCTCAGGAGAGAAGTGTACGTCTTGGCCAGCGAGCGCGCGGCGGCGCCGTAGTCTATGTGCATCGGGCTGTACAACACATTCACCTGAGGGGAAACAAAAGTCAAAGTAGGGCCGATGCACCGGTTGTAGCCATCTTATTGTTATTTTGAGTAACTTTGAATTTAAATGATTATGTAGACAATTTTAATAATAACATAATATTTTTATAGAAGTTTTCAATCTTTGACATTCAGTAGATAGATAGATAAACTCTTTATTGATTCACACACACATAAAACAGAAAAATAGAGAAAATTAGATGCTACAATATGTGAAGCAACCGGCGGCCTTATCACTGAAAGTGATTTCTTCCAGGCAACCTTAGGATTGAGAGAGATGGTACAAAAGAAATAGTATTTATGGTGTAACAATGTTTAAAATCTATTTATGCAATAATTTTAACATTAAATGGCCAAAACTGGGGCAGTGGCCACAACTGTTGCATCTACTATATTTACGTAGTTGCACGATATAATAGCTATAAAAATGATTAAAGCAAACAAGCAAGTTCGTTTAGCCCGAACAATGTAGCTCTAGATGTGGAGTCAGAGCTTTTAAGCTACCTTTAAACTCACTTGTAAACGGCACCCGCGGCCACCCGTCCGAAAATTAAACGTAACTGTTGCTTCCCTTCAGTGGTTGTTAAGTAACATCTAAACAAGCTACATAAGCCGCGCCACACAAGTTGGCGGATGTGAAGTTAGCTACAAGTTACGCAATAGCTAATCAACGTGCGGCTTTATGTGAACTTCAGTAAGGATTGGATATTGCGCAGTCCGGGTAGCACAGCAAGGGGAGAAAACCATTTTATCCACTTTTAATGCCAGCTGTCATTGTCAGTCCATACTTTATTTCCTCTTTGAGGGGATAAAATGGTGGAAAGACTATTTCTCCCTTTGCCATGCTTCCCGTGCTGCTAAGCTGACTTCACATCCGCCAACTTGTGTGACGCGACCTATACTATGTGCGCAACTTACGTGATGCAGGCAACATGGTTATGTATGAGGGCAGAGCAGAAGACGTCCTACAATTAAGATGTTGTTGAACGGGTACGCAGGTATTTTGTTTTATTTAGCCATACTTGTTGAAAAACTTTCTTACTCATTTGAATGTGTGTCCAGGTGAGTAATAGTACATTGTTCACCGAGAGGAGAAAGTGACCGATTACCGTCGAGGGTGTCGTTTGAAAACACCCGAGATCGGGAATCGCACTTTCTCTCGAGTAATACATAGTGCTTTATACTACACCTACGAGGAAAATAAAAAACCTAAATCTTTACTAATTGAAATTTATATTGAAATTGTTGCAGTTAGTGAAGCTTAATGTAACACTTGAAAATGGCGCCAATGGCGTCTGCAATTTTCACATGTTCTTTTTTCAAATTGTTTGACACCATCCAACACACAGCTAGTGGCCAGTGTCATTTTGCGAACTTGGAGATAAAAACTCACTGTAAAAACTTTTTGGCTTTTGATATTTAGGTTACCAGCGCATAGTCTTACCCAAAATTAAAAAAGAAAAACCACGTAAGAAATGGATTTTCGAACACTTTTCTCTCCCGCTCAGATGCGTTTTCTCCCCGTATATTTGTTCGATATGCAATGACGTACTTTCTACCGTAAATTTGATAAAGTATCAAGGTACTTTCCGAGCAGGTGTAGTGTAAAATGAGTTAATCGTGGCAGTAGGTACCTTAAGAGTGCCGTTGTCGTTTGTCTTCACATCCAGTCCGTATGCGAACATCGTCACATACAACTGAGGGGAGTCTATCGCGCGTGTCACTAGGTATTCAGTCAGACTCTGGAAAGCAACACAATACCTACGTATAATTTTATCAACTGTTTGCGAAATCCTAAGTAGAGCAATACAAACAAGCATATCACCAAACGACGTCGTCAAAAAATTTCAATCACATCGTAGTAGCCACTTGACAGTTTTCGCTTCAAGACAACCTCGATGGCTCAGTGATTAGTGACCCTGACTCCTGGGTCAAAGAGGCGTGGGTTCGATCCCCAGCCAGGGCAAATATTTATGTGACGAACATAGGTGTTTGTTCTGTGTCTGGGTGTTATTTACGTATTATATAATGTATATGTACTCGTAGTATATCTGTCTCTGGCAGCCATATCACAAGCTTTGCTTAGTTTGGGGTCAGAGACCGTGTGTAAGATGTCCCCTGAAATTTATTGATTTATATATATGTATTAAAAGCTTTTGCGTTTGTGGCTGTAGTGACACGCTTGTTTGCGATCAAAATTATTAAACAAATAATTTAAATACAAGCATAAAGCGTAGTAAGAACCTATTACCGAACTCTATCCTAAGATTTTATCATAACAAAAATGATCACTTCTTGGACATAAAAAAATTAACTACCAACTTGATCGAAAATCAATGAAAGTTGGTCAAAAGCAAACTTAGGTTGAACTTATTAATCGTCTCTTTAAGTTGGGAACAGATTATGACTGGTTAGCGACTAGAATGCGATTACCTCTTTAGCCACTAAACCGGTGTACGAGATTCTATTGACTTTTCTAGGAAGGGCCCCGGGCTCCGATAGGACGTAGCTGAAATTATTAGATCTTATTATTATTAACTACAACAGCAAGCAAAATGAAATATTTAATTTACTATTATATATGAAGGTAACTGAAAATCGAATCCATAAATCACTTACCTAAGATCTTGAGACGTTCTGAATGTACAAATATACTTACTTATTTTTATTGTTCGTCAGCTTCGAGCAAATATCTACAGAGCCACAGTCCCTAAGTGAAAGTAGTAAAAAAATGTCCGAGCGCCGTCATACTCGTACATACCGACTAGATATTTACTTTAAATGATTCACAATGACCTGTTTTTTTGAATCTCGACATTATGTCACCTAATTAGCACTTGTAACCGAGCACTTTGGCATCGCGCGGCGTTGTAGTCGGATCGCAATCGCCATACGACTAACTAAAAAGCCTGCCCACTACATAGTTTTGGCAGAGTTTTGCCTCGGACCCTTTTTTTGCACGATTGTAACTCTCTAGATATTTGCTCGAAGTTCGTCAGATCAAATAGAAAAGAGAAAATAAAGGATAATCACACAATTACAGTCTGACCGTTTAACTGAGTCCTCGCCTGCGCGGGTACAGGGGCGCGGGGGTAGACGACAAAGGGGGACTGAGACAGGTGCGGGCGGCGGGTTAGACGACAAAGGGGGACTGAGACAGGTGCGGGCGGCGGGTCCGACCCGCGCCCCTGTACCCGCGCAGGCGAGGACTCAGTTAAACGGTCAGACTATAGATTAAATATTTCTTGCAGAGCCACTGCTTTCTTTTAAAAACAACTTACGCATTGGCGAGAGATATAGATTCAGAGTGATTGTCGGCTCGAATCACCAGCGTGGTCAGTCTGTGGGTGGACTCGATGGTTAGTACCTTCGGAAAATAATCTCATTATTATACAAATAATTACTAGTGTTACTAAAAAGCGTGAATGTTGAAGTGCCAGGGCCAAAATAATAGATACCTACCTAGCATAATTATTTTTAGCAAAAAATAGCAAAACCGCCATCCATCGTGTGCAAAATTCAAATATTTCGCTCGAATTGCTTACATTATAGTTGATTTTTCAAAAACGGCTGAGCCGATTTTTGTAAAATTAAAATAAGACTACTTCGGGAGTATAACCCTTTCAACTTAAAAAATAACTTTTCGAATCGGTTCACAATTGGCGAAATTATCGATGAACATACACAAAAAATACATACAGATGAACACAGAACCCTTGGAAGAAATCGCTTTAAGCGATAGGGCCGCCAATTAGGAACCTTTGAATTGTATTGTTTTGTCCTTGTAATCTGTTTTTTATGTAATGTGGTTGTCTAATAAAGTGTTATTGTTTGTTTGTTGGTTCACCTTTTAACCAAAACAATGTTCCTTATACATAACAGAAAAAAACGTTAATATCTTAGGGCAAAGGTATGTATGTACAGTATGAGTAGATTGACTGCATTCAGGGCAAGCATTTATGTAATGAACTTAAGTGTTTGCTCTGTGTCTGGGTGTTATTTAGGTACTATCTATATAATGTATATATATATATTTTTTTAAATATGTATTATGTAGTATATCAGTCTCTGGCAGCCATATCACAAGCTCTGCTTAGTTTGGGGTCAGAGAGCGTGAAAGATGTCCCCAAATATTTATTTATTAGATACCTACTCAAAGTAGACTACGTTTACATACATCTCCATTCAAGAGCAAAGTCGTAGCGTGGTCCCGTTCGCTTCTTGCAAGCATCGTAGAGAGAGACAGCCCGATGAATATTCCTGTCAAGATAGCAGACAACAACTGCAAGCAAAAATAATGTATAATCTTCGTTAAAAACGTAATTAAAATATTCGGCCAAGTGCGAGTCGAACTCGCGCACAAAGTGTTCCGTACAGTATGGGATCCCCCCTTAAATATTTATTTTTATTGTTTTTAGTGTTTGTTGTTATAGCGGCAACAGAAATACAGCATCTGTAAAATTTCTACTGTCTAGCTATCACGGTTTATGAGATACAGACTGGTGACAGACATACAGCGGACAGCGGAGTCTTAATAATAGGGTCCCGTTTTTACCCTTTGGGTACGGAACCCTAAAAAAACAAAAAATTCGATCTAGCTCAAGTCAAACTCGCACTCGCACACTCTAAGGTACATGAGGCTTTATAATGGAACTTCTCACGGTTAGGAACGTATACGGAACTTTGACAAATTGTATGGAGCATTCATAAAATTCCGCTGGTAAGTCCTAAGTAGCCGTTTCGAGTCAATTAATTCTAGAGCCCCTGTACCACAGATCATGAGCTGTAATTCTACGCATTCCTAAGAGATTTTGACAGACAGAGAAACAACCAAAGCTCCTATAAGGGAACCGAAAAGACTGTAGCAAAATCTCTTCATTCCATTTGGAATGGCGCCAATACCAGACAGAAACGTACAAAACAAAAAAATCAGCATTATTTTGAGGGTGAGGTTTACATTGAGCTAATTACCGTGATTATAAAGTAGAGGCGGTAGTGGACGTGAAAAGCGAAGTACTTCCACCCGACTTGCGTCAGCTGCGTCAGATTACTGCACTTCTGAACCCGTCGCTTCCACACTGGTGGTTCTGAAACATGTAACGGCACAGCGCCATCCAGCGGAATTACGCATGCGTCATGGTCCTTCGCGATTTTTTTTGTATTTTGCCGCGTCCTACTAAAGTCGCGATTTCTCGTAACTTTTGTATGAAACATCCCAATAAACGATACCTCACAGGAATCGTATTAGATTCAGCTATTGGAATCTTATTAAAAGTGTTGTGTGTCGTAGTGACAATTTTTCAACTTCAAGTTGAATTGGCGGTACCAGCTGTTTCACATACCATTATACCCGTGACCACGATCGATTCAACTCGGTCGAAACGTCGGGATGATGAGGTATTTATTTATCTCGTAATTTTAGTGCGCGATTAGTCCCGTAGTATATAATAATAACACATAATTATATTGCAATATAAATAAAAAACATATTATTTACTAAAACAAACAAATCCTATAAACTAATAACCAAAGTTTCCAACAATATTTCCCTAGTATTGTATATAGTGCCGTGCGTAACACTGAATCTATTTCTTTTTTTTTTCCATAATCTGTAGAAAAAAATATGTTGGAAACGAACCGTCCTGAACGGGTAATAAAATAAAAACTATAGTTTTAATAAAATAAAAACTTAATATGAGGAACTGGTCAAAATCACAATGATTTATTTGTTAAAATTAACTCTAATTCCATAAAATTTTACCCCCTATGATTGTAAAAGTAGAATAGAATAGAATAGAAAACACTTTATTGCACACAGTAAAAATAAGACAACAGTAATACAAGAAAAACTTATTAGTGTAGCTCAAGGCGGCCTTATCGCTGGAAGCGATCTCTTTCAGGCAACCCATACTGAATACTGAACCATAAAGTAACTACCTACACAAATAAATGTAAAAGTAAAATACAGATAAGTACCCCTACACAAAAAAATGGTCAAAATATATTAATTTAAAGAAAGTTAGTGAAAATGCGACCGTCAAATGCAATGAGGTAAGTACTAGTAGGATCTTCTTAAATTTAGATGATAATTAACTGGTTGTTGGATCTTTTATTTCATTTCATTTATTTCATTTCCTCATCACACTTACAGTTGAAGACATGAGTGGATGAAGGTGTTATGTCGCATTTTTTTTAATTTCGGTTTTTTGTCATGAATGAAGGTGTTATGTCAACTCGGAAGTCATGGCACCTTCAGATTTCATAGTTATAAGCGTAAACAGTGTGAAAAATAATGGATGAAGGGTTTATGTACACACAACACTTAATTTCTTAGTGGAAGAAAGTGTTATGTACGTACATAGCACCTTCATCCATGACCAAACGTGCTAAAACGAATAAAACCGTATTTTGATATGGATGAAAGTGTCATGTTGTGTACATAACCCCTTCATTCATGTTTGAACGTGTTAATTTACGAGAATGTTATCATTCAGTTCAAAAATTAACGTTGGTCGTGGTAAAAAAAATAATTAAAACAGAGATCGGGGTGGGTACAACATGGGAATTACACATAACTTTCGTCTTGTCCATGTTCATCTTAAGACCCACCTGTTGAAAAACCCGATTGAGGCCTTCGAGCATCGTGCTGAGCTCTTCCATCGATTTTGCCATGACTACTATATCGTCGGCAAACCGAAGGTGAGTGAGGTATTCGCCATTGACATTGATGCCGAATCCTTTCCATTCCAGGAGCTTGAAGGCGTTCTCCAAAGTAGCCGTAAACAGTTTCGGAGAAATTACGTCTCCCTGTCTTACGCCTCTTTTTAAAGGGATCGCCTTGGAGCTCTCTTCCTGTACTCGGACCGACATAGTGGCGTTATTATACAAGCACTTCAACACTTCGATGTACCGATAGTCAATACGGCATCGTTGGAGAGACTCGAGTACAGCCTAAGTCTCGACCGAATCAAAGGCTTTCTCATAGTCCACAAACGCTAAGCAAAGTGGCAAGTTATACTCTTCGGTCTTCTGTATAACCTGCCGTAGCGTATGAATGTGGTCCATGGTACTAAAGCCCTTTCGGAAACCGGCTTGTTCGGAAGGCTGGAAGTCATCAAGCCTGCGCTCGAGACGATTCGTAATGACCCTTGAAAAACAGCTTATAAACATGGCTCAGAAGCGAGATGGGTCTGTAGTTCTTCAATAAGGTGTTGTCACCTTTCTTGAAAAACAACACCACCACGCTTCTGTTCCATGCTTCTGGCGTGATGCCCTCGAGGACGACGGTGTTAAAAAGCTTCTGGAGGACTTTTAGTACCGGTGTTCCACCCGCTCTCAGGAGCTCTGATGTGATACCGTCATCACCCGGCGCCTTGTTGTTCTTAAGCTGATTCAGGGCCATTCTAATCTCGTACAAGCTGATGTCTGGGATATCTTCGGTGAAGTGTCGGGTCAGCTTGGCTCTTGGATCTTTGGCCGCGCTGCTAACAGGCTTAGCGACCGAAGCGTATAACTGTCCATAGAACCTTTCGATCTCCTCTAATACCTCTGCCTTGGTCGACGCTAAACTTCCATCTTCTCTCTTCAGCTTTGTCAATTGGCTTTGTCCAATAGACAAATCTCTTGCGAACACTTTGGAGCCTTTGTTCCGCTCTATTGTCTTTTTAATATGTTTAGTATTAAAAAGACGGATGTCGTGCCGCAAGGATTTCGAAATTTGTCTATTGAGACGCCTATATGACTTTGCATCATCGGAAGACTGCAATCTTAGCGAGCGTCGTTCGGCTATGAGATTTACAGTGTGATCGGAGAATTTCTGCGGTTTATTTGAACGGCGGGGTCTAAAGAACTTAGCACCCACCGATTGGACAGTTTCTTCAGTTTCATTTTAATACTTTCATAAAAACTTTCAGTTAATAAACACGTTCATACAGAATAGTTGTTTCATTTATCACCAAACATATTTGTGAATGAAGGTGTTATGTACATTTTTTTACATAAATTACCCTCATAAATATAATATTTTTCTAACAGCTTTATGTACTTGAATAAAGACATAATAACCTATATTTTTTGAAAGTTTTAGCATTGTAACTCTACTACTACCATTTCTACAACTAAAAACCTTTAACGCTAATTTTCTCGAGTTTTCGTTTTTGTATCATAACACTTTCATCCACTCATGTCTTCAGTTATTATTGTTTAGAATGTAAGCTATAATAAAATAAGAACCACACAAATTGGTTCCCGGATAGAGAGATAATGGAAATTACGTAAATACAGATAAACTGGAACGTATTTACATAAGTAGGATTCAAATGTACCTACCTGCTATTCTCCTTAGGGCAGCTTGTGTTACTTTAACTGGCGTATTAGTTTTGAACCAAGTCGATCTCGACTCCATCATTGCCCTAAACACAACATTTAAAATATTTTCTGTTTATCATCATATCACTGTTGAATTTTTGATCCACTCCCTCATAGATTCAAAAATAGTTCGTAAGGACCGTTTTTCTGCCATGCTGCTTGCCGTATTTTATATTTGAAATGTTTTCCTATAAATTGCTCCTCAAACACAACGTTAATTTCAAAGAGTTATGGTACAACGGTTCTGGAACCCGGAACGTTCTGGGACGGTTTTCCGAAATATGCAAGCTCAAGTATTGTGATCGCGGCAAATGTTTAAAATGTTTATCTGAAAAATAACTCATTCTATATTTCTCTAATTTTATAAAATTCTAATGACATGAGTCGCAGGCAAATTGCGTGGCATGCGAGGGAACATGAAAATTGTTCGTCGTTCGGCGTTGTTCGTCAAATCCTCCGCAAGCTAAGCGATGACCTCTGTAGGTGTTGGGCACTCGCAGGATAATTAGCGAGCCAAGATGCAAGGGAACTGTAGCACCAGCCTCCACCACGCGCATCAACAGGCCACGTACCTACCTGTTCCTACACACTGTCAAGGACGTAATACACGTTCTATAACCTTCTGTAAACCTCCTCCGAGTCGGGCACCCTATGTGTATGGACAGCACTCCATAAAGAGCAGCGTTGTCCGCCAAATACTTCACAAGCTTGGCGACGTTCCTGTGAAGGCGTGGTGGACACTAGCAGGATAAGTATAGTGAGTCAAGGTGCGCGCGTCCTGTAGCACCTGCCTCCGCCGCGCGCATCATCAGTTCACATACCTACCTGTTCTTACATACTGTTAAAGACGTAATACAACACTTTCTATAACCTTCTGTAAACCTCCTCCGAGTCCGGCACGCTAATGTGTATGGAGAGCACGCCGTAGCGCGCAGAATTGTCAGTCAAATCCTTCACAAGCTTGGCGATGACCTCTGTAGGTGTAGTGGGCACTCGCAGGATGAGCAGCGAGCCGAGGTGCGCGCGCACTGTACCACCCGCCTCCGCCGCGCGCGCTAACAGCTCGCGCATCGTCTCTTCGTCCATGCTCTCTTCGCCGCGGATTGTCATGCGGAAGCGGTACTCGCGACCTTGATAACAATATCTATTTATACATGGTTATTTCTAATCAATTAGCATCCTTTTAGGTTCTTATTCTGTACATCAAAACTACTTTTGTTCTAAGACTTTTATTAATTCTCAAAAAACGAAGTTGTTGTTCCATATAAAAATATCGTTTCACCCTCGACAAAATGTATGGGACAGCTGATTTTTTTTGAGCTTTGACAAATGTCACAGAACAAAAGTTGTTAGTTTTGATGTACAGGATAAGCCCTTAAGAGGATGCTAATTAATTAGAAATAACCCTGTATAGCTGGTTGGGTGGATGGTTTCATTTATTAAAGCTACTCATCTGTTTTGTACATTAACGACGTTTTACTTTTTACTCTTTCGCGATTATTTTCTATTTTTGGCCTACCATGATTATACACTGTTACACGATTTTCTGCCTATGAGATCTAGGCACTCCCTCTATGCCTTCGTACATCGTCTACCCATTTGTCACACGAAGTCACCAAAAATATGTACGAAAAAATACATTTTCTTCGTAGGTACCTATAAAGTGGCATATAATAACAGAAATAAAATGTTAAAAAGAAACCGGCATAAGCTTGTTTTTACCATGTTTGAAGAACATATAAGCAGGTGTGCCGCCAAATGCCAGGATTCTATTGGAGAATATAAACACGCGATCGGCGAATTCCAACTGCATACTAGAGAAGCAAAGCTGGATCACCGTCATATACTTCTTGTATTGCTGCAAAATTACAGACACGTGAATCAATATAGATTCAGTTAATTAATATCAGTTGAAGTTGTTATTGTTGTTAATATTCTAACCATTATTTTATCTCTGATCACCATATTATAGCGAGAGTCTTGAGTAGCGAAGCTTGGTACTATGATAATCTGAAAATAAACGTAGTGTAAATATCAGAAAAACTGATAATCATCTGAATTGCGTGGTTTCAGAATATCCCTCATTTTTTCATTAAGCTTGTGAAGGTGGGCAAGAAATCCTGCATCGCACAAAAACAGGTGAGGAGTTACATACCCTGGGCTCCACCGGTTAACTCGCTTAACTAAGTAGCCCAACAGATATTCGTTGGTGTTTGTGCTGATACGTATAAATATTAGGGGACATCTTACACACACGGTCTCTGACCCCACACTAAGCATAGCTTGTGATATGGCTGTCAGAGACTGATATACTACATATACGTATTTTAAATACATACTTATATAGATAGTACCTAAATAACACCCAGACACATATCAAACACCTATATTCATCACACAAACATTTGCCCTGGGTGGGCATCGAACCCACGCCTCTTTGACCCAGAAGTCAGGGTCATTAACCACTGAGCCACCGGGGCAGTAAATCCTAGGCTCCATAATAGCAGCAATAACCTAGCAGAGGTGTTCCTGGCAGAATACGTGCAAACGGTGCAGCTGCTAGTGCTCCATTCCATCTCGCTGGCACTCTTCTATCCGTTGTTGCCAGCATGGCTGTACTTACTGATACACTCCCTTGGCTGACATGATTGTACCAGCACAACTGGGCTCCATGATGGCAGTACCAGGACATACCCTTGGCTCCATGATAGCGGCTATAGCCCAGCAAAGCTGCGCCTGGTAGTACACGTGCAGACGGTGCAGTTGCTCGTGCTCCACTCTCTTCAGGTTACATTCCTCCGCCAGCTGCCGCCAGCGCGTGTGGGTGTACTGGTACACGTACTCCCGCGACTCATTCCACAGGCAGATCTGGCTCAGATACATGCAATTGTTTTTAAAATAATATAAGTTGCAGTCTGATGCAATCTTCAGTAAGAGTTGGAATCGATTACTGCCGTTTAGTAAGTGTGTGAAGACCGTTGTGCGCTAAAAGAGCCGAACCACGTTAGAAGTTTACATTTGACAGACTCATGTCTGGGGTTGTATTATATAGGTGCGAGATATCAGAATACGATTTCATAAAAACTTAAAATAAAAATTTAAAAAACCCCCGACAACCATTTTGGGCACATTTGTAGAATTTTGGTTCTTCCATCCCCACTTTAACCCACCATAACTCTTAAACGGCTCAATCGATTTTTATAAAACATAGCTAAGAACACTTTCGATTAAGTCTTCTTTCATCCAAAAAAAACTAAACTGAAATCGGTTCAGTGGTTCAGGCGCTATGATGCCACAGACAGACAGACAGACAGACACACAGACAGACAAACAGACACGTCAAACTTATAACACCCCTCTTTTGCGTCGGGGGTTAAAAAGAATGATAGCTACGGTACGGGCGGCTAGCATTGGTCTGTAAAAATGTGATATATGGTACTGCAACTGTTTACATCACAGAAGAGCTCGAAGTGCTCCGCAACCGTGAGGTCTTTCACGAGGAAGTCGCCGTGGTGGCAGTAGCCCATCATATGCGGCTCGACCATCACGTTCAGACTGGGTTGCATCTCGTTGCCCCGGACGTGGATCGTGCCGCGATCCGCGAACGTCAGTCCTGCGTATCACCATGGAAATATTAACGACAGTAGACCATGCGACGCAGGCGGCAGTACTGACCATACACGGTCCATGATATTGTCAGCCCTGCGCAACGAAATTATAACAACAGTAAACCTTGTGACCTAGCACGTTGATAGTCCCACAGTCCGTATTGTCAGCCTGGGTAACACAACCAAGTTGGCGTGGAGATAAAATTCATCACGTGAGCTTGAGCTATGAGGAGTAGCATGTGCCCCAACACGTTGGTCATGACACGTTCCGTGAAATCAGCCTTATATGATATGGGTAGATGCTATAGAAACTGTCGAACACTGTCCAATATAGGTTTATCTATTTGCCCATTACGCAATATACCAGTACCACACTTGGCATGTTTTCCTCCCATCTACGCGTTCTAGGCGATTAATTATGATTTTTCAACTTTTATGTTTTGCTTCTAGATAAATAAATTGTGTGAGAAAATTACCAGTAATCAAATCTCCGATTGTAAATAACATTTTTTCTTGTAGCCTTTCAGCAAACAGGATCGTGTACTCTCCGCGATAGATGTCCAATGTTATGTTTTTCAGGATCTGCACACCCATAACACTCTACAAAAATCACCGACAATTTATATAGCGTATTGAAACTACTTACACTTAGAGATGTTATGTTTGATGTAATCTATGTGCATGTCTCTATCTTTGTATGAGATGGTAGTTCTTGAAATAAATGTTATAATTTCATATTAAGTAAGTAGGTATTTTGGGTTTGGCACATGAGTCATGCTCGTGATCAGATATAGCCCATATTCATTGTAGTCGTGGTCAGTGTATAAAGTCTCGATATATACCTACTATTATCTATTTAATTTGATCGTAAATATATTATTACTAAAGAAGAGAGGTTAGAAAACTTGGAAAGCGGATTAAAAGTACTAAGGAGACATGGAACAATGCTTAACCACGGTTCCATTACAATACACTTACTTCTCACCTTCGATACGTTTCGGAAACTAATCGCCTTGGCGACCAGCTCGTCCACCTCTTGTAGTTTCTCTCTTTCCAAGCCTGTCGGAGTCTCAATCTCGTGGAAAGCATTTTGATCCTGCATTGAAACAATCCAACACAATATGCGACTATTTATATATGCCTATACTTCTTTATGTAATAACTGTAACCTTCTGCACGGGAAGCATGGCAAAGGGACTAATAGGTCTTTCCACCATTACCTATATCCCCTCGAACTGGAAATAAAGTATGGATTGACAATGACATCTGACATTAAGAGTGGATAAAATGGTTTTCTCCCCTTGCCATGCTACCCGGGCAGGAAGATATTTCCTAAAAGATTAAAGTAGTAAAGGGAGTCCCTTTACTACTTTAATCTTTTAGGATATATAGGTAGGTAACCAAATATATAGGTAGGTACTATCCAAATATTGCATATTTTCAAAACACATTCATCTTTTCGCACATAAAACTCGGGTCACACAGAGGCGGGAGCCGCGAGAAAGCGATCCGATAGCGGTCCAGTGCAAAGGATCGCGCCCGCTTGTTATGTGTCAGGTTGCATACAAATTCGAATATTACAAAAAAATCCCGTCCGGATCGCGATCGTTTTCCTGAACTTCCCGCCTCTGTGTGACGAGAGCTTTAATCGCTATAATAATTAAATTAACTATTTATAGAAGTACGTCTTCCCAGAGATTAAGGGCTTTTTTCTGCCATGCGGACTTGGAATGTGGTAGGCCTAATGCAACCTAGGTATCATGTGGGTTACGATCACATAGCTTAGTAGTACGTGATATAGAACCTACAAGAAGACCAGATCGAACGACGATTGTGGACTGCACGCTAGCAGAAAGCAGCATAATAGGAAAAAGTCTACAGGGTTAAGTATTTCTAATCAATTAGCATCCTTTTAGGGGCTTATTCTGTACATCAAAACTAACAACTTTTGTTCTGCGACATTTATCAAAACTCAAAAAAAATTTTGTTGTTCCATAGAAAAATATCGTTCACCCTCGACAAAATGTATGGAACAGCTCATTTTTTTTTAGTTCTGACATAAGTCGCAGAACAAAAGTTGTTAGTTTTGATGCACAGAATAAGCCCCTAAAAGGATGCTAATTGATTAGAAATAACTCTGTATACATAACTCGTGTTTTAACCAAAACACTCACCTCCATTTTTTTGAATACTATAGACTTCCACGACACCTGGCCACCTATGGCGCGGTTCTGGCTAATGGTTCTCTGCAGGATCATCAAGAAGACAAAATACAACACTATCAGTAAGCTCCAAGATCCAAAACTGTACCAGAGTGAGGTGCTAATGCCATGTTCATCTGTAAAAGGGAAAAAACCATGCAAGTGGGATTTTAAAAGGACTTGGAGAGCATACGAGCTTTTTCACCTTATGAAAATAGATTTACAAACAATGTTTTAAAGGTAAGAACCCTGAACAAAACCTCTTAAGACACTGAAAGGGTCACTCAAGTTTAGAAAAACTTTATTTATACAGCAGCCTATGCATTTTACAAAATCGAACGGTATTTTAGACTCTTTGCTAAGGAAATTCTCGATCAAGTCACTTTTTCAACAAAACATAAATCATACACAGATACAACACACACAGACACACACACACTTAAATTAAATGAATAACCCTATTTTCTTAAGGCTTAGTTTGTTTGTCACTTTATTGAACAAATAAGCACTCACGTCCAGTAGACAGCAGCGCAAAATGGTTCATGGCATGTATGAGGCCCAGCGGTGGCATGAGCAGATGCAGCAAGAAAGTGACCAACCCGTGCATCATGTCGTACTCGTGGTAGACCAGCAGCTCGGCCATGTATGTCTGCAGCAGCGTGAACAGCATGCTCCACACGCATGCTAGCGTCGCTGCAGAAATAATAAGGGAAGTATAGGCCAAATCAAAATTCTTAGCGGCTACAGAATTAGCTAAGTACAATACATGCCACGTACCGGCAAGCGCAGCGTAGGACGTCCACCCACAAGGTGGACGGATGACCTCATTAAGACCGCAGGATCGCGCTGAATGCAAACCGCTACCAACCGGTCTTATTGGAGATCCATAGGGGAGGCCTATTTCCAGCAGTGGACGTCTTATGGCTGATGGATGGATGAATACATGCTGCACAAAACCCAATTCTTGCGTAGCTGTTAAGTGAGCATCAGTTAGGATTGGGTTTGGCGCAGCTTGTAGCTAACATCATATCCGCAAAAGAGGTCGTCCAAGTATTACGTAAGCAGATTTTTTATAATTATTTACCCCTCCTTGTCAGCCATAGTAAGCAAAGCTCTTGCCTCCCTCCCATTCCTACGTAAACATTGGTACATCTACCTATATGCATTTTGGTTGTAAAAGTTTGATTCGGCCTTTGAAAGAAAGAAGAAAGTTTATTTCATGTACCAGACTAGCTCTGGCATGAGGAAATGTAATATGAAGGTGAGGATGATGGTGATATGATAAAATCACACTATTTGCAAATGAATGATAGTCTACTCATACTCATAGTCTACCAACAAAAGGTACCAAAGCGAAAATAAGCAACAGGATAACTATAACTATAAAAATCGATAGATACTACTCACGTTTTTTCTGAAACATGGCCATTATGAACGCCGTGAGGATCATGGCAGAGATATACGCCAGCATCAACATGAGGGCAACAAAGATGTGAATCCAGCGGAAGATCAGCAGCATTGTGATGGCTGCTAGGAAGCAGACAGGCAGCGCCGTCAGGGCCGCGTACACGAGCCACCCGACGTATATCGACACGTATGACACGCCGCGAATGCGAAGACTCTTCTGCATTTATAAAATTTGAATGTCAAAATCGAGCAAGTGATCGTGGCGTGGAAACAGTATACGAGTACGCACACGATCGTAGGTACTAGACAGCAAACTATGCAGAAGGTTACTGCATGTAGTACCTACACTCGTGTACGTAACCAGCCTGTTTTTAGGGTTCCGTACCAAAAGGGTAAAAACGGGACCCTATTACTAAGACTCCGCTCTCCGTCTGTCTGTCTGTCTCCAGGCTGTATCTCATGAACCGTTTTAGCTAGAAAGCTGATTTTTTTACAGATGATGTATTTCTGTTGCCGCTATAACAAAAAATACTAAAAACAGAATAAAATTCATAAATAAGAGGGGCTCCCATACAATAAACCTTGGTGGATCCTTGAAATTTTCACAGAATATTTAGTTGTAAATTCACTTTAATAATAAATAATAAAATTAAATTAAAATAAATATTTAAGGGGTGCTCCAATACAGCACGGAACCCTTCGTGCGCGAGTCCGACTCGTACTTGGCCGATTAATGTCTGTTCTGGGCTGCACTACCTAGTTACAAATATTGAGAATGTTTCCGGAAAAATATGGTGGAACTCGGAAAATTGTGACTTAGCTCGATGTTAAGAGTGAGATTATATCTGAAATTAATAGGTGAAGACGGGTGGTCAGTATGTTTGTACAATACTCATCGGTATTCCGTGTTATCATACGAGTATATAGGTACCTTAAACTGGCTCGTGGTCTCGACGACGGTCAGTGCTTGCGCCTCTAACACAGGAGGCAAAAGAGCCACAGTGAAGCACAGCAAAATGCCGGACAAAGCCTTCTTCACCTTGTCCTTTTGCATCAGCGGTGAGACTGGCATCGACACCAACTTTATCTGGACACAAAGTACTTACATAGAAATTCCAAATTCGTCCTCGGGTGTAAGAAGAATTTTGAATACGGAAAAAATCGTAGGTATTCCGAACTGCTGTACTAAGCCAAAAACCCTTAAGTACTTATAATTCTGAATAACTTCTTTTCCCCGTTTTCCATAATACCCAATAGTTTATGAAATACAGAGCTTTAAAAATTTCATCAAAAATCTGCTCCACAACTCTAGCACAGCTGTGAGTACGCTTGTGTGCCGTATCTGAGTTCAACTGCGCGTGGTTCTTAGTCTCAGGCATATTATTATTTATATTCTTTGTCTCAGGTAAAAAGGGGACACATCACCCTTCGAGACACGTCGGTTTCTCGATATTATTGCTTGGGTTTTGATTGTATCAAAATGTTCTTGTCAAATATCTTAGCTGTGATTTAATTGACGCAATCATTAAGTATACAGGGTTTAATCAATTAGCATCTTTTTAGAGGCTGATTCTGTACATCAAAACTGACAAAATTTGTTCTACGACTTTTATGAATTCTCATAAAAAAGTTGTTGTTCCATAGAAAAATATCGTTCACCCTCGACAAATGTATGGAACAGCTGTTTTTTTTAAGCTTTGAGAAAAGTCGTATAACAAAAGTTGTTAGTTTTGATGTACAGAATAAGCCCCTAAAAGATTGCTAATTGATTAGAAATAACCATGTATACGCGTGATTTTTAGTGTCAGCTAAAAAGGGGACACATCGCGCTACGAGACACGTCTATTTTTCGATATTATTTCTTGGGTGTTGGTTGTACCAACATGTTTTTGACAAATATCGTAGTGTGTAAGGATAAGTTATGAAGTCTGTAGGTACTGCCCACAGAAGAAACCTCGTTCGTCTATTTTGTGGCGCTGCCTGTACTATTCTGTTAGAGGACGCCAGCTAGTCCAGCATGCGCCCACGGAAAGAACTCTTTTCGACGTGTGAAAAATTTACTAACTTGAATAGTCATCTGTATAAACTGGGAGCCACTGACAGCCCACTTTGTCGTGGCTGTTTGGAAGAAAACGAAACTGTAGAGCATGTTCTGTGGCATTGCAAAGCCACAGAAGACACTAGAATAGCTAACGGGTTGCATGACGCTTCTGCATTGGCATTATCATTAGCTTTGTCATCCACATCGCCATCATCTTATTCACCATCTAAGCTACTGGAGCAGTTATGCCAGCGGCCCAGAGCCACGCTCCGTTACTTTAAGGAGCTGGGCTGGCTCGGGTAGACGCTGGAGGGGGAAATGCACAAAACACCCCATGCGGGACGTCAGTGCAGGACTTATCGCCCCCACGTCGAATAAGAATAAGACGTGTGAAAAAGTGACAGATTTAAACTTTGCCATTAAGCTGTCTCATTCTGACACGTCGAAAGAAATATTACTTCGTGCGCATCCTAGCCCGGTTGTGGACATGCGCTATGGACATACCTCGTAATCGGCTTCTGGCGCGTTGTGCGCTATGATGGCCTGGCTAGTGGCGAGCTGTAGGGCGAGGAACCCAGCCCGCAGGTGCGGGTTGGGGTACGTTGTGAACTCTGTGCTCGTCTGGTAGCGGGCTCGCTCCGTGCTGCGGATGCTCAAACGCCACATGTTGCCTTCCTGCAATTTACTTGGAATTTACACATTTTGATTTCATAATATTTAGGGTTCCGTACCCAAAGGGAAAAACTATTACTAAGACTTCGATGTCCATCTGTCCGTCTGTCTGTCTGTCACCGGGCTGTATCTCATGAACCATGATAGCTAGGCAGCTGAAATTTTCACAGATTATGTATTTCTGTTGCCGCTATAACAACAAATATTAAAAACAAAATAAAATAAATATTTAAGGGGGGCTCCCATACAACAAACCTGAATTTTTAGACGTTTTTCGCTCTATATTAATAATGGTAACAGGTAGATGCTTGAAATTTTCACAGAACATTTAGTTTTATATTTACTATAATAATAAATCATTTAATTAAATTAAATAAATATTTAAGGGGGGCTCCCATACAGTACGGAACCCTCCGTGCGCGAGTCCGACTCGTACTTGGCCGATTATTTTAATAGATACAATTTACTTAACACTAAAACGTACAAGTACCAAAGTTACCGACATAGCCCAGCGGATTAAGCGCTGGTTCATAACCAATTGTAACCGTGTTTTGGCAAATAGGTTGGATCCTGGTGCCAAAACAACTTTGGAAACTAGGATCCAACCTATTTGCCAAAACATGGTTACACAGCATACGCTGAGGTGGAGCCGGTTTGTGACAGAAATATAGATTATTAGTATAGTTAAGTATAATATTTAATTTATGTTGCATGACACTATATTTTTGTCACAATAAAAATATGTCTATGTCTAAGATTATCAAGTTGAAATGGCAGTAGGCAGGGCACATAGCACGGATAACTGATGACCAATGACATCGAAGAGGTCCCGAGTAGAAACCACCTTCAAGCGCAGCTTACGACGTCCACCTACGAGCTGGGCAGATGATCTCACGCGCTGGATGCAAGCCGCTTCCAATCGGTCTTATTGATCCTTGGGGAGGCCTATATCCAGGAGTGTACGTCATATGGCTGCTGGGTGAATGGATGAAGACACTAAATACTTATATGATTTATTAATTATCTACTGATAAGACCGGTTAGACTTTCGCCTAGCGTGATCCTGCGGTGTTCATTCAATTCTAAATTACTCACTTTAACTGTTAATCACTACATACTCGTAGTCTAAAACAAAGTCGCTTCCCACTGTCGTAGGTTTATATGTACTTATAATGCACCTGTGTGAAACCGGACCGGGTCGCTAGCAGGTAAATAACAATAAGTGAAACGCAACTTATACAACTCGTCTAAAGTAAGTTATCAACAAAAGTAAGCATACTTACTTGCTTATTTTTTTAATAAGTGCTTGCTTATCTCCTTTAAAAAAAACATTATTTTAATCCAATCGACGTTGATAAGAAACTTTATTTTAAAAATCAGTGCTTATCGGACATGACCTAGTATTTCAAGTTGGACTCTCACCGCCGAAATAGCTCAGTTGGGAGAGCGTTAGACTGAAGATCTAAAGGTCCCTGGTTCGATCCCGGGTTTCGGCAATTATACATTTTTGCCATTCGCCGAGAGAAACTCACTTTTACTTACTAGTCTTAGATTACATTTATGGCGAAATGTTTTAATGCAAATAAATGCAATTGGATGCAAATATTCCACCCCTTCTTTGTGTTATATGGTGAAGCATCTTCGATCGTGATTCAACCATCTATTCATCAAATGTGGACACGAAAGAACCATTTTGAAAGTCAGATAATTATTTGATAGTGCACGGTGTGATTTGATTCTAGTGATTCAATTGGTATATTTTTCACTCGCACTTTTGTACACATATACTCGTATCTGCAAATGAGTGGAACTACTCGTCTTGTCGTTTTGATATCTGTGTCGGTAGGTCGGTACGCATTTCATCTCTAGGTGCGTTCGTGTTGAGCTCGATGGCATTTTTGGCATTTGCAAAATTTGCGTTCCGTTTGGGAATTTCGCCCATTTCGGCAATAATGCCACTTTTGCTCACTACCCAAATAAACGCTAAACGTCAAACTCTAAATGTCAGAAAACGATCACAAAGAACCCACTTCCGCAGGTGGGTGAAAAGTGGTAGTTCACGATGGCATTTTTAGCTGTTTTTAAACTATCCAAACGGTGAAAACAGTTAAATATGCAACTTTTGCTCACACATTCTCAAAACGAACGCTGAATGCGATCGTTATTGGCGTTTTACAATTAATTTTGCCATCACTAGGCTACCTGAACGCACCTTCTTTTCTGGCAAAAAAGCACCCTCAAACTACAGTACGCTTTCAATGCGTCAGAAATCAGAATCGAAGTGTACGACGCAAACGGATTGTTTCTACAGGATCCATAATATTATACAAGGTGGAAAGCTGACGCATACTTACGATTTAGTAACAAATCTGTCCGTTCTGTACCTACGCTTCCGATCCAAATCCGATTGCGATTCAATTACACGCAGGTAATTAAAATAGATACAGTAAAAGACAAGTGTTCATTTGTATAAGCTAACCTCAGGCTTCCAAATAACCCACAAGACTGCGACGTACTTCGTTAAGTTGGATTTCGCCGTATGGTAGAGGTGGCTGTTCAGTTCATATTCCGTAGCACCGCTCATCAGAGCTGGAAACAGACAAGATAACTGAAAACTTTTCACACATCAACTAGTGCAGATCAAGGTGTGAGGATGATGCACCTGTAGTGACATAGCATTGTATAGCTAAGCGTCCCCCCTCCGCTGCAGTTGCCTATACTCAGTGGCCCGAGACACTAGGGTGTAATAAGAGACAATTAAAGAAACGTAAAAGTAATTCTTTATTTTACTTGAAGAAACCCAGTGACAAGTAGTTCGTAACCTATATATATATATAAAGATAGGTCGCGACACACCGCAGCCAGTTCGTAACAGAAGCGCCTAAGATATCTGAAGCGCGTAACCGAAACGATCTATATATCTGAAGTGCGTCATAGCTTTGGTCTGGTGATCATGACGCACAACGCTGCGGTATGCGCCTCAACGCAGCGTCACGACGCAGCATTTACCGTCCCTGACATCTGAAGCGCCTGATAGAAACGCCTTACATATCTGAAGCGTTGTAGCGACTCGCTCCATGATGCTAGAGTAGGGTTCGGCGTCGGGCGCGAATAACACCATGGGGTCCGTTCAAGTATTACGTAAGCAGATTTATTACAATTATATACTTGTCAGCAAAGTAAAAGTAAGCAAAGCTCTTACCCCTCCCCCCATTCTTACGTAAACATTGGTACCTGTATGTATTTTTCTTTTTTAATTGATTTATGAGCTGCAGATTTAATTCTAGAAATAAGAAAATAGATTTTGGATAGTGGACTTTAACACACTTATGCGTATAAAAGAACTTGCTGACGTAATCACCATCTAGACCCCCACCCCCAATGTCATCAAAAATAAGCAAAGGATAAACCCACCCGCCCCCCTATAGTGCTTACGTAATACTTGAACCGCCTAATGGTGTCAGTGTCAGCAGAGAGCGAGGCCAGCAGGTTGGGCGCTGACAGCGGCCGCTCGGGCTCCGTCTCCAGCGAGATCGGGCTTCGCGATCAGCACCGCAGCCTTACATATTAGAAGTTCGTAACAGAAGTTCCTAAAATATCTGAAGCGCGTAACATAAACGATCTAGGTACATGTCTGAAGCGCCTGAAAGAAACGCCTTACATATCTGAAGCGTCGTAGCGACTCGCTCCATGATGCTGGAGTAGGGCTCGATGTCTGGCGCGAACCCCACGATAGTGTCAGCGGATAGCGAGGCCAGCAGGTCGGGCGCCGTCAGCGGCGGCTCGGGCTCCGCCTCCAGCGGGATCAGGAACACAGGCTTCGCGATAAGCACCGCTGTCACGAACAGCAGCGCAGCGATGAAAGCCTCCAAGGCTAGGAAGCCCCATCTACGCCTTTGTTATCAGAGAGAACGCAGATAAAGTAAGTAAGTCTGTATATGCCGAATGGTTAGCAAGATGGCTAAACGGTTAAAACAACCGGGACCTACAATTTAATGAATCGTCCGAGCCAAAGTAGCGCTCAGTTGTAAATGCCATCCGCGGTCACCCATCCGAAAACTGATCGTGTAGAACGTTGCTTAACTTCCATGATCGCTAACAAACACCTAGTAAAACTACGCTATGAGCGCTATAGATAAATGGGCACGATCCGTTAAAAACCCGAAAAATACTCATAGGCAGCAGGCATCTGTTCAAAATGGGCACCTCCCTGAACAATAAAGGATATATAGTAATTGCATTGAAATATCGAAACTCGCCATCTTTGATTGCTCCCCCCTCTCCCCTGTACAACTTTTTCACTGTACGAACGATTGGTTTGTAAAAAATGGACTATTGTTAGTTATTAAAAATAATAATTATAAAATATATTCATTAGTTTTCAATCTACAGTGGTTTAAAGTAAACTCGAAAATGGAGCATTTCAGTAAATTTTCAAAAAAATCTTAGAGAAAGTGTAAGAAATGTTACAGTGTGCTATAAATTCGTGATCTACTCATTAAGCCCTTTTATTTGATACCACGGCATGGCTTGATGATTTTTTATTTTTTATTTGTAGGTATATGCCATTTTTAATTGCTGGAGTGGGGGGAGGGGACCACAAAACTGGTTGGCAACATTTCTTTGTAGGATGTCTGGGATCTATACAATATATATCAGAAGTCAGATTGCGGTCCGCAATTTTTGCAAACGAACCTCCACTGAGAGTCTGGTCTAGTAGACACCGATTTCGTTTCACAGCTGAATATGCTATCTAATAAGTATCTGGTAGCACAGCTAGCTATCGAGTAAGACAATGTTCTTTTATGTAACAAATAATCAGACGGGAAAAAGTATTTTGACTTGAAGATAACGACACTTACCGTCTCTGTAGGTAGCATTTCCATATCAGAGCAGTCGTGTGCCGAAAGAATTTGTTTCGATTAATAATTTCGATATTTGGTTCTCTAATCATTCCTACTAATACTAACAATCTCTTATTTGTAGGTACCTTATGATCTTTAAAATCTATAAACAATGATATTTATACAAATATTTGGAGATTTCCAAACATTTCGACTTGTTGACTATCTGTCACTCAGATCTGACAAAGGTATCTTTATGACATAAATGTACATACATAGACTTGAAAATAATATAAAAGAGTCCGTACGGAGTTTTGGCGGGAACGCGGAAAAATCATGTCGCCTCGTTGTATTATTTTGTTAACTTATGTTTTTATCAGTGATAATTAGTGAAAAATTGTGGTATTTCGTTGATTGTGAGCTGATTTACGTGCATGAGTGTAGGCAAGTGATACAATGTGACGTATCATGCTGTTCCGTGTTGTAACCAAAACTCCAAAGACGCCTCTAGTAGTCTCCACTGCTTTACTGAGGTACGACTTGGACTATGTTTGGACTTGACTGCGACTTTATTGGACTACGACTGACTATTTTGATAAAATATAAAAAAAAAAAAAAAAAATACTCGACACTGGCAAATGCACAATAATGCGACGCCAAATCATAAAAGTAGAAGAAGAGTCCGTACGTAAATAACAGTCGATACGGAATGTTCTAATGGCCATAGTCTCATACAACTCTCATACATAGTTCAGCATAAAAACGCAGGTGTTGGAAGGAATCTATTATACACTAATACCATATTTAAGAAATCTACACGGAAACGGCCCATAAGTATTCACTTTTAGACGAACTATTTACAGGTCTACATATATTATCTATCTACGTTCTAGAAAAGTAAGTCTAAAACAAATGTACCTATATAAGTAGATCAGTATAGGAGAATTGTTATGAACCTTACGTCACTATCACTACGTATTATAAAGCAAAGTCGCTATTAATGTGTGTCTGTCTGCCCGTGTGTGTATTTTATAGCTAAAAACTACACAACAGATTCTGTAACGTCGCCTTAACCGAAATAGCGGCTCCGTTACACTCTGGGCGTCTCTGGGACAATTCGTTAACAATTTAAAAGATCAGAAGGAAAGCCGGAGCAAATACTTATGTACCACGTACCTGGGTCTGCTCCGGCTACGTTGACACTTCCACAGGCCGTATATCACCAAACTATCTATTAAATTATGATCTTTGTAAGAGTTAAAATTAACGGAACGGTACAGATTCAATTGCGGATTTCACTATCTTTTAGAGTGTTTCAACTAGAATATAATTCATAATATGAGGTATATCTATATCTGAGGTTTAACTGCTATATATAGGTATTATATTATGCTATCTCGGTCTTTACATAATATAGGTATTATACTTCCCCTGCAGTATAATTTTATTACACAACATTTTACAATGAAAAATGACGTTCACCAATATTAATAATCAACCAATTCATTGCCAATCCAATAAATATTGATCTATTCAATCTCAATGCCCACAAACCGCAAATTTCTTAAAACTGATCAAGATCGCTGTCATTGACCATGGCTAATGCATAAGCAAATATTTGAACCAAGCCATGTTACATCAGGTAATTTCCCCTTAGAGCAAATCCTTTAGTCCAGCATACGTAGACCAAAATAAAGACTAATTTTGAACCATAATTTTAGGATGTTAAGAGCGTGACATCAGTTTATTCAAGCTGGTTTTAATGCTTCCGTAAGTAAACATCGTATGGTGTTAAAATTGTCATGAAGGATCAAATTGGACATCAAGTCAGCTGATATAAATGTGTAAGTGGTTGTGGTGGGATCAGTTTGTGAATGTTGGATCAAGATGGCGAGTGCTGGTGTGTTCAGTGTTGTGGCCGTTCTGCTGGTTGCTCAATTCTTTGAGATTGATGCAGGTACTTATCGCATTCCCTCATAGCAGTGCTCATACTTAGCGTAGTTTGTATTCCTTAGCGATCGCTCAAGTGAGCTACGATCAGAACAGTCAGTCTTGGGATGGGTGACTGCGGATAGCTGTTACAGCTAGGCTGTATCATGACTCGGATGGTAATTGTAAGCTCCTGCTGTTTTAAACGTTTAGCCACGTCAGAAGCCTTCAGCCAAATATCTCTGATGTCGGAGCTTCTGATTCTGAGCACAAGTAGATTGACAAGATTTTTCGAAAAGACGATGTTTTCATAGCTGTTGGATTCTTGTTTCTACTCAATTGTCTAGGAACTTAGGAAGTACCATATTTTTGATGTAATTCTCAAATATGTTGTTATGCAGTAAAATTCAAATTTTCAATTCAATTCAAAGCTTATTTGTCTCTATCAAACACTAAAAGTATTTTATGCCAAACATTCACCATCAGTCCAAATGGATGACATCCATTCGATGTTACGAGTTTGCGACTTCGTCGTTAGAAATGGCGACTTTTCATTGTCGAGCGCTTTAGCGTCAAAAATAGTTTAGCACCTTGTCTGATTACCTTCAAACTAAATAGTCTGTGGATTTATCTTTTTGTACATAGTATTTCTGGCTACCTATATCTTCAAACAATGTTTCTGTAGGAAATGAAGTCTAAACTTAAATACACTAAATTGGCAACATTCGCCACATTCATTTGGATGTCATCCATTTGCACTGATGGTGAATAAGGCCCATTACGTGTGCGCAAAAAGATTGTAACATAGATTTCTTTATTCGTCAGGTTCACGTGTAGCGCGGTCTCCTCAGTTCGGGGGAGGGTTCAGCCAGGCTAGTGCGCAGGCACAGGCGGGCGGCGGAGGCTTTGGACCACGCTTCCCCCCGCAGCAGTTCGGAAGGCCCGGCGGCGGCTTTGGAGGTAGGCGATACTACGGCGGAGGTGGTTACGGACCAGGTATACTGTGTTTTTATAGGATCAACTGAAGAAGTAGCTAACTTGATGGTAAGAACTACGGTCAGCTTGGATTGCCACGATGGTGTCTAAGCATATCGTCAGGTGAGCGTGTGCGGTCTCTGGATTCAGCCAGACCAGTGCGCAGGCGCAAGCTGGTTCAGACTATGGATCACGCTTTCCCCCGCAACAGGTTGGTTAGTCAAGAAACGAGCGGTGTCTAATTAAGCCCGACAATAAGCCTGATTACAGAGGTGCCAGCGTAATTATATTAGCTAAATAGCATACTTTCTTTCTTTTTCACTTTAGGCATTCGATAGAGAGAACGCTTTTTACGTTGCTATTAAATTTACGCTGGCGCCTCTGTAATCGGGCTTATTATCTATCTGACTCTAATGATAAACAAGATGTTTAGTTTACAAATACATATACCCTATAGTTGCACTTGGTTGATCTTTGAAATCCTTGCAAATGTAATAAAACCGAAAGTGTTTTTGTTGGTTTGTTTGTTACTCTTTCATGCAGTAACAGAGGGAAGGATAGATTTGATTTTTGGCATGGGTATAGTTAAAAGGTCGGAAAGTGTCATGGATTTCTTTTTATCACGGAAAAAATAAATGGTTTCTATGGGATTGTACAAAAACCATCACGCGGCCGAAGACGCGCATAAAACCTGGTTTCATACAATCGGTATTGGTTATTGTGTTACCTTACAATTAACCTTATAATTCTTTCTTCCCAGGTGGATACAACAGGCCCGGTTTCGGCAGTGGCCTCGGCGGTGGTGGCCTCGGTGGCGGCCTCGGAGGTGGCTCCATCAGCATCTCCAAGAGTATCAGCATCAGCAGAGGAGGCGCCTCGCAGTCCAGCGCCGGCTCTAGCGCCAGCGGAAAATAAACCATGACTCACTTTTAATTAGAACTATAATTATCATGTAATTTATTAAAATTAATTTTAAACTTAAGTTATGTTTCTATTAAAGTAATTTCTTATAATGTTTTGGTGTTTTACTACTATAATAAATATTATCCGAGCTAGGACCTATGTATACCTAAACGTCCACCCACAAGGCGAGAATACGAATATATTGTACCCTAGAGGTTTAGTCCAGGTTTACACGTAAATTGAAACTACGGCGGAACCGAGGAAGAACTAACCAAAATGTATGGAGCCACACGCGAACTCGAAAGTTTAAGTAAACTATGCAAAACCTGAGGGGTTAGTCCAGGTTTTCACGTAAATTGAAACTGTAGTAGTTTCCGTATGGCTCTATACATTTTTGTACAGCGCCCCTGGCGGAAACGAAATAACCAAAGGAAAAGAACTAACCAAAATGTATGGAGCCACACGCGAACGTGAAATTTTAACTAAACTACGCAAAACCTGGACTAAGGGCTCAGGACTAAGGATGGCTTCGTGAATATTCAGGATCGCGCTGGAAGCAGCCGCTGCCAAGAGGTTTTACTAAATATTTCTAGGAGAGGACTATGTCGAATTTGCCGTCTTTCAAACTATGTCCATACCAAAAATCAAGTCAATCTGTTGCTCCGTTGCTGCGTGAAAGAAGTACAAACCAACAAACATACTTTCGGATTTATAATATTAGTTTAGAAGGTTTATAAGGAAGTATTTCAAATAGTATTATGCAAAATTAAGTAAATCTAGGTAGGTAAGTCTCACATCCTGAAAATTAGGAAACTATAAGTAGTATTCAGATTTCTCCAATTCATTTAAAAATAAGCTCAAAGTTTCTTTTTAGGGTTCCGTACCCAAAGGATAAAAACGAGACCCTATTACTAAGACTCCGCCGTCTTTTTGTCCGTCTGTCTTTCACCAGGCTGTATCTCATGAACCGTGATAGCTAGTGGGTTGACATTTTCTCAGAAGGTGTATCAGAAATACACAACAACATTCGGCAACAGAATTGCCGCTATAAAAACAAACACTGAAAATAATTAGGGGTGCTCCCACACAACAAACCTGATTTTTTTTGCCGTTTTTCGCTCGATATTAATAACGGTAACAGGTAGGCGCTTAAGATATTCACTGAATGTTTAATTGTAAATTTACTAATTACATTAAACATTAATAATTACATTAAAATAAAATAAATATTTGAGGGGATCTCTCCCCTTACAAGAAACGTGATTTTCTGGGGTGATATTAATATGGGCAACAGGTATTGGGCAACATTCACAGAATAGGTATCTATTTGTAAATTCACTTGAAAAATAAATAATTAAATTAAAATTAAATATATTAAGGGAGGCTTCCTATGCAGTACGGAACCCTTCGTGCGCGAGTTTGACTCGCACTTGGCCGATTTTAATTTAGTCTATTAAAATACAAGGAATATTGTTTTTTTGGAAAGCCCAGGAATTTATAGGGTAATATTATATTCCTCCTCATCAGTAGATATATAAAAACATTTAAGACGGAGCGAGACCCATAATTCATCCATGACTGTATTATCATAAAGAAGCACAAAATTTTATTTTTAACCGACTTTTTTCCAAAAAGCAGGAGGTTCTATGTTCATGTGTATGTATTTATTTTGTGTATGTTCATCGATAATTTCGCCAATTGTGAACCGAATCGAAAAATTATTTTTTAGTTCGAAAGAGTATACTTCCGAGGTGGTCCAATTTAAATTTTACAGAAATCTGCCGAGGCGTTTTTGAAAAAACCAACAATAATGTGAGCAATTCGAGCGAAATATCCGAATTTTGTATACGATGAACATCGATAATTTCGCCAATTGTGAACCGAATCGAAAAATTATTTTTAGTTCGAAAGGGTATACTCTCGAGATGGTCCCATTTAAATTTTACGGAAATCGGCTTGGCCGTTTTTATAAATCAAGAATAATGTAAACAATTCGAGCGAAATATTCGAATTTTGTACATGATGGAAGGCGGTTTTGCCATTTTTTGTGAAAAATAATTATTATTTTTAAATTGCGAAGAATAAGTCTGTTCCATGCAATTTTGTTGAGATTCAATGAACATGAAAACAAACAACCAATAATAGACTTATTCACGATTGTGGGATTGGTCAGTAGGTAGGTATAAATATAAAACGTATACACTGCATCTTTGTAAACCTTTGCACTTTGCACAGTGGTGCAGCTTGCCTTGGCGGGGCCCCGTATAAAAATTTCTTTGGGGGCCCTTATGAAGGGTAAAGAATTTTCCAATTCAATTACACGGGGGCCCAGTGCGCAGTGGCCCGGGGGCCCCGTATAATTGACACTGTATATACGGCGGTATCAACGCTCCTTACTTTGCAAAGCAATACTTTGTAGGTATTTTGCTGAAACGTGAATTAAAAGATTAATAGATAATTCATATTATACACATTCAATTATTGTACCTACGTAACATTTCGTGCTTTCCTGTTTTGTAACTTAATAATTCAGTTTCACAAATTCTCATATTAGTTATATACACAGGCAAGTAAATAAGTACACATAAAGAAGATAATGCAAAATGGGCTCTGACTAGGTACAGTAGCTCAAAAAATCCGTTAAACTATGATAAATAAATGCGTAGAGTAAAACAACCGCATCAAATACTTAATTTATGAGTAATTTCACATTTTCCAATTTCATTTTTGTTCAGTCATTGAATTACTGTCATTTTGGTCACATGTAACCTTAAATACACGAAATTACTTTTAATGGACACTGTTATTGTAAAAAATAACGGGAAAATCATTTTCCAAAAGAAACAAAGCAAATTATGAAATACTGTACCCTTTATTGGCCCAATTTCTATGCATATTTGCAATATCTCCTTTGAGGAAAAGCAATAATCCTAAGAAGCTATATCACTGTCAATTCAGCATATTGCTATCAGTCTGTCCTCTATGTATGTCCTACTCGTATCATCATCATCATCCACAGCCTTCTTTATCCCACTGCTGGGTATAGGCCTCTCTCTTCTAGTGCCACCTGCCTCGGTAATGTATGCCCTATATTTAGACACAAAACATTTATACTAATATTATAATGAGAAAAGATTTGATTGTTTGTTTGTTTGCATCGAATAGGCTCCGAAACTACTGAACCGATTTGAAAAATTCGTTCACTGTTGGAATGCTACGCTATCCCCGGTGAACATAGAATAATTAGGGATCCTTACTATTCGTCTTCTTTAACCAATCGTACCTGGACTTCGATCAAGAAAACTCTAATATCATTGGTGTATTCTTGATTAAAGTACCCGGGCAAAGCCGGGACGGGCAGCTAGTTTAAGATAGTTCTGCAAAACGTCATCAGATCTGAATCTCTTTTCGTTTACGAGTGAGATACCTACGGTTTATACAGAAAAACAGTAACGTAAACAAACGTGTATCGTTTTTAGGTACGGTACCCTAAAAATCAAACATAGATACGCAAAATACATATCACGTTCTTGTAAACAACACCAGGACTTAGGGGTTACCCGACTTGCCTAAACATTTGCAGTTTCCATGTTTATTTAACAAATTGTATCCATATTTGTGCTATTCATTAGATCCGTGCTGTGTCCGGAAGGTATTTTCAGTAGTTTCGTGGTATTTATATAAATGTAGCAGTTCATCATATCGCTCACATCAAAACGCTAATATGTGGCGGATAGGCGTTTTTGTTGTGGCCACTGTATTCTTGCAGCTGGCGTTGGGTGATGTTGAAAGTAAGTTATCAATTACATCTGGTTGCTTTTTATTTAGAGCTCACGTCAGTAATGACTTTTTTTTAGTGTAGTAGGTATATTTTCGCATCTGACGACTATTTATCCCGTTGTATTTATAACAATTTTACCTAGGGACCCTTTACTCAGAGCCTTTCCTTGTAGACACTGGCTTGTCCGGAAGCTACACTGTTAGCAAATCGAGAAGATTCTAGAAGCGTCTCTAGGATCGAGATCACTTCGCGATTCGTTTTCATTCCAACTAAATATTTAACAGAAAGGTTGACTTACATTTACTTTCATTTCCAGATGGTTCAGATACTCGTAGTCTTCTGATACAAAGACTGAGACGTTCCCCGCAGTACGACAACTGTGGGTCGTACTACCCGCCTCCGCCTCCGCCGCCACCACCCTTCTGGCCTCCACCTCCCCGGCACCAGAGATTCTGGGGACCACCACCGCCGCCGCCCCCACCGTTCTGGGGACGGCCACCGCCACCGCCACAATCGCAGCCACAAACAATCAAAGTTGACGTTTATTCGTCAGCCAATGCCAATGCTCAGGTTGCAGCTGCACCTGTTGCATCTGCACCTATTAATGCCGCGCCTGTGAATGCCGTACCTGTAAATGACGTGCCTGCGTATGCCGCACCCTGCTCCACCTGCGGCGACAATGGACAGAGTAATGCTGTAAGCAACGCCCAGAGTGACACCGGACAAGCTGTTGCTGTGGCGATCGCGAAATCTAATTCGCATTAGTGTTAACATTATTTTTATACGTATAATTGACACATTAAAATAATTATTAATATACCTACGTAGTTGCTTGTTTGATTTCATTGAATTATCTCTTTTAAAATGTTGATTTATATTTGTTGAGTATTAAAAACTAAAAAAGTTAATTTTGGTTTCTTTTATTGGAAATATGGTTTTGTAATATGGAGTTTCAGATCATTTTTTCTAATTAGTTCATCATAATGACTATCTGAATTTTAGAAACGAGCCGTAGGTAGAAACTAAGAGACAACAATAATCTTCTTGTAGATGTAAGCAAGCTCACTGGCTCTCTACCGGTGTCAAAAACCCCTCATACACGTCCCGATTAGGTAGTGCCAACCAAACCAGGGTCGACATGCAACGTTGCTACAGACATTCCGACAATGAGCCCATGTACGGGTTACCTACGAGTAGGACCCGAGCGCCTACTTCAACCAATATGATTATTAATAATCGACGAATTCCAGAACAGAAGTCTCTACTTACATATTCATAAGTAACATAAAACATTTTGAACAATAAAAAACAAATTAATAATGTCAAAGAAGTAAAGCATTTATTATAAACAACCACAATATAATATAAAAGTAGTGGCAAACCACTTAATAGACTGTACATTGATGAAATAATTCATTAATTCGATCTCGTGATTGACGCACGTTGTGGAACCAAAATACAAGATCTGCCAAAACAGGAGTCATGGATTCATCTCTCTGCAATACCTATAATACTTAATTTGCTTCACACCTACCGTCTACATTTGCACTACCATTTATCGTACTATTTTTCCACTTCTGAGTATTTCATAATATGGGTTGGAAGTAGATATATAAATGTTACAACTCGTCCTGTGCTGTCATTCCATCTCCAAAATGTTGCGGATAGGCGTTTTCGTGATAGCTATTGTTTTAATACAGTTGGCATCAGCTGATGTTAAAAGTAAGTAATAATCAGAACCATAAAGTATTGTGTTAATCATCATCATCTTCATTTCTACCAAGACAAGCAAGACCACTGCTGGACAATGATCTTGTGGGTCTTCACTAAGTTAGTTTGACTGCGGTTTGAATTCAGCGTGATCCTGTGGTCGTCTGTCCAGGTTGTAGGTAGAAGTTCTACACTTCGCTTGCCGGTACGTGGTCAAGAACTTTTCCATCCCATTAGTTGTACCTTCTACGTGTTATGTACCCTGCCCACTGTCATTTCCACTTGCTAATTGCTATTTGCTCAGACTTTGGTTTATACTCTTATATCATCAAACATAATTAAATCTTGTTAATTGCTGAACAAGTCTTATTTCTAAAGTCTTATTCGTAGTCAATGCTATTTCTAGCTTCTACCACAGCTATGTTATGATATCCAGCCAGCATATCTATTATTCTGATTTATTAACTCCCTGGTGATTTTCAGTAATCAAAATTATTTGCTAAATGTACCTAGTGACTTATCTAATCTTTACTATTTATAGATGGAGTTGATAGTCTTTTAGTGCAGAGGCTTAAACGCTCTCCTCATTTCGACGACTGTGCCGACGGGCGTATTCCGCCACCGCCGCCGCCACCGCCACTGCCACTGCCACCACCACCTCCGCCACCACCGCCGCCGCCACCGCCACCGCCACCGCAGCCCTCCCGCTACGGGGCATTCTCTATCGCAGATTCAGAGTCAAACTCAGGAGGCGTTCCTATCGGAAATGGGTATTCGAACCCTTGCAGTACGTGCGGCGGCAGCCAAGGCAGTGCCGTCAGCAATGCGCAGAGCGACTCCGGACAAGCCATAGCAGTTGCTATAGCAAGAGCAATCACCACATAAGCAGCTGACTGACTTCCGCAGAACAATACTGATTTTTAGATTTACTTTACTGTCCTTGGCAACGTAATTATAAATTGTTACAAAATGCTATAAAAAATTTGATTAATTTATTTTTTGGCTGACTTTTTAATTTTGTATAACAATAATTTTAATATAATAATTGTCTAAAATGGATTTGAATAAATAAAGCATTTTGGGAAAGCTCTTGTGTATTTTTACGCCAAAGTTAGTACCTATATATTTTTTTTTTAGATTTTATCCATAATAATTTTTCCTTTGATAAGTTCTAGGCATGGGCAAAACTAGGTTCGGGCAGCGCCCACCATAGGGACTCCCTTGCGCACCCCAAAACAATTGAACGTCATTAATTAATTACCTTCTAGTTTTCTGAGGTGCCAAAAAATAAGCAGCCACGCTAGAAAAAAGCTTTACATTAATGGTTCTAGCACAAAATATTATGCAACAAATATCTCATTTAGCTCTACCATGTACTCGACGAAAGAAACATTTTGAAAAAACTGCATATATTTTAGATTTGAAGCTTATGATAGACTAGCAGCGCCCAGCGGTGTTACCCGCGTTAGCTCAAGATAAAACGTTTTTTTCTAAAATACACGTAGCCTGAGATACTCCTTATTACATCAGCTACCTGCCAATATAAGTCCCGTCAAAATCGGGCCAACCATTTCAGAGATTAGCCGGAACAAACAGACAGACAAAAATTGTAAAAATGTTATTTTGGTGTAAATACACATGTATATAAATACACATATATATACATATATGTGTATTCATATACATGTAGTAAAAAACGGTTATTTCAATATTACAAACAGACACTCCAATTTTATTTATATGTACAGATACACTGTTGATACAGAGGTACAGAGATGCTGTTACCTCAGTCATTACCAAAGTTATTCTTAGAAATCATTCAGTAAATTTTACCTCTTTCTAGAGTAACAACGTTTTTTCTACGTTTTACGATGTAAATACAGTTTCTAATTTTGGCATCGGCTTACAATTCACCCGCAATAATGCTACGGAGCTCTGTAATTTGTTTGCAGTACTTGGTAGGTAATGTTGGCATTGAGAACGGGACTTAATCGCACCATAAAATATTATTACCGATGCAAGTTAACCAAAATACTCAGAGGAATAAATATAATGTCGAAAAATAAGCATGCTGATTTTACATTGAAAGATGTGGGACTTAGGGAGGTAGGAGATAGTGTTCCACATATTATAACTTTGTAGGTAATTTCAGTTCACACAAAACTATTAGAATAAATTCAGTCCCCGTTTTAAAAGTAGCTTATAATTCTTACGTAGGCAAGGTTTTACAAATTGATCTTTTTCTCTGGATCGATCATGACAAAGTATATTTAAGTATTAAATAATTGTTTTTCACAAAAAATGGCAAAACCGCCTTCCATCGTGTACAAAATTCGAATATTTCGCTCGATTTGTTTACATTATTCTTTATTTATCAAAAACGGCTAAGCTGATTTCTGTAAAATTTAAATGGAACCATCTCGGGAGTATACCCGTTCGAACTAAAAAAAGAATTGTTCGATTCGGTTCACAATTGGCGAAATTATCGATGTTCGTCATGTACAAAATTTGGATTTTTCGCTCGAATTGCTTATATTATTGTTTTTTTCAAAAACGGCTCAGTCGATTTCTGTAAAATTTAAATGGGACCACCTCGGGAGTATACGCTTATGAACTAAAAAAAATTTTTCGATTCGGTTCACAATTGGCGAAATTATAGATGAACATACACAAAAAAAATACATACACACGAACAGAGAACCTCCTCCTTTTTGGAAGTCGGTTAAGAAATAGGTTGTGCTTCACTAGTCCAGTGATAAGACGCAAGCGATTTATAAAATCCGTTTTTTAAGTACTGTATCCGCAATAGGCCTCATTTAAAAGGCATCATCGTAATTTTCTCTGTTGTTGTTTCGTTTTTAATATATATATATATATTTTTTTTAAATATATTATGGGACATCTTACACACCGTCTCTGACCCCAAACTAAGCATAGCTTGTGATATGGCTGCCAGAGACTGATATACTACATATACATATTTTAAATACATACTTATATAATTAGTACCTAAATAACACCCAGACACAGAGCAAACACCTATGTTCATCACACAAATGTTTGCCCTGGGTGGGGATCGAACCCACGCCTCTTTGACACAGAAGTCAAGGTCACTAACCACTGAGCCACCGAGGCAGTCATGCATTTGAAAGAGAGAAGAATATTATAAAATGCTATTAAATTTATGATGAGCGCCTTTACAATTGGCTACAATGTAGGTATAGATATTATTTATAAACATAGGAAATACTCGTATACTTGCGCAAAAAAATTAACATCTTTATGAAATAGGTAAATGGTTCTGTTTAAATTTTAAATCAAACATCTCATAATATAGACATTATAATTAGCAAAACTTTCAAACTCCTACATCTAAATCTTAATTGCAGAATCTTGATTGCCGCGGGCGTGTCTTATGACACCGATACCTCGAGGTAGGAACTTAAAGCCATAAAATACGATATCGGTAAAGAAATCTCGAAAAATCGCTCTTTTTTAGGGTTCCGTACCCGAAGGGAAAAACGGGACCCTATTACTAAGACTTCGATGTCCGTCTGTCTGTCTGTCTGTCCGTCTGTCACCGGGCTGTATCTCATGAACCATGACAGCTAGGCAGCTGAATATATAATATATAATAACAAATACTAAAAACAAAATAAAATAAATATTTGAGGAGGGCTCCCATACAACAAACCTGAATTTTTAGACGTTTTTCCCTCTATATTAATAATGGTACCAGGTAGATACTTGAAAATTTTCACAGAATATTTAGTTTTATATTCCCTTCAATAATAAATAATTAAATTAAAATAAAATAAATATTTAAGGGGGGCTCCCATACAGTACGGAACCCTCCGTGCGCAAGTCCGACTCGTACTTGGCCGATTATTTTCTGGTATTTAACCACCAAGTTCAAGTTCATCCGTTAAGGTGAAGGCAAGACAAGGTAGATGAGACAAGTGAGTATGAGGTTTGTGAGAAAAATTGTAAAAATCGGGCTGCCGTGTTGTGAAACGAGTGTGAGCGTGGCAATGTTGCTCCAACAGTACTTATACAGGTTATTCCTAATCAATTAGCATCCTTTTAGGGGCTTATACTGTACATCAAAACCAACAATTTTTGTTCTGCGACTTTATCAAACCTCTATTCTCTATATAATATTTTTCTATGGAACAAAAGTAACAGAACAAAAGTCTTTAGTTTTGATGTACAGAATAAGTCCCTAAAAGGATGATAATTGATTAGGAATAACCCTGTATATTTCTTTTATTGCACAGTTTTTCTATATTTACAATAAAATTGAGCAATACGCTGGCCTGATGCTATACGTATCATTTGTTAGGATGTCCACTGCTGAGCATAGGCCTCCATTATAGATCTCCGATACCAAGACCGATTGGAAGCTGCTTGCATCCATCTCAATTTTAATGATGTCGTCAGCCCACTATGTGGGTGGACGTCCTACGCAGCGCTGCGATGTTATTTATACATATATCACGCAACTTTATCCATAATATTAAGTAAACTGTATCCGCTTAAAGACCTGCGTGGCACGACATAAAGCTACTCACTCTAAGGTATCTGCTATTTCCCTGAAGAATTTTTTTTTTTTCAGGATAGATATGAAAATGAGGTATACAGGTTTTCAGAGAAAACCTTTTGGTTTAATTCTTAAGATCGGCAGAACTCCTTAACAAAACAATTAGATAACTGCCCAAAGTGTAGTATATCCTGAATACGTAAACTTAATGTTGACATAGAAAATAAAACACCTCCACAATATATTACTTGCTGACTTTTTAAATTCGATATGACAAACGACCATAAACCTTTCAACCTCTTAACAAAATAATTTCTCATATCTTTTACATTTAACCTGTTATTTAAACAAATATCAATCAACATCCTAATCAAATATTCAACATTTATAACAGCACATAAAAGAAAGACTGACTAACGACGTCCTAAATGTCTATAATTCAACTAATAAGGAGAAAATAAATTAAATTTCCATTTTACAGCCATTTTATATGTTGTTCGACATTGAACTTGTGGGAACTTGATCTCTAACAAACTTAATTTCGTACTAATAAATATAATTTGTACAATTTCATTTTATAGTCCAATCAGCAAGATAGATTGGCAATGGGTAGAGCACATATGGTAGTGGAGATCGCCAAGCTTTTGAATGGAGACAATGTATTGGAAAGCGCAGCGTAAGACGTCAACCCCTAGGTACAGACAGGGAGATAGATGCCTTAATGAAGATTGCAGGAACACGCACATCGACTTTGAAATATAGGTAACAAAAATGTAATAGAGTATAGTAACTCTTTTACATTTCTACTAATATGTATATTAACAATTTCAGAAGAAGATTGGAAGAAGGGTTAGTTCTAGATCGATAAAGACTAAAATAATAATGATGACGTAAATTAAAAACAATGCATACAGATACTGGCGCGTTAAGTAACAATAAAAATACGAGTATATTGTTTTAAAGATGTTGATGTTGAAGGCAAGTAAGTGCGTATTCGGAAACGACTCCGGAAATAAATCCATCATTAAATTATGTCCTACGCCCACGCTAAGCCTTCTTAGTTCGCTTTTGGGCAAAACCCAATAAAAGATGCAAATTCTTAGAAATAAAGGAAATAGGAACACTTCCGTGCAAAATTGTAGATTCAAGATAACATTGTAACACTTGCGGGTTATTTAACGACCCCTTGTGGAAGACGAGTGTATGGTAATGTGTGACCTTGACCGTATGATATAATGACCATTGTTCAGGCACCTAGAATAGTATACTAGTGGAAAGAGCTAATTTAATACGTAAGTACAAAATAATGAAAATTTAGTAATCATTAATGAAATTCCTGAATAGATAGGAAAGCAAGAAAAGTTTACAAAGAAAGAAAATATTGGGAAATAAAGCAGGGTAAAGGAAATATTGACAAAAAATTACTCGCCTGGTAGCGTCACGTTTACGCAATTAGATAAACTGAACATTTCAAACCAAAGAGCGGCAATTCAAAGCTGAAATGTAAGTATTGACCCAGTAACTTATCTGAAAATACACAGGGCAGTACAGTAGGACTTCACTCAGTACACTCACGACGACACAGACACTCACGACACAGTAGTATTCACTCTACAGTGAATAGTAAAAATCATAGCAGGACTTATCTATACAGATTTTTTTATAAATAGGGCTAATTGACTTTGGAACGATGTAGCCAGACAATCAGTGCATTCTGGTGTCCTGTTACAATTTCCAAAAAGCAACAAGATAAATCCTTTTGAGAAAGTGTCCACATAAGTATATTATGTACCTACTTAGGTATGTTAATGATATTAAGCATGCCATTAAACTCCACATTATGTTAAAAAACATTTACCTACGACTGCAAAATTTAGAAAATAAAATCGGCCAAGTGCGAGTCGGTCTCGCGCACGAAGGATTCCGTACCGTGTTGGTGCCTCCTTAGCCCCATTACTCTTGTAGCGAGCAAAAAAGTCCTAAAAAATCACGTTTGTTGTATGGGAGCCCCCCTTAAATATTTATTTTATTCTATTTTTAGTATTTGTTGTTATAGCGGCCACAGAAATGCATAAGCTGTGAAAATTTCAGCTGTCTAGCTATAACGGTTTATGAAAAACAAGCCTGGTGACAGACAGACAGACGGATAGACAAACAGACGGACATCGGAGTCTTAGTGATAGGGTTCCGTTTTTCCCTTTATGTACGGAACCCTAAAAAGCAATTAAGATTGATGAAGATACTGGGGTCAGGATTAGATCAGCAAATCACGACGCGGGTCATCGACTTTGTATAAAAACTATGGTTTCAATTAGCATACGAGTAAGCATTGAACGATTATACTTTGTTTATATTTTGCAATTGATGTAGTAGGGCCATAAAAAACCTGAAAGTACTCAACTAAAAAGTAATTTATTACTTTAGCTATTTGGTGCTATATTATTATATTTTACTCATACCAAGTCATATTATACGGACACAATAAGTAGCCTTGCTTGCTCATTTTTTAATTTAGTTCTGCTTTATAGCAGATAAATTTATTTGGCAGACGAATGTTTAAGGAAACTACTCCATATTCATAATGCTTTTCTGTTCGTTAACAACTTCCGTGGGATTTTTGCGAATGAACCTCTGAGCGTGGGGGATGACCTCGAGGGCCGACCTATAAAGCTGGTTTGACCCGAGAAATCGGCACAATAACCCGAACACCAACATGACCTGTTCTCGTTTCTTGTACCTCGCCATCGTGCTGGTTGGGTGGAGCGCCGCCCTGGCCGAAGGTACCAATTATATCGATAGCCATGATTGTAATTTGCTAGACCCCATTTCTATGATCACGTTTTCGCAATGTAGGTAACTACGTGTCATTGTTAGCTTTAAAATTATTCCTTACGTTCCAGAGGTGTCATCCGACAGCGCAGTTAGGGAACCAAGAAGTTTACACAAGAAGAAGTTATGCTACAAGTATGGCATTTGTAATGGACAAGGTGGTTACCAGCAGGGCCATCAAGGAGGATACCAAAATGGGTATCAAGGAGGTGTGCCGATAAATATTGCCATCAGCCAGTCGCAATCGTCTGCCAATGGAGCTGATGGAGGACATGCCAACGGATACTTCCCCAACAACTACCAATACAACGGAGGATACCCGCAGCATGGCTACAACCAGGGATACGGTGGCTACAACCAAGGTTATGGTGGTTACAACCAAGGTTACGGCGGCTACAACCAAGGGTTTGGCAATTACAACCATGGCAGACCAGGATACAACAACGGGTACGGTTCCAGTAACAGCCAGTTTAATGGAAACTACTATGGAGGAGTTCTCGGCCAAACCGGTGGTGGGGGCTATGGTTTCCAGAGGCCTGGCTTGTTTGATGAAGATGACAGCGGCAGTCACGAGGACGAAGACGACAATGGTTTTGCGTTTGCTCGTTCTGCTGCAGTTGCGGAAAGCAAAGCCAGCGCTTAAGTTTTTTAAATCTTGTTGTTTAGTATAAATTATTATTGTTGAGGAATTGTATTTTAAATAAGTAGCAATGGAATTTGATTGTATGAATAATTGAGTCTTATCGTCTGTGATTGAATGCAACATAATTTATCATGAGAAGTTACCAGGGTCATTAGCAATAATGCGAATATGTTTCTAGCAGATGTGTTGTGTGTAGGTATTTATGATTGCTAGAATATTTTATCGATGTTGACTCTTATCAATAAATCACAAAATGTACTGATTGGTGTTTTCTTTAATAAATTATGAAGCTTTAATTTTTTGTCATAATGTTGAACTTAGTATTAGCATAAAATTACAATAAATACAATTTAGAGACAGGATTTAGGAAAGTCGTAAATTGGACTATTTTGTTTGAAAGTTATCCGTAGCATCAACAATTTACAAAATCGAACCATTTCCTCTATAAATCTAAATTCTAGTTTATATTAAGAGTTTTTTCACAAAGTCTTTGACCTCATCGACGATATTTTCGAGTGTATTAGAATTCTGCCAAAAACGTTGCTCCCGGATTGGATAAGATACTAAAATAAATCTTAAAAATTTATTGTTTCTCTTTTAAATAGTTCTTTGATTGTAATGTGCTTACGTAATTAGATATGCCATGCACGTGCCGTGCACATTTACTTTGATGGGTGCGAATAATACAATTATGTATACCTATGTAGGTACATTTAAAAATCTTTTTAGGGTTCCGTACCCAAAGGGTAAAAACGGGACCCTATTACTAAGACTCCGTTGTCCGTCTGTCATTCTGTCACCAGGCTGTATCTCATGAACAACAAACCTGAATTCTTAGCCGTTTTTCGCTTGATATTAATAATGGTAACAGGTAGAAGCTTGAAATATTCACAGAATATTTAGCTATATATTCACTTCAATAAAAAATAATTAAATTAAAATAAAATAATTGTTTAAGTGGGGCTCCCATACAGTACGGAACCCTTCGTGCGCGAGTCCGACTCGTACTTGGCCGATTATTTTAGGCTAACGTCTTCATATTCATGCTGTTACCTTGTGATCATCATAAGTAAACTTCGATCAGGAATACACTTGTTGAAGTAAGTAAAAGAACACGAAAGAACACATTTATAAGGTATAGTATTGTGAAGTCTTTCAGGATGTATAAGCTCATAACTGTGAAAATCTTTTACTATGGCACCAACAATCGATCGATACATTTTTCGAGAATCAATAAACTTGTTGTATGGAATCATTGATAGGTACATGTTATTATTAGATATGACTTTTTTGACAGAGTAAAAGTTTTTATAATGATAAACATAAACACCTCTGAAAGTACTTGGACTTTGCAAAGCAACACCTTATGATAGATAATAAAATATTGTCGTACGTATGAACGATGTTGGTAAATAGCTACTATGAATGAAATGTAAATTGATAAGTGACAAACTGATTACAAGATGTAACTTTTTAATAGCTTGTGTAGATAAATTAGATTACAGCACTAAATCAGCTAAATACATTTTGGTAAAAATTATCTCCATTAATATTTACTTAACTATTCTTGCAAAAAAACACAGTACTCTACTATGTGTATGGTAGAGTACTGTTTTTTGCTAACGATGATGATGATGATGATGATGATAACGATGTCTAAGACAGGTACTCTATCTTTAGACCTTCAAAGGTCTGAGGGTGATCCAATGCTTTTTGTGTAATAGTAGCGTAGTTTTGTTGTAGTTAATAAAGGCACTTTTGCCAGATAAAAAAAAAGGTACTCTATATCAAGTTTATTTGTAAGAAGCTCTTAGTATACCCATTTAACCAGATCTCACGATAAGTTCCCACAGAAATGACATCAAAAATAAAGGCGATTATTACATCAATAATCATTAGAATATTAATTTATAAGCTCGATGTTACGATAATGACATCATAACAGATAATTTCCAACTGTTACCTACACGAGATCGGATGTAACTCCAATAAACTACGAATTACTAGTTTTATGAGCCCATTAAGTGCTCCTTTAAGGATGACACTACGTCCATTAAATTTACGATATCAGATCACCTGGACCTATCAAAACGGTTTACCGTAAGTTGTTAGATAAATTTTATTTATGAGTGTCAATGCCTTCGGGTGCTCAGTGTGACCCAGTCTTATCTGGTGGGGGGAAAGATGATACTGGTATATAAGCTTGGGGAAATGAATCACCAATATTCATAAACACAGAGAAAGGTCTAGGCATCCTGTGGAGCAACTGAGAAATTGGCGAAATGGCATCGAGATTAATCGTGTTGGCTGCCGTACTCGTCGCCTGCCAGGCCAAGCCGGTATGGTTCATAGGTGAGTGACGTCACTACTATTGTTTATAAAAAACAAAAGAAATTTAGCGAAACTCGAAACCTTATCTAACTTATCTGAAATCTATGATAATAAGCTTTCATAAAAGTGAAAATACCAGTTTTAATTCGGTTAAAAGAAATTGTTAATTTAAACAACAATACCGTCATATTGGTGACAATAAAATTTATAGCCACATTTGGCAGGTATTGTGCGATGTAAACTGTTATTTCCGCCCACGTTAGATATTAGCATATTGATAAGCTTAGCTATTGACCTCCGACAGTTTAACTGGGCTCTATCTATTGTCACAGATTTCTACACATTTGACCTCGAATTGTTCTTAGCATATTAATCAATATGTTGATTGTCTTTTGCAGATAACGGGATCATTCCCGGCACTGTGTTCTACCGTGAAGCTCGATCGCCTGATTTCGCCGGGCCGTCTGTAGCGTTCGGATACGGGAACGCGTTCAGCTCCGAAATCGCCGGCATCAGGCACTCTTCGAGCATCGGTGGCTCCATCGGAATCGGGGGTGGCCAGGCGTACGGCGCCGGCATCGCTGGCTCTGACGGACCTACCTTCGCAAGAGGCATCGGCTACGCGAACGCTAGGCCAGTGCAACAACTCTACCGCACCAACTACCCCTACGCTTACCCGACCTACAACGCTCCGAGGGACAGCTACGGAAACGCTATCTCTTCCGCGCAGACCCTGGGAGGTTACGGCGGTGCCGTTGCTCAGACCCAAAATGCTCCTTACAACTTCAAGAACGCCGGTTACGGATCAGCTCTAGCCTCTAGCAACGGATACGGATCTTCAGCCAGCTCCACTTCTGACGGATCTGGAACTGCTATTTCAACCGCTCAGAGCCGTGACGCGTTCGGTTACAACTCCGCCGTGTCGGCTTCGCAGAACAGGGGCGGAGTGAAGGCCAGCACCGCTCACAGCACCCAAGTACAGCACGGTGGCGCCCTGCAGCACGCTGACTCCACCTCCATCCAGGGCCCCGGCATCCAGGCCGCCCACACCACCGTCGTCAACGCCCAACACGGATATTACTAACTTTAACTCATTGTAGTAAAGACACGGAGACGATTGTAGACCACTTGTCACCATGTCTTTGCCCGTTAGACTTAAGTAGCAAAAAAAATAAAACATTAGCAAAATTTCAAGTCAATGGTTTTAATAAAAGACTGCGGCTCACTTTACATTTTTGTAATTCTACAATCTCGACACATTATCTAGTTTTCTAATTAATGAACACCGTCTACGGTGAATTTAATTTCTCATTTATGGCCTCTGCTGTCCGAATTGCGCGTTTCAACCTTGCCGTACACCTGCCCGTTATTGCTGACCGCGGTGGCCGACACTGACGTTCCACTTCCCGCGAAATTGGGCTCATAAAAGCTTTCGAGGTTTCTCAGCCAGTTACGGATTTCGTATCCTTCTAAATTAGGAGCGGCAAAGTATGGAGTGAAGAAGGGGTCGCTGAAATCGTCTCCGAAACTACGGCCGGTGCCGACTACAGTCTTGTCTGGCACGCTGACGCTGAAGCTCCGCACCGCAGAGCCCAGGTTGGCTCGGGCTCCGACGGCGGGCGCGGCCTGCTTCAGCTTGGCGTGCTTCTCAGCGTACTCCAAAATGTACTTCTCCACTTCAGGATCGGAAGACGATATTGCAATAACCGACTCTCCGTTAGGTGTAGATTCTGTAAATGAGAAAGTTGTTATAAGCTTTCAGAAGTTTCCATGAGCGTTTTCATTGTCAATTTTTTTAAATCTAATAGTTAGATACAAATGGTTTTAAAAAAGTAGATATTTGTGATTTGTGAATCATTCTCACAATCATGTATAGATCGATACAAAGAACAGATATTGTCTTAATGAGGTCTAATTAAAAGTAACAAACAAACAAACCTTTTATAACAATAGGCACAGCAGAAACCCCACAAAACGCAACAGTAAACACAAACAAAAACATTATTAACCTCGACATTTTCCCAGAGCACTTTGCAGCTAATTCTTAACTATTAAATAAAGAAATGAAGCTTTAATCCTTGACCCATGGGTTTATATACTATCTTGGGTAATGGATGGTTACAAGAGCAATGGCAGGTCATCGAACTGCAAAATTTATCTGATCGGGATGCAGACACGATTATTAAGTAGAAAGATTGATAGAGCAGATAAATCGAGTGTAAATAAATATATTTCAACTTTGAAATCGCTAACTTCAACATGATTATTAGTCTAGAACATTCTGCAGAATATACAAAAGCTTAGCTGAGCTTAGATATTGATGTTTATTGGATTGATGCATTTGTTATGTTTGATTTTAAAACATACGACATTCTGTTTAAAGACAGCACAGACAATAAGTTTCACTATTATTCCACAACAGTACTAGGTATTTACTCCATGAAAATCCTACTAATATTATAAACGTGAAAGTTTGTAAGGATGGATGGATGGATGGATGTATGGATGTTTGTTACTCTTTCACGCAAAAACTACTGAACGGATTGAGATGAAACTTTGCAATTATATAGCTTATACATAACACATAGGCTATAAATTATAATGATATTGCGTAAATTTTCCATATTATAAAAATAAGTGTTAAGTAAGTAGGAAAAATTCTGCAATCTGCTAGCGTGCGCTCCAAGAAATGTCAAAAAAGAACTGTCAAATCAAACAAATGTCAAATCGATTGTTTTTGTTTTTTTATTTTCCACCTCCTTTATTAAGAGTGGCAAGGTAGGGCCTCGAAATATCATGCGGGCGGAGCCGCGGGCAAAATCTAGTTATGAAATACTTTTACTATGGAACTTTTACTGTGAAATCACAAAAAAATAAATTTCGCTCTATCGGTTTCTGTTTTATTTTTCACGTTCTCGCAGTTGAACCCATAAAAAAATATAGTCGTAATGATAAATACTTATTTTTACTTCTGAAAGTTGCTGTACTAGTACTGTAATCCAACACCTTGTATATTAACGAAGAATAAAGGAGAGTTGCTGAGATTACTTACTCGTAACCGGTGAACGAATGATTATTTTTTGCAATAAATGGCACCAGCTGCTTTCAACGTGTACAGAATTCGAATAGTTTGCACGAATCGATGTGACATCTATGAACATTATTGTCAAAAACAGCTCAACCGATTTAAAAAAAACTTAAATGAGACCACCTCAAGAGCACACCCTTTCGAAAAAAAACACTTTAATCATTTCACAATTGGCAAAAATATCGATGAACACTCACAAGAAAATACCTACAGATGAATATAGTAATTCTTCCTTTTTGGAAGTCGGTAGAAAGACAGTAGAGATATTTCTCTAAGATGTAGGTAATAAAAACAAACTTGTCTTTTGATGTTGAAGGATCACCGCCTTTGAATGCCTCCAATAAAAATGATATCATTGGTGAAATAACAACGTTTCACATTCATAATAGGTCTCTCGAGGATTATTTGTATTGAGGATTTCGTGAAAGGTGTAGGTACTTACTTGATTTTATTGACTTTTAGATATGTAACATCTGTATTTTATACAACTTAGCACTGATGTGGCTTGGATGTATTGTACTTTTCATACCACCTGCTCGAAAATTACCCATTACATGTGAAATGAAATGAATGAAATGAAATATCTTTATTCGACATAAGTACAAATAAATAAAAAACTTATAAAATAGTGAAAAAACAAAAGTGTCGAAAGGGACTCACCTCAGCTATAAAATGATGAGTTCTGTCATAGAATCTTAACGTAAAACGAGTCATTATTATCATAACACAATCTCGATGGCTATGGCAGGTCAATAATGCTGTATGTATGTAACTCCCTAAGGGTTAAAGTGATTTAAATTTGGAACGTCTAATTCGTATGAAAATCTCTTAACTTAGAACATTCGTAAAGAGGTTTCATTATGTAAAATAAAAAATAACCTCTTTACATTTTACGGTAAGTGGCATTGTAAGGAGGTTCTACTCGACTTCACAGAATAAAACCTCTTTGGTGCCCGTATCAGTTCGATTTTATAGAATCAAACCTATTTGCAATACCCGTGTGGCTATGATAAGCGAACTGGCCATGATCGTATTTTTTCATGTAGTATTTCCCTTCTCTCTCTTCTCTTTTTTTTATAAATTATGTGCGATTCTATGAAAATTCGTAGGTACATTCTATGCCTTATGAGTCCTACACTCAGTGAATTTATGACGTAGGTAAGTATTATTCATATTCTTGGGGTTATATTTTTTCGCAGGATGTATGAAAAATAGAGTATGGACCTCTAGAAACAAGTTTGTTTTCGTCTTGGGCAACTTGAACCCCTCGCTTCACTCAGTACTCTAAATAATTCCCTAGCTTCGCTCGGGAATTAACTTGTAACCCCTTCACTGCAACAGCCAATTCGGGAGTTAACTATTATGTCCCTCGCTACGCTCAGGGACCAATTGACACAAGACACCACTTGGTTCTCTTGGTACATAATCTACTATTAAATTCCTGATCATTACACTTTTCCCAAGTGCATTCTGCACATACGAATTAGTGTTCTGTTACAGTTTTTATTGGTACTCTCCCACAGCTGAGGAGCCCTTGGGCCTCTTCTCTCTACGACAGAGACAGGCTTTAGTCTAGCACTGTAGATAAATAACGGGTGGCTGATTTAATATTATCTTCATGATCATGAAGAAATCTTCAGACATATTCAAGTATTTATGTCTTCGTTCAGCGTTTAAGGCTAGCGGCATTCAATAACACAAATTCTGAAAGACAAATATTCATGCCTATGGAAGTGTTGCACCCCTGATTTAGCAATTTCAATTTCATAGTTACTGTAATACTTATGTCGAACAACTTGCAGTTGAGTATAACTTTTTTACAAGAGGATGCTAACTGTTTACTTTTACAGTGCTTACAATATTAAATTCTCTCATACAAAATTTAAGAGCAATTCTCCATCGGTGGAGCCAATTCCACGTCTCGCGGTACTCCGCCAGTGTTTCTTCTTGACATTTATCAAATTAGTTGCGTCAAATCAAAGCACAGCGTAACTAGAACAATTTTAGCGTAACTAGAACAGAGCAGTAACTATAATATAACAGTGCAAGTTTAACCACAAAATGCGGTAATACCACAAAATATCAATTAGTATGTATCGTAGGTACCTTCGCTGCATATAAGTAAATATCATTCATAAAAGTACTCAGAAATATTCAAGGCTATCCTATTTAACACCTGTACGTAAAGGCATTGTTTTTAGAACTTACATGTAAGTTTTGTTGAAATTGAATACAATTTTTAAATATATTCGATAATAATACATATTTATAGTCAAATTTTGTTCTTTGCAATATTGACGTACATTAATGCACTTTGCAAGGTACTGACAAATTCAGCCGGCATCGTGCAAATCAATACTTGAATGTCTTTTCTATGAACAAGTACAAGTCTTTAGTTCATGCATGATTCTAATACAGCAGTGGAAACTTAACGATGAGCTTCAATAGATTTTGGAGGCAAAACGAAAATATACATTACAGATATCACTTGCCTTTTGCCATGAATGGTACAAGACACTGTTGACACACTACAGTTGATGCCTGCAGTCGGCAACGGAATTTTACCTTTACGCTATAATGTTATGAAAAACTTTTTACATTCCATCAACTGGTACCTATTGTAAATAAAGAAATGGTAAAATTTCCACTTGCTAAGACCTTGACCAATCCGTTTCGAGCAAATCAAAAAAACATGACATAATAATTACGACGCAATCATAAACATTTCGCCGGTTAAGTCCAAAATACTAGCAACTTGTGTGCAGACCAAACAAACTGTGTGAATTTCCTGCTGTTACCATCTGTCTCGTTTGCTTTACCAATTTGTTGTCAATAATCGCGGGAGGACACCATTCTTGGAAGGCGGCGGTTATCACATCCTCCTGTTTACCTATAAATGTTCAGAGCTTCTACACTTGCCACCAGATCGCTTCGGTACCTTGACAAGATGACTAAGACGGTTATAATATTCCTGGCTTTGTCAGTTTTAGTGGCTCACTGCCGCGTCGTAAAAGACAAAGGTACTACTAGTATTTAAAATTGTGATTATGATGAAATTATTGCTTTCAATTCAAATATTTTACAAAAAAATTACATTGTTTCAGAACCAGCGCCCAAAAGTCCAGACCATAAAAGACAGAAGCGATCTTGTCACGAATGCGACGACGATTTCCCGCCGGGCCCACCTCCTCCACCAGGACACCCACCAGGTCCTCCTTTCTTCCACACACGGAACTGGAGTGGCTACGCTAGAAACGCTGATGGCTCCCCACAAGGAGTCTTTAGTGGCGCTGCAGCTTCTGCAGGCTTGGGATTGCAAAGCTCCGGGCAGGCGTTCTCAGTAGCTACTTCGTCCGCAGGTGCTGGTGCAGGCGGCCAGGCGTCTGGTAGCTACGGTGATCGATCAGCAGGCTTTCGTGGTCAATCGGGAGGCTTCAGCGGTCAATCGGAAGGCTCCAGTGGTCAATCAGCAGGTTTCGGTGGACAGGCTTCAGCCAACGCTCAATCTCAATCCGGACAAGGCCAAGAATTCGGAGGTGGGAGCGGTAGAAGCAGTGGTGGTTTCGGAGGACAACACAAATTTGAGTCATCGAAGAGTTACAAACAATCCCAGTTTTCTTACCAGAGCGGTGGTGGCAAGAACTTTGGAGGATCTAGTGGATCTGCTGGTGGTCAAGGGTTCGGAGGTCAACAACAAACTCAACTCGGACAAGGCGGATTTGGTGGCAGCGGCCGTGGATTTGAAGGTCAGCAACAATCTCAATCAAGTCAGGGTGGATTTGGAGATAGCCAAAGCTCAGCTCAAGCTAGCTCAAGCTCTGGGGCTGCATCAGCTGGAAACGTACAGTCAGCACAAGGTGGTTTCTCGAGTGGACACGGACACGGATCAGGTCAGGGATCAGCTAAATATACGGAAGGACAACAAGCTCAATCATCCGGCAGCGGTCAATGGTCGAACGGATACCAATCAGGTTCTAATGCTGCTGGCTCGAGCCAGAGTGGTGCGGAGTCAGGCGGAGCAGGAGGCGCTGGATATGGAGCATCTGGATCAGGTAGCGGAAGTGCTGTTTTTGGAGCCTCTGGAGGAAGTAGCGGTGGCGCCGGTTTCGGTGTCTCTGGTGGGGGTAGTGCAGGCGCAGGCTCCGGACAAGAGGCCTTGAGCGGTGCTCTGAACTTAGCCTCCCAAGGCCTCCAGACAGCTCAGCAGTCCGGCTCCAGCGGCTGTAGCACTTGCGGCAAGAGCAGCTATGCTCTCAGCAATGCCAAGAGTCACACCGGAAACGCCATCGCTTTATCTGTCGGAGGTTAATAATGCGTTGTTACTTGTTACCTACTTAAAATGTGATCGTTTCGACTTTGTTGTATGTTTGTATCTCTCTCGTTGATTAATTTGAATATTAAATAGCAGTTATAATTCTATGTTTGTTTTCGTGTGAATTCACCTACTTCCGAAAGCCTTTCCCCACAACTACCAAATAATTATAGGGTTTTAATTAAAAAGAAATCTGTCTGAATTATGTGTTTGAAACGAGTAGCCAAATTAAAAGTTGCTAAAATAAAGAGTTCCTCAATAAATAATCAAAAGCAATTTATCTTGGGTCTTCCTTAATGAAGTGTCGCGGATTCATTAAAAATAACACAAGACTTATTATAAAAGTATAAATTGATATATGACCAAAATAACAGTTTCTTGCTAAGAAAAATATAGAAGTGACAAACTCTATAACGTTTTCATAGAATTAGCAATCTGGTGTCGGAATCTTTAAAAAGCACATTAACACCTAGAGACTAATTAATAACAAAAGAAGAAACGGTTCAGATGAATTTTAACTAGCCATAAACCTTACTTTAGTAAATATTTTTCGTAAAAAATCGCAACACTGACGAATTCTGTACACGGTGGAAGTGTACAGATGGGATGTCCATTATGTATATTTTTGTAGATTTATCAAAAACGGCTCAGCAGATATCGATAAAATTTTAATGGGACCACTTCGGAAGTAAGTATACTATTTTGAATAAAAAGGTTTTTTAAATTGATTAACAATTGGAGAAAATATCGAAGAACCCACACAAAAAAATACATACAGACGAACATCCTAGTTTTTGAATAATGGAATAATTTTCAGGGCACCAACTTAAATATTTTTACTAAACTCACTAATGGCCCTCTCCGACTTTGCTTATATTGTACAACTTAACTATATACTAGTAAGCACACAGTAAGGTACAATAAAAAATAGTGAAAGAATGGTCAAATAGGTGCAGTGGATCGAGAGATTATCCTGAACATGTACTTAACAAACGAAAATTGCGGCTCTCTCACCATAACATCAGTATAAATGTCAAAGCGATATAATAGCCACAAATAACAAATGAGTGTCCTATACAATTAAAATTGAAACCCACTTACACTTGTCCTGAGTTACTTATTTAAAAATATTTTTCGATTTATGGTTCACTTTAAATACCCATAATAAACACTATATCAGTATCAGCCCGAGGGACGTGGTGTCTCCTACATGGAACACTCCAGCTCTGAGTGAATAAGCACCAATTAATCTAACAATACCAACCGATACTTTCCTGCGATTAAAGTACAGTTACCACGAGCATGAAGTATCTGCGTTCGCAAAAACTTAAATTATTGCCCGCCAAGTCTGGCAATGTTATCACGTTTAGTATTAATCAAAGCCTTAATAAACGCCGAGGCATTAGGCTCTTAATAATAGAGAAATTATTACGAGAAAATTGGTTTGTCGCCGTATCGCCATCAATATTGATTAAGAACCGTTTTTGAATACCATAAACGAAAACTCGTAATTTTACGAGGGAATATAAACTGAGGGAGTCTGTGTTTGTGTTGCATTTCTTTCTTAGACATCACAATGGAAAGGTTATCTCTATCTAGTTTTGTTTTGGTGTGTGTGGCTGCTGTGGCGTCGGCAGGTATGATCGCCATTTGCATAATGTTCCTCAAACAAATATTAATGACCACCCGCGAGATGAAAACTGGAAATGATTTGCCGTTTTCGTTTTTTTTTTATTTTAAGCTACGTAGCGGTTTATTTAGCGACAGCGCAGAAATAGCGCGATTTCTGTGAAGTCGTTGCACTTAATTTACATAATGCTAAATTCATTCGTTTGTCATCTTTTATGTCAAGGATTTAAAAAAGTTTTTGACTAAATTTTTAAACAGGGTTATTTCTAATCAATTAGCATTCTTATAGGGGCTTATTCTGTACATCAAAACTAACAACTTTTGTTCTGCGTCTTTTGTCTAAACTCAAAAAAAGTTTTGTTGTTCCATAGAAAAATATCATTCACCCGCGACAAAATGTATGGAACAGATGATTTTTTTTAGTTCTGACAAAAGTCGCAGAACAAAAAATGTTAGTTTTGATGTACAGAATGAGCCCCTAAAAGGATGCTTATTGGTTAGAAATAACCCTGTAAATTTAGCTAATAAGTGGTGCTTTTATTTCAGGTGAAAGTAATCCAAACACAATCACCAAAATGTTCAGGACCAATGACGGGATGTACGGAGTAGCGAGCATCGCCGGCGTCACCTCCAGGAACGGCAGAGTATCATCATCAGTCAGCAGCGTCAAGTTCTTCCCCACCCCTGGCCAGGGAATGACCTTCCTGTACCCCAGCGCAAAATCCACTGCCAAAATTCCTGAACCTATAACTTTCTCTAAAGAGGAGAACGGGAGAATAACCTCAGGCTCTATCAGATATGGTCCTTCAGGATCTGTATCAGTGTCATCATCGGCTAGATCGGCTTATCCATCGGGTTCTACCAAACTTTCGACACCTGTGATGAGTCGTAGCCACGAATTTGATGACATGTTTCTCCCCTACCCCATAGCTTCATTTAATTCAAGGAGCTTCGACCCCTGGTTCCCCAATGACTTCTCCATCAGAGAGCCTGCGCCTCCTCGCTTTAGCTCTTTCAAAAATGGATGGCCGTTCCCCAGCTACAGCCCTTTTAACTTCTGGTAGAATTTAGTAAAGCTTTTTAGTCATGTTGTGATTTAGTGTTATCGTTTTTTTTTTAATTTATCATTTTGTATTTTAGTGTTATCGAAATTTGGTTACATAAAACTATTTATTTTACTTAATACTGTGATGTTTTATTTCAAGTCTCAACGTTTGCACAAATTACCAGCTACATTAATGCCATCCAAGTAAAATTATAAGAAAATATAAGATCATTCTGAAACTTAAAGATAGTAATAATGTGTCTGGATAATATTTATTAGCTCATTTTTTAGATAAAAGATTTTATAGTATAAAAATAATCCAGATGCTCGCATAGTATATAATCATCACAACCCAAACGTGTTTGTTTATCTACAAAGAGGTCGACTCAGAGACTTTTTGCTCCATCTACCAAATTATAAATGTAAAAACACATTTTTCAAAACGCTTGTTTACTAATTATATATTCAGAGATTCTAGATAAGTGTTAAATAAAGTTGAAGTCTTTGACCACTTCCATCAGAAATAAAGTGAAAAAATCTTAAATAAACTATATATAATTAGTAAACAAGCGTTTAGAAAAGAGGCTAGGCAACTAGAGGCTAGGCAACTAGCCTCTAGACTAGAAGAGATAGTTTTTCGTGATAAAAAGCTGATTTAGTAATAGTTTATTTAAGATTTTTTCACTTTATTTCTGATGGAAGTGGTTAAAGACTTCAACTTTATTTAACACTTATCTAGAATCTCTGAATATATAATATTAGCTAGGAAGGTGAGGAATTTTGTTCGGATGCCTGCACAGTATTCTATTAGATAATTAGAGTATTATTTCTATTAAGCCCTAGCATCTCGTACTACTCGGCATCAATATTCTGTTAGTTACTGGTTTTAGGTATGTCTGTTTTAACTGCAAGTAGCCAGATTTTAGAGCCTAACAAAACTCTGACGTCTTTAGGCTGATCGGAGATATTGCTCGAACTATAAAATAAGAGAAAACAGATGTGACCAAAATATTTCTTCGTCTTTATTTTAGCTCGTTTTATTAGGGATGCTGACCTGGGTAAAAAAAGCCAAAGGTAAAAAATATGGGTGCAAAACCCATATTTTTTTCCTTTTAGTGTTTAAAAAATCATTGACTTTTCATACAATGATTTTCATAAAATGAAACTGATAGTTTAGGAACTGTAAAATGTATGGAACAGCAGATTAATTATTTATTATTTTAGGTTGGTACTGTAGTAGGAGTTCTTTGAAATGATGATTATCTCTCTGTATATTTGAAAAGGATTCAAAACTAATGACACCTTCTATTTTTTGCGCATTGATGAAATATCGTTCTAATAGATAAATACATATATCTATATATATAAAAATGAATCTGCAAAATGTATGTACGCGCATAACTTCAGAACGGCTGGACCGATTTCGCTAATTCTTTTTTTATTGTGATCGTTATAGCCAGGACAAGGTTTGTATCTAAAAAAATAAAAACAAATTTAATTCTAATTTTTCGAATTTGGTCACTTTTTGCCATCCTTATTTCATCCCGCTTTCCAGCAAATACACATAATTTGGGGAACAAATACAAAGACAGTATGGCTAAAGACATTTTGCATAGGATATGCTTAATAACAGAAAATCTTGAACTTGAAATTTGCGCAGAAATACAAAATGAGGTATTAATATCATTAGAAGATTTGTGCGCCATGTTGTCCGGCAAGATGCTGCACCAATTAGGAATGCCTGCACCTAATCGACCCATGCACAATGCATTAAATCGAGAATTTGAACGAGAACGGCAATATGACATATTTGTTTTGAGTCAATCCGTACAGAGCAAAGTCCCACTTTTAAATAGGTAGCAAAAACAGCTCACGATACTATTATGAAAGCAGTAAATGATGGCAATGGAGGATTAATTTTGGAGGATTTTTATTGTCAAATAGCACTAGCAATATCTTAATAATAGCACTCGATCGAACATTGAAATATTTAGGTACGTAGCAATCAGAACCTCTTCGGAGGTGCGATGATTCTAATGTCTGGTGATTTTCGCCAAACACTACCAGTCATTCCCAGATCAACAGCTGCTGATGAAATAACTGCTTGAAATGTAAAAAAAATAAATTAACAACCAATATGCGAGTGAAGTTGCAAAGTGACTTTTTTTTTTAAATTCCGTATTGGTTTGTGTTTGACTACATACTGCCTGATGTTGAGCAGATATGCGGTCTAGGGTGTAGCACGCTTACCTAGAAGATACCTATTTACTCGGGATTTGAAGACACCCACGTCGTACTTTAGCGGGAAGACAGACCCAGGCAAAGCGTTCCACATTCTAGCTGTTCGTATGAGGAATGAGGATTCGAAATGCTTGGTTATAACGCACGGAATGTCCACCATAAAAGGGTGGCGCTTTGGTCGCGTCTGTCTAGCCGTAAGATAGAAGAAAGGGGCAGGTGGGACCAGATTGTGCAACTCCTGAGCGCACTCTCCGAAGTGTATACGATAAAAGGCCGATAAACACGCTGCCTTACGTCGATTCTCGAGACTTTGCAGCTGCGACTTAGTCAAGGTGTCGTTGTCAATCAGCCTCCTGGCTCGCCTCTCAATCGACTCCAGAGCCTCCAGTTGCTATTTGGCAGAGCCATCCCAAAGGTGAGAGCAGTTTTCCATGCAAGACCTGACTTGTGCTTTATAAAGACTAAGCAGTTGCTCAGGTGTGAATTACCGTCTCACCTTAGAGAGAACACCAAGTTTTTTGGAGGCTAATTGAGCTTTTGACTCTAAATAAGAGCCAAAGTTAAGAGTCGATGAGAAAGAAACGCCTAATAGTTATCGGCAGAAATGTTTTGCAAAATTCAAATAGAGTATTAGAGATTGGCAGTGGGAGAATTCCTGTTGACGCTACTATGCTGGCCTTGTTTCATTTCTAGCTGACCCGGCGAACTTTGTTCCGCCATATTTTCTAAATTCAAAGACTTTGCAATATTGCAAATTCTTTCAATATATGGTTCTATTTAAAACAGAAGCTATTGTTTATTTACTTTTTTTGTAGTCATAAAACAAAGTCATTGAATTTAGAAAATATGGCGAAACAAAGTTCGCCGGGTCAGCTAGTAGTCTTATACAATCCTTATTTGGAAACGAAAATGTCGCGAAACTGGAACTGTTGCAGTAAGTTAGATGCTTATGCAACCAGTTATGGGTATAGCAGGCTGAGCTACCGGACGATTGGTTAAGCTGTTTTACCTGGGAATTAACTTGTAGGCTTTAAGATATCAAATAGTTATGAAAGTACACCACAATTTCAAATAAAGATACAGCCTGGTGACAGACAGACAGACAGACAGCGCAGTCGTAGTAATAGGGTCCCGTTTGTACCCTTTGGGTACGGAACCTAAAAACGGTGCTATTAATTTCGGATACTTTTTTTCATTTTTCATTGTTTTCAAGACAAGCTGATAAATAAAAGAATAAAAGTGAAATTTAAAAAAAATGCGATAAGCAGTCTTTCTCACGTTTAGCCCCATTAGGATTTCCATAGTGTGGGGGTGAATCGGAACAAACACAAATAATGACTAATAACTCCCTGAATCAGAAAAGATACTGAAATTCACCACCCAAATAACTACCCCGCCAGAATCGAACTCGACCCCCCAGTACAGAAGGCACAACTGCTACAGGCTGAATCAAACTTTAAGGCGTTTGTGAACACGCGGCAAGTCGTTGCACAACAGGAAATCTGTGATGTCAGCGCCATAAGTGGCGACGAGTGCGCTATAGAGTTGTCAAAATAATTATTTTTCGCAAAAAATGGAACCACCGACTTCAACCGTGTACAGAATTCGAATAGTTTGCACATGATGTGACATCCATGTACATTATTATTGATTTATCAAAAAAGGCTCTGTCGATAATGGGCCCACCTCGGGAGTCTACGCTTTCGAAATTAAAATACAACGGGTTGCACTCCGGGAATGCCGGCAGAAGTGAAGACTCGCTCCCTCTGTCTTACGAATTTTCGATCAGGACACGTGAACTGACGCGAGTTTAAATTTTTTTACCCATCCCTAAAAGTGCACAACGCCGCTAAAGAAGTTTCACTTCAAAAATATTTTTAATCGATTCAAAATCGACATTTTCATATCAATGAACATAAAAAAATACAGACGAACATAGTACCTACCTCCTCCTTTTTGGAAGTCACTTAAAATAAAAGACAACATCTTGATTCAATACCTCTAATTAAAAGAAGAACAATAGCTCATTTGTAAAGATATAACAGTGATATTCTGCATCCTTGCACTCCTAAACAATGAGTTGTGAAACCTACCTAAACCACGTCGGTTTCACGATCTACCGCTTACTAACCGCATACCTACGGTTAATTAATAACAAAGTGTTTTTATATAAAAAATATGACTACTTACTTGGACTGAGACAGGCCGCACAAATCAATTTTCTTTTTATTTTAAAAGTAGAAAAATACATAAGTCGGTACTTTCCAACAAACTTGCACGTTTGTATTTAACGCTGTTTCGGCTATTCAAGAATCAAAAGCTGGTTACTAATTTATGGCATCATCATTAATCATTCATATTTCATCATAATTTAAGAGCGCGGCTCATGTCGGTGGAGCAACTTCCATGTCTCGCGGTCTTTTGCTAGTGTTTTCACCTCCCGGTACGACATGACACCTACCTACCTTTTCTTTAATTTGGTCTAGAGATGTTCCTTCTTTCCTTCTATTATGGTTTATGTCATAGATCTCATAATACGTTATGAAAACAAAATCACATATAGCGAGTCACCTATTTAGCCTAAACATTTTTTCGTTCTAGCTACCATACAACATTTCTTCTACCTATAAATCTAAAGATTGTTAAAACCGTAGCTAAAAATAATTGATGTATTGTACTGAGGAGTGTGAATCGACCACTGTTTTCGAGTTTTCTGTAGAGTATCGAGAGAAACGTTCCGGGAGAAAACTCTTTTTTATCCCTTTAATTGTACCAAATGTTATGTTTTTCGTGACAATTTCTTTGAGTAAGAAATATTGCATGATCCTACGTTTTATTTTTTGCAGCAAAGTTTTTAGTTTATGTTTACTTTTCAGCCAAGTTTTTGTGTCAAAATATGACTTTTTCACTAAAAAAAACTGTAAATATAAGACGTTTAATCCTAGAGTCAATCTCTGAATGAAAAAAAATCACTCAAATCGGACAATGTTTAGAGGTAGATGACTTATTGTTTTTATTGCCAAGTTGCGGTTCACACTAGCCTAAATTTCATGACTCTACCTAAGTAAAATGCAGATCCGGTACACATCTATACCAATATTATAAAGAGGAAAGATTTGATTGATTGTTTGCATTGAATAGGCTCTGAAACTACTGAACCGATTTGAAAAAATCTTTTACTTTTGGAAAACTACACCATCTCCGGATGTCATAGGCAATATTTTCAAAAAAATTAGGGATCATTACTAAAACTCCTATACCTACATTACGTGGAAGGCACAACATTCATAAAATCTGTCTTCTTTAGCAAATCATACCCGGGCAAAGCCGGGGTGGGCAGCTAGTTTGAAAATAAATGTAATCAGAGGTAGTGCAACCCGGCTGCGTTAGGACACAGCACCCCACTCGTCACCGCGACCGTGGCGACAGTGTGCGGGCTCCACGTCGCACGTTGTCGACAGTGTGCGCCGACGCAGCCGTCATGCGAGTCCCGTTGCTTTTGCTGCTCGTCGCGCTGGCGGCGGCTGCGCCTGACAGGTCCTCGCTGCAGACTGGCACCTCAGGTGACTATAGCTTTATTCTTCTTGTCTAAGCCCGTGGTTCACATTTTGCCTATCTTGCGATGGTAAGCGACGGTGAATCCAATGACGCACGCAGATTTATGAGATACCTATTCGCGCTGACCTTGAAAAGATTAGGATTAAATGTTTAAAATTTATTGAAAGACTTAGTTTTAGTAGTTTTTTGTTACTGGTAGTTTATTTTGCCTGATATGAGATAAAAATATATTATGCAGTACTTTGCCTTAGGATTAGACGAGATATACTTATTCGTACACATTATTGTGTTAAATAATCATCTCGTTAAATAAGTATAATATATATTATAAGTATTATTTATATTAGGAGTCCGTAATTACATGCACGATATAGAGATTTAAATGCCCTAACCTAAGGTTGTCGTATTTATTTTAGCCATGCAGTATTCTTAGCATGAATAACATAACAATACATGATAAATAGAATTATACTTTTGCTGTCTCTATTTGTTTCACACGTTTCTCTATAGTCACTCGCTAAACCGTCAATAGTAGGCATTATTTATAAGTGCTTTTTATTCACAACTGTTTTTATTAATATACTGCCTATGGCTGCGATTATTATATCATATTAGCGACCCGCTCCGGCTTTGCACTGGTGTATTAAGTATACATATAAACATTTCTCTTGAAACAGAAGTATTTTAAAAAACCGCATCAAAATCCGTTGCGTAATTTTAAAGATATAAGCAAACATAGGGACAGACAGAGCGGGAAGCGATTTTTTTATACTCGTACTATGGAGTTATAGTGATAGTGAAGAAGTACAATTTTTATTGAATGTCCGATTATTATTATAAATTAGTTTGCAGATGTCACAAAGTAGGTTCATCAAATGCGTAGTTACAAAGTGTCGCCACAATGTTCACATCTGTTAATTTATGAGCTTGAGTCAAGGACTGTGTTGACTAACATGCTCGTCCTGTTTAACAACTAAGAGTAGATAAGCAGCTAACAACTAAGAGTAGATCTTGACTGTGTATCCTGCGGTTCCACTCACGTTAGAAAGAGTTTTCAAGAGTAGTTTTTAAGTACTCTGCGAAACCCAATATGTAAAATTAGTAATATTAAGGTCTTTTGTCGGACATGAGTTGGGAGAATTAGTAATTGAGTCCTTAAGACCTCCTATGAACTGCTATACTAAAAAATAGAAATATGAAGATATGATAGGTAAATATGATATATTGATTTGTTAATCTTGTTGTTTACAATCGTGTGGTTGTGGGTTCGAATCCCAGTACCGTACCAATAAGTTCTTTGGATAAAACGGAATTTTAACAGCACTGGCTTTTCGGTGAAGGAAAACATCGTGAGGCAACCTGCATACGTCCGAAGAAGAAATTAGATGGCATATGTGAATCCACCAACAAGCACTGGGCCAGCGTGGTGGAAATAACCCAATCACCCTTCGCGGTTAGGCCTACGTCCTGCAGTTGATTATTAAAAAGGCTGATACAGCCTACATTTGTTAATTTTGTTGCTTTATTACACAATGCAGAGCATACACGCGTACAAATACAACAAATAGGTACCTACTGGTATAACAAGTGCATAGAATTATCACGTTGCCAACTAACCTCATACATACCACATAATCACTAATATGATAAGTACTAAATACATTTGAACATTGGTTTTGCATGTAATTTTAATCTCTAGTACATTCATCACATTTACTCTCATTATATCAAATCGGTTTAAATAATTAAGAGCCCGGGTGATCTGTAATTTTCCATACAGACGTATTACGCTGTTTTTTTCCTTGAAAATACTTATAGAGCTTCAATTCTTTGTCATAAAATTAAATTTAGCTGTTTAGACTACTCTGTCTTTTCTTTTTCTTGATAAATTAATTATCAGGCAAAATATGACCCTTCAAAATCACAAAAAAATTCACCATTATTACCGACGTCTTTAGAGACCTACCACAAGAGACTAAATAATATCTAACAAAATATAAAATGACAGAATCATGAACACATATTTTTTTTAAATTTTGACATAAAAAAATACTTGATTGAAATAGTTTTTGAAGAAGGAAACCGCGTAATACGAAACGTTGTCTCGCCAAGTTTTTTGTAGGTATAAATCGCTCTGAGCTGCAATTGTCCCTATCGCACGATGCGGGGGTAGGGTCGAGGTAAGGGAGGTTCAATCCTATACGTACACAAGCACTAGGGATGTAGTAATAGTCGATATTTTTGTCGATGCTCTAGTGATGTCCATCGATATCGATGTTTATTAAAAATATTAGTTATTTTTTCCAATCTTGTGATTTGACCGTTGCATGTTTGTTACTTATGAAGAAAAGATTTTATGTATGGAATATAGGCGTTTAGTTGCTGCAACATATTGCAGCGATTATACAGAATAACGTGTTGTATCCGCAGACATCTAAATGAGTTAGGCGCAGAATAACCAATTCGCATAATGCCCAAGTAATCCGAGAATGCTCAATTGTACGAAAGCATAATTCTATGAAGGCCCAATTCTCAAAATGGCAACATAATTTTGATGAATTATCTAAAAAAAATCACACATTTTGAATACATATAAGGGCTCACCCGTACCTAAAACAACCTCCTTTGGCGAGCTAAGTACATCATAACTTTTACCAAATAAATAAAATAAAATAAATGAAAATAAAAATAAAATAAATTATAATTCTGCGCCTAAAGCGAAATAATGGTTCTAATCAGGAAAATCACGTGCTCTCTAAAATCGTGTAATAACTGTACCTAACGTATAAATATTTAAATATTTAATTATCCTTAGTCCACCTACCTAAGCGAAAAACGTTCTATTAAATTATTCAAGTATCAAAGGCTCAACATTAAATAATTAAAAAACACATAATCAGTCACATTACAAACACAACAAAATAAATAAATCTAGATCTGATAAAATAAATAAGTTCTATGCTGCGCTTGACAGTATAGGTAGCGCCACACAAGTCGGCGGATGAGATGTTAGCCGCAGATGACACTTCGCCGTAATTCGCTTATTATTGCGCATGTGTGCACAATGCCGACGCCGCGTGGCGTAGTGGTAAGCACAGGCGTGCACGCGGGAGGCATGAGGTTGGCGGGCGGGTGTGCCTCGGCGTCTTGTCTCTCAAACTCAATTCATTTATTGCAACATATGAAATTTACATGCGGTTCTTAGTTAACATGTTTTGTATACATATGACCCTATAAGGGTATGACAATTTTATTATTTGTATTGGAACGATTTATTATTTCGTTTTCTAGATTATCGTTAAAAAAATTGTCTAATGTATTTCAATAATAGGATAAATTTTAATTGTTTTATGAAACAGTTTTCTCTTTCGATATCTTTTAAATTATTTGGCAATTTATTAAATATTTTTATAGCCATAGAATTTGGGCTAGAACTGTGCATGGTTCTCTCTGGCCCCTACGCATACCTATATTTTGCCTTTTGCACAGCATTTGCCTAACTTTTCATCCGCCGACTTGTGTGGCGCGGATTGTAGGTGAGATCCATTCGAGAAAACAGCCTCATCGGCTATCCGTCCATTGAACTATGTGCCTTGCCCTCTGTCATTTTAACTTGCCAATCCACTGAGTTTTGCTGAAAAGTTCAAATACTTAGAAGTGTTTCAATCAGTTTGTCTCTACTCTCTACCTATTTTGTGAATATTCTGTCCTGTATTTCTATGGTGTATGCCCTACCCACTGCTGCTTTATTTTGCTAATTGTTTTAACTATTTTTAAACGTAAGTATTTAAAGTAGAACCAAAGTATGACAAGCAGTTCTCCAAACAGTAAGCCTAGCATCTGATCTGTTTAATTGAATTCTCAATTCAATTAAACAGATGCGAGGCACACTTCGCTGTGATGCGCTAATTATTGTGCATATGTGCACCATGACAACGCCGCGTGGCCTAGTGGAGTTCACGGGCGCAGGGATCGCGCGGGAGGCATGAGTTTGGCTGTCGGGTGTGCCCCTTTCTGGCTCCCGCGCATACCTATATTTCGCCTTTTCCATCCGCCGACTTGTGTGGCGCGGATTATACGTGAGATTCATTCGAGAGAAAACAGCCCCATTGGCTATCCGTTCATTGAACTATGTGCCTTGCCCTCTGTCATTTTAACTTGCCAATCCACTGAGTTTGGAGAGAGCTGAAAAGTTCAATTAAAAGTGCTTTAAATGCTTTAATCACTTCATATCTACTACTACTTTGTAGATGTTTTATCCTGTATTACCTACTATGGTGTGTGTCCTACCCACTGCTGCTTTAATTTTCTAATTGTTTAATTTTTTTTAATGTGTTCAAAGTAGAACCAAGGTGTGACAAGCAGTTCTCTAAACAGTAAACCTTGCATCTGTTTTATTGAATCCTCTATTATTTTTTATATTATGGGACTAATAGCGGAATGAAAATATGGTAGGTACCATTTAAAAGGCAAGAAATTTTAGATGTACAGGTATACAGTAATATAACGAAACCCTATTACTAAGACTCCTCTGTCCGTCTGTCTGTTGGTCACTAGGCTGTACCTATCTCATGAACCGTAACAGCTAAACAGTTAAAATTTGCACAGATGATGTTTTTCTGTTTCCATTATAACAACAAATACTTACTAAAAATAGAATTAAATAAATATCGACTTCAACTGTGTACAAAATTCGCGCGGATCGCTGTAGCATTTTCACATTATTGTTGATTTATGAAAAATGGCTCAGCCGATTTCAATGAAATTTAAATGGGACCAACTTCGACGTATACCCTTTCCAATAAAAAAAAATATACGCGTCGAATTGCGTACCTCCTCCGTTTCATCGGTCAAAAAATAGAATAAAATAAATATTTATTCATACCATACAACAGATGTGAGTTTTTGCGCGATAATTATTAATAATCACAACAGGTAGACGCTTGAAATATTCTCAGAGTTTTAGTAATATAATATTTCAATTTAAAAGAACAATTGATTAAATTGAAATACACAATTGGCTACCATACGGTACGAACCCTTTCAAGCGCGAGTCCTTATTTATTGTCTGTAGAAGAACTATGTAAGATATTTCCATAAAAAATAATTAACTTAAAATTAGAAAGAAGTAATTTCAGTCAAGATACCTATATAATGTAAACTGCAACGCCTACAGAAATTAAATAGCCAAATTGCTACTTTTACTCCCTGCTTTGGGTTCAAGATCAATGTATATGATATGATGTTAGTTGGGTACATATTATGTTTTTGTCAAACAATAATAAAATAATTTGAAAGAAAATAAATAAAGCCTATAAAGAAAAATAACCTAAATCACAAATAATGTAGCTTCCTAATGGCAGAAAAATAAATAATCATTGGCAGGATTAGTTTTGTTTGCTTTCTGCCATACCTACTAGAAAACCAGACTATACGTAGGATACGCGTAAGATAGCTCTACGTACGGCCTAAATCAGGAACAAATTCTATGTTGCCAGGAAATTCAGAATGCTAGTGATATAACGTACGTGGCGCCACGACTCGCGCGCAGAGTTATCTTGTGCGCACTCTACGTAATATCATATTTTGCTACAATTCAAAATAAAGTATCGGTCAGCCACGCTGGTTCTTTGAGGCGCGGGCGGGGTGCGGCGACAGTTCGTGCGCAGTACGCACACAAATACAATTGCATCACACACACATTGAAGCTCCCTGGCTTGGGCGCATCGCGACAGCAATAGTTTAGTCCAAATACCTATTTCTCAATTTCTTCGTCACTAGGAGACGCTCTTAATATGCACTTTTACCAAAATTAAAAAGTTCCTGACACGTATATACAGTGCAGTGAAGTCATCACAGCTTATTTTACATTTATGGCGTCAATTTATTTTACAATCTTGGAATCTCGTACGCATTACGGCAAGCATTTGTAGTGCAAAGAACTCTACAAAGATCGATAAACCTACTTATTCCCATCATTATACCTATTTCCTACTCTTGTAATAGCACAGCTCCGTTACAGTGTAAGTTCCATGTACGAGTAACTAGTTATTTGCGACTATCAAATTACGTTTATGGAATTTACGGTAAATGCATGACGGTGTGGATGTTATCATATAATCTGGGTTTATTGTCACAGTTCGAAAAGTGGGTGAAAGCAATCTCCTAAATTGTGATAAAGATTTATGGGCTATTAAAATTATTGACGGGTGCGACAATTTTGACATGACTCGCGAAAGCTTAAATATTTGTGCCATTTAAATCGGTGTATTACTAATCTAGAAAAATGATTACAATATAGCTTTCAAAATATTAATAAATGCATTTTGCAATATGTATTTCCAAATATATTTGGTACAAAGCATCACGTGTGTCACTCCTGTATCAAAAGTCTCTGACACATTTACCGCTTCGCTGCGTTAAATAGCATTATTACAGTTAATTTTAAAACTTTAAAATTTTACAAACGATATACAGGGTTATTTCTAATCAATTAGCATCCTTTTAGGGGCTTATTCTGTACATCAAAACTAACAATTTTTGTTCTACAACTTTTGTCAAAACTCAAAAAAAAAAAACAGCTACTTATTCCATACATTTTGTCGCGGGTGAACGATAATGTTTCTATGGATTAACAATTTTTTTTTGAGTTTTGACAAAAGTCGTAGAACAAAAGTTGTTAGTTTTGATCCACAGAATAAGCCCCTTAAAGGATGCTAATTGAATAGAAATAACCCTGTATACACGAGTACATTAATTTCAGGTCTGCAAGAAATAAAATAATGACAAATTCAATAAATACTAACAGGGCTAAAGACTCGTCTTTAGACTCCTCTGGAGGAGTCTGGAGAATTCTGGAGTGGAAACCATGTACCTACCGGCAAGGTAGCGTAGGGCGCGTCTACCCACAAAGTGAACAGACGACCTCACCGCGGGAAGCATGGCAAAGGGACTAATTATCTTTCCACCATTATATCCCCTCGAAGAGGAAATAAAGTATCGATAGACAATGATAACTGACATTTATAATGGATAAAATGGATTTCGTGCAGGATTGTGCTGAATTCAAGTCGCTTCCAACCGATGCTTTTAGAGATCTATATATGTACCTACATCCATCCATTCACACACAAAAACAAAACAAAAATGTATAAAATATTAATCTTTCCAGATGTGGACAGCCAGCCGTTCGTAGAGGAAGTGGTTGTGGAGTCAGTGCTACAGATCAGGAGTCCGTCCGCGCGGCAGGCTCGGACCAACGCGCGGGTCAACCTGCAACATGGCACCAGGGTGTACGAGGAGAAGAACTTGAAAAACTAATTTAATTGATGAATTGCCGCATATACTGACGACTACTATATTCCACTATTTTTTATACCAATTAAATACGTTTTCTTGCGCTTAGACAGGTGGACATTGAGATCCTAAATACAGGACAACCTAGTTAGGAGTTAGTGCTCAGACTTGTCTTGTATATCGCAAAAAAATATCACTTATACATTTATATAACTACCGTAATTTGATTCCTTGTTTTACATTGTAGGGGTTCAAAGATATAATATATTAACTTTCATTGAGTGACAAACGTACAACGTATGACTCTAATGAGCCATAAGTATGTGCGGTTGTCAGGAAGCTAAATATAGTTTGTGTATTTATTTAAAAGATGCAACATTGGAATTTAAACTCTAAGATCATGTTATTTTTTTTGGATATGTATTTGGCAATATTACTTTGAAAATGTTACTAAATTTTAATTTATAATTAATAGGTATGCTTGTATGTAAACATGTTTTATAGTAAATAAATTACCACAAATATTTAAACATGCTTTAAGCACTGTTTAACCGTACAATTTGGACTGTTAAACAGTGTCTAAAACGCACGTAAAACTTTTGTGGTAAGACGGTAGATGTCTAATACGCTATAGTTAGTAAATAGCTAATTAATTACTGAGATAGTAATTGTAAATTAAAATAATTTTCGGGACGTTCACCGACTAGGTGGACTGACTGACACTGCAAAAACGCCTTAAAAGCAAGTCGCTTCCAACCAGGTCTGTTTGAAATAATTCGGGGAGGCCTATGCCCAGCAGCGGAGGCATGACCGTTTGACGTTGTTTTAGCGGTGGTTGGTTTAAATTTTGCCATAATGGATCGAGTATTGAAGGAGTAGGTAAAAGGCAACCGGAAGAAACTTAGTTTAAAAGAGCTAAAAATATATTTTTGATTCATTCATTTTGATGGCTAAAACATACTCTAGGAGGTGTTAGCTTCTCTACTTTAGAGATTTTATAGCATTTCTAAATATCAAATGAAAATATAAAAATCACATAGAAAAAAAGTTACATTTTATACGCGTAGAATAGAGACAGAAGTATTTTTTAAAACAAGTATGTATTGTATAGTACACGACAAATATTTAAAAAGATTTTTTTCTGTGTACCTATACTTACATTAATTTTGTGAAAGTACTCATAGGTTACTAACTACATAACTGTAATTATTTCAAATAAAATTTATGTTATATAATCACAATAAATTGTACAATTTTAGACTAAGCTTTTTAATTTTAAACCAATATAGCAGGACATTAACTTATGTATAAAGTTTTGACCTGTGTCGTATCATTAACATAATTATAAAACTTTATTGTAACAATTTAAAAGAAAAAAAAACAATTTACACCTGTTGTACGAAGACTTATTGCCTTAAGTGATTTCTTCCAGGTTAATTTTGTATATTAGGCATTTGACGAAAAACAGGAATGCGATCGGGGATGCATATAATGAAATAAAATATATGACTATTTCTTTATTTGTACAAGATTCGCGTACCAATTTTTCCTGCTGAACTCAAAAACAGATGTAAATTTATAATATGACTCAATTTAATATTTACCCAACATGAACAATATAACATTATTCTCGTGATACAGCGCACCACTTAAACAAATATCCCTACTCAAAGATGTGTAAGTAAATTAATGTTGGGTATTAAACAATGTACTTACGATATAATTCAGTTTCATTTCTTTTTTAACCGACTTCCAAAAAGGAGGAGGTTCGTCTGTATGTATTTTTATTGTGTATGTTCATCGACAATTGCGCCAATTATGAACCGAATCGAAAAAATCTTTTTTAATTCGAAAGAATATACTTCCGAGGTGGTCCCATTTAAATATTTACAGAAATCGGCTGAGCCGTTTTTGAAAAAACAAACAATAATGTAAGCAATTCGAGCGAAATATCCGAATTTTGTACAAGATTCACATCGATAATTTCGCTAATTGTGAACCGAATCGAAAAATTATTTTTAGTTCGAAAGGGTATACATTCGAGATGGTTCCATTTGAGTTTTACAGAAATCGGCTGAGCCGTTTTTGAAAAATCAACAAGAATGTTAACAATTCTAGTGAAACATTTGAATTTTGTACACGATGGAAGACGGTTTTACCATTTTTTGCGAAAAATAATAATTATGTAAATACTTGTAAACTAACTAAATGTAATTAGAATTTATTTAAAGTGGCAAATAAACTGACAGATCTTCTGATGGTAAGAGCTAGTAATGTACATGGGTCGACGATATCATGAGTATCGCGGGCAGAACTTGGACACGATTAGCACAGGAGTTCACAGGACCGAAACTAACGGTACCGTAAGAGAGAGAGGCCTAAACCCAGCAGTGGGATACCTAGAGATAGCTGCGGATGATGAAGATGGATGTCTTTCTTCTTTTTCTTCTATAAGTTCTTGAGTGGAGACCACGTACCGGCAAACGCAGCGTAGGATCGCAGGATTACTATGGATGCAAGCCGCTTCAACGGGTCTTATTGGAGATCCATAGCCTATGTCCATCAGTGGACGTCATATGGCTCATGGATAGATGTAACGTCTTTACTAATAAATATTTGTTATTCTGGAATTGCATGCATATTGCATAATCTCGTACAAAAGACATCAACGAGATTCAGTTACAATTTAAGATTGTTATATTTTAATGAACACTAGTTGTGTTAGATATTTACTTATCTATTTGAATAAATTAAAGGTATTTTAACCCATTTCTGTCTTACGAGACCATGTTCACAGGTAATTTTATCACACAAGTACCAATTACAAAGTATGATATATGTGAGAACGCCTTATGTCATACAAAAGACATCAACGCGATTCTGCATCCGAGGGTAATGCTCTGATTTAAATCGAAATAAAATATATTTTTAAAGGTTTACGTTTGATTATAATCTGTCTGGTATCTCGTATCTCTTTCACTCAGCTATAATATCTCCAGTCTTTTCTTAAGCTTCCTAAGAAAGAGTGTAGGTAGATGTGTAGGTACATTTTATGTACCTATCTGTGTGAGTGTGTGTGTTCTAACATTCTAGAAGGCTTCAAGCATCCTACTCAGAGTTACTTTGGAGTAGTTACTAAATAGATAGATGAACTTTTTATTTATAACCACATTTAAAGCTAATAAATTAGTTGGTCAGTCTTTCGTCATTTTAACCGACTTCCAAAAAGGAGGAGGTTGCATGTTCGTCTGCATTCGTTCGTCGTTTTTTTTTGTGTATGTTCATCGAATTTCGCCAATTGTGAACCGAATCAAAAAGTTATTTTTTAGTTTGAAAGGGTATTCTCACGAGGTGGTCCCATTAAAATTTTACAGAAATCGGCTAAGCCGTTTTTGAGAAAATCAACCAACAGCAATTCGAGCGAAATTTCCGAATTTTGTACACGATGAACATCGATAATTTCATCAATAATTGTGAACCGAATCGAAAAATTATTTTTTAGTTAGAAATGTAATATTCTCGAAATAGTTCCTTTTAAATTTTATTGATATCGGCTATGCCGTTTTTGAAAGATCAACAATAATGCAAACAATTCTAGCGAAATATTCGAAGTTTGTACACGATCGATGGAAGGCGTTTTGCCATTTTTTGCGAAAAATTATTACAAACAAAGAAAGACGGACAAACAACTAAGTAACTCTGCATAGTGCGTTTATTGCAAAATAAATAGAAGTGGATAAATTAGAGAAACCTTGTCCTGGCCGTACAGCCTGCAAGATTTATCATCATAATCAATGCAAAAAATACTCGCTGTAAAATCCCACAGAATTTCATCTAATAAATTATTGCAATATTTATTTTTATATTAAGATCTTCATTAGTTTTGATTCACATTTTTTCGAATTATTTTAATTTCTATTTGATAACATTGCAAACTTTAGTAGGAACTTGTATAAAAACGAAATAGCTATAGCTATTATTTATAGGTGCTTAGGTTCATTGTTTAAATATTTAGCGACTTACAAAGTAGGTCGAAATCCTAATAAATACTGCCTGTCTCCATGCCACTTACTTGACAAATTTATATTACAATCTCTCGAAAGGCAGACAGTAGATGCCACAACGCCTGAACATAAATTGATGCAACGTTTTCATAGAATGTTATGAAAAATTACACATCGGTAGGGACCTTGTAGGGACTGAAACTGAAAATAAATAATAAGAATTTTAAGTGTAGATATTAACCATTAATTATATTTATAAATAGTATGTATATTGCTACAATAGAATAACCTAATCTGCAAAAACTTCTTAAAAACATGAATGAATTTTTGACATAAAAAACATGTGTATTTTAAAAACGCTATTGTCTAGTCTTTAGTAGATAAGCGATATAAACCTCCTTACTTTATCGTTTTCCTTTATCGTTTTCCCGCCAAGTTTAGACCTTATTACTTATTGAAGAAGCTTTATGATCATAAAAAATCTGCCAAGAACGAGTCGAACTCGTGCATGACGGTTTCCGTACTGTATGGGAGCTCCCCTTAAAAAAATATTTTATTTTAATTTTATTATTTATTATTAAAGTAGGCATGCAGCTAAATATTTTGTGAATATTTCAAGCATCTACCTGTTACCATTATTGAAATCGAGCAAAAAACGGCAAAAAATTTAGATTTTTTGTATGGGAGCCCCCTTAAATAAAATAAATAAATAAATAAATATTTGGGGACATCTTACACACGGCCTCTGACCCCAAACTAAGCAAAGCTTGTGATATGGCTGCCAGAGACTGATATACTACATATACTTATTTTTAAATACATACTTATATAGATAGTAACTAAATAACACCCAGACACAGAGCAAACACTTATGTTCATCACATAAATATTTGCCCTGGGTGGGGATCGAACCCACGCCTCTTAGATCCTGTAGTTAGGGTCACTAACCACTGAGCCACCGAGGCTGTCAGAAATTATTATTCTATTTTTAGTATTTGTTGTTATAGCGGCAACAGAAATACATCACCTGTGAAAATTTCAGTTTTCTAGCTACAGCGGTTCATGAGTTACAGCCTGGAGACGGACAGCGGAGTCTTAGTAATAGGGCTCCCGTCTATACCCTTTGGGTACGGAACCCTAAAAACGGCAAAAAACTGACAAAATGTATGCTTTTATAGTTATTTGAAAATGTTAGCGCTGTTCGGGCTTAATCCGAGTAGGTAATGGTATTCATAGACGGCAACGCCTGCGCACATGCCGATGCGCACGCGCTACGAATAATGTACTGCGTGCCGGCGGCGGCCTGCCCGCATACAGGGAGGATACTAAATATAAATCAAAAATTTTAGCTCAATAGGTTGAAGATTCATTTATAATTTAAGAGCTTGGCTCTTGTCGGTGGAGCAACTTCCACTTCTGCCCGGGTAGCACGGCAAGGGGAGAAAACCATTTTATCCACTCTTAATGTCAGCCCGGGTAGCACGGCAAGGGGAGAAAACAATTTTATCCACTCTTAATGTCAGATGTCATTGTCAATCCATACTTTATTTCATCTTGGAGGGGAGATAACGGTGGAAAGACTATTGGACCCTTTGCCATGCTTCCCGTGCAGATGTCATTGTAAATCCATACTATATTTCCTCCTCGAGGGGATGTAATGGTGGAAAGACTATTAGTCCCTTTGCCATGCTTCCCGTGCTGGCGGTCCTCGGTCAGTGTTTTCCCTCCCTGTACGACATGACATCAACCTTCTCCTTAATTTGGTCTACAAATGCCTTCCGTGGTCTTCCCCTCCCTCTCTTTCCTTCAACCTTTTCTTCTATTATGGTTTCATAAGATTGTCATGTCGTACAAGGTGGCCAAACATCTTTCCTCTTCTTTCGGTTGAAGATATCTGCTTCAAAATTGAGTAGCAAGATTCCAAAATTTCAAATAAAAGCTTTAAAAAAAATTAAATATTAAAAACAATGTCAATATACCCCAGCGGATTGGTTGAATATGCAGAATGCAAGGCACGGAGTTGAAAAAGTGGAGTCAAAAAATTCTCTAGTAGAGACCATGTACCGGCAAACGTAGCGTAGGACGTCAGCATACAAAGTGGCCGGATGACCTCATCAAGACCGCATGATTGCGTTGCAAGCCTCTGCCAACTGATCTCATTGGAGATCTATAGGGAAAGCTTAGGACTAGCCGTGGATATCCTATGGTGGAAACGACGATGACGAGAAAATAATAAAGTTGTAGTAGTCTTGTGGGAACTGGCCTTGCAAGCGCCAGGTTTGAGTTCAAACCTGGACCCGTACCAAAAAGTTCTTTGGGATGTATGTACGGAATTACACACCATTGAATTTTCGGTGAAAGACCATATCGTGAGGTGGTCTGTACACCTTGGTAGAAAAATTTCTATAACGTATGGGAATACATCAACCCGCACTGGGCTTACGTGGCCCAACTGTTTTTTGTGGGTATGCCTATGTATAGTTGTAGACTATTAAAAGGCAAGTTCAGTGAGAAACGTCTGATTGAAGACTACAACACCTACTACACTTTGCCTAGCTCTGCTCAGTTGACAGCTCCACGTTTAGGGTTAACGCTATATAAGATGGTATAACAAACTCTCTACAGCACTAAATCAATTCCTTAATTTAATCACCGTAAAAATACTCAAAAAAAATTATTCTCATATTGAATCAGCTGAATGATATGTGCGAATCAGCCTGTATAAACAAATGAGCCGAATAATGGTATATTTGAATACAATCCGGCGGCTGCTGAGAGGATCCCTCCACCGTTAGCGAGCAAGCACACGCACCACTAAGGCACATACACACTGACACACACTCAAGACGGGAGCCAACACCTTAAATCTCCAAAGCGAATCAATCAATCAATCAATATATTTATTCATATAAAACGAACAAGTAGGTACATTGATTTGCTAGATACATTAACATTGAAACATACCTATTCGTAATACAACCATTACTTAAAACATAAAAGTAGGTCTATTCGTTTTAATTTCTGCTTGCTGCTGCGAATATATCTTAGCTAGCCAAGAGTGCGGGCAACTTAGCGCATAATAAGGGACACACACTTGTTTTTGTCTATCAATATTAAAATAATACTACGATGCTACCAGTTAGTAAGTACTAATCATGCTTCAAACACCTCAAATTTGTTTGATAAAGCCACATTTGAAAGCAAACGAAGTCATTCGAAGCTGTGAAACTGTCCAGTAACTATCAGAGTTATTTTTGCACTGTACTTACGCTGGCAGCGCATCATCGCACTAAAATCCTATATACCATGGTACAGTGAATGATCTAGACACGCGGCAGCGTGTCCAGCCAAAGTGTACAAAGAAAACTGGCGACGCAGCGGCCGTGTGTAATATTACACGAACCACTTGGAGCTACTTTTGACCCCCCTCAAAACTCAAAAACTATTTAGCCTACATACATGAAATTTGGCACATTTACTAAAGTCTTTTAGCTTATCAAGAATCCAAAATTTCATAAATTTTGCTCAGTCAGTTATTGATATATTAACGTTTAATAACTCGTTTTTCATTGACTGATTCACTCACTGACTCACTCACTGACTTATAGATCAAAAACCTAACCCACTTCCAGATGACCTAGAATCTTGATATTTGGCACCAAGGTAGACTATCGGGCATAAAAAAAGGAAAACACGTCCACGTACAGACAAATGCTTATTTGCACTGTACTTATTCTTAAACTAGCCAAGTCAAATCACGAGCTTGAATTACATAAGTAAATCCTTTTAGAATGTTGTAGGTATGATCTTGTAGCTTAAACTTTAGGATTTTCTACAGAACACTTGGCCCCCGTGTTAGATCTCAATTCTTTTGGTGGCGACACTTTGGCTCCCATTTCACATTTATGTTTTTGATGAGATATAATATGAAAACAGAATGCAGCATTACCTACTCGGTGGCGTTGGGTAGGGGTAGGTGAAGGGGTAGGGCCGGTAGGGCAGACGCGTGTGAAGGTGGGGGTAAACAGAACTGATGCCTTGCCCTAATGTTTTTCAACACGTCAATTTTCCCCGAAAAAGGTCGACAGATGAGTTTATCGTAGGTACAGTATCGCGCTGGATGCAAACCGCCTTCAACCGGTCTTAGTGGAAGCTTATGTCCAGCAGTGGGCGTCACATGGCTGAACCGAATGAACGATATGAAATCAATAAATCCTTAGAGCATTAGTAAACACGACTTTACCCATGTATCCACAGGAGCCGATGTTATAGCTTCTAAGAAGCTGCTAACAGACCATTCCCATGCGTGGGCCGCCGCATGATTTGTGGCTATGGCTAATTCTTCGCCATTTACATTTTTAAACTTTTTTGGCGAAAGGCGGATCTTCAGAACTGATCGGTGTTTGTGTTTTTACCGCTAAAGTATACTGTAAAAATAATTATACCTGTATAGTACAATACCTATAAAATTATATAAATTCTTTATACAATACTACGTAAAATTTACACTTTAAAAACCAGAATAATATAATAAAATGAATCGCATTTTAGTATATCTACGTCATTGAAATGTTTTGTCCTGGTCGTCGTTTTAGTCATAGGACGTCCACTGCTGAACATAGGACTCCCCTGTATCCAATAAGACCGGTTGGAAGTGGCTATATTATATCATTTCGGCATCGTTATATTAATTCTATCTAATTATAGTACAAATAGGAAATGGAAAAATTGAGATTAATAGGGTGTAAATTATGTAAGAATATGTACAATTATATTATACAGATAATATCCAAATGACTTCTTTCCGGTAAATTGATGTTACTATTATATACTCTTCATTCGGTACCTATTATTTAGTCATCTGTATTGCTCGTACTAGTACTATATTTAGAAAGATAAAACTTTTCATTGAGAACACATTCTATGTTAAAGCCGCGGTAGTCTAGTGCCTATCGTGTGTCCAAATCCCGTTCCTATAAGTTCTCTGAAACATATGTACGAAATTAAACACCACTGGCTTTTTGATGAACATCGTGAGGCAACCTGCATACGTCCATAGAAGACATTCAATGGCATATGTAAATTCACCTACCCACTCTGGGCCAGCTTGGAGGATATGGCCCTTCGTGAGTAGGCCTATGTTAGAACTTTTAAAAAGGCCGGTACAGTACTGTACCTGTGGTACCGCATAGTTAATTTATTAGCGAATGCCAAGGAGGTGACCAGAAATAAAATTATTGTAATTCTAATCAATTCAGCAAAAAAATAACAAATAGTCAAGCAATTATCACTTATCAAAAGGTACGGGCAAAAAATCACGTCGATGCTTATCTCCCTTAGCAATCACGCAAGTCACGTAGCTCTTGTATCCAATCACTTCTTCAAACTACGAACAAAATTGGTTAACAACTAAATTAATTCCAAAATTCTGCGCAGCAAATCAGATGCTTAAAAACGAGGTGGACACATGTGCAAAAACAAAAGTCTCATTTGTAATCAGCCAACATAATTATCCGAAATTATTTTAAGGTTTGCACTTTAAAAACAATTAAGATGCACGTGCGTTTTTTTATTCATTCCTAAAAATCCTATGAAAAAAATAATGAAATATTCATTAATTTGGTGTTCCGTACACCCATTGTCTTAGCCAGAATTTATTGCTTGGATCCGACAAAGCCTCCGTCCACAGACCAGCTCCAAGGATTTATATTCCGAAGCTATTATTTGCAGCTGTTTTTACCGAATTTATACCAACTATAAAAAATGTCCGCAACGCATCTAGAATCTATAATACAGAAATAATATCAATGACGCAATAAATTACAAATGGCAGAGCGTTGAGGGCGAATTGCTTCCTCAGTTTGGGCTTGGGATAAAATTGGAGTAGAACGTAAAGTAAAAACCAATGTTCTTGGATAGCCTTATGATTAATCGATGATATAATCGCGTTTGGCTACAATACCAATGTGTCACTTGTGACAATGGACGTTGACGTCACTTGGGTATCAGTAAAGGACTGTTTGCTAATTTATTGAGATTTCAAAAAGCATACACCAAATAGACTGCATCTACACACACTCAGGAGCATCATATCATAGCGAAGAATGACGTCACGAGAATGACCCGCTCAGCGGTACTGCTCCTGGTACTTCTACCCACTACACACATTATTCAAAATTGTTTACAGTGGTATACACAACATGTAGCACGTAATTCATAATTGGTTATGGGCGTAGTTTTTGATTTACTCGTACCTAGTAGGTATTATTGAATTTTTTTTCTTGGTCTTCGGTCTTTGAATTTTTTAATTTGAGTTAATTTATGGACCTACCCACTTGTATTTTTCGTATAAAATAATTATGTCATGTTAGTAAATTTCCTAATCTAAAATGAAGCATTAAGTAAGTATTACCTTCCCTTCTGGCAAGGTGCCTGGATCCTACGACACAGGTCACCCTAGTGTGGGATCCAGTGCACTTTGAATGTTGATTTAAGTTTGTATACCTATTGTAAAGGAATTTTGTTTTATATTATCATAAGGAAGAGCCTAGATCTCACGACACAGGTCGTCCTAGAGTGGGATCTAGTGTACTACTTTTTTTGTGGTAACTTTTAAGAACAATAAACGTTTTATTTATTTATTTATTCTACCAAAATTACTATGCTTATACAGAGTGTATTGTTCGTTGTACTTCTAATTATGCTGCTACCAACCAGCATAGATTTAAAAGAAATTTGCCATTAATCACCAAACCATAACACACGGCACAGAAGCGCTTATATTAACATCGGTGTTGGACGCCCCATTAATAATGCATTTATAGTACGGTTGAGGATAAAATACAACATTCATGGCGGGCGCCGATCTACATCGACAAATCAAATTCGATCGTAGCCATCGGTCGCGGTCTAGCCACGTAGGATGCTAATGTCCACAACTGGGTACAAAGAACAGGAAAATGCCCCATCTGTCGACTGACGTCAAGATTTACGCACGACGTGCATTCAATGGACCGGACAGGCCCTCAACGCCACAATTAGACAATGAAAGAGCGGCAACTGATACATATAGGTACTTACTTGTCATTTGGTCAAACGTGTTGATTAATTTGAATACAGTAACAATCAATATTCAACTTTTAGCCATTTTTGAAGCATTTGCCAAGGATGCATTGTTTGTTAAATTAGGTGGTCTAAATTTACTGGTAATGTTATCGTCCAATCTGCTCCACTGTTCACGTTTGACATAACCTACAAAGCCGTCATTCAAATGAGCAGTTTCTCTGAACCGATCGGATCTACAAAATATTAGCCTACAAGAAGAATAGGCAACGTTTTTCGTGTAAGCACCTGCCGAATTCACGAATGCAAATTTGAAAGCGTGATGAGAATGTGCCTGCAGCGTACATGATGGATGACAGCTATGAGAGGTACAAGTATACATCCAAAACGAGTCGCTTTAAAGGATTACCGACATTGGTAGTAAATTTGAGCTCGAGACACGGAGAAAGGTTTATAACAGATATAAAGAACTTTGAGAAACTGCATTTGAATTTTATTAGCTGGTCTTTGATCAATGCAGCTGATTAATTTAGTAAAACCCAAGGAAAATAATAGAAAAATTGAAATTGGCATAGACATTAGCATAATTAATTAAAATTCATTAATGCAAGTGAAACAAGACAAAGCTCCCGGACAACTATGTCCCGCGACGATCTTGAGGAGCTTTAGTAATTCGTCTCATATATTAATGATGTTATAGTTCCACAATGAGCAAAGGGGCGAAGGGACGTCTGGTCCGACCTCGAGAGCAGGTTAATGAATATTATATGCATAATTGGGTGCTGTGTATGCACTTTTAACGTTTGTCAGATATCAATCGAAGATATATCAGCGAGCTACACAATCCATTGTTTTGCGTCCTTTCCATATTTACTAACAAAAGTAGACATATTTACTGAGGTACTTGGATTATCGTCATAAATTAATTTTGCTGTGAGACCAACCCCATGTACTCGTAGCTGTCCTATAAAATGTACCTATCATTGATTTTAATGTGATAGTCTTAGCGATTTCAGGGTTTATTCCATAATAAAAGTGGTTCACAAGGCTGGGTTTATGTATGTTTACTTATACAAATGTAACAAGAAAACAGCTTGTATGTAAAGTATTTATGATGATTTTTACGATGCGAACGTAGATGCATAGATGGTTTATGTGAAAAAAAGGCATGAAGTAACTGATATCAAAATCTATTGTACTCAAATAACTTGTGTCACTGGTTTCAAAGAACGGTGCTATTTTTGGAAGGTCAGTGATAAAAATCAGGAGATCTCCCGGTGTGCGCGATCTCATATTCAGGCCGTTGTCTGAAATTCGGCAAAACGGGTCTCAGGCCTTCGCGGAACACTTTGTTACGCAAATGATTTAGGGAACACAGGATTATGCGGGAACCCGCCTTTTATCGCGCATTTTATAGCATTTAAATGATAGTCGTATATCTTAACAAATGCCGCGCACGGGACGTGTTAAACTTAATATGAAGCACTTGGAACATCCGGCTTTAGTTTTTAACGTCATTCCAAAAAGGAGGAGGTTCTATGTTCGTCTTTATGTATTTTTTTGTATATGTTCATCTATAATTTCGCCAATTGTAAACCGAATCGAAAAATTATTTCTTAGTTCGAAAGGGTATACTCCCGAGGTGGTCCCATTTCAATTTTACAGAAATCGGCTGAGCGGTTTTTGATAAATCAACAATAATGCTAACAATTCGAGCGAAATATTCGAATTTTGTACACGATGGAAGGTGGTTTTATCATTTTTTGCGAAAAATAATTATTGATTCTTGAGTGAAAGAATTGTGTTTTTGTTATAGGACTATGTCTAGATTCCTCTACTTTCAATACGGTTTTGTGAAATTTGACCTACCTAGATGCTAGTATCAGTATCAGAACAGAATAATGGTAGTAGTTTTAGATGACCTTGTAGATATTTTGAAAGGTATTTTTTGTCAAAAAATCCCTTGCTTGCTATGACGGTAGATTGGGAAGTCGGAGTAGTTCTGGATAGGTCACATCTATAGGCATGAGTCGTGGTGGTGTAGGTCACTCGCCTCACAATCTGGTTCAAATCTCTTCAGAACTTGTGTACGGAATTTCACACCACTGACTTGTCGTAGAATGAAAACATCGTGAGGCAACCTGCGTACCTCCACAGAAGAAGTTTGATGGTGTACCTATGTGAATCCACCAACCCGCACTGGGCAAGCTTGGTGGATATGGCCCAATCACCCTTCGTGGCCGTCTAGCAGTCCAGCAGTAGACTATTAAGAAGGCTGGTACAGTACAGTAGGTACATCTAGAATGGAGGCTACGTACCATATGTATGTACAAGCATTGCTTTGGATGTCTGCCCACTAGGTGGAAAGGAAATCTGATCAATACTACTAAATCACACTAGATTTAAGACACCTAAGGACTTTCAAACAGTAGACCAGTAATATGATGATGATGATAATGATGCTAGCTGATGAGTACAATGAAATATCTTCAACAGTAGCTATTTCTGTGCAAAACGGGGATATTGGCAAAAAATGACATTATGCCCTGCAGCGAATGGAACGAAGCTGCTACCCATAAGATTACAATATACCCAACAAATTTGCAAATTTCTTAGTACACCTAATATCTTCGACTGTAACTATTATAATATATATCTGTAACCAATGACCTAGTAGGTATACCTAGCGTTAGTACAAAAGGCCTAAGTAAGCCATGCACAAACTAGCGCTATTTTAGAGATAATAATGCACGCCATGTCCGAAATCCATCAATAACCATACGGAGCTCCTCCAGTTAACAGTTCAGGCACGTGGAACATTTGAGCACACTGGTAGCCGCGCGATATCATCTCCTGTCGGTGTCCATTTGGCCGATACCATCTGTCGCCCACGGCTTATCGCCCAGCTAAACGGCTATAATAGGTGAATACATGCCCGCTTGGGCGTACACTGCGACACCGACTTTACTAATAACATCAGAGCTCGTAAACAATAGCTAAATAAACAATTCAAGAGAAGATACTGAGAAACGATGACATTGTCAAAATTGCAGGAATTTAAGTTATCGTGAACCTGGATAAGATTGATGAATGGCCAAAACAAATAGCGCTGTCAAAATTTCATTTCATTCTTGACAGTGCTATTTATTTTGGTCACTCATCAATCTCATCCAGGTTCACGATAACTGCAATTCCTGCAATTTTGACAATATCATCGTTTGTTATTATCCTTTGCTGGCCATTCATTGCTGGCTCCCCACTGCTGGCTATAAATTCCCAGGTGGTACACTGGGAATAGCTATTCAGTATTGGAAATGAGATGACTCTAATGCAATAAAGACAATAAACTCTTAATGCTCTAATCGAAATCTCTCCGATTTAAAAGAACCGATTGATGTCGAATTATATTTCTTTTTATTCTAGACAGGTTAGCGTTTGACCGTATCCTGCTTAATTTTACAACATAGAAATGCGGTCTACAGCGTAGCACGCTTACATAGAAGTTACATTTTTACTTTTGACTTGAAATCTCTCAGGTTATTATAGATTGGGATATAGAAATTATGTCACTGAGTCAAAAATATCAAAACGGTTACAGTGTTTCAACTGTAAAAAACGACAATTGCACTCTGGAATTGCCGGCAGAAGTGAAAACCCGTCATACTAATTTTCAACATTCAGCTTACGTCCTGACGCGAGTTTAAAATTTTTTACCCATCCCAAAAAATGCACAACGCTCCTAAAGAAGTTTTGACTTCAAAAACTTTTTTCTACATTTTTTTTACGTCTTATAGGTGTAATCTGTGTCTCAGTGTATGAGGGCCTCGTGAATTTATGCCGGAAATTTATGCTGATGTCACATTAGTATGGCCATCAGGGCGCGTGATTCATGCACGTAAGACTAACGACTTTTGGACACCTGTATCTGACTGTTACGCTGAACTGTCTAAATTTTGAGTTTAGGGTATGAATATGAATTGATCTGAAGAGTTAGCTTTGAATAGCATGACTGGAATGGATTTCAAAGACATCTCAAGACAAAAATAATAGATCTTGGTTTAAGTAATAAGGTCTTTTCAGAATTCAATGATGAGAATTATGTGTCTCTGATAGTAATTCTTTGTGAGTGGCAAAGACATTTCCCATACACCCCGTTATTCAATTTTTATGAACAAAATGATACAGATCTATGACCTCCGTTTTAAATTACATCAATCTTAGATCAGTGGTCTATTTTACTAAAAAAAAACGGGCACTTCTCTGCGGGTTTCACAAAAGAATCTTACCATGCACTACAAAATCAGCCCAATATGGAGATGAAATGTTTTTAAATTTTATAGTGCATCCCACATCAGGTTTATCTCAAGAGTTATTTTTATGATAAACATTTCGAAAATTCGTCGCGGATGCAGGACTTGAACCTTGCGTCTTCGGGTCCAAAGATTGAAATATTGATGAAATGATTATCATAAAAATAACTTTTCAATATGGAGATGGCTTTTGTTTGATATATTTCATTGATAGATAATTAAATAAGAAAAAATAAAGACTAAGATATACACTTCATCACTCTGATAATCTTGTGAATATTCTGAAAATCTCTAGAATTTCGTCTTAATTATTTGTTAGAAAACATTATGATACTAATACCTATTTTGACAGTTACATAGTGTATGGCATATTTTTGCAAAAGAAAATAAGATAATTGCGTCCACAAACAAGGCTTAAACGTAGGCTTATTAAAATTGTAAATTCCGAATCGCATCTATCGTTTTCCCATAAATGCAACGACTGCAAAACAATCTGCACCTGGTCAAAGTAATAAAATTTATATTTTCCTACTACGACCATATTCTCGTACATTCCTGGAAGCAGTTAAGCATCAGGACTATCCTGGGGTGTTATAAATCGTCATGAATGAACTGCTTGCCATGCCACGTAGCGCGACACGCTCGCCCTTCGTAATGTGCGTGCGCACGTTGGAATTATTCCCTTATTTATAGCACTTTGTGTTCAAAATTCACACGATTATACCAGCATTGGTTCGTAAATAGACGATCGACAGGATACCAGTCGAGGAAAATTAAATGCATAATGACAGTATTGACTAAGTCACGCGTAGACTTGAAAAAATATTTCTTACAAATTTGAGTAAGTAGATAAGCGTGTTATAATCGAGTCTGCATCTTTGGTTATCATCAGATAAAATATGATCAACGAGAACCTACATTATATCGTAGTACTTAGAACATTTAAAGAAAATTCTGTTTTCTTTTTAAACTTCACCGCTATCTTAAATGAGTCAGGTCCAAATTCAAGTGCAAGCAAATGCAAAACACCAAAACACCAAGTTCAACGGTTCACCTACCTATTAGAGCGGTACGTGCAGAGCATTCAGCAGATCTCCTCAGCATGTCCAGTTCCCTATAACGGTTGGAGCACTCTGCCGAACAGTGTAAAATGACGGCGGCGCGGCTGCAGCGGCGCCGTGCTTCGCATCCCAATGAGTCCAGCCAGACTGGACTATATAACGCGATGGCTCTCTGAACTCAACACAAACTTGGCAGCAGTAACCCGCACCACACTCCTCCAAAGTATCCCAAATCGAGTAAAAATGAAGTTCGTATTTTCGCTGGTGATCTTGAGCTGTGCCCTTTGGGAGTCCATGGGATATCCCTACTACCCCGCTTATGGAAACGTCGACTCTGGTGAGCATATACCTAAATAACCTTGACCCTTTTGCCAGTCCTGATATAAAATTAATTGCCAAATATTTCCAGGTTTTGCCAACTCTGTCTTCGGACTTTTCCACAACATCTGACACCAACGCATAAAGTTTTTATTGTAGTATTTTTGTTGTCCCCAGTATCGTATGGATCAGTCGACAGTGCTCGCGGTGGGGTGGCGCTAAGCCGCTACTACAACCCTTACTACAACCCTCGCGCGGCTGGCGCCGGCATGGCTGCCTTCATGTTCCGTCAGCCGGAGGAGCAGGTTCCTCAGTCCGGCCAGTACTACATGCCCGACCGCCGTCGCCAGACCAACATCGAGTACGCCCCTCCCCAACAAAACGAAGTCTTCTACCCGCAGCAGCCTGAACAACAGCCTGAAGCCCCCGTTGCCGTCGCCTTCCCCACCGAGCCGACAGAACTCGTCGAGCCTACAGAGAAGGCTGAGCTCATCCCCACCACAGCTAAAGCCGTTGTGCCAGAAATTGCTGAACCTGAGGTCCCTGAAATCGAGGAGGTTGAAGAACCTGTGCAGAAGCCTAAGAAGGCTGTCGTTTCCAGGAAGAAGCAAGTCAAAAGGCCTGTGGATGACGATGATGAGGATGATTATGCTCCCAAGATGCCCACTGGTGCTTTCTTCCCGATGTTCTTCGGCTGGGGCGGTCGGTCAGGCTCGGGCGGCCCGGGAGGCCCCACCGCCATCGCCAACGCGTACAGCACGGGCCGCGGCGGCGTCGCGACCAGCCACGCCACCGCCTACGGCGCCCCCAGACCAGAAGCTCAGTACACAGAAGAAAGATACAAGAAAAGCAACTAGACCTAAGTAAATAACTAAATACAAATATCGTTTGTTAAGTATTTTAAAGTTAAATCATAGATATTTTATCTTTCATCCAGTTTTTTAGAAAAATGTGATCGAATGATTATAGTGCCATCTAGTGTTTGTCTTGTTAACTACATAGTTGGGTATGAATCTAAATTTGTTTTAGATCTAGAGATCTCTAAGTGACTGTAAGCTTATAAAAAGTTACCTATCTATTTGTAAGGTGGCGTTACTGAGAACACGAGGAATAAATGATTAATGAATTCAATCGGTTTCTATTTTATCTCCGATCAGACAGCTATAAAGCTGTTCACCTTGAACCTGACTGTGATTAATAATGCGGACATTTGCCTACAATTACTTCACCTAGTACGGTGGAGTCGTAACATCTTTATAGGCAGTCTACTATCAATAGACAATAAATTACTTAATAATGATCAGAATAAAGTTGTAAAATGATACTAAATCCAATGAAATGACGATAATCCTAGATAAAGATAGTACAGTAACTTAGACTTGTAAACTGTCCTTTATAATTTTTTGGCTTAGGTCTTTGTTATCACTAATTTTTATTAGAATAAGGCTAAAATAAGATAATTATTTTTCGTAAAGAATGGCAAAACCGCCTTCCATCGTGTACAAAATTCGAATATTTCGCTCGAATTATATTAAAATTATATATTAAAAAATAATTTTTCGATTCCGTTCACAATCGGCGCAATTATCGATGAACATACACAAAAAAAATTAATTAAATTACATACAGACGAACATTGAACCTCCTCCTTTTGGAAGTCGGTTAAAAAGAGATGTTGACTTGCTTTTTCGTAACAGTTTTTAAGTAAGTAGTAGGTACTGACCAAACCCACGGAAAAAAGGATGATAGACGAGCTTAGCGGCTAGTCCTGGTGAATCAATAAACCAGAGCCTACAGATTAAGTGTTTTCCTAGTCACGGTAGCACTCAGATTCAAACGGTATCATTTGAAGTCACACGAGTGTTTCTGATTCGATGCTTAACTTCTATGATACATTATAAACATCGCTAGATTTATCAAGCTGGTTCAGAACCATTTAATTCATGTATGTAAACTTAGCTAGGCTATTTTACTTTATTTTTTATTTATGTAAACTTATCTAGCTTACTTGACTAACTTTGTACTTATAACATCAGACTCCATAAGCCAGAATAGAAAACCTGCCGCCGAGATGTAAAAATTGCGCCACCACGCATACCAACTGCTCCAATAAGGACTTAGCTCACAACGCGTTCAGCAGCGAATGTCCTGAAAGAGCAAAATGGGATGGTATAGCGCGATCCCGAATCTCATATTGCTGAGGGCACTCTAGAGGTACAAAGCTCAGTCCCCCAAAAAGTAGCAGTGAAACCAGGTTTGAGGTTCATCCAAGCAAACCTGCATCGCTCACAGACAGCAACAGCCGAACTCCTGAAAGTCGCTAAGGAAAGAAACGTTTCAGTCGCCCTAGTCCAAGAGCCGTATGTAGGTAACAAGGGAGTTATGAAACAGTATCCTGGAACCCGCATTATTCAGTGTAGTTTGAACAGGCAAAAGCCAGTAAAGGCAGCAGTAATCGTTTTTGGTGACAAATTGGAAGTAATTCATGACCCCCAGCTTGTCACTGAAACTGAAGCAGCTGTTTTGCTGGTCAACGAAGACCTGAAGCTGGGAGTGATTTCGATGTACTTGGAGGGAGACCAACATGTTGATCCGTACCTGAACAGGATTAAGGCTTTTAGTTTAAAACTAGCGACCAAAGACCTGATAGTCGCCGGTGACGTCAATGCCTGGTCCCATTGGTGGGGAAGTTCATCGGAAAATAGCAGAGGAGAAGCCGTTCACTCTTTTTTCAACGAGATGGGCCTACACATACTCAACACTGGTGACACACCAACGTTCGAAGTCGTTAGAAGAGGCAAGCTGTGCACGAGTGTAGTAGATGTTACCACGTGCAGCTTGCCACTTCTGGGGAAAATAGAGGGCTGGCAGGTAGACAGAAATCTAACAACATCAGACCATAATGCAATAACGTTCACCTTGCGTCTGGGGAAGGCTCTTAAATATCTGAAGCCTATCACTACACGCAGGTATAATACTAGAAAAGCAAAATGGTCGGATTTCATGTCATGCCTGAAAACCACTCTCAAGGATAGAAAGTTGTCGCCGGAGTCAGTAAGACAATGTAGAAGCCCAGAGGAACTAGAGTCAATGATCACGAGTTACACCGACAGTATCCACGAAGCCTGTAAACATACTATCCCACTTATAGGCCCGCGCAAAGGAAACCCAGTTCCCCCGTGGTACTCAAAAACACTCGATGATCTGAAGAAGGAAGTTCTTAGAAGAAAGAGACGGATCAAGAACGCCGCCCCCGACAGAGTCCAGTTTGTAGTCGAACAATATCAAATTGCTCGTCAAGACTACAAGGAACAAGCCGAAAAAGCAATGGTGGAGGACTGGAAAGAGCTCTGCACAAATCAGGAGAAAGAAAGTATGTGGGACAAGATCTACAGGGTAATCCGTAAAACATCAGAGAGGCAAGAAGACCTGCTTCTGCGCGATACCGAAGGCAACACCCTGTCCCCGCAGCACTCTGCAGACCTTCTGGCCAGAACTTTCTATCCTGACGACTCTGTAAGTACAGATCTTCCGTGCCATGCAGAATTGCGGGAACGGACAAGAGAAACACCAAAGAACCTACCGGAAAATGACCCTCCATTTACGTCAGCAGAATTGGAATCTGTGTTACGAACACTGAATCCAAATAAAGCCCCTGGAATAGATGGGCTTACTGCGGACATATGCGCGGCAGCCATCCGGGCTGATGGGGAAACATTCCTAGCTATAGCAAACAAGTGCTTGTCGCTGGGACATTTTCCTAAGCAGTGGAAGGTAGCACATGTGGTCATTTTACGTAAACCCGGTAAGACAGACTACACACAGCCGAAATCTTACCGTCCCATAGGTCTCTTGCCTGTCCCCGGAAAAATCGTCGAAAAGCTTTTGGTGGCCCGATTCCAATGGCATCTCCTCCCAACCATCAGTCAGAAACAGTATGGCTTCATGCCCCAACGAGGAACCGAAGATGCCCTTTATGACCTGGTAGAGCACATAAAAACAGGAGTGAACAACAAAAATTTAGTACTCCTAGTCTCCCTGGACATAGAGGGTGCCTTTGACAATGCATGGTGGCCCGCCTTAAAAGACCAATTGGCGAAGAAGAGGTGTCCTACTAACCTCTATGAGATGGCAAACTCATACCTCCTAGACCGGAAGGTCGTAGTCAACTATGCCAGAGCGGCAAGCGAGAGGGAAACAACCAAGGGATGTGTCCAAGGCTCAATCAGTGGACCCACCTTTTGGAATGTAATTCTAGACTCGTTGCTGCGGCTGCTAGAGGCAGAGGGAGTTTACTGTCAAGCCTTCGCGGACGACGTCGTCCTCGTGTTTACAAGTCAGTCATCGACCATCATCGAACAGCAGGCCAATCACACGTTAGATATGATTGTGGAATGGGGAATACGGAATAAACTCAACTTTGCAGCGCAAAAGACCAACGCGATGCTCTTAACAAGAAAGTTGAAGTATGAACCCCCAAACTTAATCATGTCAGGCGTTCAGCTTAATCTTGTTGAAGAAGTCAAGCTGCTAGGCCTGGTGATCGACCGAAGGCTCAATTTCAAAGCGCACATAAACGCCCAATGTAAAAAGGTAGCGAGCATTTACAAACAGCTCGCGTGCGCAGCGAAAGTGACCTGGGGACTGAACAGCGAGATCACGAGAACCATCTACGTCGCAGTGGTGGAACCTATCATCATGTATGCCTCAAACGTATGGGCGCAAGCGGCAGACCTCGAGGAAAACAAGTCTCATTTGAACGCACTCCAAAGAGGTTTTGCCCAAAAAATATGTAAGTCATATCGTACTGTTTCTCTCAAGTCAGCACTCGCCCTCTCAGGTCTACTCCCCATAGACCTGCGAATCCAGGAAGCGGCAAGCCTGTACAGAGCGAAGAAAAACTTCTCCCAAGAATATCTCCCACCAGATGTGGAGCTCGAACGAAATGTCAGCTACCTGGACCAGCCACACCCGTCCACCCAGACATCTGTGGAGTTCGAGCTTCTAGAAAACACCTCAAATCTGCCCGATGGACCCCAAATCTATACAGATGGTAGCAAGATCAAGGGTCAAGTTGGTGCAGCCTTAACCTGGTGGGAAAATGGCAGGGAAGTCAAGTATTCAAAATTCAAGCTACACCCCGAATGCACAGTCTTCCAATCGGAACTTTATGCTCTTTACCGAGCGACTCAAATGGCGGCTGCAAGCGGGATCTCTGAGGTCAACATATTGAGTGACTCACGATCTTCACTCGAACTGATTCGGAACCCCAAAACGAGTCATCCTTTGGCAAAGAAAATAAAGGAAAACATTGGAATGATAACTGCAGATGGGAGATCTCTTCGTCTTTTTTGGCTGAAAGCACACGTGGGCACCGCTGGTAATGAGAGAGCTGATGAGCTCGCAAAGTCAGCGGCACTCACCGAAACGCCAAGAGACTACGAGGGGATCCCCTTGTCCTACGTCAAAAGCAAAATTCGTGAAGAATCAGTCCGAAAGTGGCAGGACCGATATGAAACCTCGGATAAAGGAAAAGTCACTCAGACGTTCTTTCCAGATATCAGATGCAAATGCATATCGGGTAACGCGCGTCACAAAATTGACTCCTTTTCAGGTTCAAGCTTTGACGGGACATGGAGGAATAGCTGAATATCTGCACAGATTCAAGATCAAGAACAGCCCTGGATGCGAGTGCGACCCCGATGTCTCCGAGACGGTCTGGCACGTGCTCGTTGATTGCCCCAGATTCTCGGCCGCACGACACGACCTCGAAATAATGATAGACAGAAATCTAGTGGTCTCGGATCTCCATAAAATCATAGCAGATCCAAAAAGCAGACAATTACTTCTGTCTTTCATGGAGAGGTCGTTCAGAATTGCGGCCAAAAGAAATTCTACTCTCCACTCCAACCAACAAAACATTCCCGCAGCAACATTCCCCATCGTAACACTCCCCACTACCTTACCATCCCGCACTACCTTAACACCACAACCGACTATACCTAACATCACCATACTACCTTCCACTATAACACTTGATCCCATTCCAACACACTTAACACACACACAGTCCATTGAAGCGACACAGAGCGCAATCCCCGTCAGAGAATTACTACCCGCAAAAAGCGTAGCCATAGAAAAATTTCTGGAAAACGCGGAAAAGGGGGCTCCGGGGATGCGTATCCGTGGTGTGGCTCTCTTCATGGACAGCAACAGAGAAAGATTCGGAATAGGCTTTTGCAAAGTCAGGAGTCAGAAACGCGTCCGCTTGTCGCCTGGACTGGCATGTCTACTTAACGGAAGCACCGCCAAAGTTACAATGAAGCGGAAATCCTACGACGCTATGCCAGTGTGTGAGGCAGGCGGCTACCAATTCCGACTGGTGAGATCGAGAAACAAAACGATTGCACTAGTGGAGTGGGCCGCCCAGTCACCTTTCGCGCAGGCTAGTTCATTGCTTGAACATCTCAGCATGAAGGTAGACAGCACTCCCCGGGTGATAAGCGTGGACGCGATGGTGGTTGAACGGTTGAAGGCGGAAGCCGCAGACCGGCTGGGTTGCATTAAAGCCTCAGAACACCATGAGGTTATCGTGTATGAGGACAGAGGAGAAAATTTGAGTTTTCTAAAGTCTCCAAGTAACGATCTTGATAATGCAACAGATAGCTGGGGCTACCCTAACCCAAATTCAGCCATCCAATCTGGTTCTGAAAGAGCAGAGCTCATAGCAGCTTCTGAGAGACCCGTTTTCCGCCCAAGCGGTAACGATGGTGCCATATCGGGTCTCCTCAGTGCAGCAATGCAGAGCTTGTTCCGTTTCATGCCTAAAACACCACCTCCACAGACGACAGCGACCTCGAGAATAGCTTCACCACCTCAGGCAACCCGTACGAGAGCCGACATGGGACAGGTCGATCCGCCCTCTCGATATCTCGGCCGCGGCGCCACGAGACCACGCGAGAAATGCCTTTATCGAATACCTAGCCTTATTGAGAGCGACAAAAAGTGTCAATCTTAAGAACTGCGATAACATCCTGGAGTTCTTTAGGCTGGGTGGTCCGGTAAGTGAGAGTCTACTAAAATCAAGACTCGAAGAGGCAGAAGCAGCCATTTACAATAACGTCACTTCCCAAGTAATCAGAGGAACCATGAAAGGATAACATATGGCAGCTTACAGCGCAGAAAGTGGTTTTGTGGAGTTGGATGAGGAGGAGACGGAGCGAATAGGAAGACCGAAATACGCGATACCATCGAACGACCCGATTGTAGTCACCGCCAAGTGCACAAAAATAATGCTAGACGATAGAATCCTCGAGATGGCTAAAACCATCGAACGGAGCTCGGACGTCGAGGCAGGCTGGCAATGCTGGGCGTTACCAAAGATACAATGGGTCAACGGGGTACCAGGATGTGGCAAGACCTCATGGGTGATCAGACACTTTGATGTGGACGGGGACGCTATCATCACAACAACAACAGAGGCAGCAAAAGATCTGAGAGAGAAGCTATCGCACCGAATAGGAGATCTGGTAAAATCCAGAGTGCGAACCATGGCTTCATCCCTCGTAAATGGTTTTGGAAAAGAGAGCTTCAGGCGCCTGTTGGTGGACGAAGCTCAAATGAACCATTTCGGAGCCATAATAATGGCTGCACGGCTGTCTGATGCTAGCGAACTTGTCCTCATTGGGGACGTCAATCAGCTGTCTTATATCGACAGAGAAAATCTCTTCGAGATGAGGTACCATCGTCCAACGCTGGTTGCAAATATCACCCAGGAGTTGCTCTGCACACATAGGAACCCAATGGATGTCGCGTATGCGTTGAGGGAAATATACTCAGGTATATATTCCTCAGTTCCCCGTATTAGGTCTCTTGAGCAGAAAAGGTTCAAGGGGGCTCAAATATCCAAAACCCTCTCCAACACCCTTTTCTTAGTGCATACGCAGGAAGAAAAGGAGACCCTCATAAGCCAGGGTTATGAAGAAGGTCCAGGATCACGCACCCTTACCATCCACGAAGCTCAGGGACTGACGTACGAGTCGGTAATCGCCATCAAAACTAAGCCAAGAATGAAGCTACACGAGAGCGTCTCACACGCTGTCGTTGCATTATCGCGGCACACTGGAACTTTCACCTACTACGCCGACGACATCGAAAATGATGCCATCAGTCGATTCGTGCGGCGTGCGTCGTCTGCGTCATTGAGGGCTATCAAGGAGTATAACCTGCAGATGGCCATCAGAGATCGGAACGCGGCGGTGATGGAGGCTCTGGGCCGGGAGGAGGCAATAGAGTTGTAATAGGTAGGACATGGGAGCGATCACAAGTAGAGTAGATAACACCGAGTAACACACGGAAACGTAGCCTCGGACTCCGCCGGTGATCGCTTTCACAAAATAAATCAAAATAAGTGTGTAATATTGAGAAACTATGTAAATTATTTAGAAATTAGCATTGCGTGCATGCCCTGAGCATTCATTCTCGCCATCGAAGGCTCCTTCTTGCGGCGGCGTCGTGTGTCGGGTCGTTCTCCTCCCTCAAATATGGTCGAGGAGAGCGATGGCTGGCACATGCGTCACACTCGTGATCGGGTGCTGCATGCGGGTCGCCGGTTTGCTAGCGGCATTTACGCAATGCATTGAAACTACTAACTTAGACTAAGATTTAAACTAACCCATCTCTATTGTACAGTCACATTCTATAAATTGTAACTTAGTTAACAAAGGGCACAGACCCTGGAGTCTGTGGATCATTAACTTAAATTAAAAAAAAAAAAAAAAAAAACATCAGACTCTTATTTTTTTCTGCTATTTCGAGCGGAGACAGATCAAAAAACCAAGAACCCCGCTTCGGCTACAACTTCGCTTCCATTAGGCGAGTTGGTGGTCAAATGAAGCCTCATTTTACATTGAAAAAAAAAACAAATGTCATAGAAATGGTCGCACCGTTCTGGAACTATTGTTTTCTCAACATAGGTTGAGAAAACATAGCTTATCATAGGCTGTCCCACTGCTTGCCATAAAGTTTCCTTACATGATTCGCGATCCGTAGCCACTTCCTGCCAACATTCCCGGAAAGCGTCAAGAACGTCACGCGTTTTAAGGCCTTCCCCGGCTTTGTCTACCGTCAGGTTCCCACTGCGCGACTACAATGGGCCAGGATAGTCTCAGGATATACGACCCACCCAATCCCATTTTAGTTTAGCCTCTTTGGCCTACATCAACTACACCTGTGATGGAATACAGTGCTGTGTTTCAGACTCTGTCCTCTTGATGCCTTGCGTACTGAGTTCCGTTGTCCTTTGGCAAACCCCAACTTTAATCTTCTGAGCATCATTTCAACTAGCCAATCCAGTGGGCTACGTCGATAGCTTTAGTTCTTTTACGGATCTCCTCATTTCTGATTCGATTTCACAGAACTACTCCGAGCATAGCCCTCTTCATAGCTCGTTGGGGTACCAACTCTTGGAGCTTACTAATAAGGCTTGCACAGAACTTACATTATATACAATAATTATACATGGTCATAGGTATTAAACGCAAAACCTTTTAGGGGTCTAGTACATCTAGACAAACAACTTTTGTACTACGACTTTTGAAAATCCGCAAGATAAAATTCGCTTCTCCATACATTTTGCCGCGTGTTGACGAACTATTTGTATGAAAAACTGATTTATTCTTATGATTTTCCAAAAGTCCTTGAACAAAAGTTGTTTGTCTAGTTTTAGATGTACTAGACCCGCCCTTGAAATGTTTTTCGTTGAATACCTATGACCTTGTAAGTACCTATATTAATTACATTACATTAAGTAAGATCCTAGATATAACATAGATACATACGTATTTAAATGGTTTCGTTTGGTAGGTAGTAAGTATTTACTTAAATTAAGTTTGGGAATCCATTTTCTGATAAAAACAAATCATTACTCATGGAAACACCTGTCGTAAACAAAAAGTGCTGAAGGCTTATAATGTTGTTACCTTTTTTACAACAATTATTGTTCTCTTGATATATTAATGGACAAAAACGTTCATTTAATTATATTTACTTTGTAAATGGCTACCGAACAAGGTCGAGATATAGAAACTCAAATTTATGTATGTAATAAAGAAGTGATTGTACAAACTCGTGGTTACAAATATGTTGTTTAGGGAACCATAAATATATAGATAAATAACTACTGTTTATTAGATTACGATTAAGTATAAATTAAAATAAAACCGTTCAAAAAAACAATAAGCATAACTTCCAAAGTTTATTTTTTAAACTAGCGACTCGTCCCTGCTTCGCACAGGTTTATAAACCTTCCTCTTGAATCACTCTATCTATTAAAAAAACCGCATCAGGGGGACAGCCTACTCTGGCATTTTCCATGGAAAACTATACGTATACACGTACCTTCCTACTAGATCGAAAAAGACGAAAATAACAGTTTTTCGATTTCTTCCGTAAGTAAATGAAAATTTATAAAAACCTGCTTTTTATTCTGCCCTGCAGTCCTTAAAACGCAGTATCTGACTTTTTTACGTTTTTGAGTTAAATATTGATCCGTAATGGGC